>JAJEOX010000045.1:3227197-5956895 GCA_020740385.1 Mylabris phalerata | reverse complement strand
ACAATTCCTTGATTGTCGCCAGATCTAATTGTTGGATTTGTTTTATAAAAACCGGTAGAACGGTAAATTGTAGGGCACTTTCGATGATGACCGGACAAACCAGTGGGGTTGTTAGGATTTCGTCGATGGTAAACAGCAAATCGCAGGCTAGACGGGTTTCGACGCGGAACCGTTTCGTGTACGGCAGTTTGTTGAGGAATTGCAGGTATTTATCGTTGGATATTGCGCAGCGATCGCGCAGGTAACGATAGAAATCGCAAGTGCCGTAAACGGAGTGGGTGACGAGTACGTCGGTGATGCCGATCGTTAAACCGTTGTCGATCAAGTGGTGCGACAGTTTGATGATTTCTTGTTTAGATTTGTTGGTCAACAGTCCGGAGAACACGAGAAAATGGATGATCGGTTCCGGTTCCGGCGCGTATTTATCCAAGAATAGAAATTGGTTTAATTTCGAGTTTCGCGTTAACAAATAGAAGATTTCTATAAATTCGGTATTGATATCTCTGTAGACTAGACGCGCTGCTAACTGGAATAGTAGACTGTAAATCGCGGCTTGTTCCATAAAATCGTCGAATTTGCACAAATTCCTCCAGTGTGACAACGTGAATTTCGCCGAGAAATCTAAAGAAATGCCCTAAATTGTGTCGGTTGTAACTAATCCGCTCGATTCGTGCGAAAATCTCGTCCAATACCGGCGATTGCTTCAAATAAGCTCGCGTTATCACATCAATCGGTACACAAGTCTCGCTTTCTAGATGTTTTTTGATGATTAATTCGTGCCATTTGGGCTGACTGGTGAACAAGAATACAGAATTTAGATCGAAATTGCCGATCGACGAGCCGGATTTCACCAGAATTTCGACGATTTCAAACGTCGATTCCCGTATAGCCAGCGATAATGCCGTTTGGCCGAGTCGATCGGCACGATTGACGTCCGCTCCGTGGTCGATTAATGATTGCAGAATTTCCGTGTTGTTGTTATTGGATGCTATGTGGATCGGATATGTTGCCTTGAGCGGCGCGATATTCGGATCAGCTCCGTGTTTCAACAAACCTTTAACACAACAGAGATTATCTTGACAAACGGCGAGATATAAGGCCGTTTCGCCGAATTCATTCACCGCGTCGACTGTGATCGATTGCGGATCGACGGCTTTAAATATCCGCTCAATTTTGGAAGGTCTAAAAGTTTGAATTTAAACGAATTATCCACAATTATTGGAAACTTACCGAGTGGTCAGAGCGGCTATGTGCAACAAAGTATTGCCGTGTTTATCGACTGATTTAGCGGCATCGTAACGTGCACGAACCTAAATTGAATCAATTAATCAACACGAAAATTGGCGATTATTCGTTTGGAAATTTACCCGTTCGGCCATTGTTGAGCTTACACTTAACTGGCAACTTTTTGAGAAAGTTGTCCTTGGGTAATTTTGTAAAATTGTAGGGGTGTGCGTGAAATTAACAATAAAAGAGATATTTGTACGTGGAATGCTTCTAACGGACATTTCCAAAAATAACATAAAAACCGACAATTTTGTGGATTTTGGGACTTATTTGACGAAAATCGTTAGTTTTGTTGATTTTAAATAAGGCGCCGAAATTCGAGTTTGAATCCGTCTAGGGACTTTATCGATATTGCGTCAAACTTTATCACTAAATTGGTCATCCAGAAATTCGAACGAATTTGCTACAATTGAAAAATTTTAGCGAATAAAAAACTAAAAAAATCCATTCCAACATATTAACGAGGGGTTGCAATTTATAAAAATCGTTAATTTATTTATTTTTATAAAATGCGTGGAACAGTTGGTAGTAATCTAGTAAATTTATTGTGCTGCGATTGGTGGTCCTGATTTGCCGATTTTGAACGGTAATTTAACGGTTAAATTCTGCAATTGTTCTCGATATAATCCGAATAATTCTAATTATTGTCTATTTGTAGGTAAATGGCAGCAGCAATTGTGGAATTGATGCGGCAAATATGGCCCGATTCGCACATCACCGTCAATCAGATAAAAAATCCCACAACGGAGCTGGTTTGTTCGTTTTACCACCGATTCTGCGATGAGCTCAACGAGAAATTGAAATTTCTGTGCAATGAAAGGCTCTTTGAATCGCTACCTGATCATATTTTACCACCGTTGAACAATACGGTGGTTTTGTATTATAAATTGTACACAATCTACCACCATTATTTGAAATTCAAACAGATAACGTTGAAAGATCTGTATTTTCCCTCATCGAAACGCACGATTCTCTTATTCCAAGTGGCCATTTATTTGATTGTTTATATCAACAATAACATCCAACATTTGACGGTGATTACGTCGAACACTTTGAATAAAGTCGCCGAATACGAGGAACTAATGAGAAAGATGAGCGATTTTAAAGCGACCAATTCGGAATTGTTGGAGAAATCTGGGAAAATTCGAGAACGTTCCGAGCTTCTAACGATAGAACAGAACGCGCTGAAAGAGTTGAAAACCGTTAAACTAAACGAACTAGAATTGGCGGAATTGATCGTAAACGAGCACGACTACAACCGGTTACAACAAACGAAACAGAATTTAGAAGAGAATATACGCGTTTTAGACGAGAAAAACGAGCAAACCAACGCGTCGTTAATCGAAAAGAAAGAATTAATCGACAATTTCAATTGCATCATGCACGAATTGATGCAACTGAATTTCCAGAAATTACCGTGCCACGAATGGAATCAACTCAACGATGAATTATCAACGAAACAACAACAAAACGATAAAGAAATTGTCGATATTCGTACGTTGGTCGAATCGAAAACAACTAGACAACAGTACGTCGATGGTTTGTTCGGGAAATTCGATGGGAGAATCGGGCAACTGGCCCAACAGATTAAAGGGATTCGAGCCGAGGTGAAAGAGTTGGAGGAACGCGACGGTTTATTGGTCGATGAGAAGCGAATTAAAGACGCTGTAAATTATCAAATTACGGCAGTCTCCAACGATTGTGATGATTTGATAGCGAAGAGGGTGGAATTAGAGAATCGTTGCGTTGTTTATTTGCAACAATTGGCAATCAAACGCGATATTGCCGCAAAGAATTTCCAACAGAAACTGAAAGATGTTCTCGATAAATTCGATAATATGTAATTTGGTTTGGCTAATTTCCAAAATTTACTTATAAATCGTTAATTTTGTAGTTTGGTTTCTTGAAATCCTGTCCTGTTGTCCAGAACTCCAATTGTGGAGCAAGTAACGAAACACGTTCCTGCTGTAATATACAATTGGGGGATTTCGTTGAAAGTTGCAAGTTTTGTTGCAAATGATTAATTTTCTTTTTTAGTTTCAATTCTTTAAAATCTCATCCTGTTGTCCAGAATTCTACAATTGTGGAATAAGCAACGAAATACGTTCTTGTTGTAAGTAATTAAAAATTGAATAATTTCGTTCCAATTTTTGTTATAAATCGTTCATTTTGTAGTTTAATTTCTTGAAATCCTGTCCTGTTATCCAGAACTCCAGTCACTCGATAACTGTCGAATAAGTAACGAAATACGTTCCTATTGTAATCTAAAATTGGGTGATTTCCTTAAAACTTGGCATTTCAAATTAATTTTTCCAAGTTTTGTTGTAAATAGCCTGTTGTCCAGAATTCTACAATTGTGGAGTAAGCAACGAAATACGTTCTTGCCGTAAATAATCTAAATTTGTAAGTAACGAAATATGCCCCTGTTGTAGTGTAAAATTTTTGTTGTAAATCATTAATTTTCTTTGTAGTTGAGTTTCTTGAAATCCTCTCCTTGACTCATCCTGTAGTTGTGGAGCAAATAACGAAATACGTTCCTGTTGTAATCGAAAATTGTGTGATTTCGTCGGGACTTGGTGTTTCAAATTAGTTTTTTCATGTTTTGTTGTAAATGGTTGAATTTCAATTCCTTAAAATCCCATCTTGTTCAGAATTCTACAGTTGTGGAGTAAGCAAAGAGGTACGTTCTAGTTGTAAGTAATCTAAAATTGAATAATTTCGTTCCAATTTTTGTTATGTAAATCGTTAATTTTGTAGTTTTACATCCAGTTGGCCACAATTCCAGTCATCCTACAATTATGGAGTAAGTAACGAAATATGCTTCTGTTTATGTAAAATTGGATTTCGTTCATACTTGGAATCATAACTTAATTTTTGTTGTAAATCGTTATTTTTTTTTGTAGTTTCAGGTCCCTGTTGTCCAGAATTCTACAATTGTGGAATAAGAAACGAGATACGTTCCTGTTGTAAGTAATTAAAAATTAAATAACTTCGTTCCAATTTTTGTTATAAATCGTTAATTTTGTAGCTTAATTTCTTGAAATCCTGTCCTGTTATCCAGAACTCCAGTCACCCGATAACTGTCGAATAAGTAACGAAATACGTTCCTATTGTAATCTAAAATTGGGTGATTTCGTTGAAAGTTGCAAGTTTTGTTGCAAATGGTTAATTTTCTATTCTAGTTTCAATTCTTTAAAATCTCTTCCTGTTGTCCAGAATTCTACAATTGTGGAATAAGCAACGAAATACGTTCCTGTTGTAAATAATCAAAAATTGAATAATTTCGTTTGTTCCTGTCCTGTTGTCCAGAACTCCAGTAAGTAACGAAATACGTTCCTGTTGTAATCTAAAATTTTGCAATTTGGTTAAGACTTGGAGTTTTAAATTAATTTTTCCAAGTTTTGTTGTAAATAATTAATTTTCTTTTTTAGTTTCAATTCTTTACTATTTCATCCTGTTATCCAGAATTCTACAATTGTGGAATAAACAACGAAATACGTTCCTATTGTAAATAATCAAAAATTGAATAATTTTGTTCCATTTTTTGTTACAAATCGTTCATTTTGTAGTTTGGTTTCTTGAAATCCTGTTCTGTTGTCTAGAACTCCAATCATCCGATAATTGTGGAGTAAATAGTGAAATATGACGTTGTTGTAGTGTAAAATTGAATAATTTCATTACAATTTTTGTTGTAAATCATTAATTTTCTTTGTAGTTGAGTTTCTTGAAATCCTCTCCTTGACTTATCCTGTAGTTGTGGAGCAAATAACGAAATACGTTCCTGTTTAATCGAAAATTGTGATTTTGTCGTAACTTGGCATTTCAAATTAGTTTTTTCACGTTTTGTTGTAAATGGTTGAGTTTCAATTCCTTAAAAAACCCATCTTGTTCAGAATTCTACAGTTGTGGAGTAAGCAAAGAAGTACGTTCTAGTTGTAAGTAATCTAAGATTGAATAATTTCGTTCCAATTTCTGTTATATAAATGGTTAATTTTGTAGTTTTACATCCAGTTGGCCACAATTTCAGTCATCCTACAATTATGGAGTAAGTAACGAAATATGCTCCAGTTGATGTAAAATTGGAGTTCGTACTTGGAATCGTAACTTAATTTTTGTTGTATATCGTTAATTTTTTTTGTAGTTTCAGGTCCCTGTTGTCCAGAATTTTACAGTTGTGAAGTAACGAAATACGTTCCTGTTGTAAACAATTAAATGATTTCGTTAATTTTGTGGTTTGTTTCTTTAAATTTCATCCCGTTGTCCCACAATTAGGAGGTAAATATCGAAATATGCTCCAGTTTTAATGTAAAATTGGATGATTTCGTTCAGACTTGAAGCCTAAATTGATTTTTGAATCGTTGATTTTCTTTGTAGTTTCAGACCGATGAAGTTCCATGTTGTTGCTACAATTGTGGTGTAAGTAACGAAATACGTTTCTGTTGTAAAGTTTAAAAACATCGAGACTTGAAGCCTCTAGAGATATAACAACTGGTAAAACTTCTGTGCAATTTATTTATTAACAGAATAACATAAAAAATTTTCTTTATATCACAACCAAAAAGACAAAAACAAAAATTGTAGACCATCACATTTATTGAATTTATATAATTTTAATTGTACAATTTATAGGTCTACACTACAATCATTGTACGAAATACTTCTCAAACATTTCAACATATAAATACATTAAGTAATTGAATTACTCGATTTTTGTATAAATTTGATCGTTTTCTGTATCGTATATTTTTTAATATGATCGAATCATTGGCGGTACTGTCTGACATTCATTTTTATCTAAAGTTTCATCAATAACAGGCCGATAATTAATTTCAACTTCAGCAGTTTTCGGATCGATTGTTGTTAATGTATGTTTACGCCAATGTTCTTCTATTGGTAATTTCTTTTGTCCTTCTAACGGTTTACTATAATCGTATTCATCAACGCGTACTTTACAATCTTCACGTGCATGTGCACCACGACTCTCTTTACGATTTTCAGCTGCAACAATTGTTTGTACACCATTCAACATTAAATTTTGCAATTCTAATGTTTCAATTAAATCAGTATTCCATATTAAACTAGTATCGGTTACTTTAATATCGGCTAATTGTTTATAAAGATCGGCCATTAATTTACAACCTTCTTGTAATGTTTCAGCTGTACGAAATACTGCCGCATTTGTTTGCATTGTTTTCTGCATTTGTAGACGTAATTTTGCTGTTGGTATTGAACCTTTAGCGTGACGACACCAATCTAGATTTGCAACAGAAGCTTCGCCTGCATTCTAAAATAAATCAAAATTTAATAATAATTATTATAATTTAATTGGATTTAATACCGGTTTAAAGTCGCTTAATTTACAGCCAGGTCTGTCTTCGTGTGCGATAGATTTAGCACAGGCGCGACCAAATACAACAAGATCTAAAAGAGAATTAGCACCTAAACGATTAGCACCATGTACGGATGAACAGGAGGCTTCGCCACAGGCATATAAGCCTCTTATAATACAATCTTGACCATCAATATGATTGATAACTTGTCCACGATAATTCGTTGGTATACCACCCATATTATAATGTACAGTAGGCAATACAGGTATTGGTTCACGTGTTACATCAACACCAGCAAATATCATTGCCGTTTCCGATATGCCCGGTAAACGTTCATGTAATTGTTGTGCAGGTAAATGATGTAATTGTAAATAGACATGATCTTTTTCCGGTCCAACACCACGACCTTCACGTATTTCCATTGTCATACTCCTTGAGACAACATCTCTAGATGCTAGATCTTTAGCAACTGGTGCATAACGTTCCATAAAACGTTCACCTTCACTATTAATTAAATAACCACCTTCACCACGACAACCTTCTGTTATTAAACAACCAGCACCATATATACCAGTTGGATGGAATTGTACAAATTCTAAATCTTGTGCTGATAAACCGGCTCTAGCTATCATTGCTGTACCATCACCTGTACATGTATGGGCTGATGTGCATGAGAAATATGTACGTCCATAACCACCAGTTGCTATAACGGTATTATTAGCACGGAATCGATGTAATGTACCATCTTCTAAACATATAGCGATAACACCCAAACAACGATTATCCTCCATTATTAAATCTAATGCGAAATATTCGATAAAATAATTACAATCATAACGTAATGATTGGCCATATAATGTGTGTAGTAGACTATGGCCGGTACGATCGGCTACAGCACAACAACGATGGGCTTGACCACCTTTACCAAATTTTAATGATTGCCCACCAAAGGCACGTTGATAAATTTTACCTTCGGGTGTACGTGAAAATGGCATACCGAAATTTTCTAATTCTATTACAGCTTGGGGTGCTTCACGTGTCATATAATGGATTGCATCTTGATCACCTAACCAATCGGAACCTTTTACTGTATCGTACATGTGCCAATGCCAATGGTCCTCCTCCATATTGCCTGGAAAATTACAAAATTTTGGCCGAATTTAGTCGATTTTTCCAACATAATTTTACATATTTTTCAAGTAAAATCGCCAAAAAGCTATTAGAATTAGAGATGTTTATAAGCTTTTTGAACGATTATATAGCGGGATATTGATATAAGAAACACGACTTCATTGAAACATCAAGATCCGAAGTATGTCCTCTTTGAATCGATGTCCGAAAAATGCCAATTGTCAATCATCGATATCTCCATTGTTTGCTCACATTTTTGGTGATACAATAGCGTTAGAAAGAGCACTTCAAGGAGTATCTAAGAGTTTTTTATTTTGGAAAATTTCGATTAAATTCCAAATTTTCCCTTGTAATTTAGCTAATCTTATCGATTTTCTAACATCTTATAGTAAGTAAATTGAAGGAGCTTTTCAAATCTGCAAGAAATTTTCCAATAGATTATTCGATTCGTAGCCTGAAAAACGCCAATTTTCCATCATCGATATCAACATTAAAATTAGCACTTCAAGGAGTGTCTGAGGTTTTCTGTTTTGGAAAATTTCGAGTGAATTCTGTGTGACATAAGAAAATCCCGAAGCATGTTTTCCACTGATTTTTTTAAATTGAGGGTGATTTTCAAATCTCAAAGAAATTTTCCAATAGGTTTGTTAGTTTTCTGATTGTGAGGAATGGTCTGAAACTTGAGGACTCTTCTCGATTTGTCGTTCCAAAAATGCTAATTTTTAATAATCGATATCTCGCTCATTTGATGGGATATTGATATGAATTCGGTACCATTGCAAAAAGCACTTTAAGAAGTACCAATCAGCGTTTTTCTTTTTGGAAAAACCTATTGGATTCTGAGTTACAAGGGACAATCTTAGGGCATGCACTTTCTTATTATTTTATTCTTATTTTTCCTAATTATTTAGTCAATATTACAGATTTTCTCAAAGTGTACGGTAAGTTGAAAGCGCTTTTCAAATCTTCAAGAAATTTTCCAACAGTTTTGTTAATTTTCTGGAAAACTGTAAGAAACTTCAGAGCTTACATTACATCTTTTTATTCGATTCGCAGTCTGACAAATGCCAATTTTCCATCATCGATATTAACATTAAAATTAGCACTTCAAGGAGTATCTGAGGTTTTCTGTTTTGGAAAATTTCGACTGAATTCTGTGTGACATAGGAAAATCCCGAAGCATGTTTTTTCCACTGATTTTCTTAAAGAGTATAGTAAATTGAGGGTGATTTTCAAATCTTAAAGAAATTTTCCAATAGGTTTGTTAGTTTTCTGATTGTGAGGAATGGTCTGAAACTTGAGGACTCTTCTCGATTTGTCGTTCCAAAAATGCTAATTTTTAATAATCGATATCTCGCTCATTTGATGGGATATTGATATGAATTCGGTACCATTGCAAAAAGCACTTTAAGAAGTACCAATCAGCGTTTTTCTTTTTGGAAAAACCTATTGGATTCTGAGTTACAAGGGACAATCTTAGGGCATGCACTTTCTTATTATTTTATTCTTATTTTTCCTAATTATTTAGTCAATATTACAGATTTTCTCAAAGTGTACGGTAAGTTGAAAGCGCTTTTCAAATCTTCAAGAAATTTTCCAACAGTTTTGTTAATTTTCTGGAAAACTGTAAGAAACTTCAGAGCTTACATTACATCTTTTTATTCGATTCGCAGTCTGACAAATGCCAATTTTCCATCATCGATATTAACATTAAAATTAGCACTTCAAGGAGTATCTGAGGTTTTCTGTTTTGGAAAATTTCGACTGAATTCTGTGTGACATAGGAAAATCCCGAAGCATGTTTTCCACTGATTTTCTTAAAGAGTATAGTAAATTGAGGGTGATTTTCAAATCTTAAAGAAATTTTCCAATGGGTTTGTTAGTTTTCTGATTGTGAGGAATGGTCTGAAACTTGAGGACTCTTCTCGATTTGTCGTTCCAAAAATGCTAATTTTTAATAATCGATATCTCGCTCATTTGATGGGATATTGATATGAATTCGGTACCATTGCAAAAAGCACTTTAAGAAGTACCAATCAGCGTTTTTCTTTTTGGAAAAAACCTATTGGATTCTGAGTTACAAGGGACAATCTTAGGGCATGCACTTTCTTATTATTTTATTCTTATTTTTCCTAATTATTTAGTCAATATTACAGATTTTCTCAAAGTGTACGGTAAGTTGAAAGCGCTTTTCAAATCTTCAAGAAATTTTCCAACAGTTTTGTTAATTTTCTGGAAAACTGTAAGAAACTTCAGAGCTTACATTACATCTTTTTATTCGATTCGCAGTCTGACAAATGCCAATTTTCCATCATCGATATTAACATTAAAATTAGCACTTCAAGGAGTATCTGAGGTTTTCTGTTTTGGAAAATTTCGACTGAATTCTGTGTGACATAGGAAAATCCCGAAGCATGTTTTCCACTGATTTTCTTAAAGAGTATAGTAAATTGAGGGTGATTTTCAAATCTTAAAGGAAATTTTCCAATGGGTTTGTTAGTTTTCTGATTGTGAGAAATGGTCTGAAACTTGAGGACTCTTCTCGATTTGTCGTTCCAAAAATGCTAATTTTTAATAATCGATATCTCGCTCATTTGATGGGATATTGATATGAATTCGGTACCATTGCAAAAAGCACTTTAAGAAGTACCAATCAGCGTTTTTCTTTTTGGAAAAACCTATTGGATTCTGAGTTACAAGGGACAATCTTAGGGCATGCACTTTCTTATTATTTTATTCTTATTTTTCCTAATTATTTAGTCAATATTACAGATTTTCTCAAAGTGTACGGTAAGTTGAAAGCGCTTTTCAAATCTTCAAGAAATTTTCCAACAGTTTTGTTAATTTTCTGGAAAACTGTAAGAAATTTCAGAGCTTACATTACATCTTTTTATTCGATTCGCAGTCTGACAAATGCCAATTTTCCATCATCGATATTAACATTAAAATTAGCACTTCAAGGAGTATCTGAGGTTTTCTGTTTTGGAAAATTTCGACTGAATTCTGTGTTACATATGAAAATCCCGAAGCCTGTTTTTTATTGTTTTTCACATTTTTCCCTATAATTTAGCTAACATTCTCAATTTTCCACTGATTTTCTTAAAGTGTATAGTAAATTGAGGGCGCTTTTCAAATCTCAATAAAATTTTTCAATAGGTTTGTTAGTTTTCTGAGAAATGGTCTAAAACTGGAAGACCCTTCTCGATTTACTGTTCCAATAATGCCCATTTTTAATATTCGATATCTCGCTTATTTGATGGAATATTGATATGAATTTGGTAGAGATGGAAAGAGCACTTTTCGGAGTAGTTAGGAGGTTTTTCTTTTTGGATTCTGATTTACAAAGGAAAATCTCGGAGTATGCGTTTTCTCTTTTTTTCTATATTTTTCCTTATAATTTAGTTAATATTCTCAATTTCCTCAAAGTGTATTGTAAAATAAGAGAGCTTTTTAAATTTCCAAGAAATTATCCAATAGGTTTGTTAGTTTTCTGGAAAATGGCCTGAACTTTGAGGGCTCTTCTCGATTTATTGTTCCAAAAATGCCAATTTTCTATAATCGATATCTCGCTTGTTTGATAAGATATTGAAATGAATTTAGTAGAATTGGAAAGAACATTTTTCAGACTATCTAAAGACGTTTTTCTTTTTTTGGAAAAAACCCACTGGATTCTGAGTCACAAGGGATAATCTTGAAGCATGCATTTTCTTATATTTTATCCATATTTTCCCCCATAATTTAATCAAAATTACAGATTTTCCAAAGTGTATAGTAAATGGGAAGAGCTTCTCAAATCTCCAAGAAATTTTCCAATAAAATTCTTAGTTTTCCGGAAAATTTACAAAAACTTGAGGGTCTCCATTACAACTTTTTATTCAATCAGCAGTGTGAAAAATGCCATAACATACTACAAGGAATGTAACAACAATAAAAAGAGCACTTCAACGAGTATCTAAGAACGGTTTTCTTTTCGGAAAATTTCGATTGAATTCTGTGTTACATGAGAAAATCTAGGAGCATGTTTTCTTATATATTTTTTGATATTTTTCCCTATAATTCCGTTAGTATTATCAATTTTTTACTTGATTTTTGTCAAAATGTACAGTGAATTGAGATAGTTTTCCAAATTTCTAAGAAATTTTCCAATAAGTTTGTTAGTTTTCTGGAAAATGGTTTGAAACTTGAAGGCTCTTCTCAATTTATTGTTCCAATAATGCCAATTTTTAATCGATATCTCGTTTGTTTGATAAGATATTGAAATGAATTTGGTAGAATTGGAAAAAAGCATTTTTCAGACTATCCAAGGACGTTTTTCTTCTTTGGAAAAAAGCAAAAGAATTCTGAATTACAAGTGACAATCTTGAGGCATGCATTTTCTTATATTTTATTCATATTTTTCCCAATAATTTAGCAAATATTATAGATTTTCCAATGATTTTCTCTAAAATGTTTAGTAAATTGTGAGAGCTTTTCAAATTTCTAAGAAATTTTTCCAATAGGCTTGTTAGTTTACTGGAAAATGATCCGAAACTTGAGAGCTCGCATTAAACATCTCTTCTCGATTTGTTATCCAAATAATGCCAATATCTCGCTTGTTTGATAAGATATTGAAAGGAATGTGGTAGCATTGGAAAGAGCACTTTTCGGACTATCCATGGACGTTTTTTCTATCTTGGAAAAACCCACTGGATTCTGAATTACAAGGGACAATTTTGAGGCATACATTTTCTTATATTTTATTGATATCTTTGCCACTAATTAAGTCAATAAAATAGATTTTGTAATGATTTTCTCAAAGTGTCTAGTAAATTGGAAGTTTTTCAAATCTGGGAGAAATTTTCCAATAACTTTGTCAATTTTCTGGAAAATGGTCCGAAACTTGAAGGCTTGCATTAAACATCTCGTGTCGATTTGTTGCAAAAATTCCAATTTTTAATAATCGATATCTCGTTTATTTGACGAAATATTGAAATGAATTTGGTAGAATTGGAAAGAACATTTTTCAGACTATCTAAAGACGTTTTCCTTTTTTTGGAAAAAACCCATTGGATTCTGAGTTACAAAGGAAAATCTCGGAGTATGCGTTTTCTCTTTTTTTCTATATTTTTCCTTATAATTTAATTAATATTCTCAATTTTCTCAAAGTGTATAGTAAATTAAGAGACCTTTTGAACGTTCCAAGAAAATTTCCAATAGGTTTGTTAGTTTTCTGGAAAATGGCCTGAAATTTGAGGCCCCTTTTCGATTTATTGTTCCAAAAATGACAATTTTTAATAATCGAAATCTCGCTTGTTTGATATGATATTGAAATGAATTTAGTAGAATTGGAAAAAACCCATTGGATTCTGAATTACAAGCGACAATCTTGAGGCATACATTTTCTTAATTTTATTCATATTTTCCACTATAATTTAGTCAATATTACAGTTTTTTCCAATCGATTATCTCACTGTGTATAGCAAATAATCCAGAAAATTTCCGGAAAACTAACAAAAAGTTGATAATTTGCACCTACTAATTGATTTTTCCGTTTCAGTAATGCCATTGGATAGCATTTCTAAACAGAATCTCTTTTTATCGATACAAAAATAATATCAAGTAGACAATTTTAATAATTTATAGGATATAAATTTGTAAATAAATAATACTCTACGGGCTATTATTTGTCATAGAGCTAAATTAACTGCCATTACAATACTAAGCGTTACGTGTTCGCTAGTTTTAATGTTGTTGTTTTTATTAAATTTAATAACAAAACTGGAATAACAATAGTTAGGCAATTTCATTCGGTAGAAAACAATTCAATGGAATTTTCAACCGAAATAAAATTTCCATCGATTTTATCAATGCGATAATAAGAATTCTACCGCAAATAGATAACGAACAAATGAATATTTAGATAATGTTGATGTTAATTAAATAGGCTTCATTGTGACTTGCATATTTTTATCAAAGGAAAAAAAATGGTCTAGAAATGTAGAAATGATTTTCTTTCCAATTGTTAATCGACAAACTATCAATAGGCGTGTTATTTTCGCAAACGGACTTTCGTCTTGACGTAACTAAGGTCAGGTCAATTGGAATCTCCGTTAAAAATCCAACCACAAAAAACACAAAATCAGCTTGAAATTACTCACCTAAGGAGGCATTAATGCCGCCCTGGGCGGCGACAGTGTGCGACCTTGTCGGGAACAATTTCGTTACAACGGCCGTTTTGAAGCCCTCGGCCACCAGACCGAAGGCAGCCCTCAGACCGGCCCCGCCGGCCCCCACGACCACCGCATCGTATTTGTGATCGATCACCGGATAGGCGTCCGACATGCCGTTACAACTGGACGATGCATTCTGGCGATCTTTGCCGATAAACAGGCCCCTAGACAGCACATGGGGCTGGAATTTAACCTAAAATCGAAACGGATTTTTATCAAAATAACATTCGAGAATTGTCAATTTCACAATAATCGTTCGGTACATTTGTTGTCTCAACGAATTCATCTAAAATTAAAGCGACTATTTCTCGTTATGTAATAACGGGGGGCGAATTTTGCGTTTCTCAATATTTTGTCAATTTACCTTGGTTACTGTATTGGTGACATTCTTTGCCAAAATTGAATGTAATTTTAATAAAGCACTCATTATTGTTTTGACGATTTGTTTTGATTAATTTTCTTTCAGGCGAAGTTTTCAGTAAATTTCAGATTTGCAGCGCGCGAGCGCCTCACGCACCAAAACCGACAACCTTCAAAACTAGGGGAGTTCGAATTTTGGAATATTACTATTGGTAATGTCACAAATTGACACGTGAAAACAAACAAATTCGAATTGTGGCGCGCAGACACCTCGATCAAATCCACTAATTTTGCTCCAAAAAAACAAATTAAACCAACCATATCAACCATAACATAACATTAAATATAAATGAATCTATTATTAACAACAATAGAAATAATATAGAATAATATAAATTAAACTACAATTTCTAATATTGCGCACAATTGGTGTATAATTAGTTGCCTATCTTCCAAACCAACAATTTTCATTTATCTCATTCTATCTCATTGTAGTTTCGTCTATTTCTGTCCAATAATCTGCGAACCAATCACCAAATTCCACCTTCCCTATTTGTTATCTTTGTCTATCATATGAGCCACGAGGTATATCCCTCTTTATTATAATCAGAACCGTAATAGTATTATTTGAGCCAAAAATTTACAATAACGTTAATGTTAGCGGATTTTTCGCTTTTAATTTACGTAATTAACGCAAAATAAACAAACTACTATAAAGATTAATCTCTTATTAGCTTATTTTATTGCAGCCACAATAAAACTGTCAATATTTGTTATCTTTGTTTGATATAAAGTAAGGAGTTGGCTATCTCTCGGTTAAGTAGTGTCGTAGATAGATTCACATTTGATTAATTCGACGTTTTTTTTAATGTACGACTCTACGAAGCCAAGACACAGCCCACTACGATGCGAAATATTCTCTATTGTTGTTATAATTAAAATTATTTTAAAATTACGCATCAACGTTAACGTTATCGAATTATATGCGCCATAATTAGTTAAAATAGATAAATAATTGGATTTTACCTTTATTTTTACGTGTTATTCTATAAAATATAACCAGAGATTGTCGCTTCTTGACTAAAATTCGATTTAAATGAAGCTTTAACCAGATAAATTAACTTAAAGTAGTTGCCTCATTTAAATATTCATCAATTAGTGATGTCATTGAAATATAATTAAAACCGAACAAATATGTTATCAACTATATTACTATTTTTAGATACGATTTTATCGAAATTATAATCGTTTGAAAGACGAATAAGGAAAGAATAAAACTACCAAATAAGTTAAAATATTTTATTCAATCTCACTGACACAAGATAGTAAAAATAAACACCGTTTTCAGTCTTGTTAATAATAAACAAAAATAATAAAAAAACAAAATGGAATGATAACAATAAAAAATTATAGAAAAAGCACCCAAAAATCGTAAATAGAAGGCGTAAATAACAAAAAAAATATAGAGTGTACACCGATATTTCACCCGTTAGTTATCAAACTTTTTGACGATTCGTTACCATGACAACGCTGAAGATCCGGACTTACTTATTTTATTTCTATCCCTTTTCAATTCTACAAATGATAGAATTGTAGAGTGAGACAGAAACTGTTGATCTCTCGCGTTGTCAAAGCCGAAGACGTAGCCAACTTCGACTTGGAATATCGTTGTACATTCCGTTCAAGGACATTATAAACGTTAATGACACGCACGCGTAATTCGTTACGAATTAACGTTTACAATTGCGAATAAATTGTGTATTATTTCGAAACAAATTACAATAAAATTCTATAAAATTTAATAAAATTATTAGTAAAAAAGAAAATAATAATAATATCACAATACTAATCGTTTAACACCACATTCTACGCAAAATTTCGCTGTTATCAATGGATATTTACTACCGCATTCATGGCAAAATTTCGACATTTTCTGATTACCAACCAGATGGTCCGGTGAATTGGCACCTGTATCGGATACATCCAAATCTAACTGTGATAAACTATCAGTCTTCCTAGTAAGACTTAAAAACAAACGAATTAATCGTTAATTATAGTTAATTAATTAATTATAGTTGGCTTATTTCTTTAAAATACCTACAGTTAATCGGTGTGATAATAGATGGCGCTTTGATTAAATCATTATGTCTTTATCGCACTCGTTTGATTTGCTATCTATTTATCTTTGTTATATGTAAATTACGCAAATTCCTCACTAGATGGCTGTAGGTATTTTATAAATTTGATTAATTTAAATAATTACCTGCCATAAGCTGAATCATTGTAGGTTTTCCTTGATTGTGGTGATGTTGCTGGTGAACTACTGGTAGAACTGCTCATTAACGGTATACCGTAGCTTAAATTTGCTATTTTATGTTTTTTTGTATTATTATTATTATTACTATTATTCTTGATATTATTATTATTATTATTATTATTATTATTATTACTGTTATTAATATCTTTACCGCGCAGATACATTTCTTCATAGATTTTGAATTCTTCATATGTTTCTTTATCAATATCGAAAACATCCGTATCTTCATCTTGTAATTTGGTGGAAATTGGTGATTTTGTTTTAGTTATGTTGGTAGTTTTTGTTGTTTTATTATTATTATTATTATTATTTTTATTATTAGATTTTTTGGTAGTTTTTCGTTTGATTTCTTTACAATTCGTTTGGTTTTTCTTATCGTTTTCAATGAATGTTTCAATATTTTTATCATATTGTATACTATATAAATCTTGATCTTGATCTCGATCTTCATCATGATTCTTTATTGTTATATCGGTACATTCGGTTGATGTTGGTGAATAAATATCATCATCATCATGATCACAATTCAAAATTAATTGTTCAGGTATTGATAGATTATCATTTTCATTAATTAATGATGAATCAATTGATGATATATCATCACTATATTTACGTTTATTTTTATCATTATTGTTAATTTTACGATTTAATTGTTGAAATAATTTATCAATATTGCCGCCATTCAATAGATTCTCCAATGTCTCAAAATCGTCATCATCCTCATCATTAATATCATCTACAAATGATGTTGATTGAGTATCTTGAAAATTTACAGGTGGTTCAATTACTGATTTACGTTTAATTGAATTAATTTCAGCTGAACGTGTCATTTTTTTACCACCATTATTATTATTATTATTATCATTTTTAATTGTTGTCGATGTTGTTGTATGAGGTCGTGTTAAAGTTTTCTCTGTTAAAACTTTAAAATCATCCGATTCTAATAATTCCATAAATTGTCTTTCGGCCGATTTGAACGGATCATAATTGGATGTTGACTCTTCATTTCTGTGGAGAAAATCAATTGTGTCATTAACAGTGTTGTTAAAGCAATAAAAACGATGCTTTAATACCCGTTAACGCACACTTTTATACTCCATTTTTTAAACTAGGATATTATGCGCGCCTAAATACTTGCTTCCCATTGGCTATTTTACAGGCAAGTTTACACACATTTTACTTATAGAACTTCGTGTAGCGAAACGAACTTCAATGAATTTTAACTTACAGAACTTCGTGTACGATTACGATTTTCTATGAACTTTTACTTATAGAAATTCGTGCAGCAGGGCTACAAACTGTCTAGACGACATTGGATTTTGAAATTTTCTGTGTAAACCTGACTTTAATCATTAATTAGTCCTAGTTTAAAAATAGAGTATAATATAAGTTATTTTCTTAAAGTTGGTAATTAAATTTAAATTTAAATGACAGCTGTCAAATTGCATTAAACAAATTCTTTAATAATTTACGGTATTTTATTTATAATAATTTATGATTTCATTAAAAAAATAATTGGTAGTGTTACCTGTTTTTTATTTAAACAAATTAATAGATTTTTAAAAACATGAAAAGAAACTCCTAGAATGGGTAACAATTGAAAATCTAGCTGTCATGACAGCAGTACCAATCGCAATATAAAATTCCCTAAATTTCAAGAATTTGTGTTTTTTCCAAAAAAAGGGAATAAAATAGAAAAAAAAGTACAACAAACTCGTCCAAGAGTATCATTACTTTTGTCACTTGTTTCTCAATATACTACACCGAGTATTCCATGGTAAATCACCCGGTAGTTGGCTATACTTCCATTACGTTATGTCGTAGATAAGTTCATACGTTATTGAATTTGGCTGAATAGTTCGGAAGTGTTCGAACAAATCTACAAGGCTACGTAAAGAAAGAAATGACCAACTGCAAGGTGAATATACCGATTTGGCGATTGTAATCAGAAAAATATACGTCCATTTCATTCTTTCATTATTGTTGAATTGAGTTAGAAAGAGAGCTAGTATTTGTATGTGTTACCTGGAATTTTCAGGATTATTTCGATTCAATTGTTTCTCAAAATAATCTCGTACATTTTCTGTAATTTTTTCCGGATTTTTTTGATAATTCCTTAGAAATTTCATAAAACTTGATTTAATTGCGGGATTTTTGAAATTTTCAACATAATCATTAATATCAAATTCATTTTCAGATAAATACGTCCTGAAATTTTCTTGATTGTTTTCCAAATTAGTCACAATTGGGTTTTATTATGAATTATACACTCGTATTCTCTAATTTTTAAACGATTGGTTGCCATAACAACGCTAAAGATTGACTCTCTTTAAACAAGCTTCTATCTCACTCTTTATGCATAATTGAAAAGAGAGAAAACAATAATTGTCAATCTTCAGAATTGTCATGGTAGAGAATATCGCTGATTAGAGTAGGCGTGTTATTACAATTTTTGTAGCAATAAAGCTACAACATACGTTTATATTACGCCGCCTATTCTAATCAGAAATCGGATCAAGTTGATCAAAATCGTTTAGATGGAGTATAATTACCTTTTCGTTTCCTTTACAGCTTTCACACCATCACGATTCTTATTAATTTTGGTATTACAGACAATTGAATTCTTCGATTGTCGTAGACTTGCTGTTCGATGTAGATTTGTCGTTGAATATTTTTCAAGAATTGTTTTCGTTTTCGTCAATGGCGGCACTTTATATTTGATACGTGCCTCTAAACGTTCTTTTGCTAATAATGTTGTTGGATTATTTGTTGGTATTTTTTGTATACGGGTTTGATGTTCTTTACACCATTCAACATGACGATCGAATGCTTTCGGGCCGAAATTACGTCCACAATGTGGACAACGTTCATTTGGTGATGTTGTCAATGGTGTTTTCGTTGGACGTGGCATTTCATTTGGTTCTAACAGCAAATAAAATCAACGAGTCCAATTAGAATTTGTTGGGAAAAAAACGGACATCTTTAATGCAAGATTTCTGCTTTATTTTCTAATCAAAATTCAAGTACTAGGGCTCGTTGGCAAGCAGATTTCAAGCCCTTGAAAATGGTGTTTTTCATTTTGGAAAAATTTGTGGGTATTTTCAGTTATAGAAGAAAGTCTAGAACCAGCCGATATCAACTAGTTTGCAATAATTATAGGCTTAAATTGATAACAATTGGAAAAAAGCTCTCTATATATTCAACAATCATTTTAGTAGTTTGCCAAAAAATTACGAAATTTGTAAAATTTCGAAGAATTAGGTTATTAAGTGCCGTATTTTCTGAAAGCTTAAATGTCGCCATTTTATGTTTATTAAAAATAATTGTTCTAAGCCTGTTTTTTTCAGTTTGTAGACAATTCTATGGAGTTTAAAGTTATGGTATTGTTATATGAAAAACTCGTCTATTTTCCTGGAAAATTTCCAAAGAAAACACGCTTCTTCATTTACTTTATAACAAATAGGTGGTGTTGTTATTACAATAATGATAAGCACGTGTTCTATTTTATCATCTGTCGATTTATGCGAGGTTGCCAGACATTTCTATATTCCATTGGATTTTCAAAAATATCATAAACAACAAATATACACTCTATTTTCCATTGTTCATAAAAATTCATAAGGATTTGAGTTGTTTCAATAGGAAAGTCTCTATTTTATAATTTAGATTGCTAGTGGAAGGGAGCGAGTTTTCCTAAATATCAAAACGTTTGGCAACCTTGCACAAATTTCAACACAATCGGTAATAAAGAAGAACACATACTTATCAACATTGTTACAGTAGCACCATCTATGAACTATTTAGTATACGAAGAAGCGTGTTTTCAACTAGATTTTTCCTGGAAAATATACACGTTTTTTATTTCAAAATAGCACAAATGGAAAGTCCATTGAATCGTCTATAAACTCAAAAAAACTAGTTCAAAAACAACAATTTTTAATAGATGAAAATAGCAAATAAATTTCTCGATGATTTTCTTTAAATTCTCAAAAACTGGGTCAAAGACATCCTGAAATTCTCCACGTGAGAGTTTAAAATTTGAAATTTTCCCGAATTTTCTGGAAAACTAGCAAGTCGATTGAAAGATTTCTTGAATATTTGAAAAATTCTTCCAATTTCTTGCCGATTACGAAATAAATTAATATAAACTGACTTATGGGGGAAAATTTAGAAGAACACACACTTCTAGATTTGCATCTATAACTCGAAATTTTCATAAAATCTCCCAAAACAAAACACCTGAACCCGTGTAGCTTGAAATTCTCTTTCAAACAGACCCGAATAATTGAATTTCGAGTGAAAAATAACGGAAAAATCATCGATTGAAAATTCTAAATTTTCTAAACCAACAATTTCAACGATTCACTCACCTTTAGGTGGATTGATTTGATTCAAATTCGCTTGAACATCATCCAATTTCGTTAACGATTTCGGTTTATTGCTTGTCAATGATTTTTCATTTGGTAATTTAATCGATTTTGTACAACTATCTTGTCGTTTCAAATAAGTTTTTTGATGGAATTGTGCTAGCTCCGTACCTTCAACACGTTGTTTGGACGAATTGAAAACTTTACGTTTCTTTTGCGATGTCTTCTCGCAAATTGGTGCGTGTTTCGTTAGTGATTGTGGAAGAAATGTACGACTACAGGTAGCACATGGCACTAGGGACACTTCGTCTTGTTGTACAACACTTTCTGTAATTTAGAAAATTAATTACAACTCGAACCAGAAACATGACGATTTAGATTTAAGAACATACACACCTGACATTGAAAATTCTCTTAAAACAATGAAAATAATGAGAATCGATTCGTTAAACGCGTAAAAATCACAACTAATTGTTAATTCATTGCACACAGTCCTTGGAAATATTTACACTTTTTACCATCCTGGGAAGGTCACGTGATTCTACTTTTGTTTCACCGATTTTTTATTATTATCTACTATTATTTATTTCTATTATTAGCTAATAATTTGAATTATTTATAGCTCGTCTACGTGTACAAAATTATAATTTTTAGATTTAAAATAACACAAATTTCAATAAAAATCGACTCCAACTCGACTCAATTCTAGTGAATCAATATTGTGTGTCTTTAATTCAGAAATTACAAAAGATTAACGATACTTTTTAAAGGAATTGAAGGTGAACTAGTCCGTCAATTGGTAATGAAACAGAGATTCGCAATCCTACACGAATACAAAATTATAAAAAAATAAATTATTGGAAAAAGATTTTAAATTATTCAAAAGAAAAGTAGGCCATTAGTAACAAGAACAAAAACAAATCAAAAATAGAGAGGAGCACATTTTCTTTGGATACCCCGTATAATTATTGTGATAACTGCAAATTTTATACTACGTCTATTATAATCCGGTCGAATTGACTCAGAAGACTCAAATTTGCTTATTTTGTCATTAATTCGAAGAAATATTGGTCAAGTTGGTAGAGGCTCGTATTCTGGATTTTTTCAATAAAAATCTCTATCCGTGATGACAGTTTTTAACAATTTTATGAACAAAATTGACGAAAATAGAAGCCGTCACTGCATTTTTTGAAAATATTGCACAATAAACGTGTTAAAAGTGATCTAATTTCTCTACTCGCTAAACAAAATATCTCTTATAACACGTTTCCAATTAATCACTATTACGAAACAAGTAAATAAATGGTAAATTCACTAAAATTAAGTTTTTAAAATCAGCAAATTGAGGCAAATTAACAAAAAAATTATTTCATTAATAAAAGGAGCATATTTTATTAGGATACCCCGTATAACTACAGTGATAATCGAGATTTTTCGATTTTATTGACGTATTTCTTTGATTAATTATACCGAATATAATTCGTGGATTATTTACAGTAAATCTATTAAAATTCAGTCGATCTGACTTGAAAAAAACAAATTCTGTACTTACAATTAGAAGAAATATCAATTAATAGATGCCTGTATTCTGTAATTATTCAAAAAATGTCTCTATTTTTGATGACTGTCAACTGTTTCTGACGTAATTTTGACAGTTTCGACATAAAGAACTAACAAACTAACGTTTTTACTGCGTTTATTCGGAAATATTGCGCAATAAACGTGTTAAAATCGATTTTATTTCGCTACTTGTTAAACAAAATCTCTCTTACAATACGTTTTTAATTAATAACTATTATTAAGCAAGTAAATAAATGGTAAATTCTTTAAAATTAAGTTTTAAAAGTCGTCAAATTGAGCCAAATTAACAAAAAAAAATTCACTAATAAAAGAGGCAGATGTTGTAAGGATACCCCGTATAATTACACTAATAATCGAGATTTTTAGATTTTATTGACGTATTTCTTTGATCAATTACACCAAATATAATTTGTGGTTAATTTACAGTAAATTTATTAAAACTGAGTCGATTAAACTTTAAAAAAAAACAAATTCTGTACTTACAATTAGAAGAAATATCAGAGGCCCGTATTCTGTAATTTTTCAAAGATACTCTCTATTTTTGGTGACTGTCAACTATTTCTGACATAATTTGACAGTTTTGACGTGTGAAATTAACAAATTAATAGCTTTCATTGTATTTATTAGAAAATATTGCACAATAAACGTGTTAAAAGTGATCTAATTTCCCTACTCGTAAAACAAAATCTCTCTTACAACTCGTTTTTAATTAATTATTACTATTAAACAAATAAATTAATTATAAATTTAGTACAATTAAGTTTTTAAATCGTCAAGTTGAGTCAAATTAACAAAAAAATAATTTCACTAATAAAAGGGCCAAATTTTGTTAGGATACTCCGTATAATTACAGTGATAATCCAGATTTTTCGATCTAATCGACGTATTTCTTTGATCAGTTATACTGAATATAATTCGTGGATTATTTACAGTAAATTTATTAAAATTCACTCGACTTGACTCAACAAAATCAAATTCTGTGCGTACAATCAGAAGAAATATCAGAAGCCTGTATTCTGTAATTTTTCAAAGAAACTCTCTACTTTTGGTGATTGTCACTATTTCTGACATAATTTGACAGTTTTGACGTCAAAATTAACGAACAGAATTAATGTGTTTATTGGAAAATATTGCACAATAAACGTGTTAAAATTGACTTAATTAAACAAAATTTCTCCTACAACACGTTTTTAATCAAGCACTGTTATTAAACAAGTAAATAAATAAAGAATTAACTCTAATTAGATTGTTAAAATCGTCAAAATTGGGCCAAAATTTTCTAATTTTGTATAATTCTGGAAAATTTCCGGTAAAATTCGTAGACTTCTTAATTGAATCAAATAAGAAAGAATCAACTACGACCTGTTTTATCCAGAAAGGATACGGATGTGGACTTTTATGTTTGTTTCGAGTTTATTTATAAATTTCAAGCGAATATAAAAAAAATAATTGTAGGTTTTATTTTTGGAAAATGAAATTAACGTTGAGTGGATCATTAAGACATAAAACAACTGTTGAGAATTACAAGGGAGGAAATTGATAAAAATAGGGATAGTTACTGTTGGGGGTGATTTATTCACCTCATAATACACTTGTTGTTATTTTATAAATAATAAAAATCGTAAAATTTGTGTTTTTATGGATAAAAATGATAGTAAAACTCACCTTCGCTCATGTTGGTTGTCGTTAGTGATTTTGCCACTTTTGTTTTCATATGTTTCCACGACAACAACGATTTCAACATGTTGTCCAGTTGGGAATTTCAATTTTCCACCCCTAGTCTATCGGTGCACTGGCGTTTCGAACTCTTCAATTCGAACCAAACCAGAACTCAAATTGAGCCAAGTGCCTGTCTGTGAGCCAACAGAAGCTAAATTTGTGCCACACACCGGATGCTGCACAGTCAAGATGATGGTACATCCATCTCGAGCTAATCTATCTTGAAATGTGGACGTCAATAGATAAAAAAAATCAAAGCAAATTTATCGTTGATTTACACCACTTGAGTCGACTTGGCTCTCAATTGACTACGTACAGCGTAGCTTAATTCATACTTCACTCAATTTAAGAATTGTCGGCCTATTTTGCGTAGCCGAATCCATAGCCATCCATCTGTAATTTTACAATATATCGAAAATTTCTCAAGAAAAATACAAAACATCTACCTACATGAATTACTCATATTTATAAATGTGGGAAGATAACAGAAATAACAAAATATAACACCGCATTCTTAATAAACAATTATGATAAACAATTTTTTTCCAATATTGTAGGCCAAAGAAAGAGGCCAATTATAACTGTAATTATAGAATGATTACAAAAATCAAGTATTGCTTGTTATCAATTCTTATCTCAATCATAATTATAAAAGCTAATTATGAGCAAATTAGAACAACTTTCATCAGAGGCCTAATTGTAGTTTTTCGAAGCAAAAATATTCGAATTTAGCGCCACTTTCGTATAAATTCTCCAGTGTAAATCGGACTTTTTCAAATAGGGCTGCATTTAGACGTCTATGAGAAATTATCGATAATGCAGATGACTGTAGTCACTGTAGTACTGTAGTTTGTAGTTGAAACAATATGGCGCCGGAGAGTCGGCCGAATATTTTACACGGAAAAATACTCTAACGGTCCTCACGGTTTAGGTACGATTATTATTGTTGGAAAAATTAAATAATTAAAATTAAAATTTCATTATTTATTATCTAATAATAATTTAAATTGTAGTAGTGAGATAAGTTAGCTGTCAAATTTCATTTGTTCACTTGTTGGCGCGAAATTCGATTTGATTGTGATTGCAGGTGATCCGGATGATCGGAGTTTACGTAAAGTTGAAATCGAGGTGATGATACCGAAGAAAATGCGCGATATTGCTAAAGTTGAGAAATGTTCGAAAGAAATCGAACAATTCACTGAATGTTGTAAAACTAATAATCTACTAATGTTGTTTAAATGTCGCAATGAGAATCAGTTGTTGAAAGATTGTCTGACTCGCTGGTATCAGAACGAAGAATTTCGTAATTATTGCAAAGAACAATATTTGGATGAACGTAGCGAATATCGACGTACTGGCATAACGCAAAAACAAAAACAACGAATCGGATCTAATATGTAAATTAGCAGGAATAAATCGTTAAGTTTCGTCCAATTGGCGTTCTTGATTCGATAACCAACGCCTCATTATGATCTCCTTTATTTCGATATTGGTTAAATCGCGATAATCGACAATATCAGGCCATCGAATTTGGCAAATCAACAACTCCTACAACACAAAAATTAACGAAACTACAAGCAAATAAATCGAATTTAAACCTTTCCGGCCGTCTCGCATAAACGATTCAAACCAGCTAGATTGACCGCATCCATTGACCGTCGAGTTAATTCGAGATTCGACCAATTATCGTCCACAATTTGAATGATAACAACATACGAAGCGTGATAGAACGGCGGTCCTTGTTTGTATAGCACTAAAATTGGACATTATAGCGAAATATCAACGATATAAACGGGGTAAAGTACAGAAATCACCGCCGAATTTAACGCCCGACTTCACCACCCAATTCTTCGTCCGGAAATAATAATAAGCGACGTAATTCTGCTGGAAATACCGGTCAGTTTCCCGGAATATCCCCCAAATTTGATCCGCACTTAATTCAGCGTTTCCATCGTAAATCTCCAGACAATTCAATACGGCGCAAAGGAAGAACGCCTCTTCTAGACTCAAACATAGAAATTCTCGAATTTGCGCCCGATCCAGCTCGTAACGCGGCCGCAAATTCGTAAAATAATCCTCAACGGCCACATCCTTCATCGCTATCGGGCACCACCACCAATTTCTCCGGGCGATTACCGGAATGTTCCAATTTTCGACGATTCTCATAGACCCGATTGCGGACGATTTGGGTTTGTTGAAATGTGGGAAAATTCCTCGATAAATTCGCCTTGCCGAAATAGCCCATTGATACTAAATTTTTCATGTCGTCGAAATTCCGCACGATCACCGAAAAACCGTTAAATTCCCCCTTGAATCGCCGGAAATCGTCCGTATTGTGTACCAATGGTAGCGGTTGTGTTGATTTCAATCGGCAGAATTTCTTCGGTTTTGGTCTATTCAAATTCATCACGAGTGTAAATTTGAAATTGCCGCTCAATTACCACGATGACAACAACAAAATCACTAGAACACCGTCGATAATTTTGGTGATATTACTAGATTTCGGTGGTTTAAAGTTGGCAATATTTGTCAATAATCACAAGACTTCTACTTGATTGTAGTCCTGTGTGTGAACGAGTCGTGAAATTAATTATTAATTAAAAATTATAGAATTTAAGTGGAATTACCGAATTTTGGTGGGTTTAATTGGCGAAAATTGTTGGAAAAATGTCGTCGAATCAAGTACCAGCAGCCGATCCTAAAATCAAAGATATAATAACATCGCTAGATGACGAAAAAATCGGTATCTACCTTTATTTCTTTTGCAAAACGAAAAAAAAAATTAATTAATCCAACAATTAATTAATTGTAAATAGATTTATAATTTAAAAAACAATTGCGAAAAAACAATAAGATCAAAGTAGGTGTGTTTACATTCACGTGACATTTGGTTCGATCAGTGGTCCTCAAAATTTTTGTCAAATTTCGCCATTAATAATAATAATAATGGAAAATAAAGTTATTTTTAGTTAGATATAACGCACTTAATTAGAACGATTTTAGATAATTCCATTAGAATTAAATCAATAGAAATTTCCTCGATTTTCACACGAAAATGTCGGCAATTTCAGATATGCTAGCCGCTACTAGTGTCCTACAACACAGGGCTACCGATATTCGTAACCAGAAAGTTAATTGGCAATCGTATTTCCAGTAAGTTGTGGTTTAATTAATCGCTTAATTAATGGTATTGTACATAACCTCACTAATTTCAGATCGCAGATGATCTCCCAAGAGGACTACAAGTTCATCGTCGAATTCGACGTTCCAGATGCCGCCAAACGGGAGGAATTATTGACGAAAGAACGCATGCAATGCGCCCAGACATTCCTCAATTTAATCGGCCACATCTCCAAAGACCAGACCCTCCAATACATTCTAGTATTAATCGACGATATGCTACAAGTATTTCGAATTCGAAACCGTTTAGTTTGTCGATAATTGTCCGTTGGGCACGTTTCAGGAGGATCGTTCCCGCGTCGAGATCTTCCACGAGTATGCCAATCGTAAAAAAGAGTCGGTATGGGGACCGTTTTTGAATTTGCTGAACCGCCAGGACGGTTTCATAACGAATATGACGTCGAAAATTATCGCCAAGATCGCGTGTTGGTCCCAACAGCCCATGGAGCGGTCCGATCTGCAATTCTATCTAACTTGGTTGAAAGACCAGTTGAAAATGCAGGTATTGGGCGATTATTTGTGGAAAATTAACCCATGTTTAAACTAATCGCTTGGCTTCTATTTAGATTTTGATTGTTTCATACTAATCGTCAATGAGCTTTATTTGTCCGACAAAATTGATCAATTTAGTTGGTCATTTGTGTTAAAATATTCGATTTTTGTTGTCTATTAACAGACTAATTGCATGTCTATCGATTTTCTAATAATTTAACGAGGGTTTAGTGCACCTAAATGTACGCAAATCTATTGAAAAACAATCCGAAAATATCGTAGCATTTGAAAATATTTTTAGTTTAATGAATTAATAGCCAATCTGCCGAAATATGAGACGACAAAGGGCCATGATCAGCCCATTGAAAGTTATCATGAAGTGTCTTTCGATAATGATGACCAAGATAAGCCCATCAAGATTACGGTATAATTTCAATTGTACGATTTATTACTAACAAATTTCAATTGAAAATGAGAGAAACATCAACAGCGATTTTTTGGGTGTTAAATTGTTTTGTTTTGTTTTTTTTTTTTTGAATTTTGAAATTGATTAATTCGTTGAAAAGGGCCAAGGTTTGCGCTTGTATTTTAGCTGTTGCATGTTGCATGATTTTTGAGAATTTCTAAAAAAGGGGAGAAAAATTGATTGTAGTCAGTTTTTTTCTCAAATCACCGTTACTAACATTTTAGCATTGTTACTGTTAGATCGTAAGTGAAGTGACTCAAAACGTTTCCAGTTCAATAATTTGCCCCAAATTTCGGTAAATGTCCCCTAAATTTGAGTAATTCAATGGATTTCACTAAAATAAGATTAAATTAGAGGCATTTTTGTTGTAAAAATGGAGCATTATAGTGTAGTTGAGATCAGAGAATGTCCTTTTAGGCGAAATTTGTGCAAATTCTGTATGTTAAATTACCAATTTTGTTCAAATTTTGCTACTAATTGTCGAAAATAATTACAATTAAGGGCACAGAGTAGCTGTGAGATTTTTAACCGGCAAAAATGTGAATTTCTAACTCGCTCGTCCTTGGGACTAGGACAGCCGAAAATAAGATTTTTGAAACGAGCATTTCTTATAGAACCCAACGGTTCTTCCCGTTTTTCAAAATGTTGATACAAATTTGAATTACAGACGAAAATCTAACATGTTTTTTTCGTATTTTTGTACAATTTTTCGTATTTTCTCTTATAACTTGGCCAATTTTGATTATTTTGCAAAAATTCTTGTACTGTTAGTTAGGAAATGAAAAGTTCTTTTCAAATATTCAAGAAATTTTCCGATTCCACCGTTAGTTTTCCGAAAAATTAAGACAACGTCTGGGAGGAGATATAAGAATTTAGCCATAGTTTTCATTTTACAGCATTGATCAACCCCTCATTCGAAAGCTGATACAAAAGCCGAGGGGAATGTGAATCCCGTTTTTTGGAAATTTTGAAAATTGCCTGAACAAAATAATTAATTTTAATAAGTGAAAACAATGCCAGAAAAACCAGTTTTCCGCGATAACTCAGACAATTTTCAAAATATCAAAAAATGAGGGGTTGATCAATGCTGTAGGATAAAAACTGTAGAAAAAACCTTGTTATAGCGTACAGAAGTTTTCTTAATTTTCCGAGAAACTAACGGTGGAAACGGAACATTTCTTGAATATTTAAAAGAACTTTTTATTTGCAATCTAACAGTACAAGAATTTTTGCAAAATAATCAAAATTGGCCAAGTTATAAGAGAAAATACGAGAAATTGTACAAAAATACGAAAAAAACATGTTGTTAGATTTTCGTCTGTAATTCAAATTTGTATCAATATTTTGAAAAACGGAAATAACCCTTAGAGGCTATAAGGAATGCTCTTTTCAAAAATGTATCTGCGGTTGCCGTAATCCCAAGTACAAGCGAGAAATCACGAGTTAGAAATTCACATTTTTACCGGTTAAAAATCTCACAGCTACTCTGTGCCCTTAAGGCAATTTAAATTACTTTCGAATATAACTCTAGATTTGTTAGAGTTTTTGGGTCAAGATTTTGAAATATTTTCGTTATTAATCGGCAGTTTTTCAACCGAATTTTGTAAAAATACAGAAAATTTAATCATTTTTTGTCAAATTATGCATAAAATTGTGATTTTTGTTCATTATTTTTGAGGAAAATTTTCGAATTTTTGGCTCGCTTTTGCGTCTATTTTACCATTTTAAGGCAACTTTTAGTCAATAATTTTAACAAATTTGGCTAGTGAAGCCTTTCGAACGCAAGGTTTTGAAGCTTTCAAGATTCTTCCAGTTTTGAGAGTAATTTAAGAATTATTTTAAGAATTTATAGATAACCCCTGGAGGCAATTTGAGCAAAATTTGAGCCAAGCAGCTCACCGGAACGTTGACTAAAAACGATCGTTTCTAACGATGTTACGACTTTCTGAAACGAGTTACGCACATAAAATGATTCAAAATGACTCAGAAATGCTCCTAACATTGATTTTATTCGTTTTCTCCATTTTATTCCGGTACCGGAACGAATGTTGCGCGATTTTTTTAGAATAAAATCGAGAAAAATGAAAAACTGAGCATCCTTAAGTCATTTAACGTGTTTATTTCGGTTTCAAAAATCGCAACCTTTTCTAAAACGAGTATTTTTGACCGACTTCTCAATGAGCTACGGGGTTCAAATTTCGGTTAAATAACGTCCCAGGACCGTCTTATAGATCATTAAAATATTTTTCCAGTAGTTCATCATATAATAGGTGTTTCCATTTAAAAGATGCACGCGGTATAATTTAAAAATAAGTCTTATTAATTGATTAACAATTCGATAGATATTTTGAGGATCGATAAGGGGGTCCCCGGGAGATATTTTATTAAAATTTGTACCCCGTAACTCGTTCGCTAGTCGGTACAATATTGCAATTTCGATCATAATACAAAATAACAACTTTACGAGAAACTTTGAGTCATCTTTAATCGTTTTATGTGTGTAGTTTGTTGGTGAAAATCACGATATTCTCTGAAAAAAAAAGCGTCTTTGATCGTCTCTCCGACGCGCTATAGAATCCAACTTTTGCTAAAAAGCTCCCTTCTCTTAAAGGTGTTCACAGCGTCAAACGTCTGTTAATTATCGAGTGATTGGAAACAAATTTTAAGGATTTATTGGGGGATCAATGGTGCACATTTCAGTGAAAGTTGGACCATGTAGCTCGTTGGGAAATCGGGGGAAAAACGTGATTTTTGTCGAAAATCTCAACATTTTCGTCAATCAGTTTTTTACATAAATGGACTCAAGATGACTTGAGGATTCTCGGAAAACTGTTTTTTTTTTTCGGTTTTCTGGCGCTGTATCCTGAAAAAAATTGAAAAACTGGTTTCACGTTCATTGATCGTAAATGTCACCAGTTATTCGCCTCTCAGTTGTTCAATTCTTATCTTAATGGGTGTTCATGTTATCGTATTTGTTTACTTAAGAAAAAGTGCTTGACATTCGATACTCATAAGCACATGCCAGTTATTTGAATAGCTTGTTTTTCTTTAAATAAATAAACATTGGATCGTTTTAAGAGACTACACCAGTGGTTTTCAAACGTTCTAGAAGTGCCGAGCATGTAAATTATTTATTAATTTATTAAGAACCCTTCATTTTTCACTAAAGACACATTTTTTATGTTGTGGATAAGAAATATTTCACTTTGAGTCCGTTAAATCGATTTGCGGATTAAAAGACTTTACACGATCGACTGTTGAGAAACACTGGTTTAAAATTTGATACAAAACTACTGACTGACAAAGGGAGGCGAGCGACTTTTTCATTTCAAATTTTTCACGTTCAAGCTCTGTTCGTACCTTTTTTAATTTTTTTCGAAATCTTAAGGGCAAATTACAAAAACCAAAATGTTACGAATGTATCGCATTAATTCAACACTTTTAATGTGTGAAAATATGCAATTATTGCATATTCAAAAGTTAGATTTCACTCATTGCCCAATGAGCTACGTGGACCTAATTTTGCTAAAATGTTCTCTGAGAACCCGCCTATAAATCCTTAAAATATGTTTCCAATCACTCGATAATTAACAGACATTTTGGCGCTGTGAACACCTTTAAGAGAAGGGGGCTGTATTCTCTGGGGGATCCCCTACACATTCTAATGGGCCACTCGGTACGAAAAATGCCCTACCTCACGATAAATAAGAAAATCTGTATTTGTTGATATTGAAACAGTTTTGAGGCACTTGTATTTTGATAATTTCGTTAATTTCCATCGATATTACTTGATATTTGCTGAGATTTGATGATAATCTTCTTTTTAAATAGAACAATGAGTACATTCAATCAGTGGCCCGTTGTTTACAAATGATGTTACGCATTGATGGATATCGTTTTGCATTTGTATCAGTTGATGGTATATCAACATTATTAAGCGTTTTATCTGGACGTGTTAATTTCCAAGTACAATATCAACTAGTATTCTGTTTATGGGTATTAACATTTAATCCATTATTAGCTGAGAAAATGAATAAATTCAATGTTATACCAATATTAGCTGATATATTAAGCGATTCAGTTAAAGAGAAAGTAACAAGAATTATCTTGGCCGTATTTCGTAATTTAATTGAAAAACCCGAAGATCCACAAGTATCAAAAGAACATTGTATTGCAATGGTACAATGTAAAGTATTAAAACAATTGAATATATTAGAACAACGGAAATTCGATGATGAAGATGTTACTGAAGATATTGAATTTCTAACAGAAAAATTACAAAATTCCGTACAAGATTTAAGTTCATTCGATGAATATGCCACTGAAATTAAATCGGGGCGTTTAGAATGGTCACCGGTACATAAGAGTAAATTTTGGCGTGAAAATGCCCAACGTTTGAACGAGAAAAATTACGAATTATTGAGAATTTTAATACATTTATTGGAAACCAGTAAAGATCCGTTGGTTTTAAGCGTTGCCAGTTACGATATCGGCGAATACGTCCGCCACTATCCGCGCGGAAAACAGTAAGTTATTTATTGAAATTTATTGTTTTTTAATTGATTAAATTGTAGTGTAATTGAGCAATTGGGTGGTAAGCAGTTAGTAATGCAACTATTGGCCCATGAAGATCCAAATGTTCGATACGAGGCTTTGTTGGCTGTACAGAAATTGATGGTGCACAATTGGGAGTATTTAGGTAAACAATTAGAGAAGGAACAAGCCGATTCTAAACCGACCACTAAAGGTGTCGGTGCTAAGCCCTAAATTTTCGCCTTTTTACCGATAAAACAACTACAAATAATCATAATTTGAACGATTAAAAACCAAGTATTCAATGTAAATAGTTGTATTATAGAGCTTAACATTCCTTCCATTCGTTGTGGTTTAATTGTAATTAAAACAAATCATTGTATATAACGTGATGATCGGCTTTGTTTTGTTGATTTTGTCAAATTATAGCTATATTATCATTATTATTATTATTAATATAGAGAGAATTCTAGTGGAAGTTGCAATAAAACTCTTTTAATTTCAATTAATTTATTCGAATCACATTTTCGATATAATATCGCCGACGGCTGCGATCACTTCAATCTCAACTTTGGCCCCCAGCGGCAATCTCCCGACTTGATACGTCGATCTGGCCGGATAATTCGCCTTGAAAACTGCCCAAAAATTATTGCCCAATCTCACCGTCACAACGCCAACTTACACTCCTTGTAGATCTCGTTGACTGCACTGAAATCGTCGATGTCGTTCAACAGAATCGTACTTTTGACGACGTTCTCGTAGCTGGTGCCGGCCGCTTGCAGGATCTGTCCGAGACTAGCCAGCGCCTGGCGCGCCTCGGCGGCCACCCCGCCGTCGACCAGCCGCATTGTGTCGGCGTTCAAGCCGATCACACCGGACACGTACAGGGTTTTGTCGAGTTGGACGGCTTGGCTGATTGGAATTGTTAATTTATTGTTTCAATTGCGGAATTTACTCACTTGTAGGGCCCTACCGGACGGGGGGCTTTTGCCGTCGAGATGATCTTCTTGACGATCGTCGACATTGTTGTATCGCAAATTTACTACTGATTCCGAAATTCGAGTTTTGACCTTTATCTATTCTTATCAATAGGATTAATGATAATCAATAGAATATTCATGTGATTCAATTATGCAAGAATTGAGTTATCCAAAGGGTATGTTTTATCGAAAATTACATAATTGGCGTTTATTTGTTTTGTATAAACAACCAGAGTAGTATTTTTCCGTGTTTGTTGAAATTTCGTAATTCGCGCTATTATTCAAATTGTGCAGTGCAGCCAATTTGCGTTCAATTGTTTGGTTTGTCACCATGTCAACAATAGAAGTTAGAATCAAAACAATTATACAAAAAACGCCGAAATGGTTCGTTTATTTTGATATTTAGTCGAAAAATCGATAAAAATTCGTTTTAATCGTTTGTAATTGTTGAAATAGTGTTGTTACATGTTGATTTCTTGATTTTTTGTTGTTGTAATATTGCCGTCCTGGAAACGTGGCCGTCTAGATAAACAAAATTTTCAAAAATTCATTTGTTATTGTTTGACGTTTGAAAATTAACAAATTGTTTTTCTTTTGTGAAACTGCCGCGAAATTCTCAAATGAAGTATGAATTCTACGACTTTGCGGGGAATTTTCCCCGATCCAAGTGAGTCAATTTTAAACGAAACACCATCCAACTTAAATGTAATTATTTAGAGCCGAATTACAGGAAGAACTTTATGCGAGAGAATGTGAAATTAATCAAACAAATGCAACAGCGACATGCGACCCTACAAGAACCGGTACCGGTGGCCAAGTCGCGATCCCAATCAGAAACCCTACTGATCCCCAGCAAGTATAAAAACATCCCGACAAAGGCGGCCACGCCGGGGTCAAAGGGGGCGAAAAAACGGCCCGGCTCCCTGTTGACCCAGATGTCGGCGCAGAAGAGCCACAACAAGAGCGTCCAAACCGAAGACGATAAAAAATCGCCGAAATTGAAGAGTCCTAGAAAGAGCAAGATGCGAGCCGCCGGGGATGCTGTCGAGAAATTGGCGAAAAAAATCAACAAAATCGGTATTGTAATCGGTAATTACGCCCAACGAATCTAATCCGAATTCGTCTAGATTTAGAGAACAAAACCGAAGAACCAAAATTGACAAAATTGAAGAAAACGAAAGAAACAAGCCCGAAAAGCGCAAAAACCGTAACGCAAATTAATCGGGACGTCGAAGACAAATCGGGCCTTGTCGTCTTGCCGGATGAAGAACGAAGGGAATACCTGCGAGTCGCCCGTGAAAGTAATCAAATCGTCCAGTTTAATTCAAATTAATTAAATTAATTTAATTACAGATTACGCTGCTCTAATTAAAGAGTTGAACACGATGCCAATACGTAACGATACTTTAAGAAAGCGCAATCGCAAAATCGAAATTGAAGCGGAATTGAAACGTTTAGAAGAAGTGATCAAAATCTTTCAAAAACCAAAAGTTTTCGTTAAAGCTGATTAATACTGTATTTACGTAAATTTTGTTCTTGTCTTTTTCGAATTTGTATTTAATTTCTTTTACAAATCTTTAATAATTTTATGAACAAAATCTCTGGAGCAAAATTTCAATTGATTCCGGCGAAAGTACGGCTCTTCCTCGCTATACCATCGATCCATATTGAAATCGGGGAAGAAGATTTCGATTTCTCTACGTGCCGACTCTAAACTATCTAAAAATCAACGAAATTACGCCAAATTTTTAGCGAAAACTTGTAAAAACCTGAACCGTGCGTGGCGTTTCTCGTATCGGATAAACCGAATTGTCCGCGTATTGTTTGCGGTGCTTCGTATTGCGTTTTGAATACTTTCGTCGGTCCCATTAATTGTCGCCAATGTTTGATTGCACCATAGCCGGTTAAAATGTAAAAATCCGAAACTCCACTAAAATTACAACTTTCGATTTTTTGATTAAAAATCAATAACCAACATACCTCGTCATAAATGTAACTAAACGATTATAGAAGAACTTATCTCGGTGTTCGTTATAAAACAATTCGCTCTCTTCTAGCGTGAATTTGTGCCGTTTCGAACGGACAATTTTAAAATTTGAGGTTAGAATCAACTCACGTATCGTTTCTAAAACGATTGGATTCTTAATTATGTGCGGCTTTATTATCGCTAAAGTCAACTCGAATAGTGCCATTATTTGTTGAAATTACCTTAAAATTCGCTATTTTCGAAAAATTAAATTAAAACAAATTTAAATTACAACTAGTTACTTTTAGTTGTAATGTTGGTATTGTTGGTAATCTTATGCTGGGTTGCCAAATTTAGCAATTTCTTTGTCAATTATTACGTTTATATTTCTGTAATTATAAATTTGTGATTTTTATCTTCAAAATTTGTAAATTATCCAATTTTCTGTAATAATTCAACAAATTTCTCTATTATTTATAATTATTTGAATTATTACGTCTTTGTTAGAATAATTGGCAATGTTGCTTGTTATGCAACCAACAATACAGGTTATGTTAACCTAGAAAAATATTCGAAATTCAAAGATGAAAGTCTGCTTTTCTAGCCAAGAACATGCTGCGATCGTCACAGATTTGTATAAAATTCCCCTTTATTAACGTTAATTCTATAATTTCCTATTTTTAAGGTTTACGTAACAAAATACATAACCTCAATTGGTTGCGTTACAATTCGAAGGACCTAGATAGTGGTATCAATGGAGTCAAAGCCCCGATAGTTGAATTTCCCGAAGAGCCGACGACTTGTTGTATGTCCGGTTGTAATAATTGCGTATGGTTGGATTATGCCGAGAAGCTTAGCGATTATTTTCGGGATGGTGGCGATCGGGCCCGTTTAGAAATCGAGCAACGTATCACCGATCCGAGCATGAAGGCGTTCCTATTGCACGAATTGCGAATGCGAGAGAAATCGAAATGATGTTGGTTATAGTTGTAATATTCTAGCACCTTTGCTAGCTTTACAAATATAGAAAGTTGGGTTCTTCTCATAAGAATCTTGTACGTGTTCGATGACCCTATCGACGACATTTCTGTCCAATAGAGTGACCGTACAACCACCAAATCCGCCACCAGTCATCCGGCTACCGTAAACCCCATCAATTTCCATGGTTGTTGCAACTAATCGATCCAATTCCGGACAGGAGACTTCGAAATCGTCGCGTAGAGAATTGTGACTTTCGACCATTAAACGGCCGAATTTGTCGAAATTGCGCCCTTTTAACGCCTCAGCGGCGTCGACAGTGCGCTGGATTTCGCCGATAACGTGTCGGGCGCGTTTGACAACAACCGGATCGGCGTCCATTTCGATTAAAACTGGAAATTTCAGAGATAATCGGTGAGTTTTACAATCTATAAACACTTACGATTAATATCGTCGATTGTAGCGTCTCTAAGGGACGATTTTCCGAGCAAATCGGCGGCTTGGCGGCATTGTTCCCGTCTCGACGAGTACTCGCTGCCGACTAATTCATGTTTAACATTGGAATTTGTGATTAGAACGACCAGATTTGGATCGGCGATCGGTATTAGAGTCGACGACATCGATCTAAAATAGCGTTAACGATTAAAATTGTTTGAAAATTCGCTGAAATCCACCTGCAATCAATCAAGAGAGCGTGATCTTCTTCGCCCATAACCGAAATGAATTGATCCATAATCCCGCAGGGCATTTTAGCGAATTCGTGTTCGGCTTTCTGGCAAATTAGCGCCTTCGTTACTAGATCGCTCCCAGTTCGAGTCAGGGCTTCCAGGAATGTAAACATAGCCACCTCCAATGAAGCACTGCTCGATAGCCCACCGCCGATCGGTACACTCGAAACGATAACAGCTTGGAATTTCGGTATTTGACGATTCTCATAGAACGCCATCACACCCTTGACGTAATTCGCCCATTTCGGTAGGCCGGGGGCGAGCGATTGGGTTAATGCGATGCGTTTCGGTGGATCCGCATTGGGGCATGCCGTTAGAATGGTCGACTCGTCGATTTCGTCGTTGATTGCCCCAATAATCACCGTAACGAACGGTAAGGCCTAATGATGTTCTATTGAATTTTTATCGTTGAAAACTGATAATAAATCTTACCATTGGCATTACGAAACCGTCATTGTAGTCGGTGTGTTCGCCGATCAAATTAACCCGACCCGGAGCACAGGCGGCAATTTTTGCGTCCGTTTTGAACTCATTTTGGAAAATTGTTGATGCCTCTTCGATCAAATCGTCAATTTGTGGGGTAGTTTCGGCCATTTTTCTAATATTGGACGTAATTTATAATTAGAAATAATGATAATAACTGCACTGATAAGTGAATAAAGTCAAATAGACTTGGTGATAAAATAAATGACGCCTCTATAGAAATGTAGAATTAAAAATTAAAATTGTCGAGAATCCGCAACGAAAACGCTAACGTTAACTTTAACACCGATAAAAACGATAAATTTTCGCTTAATTCTAGACGGTATTGAAAATATTATGTGTTATTAAATTGGATAATAAAATTACGAAATAAAACGTAGTAAAAGTGCCACCGAACCGAATTTATCGGCCATAAATAAGCGGAATTTTTATTTTAAACCGTCTAAAAATGTGCTCGTTACTCCGTTACAGAATAACTCCTGTTTTCATCCGTTAGAATGCGATTTTTCGTAAAGCCAACGAGATTTCAACCCTTGATGTGCGAAAATACGAATTTTGATCCGCGATTTCTCACGTGTTTTCCAACCGATATTAACTATTGGAGTAGAATTGGAAAGAACATTTGAGGGTGTCTGTGGTGGGTTGTTTTATTTGTGTAAAGCTGGTAGCAATTCTGGGTTACAGAAGAAAATTTTCCTCAGTATTTTTTACAATTTTTTTATATTTTCCCCCATAATTTCACCAATTTTGTTTATTTTTCAATAGTTCTTAGGTAGTGTGTAGCAAATTTAAATCGTTTTCCAAATGTCCAAGGAGTTTCCCAATTGGTTTGTGGCTTTCCCGGAAAATCGACAGAATTGAGGGTCCATTTTTTTGGATTCGGTGCCCGAAACTTGATAAATTTCAATAATCGATATGTCACTTGTTTGATGGCATATTGTAAAGAATACGGTCCTATTAGAAAGAGCATTCCAGGGAGTATCTCAGGAGTTTTTGAGTGGGAAAATTCCGATTGACTTGTGAGTTACAGAGGACAATCTTAAAACACGTTTCTTGCACATTTTCCCCATAATTTAGCCAATATTACCGGTTTTTCAACGATTTTCTAACAGCATGCAGCAAATTGAAGGGAAAAGTAAAAATTTTTTTGGGGTACAGTATCAGTACCGTGAGGTAATTTTATTTCTAGACTCAAAATTTCGAATTGTCGCTCAATCTAAATTTCAGTCTTCTACACAAGTGACCAGTGGTGGTATTCTACACTCGCAACTCAATTTATAATGTTGCGTCTCTTTTTTGAATTTACCCCCAACAGGAACAACAGTTTCGCCAAATTTACACGATAATTTCACCGAATTATTAACCGGTTCGATTACCTCCTTACCATCGGCTAGAAATAATCGTAAATTATAGAATTTTCGCTTTTTTTTAAGCGATTAAAACTTACGACAAACCCACAAATTTGGGCAGCATTTCTTCAGTTGTTGTTTCTTCAAATAGACAGGAGCACAGGATTGTTGCACTTCACGTTGATTGTGGATTTGAACGTCGCAACCGTAACGTTTACAGAAGGGTGCAACATATTCGCCCTTCCAGCCCTTTTGGCAGACGCAAGTGTGGCAGGTTTTTTGCGAGATAAAACGTTCACCCTCTCTGTATTCAACGCCATCAACAACACAACGAGTTTCGTTTGTAAACGGTGCTTTTGTTGAAAATCAAAATTATAAATTATGGACGAAGATTATCGGATTACTTACGACAAATTTCGCCGCTTGAACAGCAATAGTCTAGATTGTATTTTCGATAACAGCCCGGTTGTGGGGGTAGGCCGGAAAACTCGACACAGCTGCCTTGGGCGCACGCCACTGACGGCCTAGAATTTCCTTCATTATTTCCAGTATTTCCAGTGTTCAAACCAAGGGTGATTGGGAAAGTAATTCACCCCGGAAGAACAGAATATTCAAATTAAAAAAAAATAATCAACGATTTCTCCCTTATTTTATACTCTAAAATAAAGTATCATAGCTTGTTGGAAAGACAATTCCAGGATGGATTCCACCGTTTTGAAGCATTGTATGGAAATTTTGATTTCTAGATCAAAATTTCGAGTAAGTTTTTTATAGTTACTCCTATAACTCTTAAATATAATGAATAAGGGGCTAGTCGACAGTAAATTGCTTGAGTTTTCGAAATATGCAAAAATTTTCGTCTAAATTCGTAAATTAAACAAATAAGATTGGGCAATTTGAGCAGCTTCAAATGCTCTCTCTAACGACCCGTAATACTCGATTTTAGAGCGAAAATTAAGGGAGAAATCGTTGATTAAAGATTCCCCTTGAAACTGACTATTCAAACCGCGTTTGTTTTTGGGTTAATCCACCCTCAAAAATCAAATTTACCCCGGAGTCCACTATGAGGATTCAACTAATTATTTCCATTCGAAAATGAATTAAAGAAGACTTACACGCCGTTCTTTTCGTTGCAAAAACAGCCAAATTGACAGCTCAAACCAACCGAATTGTGCGCCAATGCCTCACCTGCCGAATAACTAACACCTTGATAATGGCATTTATTTGAACTTTGAATACCGTCACATTTATAACTTGTTGGACAATGATTTTTATGATTTAACGGTTCACATTTCATGTCTTCGTAAATTACGATGCCGTTTTCATCGCAATTTTCCGCCAATGCTAGCGAAATTGTTAAAATTGTAACCAGTAATGACAACATTTTGTAGAGTAGAATAGTAGCTTCTATAATGTCGTGATATTTATACAGAAATATTCAAAATTTTCAACGGAATTCCCCTTGAAATGTAACCGAGTGGGATTCACAGTTTCTAATTTAATATTCAACAACGAATTGTATAAACGGTTGATAACGTTTTGACCTTCTCTTTGGAATTTCGTTAAGAATCGACGCTTAATTTTGATATTAATGCGCTTCTATTTACGGGGAACGACAAATAAAGTTTTAATCGACGATTTCTCCCTCGTTTTCCAACCGATTTAAACGATTAAAACGCTATTAGAAAGGACATCTTGAGGCGAATCTAGCGCCTCAAAATGTGAAAATTCGCATCCAACCCTCAAGAAATCATCGAACAATGTTGTTAATCTTGTAGACGGTTGCGTGGTATATGAAAGTCAAGTTGATATAATCGAAATAGATTGACTATATTTCAACTAATAGGAATGGTTGTTTATAACAACAAATTTGCATTAGTTTATCAAAATATGGCCTAATTTCGGTGAATAAATCATTCAACTCAGTCCAAGGACTGTGATTTCTCAATGAATCGACCATAATTTACAATAAATTAAAACTGGTAAAAAATTAAGCCACTCCTATTTAACTAGAACGATATGTAATTAAGAGAATTTTGAAGAAATTATTCAGTTTTAAAATCCGTTTTGTTTGACCGAAACCCAACGAAATGACGCCGAAAGACGATCATGACAAGAACAAGTTGATCGGGCGAATCAACCCCGAACAGCCGCAATTTAGGTATTTATCAATCAATTGTAGTTTTTTTTCGCCGAAAAATAACCCCTTATTGGGTTTTCAGGCGAGCAAACTCGCGCAATCGGGCCGTTTCCAAAACGGGCCAATGCAACATCTCCGCAATCAATTTGATCGAAAACCACATCCGATTCTTGTACGATCTCTTCACATCCTTGATCGACATCAAATGGCGCTACACTCTGATCGTCTTCTTGATCGTCTATTTCGGATCGTGGTTGTTTTTCTCGTTGATTTGGTGGTTGATTGTGTTCACGCACGGCGATCTGGACGAGGAGCATCTGCCGATCCATCAAGCCGAATCGAATTGGATCCCGTGCGTTCTGAATATCAACGGATGGACCAGTTGTTTCTTGTACAGTTTAGAAACGCAGTCGACGATCGGTTATGGTAGCCGGACAATTACAGAGGAATGTCCGCAGGCGGTTTTTATAATGCAATTGCAATGCATGTGTGCAATGATGATCGATTGTTTCATGATTGGGGTGATTTTTGCGAAATTAACACGGCCGAAATTGCGCACACAGACTATTCTGTTTTCGAAAAACGCACTAATCAGTCAACGCAATCAACAGTACTGTCTGATGTTTCGCGTAAGTTTCACTAATTTAGGGCCCGCTGTCTTTTTGACCTGGTAGGTGGAAAATTCCAACTTTCATAATTGTATTTTTCATTTATTTTGCAATGAATTTGCATGATTTACACGGAACTGGAAAGAGTTTTTCAATGGGTAGGAGTGACGTTTTTCTTTTTGGAGAATTTCAATTAGCTTTTGAGCTGTAGGGGGAAATTTAGGAGTTTGTAATTTCTTACAATTTTTTATATTTTTCTTGATAATTTGGATATTTTTGTTTATTTTGCAATGAAATTGTAGTTTTTGATGGGAAATTGAAAGCGCTTTCCAAATCTGCAAGAATTTTTCCAATAGACCTGTTAGTTTTTGAGAAAATTGATAAAACAGTTGATTAACTCTATTTTCTACAATTAATAACAGATAATTAGCCAATATCTAATTTAAAAGACTATGCATGGAAGAAGGGCATGCAATCTCGAAAAACCAAATTTTGGAAAATTTGAAAAGTTATCTAATTGTTTTGCAACAAAATTTTCATCAGTTTGTCGAGTACTCTATGAGCTTTCCAAAATTTTCCATTTTTTGGAAAATTCTTGGCAAATTCGTTTGAAAAAGAAATCCGTTTGTCCGAAAGTAAGCTTATTTTATTGGGAAAGTTGTGTAGAGATAGTCTCGATGCGTTGCTCAAGTCAGGTAGTATAATTTTGAGCTTCAACTCGGTAGATGGGTTGCTAAACTTGAGGTATTAGTAGTTTTGTTTGTAAATTTCAATAGAGGTTAGTAACTTTGGGCACCCAAGTTTGTACCATCCGATATAGAGAACGGTTCTTATTTCACAACTATCATCACAGCACACTAGCCGGCCTACTTTCCGGTAAAAGCGTTGTCTTTTCATCCGGATTTTCCGAGTTTTTTCCAAATTTTTCAACGATAAAAACACTTTTTGGGAAATTAATAAAATGTCTCACAAATTGTTGTAAATTTCGCTCCAAAATAATTAAGTCTAATATGCGAAAATAACACCCGTAAATTTTCTCAGAACTTTTCTAATTTTCCAAAATTAAATTTTTCAAGATTTTCATGCCCTTCTTCCTTTCATAGCCTTTCAAATGAGATATCGTAAAATTATTTACCGTGAAAATCGTTGAAAATCGAGCGGCTATAAATTTTCAAAATTTTATCAATTTTCTGAAAAACTACCAGGTCTATTGGAAAATTCCTTGCAAATTTGAAAAGCGCTTTCGATTTTCAATCAAAATCTACAATTTCATTGCAGAGTACACAAAACTGGTTAAATTATGAGGAGAAATATGGAAAATTATAAAAAACTGTAACAAAAAACATGCTCCTAAATTTTCCTCTATAACTCATAATTTAATCAAAATTTTTCAAGACGGAAAACATCATTCCCTTCCTCTTTTCATAATTTTTCAAATGAAATATCGTACAATTATTTACCGTAAAAATTGTTGAATATAGAGCGGATCAAATTTTTCAAATTTTCATCAATTTTCGGGAAAACTAGCAGGCCTATTGGAAAATTTCTTGCAAATGTGAAAAGCGCTTTCGATTTTCAATCATAATCTACAATTTAATTGGAAAATTTACAAAACTGCTCAAGTTAAGAGGAAAAATATAGAAAATTTAAAAAAAATTACAACAAAACACAAGCTTATATAGTTTCCTCGATAACTCAAATTTTTATTAAAATTTTCCAAAACTCGAAATATCATTCCTTGCTCCTTAAAATGCCCTTTCAAATGCCGCTTAAATCGTTTAAATCGGTTTGAAAACAAATGGGCGATACAATTATAAATTTTGGAATATTTGGATCGCCAAATCAAAAAAGACGCTTAAAATTCTAAACAAATCTCAACCCTTATCCCGATCTCTTTCACCAGATTGGCGACATAAGCAAAACGCACATTATCGGCTGTACGATCCGAGCTCTATTGATACGTTTCATGAAAACCCAAGAGGGTGAAATTTTGAAATCTTATCAACATGAATTGCCAATACAAGCCGATGATTGTTCGGAAAATCCATTCCTATTATGGCCGATGATTGTTCTCCATAAAATCGATGAAAATTCACCTCTGTACAATTTATCGGCTGACAAATTGCGCCAGGAACACTTCGAAATTGTTGTACTGTTAGAGGGCACTGTTGAAAGTACCGGACAAACAATACAGGCGCGCTCCAGTTATTTGTCTTGCGAAATCTTGTGGGGCTATCGGTTTGAATCGATGTTGACGTTCGATAAGAATCACCAAATATACGAGGTGGATTATTTGAAGTTCAACTGCGTTTATCCGGTCGATATGCCGCTTTGTTCGGCGGCCGAATTTGAAGAAAAAAGCGATAAGGAACTGCTAGTAACGCCACCAAGGCCTGCAACACCTCAACTGTCAACCTATTACGCTGATTTTATCGAAGATTATCACCGAAATTTTGTGTAAATTCCGTAAACTAACGAAAAAATTTGGAAACAACGCCAACAGGCGTGTAGATAGCACAAATTTGACCTCAATAACTCAAGAATTGTAGCAATTTTGCTCCTACTAGTGGTAAATGTAACGTTTTTATCAACTTACTGTATGAATTTTGTGTAAATTCCGTAAACTACCGAATAAATCTGACAACACTGCTAAAAGGCTTATTAATGGCGGAAATCTAACCTCAATATTGCAAGAATTGTAGCAATTTTCCTGTTAATTTCCCCATCAGTGCCAATTTTGAGTTAAATTTGCCTTATTTCCAATACAAATTATTATTAATTAATGTTACTTATTGTTATTATTATCTTAATTAAAAATTAAGATAATGTCAAATTGTATTCTGGGATATAGGCGTCAAATTTGAATTTTATTAAACAATGTTTATTGTTTTTTTAAAATAAAAACTAAGCCACGGTCATATTTACCGAATTACATAAGCTTTGTTTATCCAACTTTATGATCTTCAAATTTATCCCAATCATATGGTGTAGTAAATTAGTTGATTGTACCAAACTAGATAAGTTGACGAGACTAGACTTGTCTTCAATAGTGGACGTGTTTGCCGTACAGAAATGGACATTTTTACTCGTCTAATGCGACCGACTAGAGAGGGCCACGATAAAAGCACCCTACTCCAGTCAAACATACACGATGGAGCCGATTTAAACCCGAATTTACCCCAAGCCTCATCAGCACTGACCAGGTATGTTTGATTGAGTTTTAATACAAAATTTCGATTGCTTCGGGCTTTTGTAGACGGATTTATCAACAAGAACAGTTGAGAAATCCAAGACGTCGCGCAATTTTCAAAGATGGTGAATGTAACGTGCTACCAACGAAGACAACAAAACGCCAACTCCGTTTCCTGCAAGACATGTTCACGTCTTTGGTCGATATTCAATGGCGTTTCACTCTATTAGCCTTCATGATTGCCTATTTCGGTAAATAGAGACCAAGACAACGATCTAGTTGTAGTCTAGAATATTCACTTCTAGGTTCTTGGTTGTTTTTCTCGTTGTTGTGGTGGTTGATTGCGTACACACACGGCGATTTAGAAGAGGAACACCTGCCGAATTTACAAGCGCAAAACAATTGGAATCCGTGCGTTTTGAATATTTACAGTTGGACGAGTTGTTTCCTGTATGGTTTCGAAACACAAACAACAATCGGCTACGGTGTACGTACAATCACCGAAGAATGTCCGCAGGCTATATTCGTTGTGCAGATGCAATGGATGAGCGCTATGGTGATCGATTCGTTCATGATTGGCGTTGTTTTTGCTAAATTAACACGACCGAAATTGAAACGACAAACTATTCTCTTCTCGAAGAATGCGGTTATTAGCCAACGTGACGGTAGACTATGCTTTATGTTCAGGGTAATTTGAATTATTAAGGGACCTCTGTATGTACATTCTTTTTCGATGTGGCGCCCAAAAAATAGCAATATTGGGTTGTTTGATTAGGGAATCCTACTATTTGAAGCGCAATTTGAAAAATATTTTGATGGTGTTTAGGAGGGCTCCTGGTAGCCTTCGATGATGCAAACTGAAACTCTTGCAATAGAGATGCACACCAGAGAATGTTCACGAAGAAATCTCAAAGGTGCGCAAATATTTAGGTCAGCTTTTTATTCCAACACAGTAATCTGCATTACCGGCAAGTTCTTGTTCTAACAGCTTCTCGGTAATGCAGATTATTGAGTTGAAACAAGAAGACCTACGCTCAGAAAATCCTAGGCTACTGTGGGGAGAAATACCGTGAAGCACCCTGACCGATAGTCAGGCAGCATTGAAAGCTCTAAAGGCCTATAGCCTTGAGTCAAGGACCGCCTGGGAGTGTCGTCAATTCCTGAAACTACTGGCAAAGGACAGTAAGCTTGGGTGTTAGGGCATCAGGGAATTGGAAGAAATGAACAAGCCGAAAAACTTGCGAAGGCAGGCGCTTAAGCTTCTCTTGAACCGTTCTGTCGTCTAACAAAAACCCAGACAAGAGATCTGCAGTTGGGAAAGGAACAAGAAAGTGCTCCACTGGAGGCAAACTCCAGGTATGAGACAGGCGAAATTGTTCATCGATTACTCACCTAAGAATGCTAAGAAGCTTCTCGACCTTACGAGGAACGAATTGAAATTGCTAATGAGGCTTTGGACAAGGCATTTCTCTGTCAGATATTACCTCAAAAAACTGGGCTCAGCTGACAGTGAAAGGCGTTGGCACGGAATAGGCTTATCTACCTCGGCGGCACAATTCTGTCGTCTGCTGAGGTAAGGAGAAGATCTCCTAAAGAGATAATTAACTTTGCAAAGAAGATATCCTTTCTGGGACAGTAATAGGTAAAGGGTTATGATCTTTGGTCTCAGGTCGGTAAAGCTTAGTAGCTGTTCGCCCAGACTAAACTAACTAATTAGAAGAGCCTCTGGAATTATTTTGCTAAAATTTAGACCTCGTAGCTCATTTGAAAGTTGTTCAAAAAGCGCTCGTTCTAACGGTATTGCAACTTTTAAAAATGCGTTACACACTTCAAATCACTTACAATAAGTTAAAGATGTCCTCAGTAGAGATTTTTTATTTTTCTCAACTTGTGATGTAGAAAAATGAAAAAAAGAGGAACATATTTGAGTCATTCTGAGTAATTTGGCATGTTTAGTTTATTTTCAAAAGACGCAACATTTTGTAGAACAAATATTTTTTGACCAACTTCCCGATGGGCTATAAACTTGAAAATTTGGTAAAATAATCTCCAAGGACCTTTCTATAAGCCCTTAAAATATTTTTCAAATCACTCGTCAAATAATAGGACTTCCCATATGAACTCTACCGGTATACTTTTAGCTGAGTAGCCCTGTATTTATAATTCTATTTTTCGTTTGGCAATTTTTCGGATGTTTTCGAACGGATTTAAATGATTTAAGCGAAATTTGAAAGAGTATTTCAAAGAGCAGGGAATAGGGGTTCTCATTTTGGAAAATTTCAATAAAATTTTGAGTTATCGAGAAAAATATAAGAGCTTATGTTTTGTTGTAATTTTTGATAATTTTCTATATTTTTTCCTCATAACTCGAGCAGTTCTGTCAATTTTGTAGTGAAATTGTTGATTCGTATAGTAAATTGAAAGCGCTTTCTAAATTTGCAAGAAATTTTCCCAATAGACCTGCTAGTTTTTCAGAAAATTGATAAAATTTTGAAAATTATAGCCGCTCGATTTTCAACGATTTTCACGGTAAATAATTTTACGATATCTCATTTGAAAGGCTATGAAAGGAAGAAGGGCATGACAATCTTGAAAAATTTAATTTTGGAAAATTAGAAAAGTTCTGAGAAAATTTACGGGTGTTATTTTCGCATATTAGACTTAATTATTTTGGAGCGAAATTTACAACAATTTGTGAGGCATTTTATTAATTTCCCAAAAAGTGTTTTTATCGTTGAAAAATTTGGAAAAAACTCGGAAAATCCGGATGAAAAGACAACGCTTTTACCGGAAAGTAGGCCGGCTAGTGTGTTGTGATGATAGTTATGAAATAAGAAGCGTTCTCTATATCGGATGGTACAAACTTGGGTGCCCAAAGTTACTAACCTCTATTGAAATTTACAAACAAACCTACTAGTAGCTCAAGTTTAGCAACCCATCTAACGAGTGGAAGCTCAAAATTATACTACCTGACTTGAGCAACGCATCGAGACTATCTCTACATAACTTTTCCAATAAAATAAGCTTACTTTCGGACAAACGCGTTTCTTTTTCAAACGAATTTGCCAAGATTTTCGAGAATTTTCCAAAAAATGGAAAATTTTGGAAAAAATATAAAGTACTCTACAAACTGATGGAAATTTTATTGCAAAACAATTAGATAACTTTTCAAATTTTCCAAAATTTGGTTTTTCTAGATTGCCCTTCCTCTATGCATCATAATCTTTTAAATTCAAAAAGGGGCAATTATTTATTTTTAAACTTGTAGGAAATAGAGTAACTTTTTTATCAATTTTCTGGAAAATTAACATGTCTATTGAAAAATTTTTTGCAAATTTGTAAAGCCCTTTCAATTTCCTATCGAAATCTACAATTTCATTACAAAATAAACAAAAATATCGAAATTATCGAAGAAAATCTAGAAAGATATAAGAAATTACAACAAAAGAAACTCCTAAATTTTCTTCTAATTTAAATGAAATTTTCCAAAACGCAAAGCACGATTTTATACTCCCAGACATGTTCTATTCAAAATCATTTTTAATTCTATAAAATCGTTGATAAAAAATAGATTGCCACGTCGAAAAAGATATACTGCGGACAATTGGTTATTAATGGGGGTTTCCAGGTGGGCGATATGAGCAAAACCAACATAATCGGCGGCAATGTCCGTGCCCTATTGATACGTTTCCGTAAAACCAAAGAGGGTGAAATTTTCACCACTTATCAAACTGAATTATCACTGACCGTAGATGGTTGCGACTCGAATCTATTCCTAATATGGCCGATGATTATTCTGCACGAAATCAACGAAGACTCACCTTTATATCACCTGTCAGCTAAAGATTTATTACAAGAACATCTAGAAATTGTTGTACTCCTAGAAGGTACAGTTGAGAGTACCGGACAAAGTATACAAGCCCGTTCTAGTTATTTAAACTACGAAATATTGTGGGGCTATCGGTTTGAGTCTATCGTCAAATTCAACGACGATCGCATCGGTTACGAGGTGAATTTTAATAAATTTAATAGCATCTATCCGATCGATTCGCTGTTTTGTTCGGCGGCTGAATTCGACCAAACTGTAGATGAAGAAGGTGAAAATTCGAAATTTCAATCGTAGTGTCGATTTCTATTTCGTGATTTGTTGTAGAGACTTTAAAATTGGACAAACCGTTATCACCGGAACGGCCACCACGACCGGCAACACCACAAGATGATTTCTACACGAATTTCGTCGGTATTGACTTCGAATATACGTCCAGTTATGTGTAATTTCGAATAAATATCTCAAGAGGTGCATTTTTAGATTTATTCACACGTGTATTGTGTTATTTGATGGAAAATTTTAGGTTTATTCTGAAAACAATAAAGAAGCGTATCCACCATTTTTGTAAATTGTGTATATTTGGTTGCCTATGTGACAAATTGTAAATTTTAAATTGTGCGCCATTTGAAATAAATTATATTAATAGATCGAATTTGAGACTATCAATTATCAATAGAAATTCTACAACACTCTATCTATGAAAATATTAATATCGATAATTAATAATTTAGTTAAAATCAAAGAAATTAGTGTACGCCACTGGATTCGCTCTGTCATCGCTGTCATTTGTCACTTATTACCAATCTATAACAACCAAATTCCCCTAGCTAGTGAGTTGGAAATCCGCCAGGTGTCGTTCGTTTAATTTTTTTTCAGTTAACAATCGTGTATCAGTTTAAATATTTATTTTCGTAACGTTTCGTTTAGTTTTTAATTTAATTTACGTTAAATTCGCTAATTATTTCAATTGTCATTAATTAATTGTGACCTAATTATAATATTCTAATTCATTTGTCAAGGATCAAGTTGTCTAGCAACGGTAACAATCGCCTAACGATAACAACAAACACATATCAATAATAACCAACAAAAAAAAAATGTCAATATTGTCGATTTATTTATTATAAAAATCGTTTTTTAACCAATTTTACACGAATTTTATTTATTTTTATATAGATGGACGAAAGCGAAATTCCTGTACGTATTCATTTATAGATTCCAATTAAATTCAAAGTGGTGAATTCTAATTTTAGACCAAAGAAGAGATACGAGGCGATGTGGAAATGAATAGTAACAGTAGCAGTTTGAATCTATCAATAACACCACCGTTATTCGATGGGAATGATAATAAACAACGAAAACACGAGGATAAAGATGGGGATGAATCGATATCTGAACATCTATCGAGCATTGAAAACGACCGTTCGCTACCGGAATTACAAGTGGAATCGACCCAATTCGGCGATTTATTAACGCAAAATGCACCGTCAGCCAATGAGAATATCTCGCAGGAAGCGAAACCGGCATCGTTCAATAATACGAGCTCGAATTTGAGCCCTAAAGCCGATGACGATAATGATAGCGATGTTAATTTCCAAACGAATACTGTTGATAATAATGTTAAAAGTATATTAGAGGAGATGTTGAGTAATGAGGAATTGCAGCCGGAATTTGATAGTAGCGATAAGGATCGCGATAAAACTGATGGTGATGATGATGAGGAAACGTTCAATATTTTCACAAATCTCAATTTAGATGATAAATTAGTTGATAAGGATGATGATAAGAATGAAATTAGTGATGATTATTATGAGATACAGAAACGTGTTAAAGATTTTGAAGAGTTATTAGCGATAAAAGATAGTACGATAGCTGCATTGACAACCGAATTGGATTCGTATCGGGAATTGATGAGTAATCAATCGAGTCTAGGTACAAGTACAACTGAATATAAACAACTCCAAGAAGAAGCCCAAAATCGAGTAATATTAATTAATCAATCGAATTAATCAATTAATTGATTAATTAATTAATTGATTTAATTTCTTATACTTTTAGTTGACTGAATTTCACAATACGATCGTTCATAAAGATGAATTGATTCGAAAATTAACGGAATCTTTACAACAATCAACACTGAATTGTGAAGATTTGAAGAAATCGAGTACAACATTGAATAATGAAATATTAGAATTGAAGCAACAATTAGAGAATACAACGAAATTATTAGAAAATCAACAACAATATAAAAATCAAATTGATAATAATAATTTGATAACAAAATTAGAAAATTTACAAATTTCCCAAGAAATACAACAGGATATTATCGAGATTTTCTATCAAGAATTGGAGAAATTGAAGAGCAATAATGATTTGAAACGGTTGGAATTGAAGCATGCGGAAGAAATGGAAGAGTTGCGTACATATTTCGAACAGAAGTGCGCCGATTTAGAGAAAAAGTATGTTTTAAATGTATTCGTAACGAAAAAGCGTCCGGTTAACCATTGTAGGGGTTGTTTTATCAATTTCAGTCGGATTGAAGTCGATTTATTCGAAAAAGGGTTGATTTATAGTTTAACTGAGTCGATTGTACCATTCAAGCCACAAATTCTTATTAGGGGATGTAGATTTTTGGTCGAATTTATCTACGAGTAAATTTCGGTATTTTTGAACAATTTATAGGTCGGTTATAATGAGATTTTCGAGGATATTTGGTGGAATAGGCTAAATTTAATTATTTTTTCGATTTTTACACGGGTTAAAATGAAGAGGGAAACTTTTTTAAACGAATTTATTTGCTTTTTTCTACACCAATGCTTCAATTTGTGTTATTCTTATTAGAAAATACAATTTTTTTTTGAATAAGTTGGTTATAACGACATTTTCGAGGAATATTTTGAAAAAATAGGACGAATTTAACACTTGATTTTTTTATCGATTTTTACTCCAATTATTTGGGGGTTGCTGCTTAATTTGCTTTTAAACGAATTTAATGGTTTTTTTCTATCCCAAATACTTCGATTTGTTCTACTAAAAACTACAAACTCGTTTTATATTTACCCCCAAATGTACATTATTTTTGAAGACTATAGGTCGGTTATAGCGACATTTCGAGAAATATCGGTTTTTATTCCGCTTATTCGAAGAAGGGTTGATTAATTTAAATCGGAATTTATTTGCCTCTTCTGCCTCGATTTGTACCATTGAAACCCACAAAATCTTATTAGGGGATGTAAATTTATCACTAACAAATCTTCGATATTTTATAGGTCAGTTTTAACGATATTTTCAAGCAATATTATGGAAAAATTGGATGAATTTAACGCTTTAAAACTTGCTTGTTTATCGGTTTTTACTCCAATTATTCGGGGGATTGTTGGTTAATTTGCTTAAAATCTGAGACTTTTTTTAAACGAATTTAATCGCTTTTTTCTGCCCCAAATAATTCGATTTGTACTAGTGAGAAAACTACAAATTGGTCTTATAGGATGCAAATTTTTGGTTGAATTTATTTCTTAGTAAATGTACGTTATTTTTGAACACTTTATAGGTCGGTTATAGCGATATTTCGAGAAATATCGTGGCCAATCAGGCGAATTTAATACTTTAAAACGTGAGCTTCTATCGGTTCTTACTTCAGTTCGAGGAAGGGTTGATTTGTTTCTTCTGCCTCGATTTGTACCATTGAAACCCGCAAATTCTTATTAGGGGATGTAAGTTTGCAGTTGAATTTATCACTAACAAATCTTGGGTATTTTATAGGTCAGTTTTAACGATATTTTCAAGCGATATTGTGGAAAAATAATGAGAATTTCTCCAATAAAATCGAGGAAAACTTTCCAACGAAATTATTTGCTTTTTTCTATTCAAATGGTTCGATTTTCATCACTGACAGCTACAAATTCTTATTAAGGGTTGCAGATTTATGGTTTAATTTATCGCTAATAAATCCTCATATTTATAAACACTTAATAGATCGGTTATAACGGTATTTTTGAGAAGTATTTTTGGAAAATTGGACAAATTTTTCACTTTGTAATGTGAATTGTATTCCAATTATTCGGGGGAGTGTTGATTATGCTTTGATTTGCTTTAGGGGATGTAAATTTTTGTTCGAATTTATCTACGTGTAAATTTTGTATTTTTGAACATTTTATAGGTCGGTTATAATGAGATTTTCGAGAAATTTGATGGAAAAATTTAATACTTTACAATGTGAATTTCTCTCAATTTTTACTCTAATTATTGCATTTACTCGAGGGAGTATTGATTAATTTGGTTAAAATTAAGAGGGAAACTTTTTTAAACGAATTTGTGCTATTAAAAGCTACAAATTCTTATTAGAGAATGCCAATTTTTAGTTGAATCTATCACGAGTAAGTGATAGGTCGGTTATAACGACATTTTCGGGGAATATTTTGGAAAAATACGACGAATTTAATACTTTAAAACTTGAATTTTTATCGGTTTCTACTCGAATTACTCGAGGGATTATTGATTAATTTGATTAAAATCTTAGAAGACTTTTTTTTAACGAAATTAATCGTTTTTTTCTGTCTCAAATACTTTGATTTGTCCTATTGGAAAACTATAAACTTTTCTTATAGGATGCAAATTTTTAGTTGAATTTATCCCTAAATAAATGTACGTTACTTTTAAACACTTTTTAAGTCGGTTATAACGACATTTCGAGAAATATCGTGGACAATCTGGCGAATTTAATACTTTAAAACATGAACTTCTATCGGTTCTTACTCTAGTTGTTCGAGGAAGGGTTGATTAATTTAAAGTCGAAATTTATTTGCCTCTACTGCCTCGATTTGTACTATTGAAACCCGCAAATTCTTATTGGATATTTTATAGGTCAGTTTTAACGATATTTTCAAGGGATATTGTGGAAAAATCATGAGAATTTCTCCAATTAATCCGAGGGTTAAAATCGAGGAAAACTTTTAAACGAAACTATTTGCTTTTTTCTATTCAAATGATTCGATTTTCATCACTGACAGCTACAAACTCTTATTAAGGGTTGCAGATTTATGGTTTAATTTATCGCTAATAAATCCTCGTATTTATAAACACTTAATAGATCGATTATAACGATATTTTTTAGAAGTATTTTTGGAAAATTGGTCACATTTGTTACTTTGTAACGTGAATTTTACTTCAATTATTCAGGGGGGTGTTGATTATGCTACTGAAAGCTACAAACTCTTATTAGGGGATGTTAGTTTTTGATCGACTTTATCTACAAATAATTTTTTGTATTTTTGAACACTTCATAGGTCGGTTATAACGACATTTTCGAGGAATTTGATGGAAAAATAGAACAAATTTGGTACTTTACAAAGTGAATTTATGTCCTCTTTGCTCTAATTGTTGCATTTACTCGAGGGAGTGTCGATTAATTTGGTTAAAATTAAGAGGAAAACTTTTTTAAGCGAATTTGTGCCATAAAAACTACAAATTGTTCTTAGAGAACGCTAATTTTTAGTTGAAGCTATCACGAATAAGTATTAGGTCGGTTATAACGACATTTTCGGGGAATATTTTGGAAAAATACAACGAATTTAATATTTTAAAACTTGAATTTTTATCGGTTTTTACTCCAATTATTCGGGGGATTGTTGGTTAATTTGTTTAAAATCTAAGACTTTTAACGAATTTAATCGTTTTTTTTCTATCGCAAATTCTTCGATTTCTACTACTGAAAACCAAAAACTTTTCTTATAGGTTGCAAATTTTTAGTTGAATTTATCCCTAAATAAATGTACGTTATTTTTGAACACTTTGTAAGTCGGTTATAACGACATTTCGAGAAATATCGTGGAAAATAGAATGTGAACTTCTATTCAGGGGGGTTTTGATGAGTTTGATTAAAGACGTCGAAATTTTTATTAAACGAATTTATTTGCTTTTTTTAACCTCATTGAACAAAATTTCAAAATCTGATTAGGGGGTTGTAATTATCACTAATTAACGAATAAATTTTTGAACAATTCATAGGTCGGTTATAGCGATATTTTCGCGAATGTTGTAGAAAAATAGAACAAATTTCTGTTGGTTTTTACTCCATTTGTTCGGGGATGTGTCAGTGAATTTGGTTAAACTCGGGGAATTTTTTATTGAATTTATTTGAAAGCTGTGAACTCTTATTAAGGGATGCAAATTTTTAGTTGAATTTATCACTAATATACTGTTTCTAAGTCTATAGGTCGGTTATAACGATATTTACGAAGAATATTTGTTGATACTTTGAAACGTGAACTTCTATCGGTTCTTATTTCAGTTATTCGGGGGTGTTGATGAATTTGATTAAAAACATCGAAATTTTTATTGACGAATTTATATGCTTTTTTCTACCCCATTGAACAAAATTTCAAAATCTAATTAGGGGGTTGTAATTCTTTTGAACACTTCATAGATCGGTTATAGCGACATTTTCGCGAATTTTGTGCAAAAATAGAGCAAATTTCTATCGGTTTTTACCCCGTTTATTAAATTTCGGGGGTGTGTCGATTAATTTCGGGGAAATTTTTAATTTATTTGTTTTTCTCTTCTAATGCTTAAATTTGTGCCATTGAAAACTACCAACACTTATTAGGGGATGCAAATTTTTAGTTGAATTTGTCACTAATCTTCAGACAGTTTATAGGTCGGTTATAGCGAGATTTTCGAAGAATATTATTGAAAAATACCACAAATTCGTAATAAACGTACCATAATAGCAAGTTGATGTTTTTTTTGGAAATTTCAGCTATTCTGAAGAGGTTTTCAGTCAACAAAGCCGCAAATTATCGTCATCATCAACGAATACCGTCGATAATCAAGATGAATTAACCGATGAACAACATCAACAAGAAGAACAAGATAATCTACCACCTTTAGGGCCGGGTGGTGATAATTTCTCACGTTATGAATTTACAAGAAAAGATCTACAAAAATTATATATCGATTTACAGAAAATTCTACAATTATTTACAAATTTTAATAATAATAAGAGTGATAATGGTGATAAGAATTTAGAAAGTTTAAACGATAACGATTTTAATCGATTGAAAACAGAAATTAGTCGATACGATTTGAAGAATTTATTTAAATACGATTTAGGACAAATCCAAAATCAATATCATGCTGAATTAGAGATAATCCAAGAAGATTACGATAATCGTTTAGATTTGTTGAATTTGGAAAACGAGAAGAAATTGAAAGAAATCGAAGGGAAATATTGTAGGGAAATTGACGAATTCAAACAACAATTAGATGGAATTAATCGAAGTGTAGCAATAACACCAACAACTACAACAACCCAAGAAGTGGTATTTATAATTAATTAAAATTTAAATTGAATTAATTGAAATTTTATAGATAAGTGGTGATTTTGAAATTGATGAAGTCGTCCAAAGTTACGAACAACGTCTACAAGAACAGATAACTTTAGCTAAAATCGATTTAATTAATTCATTAGAGAATCAAATTCAACGTTTAGTCAATAATGACAGATTTGAGGAGGATTGGCCCGATGAATTGTTGCGTTTAAAAGACCGTTTCGCCGAGAAATATCGCAAAGAAATTGCCGAAATCGAAACGAAATACATTGGAGAAATCGACAGTTTAAAAAATCGTCTAAGACAACGCAACAATAATAATAATAATAACGATGATCTAATTAGAGATTGCGAATTTTATAAAAACCAAACAACAATTCTACGCTATTTAATCGAGGAATTATTGAAATATTTCACACAATGCGAAAATGAATTGAATAAAACCATAATCAACGATTTCCTAAACAAGAATACCAATGAAATTCCAATTGATGATAATAATGATAATATAATAAAGAAACAAATACGGTTTACACCATCTACAAACGAATTGTTGAATTTGATTGATAATACAATTAATGATGATAATTTAACGCAATCATCGATTGATTTACAAGGGGAATTGGGTAATTGTTTGGAAAAATTGAAAATTGACGCCAATGAAATTCTATTATTAACAAATAATTTAAATCAAACTAAAATAACAACAAATATCGATAATAGGATATTATCATTAACACAACAATTGAACGAATCGAAAACAATAATTAAAACAATAGAGAATGAACGTACAAATTTAGAAAACCAACTAGACGATCTTCTAAATAAACAACAATTAATTGAAGACGATTTAATGAAGGCGCGCAATAAAATTAGCGAATTAATTGATAACGGCCGTAAAGAAATCGTATCGGAGGGTTATGGTGAAAACGGCAAACCTACCAGTAGTTTCGGTAATTAATTCAATTATAATTCAATTAGAAATTAATTTTTATAAAAATTAGTGGATACAGTTGCCGCATTGGGTGAATTACAAGAGAAATCGCGTTCGATTTTGGAACATCCAGATGGTATCGATTCGAATATCTGTGAACTAATCGAGAATTATCTAAGAATTACCGAAAAATTGATCGATGAAGCTAAGAAAGATCGTCAAGACTATCAACAACAGGTAAATTTTTGTAATTAAAACAAATTAATTTGGTTTAGTGTCTTGTGGTGTGGTTCTTCGTTGATTTCTTTGTTGTTGTTGTAAATTTGTATCTTTAGATCGATGCAGCTGATAAAAAATACAAATCAACGTGTCAATTTTTGGAAGAACAAGCTAATGAACGTGAACAAGAACGCGATGATGCCCAAAAATTAATCAATAATTTACGTGAAGAATTGAAAATTAGAGATAAGGATCGTATCAATCATGAGCGTGTTAATCAAGAGGTTTGTTCTATATGATTATATTTTTTTTATAGCGACAAGAAGCACTAATTTTCGTTAATTTCGTTAATTTCTAAACGAATTCTAGTTGATATTGCATGGTTTTCTCGTAGTTCACAAATTTATATTTATAGAAGATGGGGTTGTGGTTTTATTTATAGAATTCGTGGCTCGACAGGAAAGCAGTTGGCTTTTATTTCGTAGTATTTTGGTCTGTTTTCTTGTAATTGTAGTTGTAGTGCAAAATGTATTGTTTTAATTATTTATTTTAATCAATTAATTGATTGTTTTGTTGATCAGGTGGAGAATTTGGAACAACAAATTCGCGATATGTCGCGTTTAATTGACGATAATGAGAAACGCTATCAAAATATCGATGTAGAACGACAGGAGGCAATCGAAAAGATTCACATTTTACGCGATATTATTCGCGATTTAGAGAATCAAATTGAAATCAAACAGGAGAGTGAGAATCAATTGAAAAATTTAGTTGAAGAATTGGAGATTTTAATTAAACAACCTAAACAACCCCAACAACGGGATAATAATAAAATAAAACAAACAAATCCAGCAACTTTAGAACAAATCGAACAATTACACCAACAAATCAACGAATTAGAGAATGAATTGCAACATTTACGTTTAAATAGCGAAATTGCCGGCAATGAGGGGCCAATAAAACAAATACAAATCCACGTAATCCATTAATTATTACGAATTTAATTAATTAATTAATTAAAATCTTAATTATAGTTGAATGAATTTGAAACAACACTAGACCAGTGCACTAAAGATTTGGAGATACATTCGACTATCGCTACCTGTTGTAGTTCACCGAGTGAAGACATGTCGGTTAGAGATGTGGTAAATTTGATTATTATTATTATTATTATTTTATTATAATAAGAAAATGGTGGAAATTTAAGGTAAATTCGAATATTTCCAATACGGTATTGGACGAATGCGAAATTCCTCTACAACAATTGGCTCGTTTAAAAGAGAAATTAATGCGCCATTCTCGGGCTGAAGATGCTGCATTTAAACGTATCCAAGATTTAGAGATGCAAATCGTCAATCTTAAATCGGAATTAGATGTAAATTTCTATAAATTAACAATTCAAGCTAGTCGAAATGCCAATTTTCCAACAATTTTCGTTCATTTTCCAACGGATTATTTCACGTTCCGAAATTCGAATCGCATCGAAGGAAATCTAAAGTATTTTTTTTTATATTTTGCCTCAATTTCACAAAAATTTCCTTCATTGTTTATTTGCCATTGATTTTCACAGAGCTTGTAGTAAATTAATAGCGCTTTCCTAAGTTACAAGTTTTCTGGAAAATCGATGAAAAGTTTACGAATTCTAATCAATCAAAGGGTGACGAAAATCACAATATTCAATGATTAATTAGAATGTTTGGAAAATTGATATTTTTGACTAGTTAATTAACGTTTTAATCACGAAATTTAATCGATTTTGTATTTTAGGATAATCAAAATGAACGTGATCTTTTAAAGAAACAAATAACCGATCAATTAGTTACAATATCATCGTTACAAATACGTTTAGATGAACAACGTATACGTGCTGAACATATCGAAAAACAAACAAATACATCATTAGAAGTTCGTATTTATGATTTACAAGATAAATTAATCGATAATGAAGAGAAATTAATGAAGAAAGATAAATTAATACAACAATTAAATCAACAAATTGACGAATTAAAAACCAATTTTGATAAATTCCAAATTGATAACGATAATAATAAGAAAATTAACGACAATTTAATCGTTGAAATGCAGAAAGAAATCGAACATTATCGCAATAATAACCAACAATTACAATCTAAAAACAACAATTTAAATCAAATATTAAAAGAACAACAACAACAATTGGATATTTACAAAAATTTAGATTTAGACCAAACACATTTGGATTATTTAAACAAATTAAAATCATCCGGTTTATCGTTTATCGATTTAATCGAAAAACAATCGGAACAAATCGAACCAATACGTCGATTCGATTCAAATAATTCCACACAATTATCGAGAATATCACCGTTAAAACAATCACAAAAACACAGCGAAACTGTATTGGAAATTTCGTGTATTTCACCGCTACAACCGATTAATATCAAGGCGAATTCTACAGAAAAATACGTACATTTCGGTAATATTAGCGATAATAATGGTAAGATTGGGGAATTAGAGAGGGAATTGTTGAAACGTGATCAAATCATTAGTGATTATCGGTTAGAATTGGAGAAATTTGCGGATTTAGAGGGGGAATTGTTGAAACGTGACCAGATGATTAGTGATTATCGGGTACGATTGGAGAAATTGGAGGATTTAGAGAGGAAAGTTGGGAAATTACAAGAAAATTTAGATAATACCGAAATAATATTGAAACAAACAACACAACAATTCGATAAAGAATTAAAAGATAAATCGATAATAGAGAATGATTTGAAATTGTATCAATCTAAGAATGAACAATTAAATGGTGATTTATTGAAATATCAAGCGAATTTAAACAAATTAAACGAAAAATTACAACAATCAATCAACAATAATGAAGAATTAAATTCGCAAATAAATCAACAACAAAACGATTTAATCAAACAACAGAATTTATTGATTGAAAAAGATAAAATTATCGAACAAATAACGGAAGATAGTAGGAGTTTACATATAAATTTGGAAACAATACAGAATAAATTACAAGAAACCGGCAATATTGTCGATTTATTACAACGTTTACGTGACGAACAGAAAAAGAATGTTGATTTAACTGAAGAAATTCACAATTTAAAACTACAATTATACGCTAATGATCCGTTAATAACACCAACAACTAACGATATTGTTGGACAAGTACAAAAAGAATTGAATTATTCGAATTATTTAGATAATGTAATTATCGAAAATGTTATTGAACCGATTCAAGATATCGATTTATTACAAAAGAAATTCGATGAAGAGATTATAAAGTGTCGAAATTTCGAAAAACAATTGGAAACAATTAAAATCGACGATCGTAGAATTATCGATGAATTACATAAACAATACGATTGTGTTGTTCAAGACAAATTACAATTAGAGAATTTGATTGGTATCGAACGACAAAAACGCAACGATATCGAACGGGAATTATTTTTGTTGAAACAACATTTCGATGAGGAAGTTCGTGTAAAAACACCAGATTCAACAACTGATTATCGTGAATTGTACGATTTTAAATTGAAGAAATTGAAAAAACAATGCGATTTATTGAACGCCAATAATAAGAAATTGAATGATGATTTGATGTTGTTGAAAAATGAGAAATTACAAATTGAAGCAACACTAAAATCGACTCAAGTCTTGTTCAATATTAAAGAGAACGAGTGTACACAATTAAATCAACAAATGGATTATTTAATTAAAAATGAGAAACGATTATTGGATGAATTGGAGAATGTTCGTGCGAAATTTGAAGAGAAAACTAAAGAAATTGTAAGTTTTATTAAAGCTCTGTTTCTGGTTCGGTAAGGTTTAGGAGCTTTATTTCAAGCGGATATACAGGGTGTTTAACCGACGTACGTCAGTTTCTTGTTTCAACTTTATAGTCTGCATTACCGATATGCTCTTGTTTCAACAACGTGTCGGTAATGTAGATGCTAAGCTGAAACAAGAAGCTGACCTACGTTCACAAAGTCATAATCTATGAGGAGAAATAGCGTGAAACTCTGTATAATGGAACTACGATTTTTATCGAACACTTGAAGGTTTAAAATACAGAGTGAGTCCAGTTGTTGGCCTATTAGAAGTATATGAAGTTCTAATTGATTAAACTTTCTGAAATTTGTCATGCACCAGTTTTTTCACCTGGACAATATTTTCGTTGTTCTATCAACCCCCGGTGTATGGGGTAGTATTTTAAAAGGAATGGTATATTTTTTAGATTCTGTAATGAAAATGAAATGGACTTTGATAACATAACCTATGGTCTAGCGTTAATAGGTTTTCAGAAATTTTAAATTCTGAAAATTTTGATTTTGTAGTGTTTTATTAAAAAAATCATATCTCGGAAAATATTGTTGCTAGACAATCCGAATTTGGAAATTAAACAGTTCAAACTATGTACTTTACGCTAAATTTTATAGAATTAAATTATCGTTCAGCGTTTAGCTGAAATCAGGTTTTCTTTCAGCCAATTTTCAAAGCGCAATAACTTTCTTATTTTAAATGGAATAGTACATTTTTGTTTTCACGGTTAGATAGAGAAAAAAATTCTGCATCGAATCATTATACTTTGATAATTTTTCAGTTATTCAAGATTTTCTATTTCTAATAATTTACCCCCTGAAACGCAATACTAAAACATAGTAGGCTTGACGAAACAACCTTCTGTCACAATTAACATCTAAATAATTAATAATTTCTATATTTTTTAATTAAAAAACCATAGACAAATAATTAAATTAAAATTAATTGGATTTGGTTTTCATGTAAAATTGGCGAAATCGCTGAAAAAACATTTAAAATAATCATTGTTAACCTCAAATGTGACAGTTAATGTCATTTTCCTAAGCCTCCTATGCTTTTATTGATAGGCGAATTATTAAGTCATAGCCAACTAGACACTAGTCAGTTTCAGGCTGGAGAGAAAACTATTGAAAATCGAAAATCTTAAATAACTGAAAAACTATCAGCGCTAGGTATAGGAAATGCTAATACAGTTCGATCTAGAATTTTTTTCTCTATCTAACCGTGTAAAGAAAAATATACCGTTCCATTTAAAATAAGAAAGATATTGCGTTTTGAAAATTGGCTGAAAGAAAAATTCATTTCGGCTAACTGCTGAAAGATAATCTATTTATGAAAAAACTGGCGTAAAGTACATAGTTTAAACTATTTGTTTTCAAAATTTGGATTATCTATCAACGATATCTTCAAACATATGAATTTTTTAATCAAACTCTATAAAATCAAAATTTTCTGAAAAAGCCGAAATTCCTGAAAAACTATTACCGTTAGACTATTGGTCATGTTATCAAAGTCTACTTCATTTGGACCATAAAATCTAAATATGGAATAAAAAATATACCATTCCATTTAAAATAAGAAAGTAGGGTGCACTACCCCATACACCGGGGATTGATAGAACAACGAAAATATTTTCCAGGCGTAGTTCAGGTGGACAAACTGGTGCATACCAAATTTCAGAATTTAATCAATTAGAATTTATACTTCTAATAGGCCAACCATTTGGCTCACTGTATATTTTTTTCAAACCAGTTTCCACAAATTTAATCATCGATATCTCCCTTGTTTGATGATATATTGTAACGACTCAAACACCATTAGATAGAGCACTTTAAGGAGCTCTGGAGATGTATTTTCTTTCGAAAAATTCCGCTTGAATTCTGAATTATAAACTTAATTGTGGAGCATTTCGTAATTTTTCCATATTTCCATAATTTAGTAAATATTATCAATTTTCCAATAATTCTCTCACAATATACAGCAAATTCAAAGTGTTTTCCAAATCTTTCAAAAATCCGCCCACGATATTGATGATTTTTTTTCAAGTTTATGTTTTTTCCGTTAAAATCACACCAATTGATACCATAATTTGTCTTTAATTGTTAACAGGATGAAATCCACCAAGATCGTTTGCAAATGAAGCGACAAATGGATGTTTTAAACCAAAAATTGAAAAATACAGACAATAATAGAGAGGAAGTTCCGGCTAAATTGATGGAGAAAATTAAAGTATTTCCAACAATTATTAACGAATTAATTTTGATTAATTGTTTGATTTCTAGGAGATTAATGCATCTGTTAAAGATAATATTTATCTAGTTGATTTAGTGACACGTTTAAATAATGAAAAATTAGAATTAGAACAACGTATTGTTGATTTAGAACAGCAAAATTCGTATAATTTACCATTCGATGATCCAACATCAAGGGCGAATTATTTATTTGCAAAATATCTACGTGCTGATAGTTATAGGAAAGCGTTAATATGGCAAAAACGTTATCTATTTCTAGTAGCTGGAACGCAAGATATTACCAAATTAATAACAACCGATATCAAATTTAATCGATTCAGGTATTTATTGTAATAATACCGCTATGAAGATGGCCGGAAATGCCTGATTTATAAAATAGTGTACCCTCTTTCGTATGTTGCATATTTATCTATTTTAATTATTCAATTTTTAAATTGAAGTGGTTTGATCAATTCATATTATCGAACTACCCTTAAATTTCGTCATGGCCATCTTCTTGACACCCTGTAATTATCGAATTATCGATTTGTATTTCAGGATTGTTGCATTGGCGATTATAGTGGTGAATCGTATGAAATATTTAGTGAAACGTTGGCATTCCGGCAAACGAATCATCCAACAACGCTCGAAACCAACCGAATTTCACGTTGGACAACCGGTGTCGAGTCAAAATTTCGCATTTATAGGCAGTAGTCGGAGTGCTGATGAATGGTCCGGACAAACACCACCAACAAAAGACCGAAAACTACCAAAGTAGCCTATTTGAGTATAGTTTTGAGTTGATTTATCGATGATTCAATTACAGATCTGAACCGCTTAAATCACCGAATCTATTAGCGAAATACGTGGAACGTTTCAATCAAATCCAAGAGAAATTGAAATTAAAACAAGTGGTGACTATTGATTTAACTACACCGGATTCGAGTTAAGTTTGTATAAGGAAATATCGAGATCTAGTCATGTGCCTTGACTGAATTAGAGTGAGATCGTTGTTTTTGTATTTTTAATATTAGGGTAATAAAGTGGCCTTTAATGATCTTTTCAATAATGTTTGTCCGAAATCACCCTCTTGTTTATCGTTTGAAGATAAGATAATCGCGTTCTTTGTAGATTAAAACAGGTATTCTTGTTCAGTCCGAAATGGCGATACAACCGGACCGTGAACAGTGAGTAAATTCAATTAAATTTCAACTCAATTTGATCGTTTGATTGTAGAGAACGCCTGTATTCGGCGTCGGAAGTCGCCCGATTATTGAAGAACAAAGACGCCACACTCGACGATTATATTCTGAAGACTTATTACACAATTATGGACGACAAGGAGATTTCGAACGAGCAGAAAATCCGTTTGAATAACGTCATTTTCAACAATTTCAAACAAATCAAACTCCAATTGGAAACGACGGTGTTGTTGCCGAGAATCTTCGAGAAATCGTTGGAGATCGTTGCGGCAATCAAACACGTATCGTTGGTGTTGAATTTCGAGTTGACTTTACCGAAAAAACCGGCTGTAATCCAATATTTCGACCCGCAAAACGGCCTACAATCACTGATGATCCACTGTATCGACAACGATTCTAATTTCCTTGATCTATTAAGAGACAATAATCTCCACACTAGAATGGTTAGTTATTGTGGTGCCCATTACGAATTGAATTTCCCTGTACCGTTCCCCGAATTGCCGGTGCGCGATACTTTCGAAGAGGGTCTATTCGAGACCGTTTACGATTATTTCCCGTTGAATCCGATCGAATGTTTGCAACGTTTCGGCAATTATGTCAGCCGTTTACCGTTACCGCAACCGATTTTGGACGTTTACAAACCGTTGTACCAACGGTGGCTCCTAAGACGGACGATCGTCGATATTGAGTACTTCCAAACCGTTTTAATCAACTACGACACTTTATCGATGCACCTGGAAGAACACACGATGCTACCGAAATCAATAGCGATGTTCTTCTATCACCGATCATCGCGATTCATTTTAAGTTTCGCTTTGGAGATCTACGAAATGGTGCACGGTTGCGAGTGTCGTGAAGCCATCGTGTTCTATTCCCGTCTAGTCCGGTTGATGGAAATTTACGAAATCTTGAAGGACAATCTGCAAGTATCGCCGAGGACTGACCAGTTTTTGAACGATATCGAGGACAAAACGGAAGTCCTCGAATTCATCGGCCTGACCTACGACCGCATCTACATGTTAACCGAACAAATTTACAGCCTCTACGAAAGTTTCAACACGTTCACGTGGGTCCTACTGTACGAGTACCCGTTGAATCTGCACGATATACACTTGAGCTACCATTCAGTCAACAAAATCGACGGTTGTATCGACGATTGTTGGAATCAACTCCAATTAGAACACGGCCGTATCGAGACAATTTGCACAGTACACGCACAACAAATCACGAGTGTACGGACAATTTCGGAAATTTGGTGTAGAGTCTTCCGAATTTGCCAAATTAATTCGCTCCAAATCGAACGTATCAAAAATATCGTCTGTTATATTCTATCAATATCGGCAACGAATTATCAGAGTTATTACCGGCAATTCAAAGGTAATACAACCAAAATGGTGTTCAGTTTCAATAAAATCGTCACCGACGAGATTGTTTCGAATACACGCGGATTTCTGGGCGATCATCTACGATTATTAGGCCAGAAAATCGTCGACGATAATCGCATTAATAATGTGGTCGATTAAAGCAACTCACCTCCAATACATCCATTTTATTGATTAACAAAATTACAATAAATCACTTCAGTCTTTCAAATTATCTAAATGCTCGTTTGAATCGGTAACGATAATCATCGGTACTGCGTCACTATTCAAAATTTGGCGTGTCTCATTGTTCGTTAGGCGTATTTTCTCGATTAATTCGTAATAAATTTCGTGTTTATTATAGGTGGTTGGATTTAAATTGAATTCGTTTAGAAAACCATCGAATTGTTCGAATAATTTGTAACAATTGTAATGTTGAATTAGATCCGGTAATTTGCGGGTTGTATAATCGAATATTAGATTGCACACGCGTTTATTCGTCAAAATCGAATCTAATTGTTGGATATTTTCGTAAATCGGCGGCGTTATGTAGATTATATCGTTAGTTAGCGATAGTGTGTCTTCGCATAATTTTTCCGGTTGTAAAAATTTCGTTTTCGGTATTGTATCGTATAGGATATCGACATTGAAGAGTTCTTCTAGAAATTTGCCGAATGTTAGCACGACATTATTGTGATTTTGCGTCGATTGTTGGTAGATTATTAGAATTTTGCGGTTCGTATCCAGTAGTGTTGACTGTTTAAACAACGAATATTTCTTCGTTAATACGTGGAAAATAAATAGAACGAATGGTAATATAAAACTAGCCCCAACTATACCGATAACTAACGACATACTCTTCCTCTCTAGAACAAATTAGAATTCAAACAATTATCGTTTGTGAATTAACGAATTTACCGATATGCACTCTAGGTGTTATGGTTTTCAAACAGAAATCCTCGGGACAATCGCCGTTGATTACCGAAATTTTAAAGTAGTAATAACCTTCCTCGTAATACGTAAAATAGTGGAAGTTTATCGTTCTATTATCCTGACGATTGTTGGCAATTAAACGTAAATCTTGTAATGTGATCATGTTGTTTTTCTCGCGCCATATTTCTATTTTATAGTTGTCGATATTGTATCGATTCGGTAGCGGTTGGAAATACAATTTGATTAAATTCTGATCGGTTATATCGATGTAGCAGAAGATTTCTTGGTTCTTTAGATTGTCGAATTCGTTAATTTTCGGCAATTTCAACAAGAAAAACCGTACATCCTCTTCGATTTGGAATTCGATTAATAGTTCTCGATCATCGCTATTTGGGTTTATTTCAAATACGTGTCGATTATTCGATTTCGAACAAATTATTTGTTTGTCTTGTTTGGCCACAATACGTACAATCGATTCTAAAATTGATAAAATTGATAAATTTCCCTATATTGGTTGATTTTTAGATTTACATTCGCAATTGTATTTAACGCTATTCCAACAGTTTAGGTAGTGTCGTAGTTTAGTTCGCACGCTTGAAAATTGGGCCGATGAACTGATCTACGACACTACTAGAAGTTGTACTGTTCTCAACTTACCTGAATTTCGAATTTTCGGTATTATCTTCAAATTGTCGTCTAGAAATAAATCGACAATTTCCTTATCGGAATCATTCTCCGTATTGATGGGAAATTCAAGATTTCGACAACTTTCACTATCAATAGCCTGCAATTATTCAAATTAATTCAGATCGAAACAAATAAACCAAAATTACCTGTATTTTATTGACGATATTTAAGGTGAATACTTTGTAGAAAAATATGGAAAATATCAAGAAATTCATATAAGACATGATTTCTACATAATTTATCCAATATATCTTATAATATTTAGCTTTATTTGGAAACAATTAGAAAATAAACAAATTAGGCTAAATTTAGATATGTAAATAAACAATTGACAATTATGACGTCAATGTCAAAAATCATACCAACATTATCGACGCTATATAACTAAAAATAAAACGATTTGATTGGCTGAACTCTATCTGTGCGCTCAATACTGCCATCTAGATTTAATTTAATTAAATTGAATTGACAATCAATGATTTTAACACGTACCCAATGAGGTATATAGAGTGCGCATCCCCTATACTTTTATAAGACCAATTTGGTCCTCATATGGGAAATTTTGACAGTTAATCCTCACTCTCTCTAACTTATGAGTGTGTCGTTCAATAGGGAGCTCCTTTTCTCAAGCCTTGATCGATCATAACTTGAGAAAAGGAAGGCGATATATCGACATATCCAAGATGTCTGCCACCATACGTGGACACGTTTTTTTAAAGTCACTGTATATATAAAAATATTCAATGTTCAAATGTGTTAGAGAGAGAAGTACATTTTCTAGACACAACATGGCTACCTAACAGAAGGTGATCTTCATTTAACAGAAAACAATAAATGATAACCAATGAATGACACTGGTCATCAAAATTTTTAGCGCGCCAAATTTAAAAATTTAAATTTTAAGTATTTAAAGTTGCCTACCCCTTCCAATATAACTGGCAGGAGCCTGTCTTGTTTCATTCTGTTTGAAGTTGGCGTCAAATTTCAGACACAAAATGGATGCCAATGGCGGTACTTTATATATATAGTGACTTTAACGTTTTTTGACCGGAGGTGCACTCTAGGTACCTCATTGCAAGTACCTCGTGTGTTAGAACGAAACAACTATAGATGAGAGTGTTCGCGTCTCTCTCCCGCTCATTATTTTAAACGAAAATTATCGGAAGTTAATTAAAATTTGCTTTATTTAATTGGTAAATTTTTCGATTAAATCCACCCACAACCTTTCCTAAACCTTCATATCATTTGAAACAATTATAAGTGTTGCCTGGAATTTTGCAAAATTTCCTTCATCCCTTAGAAGCTGTAACGATGTTTAGTGGGTTACTAAAAGTGCATTATTTTATAGGTTAATAATAGGGAAAAGTACATAAAGCTGTCTAGATTTATAATTTTTGATATCTACAATCAAGCTTTATTAGAAATTAAACTATTAAAATTATAATTCTGTTTTCCAAAAAAAGGCTACTGTAATTAGAAAAAAAAAACCTTGAAGAGTTTTTGAATTATAAAGGGCGCTTGTTCAAATATTTCGATTCGCCCTTTCTTTGACTTCTACGCCTAAATCCAAGGCTTGCTCCTCCGTTAGCACCAACACTAGCACTAGCACTGTTAAAATTGTAATTGAGTTTTCCAAAAAAACTCTATTACTAATTATAAAAAAAGCACAAAAATAGTAATTTGAAAAAATTTCAACTTTGAAGGGTTTTTGAATTGTAAACAGCAGTTGTTCAACTATTTCAATTCACCCTTTCTTTGACTTTCAGGCTTAAATCCGAGGTACGTCTCCGTCATCACCAACACTAGCACTAGCACTAACACTTAATTTTACAAACACTCGTGAATTTATTATTAAATTTTTGAAAATATTTTAAAATCACTTTTTTTTTGAGAGCGATTTTAGCAACGGGTCTTAACACTAGGGCTGTCAAAATTCAACTGACTAAAAGGTACAGGATGATCCAGAATGACTGAAGGTGACGTCAGCATAATTCGTCGCCATTTTATCAAAATTAATTTCCATTTGTTCCTTTTCAATGACATTTGACGTTCGAATGACATTTCACAAGTCGTCAGTGGCGTACAACGTTTTTTGTTCTTATTGTTGTATTGTATTTTTCTTTGTATTCGTTTTTGAAGAAAAAAAAACAATGTTCCTAGAACTAGTAAATTCTAAATACTTATTTGAAAATCGCTGATTATGTTTAGATGGTTTACAGCATAGGTTTACAGTACGCCACTGACCTTAATATGTGTCAGAATAAATGAAAAGCGGCAAAAATTTGTTTGACAGCGGTATGAGGAAAGCGACACGTTCAGCCATTGTGGACCACCCTGTAGAAAGAATGTTGTGTAATCTTTACATAATTTTTCTACACTTGTATTCTTATCAGAAACTCAAAAAAATTGTTTGGACATACGATTTTATCAAAATTATTAATTGATATAAGAAGTCTATCGGAAAATTTCTCCAAAATTTGGAAAGCGTTCTAAATTTTCTATACGTAGCAATTTAAATCATTGGAAAATTAATATTATTATAGCCGGAAATGTTCTAACAATTTCCTTTGTAACTTGAAATTGTCTCAAAATTTTCAAAAGCAGAAATATTAGTTTTATGGAGCAAGAAATGCCCTTTCCAACGATAGCCCTCTCATCGTTCCAAGTACTAAAATAAGGGAGAAATCCTCGAGCGAAGATTACCTTTTTTCAGTTCTAGAATGTGCTGTATTTTTTTAATTGAATTTGAATTTTACCGCCTTGTACTACTACTATTCACTGAAAGCGGGAAATTTAAATTAACAATAATCAAACATAGTACCCAAAAAATATCAATAAAACCTAATAAAAGTTAAAAAAAATTAAGTCAAAAAAAATTTTTCAAAGCAAAATTTATTAAAAATAAGAAAAAAAGTTTAAGAACAAAATTTGAGGTTATATTGTTCATCTATAACAAACAAGTATCATTTAGTCCGTCAGTAGTACCAATGTAAGGATATAAATTTTACTGTAAGTTTCTATATGAATGTTAGTCCTTGAACTATAAGGTTGGCAACAAATTCAAAATTCTTTATACGACATGAGTAGATTTATTGTAGAATCAGTCTGTATGTTTAACTTTCCAGTGCGTCAATTTTGGATCATTCTGTATAAACATGCGGCTAATGCAACAATCTAGCAACCTGTAATTCTACTTCACTGTTACATCAATAGATAGCGCTGCAATAAAAATTTTATTAATTTCCTCAATTACAATAAATTTGTGAATTAACTCGTTTATTTCCATCTAATTATTCTCTCTTTATTGATAATAATAATAATAATTTTGATAATTGTAGGATTTTTATAATATTCCGAGATTATGTCAGTTAATTGTTGAAAACAATTGACTAACACTAATTGTCTTGTTTTTTTTTTAAATGTTTTTGTTTTAAATAATTGCCATAAATTTAGAACAAGACCATAAAAAATATAAATAAATTAAATCACCAAAAATACAATGAGTCTTTATTATTATCATTATTATTTATTGTGTAACTTCCGCAACAGCTGATTTTTAGATAATCATAATCATAAATCAAGAATTATTTCCACCTGGACAATTCTTTTTGTTTTCGTTGTTGTTTTTTCCGCTACTCTTTTATTTTTGTCTTTCTTTTGTTTCGTTTAATAGACAAATTCATACAAATTTCGATTATTTTCGATGAATTTATCATTAATTATAATAATCACATAGCCAACTTGACAGTAATATTTCATTTCGTTCGTTTTTTGATTCATCTGTTCTTATTTACTGTTGTTGAGGAGGAAAAATCAAGGCTTCTATGGAATCGATTCGAGGTGTATAGAATGGAAATTTCCCATTAATAAAAAGAGCCGGTCCTGATATATTAACGGGACCCCTCGGTGATACACACCATCCATCTTCCATTTACGCTATTGCCATCTTTGTCCAACCTATAGACGATAGTGATATGATGATGTAGATCGACAGAGATAGCGACAATATAAACAGGAAACCGTGCCTCATATATCAAACAATCAACGACATACGTTATCATAATATTATGATACGTGACCGGTTCATCTGTTCTTTGTTCAATATTTGTGACATTGTCGATTTTATTAAAAAGTACACGAATTTCAGGCAAATTCTTATTGGAATTTCGTTTAAAACTACTAGACGGTTATATTTGTGCGTTTTTTTCGGTGGAAATTGGTTAAATTTGACTAAAATTTGTATTTTTGTTGAAATCTTAAATGCCGGTGTCAGAATGCGATCGATATACTGGATGGTTGTCGTTGATAGCGTCTGATCGATCGTTACAGCTGATTTTGACGGCTGTTACCAGGCAAAGCCAACTAGGCAAAGAGTGGTACAGTTTCCTATTGGCTGGAAATCTACCATTACCCGTCTTCCCTTGCCTCTCCTTCACCCTTATAAAATCAGCTGACTCTATCTTGTTTTCTCTGTGTATATGTGTGTGTTTGTTTGTATGTGTGTGTGTGGGTTTTCGATGTCGGTTTCGTTGAGTTGTTTGTTGGCCACCCGGTGAATCGGTCTTCTTCAACGTCCTCCACCACCACCACCTCCTTGGAGAAACTACCCCGGAAGAATAGCGACAACAAGCCCCAGATGTACGGTCGAATCTATTAATTAATCAATAGGGGTTGTTTTATTTGGGTATACCTTTATTTGTTTGTTACAATCACCGGCCGGCGAAATGTTCAAACGACGAGATGATGATAACAACAGGGTGGCTGTACCGCCGGGTGGTGGCAACAACGGTGGTGGTAATATTTGTAAGGGTGCAAGTAAATTGCATCAAGTCTTCAGTAAATTATCGGGGGTGTTACCGAAGACACAAGAATTGGGTGGTAATGTTACAAAAACAATGACATCCGATATTATCGAATCGGTATTGGCTGATTCACCCCTACCGCAACCACCAAGTAAGTATAAATTTAATAAAACCAATAGTCCTTAATTCTTATTAATATCGAACGAAAGAAAAAACAACCCTTAACAACTATCTTCAATTATTGCCACAGCAAGGGTTATTCGCTAATATTGGAGTCGTCCTTTAAGGGTTGCTTTAACAGTGATTACGAAAATTCTTGCCCCGAATCACCCCTAATAATCTAAGGAAATTCACCCTTAACAATAATCTTTTCCCTTACTGGAAGACTTGAAATTCTAATAAGAATTTCTAGATTATTGAAAATATACAGGGTGTCTCCCACCCCTTGTCTAACGGATATTTCCAAAAATATAGTGCCTTTTATTAGGTTATGTTATTTCAAAGAAAACTTGATTATGTTTGTGGAGGAAATTGGAAAATTTGAAAACTGTGAATTTTCCAATTAAAGCTTACGTTTTGTTATTTAACACTAATTAGATCAAATATACAGAGTGTCTCGAATTAATTGACAAGTTGTTTTTTCTAATTTCCTTCTAATATTTTATTTATTTCTATTTCTTTATTTAATTAGATAAACAGATATGGTAATCATATTTTATTCAAGTTTTTCCTAATCATTGAACTTTCAAGGTTTACTTTTATGAAATTTAGATTCTCTCTATTTCTTTAAATTTTTATTGTTGTTTTATAAAACGTGTAGGATAACACACCTTGTACGATCACTTTAAATTGTAAATGTACAGGGTGTACTATCACAGTTGGCTGTGCTTTAGTCACGCACGTCTCAAATTGATTCATACACTTGTTAAATGTCAAATTTAGTACAAACTAAGCAAAGCCAGCTAGATTTTATTAAGAAAATCTTTGACATACATTTTGACAGTTAGTTGGCAACAGATTTTCCACCAACAGTTGGTAAAATTCTAAAGGCCTACTAGATTTCTTAGCCCTTTGCTGTACTTGATGATGAAACGTCAATTTTCGCCGTTTACCAAATCATCCCGACAATTGGCAATCAATTTTCCACCAACGGTTGGTAAGACTGGACAAGAAACAAAATGTACATACACAAAAACAGATAAATACTGTAATTATTTCTCTTTAGGTGATAGTTATGAGCGCCAATGCGGCCGAAATTCGAAGTTTTTCCAAACGATTAAACTAAATTCACTCACTTCATAGAAGATTGAGGACAACATGACGGTATAAAAGTCCCTAACTTGTACTTATTTATTATTATATCTAGTAACTTTATGTATACTTAGTTGGTATTGCAATTATCACGTGACATATGTTTTGTTTTCAATAACATATTGCTGGGTTATTGGTTATTTTCAAAATTTGCGCTTTTATATTCGAACCAATAAGATTTTTTCTAAGTTATATTCAATAAGTAAATCGAGTATAGCGGTGGTATTTTTAAAATTTTTGGTGATTCGTTACCATAACAACACTAGAGACTGTTTTATTCTTGTCTCTTTTCAATTTCACATATAATGGAATTGTAGAGATATAGATTTGTTAATCTTCAGCGTTCTCATGGTAACGGATTGCCATAAAGTTAGAGAATACGACTTCAGATTTAAAGCGTTGAGACAACTAGTAGGCCTTGGTATAAAATAACCTATATTATTACCAAAGCACAGCCAACTAAGTGAAATATTGTAGTTATTTTTGTATTGTGCGCATATTACTGCGCAGCTTTTCTATAATGACAGTTATCATTGATATTGTTGTATTTCTCTTTGTTTAACAGGTTGTAATTACGATTTATCATCACCGATTGATGATAAGACATTATGTTTAACAATAATAACCTTAAATAAACGTTTAGAGACGGCATTACGTTCAACGAAAAGAACCCATTTATATTGTAATGAAGTCTTATTACCGTGTGGTTTATTATATAGAATATCACGTGATATCTTATCAATGGCCGAATCGGAACCATGCGGTATACGTGGTTGTTTAATACATGTCAATTTTGAAACAACCGATTTATGTAGAAAATTAACAACAGTAAAATGTGATCCACATACAGCAACAACATTTGAATTGAATCTAACCTTAAAACAACATTCAACCGGATGGACGTTTCTACCACAATTCCTCAAGTAAGTCGAGATAGAGATCTAGATCGCAATTCTCTAGATAGAGATCCAGATCACGATATTTCTCGCAGTAGTCAACTTGTTTCAATCTAGCAATCTGCATTATCGACAACCTCTTGATTTTACAACTTGTCGGTAATACAGATTCCTGCGTTGATCTACGTTCACAAAGGCTACTGCGAGGAGAAATATGGTTATGGTGGAGATCGAGATCGAGATCTAGTTTTTGTCGACTCGTTCAGAATATCAACTAATCTATAAATTTTTGCAATTTTTACAGGAATTTAACAAGAGGCGGGACCATTGTTGTAAGTCCGGCTTATACTTTAAGTAAAAAAAAATTATATCGGTCAATTTTGGAGTAATTTCAACCCCCAAAAAAAACCGATGATATTGTTTCGTAAGACTGAATATCGCCGTCATTATTTCACACAAATCTACACAAACACAATAAAATTGTATACAAACACACTAAACACACCCATTTTTTTCTTCTAATTATCATTATTATCATAATTATTATTATTAATATTATTATTTTAAACAAATATTCATATTAGTTTAGAATAGTTGTGACTGATTGGAATTAATTTAGGGACACAACGAATTTGTAAAATTCATCTCCGGTGATATCTTCAAATAGTGAACACAAAAAAAAACCACCCCATTTCACCATCTATCCCCTAAAACAACCTGAAGTGATTATTTTCAAGTACCTGCCCTTATATGTGGAATATTTGATATCAATCAGTTGTATTCTCTAATTTTTTTTAAGAGATCCGTTACCATGACAACAAACTGACCCTCGACAAAATATTGGAGATTGAAAAGTGGAAAATAAAACAATTTCCAATGTTGTTATGGTAACGAATCGTCAATGAATTAGAGAATACCACTGAATAATTGTTTTTTTTTTTTTTGTTTTTGTACTGCAAAAATGTTGAATTGGGAGACCTGCAAGAGATGAGGTTAGGTTTCGTTTTAACAAAATTAAATTGGGTGACAGTATTATTTTTTTTTTTTTTGTTTAATTTTTCTCCATTAACTTTCCTATGTGTAATTTTTCTGTAAATTTATTTTTGTTATTAACGAAGCTCATAGTTTTGTGATATAATTATTGTATTGTAATATTAATTATTAATTATAATAATTAATAGTAATTTTGGTAAAATTTCAACAGTATTTAAGTAATAGTGCTAATTATTATTACTATAAGTTTCTATACAGGGTGTCCATGGTATTTCACTTTGCAGTTGGCTGTGTATTTGACATTTATCACAATGGCGGTTCGTTACCATAACAACACTGAAGATTGACACATTTGTCGCTAGAACCGTAAAGAGTGAGATAGAATTGTCTGAATGGAGCTGCGACGCTACGTAACTAAAACACCGCCACAACTGCGTGAAATACTGTTGTGCCCTGTATTATGATAATGATTAATTATTAATTATAATTAATTGGGTATGAAGAAGGGAAAAAAGTGATCTTGAAGAGTGTATATGTATGCTAAAAAAGATTGATAAAAATTCCATATATCTTATTATAATAAATTATATATATATTATATATTATACTACATATTATATATTAATAGATAAGGGTCGTTTTGTGATAGTACTAAATATGGTACATTAAAACTTTTTGTACTTTATCAAAAAGAAAGATGATAAAAATAAAAAAGAGTTATAGAATATATGTTGAAACAATTAAAAAAATATCAATAAATATTGTTTGAAACACACCAGTATTGCTATTTCACCCCCACCTGGCCAGCAAAGGGTGCAAACCCCAATTTTAACCCTTTCACTAAATATTTTACTTTAAGTTTATTGTCGTTGATTGCTTCATTTCTGCTGAATTTGACATTTGTTCAAGGTTTACTAGATCTGAATTTTAGCGCCCGTCATTGAAGTGGTCAAGTTGATTCAGTTGTAGTATAGATGGGATTGAGTCAAGTCAATTTTGCACGACTGTATTCTATTGAAATGAGCTATATAGCCATCTCTTTCTGATTACCACATCCTCTACTGGATTCAATTACAAATTCAATTGTCAAGTTGGCGTAATTGTTTCAATTTATGTTGTTGACTTTGATAGACAATCGTCTTGTTATTGTTTTTTGCAACAAAACTGAAAGAAAAACAATTTTATTTATTCATTTGTATTATAAAACAAAAGAAGAATCACACACGTATCAATAAATCTTTGATGAAATTGTCATTTGTTAGCGTGATCCCTCAATTTTTTCCCTGTTTCTATAGTTCTATCGCTATCTTTGTTCCTCTCGTGTTGTTTAATAGCGGAATTGTCGTGCATCTCTCTCGTATTCCCTCGTTTGTAATCTCGATTATGTGAATGTCACATTGAAAAAATTGCAAGATTGATTACCGCAGTTGCGATGATTTATTATAATACTAGTAACCAATCAGTGCATCCAACTAAACGACATGAAGAATCTAAATTGTCACTAGAGTTTATCTTAAAATTATACAAAAAAAAAATAAATGAAAATCATAATAGTCTGGGTAATACCAACCCCTGCTGGTCGTTGTTTCATTATTAAAACAAAATCAACCCCCTGCATGGCAACAATAACAACAACAACCGGGGTATCCCGTTGGATACAGATCTATCCCTAGTAACCGGAGATGTTTTCCTATTTTCCGTCTCTATCGACGGATACGGCGTCTTTGTCTTAACAATTGAACAATTGGATAGTTTCCCAGGATGTCTTAATTTCGTGAAAATTCTAAATACTGGAATTGGTGTTTTAATCACTTTCTCTCTCTATTTTATCTAACAATCTCAAATAATAATAATAATGACAGTGATAAAAACGAGTTTATAATTATTAAAGTGGAAAATTCTATCTTTGTTTTACAACAATCACCTTCAATTTTACACAGTTGTTTTTTTGATTGTTGCTAATATACAGAGCGTCTTCAATTCTTACAATATTGATAATTTCAAAGACGTTCGGTATATTGATTTTATGCTTGTTTTTCTATATTTTTTTCCAATTTGATAGTTCTAAAGTAGTCGAGTTAAAAGCTTGGGCACACGAACAGTGGTTGATCCTGACCCAGTTGCAGTTTTTTGAACTCTTAGCTCTCGTTGGTGTTGTTGTTTGTATTATTATTATTATTATTATTACCACTACTATTACTATTATTATTACCTTCATTATTATTATTATTATTACGCACAGATTATAATAAAGAAAATGGTAATTTCGCAATCCTCCACACTACAATCCTATCATGATTTAAATGAAAATAATAATAATGAGTTGGCTAGTTTCTCCAAAAACTACTCTCTATTAATAAATTGCTTGTTGTTTATTTAATGATAATGGTATTACCATTATTATCATCATTTGTGTTATTATTATGGTTGGTACAATTGTAACTGTGTGGAGAAAACGGAACAAATCCACGAAATGAGGTGGTTGTGGTGGTGGTGATGGTGGTGGTGGTGGCGGAGTCGGGGGCAGAGGAGATGGATTTATAGTAGTAGTACCAGAGGACCTAAACGAACAAGTTTCTCTTCTTAAAAACCGGTCCATAATATCTAATGATGTTAAATCTCTTATGTTTTAAACGTCTCTATGTTAGCCGTATAGAGGATGATGTGTTCAAATTTGTACAAATTGGTGTTTTCTAGAAGGAAGAATTCGAAGAAAAGTTCGATTTTTGTTAGATTTAGATTTTCTGTGGAGAGAAGAAAATGAGAATGAAGAGAAAAACAACAGAAAGAAATATGGAACAAAAACAGATTGTATTTGAATAGGAGAAAAATAGAAGAAAAGTAGAAGGAAAGAAGAATCGGAAGAAGAAGAAAAGAGAAAATAAAGGGAATAAAAGCAGGACGAATCGTAAAAGCGAGAAATGTGTCATTTTTTCCTCTTTTCCTTTGTGTTTATCCCCCATTTCCCTCTTCTTCCTTTAGTTATTCTCTTTCTTCCTCCAATTCTCTCAATCACAATTTATATCAAATAAACGACAATTTTATCTTCATAATTTACTTCTATTCCACGATAGTTCCTGTTATTTTCCCCTTTATTATCTCTTTTCTTCTTCTTCTTCTTAAAAAAAGAATAAACGACACATATTTCTTCAACTCTTCTTTCTGCCCTTCTTCTTTTTCTTCTTCTTATCCTCTCAGTAACACATTTTTGTACCGATCTTCCTCTAGTTTACGTCTCTTTCAGTTCTCTTCCCTTTTAGTAGAAGAAATAATAAAAGTTAAAGTAAAAGAAAATTAAATGTGAAAAGAAGATTGAGAAGAAAATGTGTTAAATATTCATTATTATAAATAGTTATTGGGGAAATAAGAAGACAAAGATCAAGAAGGCGAAAAAGAAAAAAAATAAGCGAAAAGGAAAAGGAATGAATTGTAAACAAGAGTAAGATTAGAAGAAAAATGCGTCATATATTCAAAATTGTTGACAGTTATTAAGAGAACGGGAAGAAGAAGAAGAATAGGGGATGAAAATCGCAAACAACTTGGAAGAGAAGAAGAATTATTCGATATTCAGGCAAAACTTATTCGATATTAACTATAGGCGATCGTTGAGAAGAGAAAGAAGACTAAGAAGAGAAGAAGCATAATGAAAACAGAAAGGAATATGCAAAAGAAGAAGACTGCATGCAAATTGGGGCGCTGATATTACAGAAAGTCACAGGGAGAGTATGAAGAAGAAATAAATTATCTAACGGGAGCAAAGCAGAAAGAAATGTAGAAAAGAAGATTGGCGCAAAATTAGCTCATTTATAAACGGTCTTTGGAAGAAGAAGAAAATAAGCAAAGAAAACAGAAGGACATATGGAAACAAAATTGTGTCTTTATTAACTTTCTAGAAAGAATGAAAAGGAGCAGAAGGAAACATGGCAAAGAATCAAAAAAAGCTTCTATAAAAAGTGTGCCAGTTTTCTAATCTTCCTTCTTTGTCGGCATTAACTCTTCCTTTTCTTCTTTGGAAGATAAACACCTTCACTTCTTTCTAGAATACATTCATACTTTTTGCTACAGATGGGGAGCAATTTTCTTCGATTTATGCCTGAAAAAAACGGATAAACCGTGAAAACAGAAGCAAATATGGAAAAAAATTGTCTTTGTTAATTTTCTAAAAAGAATGAAAAGAAGCAGAGAGAAACATGGCAAAGAATCAAAAAAGCTTCAATAAAAAATGTGTTAGTCTTCTAATCTTCCTTCCTAGTCAGCATTAACTCTTCGTTTTCTTCTTTAGAAGATACACACCGTTCTTCACTTGTTTCTAGAATACATCCATACTTTTTGCTACCGCTGGGGAGCAATTTTCTTCAATTTATGCCGGAAAAAAGCGGAAAACCGTGGAAAGTTGAACAAATAACACCTTACTGTAATTAATATAAAGTCAAAAATAAAACCAAACAAGTAACAATTAATTTAGCTTTCATTTCTTCATTTTAATTTGTCGGTTTTTACATATTTAATTTGCCATTTCTGTCAGTAACCATCTATAAAAAGGAAAAACTGATAGCATCTTATTTTATTTGAATAATCAACGAAAGGAAGCAACGTGTAGAATAATTTTGATATATGGATCAATGTTGGAAATATAACAGCCAAATAATTACCATACAATTAAAAGACAACAATAATAACAACATCAACAACATGGTGAACAACAAGAACAAGGAAAAAACATACAAATTTCAATTAAACTTGTTAAATTGTTAAACAGTACTACAGTAACAATAACAACAACAACAACAATAACAACTGGAGGAGAAAAAAAACAGTATTAAAATTTTACAGCTGTCTTACATATGCTGGTGAAGAGAAATTATATTTCTGACAACAACATATACAGGGCGATTCACAATCATCGCCCCTTGACAACGAATCATCACTGATATTTTAGCACTCGTAGAATTTTAGAAAGTATTTTCGATATACAAACGACTCTCTTTTAGGGAAATTTAGTTACTAACTAAATTCACCAAGATTCAAGTTTCTAGATTTTTGATATTCACTTATGAAAGAAAAAGAGACAGTTTAAGGTTTTAAGTTGGTACTAACCTACAGAAAATATCATTCTATATAAAATTCACTTACTTAATTGAAGATTAACGAGAACATGTCGGAATAAAAGTCCCTAACTTTTACTAATTCTATCCTTTACATATCTAGTAACTTTTATTTATACTTAATTAGTTGGCATTGTAATTAAGTTATCACGTGAGCAAAAGTATTGTTTTTAATGGCGTATTTCTAGATCATTGATTGTTTTCAAATTTGGCGCCTTTATAGAAAACTGAATGTTTTTTTGGCGTATTACTAGGTTATTGGTTATTTTCAAATTTTGCGCCTTTATAATAGAGCCAATGGGTTTTTTCCAAATATTCAGCGAGTGAATCGAGTTTATCTCTTTCTCTTAGAACTTCAAGATTATCGAGTTAGTGATTTTTGAAAATTATGTTGGATAAACTGTGATTTATGACAGAAATGTGAATTTACTCTATAATTGGCCATGCCTGGGTTTTAATGTCGTAGATTGATTCATATTTTAGTGATTTTTAAGTAACATTACATATAAAAGTGTCGTTAACTTCGAGGTAAATTACCGTGGTGCACTTGATGTTGTTTAGTGGAGATGTTTTAAACTAAATTCACTAAGTCAATGGAAAATTCACGAGAACATAACAAAATAAAAGTTGCTAACTTCAGCCACTTTTATACTTTACGAATCTAGTAACATTATTATTTTTACTTAGTTGGCATTAGGATTGAATTATCACGTAATCATAGCAAACGTATTGGTTTCTTATAGGTCATTGGTTGTTTTAAAATTTGGCGCTTATAGAAAACCATTTGTTTCCTTTTATTGACGTATTGCTAGATTATTGATTATTTTCAAATTTTGCGCCTTTACATTAGAACCAATGAGAAAACTTCTAAATAAAATCTTATATTCAATGAGTGTACTAAAATCACTCATTTAACGGAAGATTGACGAGAACATAAAACTCACTAATTTTTACAAAATGAATCTAGTAATTTTATCTATATTTACAATTAGTTGGTATTGAAATTAAATTATCAGATGACCATAACAAAAATATTGTTTTCAATACTTTTAAATCGCTGGTTGTTTTAAAATTTGGCGCCTTTATATAATATTAAGTGTTTTGTTTGTTGAATGACGTATTGTTAGGTTATTGGTTATTTTCAAATTTTGCGCCTTTATAGAGAACCAATGGGCTTTTACGCAAATAAAATCGAGTATGTCGCCATTTATGCCTTGTTTCCGTGAAACAATCAAAGACTTATGTAACCAAGCCATAGCCAACTGTAGGTATAGTTGAAATTTAATAAAATCTTGTGGTTTTATTAGATTTTCCGATTATGAATCACCCTGTATATGGGTGTTGTTTGGTAGAAGGTGACGTCAGGCTATAACAGTATTAATTCCTCCGTTCTTTTTTCCTGCTCCTCATCATCACTCGTTTTTTTCTTCTCCTTCTTCTTATGTTTTTATTTATCTATAATTCAATCAGCTGATCTTTGCATGTGATCCACCTACTAATTAATGGTAACGTCCTCCCGCCTCCCCCTTTCACCCCCTTGTTACCAACCAATCTATTCGTTCCTACCTGTTCGTAAATGTTTATTGTCCTTCGACAATCATTTTTTTATTAAACTGACTAGTTCAATATGATTCAATACTAAGATTCTATTGTCCTAAAGCCATTCTAATCGAGTCTCTTTTTTTTCGTTTTGCTTCTCGTTTTATTTGTCCGTCATCCCCTCTTATTATATTTATTTGTCTTTTTCATCCTCTTCTTGTACTCCAACTTCTATGGTTGAGTTTTGTTGCCTTGACACCTCACGTAAACCGTGTTTATTTCTAATATTCTTTAATTATCGCTGTTATTTTTGTCGATTTTTGTTTAAATAATTGTTGAGAGGGAAAGGTTGAAGACATTTTATGGCCTTGTTAGTCGATTTATTATTAATTTCATTTAATATCGACAATAAAACCGTTAGAAAAACAATAATTGAAGCATTACTACAATATCAGTTGGCCGTGCCTTTGGTACATAGTGTCGTAGCTTTGTTCGGACACTTATAAACGTCAAACACTACGTAACCAACATGGCCAACTGCAATCAAATTAAATTAAAATAATATAGGTTAGGTCACGGGATGATTTAATTACATTACCAACTAAATATACATAAAGTTACTAAATTAGTAATTCAACGTCTTGAGAAGCAAATTTATTCAACTTGTCCCAGACACAGCTGATGGTTATTTTTTTGTTTGTATCCCCTTCATCCCTCGTCTACGTCGCGCCCTTAGATTGTGTTTTTGTTTTATTATGTAAACCTCCCCCGCCGAGCTAACAACAACAACAACAACAACACTGGCAACTCTTAACCAGTTGGGCCAGTTCTTCTTGTTATTTATTTAAAAACTTCTCGACTCGGTATACAACATCAACATGTAATGGATGCTTTGGGGGGAAAAGAACGAAAAACTAATAGGAAAAAGACAAAGAAACAAAGAAATAACCCCCTAGTGGTTGGTTATTTTCTGTTTTCTATCAAATCGTGACGGTTGTGTAGACGTAAAATTGCCCTCTTGTAGATTTGAGAGGCGCCAACTACCCTCTCAAAGAATGGGCAAAAAGTTGAATAAAATTCAAAATTCCCCAAATGGTGCACTCGATGTGAGATTTTATTTAGAAGAAATCTCATTGGTTCTCTATAAAGGCGCGAATTTTAAAACAACCAATAAACTAGAAACACGCCATTGAAAATAATACTTTTGTTGATTACGTGATAATTTAATTGCCATGCCAACTGAAATATTCATAAAGTTACTAGATTCGTAAAATATCAAGTTATACTAATTGTAAGATTGATTATACTGATTGTAAGATTGATGGAATAAAAGTCCCTAACTGTCACTAATTTAATGCCTCATGAATCTAGTAACTTTATCTATATTTAGTTGGCGTTGCCATTACATTATCACGTGACCATAATAAAATTATTGCTAGATCATTGGTTATTTTCAAATTTTGCGCCTTTATAAACAAATAAATCGAATCTAGTATAGTAAAAGTTAGGGACTTTTATTCCGTCAAGTTCTCGTCAATCTTCAATTAAATCAGTGAATTTAATAGACTAATGACAGTTTGTTGAACTTTAGTCGTCTATAGTGGGACACTTTGTTAGATTTTCCAAGTATTTTTCTAATTAAAAACATTTTTTTCGGGAATTATCTAACAAATCAACCAAATTAACATTGATAATTATTATTAATTGATTAGAGGACAATGACAGTATAAGCAAAGCAACAAAAAAATCGCCTAATCAACTTTTAAGAATTTTATTTTAAGAATTTTATACACAGCGTTCCACCACAAACAGAATTTTACGAAATATTTTTATTCTACTGAATGTAGTTGGTTAAGTAGTGTCGTAGATTGATTCATACACCTGCAAAATTTGAACTCTTCAATTTGATTTGTTACCATAGCAACACAGTTTCTGTCTCATTCTTTATAATTCCATCGTATGTAGAATTGAAAAGAGACAAGAATAAAACAGATGGTAATAAATCGTTGATAAATTAGAGTAAATACAAATGTCAAATTTATTAAAATATGAGTCAATCTACGACATGCTTTAAAAAAGGCATCTAATTGTGGATCGATTATTTCATTAAAACGGAAAATTTGCGGAATTATTTCCATTATACACAACGTTCCACCTCAAATTGAACATTTACGAAATATTTTGAATCTACTGAATGTAATTGTCTATGCCCTGGTTAAGTAGTGTCGCAGATTGATTCATACATCTGCAAAATTTGAACTCTTCAATTTGATGGCAATTTGTTACCATAGCAACACAGACGATCGAGAGCGTCTTTAACACACTTTCTATCTCATTCTTTACAATTCCATCATATGTAGAATTGAAAAGAGACAAGAATAAAACAGAATTTCAGCGTTGTCATGGTAATAAGTCGGCGATAATTTAGAGTAAATGCAAATGTCAAATTTCGTAAAATATGAATGAATCTACGACATGCTTTAAAAAAAGGCATCTAATTAAGGATCGATTGTTTCAATAAAACGGACAACTTGTGGATAATTGAGGGTTTCCTTGAATTGTACAATTTTTGTTTACAATTTTCAAATGACCATGGCCTTAATCAGTCCTGGATCGTTACAATTTATAATTGTTGAATTAATTAATTAAAAGTGAAAATTTATTAACAAACATTAGTCATTTACGCTCAGTTGAATTTTAATAATATTTAATTGAAATTAAATATTAACCAACAATAAAATTTGTATGCACGTTTATTATTATCACCATCGAAATTATTCCAATATAACGGACAATTCCTCTGTAATTTATTTGGACAACTGCGATATTACCCAAAAAAAAGAAGACGAATGAACTGTACGCTTAGATACATACGTACGTATCACACAATATAGTTATGACTAATTTGTAAATTTATTCAACTGTTAAATTAAACAATCATTGATGAAACTAATTTAAAAAATGACCAAATTTACATCCACGTGTAGTAGAATTGTTGAATTTTATACGCACACTTGACAAAAACTGATCGAATTTACAATTATAATAATTTATGAATAAATTAGCATTTTTTGGTGGTATCAAACAGTTTCGTCGAAGAAAATCGAATGTTATAGAACTGAAAACACACCAAAAAGCGTGCGTTTATAATTATACCTTGTCGAGAAATAATTGGTGCATAATTGTGGAAAGCAAAATTAGAGTTGATTGGTTTCTATCGATCACGCGTCTCCAAAGATGGGTTGGTAAACTTGTACAACCAACCCTGTTAGATTTTATTCGAGTGGGTTGCACCAGGTTATGTCAAATAGGCGACATATTACATTAAGTTTTCTGTTGCATCATGGTTTTTTAATATTTTAACAATGAGTTAATTTTATATTCTGTTAAATTTGTAAAATTTACTGTTAACTGGAAAAATCGGTGTATCAACCGAAAATGATGTCAAACGGCTTATCAAATTAACAGCGGCTTAGATTTTTATAGAATTTTTGCATTTTTATGGGAATTTTGCAATATTTTCAATGCTTTTTAGTTAATTTTGGCCTTTTTTACTTATTTTCAAAATTATTGAACAAAAACACTGTTTGTTTCCAAAAGAAACAGCCCCCCAACAAAATTTTGCGAAAATTTTCATTTTAATGCGATTTATCCAAATATACTGCCAATAATTTGATTAAAAACCTCACAAATTAATTAAAATGATTAAATTTCGAATTTTGAGGTTAATTTATGTGAATAAAAATGGGGAAATTTGCCATGTAAGTTTACTAACCTGCTTTATAAACGGCGCGTTATTTAAAATTTTTATCGGAATATATGTAGAAATTAATAATTTAAATTTATTTATTGTTAGAGACCAAAAGATATCCATAAATGCGTAATTTACCGCTTGTTTTGAAAATCACGAAAAAATTAGCACGTTCGACAGCTTAAAAACTAGAAAAAAACATCGAAAATGGAAAAATAAACAAATAAATTGCACAAATCCAATATTTTATCATATTTTTTTTAATTTTCATTAAAATAATAACACGTTTCTTATGCCGTTTTAAATCGAATTATAAACTGAAAATAATTATAAAAGTATATGGCAAAAATTCAATTTATTGAGGTTATGTTCTTGCCAGCACTACCAACCTAATGTCTTTCGAAAATCACCAAACTTTCTGTCACTTGTTAAAAATGGCGCAACATTCAAATTTACAATATTATCAATAGTTTGTCAAAATTAATCAACATCGAATTGAACAATTCTAAAAATTATACCTATCAAAGTACACACAATTTAATTGTCAATTTGACAACATATTCAACAAGGTCATTAAATTCTAACAACATGTCAAATTGACATAAAAGTCTACAAGCAACGAAAACTTTAAAATTTGATCTAGACGCAACCGACTTTCTAACCTGAAAATTCAATATGACAAGTGGAATTTAGAGGCGCGCAATTTAAAATTAACAACAATGTAAACGAGCCGCCTCTGATTATTGTAACACACAACACGTCAAGGAACTTTTCCGGAACACTCTGTATAACAAATTTGTACATTTATGTTAATCGAGATATAAATAATGGTGTTTAAACTTTTTCTTCAATGTTGTTTTCTTTTAATATGCAAACAGCATAAAAATTGCCGTGGCACAGTGGCAGTCCTTCTAATAAACAGTTTATTAAACTGTACGAACTGATTACATAATCCTCTTTATAGATATGTGTGTACAAATACATTGTAAATGCACACATACATAGACAATTTTTCCTTTTTCTTTTCATGTTGTTGTTGATTATAAAATAGTATGATAGTAATAGGTATGTATTGCATCGGGTAAACGACCTGTATATAAGTTAAATAGATATGTTCTAATCATGTTCTGTCTTTTTTCTATTGAAAAAATCATTATAGAAAAATTATAATAAAGATAGATAGATAGATCGATAGAGAGAGAGCGAGAGTTCGGAGAGAAAAAGAGAGAACGCACGAATACGCAATCAACGATTTATTATTAAATCAAATTAAAAAATAATATTAATAATAATAATAATAAATCTATAGAGATATTGTGATAATAGAACTAAATAGTAGATAGAATTACACAATTTTTTTTTTAAATAATTTATAATTGATTTATTTTTCTGTCTATTCTCTAGCGTAATTTCTATTGATGATAACAAAGATAATAAAGTGTATAGCAGATAGAACAACAATAATAATAAACAACAAACAACAACAACAACAGAATGAAGAAACAGATAACACACCCAAAAGGTAAATGGCCGATTTCAAAATCCATTCAACAATAATAATACATGGAACAATTAAACTAATAAAAAAATAGATTGACTTTTTAAAAATGATTACACACACACACATATTTTAACACATACATGAATGTTTACAGGTGTTAGAATCGATTTTTGATTTATCCACACTTGGATCAATTAACGGGAAATTAACACGAAATGTCAGATTACTTAATTGACAGTTAAATTAACAAGAAACGAAGAAAAGCGAAATAAACAAATTTCTGTTTATGATCGATAGTGTGAAGAAATCGTTGATTAGAGATTGAAAAATATAGATAACCGAAAATTATACAAACAGAATTGTATGACCCCAATTGCTAAGATGTAAAATGAATTTGTGACGAACAACCGGTCTTAATTAATGTCGCAGATTGATTCGTAATTTGCAAATGAATCAATTTACGACACGATTATTTTTAGCTGCATTGCACGAGATATTTTGCTAGTGTCGTAGATTGATTCACACACTCGATAAATGTATAACTGTCAAATTTTGTAAAGTATGAACCAATTTACGACACGATTTAATCAAAGCATAGCCATCTGTGTGGTCAGATAAAGTACTCTGTATAAATTTAAGATTTGAAAATAAAAGATACCTTTAAATGGAACATTCTGTATTTATTTTACAAGTAAAAACAGTTCTTCAAAAAAATTAAATCAGATTTTTTTTTTGAGAAACGTCGAATTTGTGACGAACAACCGCTATTAATTATTGTAGAATCGTAGATTGATTCACACTCGAAATTTACAAATGAATTAATTTACGACACCTAATTTTTGTAACGAACTAATTCTACCAGATATACAACTTCATTGTGGCATATATTTTGCTAGTGTCGTAGATTGATTCACACACTCGATAAATGTATAACTGTCAAATTTTGTAAAGTATGAACCAATTTACGACACGATTTAATCAAAGCATAGCCAACTGTGTGGTCAGATAAAGTACTCTGTATAAAGTTAAGATTTGAAAATAAAAGATACCTTTAAGTGGGACGCTTTGTATTTATTTTACAACAGACTGTTCTTCAAAAAAATTAAAGTAGAAAACTTATTTTTTTAAGAAAATGAATTTGTGACAAACAACCTCTGTTAATTATTGCAGAATCGTAGATTGATTCACACTCGAAATTTACAAATGAATTAATTTACGACACCTTATTTTTGTAACGAACTAATTCTTCCAGATATACAACTTCATTGTGGCATATATTTTGCTAGTGTCGTAGATTGATTCACACACTCGATAAATGTATAAATGTCAAATTTTGTAAAGTATGAATCAATTTACGACACGATTTAATCAAACTATAGCCAACTGTGTGGTCATTCTGTATAAATTTAAGATATGAAAGTACCTTTAAATGGGACACTTTGTATGTATTTTACAAGTAAAAAACTGACCTTCAAAAAAATTAAAGTAGAAAACCCTTTTTTTAAGAAAATGTTGAATTTGTAACGAACAACTGCTATTAATTATTGCAGAATCGTAGATTGATTCACACTCAAAATTTACAAATGAATCAATTTACGACACTAATTGGCTGACACATAATCAACTGCAATGTCAAATATTATACACTCTGTATATGTTCAAGATTTGAAAATGAATGGAACACTCTGTATTTATTTTTCAAAGAAACTGTTGTTCTTCAAAATAATAAAACTTGAAGATTTCTTCGTTGAGAAAACGTTGAATCTGTGACGAACAACCGGCCTTAACTATTTTTTTTTCATGGAACTAACTCTACAGGGTGTAAATGGCTATGCCTGGCAGTGTCGTAGATTGATTCATAACTCAAATATCAAATTTCGTAAAGTATGAATCAATTTACGACACGATCGGATATAAATTTAAAATTCGAAAATAAAGGATACCTTTAAATGGAACACATTGTATTTATTTTAACAGACTGTTTTTCAAAAAAATTAAACCACAAAACGTCTTCATTGAGAAAGTGCTTAATTTGTGACGAACAATTGGCCTTGTTGCAGTGTCGGAGATTGATTCACACATTTGAAATGTCAAATTTCGTAAAGTATGAATCAATTTACGACACTAATTGGCCGAAGCAAGTCAACTGAGATGTCAAATAGAATCTGTATGACCTTAAGATTTGAAAATAAAACGAATATCTACAAATCGAACACTCTGTATTCATTTTTTAGAAATAACAAACTGCTGTTCTTCAAAATAATAAAACTAGAAGAGTTCTCTTTTAAAAAAAATGTTGATCGCGACGAACAACCGGCCTTAGCTACTATTTCTGTATGAAACTAATTGTACAAAGTGTTGAATCTAGCCCGTAGTCATGTCTTGGTAGTGTCGTAGATTGATTCACACACTCAAAAAAATATCAAATTTCGTGGAGTAAGAATCAATCTACGACACTATTTGATAACGGCACAGCCAACTTTGTATTTATTTAAATTTTGTAAATAAAGAGACGGTGGCTTTTGAATGGAACACCCTGTATTTATTTTGTGAAAAGTTGTTCTTTGTGTGAACTGTGAAGAACAACCGGTCCGAGTAGTGTTACTGTAAAACGAATACATTGAGTCGTAGCTTTGTTCATAATCTAATAAATTAATATAGTTGTCAAGTGTCCGAATAAAGCTACGACGCTACCTAATGACAGACATTTAATTGGATAGCTTGTAGATGGAACACACTGTAGTTGTTCTGGATTTTTTCCAATTTCTTTGACTTTCTCCTAGAAAAATCGTATTCACGCACACACATTTCCACATTTATAGTCCGCCAATGATTTTTCAAATATAATCATAACTATTTGACATGTTTAACAACAGTAACTTAACTGATTAACTCGAAAATTTTTAATATTCTTTCATAATACACGATTTTTTACATCAATAGTAAGGTGTGTTGTTGTTGTTTTACAAATCGTATTCTCCAATAAAATCCCAATCTTCATCTCTATCTCTATTTATATAGAAAAATCAAGCTTCACTATACAGGGTGACATTTATGAAGAGTCCGAACAAAGCTACGACATTCCGTCACAAAAACAGCCAATTTGTGAGGTGAAATATCATAAACATCAGGGTGAGAAATTATCTGTTATCACAATCTTCGGTTTAATTTCACGGTAAATTGATCATATTTATTTCATCCCTCTCACTTTTATCAGGACATCTATCAGTAATTATCCCTCTATTGTTTCTATTGATAAAGAGGGTAAATTTCGGGTTTTGTTACTAAAAAATTGAATTGTATCCAGAATTTCAAATACAATTTACCATCCCTTCTATATTGTATCTATGAGAAATCATCCCCAACTGTACGAGGGTGAAAGTTACTTGGTAACTGTGGAGAGATCATATGGAAAATTCCCGAAAATCGATGCGGATGTGTGTCGTCCGTTGTTGTTGTATCCGTTCTCACCCTCTTGTGCACGAAACCACCCCTTACACTTCACTGAGAGAAATGTATACAGGAAAAAGGACGCACGCGTATTAATAACGTCCTTGTCCTTTAACTAACCCACCCCAAAGTACGGTCATTGTTAGAAAATATAAATTCCACCCCTCTTTATTCAACACACTTAAACATATCCATCTAAAATAGTCTAAATATGCAAATAATATTGCTATTCTTTTTCATTTCTATATCGATTTATATCTATCTATCTCGCTTCTAAACAAGTGTACATTTATGTTCGTCAGATGAGTAATTCCGTAACAACAGTAAATACTCGAACAAAGGAAAGTGAAAACAACTTGATTGAATTTAAGTTGAAGTATTACAGTCTATTCAGTAAAACTTGCAACTTTTCAATAAGGATTAATTCATTGATTTTTACCGGACGATATTTCAAGCCATTTTACCAACCCATTTACATATACAGGATGATTCACAGTTTTAATACGTTAAATGTCTTTTGTTTTATCAACCCTTAGCGGAAATAATGCACCCTTATTGCTCACCACTGCCTGCCATTATATAATAATGACAACCACATGTCAAATTTAGTAGAGTATGAACGAAGCTACGACTATGAAGCCAAGTCACAGCCAACTCTATATCACTATAATTTATTTCACAGATGGCCATGCTTTTGTATAATATCGTAGCTTTATTCACTACACCACATGTGTCATTTGTTAAAGTATTTTTCAAGTGGCTGAACTAATCTACGACACTAGAAAATCATAGCCAAATCATGATACGCTTTTGTTTTAGTAACCATTTAAGTGTCCGAACTAAACTACGTCAAGTTACTGAAAATATAGCCAACTTCGCGGTGAAATATCGTTGTACACTTTGTAGATCTCGCAGTTGGCCATGTTTTTATATAAAGTCGTAGTTTTATTCATATTGCACCACATGTGGGATTTATTAACGTATTTTGGTTGAACAAAGCTACGACATTACATAAGCATGGCTGACTGTGGAGTAAATTATAGTGGTACACTTATTATACAGGATGCTTCACTATTTTGGCACCTTGTTAGGCTTTTGTTTTAATAATTTAAGTGTCCGAACCAAGCTCCGATGCTACTAACCAAAACCATGGCCAACTCTCCTATTTTTTTTAGGCTAAAAATTCAACCTATTACAGTACTGATAATTAAACACAGATCAGGCCATATTATTATTATTGTTATTGTGATAAGATAAGAAACATTACAAGATGGTCTCTTCTATTATTTATTATGTCCAAACAAATACCACCTTTGTTATTTATAGGTGCACTTAATAATAATGATAATAATGATAATAGAAATCGTAAACAAGTGTAAGATAATGTTTTATTTTTGGATAGAACAACTTAAAACAGCTTTTGTTTTAATTTTTTCGTCTATACCCTTATCTAAATCCAATCAACCAATTAAGTTTAAAACCCATAATTAAGCTGAACAACAAATTTGGCTTAATTTAAATGGGACGCGTCGTATAAACCTGATTTACAATCATTGTTGGCCATGCTTTTCTAACGTAGCGTCGTAACTTTGTTCGGCTGCTTGCGAAAATATGAACTAATCTACCCAATTATAATTGTACACCCTGTAGATTTGGTTTGTCGTCATGGAAACTAACCTGAGCTAATGCTTATTTTCCACAACAAAAAAATAGACAAAAAACAGATAAATACTGAGCATTAACAAATGAACAATCTGTCAGATCGCCCCCAAAAATTTGGAAATTTTCAAAATAAAAAAAAAACCAACAAAAATAACAACGACGTCAATCCCTAAATGACTTTGGCAGCATTATTAGATTTTCTAAACGAACGAACCAAAAAAAAACTATTATAAATTTGATAATAATGGTTAATCAAACACTAATAATAATAATAATAATAATAAGAATAAGTGATAACAATTTAGATAACTCTTTATCAAAAATCAAACCTATTACCGAACTGGATTGATCCGGTTTTTTTTTGTTCTAAACAATTCTAATTTTAATTAGATTGATAACAGGAGCGGTTCCAATCAATTCTAGATTTTAAAAATGGAGACCCAATTCACGTATTCGAAAATTGCAGCATGCCATGACCTTGATTGTGGGCCAAACCGGACCTGTAATTATACCAACAGTCAATTGTTGATATAATAACGATCATTGGTAAATAGATTAATTTAAATAAATTGAATAATCTTGAATTTTCTATCTATTTCTAATGATTTATAATTATAACTATTATTACTGTTATTATTTTATAGATATAGATTTGTGTGTGACACACATAAAATTCACATTTATATGTTAATTTTATATTTGATTTAATTTGATTATAGTTTCTCTCATTATACGCCATCATGTCGCCATTTTTTTTCTTTTGTTATAAAAAACTAAGGGCCGGACTAATAATAATAATGACAATAATAATAATAATAAAATAAACAAAAGTTTACACAGCAGACTTTGTTTTATGGAGATTGAAAATAACTAAAAAAAATCTTCAAAATCTGAATCAATATTAGATTTGCCCCTAATTAATATTTATTTATTAAATATGTTAAATTAAAATGCAAATAAAAAAACAAAGAAATATGCTAATTAATAAACCATCAATACGAACAATTCTGATTGGTGTGAAACCGCAATTAAATTTGCCATTAAACTGGAGAAAATCGGCACATTTAAAATGTACACTACATCCAAATAAAACTGGACACCTTGACTTTTAATACAGTGTTAGGTTAGGTTTTCGTTACGTAATGTCGTAGATAGATTCGTATTGGTTGACGTTGGTTATTGTATTGTCAAGTGTGCGAAGGAAGCTACGACTGCGTCTCAAAGGCACAGCCAACTGTAAATTCCGTACAATTGGAATAAATCAACTTGACTATTCAATAATCTAATGGTGTTTGTTTTGGACGATTTAAAGTCAAGTTGTACAAGGATTATTATATCGGTCATGTCCATAAATTTCAATCAAAACGATCCAACTATTGTTTTATTTAATCTAGAAAGCTGATCAAAATTTTGTGGATTGTTTTTACCTTCAAATAGATAGAAAAAGACAGAATTAATCACTAAAAACAAAAAAACAAACAAACCAACTAGATATTTAACAATTCAATTATAATGTAATGGTAAATTAATTTACAAATAATAATAATAATAATGAGACAACTCAATGACTTTATGGAATATTACACATAGAAATGACTAATTGTTTTATCGAAAATATACAGGGTGATTCAATTTTATAAAAGAATTTTAAGGTTAGAAAGTTGAGTAAAAAGTAGTGGGGAGATTCGCTCATTCAAGTTTATCAACCTGATTTTTGAAGGGCGCGCTATTTAAAATTCTTAAACAATAGAACAGTGTATTTAAACTCGCAATTGACCATGCATTTTGGACGTAGTGTTGTTGTTGAAAAATATGTCAAGTGTCAAATTTGGTAAAATAAGAACCAATCTACGACACTACATAATTAAACTATTAGGATACACTTACAATATTCAAAGAACTGTCAAAATTTGAGGTTATATTTTCGAATTTAAACAAACGATTTAGCCCACCAATGCTACCAATATAAGGACGATAATGTCACTAACCGTTTCTATATGGAAATCATTAGTCTTTGAACTGTAAGGTTGGCAATGAATTCAAAATTTGATATTAAAAGACTGATTATTTGTATTATCAATAAATCACTCTGTATTTTCAAAAAATAAACAACTCTTTGTAAAGAGAAAGTAAACTTGTTTTAATAGTCGTACAACATCAAAATCAACACTAAATAAAATAATAATAATAATGATAATAACAGGAGGAAAAAAATAGGAGCAACGGAAGAAAAAACGATAAATGTTTGTTGTTTTTTTTTTTTTTGTTAGGTTAACACAATAGACATACAATTCAGTATAGAGTGCAATAATCATGTTCAGTCCACCATGATTACTTGCTATTTTATTATCAACACTATTGTTATCATTGGTAGTTAACAAAAAAACAAACAATAACACAATTATAGTAACGAAGATGAAAAGAAATTGGGCCAAAATTAGGTCCTGATAATTATCTACCAGTTTTTGTTTATTTCACATTAAAATTTATTCCAAACAGATGTTTGCACCGTTTCCTGTTGTAATAATTCAACAAAACACCCCCTTTCTACCGAACATCCCTGGATTACCTAAAAACGAGATTATATCAAAAATTGCCAATTCCAACCCTGTCCTGTCCGCACATCCAAATATTCCACCCTTTCGTCGTTTTGCTTGTTCTTTGATTTTTTTGTTGTTGTTGTGAATAATTAACAAGAGGGTGATATTCCATCGGATTTAAGGGTGGATAAATTGAAAAGAGACACAGCTATATTATTAAAAATATAAAAATGCATCCAGCTATCCAATCAACCCTCCTGTTAGACTTTGTAGAGCCCGCATAGCAACAGTAGAATTTCTGTATAAATTTACCACTAAAAAGCTACCCTAAAATGATTTTTTTATATGTATAAGTGTATAATATCAGTCAACCCTAGATCCTCTCTTTGTTCGAGTCAGCTGTTATAAAATTATTGCTAATATTCGTATAACGAACGCCACTGAATTGCATATGGTAACAGTAATAATCGGCAATAAATTCATGAAAGTCAGCTGTTTTTTCGTTCGCTCTTTGTTTCCAAGTTGAATAATTGCCGTAATCATCAAGTTACCTCTTTTTTAAAACTTCAATTTCATTTGTTTTTGTTTTAAGAGGCATAGATTATAATTACAGAACGTACGTGGATATGATTTTCGATAATTGACAGTCTATCCGATACAGATCTGATTGACAAACAAATCGCATCTGACGTATCGTTACGATTTTTAAACTTATAAGATCTGCTTTCGATTCGATTCAATCCAATCAGATATCAAATTAGCATCCATTCAAATTTGAAATCAAATTTCAGCGATTTTAAGCCGGAAAGTAAAACTATGATCGGATTGCAAATCTGATAATATATCGGAGATCAATCCAATTAATCTAAATTGAGATAGAATTAGATTATCTCGTTCTTTTTTAAGAAATTGATTGCAATTTTTTTAACAATCTCAATTAACAATTATAGAAGGTACGTCACTGATTTTCGACAATTGACAGCATATCGGATTCCAGATCTGAACATAAAATGCTAACAAAAATCGATTTTTGAATAAAAATTGATTAGACATTGATAATATCTAAATTAACAATTATAGAAAATACGCCACTGATTTTCGATAATTGACAGCCTATTGGATTCTAGATCTGAACAGAAAATGCCAACGAAAATCGATTTTTGAATAAAAATTGTTTAGAAATTGATGAATTTCTAAGTTCTGCTTTCGATTCGATACGATTGACTAGAGATCGGATATTAACTGATCAGATTTAGCCAGTATGCGATTCAAATCAGAAATCAAAGCCAATTCTAAATAGAAATAAAATTCTACAATTCAATCTAATTAGATATCGGATTGACAACAATTTAAAATTAGATTTGATTAGATCAAAGAAATTGGAACAACAAATCGTCTATCGGAAATCAACCCGATAAGATTTCTCATTTGTAGTTAGTTTTTTAGACAAATAACAACTGATCTAAACTTGCATTGAGATAGTTATCTGAGTCGAATCTGAACGACAAATCGGACGTCGAATCTGATGGTATATCGGAAATCAATCCGATCAGATTTCTCATTTGTAGTCAATTTTTTAGGCAACTAACAACTGATCTAAATTTGAGTTGAGATAATTATCTGAGACGAATCTGAACGGTAAATCGGACGTCGAATCTGAAGGTAAATCAATCAATTTTTGGAGAAGTTGTAGAAATAAAAGAAAAATTCGTGTTAATAGAGCTGGAACTTGTTTGGATTGTTTTAAGATGTTTGGCAGGAGCAGTACGTGCCAAAAACTTGTCACGACCTGTCCAAAATGATTTATTCTTGACTATATTTGTGACGTACACACATACAAACACACAAACACATTAATAATATTATCAAAATTGGCTTTTAAAATATCTCACTTTCGACAAAACATGTGTCTATTGTGATAAAAGAGTCATTTAAAATACGACATGACTCCCTTTACACGAATAATGGAAAGATTACCCAACCTTGAACCTTAAATTTTTCTAAAATTTATTGATTTGTTTTGTCAGTGCGCGTGTGGAAATTATCATTTTTAGCAAAAATGACATCAGATTTTTCGTTGTTAATCAAGACCGGGCAATGATCCAAACTAAACCAACCTTGATCGTTGTTGCATCAGATCGACTACAACAAAATCCCTCCAATAACACGAAATTAATTATCGATTCCATAATCGAAATTTAGCACGACCGAATCGAGGAAATTTACCGACGAATCTAACCTTGATTATTGTTACATCACATCGTCTACTACCAAAAATCCCTCAAATAACACGAAAATTACTAAATTAAACTATTCAATAATTCGAATTTAACACGATCGAATCGTGGAAATTCAAAGGGGGGAAATTCGTGGAAATTCGACTTGATTGTTGTATAAGTTGGAGACAAGCTGGCTACAACACGAAAACACCTTAACCTTGAATTTGCGAATCTATGATAAAATTATGACTAATACAACACGACACAATAACAAGAGAGACGGAAAATTGTGCAATTACTGATAAGAATTGTTCAAATTCTACCCTGATTGCATCATTCCTGTATAGCCAACAAGTGATTTCGTCAGCTTTTAGCACGGAAACCACCCCTATTTAACAAAAAATTGAGGTTATAATCTTTATTAATTTAATGATAATAATAATAATTATTATTGGGGAATATTGATAATATAAGCAGAATCTTTAAATTGCTAGATTACATCATACAATTCCCCAGTTTATCAATTAACAATTAATTAATTAATTAGCAATTATGTGATGATAAAAAAACGGAGGAACCATTGGAAACAAAGGAACATCACTCGGTTGGCCTACGTGCCGTGCCGATTCGTTATCGTTAAACTTCGTAAACTAGAGGGGGTATTTCCTATAAATACAACAAACATCGCTCACTAGATCAGTAAGGTTTTCGATTATTAGAGTGATAGGTTAGGGGAAAGTTCCACTTTCACTTACCGTTTCCGGTTTATTATTATAATTTGTGATATTAGTTGTTTTAAAAACGAAATAAAATGGAAATACTTCCGGTTAATAACCACGTGGATCAATATCAAAAAAATAACAGTAAGTCTTTTGTTTTTATTTCAAATTGAACGCCAATAAAACAATTGATTGTTTTTCTTTTGTTAATTATAGAATGGTATTGTGATAGTTTGTATAGCGATGAAGAAGTATCGCTGTACAGTTCGCCGGTGTTGTTCTTATCGAAACGTTTAGAAGAGGAGATCCGTAAAGCTAAACGTACGCATTTATCGTGCGGCGAGGTCCTGCTACCGTGCGGCCTCCTCCAACGGATCGCCGAGAACGTTCTAAATATCGCCGAGAAAGAGTTGTACGGTTTGAACGGTTGCACCCTCTATTTGTTGTACGAGGGCGAGGAGGACTGTCGGCGTTTGAGCAATTTCAAAATTGACCCAACAACACCGTCAACATTCGAAGTTTATTTGACATTCAAACAGGCCAATGCCGGTTGGGCGTTCTTGCCGCAATTCCTCAAGTAAGTCGAAATTTCTTCTACAAATTTTCGAATTAATTTCGGTTTTGCTCCACAGGAAGATCACACGAGGCGGCACTGTTGTTATCAGTAATGAGTTTGAAATTACCAAAAAGAAACTCTACCGTATCAAAAAGTAGATTATGGGGAAATTTCTACTAGATTTCTATAATGATTGAAAAACAGGAGACTGAATTTTTTTAATTGATAAGTTTTTCTATTTTTTATAAAATTATAGTAGAGGATTTTCGAAAAATTCTACTACAAATTGGAGATAAAGCGCAGCGTGATGTTAGATTTTAGTTTAATAATCGAAAGGGTTGTAACAGTATTTTTTTTTTTGGTTTGTAATCGATTGATAGATTCCGTCTGATTTTATCGATTGATAAGAATAGGGGTGGAATTTGTGATTTTTGCCATCGTGATAATGTGTTAGAATTACGTTGATTTCTAATTGTTTTTCCGTTTTTTGTTTTTTTTTTTGTAATTTTAACACATTTAAATCGTACCTGTGTACTTAATCGAGAGTGTTTCGAATATTTTCAATTTGAAAATAATTAGAAACTTGTTTTTTTTTTAATTGGATTTAATCTATTCGTTGTGATAATCTTTAGTTATTAATATCGAGCGTGCTGCGATAATCTATCTCGATTTGGTTTGACAAGTGTCCGAACAAAGTTACGACAACCGACTCGAGGTGGATTATCGTGGTGCCGTTTTTCAATGTGAATTAATGAAAGACATCCAGTATGTCGTTTGTACAAATTTTCTAATAATAATAATAATAATAATAATCATTTATTTGTGGAAATTCAGAATTTAAACAAAAAAATAAGAGGCTACAATAGTTTTTAAGATATTTTCTATCAATATTATTATTATTATAGAAAAGATTCTTTTTATATAATTATATACATGTAATCTTAGCGAGACAACGTAGTGATTAGTTTTCTCTTGCTAATTGTGTGATAATTAACGATTTTAAAATGAATTAAAACAATAATAAGTACAGTATCTGTACGATATCTCAGATTGCTTTTGTATATCAGAGTCGGATCATTTATTTACTAAATAGAGAAAGAGAAACTATAAAAAAATCAATTAATTATCCGTATACCGTACGTCCCCTCCATGGGCCACCAATTGACAATTGAATCGATTCTAGAAACTTCTATCGGAAATTTTAACTCAAGTTGGCATCAATGTCTAGAAACGTGTTTTCCGTATTTTAACTAGTTACGTAATTTCATACAATTGTCGAAGATAACGGGTCGTCAGAAATTTTATTTACCAAATAGAGAAATTGGATTGGTCAATTGAGCGTATACCGGACGATTTGACGAATTCGAGTTGGTAGCACCGATTATAAACGTACTGTTCTCTGTGTTTTAACAATTTGTGTGGTTGCATAATTGTTTCGCACACAATTGTTGATTGTACCGGGTGATCGGCGGTTATCTAACAGGTTAATTGGACTTGTTTCAATAGCAGTAGCGGCGATTTGTTTGCTTTTATTTATTGATTGGTTGTTATTGTTTGAATAATTTAGAAACAATTTACAATTAGTGTCGACACTATCTCTTTATTGAATATTTAATTGGAGAGAAAGCGTGTGTTAGAAATTGACGTTTTTTTTCCAACAATTTTCTAATACAAACTGTATATTCGTCGATTTTAAACATGTGTGTGTTGATCGTATTCGATCGACCGTAATAACCAATTAAGACAAGACAGTTAGTAGTTTTTCTAGCCGGCCCCTTGCCCCTCGGACAAGAAAAGAAACTAATTGGATTTCCATCATAAAATCATATCGATACAAGCCGTCCCGTTTAAACTCCTTCCAGTATACAGGCGGACCATAATTTGGAAATCTTACAAGACGTTCAAAATTTAACACAAACTTTTTAGCTGAAATTTATTATTCCAAACTCAAATATCTGGCTAATTTCAAATAAAACTACATTTTCTACATTTAAATCGATGGGCTAAAAATTTCTATATCGAACTCTTATTAGAACTCGACTCCTATAAGTTTCCAGTTATTTAAGATTTTCAGTTCCAACAAATTTTCTGCTGAAAGAATTACTGAAACATAGAAGGCTTGGCAATACAACTGTCAACTCAATTGTTCCAATAACCATCAAAATAATTGTAGCTTTTTTTTAATCAAAAACAATAGAAGAAATTGATAATTAATTAAATCGAAGTTAATTGGATTCGCTTTTCCTGTGTTGAATTTGCTGAAATTGCTGAAAAAATTGATAAAATATTCAAAACTAACCTCAATTGTAACCGTTTATGTTAATTTCCTGAGCCTTCTGTGTTTATTTTTAAACGAATTATTGAAGCATAGGCGACTCGATTCTAAATATTTTCAGGTGGCAATAGAAATTTGAACAACTGAAAAATTATTAGAGATAGTAGATCGATCCAAGAAACAGGTGTTCCATTTAAACTAAGATCAATTGTTACAATTACCATCAAAATAATTGTGGATTTTTCTTTAAATCAAAAACAATAGAAGAAATTGACAATTAATTGAATCGAAGTCAATTTGATTCGTTTTTCGCGTGTAAAATTTGCTGAAATTGCTGAAAAAATTCATAAAATATTCAAATCTAACCTCAATTGTAACAACTGGCATTTTACAAAGCCTTCTATTTATTTTTAAACGAATTAAAACAGGCGACTAGATTCCGAATAACTAGAAAATTATTAGAGATGGGTAAGAGTATTTTTTACCAATCCAACAGGGTGTTCCATTTAAAATAAGAAAGATATAGTTCGAAAACTGTCTAAAAGACAAAATTATTTCAGCTAAACCATGAAAGATAATTCATTTCAATGGAATCGGATTTAAAGTATAGAATTGGGCCGATTTGAGTTGAAAATTTCGATTATCTTGTAGTTTCAACGACATGAATTTTTTACTCAAACTGTAAAAGTCAAAATTCCTGAAAACTACCAATTTCCATCGAATTTCCCTACTGAATCTAGATATGCAAAAAATATACCATTAAAATAAGAAAGAAGGGTGAACTATCCCGTACAACTGGGGTTGTTGAAGGGTAGGACATTAAACCACATTTTGGAAATTATTAATGTCCAGCCTGTATACGGAGCGTAAAAGCCGGCAGTTGGCTATGAGTCGGTTACGTAGCGCCTCAGCTTGATTCGGATCCAAGCAGGACCGTATCGCGGACTAGAAGCGCCCTTTCGGTTAGAATTTAAACAACATTGCCGCATTATCTAACGAAAATGGTGACTAAAACCGTCTTATCTAATATTTGAAAAGCATTTTTGTCGCTATATTCTTAGGTAAATAAATAACAAACATAACACTGCAAATATTATAAAACCTTATCGCGATAGAGCCGCTATATTGACTAAACGAAACAAACAAAATCGTTTGAGTACACATACTTGAATAATTCTCGTATAGGAATTTGGTGGATTTTCATGGAAATTTCATCGATTTTCCACGAACATACACAACGTTCCATTTGCATATAGTTTGAATGAAAATCATAGAAAAATCGACATTTACAATTCGTACTATTGTTCGTATTGTTTCGAGTCGTGCTCTATTTCTAATAAACAACAAATTATCGTTGTTTTTAATGGAAATTTAACGATTTTTAAACGATCATTGTTGTTTTGTGTAGGCCACTCTCTCGTTTTACACGAAAAAAAGCGTATTCTGTGAGAATTATCGAAACGTAACAACAACAATGGGAGTAATAATTGTTCACCTCTTTGTTCCTCGGATTTAATTAAATTTTTGGTTATATAATAATAATAATAGTAATAATAATAATAAATTATCTCCTAACCTATTCAAAACGTCTATCTTGACGATCTATAGAACGAATAAATAGATAGAACACTAGTTATCTTTGTCATACTAGTTGTATTTAGTAATATCTGTTGCATTTTTCGATAACTACAGACATAAATAACGATAATTTTCCTGTATATTAAAGACTTGGGTATATCTGAAGAAGATTAAATCTAAATTATGAATATCACCTTGACTCTCATTTTCAAGGTTCTTAGTCGTTCCACACCACCTCTTTTAACATCAACAACAATAATAATAATAAAAACAACAATAGGTTAGGTTAGAAAAAGACATATAGATGTGTTTAAATAGGTTTTTCGGATAATTAATTTTTATTAGTTTTACATTATCCTTTTTATTTATAAAAAAAATAATAATGGTAATAAAGCAAACTGTACAAATTAATAAACACTTTAGTGTTAATTACATGTTTTATTAATAATAATAATAATAATAATAATAATAATAATAATAATGATAGTATCGTGTTAGTACAATATCAAGTCAACTATGGAAATTTACCATAGAATTAAAAAGAAGAATATATCTCAGGTGGTAGGTACCTGTGTTGTAGATAAAGAAGGCAAAAAAACCCTAAATCCACCGGTACAGGTAGTCCAAAAACCGTAACAATGACAATAAAGCGTATTGTATTGGTGCATCTTTATAGAAATTGCAGGTGCAACACGGTTTAATAAAAATTTCTAAAAGGACACGTCCGTTATTATAAACCATAACAGGTTGTCACGTTCTACCGAATCACTAATTCAACAATCTATCGGGTGTCAGTTGGAAAATTCCGGAATTGTGCCGTTTTAGATGCGCCATACTGTATAGGCGTCCGGTTGCAAAGTTGGCTGTGACCGGCTGTCACTCAATTTGACAGTTGTTCTAAGCCTGCTGGGTTTCTTGTGTTAGTTTTAAAGAAATGCCAATTTTCACTGCAGTGGCGCTGTTTACCACCACAATTGAATTGTTGGTGAAATTTTCAAATGAATAAAATTGCAATCTAGTAGGTCTTGCATTTGGCAAAAGTCCGAATCAAGCTGCGATACTACGTCAAGCCAGACATAGCCAACTTTGGACACGCTGTATATGCGGAGCGGAAATGTAGAGAAGTAGGAAATCGAATTTTTACAAGGATAATTTTTATTTTTATCCACTTATTTATTTAGTTGGTTATTTTTATTCGTCTCCAACTATATCTTTCCTATTTTTTGTTTTGGATTTGGTTTAACAAAAAAATTAGGTTTTATTTTCGACAAGAAGAAATCTTGACCTAGTTCAAGACGTTTCAATAATAAATTCGAAAAAAATCAAGGCTACTTTATTATTCAAACAATTTAGCGATATTGAACAATAAAAAACGAACAATTTTGGAGATTATTGAAAATTTCGAAATTTTCCCGGTTTCCATCGCAAACTTCAATTGTCCTGTGTCTAAAGTTACACCAATTTAAACATTTTCAATTATCTCTTTTAAATTTATGTATTTATTATGTTGATTTAAACATCGTTGGGTTATTTTCGAATAAAATTAACATTAATTTATTAATAGATAAGATTTATTATTAGACAAAATTCAAAATCAACATACGAAACGAAATCTAGTTGGCTATGGTTGAAATTTCGAGAAATTCGCCAATTAGAAACCGCGGAATTGGCGCAATTTTCGAAAATTATCGATTATTTTGAATTTCTCCAATTAATTTCGATTATAATTAGAAAATTGTTTTTTTTGTAATTTATAATTGTATAAATTACAAAAGAATCAAGCCTATTTTGTTTAAATAAATCGGTGATAGATAAAAATATGGGAGATGAATTATTTTCGAATACAATTAGCATTAATTATTCGACAACATTTAAAATAATTATCGACATATTAAAGGAAATCTAGTTGGCCATGGTATGAATTTGTTAAAATTCACCAATAGAAATCGCAAGGAATTGGCGCAGATTTTCGATATTTATCGATTATTTTGAAATTTCCCTATTGATTTCTATTATAATTAGAGAATTAGACGTTTCAATTATAAATGACAAAAAACAAGATTATTTTTTATTTCGAATACAATTAGCATTAATTTATTATTCGACAAAACTTAAGATAAATATCGATAAATCAAAAAGAATCCAGTTGGCTGTATAATTTGTAGTAAATTTGTCAAAATTAACCAATCGGAAATCGCGAACAATGGCGCAAATTTTCGAAATTTATCGATTATTTTCAATTTTTCTAATTAATTCACTTATAATTGGAAAATTCGTTTCAATTATAAATTACAAAAAAATCAAGCCTATTTTGTTTAAATAAATCGGTGATAAATAAAAATTTGGGAGATTATCCAAAATCTCAGCTTCCGTTTCAAACTTCATTTGTCCTGTGTCTAAAGTTACACTAATGTATAGATTTTCAATTATCTATTTTAAATTTATTTATTACTTATTCAATAATTACTGAATTATTTTCGAATACAATTAGCATTAATTATTTGACAAAATTTAAAATAATTATGGACATATTAAAAGGAAATCTAGTTGGCTATGGTATGAATTTGTTAAAAAATAGAAATCGCAAGGAATTGGCGCAGATTTTCGATATTTATCGATTATTTTGAAATTTCCCTATTGATTTCTATTATAATTAGAGAATTAGACGTTTCAATTATAAATGACAAAAAACCAAGATTATTTTTTATTTCGAATACAATTAGCATTAATTTATTATTCGACAAAATTTAAGATAAATATCGATAAATCAAAAAGAATCCAGTTGGCTGTATAATTTGTAGTAAATTTGTCAAAATTAACCAATCGGAATCGCGAACAATGGCGCAAATTTTCGAAATTTATCGATTATTTTCAATTTTTCTAATTAATTCACTTATAATTGGAAAATTCGTTTCAATTATAAATTACAAAAAAATCAAGCCTATTTTGTTTAAATAAATCGGTGATAAATAAAAATTTGGGAGATTATCCAAAATCTCAGCTTCCGTTTCAAACTTCATTTGTCCTGTGTCTAAAGTTACACTAATGTATAGATTTTCAATTATCTATTTTAAATTTATTTATTACTTATTCAATAATTACTGAATTATTTTCGAATACAATTAGCATTAATTATTTGACAAAATTTAAAATAATTATGGACATATTAAAAGGAAATCAAGTTGGCTATGGTATAAATTTGTCAAAAAATCGCAAATTGACGCAAATTTTCGGAATTTATCGATTATTTTGAATTTTTCTAATTGTTTTCTATTATAATTAGAAAATTAGACGTTTCAATTATAAATTACAAAAAACCAAAATTATTTTTTATTTCGAATACAATTAGCATTAATTTACTATTCGACAAAATTTAATATAAATATCGATAAATCAAAAGAAATCCAGTTGGCTGTATAATTTGTCGTAAATTTGTCAAAATTAACCAATCGGAAGTCGCCAAGCATGGCGCAAATTTTCGAAATTACCGATGATTTCCCGTTTGTCTAATCAATTTTTCTATTATAATTTAAAAATGTATTCAAGTCTAATTTAAAAACCTGTTCTATACGTGTGTACATACACACAGATAAGTGGACTATCCTTTTTCAACAATTCTTGTTGTTATTATTATACAGGGTGATTCACGAAAGATTTCTAGAATTGTCTTGTAATTTTGATTATATTCCAATTTTTTTAATGATACAGGTGGTTTTTAAATTGTTAGCAATATTATAACCGGCAGTTAAGACTAGACAACGTAAATTTTGTGAAATTAGGACAATTGGAATTGTTTATAATTGAAAAGGCCTGTTTGGAAAGAGTCACCCTGTAGTTGTTGTCATTGTTGCTTGATAGCTGTGAGGCAATATAAGCACGATAATATATTGTGTATGCTGTTTGGAGATGGAAGAAATAAAGAAGACAGAGAGAAGAAATAGAAAAAAAACAACAACACGAACAAAGAAGCCCACTTATTATAGTACGAGTAATACAGTGGCCGAACCAAGGCCAGAACAGGTTTTCCTCTTTCTTTGTCTCTATTTTATATACAATTTTTTTCTCCAGTTAGTCCCCTTGAAAAACAAGAAGACGTCGATGATGAAGAAGAAGAAATTCAACTTTGCTACAATGTTGCAAATTGAACCACAATCGTGGTGGCAATTAATTGTTGACGTCAAAACTACCAATTTTAAATCGACCACCAATAGATGGCGCCAGTTACAATCAGTCTTCATGAAATGCAACAAGGAGGAGGAGGTGAAGAAAATCAATTGCAATGGTATGCAGATTTTACTGCAATTGTGGTGTTAAAGAGTTATTATGACGTCACAACTGCTGCATTTTAAATCGGGTATCAATAGATGGCGTCAATTTGACATTTCTGTGAAAATCTTGATAAATCGAGTTTTCTTTCGATTATAATTTGTTTAAATAATTCACTATCTATTTTTAGACGTTGAGCAAACAACAAGATATAGTTTTTCAAGGCTGAATTAATCAAGTTTCTTCTATTTTCTTATTCATTTTATTCTTCTAAATCTCAATGTGTGTGTCGACCAGCATTATATAACCAAATTAACTTTTTTTTTGTGCTACAGAAGGCATAAAATTCCCACCGCTTCCCCCAATCGACATCATCATCTTAATCCCCCGATCTACAACACAAAGGAACAGGCCAAGATTTTTTTTGGGGTGGTGTTGAAGGGAACCAATAAACTACTCTAAACCTGTCAAATCGTTCTCGAGACGAGAAGATCTAACGAGATTTTACATAACAACAGCCATATGGGCGATCCTTCGGCCCATATGGTTGTTTTTTTTTTTTGGTTTGTGGTTAAATCACCACTAAGAGGTATAAAATCCGAAGAATCTCACCATGTTTTCTAGTAATTCATCCATAAAACACCCATAAATCAACCCCTTTAGAATTTTAGTGGATTATACAGAGTGTACTGCAGTAGACTATGATTCGGTTGAAATTTGACATTACGATTCGTTACCATGACAACCAATCGGCGCATCTATCTCACTCTTTACAATTCCATTGAAAAGAGACAAGAATAAAACAGATCATTGTCAGCGTTGTCGTTTTCCAAGCGTGTGAATCAATCTACGACACCCAGATTAACGCATAGCCAACTAAATTATACACCCTGTAGCGGCTTATTCTTCCTTATTTGAAAATATAAACAGTAACAAGCATCAATACACGGTTTTAAATAGTGTAATTCCAAGGCTAAATTGGCCGGGCATAAATTAACACCACTTAAAACTAATTGCGCATCAATTACTGTATAAAACAAACAGGATAATGTCTTTTTTATTATTATTATTACCACCACCACCACCATTAATAATAATAAATAGTAATAATAACAATAACAACAGCACTACTTATAGAGTAAGGTCAATTTTTGGTCCAATCAAATCTAGGCCGTTATCACCGACTGATAATCGTTTGTTTTTCGCTAAAAGAATTCGAAAAACAGTCGTCAAGACAGCAAAATTAATGGATCATTGATAAAATCAATCATTATCAATTTTGCCAATAATCTTATCACAATTACTTTGTTTGTAATAAATCTCGATTGGGATTTGGTCCTTTGAGCCGGATTCGTTCATAAATTTGATTAAAATCAATTTGTTCGAGTTCTTCGATGAATAACAAAGAAAATCGAAAGGAACATGCGTGTAGACGTTCACGTATCTCACCCCGGAATAGGGGCGAATTTCGGCCGGATTCGTCGTAGTTTCCTTTGTCCCCACATCGACTCTACCCGAAACGACGATAAGGGTGAGATTTGTTCGGTTGTGGACGAACCTATGTGGAGAATATTTTGATTGTGGGGCATCAAAACAACCCTCTCACTAGTGTTGTCATTCAAAATGACACACACATGTTTGTATGATTGAAAATATGGGGAAGGGGGTGAGAACTGGGGGATTTCCGCCGATCTTCATTATTCATCCAAATCGTAATTATCGACAATGATTGATATGTGAAAATGTTCTAAAGGGGTTGTTATTTCGATGATTATTCCAGTTATTTACGATAAAAAAGTTAAGTAAGGAAAATTGTCGGCGCGGGTGTTAAACTGGAAAATTTATTCGTAAAGGAAATAACATTTCTATGTCCCATTTTTTCCCTTGTGTGATTTTCCATGTAATGCACAAGTGATTTCCTATGTGTGTAGGTTATGCGTTTTTTTTCCCCCGGCCTCTTCAATCAGCCATTCTTAACTACCGTAACAATTATGGGTGGTGAGGCTAAATTCCATCCAACCCCTAATAACAACCCCCATTTTAACAATTCTCGATTTCGTAACTTTACAGTTGGCTGTGGCTTAGCTATGTAGTGTCGTAGATTGATTCATACTCACTAAATTTGACATTTGTTGATGTAATTTTGAATGTCTGAACAAAGCTACGACACAACGTTCCAAAGGCATGGCCAATTGAAAAATAAAATAATTAAATATTTTCTTTTTCTCCCCCCCTCTCTTTCTCTTTTCCGCTGTTTCTACATTGCAATCATACAATTGAATTTTGTAATATTGGTACACGTAAAGTATCGTCTACGATTTTTGAATTATTATTATTATTATTGTTCGTCAAGAATAATAATTGACTGGACAGCTGCATTGTTCATTTATATTAAGCACTAATATACAAGTTGTTCGTTGTTGTTTTGTTGTTGGCTATAGATTTAGTTACGTATGTCGAAAGTTTGATTCGGCTTTGTTCCTAATAGATGTCAAATTTAATACTGTGTGAACTAAGCTAAGACTAAATGGCCTACTATTGTACGAAATAGTAGTAATAAAGTACATCCTGTATATAGCTGTCTCTTATTAGCACACACTTGTTCTGCAATTAATTCAGAATACTAGATTTTTGTGTGTGATAGAAAGAGATAGAATACGAGTTCATTGATCCTAATTCACTTGTCTATAAATGTCACCTATTCTATTGTTTTAATTATTTTAATTCTCTTATTCTAATTAGAATTGTAAAAATATTAGAAATAGTGCGTTTATAGTTTAGTACAATTTCTAATTTTCAACTTGGACATTGATACCAATTATTAGGAAATTCCCTAAATTTATTTTTTAGAATTATCCCTGATTGCGAAACTTAAGTCGTTACTCAAACCAACAATTCATAGCCGACTTTGATCGACAATACTTTTAATTAACCGTGAAGGTGTGCATTTTTTTTTGGAAACCAAAAAAATATGAGCCAACTCTGATTTGATTTCAACCCCAATTTTGTTTTCCTATATCATATGTGAGAGTTGGCCGTGATCTTTTACGTAGCGTCGTAGCTTTGTTCGGTTGCTCAACAATACTGTGGAGTATGGACAAAGCTACGACACTACGTACAAAACATGGCCAACTCAAGTAGAACCGATCTGTAATTAGAGGTGAGTCGATTGGGGTTAGAGAAAAGCGGTTTTTCCTCACTAGGAAGTTGTTTTTTCTGTATTTTTATCCTGTAATTGTTTTTTTGTGTCGAAAATAAACTGTGTAGAATACAAATTTATCTCATAATAAATTGCCTAAATATTTATGTTTTTTTTTCTATTTTAAGTTTTTATTTGAATAGTTTTTCCTAAACATCTTGACCTTGGTGAAAATTTTTTTCGTCGATAAACAACGAAAATAGATTTCCGTTCATTTTCTTTCGTTTGTTTTTTTTTAAAGTTTTTAACGTTTTATTTTTTATTTTTTTTAATTGGATAATAAAGAAAAGTGAAGATTGACTAGAATATTTACGAGAAAATTTCGAGTGGAAAAAATAACAAAATAAATCACTATTTTCAGCTGTTTATAACATTCATTTCGGTAATATACGGGATGATCCACTAGCGACTACCGAATTTCATCTCATAGTTGGCCGTTTATTGCTTTTGTTCGAACACTTGATAAACGTTTAGAAATCTAGTGAAATTTGAACAAAGCTACGACACTACGTACCAAAGCATGGCCTAGTTACTTACTAAAGGCACAGCCGACTACGAACTAAATTACTGTAATATATAAAAAAATATTTGACCTCACAATATCGTAGATTGCTTCATATTTTACTAAATTTGACATTTGGTAAATGTATGAATCTATTTAAGACACTTCGTTGGTTAGAATTAAACCATTTTTCTGTCCATTAGAACCCCATTGAAACCATAAAGAAATAAAAAAGTAGGTTTTTGTCTTTATAAAATAACAAAATAGGATGTCTCACACCCTACTACATGGATTGCAATAACAAAATATTTTATAACCTAAATTTAAGTGTCCCAAGCAAAATTACATAACCTAAAACAACATAAAAGAACTGTTGGCTATGCTTTGGTTGCATTGTGTCGTACATTGGTTCACACGTATATTTGAAATTTAGCAAAATACGAATCAATCTGCGACACTACAAAACTAAACGAGTTGAAATACACCCTGTATATTGTACTAACAGCAACAATAAATTTTATTGTTTAAATAGCCAACTGTCATGTCCAAAAATAGCGTAAAAATCCTGATAACGTTATCGTTAATATTCAACAAATCAACAACAAAAAAAAAGAAGGAAGAAAAGGGTTAATTTATCGACAAAAAAAATCATAGCCAATGTGATGTTGATTATTTTCAGGAAGGAAACAAAACAAGATCCGTCAAGGGCGAATTTGATTGCGCCCACTAGATCACACCACAAACATGGTAAATTGACGTTTATTTAACATAAAAAAACTGAATTAATCAAAGAAAAACTTGTCGCACTGATGGTCGAGTTGCAAATTTCGCTTTTCAATCGAATCAACAACAATTAACCTTGATTGTGTTGTTGTAATTGATACAATTAATTGATTTTTTGAACGAAAAAATCGTTGTAATGAAGTTCATGTTGTTTTTGTTGTTTGTTAGGATCAAGACCTGACTCAAATCCGTCCGAATTGTCCTCTATTAGCCACCAAATTATTCCACTCCATATTAAAAATGCGGTGATCATATCTCGGCGATTACGTAATGGTTCTCTATACCGAAATTAATCCAACACACACAAAAAAGAGGATAAATCGAACCATGGGTAGAGGGGCGGTTGGTTGGGGAACCGGTAGGAAAAAATAGCAACAGCCCATTTCTATATCTGTGTTCTTTGCCAAGGCCAAGGACACAGTACAGTGCGCACGCCTGTTTCCAACAGCTGTTATTGATTACATATAGTCAACATCATCATCATCATCATTGAGAACAGCATGGAGCAGCAATAAGAACCGCTCCATCTCCGCCTGTTCCTCTCAATTTCCTCCTCATACTCCTGCTGTGCGTTTTTATACAGAGTGTACAACAATATTTCACTTCATAGTTGGCCGTGCTTTCATTACTTCCTGTCGTAGATTACTTCATGTTACCAAATTCAAGTGCCTGAAGAGAGCTACGTACTACTTCCCAAATCACAGCCAACTACTGTAAAATATCACTGCAACACGGGTGAATTTAGAGCGAACATTCAGTCGTATTCTCTAACTTTATAACAATTCGTTACCATGACAATTTTGAAAGTCAAACGCCTCTTTAAACAGGCAGTCGTATTCTCTAACTTGAGATCAACAGTATTACATTCTTCAAACAAATCCTCTTGCTGTGCGTTTTTCTACAGAGTGTACAACAATATTTCAGTTCATAGTCGGCTGTGCTTTGATTACTTACTGTCGTAGATTATTTCATTTAATCAAATTCAAGTGCCTGAAGAAAGCTACGTATTACTTCAATAATCACAGCCAACTACTGTAAAATATCACTGCAACACGGGTGAATTTAGAGCGAACATTCAGTCGTATTCTCTAACTTTATAGAAATTCGTAACCATGACAATTTTGAAGATCAAAAGCCTCTTTAAACAGGCAGTCGTATTTTCTAACTTCAGATCAATAATATTTGACATTCTTCAAATAAATCTTCACAATTCAATTCGAAAGAAACTGACAATGTTTAACGTAGTCATAGTAACGAATCACCGAAAAGTTACAGAATACAACTCTACAACTATATAGAATACCGTTGTTATGGTAACGGATCACAAGAAAATTAGGGATTTTCTCTAACAACAATCTAATCGTACAAAATCGACCGTTTCCGGGAAAATATTCAACTTCCGCTAATTTCGATTTCCACTCGCGTCCTAGGGGTGGTAGTGGTGGTGGTGGTGACGAAATTCGAACATGGCAACACACCCCAATTTAATAATTCAATGATTTCGGTCAATTGTGGAAAATTCTGGTAAACACAATGTTGACAAAATCAAAGGGGTGGCAAAATTTGGAACGTTTCGATTTTTAGCCGGTTGAAGGAAAAACAACTCTTAGTCACTGTTTCAACCCTCTTCGCTTGAATATTTACCGATTCGCCCAGTTTGTTGCGACTGACATACATCTGTTTATTGTTTTGTTTTTCATCCCCTGAAAATTATGTCAAAACAACTGTTTAAAAAGTGAAACCAATCTGGGTTAACTATACAATTTTCCACCCCATTATTATTAGGGTTCAATTTATTATTTATGTGTAGATATTTAATACAACCAGTAGATCGTATAGGCTTTCATACTACCCGCATATTTTGTTGTTTATTATGTGTAATTAATGTGCATCTAATCATTTAATTATAATGTAGAAAAGGGGGTTGTTGATTATAAGGGTAGGAAAACTTTCAAAAATTTATACGTCGAAAACTATTCCACATAATTTGGTTGTATGAAAATCGAATAATTCTTAATAATAGGGGGTTGTTTAAACGCACTAAAATTTGACGATACGATCTAAGGGTGATTTTATCACCAGCGCAGTCGTCACGCTACATCTATCCTTTGATTATTCTACGCTCGCTAGTCGCACAGGCGCACCGTAGTTCTCTTTGTTTCTAGAAATTCTCTTGGGGTAGTTTTACACTAAAATATAAAATAGTATAATCGAGACTTAACCCCTTGATAAATGGAAATCAACCCTTTAATTCGTTCTAATTTCTTCAAATTTGAATTGTACACCTGTATATTTGTTTGACAAAAGACAATCAGTTTATTTCCGCGATATGTTTCGAATCGAACTGCCATTACTGTATAATCATCATTATTTACAATTATTACTCGTAGTTGGCTGTCTTAGTTCCATATTGTCGTAGATTGCTTCATATTTTACTAAATCTGACATTTATCAATGCTTTTTTGAATGTCTGAATAAAGCTACGACATCTCGTAAATCAAATAATGAATAAACAACCCTTACATTTGTTAACATCAAATTAGTTCTAACCTTTTTTTAAACTGTTACACCTGTATAGATAATCGAGAATATGTTTGGAGTTAAATTGCCGCTATTGTATAATATTCATTATTTAGAAAGAGTATCCAAGTTGACTATGCTCAGTTACGTAGTTCGTAGATAGATCCACATATTACTAAATTTGACTATTGTGGATGCATTTTTCTAGAATATGAATCAATCCACGACACCAACTGGTGTACATCCTGTATTTTAACAATTAATTAAAACGAGATAGAAGACAATACGATAAGATTATTTTTAAAATAATGAGAAAAATAATAATAGACTAATGAAAAATGGAAATAAAGAAAGAAATAAAGATAGAATTGCTGTAATAATCTGTCAGGTAATCATGCGAACAGCTTTAATCATATTACCTATTATTATTTTAGTGTTCCATAGAACTAAACGAAAATATAGACCAACTAACATAAAAGTCGTACCGTATCGATAGAATCGTAACCTATTTTAACAACAATCACCGATTAATTCACAAATAAAACGAAATGGTAACAAACAATCAACTCGGTTTGGCAAAAAATCGAAAAACACGCCAAATTATTGGAGAATCGTCGACAATTTAAGCGGATCTCTACGGAATTTCGTCACAATTCTATCGATATGGTAGTAGTAGACTGGTTGAGATCAATGAACTTTTGGCAAGATCAGCTGAGCGGATGCTGTGCACTGTAAATTAACACATACAGATACGAGTACTGGTTATACAACATCATTTAAAAAAAAATGATTAGACAATGGGCCTTTATTTTTTTACACATGCATGTGTATAAATTCGACGAAAAACAGAAAAAAAATGGACGATATAACAAAAGAATAATATCGGCCATTACGTTCGTTCATTGTTTCCGAGCAAATTTTCACAGCTGTCTTGATTCTTCTATTAGATCTGTTACATTATTATTATTGTTAAAATAAATAAATAAATAAATGCAGTGAACGTAGAATTAATTAAAAATCTGGACATGTTTGATTTTTGTTATTTAATAAAACAACACGTATTGCATCCGACACTTATACTAAACAGAAAAAAAAAGAAAACAAACAAAACAATAAATACAAAACGTTACAGAATAACAATTTATTATTAAATTACTATTATTACTACTATTATTGTTAACACTTTATTTGTACGTTTGTTGAAATTAAAAAATGCAATTTTCTAGTAATATTTTAGCAGGCTTGCCAATTTAATAGTTATAACCTCTAAATTTTTGATACTGACGTAACGTCGATATTAACAGGTGTACCAACAGAACAAATCGCCTTATCCCTTTCTCTTACAGCCCAAAACTAACAAATGTTAGTGACTTTTGGATCGTTATATTGGCCAAATTTCAAGTGTCAAAATGTAATAAAAAAGTGAATTTGGTATTGTTGAATTTCAACAATTACAACATAAATAGAATTAAAAATGCTCCAAAAGTGGGCACTATTTCAACTTATCGCTAATCTGGCCCGTGTTGTTTCCAACAAACGTGTTAATTTCCGTTCATATTCTGATTTAAACCGAATCCTAACCTAGATTCGTGTTCGATTAGTCAGTTTTCCGAATTTTTCCGTGTTATTTTGATAAAAATGCGGATAACGAATGGGCGCATTTGGGCCAAATAAGTGTCACAATTCATCATTTTGACCACTATTGTCAAGTAACACTGAAGACTGTCGAATAAAAAAAAGAAAAGAAAATCCACGTGTAGTGCATTTTTGTAAATGGATTTTTCTTGATCTGCATCCAGAAAGCTATCAATGGCGGCAATAATAGTAATAATTAATTATGATAATAATAATAGTGACGGTAATTGTGGATGGAGATGGAGTTTTGATTTGGATTGGGTCCAGTTTTGGCAGCAGTTGGGGGCTGATTATTAAAAATACCATCAGGAAATTTCGAAAGAATTTGTGAGAGAAAATCGATTTTTTTTTGTATTTTTTTCGAATGCAGTCGAAAATTATTCAAATTTTTGGTTATTTCAGAAGATTTGTGGTGATGTTTTCGTCCTCGGTTCGAAAACTTGCATAAACAAACCAATAAATAATTGTATAGATGTGACAAATTATGATAATTAAGCATTAATTTGCTGATATTTTCTTGGTGAATTTGGTCATTGTTATTTTTGCTTCAGTTGGGGAATTTTGGGAGACCTTGCAGGGCTCAAATTTCGGAAATTTCGGAAATTTCGCCCCAGCTCAATAAGAGTTTTGGGTCATAATTTTCGTTCTTATTCCAGTAAGTACGTTTATTTTATATAACAAAAGTTTTCCCGTCGTTCTCAAATTTAGCTCCAACTCAAATGTGACGGAAATCCGAGTTTTTATCATAATTTTGGCCCTTGGACCACCGGAATGGGCTAATTTTAAATAACAAAGGAGCTCTAATTTCGAAAATTCAGTTCTTCCTAATTCAAATGTGATGTAAATTAGTGAGTTTTTTATCATAATTTTGGCACATGGACCACCAAATTGGGCTTACTCTAAATAACCGAAATTTTTCCTCCTTTTGTTCAACAAATCTTGCTGAGACAACTTGCAGAGACATAAATTTCAAAAATTGAGCCCTTTTAATTGAAATATTAGCTGAATAAGTGAATTTTAGCCCTTAGAGCACCAATTTGGACGTAGTTTAAATGAATTTTGAATTTCAACAAATTTCATTGCAGGGGTTTAAATTCCAAAAATTTCCTCCTAATTCGAATATTTTGGTCCTTATGCCACCAAATTGGGGTTACTTGAAATGAAGGGGATTTTGATTTTCAACAATTGCGTTGAAGAGTTTCCAAGGAGCTCAAATTTCGAAAATTTTGCTCTTCCTAACTCATAATTGGGTCATAATTTTAGTTCTTACTCCAGTAAATTGCGTTTAGGACTTTCAATAATAAATTTAGCTCTTTCTAGCTTAAATGTGGCGTAAATCAGTGAGTTTTTTGGCATAATTTTGGCACTTGGACCATCAAATTGAGCCTACTTCAAATATCAAAAGTTTTTCTTCTTTCATTCATGGGGACTTTATTTTCAATAAATCTTGTTCCAGTAAATGTTGCAGAAGCACAAATTGCAAAAATTTAGCCCTTTAGCTCAAACATCACACGAATAGGTGAATTTTATATTGCAATTTTAGCCCTTAGAACTTCAATTTGTGCTTACTTTAAACAACAAAAGTTTTTTTTCTTTTTTAAAGGGACTTTTGATTTGCAACAACTTTCTTTAAGAGATCTTTCAGGAGCGCAAATTTCAAAAGTTTCGCCCTTTTCAACTCAAACATCATGTGAATAATGTGAGCTTTGTACCAATATTTTGGTCCTTCCCTTCACTTTAAATAATCAGCGTTTTTTTTTTGTTCCTTAAATGAACTTTGCATAAAAAAATCTGGCAGGGCCTCAAATTGCGAAAATTTCGCTATTTTTAACCCAAATGTAAGTCTTGTACTTTTAGTCCGATAAATTGAGTTTGCTTTGAATAATTTTTCCCTCTTCTTTGATTTTCAACAAAACCCCTTGTAAGGCATTGCAGGGCTCAAATTTCGAAGATTTTGGCCCAAAATTGGACTTGTTTTAAATTAAAAAATTGTCCCCGCTTCGTTAAAACACCCAAAATCGAAAAATTAAACAAGAATCAACATTTAGACTCAAAAAGTAATCCAATTTTTTTTATCAAACCATAAATCATCAAGATTACAACAACACGTGTTTTTCTGATAAGATTACGAAAAAATACAACAAATTTGTGTCTTCTTTTGGAATTTCCAGGTTACAAAAATTAATCATCAGTCTCGTGGAAGCCTCCGAAATTTTGAAAAATTAACCCCAAAAAACCCACACTGTTCCCTGAATTGGCAACTCAGAAAACACAAAGACACTTGGCATATTCAAAAAATCTTCAAATTTCTCTTGAATAAACTAAAAATAAATCCGTTCTTGAGTTGATCTCCAAACTAACAATAACCCAACAAATGAATCGTATATTTCGGGAATTCTACAAGAATAAAAACAATAAAACTACAATTAGAAATAAACAAAAAAAAAAAACGAATGTCCCGCTTTTGTTCCCTAATTCCATCTAAATTCGAACAAAACAAAAATCAATCCAGGACCTGCCCCACGGCATAATTACTCCATTGTTAACGGCTCTAATATACCGAACTGGCGATCGCACCAAAAACACCCCAACCATTTATTAGCCAACATGTTGAACTTTTTTGGAATATTACAATTTACCAATTGATTTAATGATAGAAATCACGCCACCTTTTCGTGGAAAGGAGAGAAAAGGGGTAATTAACAACACTTAAATTTGGTTTTTTTGTTTAAACAAAGAAACGAGGGCGAATGAGTCAACTTTCTCTGGGACGTACGGTACGATGATGCAATTCTTTCATATCTTTACACTCCGAAAAAAAACGATAATTTATTCAAATTAATTAAAATAAATAATAATAATAGTTGGAATTAATCAATTTTTATACAGTTGACGTCACTGTTTCATTTACTTTTACAAAAAAAAAAAAAAAAAACTATAAAATCTTCGATAAATGTTACCAAGTTGGAGTATAATCTAGTAGGGAAGCCAATTTTTTAATTTGGGAAACAGATGAAAAAATGTGCGTGAGAGAGGGGGTTATGAAATTTAAACAAATTGAACAAAGATGGAGATAGAAAACAGTCAAGGACTTTGTGTACGTGGTAGACACCATGGCACCGCTTTCGATTACTTTGAAAATACATAATTATAGTCATAATTATAACAGTAAAAGTACGATAAATGGGAAAAATGGCTCTTTATACCCTTTGTTGTTGTATTATAGAAAAATCTAATTAGTATTCATGTTAATTAGACACAGGTAGCTAGATGATGAGTCAACGTAATTAGAGCAGAGATTTTGCATCATTCTAGATACAAAAAATTATAAAATGAATCACTTTTTGTGCGAGCTTAGAAAATCCATCAATTTCTAGAATTATTTCAATTATTGCACCATAATTTCACTATTGTGGTGAGGCAAAAATTGAGGAAATTGTGGAGGTGTTCGTGGTACAATTATTAGACATTTTTTTTTTCTATAAAATAAATGATAATTCCGTATCAATTCCTACGAATGATTACAATTGATAAGGAAATTGTGCAATTTCACAGCTGTATTTTCCACATATTTTAAAATACGATAAATTTGATCACCTTTATTACTCATAGAATATCGACAATTCATCCGCGAATTTATCGAAAATTCCTAAAATTTACCCAAATTTCGTTAAACAATGACGCATCCGCCATTTTTGTTAATAAAACAATGAATTCTATTTATTGTACCCAATGTACAAAGTTGGCCATAATTTAGTTAGGTTATGTCACAAATTTGACATTTGTAGTTTTGTCCGAACAAAGCTACGACTCTATATCCGAAAAGCATGGCCAACTAGGGACGAAATTGTATTTTAGATTTGTACGATTCGATTTTCACTAATTGTAATTGAAAAATTATGAAAGTTATTTTTAATATAGGAAAAAATCGAGTTTTCACCGATAGAAATTTTTGTTGAAAATACGCTTTCCAATGTTGTCCATTTATGTAAAGTATCTCTACCATATTTGATTGATCATAAAAAAAATAGAAATAAAAAAAATGATAATCATACATAATAGAAATCAAATTTTTCAAATAAACACGACAAGTTTGAAGAAATAACAAGTGGAAAGTAAAAAAACAACCAATGACCCAATATTAATGACAATTATAAAAATAAATAGAATATAGTCGTACTGTAACAACTTGACCGAAATTCAACATTACACTCGATTCACTCACCGAATCGATTTGGAACAATCTCATTGGTTCTAAATTAGGGCGCAAATTTGAAAACAACCAATGACAACTGAGCATAGTTACTAGATTAAAAATTATTCCAATAAGTGAGTGATTTTAGTATACAATGATAGTTGGCTATGACTTTAATAAATAGAGTCGTAGCTTGTTTCATATTTTACTAAATTTTCTACTTGAAGGTTAAAATACCATCGTAATTAAAGAATTACAATTATTGACTAATTTGCCAAATGTAGTCAAGTCGGCAGAATTTAAAGTTTTTGCTATATTTTTTTAATCTAGAATCTAATAGATTAGATTTAGTCAAGGCAATTATGGACGACTATATTCAAGAATCTTCAGCAAATATTTGATCAAGTTGCCTTTAAACAGCTATATAATATTGTTTCATTACTAGCGGGAATTTTAAAAATCTACTTATTAAACTGATGGGTGTATTATAATTTTTCTAAATTGTTATTTAATCGCTAGATGGTGCCATTGTAGCAGCGGTAAATTTGAAAATTTTCAAATACAAGGCCAGTTAAAATTTGCAAATGCAAAAAAAACAATTGCCGTAATCTTGTAGATGGCGTTGTAATAGCGGCAAATTTGAAATTGAAATTTCCATAACAAAATTTGGTCGAGTTAGTTGCGAACAAGTAGACAATAGTTTTGTTTGATTACTTCATCAATAGATGGCGGTAAATTTGAAATATTGTTGCACGTGACGTTCAAGATGGCGTTATATTGGCGCTAAATTTGAATTTTAACCAAAATTGCAAATTCATTAAAATACAATTATTGTGAAATCGACGTTAATTTTAATTCAAGTACTGTCTAGGTCTTATCAGTGATAACTATATGAGGTCAAAATTTCGCTTTATTAAGTACATATACTATGAGAAAAGCCTTAATTATTTGTCTTATAAAGAGGATTTTTGTTTTTTAATTCACTTTTATCAAGATTGATCCGTTTATACTAAAAATAATTGAAGATAAAAATCCGGTAGTTTCGTGTTTTGTTTTCGATGATAATTAATAAAAGAACAACATTTATTGCATCATTTTCGAATCAATTTATCTGTGAAATTTAGTCGAAAACAATTGCTTAGAGGTTGATTAATAATAATATTAATGATAATAATAGTAATAAAAATATATGAACGGAAAATAAGTTTATCAACATCAATCAGGGGCACGAATCCAAATTGCGTCAATTTAAAATTTTTAAAAATCCCTAAAAATAGAACAACGAATTGAATAAAAACAACAGCCAGAAATGATAAATCCAATAAAATCAACTCAAGTGGCGAGCTTAAAAACAACAAAGAAAACTTTGAAAATCCACCTTTGCCGGTTTCCCAACCAAATCGAACCGGGTAAACGGAAGGGTGATGACCCTTATTCGAATGCAACAAACAAAGATCAAATAACCCCTAATTAATTTGTTAGAACCCGAATTATTTTCAAAAAATCGATGTCTCCACAATTTGGGGTTGTTACAACCGGAAATTTTGAAAATTCAAGGGTGAATTGATTTTTTTTTTTAAATAAATGTGAGCCTGTGATCACGTAGGCCAATCCAGTTGCCTCGATTATCTGTTGTTTTTGCCGGCCGGCATATTTTGGTGGGGGGCGGTTGTTATAAATAGCCGGCACAGCTGATCCGGTTGATAGTTGGCCGCTAGTTGTCGTATCGAGTAGACACAATTCAACTATTATTTGGCCGTTGCCTACTAGAATTTTCTTTCAATTTGGGAAATTTGAAAATTTTTGGAAATCATCGCGTGTGATTTGTTTCTAATCAATTCCTGAAAATAATGGAAGTTATCGCTTTTAATAATCAATTCAACAATAATATCGGAGGTGAGTTATTTATTATTATTATTATTAGGGGTAATATTGGTGAAAGGGTAGATTTCGGGTTTTCCGATTGTGGAAAGCTGGGTTCGTAACGTTGACCTGGTGTGACCTCGCTATAGTGCGCTTAGCAACAGAGTTTCACTTGAAACTGGGCGCTTTCCTTTCATCATCCTCTTCAATTCAACAACAAACAAAACTAAATTTTCGATTTTGATTACAGAAATCGAACCGCCAGTCTCCGAAATCACCGAAGATTTGGTAATTGAAGCCCTATCGAAGAAATTGGCAAACGAATTGCGCAAAGCCAAGAAGATCCATTTAGAATGCGGTGAAGTTCTATTGCCGACCGATTTAACCAAATCGCTGGCGTTGGACGTTTATAAATTGGCCGAAAACGAACCGTACGGCCTCAAAGGCTGTACAATTTTCATCAATTTCGAAGATATACACAACAAGAAACGTATATTGAGTATATTGAAGTGTGATCCAACAATACCGTCGACTTTCGAAGTGTTTTTTAACGTTGAAACAGACTGTAAACGGGTGGAATTCGTTCATCCCACAATTCTTCAAGTGAGTTGCAGCAATTTAAACGAATTTAACCCGATTTAATTTGTAATTTTTACAGGAAAATGACCAAAGGTGGGACTGTAATGATCTCGTCCGAGTACGATTTAGAAAAGAAGAAATTGTATCGTTCATACGACGATTAAACGTCCGCATTTCAATCATTAGAATTTCACGTTTCATCATTTTATCAGAAAATTGTACCTTGATAAACAAAGACTGAATTCGCATGAGTATTGCTTCACCCTTTATTTGTTTCTTGTATAAGTTTTAATTTGTAAAAATCATATCGAAAATCCTCGACCATAAGTTAGTTGTGATACAAAACAAAACAAAAAAAAAACAAAAATATTTTATATTACTCTATTATGTTATTATTATTATTATTATTGTGTGTTAATTGATTGTTTCTTCTCTATGTGATATTAGATAACGAAAAGCGACCGATTTTGGTTCTTGGAAGATAATTCGAACGATAATCACCGAAATTCGTTTCAGTATTCGGTTTTTCGTTGTTTTTCAAGAGCTGAAAATTTTTGTAATAGATGACTTGATCTCAAGTTTCGAAATTTTTTATGTCATTATTAATTGATTAATTAATTATAGGGTAGTTTTTTTGTGTAAACGAGAGAGAAAAGTGGAAAAACCGTGTGATAGTTGTACACAAGCTTTTTTTATATTAAAAGAGAATCTTTATAAAAGAAACGGTGGAAATTCGTTCTGTTGTTCCCCCAACCGCCTACTTTTCCTTCTAATTATTTTTCAAATTGTTGGACAAGTTTACAGAACCGGTTACGAGGATGTTTATTTTATAGAATTTTATTTTTCTCGTCGATCTTTCCAGTTGATTTGCCTTCAAAATAGTTTCATTTCCATTAAAATCTCTAATTAGTTTTGAAATAATAAATCAAAAAGTAAAAGACACAAACAGTGTAATCAAGGCCGATACGCGTTATCGCGGCGATTTGATTTTTCTCAATTTCTCAACAATTACGACAATTTTCTCCCATTTATCACAATATTTTGTTTTTCTAATTTTATCACAACTATTAATATTTTCTATAGGTGAGGGATTATCGCCGGCATAAAGGCCGGTTCATATTCGACGTGAAATAAAGCCGAATTCACACTGGATAACGCCCAATTTAAGTCGGATCGCAGTTGGTCATGCTTTGCGTCACGTAGGTTTGTCGCTTGATAAATTCCAAGGCCCGCTAGGTGTTTGAACTGGTCGTGTGTAATGATGGAAAATTTAGTAGGCTATGGAATGTATGGACGGAGTTACGACACTACGTTATCAATTTCACGGTATTCTACCTAGCAGTAGCCTATGATTTTGTGAACGTAGGTCAACTTCTTATTTCAACTCTATAATCTGTTGAAACAAGAGTATGTCGATAATGCAGACCTGAAACAAGAAACTGACCTACGTTCATAGGTTATCGAGAGGAGAAATGAAACACCTGTATATATTTGGTTTAGTTGAATATACAGGGTGTACAACATTATTTAAGCTGACTTGAACGTAGGTCATAGGCTACTGCGAGCTTAAATAATGTTGTACATGGTGTACGATAATATTTCACCTCGCAGTTGGCATTGTCTTTATTGTATAGACTCGTAACTTGGTTCATACTTTATCACATGACGATGATGATATTGTCGCGTAGTATCGTAACTTAGTTCGGTTGTTTGACAAACACCAAGGCCTGTTAGATTAAAATTTGGAAAACTGTGTGTAATGTTAAAAGATCTAGTAGGCTTTGAAAAAAAATATATCGACAAATATCAAAACGTACAAACAAAGCTACGACACTTTTTACGGGGTGGACAAAAGCTATTGCATCTGTTTTTGTTGAATTGAGTCGTAGCTTGATTCATACGTTACCAGATATTGGTGATATTATCTCGTAGTTGGCCATGGCTTGTCACGTAACCTCGTAGCATAGTTCAGTTGTTCGAAAAATATCAAGGCCTGTTCGATCTTCCAATATTTTGTACATTTGGAAGAATTTAGCAGGTTTTGGACAATACAATAATAAATGACAAGATGTACGAATAAAGCTACGACGCTTATAATTAGAAGCATAGCCAGCTTTTGTACGCTCTTACAGTTTTGCAGTGTTATCTGCTATTGCACCTTGGAATTGGCGATGGATTTGTTGTCTAAAGTCGTAGCTTGGTTCATATTTTATTAGATAGTAACGATGATAGTTTAACAATTGGTTAGAAATTCCCAAAAATTCAAGAATTGTGCTCCAAAATCGACTGAACTTCTTAAAATTGTCTTATTTTCATAGGTTAACACCCAAATTCGATAGAAATTAATAATTAAGGCCGAAATTTGCTAAAATCTCTAAAATTAATTAGAAAAATTGGACGATTTTAAATGAAAATGCCTTAAAGCGAGTGACAGATGAAGAATTCGCGCATGCGCATAATTATTTTGACATTATTTTGGGTAAGGAGTGCAAATTATACAACAATATTTAACCTCAAAGTTGGCTATGTTTCGTTAACGTAGTATCGTAGATTAATTCGTATTTTACCAAATTCTCTCAAACATCCGAACAAAGCTATAACACTGCGTCTCACAGACACAAATTGTGAGGTTAAATATCGTTGTACATTCTAGACAAAAAGTGCAATAATTAATATTTTAACAGAACAAAGAATCGTTTCGTAATAGGACTCATTACGTTATGGCGAAGATAAAGAAAACACTTGACGCTTATACAGACGTGAACAGCGTAGAGTGAAGGTAAGTTTGAATTAACATTCATTTGTTTTTCTGAAATCATCAAACAGACAACTGAAAATATGTTGTTCTATTGAAATTAATAGATTTATTATTAAATAATAATAGTAATAACGATAATACAGAAAAAATTGCTTATGATTATCGTTGTTGATCATAAATACACCATTTTGACCAATCCAATTACGTTCTATTTTTAGACTTAAATAGTTGTTTTCAATTTAATTTTCTTTTAATTATATGATTAATGATTGATAATTAATCAAAAAATTATGAATGAAAAAATAGCAGGCGGATAAAATTAACCGATAATAACAAAACACTCAAAATTAACAAAATTGTAAATAATAATTTTGAGGTTAAAAATCATTATTATAGAAATCTAACTGGAGACCTTTAAGAGGTTAAAATGTTTCAAAAATAGACCATCAAATATCGTACAATCAAAAACGTAACAACAACGTCAATTATTTTTAAACACTAATTTGTTGACCTACTGGAAATAGTACTTATACAGTGTGTATAAAACGCTATTGCATCTCGTAGTAGGTCTTGCATTTGACAGATGTCAATTAAAAAACAAATAATCAAAGCAAGCTATGACGCTATGTAACCAACGCATGGCCATCCTGTACTTGTAAATTCTAATTGACAGATGTCAAAATAACAAAACTACCAACATTATAAAAGTACAACACTATAAAAGCACTAAAAATAGTGCGCTTATGGTTTAATACAGTAGATATTTGGATTTTTTTTGGGTTGTACGATACAAAAGTGCTATCTTGGTATACATAAAGACACACATGACAGGAAACATGTGTGTTTCTTATTACAAATTTCAAGATGACATAAAACAGAGAGGAGTTGTTAAATTATAATGAACAACTAGATATTTACTATTAATATTATCATTGGTATCATGATAAAGGAACAAAAACAAAGGAAAATGATTAACAAAAACAATGGACTTCTAGAAAATCTCCACCAATCGATATTGATTTATTCATAATATTTCGTTTTCGTGTTATCAATACATCCATTGTTCCCCAGGTATTTCCATACACGTTCCTATTATTATCATTATTATTATTACTATTATTACTCATCCTTATTTTGTTACCATTTATTCTAAAACGAATTATTTAAATCAATAATTATCAAGTTGTTGTTGTATAAATAATGGAATAGACGACATGTGTCAATTATAAATACCAAATGTTCCAAAAAGTGTAAATTTTGGGGAGAAACGATAATAGATGGCGCTGATTTGCTTGTATACAGGACGATTCAGTATCGAAGTCGAGTGGGGTACTTTTACGGGTGGTTTGCGACTTAATTTGCATTAGAAAATAGAATCTCTTGCTAAAATCGGAATAAAGACAAGGTGTTCCGTTTAAAATGGATAATAAGAGGCCAATTTTGGCTCAAATTTGGTAGTGCTAATTTTTTGAAAATTTGTTCTGAAAAAACAAAACAATTTAGGGCAAATTTTGAAGTTTTGCTAAATTTTTCGAAAATGTTCGATCAAATTTTCAAAATTTTGACAAAGAAACGAAATTTGGAATAGAAAATTTTTAAAGGAACAAAATTTTGAATCTTGAAATTATTCTAAAAAGCAGATGATTTAGCAGAAATTTTGTAATTTTGATCTATAGTGCTACATTTTTCGAAAATAGTCACTATGAAATTTCTAAGTTTCCAAAATTTTCATGAAAAATACAAATTTTGAGCAAGAAAACCTTCAAGATGAACCAAATTTTGAATTTTGCAATTTTGAGAAATTTACACCAAATTTTGATTAATTTTGGGCACTTTAGGTTCCTTTTTAAGATTCTAACCTAAAATTTTCAAAAAATTGCAAGCAAACAACGAATTGATATTTTCACAAATAGTGAGGCACCCTGTATTTCATCTATGTTCCTATTACCATTCGCCCCTACAGTATAATAGTTTAACCCCAAAATACAAACATGGAAGTGATAATTGAATCAACACTATTAATTATGCCACTCATAATAACCTAAAAAAACAAATATTTCAAAATGAACGACTACGATACAAAATAACCTCAAAGTTATAAAATTTGTTTATTTGTTTTTTAGATATTTTATTGTTAAATTTAACGATAATCTTCAAAATCAGTAGCTATCTCGTTTTATTTTTATTTTTTTAATTTCGTTTGTGTGCAATAATTTCCATTTTAAATGGTAAACAATTATTTTTAACTACAATTAAAAACGATAAAAATAGAGATAAATGCTGTAGAAAAACATGTCTAAAGAACAATTGCACTTGTTTTGTTTTCCAATCAATATCATTAAAATAAAAAATTAACCACGATAATAATAATAATAATAATAATAATAATAATAATAATAATAATAATAATAATAATAATAATAATAATAATAATAATAATAATAATAATAATAATAATAATAATTAATAATAATAATAATAATAATAATAATAATAATAATAATAATAATAATAATAATAATAATAATAATAATAATAATAATAATAATAAATAATAATAATAATAATAATAATAATAATAATAATAATAATAATAATAATAATAATAATAATAATAATAATAATAATAATAATAATCACAAATAGTGAAATGTAATATGGATGGACCCAGCCAAGCATGTTTGACCTGGAATTATAGATTTTATTCAAATTAAAATTTGATTTGTTTGCGAAATTTATACAGACTGTCCTATTTCGAAAACAATCCCATTATTTTGATGGTGTTGTTGTTTTTTTATTAATTTCCACAATAAAATGGGTCAAATTGGATGTAAACAAACAACAGAACACGTTTCGTCTTGATTAATTTGGCATTCTTAGACATAATCTCCACCTATCATCATCACTTAAATAAATTGTCATTTAAAAAAAAAAATGGCTAGGTTAGTTGCGCAGTATCTTGCGCAATTGTTGCTTTATTTGATTTATTGACTTTTTTTTATCAAATTGTACAGTCAAACTAAATTTGTATGTATGAGGTGGAACATGCTGTGTACAGAGTCTGTAAAGGTACCCCCTCTTGCAGTTGGCTCTGCTTTAGTTACATAGTATCGTAGATTGGTTCGTACGTTACCAAATTTGCTAAATTTCCCAATACTCTGTTATTTCTTAAAATCTCACAAACCAAAGTTTTGATATGGCGGCAATTTTTATCACAATGGCGGTTTTTATCAAACAAATTTTGAATTGTGAGGTTGGCAACAGATTTTCCACCGAATATTGGTAGGATTTGATAAAAAACAAGATATCGATGTTATACAGCAAAGTGTAGAGAAATCTAGCAAACTTTGGTTAAATGTCAAATTTAGTAAAGTATAAATTAAGTTACGACACATATAATTAAGTCATAGCCAACTTAATGGTGAAATATTGTTGTACACCCTGTATACTTAAAGTATCATCAATCTTCTTTGGATTATAATTTGTTGTAATTTGAAATGTTGATAACAAATCAAATTCTATTGTTTAGTAGAATTGTTATCTTTCTTTTTCTCTCTCTCTATTTCCTCTGTTTTTCTCATAATTTTGCTCCGGTACAAAAATAAATCTACAAAAACCAAATCATTTGAAAGTTGGCAATTTCTAAAACACGAACATGATTCATACTTTCGATAATCTTCACAAGTAATTAACTTTTTCTACACGGTTTAATTTTGTTGTTCTATCGGTCTAATTTGTTAATAACGACTTATTATGAGTCATCCATTCTTGTTAGTCAATCAATTGTTAGTTTCCGATACTCTTTCACCATTATCATTGAGAAATCAAGCGAAATTTGGCCGGTTGTTCGTCACCAATGCATACAACTTCCACAAAATTTGACCGAAAAAGAAAAACACGGCCGGCTGTTCGTCACTAACCTACTTTATTTTCTACTGATTATAATCAGTTGTGGTTACTCATAGTTGGCCATGCGTTAATTGTAGTGTCGTAGCTTTGTTCATGTTTTACTAAATTTGACATTTTTAAATCTATTTTTAAGTGTCTGAAGATAGCTACGATTCAGCATAAACAAAGCACAGCCAACTGTAAGATAAATTATTCTGGAATAATCGATATTACCACTTAAATAAATTCGGCCGGTTGTTCGTCACTAATTTAACTTCCATCTAACATAGGATGCAATATGTTAATTATAGTGTCGTAGCTTTGCTCATATTTTACTAAATTTGACATTTGTTAGTGCCCGAACAAAGCTACGACACTATCGCCACAGCCAACTATAAGTTAAATTATCACGGTATTATCAATTGAGAAAATTCGGCCGGTTGTTCGTCACTAATTTAACTTGCACATAATATTACGAATTTCTAGTAAATTTCCTAGACGAATAGAAATTTGTTTTTTTTTTTGTTCTTTTCAAATCGTTTACAATTCGATTGAGGCAAATTTACATAAAACATTAAAATTTAAACTTTATTCCTTTTTACTTTTTTTTCGTCGTTATTTATTAAAGTTCGAAATGTTAATAGTAGTGTAAAATGAATCATTATTGTTCGATCTTATTGGCATATGTCAAGGTTGATAAACTATATTTTGTTTACTTCTAAGTGTAAAAAATGGTGTTTTAATGTACAGACTGTCTCTATAATTGAGGTTATGTCACCAGTTGCGCACATTCTAGTAGCGCTGATTATATGGTTGGCTGTGCTTTTAGTTACGTACTACCATAGCTTTGTTCGGACATTTAACATTAACAAATGGCAAATTTATTAAAGAACAGTGGTATTCTTTAACTTCTTGACGACTAGTTACCATACCAACGCTAGGTATTGACTTCTATGTCACTCTCTACTATTCTATCATATGTGAAACTGAAAGGACGCATGGTATCCAATCTAAAAGACAGAATACCACTGTCTGAACCGATTTAGGCACTACAGGTGGGTTGCTCCAGGCTCTCAAATTTAGAGTTAATTGTAATTCAAAATTCATTCCACATGATAAAATCCTATCAAAGCTTTAACACTGGTATTCTATAAAGTTTTGGCGATGCGTAACCATGACTACCCTAAAGATTGATAGTAAATTACGAATAACCTCTCCTATACTTATCTCTTTTCAATTATAATTAGAATTGTAAAGAGTGAGATAGAAGTTGTATTTAAAGAGAATATCAATTCGAGTTGTCATGGTAACGAAACGTGTAAAAAAGTTAAAGAATACAACCCATAGATGGCGCAACCCATCCTAAACCAACTATGGCCAACTGTGATGTGAATTACCTATAGATCGGGGCGAATTTCTATTGGACAACCTGTATATTTTCCTTATTTATGGAAATTTGGTAATAAATTTTAGAAAAATGATTAAAATTAATAACAATCTAGGAAGTTTCAACTATTTTCTATCTATGTATGTATTTTATTTGTTCATTTATTTATTTATTGTTGAAGAAAAAAAATTTCAAGAAATATACATCTCGTTAAAGTTTTCTTATTTGGTTATTACTGTAGATGTTGGTAATGTGATAAACGACCAGAAAATTTCACAATTTCTTCATGTTTTTTTTTTTTAAATCTATATGCATATATCGGATCTACCACGGTAATTTATAACGTAGTAGGCCATGGTTTTGATACGCAATGTCGTAACTTTATCCACACTTCACTAGATTTGACATTTGTCAATGTCTTTTATAAATGTCAGAACAAAGCTAAGACTTTATCTAAGCAAATCATTGCCAACTGTAAGCTAAAATATGGTGGTACACCCTGTATTTCCCCATATATATATATATATATATATATATATATGAAAATGTAGAAAGTTTTCCCTATTTGTATTAATTCGAATATAAATTATTTTGCCTAGTTTATCTATAGATAGGTATATATTTTATCAACAATTATTATTATTATTATTATTATTATGGAAAAAATTAATTAAAATTACAGGAAATGGGAGAAGGTCGGCAACCTTTCAATTTTTTACCCATAACCTACCCCACTTCAGCCATTTTCTAATAAAAAAAAACAAATGAGGTAATTATTGTTTTTTGCCTCCTCTGATTTCCATCAATTTTTCCTTTGTTATTAAAAAAAAAAACAATATTAGTAATATATTATTAATTTTTTATGATGCTTATTTTTTTTTGAATTTTCCTCAAATATAAATAAAGATAAGGACAAATATTAATTGAATAAATCAACATAAATTGACAATAATTGGTAATAGACTTATGTGTATGTGTGGTGTTGTGTTGTTAATTTTATTCAAGGAGACGATTGCAAAAATTTCAATAAAAAAGAAATAAATATTTTCTTAAATAGATAAAAAAAAACAAGAAAAAATTACTTTCCATTTGTCTTTTGTTTAAATTTCCATTGTTAGACAAATCTTGTGTACAAATCGTATTCTCCAACTTCTTCACTTATTCGTTACCATGACAACGCTAGCAATCCACAGATAGAACTTCTATCTTACTCTTTACAATTCGTTAAGGGGGATAATTGAAAAGAGACGAGAAGAAAACTCCAGCGTTGTTATGGTAACGTGAGAAACTTAGACACTACGAAATATAGTCGATCGTAATCGGCTTGACTCCTGTCAAAATTCCTAAACGGGCTAAATCGGGCGAAGCACAATAGCTGGAGTATTTGTTAATTTGTAGTGAATTATTATCGTTAATAATAATGGTAATTGTCGCTTAAAAGTTGTAAATATTAATTAAACACTACGGTAAAATTAGATTATTTAACAAAACAGTTATAGTTTATAATGTATGTACATACGTAGAAACGGAAGGGGATAAATGGCGTGTTTATCACTTATGTTGATTATATTTATAGACTTTTATTTTTATTGTTATTATTATTATTATTATTATTTTGAACAATCTAATAACCAAGGCCATTTATGTACACAAATAAATATACAGGGTGCTTCACAGTTTGAATCTTGTTCATGAAATTTGTGTTATAGCCACTTTAGCACCTGAACTTCCTTTGGGTGCCATTTTGGGGTGCTATTTTTAACGAATAGCACACATTTATTCTCAATTTGATATTCAGAAGGAATTTAAATCTAATCCTGGAGGTTTTTTGGGTTATTTTGAGTTTTTTTTTGGTAAAATTTTGAGTCATGGGACTTTTTTAGAAATTCAAAAACTAGCACCACTTTTTCGTCAAATTTTACAATTATTGTACATATGGCCTTTTTTTAGTACAAATTTTGTCTCAATTCTTTTACTAATTGAATAAACCGAAGATAGGGAGGTGAGAGACTAGTTCGTTTCAATTTGCACAATTTCCGTGTTTTTCTCAGTAAATAATGGAGAGAAATTGAAATAAACAAGTAGCTTATTGAATTAAAGCAGGGCTTCCCAACTTTTTTTATATTTCGACCTCCTTCCCCCCTCCCACCCGTACAATTTTTTTCACTTGATGTATTGTTAAAAATTGGTTTAAAAATCAAATAAAATTTAAAAACAGATTTTTTTTGCATTGACCCCTAATAGACCATTCAAAGTTTATCGAACCTTTGCAAAATCCCATAGTTCCAATGGCGTCCATATGTACCGGTTGGGAATCCCTGAGTTAAAGTATAATAAAATTTCAATTCGAGACAGCCTGTATGTTTCAACATAGCGTTACCTTTAACGATAATTACAAATAAATTCAATGTCCAACTAGTACACTGAACCGATTGTAAAAATAATTCGACAAATATTTAGAAAAATTTTCCATGAAAATAGTTTAATAATAAAAAAAATTCCAACCCACTTGATTTTGTAGGCGGTGCATGAATTATGGTGTGAATTTCAGATACCTACCAAGCTTTATCTTTAGTTTGTACTTCAACTGAAAGAGGAAAATTCTTAAAAAAATATCGGTAACGCACCTGTTCATCGTTTTCGGGAATTTTGTTAAAATAGAAAACTAATTTTTGCTGAAATTACGTCAACAATTTGGCTCCGAAGCGAATTGAGGCGAATTACACGTAAATTAGACAATTTTAATTGATTTTGAAACTTTTTATTGTTTATTATGTGTAAATAGACTTTTTGTCGTTGAAAATAATTAAATGGAAAGCAAAAACGACTTGTTGTAGCTATTTAAATTTTCAAATTTTGAATTCAAGTAGCTCAAATTGTGATTTTGGGCCTTTTTCGTCAAATTTTACAAGTTTTTTGAAGAATCCTAAATAGATTGATTTGAATTAGCATTGTTAGAGACTTCGTTAGTGAAAATTTTTTCTCAATCCTTTTTTTAATTGAATAAAGCCAAGTTAAAGGTAGGGAGGCGAAAGACTAGTTCATTTCAACTTACACAATTTTCGCGTTTTTCTTAGTAAATCATGGAGGAAAATAGAAATAAACAACAACAAATCGTTTATTAAGTTGAAATATAATCAAATTTCAATTCATATTATAATTTTTAACCCGTTTGTTCTTCAAAATGTTGGCAAAATTGCATTTCTTGGAAAATATTAGTCTTTGATAAAAGAACAATTTCTGAGTAACAACTTTCCGGAATAAAATTTTTGGTTTAATTGTAAAATTAGTGAATCACTCTGTATATGAACGTTAATAATTGTGGTTCACAGTAGTGGAATATAAAAGAAAATATTTGTTTTTACTTTGTGATACACAGTACCAGATGTTATTTAAGAATAAATGCGTACACATACATATGTTGATTTCAGTTATTTATTTATTACTTTTTTTCCTCTAGATCTATGAGTAGTGTTAAAGGCGAAGACCCCCTTTTTACACTATTTCCAACCACTTCCAGCAACAATACCAGTCAACATTACACTAGAAAAGGAAACTGGATACCATTACAAAGAGGTCTTGTTTGTGGTTATCACAACGTTGATAATAACGTCAGAATTTTAATACAAATTAAGCGGATATCCGTTTTGTTCATATAATTTTCCAATTTTAATCAAACAAATTGAAGCTCGTTTCGACCACTTATCCGAAAATTAAAGTTCAAATCCTATCAGAGCCACTATATTTTTGTAATCTATTTGTTTGATTGTCAAAAATAACACTCCTGTTATTGAATTTTAAGATTACCTTATGTCGAAAAATTTTGATTTATTTGATTCTAAATCAATTTTTTAAAAATTTAGTACATAGAGCTTAAATTTTGAAAATTCTAGTAAAAAGTGTGTTTAATTTTGAAAACAAATTCACACTCTAGACGTTTTTAATCAAAATTAAAAGAAAACTAGCGCTCTTATAGAATTTTGAGATTTTTATTGGGAAAATTTGAAAAAATGTAGCACTTTTCGTCTAAAATTTGAAGATTTTAATGTAAATGCTGTTTAATTTTGAAAATATTTCAGTACCTCAATTGAATCGTAATCAAAATTAAAAAAATAGTGGTCTTGTTGAAATATTTAGCACTTGTAGGTCAAAATTTGAAGATTTTATTGAAAAATTCTATTGTTTTTTTGAAAATATTCTAGCACTAGTGGCTATAATCAAAATTTTGAAAAAACTGACGCTCTTATACAATTTTAAGATTTTCTAATGAATAATTTACCTTATATTCAAAAGTTCTGATTTATTTGAATCTTGAATTTTTAAAAAATTTAGCACTTTTTAGTTTAAAATTTGAAAATTGTAGTGAAAGATCTTGTTTAATTTTGAAAACTACATGTTCATAATCAGAAATTGAAAAAAAGCAAGCGCTCTTATAAAAAATTTTAATTTTCAATCGAGAAGTTCTGATTTATATGGTTCCATTTGGAAATTTTGAAAAATTTACCGCTTTTCGCCCAAAATTTGAAGATTTTAGTATAAACCCTGTTTAATTGTGAAAACATTCCAGCACTTTAATTAAATAGTAACCAAAATTCGAAAAAAAATAGTGGCCTTGCTGAAAAATTCAGCACTTGTAGGACTAAATTTGAAGATTGTAGTGAAAAATTCTACTATATTTTGAAAATATTCTAGCACTCTAGATGGCTATAACTGAAATTTGAAAAAAACTGGCGCTCTTATGAAAATTTGAAAATTTTAGTGAGAGATTTTGTTTAATTTTGAAAACTAAATCCTCATGATCAGAAACTGAAAAAACAAGCCCTCTTATAAAATTTCTTTATTTTTAAATGAGAAATTTGCTTTTTATCGAGAAGTTCTGATTTATATGGTTCCATTTGGCAATTTTTAAAAAGTTAGCACTTCTCGTCCAACGTTTGAAGATTTTTGTCTAAATTCTGTTTAATTTTGAAAATATATTTTTAATCAAAATTAGAAGAAAACTAGCGCCTTTATAAAATTTTGGAATTTTTATATGAAAACTTGGCTTTATATCGACAAGCTCGGATTTATATTTGGAAATTTTGAAAAATTTAGCACTTTTCGTCTAAAATTTGAATATTTTAGTGTAAATTCTGTTTAATTTTGGAAATATTTCAGCACCCCAATTGAATAGTAACTAGAATTAAAAAAATAGTGGTCTTATTGAAAAATTTAGCACTTTAGGTCAAAATTTGAAGATTTTAGTAAAAAATTCTATTGCATTTTGCAAATATTCTAGCACTCTAGATGGATACAATCAAATTTTAAAAAAGCTAACGCTTTTATAGAATTTCAATATTTTCAAATGGAAAATGCGCCTTATATTGGAAAAATTGTGATTTATTTGATTCTAATTGAAATTTTTCAAAATTTTAGCACTTTGTAGCTTAAAATTTGAAAATTTTAGTGAAAAGTTCTATTTAATTTTGAAAACTAGATATTCTTAATCGGAATTTGAAAAAAAACTAGCGCTCCTATAGAATTTTATAATTTTTAAATGAGAAATTCGCTTTATGTCTAGAATATCTAATTTACTTGATTTTAGTTGGAAATTTTGAAAAATTTAGCACTGTCCGTCCAAAATTTGAAAATTTTAGTGCAAATTATGTTCAACTTTGCAGAATATTCCAGCACTGTAGATGGTCTCAATCAAAGTTTAAAGAATTTCAAGACTTACTTGCTTTCTATCGACAAGTTTTGAAAAATTTAGTACTTTTAATCCAAAATTTGGACATTTTCTTGTAGACCAGCAATCTAACTGGTCATAATCAAAATTTCTAAAAATTTACACCATTTCGGGTACTTATCCGAAAATTCAAATTCAAATCCTATCAGCGACACTATTTCTATCGGAATCAAATATTTGATTGGGAAATTTTCAAAAATTCTAACATTCAACCATGACCCGGTTGTCGAAATTTCATTGGACAACCTGTAGAAATTTTATTCGAACTAAATCCGAAAAAAATAAAATAATTGTTCACTTGTGTGTGAATTTATAAATGCTGACTAACAAATGGTTTCAGTTATTTTTGGATGTACTGAAACTCTTTGTTTTAACAGAGATTTAAAAAAAATAATAAAATAAAGAAAATTAACACAGCACAGAACGGAAAGCCAACAAAAACATAAAAACCACCAAGAAAATTTATGTATTTTGCACTTTCAATGCCACAATTTTACATACCTATATATTTTCTAACTAACAAACATAGAAATTTACATTTATGCATAAATAATAATAATAATAATATTGATGATAATAATAATAATAATAATAATAGTATTAGTGATAATAATAGAAGTTGCTGTTTAAGATTCGAATATTGTCGTGAAACAAGCAAAAGGAGACGAAGGAAAGAATAAAAAATAAAAACACGAACTTAATACTTTAATCTTCTGAATACTGATGATAATCGTGGTCAGCTAATAGCAACAACACCAACAACAATAGTGACAATAATAAATGTCAATAAAAGGCAAGTTGAAATACTGGGGGAGAGAATCGTAAAAAAGTTTCGCCTAAATTCACACTTTTTACCAGGGGCGTCGCAAGCCGATTGATTTGATCTATTTCGAAAATATTCTCGGGTTCTGCACGGTTATAATCAAAATTTGATAAAAAATAATACTCTTGTTTTAGGATTTTAAGATTTTGTGGGAGAAATTTCGTCTTAAATCGAGAAGTTTTGGAATTTTTGAAAAATGTAGCACTCTTAGTCCAAAATTTGGAAACTTTAGTAAAAAAATTTTGATGTATTTTGAACACACTCTTAGCACCTTAGGTGTTTATAATCAAAATTTGTTCCAGAATTTCATGCTTTTTATGTCGAGAAGTTCTAATTTATTTGATTTTAATAGAAATTTTTGGAAAATTTAGCACTTCTGGTCCAAAATTTAAAGATTTTATTGGATTTTTTTTCTATTTTGAACGTATTCTTAGCACCCTAAGTGTTTATAACTTCTAATCCAGAATTTGAAATATTTCTAGTGAAAATTCTGTTTAATTTTGAAAATACTCTAGCACTCGAGATGGCCATAATCAAAATTTGAGAAAATAACGCTCTTATTGTACAATTTTAAGATGTTTGTATGAAAAATTTCGCCTTTTATCAAAAATTTCGGTTTATTTGGTTTTGATGAATTTTTTAAATTTAGCACTTTTAGTCTAAAATTTGAAAACTTTAATAGTAATTTTGATTAATTTCGAAAAATTTTAGCACTCTCTAAATGGTGATTTTCAACATTTGGAAAAAAGTAGCACTTGCACTTTATACCGAAGTGTTTTCACTAATTTATAGTACAAAATTTTGAAACAGTTTAGTACTTTTAATGTACAATTTCAAAATTTTGGTGATAAACTTTGCTGTATTTCTAATTTTTGAGTTCTTTTTGCCTACAATTTGAGGATTTTCTGGAAGTTAGCTGGAAAATAAAGTTTTCTATAGATTCAATGTAGAGAATTTGCTAAAAACTCGCACTTTTGGTCTGAAAACAGAAAGAAAGTATCACGATTGTAAGCAAAAATTAAAAGAGCCTTTTGATAGTCATTTTATGGCAATTTATTGGCGAAAATTCGTTAGAACTCAATCGCAAAAGTGAGTGTCTAAAGGGCTTTGCATGAATTGCCTGAGCTCTAGTGCCGGCCCTGCTCTCAACAATAAAAACCGCTTGTTTCGAACAGAATACACAACTATAAAATTCCAATGAAATCCCCAAATCGTCAAATTTATTTCTTTCTTTTTTTCTACTTTAACAAATTGAGAATGGCAGGCTATTCAATTTTCCTACCCTACATTGACAACAAATCATCGAATTTTACTATCGACCTTCTCGAAAATTCCACCCTCATCAATCGCTCTTAATCCAGTCGTCAATAGCACCCCTACGGTTCAGTCGTGGACCTATGAAATAATAATTTCCTCATCGATTTTTTTCGTATTTTAATGTTTCAAATTATAAAAACTTGTTTTTTCAGTATTGTTGTTGTTGTTTAGTAGTAATCATCGTTTATTATCATTTAATTCAGGTAGTCTAGACCTGTTTTGGAACCTGTTCGTGTTTTTTTTTTGTGCCTTCCCCATGTATGCTTCATCTTTTATCCAATCCCAGTACCTGTTCACGCATCTTGACTTGATTTACGATCGAAAAGATGAAGAAAACAAACTAGAAACTTACACAGAGCGTCCCAATTCAATACTAATCGCCTCAATCCTTTTTTGATTGAATACAGCCAAATTAAAGGTAGGGAGGCGAAAGACTAGTCCGTTTCAATTTGCACAATTTTAATGTTTTTCTCAGTAAATTATGGAAGAAAATCGAAATCAACAACAACAAATCGTTTATTAAGTTGAAGTATAATCAAATTTCAATTCGAGACAGCCTGTATATTTCAACATAGAGCTACGTTTAACGATAATTACAAATAAATTCAATGTCCAACTAGTACACTGAACTGATTGTAAAAATAATTCGACAAATATTTAGACAATTTTTCCATAAAAATAGCTAAACAAAGAAAAAAATTCCAGCCCACTTGATTTGTAGGTGGTGGATGAATTATAGCGAGAATTTCAGGTACCAGGCTGTCTCTCCGAATTTAACTGACAATTAAAGCTGAAAATTCTTGAAAAAAAAGTGGGTAACGCACCTGTTCATCAGTTTCGAGAATTTCGTTAAAATAGAAAACTAATTGTTGATGAAATTACGTCAACAATTTGGCTCCGAATCGAATTGAGGCGAATTACACGAAAATTATAAAATTTTAATTGATTTTAAAGCTTCTTTCTTGTTTATTATTTGCAAATAGAGTGACTACTTGGCGTTGGAAATAATTTAATTGAAAGCAAAAAAGACAATTTCTTCTTCATTTAAATGTGGATTATCCCATACGGTCATGTTATAAAATTAATTTTTGGCAATGCACCAAATTGGAGTTTTGATTTATTTAAAAATAACCGAAATACCGCCCCAGTACAGGTGGTTCCAAAATCATCCAACAATCAACTGAAATCTTTCAAATTTCGTAACGTCGGTAATAAAGTGACGTCACTACCAAATACTGTAGTACATCATTTCTATGATAGATGGCGTTACTATCTGATGACGTCACCAGATCATCGCTCTTTCAAATTGATCGATTCCATTAAACTGTTATCATTATCAATATAGAAAATGTATTTTATTCATTTCATGTTAATCTTATTAAAATGTTATTCATTCATGCTGCAGATTACGCAAAACTTGTTAAAACTTCACATTTACGCAATTCCAGGAGAAGTGACTGTGAAATTTGTTGGTATTCTTCAACATAATCTTCATATCCATCTTCATTACACTATAGGTAATTGTACTAAATGAGCTTAATTTTACTTAAACTTAATTATCTGTTGGTGCAACCCATCTAGTGCCTATGGTAGAGAGATTATAGGATTTGTAAGACTCCCAGTTGGCCATGGAAATTATGAATCAAGCTACGACATTACATATTCAAACGAGTCAAATACATGGCCAGCTATCAAGTATGCTGCTAGTTTGATGTTCAATTAAATTTAACTGTAGTTGTATATTTTATAAAATTAACCCTTAATTAACATGAATGAGCAACCCACCCAATTTGTATCATAGAGAGATTACACTGTAGTTTCAAAATTATAATAATGGTTTGCTGGACTCTTAATTGGCCATATATTTGGTAGTTTTATAGCGTAAATGTTGTGAATTATGCATCAAGCTACGACACGACATATTCAAATAAGTCAAATGTGTGTCATTTGTTTTAATGCTCAGTTAAATTTAACCCTACTTTAACTGTAGAGTTTATAAAAATAACCTCAAAATAACAAAAATTTGCATTTTCTATGAATGGTGCAACCCATCCAGATTACAATATAACCTTAAAATAAGAACACATGTTAGCTTCGTAACCTTACATTATGAATCAAGCTGCGACACGATCTTTTCGAATGCTGCTGGTTTATTGTACAGTCAAATTTAACTGTATAACCTATAAAATTAATATAAATTAGCATTCTGCAACCCATCAAGTGGGTATCACAGAGAGATTACACTGTAAATTACGAATTTACAAGTTTTACAAGGCTCTCAGTTGGCGCTGTATTTGGTAAGTCTATAGTTCAAATGAATTAAGCTACGACATGGCATATTTAAACGAGTAAAACGCATGGCCATCTACGAGGACACCACTAATTTAACAAACAAATTTAACTGTATAATTTTAAAAAATAACCTTTAATTAACATAAATTAACATCCATGAATGGTGCTTCATATAGAGAGTACACTGTAACTTTAAAATAAAAACTAGTAATTTCATAGTTCAGATGTTACAAATTATGAATCAAGCTACGACACTATATGTATATAGTGTCAATTGAATTTAATTGTAGTTTAACTGAATAATTTATAAAATTAACCTGCAGATTAATATAAATCAATGGTGCAACCCATCAGAGAGAGATTATACTGGAACTTTGAAATAAGAGCTTTAGAGTTTACAAGATTTTTAGTTGGACTTGTATTTGGTAGGTTTTTAGGTTAAGTCAAATCTTCTAGAATATGAACTAAGTTACGACATTAGCCTTGCAAATGGCCAATTGCGAAACACGCTAATTTAATCTTCAGTCAAATTTAACTGTAGTTTAATCGTATAATTTATAAAATTAACCCATAATTAACACAAATGGAGCAACCCATCCAATCTATAACATAGAGACTTTACAATGTAGCTTCAAAATAAGAAGTCATATGGCTAATTGGCTTTTTATTTGGTAGATTCATAGGTTCAATTGTTCCAGAATATGAATTAAGCTACGACAATATGTATTCAAATGCATGGTTGTGAAACACGCCGGTCGATTAATGTTCAATCAAATTTAACTGTAGTTTAACTGTATAATTTATAAAATTAACCTATAATTAACATGAATGGAGCAACCCACCCAATTTATAACAAAGAGAGATTACACTGTAGTTTTAAAATAATAACTCATAGGATTTACAAGATTTCTAGTTGGCTTCTTATTTGGTGGATTGCTAGATTCATAGGTTAGTTCAGTTGTTCTAGAATATGAAGTAAGGTACGACAATACGTATTCAAATGCAACGCCAACTGCGATTAATGTTCGGTCAAATTTAACTGTATAATTTCCAAAATTAGCCCTTAATTATTATGAAATCTTGGAAATTAGCCATTGATTTTGTTGTTATAGTGTTTTCAGGTGAATTGATGGTTGAATGATTTATTAAATAATTGGGTGGTTTTTGTTGGCAGAAGTGTTTTATTATTTTTCGACATGACACCTAGATTGTGAGTCGATATTTATAGATTTTCCCTCTTTAATAAGAATAATGAATAATTAAAGTAGAAAAAACAGGGGATTATAGAGAGTTAGAGGGCATTGACTGTTTTGTTAATTTGTTGTTAAATTAATTAGAAACAGTACAGTGTGTTTTCAAAAATAGTTGCACGCTGGAAATAATCTAACAACTGTTCTTCGATCGTTAAACTGTCAGTTAAGATTTTATAACGATTAAAAATATGAGATGTTCTCGAATATTCGAATTTTTGGTGATTATATAAAAAAAATCCGATTGTTTTCCCCTCTTTTTCTTAATGCATCATCTGCTATATTTCTAATTCTTGTTGTTTTCTTTCGTTGTTCAGTTGGCGAACACGTTCGTTACAGATCATTAGCCTTTAAGGAAGGTTTAAATATCAAGTCCGGTCGTCGTTCCAATTGCAATTTATACACACTGTAGCAAGATATAAAACTATACCAGAACACCGGCACGAAATCAACAAGAATAAATAAAACAGCACCCGTACAAGTTTCATTGTTTTGTTGATAGTCTTTCATATTTATTTACAAATAAAATCAAACAATTCGCTTTATTTTTCAGATAATTGTTGAATTAACAAACGCTGCTTGAAGATACAAAGTTGGAAAATAAGAGAAAGTTGGATTTATTGACAATTTTATTTCGAAAAGAAACCCGTTTCACCAATAAAATCACCATAAATAAACATTTTTATGATAATATCGCTTATTTATCTGTATATTAATCAAATTTATTAGCGGTTAATTGAAATTAAACATATTTGAATTGGACAAATTTCGAATAACGCGCCACAAATTAGGTTGGCCTAGCTGTAAATCCGGGCGCTTTGATTCAATCGATTCTAACCTCAAAAGTTTAATTAGATTTATTCGTGTATTTGTTGCTATTTTCGCATATTTTAAAACGGTAATTTGCCATTTTAGATCATTTAAATTACTTCAAATTCAATTATTCTCTAAATAACTTATTAGAAATAAAATATAAAACAACAGTCAATATTTTAAATTATTGGAAAGACTATAATTTTATATATTTGTTGTTGCGCTACAAATAACCTCCCGATTTAGTGTTTTTGTATTCTTAGAGTTGGTGGTGTTGCTCTAACTGTCATCAGAGAAAAAATAAAATTTGCAAAGAACGTAAAAATTTACGAAAATTTCGCACTTTTGTTGAAGGTTAGTTATATATTTTCTACTTTAATGTGAATAATTAAAAGAATTTTGAATTAAAATACAATATATTGCAGTCAGGGCTACAAATAAACTTCAAGATTTAGTGTTTTTCGATCGATAGTGTTGCCAGTACTGTCGCCAACTGTCACATTTGTGATGAGTTGCAATTGTTAATACAAATCGTGAATTTACAATTTTATTAACTAAAAGTTCATTAAATTTAATTAAAATTCTTCGATTTAATTGAATTAAATCAAATTTTTGAATATTCTAACAATTTTAATTGAGTTTTTTCGGCGTAGATAATGGATCGTTTATTGCGTCTTGGTGGCGGTATGCCCGGTTTATCGCAAGCACCACCACCCTCCGATGCCCCAGTTGTCGATACAGCCGAACAAGTGTACATTTCGTCATTGGCTTTATTGAAAATGTTGAAACACGGCCGTGCCGGTGTACCAATGGAGGTTATGGGTCTGATGCTTGGTAAGTTTGAAAAAGTGAGGTTAGATTCGATCGATTGGGGTTCATTTTTTGGGGGTTAAGATGGGGGTTTCTATGAGTTGTACTTGAATTAAATGTTGTAGGTATTGTGTGGAAAACGTTAGAAATATGAATCTTAAAACAACCCTTCAAATGTGAATAGGTTATGAATATAATAAGTGCACAATCATCGTCTAGTTTGGGGGAAAACAACCTTAAAATGAGCGATTTTTTGGAAATTTGTGTTGCCGTTAATGAGATTTGAAAATGAATCTAAATTAGTATCGAAATTACAAGAAAAATTAATTAAAAAAAAACTAGTTTTGTGTTTAAGTAAGCAACTATTATTGTTATACTTTTTAAGGGGTTGGGGGTTGGATAAGAACATAATCACGTCCAATTAGTGAAAATCAATGCTGCTATACAAATGGCAAAAAATGGCAATTATTTTTTAGTTTTGTTGCTCTTAAAGTGAATAATAGTTAAAGTTAGATTAGCTATAAATTATTACAAAATTTCATAAAAATCTGAGATTTATTGTAGTGAGGGTGGTGATATTTTCGGCCTTTTCTCTCGTTTCTAATTATTCGAAAGATTGGGAATTTGGGGGTGTTTTTTTCTCAATTTGTGTTTCTTATGATTTCCACATTTTAACAAAATCTTATTGGAGTTAAACTGTAAATCTTCAAATTTCATACGCCCTTATTTAGGGGTGTCGGGAGTAGCCTCTCCACTGGCAAAATGTCGAAAAATAGTACTCTTGTTCTGGATTTTTGATATTTTTATATGAAAAATTTCGATTTATTTGTTTGTTTTTTTTTTTTTTGAAAAATTTAACACTTACAATTAGTACAAAATTTGAAGATTATAGTGAAAATTTTGTCTTATTTCCAAAATATTTTAACATTCGAGATAGTCGTAATGAAGAGTTAAATTCGCTGTAAATTATTAGAAAATTTGATATCTCTGGCCTTTTATTTTGTCACGAAATGGGGGTTGTTTTTTCTCAATTTGTGTTTTTTATGATTTCCATATTTTAACAAAATCTCATTGGAATTGAACAGTAAATCTTCAAATTTTATATGCCCTTACTTAGGGGTGTCGCGAGGAGATCTGCCTCTTCTTTCGACTGGCAAAATTTGAAAAAATCTGGAATTTTGAGATTTTTATAAGAAAAATTTTGATTAATTTGTTGTTTTTTTTTGGAAAATTAATTTTTAGTACAAAATTTGGAGATTATAGTGAATATTTTGTCTTATTTTCAAAATATTTTGAGAAGGTTGTAATCAAAATTTTTAAATTCACAACATTTTGATTAGTTTTGTGCTATTTTGAAAATATTTCACAACTTTATATAGTTACAATCAAAATTTTGATAAAATTTTGAAAATTTACACAGTTAGTCCGAAATTTTAAGATTTTATTGAATAATTTTGTATAATTTTTTTGAAATATTTTCGACTCTAGATTGCCATTTTAAAAATTTAAATAAAAAAACGAGCATTGTATGCTTTTAATACAAATTCGAAAATAATTGAGTCCTTCTATGAGATAAACTCTGCTCTTTTTCTATCGTTTAAGTTCTCTGAGTTGAAAATTTGAAGATTTTTATGAGAAAATTTCAACTTCGCCAGGAAATTGAATTTAAACAATTCATTAAAAAAAGTTACCCTATATTAGGCGTTACAATTTTGGCCCTCTAATTCAAACTCAGGAGAATAAAATTTGATTAGAAAAATGAAGTTTTTAGTACAAAAATTGCAGTAAAATCTACAAAATATTTTCAATTTTGATATTTTAATAATAAAATTGATGAAAATGTCAAAAAAATTAGTTTAAAATTCGAAAATTCAGTAGTAAAAGCAAATTAAGAGTTTTCAGATAGGTATTTTATGGCAATTTCGAATTTAGGGGCCTTAAATAATAATTTTTTGTAACCCGGACTACATCAAAATCGGTAAAAAATTTGCAGATTGACCCATTTTGAACAATTGAATTGTTAAGCAAGATTTTTTTCGAAAATTTTACTATTAAATCCTTCATCAAATTAATTGGCACCCTTTTAAAAAACTAAGGTTGACGGTCCTGTCTTTATTTCAAAACTAGTTCTAAAAATCAACCCCTAAACCACTGTTGGTTGATTAAAAGTGTGAATTTTCTTATATTGTTACTGAAATTTATGACTTCAAAACTCAAAAATTTTCCAATAAATTCACACATTTGATGTTTTTTTTTTGGCCTGCAAAACCATTAGACTTCAAAATTTAAAATTTCAACTCTTGGCTGTGTCTTTTTTTAAGCCTAAGTTAAGTTTTTGCCACAATTTTTTTATAAGTCTAAGTTATAAAAAAATTGTGCCTCAAACGAGGAAATCATTTGGGATTTAAATCCAAAAAATTAACCCGTCAAAGGAACCAATAAGAATACAAAAATTGATTTGGGAGTTTTTTTTTTTTTTTAATTTTCCATTGTAATTAATGACTACAAATAATTGTCAACGTTATAATTGTTTAGCTTCTTGTGAGATAATCTCTCCATATTAAAATAGGGGAAGTTCCAAATTAAGGGGTTGATTTCTCACGACTTTCATTTCCCGTGTATAACTCTAATAATCTGTTTGTTTTTAGGTGAATTCGTCGATGATTATACAGTACGTGTAATTGATGTATTTGCAATGCCCCAAACTGGTACTGGTGTTAGTGTTGAAGCTGTTGATCCAGTTTTTCAAGCAAAAATGTTGGATATGTTACGACAAACTGGTCGTCCAGAAATGGTAGTCGGTTGGTACCATTCACATCCTGGTTTTGGTTGTTGGTTATCAGGTGTTGATATTAATACACAACAATCATTTGAGGCATTATCCGAACGTGCTGTAGCTGTTGTTGTTGATCCAATACAATCTGTTAAAGGAAAAGTCGTAATTGATGCTTTTCGGTTTGTATAAATTTAACACATATAGAGTCCATCAACCAGTAAGCTGTGATTTTATGAACGTAGGTCTGTTTCTTATTTCAGCAATTTGTCGGTAATGTAGACTATGATCCGTGAATTGTCAATGAATTTTGAAAGAAAAGTTGAATTTCTTTTATGATTTATTTTATATGCTAGAAAATTTTGATTACTCAACTAAATCCACTGATATAGTAGAAAATTTTGAATTTGTTGCCAACTCTATAGTTCAACGACTAATAATATTTATATAGAAACATTGGTAAAATTTATATTCTTAAGTTGGTATCACTGACGAACTAAACGATACTCGTTTGTTTATAAATCAACAATTTAACCTCAAATTTTGTTTTGAAACATGTTTCTTATTTAATGAATTTTGTTTCGTTGATTTTTATTACGTTTTACTGAAATTTGTTGTTTTATTGTTGTTTATTTAAATTTTCCGCTTTCAATGAGTATAAGTGTCAAATTCACTAACCGGTAGTTCCAATAGTAATCTGCATTATCGACATTGAAACAAAGTCACAACTTACTGCGATGATAATTACCATGGTACACTTGATATTTGAGTAAATTAACAATTAAAATATAATTAATTTGTAGATTGATTAATCCAAATATGATGGTTTTGGGTCAGGAGCCACGCCAGACTACATCAAATTTGGGCCATTTACAGAAACCATCTGTACAAGCATTAATTCATGGTTTAAATCGTCATTATTATTCGATTAGTATAAATTATCGTAAGAATGAATTAGAACAGAAAATGTTATTAAATTTACATAAAAAATCATGGATGGATGGTTTAACATTAGCTGATTATAAAAATAATTGTGGCATTAATGAACGGACAGTTGCTGAAGTATTAGAATTGGCAAAGAATTATAATAAAGCATTAGAAGAGGAAGAGAAAATGACACCGGAACAATTGGCTATTAAAAATGTCGGTAAACAAGATCCAAAACGGCATTTAGAAGAGAAAGTTGATGTATTGATGACAAATAATATTGTACAATATTTAGGTGCAATGTTGGATACTGTAGCATTTAAATGATCATCGTTTTCTCATTATTTACGTGTCCCAATTATATTTTTCATTCAAATACGTTTATTATAATTTAATTTTTTTTTTTTTTTAAAGAAAGTAAACTAAATAAATTCGATCTTTATAACAATACCACCAAACTTAACTTAAATCAAATTTTTTTGCAAATATTCGATATAATCAATATTAAAAATAATTCTGGTTAAATGTAGCTACGAAATTTGGTTTAAATTTAGGTTGGTAGAACTTGTTTGTGAACTGCGCAGCTGCAGTAGAGCGAGTACAAGAGAAAGTTCACTTGATTCATAAATATGAATTTTGCTTATTTTGAGCAAATTATTTTAATTTTAACACGTTCAGCCCGGCGCACTTTATCAAAGTCCGGCGGTCCACGCCGTCACACAGAGCAAACTAAAGTCACTGTATATATAAAGTACCGCAATTCAATGTTCAAATGTTTTAGAAAGAGAAGTACATTTTCTAGACACAACATGGCTGCCTGACAGAAGGCGACCTTCCATTTAACAGAAAACAATAAATGATAACCAATAAATGACATTGGTCATCAAAATTTTTAACGCGCCAAATTTAAAAATTTAAATTTTAAATATTTAATGTTGCCTACCCCCTCCAATATAACTGGCAAGAGCCTGCCTTGTTTCATTCTGTTTGAAGTCGGCGTCAAATTTCAGACACAAAATGGATGCCAATTGCGGTACTTTAGATATATAGTGACTTTAGAGCAAACGAGATGTGGACCACCTGTGGTTCACGTTGCTAGATGAATGGAATGCCTGTGAACCACGTGGTGGTTCACGCCGGGCTGAACGTGTTAATTGTTGTGATTTTTAACAGGAATACAAGTACCTCAGAGTCGGCCATGCCTTTGACATTGTGGCTATTTGTAAAATAAATAAATGCTAAATTTAGGAAATTATGGATCAATCTACGACACTATATAATTCAAGCCTGGCCAACTGTGAGATAAATGACCGTGGCGCACTTGATATAACTGTGTATTGAAATCCAAATTGATCGTATACCTAGCCTACCATGGTAATTTACTCTGTAGTTGGCCATGCTTTTGTTTAAACTTCATTATATTTGATATTTTTCAATTGTTCGAACAAAGCTGCGACTTTGAACAGGAGACTATGCTTTGTATGTAAATGAAATTTTTTATAGCGCTAGTTGAAGTACTTTTTAGTTTGGTAGCATTATGTACAAAAATCAGGTATTGGGATCACATGAAGTAGTAAGGGGTATTGATTGAAATGACAATTTTTGAAAGTTTGTCCTAGGATCCTATGAAGTAGAAAGAAGTATTGATTAAGTATTTTGCCAGTTTATATTAGGATCATATGAACTAGAAAGAGTTATTTTAAATGCAAATTGTCAAACTTGTATTAGGATAGATAGAGGTATTTAAATGTCAATTTTTGAAAGTTTATTAGGATCGTATGAGGTAGACAGAGGTATTTGAAATGATAATTTTCGAAAGTTCGCCCTAGGATCTTATGAAGTAGAAAAAAGTATTGATTAAAATGCCAATTTTTGAAAGTTTTTATTAGGATCGTATAAGACAGACAGAGGTATTTTAAATCCAAACGGTCAAATTTGTATTAAGGTAGATAGAGGTATTTAAATGTCAATTTTTGATAGTTTATTAGGATCGTATGAGGTAAACAGATTTATTTGAAATGACAATTTTTGAAAGTTTGTCCTAGGATATTATGAAGTAGAAAGAGGTATTTTAAATGCAAATGGTCAAATTTGTATTAGAATCTTAAATAGATAGAGGTATTTAAATGACAATTTTCGAAAGCTTATATTAGGATCATATGAAACAGGTATTTTGAATTCTAAAAATTCAACCAATCAACAAAGAATACTTCCACTTTCATCCTGAATTAACTTCTCTTACCGCTACCATTCAGCTCCAATGGAACAAAATTCTGACATTTGCCGTATTTGTGTGTGCTTTTAAAGAAATGATAAATGACAAAAAATTTGTTCCACTATTAAAGATTTGTCGGTTTTGTGTCTTTTTATTTGTTCAAACATATAAAATTTAGTGCTGTACGGTGTTATCCTTGCTTGAGAACGGTTTTCATTATCTCGACCACAGTTAACATATTTCTTTAGTGACAGCTTCCATTGGTGGTGGTGGTGGTGGTGGTGGTGGTGACGGTTAGAGAAACACCGTTGTGGCAATGTTGGGATTTTCAGCTTACTACACGACAACGATAACGTGGTCAATTTTTCATTTTCTTTCTTTAGGATTTTTCGTTGAGAAATATCGCTAATAAGCCATGCTGTCACAAATTATTGTCTTTTTTTAGATAGGAACAGTTAAACTGGACTGTATTAGGATCATATGAAGCAACAGAAGGTATTCAAAATATTTTTTAAATCAGAAATTATAGATTCTGAAGATTCCCAACAAAAATGTGGCATTTAGTATCAGGAATACATGAACTGCTAAGAGCTATTATAAATACATTTTTACAATTTTTAATTTAGATTTTACGCATTTTGTGTCAGGATTTTATGTAGTCTCAAGAGGTATTTTGAATACTTTTTCTTAAAAACGGTAATTTTTACAATTTTTAACTAAAATGTTTTGCGTATATCAGGATTACATGAAATAATGAGGGGTATTCAAGTAAATCAGAACTTTCAGAAGTTTCAAGATATCGATAAAGACTGTCATTTTTGCAATTTTATATTAGAAACATCAGAAGTAATAAGAGGTATATGTCAAATATCTTATCAATAATTTCAATTTTTAACTAAAATATTCAAAAATTTGTATTAGGATCACATGAAGTAACAAGAGGTATTCCAAACATTCTTTCTCATAATAGTAATTTCAACTAAAATTTTTAGGTTTGTCTATCGGGATTGCTTGAAGTAGTAAGAGGTATACCACGATCAATTTATTTTCTATTAGATATCGATAAAAACTGTCGTTTTTTAGAAATTTGTATTAGTGTCACATGAAATGATACACGAGATATTTCAAATAATTTTCAGTATTCTTAGTTAATGTTTTAGAAATTTTACATCAGCATATTGTAAAGTGGCAAGAGGTATTCGAATGACTATTATAAAAAAAAAATCTCAGTGATCTATTGTATTAGGATCATATGAATCAATAGAAGGTATTCCTAATACTTTTTTTATCGGGAATTATAGTTTTTCTGAATTTTTAACTAAAATTTTTGGAATACTGTATTAGGATATTATAAAGTTGTAAGTGGTATTCGAATAACTAGCATAAAAAATGTAGGTGCTCTAAAATTGAAACTTTTTGATTTGTATTAGGATCACATGAAAGAATAGGAGGTATTTCGAGTAATTTTTACAATTCTTAATTGAAGTTTTCAAAATTTTGTATCAAGATATTATGAACTGGTAAGAGGTATTTGAATAACCAACATAAAAAAATCTCAATAATCTAAAATTTTGAATTAGGATCGTATGAGTCAATAGGAGGTATTCTTGACAATTTTTATCGCGAATTATAATTGAAATTTTTGAAATTCTGTATCAGGATATTATGAAGTGGTAAGAGGTATTTGAATAACCAACAAAAAAATGTAGATGATCGAAAATTGACACTTTTTAAAATTTTCTATTAGGATCACATGAAATAATAGGAGGCGTTTCAAATAATTTTTACAATTCTTAATTGAAGTTTTCAAAATTTTGTATCAGGATATTATGAAGTGGTAAGAGGTATTTGAATAACTAACAAAAAAATGAAGGTGATCAAAAATTGATACTTTTTAAAATTTTCTGTTAGGATCACATGAAATAATAGGAGGTATTTTAAATAATTTTTACAATTCTTAATTAAAGTTTTAGAAATTTTGTATCAGGATATTATGAAATGATGAGAGGTTGTCGAATGACTTTGTATTAGGATCGCATAAATCAATAGAAGGTATTCCTAATAATTTTTTTCGGGAATTTTAATTTTTCATATTTTTAGCTGATTTTTTTTTAAAATTTTGTGTCAGGATGACATGAAGTGGTATGATGTATTTCAAGTAATTTTCAGTATTCTTAATTAAAGTTTCAGAAATTTTCAATCAGGATATTGTAAAGTCGTAAGAGGTATTCGAATGACTATTACAAAAAAAAAAAATATCTCAGTGATCTAAAATTTTGTATTAGGATCATATGAATCGATAGAAGGTATTCCTAATACTTTTTTTTATCGGGGATTATAGTTTTTCTGAATTTTTAACTAAAATGTTCGGAATTCTGTATCAGGAAATTATGAAGTTGTAAATGGTATTTGAATAACTAGCATAAGAAATGTAGGTGCTCTAAAATTGAAACTTTTTGATTTGTATTAGGATCACATGAAATAATAGGAGGTATTTCGAGTAATTTTTACAACTCTTAATTAAAGTTTTCAAAATTTTGTATCAGGATATTATGAAGTGGTAAGAGGTATTTGACTAACTAACAAAAAAATAAAGGTGATTAAAAATTGATACTTTTTAAAATTTTTTGTAAGGATCACATGAAATACTAAGAGGTATTTTAAATAATTTTTACATTTCTTAATTAATGTTTTAGAAATTTTGTATCAGGATATTATGAAATGGTGAGAGGTTGTCGAATGACTTTGTATTAGGATCGCATAAATCCGTAGGAGGTATTCCTAATAATTTTGTTCGGGAATTATAATTTTTCATATTTTTAACTGAATTTTTTAAAATTTTCAATCAGGATGATATGAAGTGGTACGAGGTATTCGAATAACTAACATAAAAATTTCGGTGATCTAAAATTGATTCTTTAACATTTTATATTAGGATTACATGAAGGGAAAGTTGTAATTTTTGGTTTTTAATTTATAATGATGAACCACAAATTCATGCCTTTTTAGTTGCGAAAAGAGATTAGCGAACAAGGTTGTGTTTGATTAGGATTAAGGGATCAACAAATAAAAGATCCACCACGAATTTTTTGACTGAGTAATTCGTTTATAAAGTCAATACCTTTATACAGAAAATGATTACACAATTATTAGATTAATAATTAATAGTTTAGCAGGTATTGTACTAAAAATGCCTATAATTTTTCTTGTTTACTTTTTTTCTCAAATAATTATTGCTTTCCCTATAAAATAATAGTTAATTAATCCGATAATTAATTATCATAATTAGAAAAAAAAAAGAAGACTAGTTGTGTCGCTCCTCTGGAACTGGTGCTATAAGTCTTTGTAAACTCAAATATTCATTACCGGAACGTGGCCGTAATGTACAACTGGGCGGCGGCGGTGGCACCACATCATTAGAACTATGCGACGATAATGATAACGTTTCAAAATAATCGGACATATCCGATGTACCACTACTAGTTGAACCAGATGGACAAACAGGAACTTCAGCTTCGGCACTAGACGATTTAATTTCGTTTTTATTGAATTGAAAACTCAAATCGCGCAATGGATCCGACGATTTCGAACGTCTCGGCAATGTTTGTATTGTTGTTGGATTTGTTGTTGTGAATAATTGTTGGCGACGTGGCAATTCGAACACACCAGAATCGTTTGAACTGGACGAATCACGATTCGATTTACATGGTACGGATGATGAACGACGTACGGCCGTTAATGATTGTTGTGATGAACAATGGCACGGTGATGTTGTTGTTGTTGTTGTTGTTGTTATTGTCGTTTCAGTTTCTTGTTCGCAACGGCTTGATGAATCGGCGGAATTTGAACGTTTCCGTTTCAAATCTAAATTATCTGTTGAATCTAATAGTTGTTTTCTTTGATATACATTCGTTATATGTAACATTGATGAGCCGGATGGTTTGTTTGTACGGTCTAATGTTGGACCTAAATTCGGGTTACTATTGGATAGAGCACGGCCTAAACGTTGTTTAACGGCCGGCGACATTGGTATATAGCCGGGATGTGGTTGGTTCGGTTTATTTGTTGATGGTTCCATCATGAGGTAGTCGTCTTGAGCATGGCCGCATTTGCTACATAAAGATCGAGCTTTCTCAATCATCTCTCTACTATTTTCGTACAATTTTAATGTTTGAGCAAATTCCATATTTTCGTAATTGGAAGAGCATTGATTCGATGCAATTGCAATTGTTGTTGTATCTACAACACCTGTTATTGTTGTTGTTGTATCAGTAATATTCGTTGTTGTTGTTGTTGTAGTTGTAATTGTTGATAATGATGTGGTAGTTATTGGAGTTATATTGGCATAATTTGCTACTGCTAATTGTTGGTTACGGTGGCATTTTTTACTCAAATCAACAGTTGCATAAAGTGCATTAATATCATCACCGCCCGACCAGCAGGACATCAAACGTTGACACACACATGGACGTTCTGGTTCCGGTTGACGGACACGAATCACACAACCACACGGCTTATAAACTGTATCGAACATGCATTCTTTTAATTTTCTTGGTGTATCATAATGTTCATCTGGTCTAGGTTCCTATCAACAAAAAAAAATTAATAACCTTTATTGCATCTCCAAAAAAAGATGAGCAACAAAAGAATATTTCCTCTCCAGAACGAAAAGGGGAGCTTTTCCACACTATAGCAGAAAAACGCTACCTTTCGCACTAGAAGTTTTTCGCATTAGTACGGGATATTACTTTTCCGCACTAGGAAAATGAACTTTTTTGCGCTACTGTAGTCCGCTCTTGTGCGGCAAAAACTTTTCCATAATAGAAAATTCATTCTTCAAGTGCCTAAAAGTACTTTTCCGGTCTAGGGTGTAAAAAGTGCAATTTTTGCTCCTCCTACTTCTGTTTAGAAATTAAGCTCTAGTGCGAAAAAGTATTTTTCTGCACTAGAAAAACGAAGCTTACGTACTATTTTAGAGCGGAAAAGTACTTTTTTACGATTGTATAGAAACGGTCAAATTTCCAACTTGTTTTGCATGTGCAAAACACTCTATTGCTGTAGAATGTGATGTTTCTTACCAACAGTAGCTCGTTTCTGATTGCTTTTCAGCGTGCGGAAAAGTAGTTCAGTAACTGAAAAATATATTCACCTTGCGGAAAAGTGCATTTTTCACACGCTGAATATATTCAGATTTGTTACTGAAACATGACTAATGATAACAATAATGCAATCTGTCATTATGACAATTTGACGGTACCACTGTCAAAGAAAATCTACATTTGTAAATGCTTATTCTATTTAATTGAAAAAAAAATTGATATTTTTGACTGATAATAAAACTTCCAGGAATAATTTTTCAGTTTCTGTTCAATCGTAGAAAAAACAATGTATCTAGCTTGAATGGAAACGGCTTTTGTGAAACTCGTGTGATTGAAACACTCGCTAACGTTCGTACTTCAACGTATAGACTTGTTCCACTCTTGATAGATAAATTACTATTTCCGTACTAGAGTGCAAAAAATGCTCTTTTCTGCTCCTGTGCAAAAAAAACTTTTTGCTTTAGTGTAGAAAAGTTTATTTTTCTAGTGCAGAAAAGCATGATTTTCGATTCTAGTGTGGAACAGTGTACTTCTTCGCACTAGAAAATGCAAAATTTATATTCTAGTGGAAAATTCCACAATAGAGTGGAAAAATACACTGTTTCATAGTAGAACGTTCTAAAGTAGAAAACCGATTTTATGGGTTCGAACGGTAAAAGGTACTTTTCCACAACAGAAAAGCGAAAAGAGACTTTTCCGCACTAGAGCAGAACAGGGAATTTTTCAGTACAGATTTTACCTCGGCTATCATTGTATTAATGGTAATGATAACTTTTAATGTTTCATTAGAAGTATTTTGCTACATTGTTTTTGTTTATTTCCAGATTACAGCCGTAATTTTTCAGTTTCTGTTCAATTACAAAAAAAAGTAGATCTAACTCCTGTGGAAACGGCCTTTGTCAAATTCGTATGAATGAAGAACTCACTAACGCTTGTTAGACTAACTAATTTTTTTCGATTTAATTGCTTGTGGAAAGCGCTTGATTGTTACAGCGTGCGGAAAAGTGCCCTTCTGCACTATTCCAATAAGATAAAGGACATTTTTCTGTTTACTTGCCATATCTGACTCGAACGGGAAAAGTTCTTTGTGAAACTCGTATGATTGAAGCATTCGCAAACGAATACAAACCCGTTTCACAAAGGCGTAATATCTAATTGGCCCTCCGAAGCGCAGTCTATTTCACAGTAGAGCAGAAAATACGACTTTTCCGCACGCTTAATCAATTTCCACATCTGTTACTACAATATAACTTCAACGTACACACTTTGTTCACAAAGATGTAGTTTCCACTCTTGTTAGATGAATACAGAGAACCAAATTTTATTGTCACACGCCCAAAAAACTTTATCACAATCTTATAGGATTCCAAAAAACTGTCATATATTCAGTTAATTTTGCCTTACCAAAATGGTGAATTTTTGATAAAAGCATTTATGTCAAAATTATTTGTTGTATGACAAAATTAATTGAATATATGACAAAGTTTTTTGGATAGATGGCAATAGAAGTTTATTTATTGTAACTATTTTTTGGCTTTCTGAATTTCCCAATTTTGGTATTTAGAGTGAAAAAACTTTTATTGTCACATGTCTAAAAAATTTTGCCATGGTCCAAAAAACTTTGTCACAATTAACAAACTATATCATACAAACAATTAATTTTACCAAAATTCGCTTTTTTGATATGTCAAGATTATTTGACCTACGAGGTGTGTAAATTAAGTAATGAGACTGGCAACGTTGCGTTTGATCTGGCAACACTGGAAGCGCGGGGCTTAGTGGGGCGGCAGAGGAACATGTGATTTACCTTCAGTACGAGTTTGAACCCGCTCGAGTCATTTGGTTGTGCGTAGCGACTGTTTCTGTGAAACAGTTTTTTCTATTGTGTTCTAAAAATGAATGACATCAATTTCGAGCAACGGTGTGCTATCAGGTTTTGCTTCAGATTTGGGCACAGTGCAACGGAAACTCTTCTTAAACTTCAGCAGGCCTATGGAGATAGTGTTTTGTCACGGGCCCAGGTTTTTCGGTGGTTTAAGGCATCTTTAGAAGGAAGAGAGTCGATTGAAGATGAACCACGAAGCGGAAGGCCTTCATCTTCAAGAACCAATGAAAATGTCGACAGAATCGGGGATCTTGTGCGTTCAGATCGTCGGTTGACAGTCAGAATGATAGGGGAAGAGTTCAATTTGACTCACACCACCGTTCATCAAATTTTGACCAATGAATTGGGGATGAGAAAAATCTGCGCAAAAATGGTTCCAAAAAACCTTTCGCAAGACCAAAAGGTACCTTGACTTTTTGGATTCAATTGAAAATGACCCCCATTTTCTGGAACGTGTCATTACTGGTGACGAGACTTGGGTGTTTGAGTACGACCCAGAAACCAAGCGCCAGAGCATGGAGTGGCACACTTCAACCTCTCCAAGGCCAAAAAAGGCAAGGATGGCGAAGTCAAAAATCGAATGCATGCTGATTTGTTTTTTCGATATCCACGAAATCGTCCACAAAGAGTTTGTACCCCAAGGTCAAACGGTCAATCAATACTTTTACCGAGAGGTTCTTGAAAGACTTCGAAAAAGGGTCATTCGTGTGAGACCAAACATCAAGAACAAGTGGGTGTTGCATCACGATAATGCTCCTTGTCACGCAGCAATTTCAATAAACGAGTTTTTGGCCAGTAAAAACATTCTTGTGGCTCCTCAGTCTCCTTATTCGCCTGACTTGAGTCCTTGTGACTTTTTTCTCTTCGCAAAGTTGAAAAATTACCTCAAGGGAAATCATTTTGGGACAGTCGAAAAAATTCAAACGGCTGTAACCGACCAGCTGAAGGTTATTTCAGTATCGGAGTTCCAGCACTGCTATAAGGAGTGGAAGAAACGTCTCCTGCGCTGTGTGGCCTCAGAAGGAAGTTATTTTGAAGGTGACAATATCAAATTGTAATTCTTTTTGTATTAAAAATTAAAAAAAAATCAGTCTCATTACTTAATTTACAGACCTCGTATTATGGTATAGGTTTTTTGCTTGTGTGACAAAGTTTTCTTGGACATGTGTCAATAAAAGTTTGTCACTATATTTAGAAAACTGTCAAATTGAACTTACCACCGGATATGGTATTTTCGGAATGTCGTAATTTTCATAAGACGGAGCTGTTGATTTTTTCGGCGATGTTGTCGCCGAATTAGCCGGTTTTGGTGGTCTAGCCGGTGGTTTTGTAACAGTTTGACTCCAACCGCTACTATCTGAACCACTACTGATTGAATGACGGTCACAAGTATGTTCCCAGCATGGTGTCGTTGTTGTTGTCGTCATTGTTACAGTTGCTGTTGATGATCTTGATAATGCACCAAGTTTACTAATACAACTCATACAACGTTCAATCGGCGGTGGACCCCAACCATCATTCGATATACTATCACCACAACCATAATTACTTTCCAAATCTGTATAAGGTGAATCAGCACGCGATGATATCAATGATTGTTCACAGAATTCGATAGCGGCACGGCCATCGTTGCGTAACGGTGGACGTCTTGGACTATCCATCACTATTCCACAAATAAACAAACAAAAATCGAATCAATTATTAAAAAAAAATATTAATTACCGGACATATTTCTAGAAACAGGCCGTCTTCTTGCCGAATGCAACTGTCCCATAGCTGCCATTTTCAACGTGGACGTAATCTCATCACCTTGATCGGTTAATAAAACATGAAGACCTTCACCACGTCCACAACGTGAACCACCTTCAAAACAAAATCGCCCCTCAACAACCCCATAACGACGTAAATTATTAATCAACCATTCACCAGCTACACGTGGTGGTACACCAGTTGTTAAACAAAAACCACGCTCTTGTACATGTAAACGTGCTGGTCCAGGTGGTAAACGTGATTTTGATGGTGCCGTTGATACTAATACTAAAAAATGTGGACCATCACCTAAATGTGAACTTAATTTAACTTGCCATTGCATTAAACGTTCACGATTATCAAATGCTAATACAACAACAACATCTTGGCATAATATTGCCACTGTATGTGATTCTTTATCTAATGTAAAACCAGTTTCTAAACCTAAAAATTGTTGTAATGATAATGATGCTTTCGTTTGGCCTTGTTTGTAGCGATCTTTTGAGTCGCGATATAGTTGCAAGTGGAGGCAATCTGCAACAAAACAAGACGATTGACATCAAAATTCGGCCAACTAACAACTATTTAAGACATTCAAAATGGGTTGCTCCAGGTTGACGGGCACGAGACATTTGAATTTGCAACAATACTAACTAAATGCTAACGTCACATAACCTAGTGCAAACCACCTTTAGAAAAAGTTTTGAGCAAACTTAGAACATCCACTTTAAATCCTACTATGGGCACTCTTTTAATTAGGACATATCTAAATATAACCCTTAGAGGTAATAAAAATTAAAGTAAAAGCGATGAAGATGGAAGAGAAAAAGAAAATAAGTCAGAAAGGTAGAGCAGAGGAAGATAGGAGGGAAGGATATAAAGGAAGAAAAATTCGAGAGTGATAAAAAATGAAGGAAAAAGGGAGGACTATATGAAAGAAATCAAGCAAGTATCGAAAGTTGGCAAGAAATCAGGTGGGAAAAAAACATAACTGGAAAGAGAGATGTCGAGGGAATACAAGAAAGAAATAAAGAAATATTGAAGAAAAGGAAGATAATTGGAAAATATAGCCCAAGAAAGACAGGGAAGAATGAAAAAGAGGAATAAAAAACTTGAGAGCTATGAGTAAGAAAGTAGAAGGAAAAGAGAAGGAGAAAGAAAGAAAACTAAATAAGAAAAGAACAGAAAGGAAGGATGAAAAACTAAGAGAAATAAAGAAAGAAATTGAAAGAACAAAGATACAAAGGAAGAAGAAAGAAAGGAAGATGCAAACCAAAGATGAAAAGACCTGAAGAAGTAGAGAGAAAGAAAGTCAAAAAGAAAGGAGAGAACAAAACGAAGATAGGAAAGAAGGATATAAAGCAAGAAAGATGAAAAAATGAAGAGAAAAGAGAGGAATATGGGAAAGAACTGGGAGATAACGAAAAGGAAGAGTCATAACTGGAAAAGAAGTAATTCAGGAGAAAAGTAAAGAAAGAAATCAAGCAGAATTATAGAAAGTTAGCAAGAAAACCAGGTGAGGAAGACAAATACACAAATGGAAAGACAGGTGTCGAAGAAAGACAGGGAAGAAATAAAGAAATGAAGAAATATTTTAGAAAAGGAAGATACATCCGAAGAAATAGAGAAGAATGAAAAAGAGGAATAAAAAACGGCAGAAATACAGAAGAAAGTATAAGTGAAAGAGGAGGAAGAAGAAAACTGAAGCAACAAAGACGCAAAAGAAAAAAGAATAGAGATAAAGAAAAGAGAAAGCGGAAGAAAGATGGAAATGAATGAAGAAAGAGTGGAGAGGAAGGAAGATAAATAGAAAAGAAAGAAAGATACAAATGAAGAAACCCTGAAGATAAAAGAAATAAACGACAGAAGACATAAAGCAACTGGAAAAGGATACAAAGGAAGAATAATAAGAACGAAGAAAGATAGAAGAGGAAGAATAACGTCATATAAACAGGACAAATTTTAAAAGTTTAGGAAAAAGTAAATAATAAACTTAAAGCAGTAGTAATGGTAATATCCCGGCGCCTCCACCATTTTTAACACCGATTTTACTGACTGTGAATGTACGAATTTCGTCTCGATTTGCTTCAATTTCGTTCAAATTTATCTTTCTTTTTTGAAAAGTCAAATTTTTCTGAATACGTGTACATGATTTGCACCATTTCCATTATCGAACAAATCAAATTTTCACTCAATAAAACCCGAAAATGGTGATTTTTATTATTAAAGAAATGTCACAATCATAAAAACATGTACGTACAACATAATGATTTATTCACTACTACAACAATGAGGCAAAAAAAATAAAGTCCAATTTTATCTCTTTAGGCTAATAATAATTAACAATAAATAATGGATACAAAGAGATAGAGAGAAATTGAAGGGTATCCTCCAGTTTCTCTATCGCTTATTATTCATAACTATCGTAGTAGTAGCCTCCAGGTTTCGTTTCTTCTACTATGCGACCAACCAGCCGACCATTCATCCATCTATCCGACCACCCTCCCCCCAACACCATTGAGATTTAAGAGGGTGAAACAAAGATGGATAGTGTAATGAACTAAGGGGTACAACACAACGCAACAACTCGACTAAAGTTCACCCAGATGTATTTTATATTAACATTGTTAACATACAATATTGAAAGGCGTCCTGTAAGCTTGTGTGTTGTATAAAGGTGAAAGATTAAATTGTTGGTTGGTTGACTATAGGGGAAGGAAAAACGTTAAATTCTGTACGCTTGTAAGTCTGCAGGGAATTTATTCGATGTTTATTTTTAATAAATCCATTTGATACTTAATTTAAATCCTATTATTAATGTAACTATATGTACGTTTACATACGTCTATAGTTTTAAATAAATGAATTCGTATCGATTTTTTTACTTTGATTTGTTTTATGAATAATTAGTGATTCAATTAGTATGCAATATTTAACGATTTATTTTCAAGTTGATTGAACTATAAACATCTTAACTTTTAGTGTTGCAAAATTTCGTTCGTCCCATTTGTTATTTTATCACTTAATTTTATATTCTAAGTTGTCTTCTCTTTCGAATTTTGTTATTCGAAAGGAAAAATAGAAAAGAAGAAAGGCAGGCAGAAAATGAAATCGGGAGACAAAGAAAGAAATGGAGAAAAACAGAGAGCAAAAGGGAGCAAAGGAGAGAAAAAACGAAAGGCAGAAGAGAAATAAAGAAGAGCAAAAAAATGAAGATATAAAGGAAAAAATACAGGATAGGTATGGAAAGAAATAACAGAAAGAAAAAAGGAGGCGACAGAAAAAGAAAGAAAGAAAAACAAATACAAGGAACCAAAGATATGAGAGAAAGAAGGAAATGAGAAAAAAATACTAAGAAAGGAAATAAAATAAAGGAAGGAAGGAGGAAAGAAAGAAGTAAGAAAGAGACGAAGAAAGAAGGGATGTAATAAAGAGAAAGAAATTTAGAAAGAAAGAAGATTAAAAGGAGAAGAAAGAAAGAAAGACGAAAAAAGAAGAAAGATAAAAAAGAGAAGAAAGAAAGAAGGAACGAAAGAATGAAAGAAAGAAAAAAGAAAGAGAGAAAGAAAGAAAAACTGTTGAAAAAAGAAAATTGGAAAAAGATGAGAAACAATAAAGAAGATACGAAAAAGAGAAAAAGTTCAGAAAGGAACAATAAAAAATGAAGAAAAAGAAGAGAGACAGATCTAAAGGAAGAAAGATAGGATAGAAAGAAAGAAATAAACAGAAAAGGAAAGGAAACAATTCAATTATTTTTACAGTCGTATTCTCTAACTTTTTGACGAATCATTACCATGACAAACTTGGAGATCGACGGTTTTTTTTACAACATAGTTTCTATCTCACTCTTTATTCTTCTGTTATAGGTGTAGTTGAAAAGAGACAACAAAAGTCTACAGCGTTTGTCATGGTAACAAATTGTTAAACAGTTAGAGAATACCACTAATTTCTCCCTATTTGTATCTTTATTGTTAGATTAATAAGCGCTTTTATACTTTTTCAGTATGATTTTTTTTTTGAATTTTGTACAAGATTTCAATTTCTAAACGGTTCAAATTTTATTCCAACTTTCCCAATAATCTTTTCTTTTAATCTTAAACGAAATTGAAAGTAAATGTTATGCTTTAAAACTTTGAAAAAACATAAAAAATTGATGGTGTTTTGTTTGAATTTCAAACAGTTCTCCTCGGCTGTATTTATACAAATGCTGACTTCCGAATTTTTGACAATATTAAGCTCTTTATGTTGACGAAATATAACCTCGAATTCGGAAATATTCCACTGCTAGAACTTAAATCGAAATGGCTTGAAAGAATTTTTCAAAATATTCAATTCACTATAATTACTAAAGGAATAACCCGGCGCATCCACCATTTGTGCACAAATCTCTATTCGATTTTTCTCAATTTTAATGCCGATTCAACCAATAACGGCCACATATCAATTCTAAATTTATCCGTCTAATCGATTAAACGTGTAACCGTTCTTGTCAATTTATTTCAACGAGAAATTGGACAATTCTTCCTATTTTAACTCGAATTGAATCGCACAAAATAGAAGAGTCGAACGGACAAAAAAAAAAACCCGGAGATAATCCATGAAAATACTGTTGACTAGAAACAGATTTGCACTTTGTTTTCGATAAGAGACCTTCGTGAAAGAATGGAATAGGGACAACAAGATGAAGAACAAGAACTAGAGGGTGAGAGAGATCGAATTGATCTAGTTTGTGTACAGTTTTTTCGTCGCCCTTCTCGTTTTCAGTTCGATAACAAACAGGCTTAGAAAATTGTAAGATTTCACACTTTTTCTTCGATTTTTTCGTATTGAAACAACAACAAAGACACAATGTTGCATACAAAAGAGATATCAGTTGTTGATGTTGTTAGTGGTGGTGGTGGTGACAAATACTAGTTCGAATCTAGAAGGGCGGAAGAGATAAACGACAGATTTCAACTAAACCGCAACGGTGCAAACAAAACATTTTTCTTTATCGGTTACGCATTTGTCTTAGAGGGAAAGATTCCCAGGTGTCCCTCGCCGATTTCAATGAAATTTACATGAGTTTTCCATCATTGAAGTAAAAGAAATCGGCCAAAAATCTGTCTAGGGGGTGAAATCGCTGCTCAAAGTATCTTCAGATGGTGAATATCGCGATAGAGTCAAAGTGACTTTAGCGAATTTCCCTATGAGCTACTTAGTTCTAATTTGGTCAAAATGTTGCTTAAGAGCTAGCCTACAAATTTTCGCCCTGTAATTAAAGATTCAAACCCTCCAAATAATTTCATTAGTTTCATTTTGATTGTAAATGTGTGACTTAAATCGGAGAGGGACACCTGAGTGTGTTGTCTTGTGAGTTGAATTGGTTTGTATTTATAGAAAAATTGGGGTTGAAAATATTTCGAATATAATTCGAATTGAATGGCTCTAAAGTTTCTTTGTAATTAGTGTGAAAGTTGAGTAGAAGCGTGTCGTATTGAGCAACATTTGTCCGGCTTTAGTTGTCCTGTATTGATGTTTTAATTATCGTCCATCTGAATTATTTCCAACTAATAATTGTATGTAATTCATTTAGTAATTGAATTTAAATTTAACGATGCAAAATGTTTGTACATTTACACTAAATGTGTACTCAAATTAGGAAATTGTAATGTTTTCCATTAGTGTCATTGCAAATCCGAGCAATAAATCTAAAAAATTTAACAAATCATCGATTATTGAGTGTTGAAAACGAGTTATTTTATATTATATCATTTTATATTTGGTTGATGGTGGGTGAAATAAGTTAAGGGTTGGAAATTCGTGTATATAGAAAAGGGCGTGTGGTGTAATTCAACTTTTATTCGTTCGGATTTTCAAGTTCTTCCCAGATAAACTTCAACAACAATATGAACCTTTTTCCACCAACAGTACAACAGATAAAATACAAAATCTGTCGACAGTTAGCGATCCGTGAAATTGCGTAAGGGAAGTTGAGGAAGCCACCAAGACCGTCGGTATAGGTTGAGTAGATACCGTGCCATCTTGACACGTCCTCTAATCATTACTTTTCCCCCAATTTATTCAACAATAAGAAATTAACAAAAAAAAAAAATGAAATCCGTCCTAATAATAATAGTTAGACGCATGTGGTACTTGGTCCGTTAATTACAAACAACTAGCCATTGTTTGAACGTAGTGCGCGTCATTGTAATATAAATACCCCCTTGAGTTTCCCTTTTATTAAAGGTTAGAGGGTTGTGTCTTCGTGCCAACTCCCTAATTACACAATAGTAGCCTCTTTCTCTTAACTGAACTGTACCTATTCGTTGTATTCAGTTGGAAGTACAATCGTAAAATCTCTGATCTAAAACCGGATGGGTAATTTCTCTATTTTCAGGAGGGGTTGAGATTTTCACCATATAGTTTTTCTAATAAAAGTCTAGACTTGTAGTAAATGAACGATATATAAATAGTTAAAAAATAACACAATACCGAATTCAACAAAACAGGAAACCAATAAATTTATTATATTTTTCAAAGAAACTTGTAACGACGGGGTGGTTGAAAATTAAGGCTAGCAAAAATATAGACGAATAAAGAGAAGAAAATAACAGGGAAGCTATTTTCCATATATTCAAATTAATTATAGTCAACATCAGTTAGTAATAGCGCAATAAACTGTGGAGTACGTGAATGTTGAATTTTTTTCAAAGATGAAAAATTTCATTATAATGAAAAAATACGGTAATTCACCGACACATGTTCATCATTAATAACAACTGACCAAAAAGAATATATATGTGATAGTCAATTGTTTCATCCCTCTACTATTATCTACCATTTTCATCCCCTATTTATCCCTAACCACTCACCGGTCATTTGTCTATAATAGTGATTTTCATTTATGACACGATATTTTGTTCTCGAAAAGGGCGGGGGAGAGGCTACACGCTTTGATAGTAATTTAGAGACACGTGGCGCCGTTTAATCCACCACCACCATCTCTATTATGAATGGATCTAGTATTAAAAAGGGGCGAATATCGAAAATTCTTTGTTGTAATTCCTTCAAAGAAGAAGTCCACTTTATTTGAGGCAAACTTTCCGTAAATTGTGAATTTTTATTGAAAAAAATTCAAAATTTTGAGCCCGATTTTAGCACATTTCTAAAAAATTAAGATTTATTTCAGATAAGAATTCAAAAACTGAAATTGAAAGACTTCATGTCTTCATGTTTTGAAATTTTGGCAAAATTTTGTTCGCACCCTTAACTAATTCAAACGCCTTAACAATTTTTGGATCAATTTCTTACACTCCTTATAGTCCCGAAAGATATAAGAAATTGAGCAAAACTTCTTGTAACCCTCGAAATTTTGCATAAGAGCCAAAAAAAGTAGTGAAAGCTCGTTGTAATACCTCAAAATTAGGCCATTTTTTCACATTTTATCAAAAATAATGAAAATTAATAAAAACTAGTTATTCCAGATTCCATCCCTTCACATTTTGAAACTTCATTGAATTTTGGGTAGCACCCTTCACTAATTAAAACGTTCCGACAATTTTTGGACCAGTGCTTCTCTGTACTGTGAACGAATCTGGTATTGAAAAAGGGCGAATATTGTCAATTCTTTGTTGTAATTCCGTCTAGTTTTAAACGGTAACTTGTCTTTATTTAATGCAAACTTTCCGAAAATTGTGAATTTTTATTAAGTTTTTATTTTCAAAATTTTGAGATTTTGGGATAAAAATTAGCTTGATTTTTCATACTTTCCAAAAATTCAAGATTAATTTCAAACACTGCACTAGATAAGCCTTCAAAAACTAAAATTCCAAGACTTCATGTCTTTATGTTTTGAAATTTTGGCAAAATTTTGTTAGCACCCTTAACTAATTCAAACGCCTTAACAATTTTTGGATCAATTTCTTACACTCCTTATAGTCCCGAAAGATATAAGAAATTGAGCAAAACTTCTTGTAACCCTCGAAATTTTGCATAAGAGCCAAAAAAGTAGTGAAAGCTCTTTGTAATACCTCAAAATTAGGCCATTTTTTCACATTTTATCAAAAATAATGAAAATTAATAAAAACTAGTTATTCCAGACTCCATCCCTTCACATTTTGAAACTTCATTGAATTTTGGGTAGCACCCTTCACTAATTAAAACGTTCCGACAATTTTTGGATCAGTGCTTCTCTATTATGGGCGAATCTAGTATTGAAAATGGGCGAATATCGCCAATTCTTTGTTGTAATTCCTTCAAAGGAAGAAGTCCACTTTTAAACGGTTACCTATCTTTATTTAAGGGCAAACTTCCCGAAAATTGTGAATTTTTATTAAATTTCTATTTTCAAAATTTTGAGATTTTTGGGTAAGAATTAGCCTGATTTTTAACACTTTTCAAAAACTCAAGATTAATTTCAAACACTGTACTAGATAAGCCTTCAAAAACTGAAATTCTAAGACTTCATGTCTTCATGTTTTGAAATTTTAGCAAAATTTTGTAAGCACCCTTAACTAATTCAAATGTCTTAACAATTTTTCGATCAGTTTCTTAAACACTTTATAGTCTCGAATGATATAAGAAATAGATCAAAACTTCTTGTAACCCTTGAAATTTTGTATTAGTGCCAAAAGCTCTTTGAAATACCTCAAAATTAGACCATTTTTTCACATTTTATCAAAAATAATGAAAATTAATAAAAACTAGTTATTCCAGACTCCATCCTTTCACATTTTGAAACTTCATTGAATTTTGGCTAGCACCCTTCACTAATTAAAACGTTCCGACAATTCTTGCTTCTCTATTATGAAGTAATCTAGTATTGAAAAGGGGCGAATAGCGCCAATTCTTTGTTGTAATTCCTTCAAAGGAAGAAGTCCACTTTTAACGGTTACCTGTCTTTATTTAAGGGCAAACTTCCCGAAAATTGTGAATTTTACCTGTCTTTATTCAAGGCAAACTTTCCGAAAATTGTGAATTTTTATTAAGGTTTTTAGTTTCAAAATTTTAAGATTTTGGTGTAAGAATTGGCCTGATTTTTAACACTTTCCAAAAACTCAAGATTAATTTCAAACACTGCGCTAGATAAGCCTTCAAAAACTGAAATTCCAAGACTTCATGTTTTGAAATTTTGACAAAATTTTTGGATCAATTTTTTAAACTCTTTACAGACCTGAATGATATCAGAAATTGAGCAAAACTTCTTATAACCCTTGAAATTTTGTATTAGGGCCAAAAAAGTAGTGAAAGATCTTTGAAATATGTCAAAATTAGACCATTTTTTTCAAAAATAATGACAATAAAAACTCCAGACTCTATCCCTTCACATTTTGAACCTTCTTTGAATTTTGGCTAGCACCCTCATTGATCAAAATGTTCCAACAATTTTTGGATCAGTGCTTCTCAAACTGACCACAAATTCCCCTACTGTTCAACGTTTGAGAAACACTGATCGAATACACACATTCAGCCCTTTAGCCCCATGTGTATAGTGGAAAAAATACTAACGATCTCTCTTCTGTCCTCGTCTAAAACGTCTTTAATTCTCCAGCTCTTAAAACTAATACAGAATGAAGCATACACGCACATACACACACACAAACAAACAAGATTGATGAGTCCCACGGTTCGTATAAATGGTTGCACCATCTGTGCTTCACGTCATATTACACGGTAATAAATTGATTACGATACAAAAATATTATAGTGTGTTAGAAATGTACAGTGAGACTGGCTAACAATCACAATTAATGTCATGAGATTTGTGTATTTTTTGTTTAATATTTAGTCTGGAAATATGATAGACAAATGGGATATTTATATTAAATTATCCACGAGTTCCTTCTATCTCTCTAAAAAAACTTACACTCTTCCTATAATCCTTATCGATAAAGCTGCAGATTCAAGGCACCATTACCGACAATTTTTGGAAGATTTAGAACAGATTTCTACGTAAAAGTCAATGCGGTGGCTGTGCGGATATAAGATGGGAGAAGTAGCTGGAAAACTCTACTCTTCAAACAACTAACGAAAAATCCAATCGTATTATCATAATCCTGAATAACAAGCTACTGGTAGGTGATGTGCTTTCGTTTGAAATAAACGACATTTGAAGCTTCTGTTCGCCGATAGAACAGGTGGATCTAGAATTGTCAATTTACAGTTTTATTTGTCGTTTTAGATCCGCAATTCATTCGATAATTAAACGTATTTTAATGGGAAAATTTGATAATAAAATCAGACCATCCAGCAATTTTCCAACTAGGTAAATCTCACTTAAATGACTTTAGATTTGCAAATAAATCAACTAATTGCCTGTCTATAAGCGTTTTTTTTTTGTTTGTTCTTTCTTTTTTGTTTTAATGAAAGAAGTTGATATACGGATCATTTATCTCTCATTCTTGATTTCTTCTATGTGTCATAAATTATTGACCGTAAAACCCGCACAAAAAGAAATTGGTGAATAAAGACACGATCTTGCACCCTTGTTCGATTTTCTTTATCCCAAAGGTCTCGTTAAGGAACAACTCCTAAGACTAGTCAACATTCAAACGCAGGATCAATGAAAGTGGCAAAGCTTGCTTTTGCTTAGAACGTTCGTTTCACAAAATTCACTTTTCCACATTTTCTGTATTGTTACGCTGACCACAGCTTGCGTTTGATGTTCTTCTGTTGTTGTTCTAAAGCACACTTTATCCATACAAAAGAAACAATTTCTTTAATTATCCACATACAACGCATTCAACTGGAACTAGTCAGCAACTATTTGAAGCTTACTGTTTTTGGTGAAAAGACCTAGCAAAGTAAATTATACACACCGATCCCTTTTCCCGTTCGTCTTCTATACTAGATACGTCCGTATTTATATGGGGGAGGGAGGCTTAATCCTCCCTTTGCTTTAGTCGGATTACGGCTGCTTTTACGTTTTATATTCGCTTACATTTTGCTTTACGTATACAATAATAATATGAAAGTTTGGAAATATGTCTTATTTTTGTCAATGTTCAAACTTTCTTCTACCTACTACTGTGATGGAACTTTTTGTAATATTTCAAAAATAATCTTGTATACCCTTTAAAAGTTATAGGACGATCTTAAATCATCAGCAGGTTTCCATGGAATCGCAATTTTCGACACAATTCTACCGGATCGATTATTCAAAAGTATAACAGAATAGTTCAAAGAAAAGTCCTATTAGTTGGCGAGCAAAGCTTAGAAGAACGACAAAAACAACTATACAAAGACCTTTGGGCTATTCTTCATCGTTTTATGTGTACAATTGATTGGTGAAAATTACGATATTCCATAAAAAAGCGTTTATTGATCGAATTTTCGATGAGTTTCCTCTTTTTGCTAAAATGCTCATTCTAAGAATCCTTAAAAGTTGAATGAAATTCTTCAAAATTTTCAACGATTTCAATCACAAATTCAACAACTCTCGTCTGCTAGTTGTAGTTTAGTCTTGAAGTTTTGTTCAATTTCCTAAACTATAGTGGCGGTTGTATAGCAACAGCTCCAACTTCAAAAGCAACCCGATCTTGATAGCAATTCCCTTTATGTATGGCTGTGTTTGTGTGTAGATCTTTTAGTAAATGCGACACTATTGCCTTTTGTTTATTTAGTAAACGAACAATGTAATTATACGAATTACTTTTGTAATTCCACCCTTATTACATCCTGAAATCATTTCTTTTGTTGTGTGAATCAAGAAAAATTTTCACCGGATAGAGGGTAGATTTGCAGTTATTAACATTTGACATCTGCATTTATACAGGGTGAACAACGCTATTTCACCCTACATTTGGCTGCGAGTTATTTAGGTAATGTTGCAGCTTAATTCGGTTGTTTTTCAATTGAGAAAAGTTAATTGTAATACGATTCTGTAGGGTTTGTAATGCTCAACAGTGTAGTTGTGAACTGTGCAGTCGTAGCTCTGTCGATTGCTTCAGAATCCACAAATAAATGTGAAATATATGAACAAATCTACGACACAAAATGAAGTGAAATAGTATTGCACGCACACAGAGTCTATAACTCTGAATAAGATGGTAAAGTTGTAGCTTTGTTCACACTACATTACACTACAATTGACATTTATTGGTGGTGGATCTTTCAAATAGCCGAATAAATCTAAGACTCTAGAGTAGTAGTTGTAAACCCTGTATAGTTTTACTTTTGTTCTCTAGTTGAATAATTTACACACAAAGCTACGACTCCAAAGAATTTATAACGCTAAGAATAGCTGCCGTTGTAAATCCTGAAGAGTCATGCAGGAAAAAACCACCAACAAATGTCACTATCTGAACAAAGCTACGACAAACAGGATTTACAACGCTGAATAGAGGCGTAGTTGTAAACGCTGCAAAGTCGTAGCTTTATTCATACTATACTACATTTAATATTTCTCAGTGGACCTTTCAAGTAGTCGAACAAAGCTATGAGTTTACAGAATTTATAACGCTGAATATAGCCATATCTGTAAACCCTGAAGAGTCATGCAGGAAAAAACCACCAATGTCAAAGTCTGAACAAAGCTACGACAAACGGAGTGAAATAGTACTGTAAGACTCTAGAGAATTACCAACGCTGAGAGGCATAGTTGTCAATTCTGCAAAGTCGTAGCTTTCGTCATGCTACTTTATGTTTAACATTTCTTGGTGGACCTTGCTATTAGTCGAATAAAGCTATGATTTTACAGAATTTATAAAGCTATAAACCCTGAAGAGTCATCTGAAGGAAAAAATCATCAACAAATCAAATGTCTAAACAAAACTACGGGTGAAATAGCACTCTACGGCTCTAAAGATTTACAACACTGAATAGAGGCATAGTTTTAAACTCTGCAGAGTCGTAGCTTTGTTCATAATACATTTACATGTCTCAGTGGACCTTTCAAGTAATCGAACAAAGGTATGATTTTACAGGATTTATAATGCTGAACATAGCCATAGCTGTAAACTCTAAATAGTCATCTGCAGGAAAAAAACCACCAACAAATGTCAAATGTCTGTACAAAGCTACGGCAAACGAGGTGAATTAGCATTGTACGGCTCTACAGGATTATAACGCTGAATAGCGGCATAGTTTTAAACTCTACAGAGTCGTAGCTTTGTTCGTACTACACTACATTCAACATTTTTGGCTGGACCTTCCAAAGAGTCGAACAAAGCTATGATTTAACTGAATTTATAATGCTGAACATTGCCATAACTGTAAATCCTGAAGAGTCATCTAAAGGGAAAAACCATCAACAAATCAAATCTCTGAACAAAGCTACGAGTGAAATAGCACTGTACGGCTCAAAAGGATTTACAACGCTGAATTGAGGCATATCTTTTGAATTCTGCGGAGTCGTAGCTTTGTTCATACTGCACTACATTTAATATTTCTCCATAGACCTTCCAAGTAGTCTAACAAAGCTACTTTACAAGATTTACAACACAGATTCGTTTGCTTCAAAAATTTACCAACATGGCAAATGTATGAACAAAGCTACGACAAGAAACGATTTGAAATAGCATTGTTCACCGTGTATAAAAGATGTTCTTTGTTATATACACATGTAAATGACCGTAATAACTACCGTATAATTATGCTTATATTAAATATGCATGCTTCAAATGCCTTTAATGTTTAATCTACTCAATGTTAATGACATGAGTTTACTAGTAGCCCTTGATTCTAACTAAAACAACAAAACCAACTAGACGCTTTAATAATTTAATTGGACAATAGATGAGAGAGGGAGAAATGAGCATATTCTTGATTGATATAAAGTAGGTCCTCATTCTACAAAGCTTATTTTACACGACATGAAAACCTACTAATAGCAAATGATTTGGCTGACTAATTAGCCATAGAAATGGTAAATTTCAACGACCTCTTTCAAAATAGAAAGACAAGATAAGGATAGACAGTTTAAAGATATTTTCATATTTTGATTCAATTGTAACTTGAGGAGGTCCTCGGAATTTTCTTTCAAAATCGAACAAAACTCATTACACTCCACTCAAATGCACTTCTATTTCTTCATCATCATCATCTTTTCGTGGAGAAAAGCGTACATATACGTAATTGGTTTCATTTGACGAAAGCGTGTTTATCAAATTCAATAGAATTTAACGCTACAGAAATGTTCATAGGTAAATTCTAAATCCTAAAGCTACTCAACACGGTTGTTGTTGTTGTTATTATTATTATTATTCTGATGATTGTCGCCCCTCTTTCATAATTCCCATCTTTTCATCCACGATTCGCATTCAAATCATGATGAACTTGAAGTATTCCGACTAAAGTACGAGTAGAAATGGAAAAAAAAACTCGACTATCTAACGTATTGTAGATTTATAGCACGTATTGCAATATTTTTTTGAGTAAGTCCAACTTATCTCAATTAATCGATGGATTGTTGCAAAAATAGAGGAATTTTCTGATTGGAATTCAATCAATATTAACCGACAAGATGGGGTAAAAACCGCTATTGTTAGATAGATGGGGGATTTGAAGTGTTCTATAACCGCAACGATGTCTTCAATACATGAAATTTCACTTGAAATTCCAGTTTTACTACAACCAAATCTCTACATTGTTTTGGTGTTGAAATATTGATAAACTCCATTATAAAATCTACTTGTATAAAATAATTAAACGCAAGACAATATCTGTCTTTTTCTAACGTATTCGTGTTGTTTCAGCTGTCGTTTCCGATTTTCTCTGACCGTCATTTCCTGTTTTGTTTTTACAATCTACTAGATCAAAAGCTTCGGTAAAAGCTTAAACATTTGTTTATTCAAGTTTTTAATACAAAAACACACATATAGAGAAAGATACACGCACAAATAATGGCTAAATATAATTAGAAATAATGTTACATTCACTAATTAATGTCAATCCTGTTATGTCCTGTAACTTCAGCCGTATCCTGTTACAGAAATATGATTTCCTCTATTCCCCTGTGTTCAACGATTTTTTCGTTTACCGATTTTTGTTGGATTTCAAAGAGACGATTTGATTGCGTTTTTTCTCGTTTAGATTTTTTTTGCCAAAACAAAATTCCATCAAAATTAACCCGATAAGCCCCTATTTCAGTGCCACTTCGTTGATAAGTCGAATTAATTCAAAAACTATTTCTATCATGAATTGTGTACACGAGTCGCCCCTGACTTTCAAGTAAAACGGAAATAACTACAAGATTAGTACAACAATACAGTGGCGGCGAATTGAAGCGTAAAAACTGCTTCATCATGAGTTGTATGTACGAGCCGCCCCTGATCTGTCATTAGAACAGAAATAAGACAAAAGGCGACTCGTGATATAACTCGAATTGTGCAGAACATCACGAGTTGGGTACTCAAATCGCCCCTTATTTCCAACTAGAATACAAATAAGTACAGTAAATTCTACGATTAATGCAAGAACTACAGTGGCGGCTCGTTGATAACTCAAATAGATTGCTGTCAGTGCAAAAACCACATCATTACTTATATATACGAGTCGCCTCTGATTTGCCCAAAATAAAACACGAACTCGTCTCAACTGTAAACCGCTACAGGGTGAGTTTTACGACAGTTATTCGGAAAAAATACGGCTTGAAGTTGGAGTTTTTTTCTTTATGACGCTGGATGAATAATAACCACCACCCCAACTATTGCCAAAAGGTGGAAATTTTAACAGTAAAAAAAAAGAAGAATCGGCAATCGAGGGGTAAACTTTTATTTGTTTATTATTCGGGCTTATTTCCTGGAAAACATCAATCGACCGCCTAAAATGTCGCCCAAATAAAATTTGCACGATTTAATTTTATCTTTATGGATGATTAAATGTTATTTTATAATTCAACCGTGATTTTATTACGTGACACAAATGTGAGGGTGCATTTGACTATAAATCTAATGGACAATTTCCTAGTTTTTTTTTTTTTAAATAAGAGTAAAAAAGAGCTAGGAAAATTTTAACTGGGGGGTTGTGTACGTTTTTAAATGTGAGTGTAGGTTGGAAACTTGAAAAATCCAAGAGTTCCGGCCTTTGAATTGTAAGCAAAAAGGAAACTACTAATGGTCCAACAAAGTGGCTTCGTGTCAAAGAAATCAACTGTCTGGTAGACTTTAACGATCAAATATATCTCTTGTTAGTGCTTGATCTTTCTTATTTTTTTTTCATCGTCTTTTTACTCTTCTTCCCTCAATTCCTTCTTGATCCTTTTATCTGTGTACGTCTTCGCCGTTGTCTTCTCTGTTAAAACTTCACAGACACACACAGAGTTAATTGAAACAGTCGTAAAATGTTTGAATTTTTTCTTTCAAGTTTGTCATTCAAAATGGTCCATATTTCAAAATCTTGTTGTTTTTATGTGTTTGTCGCTTTTAAATCCGAATATCCACCCACATAGATACAGGGTGAGTCAAGGCGAACGGACATTAAAAGTTTAAGAGTTTGTTGCGAGTTTCTAAAATTTTTATTTACAGCTGCTTTTTCCATCTAAACTACCTTTATAATGTTCGTTATTTACCAACCCCCCAAATATGGGGTGGTAACCCTACTTCCTTATTTTGAATGCAACGGTATATTTTTTATTGTAAATTTAGATTATATGGTGAAATTGAAGGGGACTTTGATTATATGATTTATGGTCTAGCGTTGAGTTTTTCTAAATTTTGTAGTAAAAACCTAAATTGTTGCTAGACTACCCCAAATTTTCTGGTTTGGCAGGATGCAGTGACGCAAAATCGAAAAATAAATGTTTAGAAGGAATTTTCTAGTCATTCTTGATTGTTTTACGTTCGTATTCGATTGATGAAAATTGCGCCATCGCCAGATCAAAACGGTATTTCCCTAATTTCCCGATGAGCTATGCAGCTCTAATTTTACTAAAACGTTCCCTAGGGGCTACCCTACAAATCGCTAAAATATTTTGCAAATTACTCGGCGATTACCAGGAGCTATCACAAGAACTAGGAACCTTTCGATGGAAATTCGGTATAGTTTAGATGCAGTCGTATTCTCTAACTTTTTGGCGATTCGTTACCATGGTGGAGAACATCCACAGTTTATTTGAATAAAGTTACTTTCTCACTCTACGATTCTATCATACCGTCAGTTTCACCTCGGACTATAAATTCTTATTACAATTATTTGGCGAGCAATTTGTAGAACACTTTAAGGATTTATAGGAGGGCCTGGGGGATCATTTTAGCAAAATTTGGGCCACGTAGCACAGTTAAAATCAATTGTTAGAAAACAGTGTCAAAAATGAGGTCCGCACAACAATGACTCAAGGATGTTCTCAACATATTTTGTCATTTTTTCGATAGAATTCCAAAATAAATGCAAATTATTCAGAATAATGAAGAATCAATGGATTTTTTCTCTTCTCTTCATTGTAAGCATCCTCAGGACATTCTGAGTCATTTGGCGTGTATTTTTGAAAATCACTACTTGGTCAGAAAAGAACGTTTTTTGACCAACTTTCCAACGAACTATGGGACCCAAATTTGGCAAAATGATCTGCAGAGACCCCTTTAAAATATTGTACAAATTGCTCGCCAAATAAGAATTTGTAGTCCGAAGTGAAATACACGATATGTGTCAATAGGAAAAGGCAGCGTTGTCGTGGTAACGGAAAGTCAAAAAGTTAGAGAATACCACTGATGATTTGTCGAATATCAACGAAACAAGGTAGAAATAATGAAATTCGTCAATTTCGGTTATTTTGAAGAGCAAATCTTGTTACAGGAAACACTGACCGATATCTGTCTGTTCGGTTTGTTTAAATTGAATATAGATCTGTTCCATATATTGAGCGTTTAATTCTCTAATTTCAATTAATGCGTTTTCATGGACACAACAACAATGTGTGTAGTTTATTGTGAGATATATAGCCGATCAGCTCCGGCAGTGGTAATATTTATAGATCAAAACAGATCTCCATTAAACTGTACATTTGTTCTGCCTGATCGTGTTATTTGTGATTTGTTACCAATCCAATGTTGATACTTTTACTAACGATTCCAACAAGAGAAACGTCCACATTCTCTGTGTATGTGTGCGTTTATAAAGATCAGATAAAGTTGATGTGTTTTGCACGTATTCTATGCATTAGACTCACGTCGTACTAATACGATAACGACAATCGTTATTCAGAGACTGCTCGTTGTTTCTTTATCAAATTGTGGATTTACAATCTAGAAGGAAGGAAATTGTCGCCAAATCAACCCCAACAACACTCATTACATCGACGACAACACAGCGAATCCGGTTGATTTTCATCGATTTTTCACCACATTTCAACACAAATTCGAATCGAAATTACATCAAATTTGGGTGGAACGTTTTGAAAATTTCTACGATTCTCTTTATTGTTTTAAAACGAAACGAACGATTAAGTTGTATTTTTCACTAGTCGAGTAAAGAATAAATGAAGATGAATTCGCGAATCGTAAATATTTTACGTGTTGTGCACTCTACTAACGTTTTTCGCTTCTATTATTTTCTCCTTTCTGTTTCCGTTTTAACGATTTACAATGAATTATACTGAAGGATTTCGGATTTAATATCGAATTAAATTGAATTCTCTTAATGTTTAGATCATCTTGAAATTTGACCGAGTCTAAAGTTTTTCTTTGTTGGGGATTTTATCCTAACAAAACGTTGTTTTATATTTGTTTTGGGATAAAATTGAGAGAGAAAAACAAAGCAGGAAATGGTTGAAAGAAACACTTTAACATATAACAAAAGATTTATTTTGTTCACCAATAAAACTGGATTTGTTGTGGCCAATTAATTAAATTAATAGCCAACATATTTCTCCCACTAATTTCCCCAAAAAGGATTCATTAATGGTTTTTCTCTTTAAAGGGAACAAACATGGAAATATATCGAGTGAACCAAACAAAAGTACACAGATAAAAGATAAGTCCTATTATTGGAAGAAAGCAAAAGATGGAACCTGTAGCTCATCGAGAAGTCAGTCAAAAAACGCTTTTTTTGCTCAATGTCGCGATTTTCACCAATCAACAACACACATAAACTGACTAAGAAGGCCTGAAGATCATAAAGTTGCTGTTTGCTAGACTCTTTGGGTCATTCTTTATCGTTCTACGAGGTCTGTAAATTAAGTAATGAGACTGATTTTTTTTAAATTTTTAATAGAAAAAGAATTACAATTTGATATTGTCACCTTCAAAATGACTTCCTTCTGAGGCCACACAGCGCTGGAGACGTTTCTTCCACTCCTTATAGCAGTGCTGGAACTCCGATACTGAAATAACCTTCAGCTGGTCGGTTACAGCCGTTTGAATTTTTTCGACTGTCCCAAAATGATTTCCCTTGAGGTAATTTTTCAACTTTGCGAAGAGAAAAAAGTCACAAGGACTCAAGTCAGGCGAATAAGGAGGCTGAGAAGCCACAGGAATGTTTTTACTGGCCAAAAATTCGTTTATTGAAATTGCTGTGTGACAAGGAGCATTATCGTGATGCAACACCCACTTGTTCTTGATGTTTGGTCTCACACGAATGACCCTTTTTCGAAGTCTTTCAAGAACCTCTCGGTAAAAGTATTGTTTGACCGTTTGGCCTTGGGGTACAAACTCTTTGTGGACGATTCCGTGGATATCGAAAAAACAAATCAGCATGCATTTGACTTTTGACTTCGCCATCCTTGCCTTTTTTGGCCTTGGAGAGGTTGAAGTGTGCCACTCCATGCTCTGGCGCTTGGTTTCTGGGTCGTACTCAGACACCCAAGTCTCGTCACCAGTAATGACACGTTCCAGAAAATGGGGGTCATTTTCAATTGAATCCAAAAAGTCAAGGCACCTTTCTGGTCTTGCGAAAGGTTTTTTGGAACCATTTTTGCGCAGATTTTTCTCATCCCCAATTCATTGGTCAAAATTTGATGAACGGTGGTGTGAGTCAAATTGAACTCTTCCCCTATCATTCTGACTGTCAACCGACGATCTGAACGCACAAGATCCCCGATTCTGTCGACATTTTCATTGGTTCTTGAAGATGAAGGCCTTCCGCTTCGTGGTTCATCTTCAATCGACTCTCTTCCTTCTAAAGATGCCTTAAACCACCGAAAAACCTGGGCCCGTGACAAAACACTTAAACTTCAGCAGGCCTATCTCCATAGGCCTGCTGAAGTTTAAGAAGAGTTTCCGTTGCACTGTGCGCAAATCTGAAGCAAAACCTGATAGCACACCGTTGCTCGAAATTGATGTCATTCATTTTTAGAACACAATAGAAAAAACTGTTTCACAGAAACAGTCGCTACGCACAACCAAATGACTCGAGCGGGTTCAAACTCGTACTGAAGGTAAATCACATGTTCCTCTGCCGCCCCACTAAGCCCCGCACTTCCAGTGTTGCCAGATCAAACGCAACGTTGCCAGTCTCATTATTTAATTTACACACCTCGTATGAGTACTTGATTGGTGAAACTCACTACATTGGCTTAAGAAGTGTTTTTTGATTAACTCCTCAATGAGCTACGCTGTCCAAATTATTCTAAAATGCTCCCTGGGGACTCTTCTATAAATCTTCAATATAGTTTTCAAATCGTTCATCAATTAATAGAACTTTTAATGGTCCACTATGTAGAAATGCAATAATTATTTCAAATTGCTGGGAAATTATGGTGTTTAAAACTTTCTAAAATTTACAGTTATTTTTTTGTAAACCATGTGGATTGTTGTTTTTATATTCAACCCTTCTAGTCTATATTTTATTCAAAAGCCACCACCACCGCTACTACTACGACAACTGGAAGGAAAGAGACAACAACTAGAGATAATTGCGATTTTTTTATGAGGGTGAGATATACGTTTCACAGTAAAAAAAGACAACGAAATTAAGCTGGGATAATATGAAAAATGGAAATGTTGTTGACTAATTATTTTAATAAAATTCCATATTCTTTTAGGGTTTTTTTGTCTAAAGAACAATAACGACGACAAAAATGGATAATAATTGTTTGAATTTAATAATAATGAAATCAGTTTCCTGTTATATTATAAAGTGTACGTGCCCTGTCTAAGTCTGTGTACGTTTTGTGTATTAAAAGGGTTTTAGGGTTAACTGTTTCGTGGATATTCTAGACGAGACAAGTCCCTTGTGTCGTGTATAACATCAGCCTCTGATTAGAACATTACCAAGCAAATGATTCCCTTGTTGTACTAACAAGTAAACCGACTAAAAAACAAAAAAAACAAATACACAGGAAAATTTGCGTTTTTATACAACACAATTCTTATTTACATACTTTAAATTGGGAGAATTTACAAATTTTGATCGAAAAAAAAATAGATTCAAGGGTTTCGAAGCAAGCTAGCCTGTCCTCAATTACATTGAAATCTCATAAAAAAAGCATTTCTAGTGTCATTTAAAAACGACAAAAGATATTGAAGTAGAAAATATCTCATTCGATTTAAAATTTAGCCCTCTAGGGCCACTAGTAGGTAAAATTTGGAAAATTCGACTGGTTTTTTTGAAAATTCCGAAAAACAACGATTAAAAAACGGTGTTATATTTTACAGTATAATTTTTGTACAATCAATAAAATGAATCGATTTTTACATAAAAAGAAACTAGAAAGTTGAAGCAAGCGTCCTTAGTAATTGCTTTTTAAATTTTCTTTTCCAATTTTCGGAAAATAGCGCCTAATGAACAAAGTTTTTCAAAATAATTCAGCAGATGATGTGAAATGGTTTCGAGACTTGCGCATGGCTCAAAGAGGGGAAGGGGATGTACCTATCGGCATGTAACAAAACCGAGCGAGACCCTTAGAATGGTCTATTTCTAAAAACTTGATTCATTTAGGGTTTAGGGTCGGTTTCTGAAACGATAGATATCGGTTCTATAAGGTTATCGAATCTATAAAGTGTCAATATCGGTTTCTAAAAGAGCCGCTAGGAGTTGTAAATCCGACCACTGTTCTCTAAGTTAGCGACCCTTTAACTTAAAGGGTCGCTAACTTAAAGTCTTAAAGTGGTGAGCTCAGTTATTTTGCAATTGTAGCCCATCCCTCTGTGCGCTGCTTTGAATTGTCTTTTGTCAATGTTCGATCTACAGTTATTTCTCTTTCAGAAACAGGTTAAGAGTTTATCGATATTACAACCTTATAGAATCGATAACTATTGATTCTATATCGGTTCTATATGTTCTAGAAACTGACCCTTAGATGCAATTTTCTAACAAAATGGGAAACAAAATTAGAAAAGTAATTAGTAGGGACTCTAGCCCCAGCTTTCTAGTTTCTATCTGTGTTCAATTCGTTTCATTTTATTGATTATTAAAAGAACTACGAAGGAAAATATAACACCCTTCTTTTGCCCCAAAAACGCTGTTTTTTTGGACAAACCAGTCGGATTTTCCAAATTTTATCTACTAGTGTCGATAGGGGCCTAAATTTCGAATTGAATGAGATGTTTTCCACTTCGATATCTTTTGTCGTTTTCAATTGAAAGGGAAATGCTTTTCTTATGCGATTTCAATGTAATTGAGGACAGGCTAACTTGCTGGTATGCCAAATTAACAAAATTTATATTAAATTTTGCTCTAGAAATGGAGTAAAATGGAAATTTCAAATACTTTATTAAACAGTTTTTCCAATGAGCTACGAAGTTCTAATTTTGCTGAAGTTCTCTAGGTACTACCCTCGGTTGTTATAAAACACCCCAATTGGCAGAAAAGTAGTTGGACGAACCGGCGACTTATCTATACTGGACCAATGCTAAGTTTTAATAAACTTCGCCCCTTTATTGCGCCTAATTCAAAACACGTGTCTAGAACAACAATCCAAGAATAGTAAGATAGTTCGTGTTTCTAATTATTTCCAGATAAGGGAAGAATTCTGTTTAAGTACGTGTAAACTTTAGATAAATATCCTGCCACCTCATTATCCAAACATGTGATGAAATAGGGGTTGTTTTTCTTTATACAATTCAAGTTTCAATTACTTTGCTTATTTACAGATTCATGATTAATCGTTGATCTATTTGCACAACTCGTTCATTTCATCCACTCTTAATGTACGATTTTTGTTGACATTACTTTTATAATAGTAGTAGGATTGTGAAGTGTCAGATGGGGGATGATCAATTTTTGACACTCCACAATCCAAGTCCACCCTTATAAGAGAGATCACCGACAATTGTTAGAAGCATTGGGATTGTAGTATGAACGGGGTTTGATGGGTGGTAGAAATAGTAAGAATGAGGGTAGTTGAATGTTGAAGAGGACGATTTGATGACAAAGTAAGTGGTTTCGGTAGTGACAGGTTCGGGGTGTGCAATATGGACATCTTGTCTTGTTGTTGATAAATGAGAAATTCAACTTAACTTGCACCCCCCAACTATCATTAACCCACCCCCGTTCTATCTTTTACTAACAATCAACAACAAACAAACGAACAACCATATCTTTAAGAATAATTCACAGCCAACTTTATCACCATATCTATTATTATCATAATTTGTATAACAAAAGATAAAGCGAGATAGAGAGATTTTATTTCGAATTTCGTTTGGTAAAAGCCAAATTGCTTTCCGTTCGAAATACACAAAATTTCGATATCAAAAGGGAAAACGGCAGTTTTTAGTTAAATATTCATATATTTACATTATAAATCTCTAGTGGAAGAAATAATACAAAAACGTATTTATATCTATCTCTATCTAACTTAAAGTTAAGTATTTGTAATAAAAACGAAGATATAACAATGACAATTATAATTTGAGAATAACAAATGAAATTATGTTGATTGTGAAACAAAACAGATGCGTAGAAAACAAAAGAACGAGATTTTCCGGTCATAATAGAAGGGTTAGACAGAAGGAAGAGGCGAAAAAACCACCATCATGATGAAAAGATGAAATTCCTGAACATAGAAAAAAAAATAGACGTTAATCTACCCCCTTGACACAACAATTATAAAATCCCACACCAATCCATATTTTAAGGGTTGTTGCAAATCAACCAATTGTGAATGTATGGATTATTAATAACCCTGTCGGAATTGTACAAATGATTGGGGTTGGATAGGTGAATTATAATAATAACGGGTAGTCAATTTAAAAGTATATAATTTAAAGACTATCGTGGCAAAAATTGGACCCCGTAGCTCGGAAGGCCGCCAATAAACGGTTTTCTTGGACAATGTCGCAATTTTCACCAATCGACTATGCGCATAAAATGATTATGATTTTTCTTAGAAAATTGTAAATGTCCAAACTGAGCAAATTTTCGATGAGCTACAAATTTTCAACTTTTGAATGGACTCCATGGTTGTACAATTCAATTTTCAACCCTTAAAATGGTGGTATTCCCAATAAATCGCACCTCTATTCTTATCGACAATTGTCAATTAGTCAAACAATAATAGATGTATATAACGATATTAGCATTATTCGGTGAACATGATCTAGGCGGTTTTAATTTAATTCGATTCCAACCCCCTGTGTATGTGTGCTATATTAGGGGTTGGTGGTTTACTATCAAGTTTCTACTGTGGTGGTGTATGTACAAATTAAACTTTAATAAGGTGATTAGTGCATCTAGATCGATAAATGCTCTCGCCTATCACTTTTATCATTTCCCCCAACTAATCTTAATAGGAGGAAATATAGGTTATGGAACTAAATTTTTGAAAAAAATATACTCTTAATGTTTTTGTTCGAAAATCGACGCATTTTAAATGTTTGGTAGAAAATTGATGTTAATTTCCCTAAATAATTTAAAGCTAAAATTCTCTTTAAGCCGATATAGATATATAGTTATACTAAGAAAATGTAAGGGGTTGAGAAGGTGGAGCACTAATTGCGGAAAGTGATGTGGTTTGATGGTACCGGTAATCTTTAACAAACCTGGTAGAAGTCTACTACCGGATTAAGGGTGAAGTTTTCTTAAGAAGTAAGTTATTAATTAAGGGTTGAATTGTATTGATTTTTATATTTTGTACAAATTCAAAGATTGAAATATTAGATTCGATTTCAACCCCTTTTGTAAATAGGTAATCGTTTTGTTTACTCTGTCTTATCAATTAAGCAATAATATTTGAGTTGGATTTGTTGATTACAATTTGCATAATAAATATGCGAATAAAACAGTAAAAACATATTAATTATGGAATAATTAAAAGAATTTAATTGGAATTATCTAAAATTAACTTAACCTTTATATGTTCATTTTGTTGTTGTTCTTTGATAATTTCATGAGGTTCTATTAAAAAAATAATAATAATCAGTTTTTTTATGGTAAAAATTACTTTGAAAACAATTTTGAAATTTTTATCGAATAATTTACTGTAATATTTCCATAAAATTTCTTTTTCATCCCCTTAAACCACCATTTATCATTTATTTTATAAAGCTCAAGTTAGTGGTTTAATATTTCCTAAATAAATGTAGACCTAAATTGGAAATTTCGTCAAGTATTTTATTTTAATATAAACCGGTACTTCTCAAATTATGGATAGCGAAACAGCAAAATTAAAGGAAAAAAATAAACAATAAAAACTTCCAACCCCATAAGTGTTTCGAACAAAAACTTGTCTGCATCCACCCGAATACAGCCTGTGTGTCTCACCTCGAATTATCAGTTCTTATGGCAACTGCCCTTATTAGACGAGCAATTTGGGCCCCCCAGCTCATTGGAAGCCGATCAAAAAAGCTCGTTTCTAACAATGATGCAATTTTCAAAAGTTAAATGACTCAAAGCTGCTACCAACATAATTTTTCCCATCGCATTCCGGAATAAAATGGAGAGAAATGGGAAAAATCAATGTTCGAAACATCCTCAAGTCATTCTAAGTCATTTCTGAAAATCACTACTTGGTTAGAAAGGAACGTTATTTGATCAAATTTAAAATGAGCTACGGGGTCCAAATTTTGCTCAAATGATCTCCAGATACCCTTCTATTAGGGCAGATACTATAAGAACTTATATTTCGAGGTGAAACACATTATTACAACTCTATTTAGCGTTATTATTGATTTATCTAAAAGTTTATTGTTTTTATGAGGATTCCTGTTGAAATTTTGCCGAATTTCAACCAAATTATTCAGAAACATCCTGTTTATGAGAGGAAATCCTATGCAACAATATACAAAACAACTTGTTTAAATCATGTTGTTGAGTTTGTGCAATAATTATTGTAGAAAATGTCGCTTTCAGGACTTTCAAAATTTCAGATTGATTACAACAGTTTTGTATGTATAAATGTTAATATGTTGTTATTCTGAATAGGAAACTTACAAGCAAATTTGTTGACTTACTACTGTCTAAATGTTGGTTCTATTCAGCTTACCTGCAAAAAAAAAAGAAAAAAATTATTCCAATTTAATTCAGTAAATGGTAATGAAATAATTTTAACGCTTCGAATATTGGTGAATTGTAACAAGGTCCTTGTTAAAATATTTCAATAATCATTCGATGATTGAAATAAACACAACCATGGACAAATATGTGGTCTGCATTAAATCTCTCTTAATATAATTTCGAAATTGTCCATTGTGGTAAATGGAGGTTTTCATATGGGCCAATGTTGAAATTGTGTAATAATCAGTTCTATTTATTGCAAGCTACCGAAATTCAATTCAATCAGCAAATAGTTGTTAGTTCTGGTGAATTGTGAAAAAAAACTGTACGTACATACAAAATTTTCAGGAAAAACCATATTTTGACCAACATTTTATTTTTTATCTCAAAAACTGTATACCAGATTTGGGTGAAATTTTGTTATCACATTTAATGTAGTTTTGTCTAGTTCTTGGATTTTTTTGAACAAATTTGAACGTACAGTTTTCACAAAAAAGCAAAAATTCCATACTAACATATGGTGAAAACCAAGTGTACGCTAAGAATAAGTAACGAAAATCGAGCTAGATCAAATTCTAAAATGTTAAGGATCTCGTTCGAAAGGCATTCTCTTTGTTTTTCCAAATCCTTTTCACTTGACATCAATTTATTTTTTGAAGAACTGCGTATTTATTTGGAAACTTCGATCAAAATGCTAGTGATTGAGATTGAAATTTGTGCAGAATGTTGCCTTGAATTTATTTCCATCGGCGAAAAAAATTTCATGTATTAACTGCCGCAAAGCAGGAAATATCCAGGATAATCGGTTAAGATCCGAATCTGTATCTTTTCCACCCTCTTGCATATTTCTAATACTTCACCCTTCGAAATACCCATACACAGACACAACGCAAAATGAATCGAAATTGTGATGGAAATTCTATGAATTTTTCCTTTGAAACTCAACCCCCAACACAACCACCCTGTACAAAACTTTCCACAAGCTTTAATATTTATATGTACCAAACAGTGCAAATATACGAGTTGTTTCTTAAATAAAGTCTCATTTTTCATTTGAAATCGTTACTGCAAACTCCCAATAAATACAATACTGTGTGGAACTGAAGAAATATAGATGGTGGTGGTATTAAGTCGATTAAATATATTGATGGTGGTGGTGTTTGGAGGGTAGAAATGTTGGGAAAAAAATCACCCCTTGTGTCGTCAACAGCCGAATCAAGTTCAAGATTTATCTAAGACTGGAACGAATAAACATTTATCGGCCGAACAAGCCGCCTGTAAAGGACGATAATTCGGGAGAATAAGCGTAAACCGGATAAAGACATTTACCATCCCTTATATAAAACTTGAATCAATGTATGTATTGTAGATAGAAAGAAATCGTTGAGAGAATAAGAGGAAAATCATTAAAAATCTAAGGGGTGGTGGTTTCATTAACACTCCAACTGGATTTATGTTGAGAACGAGAAAAAAATGCGAACCGGAAGGGATGAAGATGGAATTCCTCTTCTACTTCAAATAGGAAATAAAGATTTACATAATTAATTGAGTAAAGAATTAAATGAAAAAAATATGAAATCGCCTAGGGGATTTGTTGGAAAAGAGGCGAATTTCCGAAGAAATCCCATTGGGAATTGTGCCGGACTGACAGAAAAATAAATAAAATTCACCCAAAAACTATTGAACAATATTTGAATATATTCGTTTCGGTAGCGGGCAGAGGGATAAAACAACAACAAAAAAACAACGACAAAGCAGAGGGTGGTGGTTTCTGAACGTTTGTCTAGAGGCCATACAAAACTGACGTTTGTTTCACATTGGAATACGAAAAAAAATCGTGAAAAATAAAAACACGATATTTACATTACAATTGGCAAACATCGAATGTATGATGGAATTTTTAAAAATATTGTCCCCGGGGACAAATGTTGGGAATTCTGATCGAACGACAACAAGAAATGACCGGCGAAATACAGAAATCTGAAAGTTGAAACTTTGTTCTACCGCATATTCCATATTAATAGTTCCAGTTCTTATAACAACCCCTATTAATTATCGGGCGATTGTAGGGTAGTCTCTATTGAAGATGTTAGCCGAATTAGAACTTTGTAGCTCATTAGGAAGTTAGCGAAAAACCGTTTCAATCTGGCAATGTCGCGATTTTCACCGACCGAAAATGCGCGTAAAACAATGAAGAATGACTAGAAGATCCCCAACAACAGTTTTTTCCGTTTTTCAGTACTGAATCCTGAAAAATTGATCATCCAATTCATTAATTACCGCTATAATAAATTGCATTGAAGAAAAAATGTTATTTTTTTACAATTTCACTAGGAGTATTTACGTGGAAGAGGCGGTATTGAATCTGAATCGATATTAATTTAATTAGTTTTAGGGAGAAGTAGACGTTTTCACACAATAGTAACAACAACATAGCAAGATTTAATCCATCGTCGTCGTCGTCAAGATCATTGTTTGCAATATCTCGACAAACTTTACCTGTTTGTGTTTAAATTACAAAACTATTTCTAGTATGTCTGCCAATTAATTATTTTAAGTTAATTGGAATTTTTCTGTTTGAACACAATTAATCGATCGTGTTTCATCCCCCTGTTGTTCAATATATAATTTCAACAAACACAGCTGTGTTCTTGTTGTGTAAATATCGATAATGATCAAGGGCTATAAAGTAACTCTCCCTTTTTTTTGTCTTTGATACGAAAATAAATAAAAACACACGACGATTTGTTTATTTTAAAAGAAGTGTCGATGTTGTTTAAAGCCTCAACACTACTAATTTTACAACAGTTTTTTGTTACCAGAAGCACAACCCTGTTGTCAACACAACCCTCTTAAAATTGTTAGTTTTTCACAATATTCCTTTCAATATTTTATTAAAATAAACACTCGAATTTCTTAAAAGTTATCGTGATAATTAGAGATGTTATTGGTGTTTGTTTTTGGTTCTGTAATTGTGGAATTTTCGCAAAATTTTAGAGCACTGCCCGAAAAATGCCCATTTTAGTTAAACATTGATGTATTTGTTTCAAAAAATTTTAAGTTATAGAGAAAAATCTTGGAGCTTGTTTTTTCAAAAATTTTTCCAAAATTTTCTATATAATTTCCCTATTGTTACAGTTTTCTCGTAAATTATACCCAATTGATAGTGCTTTGAAAATCTGTGAGAAATTTTGCAATCGGTTTGTAAGTTTTCAAAATCTTGCATTCCAGAAGAAGCCAAATTTTAATCATCGATATCTCGCTTGTTTGAACACCTACAGCAATGAATTCAGTACCGTTGGAAAGACTACTTCAAGAAGTATTCAAAAGCGCTTTTATTTTTGGCAAATATCGATTGATTGATTGTGAGTTACAAAGGACAATCTAACAGTATTTTGTTATATTTTCTCTTCATATTTTCCCCTGCCATTTTGCCAAAATAATCGATTTTCCAGAAGTATATCGCCTTACGAATCGCTCAAAAATTTTCCGGTAATCCGACAGTTTTCCAGAAGATTGATAATATTACTCTTTCTTTTCGTTTCTGTTATGGCACTTCCGTACTATCGCTAACGATGATTATTATTGTTGAAACGAAAGCACTGCGGTGTTGTCATTGAATTAGTTGCGAATAAGCGTACAACAGATAAGCCGAGGAAATTAAATCGCATCTGGTCCAGTAGACAACATCGACTTGGTTACAAAACACAAAACCACCAAATAACCCTAGTTGAAAGGGCCACAATTCCCTTCTATAACGCAGATTAAAATAGGACGAACGACATATACACGCACTCCAATGGGAACAACAATAGGAAAAGTACGAGAAAAGAATAAAAAAAAGGGCGATTTGATCGAAAAAGAAAATAGATTTATACCAATAACGACAACTGCTCCACATATAAAAATATGTGGAGCTTTTATTATTGGAGTTTGAGTACTTGGAGATTTTTTCAAATGAGGCACGAGAACGCTTATGCTTAAAAAAGAAAAATGTGTAGAGAGACAGAGAGAAAATTGTGAATAAATCTATGAAATTGGAATGGAATTAAATTGAGAATGAACACAATATTCAAACGTTTAGGGTGGGGGTGTGGAAGAAATTGAAAGAAAATAAAAGCGAAAACAGAGAAAATGGTGTGGTTATTGTTTGGAAATTGTGCAATAAATCAAACAAAAATCCACAAAGAGATTCGTTAAATAGTTTTCTTTTTGTCAAACCACAAACCATTGAAAATGTTCGAAAACATCATTTATAACACTTGGAATTGTTAATTAATCAAAATTAATCAATTTGAAAGAAGACAGGTGATTTACATCTTTTTTCTAAACATTTAATATGTCAACAATTTGATCAAGTCAAGTTGGTTTTTGTTCGACTATAATAATGTGCGATATTGTATCGTTAAATGAAAAGAAATTTAATTGTTCCAGCCATCAATTTCCAATATACAAGCTAGAAAATTGTAATCTCAGTTAAAATTTCAATTATCTTTCTATATTAAAACTGGAATTGTATTTTTATTGGCAAATCATTTCAAAAAATAACGATATAAAAGCGAAAAGTTTCGGTTGAATAGATTCAAAAAATTACTAGAATATGATCATTATTAAAATATCAGCTAGCCGGATTCAATAATTTTATCGATTGAAAATTTTGAAATAATTGAAATTCGAAAATTCGAAAATTATTATCCTCCTACAAAACAAAATTCAATCAGTAGAGAGCTAAAATGTGAAAATTTTGAAAACGTTGGCTAGAAGAAGATCTAATCTGGATTCTTTCTAACAAAAATCTCGAAATTTTGGTCTATAAGTGCTAATTTTTTCGAAATTTTGTTGAAAATTAATACTTGGGATGAAAATTAAGCAATACGGGCCAATATAAGAAATTTCAAAATTTTGGACTAATATTGCCCGAAATTTGATATTCAATTCTTATTTAGACCATTTTGTATTAATTTATAAAAGCCTTTAAGAAATTCACTTTTATAATCAAAATTTTTACAAAACAATGCAACCAAGCATCTTGTTTGAGTTCAAATAGATGGCACCATGTCCATTTTCTGGATTATTTAATTATCAGAAAGTTTTCTTGTAAAATGACGATTTCTTGAAACTTAAATTCAAAAATCTTTCAGAAAATATCACTGACAACATCAAAATTTGTGAAACTAGTGACAAAAAGGTCTTGAAAGATTAAAACTAGGGCTCCAGATAAACCTGTAAAGTACCTTTTTTGGCCCATTTAAGAGCAAAAATTATCAAAAATTTTGAGACTAGTTCAAAATTCGATTAGAACTGGTTAATCTAACAAAATTTGCAAAAAAAGAGCCAAATGATACATAATGAGTATCTAAAAATCTGCTATTTAACTGAAAAGTGTACTAAAAATGTGATATGCCAAATTTTTCACTTTTATACGAACTGTTAACAGATTAATAATTTAAGAAGGAAAAATGCTTTTGAATAAAATTGGGCACTTTATTCTAAACATTGATTAAATTCAAATACTTCTTTCAAAATTTGGAATCTAAAGGTATAATTTAGCACTGAAAACTCAAAATTTGTAATTAAAATGCATTAATTCCTGATAAAGTGTGTTATTTCGATGTAGTTGGCTACAAATGGCGAAAATCAACAAAATTTCACCTCAGAGTGTGCAATTTGTAGCCTTTTGTTCAGCCAAAGGGCTAAAATTTAGCGCTCCTGTTGCCATTTTGCCTGGGATAAGATCTCGTTTGTCCCACTCTGATTAGAATGTTATGTCCTAATGATTCTTTGAATTTCTGCGAAGCCTTAGAAAACTCCTACAGTAATCTGTTTCAATGGATATAGTCATCTATTTATTAACAAAAATCTCGAAATTTTGCTCTATTAGTGCTAATTTTTTTCGAAATTTTGTCGAAAATTTTACGGTTTAGAACGAAGACCAAGCAATACGGGCTAATATAAGAAATTTTGGAATTTTGGACTAATATTATCCAAAATTTTAGATCTTAATCTTATTTAGAGTATTTTGTCTTAATCTATAAGATCCTAACATGAAATTTTAAGAAATTTACTTTTGTTAGAATTTTTTGTTCTCCATCGAATTCTCTTGATAGAATTTCATATAAAAGGTACCCAAACATGCAATTTGAGTTCAAATACATGGCATGGATAGAGATTATCGTTGAAAAGTTCCCGAATACGAGCCCTGAGAGTTGACAAAATTTTAATAAATAATACTAATGGAGTCTAAAATGATGAGACTGCTGATGACGGTGGAGTTTCTCACTTCAACGAAACCCCAACGACTTTCTGTATATGTATAGATGTAAAATAGGTAATGAATATTCAAATACTTTTCAAGATGTAAATGCGTACGCGTTTGCTACTACGATACTAACATTCTATCAGAGTTTTTGATGTAATCAACTGAAAGATGGATGAATTGAAATACATTTTTTTTTACTTCTTACTATTCAAAATTACAACAACACTACAAATAATTGAGATTAATCACAAAATGGAGGAGATGGTGATACTATCATGCCTTCATCTCTTATCAAAATCTACCAAAGTCTAGTAACAGAAGAGATCTAGACAACATTTCTAAAGTGAATACGTGTATTGGATTTCATCGTGAACAAAGCCTATACAGCCTATACAATCTAACGACGTGATCTCAATTCGGAATTTGTTCAAACTTAAGAAAACTTAACCAACTCCCCAAACTTACACATCAATTTAATAGTTTTACTATATCTATAACATTAGTTAAAGAAGAAGGTGATATAGGGATGATAAAAAGTATACTTCAACATGTCTACGTACTTATTTCACCCTATCTATTAATATCAAGAATCTTGTTGTACAGGAGACGAAGGAAAAAAAAACGAGGAAAACTACCCTTATCCATATGCGTTGCACGACAAGTCCCAACTATCAACACAACTATATATTTTTCGGTTATAACAGAGGACATCTTTTATATAAAACACACATGGTGGAACTCGTTGATTTTGAAAGAGTTGTTGTATAAGTTAAGTGTACAGAACTGCCACTCTAGAGGAAAAATCGATGGAAATTTCATGATTTAAGACCTGAAAATAACGATCTAAATTTTTTGTATTCAACGAATTTCCATTGGATTCGTTTCGTAACACCGATTTCCATTTAATTCGAGTGGTGGTGCTAATTGTAGCTTTAACAATAATAGGCTCTGAACTTAGTGTGGCAAATAATTGATTCATTAACGATCGACTGGTTAGTTGGTCGAGTATTTCTATTTTCTAATCACTTTTTCTTCTGTTGATTTCACAATTATTCAACCAGTTTACAATTGAATTTGTTAATTTCAACGGCCATCTATTTAAATAAACTGTATTCTATGATTTTAAAGCGACTCTTAAATTTCGAAAACATTCATATGTACAAATGTGATTACTTAATACTAAACAAATATTCGGTTTATTATGTTTGAATTTCTGTCTGTATAATTTAGAAGAATGTCTATTGTTAGTAGACAAATAGAGAAAGAAATGTGAAGTTATTTAATAAAACGACTCATGTTATTTGAACGGATAATGTTCCAAGTTCTCCACTATAGATATCAATAAGATTGTTATATTTTTCTATATTAGTAAATAATTTTGAAATATTGAAAGAACCAATCTTCGATCCCATTATCAACGTTATTTTCATACTTCGTCAATAGACTGTTGCTATTAATCATAATCTATGGCGATAAAGTTGCACTAAAATGAGTTGAAGGCTCGTATTCTGTAACTTTACAGAAATAATCTCTATCCACAAGCTATTCAAGAAGATTAAAATGTCAGTTAATTCACCGATTATTAGCGTTTTAATAGAATACAATTAGAGTTTAGATTTACATGTCTGAGATTTAACACCAAGAGTTTGTGTCTAGGCTAAAAATTAGGGTTCAAGCCTCCAATTTTGGATCAAAAAAAACTTTCTAGATCATTTAATTATCAGAGTTTGGTGACAGAACGGTCTTAATCAAAAATTTAGCTCTCAGATAAACCTGTTTTGGACCATTTCAGAGCAATATTGTCAAAAAATTTTGAGACTAGCTCAAAACTCGATTGAAAGCTAAAGAGCTAAATGATTCATGACGAGTATCTAAAACCTTGCTATTTAACTGAAAAATCTCCTAAATTTTTAAATATAATGCAACACTTTATTTTAAACATTGATTAAATTCAAATGCTTCTTTCAAAGTGCCATCCTAGAGTGGGAAATTTGGAGTCTAAAGACACAATTTAGCCCCAAAAACTCAAGATTTCTAACTGAAATGTATTAAATCTTGATAAATTGTGTTTTGTAGCTAAAAAGGGCAAAATTTAACAAAATTTCACTTCAGAGTGTGCAATTTGTGGCCTTTTTTCTACCGGAGAGCTAAAATTAAGCGTTCCTATTTACTTTGTACTTGGGACAAGTTCCCATTTGCCCTACCCTGGTTAGAATTCCGTGCCCCAATGATTATGAATTTGTCGAAGCCTACAGCAATCGATAATAGCAATATTTTATTTGGATAAAGGCGTCTATTTATTTCAATTATGGAAATAGATGTGTCAATTCATTAAAGAATGACTATATTATGTTCTTTCTATAACTAAATCTATCATCTGTCTATTCGATGTTATTTACTCTTTCAAGTCTTTAATAATGAAGAAAAATGGTTTATAAATCTAAGCTGTAAGTAGAATGTAATTGAAAAATTTAAAACCAAGAATTGGAGACTAATTCGAAATTGTCTAAATGTCAGTCCAAATGTCTCTTCTTTGTCGTAATTAAAACAACTAAATATTTAATTGATTTGTTAACTATCAAAAATACAGTTAGTCTAGAATGTAAGTTGTACAAGACTATTACATTTTTAACTACCACTTGAAGATTCTAACGTTTTATAAAACAATTGTCGAGAAAACAGGTCGAGTAGGTAAAAATCTTCAACAGGAACTCTTCTCCTAACAACTGTTGCAATATTCCAACTATTGTTAAACAATAAACTTACAAGATATACAAAATTAATAAAAAAAAAAAGAAAACCGTAATACTAAACTTCACATAACTTCAACATCCACGTATCGAATTTAATAACGCTTTTAACAGAGTTGTAAAGTTCGATTATTAATGAAACCGAATACGTGAAATAGTGGTTAAAATTGTACTACGGTATGGTTGAACAGAAAAATATTCAACTTTTATAATTAATTTAAAAGTTGCTGTCTTAAAGCCATTTAGAAACTCCTGTCGTTGACGCCGAAAATCATTTGTGGTTCCTGTAAGGAAATTGGTTGGAAGTAATTTGGAACCACCCCCTCTGTTATATTTAAAGATCTTCTAAGAGTAGTTGCACTTCACAGATGCGAAATTTATGCATCATTACAACCGAAATAGCTCATAAAAGTTGACAAATGGGGAATAAAAAAATAAATAAATAAAGGAAATTTGTTGTTGAATGAAACGATAACAAAAAATTAGCTTTTCGTTCGCTGTACTATCAATAAATGGACGATGTTTGGTTGTTCAATAGCCAAACATCCGACACGAATACAATACAAAACAGGTAGTAGGAGTAATAATAGTGAGAAACCAATAAAACGATTATGGTAGTAACACACATATTGTTATAGCAAAGGGGTTTTAAACATTATTATTAAAAGACCTACCGCCAAGCTGTTGCTGTATCGTTTATTATATGTTAATTTCAACTAGATTGGTTCACACAATTAGAGGAAAAAGCCAAAATTATTATAATCGTATTCTGTAATTTTTAAACAATAAAGTCTAACCACTATGGCATCAATACCCAAGATTAGGTTACAATTAAATGTGCTATTAAAGACATTAGCGCATGTTTCACTTATGTTCCTAGCTTTTATAGCAATATAACGACTGATTTGGAAAATATTTTAAGGATTTATAGACAACTCCTTGGTGGTCATTTAAGCAAAATTTGAGCCAAGTAGCTCATCGGCAAGTTGGTCAACAAAACGATCGCTTCCAACGATGTTACGACTTTCAACGAGTTACTCACAGAATGACTCAAAAATGCTTATAACATGAGCAGGAAAAAATTGAGAAAAATTATGTGGCGAGTATCCTTGAGTCATTTGACGCGTATAGTTTCAAAAATCGCAACCTTTTCTAAAATGAGCGTTTTTGACCAACTCCCCGATGAGCAAATAATCTCCAAGGACCCTCCTATAAATCTTTGAAATATTTTCCAAATCGCTCATCAAATAATAGGTGTTGCCATTTAAATGAAACACGCGATAGATACTATAATCTGAGTAATGGTTGTTTTTAAGAGTTTTAAGATAGTAGAACTCAAATATCTCGATAATTGCGAAAGATACGTGTCTCATTCGATTCTAATTATGATTCTCTACATTTGCAACCCTATAGCATTCGATTAAATTTCTTGTAAATTCCAAAAAAACACAAATTTTTCACCAAAATAGTTGCGTTAACGAATCTAAAATTATTCGCGTTAAAATTAGTAGAAAGAAATGAAATTCAGATCGATCAATAGAGGAAAGATAAAGCTACAATTGTGAGTTGTGACCGTTTTAATTTCGTAATTCGTTTTGCTTAAAACACAGTGATTTGGTGTGGTTTCGATAGGCTACAGAGTTCGATTAATTATAAAAAGAATTGACCACCCACTGGACTAAACAATAAATCCTCGGAAATTCAACGTTAATAGCATTAATAGAAATAATCATAAACAATAATGTGAATGGTTTAGAATATTAATAATCTATGATTATGATAGAAAAATGGGGAGAAAATTTTAAAAAACTGTCTCTCGACATTATACAGACGACAGTTGAAAAAAATACTGTAATGCGGATAGAATTTTAAATTTTCTGTAATATTAGTGGGTAAGTTGTAGTAGTGGTAGTACTGAATAGCAATAAAGTGTCATATTAAGTTAACTAATATAATTTAAGTACAGGGACAAATTTCGAATAGAAATTCTTCTATAGTATAACATTATTATATGAACTGAATTATAATGAGCGAATTAGTTAATGTCTTTAAATTTAATTTGAAAATAGTGAGATTTTACATCATAGAATAGACTAGATTCAAATAGAATTCAATAAATTATACATCCAGTCGCTGAAATCGTGTAACGAAATTCAATTTTTCAGATTGGTAGAGCAGGGGCGGCTCGTCAAATTATAACAATCATTGTACTCGAACAGCTACGCATGCGCCCACTGCTATAAAATCAGAGAAACTAACAAAGATTCCCTTTTGACAATCGCTAAAAAGAAAAAAAATGTTTCCAACTCTAGTTGTATAAAATTTCCGATTTTATGGCAGTGTTGCTCAATTTTTCTGGTTTTAAATTTGCAAGTTTAACAATTGAGGAAATAAGGCACTTGAATTATTTCCAACTTTTATTTATCAGACTACACTGATGAAGATCTGAAGTGGTTCAACTTCAAGTTATAATCAAACTCTAATAAACCCTGAAGGACTTCAATGATTTGAATTAACTCGATTTTTTCTTCGTCCTTTATACAGGTTGAATTATTTAAAATTGGATAGATTCTTATGGCATTTTATATAAATCGGTGAACGATTCGGATAAGATTTCAGGGGATTTATAGGGTAGTGTCCCTGGGGAACATTTGAGTAAAAATAGAAATCTTTAGCTCTTTGTGAAGGTTGGTAGAACAATGATTTTTTTATGACCCTACTATTAAGTTGATACTTTGAAATAAATAAAGAGTAACCTGGTGATCTTTAATACCTCTTAAATGAAATAAGAGACAATTAGACAAAAGATGTTTAAAAATAAGTAACAATGAAATTGAAATTTAAGATGATTAAACTTGGGGAAGGCTAGAGATCAATTAAACTTCCCAAATGGGGGTAATTAGAAAGTTTATTTATATTTTCTACTCCTATTTCGATATACGGGGCGTTGAGTATAGGCTAGAGATTCCTATGGGAAATCCTTTAAAATTTGAGCTTTGTAGTTCATTTGAAAGTTGGTCGTAAATGCTCGTTTTTAAAACTCAGGATGCTTCAACATTGGTTTTTGGATCCGAAAACACTGTGGACAGCATATTTGAGTCATTCTGAGTCATTTGACATGCTTAGCTCGATTTCAAGAATCACAATCGAGCTCCAAGTGTTGCAAGAGTGATCGGCAGAACCCTCCTATCAATCCTATAAATAGTTTTAGATCAGCACCCCTGTATTGGAAATTCTATGTATTGGAAGCGAAAATCTTGTGAAATTTCACACTTTTCATCTTTCACACTACTACTACTACTACTACTACCACTATTACCCATCCCTTTACTAACATCTAAGCCACCCCCTTTTTCTCTATATTATCTGTTTGTTATGCATTGCATTGATCGAATCAACAACCACCCTTCAAATCAATCAATCTATCCATCTTTTTCTATTTTCACATTTTTATTGAATAGATCTCTATGTACGGGCAAAACTGACTGACTTTAAACTGGTATTTTTCATGTCGTCTTTCTATTTTCCGTCTAAAATTGAAATATTCGCCCATTATTTTTATTGTGGTTGGTTGGTTGGATTGTGGCCTTCCTTTGATCTTTAAACTTTACAATAAAAATCGACTATGTATCGATGAAAATTGCAGTGAAAACACCAACACTATCGAGAATATATCATTTTGTTCACATTTATAGCAATTTTTATTGTGCGAAAAATAAGAATAAGATAGTTTATTCGATTATTGTTAACAAACTAATAGGAGAATATCGATAGAATTTCGTATTGTAGTCGAATGAGTAATCTGTAAATTTCAAAATGGTCAAATAGATATTTCACTTTTAAGTTTATAAATTGTTTCTGGCTTTAAAGGAATTCTCAAGAGTCTTTCTTTCTACCTTCTATCTCAAACCCATTCGTTCTTGTCTAGTTGCTGACATTATGTAAATTTTCCGTATCGGCAGAAAAGCAAAAAAGAAGCAATACGAAATAATTTCAAGATGTGAATTGCTTTTCTCTACGATTGAACAGAAAGTGTCAATTTTCTGATTGTTTGACATACAAGACATCCCCAAAAAATATCAATTTTTCAAACAAGAATTTTCGTCAATTTTCCAATGGATTTTAATGACCTAAACGGCATTTGAAAGAGCATTTCAAGGAGCATCCGGCAGACTATACGATTTTTGGAAACAGAATTTCTACTGACAATCTACCCGGTACTAACTGAACTAAGTCAGTCGCTTTTCAGACAATGGATACGGTTTAATTTGTTATACGCTCTGTTAAAATTATTAGAAAATAAGCAACATTATCGAAGTTTTGGGGAAAAATAAAAGAAAAACATGCTTTAGATTTCCTGTTGCAATTCTAGATTACATCTAAATTTTCAAAAATCGGATAGTTGAATGGATGCATCTTGATGCTCTTTCAAATGCCGTTTAGATCATTAATATCGGTTGAAAAATAAACGAAAATTTTTGTCTAAAAAATTGGTGTTTTTGGGGTCTCGTGCGGGCCCCTAAGCAAATATGGGGCCTCTAAAGCTTATTGGCACTCCGAAGGAGCCAATCTGTGCGCATATTAGTTTCGAATTTGTGATTAAAATAATGATTTCTGCCTTAATTTCATTGATTGTCGAAATATTAAAAAAATCAGTCTTTTTAAAGCAATTATCGCATATATTTCAACAATAATGCTAATAAATTATTGCACTAGATAGACATTTAACGGTATCTAACTGAATAGAATAGAATTGTCGGTACTGGAAGGCATACAATTGAATCAATTCTGTTTAGTAAACAGGAAGTTGTAGCCGCCTTTAAGCTAATCCTGGAGCATTACAATCTAATCTTTGTCGTTACAAAGCATTAGGATTGTCTACATTATTACCACCTAATCATCAATAACAATTTTGGAATTCGATTGTGAAAAATTTTGGTTAATAACACGGTAAAAACAATGATTGATTCAATTTTTTTTGTCTCTGCTAGAATTCTTTCTTTGGAATCGGTGTGTTTATGGCACCCTTCCAAGTTTATGACTATCAGATATAAAGATTAGAATTCGATGGTGTACGTGTAAATTGAACGATCATATATCATCAAATTGATATATCGCCAACATTATTTTTTCATTTATAAAAGAACTTTCTAGATTTTCGTTAAAAGCTTTCTATATAGAAATCAAGTTGTGAAACTTTTATAAACATGAATTTCTTTCAACAAAACTAACAACAAATAATTATCAAGAAAAGAAACTCGTCTAAATTCAATTTGTTCACAATAACAATTTATCATTTGTAGTAGTTTTCTATCCTTTAAGAGAGAAAAAAATACACTTAAATCGATATATTTTCACTTATTCAAGTATCGTTTCGGAACAAACACACAACATTAACAGATATCAAGAGCATACTTGGAGTAAATGGCAAAAAAATAGCGGAAAATAATTAATGATGGTTATAGTAAAGGGCGATAAATTACCACACAAAGACGGAAAAATTGGAAAGTCGTCGACAATAGATTTTTTTTTTGTTCTTCATCTATTTCTTCTAGGCGTTTATTTCTAGGTAGGAACCATATCGTTGTTGGCGACGTCGAATCGAATTCATTTCCAAACTAGACGATTTACGGAAAAACTATGAAGAATGAAAGTAAAAAAGTAGGAACGAATAATGCGGTTTTCTTTACGTTCCTTTCTAATTCTAGTTGCAATAGAACAAGTCTATCTTCGTTTGTTTGAAATGTTCTATTTAATATTTCACCTGTCTTACTGACAGACTAGTGATAAGAGAATTGTTGAAGACTATAATAAAAGGAGCGCTTTCGTATGTAGAGAGATAGATGAGAGGAAAATATACGAAAGGATTTGGATTCAATTGGTACTGGACTTGAATAAAACTGACATTGATAGTGATGGGTCTCAGTTAAATGAAACTCAATCTTTTATGTTGTTTTTTTTTTATGCTTCTACATCGTCTTTGAAAATATTGAATTTCAATTATTTGATCCATTTGAAGAACGTCTGGTTTTAATTTGGGATCCGAAACGAATACAACAGTAAAGCTTAAAGAGGACCTTTAACCTTCATTTGTACCGGGAGTTTCATCTAAATTCTCCCAGTTTTTACAGGAACATTTCAGCAAAATTAGAACTTGGTAGCTTATAGGTGAAAATCGCTTTAATCCGGCAATGTTGCGATTTTCACCAATCGAATATGCAAATAAAACAATCAAAAATGAAATAGTTTTTTGGAATCTACCAAAGATTACGCGATTTTTCTAAAATTCCTTAAAACAACAGATAATAAGTAGGAGCAACTGTAAAATGACCTCTAATAAATAGTTTACGATTACGTAAAATGAAAATGCCGAGTGTTAGATAAAATACAGCGACAGTTTGGAATATTTCACATATGAACAAAATGAACTTTGGTCGGTGTAAATTGTTAGTGGATCGGTCTTCAAGTCCGGTCCAACTCGATATAAACTGCAACTAAATTGTTAACTGAAGTAAAAAGTCTAGTCCGGATGTGCTTGGCATAACTAACTATAACCCCCTAATACACACACACCCATATATATCCACACACGTATTGTTAGAGGTGAATGTATGCATTTTGAATAGTTCCAACTAGCCACGTCAATTTCTCTCATGCATTTAATTTCGAATGCAATCCTAACCCTCCTCTCATCGACCTTTTCAGACACTATGAATCAGGAATTTCAAGGTTGTAAACGCATTTAGATATGACTAATTCTATCTAGACAATATAGGGCTATATTGTTTATTAGAAAATATAGGGGTGAGGGATAAAAATATAAAGGGATAATACCAATTGATTGGTTCCTTTGTTGGTTAATATACCAAGAAATTCAACTTAAATTAAAATTATACCATCCATCAGAAGCTATAAAATTTCGATTTATAATCAAATATTTATACTAAATAAATTGAAAAATTTGTATTTCGCGCCCTTCAAAAATGGGTTGAACTGACGTAACTAACCTTAGAACTTCAATTTGGATTATTTCTATTCTTAATAGTGTTCTTGTGCAAGTTTTCGACTTTAAAATCACCAAAACAAAAAGTACTCACTCCAAAACACAACAACACTAACGAATAAGACGTTAATCAAATAGTAAGGTTAGAAATTAGGCACCAACAGCACTTGGGGGATTTGGTTACCAACTCACTTTATTTAAAAGGCGCGCTGTTCAAACTTTTCAATTTCTATTGGCTAGATTCAAAATTGTCAACAATAGATGGGTAAGAACAAATTCCCCAATAGCTGTTGGTAACTATACTCTATTTTTAAACTAGAAGGAGTAATGACTAAAGCCGGATTTACACAGAAAAAGTCACTAGAAACAAAATATTTACGGCTTTTACTTTAAATCTACCACATTTAGTTTCTTGAACTATGTTTTTTAATTAACAAGTAAAGGTATTAGGGTACCATCAAAACTTCAAAATCCAAGGTTTCCCAGGCATTATTTTCGAGTTGTGTAAGTTTGTCTGTAAAATAGCCAATAGGAAGCCAGTATTTAGGCGCGTAATTTTCAAATCACTTCTAGTTTAAAGAGTCTTGCTCGAGAGGCAGTTCGCATTTTTCCTTTTTCAGTTGAGAAACAATCTAGTCAATCATAAGTCACGAAACCACACATCACATCATCTACTGAGTTACTTAAAATATGCTATTTTGAAAAATTTGATCATTTTAGACGCTGTTTTACGAAAAACGGAAAGGAAATTAAAAACGGGAATGGGTTGATCATGAAGCCTTGAATTTTCTTGATCTACCTATAGGTATTTCATTTCATTTTATTGATTGTACAGGCAGCTGTACTACTGAATGTTAACACACTTTTTTTGACTAAAAATGCGGTTTTTTGCAATTATTAGAAAATTCCGTTTGATTTTCCAAATTTCATGGGGTAGTGGACGTACAAAATTGAATTCTCAATCGAATGAGATATGTCCCATTTCGATATCTTTTGTCGTTTTTGAGTTCTTGCAAATTATTTCTCATTATTTCCGTTCACTTCAAATTTAATGAATGTCAGTGTTATACTGGGTGTCTTCCAATATTTTGTAAGTATTTTTTTTTAATATTTTGATTATTTTACATTAAAATAAATGTATTTATTTAAACAAAAACCAATCTAAGAAGATTAAAGATTTTGTAGGTCACTCGGTAATTGTCAGATTAGTTGTTTGTGATTCAATCTGACAAGTTAATAGGCGCATCCACCATTTTTAACCTACATCAATAACAAAGAAATTTATATCCATACACACATACATGCGCACACGTATACTCAACAGAGGTGTCAATTATCTATAAACCACCGGGAACTATCCATCAATTTCATATTTTTCTATCTAAATGTCACCCGTTCGTTCTGATATGACAAGTGAATTTTATACTACTCCTTCTTCTTATCAATGATGGTGTCAAAGAAAATTTAGGTCGCACACAAAATGATGGTCTACCTTTTAGTATTAAGAATTTTTACAAAATTTCATATGAATTCGATGTAACCAGATCAGAGAGGAAGTTTCGATGAAAAAAACAACAACATTAAGTTTGAACAAATATCCGTGGATCAATATGGGCTAAATGGGTAAAAGTTAAATATTTGGTGATTGTTTCTTTTTTTTTATGAGAGTTTAACATAAAATTGAATGGAAAAATTCATTATTGTAATTGCATTTTGATTAATCAACAAAGTGATGTTCTTTTGATTTCAACACATGTGGCACGTATTTTGATTGAAAGTTAACAAGGAAATGTTTACTAGATTTCCGCAATTTTCTACAATATTAAGTAAATATTAGTTTGAAAACCGTTCGACAAATAGATAAATGCAATATATTTGATCTAAATGCGATATATACAGTACTCGCCAGCTGAAATTGCACAATCTTTATTATTTTTAAACTACACAGTAAGTATAAGATTTGTTTTTTTGAAATGTATCAGTTTCATCTAATCAAATTGATATGTCAAATAATTTAGGATGACTCCAATTAAGCTTTAATCGTCCGAATATTTTAGAAACTCTGCTTCAAGACTCTTGTGTACAAAAAGCTCCAGAAAATTGCTGAATTCAAAAAATTAATTTGGAATCTACTGACTTCCTTAAGGGGGAGGAGTAGTCGTTATCGTTTTGACCGGCAAAAAGGTGATTTCTCGCTCGTCCTTAAGACTACAGCAACCGCAAATAGATTTTTGAAAAGAGCATTTCTTATATAGGCCTATGGTACTTCCCGTTTTTCAAAATATTGATACAAATTTGAATTACAGACAAAAATCTAACAACATGTTTTTTCGTATTTTTGTACAATTTTTTGTATTTTCTCTTATAACTTGGTCAATTTTGATTATTGCGCAAAAATTCTTGTACTGTTAGATAGAAAATAGAAAGTTCTTTTCAAATTTTTAAGAAATTTTCCGATTCCACCGTTAGTTTCCCGGAAAATTAAGAAAACTTCTGTACGCTACAACAAAGTTTTTTCTACAGTTTTTATCTTACAGCTTTGATCAACCCCTCTTTCGAAAGCTGATACAAAGGCGGGGTACAAGATAGAAAGCATTTTTTGATATTTTGAAAATTGTCTGAGTTATCGCGGAATAAACTAGTTTTTCTAGCATTGCTTTCACTTATTAAAATTAATTATTTTGCTTTGAAATACATACAGTTATGTTGATAATTTTGTCCTGTTTCCGATTGGCCTATTATTTTTGTAAAAAGTGTTGATTTCTCGAAGAAAATTGAATGAAAATCCAGTCTCTTTGTTTGTGTATTATCAAGCAAGATAACCCGCCATACTGGTAGATTGTGCGCGTTTGTCAAATCGAATTGTATGTCTCGCTTTGGATTGAGTATCGATGATTCCACAAACTTTCGATTAGGCAAACCCGCACTGTTTATGTGTAACGCGGGCAATCTTTGTAAAATAACGACGTTGGATTTCCACTCAATTTTCTTCGAAAAATCAACATTTTTTCCAAAAATAATAGGCCAATCGGAAACAGGACAAAATTATCAACATAACTGTATGTATTTCAAAGCAAAATAATTAATTTTAATAAGTGAAAATAATGCCAGAAAAACCAGTTGGTTTTTCCGCGATAACTCAGACAATTTTCAAAATATCAAATAATACTTTCTTGAATATTTGGAAAGAACTTTTTATTTGCAATCTAACAGTACAAGAATTTTTGCGCAATAATCAAAATTGACCAAGTTATAAGAGAAAATACAAGAAATTGTACAAAAATACGAAAAAAAACATGTTGTTAGATTTTTGTCTGTAATTCAAATTTGTACCAATATTTTGAAAAACGGAAAGTACCATTGGCCTCTATAAGAAATGCTCTTTACAAAAATCTATTTGCGGTTGCTGTAGTCTTAAGGGCGAGCGAGAAATCACTTCACCTTTTCGCCGGTCAAAACGATAACGACTACTCCTCCCCCTTAAGGGTATCGTTCGAACGGTTTTGCTACGGGTATGTAGAGAGACCGAGAAACTATCATCTTTTTAAGCCAATCACAAGTCTCGAAACCACAACCATATTTTCCGAAAAAATGGAACAGAAAATTAAAAAAGCAACCACTAGCGACGATAACCTCAACTTTCTACTTCCTATCTATGTAAAATTTCTTTCATTTTATTGATTATACACAAAATTACACTGGAAAATATAACACCATTTTTGTGGCCGAAAAACGCAGTTTCTCAGAATTTTCGAAAAAACCAGTCGAATTTTCCTAATTTTACTTAACAGGAGCGCTAGAAGCTTAAGTTTTGAATCGAATGCGATGTTTCCCACTTGGATATCTTTTGTCGTTTTCAAATGAAACGCTTTTCTTACGGGATTTCAATGCAATTAAGAAGCTAGCTTGCTTCGAAGCGAGACCCTTTATAATTTGCTTTAAATACGAATATTCTGGAGTTTCAGCTGGCGGATGCGGTATTTAAGCGTCAAAATTAGAATCCCAATAGTTCAAAAATAAAATATTTGCGTTTCCGTGGTGTTCAAACATTAAATCGGCAACTAAAGGAAGTTCATTGAATTTGACTAGCTAATTAACGTATTCTTAGTAGTTTTCAATTTATTTTTAAAGTTAGATATCCGGTAATTTTAAGCCACAAAATTCGGTTGTAACGAAGTCAGAATTGTATTAAATGATTAATCAAAAAGATTTTTACAATGTTCAGTTTGTCGCGAAATAATTGAAATAACAAACATCGATATAAATGGTCCATTAATCAAATTATTTTATTAAATCTATGTCGCTATAACAAATAATTCAATATAGCGAGAAACAATAATATTTACCGATAACGAATTTATAACAATAACTGGACCAAAATTTGATCATTCCATCCCAATACTGATACAATAGATAGATATGGAACAATACGAATAAATAGAAATAAATAAATAAATAATTGCGAATAATAGAAATGTTTTCTATTATTATTGTTAGTGGACAATAAATTTGTTAGAGAATAAAAAATTGCAGTGAAAATGTCATTTGTATGTAAAAATTTAGGGGGAAATTTTTTGTCTAATTGGAACGATATGTGGACATCATATGGACATCAAAATTTATTACAAATCGTGATATTTATAGCTGAATTAATTACAAAACGAACCTGCCACTATCTGATAAAAATTTAATAACGTGCAACATTTCATGTGGAATTACAACAAATTACAAACAATCATAGAAAATAAACGAATTGAAATTCTTACCAATTTTATGGAACAATAAAACTCACCTGCAAGAATAAAAAAAAAATCAACATTAATTTAACTCGTTATGACTAATTCGTTGATTCTTTCAGTTGAAATTGTAATGATAAAGTTTCTAATAATTGTAGAATTTCATCTGCATTAAATTAGCCAGTAGTCTTATCCTTTGGCGGAAGGAAAAAAGAATTAAAACTACACAATTCTCTAGCTAGTTACGAGATCTTCAAATTGTCTAAGTGTTAGTTGAGGCGAAATTACAGACTTTGATAATTTAAAAGGTCATTGTTATTCTTTTCGTTGTCGTTTTTTTACGCTTAAACCATACATAAATTTACATTTTAAATTTTAACAATGAGGATTAATTATTGGATTTATGTAAAATTTATTTCTAAGGAATGTAAAATTACCTTTTAAAAAATAATTCGAATAAGTTACCGAAAAATTGAAACACCTTTCTAATATTGGTTGAATTATATCAATTGTACAGGACATTTGGGGGTGATTTTAATAGAAATTAAAGCAGAACAAATTCTTCAAGGCACTGGAACACAAATATTTCGAAAACGATAAGAGATAACGAATTGATTTAAATCTCATTCGATTCTAAATGCGATTCTGTAACTGTCTAACTCCTTGAATTTTTTAAAAATCAGCAATATTTTTGAAAATTCCGAAAAGTGTAGTTTTTCAGAATAAAAGTATAGTTTTGGTGGAACACATTTTTCGCTTAGTAAAAGTTAACAAAAACAAATCAAATTCATATAAATGGATAGTCGGAACTTGATTCTATAATTGGGAGTTATCATATTTTCGACTATTTTTCCGTTTTTTTCTGAAAATATCATACAAGATAACCTATTTTTCCAACTTTATACAGAGTGCCTCATAAGTATCACACAAAGTTTTGAGAATAGATAAAGGATTAGATTCTAAAACGAAAACTCTCATATCAAAGTAGCCAATCAGATGCGGACTATTGCCTTTAAAACAAAGAAATAAGATGAGAGTACGAAGCAATAACCAAGTTGAAGTACACAAGCTTCTGATTGGCTATTTTGTTCAATTGATAACTAATTACCTGTGCATCAGATAAAAGAAAAGGTATAAGACTTTCCATTTCAGAATTTCATCCCCTATCTACCCCCAACATTTTGTGCTATACCTATGAGACACCCTGTATATTACTACTGGATAAATTTATCAAATTATGAAAAAGTTTTGTCGCAATTATCGCGACTCTAACTAGTGATTTTGTTAAAAAAAACATGTTTAAATTGAAATTTGCTCAATTCAGGTGGTTGCTAAGCATCACCCAACTTTATTGGGGAAAACAACGTCCAGTACCTATTTGATCCAGCCTGGCATCTGAATAGAGATTGAGGTAAGCCATCGACTAGAATTCTGACATTATTGAAAATACACAGGAAATTGTATTTGAAATAAAAGTCACGTGTATTTGAACGAACGTTCGATATTTTCATCCAATTACGCAAGTTTAATGGTACAGTAGACGCACGCAAAAAAATCTGATTGTAGATGGAAAAAATTGTAGAAAATCCTCGTACATTTTACTTTGAAAACGAATCCTTTTCTGAGGAGAAATCGAATGGAAAGCACTGTAGTTTCTAATATTAGACTTTACCAGTCTTTTTTTTTGTACAATAAACTTCTGATTCATAAATTGATTAGTATTCGTAAAACCATTAAAGTTTGTTATTAAATCCTATTAACAACAATTTAATCTTTTTCTACCATAAAATACTGAAAGATTTATGTTTTATTACAGTACACAAGAGAATAATCGAGCTTAGGTGGTGATAATGAAGAATGTCCATGATTTTTAAGTATTAAAAAATTAAAATTACAGTTCATCATTAATGTGCTAAAATTGTTAACTCTGTACTTGTATTAAAGGAGAAAAATGGGGATTATACAAGGATGATGAGCTAAAATTAGGGAGTATTTATTTGAACCTTGTAGCTCATCGAGAAGTTAGTCGATTCAAGTAGGAGTTCCTCTAATTTTAACTCAGCACCTCTGTAGATTAACATCTTTCTAGATCTATAGATGGGATTGGCTTTTTGATCGATAAACGTGACATGAAAACGATTTTATTTTAATTGAATAATTGTGAGAATGGTTTGAAGATTAAAATGATAGAATTTGAATAATTTAAATAATTAATTTTCAATTAAATTGTGATAATTTCAACATGTCCTAACAATTTCCACCGAAACAATGTAAATTTACTCAAATCTATTGATCGGAATATTATCTTTTAATCTATTCAATTGATCGGTCGTTTATATATTAGTAAATAAAACAATATTAACAAATAGATATACTATTGAACTATTATTAATCGTTAATTAAATTCTAATTTGAACTTATTTGGATTTGGAGAAATACTAAACTGTTTAATATGATCGTTTTTTCCCCTGGTTTAAATTAATTTGTGCGTGTTGTGTGCATGTTTTTTTCGGATAAGAGTCCTCTTTTTACATCAAAAGATATCACGATTACACGTCTGTCATTTACAAGATTCTGGACGCTGGTTGCCATGGGAATTGGTGTGGTTGTTTCAAGAGAGACACGCACACATACCTACTAGAACCAAAAGAAAAAAAAAGAAAACGAATTATCCGAGGGAGAGGTCAAGTCCTGTACAATTGCCATTATTAATAAACGGGTCATTACGTGACTGGCATTTCTTTACACTAATATTTCGTTCTTATTCTACACGAACCGATTGATAACAGAATATGAGAATTACAAATAGTCAAATGATTGCGGCAATTAAAAACTGTCGATTCATCTTCTTTGGAATATAAATTATGGTAATTCTTATTATTTAACGAGCAATTTGCAAAATATTTAAAGGATTTATAGGGGAGTCTCTGGAGAATATTTGACGAAAATTTGGACCTCGTAGCTCATTTGCAAGTTAGTCAAAATCGCTGCTTTTTACCAATATCGCTATTTTCACGTAAAACTATGAAGAATGGTTCGAGGAACACCCCAACATTGTTTTTTCCTTTCCTTCTATGCAATCTACCGAATTGGGATAGAAAATAGAAACATTAGCGAATGTAGCTCTCTTCCTCTTACTGCCGTTTCGTTCTCTATGTTAGAAAGAGGTCGAGAGAACTAAGGCGTTAGTGAGGCGGAGTATAATGAACTTAAGTCTACCTATTTTAACCATTACTCTAGTAACGATAGCTAAATCAACTCCATTGAATAGACAGAGAGAGTTCTTATCGATATCTGAGATAGACAAAGACAATTAGAGAACAACAAACCTCATGGGAGAGATCACTCAATCTTTGTCTATCTCACAGAAATTTCCAAAGTTTCAATTTTGCCCTCTTTCTCCCTCCAACAGAGTTGAATTAGCCACCGTTACTAGAGTAGTGGTACAAATAGATAGTCTTAAGTTCATTTTACTCCGCCTTAGTTCTCTCGACCTCTTTCTAACATAGAGAACGAAATGGCTGTTAGAGGAAGAGAGCTACATTCGCTAATGTTTCTATTTTCTATCCCAACTCGGTATGTTGAGATGATTCTCAAGTCATTCTGAGTTATGCTTAGCTCATTTACAAAATATATTCGTTTTTTTGGTCAACTATTAAACGAGCCACGAACTTGTAAGAATTCAGGTGAGATCGAGATCTCGAACAGGATTTGTTCAGAATACAATTGATTTCAAATAAAAAAAATTCAGAGTATTAGAGACAGGCTGAGGCTAATCAATTTGAAATAATTTGCATCAATAGCCGATTAGAATCGTAGCTTAACTTAGTTTAAACAGTGACGCAGTCTCGTGAGATTCAAGAGGGTGAAATCCGTTGAGAATCAACCCTCTCCACCTTTATGGTGTGCTATTGGAGAGAATTGGTGGACTAGTGAAGGAACAAAAAAAAACCACCAAATACAATCTCAAGAGAGATGATTTAATGGAAAAATAAGCTTGAATAACGTACGGTCAACATTGTATAGTTGTCACATGAAAATACAATCAACATGTTGGTTTTATTTTTGTAGCGTATACGCGAAATTTTGCATAATTTCCCCCAATATGCATTGGAATTATTTCAAATTCACACATGGATGAGAGAAATTAGCGAAAACGCATATAACCCAGAGGTGTTTTGTAGAATTTAAATGATAAAATAATTGAAAATTATGGCATATTTTTGGGGACTAAACCGTATTTATTCAACAAAGAAATTGTAGAGAATTGTAGAATTTAGAACGTAAATGCTTTCAGGTGTTGAATATTTTTAGAACTTGCATATCTTCCAATGGCGCCATCGTATGTCTGTAAAATTGCTGCATTGATATTGGAGAAAATAAGTATTCGCACATGTACATCTCAACAGATAAACGCCATTTCCATCATCAACATTTATAAAGAAAATAATACAAAACAATAACCGTCTAACAACAAGACTAACGACAGTTGTCAACTAATAAATTCCAGAAAGCAATCTATTTCAAATTAATTTCATTCCAACTCTAAAATACCGTCGGTTTTAGTGAGTAATTCCGCTGAAAATATACAGGGTGGCTGTCCATTTACATGCAACATTGAAATAATTTTTACAAGAACTCAAAGAGAGACATTTAGCTAGTCTCTAGTTCCATTGAATTGTAAATTTTTGAAAATTGCACAATGAATGTAGAATCAGCACTTTCAACCATCTAGTGGCAAGTAACTTAACTTTACTAAAATTTCTAACCTCAAAAAGATTGACATTAATCAAATTTGGCATTGTGAGGTTAGAAATTCCGACATACCGACCCAAGAAGAGCGCGCAATTCTAAATTTCATTAGGGTTAATAATATTCGCGTATTCGTGAATTATTACAAGTAGTATAATTTTAATCATTTTAATTTCAAGTAAATTATCCCATCAAACACCCTGTATAATTTATGAATTTATTATAGAAAATTTCTTTAGTTTCCATTGAACTAATTAAAACCGGGACTAATTATAATTGTAGCCAATTTTCGTTCTATTGAAATGAAAATATAAAAGAAAATCGAGAATGGAAGAAATAAGACGAACGGAAAGAATAGGAGATGAAAAAAAAGAGAAGTACTCGACCAAAGACCCTAATTAGGAAATGTTGGATTTTTCCGGGATTTTAACAAAAGATCCTCAAACTCGAATACAGATTTTCCGTTTAATTACGGCAAATATCGACAATAAAAATCGTTCTTGTATTGTTGGTGGTTTTTTTTTTTTGGGTGCTGTTGGTTTTAACAACAATTTTCATCAATTCCAACAGGATATAAAACAAATTCAAATCGGCTATTGTTTAACATATAGATGTATATTAGAGAGGGTTGACCAATATAGAATTGCCACAAGGGCTGGAGAGAGCGATACAAAAAAATAAATAAATAGTCGAAACACTTTTGGGCTTCAAGCGAATTCATATAAATAAATTATTGATGTTCCTACTCCGGAATAGAATGTGGGAAAACAATAGCAATAATAACAATTATTACTGTAACAACGATGTGAATAGAGACAGGTGGGTGTGGGTTTGTGTTCTTTGTATAGATTTGATAGAGTTTTGTTTCGAAAATTTGAATTTAATATAACATTTGATTTGTAAACGTATAAAATGTTGCACCACAATTCTACAAAAAAAAAAAACGTACTTTCACCTTAATGTTACTAATTAATTATCTTGTTAAAATACTCATTAACGCTTATAACGGTTTCATCTACAGAGAAAAAATTAGCAACATTTCGTGCTTGTTCTCGAGCACGATTTACAGAATATAAGTAAGTTTGAAGCTTTCTCTCAATTCAATAAGGCTTTTTCCAATTAAAAAAAAACAGTCATATTTCTCGAATTTTAACGAATTTTCCAACAATTATGCTTTTATCATTTATTACGCTTTGATTTTATAGAAAAATTTGAATTGGCGCCAATTTATTGCGCATATATGCGCAGTATTAACGAATAACAGCGCAGTGGCGTCAATGTGAGGGCAGCTTTAATTTGTTTTATTTAAGTTTTATTCGATAAAAACTTCTATTAGAACTTATTTGAATGCAAAACTGTACATTGAATCATAGTAATTAAGTAAAATAGAACACAATGATTGAATAATTTAGTCGTTGTTTAATGTATTTATGTTTTTTAATGTAACTCATTACGAGTAAATTAATATGAAATTAGTCAATTATAGTGTGAGAAAAAAGATACAAATACGGATCTCTAATGCTCATTTCCTGGGTTTATTTTAAATCTTGCTTATTCTCTGTTGTATTAATTATTATGTCTGATCTTTGAACTGTATTTCATACTCTTGTTTCAGTTTTGTTATCACTGCTAATCAGAGTCTTTTGTGTGAATTTTGGTTGTTTCGAATCTTGTTTTCATAGTAGACCATTTAGAATGATGACTAATAAATAATTGCATTTAATTAATCCACTTGTGTATTATCAATACGTACGACTGTGTTGAATATTTTGATTACGTCAATTGTTAATTTTGGAAAAACAAGCTATTTTGGATGTAATTTCCGGAAAAATCAAAAAGAAAATGGAAAATCTATCCTCGCCCAAATGTAGAGTTAACTTTCGTCTATCTAATCGTACAAATGTAATTTCTTTCAATTAATTATACAAAACAATACGTGTGTTAGACAAATACCTCGTTTTCGACACATCATTACGAATTTACGGATTTTAGGGAATCCAATCAATTTTCTTTTGAAAAACCAGTTTCCCCCGAAGTTGTAGAATCGAATTTAGAATCAAAAGAGGTATTTACTGGTTAGTTATACGTTACCGTTTTTGAGATATGTGTGTTCCAGTGTCTTAATTGTTTGTTTTTGGTTTCCTATCTTTATGTTTTTGTATTCATATCACAAACAGGTTGTTTATAAATGTTGGAAAATTTGGATCATTCAATACACAATAAACAGCAATAATTTTATTATGCAAATAGCTGTATTATTATCTCAAATCTTTATAAATATCTTGACTATACAAGGAAACAACAGTTCAAATAACGGTTTGTTATAATGGCAAAAGTTCTATACCTATCTATACATGTATTTATCATTGCACAAAAATTGATAAATCTATTACGTTATACAAAACAATACTAGGATTACACAAAAGAGAATAATTTAAAATCGCTACAATACTATAAATCAATATTAAGAGAAGCAATAAAAATAACTATGCATATTCAGATTGTATTGTATTCCCTTTTATATCACTTAAAATAATCGTAAAAAAGTATCATTATCAATTTATGGTTCGGCGAAAATATCGTAATTGCGATAATGTACGTTTGATAAAAATAAAGAAATTCATTCGACACCAAAAGCCAGTTATTATAACGAAATTTAAAAGCAATTCTTCTTCTTCATTTCAGACTTTTTCATCTTTCAGTAACAAACAATTAAACGGAAACAAAGGAATTTCGAATTGTACAATTTTAACATCAGTAAATGCTCTAGGTATAATTTCAAATTGAATTTCATAAAATCGATTACCAACACGAACAACAATAAGACAGTAAAACGAATGAAATTTAGTTATTTTTCTATTAAAAAAAAAAATTATAGCTCTATTATTTGTACGAACTTCGTTGAATGTATGACAGTTTTGTATAAATTTAATTTAGGGGATGCTGTTAGTCTATTGTTGAATTTTGCGTCCAAAAACCGTAAAATACAATACTGGTGTAGACTATTATAAACTTTAAAGGAGGTGGATTATTGATAAGTTTCACCATATTATAAAATCGCTTATTAGTTTTGCAATTATTCGTGATTTATTAACGAATTTCCGTGCAATCTTCAAGTGTTGGTAAATTGAAGCTGATATAAAGATAAGGCCGGTTGTTGAGCAATTCAAAAAATATTTCTTGTAGGGCTACGGGGTTCAAATTTTGCTTAAATATTTTTTTAAATCCTTAAATATTTTTCGAATGGCTTGCCAACAAACAGGACATATCTTTAAATTATGTCATCTTGAATGGACCAGCTGGTATATAGTTTTATTTTGTTGATTCTATCTTATTAACGGGTGTTTCGAAATTAGCAAAAAAGCAATCTCTGAATTATATGTCATTGAAATGATTAATATTGTAGTTTTCTACAAGTGATTATATTTAATGATTTATGACACGAAAATTGTACATAACCCAAGGGTAATTTATCTATTTATCTGTAGGAAAATCGAGTAAATTCACAAGTTTACAACATTACAACAATAATAATTTTATCTCGTTATCAACCCCTCTGGTTTCTTTTCATAAATTATCGATAAAATCTTGTACGGCATATAGACAGGACACAACATTTACCATTGAGGTTGAAATCTAACGACGGATATCAGAAATTGCACATTCAAAAATTCTCAAAAAATTATCGAAAATAGCACTTTAAGGGTCCCCAATTACATTGAAATCCCATAAGGAAAGCATTTCCAGTGTCGTTTGAAAACGACAAAAGATATCGCAAAAGATATGCGTTTCGAAATTTGGGCCTCTATTATGTAAAATTTGGAAAATCCCAGTGGTTTTTCGAAAATTCCGAAAAACAGGCTTTTTCGACCAAAAAATGCTGTTACATTTTCCAGCGTAGTTTTATGTATAATCAATAAAATGAAACGAATTTTACAAAGATAGAAATTAGAAAGTTGGGGCTAGCGTACTAAGTTTTTCGAAATTCTAAGTAACTCAGCAGATGATGTGATATGCTTTCGAGATTTGCGACTGGATTAAAAAGGGGAGCGAGACCCTTAATGTTCATTTGTATAAAATTTAAGCAAAATCCATAGTGTAGTTTAAAGGGAAAATCGAAAAGAATATCAAAAAAAACACGATTTTATTAAATAACTCAAAAATGGTACTATAGATTTCGTTTAAACTCCTCTAGCACATCTAAATTAGTTCTATTTAGCTTCTCTGTTAATTTCTTTGACTTTGAATTTATAGTTTAGACAAGAAGGCCAAAATAACGAAATAGACAACAAATTTTCAAGTTTGAATTCAAGACTCCCACCCTAAAAAAATAAGAAATTTATAAATATTAAGATATTGTTGAGTATACGATTTATAGAGCCATCTAACAATAATTTTCACTACAACTCAACGTTAACAAGCAAAACAACTTCTTTCCTTAATGGAGAAAACAAACTTAATGAATCTGATCATCAATGTGGAAAAAAGAGCCATTATTGGCCAACAAAAACAACAACAATAAAAATATTCAACGTAATTTCGAGTTTTCATTTGTTCAAAAGTCTTTATATATACTGTGTGTTCCATCTAATATTCCTAGTTCATTGATTAATAGGAGCCGTCTTGAGAACTAAGAATATTTAGATGGAATACACGGTATATTATACCTTTATCATTATCTCCGTAACAATTTTTTTTATACAAAATCACATTAAGAAATTCAAGCAAACACTTTCGCAAATAATTCGATTAGTTTATACGATCCGTTAAAGGGGAGGAATTTAAGTTAAATTAGTTAAAGAGACAGGCGATAAAATACAAAACGGGGGTGAGATTGTTTTGGAAATCTCATAGTTTATTAATACACACACACAAATCGATTCTTTAATAACAGAGAGAAATATAATTCAAACGTAACTTTGAAGTTATAATCAGAAAATCTCTGTTCAAGTTTAGGTTTGATAGTAGAGAAAAGGCTCAAGATTATTCTACAACTACAAAATATAAAGACAAAAGTTTCAAGAATCATAGAAATTATTTCAACAAACTTTAAATTTTCTTATATTTAATCCGAGTATTTTTCAATAAAAAAAAAATACGTAAAATATATTGGCTGGATTTATTAAAATGTCGAAAATCACCAACTATAAATATTCTTAAGAGACCATTCAGCGGTAACATTCCACGATTATCTATTATCGAGCCAATTTAATAAAGCCGTGCAAAAAACCGACAGAACAGTAGGTACTGGCGACATTTGAAGTTTTATTTATAAATATTACAGGTATTGTTCTCTATTGTGCATCATCCTTCGATTTGCACGACATTTAATTACACGGTTTTATTTTTATAGTTTGACATTGAGTCGTTTATATAAAAATATCAAGAGGATATGCTTCTTAGAAACTCGATTGAAAGTTATATTAAAAAACAAGTTTGACCCTCGTTTTACACTATTTCAATTTACACGATTTTTCAATTAAAGTATCAAATGTGTTCATAATAGATCTGTATGTTTACACTTCAAATTCGATGAATATAATAAGAACGATTTTGCTAGTTGATATTTTTCCTATATGTATCAGTTTGAAATGCCTCTACTGTATATTTTTGGAAAAGATATAACAATGATGTCATTCATTTTTTACACCTGCTTTCAATGCAAATAATGACGGTGGAAACAAATTAACACGATTATTATTGAAGCGATTAATATTAATGTAATTATTGGTTGGTAAATTGTTGATAAAATCACTAAATATACCGTGTGTTCCACCTCGAATTAAAGTTCTTATGGCAACTGCCCTTAATTGGTGAGCAATTTGTAAAATATTTCAAGGATTTATAGGAGAATCTGTGGAGATCATTTTAGCAAAATTTGGGTCTCGTAGCTCATTTGAAAGTTGGTCAAAAGGCATTCGTTTCTAAGCAAGTAGCGATTTTCAAAAACGAGTTACACTTCGAACGACTTGAGGATGCTTTTAACAATTTTTTTTTCCCCTCCATTTTATTCTGGAATGGGTATTTTGGAATGCAATGGAGAAAAATGCAAAAAAGAGCATTCTTGAGTCATTGTACGTGCGTATTTCCCTTTTGAAAATCGTGACATTATTAGAAATGAGCGCTTTTTGTCTACCTTCATGATGAGCTACGGGGCCCGTATTTTCCGAAAATGATCCCTAAAGACCCTCCTATAAATCATTGAACTATTTTACAAATTGCTCACCGAACAAGGACAAATGTCGAGGTATGTCACCTACCTCACCTTGACGAGATAAAAAAAATACGAACAATTTTATTAGAATTGACAAATAATCAGTAAGTATACAGTGTTGGTCAAAATTCTCTGACCACTATGGCTTACTTTAATATCTTTTATCGACCAAAAGAATGCCTGCATTTAGAGCTTAATTTTGTCCCATCAAATTTTATGCAGCAATTTTTGCAAAATGAACAAAATTAAGTCCATTCTAGAATTGACTACAAACGTTAAAATTCCACTTTTAGTTGGTTTGTCCTCTAATTGATGGTCACCAAATGTTAACCAGCACTGTATATATGGCGTAACTATTACAACATTTATCGTTTTGTTGTCGCTTATCGTTAATAATTTCTAAAAGTTACGTTGAAATTACTGCGGAAATTTCTTAATAACTCATACAGGGAAGTTTATTTAAATATTCCATTTAGTAAATATTTGACTGATATTAAAACAGTTTGACTAAGGAACTAACAAGATTGCTTGGTTGATGTTGATTAAAATCATTTATAGATTTACATTTCCAAAATATCCATACAGAAATACAAAGATAACATTCTAATATAACGAAAGATCGGTTATTACGATAAAATGACATCTAATATTTGAATTAATCCGGTTTTGACGTCAACCTCTACTCGGATATAATGACACATCATTTATTTGATAATCAAACATTAAAACGATCTAAATACTTTCAATAATCATGGTTAGTTTTGTTTTTTTTTTTTGTAATAACTTTTACCAAAATACGATTGTATAAAGTTATGTCATTATAATTTGAACTATTCTGTATATCCGGATAAATTTAAATATTGCCAATAATGAATATTTTCATGTAGCCAAAACCATTGTTTCAGCTTTTGAATAATGTATTTTTTGAAGTTTTGTCAATTTGAATTTTGCACAACTCCCAAGAGAATATTTTTACCCTTTGTACATGTAAAAGTATGGCAAAAAAAATTCTTCAACAACTTAATCAGACAGGTTTTTTTGTATTCGCTAGATTTAAACGTGACTCGGTTATTTGAATTACAAAAATCATAATAATTCTTAGAAGATTACATCAACTGTTTACAATAAACTTTTTCTATAGAAATTTTGCAATATTTTATTTACCACCAACGAAATATAGAGTAACTTATTTTATATACATACACATATACGTATAGATTTTTGAGATAGAATCAACTGAGTCAACAAGGAAGTTTTGTACTAACAAAGATTAGCTCTAGGGATCTCTAGGATTAGCTTAAAGCGAAATACAAACGTCTGTTTAGTAAATACAACAGAAATGGTACAATTCGTAAGCTTACAATACTGCCAACAAACTAAATATGTACCGTTAAACTATCTAGAAATAAATAATTTATCTGGTGATTAGATTCAAGATTTCTATGTGTTATCACTCTGTTAGTTACGAAAATTTCAAAGAAAATTGTGAAATATTCAAACCACACACGTATTGTAATCAGGTAATAATTTTTCCACAATTTGAATCGAATTCTTGACAATACCACATTTTTCAAATGAATGTTTCCAGTTCTTATCACTATTCAAATTATTGGGCGATTTGGAAAATATTTTAAGAATTTGTAAGGCGATTCCCAGGGGATATTTCAGCAAAATTAGAGCTTCATAGCTTATTCGGAAATTAATTGCCTCAAATTGACAATGTTACGATTTTCACCAATCAAACAACCAAATAAAACAATAAAGAGTGACTAGAAGATCCTGTCGGAAGAAAAAATAATTGTAAAAAATGAAAAGGTATTCTGCAAGGAGATTCAAGTGGTTTTCAGCGTAACAGTGTTTTTTAACCAAACGTTCCAGTTCTTAAAACCGGGCGATTTGAGAAATATTGAGGATTTGTAGGGTATTCGCAAGGGAACATTTTTGCAAAATTTGAGTCTCGTAATTCATTGGGAAATCGGTAAGAAATTGCTTTAATCGGATCGACCACTTCGTAAAATTGACATTAAGAGTCTCGCTCGAGGGCAGTTCGTATTTTTGGATTTTCTTTGTAAATTTACAATTTACGTTCGATAGACGAATGAAAAATCAGTCGAGAAACAATTATCTAGCCAATCATAAGTGACGAAACCACATCACATCATCTACTGAGTTATTTAGAATATGCTATTTCGAAAAACTTGATTATTTTAGGCGCTGTTTTCCGAAAAAACGGAAAAGCAAATTAAAACGGCAATGGATTGACCAAGAAGCCTTGAGTTTTCTTGATCTACCTATATGTGTTTCATTTCATTTTATTGATTATACAGGTAGTTGTACTACTGAATGTTAGGATACTTTTTTTGACTAAAAATGCGGTTTTTCGCAATTATCGGAAAATTCTGTTTGATTTTCTAAATTTCATGGGGTAGTGGACGTACAAAATTGAATTCTGAAACGAATGAGATATGTGCCATTTCGATATCTTTTGTCGTTTTTGAGTTACTCTTGCGAATTATTTCTCATGGGGGATTAATTGTTACCGTTCATTTCGAGCGTCAACCTTCAATGATCTACAGTGATATGAGAATTCATGGAAAATAGTTTTTTCTCATTTTCTTCAAGAAATTCAGGCAAAACGGAAACATTTGTTTTCCAAGATCGATCATGAATGAGTGAAAAATCATCAGTTATTTACTATTTTAATCTCGAATAGTGTAAAACTTCTTTATCGCTTCTGTTTGTTTATTTTTTTAACTGCTTCACAATACATTTGATAATTAACATTTATTGTTTATACATAAAATCCATAAAATGGAAACGGGGAAAAATTAAAGATGCCGATAATCTTTGAAATGAGCCAGAAAATAAGAAATAAAAAATAAAAATATCAAGCAATAGAATAAATAAACAAACAGAAGTAATAAACAAGTTTACAATATTCAAGAATAAAATAGTAGTAAACAACTGATTGTAATTTTCCGTTCATGATTCATCTCGGAAAACAAAATTTTCCATTTTTCCAGCATTTTGTGAAGAAAAATTACAAGAAAACTCCACAGATCCTCATATCATTGGACATCATTTAATGTCAATTTTACGAAGAAATCGATCGATTAAAACAGTTTTTTACCAATTTCCCAATGAATTACGAGGCTCAAATTGCTAAAATATTCGCTAAGGGCTACCCTACAAATCCTCAATATTTTCCATATTACCCGACAATTAATAGGGGCTGCCATAAGAGCTAGGAACGTTTGGCTGAAAGACCCTGTATATTCAGTTGATCAAAAATCGCAACTTATCAGATTAAAATGGTTTTTACCAATTACCCAATGAACTATGAAGTTTTAATGACTATCCTACAAATCCTTGATATTTTTTCCAAGTGTGTAGCTATAAAAACTATGAATAAGAGGTGAAATTTTTGTTGACGCCAATTCCCGAATTTCCAATTCAATTGTGAAAAAAACGATTGATATCAATTGAAAACCATTGACCTGTATTTAAATCTTTCCCATTCTATTTATTAATTGGTAAATTAACAATTATTCCATTAATATTAACAATGTTTTTGTTCAAAATCGACAAGTGTTTTGATGTTTGATTTTAATTAATAACAAAAAGGAACATGAATTTTTGTTAAATGTATGTAGAAAACATCAACAAAACTTTGATAAAAGACCACCAACATTGTTATTAATAATAAAATACCACTAGAATACAGTAAGTCATTCATTTCCAATTGAATTGAAAGTTCAAAAGACAAGACCACACTACATGTAGTTAAATTTATTAGAAACAAGAAGTTTTAAAGATTTCCGTTTCTTTTTTTTTGCTGCCTCTATCCATAAAGAGCCATTCACTGTTCTATACTACACACTACACAACAACGGTGTTCGTTCTTATTTTATTGATTTACGATAAACTGAAGGGAATTTAAGATGAAGGAATGTATAAAGGCCAACAAAGATGGAATATTATAGATATCCATAGGTACCTACATAGAAAAGGGTAGAAATATGGAAACAGCAATGCTAGAAGCATGTTAAGATAATAAACACATAAATGATTTTCAATAGATGATGATTCTATTCCGTTATAGATGATTATTCTACCATGGCTTTCATTACGATAAAGTCAATGGAGAAAAAAATATAAGGGGTGAAAATGTGAAAATTGTATGTGTTAACAATGTAATAATAGTACAGATAACGATATAGGAATATGTGGAAACAATGCTATACACATACATGTGACATTCTATAAATTATAACAATGGTACAAAATATCTTGCCATAAAATCAATGCAACTACAGTTCGACTATCATAATCCGGTTGACTTGGCTTTAGAGTGACAGTAATACGGAAAAAAATTGTATTAAACCTCTGGGTCAAGTTGATTAAATTAATATAAGACGACTATATTGTAATAAACGATAATAATCCTTCAATTGTGACATTTATTGACATGAAATCTGATTGATGATTTATTGATTCGTCAATATAGAATAAGAAAACAAAGATGCACATGTCTATATATGTGAGTGTTTGTATAAATATAAAGAAATATTGAACAATATTTACAATTTGAACAAAGGTGACATAGAAAAATAATCAAATCAATTTAACAAACAAGTCTAGATTTGAAGAATTGTGTAAAATCTTTATTTATTGTATCAACAACAATATTCTTCTCTCATCAATTATAATTAAGTCGATTTCACATTACAATTGTGATCAATTGAAAATAACTAAAAATATAAAAATACAAGCAAAATTAGTGCTATTCGTACATAGTCTATTCAGTAATCTTACAAATTGACTTTACTCGAAATAGTTTAGTTTCGATACAATTTGTAATCAATCCGATTCGATTTGATTGGGACACAAGATTCGATTTTCGTATAGATTAAATCAATCTAGTTGGAACAATTGGAAGGAAAATCTTGCTAGTTTATATTTGTTTTGATTTCTGTACAATTTTATTATTTGTAGTTTTGTTCCGGATTACAATCAGATTGACAGATTGTCTCTTGGAACAAAGCTTATATCTATTCTAAATTTGGATAAATTGAAATTTGAATGAATTTTGATCCATCTAGATAACAATCTTAGTTTAACAAAGCAGATTGTGTTGGATTAATATTTAATATCCACTATATAACCGATGCTTGTCAACAGTTTTGGACGGATGTGGATTTGCTCATAAATTTTTTATTCTACAAAGTTGGTAATTGTAGACTGATAATATTAGAAAATATGTTGATTAGGCATATATTTTCAAAGTTTGTTAGAAAGAAAATAGCGTAATTTGGAGTATAATCGTGCAAAACGAGACCCACATTTTAAAAAACAGAACTACTTTTATTTACATGTGATGGAAAGTTCTACGAATAAAAACAAATTTAAGAGCTTTTAAAAGCGTGCATCTTACTTAAATTATGTATAAATGATAAATGCTTCCTTTTAAAACCGTGTAAAACGAGGGATGGGTGCATTTCTACCGTTCCAACTTTCTCAATAAGTTAAAATTGTAAGATTTTTCCTAATTGATTTGAGAATCAATGTAGTGATAAAGTCAATCTCTTGCTTTGCGGGATGGACTGTAATTTTTTCAACAATTATAAAAATCGATGGAATTAATTGTCGGTTTTTACATCTAATAAACCATTAACTCTTAATGATAATCATAATATTATCGGAATATTTATTGTTATTATAGAAAAGGCTATGAACAAAGGTCACAATTACATTAATTTTCATGTATTTGATAACCTTTAAATATTTTATGGTTATAAATTACGAATAACGAAAAGAAGAGAATTTACGTGTTATGTGATATGAATTTTCAAAGTTTTCATACAAGTCGTTTTCGAATAAATTCAACTATAAGTTTCTTTTAACAATAAAGTCACGAACAATTGAAACATAAAAGAAGACAATTATTAAAAGACCATGATCATTGATTTGTAGTCATTAATCATAAAAATTGTTTTGTTAATTTATTTACTGTTAATGTCTTATAATCAGTTACTGTTTTAACAAATAATTATCATCTGCACAAGTTAGATAATTTTTTGAATTGAGTTTGTTGTTAACATAAAGGTCACGGTTGTGCTATTTCTACAGCGGCGTTGAACTAAAACTAGAGAATTTCAATGGGAAGTTCGATCATCTGACGAACGATTCAAAGAATATTAAAATTCCATAAGGCACTGGAACACGAATATCTCGAAAACCCTAAGAGATAACGAAATGGTTAAGTTTTAATTCGATTTTAAATACAATTTTACATCTATGTTACTCCCTGAATTTTTGTGAAATCGACAAGATTTATTAAAAATTCTAGAAAATATAGTTTTTCAGAATGAAAGTATAGTTTTAGAAGAACACACATTTCGTATAGTAAAAATTAATAAAATTAAACGAAATCTATACGATTACACAGACTAAAGTTAACTCTACAACTGGGAGTTATCATATTTTGAAATTTCCCTTCCGTTTTTTTTGAAAACCGCCTTTAAAGCAACCGATTTTTTCCAAATTCAAGTCATCAATAAGCAGTGAGTATTCTATTCAATCCAGTCAATGAATCTGAAATATTTTCCAAATTGATTATCAAATAACAGGAGATTCCATACCATTTGAGCCACGCTATTCCTCTTCGCAGTAGCCTATGACTTTGAGAACGTACGTCAACTTCTTGATTCAGCTTAGTAATCTGCATTACCGACAATCTATTTAAACAAGAGGATGTCGGTAATTCAGATTACTAAGCTGAATCAAGAAGTTGACCTACGTTCTCAAAGTCATAGGCTATTGCGAAGAGGAATAGCGTGGCACATGTGGTAGTTTTAGCTCAGCATCTCTGTATGCTTTTTCTCTTTTGAACTCTCTTAAAATAAATAATTTTGAAATATTCTATATGTAAATTATTATTAACACTTTAGCCTTTGATACGAACTATCCTAGTCAAGGTGTACGTTTATTTTATTTTTTTCAATTAGTATAACTTATCAATTTAGACAAGGTTATGTAGGATATCAATTGTAATTAAATTCTTTATAATTCATTAAAAAACGTTCCATTTTCACAATATTAATGATAATTGTTGCTAAATATGACGGTCGTCGCCATCTTAACAAATGATAAATTGTATTTTTGATATCCGATATTATTTTTAGAAAAATTACAAAAACGATTAATAAAACATTCACATATTTGAAAACAACAATAACAATATTGCTAGTAACTATTTCGAAGAAGATTGTTGATGATTCAAGCATCATCATCATCTTCATCAGTATCGTGATATGCGACTGAAATAACGTTCAAATTTCCGGTCGCTGTTTTTTTCGCATTAAAAAAAAAAAAAAACGGTTAACGATACATAGTGTGTACGATATCTCTCTATCTTTTATGTGGAAAGATACCAAACAGAGCAATGGCCAGGTGCTCAACCGAAGAATTCGGCATGGAACACCTGTACAAGTGTGTGTATGTGTGTAACAGTCAAGGACAGGGGCGCGCCCAAAATTCTGTTGTTTTTTTTTGCACAAACACCAAAATTTTAACAACAAATACCAACATAGTCATGTTGAAATGAGAAGAAAATAAGACAAGTATTGATTGTGGTTTTATGGACAAGAAACCAAAAGCTTTCGTCTAGGCAAAGTTGAAGCAATACCAACATTGAGGAATTTACCATAAAGTTGCATTTTAACAAACTTTACAAAACCGCCAATCTTCTACAATTAATTAATTAAATAATGTAGATGTAACAATAGAAGAATTCCAATTATTCCATAAGTAACATAATTAAATAACTAAATCTGTTTATTTTGTGGGAAATTAGGCGAGAAACTCATAAATGAAACGAAGAGGAAATCCACCAAGAAACATCTCATCTTAAAAATCCAATCAGTCATCGACACACGACCCAACTACTCGTTTAGCGTTTCCCGTTTTTTACATTCTCCATATTGAAATTGGGAATTTCATCAGTCTTATACAAAGCTGCTGAACTGAAAGTATACGAGAAGTCGTATTTTTTGTTGTTTATTTATCAAAAAAACAATATTACAGTCTTCAGATTGAAATCTAATAGTTGGGGAGGCGAATAACTAGCCACATTTCAATTTAAGATAATCGATTTCCGAGATGCATAGACAAAAAACAAAACAAAAAACAGTCCCACACAGATGTTTAAGCTAATTTCAGTCAATTACATGTACAGTTCATCGACAAAAAAATCAAAGTTGCCGAAAAAGTCGTTTTTTGACAAACTTCCCGACCAACTGCCAGGTTCAGATATCTCCTCATAAATTCAAATATTTTGCAAATCGCTCGCTAATTTATAGTATCTCTCATATAAATTATACAATTTTAATTCAACACCTCGTATATGTAGAAAAAAACGGATAACTAAACAGAATTGAGAGCGTTAGGGGAAATATATAAAAAAAACTATGCGGTTACATTCATGTTCACAATATTGGTTTTTAGTGAATGGGCGAAATTAAAAGCGAAAAATTCGAGATTAATAGCGACCATACTACAAGACGGATATGACAGAAAGTTGGAATTTCGAGTAGAATTTGTAAATGCAACGCTTTTTTCATTCGAAAATCATTTCCAACAATCCGGAGGTATTGTAAACTAGTTAAGTGTGTTAACCCTTCTCGGTGTAATGACTGTTGAAATGAGGGTAGAGAATATAAATGACCCTTCTGTAGAATTGAACAAACAAAACCATACATTTCTATATATTAAATAATCGTTTGTTTGAATGCAATTGTTAGAGAACTACAGATATATACACGATTTTATAGAAGAAATTTGTAAAAAAATCTATTCTATTGGATGTTCAACGTCAATAAAAAAGTATAAAGTAAGGATTTTTCACCCCTAGTAATTTGCAAAATCAGAATTAGCTTATTAAGAGATTCTCAAGAGTTATTTGAGAGTATACAACTTATTATTCTTTAATTTGTTTTATAAGCAATATAGACGCTGACATTGCAAATTGAGACAGCCTATAATAATTTGGAGGTTGTGTTTAACATAAAAAAGGCCTAAATACAATTTTATTTATATTGCCTATAGGCTTGTAACAACGACAATGTTGTTGGCAGTTTTGTTTTTGACATCACCTTAGGGTTGTATATGTGCACGTATGTGTGTAAATATATAGATCGTATTATACCCTGAAACGGTGGTAAATATTTTGTTCCTTATACTATCAAGGGGTGGTTCTCTATACGTGTAAACATTGATCGCATATATTGCTTACAGGAAGATGTTGATTAATCAATGTAGACGAATATTCCATATTTGATAATAATGATAATATTGAAGAAGACTTCATTTAGAACAAGGGGCAAATCTAAATATCATCCCTTAAATCGATTAGTTTACGACAGAGTACGAATAAATGAGATTTGTTGCATTTTTCTCATCTATTTACGACTGTCACAAATCGGTAAAAGTGAGACACAAGATGGAAAGTTTGCAAGTTTTTCCAGGCGAGTTTCCGGAGATTCAGTTTGATCATTGTAATTAAGATGGGGCTTATCATTTATGCCATGGATCCACTCTTTATCATCCCTATTTAGTGTAATTCGAGAATTTTTATTAAATTTGCCTAAAAAAAAATCATCCACTCGACAAGCTTCACCGGTTATTAAATTATAACTAACGCTTCTATCAATTTTTGCAAGGAGAGTAAAAAAGAAACACAGGAAGAAAAATCCAAGTTTCCTTACAAAATACACAAATTTTTTCTTCTCCCTCTTTTGTTTTTAAAGGACTTATCCTTGAATATAATGGCCGCTCAGTTTCCTGCACTGAGTTCCAACAGGAATAAGATACAAGGAGAGGAAGAGGACAGGGACAACAACAAGAAAAAGATGGATATAGATAGATTGAACGCAGTCTTATGCCAACTTCATTAAATTAACCTTATTTGATATTTTAAGAAGATTATAGAGACAATTTTTTAAAAGCAATACTAATGAGATTCTATCTACGATGTTTTCTTTTAACTTCCCACTGATTTCAATTAAACAATCTTAAAATCGTGGCTCTTTCAAATGAAACATTCTGTATAAAAATATTATTAATATCTCTATTAAATTGGAACATCGTTACGACTTTATTATCTCGTCAAAACAAAGTTTTTTCATCTATAAAATACGGTAGTATCTGTTTCAAAACAACGTTTTGTTAACGGTTATAAAAATTTTCATCAAATCACTTTTACGAGTCGTCACAGAAAATTAAAATAAAGCGACACAAAATTGCAATTTATGAAATTTCCCAAATGACACACAGAAGCATTGAAAGGTGAGGTACGAACATTTTAGAGGATAGATTTGATGCATCTATAAAGCAACATAAAATCCCGTGTGTATTTCGTTAAATTTAGCTACAATGTATTTGTACGTAGTATGGCAATTTGGCTCGTCGCCTTTCGAAATCCTCCTATAGGAATTTCTACTACAACAACTACTATGAATAGAAATAGAGGATCATGAAAATTTTCATTACGTTGTTTTCTAAACTGAATACTAATCGAGGAATTTTGATTTCACAACAAAAGTCTCTAATTTTACAACCTAAAGTCTGTAAGGCTTTAAATGAACATTTTTAATCAAAGTTGAAGTCTACTGAATGAAAATAGAAATTGTAAGTTCAAAAAAATAAATAAGTACTAGAGCTATGTATTAGTCTAAACTATATGGATGTCAAATTTTGGGAAGATCTGATATGTACTTTTTGAAAAAAAAAGGCAAAAAAGCTGAAAAAAGTATGTTTCTTTGTTTTGAAACACCAAGATGCATCAGTTTTGCTTCAATTTTTGTAAGCACTTAATCCCGGCTCTACACATTAGCCCCAACGGTGTTGGTCCAATGTGTGCTCAGGGGAAATGGGTCGGGTACCAACGCTAACCCCAACGTTAGAAATTGGCCATGTGTTGTCGGTTTTTTGGCAAAATATCAAAGGAGTTGGGGCCAACGTTTGTCCAGCCATCCACCCATTAGAACTTCGTTCATTCTCACTGCATCCATCGAGAAGCAAAGTTTCCTATAGCGAAGATGCTAACTCTGCTTGCAACTGACTGATTTTGATTCCAATGTCCAGGCGCTTTCATAAAATTACTGGCCAACGTGAGCCAACATTGGGGCCAATGTGTGGCGCCGGCATAAGCGTAGCACTAGAGAAACAGTTGCAAATTTACAACTTTCGTTCGATCGACCTATGAGAAATCTTTCAAGAGTCAATCAAGTGGCCTTTATCGAGCTAATTATAACACTTGAAACCACATTACATTGTCTGTTGTGTTACAATGTACAATTTCGAAAAATTTCGTCCTTTTAGACGATGTTTTTCGAAAAAAGCAAAAGGAAATTAAAACGGCCACGGCTGATTTCTTTAGCCTTAACTTTTCTTGATCTTCCTATAGCGTTGCAGTTCATTTTACTGATTATACAAGGAGTAAAACGTCGCATTATTAACACTTTTTTTTAGTAGAAAAATGCGGTTTTTAGCAATTATCAGAAAATTCAGTCGGATTTTCCAAATTTCTTCGACTTATTTCTGTATAAATTTGTATTTTGTGGTTTTCGAGATATACGTCTGATTATTTCTAATGGAAAATTACATGTTAACATTTACTTTGAGCGACAGCCTTAATAATCTATCTAACTCTTGTATTTTTTTTCAACTTTAAAATTACAGATTAATTTTTATAAGAATTGAATTATAAGGTAGATAAAAGATTTGCTTCTACATTTTCATCTATAACTCATAATTCACATCGAATTTTCCAAAACAATAAAACCCAGTTAAGCAGCTTGAAATGTACTTTCTAACAAGCTCTAACACTTGACTTTTGAGTGAAAAATAAAGCAGAAATCGTTTGTTAAAAATGTAATTTTCCTAACAAGTTTTAATCTGACCCCTGAAAGACTGTAATTCTTTTAACAGAACATTCCTGCTTAATAGACTCGGCTAGTTACTTTGATGACAGAATTGTGATCTTGTCATTAGTTTAGCCTTGCAACAACAACAGTACTAATTAGTGTCCCGCCCTTGGTGATATTTCACACTAACCACATTAATGAAACAACAAATACAATCCTTTAAAAAGCGCCCGTTTACTACACAAATAATGAAAAATTGATTTTTTTTCTGTTTACAAAGCAAGTTATAAATATGGAAGCATTGATCCCAAAGATCATCAACTTCCTTAATGAATATTACTATTCGAATGGGTGGTTATATAGAAAGGGTGGTGAAATATTAGGATTCGAAATAGAGCAAGAAAGATTGTTTTAATTTAATATAAATCACCCTTATTTTTTATATTATCATTATTGTTATTAGTTTGAACTAACCCTCAATTCATTTACGAATTCTAATTAAAATCAGTAATTAACAAAAACTGAACTCCAATAATATTTGTATTAATTATTATTATTGCTCAATGTCCTTATAAGTTTACTAATGTTCACATAGGCAGTCCTAGTTCTTGTTGCAATTTTCCAATAAGCTACAAATTTCAAAGTTCGCCAAGCATTATTAGGGGTTGTCATAAGAACTATGAACATTTACGTGAAACAGGCGGTATAAACTTGATAGTTTATTTATCTCTAGTTATAGTGAAACTTCTATAAAAGCCTACTGGAACTGTTGCAATAGTAAAGAAAAGGGACCTCCTATAGTGTCAATAAAGGACCTATATGGCTTTATTCCCTTTCACCTTCCCTTAGTAATCCCAACTGACAAAATTACACTTAAATTATAAATAGAGAAATTCCTATTGATTATTGAAAATCATATTAAATTTGATATTACCTGCAACTGGTGATAGTTTCCTCATTACACACCATCTTGATTTCCACTAGAAATCAAAATAAACATTCAATTAAACAATAACATTGGCGCAATTAACTCAAAATTTAATTAATCTGTTTGGAAAAATGTTGCTGATATTATTTTAATTTAATAAATGATTTCTATTTGTACCGATATTATCGAATTTGAAGAATATCGCGTGGTTTTTTTTTTTTGTACGATCACAAGGATATCCTTTTCAACTTTCTATACCTATATCTTTATATTGATGACGACTTTATAGAAAGGATCAATTCGGAAAGCTGCTCTAGATGAAAGTAAACTAAATTGTGGTGAAATTGTTTCTTTAGAAGTTAAGCGATGAAAAAAAGACGCAAGGAAAAGCAAAATGAAACGAAGAGGAAAATAAATAAAAATTGTTTAAAAACGATCAGACTTCAATAATGAAAGAATTACACAATTCATTCGTGAAATACAAGCTCTATTATTTTTATAAAACGTAATAGAAACAATAGAATGTTAAAATTTCAATTGTTCTATAATCAAAACTGAGCACGGTTCGTGTTTTTAGTTGAAATTCATCAATAACACACAGTTATTGTAAGAAACAACAATAATTGTGATTTTATAATTCTAGAATGAGGTGTTTTGTTTGTTGTACGCATGCGTAGAGGTCTGCGCAATAAGATTATTTCCTATTATTATTTGATTTACGATTGGGAAACTGTATTTTTTTAACTTCGCACGTATTTTTAAAGACATTTCGACATCTAAACATCAAAATACACTAGTCTAGTTGTATATTTTGAATAAAACTTATTCAATATTAAATTAATCCTCTCTTTAGTTGAGAATCTCAACAAGCTTTCACTCTCTATCTATCTATATCTCTACTTCTCAACGGTATTTCTAAAGGATTATTATTAGATTTTGTCAATAAAGCCTCCAGTATTCTAACTCTAGTAAGAGATGTTTCTTTTAGTAATAGATATGTGTATTGATTTTAAGTAAATATGAGATAATCCATTAAACTTGAGGTTATAAAGGTAGAATTATTTATAATTAGTTTTATCACTTATTAGAATAATAGTAATAATAATGATGATAGTAAACAACTATAATATTTGAAAGCGTGAAGCATGTCTGATATTAAATTAAATATCGACGTGTTGTGTTTTTGCAAAATTATCAATCAAAACTTAGAAATGGAAATTTACGCATCAATGCACATTAATATCGTCAATAAAAGAGAAAAACTCATTATTATATATTATAAAAAAAAAAAACAACACAACATGTATGCTTTAATGAAATGCAAGTAATCGTAATGAGTAAATATCGATCAGTTCCAGAATATCACCCACAATTTACATTTTACAATTACAATCTGCATTGATCTCGAATAAAAACCGCCAATTCTTTAAGAGGCGATTTTTTGGGAATATTGGATTTTTTTCTTATTGTATTCTGGATCAATCAAAATTGAAATGAACTAGTCCTTCGCCTCTATTTTTATAAGTAGTCAAGGCAAGATTGCTAAATCAATGACTCCTTCAATTTCCGATGTCTAATAATAATTGTACACACAGTTTTTATTATTTTCCACATGAAATATTTATGTAGCTATAGTTAGTAGTTTTTATAATAAATACCCATATTCAGGAGAGTTTTATTTGTGTTAAAAACTTCTACAGCGGCTATATAAAATGATAATAATAAAAAGAGTTGTGCAGTTTAACGTGACGGTAAAACTGAAATGAACTAGTCTTTCGCCTCCCTATTTTTAAATTGATGTCTACTTATTTAATGAGAATCCCCCAAACATATGATGTTTAATAACAAGGTTTTTATCACTTTTTTCCGGAAATCTTTAGAAATAATAAATATATAGAAGTAATAATAGGTGTCTAATTAGCAATTTTTGTAATTTAAAAAATAGTTTTTATTTGAAGCCATCGTCTAAATGTCACAAGAATCATCCATTCTAATGTGACGGTGTATGATTCAAATAAATATTTTAGGAATGAGTAATTACGATTTAAATATCAATTTATTGTTAATTTGAATAAGTTTTCTATCATTTTATAAGACAAAATTGTAAGTTTTAAGTCAATCAACAGATTGCACTTTAAATTTTGAACTTATTCTATAAAATTGCCATAACTTTATGTTTGAAAAGCATCGAAATAGAATAGAACATCGTGAAATCCCAAGGAAATCTATCTAACAAAAATAGACAGGAAACTTGCAATTGAAAATCTACGTTTGAGTAATGTTCACTTGGACAAGTTGTATGTTTTAGTAGTTTCTATTCAATTCATAGTTGTACTGTGATTTGGTATAATAAAAAAAAATTACAACTTTTCGTTACAAAATTCCGAAACGTGTTAAAACTAGTCTGTAATTTGGTCAAATTTAACCCATCCTGTATTAAACTCGAATGAATGGATGAAATGTACGTATACATGCCCAAAGGCTCTGATGTGAGATTAATTATTACAACAGAAACAAGGGGAAAAAACTGAAACGAAACAAGTTCCAACCGTATATCTGTAATCAATCTATACAATCTAAATTATAATCCCTAAATAACGGAAAATTATTAAAGTAATTTTTACAAATAAAACAAGATACGGTTAAAAGAAAAACAAGAAAACCGGCATGTGGAAGTGAAATAAGTCGAAATACTTCAACAACACACCATATAAACCAGCCGTAGGCTAGAGGGATGTTTTCTTTATTCAAACGGTTGGCAGGGGTCGAAAAGAACATTTGCTCGATTTCCTTTTGAATTAGATTTCGCGTAACACGATACCTATACAAGATATACCCACACACACATACACAAATACAAAAAAAAAATGTAATTTTTCTTTTTTCTCTTGTTATTTTAGGTGCAGTTGTAGTAGTTAAAGGTATATAACGAAATATAGAGATACAGGCAAAAAATTACACAAGAGATAGTTTAGTTGTGTTCATAAATTATATAAGGGTAGTAATGTTGGACATGTCAAGACGTTCCCTCACTGTCACCAATTTTTTTCAAAGTTCCATTTCAATATTTTAAACATTTCAATTTTAGAGATATGTAAATTGTTAATCGCACAAAGCTGAATAGATAAACAACGATTTTCTTCTTTCAATAATGTGTGCGTACAACACAAGAACCCTTCTTAATTTAGAGAGAGGCAAGATACAGTTTTTTTTTTTTCTTTTGATACAATACGAAACGAGGGAAAAGAAAACGAAAAAAAATGCGAGGGAAGCTTTCAATATTTCTTTAAAACTTAATGGATTCGACTTTATAAAGTTTTTGCATAATATTGAAATCGTTATGATGGCGATATTAATTAATTCACGATGCAATTTGTTCGGCTAAAGTTCGACTAACTTATACGCCCGTTCTTTTTCTCCATCATCAATTAAAATAATAATAATTACGAACGATTACCAGGAAAAAAGCACATAACATGCTATTCAAAGCTCGTACTATAAGCTCCGTAACAACTCCTATTATTTGGACAGCAATTCAAGGATTTCTACGATCCCTGGATATAAGTTTAGTAAAATTTGAACCTTGTAGCTCATTAGAAAGTTGGCCAAAAACGCTAGTTTTAACGATGTTGCAATTTTTATAAACGAGATATGTACGTAAAACGGTTTAGAATGACTCGAAAGCCATCCCAACATTTTTTTTTTAAGTTTTTTCCAATTTTATTCTGAACATATAGAATTGAAAAACCAAAAAAAAAACTAAAGCTGGGATGATCATCAAATCATTTGCCAAAATTGCAATATTCTCCAAAACGAGCTTTTTGCCAACTCACAAATGAGCTACGAGGCTCTAATTTTGCTAAAATGTTCCCCAAAACTCCTTATAAACCCTCAAAAAGGCATTATGAACTATCTATATAGATTTGACTGATCGTTTTCTAAAACTAAAACTAAATCTGGATCAAAATGTGATATTTAAATGAATTATGTAGCAAAACTATATTGATTAAGTGGTGGTAAAGTTGACTAATTCACACTAGATAGAGTATCGTGGATAAAATTTAATCTATTTTAGTAGTTTGTCGATCAATTCAAACTACTACCAATACCTTTTGTTTGTATCCATAGGGTAAGTTTGTCACGTTTATTAAATAACAAATTTTCCAATAAATCTTAATTAATTGGTGGTTAAACTTGGATTAATTAATAACCTAACTGGGTTAGATAATAATTTCACGTCTTTATCAATTTAATAATAAAATATTTTCATCAATGATGATGATAAACTGCATACATGTCATTGCTAAATTAAAACGAAAATATATACAGGACGACTCAATTATTTTCAAAATAAGAGATTAATGATTCGTTTTCTATAAATAACTGATATTTTTAACAATAACTATAATTAAAATAACAAAATTCGATATTAATCATCAATATTTAACGGATTAATTATTCAAATTGATTGCCGAAACTTTCCAAAACTAATTTATATTAAGTTTTAGTAAATTTAATTTAGGGTAATAGTTAAGTTGGAATTTATAGAATAGAATCATTGGAGGATTATAATAACGTTGAGCCTTCTGGTTTGTTAAAAATTAACAACTTACACTAATGGGCACTTAAAATTGCTAATCAAAAAGTAAAAAAAAAAAGAATTGTACTTGGTAATTTGCTGATAAAAATATAATAGGTACGCAAATTATCTTGCAAATTACGTTTTGTTTTTGTATTCCCTATTAGTTTTCTATTTTTAACTATCATTAATTGATATTTTAAGAAATCAACAAAACGACCTCATTTTCGTTTTGATATCAATTTGTGTTCTAGTCAAATACATACTGTTTTATTACTATTTTGCTTGTTATAAACGTAATAACTCAAAAAAAAAAAACAGTAAAAAATTTATAATTTCGAACTACAATTTGGTGGTGGTATCTCCAAAATTGGATTTCCCAAATTTACCACAAAATTGAGCATTTTTTTGATTAGGAACTTATAAGATCCAAAAATTCGGCACTTTTAGTTAAGATTTGAAGATTATTGTTTGTAAAATTTTGCTTTATTTCGATTACTTCACACGATATTAACATAAAATTTCGAAAAATTCACACTTATAGTTACACAATTAGAAAACTGCACAATTTTTGGCAAAATTTCGAAATTTAATTACTCAATCCTCCCCTTTCTAGTTTCTATAATTCCAACCTTTCGTAAATAACCGAATAATGACGTAATTAGCTGAAACATCCTGTATATTATTGTAATTATAATAAAGATATCATTTTCTAAGTAATAAACATAGTTCTGTACTTTTTCTACAAGTAACAAGAGATAAACGTAAAGCGAAAAACTTAACGTACTTAATTTGTCAACTTGGAAAATCGCAAAACTATTTCTAAAATTGAATCTACAGTCAAGTCGATTGGATCAAAATTAACAAAGTATAAATCTACAATGTGGAGTATTTTTAGGAATTAAAAAATCAAGGTTTTTCTAGAGTGGCAGACTGGTTTTTGAGTTGAAATTGTGGTAGAAATGTTCGCGAAATTACAACATTACCTACAATTTTTTATATTGAAATTGCTTATTGTTTTTAAAATAAATTTGCACCATTTTACGTCATTTTAATTGCTAATCAACGGCTAAAATAATTGTATTGACCTTTAATGATATCGACATAAAATTCGAATTTGATAAACAGTTCAACAGACCTGTAGAGAAGCAAATTAGTCCACAACAAACATCTTGAATTTATCTGTTTTTGGTACAAATCTACAACTAGAATAGATAAATTGGATGATAATAATTATCGAGTTTTTATCAAATCTTTATAAGTCTTGGCAGTTGAAATTTTTGATAACCGATAATTTTAATCGGACAAATATGTTGAAATTTGATCGAAGTGTAGCAAATTCGTCGATAAACGTTAAAAGAATTTTATTAATAAAAAATAATATGGGAATGGTTTAGATTACATAGGGGCTATAATCGACCTCACACAATGTTTTTAAAATCAACAACAATAAACATTTTTATATTTCACATGAATTTTGAAATTGTAAATTTTATTATTGTTGAATTCCAGAATACAATAGGAAATAAATCACTTTTATACTACAATGCTGTAAAGTTGGTAAATTAAATTATTGCATTTTAAATGTGAATTCTCGAGACGTTAAACTAACATTTCTAACTTCAATCTCAATATTGACCATCTTTCTTTTTTGGATAATTAGTCAAATATTTTCAAGAATCAAAATAGAAAAAGAAATATTTCTTCAAATACAACAATCAAATTTAGAATTTGGTTATAGCAACCTAATTTTTTGAAGAGCGCGCCTTTCAAAAGTGAGTTGATATAACTCAATTTCTAACCTCAACATTTGATCAAATCTTATTCGTTCAGTATGGTGCAACTTTGTGATTTACAAATTGCTATTTCTCATCAATTTTAGTGATGTTTTAATTAAAATGAAAATAATAGATATCTTAATATTAAACTAAACTCCAGGTTTGATTACAGTTAAGTGATTTCTAATGTAAGTGAATGTTGAATAATTAATAAATGCATCCCTTTTAAACAAGAGGAATCTTGTAAATAATTAAGATACAATAACCGGAACGGGGTTTATTTTGTGTTTAAAAAAACGACAATTTCGCATATAAAAAAATTTTATAATTTCCTCTTGCATTATTTTTTTAACGGTTTTATCTTACTAATAATATAATATGCTTATCATCATGTTGTACAACATGACAGTTTTACCATTATCTTAATTCTATCAGCAACATTCTCCCAAGAATGATGACTTTGTATATTATAGATGATGATAATAATGATAAGAATGTACCTTTTTACCATCCCGGAACTTGACTGTCCCTTCTATTATACAACTATTATCGGCCATTATTAATGAAATTTAAATAATAATAAAATGAAAATATCACAAATCATTTCCGGTTTGTTTTATTTTTTAATTAATATTCCTTGATTTTTTTTGGTAGAAATTCGAATTCGAAAAATTGTACACTTTACAATCACTTCATACTTTGAACACTAAACACAAATTTGAACTTAAAACTTAAAGAAAATAAAATTAAAAAACAGAATAAAACCACACTATTTTTTTGTTTAATTAAATTAGTAATTGGCTAATTAGAAGAATTGAATTCACGTAAACATCGACTAGATAATTGCTGTAACAAACGACCTTACATATTAAAGTTTGGAGCGCAACTGAGCGATAATTTTCTGTTTGAATTCGGTGTGTGCGCGTTCACCATGTGTCAGACCGACCATTTACGATATCTTTCGAACAAATAGTCTACTTTACAGGTCTACTACACGTACACATACAAAGAAATATACAAAAGACTAGAGGATTCCTGGGCGAGAACAGAACTTCCCGATCCTGAAAGCTTTCCCTTCTTTTATCTACTTTGATACAACGATATATTTTGTGGAATTATCATGTTAACATTAATGGCACGATTTTTAACACTCAAATTTTCGAATAAACCTTACATCCAAAAATCAACATTTTTTATCAACAAATTGTTAAATTCTACGAGTAGACTGCCTTTCCCTATTTGACTTGTAAATTTCAGTAAAATCGTCAATATTCGGTCTACAATTTCGGGGTTCTATCTGAAAAAAAAAACCGAAATGATATAAATAATAATCCGAATTTAATTGATATTTCTCCCTATGGAATTATGACAGGATATTGAAATGTGTCGGTCGATATTATCAACTATTCCGGTATTAAAATAGGGGTGATACTATTTTTTTTTATATATTGTATATAAATTGATTTGGGGTAAATATTGTGTTAATACTCCAGATATTTTCATCGTATAAAAGAATTACAAAAATTGAAACAGTTGTGTTTGGTGATAAGATAAGGGTTTTGTAGTCTACCAAAATCAATAAAACATTTTTATTATCTTATAAAATAGGGTGATGACAATACAATTTTGCAACTTTGTTATTTATTTACGAATTCTAGTGAATTTAAATATACGATTTGCTTTAAAATCTAAATTTTCATTTAGATTCGTTCCACTGTATTGGGCATTATATTGACAAAAAAAAATACATAGAGGGTAGAATTTGTACAACTTTTGTATATTAGAAAGAATAACTAAAATCAACATCTGTTTATCAACGAGCAATATAGAAAATTCATATCAATATACCACCCGTTGAGTTTTTATTTAGAATTATACGTATATGTGTTTATAGGGGTGTCAATGGGGGTGCAAATAACATTTAAGAATTTGTACGCCATTCGATAATAATTAACACCCTTATAGTTACCATAAAAATGGTAAAATTGAAATATTGCATCTTTATTAAAATAGGGATGACATTCTTATTCGATATAAACTCTTCATTTCTAATATAATCAAAGAAAGAAACTAAAATTAATGACACTCTACGTGAAAACTATTTAGATTTGCTTAAAATTGTTTATTTTCAATAATAACAAACGAAAGTTAAATGTTTTCATTAAAATATAGGGTGAACAATTAAGGAGGCGAATGACTAGTGCATTTAAATTCGAACTCAATTTGTCGAAAATACAATAAAATAACAGAGAAAATTAATCATCTTGAGCTACTTTTGATAGTATACTCCCCTACAACATGAAATATTATCAGAACTACTCAGGTTTACCGTAACAAAGGGGGTGTATTCAATTTTTCATTACAAATATTGAGTAGATGCACTTTGACATTGTTGCAATTCCTTTATGAGTTAGGGAAATTGTTAAAACTGCATCATATAGAAGAGGGTTTGAGATGTCTACTACTATGAGGGTGAAATGTTACAATAGCGTGATCTTTGATCATAAATTCATCAAAAAAAAAAAGGAATTTATAATAGTGACGAAAAAAATATATTTTTATATGGATCATTATTGGATTTCGTTGGTTTTTTTGTTCCCCACTCAAGAGTAATTCACCAATAAGAACAATAGTTCTTGTTTTAGACGACAACTAAACTGATTTATTAACGGACACAGGAACTCAACACACTAACGAGTTGGCAAACATTACATACAAACACATTCGAATAGAGTTAGATCTATAGGTATGTATAGAATTCAAAATAAAGAAAGACAAAGATAGATGTATATAGTGTGACCAAATTGTATAAATAACAAAGTTGGCCATGACTTTTACTATTACATTCGTGTATTTACTATATTTATGTAGCTTATGTACTCTATGTAGAATAGGTATAGGTACAAATGTATGTTGTTATTGTTAAACAAAGCTCTCAACCACAAATGTGTAACGTTATCATTAACAGTATACAGTTTCATCATTAAATTTCTATGAAAATCTCAAAATAATAACGGTGAAAGAGCAAAAATAAATGAAACATATACATTTGTACATGTATAGATATTTGTTTGTTTGTTTATTTTGTCGCGAAGCTTTCTGAAACCTATAAAATGTAAACGTAATGTTCTGTAAACGAGACAAATGTGCTTTACATAAAATGTTAAAAGTCTTCAGCGATACCTCATTAACAAAGCATCAACAGTATCTTATCTCAAATATCAAACAATGAAAAGTTGTATTCTAGAACTGTACACTTCTAATTACCGGGCGATCTGAACAATATTTCTACGATTTGTAGGCAAGTTCCTAAAGATTTTTTTGGCAGAATTATAGATTCGTAGCTCATTGGGAAATTAGCAAAAAACCGCTTTGATTTGACAATGTCGCGATTTTCACCAAACAAATATGCACGTAAAACAATCAAAAATGGACTTTCCGGTACAAAAACGAGTAATTCCGTTGGTAAACAATTTATTGAACAACGAATTCGTTTTGCCATTTGCTAGTTTTGCAAAAAATCGGAAACTACAAATTTGTCATATGTATCCGTTCAATTTTTTTTTTTTTTTTAAAGGAAATTACTCTAATTGGTCATAGGGATCATAATTTGTAATGTGTTCAACTTGTTTGCGTGTTCCCTTTGAATTATTGTCGACCATAATTGTAATAGTTTTTCGAATAAAAAAAAAATAAAATAAAAACGAAACGGAAAAACTTCTTCGTTTTTTGCCAATTGTGAAATTACAACCAACATTTGTTGCCTGCTACTATATTTATTATTGTGGTAACTTTACGGTTCTGAATTCAATAAAATTGTATCACGATTTAGAAAACTAGCCGAGGGAAAAAAACGCTAGTGTAGTATATGAGACTTGTGGCAGCTTCGCATTCTTTCCGATTCGCTTTCGTCTATATTGCTTCAAATAGTTCAAATCCTTTTCTAAAAGCAAAAAGAAAAGAAAATCATTTTTCTTCGTTTGAATTTATTGATATCGAATATACAAATATGTGTAAAAATAACGCTAACAATAGAGAATTTTATGAATTGGTGGCTGATCAGACGACTTAACGGAGGAGATTCACGCAGAGGCGGTTACATTTCAGGAAAATTGCTTCTTCTATTCAAATTATATTTCGACAATTGGAAAAACAGGAAATTTAACATAAATGTACCATCTTCCAACTAGCTTCGATTATTAACGAGAGACAACAAATTTTTCTTAAAATTAATCTTTTAATTGCGAATTGCGATTTTATATCCGCCTATCTCCTTAAAGTAGTAGGAATTCGTTCTCAATACACGGAAATTACAAATTAAATACCCACACACATGTACACTACCACTAAAAATAGTTGATTTATGTTTCAATCTTCCCCTTTTCAATTCTAATTGAGTCTTGAAATTATGAAAACTAAGTCGTTCCAAATGCACACCCAATATAATTTATCGTCACCAGGGTTAGTAATGAACGTAACATAACACATGACAAAATCAACCCTCTATTCCACTATTTATCCCCTTTACTATAATTTTCTATCTTTGTTATTCTTATGAATGCGACAAAAAAATTATAATAATAGAAAATACAGTCATGTCAGTAATTATCAAGTAGATCAATTGCTATTTGTTCGAGATTTTCATTTATAATCATTTAGAATAAGTACGCAGCCGACTGTAAAAACATTGAAGAGTCTATTGTAATTCCACCATCACCATCACCACTAAAATTCGCCTATGCTTTTGTTTCAAATTCCAACATTTTCATAATAGATTGTTCCATTAATGGAAATCGTACGATTTCTTTAAATAAATTTCTATGTCGCAATAGTCCATTATAATTATCAAAAGTTAAAAAAAAAACTACATACAGGGATGTTTAGATCTCGCAGAGTAAATTTTCTGTTTTAGAAAGCATCCTCTAGTCATTCTTGATCGTTATACGTTCATATTTGGTTGATGGAAATCGCTGCGGACTTATAATTTTTCTAAAATGCTTCCAACTACCCTACAAATCGTTGAAAATTTTTTTAAAATCGTCCAAGAACTAGCAATATTTTGTTTTAGTCTAGTTTTGTTTCAGCCCCCGCTCCACCCTTGTAATTTAGATATGATTAAATAAATGAGACGATATAGCACGTGGTTTCTTTTTGTTCACAAAGTCAAAACCATAAATCAATTAATGTTGTCAGAAATAATGAAGTTTCAGCATTGGCAAGAAACCCTCATGATTCTCTTTTACTCAACCCTTCTACTAGAATATTAATAGTAATAGTAACAAAGTCCATCCCCCAATTCCAACACTATTCTAATATTAAGTACTGTTGGATTAATTGTAGAATTACTAACAACTATCAAAGTATAATTCAATTTTCGTTAGTGCAATTGTATTTCTTTTTGTAAAATTTACCAACGTTACCGTATTTAGTTGTGATTATATTATCATTCAGTAGCTCATTCTACATTTATTTTAGATATAAAATTTCATTATTACTATTACCAAATTTTAGCTAGTTCACATACAATTCCAGCTTCTGGTAATGTGGATAGTAATAGAATTGTAAAATGGAAACTAGTTATATTGTATTATTATATAGTTTTAGTTATAAGATGGTAATTTTGTTGAAAATTTGGAGTCCAAAATGATATAAAATGGATAAGTTTGTTGTAAATTCATAGAAATGTTACATACAAAAGTGTCAAATATTGACTTTATATTGTATTTCAACTTACAACTCAGCTTTATTTTCTAGTCTTATCACATTGTTGGCTTAGAAATTGCTTTATATATTTGTTCAAGAAATTAGACTGCATTCAAGTTCAAATAAGTTCGACGAAGAGTCTGGTAATAGTAGAAGCTTTCTCCCAACCACAATTATGGTGCTTTTAGTTCAGTTTGCCATGTCTGTATATGAAACAATCAGAAATACCACTAAATTCCACATAAAAGTCCGCAATTTGTGGCATAAGATTTTATATTGAATACGCTAAATTTTACAAATTATCACAATTAGTAGAAATTTTTTTTTAAGCTTTATTATTTGCTGATAACTCAATATTTTATGCAATTTTACTTGAATAGTTTAATCGTTATGGTTTGAATATTTTTTTAACAATTTGTATAGAGATCCTCAAGGATCATTTTATTAGACTTTGGACTTCGTAGCTCATCAGAAAGTCGGTCGAAAAGCGCTTATTTTGATTAATATCGCGATTTCCACCAACCAACTACATCCATAAAACGACTAAGAATGATCTAAAGATCTTCGTAAAGTTGATTTCTGTTTATTTAGTTGCTTCATAAGGGTAGTTGATGGATGAAAATGTTCTCTAGAAACCGCCTTACAAATCCTCAAAACATCGCGTGTTTCACTTAAATGTTCCTAGCTCTTATAATAACACCTAGTATTTGACAACTGATTTGGAAAATATTGATAGGGGATGAATGATTACTGAAATTGATGACGACGATTTGAGAATAAATAAATAAACAGTAGAGACAATATTCAACCCCCGATAATCCACTTGATGAGAACAGCAATTGTAAATCCGAACCTTAATTAAGTGGTAGTACCACTAAAAGCTTCAAATATAGTAAATTTTCTTTCAGGATCGTTATTGTCAATAATTTTTGGCAGTTTTTACAATATACAAGTCAAAAATTAGAAGAAAACAACTATTCGAGTATATTTTTAGGACATTCTTTGTCGTTTTATGTGTATACTGCGTGTTTCATTTAAATGTTCCTAATTTTTACAGCAACACGACTGATTTGGAAAATATTTTAAGGATTTATAGGGAACTCCCTGGAGATCATTTGAGCAAAATTTAAACCATGTAGCTCGTCGGGAAGCTGGCCAAAAAGGATTATTTCTGACGAAGTTGCGATTTTCAAAAACAAATTACATTACATAATGAGTTTTGTAAATCGAGTGTTTTTTGACCAACTTCCAGATGAATTGAGTGGGTTCAAATTTTGGTAAAAAGAGCTTCAAGGATCCTCGTACAGATCCTTGAAATATTTTTCAAAACGCTCATCAAATAAGAGGTGTTTCTATTAGGCCTTATTCGGAATAGTCTAGTAATTTAGTCGAGTAACAAGTAATTTAGTAACTTAAAAGTGTGCGAAAATCGAAAATTTACTCGAGTAATTTAGTACATTTATTAAACCCATTGGTTAGTCGAGTCGATAGATTTGATTTGATTTTTTCGGGCGAGTAGTATCCCTACCTCGCTTTACAGATCACTAAATTATCTGCTAAGCCAGTGCGAACCTATCATTTTAGTCGAGTTTATTAGTAATACACGACTCACTAATGTACTGTACTCGACTGTAGGCCTTGTTCGGACTAGGTTAGTAATTTAGTCGAGTAATGAGTAATTTAGTAACTAAACGTGTGCGAACAACGAAAATTTAGCCGAGTAGTGTAGTAAGTAAATGGTTTAGTCGAGTCGATAAATTTGACTCTATTTTTTCGGACGAGTAATACTCCCATCTAGTTTCAGATATTACTAAATTATCCACTAAACAAGTGCGAACTTGTCATTTTAGTCGCCACACATTAAAGTACTGTACTCGACTGTAGTGAGAACGCTTTTTGGTCAGTTCATTGACGTTTAGTTACTAACGCCTTGTTCGGACTAGGCTAGTAATTTAGTCGAGTAAGTAAACGTCTATGAATTGACCAAAAAACGTTCGCACTAGAGTCGAGTACAGTACATTAGTGAGTGGTGTATATACGACGCAAAGTAAATAAGTTAACGAGACATTTTCACAATAACTAATGAACTCGACTCAAAAATGATTCGCACTTGTTTAGTGGATAATTTAGTGACCTGTGATGCGTGGTCGGGGTACTACTCGCCCGAAAAAATAAAATCAAATCTATCAACTCGACTAAATCATTTATTAAACTACTCGACTAAATTTTCGTCGTTCGCACACGTTTAGTTACTAAATTACTTGTTACTCGACTAAATTACTAGCCTAGTCCGAACCAGTCTTTAGAGCTTAAGAACATTTTAGTGAAGCACACGGTATTTTTCAAATGTCTCGCCAATTAAATTATAGATATAGGTACTTTTGAATGATTCGCACTATATTTACAAAGTAGAGCGTGTAAAGGTAAAACCGTGTAAGTTAAAGCTTAATTTTTATACTGCTTCAAATTATAGTACTGATTGTACGCAAAATTTTGTGACCTATTGTAATAACCTGAAGCTTTTTGTCATTCATTGATATGTAAACTTTCCATAAATTCAATAAAATTGATGATGATTGATATTGTTCGCTACAGAATAACATTATTAATGCATCACAATTAACTTAATTACGGTTAATTGGAAATTGTTTATTTAAAAAGAATTTTTGTTGTTGTTTATTATTGTAGAATTACTTTCAAAATAATGAATTTTTTCGCGTTAAAATGACGACACCATCATTAAACAAACATAATTATTTATGTAATATGTAAATTTAGTATAATCAGGTGATAATGGCATTTTTAACGTTATTCCGACATTTTTATATTTCAAAATAAATTAAAATATGAATAAATTGTCTAAATAAATAGACAAATGTCGATGGAAAGAAATCGTGTTGAACCGCACAATTCCATCCCGTCTCACCACCTTTAATCAACCCCTTTACTAACACAAAAAAAAAAAAAACGAAATTCAACATTAAACTTAAACGATTAAAGAAGAAAAATTCCGAACAATTTAAAATATGACAATGGAGCTTTAATTTCTTTTATATTGGAGATAGTTGGATTATCTTTTTAATAAAATGAAACTTTCTTGTTATCATCATCATGATCAATTCAATTGAATTCCAGTTTCAGTAATGACAGTCGAACATCAAAGTCCAATTGAAATTGAAATGTTAACGCAATAACGATATCTCGGTTAATGGTTGATTCTCAATGGAATAAAGAATGGGGTACATTTACTACCACTATTACCATTACTATGTTGCAATAATAACCCACCCCAATCATCACCATCATCATCAGTTTGGAATCTCCAGGAAATATGCGTCATGATCGTTCTACTGTAATAATATCCCCCTCATTTTTATTATTTTTTTCTAGGGTATATGCACTTTGTTGCATGTTATAGCCTAGTCATACAAATATTTTTAAATAAATATCTAAATAGTAACATGAAATATTTGGTAATGTTTCTTTAAAATCGCCCCCAATCCTTTATATGGAATATTTAAGGAAACTACAGCAATTTATTATAGTTGCACCCCCATAGACATGTGTAGATTTTCCAACAATTTTTCGTTATTATTGTGAATAAACGTCAGAAACCACCCCGTAGATTCCCTTGTGACAATAATACTGGCGAGAATTTCGATAATTAAACCAACATTACTGTTATTTCATGTGTTTAAAGTTTATTTAAGAAATCCGTAAATTGATAAATTACTAGCATTGTTATGTTAAAATTGACTCTTAATTACAACAAAATTAGCAAAACTATAAAGATCTAGTTTTGTATTTGTGTCAATAATGTTAAAAGTTTTAACGATCTCAAATAAGGGTGGCTTTTGTGTGTTGTTGATTTTTGTAGTATGGGGGTGGAAAAATTATCTCATTAAAACTGTGAGAACAAAGACACAATGGATAATGTGTGTCATCCTCAATTTGAAATTGTACGATTTCCTTTTTTCTAATTCGTTTCAACAAAGCCTTTGATCAGAAAAATTGATAGAAATAGAAAGGATTAGTTGTAGTTTATTATGATGATGTTGATGAAAGTGACTTGATAATAACAACAATAGCGATATGAAATTATTAACGCGTTCAATGGTCTAGACAAAGATAATTCAACTAAAAACAAGTTATGTGTTATGAAGTTGGAAATAATGGAAAATTTCTAAAGATAGGTCCACAGGACACGTAAAAACCTTATAAAATCGATATTCTAGAGTTTCAACATTGATACCGGTGATAAAGGCGTTTTCCAGCTATTGTCCCCATGAAAATAAGCAAGTTTTACCGACTTGAAATACTCTTTCCAACGAACCCTATTACTTTAATGTAAAGTAGAAATTAAGGGAGAAATCGTTGATTAAAATTTTCGTTTTTGGGTGAGTTCTAGTTTGGTTCTTTGAGAAAATTGAAAGATAAATAGAGAAAAACTTCCATACCGATGATCTTCAGACTTTCTTCTATCTACTCATATGAGTTTCGTTTAATTTTGTTGATCGTTCGATGTAAGAAATGTGTAGAGCGTTACGATTTTCGGTCAAAAGTACTTTAAGCATCATATTTGTCAAAGACGCGGTAATAATGATGACAATATGATGTTGCCTTTTACTATTTCCCCATTTCATTCACAATCACATTTTTTTATCTACGTTGGATAAAAGGGGTAATTTTTTACAGACGGCAAAATATTGAGATGCCGCTTTCTACTGACAACTACAACAACAACTTTAACAATTTCATTTCTCTTTCCCATTCTGATACATGTTTTCAGTTGTTGTTTGTTACCTTATTCGTTTTTTTTTCTATTTCGTAGCAAGCTGGATGATTTATATCGACTGTACCATTAGTGAATATCCAAAAAGTCGGTAGTAGAACACCCGTTAAATGTTTCTGCTTTGGTAGTTTTCAATCTCGCATCCGTTGTACTTGCACAGACTACTATCCCACTGTACGGTACAACATACCAACGTTTACCCTTAGTCAAACTGGGTGGTTTGTTTCCGTCTCCACGTTCGAAAGCGGACTCCCATAGGGACTATGTTTCCGGAGATGTTGCTCGAAAAAAAAACAGAGAGAATAAATAAATGGGGCAATGACACTTTTTTCTGTTGTTATTTCATTATCGTTTTGATTCAATATTTGTTTGAAATTTCGAATCATAATCGATTCAATAATAACAAAATTAATCAACCGAAAAGCAATAGTATGAATCCGCACAATAATTGGTAACTGGACAGTTTTGAAGTTATCGTTTTCAATTCCCATAGTATTCGCCCTTTATATCATTTGTCATGTTTTCAACATCTCTATTTTAACATTTGCTGTTATTTTGTTCGTCTAGTTGACAGACTTGATTGTATTTAAGCCTCTTGTTGTGCGACTGGTGCACCGTTCATTAAACCAAATGAGGACCTGTCACTTGATGGCTGCTAGTATTGTCGCCGCCAACACTGCTACCAACTCATCTCTTTTTTCTACATTTGTTTTTTTTTTTAGTAAATTACGCTTGTCTAAAAGATAGATCACTTACAAGACCCTGAAAAACGCTATTTGGTTAAAGGTGAACTAAGAATGATATCATTTTATTTCTGTCTGTTCTATGATGAGTAAAAAATATAGGCAGCGTCATGTTGGCACCACTGTGATGGTGATAGTAAATGTATGGTAGCGAGTCATTTGCATCGTTAGTCATTAATATTATCGTTTTCAGCCGTCTACACCAGAACAAATCTATAAATTCTCGCTTAGTTCCTGGACGACGCATTCAGTGTTGGCGGCGCCGTTACCGCCACTGACGCCTCTACCACCGCCACCACCACCAAATAACGCCACTCGAAAATATAAAGTTAGAATGGGACACTACAGGAACGGTAGTGGTGGTGGTGGCTGAAACGAAGTCACATCCGTTTCAGGATTACAAACACCAACAGTAGATAAAAATGCAAATTCATTGTCAACTCTTCTGACATATGTCCAGTTTCAATAATCATTTCAGAAAATATATTTCCTTAAATTGAACTTTCTTTATAAATAAATTAAGTTCCTATAACGATCCAGTTCTAATTAAAAATGAACAAGTCCCATTGTAATTCTCCTGAAAGATTGAAATGTTCAGATAGCATTTTCAGGAAATAATGGCCGAGTACCAGATCACATTGACAGATAATTAGTGTGCTTTTAGTTGTGCTTAAATGGCATTTTCACCATCAAATTTAACGACACTCGCTGATATTCAATTAGAAGTGATCTTATCCAAGAAGAACAGAACACAAAAAAGAGAGAGAATGAATTTGCTTGGAAAATTCGACAAGTTAATCAACTTTTAAACAGTTTCAAGAACCGACTAGTGATTTTTCTTCATGATTACTTTAATGTTGATTAAAGGTATTCATGCAAATTGAATAGAGAAACATCAAAAGATAGTTGGGTAATTCATGTGATTAATTAACGATGAAATCCAAATTGTTTTGTAAATTTTATAGTCGGTGGATTTCTGTCAATGCAACAAGACACGATTTAAAGTTCTCTATATGAAATAAACTTTTCAACAATTAATTAGAAAAGTTTACCTAAACAATCAGTCACCTTTTACTACCAACATATAAAAACTGAGTAGAAATCGGGAAACAACAGGAATTCCTCGAAATCTACGGTCATTACTCTCTTAGATGGATAGATAGTGGCCGTGTCTTCGGTTAGTATTTTCATGAAAAACATTCACGTCCCACCATCGTTGTCTAGTTTGGCAATGATGGTAGTTGGTGTTGAGTTTTCTAGTAGAACTAGTCGTAGTTGGTGAGCTTACAAACCGCAAATTTTGCATTTTCCTTTTGCTTGTGTTTTTCAAATAGTTCAAGTGATGTGTTAGTTAGAAATCGGTACGGATGCTTGCACGACTTAAATTGGAACGTTACACGGTATAAAACTCTCTCTTTCTCTTCTTGATTCTGTTGTAGAATTTAATTTCAACTTGTAAAATCTGTGAACATTTTCCTGAATCAAAAAACATCTAAAAAAACACGACTCTTTCTATTCATCCCTCTTAATTCATCTCATGGGGATGTTTTGTTTAATTATAATCATTCTCATTATTATAATGTAGTGTTTCATGTGGATAATGATGAAAAGTTTATATAATATTGCTATCATTAAATTAATGTACACTAATTGTAAGCTGTAGGGAAAATATAAAATTGTACATTCTTCGAAATTATAATCGGGTATAACTCAAAATTTCAATAAAATCAAAAACAATAAAACCCATGTTTAGCAGCTTGAAATAGTCTTTCCAACCAGCCGTATTACTTTACTTTATAATGCAAAATAAGGGAGAAATCGTTCATCAACGATTCCCCGGTGTTTTAAGAGTTCCAGTCCGGTTCCTTAGAAAAATTGAAATACGAATGGAAAAACGTTTCTGTCTCGATCTCAGGCTTTCCTTTCTTGTTGGAAAATTTAATTTAGACTTTTAAAATAATAATTTTCTTGAATCAACAAACATCTAAAAGAGCACGTCTCTTTTTCTATTTTGCCCTTTTAATTGTTTTATGAGGATCTTTAGTTTAATTATAATCATTATTGTAAGGTGATGATGATCATGATAATATTAATTGCAAATAAATTATTGTAGATTGAGTTGGAGGAAAATATAGAAAACACCTGCTTCTAGATGAAAATCTATGATCCAAATTTTCAAAAAAATTTCAAAAACAATAACATCCACGTCCTATAGCTTGAAATACTCTTTCCAACGAATCATATTACTTTATTTTAGAGTGAAAAATAAAGGAGAAATCGTCGATCAATTCGTTTTTTTTAAAAAGTTCTAGTCCGGTTCTTTAAGAAAATTATTTAATTGTTCTTTTGTTGAAAAATTTAATTTCATCTCATAAAATTCGCGACCATTTTCCTGAATTAACAAACATCTAAAAACACGACACGCTTTTAATTTCTTTTATGGGGATGTTTTGTTTAATTATAATCGTCATCATTAGCGTGGTGTTTGATTTAAATGAAAATCTTGATGATAATGATGTTGATGATGATGATGATGGAGTTAACAACGATGATGACTTTTAAAACTGTGAGAAAGATAGTCATTCACCCGGATAAACATCAGAATATTAATTAACTTGAATATCATACCACATTGTAACATTTCGTGTAAAGTTTTTTCATTACCACTTAATTAAAACTTCTCTCGATAATGAGAGCTGCTTCTTTCCCTCTTTTAGTGGAAAATTTTGAAACAACATTCTTCAATTAAAAGTGCTTGAAGATTTATTGCCAACGGTCATATTTGCAATGTTTTCAAAAAAAAAAAATTAATTTAAGAGTTTTCAACTAATAAACGTTTCTCTAACTACAGGGATGAAACTTTAAAAATAGTTACCCCAATTAAATAATTATTTGATAGATTGTACAGATTTTAAATGACAGTGTGGTAATTCAAGTTGACATAATGAAATATTATACACTATTATTATTTGTGATGCTATAGTAACGAACACGAAATATTTGTGGAAAGCGTATTTTTCGCTCTAGTAAGGAAAAGGTCGCTTTTACGTACTCTGACAAACCAGTCAGAAACGAGCTACTATGTTAAGCAGTACAGAAAATTGACATTCTCAATCGTAGAAGAATATCTTTAAAAATACTTTGAAATAGCTAATTTAACTTGGTTTTTATTGTCGGTAAAATTAGTCGTATTCTAAAAGTGAATTTGTTGATATTTCCTCCCCTTCTTTTATTCCGGTATCTCAAATAGAATGAAAATTCCCCAAAGAAATTTATGATATTTCACTATCAAATTCCCAAATGTTCCAATAATAACTCAAATCCTAAACTATTACTTGACCAATATCGAATATCTATCCGGATTTTCAATGGAAATCTGGATGAAATTGTCAACTGTTAGAAAATTGCTTGATGAAGGTATTTGTGATAGTGATGTTGACGTTATTGTTGTTGTTTCAATAATCGACCCGCATATGATACGTCTCAATTACCATATTCACCACCACCCTCACTCTCTATCGCACACATACAACTAACAAACAACCCCTCGAACTAACCACATCATACTATTAATTAGTGACATTGCTATCTTTACTGTTATCATAGTTCTACCCACATATTCCTACTAATTCCTATACCGTTATCAGACATACGACCATAATGTCTTATCATCGGACGTCATGTCTTGCCATTTTTAAATCACCCCTCTTGTTAAACTATAAATGTCCTGCTGTCAGATAGATAAATAAAATCCACCAACTATTGAGATGAGTAATTATCGTTTGAAAATAGGGTGACTTAAAAGAATTATTGAAAAAAAAAATTGATAAAAACAAAGATAATATCATTACTATTAAAGAGATAGAGGGAGAATTTTTAATTAAGCGATCACATATGCGTAAAGTTCAGTAAAATGATTACAACAATTGGGGAATTCTCTAATGGGAATACAAGCTGGATAATGTAATCCTATTCCAGTCTGGACCGATGTTAATTTTTGTCCATATTCTTGGATAATCCGTTTGTACGATGCCGTATAACTGCCTATATGATAACGCTATTTGGTTATACCGGGTGGATCAAAAATAAATCCAATTAGTTGAGTGATTCGAAAAAAAAATGAGAATTTTTAAGGAGTAATTCTAGAGAATAATTTAGCGAAAATTGAATACCAGGGCTCGTTGGAGAATCGATTAAAAAACGCCTTTTGGGGTGATGTCACCATTTTCATCAATCAACTACTCAGATAAAACGATCAAGAACCACCCAAAAATCTTCATAAGCTTGTTTTCTTTGCGTTTTTTTTTTATATAGAAAAATTGCAAATAAAAAAAATGCTATTTTGGGAGATTTTTAGAGAATAATTTAGCAAAAATTGAATACCGGGGCTCGTCGGAAAATCGATCAAAAAACGACTTTTGGGGCGATGCCACGATTATCATCAATCAACTGCACAGATAAAACGATCAAGAACCACTCAAAGATCTTCATAAGCTTGTTTTCCTTCGTTTTTTTTGGGGGGCGTTTTATGTATGTTTTTGGTTGCAAAAAAACGTTTTTTGACTGACTTTTCAATTAGCTAAGAGTTCCAACTTTTGCTAAAATGTTCTCTAGAGATCTTTCTCAAAATTCTCTAAACATTCCTGGTTAGGTCTTTTGGGTAGTAGTATCATGATTCGAGGGAATTATATTGAAGCGACAGATGTGGCCGATTTTCAACACAATATTGTCCAACTAATCTAACCTGTGTAACATTAAAATGTTCCATTGGCGTATCTATCGTTTCCGTCTCTGTTCGGAGCTTTGATTTTCCCTTCTTTAGGGAGAACCTGGCTGGAGTAGGAGGCCATAGGGTCCTACTAATTGCTTGGGTACCATTTTCGTCATAACATCAGACGTTGCTAGAAGAGCGTTATGTCGTTTATATCGGAATGTTTCGAGTGTTCATCTATTTACCGTACCGTACCGTATCTTTTCTCTTATCGCTTTAGGTGGATGCTTGAACATCTTGATGTATCTCGTGTCGTTCTTTCTTTCCGGGCTGAATCATAGTTTAGGGATTTGGGCCTGTTCACTTGGTTGCAGGGTGGTGTTCCCGCACCCTTGCAACCAGTCAAACACTTGATTTGTTATTGCCATTTAAGCTTCTTGAGGGTGTGCTATAACAACCTTCACACTGTCTCTGCTGCAGTGTCCCGTACCTTTATCCTGTTTTTCTTTATTGTTTCTTCTTCTTTCAGCAATAGACCTTCAGAGGTAGGGATGCAACCCCGCTTAATGGAGTTTCCCTTTTCCTTCCTTCCCTCTTAAGCTCTGGGCTCCCGAAACTGAAGGTCTCTCTCTCTCTCTCTCTTTCTCTCTCTCTCTCTCTCCCTCCCTCTTTCTCACTCTCTCTTTCTCTCTTTTTCACTATCTTACAATTTTTTTACGTATAGGGGAGGTAAATTAATAAGAAGAGATAGTTCAATTAAATTATTTGAATTCAAATTTTTTGTCAACATGTTCTGGAAAATTCTAGTATGGTAGGGCGCGGTGAGAGTATTTGAGCATGCAGCCTTTTTCGAATTCTGCGCAATCACGTTTTTTGAAAACCCGTTTTTAGTACCCGGACGAGGTAGTCTTCACTTCCCTTGTTAACGTTGAATTGGTCCGACGTTACTTTTAGTTTCGTTTTTTTACAATTTAACAATTGGGAACTTACCGTATCGATTCCGTAATGGAATATTATCGTTACCGTTAAATACCCCAGAGAAAGGTAATATTTTCTTTTCAAATTCATTCTTTAGGATTCTAATTCTCTTGTATAGGGGTATGTTCGGAGACCTGGAAAAATCCGGTGTTTCTGTTTGTACCGGCGTTTTTGGACGCACTTATCCAGTTCGAGTACTATCGTTTCCCCAGTGGCGTACTTGGCTGCATTTCCGTAACGGACGTTTTAGATCGTTCCTGCTACCGTGCATTTCTCTCATCCAGTTGTGTGGTTGGCGATTATCATCGTGCCGTTTCATCGTGAAGATAAGTTAAATCTTTAGTTAATTGTTAATATTCATTATATTATCAAGGGAAAGATCCCTTATTTATTTTTACGTTTCGTACGCGTGAAATCATTATCTCTTCGAACACCATTATTGTTATTATAATTATCAATCATATTTTTATTAACATTTAACGTAAATTTTGATTTTCGAATTCTTTGTTAAAATCTTCCTGTTAAACAGGATTTATCTCAGGTATGCGTCCTTGAAGCGCATATCACTACTGTGACTGATAGCTCCACAATTTGTATTGAATTTTAAAATAATTTCAAAATTCTAAAATTTATTTATTCAATTTAAAAACGAGTTCGAACTCCCCTAGCACAATAAGATCTACCACATTATTAGAGTGGTATATTTCACTTCCATTTGTTAATTTTTTGTTAATCATTAAATTGTTTGATTTAAACTTTATTTTGTTTAACGGAATCCTATTCCACGATTGTGGGATTCTTTAGATTTTACAAATCGTGGTGGCGCCCTGTAACAGCTATTGTTAAGGAAACAGAAACCCTCATCGAACCCATCCATCGCTCCTGGATACTGAGCAACGGGTATACACAAAGTGATATACCTGAAGGGTTTATTTATCAACAATATCATTACCTATAATTACTATCATCATTATCAGCATTAGTTAAATTATTTTATCATATAGATACATGTATGTATTGTACTTGAATTTAGTTTGTCTATTACGTACAACGTTACAAACGATATAGATTCACAAGGGCATAGGCGCCCGTTGTGTAATGGATTTACCCGAGCCCCATTTGCATTTACAATAATGTTATTGCCTTCATTTACATACAGGATGATTATTTATGGGTTCATGTGAGATTTTCACTACAATAGAAAATTGCAATAAAATTTGTTCTATACACATTTTTTCCGATAAAGGGTGGAAGTTTAAAAAAAAAAACTAACTAATGATAGAAGTTTTCTACTTCAAGTTTATATTATTGATGATGGATATAATTTATTATAACAGTTGAAATACATTTCCTTTCCAAAACATTTGTTTGGAAGTGGTAAAAATCGTCGTTTCTTTCGTTATTGTTCATTGTTGGTATCAAATAAATAAATAAATCTTAATAGGGATAATTATTATACGAACAATTAGAATGATGTTTTTGCTAAATTAAATGTCATCGTGAAAGAAACGTGCACAACATCTGTGTCGAAAATAATTCTACCATAAAGGTGTGGACTCGTGTCAAATTATTTGGTATTTTTGAAATATGCCATTTCCGGTGGATCATTAAGTTTGAAATTTGGATGGAAATAGAGAAATCAAAAATTTTCAAAAAATAAGTAGAGCTTAATATTAGCCTAAACTTTATGCGTATTAAATTTTGAGAAAATTTGGTAAACAATTTTTGAAAAAATCTTAAAATACCATAATTTTGGAATCATTTTATTTTGTATCTCAAAAACTTCATACCAGATTGCTTCAATTTTTCTTAACGCATAGTTATTAGTTTTATTCAGCTCCTGTATTTTTAGTAATTTTGGAATTTACAACTAGACTCCAATTAGAAAACAGTAATTAAATCTAAATATTAATAAACGATGGAAAAAGAACAGAAATTCAATTTCAGTAGTGGCTATAGTGGTATCAGAAAATTGAATGTTCCGTTCCATATAGCATAGGCAGGACCTAAATGATTTATAAACAAATCAAAAGAGATCATATGAAATATGATATTGAAGGGGACGGATGAAATTGGCCTATAAGATCTTTGTAAGATGTGAAATATAGGAAAATATAAAACGAGAAAAAAAAGAAAAGAGAAACACCAATACATAAATGTAAAAACATTAGGAAGAAATCTTGGAATGGATAAATAAAATATCGTATTTCAAAGGAAAAATCAAAAGAAAGGAAAACATAAAAACGAGCCTTTATGCAATAGATTCAACCTTATTTGTAACACCAATAAACATTTCCCTAATAAAAATCAAAGGATATTCTGTAACTTCTCAACGATAATCGCATTTTATAAGAAAATTACAGAATACGACTAATTTTAAATTTGAAATTAAAATATTTGCAATGATAATATGGATAGGATGTGATTTTCGTTAAAATAGAAAGAAGTGGAAAAATAATAAGAAATAACATCCAAGTACTCTAATTAATCGGTCTAATTTGCAATACAAATTTCGCAAATTTTAAATTTTAAATTCGTCTTTGTGATTTATTTTATTTTATGAAAAAGTAGGTGAATGCATTTAGGATATGTTTCTCACGTCGTAATGGTCGTAAATTGATTCAAGTTTTACGCTACTGAATGCTTGAATAAAGCTACGACGCTTACTTAATTGAAACATGGCCAATTGAGAGGTAGACCCTGTATATTTAGAATTTCCTTGAATCTTATTATTAATATTGAATCTAAACTGTATTCATGGTTCTGTTATAAAATTTTGGAATGACATTTCAAATGCCCAATTTAATATTTTAAGCGATTCTAGATTTTTGGGAGAAAACTTTCAAAGTTAATATCATTAAGTATTAGGGACTTTTGAAACATTACATTGGATAATCTGAAGTATTATTTTAAAATTTTATAATAGAATCATATATTTAATTTAATATTGATTTCATTGAAATTTTAAGTGAATAATTCAAACTAGAAGAATTAAGGGCCCTCTGCACATAAATAGACAATTGGAAAACAGGATTCCTGTTTTGTTTTCCAACGGATTTCAATGTTTTAAACGATATTTAAAAGGGCATTTCAAGAGGGAGGGAAGTATATATTTGATTTTTTGAAATTTGGATGTAATTTGGAGTTACAGAAGGAAATATAGAAGCATGTTTCTTAGCATTTTTTACAGTTTTTTTTATATTTTCCCTCATCACGTGGCAAATATTGCTTATTTTCTAATGAATTTCACACAACATGTGGCCAATTAAAATCGCTTTCCAAATCTGTCAGAAATTTTCCGATCGCATTGTTAGTTTTCCCGAAAATTGATGAAAAGTTTCGACATACTAATTTGTTTTTTTTACATACAGTTTTAAACTTAGACGACTGAACCAGGGCTCGTTTGAAAGGTAATGAATAGCAGATTATTTTGAAAATAATTTGAGATTGAAATTCGGAAAATTTACTGGAAATTTATAGTGGCGAAATGTGATGAATTTTCACCTATTATTTTTATCTGTTAAAATTAATTATTTTGGTATAAAGTGTATTGCAATTTATAGATTATTTCATTATCTTTCCAACGGTACCATTGTTGCAGCAAAAAAGTGAAAATCTTCTGGAAAATTAGTGATAAACAAAACTATGTTTATTATGTGGAAAGCCGACAGTGATAGTTCGATAACAACTCGCCAAAGTATAATATTAGCCACAAAAATGGGTTTCTTCCAGCGGCTCACAGATATCATCAGCAGGTCTCTTTCTGCAATGTTGTCAAATTATTTTTTCTGCCTGAGGCCTTACCTTTGTCGTCTTATTATTGCATAGATAATTGGAGAAAAAAAAAAACAATAAACTGGTTGTATATAACTAACTTTAACAATTAACAACAAAAATAGTCGCTATTTTAATTGGAATGTTAAAAAAAGAAAATTGTATTTTTTTTTACAAAAAAATAAACGTTTTTAGCAAATTGGCGACTAATTTTTTTGTTTATTGTTAAAGTTAATTATATACAACCAGTTTATTGTTTTTTTTTTCTCCAATTATTTATGCAATAATAAGACGCCAAAGGTGTGGCCTCAGGAACAAAAACAATTTTGGCAACATTGCAGAAAGACGAGATGACAGACTTTGGAGCCCCCTTTCCGCCAATAGATGTAACTCATTTTTGTGGTTTGGAGACTTGCTATTCAACTAGTTTTTCACACGATAAACATAGTTTCGTTTATCAATAATTTTCCAGAAGATTTTCACTTTTTTGCAGCAACAACGGTACCGTTGAACAGATAGTGAGATAATCTATAAATTGCAATACACTTTATACAAAAATAATTAATTTTAGCAGATAAAAATAATAGATAAAATTTCGCCACCATAAATTTCCAGTAAATTTTCCGAATTTCAATCTCAAACTATTTTCAAAATAATCTGCTATTCATTACCTTTCAAACAAGCCCTGGTTCAGTCGTCTAAGTTTAAAACTGTCCGTAAAAAAACAAAATTAGTATGTCGAAACCTTTCATCAATTTTCCGGAAAACTAACAATGCGATCGGAAAATTTCTGACAAATTTGGAAAGTGCTTTTAATTGGCCACATGTTGTGTGAAATTCATTAGAAAATAAGCAATTTTTGCCAAGTTATGAGGGAAAATATTAAAAAAAACTGTAAAAAATGCTAACAAACATCCTTCTATATTTCCTTCTGTAACTCCAAGTTACATCCGAGTTTCAAAAAATCAAATATGTACTTCCCTCCCTCTTGAAATGCCCTTTTGAATACCGTTTAGAACATTGAAATCCGTTGGAAAACAAAACAGGAATCCTGTTTTCCAATTGTCTATTTATGTGCAGAGGGCCCTTAATACGTAGGTAATGTAAAAATAAATATATTTAGCACTACTTCATAATTCACGAGCCACTACTGTAAGCAAATAGATAATAAATAATGCAAATTCCATAATAATTTCGTAATAATCACTAAACTTGTATAGATACACCATAATTACTATATAATTGAATTATAAACACAATACAATTTTAATTAAAATTTAATCAAACAATTTTATTTCGATTCCTCAACAGTCAGAGCCATCTAGCGCTGTTATTTTCATTTAACATCAAGCTTTTATAGTGGCGGTAAAACAGGAAATACCGGTAAATTATAAAGCTTCAGTTCTACTTTCAGACTCTCCACACTAGATGGCAACAATAGTAGAGCTTTTAGATTCAAGTTTGTTTTTCAGCGAATTTCATGAAAAATTGATAGATTATAATTCTGTTAATCAAAAATGAAGCTCGATTATTTTAAATGAATCACTTAAATGAGTTACGAAAATAGTTCATTTCTACAAGACATTTTAGCTTATTCTAGTCACTATTTTTGCTCATGAAGATGAGGTGATGATGAAAACGGACAAGTTCTCAACACAAGTACGTGACTGTGTTGTTGACAAATAAATAACTTATGAAAGTTACTGTATCCTGCATAAAACCTGAAACGTTTTATTTTTCTTTGATGTCTCAATTTATATTAAAATATTACAATAAATTCATAAAACTAAATAGTTTTTAAACTTTTAAAACAACAATTGGTCGTTGTAGAGAACATAAATCGAAAGCTTAAAACCTTTAAAAAGATTATTCTAGGATTAGATCGATGATAAATCATTTTATTAAATTGTTAGTTTTTGATTTTGCATGAATATCGATGGGATTTTTATAGCTTAAAGTTGTATGAATCTTGATATTGATATTTCTATGTTGCGTTATATCCGAAAAGATATTAAATGGTGCCGACATCATCAGATGATTTAATGGCCATTTTATTCTGTATGGGGAAAAATTGCAACTTTGTCATATGCAATATAAGTTTGAAATCATGATATGGACACATTGACATAAACCGAAATAATAAAAAATAAAAATTCCACTGCCCATGAAATTCCATAAATCGTTTAGACCACAAATTAAATTGTATTCTCAGTCATTTTTCATATATTTTTTTTTGTGTTTATTATTTTTTCGTTTAGTATTTCATGGTCGTTTTAATTGATCATAATTTATATTTGTAGTAGTTAGCTAGGGGGAAAAACTGGAAAAACAGGAAAAAATCCAAATGGAGAGTTATAATAACGTAAGTCTATCTAACATATGTTTCATGGTTTCAGTTTTCAAATTTTTCAAATTACCCATTATTTATCGAAATAATTACTAGAAATTTCCATATTTTTCAACAAACTAACCCTCTATTATTATTGTTTTTTTCACCCTCACTTTACGGCTATAATAAAAACAATAATTGCAAATCAAAATAGACACACATGTTGTTATTCTCAAAGGCTGATTCTATCGGATTTGGATTATGACCCCTTCGAGACGACACATTAGAATCAGTGGGGCCACTTTAAAATCTAAATCCCGTTTTGCAATGAAAATAAATGACTTGTTCCTGCACCACTGTCAACTTAATTTCCTGCCATTGCAGCAGGAAAATCGGAAAAGAGCAAAAGCATTGTGTATAGAAAAGGGGATGGTCATACCCTTACTAGTCGAAAATTTTAAACCCTCTCTAGTTTAGGGTAGAGTTGCGTAATTTTTCAACGAATATTAAAAAAAATAATAATCAAACTATTGTTCTTGTTTTTTTTTTTTTAATTTAAAGTGGGGTATAATTAAAAATTTACTAGTAAGTTGTTAGTGGGACCGGAAAGTTGCTATAGAGAAATAGATGAGGAGGGTGTATTTAGATTGCAATTTGTTAAAAGCTGAAGCGTAGATCGGAAACTTGGAATCTCGCCCTAAAGTTTTTAGTTAAAAACATGAAAACTAAAAAGAGATAGATTGATGATGTTGATGATAATAATAAGAGAAATGTAAAACTTTTTTAAAATTCATACAAATTCACCTGGTATAGATTGAATTTCCTTTTGTTTTCTTTTTTTGTAACCAACAACTAGCGTTATCTTTTATAAAAAATTCACGCAAATACGAAATAAATAACGCTAAATAAAACGAATGGAAAGAAAAATTTGTAACATCCTCTATCAAGTCTCATTTGGTAGAATCTCATTTTTAGCTTGTTAGCTGAAACTACATTGAAACTCGGATTTCTCACAAACGAATTAAAGTAGAACAGATTGAGATTACACATGAATCCTACAATTACTGGAAACGCATTAATTTAGCCGAATTTCTAATTATTACAACGAAATTTATACCGACAGGTCCATCTAAAAGCAATTTGAAACATATTTTGAGGATTTGTAGGAAGCTTGCCAGTGAAAATTTTAGTAAAGTCGGGAAATCGGTTAAAAAACGCTGTTTTTTACTTAAAACTGTGCAGTTTACAACATAACCCCGGTATATTTGAAAAATATTTCAAGGATTTGTAGGAGAGACCTTAGAGATCATTTTACTAAAATTTGAACCTCGTAGCGCATCGGCAAGTTGGTCAATAACGATCGTTGTAGTTTATATTGCGATTTTTAAACAAGTTAAACAACTCAAGTGACTCAGAATAACTCAATGAGGCTCCGTACATATTTTTTTTCGACTTTTGTTCATTCCATTCTGGAAAAATGCAAAATATTCCAACCCATTCTTTAGTTATTGTGAGTCATTTTTAAACATTGCGCCATGGTCAGAAACGAGCGTTTTTTGACCAATTTGCCGATGAGTTACGAGGCCCAAATTTGGCTCAGATGATCTCTAGGGACTTTCCTTTGCCGATGAGTTACGAGGCCCAAATTTGGCTCAGATGATCTCTAGGGACTTTCCTATAAATCCTTGAAATTGTTTTCAAATCGCTCGTCAAATAATCAGCGTTATCAAACTATATACTTTTAAGTGAAAAGCTTTGCTTTTGTCACTTTTGATGAAAAACTAATGGAATTTATACTTTTGAATGGTCCTTTAGGTGTGCACAATTCGTATCTCCTATGCTAATTTCGTTTGTGCTATTTTTTTTAATGTTTATTGAAGAAAAATTCAAAGGCAAGCACTACCACACAAATTCCATGTATTTCCACACGTGGCCATTATTTACATTCACTGTATTCGATTGGGCAATAACCGGTGATTTATAATCTCTATTAATTACACGATTATCTGCCGTGTGATGTTGGAAGTAACCGTTACCAAACACAACCCTACAGACTAAAACCATCCCCTACGGTCATTGTCAAACAGATATTATTAGATTTGACAAAATTGTCAAGATCAATAAGTAAAATACCATCTGTATACACCCTACGGCTCTATCACTTATTTTTCATCTATAAGATTTACATAAATCATCCCCAATGATAAATTAAAACTATAAAATAACTGAAAATTGAAACAACAAATAGATATTTGGAGGTTTTTAACAGCAATTTCTGTTGTTGTAATAATAACAAAAACGAAATTTAATGTAAACATAAATATTTTGTTTGTAACTGTACTTCAATAGAAACGCCTCTTTTAAAACGATATGGATAAATATAACAGCAAACGCTCCCTTTTAGATTAGGGAAACCGCCATAGAATATCCCAGATAATTCGTTAAATAATTCACGAATTATTTGCTGAATTTAGATCGAATAAGAAAGGGTCCTTGATCTAATCAAAACTCAACTAATATTTATTTATAACACACATTTATCAATAATTCAATAAATTTACCAAAGAAACAAAGTTGAAATCACAAAAATCAACTATAATAGAGGGTAGATACGATAAAGTACCTCAAATATTTCAAATACTAATGTTGGATACTTTTTACTCATTTTCTTGACAATATAAGATCCGTTCAGGGGTTAAATTTAAAAGAATAGTTGATTTTATTTTTTCATGTTCAATACGCTTTTAAGAAATAAATTGATACAATTATTTGTCCCTAGAAAAAGTACAATAGCGATTTTACGATTTCAATTTATGGAATTTATTTATTTTTCGCTGCACAAAATCAATTGCTACAATTTTTCAGTTATATACAACAAAAACAGAAGCATAAGGGTGCCCTTACTAGCACAAACATTTGTCTCTATCATTTTTTTTTGTTATACTCTGTTAAGAGGCTTTAAAAAAAGAATCAATGACTTTTTTATTTTTCACACTAAAATACAGTAATATAGCTCATTAGAAAGAGTATTTCAAGCAAAATTCTGTCGTTTCGGAAAATTTTGTGGAAATTTTGAGTTATAGCTTGGAACTTGAAACGCTCTTCCCAACGAGCTGTAACACTTTACTTTAGAGTGAAAAATAAGGGAGAAATCGTTGATCAAAGATTCTTTTTAAAAAACGACAAAATAATAAATTCATTTATTGATAAATAAAGCAAAATCAATTCTTTATATATCGAAAGAAATAGGGTAGTATTGTAATTGTGATAAGGGATGATATGAAATTCAATTCTGATAACGTCAAGGACGTCGTATCATTCACGCCCCTATTGATTCTCACCAAATGTAATTATCAATCTCATGTGGTTGTCTATCAAATGTCACCCAGAATTGTGCTTTCTGTATTTAAATTAAAAATACAATATTTCGAAGGAGAATACGATAAATTCGGACTTGTTACGGTATTTTTATGTCAATTAAATAGCAATTCAATTGAGCGATGTTCATATATTGACAGATTTCAACCCTTGATTTCGTTAATTTATAAAGAAATAAAATGCTGAATTTTAGGGGAAAATAATTATAAATCTAAGTCGTTTTATGATATGTGTGTAGTTGATTGATGAAAGAAAGCTTGTTTTGATGAGCTACGGTGGCCAAATTTTTGCAAAATTCTCTGGAGACTCATCTACAAATCTTCAAAATTGCTGGTCTAACAGAACTTATCTTTAAGTTATTTATTCGGTACAGTAAGTTGAAGATTTGATTTTTAAATAATAATTGTAAGTCTAATGTTGTGTTTTATAAGTTTCCACAACATATTGTCAAAGTTTTAAACAAGAAAACTCCTCAAATCCAATTTATTCAAACTTTATCACATCTATCTTAATAGTGAAAGATTATCTTTTCAATCTTAAAACTAGTTCTGATATCACTAGAGTTAATAACAAAGTTTTCATGTAATTCTATTTTTATTTTTATTATTTTTTTTTCGTCTATTTCCCCAATCCCATTTTCTCTTGTATAAACCTCTGTGTTATTGAAGTGGTGTACTTCATATAATTTAATCCAAGTTCGTGTTTTTAGTTACAAACGATAAATAGAGAAGTGAAAATAGAAGAAAATGAAGAAAAATTAAAATAAAAGTGAAAGAGAGACCGTCAAGTTTCACGACCGCAATTAAACGTAGTATCGTTAATTTATTGTGGACAAGAAAGTTGAAAATCTACAATGTAAATTTGATACACCCTTACTATTTTTATTGTATAGTTTTTTATCTATTTGAATTGAATTCTCGCTAAATTATATGTAGCAATTTATCATTAAATTATATGGAAACCACATTGAAATTAGTATATCTAATATTGTATGTCTGTCTGTGTAAATATGTGTATGGGGAAAGTGCATTTCGATGTTCCACCTCCAGAGGTTTCTCTCGATCGCGACGATAATTCATCTTTATTATGCTACAGCCCGTTAGTTTTCATTCATTTACTAAAGAGTAGTAAAGGGGATAATGTTGTATTTACACTAAAAACCTGCATGAATATGGAAATATAACAGTAACAAATAATAAAATAACAAAGGGGTAGTTTCAACTATATTCAAGCTATATGAAAATAAAAAGAGATAGATAGATACAGTTTGGTGGTGGATAACTAGGCTTACCGACAGCACAAATCGAATTAAGCAAACAAAACTAGATAAAATTATCTCTTTTTATTTTGGTCCATTGGGATTTAAATAATCTAGTTTTTAATTGGTCGTCTGCATTTCAAATGCACACATACCAAATAAGTGGTAAAGGTGAATTTTCGTATAAAATTTTCGAATGAAATACCTACATTACCACGATGATAAATTTCAAGTGAAACTGTCACATGTCCCTACCATGGTTGTCTAACCGAACTACAATAGTTGTTGTCCCTAGAGAGACTAAACAGAATGTCAATAGAAAATTAGGATGTCTGTCTAGAATTTTAACAGTTTGATTATAAGCATGGAAAAGGTAGTTTTGTTAGGGGAAATACGTCCATTTGGGGAAAACTTTGTTTGTTTCTAAAACAGCAATAGACAATTATAGGAATCAATTAAGAGGATCTCGAGTAATATTGACAATATTCTTACAATTTGAAGATTATAGGGGATTCCCCTGAGAGTATTTTAGCAAAACCTGTATCCGTAGCTTAACAAAAAGTCGGTTAAAAACAATGTCACGATTTTCACCAATTAACTACACCCATAAAACGACTAACGTAACTTTGAGTCACTCTTAGTAGTTTTATGTGTATGTACAGTTGATGGATGAACATTGCAGTATTGGGTAAAAAAAACGTTTTTTGACCGATTTCGCGATGAGTTATTGTTTCCAATTTAGATCTAGACGTCTTCTTAAAAATCCTTAAAATATTTTTTGAATTGCTCACCAACTAATACTTTTGAGTGGACCAAGAAACTGAAGAAAGAAACACAAACAACACTAATAAGCACAATGAGTGTTCATCTCTTTACTATATGAGTGGAATTCAAGTTAACACTTGGCGCATCCACCATTTTTACACACTTTAATTAAACCTACTTTTTCAAATTAATAATACGATATTTTAAACAACAACAAAATCTAAATTAATTTATCAAATTAATTATAAACCAACAATTCTTTCCCTCATGTTTACAAACAATCTCTATTCTTAATAAAGAATTGATTTTGTTGCATCCTATATCGATTCTAGAACGAAAACAAATTAATGGAAACAAACAGTTATGGTTAATAGACAAAAATAATAATAATAATAACCAAGAATGAGTCAATTCTAACACTAGCACAAGTGCCACAATCTACAATAGCAACTACAACAAACCACAATAAGCTTGTTATACTATTTCAAGTTTCTTACATGTCTCTTTTGTGGTGTTTCTGTATCTGTTTTCTCCACTTAAAAGTAGAAAATTTACAAAGTCACCCCATAGAAATTGATATAAAACAATAAGAGATTATATTTTAAAATAATTTTAGAGTATATCTTTGATAGACAATATGTTATTGTTGATTTATTTCACACAAATAAATTAAATGTAATTCTATTGAAACAATGCGAAATTAGTATTTATTTTGTTTGATAAATGTGTGGAAAACTATATCGTTGGTATTGTTGAATTTCCCATATGTTTATAGTGAGAAAAATATAAATCATTAATCAATATATAGGTGTGTCTATATAGGGAAAAAATCGATTTATCTTGTTGTTATCGTGTTACCGATGATGGTGACGATGTGTAAAAACAATCTTTCAACACATCATTCAAGTATATCATGGAGAAAATAATAATTTTCTTTCTTTCAAATGTATACCGCATGTTTCCATTTAGACTGGATAGTTCTTACAAATATAAAATAGAAATTCAATGAAATTTTGTTATACATTAAAATAATCTGATTAAACTGCTCACCAACCATTGAAAAAACCCAGTCATTCGCCTCTTTAATGTTTTTGGAACCTATTTAGATTTATATTAAAATTTAAGATTCAACAATAAACATAAAATAATTGATGAAGCGAACCTTTTCAACTCTTAAAAGATCGATTATGCAGACTGCAGGGTGGAGTTAATTAACAAAAATCGCCAAGATTGGACAGAATATGAAGTAGCCATTATATGTTGAAACATTCGGTATAAAACATGATAAATAAACACGAATAATATTAAACAACATACATTAGCAAAGTGGGTATAGTAAGTTCAAAGAAAGTTTCGTATTAAGTTGTTTAAGACGTAAACTATTGAGATTGAGTGGATTAACTAGAATAGAGGGTTGAAAGTGAGACATATGTGACGAGAAATTGAATACCATCTAATTAGTATATGGTAGTTTATTTAAACTAATTAAAGAAAGAAAAATTTAATAACTAGATAATTTCAAAATTAGATAATTTTAATCTATTTTGTGATTTATGGTTCAATGATTAGATTCTGTCATCTAATTTTCTATACTCAAAGATCTATGATCGGTGGTGTGTTTCCTGAATTTCTCATCCCTAAATCTAGTCAATTAATCAATTTTAGTTACAATTAATTATTCTGTACATATAGAGGCACACAAACACACACACACATATATATATTGACACAATTCAATCGTTTCACTGTTGTTCGTAAAGCTAAACGGGATACAATTTCTGCTATTCACTATCATCATTTAATAGTTGAACCGCTCTCATATTCCATACTATTGAAGTAGGGGGTGGAACAATCATGTATATAGTCAGTTATGTTGTCGATATACATTAAAGATAGGCATTTATACTATATGTACATATATGTATATTATAATAGGGCTATGATGGAACAATTTAAACAGTTAAACAAACGTGGTTGTAGGTAATTGATCTGTGAATTTTTAATTTACATTGTCTACTCATAAATTGCGTTTTATTTTTTACGAGCAAAACGATAAAATATACCATTAAAGGGAGTTTCTTCAAGTTTTATGTTAGTTTTAAATAATCGACTTATAATAATAAAAATGATATCACTGAAGCAGAAAAGAGAAGATTATAAAAAGTATTGGATTAAGTTTGAGTAGGGTTTAAATTCTTGACAAACGGATAGTGTCTGCCAGAATTTTCATTCATAAGTTCTTATTTACTCAGATCCATTCTCTAATCCTTTACTATAATATTTGTGGTTTTCTACGTATACAACAATAGACTAGACAGATTATGTGGAAAATATAGATCGAGAAGTGTAGAATATACAGGGTGTCTGTATATTCTGGCCATTTCTTCGTTAATACGTGGCATAAGGAACTGGAACATAATCAATCCAAATTTGGGATTGTAAGGTTAGAAATTTCGAGGAATTTGGTTCTACCAATCCAAAGTTTTTGAGAAAGAAACTCCATATGTTTAATTTAACCAACAGAAATTGAAAATCCACCAAAAGTGGGTTGGTAACCAAATTTCCCAGATGCCAATACCATACAGTTCCAAAAATTGGTGAATTATTTGTAGGTACCCTTATGGTGCAATTACATTTTTAAATCTGCTAAACTTACAAGTTTAGTGATGTTTAGGCTGTGTAAACGGCCTAAAAGTGTCCTAAATTTTAGGCGACACTTTTGCATCTGAAACTTTTTGAAGTTTCCAGTTAAACTAAATATTTGACTGTGGAAGCACACGATATTCAAAGTTTAGACGCTTTTTTAAAAGCTAAGGAGTGTATTAACATTTTTAATAAACTTTTGAGAGCTTAGCGTTAAAGTTTAGCTAAAATTTAGCGTCTGTGTGTAAACCTAGCTTTACTCTACTTTAGTGATTTCTGATTAAAATGCAGTGTTTTCTAAAATTAGTTCAATCTTATTAATTACCACTCTCCATAGATATACTAGACAGCCTGTATTTTCGATGTTTATCCTATTTACAACTTCTATTTACAGAAATTTGAGCATTTTCTCCTCTTTTTCCCTATAAACATAGACAATATTTATTTAAATTCTACCCGTCATGTTTGCTGATTAGCATTAGAGTTTACACAAATTGTGGACCATAGTAGAGGCATTTTTGTTCGATTGTAGTTCAATTGTATGACTTGAATTTTATATTTTTACGTTTTAATTGCCAATTTTGCGACATAAATTCAATAAATTACCAATCATTAAACAGTAAAACCATAAGGGAATATTGCAGTTTTAATACAAATATTCAACTGAAACCAAATCAACTCTATGTTAACGAATCAGAATAATTTAATTTCGCCTACCATTCCCTCTTGTACTAATAATGAATGCGTTTCTATACAATCTCTTGAGAGTATAAAGAGCGAAATAGATGGTCAGTATATACTGTAATAGTAATGTGGTAGTAGCTCATCTGTTCCTTAGAATTAATTCAAATCTTAACCGAAAATATGTTGAAATTAGGGAAGGAACCAAGATTGAACAGTTTATTAAAATTATAGTTTCCTGAAGAAGCCATTATTGTTCGAAATTGAGAAAATACCACAGACTCAGACTAGCCTGGTCTTATTTAAAATGTCTGATAACTTTGAAGTGGTGAATTTTATTCAACATAAAAGGGTGGTAATGGTAGTGTAGTATACAACAGACAAATAAGGGAGGTTTTGACTAACTGACTGTTCAGTTTTATTGACCTTTTACGAAAACTTGTGCCGTCTGATGAGTTTCTTTCTTATAACAAACGAATAGAGTAATTAACTGAATAAACTAGACTGTTTCGGGGTAAAACATAAAATTCACAAAGAAAAATTCTTAAATTTGTCGGTTTTTTTTCTCTCTTCTCAGACTCTTTTACTAAATAAATACGTTTCATGTGGAAATTGGCTCGTTTGTTTTTGTTGAGACCTCCTTCATCTCCTATCCAATTCAAAGCATCAAGGTATAGCTATTATTACAATCCTGAGACTATTTTCAGGAAATTGTATTGTTGGTAAAGTGAAAATTCCCACTTCAGAATTGATATTGTGTGTTATTTCAGCATCAGGTGCAAACAACAATATTAACTGGTAGACATTAGAAAAATTGAAAAATTCAATCTAAAATGTTTTGATACAAGTTAATAAACTTAAATCTAAATTGATATTGTGTACGGAAATGTTATTTGAACGAATTAAATTTGAAAGAGGACAAAAAAAAATAAATAAATACCAACATTTCTCTTATTACACACAAAACTTTGTCGATATTTTCGTTGATGTTCTTTCACAAAAGTTTTTCAATCTGAATTTTTACGATTCTCACACCCCTTTTCTCTACACATTTTCAATCTTTTTTTTTTTCTTTTCCTCTTCCTATACCTTCATTCTATCGTTGTGAAATCAACCAACAAAACACACCTCATGTCGTCTAACATAGAAACCGCATTGTTAATGGTGATGAAGCACGCAATTTCCCGAAAATGTTCACATTTTTATTACCAACGATTACAATAAAATCCAACAACTTTTTTCTCAATATTATCCTCTATCTATTCCCCATATTTAATCGCAAAATGTAAAAAATTTGCAGGTATATTAGCGACAAATTTTTATTTTATTTTTATACAAAAAAAAAACACGCTAAATATAAATGATTCTGGTATTTATGGTGCAATATAACCGTTTAGTATCGTGAGTTCCCATTAAAATCATAACAATGTACAATTGACGATTTGTACGGTTAGAATTCACGGATAGTATCGTTACAATTCTAATGTTATTGCTATAACATTAGTTAATATCGTGGCAATCTACCAACAATGTAAATCAAATCGAAACATTACTTTTTAAACGCAACTATTAATAATTCCTATCGATTATTACTGTATAGCTATAAAATTAAGTGTTTCTCATTTATTTGTTATTAACTTTTATTGTAATTGGAAAAGAAATATTGCCAAGAAAATAAAATTTTACTTTTAACTCGTATTCGAAAAAAGGCACCACATTAAAAAACTTACGATATATAATTTTAATGAACAATAAAACACTATCAATCATTAAAATTGTTGAAAAAAGAATGTATGCGCACGTTTTAAGAAATGGATTGCAAGACCCGTGGAACCAGATTCCTATTGTTCTAACCTCAAAGTTGGAGATTTAGCTACAGAACAGCTGGAGAATTTGTTAATACAAGTAGGGTAAGGCTGCCCATATTGAACCATAAATAATGTCCAGGAAAATTATCTATATTTTAATTAAATATAAAAGAAAAACTTGCAAATGGTTCAATATGGGCAATGTGTTTCTTAATTTGAACCACTAGTATCCCAAATTGAACCTCCCCAATATTGAACAAGATTATTCAGTGGAATTAATAAGTTATAAGTTTTTGTTTGCGTTAGGATAATGTTGATTAGAGTACATGGAGAAAAAAAGAACTTTTATTATTATTTAATACATGAAATGCAGAAATATGTCTTCTGTCTAACACCTACACCAACACACTTGCAATGAAAGCAAACTTTGCATCGCATGCATTGAATCATATCACTGAATTCTTCCATTTTACATTTTTCACAGAACCATTTTTCTGAATCCTTCATCTCTCTAAAGCCCTTCAATGGGACTTTTCGTTTTTTATTTTTGTTTTTTCCTATACTGCTTTCAAGCGTGTTCTTATGAGGGCTACTTGTTATTTCTATCGCCTTTTGAATACCTCTGCGTTTTTTATTTGGCACATCGTTTGATGGCTTCGGTAAGGGTGCTATTTCGTCTAAGCCAACAGCCAGAAGGTTTGTTGTACTTGTTGATGCCTTTATCTAAATTATGTGCCTTATCTTGTAAGGATGTTGGATAGGTTTGGGAATTTATGCGTATTGACAAAGGAATGTCATCGTTATCACTGCTATCAGATTGAGATCCACCGTGTTGCCTATTTCTTTGAATAATACTCGTTTTTAGAGCCTCAGATGGAACAAAATCACACTCATTAAAAACATGCCGATTAACTGGCCAAATACCAGAGGCCCTAAATCCTTTTACATCATTTTCAATGGTTGCTGCTTTTCCATATGCTTCATTTAAGAGTTCTGACGTTTGAAATTGTGTGATGGTTCGACCAACATTACTCCTCAACCATCTTTCTGAAGCCTGATTATAGTATGTCACTAAAGGTTTAAAAAACGATCTATCTAGAGGTTGAAGGCGGTGAGTGATATGACCAGGTAATTGTAGCAAAATCACTCCGTTCTCTCTAGCTAGAAGAAGAGCCTCAAGATTTTTACAATGAGTTGTGTGTCCATCCTAAAGAAGTAATACTTTATTGTTTTTTGTAGGATGAACAGTATCTATAAAATGTTGCAGCCACTTTACGAAAAGTTCACTGCTGATATATCCTGAATCCGATATTTCAATCTTACTTCCAGGTACAGCGCCATTACCCAATTGAGCTGTAAACCTTTTCCGCTTAAAAATAATCATGGGAGGAACATAAAGTCGTGCTGCATTTACACATCAAACAATTGTTGTATTTACACCACGTTCTCCACTAGCTATCAAACCTACAGCTCTGGATCCTTTCGCTGCGACAACTTTTTGGCATTTTTTTGCAACAGTAGAAAAGCCAGATTCGTCCATGTTGAATATAGAAGTGGCACTAATTGTGTACTTATTACACATTTCTTCCAACAGATCGAAAAATTGTGAGACATTTTCTTTGTTAAAACCTCTTATTCTATTGATGGAAGTAGATTCAGGTTGGCGCAGCGATAATGTTGGGTGTCTTCTCATAAAACGGTAGTACCATTTTTTTCCGGCAATTCTTTTTTCTTTGTTAAACTGATTAGCGATATTGTTTGTTTTTGCCAAATCAAAAGCAAGTTTTCGGATATCAAATATTGTCTGACACTAAATATTTGATCAAAAATAATCAATTAACGTCCTAGCACAAAAATGAGATTGTTTAAAAAAAACTAAAGCCACTAGACAGTGAAATATACTTTTTTGCATGTGTTGATTTATTTTCTATTTGTAGTTGGCGTTAGGATTATTAGAATTTTCAAAATCTGGCGGAGTTCAATTTAGGAAACGGTTCAATATGGGCAACCTTACCCTATACCAACATATTTTTTGAAAAGCGGATAACCCAACTTTACAATTTGATGGAAAAAACCAATATTTATCCAAATGATTTTTCTTTATAATTATTGTATTATTAATTTCCATTGCAATTTATAAAATCAGATTTATATTTTAAATAATAGCACAACAAACTATTGAATTTGGTTAATTTAAATCTGGTGTTATTGAAAGTAATAGAACAAAACATTTATCGGCTTTACTGTATTTATAATAATTTCAAAATGCACAACTGCAGTAAATGCAGGAGTATTAAAACAGAATTTGGAATGTATCCAGAATTTAAACTGCAAAACCAAAGTTACATTTTTTTTTTTTGTTCAATTTACTCTAAAACAAGTTCAACTTGACCATGTATTCGATTAAACCAATAATACTAATACAGATTTAATCATCTATAATTCCACAATAAATTAAAAAAGTTTAGTACTTCAAAGGGGAAGAAGATCCTCGAAAACTACGAATTTCCTCGAAACAAACTCAAACTAATTATGGTTTAGTGAAAGATTTAGAACTATCCAACACAGAATACACCTGCACGTATTTCTTATTTCCTCAACGGAATTCAAGTGTGAGATTAGTGCGAATCGGTTATATGGAATGCGTGTAAAGTTCGGATTATATGTGATTCGGTTAAAATTGAGCAGAATTTTTTTAAATTACCACTTTTTAGACTTCATCTTCAGCTCTTTATTTCTATAATATAACACTAAAAGAGCCATTTAGCAAATACTTGTAATGTTATAGAGAGATTATATCACGCAACGTCTACGAACTTATATTAAATGATGTTGGATCTTAAAGAGAATTTTCTAGTAGAGTTATTTTCACAACACTAAACAAATTTCGGTTATAAATTATCAGTTTATAATCGTAATAAATTATTGTTTGTTGATCAGTAATTGAAACTACAAGAATTTCTAATCAAATAGTACATAGGAGATTGTACATATACTCATAGAAAGTTAAAGTGGAGCTTACAAAAGCTATCAAGATCATTAAATTAACTATAGTTGAGAGAACTTCATGTAGAATCATTATATTACTATTATAAAATCGATATTTTAACGATAGGAATATTAAATTTGAAGAGATAAATCAAAAAGTTATAAATGAATATCAACTTTTAAACCACAGGAGACAAATCGTATGAAACATAAAAATCTTATTATTTCCGCCTTTTTGAATTAGAAAAACTTAAAAAGTTAAGGAGCTATATTGGCCTGCAGCCAAAATTCTCCCGCTAGATTAAAATGGTAATGCAACGTTCTTACCATGTTTAAAGTTGAATTGAAATGGAAATCTACCAAACATACCTGCAACAAGAAAACAATAAATCAGCACAAAATAGAATAAAATACAAAAAAAAAACTATAATATAAATACAGATAGAGCAGAAATCTTATTTGATATAGTTTTACAACTTATACGTTAAGATCCGACATCTCCCCAAAGATTAACAAAGCAATTCTTATCATGTTCTGCCACTTTCAACAGAACTAAAACGTTTTAAGAAAGTTGAACAGATTTCAGTTGTTGTCATGAAAAGTCAAATGTTTCATCTCTATTGTTGCTCAGTGATTTCAAATTTGCGAAATCGATGATTGATTGAAAAGCAATAAAAATAATTCCAAATGGCTAATGAATTTTTCATGGAAATAAGAGGACGAATTTCCATAGTGTTGTGTTTTAAAAGCTAAGATCAACTAATAAATGTTAATTTTGTTCCGTTCTTTTTTGCTTTGTAGCTTAACGGATAATTTCGGCCGTCCTGACTGCTCTATAATAAAAGACTATTAAATACGGCTAAAGTTCAGATTTATCGCTCATTTTATTGTTAATAATTGCCAGTTCGTGCGGTGGTATAAAACAGTACCAGTAAACTTGATATTGTATATATTTATAGTATACCGGGTGGTCCATTTGATAGTATATAATTGGAAGTCCCACCAGATGGTGAGCAATTCGAACAATCTCTTAAAGATTTGTAGGGATTCCTAAAGAAAATTTTAGCTCATCGAGAAGCCGGTTAAAAATTTCTTTTTAGGGCAATGTCGTAATTTTCATCAATCAACTACACACATAAAACGACTAAGAATTTTCGGGGATCATTGAAACATTTTTCTGAAAAAAATTGCAATATTGTCCAAAAAGTAGTTTTTGAGCTTTTTTTATTTATATTTAAACTATATATTTTTGAATAGACCACCCGGTAGTATGTCTAAATAGGGTTATTTTTAAAGAAGTATGTATGTGTATTTCTCTCGAACGATAATCACGGATTTGACAATCTAATAGAAATAGAATTTGGTAGGGATTTGTCAATTTTTCTCCTTCGCTGATTTTTCCACCCTCAAACACGAGTCTACAATAAAATATTAAAAAGGAAGAAAAATGGGATAGTGTTATGTTTTTTCTCAATATATAGAAAGGAAATTGTGTGCAAAACATATGCATACAGTAACTTATAGCAACAAAATGGTCATAAAATTATTACTATAACCCTTGTATATCACATGGCACATATAATTCAAACTAAACGAGCCGTTCCAGACGTGCTGCCCTTTAGTAGATACACGTCCAGACTGTGGATCATTCACCATATATGAATACTCTTACATGAATATTCATATATACAGCTCATCCCACTTGAGGAGCAATCATTATAATCATCTTAATTAAGAGAATCGGATTAAAAAGCACGGTAATAACACCCTAATGAAACTGTAGATTGAACAATAAATTATCATCTACCAAAATAGCTTAAAAGTGGAACAGCCTGTAGATTTCTATATTGTTAAGAAGTCCAGTTTCCCCTTTTCTATTGACATATTACCGGGTTAAATATCGTCATATATATGTTGTCAAATACAATTCGATTACAATAGTCACACTATAATTTGCTAAAGTGGCATATCCTTTTTAACGGCTCAATTTACACGAAAATGTCCAGACAGGGTAATTAGTTTCGAATGATAAATTATAAAACAATCATCTTTCAAATTGATTACAATAATTTCCGTAATAATTTCTATTATTGTCTGAAATTATGTGTCGATTGTCGTATTGTTATAAGTCTTGACTATTTCTTTGATCTCTTGGGACAGTTAAAGTTGATAATATTTTTTTGGAAAACACACCACTAATGGATTTATTGGAAATTGTTATTGTTATACAACGTAAAACAATTCAACTGGGTAGTTTATAGTTGGAAAGTAATCTTGTAAAATGAGTTCACAAGCTTTTAATGTGTTTTTATGTGTTTATCTGCCGTCTGTCCAAACAAAACAATACGCTATGGGGATCAACACAAGGGATAATTTACAAAATAAAGAAGCTGGCTGTTTTCCGTAAAATTCTACACAAGTCTTAATATCGAATATAGAGATGTTCACAATACTCTTATTATTAGGAGTTATTGTATATTTTGGTAATTCTTCGACCACCTTCATATTCGCCACATGCTTCATAATGTCCAGTTATGTGGTTGAATTATGAGACAATAGACAGATGCCACATCAAGCAGCTTTGAACCATTAGCAATGGTTGAGTGGTTATGTGTTAGCGATGAAGATAAGGTGGTGGTGGTGGCGACTGTAACATAGAGAATAGAAGGAATGGAAAGTTACGTCTCGTTACTACGAGAAAGAGGGTCCCTTTGTCTCTCTAATGCTTGAAACTTCCTTCATACTCTCATCGTCGTCCGTTTTCCCCGAAATTTCACTATTACAGGAAAAATTACTTAGGTCCTTGATGAACGAACGATTTCCATTCTTCCGTTCTTTTTTTTTGTTCATCCTCTCGCCCTGTTTTATTACCCATTTATTCGTATATTTTTTTGTTGTTGTTGATAGAAATAAAAGCTAATTTAAGTCGACTTTAATTGTTGATTTTGTAAGTTTAGATTTACACTCAACTAGTTTCATTGAAGGTGTAAATCCAATACTTGAACATCTGGCTAAAACTCGTTCGGCCATAATCTAGTTTTCGTTTAATCCTATATTGTGAAACTTGCTACATTCTGTTCGACTGGAAGTACGATAATGTCGCTGCAAATTTCTAAACTTCCACCATTAAAAAAAAGACATTCATCTATAATTCATTAAATAATTATCGATTATGTTGAAAATGCTAGTTAAACATCCAAAGAATATTTACATAATTATGTTATATCATATAATTCGCATATGAATCCCTCCAACCAATTGATAAACCAATTATTGGTAATTTCAATTTTATGAAATCCTCCCTAAAGCCCAGTAGTAGGTAATGTCATACAACTAGCTAAATTAGCAACAATCACTATACCAAATAATTAGTATCGATTATGGATAATTGCAACTATATTTGTTCATTTATGTTATTCTCACACGTATAGCTGCGGTTTCAATAACCGCTGGATAATTCATAATGATTAAAAAACTATTCCAATTATATTTTGAGAATTTGAGCTTTCGATAAAGAAAATTACACCTTTAACGAGACATTCTCAACAAAATATGAATTTTTTAAATACGAATTTTCCTTTATTTTACAACGAATTTTAATGATCTAAACGGCATTTGAGAGCTCATTTCAAGGCGCATTCGGTGGACTATCCAATTTTTGGAAATTCGGATCTAATCTAGAGTTACAGAAGGAAATCTAAAGCAGGTTTTTTCAGTAGTTTCTTAAAGTTTTTTTTAATATTTCCCCCCCATAGCTTTACTAATATTGCTTATTTTCTTATAGTTTTAATTGGGCATGTAGCAAATTAAAGGCACTTTCAAAATCTGTAATTTTCCGATCGTATTGTTATTTTGCCGGAAAATTCATTAAAAGTTTGAAAATTCTAATTAATTTTTTTTGGTACAGCTTTATACTTGGACAATTGAGCGAGGGCTCATTTGAAAACTTACAAATAAGAGATTATTGTCAGAGCCGGTCGAACCTTAAATTTGGAAAATTAATGGAAATTTATGGTGGGAAATTTTCACCTGTTATTTTTATCTATTGAAATTGACTATTTATAAGCTTTCAAATGAGTCCTCGCTCAATTGTCGAAAAGATTTATTAGAATTTCAAAACTTTTCATCGTTTTTCCGGAAAACTAACAATACGATGGCAAAATTTCTTGCAGGCTTGGAAAACGCTTTTAATTTACTACACTATTAGTTCGTGTAGCAAATTAAAACCATTAGAAAATTGCCAATATTAGTGCATGTATGAGAGAAAACATAAAAACTGTAAGAAAATACTAAAAAATCATGTAATTCTAGATTACATCCGAATTTCCAAAAATTAGATAGTCCACCGGATACTTCTTGAAATTCTCTTTCCAATGCCGCTTAAATCATCAAAATCCGTTGGAAAATAAACGAGAATTCTTGTTTGTAAAGTTGATACTTTTTCGGGGATGTCTCGTGCGGGCCCTTAAGAAAACTGATGCATAATACAAAATTAATCTATTTCGCCCTTACGAAAGAGAAGATTCTTCTTCATTGCTTCACGGTAAAAATTGCGACATTGCCCATTTAAAATAGTTCTTCATCAATTTCCCAATAAGGTACAAATCTTCCCTAGGCGCTATCCTTCAAATCTTTAAGACTAGGAATATTTAGGAGGAACAGACGGTAGGAAATTTGTTCATCTCTAGGAATTTTATTAATACTGGTTGTATAAATGTAATAAAAAGGCAATTGTGTTAAAATTTAATAATACTGTTACGATATCAATGAAAATTTTCAAACTGCATTTCCCTTGTTAATTCCACGAAATATGCTCCATTGAAGCATTATTGTGGAATGTTATACAGAATATTGCAGTCGTCTAGCTAAATGTATGATTTATGGCTTTGTTTGGTGTTAGGATTAAGCCAGATATAGCTTATCTACATATGTATGTGTATTATATGATATAGATATTGTAAATATTGTATTATGCATTTTCAGAATGTCTTTCAATTTGACATATAGAAGACATCTCAAGTGAAATAAAAATATAATAGATGTGTTATAAATTTAATGCATCGTTAAATAAAAAGAATAATCTTGTGACAAGATAAAAATGAATCTACCGAAAACTTTGAAATAGGAAAATAAACAGAAGGAATTTTAATGAATTGTTAGCACAACTGTAAAAAGTGTATGGATGAAGAATCTCTAATACTGAAATGAAGCAAATTATCGTTATTATCAACTATTTTATAAAGTTCTTTCTGAAAGACAAGCATTTCGTGATCTTTGCGTATCTACTTTAAAACTTTCAATAAGAGCCTATAGATTCCTAATTAAAATTTCAGTCTTTTTTTAGTACTATTTGTTAAGATATTCAAGAAAATGTCGTATATTGAATCGAATTACCCAAAAAAATGCACACAACGATGAGTGGTCGATCAATAATTTTAATTGTCAAACATTTCCTCATTTCATACCGATACTCATGAGAGTCGAACGCTGAATCTAGAAGATTTCTCATTATTTCCAACAGTTAGAAAACTTCCAATCTTCTATCTGTCCAAGTTTTCTGCTTTTTTTGCTATTTTTGTTCACTTATCATTCGCTTGATTTTCCCCCCAACTTTGTGGCTATTGAAAAAGCTACGATAACAACCAAATAGATGGTTGTTTTTAACAAAAATTTGTAAATGCATTAGAAACTAAACATTCACAATTGGTAATTACTATAGTCATTTGTCATCGTTTGTCTTCTGCAGTAACTTAGCAGATTTACAAGAATTTCATTACTCTGACATTTACATAACTCTATCTCCATATGTAAACGTTCAAAGTTAGAGTGAGATAGCTAATAAGAATGATAGTGAAATGGGTGGTGGTATTGCAGTGGTGATATACTTAAATTCTGAATAGGGATGAAATCTGTAAACGACACATACACATTTGAACTTTAACTGAAACTAAACCATATGTTGTAAGAATAAAATCAATTCTAGTGATTTTCTATTTGGAAATCTATAGATTGAAGCTATAGAATGTACTTGTTGGCCACGTGGACGCATATCTCTTTTCATCTCTATGAAAACGGTGCGTCGCCTATTCAAGGCCGGGAAATTGAGCTGTCAACCGTAAGTTGGTCTCATCACACACCAAACTCAACATCACCGTTTAACAATTCCCTCATGAAAGCCCTTGAAATCTCAACGTAAACCCTTGCATTTATTCAAATTTCTGTGTAAAACGTACCACATTTTTATCGTCGATGTTGCTGTTATAAATAAGAAATGTTTTTGGTTCCGCAATTAGAGAAATTCCGCAACACTTGTGTTCCTATTTCGGTATAATGTTCGATATGTCCCTTATTTGATGACATATAACAATGAATGTAGTACCATTAGAAAAGCCATTTCAATAAGGATCTAAGAATGTTTTTATTTTAGAAAATATTGATTGAATTCGGAGTTACACGGCGATCTTGTTAATAATTTATCTAATATAAATTTTACAATAATTTTCACGCAGTATGTAGCAAATTGAAAGCGCTTTCCAAACCCCTCAGGAATTTCCAATAAACTGTTAAGTCTTCTAGAACACTAACAAAAAGTTGACAATTTCATTCGAAGTTTTTCTTCTGTAACGTCTCTCTTATAAATACAGTGATTGATAAATTTTATTGTGAAAAAACATGCTTCATACCGTTCAAAGGTGGTGATATTGGCAATTTTATATTCAGATACAGGTTAATTTTAAATTCTAATCTAAAATAGTATTTGTAGTGATAGAACAAGTCGATTTCTCTATCTCGTTTCAACACGTTCCATATAAATTTAAAGGAGAATGGTTAAGCGAAGGAATTCTCGGTTACATATTACGACAGGAATGTTAGCGATTCATCACTAGATACTAACCAGAATCACACTGTAGATCCGGTTTTCTTTTCTACTTTACTAGTTTCTTTAAAAAAGAGTAAGATCATCACGTAACGATCATCTTATATCTTTTTACTTCTACGCTTCTACCACAACCACACTACTGCTGTATTATTCATGTGATAATAAAGTCATATTTCTAGTTACTTTCAAAAATAGAACGACTATACATAGTTGAGCATAGGGGACTAGTTCTTATAATATCTCGAATATACTTTTTTGTTATGCAAATTTTTTGTAGATGCACTATTCTTTAGAATTGCGTCTACGTGAGAGGATACATCTCTTGAAGCAAAAAAATTTGAAAAAAAAAGTGATGACATGCAGCAGTAATGCGTTCTTTTATAGCCATTTGAAGGACCACTACAACGAACAAACTAAACATTTTTTTTCACTAAAAAAGCGACGCTTTTGAATTAATTTTATTCCCTTGGATAGGCTATAAAATAAATTCTTTAAATTTACGACAATATCCAAAAGTTGACTTTCTTTCGTACTACATTACGCTGTTGTAATTTCGCGTATGTCATAACTCCTCTAGTAAAACACCATATATCGTTTACACTGTCATATTATCAGTAGATTCTCATTTAAAACAACCCCTGTACTAGAATGCATAATTTACAATAACGAAATTTGTCTACCATTAGAAAATGGGAGAGAGAGAAAGGTCACCTGATAGCCAGATATATAAACCATTATGAAATTACCTTTGCATTGGTGAAATTCAATTGAATTAATGTTACTGTAATAGAGAGAAAGATAGAATCAACAAAATTTCTATTTCTATCATTTTACCAACCAAAATTCCAACCAATTAACTTTTCCGGTACTACCACAATAAGTCCAAAGTATAGAACAATAATGAAAGTTAACGAAATGCGTTAATTGAACATAAACACGCAAACTAGATATTAAGATACTCGTTAAGATTATCAAATAGAAGGGAGGACTTTATTGTTTCCCTTGGCATTTACTCAAAATTCGGCTTCGTTCTCGTTATTTTCCGAGAAAAATTCGATATTAATTTGTGAAATTATATAATAATCAAACCACAATCACATTTAAATATTCATAAAAGGGAAATATGAAAAGTTGACTTTTTCCATTTTTTCCCACAAAATGCGAAAAAATCAATCAAATCAATTAAATGTTTTGGTCTTTCTTAGTCGTTTTATGTGCATAATCTCCAAAACAAGCATTTTTGGCGTATTTTTCGACAAACTTCGAAGTCTAACTTTTGTTAAAATGTTCGCCTTGTGACCTCATTACAAATACTCAAAATATTTTTCGGCTCTCTCACTAAGTAATAACCAATTAATATGACTTATCTTTGTCATAGTGGTCTCTAAAAACACGCAAAATTCGATAAAAAAGAACCATTCTATGGGCTAACAAAATCTAGTGGAGGAAAAAGATCTGCAGATGGGAAAGAAGCAAAAAAATGCTCAACTGGAGGCAAACTCCGGGGAATGAGACAAGCGAAGCTGCTCATTGATTACTTGCCTAAGAATGCTAAGAAGCTTCTCGAACTTACGAGGAACGAATTAAGACTCCTAACGGGGCTTCTGATAGAGCATGGCTTCATCAGATATCACCTCAAAAAACTGGATTTAGCTGACAGTGAGAGGTGTAGGTTATGAGTTGGAAAATTAAACTTGCGAGCACATAAATGCGTAACGTTGGCACGCAATAGGTTTACTCACTTCGCCACAATTCTGTTGCCTGTTGAAGTACGGAGAAGGTCTCCCAGAGAAACAATTAACCTTACAAAGAAGATATCTCTTCTGGGATAGCAATAGGTAGAGGGTTATGGACAATAGATCATACAGGTCACAGTTTGGTACGGCTTAGGGGCCATTCAATCCGACTAAATTAACTAACTAAATAGTCGTTTTATGTGCAATATCTTCAAAACAAGCATTTTTTGCCTATGTTCCGATAGACTTCGAGGTCCAACTTTTGCTAAAATGTTCGCCTCAAAATGTTTTTCGACTCGCTCACCAAGTAATAACCAACTAATATGACTTATGTTTAAAGTCGAATAGTCTATGTCGTAAAACAGGTGAATTTCTATGTTACAAAATCTATAACATTTTGTCATAGTGGTCTCTATAGACACGCAAAATTCGGTATCTACATAGAAAAGAAAGTTCACTGAAAATTATGAAATATTTCCTCGAAATCTCGTATAATATTTCGACAATGATTCAGCCATTATTCTTACAGTTTTCAGAATGTGACAAATGTTTTTCCCTGTAGAGCCTTACATTTCTAATATTTACACATCCTATGACCACATAAAAAAGACTGGATTTCTTTTAATTAAGTTGTTTGAAACTTCCATGTACATATTTCATTTTACTTGTTTCAAATTACGATTTTAATTAAATTTCGAAAACCAATATTGTCGATTTTTTCCCATCGTTGGTACTCTATCAGACTGTAAAGCTTCATAAATCAGAGAGTAAACGATCTAAACTACGACACCCCAAGCGACAGTTACAATATGCGTGTATTGCTGAGCCCTATTTGCCTAATTTACCTGTATAATTGGGTTATTTGTATCCTGTTCGTTTTCATGTCTTTAAACTGTACACAATATCCAGAAGATTGTAACGATTAAAGAGTGAAATTGACTAATAAAAGTTTGAATTCGGAAGTAAAATAATGAATTAATAAATTTCATCCCTTATCTGAAGATTGCCTGAGGGTAGCAAGCGTATAAAATAACCTTCGGTCAATCTATCACATTCTGTGGTGATAGCCCTTGGAAAACTTCTACTAAACAATACAATCGAACACTACTACCATTAAATATTATAAAAGTGGCTAGGATTGTTGTTGATGATGGTGATGCTGTTATATATCAGTTTCTCCACTATCCTTCTTCACAAATATAATAAATTCGGTTGGTACAGTCGGTTAAGTAATCCATAACACGCTATTAGCTGCAGACAATAGAATAGAAACTAACCAACTACCCCCTCTCAGTTTTACCCTCAACTAGACTGTATGAACCAACCAACCACCCAATTGGAACAATACACACCCGATTAGGTATCCGTGGCAGACACACGCATAGTCCAATCGTGATTTATATTTGACGCCCCTAATTAAAACCAGATATGAAATAATGACGTCAAAGATGGAAATTTCATCAGCTACTTATTTGCAGATATTCGCTTTTTTTTTATTTTAAGTTTGGAAATCAACAAAATTTAAAGAGAAGGAAGAATCGCACCCTTTTCAATCGTTTTAGACAGGGCTAGTTCTTTCTATGCCAGGTGCTGCGTCCATCTCAGTCCCGTCCACTCAACGGATCTATCTATTTCCAGTGACACATCCATTCATTTTCGCCTACACTTTCATGCACAGCGCCTCGTTTCTCTAATATAAAACAAACCTATCCATGTCTAGACATATTTTTTCTACATAAAAAAATATATCTATTGTATCATCGAGACAGATTAAACATCATTATTAGAGAATGTTGTACTAATGGAGGAAACGAGGAAACTAAATGATCATATTAAGGATGTAAAGATCTTTGTGAAAAGTTAAAAAGTGAAGCTCTTTTTAAATTTCCCTTGAGAAAATTACTTTTTTAAAAGAAGGAAATACTCCCAATTTTCTCTAAAGGTTTCTTCATTTCAATATTAATACAAAATCTTGTTGTGTAATTGTGAAAATTGAAGGAATTTTCACAATGAAATTTTCCAGATAACTCCCCAAAATATGTTGCAGTGGTTTACCACTAAAAGGGATAACGCTAGCATAATTGTCTTCCCTTACTACCTGGAGAAATTCTATTTTATTATATTGAAAGTAATAAAATAAGGGCCTATTTGGATATGAATTAATATCTTAAATTAATGATTAGAATCAGAACTTTGTTTTGATGAAGAAAATCAATTTATCATCAACAAAATAGTAATTTGCGTGTAATCAATTTGATAATAAATTAATTCATTTGTCTCCGTGATTATTATCACTAAAGTCAGTAATTTGTAGTTTCACATCGTTTCCACCTATTAGCTCTCATAATTTATTCAACTAATAACATAGAATTTTCTTGTATAATTCTCTAATATCACGATTTCTACAATTCATTCGGGATTAATTGAAAATATTGACAATACACGATACGTATCTAAAATTAATTCAATCTACCTATTTCTCTATAGATAATAAAATTTCATTTTCTTAAGAAAAGAAAGTTTAATTAGTAAAAAATTTGATGTGTCACATGTGAAAGATTGCGACCTTCAAACCCTTCAAGGTTCACCAAAGGCGAATATTTGGGTTAACTAAAAGAATTCTACAGGGGTTGTAGGCATAGTATTTAACATATTCACATCCAAAATTACCCTATATATACCGTGAGATTCAGCAACGGTTAAACGTAAAACGGCTTAGTTATTCGCCTCCGTAATAATTAGATCAGAATTATGTTCCTTTATTCAAAAAAGCACACAATTTCAATAATAACCGACTGATATTCATGACAGAAATTATAATTGTAAGAATTTTTTGGTTAAAATTGACAGATAAATGTAATTTTTCTATAGAATAATAAAATATCACGTAAACAACAATGAATGGCAAGCTTTAAAACAAAAGTCTTAAAGGTTGCCATTCATGTTTCATTAAAAGCTGAAACAAGCAAGAGGTAAATTAGCATGAACTCGTTAAAACAACTGGGAGGCGAACGACTAGTTATACTGTGAAAACCACAAATCACGAGATTATTAAAAGAAACCGTTTTTTTTATCTTTCCAACAAGTTACACAATTCTACTGTTATCATATTCTGCAGAGACTATACTACAAATTGGCAAAATACAAATCACCGATTTACGCTGGAACACCTAGTAGGTGGCTTGAATGTTCGTACTAAAAGCCACATTGTGGCTTCTATTGCACACTCTATCGATTTCAAAACCAAAATAAATTTATAGAACAAATAGTTATAGTAACAAAAACAACTAAACATATAGTACGAGTATAAGTGAGTCAATTCTAACATTACCACAAGTACCACAATCTGTAACAACTACAACAATAACAAGAACAACAACTGCAACAAACCACAACAAGGTTGTAACCGTATTTCAAGTTCTCCTATGTGTCTATTTGTGTATTTCCGTATCCACTTTTTTTTCTACTTATTCTTCCAACATCCTGGTATAGTCAAAAGCGGAAAAACTCACCAATTCACCCCATGGGAAATCGATAAGAAATAGTAAATCATACCGATTCTGTAGTAGTTGTATAGAAGATAAGTGGAAACGATTTTAAAAGATTCAAACACATAAAATAAATAAATTTGAGATTTTTTGTGTTTTGTTAAAAAAACAACATACATATTTATAATCGAACAAAAGAATTTTCATTAGAATTAGGGGGAAAACTTTCTTGCATTGAATTAGATTTACGCGAAAGATCTATCAAATTTTACATATAATAATAATTTTAATAAGGCTTCAATCAAAATTTCCTGTCAACTTGTAAATTTCCTGAAACTCCTGAAAATCATCACCATTCATATTGTGTATTGTTTGGTAATATTTCCTTGACAAATAACTACCAAGACAACTTAATTATAACTAAAGTAATTCAACTTGATTAAGTTAATGGTGGTAATTTTCAAAACAACAAAACATTGTAAAAGTCTATCTGTCTTGCTTTCATTACAGAAATATTTCATTTCATTTTTAGTACGTTAAAGGGGAGAATCTTTAGTTATATTGAATATCTTTTATCTACATTAAGTGGGCCTATCAAATTCGTTTTCTTTGTTTTCTTTATCCTTTATCTAGAAGGAAAATTGTTAATTTTTGTATCATTTTAGAAGTGCTGTCTGCCACTTCCATCAATTTCCATTAATAGAATCAATATGGGTAGTGGTTGTAAAGCTATACAGCCTTTGATCAGAACTTTGCTTCTATTTATAGTTAACAGAGCATTCTTAATTCACCCCCTGACTAAATCAACGTAAAGTCCTTTTTCATTTTGCTCTTAGTTAGTTAGTTAGCTAATTAGTTGAGTTAATAGTAGTGACGCATCATTGTATTCATGCATTATTTCAATATGAAGAAGCATTAAATTTAACGCTTTCACTGTCAATTAAACAATTTAAAAGTATATAATTTAAAGATTAATTGACTGAGGATTTATAGATTTTTATAATAAACATTTACGCGAAAGTTGGACCTCGTAGCTCATCAAGTAAAGCACGTTTTTTTGGACAATGTGGCGTTTTTCATCAATCAACAATATACATAAAATGATTAAGGATAACTCAAAGATACTCGAAGAGTTAATTTTTACCGTCGTATTAGCCTATCGGTTTTGCAAGTTTGTAAACAGCTAGTTTTCAATCATATTAGTTGTTTTCAGGAACAAAGTTGAAAGAAGAAGAAAAACATCAATTTTATGAAGATCTTTGGGTTATTGTTAGTCGTTTTGTGTGTATAATCGTTTGATGAAAATTGCGACATTGCTCAAAACAAGCCTTTTTTGATCAACTTCCCGATAAGCTACGAAGACCAACTTCTGCTAAGACGTTCTCTTGGGACGCTTTTATAAACCGCATAAATAGGAATAACTATTTTTAAATAATCCATGGGGTATTTGAAAATTTCTAACAGAATCGCTCCAATACGACAATGATAGAATATCCTGCTAATGTCAATATTTACTCACAAAGGGTATGTTTTTTTCGGTTGAGTATTATTTTTGATTACAAGTCTATCTGACCATGAAGACCATGGAGATTAACAACGATATTACAAAGCCGTACTCATTCTGTAATTATAAAGCATGTTGTACACTTTAGTGCACAGCTTTTTGATCTCGCCAACTTACTATTACTAGTCGGTTGTATTAGTGTTGCCACCCTCAACATCAGAACATTTCGTGTCCAGAATCTCAAATTCGGTTTGATAGTGGACGATACGCTAACAAACGAGACCTTGATGATGGTTAGTGGTTAAATTATTTGGCCACAAATTGTACAACCATCCCCCATAACCATTCACATATACTAATGAAGATTTAAATTAGAGATATATTCAAATTTGTCTTGTGATAACAAAACATAGATTAATTATTATTTTATTCTTCTATATTGATGTATGGTGAATTTTTCCGAACAAAGCCATACGCATTCATTATTATTTTGTAATCAATCACCCAACTGTCGCTTAATGTAGAATATTCATCAAAGTGTACGCTTATACAGTTGGTGGGGTGTGTTGTAGCTTAGATTTTTTTCCTAATAAAAAAATTTCAATTTCCCTCCCTACGAAATCTAAACGATAAGCAAAACAAAAATAAATCCACAATTGTAGTAACAATAGTTAAAAAGATGTTAGCAACATTGACATGACTATAGCTTATATTATGTAACTGTCACTCTCTATTAAATATTATAAAAGGATGACATGTTACGATAAGGCTCTATGGTTGTTTTTTTTGTGCTCCATCAGAGGGTGAATTGTTGAAGATTAACTTAGTCATGTTTCAATTTGCAATTATTATTGACGTTGTCATATAATTATTTCATACAATAATCGAAATACACCACATACAACTGTACTACCAATATTTGAATAAAGAATTTAGGGGTTGTTATTCGATAAATGCACCAGCGCATCGTCTTATAAATATTTATATAAAAGTCATCTCGGGAGGTAATAATTTTAACCCGAAATAGCCCCACTAGACAACAATGTTTCTTAGTTTTTCTTGTCATTTCAGGGTAGTTATTTAAATAATTTAGTAGTTGCTATATGCGTATGTAGAGAATAAAAAAAGACAATATTATAATATTTTGAACCCTACCGTAAAGTGAATATAAAGCTCTTATATTAAATTCAAGTTTCTATAATAAAGCTTGTTTTGGTTCCTTAAAAATCAAATTTCTGTCATTATTCTTATAATTTTCGGGACATAAGTAGGATGTCAGGTATTGATTTCTCCCTTTTCATATTTTATTTCCAATTTTTACGACATGATGAGTAGGGTGGCCGTCTATTTATATTATATAGAGAGAAAATACATACATATATGTATGTATAGCTATAGTATAGTAATATATACTGACAGAAGGGCAGACTTTACAGGCGTGATAAAGCTCTAAATAAAACTGTGGTGGAAACAATACAACGACTGTAGAATAATAAAACAGAACAAAAAAAATCGTTTTTTAAAATAACGAGTTTTCATTGTTTTATTGTTGAAGAATGAAAAAAGAAATTACAATTTTTAATGGAAATGAAGAGGCACCATATAAAGTTTACCCCTTTTATTTTGGAAGTTAATTTCTAATTTTTATTACAGATTAAATTTACCTAATTCCATCAGTATTCTATTAAATCTAAATTTGTTATACAGAGAAGGGAGTCACAATAATCGCTTTTTTATAGTGAAATAATGAAATTTACTTCTGCAGTATAATATTTCGTTATTTAACAACACAAAAAATTAACGAATTATCGAACAGTTTCAACACAAATACGAAATTTTTTTGCCAAGAATGAAGCGATAAAAAGCAGAAGATTACTGCATTGGAAAAAAGTTTGGGAAAAATTTTGGCTAGACCATTTAAAAGCTTAAAATTTAAAGACAAATTGACGATTTCTACAAGAACCTCTACATACTTTCCAAAATTCTTTGACCTGAAATTTTGCCAAGAATGAAGCGATAAAAAGCAGTTTGGGAAGCAGCAAGAGTTTGGGAAAAAATTTTGCTGAACCATTTAAAAGCTCAAAATTTAGAAGTAGTTCCTCTTGAGCGATTCTCATAATATTTTGAAGATTTCTACAAAAACTACTACAAAAAAGAAAATTTTAGCTAAAGTTGAGCCCCGTATCTCATCGGAAAGTCGATTGAAAAAGCCTTGCTAACTAACTTAACACATAAAACTATTATTTTTTTTATATTAAATTCTAGAAAATGCAAAAAATTAGCATTAGTTATTGTTTTAAATTTGATAAGCGAAGACTAAGCGAATTGATGGTATTAAAAAAAATTGCTTTCAGAATTTTTTTATTCAAATCTCCAAAATAAAATTCTACAACCAGTATCAGAAATAAAAAGTGTACTTTCTGATTAAAATATTCCTCTATTTCACATCCTATAAAACCATCCAGTCGAGCATAAAATATATAGGGAGTGCCATATACAAGTGTAGTATGGTAATATTAATGAAGTCGCATTTGTATTCTTCAAAACATTTAAAGGTTATTTTATATTTTAGATAAAATTCAGTTACAACTATAATCTTATGATTCGCAAAATGTTATTAATTTTAAATTTAAGAAAAAAACACTCTCTTAATTCTAATCAAATTGGGCATAAATTTACAAAGAACAAAAATATAGAAATTGTAGAGAAACGTAAAAATGGTGGATGCGCCAGATAAAGTAAAACACAGTTTTAACAGAGAAAAGTTCCTCAAACAGATAAAATTTCCGACCTATGATTATAGTTTCGATCTTTACGATCCTCTAGCGTGTTCTAAAGCATGATTCTTTATTGATTCTTAAATAAACTCGATTAACTTTACTAATTAAAGCACTAATTAGATTATAAAAAAAAATATTTCTGCCAACATTAAAACTGTCAAAGTATCCAGTTATGAATGATTATAATGGAAGACATTTCGTATATTTAATTATTTATTATTGCGAATACTCATTTATTTACTTCGTTTTCAATTTCGTGTCTATTTATACTCTCTTTTCGGTTTATTACAACAAAATCTTCTTGACCGTATTGAAATCTTTTCTTTTCGAACCCTCACAACCACCGTACATTCTTCCAATATTTATTATTTTCCTCTTTTTTTTTGTTGTCATTGTCCATATTTATATTGAATCTAAATCTCGACTAGATATGTGATTGGAAAACTACCACACAACGAATTCAACGAAATCCATGCATTGAAAGATACGAGAGAATAAAAATGACTATACGTATCTGTAAGCTATTTGCGTTAGGTATGTTGATACGATTGGTATTTGCAGATTAGCCCTATACATACGTATGCTTATTTATTAAATCAATATATCTCTAAATTTATTTTAAACAAACACCAATCAATCTTTTAATATTTATTATAATTAATCAATTTCAATGTTGATTTTTGAAATAATAAAATTCTATATGACAATAATTCTAGATGGACTTTTATGGATTGGTAAAATCGAAAGAATAGATATAATAGAACAGAATAAATTGATGTATAGATAGATAAGAGATTGTTATAGTAACCCTAAAGCTGATAATTCATCTAAAAATATTGCCTTCTATAATAGAGACACTTAAGCTTCGACTGGATTTTACGATATTGAATCGTTTAAGCTTTTGAAGATAGTTGTCGATTTTCTTCTAGTCATTGTTTATAAATAGTAGAAGATCACTAAAAATAAAGAGGGTGGAAAAATATAACAGGGTAGAAAAAATTATATCGCCTATTCCACCTATATTGCTATTTTTAGCTGCTATCAATATCAAGATTTTCCCCAATCAATTACACACGTATAACGAATAAGAATAACTTTATAAAATCCATTACTGGAAAAACGTGAAATGTACCACATCAAAAGAAAATTAGTAAAGATCGAGCTCGGAGAGTAATTGATGAAAAACGGAAAAAGGCTATTTTGTACGGATTTTCCGGTTATGCTTGATCGTTTGAGATACGCATTCGGTTGGTGAAAATCGCGACATTGTTTGATTAAAGCGAATTTCCACCAATTTCGCAATTAGAGACTTTTAGTTTTGTTAATACTTTAAACTTTTGAAATATTTCTCAATATATTTATGCTATCCTAAAAACAGCATAAAATATAGAAATAAAAGATAAATTTGAAGAATATAAAAAATTCAATAATTTTAGTCCTAATCAATATTATTAGTTTGTTAGTCCAGGAATGATACTATAATAAGGATATATCCTTGTCAGTGTAACAGGAAATATTACTTTAATTTTAAAGTGGCAACGCAGGTGGTACAAAGTAATAATTTACATTTAATTCTTTGTTTCCTCTGGTCGGATTACTTACACAATTTGAAATTGGATTTCTGGTTAGTAGACTCAAGATCCAATATCTTTAGATATTTTCGACAAAAGATAACTAGAATAGACCTTCGGTTAGTTTGTAATCTCTAGATTAAATGGTTTCCTTTGATTGCTGTATTAAATATAAGCTCTAGTTGCTTACTTATCAATACAACTTGAATTGTTACATTTTCAATTCTGAACAAAACAAATACGAAAATTACTATAAAATGCAACTAAATCGATAAAATATCTGAAAATCGGCAACCTAGAAAGTGTTTTACATCGTTCTTTTGTATTGATGACACTACTTTATACCCTCCTAGTGAGAATGTTCCATATATTCTTCATTATTGATTTTTCCAACGATCAACTAAATGTGAGATTTCACGACAACTACAAGAACACTATCGGAAACGAAAAATTCTCAATTACTGTTTTAATTATTAGTAGAAATTATGAAACATCAGGAAAATTAATCGATAAATTCACACAATTTCTCGTTCTTCTAATTTTATGGCCTATAAAAACAATTTAAGATTATACACAACCGGAAATTGGCCACAAATTTTATCCTGAAAGAATTTACAACCAAACATTGTTCAATGAAGCAAAAAGATAATTGTATAGTTAGTGTAGATGGCAAGTTTTCTAATATTGGAAAAATCGTTAAAGAGGAGTAGAGAGAAATATTTTTTTTTCTTCTACAGAACAGAAACTATAAATTATTTAACAGACAAAGTTCAAGCACGTAGATGATAAACAGCCGGGAAGATATCAATAAACTACAGATTAAAATAGAAATTGATTATTAATCGATATTTCAGTTTATTTATATTGTTGAAAATGTGAAGTTAATTGAAATATAACCATATTATTGACAAATGGTGGATGCGCCGCGTTAATCAAGCCTTCATATTTTGGAGATTTTTATTTTCCAATCATAATATGGGTGATTTTCAAGAACATTTCAATTGATAACTAATTAGTCGTTAATTAATTAATCTCGATATAGTTATAGAAGTGTAAACATAATCACGATATAAAACTTACAAGTGGTTTACATACTAGTTCTAGCGGTTCAATATAATTCTGTTCTGTATTAAAATTTGCTTTATAAACCAACTAAACTACCATTATTAGAATTCCATTTAACCAACAGTACCTAGTCTCAAATAAAATAATTGATTGAAATATAATTGTATTGTCATTCTTTCTTTCGTTTGAAATGAATTGAAATTTTAAAATTCATTTTCAAACGCCAGTTAAATTGCTCGTTTAATTGAAACGATTAAATCGTTATGTTTTCTTCAATTAGTCGTTAGCAATGCGAAAATTTAAATTAATGTTTATAAGTCTAAGTTATTTACAATTTTACATATAAATACTGTTGATAAAATAGATTCGTTTCTATTTAGTTTAGTTATATGTTAACGGTAACAGCTTGAAAATTCACCAGATGTTTGATCTTATTTCGTTCGAAACTTGAAAGTATAGATGTGGAATAAGAAGAAGAAGACGATGGAGTAAAAGTAAGAAAACGAAGACTTGCCACTTGGTGCAAGTTTCATTTTAGAACTTAAAATTATGCATATAATTCTCATATTTAATATAAGTTAAAATTATAAATATGAAACAATAATATATTATGAAAATAACACTTTGTTCTACTAATAAACAAATGTTATCATAAAGAAATCAAGATTCTTGTCAAATACGTTTTATACACGTACAATACAGATTTTGATAGTGTAATATTCACGTTCATAACACGTAAAAATTGAATGTCTGTTATTACAACAGCTCGTTAAAAATTCAATTAAATTTAATCGTAAGCAAATTTAGAAGAATTGTCCACTTATCACAGCAGTTCATATATTGTTTTTTTTTTATATTTTAATTAAAAATGGATTAAAGTTAGTTTTCAGGTTATTTACTTACTTTATTTAGTTTAGTTGAAGAACCATTAATTTGGCGAAACTTTGCAAGTTTACCTCGTTTTTACACACTAAACTTAATGAAACTAGAGTTGAGGTAAAACTTTACATATGTTTATATTTGGAATTTATTTCAACAACACAATGAAAAAGTTCACGCAATTATTCGCGTTGAAGAAAGAATTTTTAAATGAAATCCATACGAATCATTTCCTGTCTATATCCAAGCAAACCTTTTATCTACAGTAGCATGGAAAACACTTGAAAACAACATTCAATCATCAAAGAGGATCAATTTAGCCGAATTTCGATAAACATTGAAAACGTTTTACGGTAAATTATACCGATCAGATTAGGAATTTGAAAATTAAGGTCATTGTTTAGATCTCTACTTCATGTTACCCTATATAAATAAGGGCCAACTAGGAAAACATCCCTTTAAATTTAAAATGAAGTAGGTATTCGAAGCTCCAGGACAAGACTGATCAAAAAGAAGTTTAATAAATAGAATTAGATGTTGATAACACTTAAGTCTGTAGAATTATTAGAAATTGTAATGAATTATTCAAAAAATCGAAGTTTGAAAATTAAAAAGTGCACCAGATGTTGTGATAATATGAAATCGACTGTGTTCAAACAAGAAAACAAGAGACCAAGATGCTTCTTATAAAAGACATCTTGAAATCTTTATAAGTTCGAAAATTGATCATATTGACCGCACATTGAATGCAGTTTGTCCTAATCAAATATTTACAATTCTTTCTACCCCCCTTGTCTTCAAGCAGGAAAAAAGCCAATAATAGTTTCACAACACTTGGAATTGATGGAATTTATTGACAACTGTTCCGATAAATTAGTAGTAAAATAGTTGGGTAAATATCGGGTGGACTATTCAAGAGTGACAATAAGTCCTATTATTTTGAGAAGTATCCTTAGAGAACAGTTTATGAGAAATTAGACCCCATAGTTCATCAGGAACAGCCCAAAAACGCTTCTTTGAACAATGTCGCAATTTTCATCAAACAACTGTACACGTAAAACGACGCAATATTTTTTAAATTAATCATTTAGCTATATCCTCTTGCTTGATCCAACCTGTATTATCTTATAATGGAAATTTTCGATTGAATTGTTTGATAATAGCGAAAAATTGAATTTGTTCATTTATTTTTAAAAAATACTCATAATAATAAATAAGAAAACGAATATAAAAGTCTATCTTGTATGTTATCATTTGATTCGTTTTAGTCTCCGAGTCAAAGTTCTCCCATCGGCACTATGTTTATTGTATTTTCTAGTCTTGATAGAATCGAGAATAGTTTAGTTATACAGCATATGCGCCAAACGTTATCGGGAAATTTAACAGCAGGAGCGCCCTCTAATATTGTCGTTTTTGTTTCGTTTATTATTAGGAAAAGAACAATAGATCCTAAATATCCAGTGATATACTAGCATTACCACCCCCTAAGAAGTACTAAATTACTACCAGTATTTTCAATTTTACCAACTAAATAGATAAATTCTTGTTGTAAATATCTAAATTATTTGATAAAAACGAAAATTGTTTATTTAAAATGGAAACAATAATGTTGACGATTTTTCAATGAAAAATGGAGCTTATACAGGCGAATTCTCAGCAAGTGGTCCGACTGATGATAATCACGTACTCGTATTAATTTAAATACTAAGCTTCCTTGTCCGATTTAATTAAAAAAGGTGTGGTCAAAGCAATCTGTTCCATTTCTATACGACAACGATTTGATCATAAAATCGAATATTCTATTGTTGCATGGAAATTCACCAATAAATCCCCCTCCTAAATAACCATTATTGATTTTTCTTTAATGCAAAAATCTGCGGTATAGTAAAACCGTTAGCACTTCAATGTATCTCTAATGCTTAAAGATCGATTCGATTTATTTTAAAATTGTGCTACTCTGAAGATTGATATCCTGTCTCGTCTGATGCACTTTTAAGACTTTAGGGAAATATTGAGAATCTCATAAAAATTGTCCCTTATAAAAATAAAAATAAAAATCGGATAACAAGCAACATCAAATATATCTTAACAAGTATTGTACGACTTTGATATTTAGGAACAATTACATGACTTTGATGTTAAATCAAATATAAAAAAATAAAGGGAAATTGGCAAACTACTTATGAAATTAACGTTTTCTTCTAGATCCAATTTACTTAAAGCGAATCGATGGGAAATTTCCCAATAGGTCGTTTTTACAACATCCTCCAATAAATGATATTTCCTCAATTTTACGATGTTATTTTCATGTTATTACGATTTCTTTTTTGGGTGATTCTTCTACAAGTTTAATTTAAACAAAAAAAAAAAGTTGGACAATTTAAATGAATTTTTTCGTATTTTGTGGAGTATTTCAAAATTAAAATTGGCAGAATTTCGAAAATGACGTATTTCTGACACGATTTTAATTAATATACCGCTTCTAATTGTGCTTACTCGACTGTTCTCTCCTGTCGTATATCTCATTATCAATCTTTTTTCATCTGTATTTTTTTATTCGATTTTCATTGATGTTTATCGTTCCATTTTTGCTGCTGATGCGACAATATTTTAACAATTGTTAGAAATAAAATCGTAACAAAAAAGGACAGAAAAAAAACGCAATACACGGCTGCTGATCTAAACGGAAATAGTTTATGGGAAAAGTCATATTATTTGACAAGTAATTTGAAAGATATCTATAAGAGGATTCTCAGAGATCATTTTACCAAAATTTCAGCCTCTTACCACGTTGTAGGCCTCATAAATGCGTATCTTTCAGTTTTTGAATCATCAAAAAAAGTTGAACCATTCTGGAGATATTGCCCAAAAACTGATTTTGCAGGAGTGACTTCAACCCCCATTTTCTCCTTTAAACTTCCATATGGGCACGAATGACAAAACCCGTATCGCTTAGAATAGAATGAAGTACTTATATATCAAAAATCATCAAAATCGGCAGTTTCGACTTCGTAGGGTTTACTTGTTAGTCAAGTTGGTCAAAAAACGATCGTTTTAGGTAATGTTGCGATTTTTGAAAACGAGCTAAACAAGTTAAATGACTCAGAATAACTAAAACATGCTCATCACATAATATTTAATATTTCTATCAGTCCCAGCATAAAATGGAGAAAAACAACAAAGACTAATATTGGGAGCACCTTTGTTGTTTTATGTGTGTAATTGATTTTCAGAGACGATCGTTTTCTGAGCAACTTTCAAACGAGCTACGAGACTCAAATTTTACTAAAACGATCCCTAGGGATTCTCCCGAAAGATTTTTCACTTACCAAATAATAGAACTTCTGTATAAACTATTATCTTTTAATTCAACATCTTTGTATAAACTGAAACAATTGTTTTTGTTTCATAAGTCTTCAGCTGATCGATAAAGTCGGCTGACTTGTGTAAGCCAATTAGTATTGTCTTATCACAAAGTTTTAAGACTAAATTTTCCAAACGATATCATCGACTTTTTTTTAGTTTTTTTATTATTACACTCACCAATCAGTTTGATAGAAATCGTGTGAGAATTCGAGTTTTGTCTGTGTATCTGTCTGTCTGCCTGTCTGCCTGTCGCAGCAGTAACAGCAACAACAGAAGCTAACAGCAATAGAAGCACCATTTGTGCAGTTTAACAACAAGTGAACTTTTCACATTTGCCTGATTGTCGTCGATGTTGTAATGTATTCGGCAAACTTTGAAAATGTGAATGTATGTGTAACGTTGACGTTTCAGGTTTAGGATTATGCTTATCCTCTTCAAACGTGTGAAAATCACCCTTCGTACAAATTCCTAGTTCTATAAAAATGGCAGATTTTTAACCCAACCACCCACAATATCTTTCCCTAGTTCTACCATAGACACATCCATCTATATCACGTTTTCAACTTTTACAATATCAAAATAATTGAAATAAAAATAACAATAAAAGAAATAGTTTAAAATAGAATTGATGTGAATGGAGATTTTAAAAACACTCAACTTTAAATGAATGTAATAAAGTTTTAATAGAATTTAGAGAGGGTTGCAATTTTGTGGACATAATAACTTATAATTTAAGTCCAGTTTTATGTAACATTTACTCTGTCGAAAAACAGGTGTTTTATAAAATTGTCGTACACGCACGATTCCACACACAAGTTTTGACTTTTTTTTTACCCTCTGTGTTCGCTACCCTGACAATAAACCTGAAATTCATGACCACATTTGTAACATATTTCTTTCTTTCTCTTCCTTATCACAATAGATCAAGAGATATTCTATATGTATGCTATACGAAATGTATATCTATCTCACTTTTACAACATCTTTTGTACGGTCTTGACTTGAAAAACACCCTAGAGAGGTATATGTATAGTGTTCGTGCTTTGAAAATGAATGGACTTTATAGATTAATCACACATACATACATAAGTTGAAAACTTGTTCACATTTTATTCAAACAAGATTAAAAAAAATCCAAAAGCTCAAGTATATTTTCGATACTTATCTACAATCTTAGAGCTTTGTAGCAATGGGGACAAAAATCTATAATTAAGTCGACTAAAAGTGGCAGGTAATTTCCGTAACATTACCACAACAATTTAACTTGATTATAACGTGAAAGGCCACAAAAATCTACCGATAAGTGTTAAATTTAGTATAAGGAAAAAAGGTTAACTTGAACAAAAAAACCAATGTTTAAAGGATCAAAAGAAGATTTAAATATTTTGATCGTGTTCACGTGAATGTACGTAATAGATAAATTGTTTCAATTGACAATAATTGAAAGGAAATTTGTTCAATTTTCTTTAATATTTTATCATGTTATTGTGGAGTTTGCGGTTAATATAAAAGGTCTACAGTTCATTTATAATAAATACGACTTGTTACAATTTAGAGAATACTGACTATCAATGAGAGAATAATTAATGATGAACTCACCTGCAGCTGGTGACAGTTTCGTGATGACACCCCATCTCTGCTTCCACTGTAGCAAACAAACAAACAAAACAATCATTATCATTGTTTATTATTCAAAACAAGTAATGGACCAGTTTCTCATAGTTATCTGTGTAATTTTACTAAATGTGATGGTTTTGTTTTATTAACAATTATTTAATTTTCTAGTAAAATAGTAAAACTATCTCTCTTGTTCTATGTGTATTAAACAATGTGTTTGTGAGTGTGTTTTAGTTCTTGTTATAAGGGTTAGTTCTCGTTATAAATCCCTTAACAGTTTATCACAACACTATTATGTATTAGATGACGACACTACTTCAATTTAATGAACACAAGTGAGAGAGGTATGTTAAGAAGACTAAAGTTCTAACAAGTGAACCAACTTTCACACTATATGTTGTATGTATATAAATCAGCAAAAACAGATTTATCGTCAACTAGATTAGTTGGTGTGACAGAATGCATACGACAGGAATTTAGTTTTGTTATATACTTGAAAAAAAAAACAATTTAATCTTCGGGGGTTATTTTCTGATGAGAATAAATTACAGTAAGAAGGTAAATTGAATTTTGTTTTAATTCTTAACTACTAACTTAAAACTCTACCGAAAGTTGACAAGTTCATTCGAAAAGATTCGCAATAATTGTCTTCGATTCGGTGAGTCAAAAACGCGATTAGAGCAAGTTCGACTCAAATTTTCTATAAAACTTCACGTAGTTTATTACAAAATAATTATTTCTAATGATTATGATAGTTAAAAAAATGTGCAGTCAATTTGTTGTATACTGTGTAAGAATAATTGTAAAATCAACAATATTAGCCAAGTTATAGAAAGAAATGATAGAAAAATTATGAAAAAGCATTCTCCAAGATTTTCTTCTATAGCCCAGAATTTAACTGGATTTTTTTTAAGCAAAACAGATGCAACTTAAAATGCAATTTCTAATCCCGTTTATATCATTTTAATATATTGGAAAACAACAAAGAGATCGTGGATCAAATATTAACATTTCTGTAAAAGAACATTTTACAATTTTAGTGTGGAAAAAACAAAGAGTGGCCAATTATTAAGTTTCAATAATAAGATGATTTGTGTCTCTTACAAAGCTATTTTACACGTAATTTCCTTAAAATTGAAATATCCTTTTATCATTCCTAAAAATATACGATTTTCATTTTAATGTATTGATTTTACTAAATAATGACCATCATTGAATCGACTTTGTTAAGGTAAAAAGTTCCTGTTTGCTTTCTTCCATTGAAATTTCGTCCAACTTTTCAATAAATTATCATCTTCACCCCGTCCAGGTTCACGGAACTTGGAACTCAATCAATAGAAGACAAGTATCCAAATGACTAAAGTCTTAAAACGTATTTTTCAGTATAAACATTCAAGACTACCAATATATAAGTTTAATTCAATTGTGACTTGACCTGACCTAAAAGCCTTCTTGTTTTTCCCGCATCCTTACTACTTGCTTCTCATACTTCTTATTCTTCACATAAATTATCCTCTTCTTCATTTTTCTGGTAAATTTGACAACTCCATCTGAATTCAAACCAACATCTCCTTACAAATACGTTTTTATAAGCCGAAAAAAACCAAAAGTTTATCTCGTCTACTAAACATACAGATCGAAGCGATTATTTTAGTTTAGTTTTCTTTTTTTTGTAGGCTCTTCCAAAGTGAACTGAAGATGTTTACCCTATTTGAAAGCAACATAAAACGATAACCGTATCAAAATATATGAACTGTGCAGGTAAGAAAAAACCACATACACATCGAAATATGTTAAGTTTAGAGGAAAAAGTTGCAATTTATATAAATGTATATACATATATAGATTGGAAAAGCTAAGGGAACATTCCGTTCATTCAATACAAATGTAAATTTCTACCTTTGCATATTTATATGTAAATTTTATAATATTAAACGTGAATGCGTAAAATTATTGCTTACAAGTAGTGTAAAGAAAAAACAAAACTAAAAAAAATTTATATTCACAAACACATATACAAATCACATCTCTCGTATTTTATATCAACTTTAAAATCCACATGAGAAAGCTACAATGTTCTCTCAATAAAGCTTTAAATAAATTATTTAGAACAGAGAATTATATAACACATAGGGGACAATTCAGGCTACAGTTTACTAGAGTTAAACTTTTTTCTTTCTAAATTGTTGTTATTATTGTTTTTTCTATAGAAAAATTCGTCCAACTTTCTTCGAAATTATTCAAAAACTTCCTTTTGTTGTTGTTGTTGTTTTATCCGTGTGTTTCAAATTAAAACCTCATTTGATGAAAGAAACGAAATTTTTAAATAATTCAACGCTAGCACTTTGAATAGAATAATAATGAATTTGATTGTACAATCAATACAAGATTTCTCTTATATCTCCGTAAAGAGAACAAAATAGTAATAAATACTTTCAATAATATAAATTATAGTTAGTTAACTGTACGAGGTAGAAAAAAGGTCAATAATTCTTATCAATTATTCAATTTGAATTGTACACGAAATGTTGAATGTTTTATTTATTGTTGGTTTTTATTCGAAACAGTATATCCTGTATTCAATTATTTAAATATTAATCTGAACATCATTTTAAATCTATAAAAATTTCAAATCGATGATAAAACCAGACGGGAAGACTGCTCTTGTTTAATTTATTCAATAGTGTTTTTGAAATATTTACACAACCGTCTCTAATTTACAATAATTTGAGTCAAACGGACATTTTCTGTAGTAGAAACACTATTTTATTTCTACCAAATTTGAAAATTTTATCCGAAATTATCATCTGTGGCAAATTTCAGTAATTTTGTTCAAACGAAGGGCCCCTTTACAGTTAAAAGAATAAAAATGTTTATAATTCCCTCTGTTTGATTACAAAATGGAAGGTTGTTAAAGGAATAATAAATGTATTAACAACTGACTGAAATATGGACTAATCAGATCAAGACAGCCCTGGGCCTACAAAGTTGATAATCCGCATCTGTATACTTGAAATTTTTGTAATTTTGCTAAATTATACGTATTTTTAGACTTATGATGGGGTAGTACAAGATTCTTTTTTTATTTTAACACCCTCAATATTTGCATTAAAAAAATTATACATAAACAAAATGAGGTTAGGTATTCTTTATGTTTATAAATTTTCGCGTTTAAAACGATAAACATCAATTTTTAATAATCATCTGTGTATTTACCTAAAATATCTGCAATTAATGAATTATTTAATCACTAATTATCACAAAAATTAACATGACAAAATCACTTTTTTTATTAAACAAAACAAATCGCGACTTTCAATTGTTTGTAAGTACTGCCAACATATAGTGGAAAACAGTATCGCCAATAGTAATACTAGAATTCACTAATTGAGGTTAAATATTTTATGCATTTATTTTTTTACGATAAAAACTATAAATGTTGATTTTAAGTATCTATTTGGCTAAATTACCTGGAATATGTGCTGCCAATGAATGATTTAATCACTAATTATCACAGAAATTATCATAAAAAAATCACTCAATACACAAAACAAAACACTAGCAAATCGCGACTTTCAATTGTTTTTAAACGGAAAACAGTATCGCCAACGCTATCACTAGAATCCACTAATTGAGGTTAGGAATTTTATTTATCACTTTTTACATTTAAAACAACCAATATTAATTCTAAATAATAATTTAAAGATAGGATATGGAATATTTATTATCAGTTTATTATTAAGTCACTAATTATCACAAAAATCACTTTTTCACTATATGAAATAAAACACAAACGAATCGCGACTTTCAATTGTTTATAAGTACTGCCAGCCTATGGTGAAAACAGTGCAGCCAACTGTATCATTAGAATTTACTATATTTTAATTTATTTTATTATTGAAAAAAATAATGAAATATGTTGGAAATGTAACGAAATTAACGTTTAAACTGCAAAATTCGAATCTATACGATAAAAAACCGTTGTAATATATGGAAAATTTGATAAAAAGTTGGTATAATGAGAGGTTATGTCACTAGATTATTTGAAAATTCGATTCAAATTATTAATTATTTAATTACCTTAATTTTAAACTATTTTACAATTATTTAGGCACTAATTTTAGAAGTTATCGACAAAAAATACATTACTTTTAATCACAATTACTAGCAAATTACTTTCAATTGTTTTAAAAATGGCCACTACTACCAACTGTCATTGTCAAATTCCCTACTACTCAAACTTACCAAATAAATTATTACTTGAACAATAATTAAATTTATTTATTTTAAAATATAAAATTAGCAAAATTTAATTGATATAAAATAGAAATAAGCGTGTATTTTTTTATTTTATACTGTTACTGAAAAATTTGTAAGATCAGATTTGTGCGCATGCGCCTAATTTTTCGACTGTAATGGCGCCTAATTTTTCGACTATAATGGCGCCAAATTTAATCGTTACGTTATATCGTAATTCAAACGTTACACAACACGAAGAAATTCGTAAATATGCTAAATTCTCGTATCGATACTGTTTAAAAAACCGATTTAAAGGATGAGTGAGAATCTAGTGAACCATATTAAACTTAACAAATCACAATAAATTGAGTCTGAAACGAATGTGATTAGAGCCAATGATCGACCTGCTTTTCCAATAAAGTACCGCTATGTTTTCCCGTATTTTACCTACATTTTGAACAAAGTGTACTATTAAAAAATGCAAGACTTGACTCGTTACAACTACATCTATTACGATACTAAATATAATTAGAGCATTGTACAGGACGTTGTAGAAAATAAAAGAAATAACAGCAACTGTGACACGTTCCATCTTATATTACGTTAACGTTAAATTCAAGAGAGCAAGAGCTTTAAACTTTTAGTTAATTAATTTAAGAAAAAAAAAACAACGATAAACAACAAAACAAAAGCTTTATTGTTCGTTTTTTACGATTCTTTTCGTTCTTATTTTAATTGAAATTATTCGACTAATTATAGTATAATGGTGTTAAGTTAAAACTTGACGAGATGAAAGTGGATGAATTTCATAAAGAAAACTTAAAACATAAACAGCAACAAGAAACTTTCAGTATCTTCAAAGTTATCACTGCTGATAGCGAATTTAAATTTAAATAACTTCAAGATAAGATTTGTTACAATAGACAAACCAAAGAACATGCGCAATAGTCGAATTAATTAACCTAACCTACATTTGTTATGATTATCATTAAGCCTAAATCGACTAGACTGTAAAACTGGTACCATTAAAAATGAATTATTGTAGTTTAATTCTAGATATAATGATTTATATGATGATAACATCGATTCTTATCCAGATGCCCATATATCACCCTTTCATTAACATTATTTGTATTTTAATGTAGTTGATGATTTCCTTTGTGGTTATTATAAATTCTTCTTAATATCGATTAGAAATCTCTGGATCTTCTATTTACTGTAAAATTTTTCAATTTTTCAATGGTAAAATTCCCAAAAAGTAAGCGCAAAGGCACGAATTTTCCTACTCAATCGCGTGAAATTGACGATTAAAGACAGGAACCCAAAATTTTCCAATAGGGAGTTAAAGTTGCCGTAAAGTTGATGATTTTAGAGATTTTTTGAGATTTAGTTCAACTCAACTCAAAAAGTGACTAAATTGGTCGATTTGAAAGCAAAATTTGATTAACGAACTGATTAGCGAGAAAAATTGAGTCTCAAAATCAAAAATCTTTCTGAATTTTATTGAATCTAATCAAAAATTGTAAATTCAAAAAATTAAAAAAGATTACCACAGCTTAGTACCACTCTAAGCTTCCTTTATAATAGATTTAGGAGGAATATGCTGTCTAGTTTTTGCAAAAAAATCGTTTATAAATTTCTATATCTTCTCCTTTTGTTAAATCTGTAGTAAAACTCGTTAAAATAATCTTTTACGATAGAAAAAGGGCCAAAAACTGGATGTAAAGACAAGAATCTGCGACAAAATCGAGTAAAATTGACAATTTAAGACAGAAAAGTCTAGATTATGAACCAAAAATTCCCCAGTAAGGAACTAAAGCTGCCGTAAAGTTGAGACTTTTTTGAAATTTAGACCAACTCAACTCAAAAAGTGACTAAATTGCCTGATTCGAAAAGCGACAAAAATTGAGTCTGAAAATTAAAAATCTTCCTAAACTCTATGAATCTAATCAAAAATTGTAAATTCAAAAAAATTATCACAGCTTAGTACCACTCTAAGCCTCCTTTGTAACAGATTTAGGAGGAATCTGTCGTATAGTTTTTGAAAAAAAAGCCAAAAATCGTTTATAAACTTCTATATCTTCTTCTTTTGTTAAATCGGGAATAAAACTCGTCAAAAAATGATCTTTTACAACAAAAAAGATGCCAAAAATTGGATGTAAACATAAGAATTTGCGACAAAATTGTGTAAAATTGACGATTTAAGACAAAAAAGTCTAGAGTAGGAATCCACTCAACTCAAAAAGTCACTAAATTGGTTAATTTGAAAAGCTACAAAAATTAGGCCTCAAAATCAAAAATCTTCCTGAACTTCACTGAATCGAATCAAAAATTGTAAATTCAAAAATTCTCAAAAAGTTAGCGTAACATAGTATCACTCTAAACTTAACTTATACAAAATTTAAAAGGAATCTGTTGTATAGTGTAAAAAAAAAAAAACAAAAAATCGATTATAAACTTCCATATCTTCTCCTTTTGTTGAATCGATAATAAAATTCCCTAAAAATTGAACTTCTATGATAAAAAAAAATGCTAAATATTAGTCGTAAAAACAAAAATTGACGACTTAAGTCAAAAAAGTCTACAGTAGAAATCAAAAGTTCCCCAGTAAGCATTTTTTGTTGTCGTAAAGTTGACGATTTGGCCATTTTTTGAAATAAAGACCAACTCTTTTTTTACTATTTCTCTGAAAAATGGTGCTGCAGGTTTCATTTAAGTCCTTATGCTACATTTAAATTTTTTTAATTAACCCGTTTATCACTAAATTTGTAATCAATTTCTAGGTGACTAGGTGACTTTTACTCAAATGTTTCCTTTAAAAATCTAATTCCTCACAAAATAATAGTGCTTAGCTCCTTAGAAAAAAAACTCACGCCAAATAATAGGCCTTATATTAATGTTCATAGTTGATTAAACGCAGATTAGGCTCGTTTCGTCTTGTTTTTTGGAAAAATAAAAGTTTAAAATCAACCAAAAAAATACAAGAGCTAAACGAAACTAAATCCTATCGAAAGAAAATTTTTAGCCAAATTTGATATACACTTTTCGAACATGTTACTTGAATTTTTCCACTTTTTTTTTCAAAAACTATGCCAGATTGTCTCAAATTTTGTGTAAGAGACTAATAAATTGGTAATTTTTTGGAAAATTACCAATGAATTGAAGCAAATCTGGTAGTAACACAGTATTCGAGGGAAACAATGCAAAAACTTTGATTTTTTCAAAAACTGCATATCCAATTTTTTCCAAATTTGGCATACACGAAGCCTAGACCAATATTTAGGTCTAGTAATTTTTTGAAAATTTTTGAACTTATACTTTCTGTAAAGTGTACATAAAAATACAAGAAAATTCCACAAATTCGGTATCAAATATTGTTAAAATGGCTTAAAAACGATTCGTTAGTAAATTGTTGAGTGGTTCATAACTCTAAGCCCCTTCATCGACGCACTTCAACAACAATATCGTAAGGCTTTAGAAATTAATTAGGAAATTAAATCAAATACGTATTTATATAGTGTTTCAATTTTAGATTGTTTTATATACAGATAAATGTGTTCAACATTTGAAGCACTCCATTACCGACTTAAGTGTTTCACTTTCGCTCTATTCTAATGCTAAATAAGTGGAAATTATTGTAGAATCATTAAGATTATACAGTTGATTTTAACATTTTCCAGCTATAGTCGTCACTTATTTTGAATAGACGAAAACGTTTACAAGGACTCGTTTATAAAACGTTAACAACATCTGAAGCGAATTCATTTGAAGATCAACATCGAATGGAAATAATAAGAGACAAATAATCAAGCAGTTTGTTGATTTTCACTTGAACATTACTGTACGAATCTAAGTGAATAATGATGATGATTTTAAATAATGATGATGATAATTCGATAATTACCGGAAATTTATTGTAAAAGTTGCTTGTTTATAAAGTGTACACTATAATTTTCAATGTGGTCAACGAAATTACTTGTTAGATACTTGTATTATTTATCTACAGTGTGCACATTTGTCTGGGTTATTATGTATAGGAGATCATAATAGTTTCAAGTTTGTTGTTTAATCGGTGTTGTTGTCTAAAACAAGACGATCTCGTACGAATTCCCAATTTTAATGAGCTTCTGATTATTATTGACTTTATTCTAATTACAATCTAACTATAACAAAACCCCTCACTATCATCAATAATTCTAATAAGAACTCTTAGATGCAAATTTTAGTCGAAATATGTTTGTTAATTAGCTCCAGATTCCAAAATTTTAGAGAGATCCAGTGTAGTGTAGTTTTAGAAGAAAAGTATTTTTATTGAAAGAAAGGGTTATTTCAGGTGCGGTTTTCAGGAAGACTGAAAAGAAAGTTCAAAATACGACAGCGCCCCAATGTAGAGTAAACTTTCGTCTTTCTATTCATATAAATTTAATTTGATTTCATTAAATTTTACCGGGTGAAATATGTGCTCCACTAAAACCACGTTTTTATACTGAAAAACGTAATTTTTCAGCTTTTTAGAAAAAATTATTAATTTTTTTGAAAATCCATTGATTTACAGACATGCAGAATCACATACAGAATCGAATGAGATGTAAACCATTTCGTTATCTCTTACCGTTTTCGAGATATTTGTGTTCCAGAGTTTTATAAAATTTCCAACGAAATAATTCTCACTAATACTTAACTTGATGTACGAATAATGTACGAAATTTGCATAATTGAAACATAATTCCAACATACAGAAGAATAAATAAAATTAACGACACTTTTACCAAACAATAGGAGCTGAATTTGCTAAGATTAATTAACATACGTTATAATAAAAAAATTCAAAAAAAAAGATTCAACTGCACGCGAGAATCTACTGCATTGCTGACGATGTTAGAAACCAACAAACAAACAAAAAAGAACTGAAATTTGTAGAGTGATAAATATTTTTCATAAACGTTCGCCCTTATTCAATGTGAAAACTTCCTGAAATTTCCCGATTTCACCACACTGCTGTTTTAATTTGTTTTAAAAATATATTTTGAAAACATTGCGGTGGCCTAGTTTGCCGTGTAGAAAAGTTGGTGGAAAGTGAATTTATTAGATTTTTTTCTTATTCGCCCCCAGTTGCTGCCGCCACCATCATCCCTCTCTTTGTCGATTTCAACAAGAAATTTTCACATTTTCCGTTTCGGATTTGTGTCGTTCATGATCTACTGATACGACAGATGTTACAGTGGAATTCAACAATGATCTGATAGGTGAATCGGTATTTTCTTGGATTTATTGTACAAAATAACGATGAGGGTTGGGGGTTGAAACGAGAATTCGAGGCTTGAATTGAGATGGAGATTTTACCAAATTTTTTTCTTTGGACGGGCTAATTTGTGCTTTTTTATCACCGTTATTATAAGCACTCTTCTTAATTTTGTATAAACATTCTTTTTTCCTCAAAAAACGCATTTTAAAGCTTTAATTCAAAAATCTCGCTGTATACGTTTTATTTCTAAGAAAATAAGAAATCTGTGTAGCGCCATCTAACGTTTATAAAAGTAATTAACAATGCTTTTTGGAACTTCAAGTATTTCTTAAGGTTGTTTCAGGTTAATTCCTACGTTTTCAGAACTTCTTCTGTTGTCTCTTTGTCTTTTCTCGTGTTACGCTTTTTTGTTCATTCATTTTTTTTTTACTTTCGCTCTTCTGATTATTGATTTCTTATTCTTCTTCTTCATGTCTTCATAATCTTCTTACTTCATTTCTTTATTTTCACTCTTTTATTTTTTATTTCTTCTTCTATCGTCTCTTTATTCTTCTCATTATTCCTTTTCTCTCTCTCAGTTATAGACGTTTATTCTTTCTTCTTACTCTTCTTCATCTCTTTCTAATCTTAATACACTTCGTAATTTGCAATTTTTTGTTTTGTACTTCCAGTTCAATCATCTCTTCATTCTTCACTTTTTCCTAATTCATTCTCCATAAATCTTCTACTTTTCTCTTAATTATTGACTTTTACTATTGTTCTTGGTATTCTTCTTCACCTCGTCTCAATCTTGTTACTGTATTTCTTCATTTTCACTTGTTTGTTTTGTATTCCTCTTCTATAATGTCTTTGAGCTTCTTTATTTCTCTCTTATTTTTCTCCTATTATCTTTCTTGTTCTTCTTGTTATTGCCTGTCTCTCTCTTAATTACAGACTTTTACTCTGCTTTTTACTCTTCCTCATCTCTTTCCAATCTTCTTTATGCGCTTCTTAATTTGTACTTTCTTGTTTTGTGTTTCTTCTTTAATCATCTCCTTATTTTCCATTCTCTCTTCATTCATTCTTCATTATTCTTCTCCTTTTCTTCGTTAATTTTTGACTTTTACTATTCTTCTTGGTCTTCTTCTTCATCACTTCTCATTCTTGTTACTGCACTTCTTCATTTTCACTTTTTTGTTTTGTATTCCTCTTCTATCACCTCTTTGTTCTTCTTCATTTTTTACTATTCCCTTTGCTATTCTTCCTTTCCTCTATCTTAATTATAGAGTCTGTTTCTTGCTCTTTTTCATCTCCTCCTAAACTTACTGCGCTTCTTAATTTGCATTTTTTTGTTTTGTATTTCAATCATCTCTTGATTCTTCGTTTTCTCCAAATTCATTCTTCATAATTCTTACCCTTTTCACTTTTAATTATTGACTTCTACTATTCTTCTTGGCCTTCTTCTTTTTCATCTCTTCTCGATTTTGTTACTACACTTCTTCAATTTCATTTTTTTGTCCTGTATCTCTCTTGTATCATTTCTTTGTTCTTCTTCGACTCTTTCTTCATTTTTTCCTTTTCTCTCTCTTAATTACAGACTTCTACTCTTCTTCATTTCTTCTCAATCCTCCTACTGCTCTTTCGCTTATAGTTTCTTATTTGTTCCTTGCCTTTCTATTTACAGTTAATGCACTAAGTATTCTTCTTTTTGTTCGATCTACTATTTCTTTCATATTCTTATAGATTCTTCTTCTCTGTAATTTTGTGAAAACTCTCCTTTAAATTTTCACATTACTGCATTCGAAAATTTTGCTTTACTTATTCTTTCTACCCTTTTTTCTTCTACTTCTTGTCTTCAGCCCATTTTATTATTGATAATCGTTTGTGTAACGATCAAAAATTAGCTAAATTTTGTTCCATTTAAACACAATTCAAACTTCACTTATTAGCTTTGAAATTCTAATAGCTAGCGTCTTTTTAGTTGCTCTCTCCTGAACAATAAACATATCCATAATTCATTGAAATATCCATAATATTATGTTATAATCAACAACAAACATGTCATATTGTAAATTATAAATTCATTGATAATCGCATACAAATGTAACTACAACAATTACAATTCCAATCAGATTAATTTACGTCCACTATCTAAACGGTATCAAAAACAAGAGAAAGAAAAACTATATACATATATGTATACAAAAGGCGTAGTAGTGATAAAATCACCCCCTTTTACGCATTAATTTTTCTTTCCATCATTATAGCCCAGCCTTAATTATAGTCTACCGGCCGTATATGATAATTAAGCTTAAAGACGATTAGAAGCGGTCAATGATAGGCCGTTAAAAGAAAAATTACAAATTTTTTACGGATGGAAAATTATCATTTTCAATTAATAACAGGAATGTCAATTAGAGTGGAAAAAACCACCCCTTCGGTTTCGAAATCTAAAGCTTCGATTAATTAATTACGTATTTTGCTGCGTTTCGACTTTAATTGATTGATAAGTCGTCTAGAGTGCTGGAGAAAAAAGCAACAGAGAAGAAAACTGTGACAGATAGACTCCGTTTACATCTTTCGATAACTCAGCTGGTAGCTTAGTGATGGAACCAAACTTTTGTGCGTTTACACCTAAAGTTAGAAACTTTAATCAAGACAACTTGACAATAAAAAGAAGCACAAAATCGTGAACCAAAACACTCCAAAAGAGTGGTTGAAGTAGTTTACATCATTCATATGTTGATACTATTTTTGTTAACTTAGCTACTAGTGTAGTTGACAGTTTACATCGACGATAATTGGGTTAATTTTAAACTGCGATAAAATTCTTGCTAAGAACGTTGCTAAGGATGTTACCAGATTAGTTGAGCTAGATGTAAACTGGGTCATTGGCAGTAGTTGAGTTAATTTTGAGCTACACTCTGATTCTTGACTGTATCTACGAGGTCTGTAAATTAAGTAATGAGACTGATTTTTTTTTAAATTTTTAATACAAAAAGAATTACAATTTGATATTGTCACCTTCAAAATAACTTCCTTCTGAGGCCACACAGCGCTGGAGACGTTTCTACCACTCCTTATAGCAGTGCTGGAACTCCGATACTGAAATAACCTTCAGCGGGTCGGTTACAGCCGTTTGAATTTTTTCGACTGTCCCAAAATGATTTCCCTTGAGGTAATTTTTCAACTTTGCGAAGAGAAAAAAGTCACAAGGACTCAAGTCAGGCGAATAAGGAGACTGAGGAGCCACAAGAATGTTTTTACTGGCCAAAAACTCGTTTATTGAAATTGCTGTGTGACAAGGAGCATTATCGTGATGCAACACCCACTTGTTCTTGATGTTTGATCTCACACGAATGACCCTTTTTCGAAGTCTTTCAAGAACCTCTCGGTAAAAGTATTGATTGACCGTTTGGCCTTGGGGTACAAACTCTTTGTGGAAGATTCCGTGGATATCGAAAAAACAAATCAGCATGCATTTGATTTTTGACTTCGCCATCCTTGCCTTTTTTGGCCTTGGAGAGGTTGAAGTGTGCCACTCCGTGCTCTGGCGCTTGGTTTCTGGGTCGTACTCAAACACCCAAGTCTCGTCACCAGTAATGACACGTTCCAGAAAATGGGGGTCATTTTCAATTGAATCCAAAAAGTCAAGGCACCTTTCCTTCCTGATGTTCTTCTGGTCTTGCGAAAGGTTTTTTGGAACCATTTTTGCGCAGATTTTTCTCATCCCCAATTCATTGGTCAAAATTTGATGAACGGTGGTGTGAGTCGAATTTAACTCTTCCCCTATCATTCTGACTGTCAACCGACGATCTGAACGCACAAGATCCCGGATTCTGTCGACATTTTCATTGGTTCTTGAAGATGAAGGCCTTCCGCTTCATGGTTCATCTTCAATCGACTCTCTTCCTTCTAAAAATGCCTTAAACCACCGAAAAACCTGGGCCCGTGACAAAACACTATCTCCATAGGCCTGCTGAAGTTTAAGAAGAGTTTCCGTTGCACTGTGCCCAAGTCTGAAGCAAAACCTGATAGCACACCGTTGCTCGAAATTGATGTCATTCATTTTTAGAACACAATAGAAAAAACTGTTTCACAAAAACAGTCGCTACGCACAACCAAATGACTCGAGCGAGATCAAACTCGTACTGAAGGTAAATCACATGTTACTCTGCCGCCCCACTAAGCCCCGCGCTTCCAGTGTTGCCAGATCAAACGCAACGTTGCCAGTCTCATTACTTAATTTACACATTTCGTATGTCTGCTCAATAAGCACCGTTTACATCGTCGTTAAACCGCTGTTAACTAAGTTACCCGCTTAGAAGATGTAAACGGAGTCATTGATATTGCAAACGAGAGTGTTATAGACGAAATTCGAACTGAACCAATTGGACATAGAGGAATAGAATGAAAAAAAATCGAACCAAATGAGAGACGCTACTGTTTCTAAACAGGTAATTGAAACTGGAAATTACGATGGGAAAATAACGGCAAAGCGAACACGAATAATCGCTGTTTTAATTAATCAGAAACGTACGCTGTACTGGTAAATATTAAGAACGTTCCTCTACCTTTAATCAATTAATTAATTAGTCGGGATTTAAACCGAATAAATCTGATTTTTTTCTCTTTACAGGCAGAAAATTTAAGAAAATTAATTAATTAAAAAGTGTAAACGTGAATTTTACGATTATTGCTAAGGTTTATTATTAATTAATTCAATGACGCAGGGCTGCCAATATTGAAACTCTATTCAAATTCGATTAAATTACGATCGAATCGCTTGTAATTGACTCCTATGACAGGTTATGATTAGATAATCTAAATCAGGGTGTAAACGTAATCGATACTAATAAAGCTTTGAGTTTATTTCTTCATCAATGGAATTGCAAACAGTAGCGGTTCGTGACTCAAATGAATGGAGTTACTGTCAAAGCAATTTCGTCGAGGCTATAGACGAGCCGCCACTGTTTTCCAGATCGATTTCTCCTAATGTTTAGCTTTAGAATTCAATATTAAGTTGGAATATTTAATGAGAATTGAAATTATAAGCTTGAATTTATCATAAATTCATTAGCGATAGATTACTGAATGGAATAAATTAAATATTGTCGTGTTTTGGAGTTTATTTATTTTGACAAATACGACTTTGTAGCGTTGTTTTAATTATTAATTTTATTACAAAATGGATTTTTTTTTCGATTCGAATAAACATTTTCTACACGTACAGCATTAAAATTCAAATCAAAAATTAATGTCAACTCTTTGATGTAGTAGAACAGAATTAAATACAGTGAAATCTTTCCAATGTGACCAAAATTTTGATTTGCATTAATAGTAAGGGTGTAAACAATATTTCATCACGCAGTTGGCCATGAAAACTACTCACAGTAGTATTCTCTAACTTTTTAATTATTCGTTACCAAACTGATTGTTGATTTTGAATAGTCTACTTATGTCTTTTTTCAATTCTACAATAATGTAATTGTAAAAGGTGAGATAGAAGTTCTGTTCAAAGAGACTGTCGATTTCCAGCGTTGTCATGGTAACGAATTGTTAAAAGTTAGAGAGTACGACTATAAATGTCAAATTTAGTAACGTAAGAAACAAGCTACGACTCTATTCTCTAAAAACAGCCAATTTCAAGGAAAATACCGTTGTATGTACAGGGTGAGTCAAGGGATGGCACATTTAAACTTAGAACTTCTGCCTTCTTGGTTCACCTTGTATATGCGCAATATTTCTACAAACGACAAGCCCTTTTGCGTTAATCCCATTGAAATGTTGCCAAATAAATTGCAGTTTGTCCCACTATTAGTTATCGTGCGTCAAAATGATCGCATGTTGGAACAAACCTACAAACCACAAGTTGGATACTATCGGAACGATCAACCACAACACTAGACTTGTCAATAATTTAAATTCAAATTAGTCGATTTCGGGCCAGTTTAAATTCGTTCAATATTTTACCAATGATAGGAATTGTAGAAATTAACAATAGAAGAAATCAATTTGGACCAATTATTCTTGAAATGTACAAGCCTCTTAAATCCACCATAGCCAGTGACAGGACTGATCCGTTCTCGAGTGCGTGCAATAATCCTTTATTAACCATGTTGCCACCCCTTTCCGATTTCAACCCCTTTGGCCGCAAATTATAGATAGAAAGTTTACAATTTTCACGAGCGAAAATTCCACAAATCTTCAAAATTTTAACGCCAACCAGCGGTCCAAATTACGCTTCAATACTTCATTTAAGAGAGTAAAAGAGTTCCTTTAGATGGCAACCGTTTTGGACAATTTCAAGAGTTTAAATGGTGTACCATTCAATTTACGTTTCTATTCATAAACGTTCATAGAATTTAGAAAATCGAAATTTTCCATAATAATTGAAAGGAATAATCGGGCATGTTTACCGATGATCAATTATTCGATTATCGATAGAAAGTGAATTATATTGAAACTTTATAATTTAATTTCCATCGAACAAGATCGAGGAAATAATGAAAACGATGAAGATAATTGGAAATTATCGCCAATTGATTGGATAATTGACCGGTACGTAACAATGAAACTTTACCCCACTCTATTTTTTTTGGAAAACAAACCAACGAGACTCAGATAGAGAAAGAAACAAGAGGGAAGAAGACAGCGAAGGAGATGAAGAGAGACACACAAAGAGAGTAAGGGAAGTAATAGAAAGGGATAGAAGAAGCGAGAGATTAAGAGAAACAGAAACTCAGATAGAGAAAGAAACAAGAGAGAAGGAGACTGCGAAAGAGATGAAGAGAGTAAGGAAAATAATAGAAAAGGACAGGTAGAGAAGAAGCGAGAGATTAATGGAAACAGAAAGACACAAACGGATACAGAGGGAGAGGAAGAAAACAGAGTAAGAGGGAGAAAAAACTGAAAAGAAGGGGAACGAAGAGAGTGAGACATACGTAGAGATAAAGTGACAGAGAAAGACACGTAGGCAGACAGAAAATGAGAGAGGAAGGCACAAAAGAACTTTTCTGCACTAACAAAAATTCACTCCCACCAATAGAAATGCTCACTTCCGTTATGCGGCCGTTACGCCACTGGATACACAATTTAATAAAGTAGTATCGTTTGATTTATTTCAATAAACTTAGAATAGGCATTTAAGGAATTCAACGGACTAGAGTAATAATTTCCGAATTTCAAATAGAAGAATTTAGGGAAGAGGAAATTAATTGGAAATTTTGCTGAACTCATTCCCATTTATCCGATAGACTCATTTAATTCCATACAATTTCAATTCGAATACTGACGAGTCAATATTTTTGGCCGAAAATTCAACCGATTCCAAAAAGGATCGTAGATTTATCGAGAAAATTGATGAAATGCTGAAATTTCAAGCAGAAGATCGGCAAACTTTGTGAATATTTTAAAATACCTTACCCTTGTAATCTGTTTTCGATGTTTTGTATGTGTATCGGTTTTATATGTTTTTGCTACTGGTGGATTTTCCATAAGGACTATCAGTTATTAATAATACATTAAAATAATTGGTGTAGAGCAACAACCAAATGGTTTATAGTCACGGAACTAGAATCAATATTGATCAGAATGGAAAATAAGCTGCTAAACTGACAAGTCTGTAATTGTGTTTTTTGTTATAAGGGCAAAAATGATTGTACATTAATTCGATTTTTAACTTCCCCGACCGAAGGGTAGGGAAGTTCTTAGTTTCGGACCAAAATTTCGAATTCGAGATTTCACCAGATCTTTACGTTTTGAGGTCCCCTGAACACGTTTTTGAAGTTTTTAGCTTGATGTCCGTGTGTGTGTGTGTGTGTGTGTGTGTGTGTGTGTGTGTGTGTGTGTGAGTCTGTCGGTTCTCCAACGATTACTCAAAAACTGTTTAACCGATTGAGTTCAAATTTGGCCAGCACAAACTATTTGGTGGCCGCTCGAGTTGATTAGTTTTTGGTGCCAATCGGATCACGGGGGTGGAAGGGGGAGGGGGTTGATTGAAAAAAATTCAAGATAACATATTAATTTGATATCACCAATCGAATGGACATGTGCTTTTATGTCCGAAACGATAGCCATCATGTGCAATGTTCTTTTCTTTTTTTAAATAAGGGCACAAAATTGGCAAAATAGTGTAGTCCACAAATTCAAATTTGCCGCTTTCTATAAGGGATCGGTTGCCATAGAAAAGAGTTGTTGTTAGATAGAGAGAGAGATATATATCCTTTTCACGATTCAATTGCGAAATTTTGAAATGACAGTTTAGAAGGTTATCCAACATAATTTTTAAAGCGTAGTAAAATTTATAACGGTAGTTTATAAAGACAGAATGATATCTACTGTTGGTATCACTGGAGGCATAAAATCCTATGCGTTTGTTTACATTCTTTTGTCATTTTTGAAACATAACCTCAGAATATTTGTTTTCAAGCGGTTTTTGTGTTTCGGTAAGTGCTTTTTCAATATATAAATGTTTTAAAATAATATAAATTTTAATTTTTCCCTCAACAATTCAATAGATATGATTTGATTTTTTCCATGTTTTTGTTGGGACAACCGTACTACTTTTTACTCTGCGCTGAAATTACAATTCTGTTGTTCTGTTAAAATTTCGCAATTGAATCGTGAATCGAGTTTATGAGAAAGTTGAATTGAAAAGGGTGTGTGGAACTAACGATCAGTGAACAGAGTTCTGGTTGACGAGGTGCTGGTTCCTCATTGAATTTTTCGGAGGTTGTGAGATAGCCACGGTTCTCGAACCCGATTTTGATTTTTATAGTAAGTCAGTTTTTTTTTTTAATAAAGTATCTAGAATAGAAAAAATAGTATAAAAAACTCGTGCTACGGTACTCGTTTTTTTAAAACTCGGACTCGTGCATTAATTGCCGACTTTTGACACTTGTTATTATTAATAACAAGTGTCAAAAATCCTATCTCTAGTTATTAATAACTTATTAATAACTAGAGATAGGATTTGGCACCGTAGAGCGTGCCGGCTAAAATCTACTCTCCTGACAAATTCGAGTAGAGCGTAATGTTATTTTCTGTTTTAATCGAGTGTCTTCGTCGCTAACAAAACGAGTTGCTCTATAACGATAGCAGCAGAATGTTGAAAAACAGTAGACCATTTAAAATATCCGCATGATCGATCGACGTCATTCGTAAAACGCAGGCGTTTGATTGTACTGTAAATTTCAATGGAATGGGTTCCCCCTCCTGAATACTCTTATAGTAACTCGTTTGGGTTAATAAACATATGATTTGTAAGTAAAGAAATTTAAAATATTTTAATGTAATTTAATATTTTAATTATTATTTCAGACTATAATTTGTAAATAATAATGATTTTTCATCTCCGATAGCTTACAACATACAAGAAGTTATTTAATCAGAATTATAGAACAACTACGCTAATGGTAGGTTCAATGCGTTGAAATACTTATGGCGAAACTGTAGATCCTAACACTATTAATAACTATTCTAATTCATGATTAACTATCCGGAGTGTGTCGGGGAAGTTATTAGGCCGCTTTTTAGATTCGGCCCCTTCCAAATTTTTAATTATTTACGACTAGACTCCTGTCCAGAGGAAATAACTCAAATTTGACGCGCTCACATATTGGTTGTTGCACAGTGGTACAACGGTATTTCACCTCGTAGTTAGATAGATTCATATTTTACTAAATTTGACATTTGTACAGACATTTTTGAAGCAAAAGAATCAATCTACGACTCAGGAATAGCCAAAGGTGGCGTGAAATACCAGCACATGTAAGGTTTTTAGATCGAGAAGTTTTGATTTTTAAAGAAATTTTTGGAAAATGTAGCACTTTTAGTCCAAAATTTGAAGATTTGATCTAAAATTTGTTTAAGTTTGGAAACACTCCAGTATTTTATACGAACATAATCAGAATTTGAAAAGAAATTAATGGATTCCAGTACAATTTTTTGAAAAATTTAGCACTCTTAGTCGAGAATTTGCAAATTTTATAAAAAAAATCTTGCTTTATTTTGAAAATATTCCACCACTCTATATCAAAATCTAAAAAATATAGCACTTTTACCTTATACCAAAGAGTTTTCACTATTTTATTTGATTCTAATGGAAAATTTAGTACTTTTAGTCTAAAATTTCAAAAATAAACTTTCTCTATTTTGGCGATTTTTATGAGAAAATTGAAATTTATTGATTCAAAGCAGCAACTTTATCAAAAAGTCACATTTTTGGTGTACAAACAGAACTAAAATGTTACTATTCTAGCCCTGTGTTTCAAACCCGAAGTTAAATTACAATTGAAGTTCACTTTGGTTCAAAAATTAGTCTAAAATTCGAAAATCAAACTCAAAAAGCAATCTAAAACAGTTTTGAAATGGATTTCTTATGACAATTCATTTGGCAAATCAGTGGACTCAAATAACAAAGTTTTTAAATCCAGATTATTTTAATTCTTCATTCGCAGCTCTTTAAAGTGACGCCCTTAGTTACTGCCTGAAACCTGAGAGCAAGAGAGCCTCATGTACAATACAATCCATTTCGGAGCATCTTAATGGAATTAACGCGATATTGTGCAACATACAGGGTGAGTCAAGAAGAAAGAAGTTCTAACTTTAAATGTGCCACCCTCTTGACTCACCCTGTATAGAATATACAACGGAGAATCACCTTGCAGTTGGCTATGCTTTTAGTGAATAGAGTCGTAGATAAGTTCGTATTTTACAAAATTTTGACATTTTTCATGTACAAGAATCAATTTACGACCTAGGAATAGCCAACTGTAACCTGAAATACCGGTGTACGTTTGTAAAATTTTAAATCCAAAATTTGTATTTAATTGATTTTTATACAATGTAGCCCTTTTAGTCCAAAATTTGAGGACTTTGATAAAAAAAATTGTTCTGTTTTGGAAATATTCAAGTATTTTAGTTGATCATAATCCGAATTTGAAAGAAAAGGTTGCTCCTTCTAGAATTTTAAGATTTTTAGATAAGAGATTTTCCTTATAGAGACAAAATTTAATACAATTTTTTGAAAAATTTAGCACTTTAGTTTTATTTTTTATTTTATTTTGAAAACATTCCTGCAATTTTGCCTTATACTAAAGAGTTTTGACTATTTCATTTGACTTTTATCGAAAATTTTAAAACAACTTAGTACTTTTAGTTTAAAATTTCAAAAATTATGGGATAAACCTTGCTCTATTTCTGTTATTTAAGTTTTCTTCCCAAATTTAGCGATTTGTATGAGAAAAGCGGAATTTAGTTGAGAAAATGAATTAAAACACCCCATTTTTTATTGATTCAAAGTCGGAAATTTGCCAAAACGTCACATTTTTAGTGTATGAACAGAACTAGGGTGTCACAATTTTAGTCCTGACTTTCAAATCCAAAGAACCAAAGTTAAATTAGAGAACTGAAATTCAGTTTAGTTTAAAAACTAGTCCAATATGCGAAAATGCAACTCAAAAAGCAATCTAAAAGAGTTTTAAAATAGATTTTTTGTGACAATTCATTGGGCAAATCAGTGGACTCAAGCAATTTTAATTCTTTATTCGCAGCTTTATGAAGCGCCGCCCCTAGACACCGCCTGAGACAGCCTTGTTATTGGTACTCGTTCTGCAATGCCTAACTTTCTACGCTCTTGTTACAACACACTATTTGGGGAGGACAAAAATTGAATACAACAATAATATAAATCTATCTCTCGCAAGCTATCAATAGTGATAATGATAAGGGTGATTGTCGGCACCTAATCCAAGATTTATAACGGAAATTTCCCCCAATCTCTCCTAGTAATTTAGGCGACAATACGACCAGTTCAGCGCGAATACTTTATCTGTTTAGCGAATATACCATAAAATCCTGCTTAGTAGGAAAAGATTAAGGATTTGCAACTTTGTAGAAGAAACAGACAGACAGGCAGACAACGGATCGGTTTCCTATATAAAGAGGAGAAAAATATAAGATGTACTTTTTCCCTATCTACAAATTAGTGTTTCGTTTATCGACTAGTAAACGAAACGAACGTGCATTACTATCAGGATTAGTCCTGCAATAATTCACCAGTATAGTAGAAGCCGATATTTTATTTTTCTCTAACGAACAACAACAACAACAAAAAGTGTAGTATATGATGAACTGGTGCGTGTTCGAATGAGCTCACGAAACTTGCTCATATTTCATCCGAATCGAAATCGTATTATAAGCACTTGGTGAAATAATAAAAAAAAAATTATATGGAAACGGCAGCGTAAATTCATGTGTATAGTCGATGATTTTACTTACCCGTTTATTGTCCCTGAATTTCAACCATCCAGCAATGACTGTCTGATCGGGTTGTGTTGGAATTTCGGTAAATGATTGTTCGTTCTCACCATCCGAATCCGTTAATATATCCGAACTCGTATGGCTGGTTATACTTCTGGCCGGTGAACTACAACAACTCTCCGTTAGACGGCGATTCAATAATGGCGAATTATAAGCGCTCTCCGACATTATTATTATCAACAAATCTTATCAAATATTATCGATATTATCAAAACACACACACACACTGGCACAGAAACACACAAATACACAACGATTTCCGTGGATTTCTTGTCGGGCGCTTCGAATCACCTGCGGTTGTTTGCGTACGACTCCACCTGAAAATCAAATAGTTGTGTGTTAATAAAATTGAGGAAAATCGATGATTCTAGTTGGGAAAATCTCAAGAGTATCCATAAAAATACCGTCTGATTTAATATTTATTTGAAACTTTTGAGATTTTCGGTAAGTTCCGTTGTTGTTGTTGTTATTACCACAACTCGCCTGCCATACACAGGCGCACGGATAACTATCTAGAAGTTTTTCACTGGGAAAAGTTTGCGTTAATAACTTTCAAATTATTCTACTGAAAAAGGGCGTAAAGCGAGAAATCTGGCCGTTATACTGACGATAATCACCAATGATTTCAATTCGAAACATTGCGGAATTTCAAACGATTCAAAATTACAATTCTTGATCGAATTGCCCAGTAAAATAGTATACTGACAAACGAGTACCAAAAGTCATGGTTTATTATATTGAAAATTAGATTCTCAATCTTTAGGGAACTTTGTAACGGTTGGTATCATTGATATATGAACTAGACACTAGATTTCTCAACAATTTGCTAAATTACAGGCCTGAAATTTTCTAAAAAGTACAAATTTTGGCCGCATTGGCACTCATAACGGTCACATAAAAACAAGTAGCTCCAACATTCCTATCTCTGTTTCTATTCTTGTAATAGTGGAAAATCTGCTAGCAAGCACAGAAATAATTGAGGATTTTAATTGGTCAGCGCCACTGCGGTGGAAAATTGGCGTTTTATTGAAAATTTACCCCTTATCACCCCTTAAGTAACACAATATTTGACAGCTGTCATTTCAAATTAAATTTGTTTAATTACCAAACTAATAAAATAAACTATACTCGCTATTAAAGTACTGTAATAGTGTTCCTTAAAGCACTGTTTTTGGTATTTTAACAACGCTATTATATGTTCAAATAGAGAAAACGAACTTTTGAGATGAATTTGCCAATAATTTCATGCATTAAACTCGTTTCTGATATTTATATTTCCAAACTTTTATCAATTAGAGCGTCCTCTGATGTAAATCAAGAATAAAATCCCTAAAATTTGGCCACAATTTTAGATTATTTCCTTTTTTTAATTGTCAATCAAATAATGCATCAAATTGCATTTTTAAGGGCAGTTTCGACAAGACTTACAAATGAAATTTCGTGAAATTGTCGAATTTAATTAAAACTGTGATTCTTTTGCCACTGAAAACTATAAAATTTTTGTCAATTCACCAAAAATTGTGCAATAAAGAAAAGTCGACAAGAGTTACGTTTTAAAATTCACATTAAATTCAAAGTAAAGCTCTCTAATAACTACAAATAAGTCCAAAACTTCTAGAAAGTTCCTTTAAAATTGCACTATTAAAGACCGAAATTTTGTTCAAAATAGAGCTATTTTCTACAAATGTGCTCCTAGTTCTTATGGTAGTTACTAAATTACCTAACAATCTGAAAAATTGAAGAATTTGAAGGGTACTCTTATAGGGAATTTTTTTGTTAAAGTTAGAACTTCGTAGTTCACTGGGAAATTGGTGAAACACCGCTTTAATGCGGCAATGTGGCGATTTTCACCAATCGAATATGCACGTAAAACGACCAAGAAAGACTGGAAGAATCGTTCAAATAAGTTTTTTCGTTTTTCATCGCTGGATTTTGGAGAAACGGGAAAACTTGCCCTAAATAAATGAATTCTCAATAACTACCCTTAATTTAAATTAAAGGTAGTTATTAGAATGTTTGTTTATTTTTTAACTTTTCCTGTTCTTCATGGAATTAAATGCAGACAATTGGAAGAAAGAATCTTAGTTTTCAAGGATTTAAATAAATAAACTGATATAAATAAAAAATAGTAAACAACTAATGTAGAAGGTGATTATTCATTGACTCATGATCGATCTTAATGAACAGGCTTTCCCAAATTTCCAACATCCAGTGGTAAAACGAAAAAACTATTCTTCTAGTGATTCTTGGTCGTTCTACGTGCATTTTCGACCGATGAAAATCGCAATATAGTCCGATCAAAGCAATTTTTCACCAATTTCCCAATGAGCTACAAAGTTCCAATTTTAGTAAAATATTCGCTCCCAATTCTTAAACATTTCCAAAACATCCGGCAATTAATAGGACTATAAAATCGGGACTATTTAGATAGAATAGGAATGATTTGTAGGCGAATTTGATTTGTACATAATTAATTTTCTCAATTATCCTAAAATTGGGGAATTCCACAATATTAATAATAATAACAACTGGATTTATAGTTGCGGAAAAGGTTGAAAATTACAACAACAATCTCCAAATTGTGAAATTAATTCTTCATAAAGACAAGAATTTGGATGAAATAGGAATAACGGATAAAAAAACAGCTTTGTAAATACCTGGTACGGTTTCGATTACAATTCACCTGAGTTTTGTCGGTCAATAAGCACAGTTTGATTATAATTTCAGTACACAAATATTGCACATAAACCGAATTTAGACATACACGGACACACACAAACCCACAAGAACACACGTAATTGGAAAATTCGTTTCTTCTTGATATGTTGTTTAGAAGTCTTCGAAGCTTTTCATCTCTTTATCAAAGTGTTCTTTTGAAAATCGCTATATTTATAGAACATCGACGGTTTCTCGCACACCGTTATCTCGTTTCACAGAACAACAAATTCGCATTTATAAAAATAAAGGCATTACACGATACGAATATGATAAGTCGTTGTATATTAAAATAGCGAACACCCAGTGGAAAGTCTTTTGAGCATCAATAGAAAATTGATGTTGATTCGATATGGGAATAGATATCGCCGTTACACATCTGAAATTGTATATGAATTTAATAAAATTCCCCCGAAATTGCCGATAGGACTCACCTTGTAAAATTTTGTAAAGATTTATAAAATTTCCGTTTTAAAAATTTAGCATTTTCGTCGTCTCTACTGGTACTGATTAATTCACGAAACCCATTGGAAATTAATCGTGTTGATTACGTTGGACACAAATTTGCACTTTTCCGTTTCGACAATACAGCATGGAGGGTTTGTTAGTCGATTATTATTATTTTAAAGGAAGGCTTGTAGAATTCTCGAGATTTGTTGTAGTGTTCGTAGCGTAAATTTTGAGTGGAATCGTAGAGACGACGACGCCGTTTCCACGATCGCGTCGACGACCGGAATGAGCGTCGTCAACTACAACTACACTACTACTACGTTGGAAAGTTGTGCGCATATCACTTTCCTTCAAGTTTCAACCAATTTTCCTTCGGATTTTCATCGATGGAATTGGAACTATGCACAAATCGGTCAACGTACGCAAGTTACACGTTTGTAGATCGCTGAAATCCTTCACGATTGTCGTCAAACTGGTCGACTTAGACGGTTATAGTTCTTATTATTATGACGAATTTTTTACTGATTCTCCTATAAATTGGGGGCAAGCGAATTATAACTTCACGGGGCGGTCAATTTAAGCGAGTAAATTGTCTTAAAAGTTGTCAATTTAGACGCTTACAATCGTATGATGGATTGGTGCAATAATGGTGGATGCGCCGGGTATAAATTTATTCTTCAAGTTCATAAATAGAGTTTAAACCCTAGAATCGATGGAATTCACAAAATAGTCAATATAGACAAGTAGTTCATTTATAAATTTCAAAACCGGTCGTTATAGACGATGATTTTGATCGATTTACCTCAAAAATTTCAACAACGTGGTCAATATATGCGGGTCAATTTGTAAATTATAAAACGCCTTCTTTATGTTTTTCGTTTAGTCTAGTAAGAGTGGTCGATATAGACAATTATAGTTTTAACTGTGGTGGAAAAATGTTGGATTTTCAGCAGATTTTGAGTTTTCGGTGTTAAATTGAAATGATTCAAAAGCGGTCAATATTTATAAGTGACTTATTTGTAAACTGTAACGGTATCCATTTTTTGGCCATAAAAGTGGTCGACTTAGAAGATTATTGTTAGTTTTATTGCGGAATTTTGAAATTTACTCCGATTTTTCGGAGACAAAATTCGAATTATTCAATAAATGGTCAATATATCCAAGTAATTTACTTGTAAACTATAAAATAACTTTATGATTGTTGTAAAAATGGTCAACTTAGACGGTTATGGTTGTCTTCGTGGAGCGGTCAATTTAAGTGAGTAACGAGCTTAAAAGTGGTCAATTTAAACGATATAGTCTTATGATCGAATGAATACGTATGTGGTACAATAATGGTGGATGCGCCGGGTATAAATTTATTTTTCAAACTCATAACTTTCCTTTGGAATTTCGTCAAATTTTGTAAAATTGAAATCATTCAAAGCGTTCACAAGTGACTTATTTATCAACTGTTTCTATGCCATAAAATTGGTCAACATAGACGATTATACTTGTTACTGTTCAGAAGAATATTCAACTAATTTTTCTCTAAATTTAGAGTATTTGATTTACAAAACGGTCAATATATACGAGTAATTCAGTTGTTAATAATAAAATTACTCCACAATGTTTTATTTTAATTGTTGTAGAAGCGGTAAATTAAACAGTTAGAGTTTAAATTACAAATTTTTAATTGATACTGCGTAATAATGGTGGATGCGCCGGTTGGAATTGATTTTTTTAATGACTTTTCTTCAACTTTTCAATGGTTTTACTTTAAATTGTAGTCAATGAAGCTGGATTAATTCACAAAACGTTGAATATACACAAGTAATTCAATTGATTAAGTTGTTTAGTTGTAAATTCCTGCCTTTTATTGATCACTGAATATCATAATTTTGAGTGTCAAGCGGTCGATATACACAAGTAAATTATTTATAAACTGTGTAAAAGCATTCCTATGTTGTCTATTTGTTGTAAAAATGGTCGATTTAGACGGTTATTATTGATACATATTGCTGATGATGTTGTTTAATAAAAAGTAAGGTCAACTTAGATGGTTGAAGTTTTAAAATTAATACGAATTTTCAAATGATTGCTGTTTAATCATTTTTTATGCAAATTTTATCTGGTTTACTTCAGATTTACACAAGTAATTTAACAAATTCTGTTGATTAATTATAGTGTACCCTTTGATGTAGGTTAATAATTCGAGTATGCATTCAAATTTCGATCGGTCGATATACACAAGTGATTTATTTGTAAACTATGTAGAAGGCATCTATTTGTTTGTTATAAGAGTGGTCGATTTAGACGGTAATTGTTATTTTTATTATTAATACAGATTTCTGATGATGTGGTATAATAATGGTGGATGCGCCGGGTATACGTCCCATTCATTGACTAGAATGTTGAATAGCGTCCGTTTGGAAATAACAATAAGCGTTCACATTTAATTATTCGATCTGTCTGGAAGTCTAAACTGGAATCCAACAACTCTATTCTACTACTACAACTCTCTACAACCATTTTATCGAACAAATCGATAGCACAATTATACGCGAGAGTATCCCGAAATTGACATGGTACCCTTTATGTTGGAATTCCAAGCTTTTCTCCCTTTTTCCACTAATACTCCTCCATTCCTAATTCATCTATCCGTATTTCTTAATACAACACAACTATCATCATAAAATTAGATGTGAAATTAGAAATTTGACCAATAAAAACGTTGGCATCGTGTCGATTCATCTCACGATTTCTGTGTCGTCCAACATACCGACAATAAAAGAATTGAACGTGATGAGAAAATCGACAATAATAGATTTTTATTCAACGACATCAATTCAATACACATACAATCATGTGAACATTTAACGGCATACGTGGCCAATTTAACAACAATTCAATTTGATATCCCGATAGTTTTACTTTTTTTTAATGTAAAATTAAACATACAGATCAAGATTGAATTTCGAAATTGTCACACAGTTGGAATTATAAAGTTTTCTTGTTTTGAACAGTACACGCAAACATTTCCACACAGGATATAACACCGGGAAATTAAAGGAGAAGCGTGTCGGCTACCGACGGGGGGTGGTAATGCTGAAAATAAATGTTGATACATTTTAGTTATATTCCAAACGCAAATTAACCCCATGTACACGTGTTATAACTGTTTAACACGACAATCAAATAAAGTAATAATATTTGTACTGATAATCCACGTTCATTATCCGTTTAAATGATAATACAACGGAAAAAAAAACGGAAAATTCGTTTGTATTTTTGTATAATAACCGAATTTCCAACCCTGCCTCTATTTAAACATAATTTATTTACAATAAAATTAACGTCACGTCCCTAGCATATTTTCTTTTGAGGCCAGGCAAACGAACCGGCCCTCCTGCAATGGAAATTAGACTGAAACTTGCAGATTCTGAAATTAGATGATCTCTCCCCGGTTGTTATTGTTGTGGAAACTGTACCGAAAAAAACACACACACACACCAAACAAACCAGTCTCTCAAGAAAAGGGCGTGTTCTAATTTGGCCAAGGGTTAATTTCGTGCGTGTATCTGTAGCCGGCTTGATTGATTGATAGTTGTAGTATTGTCCCGAATAGGGGATGAATAATTACTAAAATTGATGACGACGACTTGAGGAAAAATAAATAAATTGTAGCGTCTTGAAGATATTCAACCCCCGGTAATCTACTTTACGAAAAGAGCAATTGAGAATCCGACAATTATCCAAAAATAATTTTAAATGAGCTTCATTTATTGCAAATTTTCGAACAGGAGCATATCCGGGAATAAGTTTGCGCAATTTTCTCAACCCATAGGAGAATATTTGGGTGATTCTTGGTCGTTTTATGGGTGTTGTTGTTGGGCGAAAATCGCGATATTGTTCAAAAAAAAGGGACTAAAACCATCGATGAGCTACGGGGTCCAACTTTCGCTAAAATATTCTGAGGACCATCCTAGAAATCCCCGGAATATTTTTCGATTGCTCGTTAAATATTATTCACCCTTAAATTACGCACAGGTGCTGGATTAGAAGTATGCAGTTTCATTATTAATTGATAAACGATTTGAAAAATATTTTGAGGATTTATATGAGAGTCTCTAGGGATAATTTTACCCAAATTTGAACCTCGTAGCTCATCGTGAAGTTTGTCAAAAACTCGTTCTAGGTAACCGTTTTAAAACCGAGCAAAACACGTCAAATACTGAAGGAGCACATTTTTTTTTTGAATTTTTGGATTTCCATCTATAACTCAAAATTCCGACAAAATTTACCAAAATATAGATTGATATGCTCTTTATTTTTCATTAAAAAATGATCGTTCCACAAAATTTCCATTTTTTATTGAATTCCAGTTGGGCCCTTTTAGGGTCCCGCTCCCTTTTCGTGGCAAATTTACAATCTTCGTTCGATAGCCTTATGAGAAATCAGTCGAGAGGCCATCAAATTGCCCTTCATCCTGTTTAAAATTTCGAAAAGCTTGATCCTTTTAGACCCTGTTTTTTGAAAAATGGAAAAGGGAATTAAAACTGGTATGGTTTATTTCTCTAGGTTTAACTTGTCTTGATCTCCCTATAGCGTTTCAGTTCATTTTATTGATTGAACGACGAGTAAAACGTCGAATTTTCCAAATTTCTTGGACTTATTTCTGTAAAAATTTGTATTTTGAATTGAATGAGATATGCCCCATTTCGGTATCTTTTGTCGTTTTCGAGATATTTTTAATGGAAAATTACACGTTAAATCATTCTAATCGCTTTATGAATGCGGTTAATTGTTGAAATCAACTTTCAAATGATCTACGAGGCCCAAATTTGCTCAAATAACTTCAATCTTACCTGTCGATCCGATACGAACTGCCCAACTTGGCTGCCACCCTCCACCCGGCTATTAACCGGTGATTTACCGCCGACAAGAGCTGGAATTGCGCATGCCAGTGGTCATGGTGTGTGGTTGAATTAACGGCTAGACAATTTTTCTGCTGCAACAATGCAAAAAAGCCCAATTTAGTTAGTGTTTTAGTAACCGTCTTGTCGTAACAATAATTCGCCTCGTTAGAATTCCGCGTGTGTAAACGATGTGCCTGTAGCTGTGCATACTGATCAGTAAGAAATAAGTAACAGAAGGGACGAAAGTCAAGTTGATTTCAATGTTATTATGATCTATGGTGACACACGGTCTTTGGTTTAACTATTATAAATTCACGATGAATCTGTCGTGTAGTCTCAAAACAAATAAATTTCGAGACCGATGAGAGGGGAAAGAACGCCGTTCGAATAAAGGGCTAATTCGAAATATTCCATTCAATCATCATCGATTGACTTCATTCTACATTCGCTTTCATTCTATTTTTCCTCATCCCTACTGCGTTTTTTTCTCTATCGTCTTTATTTAAATGGAGTATTCAAATATTTTCCCGTCATTATCGCGCCCCGTACGCCGAATATCTTCTTCCACTCGATTTAAATTGTAGGCGCTTTGTTTTTTGTCCTGATAATTTCAAGATAAAAATTACGCTACAAATCCAGCTAGAGTGTTGATTGTTGAATTTTTTAAAAGAACACCACAATCTGTGGATTTTCCCAAATTAACTATTGAACGAATTGAAGCGAAATCAAGATTTTCGTGGTTTATTGTCGATTTATTGCAACACCCTCACCGCTCATTCGATAGAACAAGTGATGGACAATGTGACGAGAGCGGTCAGTCGATTCCACCCTCTCTAGAGGGTGCAATTCCGACATCGTCTATCTGGCGATTCATCACATTTTCATTCTTTAGTTTCATTTTGCATTAAAGGCAACAATTTCTCAAACCGGCGGTGGTTATTGTTAGGTCTTAAGTGCAATAGATGGTGCATCATTTTTTATTCGACTCACTGTTGTTTTTATACTTTTTAACAAACAAAAACAAATCGATTGTGAAATATTTATGAGACAACACAAAATGATGATGTATGATACTTAAAATGGTTGAGAGGGATGAAAGAGGGCTAAATTTATGCAAATTTAATTCGATTTTATTCGATAGCAATTGAACTGGAAACTATAATTTCGTTTAAGTTGGATACTTGCCAGATTTCGCGATTTGATTAATTCGTATCAAAAGTATTGGAATAGTTTCAAGATTGTGTTGGGGTTGTAGTGTTTTTAATTATTCAAATTTACAGCGAAATTCTGCGCTCGTTTCAAGTGTTTACAATAAAAATTCAATTCAACATTTATAATTACAATACGGAGAAATTTGAACTGTATTCTGTAACTTTTCAACGAAAATTAGTAAGGTCGAAAACAGGAACTGCAAGTTCAAAAAATTTCAAAAAATTACCACAGTTTAGCAGTATTCTGGACTCCATGTGTTCCAAATTTAGGGAAAATCTGGTATCTAGTTTTCGAAAAAAAAACATAAAAAACCTAATAAAGTTCAGCCTAATAAACAAGAATTTACAGCCTTTTATTTCTAATTATTGTCCCCCAAAATTTTCGGACAAATCACACAGAAGTGTTGTTTTAGTGATTTCAACTGTAGGCAAATTTTGGACTTATTGGGCATTACTCAAAATTATTAAATCTTGTATGATCATAAATAAAAGACAATTTGGACGTTTTAAGTCGAATTTCAAGCGGATATTTTGACTTAAACAGCGGTATTCTCTAATTTTCTGGCAACTTGTTACCATGACAACACTCGGTACTTCGCACGGACCTATCTCACTCTTCACAATTCCAATACTGATATAATTAAAAAGAGACAACTATAGAACAGCTTATTTAAAAGTGACATTCAGCATCCTGCGTTGTTATGCTAATCAAACGTCAAAAAGTTAGAGAATACCACCAAAATATACTCCTTGACAAAAAATTGAAAACGCGCAGTAATGTTTCCAACGAAATGACAGGATAGTTGCGCAGTAACCTGCGCATTAGGTCTTTTATCGGTAAATTGCACTTTCATAATCACCTATTGCACTTTAATAGTCACAATTTTAGGGATAAAACCCTTGCACCCCTTTTACGCATCTATACTGCAACGGATTTTCTAAAAAAATATGGAAACCGCTAGATTAATGTTTACAATTTTGCAAAACTTTAAACGGAATTTCTATTGTTTCCACCCTACATCAGCCAATTAAAATCGAACCGTACTGATTTATAACCATTGATTTAGAAGCTAACAATAATTTTACAAATAAATTATTGTTTTAATTTTCCCATCATTATTATTATTATTAGATAAATGTGTAATTGGTATAATAAATTATAAGTACATTGTAATATTTGATAACAAATTTCGTTAATTACAGCTGATTATACCGCTTAATTCCAATTCAAATACAATCGATCCAATATCAAGGATTTGATTACAACGTTTATCACTTACCCCAAACAACAATTGCGGATTTTCCGATTTTTTCCCCAAATCCAATACCGCCCCTATCATCACAAATGCAATTGTAAATTTCAACCCTTATATGATTCCCGATATTCAGCGAATGATTAAACGTTGTCTTAGAACGTCTAAGGAACGGTTTAGCATAAACTACCCCTACTGTTGTTGTTGTTGTTGCCGTTACAAATACCGAGGGTTGTACTTAATTAAAGTCCACCAGGATGCCAACACGTCAACGATTGTGGAGATTTCAAGGGAGGGGTGTGATCTTATAACTTTCCACGATTGCTGCATGCATACTGAGAGTGCAATTATTGCATTCTCACCCTTAACTGTACAGTCTTAAGAGATTCAACAATAAGACGAATTAAGAGGGCCAAGTTTTAATTATTTGTGGAAGAATCTCGCGAATCTTTAACTAGTAGAATATGGATAAGGGGTGGTTTAATAGTTGATGATGATGGTGATGATGATGATGGTACTCAGGTGGGGTGTCTGCAAATTAAACGTCCGAATTCATTAAGGCCTGTTAGTGCCATTAAGGGGTAATGTTAGAAATTATAATCGGAACTATTTTTATTACAGGGGTAGTATGGAATTTCGACTTCTGTACTCATAATTTTCACAGTCAAACAAGTTTTTTAATCCAACTGAACTGTCAATCAAGTGTTATATTAAAACACCCCTTGCAACTGTGAGTTTGTGTGTGAATAATTCGTTGGAATTATTATTGAATTTGTACAAAAGAAAAATACACACCCTAAGAATTTCCACAAAATTTAAGACTCTACAAAAGTGATTTTCCGCTTGTTACATCTGATAAAATTACATATATGGGTAAAATTTCGATTTATCTGCAGTAATAATTCAAGAAAACTACATCGTAGAACAACAAGCAAACTTAATTGTATGCAGTCATATAGATGGGGTGGAGGAAAAAATGGAAATTCTCTGATTTCAAAGACAATAACGTATGTTACCCCCTCTTCTGTTAACGTTCAGTGTATTGATATAATTCCAACCCCTAGCCGTATACAGTTAGAGAATTTATGCAAATCCAGATCTTCCTCTTATTGTTAACAAACGGAGTAGAAGATATGAATGATTATCAACGTATATAAGGGGTGTAGACACACATATACACATATAAAGAAACAATAGTTCACCACCTAAATGTTGTAATATTCGAAAATATTGAAATGCGCCATTATTTAGAAAATACAACAATAGTGCTTTAATCTAGTACTTTATCACCACCATTATTTTTTATTATTATTATTATTATTATTTAAGGGAAGATACTTGATGTTAAAATTCCGCACCCCTCGTTGTTGTCAATCAAAATGTGTTGTTGCAATAGTTGCAGTCGTTTATATAAAATTCTAGAGGGTAGTTTTACAAGTAATTTACATTGAAGATGAGTGCTCCACCAACATCATATTTTTTTACTTCCATTAAAAAAAAATAACAATACAAATGAAGTGAATGAATGACTCATCCCTTATTCGTAACAATACGAACAATCAGGCCTCCTTTTACTACCATCAAGATGTAAAAACTGGATGTTGCCTCTTAATGGAATGATGGAATTTGTCTTTTTCTCTATTCCTTTATTACTTCAAGATCCACCCCCTGTGTATGTTCCCTTTTATTATCATTAAATGTGATTGTGTGTCGTACACAAAGAGTCGATCGTGTTTTAACAGTTGAACTAATCAGAAATTATTAGTGGTTCTTAATTTTTCTTCTTGATTAGAAGGCAAAAATTAGGGGTAGATTCGGTTGGGTAATTGACAACATATTGAAGAAATTGTTGTAGAATGGAATGAATGTTCACCCTTATACCACAAAGTCTGATGTCGTTTATAAATGGTGGAGTTTGGAAGGTTTATCCCTTGACGATTTAGGGGTTGTTCCAGGCTGTCTGTATACTTTGATATACGAGTACACCCTTGAAGGTGAAATTCTTGAAACAAGAAGAATTTCCGGATTGCTGAGAGATCTGCAAGGTGATCGCATTTCTTTCTGAGTGCTTCTAAGAAATGTTGAGACTGCATACTTCTCAAAAATCCGCAGGATAATCTTATTTCTAAATTTATCAGTGTGTAAGTCTCAGAAATTCTCAGAAGACTGATTCTTTAATTCGGTCTTCGTCATTAATTCGATCTTCATTAAGGTCTTCTCTAGGTTCTTCCATATGACTTTTCAGAAACTTGCGGGAGAATCATTTTTCTGGCTTTATCAGTGCGTGCTCCTTAATTTATTAACGCGCACTTTTCAGTAACTCAGAAGACAGGAGTCTTTGTTATTTCTGATTCTCCTATTCTGATTTAAGGAGGACTTCGTAGTCTTCAGAAACCTATAGGAGACTAATATTTCAATCTGCGCCTCTTACTAATTTGGAAGACAAAAGTCCTTACAATTAGTATCTCTTAGAAATAGTCAAGGAGTGATTCTCTTCTTTTGACTTAGATACAACTTCTTACTTCTTGAAAATTCGTAGGAAAATCATTTTTCTGGACTTATTGGTGTGTGCTTCTCAGTAATTAAAAAGGCGAAAGTTCTTACTGTTTCTTAGAAGACTGATTTCATTATTTTAACTTAAAGGAAGACTTCACAGAAACCCAAGAGAGCATCATTTTTCTGAACTTAAGTGGGTAGCTCTCAGTAACTCAGAAGAGTTATTAATTCTAATGCTATTAATTCTCGGAGGATTCATTCCTATATTTGGATTTAAAAAAGACTTTGTATTTCTTAAAAACCTGTAAAACAATCATTTTTCTAAACTTAGCAATGCTTCCTAGTATCTTAAAAGACAAGTATCCTTGCTATTTCTCAGAAATTCTAAGAAGACAAATACTTTCATTTTAACTGAAAGAACACTTAATTCTTCTCAGAAACCGACCGAAGAATGTTTTTTTTTAATTTATTAGTGTGGACTTTTCGGTAACTCAGAAGGTAAGAGTCTTTGTTATTTCTCAGAAGGCTGATTCTCCTACTCTGACTTAAGAAAGATTTCGTAGTCTTCAGAAACCCATAGGAGACTCGTATTTCAATCTGCGCCTATCACTAATTTGGAAGACAAGAGTCTTCTTCTTAGAAATAGAAGGGACTGATTCTCTCATTTTGTCTTAGAGAAGAGTCCGTACTTCTTGAAAACCTGTAGGATAATCATTTTCCTTAACTAATTAGCATGTGCTTCTCAGTCACGAAAAAGGCAATAGTTGTTATAGTCTCCCAGGAGACTGATTTCATCATTTTAACCTAGGGAAGACTTTATACTCCACAGAAACCTAAGGAAGAATCATTTTTCCGAACTAATCAATGGGTCTAATCAGTGTCTCAGAAGATAAGATTCTTTGCAATTCCTCAGAAGATTCATTCCTCCATTTGCACTTAAGAAAGACTTCCTTCTTCTTGAAAACCTGTAGGAGAATCATTTTTCTGGACTTATCAATGCTTCTCAGAAAACTTTGCTAATTCTCAGAAATTTTCAAAACACTGATGCTTTCTTTTTTATTTACTAGGATCGTTTTTAAGATCTTACAACTATCGAAACTCTCGTAAAAATTATTTTATTCCCAGATTTCTACAATTGTTCTTCTAAAGTGGCTGTAATGCGGCAATTGGGTAAAGTTTCATATCAACACAAACAAATACGCGGTTCGATTAATACAAAGCGTATTTGGGTTGGGATTTAATTTAAATTAGCCTTCCAGCCATTTGTTTCAAAATTCAACACGATAAATCAATTAATGTTTCATTGATAAGAAAGAAAAAGAAATAGAAATAATGCAATTTGCAGGACTTGACTTATCGTCTAGCTACAATTGCTGACCGTTACCAATAGTCGTTAAATTTAATATAACACCACTTTGTCATCGAAAAATATCGATGACTGCAAATTCTAGTTTGTAAGGCATCAGGTGAATATTGACACGCAACCCCTAAAGTTACCATTTTCTCTCTCTTACACCAACATTACTATTAATCAATACGTTAATATGTAGCTTTAGGTTATTTATGTGTTCTTGTAAATAATTCGAATACTGACTTGAGGCTATTCGAAAAGAACCCACCCTAAGTGTATTAAATACCCCTCACCAACAAATAATAATAATAATTCAAATAACAATACTAAAACAAATTTTTCCACCGAAAAACCCCAAGAGTCGACGTTCATTCAGATCATCCCCCTTTTACAAAACGTAAACGATAAATCTATTTGTTGTATAACAAATAGATGGTGGTATTTAAAACAATTGCAATGTCCTGGTATCACCCTTACCCATCTATACTATCCCTAGAGGTAGTACAACTACCCTCTATACATTTATACATCAAACACTACCCCTTATTAAATACGATAAATTTTCGAAGATTTTAATTTTATAATTGCCCTACCGACTTATTTACATTTCATATACATACATTTGTGTAATTTATTTATAAGACTTGCGGCTATGAAAAATACAAAAAACAACCCCTATTTTTGTCAATTATCAACAGTCGAAGTGTTATTGATTACACAACCGTTTATAACAAATAATATAAAGATTGTCTAGTCTTTACACGGACTGGCTTTAGTTACCTTTCATCGATTAAAACTTGAGAAACATGATAATGGTTTTCCGATAATTAAAATTTTTTATATTGGACAATATTGTAAATCTAATCGAAAAATGACCCCATCTTGGACAAATCGATTGGTGTTGCAACTTTTAATAGAGAATCAATGAAAAATTTACTGTAAATTTTAAATATTTTGCGCAAAGAGTTTGTAGTTAGAACAAAATAAACCGGTTACAGATCAGTACAGACATCTCTGGCACAATTCTGAAAACTTCAGCCGATTTATTACAGAAATCAATATTTAATTTGATTGTAACCGATTCAAAATAATGCTGAAAATAGAATTGCACCTGAAATTTAGGCAACACAAAATACATCTTTGTATGCAATTGCAGAGTCGACTATAGTTATTTTCATCAACATCAATTAAATTTAGCCCAAATCTTATAAAATTTCTTTTTTTTAGTGATGAAAACGACATTTATTCAAATTTTAGCAAGAGTAAGTACAGTTATTTAATATAAAATTATGAATTATGTATTCTAACCCGTTTATTACTGATTATTTCGAATTTCCCGCCTTATCAATGAGCAATGCAGTGTGATACGTAGGCAACACAAAATACACTTTGCCTATTATGTGAAAATCACAATTGCCATTATTGCAATTCTTTTTATAGATATCAGTTAAAAGTCGCGCAAACTTCAGTATTTCTTCCGTTTAATTACAGGAAATGCAGCATATTCAAATTTTAACAACAGTAAATCTTGAAGTTTTGAATTATCTGCCAACTAAGAAACGATTAGTGACATTTTCATGTTTGCGTTGGTAGCAATGACAGACTAAATTATTAATCATTTAGTATGTCACAAATATAACCTCAAAGTTTAGTACCTATTTTAATTAATGAGGTACCTAGAGTGCGCATCCCGTCGAAAAACGTGTCCACGTATGGTGGCAGACATCTTGGATATATCGCCTTGGTAGACCAGGGCTTGAGAAAAGGAGATCCCTATTGAACGACACCCTCATAAGTTAGAAAGTGTGAGGACTAACTATCAAAATTTCCCCATATGAGGACCAAATTGGTCTTATACAAGAATAGGGGATGCACCCTCTACTACCTCATTTGATCAATGCAATGAGGTAGTAGATTGTTGCTTTGCTCGCTTGTCGCTTCTATCGTTGTTTTGAAAAGAGTGACCAATTTTTTAGCGTATGTGAAGCAACCTTTTAATAAATCCACCAAAAACCATCAGACCAAAAATAAACGGTTAATTTTCGTAGAAAATCGGATGAAAATGGTGGAGGCGCCAGGCAAATTTCACCTCTAATTAACACACTTCTCGCATCTCGCTTCTTGCTCCCATCGCTTGTAGCTTCTATCGCTTTTATCGCTTGTCGTCTCTATTGCTAGCCGCTTATATCGTTTCTCGCCTCTATCGTTTCTATCGCTTGTCGCTTCAATCGCTTCCATCGCCTGTCGTTTCTATCGCTTTAACGCTTTTATCGCTTGTCGCTTTCATCGCTTGTCGCTTCCATCGCTTGTCGCTTTTATCGCTTGTCGCTTTCATCGCTTGTCGCTTCTATCGCTTGTCGCTTCCATCGCTTGTCGCTTTTATCGCTTGTCGCTTTCATCGCTTGATCGCTTCCATCGCTTGATCGCTTCCATCGCTTGTCGCTTCTATCGCTTGTCGCTTCTATCGCTCTCATCGCTCCCATCGCTTGTCGCTTCTATCGCTTCCATCGCTTTGATCGCTTGTCGCTTCCATCGCTTGTCGCTTCCATCGCTTGTCGCTTTTATCGCTTGTCGCTTTCATCGCTTGTCGCTTCCATCGCTTGTCGCTTCCATCGCTTGTCGCTTTTATCGCTTGTCGCTTCTATCGCTTCTATCGCTCCCATCGCTTGTCGCTTCCATCGCTCTTATCGCTCCCATCGCTTGTCGCTTCTATCGCTTCCATCGCTTTGATCGCTTGTCGCTTCCATCGCTTTAATCGCTTTTATCGCTTTTATCGCTTTCATCGCTTCTATCGCTTTTATCGCTTTCATCGCTTGTCGCCTCTATCGCTTTCATCGCTTTCATCGCTTGTCGCTTCCATCGCTTTCATCGCCTGTCGCTTTTATCGCTCTCATCGCTTCCATCGCTTGTCGCTTCCATCGCTCTTATCGCTCCCATCGCTTGTCGCTTCTATCGCTTTCATCGCTTCCATCGCTTGTCGCTTCCATCGCTTGTCGCTTTTATCGCTCAGATCGCTCCCATCGCTTGTCGCTTCTATCGCTTTCATCGCTTGTCGCCTCTATCGCTTGTCGCTTTCATCGCTTGTCGCTTCCATCGCTTGTCGTTTTTATCGCTTGTCGCTTCTATCGCTCCTATCGCTCGGATCGCTCCCATCGCTTGTCGCTTCTATCGCTTTCATCGCTTGTCGCCTCTATCGCTTGTCGCTTTCATCGCTTTCACCGCTTTTCGCTTTTATCGCTTGTCGCTTCTATTGCTCTTATCGCTCAGATCGCTCCCATCGCTTGTCGCTTCTATCGCTTCCATCGCTTGTCGCTTCCATCGCTTTCACCGCTTCAATCGCTTCTATCGCTTGTCGCTTCTATCGCTTGTCGCTTTAATCGCTTCTCATCGCTTGTCGCTTCTATCGCTTCGATCGCTCCCATCGTTTGTCGCTTTAATCGCCTGTTGTTTCTATCGCTTGTCGCTTCTATCGCTCCCATCGTCTGTCACTTCTATCGTTTGTCGCCTCTATGGCTTCCATTGCTTCAATCGCCTGTCGTTTCTATCGCCTATCGCTTCGACCGCTACCATCGCTTGTCGCTTCGATCGCTCCCATCGCTTGTCGATGCCATAGCTTGTCACTTCTATCGCCTGTCGCTTCTATCGCTTGCCGCTTTTATCGCTCCTCGCTTCTATCACTTCTCGCTTATATCGCTTTTCGTTTGTCGCTCCTATCTCTTTCTAAATGATTAACACGTATCTAAAATTATGCATTAGTGTGATAATGGTTGGCCAAAAGAAACGGAGAAAATTTTATAAAATTAAAGATTTGTTAATAAAAGATGGTATAATTTTCTTTGATGATCGTGTAATTGTACTTTAAAAAGATATGTTGAATCAAATTCATGGTAAAGCAAATTTGGGAATTCCTAAATGTAAGCAGCGCGCTCGAAAATTATTATATTGGCCTGACATGAATAGCATGATTGAAAATTTTGTAAATAATTGTCTAATTTGTAATAAGTTGAAAAGATCAAATGTTAAAGAACCTTTAATTGATCATGGCGTCCCTAAAGAACTTGTATGTGATAATAATCCATTTAATAGTTGTCATTTCAAAAATTTTGCTGAGAAATATAATATAGAACTAAAATTGATCAGTCCTCATCAAAGTAATGGTTTAGCAGAAAATGGGGTAGAAATAAACATAATTAAATTAGGTTTATCTACCTTTTCAATGCTTTTTATTAAATCACTAAATTATACCTGAAATTTAGGCAACACAGAATACACATTTATATACAAGGGCTACTAGATTTTCAAGTACAGAAAGTGTTGAGAAATCAAATTGGCTTTGCTAAGATGCCATAGCTTTTTTTATAGATATGAACTAAACGTAGCGCAAATTTCAACAATTCGAATTTTGACTATTCTTTTGTTGAATTATTGTGACACAATCTTATAAATATCGAATATTTAGAGATTTTTTGGCTATTTTATAGAGGTTTGGCATAAAATAATAAAAATAATTACCATTTTTGAACTGGAAAAGTGCCTCTTCTCTTTACAACGCACCAACTGACATCTGTCATTTATAGTTAAGAACTACTCAATAGATGTCGCTAGTAGAAGGGTGTATTTGGTGTTAGACAAAAACAGATTGATCCCAACATGAAACCGACATCACGATAAAAAAAATGTGATTAATTCCCTATTTATTGTAATTTAAATAATTGACAAAACAAAAAAATAAATTATAATAATGTTTCGTCGAATAGAATTCGTTAATTTCGTGCCAATTTTAATTTAATAATTGTGTTATGTTGAGAAAAAACTACAACAAAGTTGGCTTTGCTTTGAAGATACATAGACAACTGGATTTTGTCAATATTTTTTCTTGAAAGCAGAAAAAAAACCACCACTAGAGTAAGTTGATTTTTCTAATTTTCCGAGTTTTCTGTGGAAATTTTCAATGTTCGATCGATTTGTGTTTTTTCGTTAAAATTAGTTGAATAAATCGAATTATGATAAAGCCGCTTGTCTGTTTGAGGGTGAAATTAGGTTAGCGGCCAGTTCGTTTGTTACAAGCGGTGCTATAAAGGGGTGGTTTGATTAATCGTTTGTTTGTTCTTTTTTCTAGGTTGTACGTAAAAATAGTCGAAATAGTTGCCCTAAATCGAATTTAAACAACCGTTATTTATAATGTAGTAGAATTAAATTGTTTGAATGTTGAGTGGTTTATTTTTGTCTAAAAATAAAAAAAAACGTATGTCCAGACGGATTTAGAACGATTACGAAAATCTGCTTGGGTCCACAGACAATGGTCGGGCGAAATTGTCGGTTTTAATGAGAATATCCGGCTGTAGATTGAAAGAGAAATGTCATCGTCACGGCCGAGTTCCTGTTCGAAAACCTCCGATGGTAGCGGCGGCGGCCACCAACGGCACAGTTCGTCCGCTTCGACCCACCACCGGTCCGATTCCGGCCACAGTTTCGACTCCGACTACTACCAACAACAACAACAGAAGAAACTGGGCCACCATCGCTCTAAATCCGGCGTCAACGAGCACGAATCCACCGGATCTCAATGTAATCAAAACAAACAAAAACCACCAGATAATCAATCGAATTTGTTCCAGTATCGAATCGAGTCGATTTCCGATCATCGCAGACGCTCCAACAGACGCATTGCAACCGTCCAACTTCACTGTATCCGTTACGGAACGACGGCTCCAATTCGGACAATCTCCAACCGGAACGGGAGCCGATTCGGTTCGATGTGAATCTAGTCGGAGCACCGCCAGAAGTCGAACAATTAGTCAACAATATCAAACAAGTAGCCGAATCGTTCCTGTATCATTGGAAAACGTTCCCAATTAGTAAAATTGATTAGAAATTCAATAATTATCATTAATTTCCTAGTAAAATTACGGTAAATTTTAGTTCTACCAACGCCGGTATCACAGTGCGATTCGTTCCCGACATCGCAATACTCATCGGATGGTTCATTGGGGCGGTGTAAGACCAAATATCATCTGCGCGATCTGTTCGTAACGCCATCGTTCGATGAATTGGACGCTGTAGCGGTGGATTGTAAGGGTGAACCGAGACGTTTGACTGGTAAACAGTTGGAATACATAAGGGAACGGGGGTATGTCGATTTGATTAAACAAAAATCCTGTTAATTATCCAGAATTATTATTTTTATTGTAATTGATTTAAAAAATCGAAAATTTTGTGTAAAGCTTGCACAAGGATAAGTTCGGAAAACCGAAACGATTGAATCAACAACAACTCGAATCGATTAAACGAAAGGGGTATGTTTCAATTATTATCATCTGTATTATTATTACATCTATTTCTATTACTATCCTTCTTATTGTTAATTATTTTAAATTAATTGTAATACTGTTAATTGTTGGTCTAGATGATGTTTTTCTGGATGATTTGGTGGCTTGATATTTAAATTTTAGATGATTATCATTGTTTTAATTGGCTGTATTGTGTCGAAATTGTTTTTGTTTCTTATTTTTGTTTTCTGTGCTTTTAATTTGTGTTTATACAGAAATTTTCAAATTTTGTTGATTTGGTAATGAACGAAAACAATTTACAAAATTAATGTGCAAGTTTTACTGTAATTACTTCAATTTAGACATAATTAAAATATGAATTATTGTAGAATTTGGTTGCAGTAATCACAGTCTAAATTTGGTTATTTTCGCTATAAATTTCAACAACTTTATTGATTTAAACAAGATTTTTATTGCATTTTTAACGATTATTGCACTAAAGCTTTCAAAATCGTAAAAAAATCAATTTAGAATCCACCATTTCGGTCATTTTCAGTAAACATTGATGAAACTTTCAGTTTTTTCAATAATTTTACGAATACAGGGTGAGCCAAGATAATGGGACATTAGAAGTTCTAATTGATGAAACAAATTTGGTATATTCTATTGCTGAATTATATGAGAAATCCTAGTGTTTGACGAGTGATTTCTAACTTATTTTGGGGATTTATAGCAGGGTCTCGGGGGTCGTTTTACCCAAATTTGAACCTCGTAGCTCTTCGGCAAATTGGCCAAAAACGCTCAAATGAATTACTCAAGGATCCCCACATATTTTTTCCCATATTTATTCATTTTTTTCTAGAATAAATGCGAAATATTTGTACTCGTTTCAGGGTAAAATGAAGAAAAACCAAAAAAATCGAGATTGTGACCAACATTAAGTCATTTTTAGAAGGAAACATTCCCAGGTGTCCCCTCCGATTTTAATCAAAGTTGGATGTTATTCTCCATCAAATTTTAACAATAAGAAATGCATGTTTTGATAGAAAAGCACTATTTATGAATTAAAACATAAAGATAATAAAAATAGTAAAGTTTTCCATTCAAATATGGTTGAGGGGCGGTTACCCCCTAAACGTAATATTTCGAAAAAATCCAAAAACAGGTTTCTTCTACTTTTTCGTCTTCTTTCGAAAGACATTAGTTTCGTCAAAATCCAATGAATAGTTCTTGACTTATAGCAATTTTCTTATTTTCAACCCCTATAACTTGCACCCTAATTAACATTTCGATATGCAAACAATGGGTTTCTACATTATTTTTCATCCTGAGAACAATGCCGTTTGTCCCGTTTGAATATTTTAACTGGAAGTATGCGAAATTTGAAAAGTACCCCATTTGAATCAAAACTTTGAGTGGCGATTTCACCCCCTAGATATGTTTTTCCGTCGATCAAAAAAAAAACATGCATCTCTTAGAATTCGATGGAGAATAACATCCAAATTTGATTAAAATCGGAGGGGGACACCTGGGAATATTTCCTTGTTAGTCAAATCGAGTGTTTTTGGCCAACTTCCAGTTGAGCTACGAGGCGCAAATTTTACTCAAAAATTCTCCAATAAATCGTGAATTGTTTTCAATTTTTCTCCAAATAATAGGGCTGCTCCATATAAGCTCTATCGTTAATATTTTTTCAGGAATTTTAATTTTTGTAGAAATTTTAATTTGGTATTTTTTGAAAAATTCATATTTTAGAAACCTTTGGTGTTAAAAAATCAAAATTTCGGCTTCAAATAGTTCAAACTAAGCACTTTAATTCAAATTTTATACAACTGAAATATCTTTCACCTTCTACCTGAAATTAATACTTCTTTCAGGTGATTTGCAAACTAATATTTCGTAAAATTCCAAATTTTGATCGTCTAGCACAGCAGTTCCAAAGACATGAATTGTTTAAATCAAATTCTGTAAAATTTTGAATTTCATGAAGGGTCAAAATTCCTGAAAGATTTCCAGAAGATTTTAACAAAATTTGAACCTCGTAGCTCATGGAGAAGTCGGTTGAAAACGCCCCTTTTTCATCAATGTCACGATTTTCACCAACCAACAATGCACTTAAAGCGACAAATTTCCCAAAAATACAACCAAATTCTACTGTATTTTTCAAAAATTTGAACATAACTCGACAATATCAACGACTTACGTTCTTACCGTAAATACTACAAATACAATAATTTAATATTTCCAATTTTCTTGGTTTTTTTCCAGTGAATTTGAAGTGGATTCGTTGAATTTCCCCGGCCAAAAGCACCGTTGGCGTCTATCACAATTATTACAGAAAGGCGTTGAGAATAGTCGTGAATCATTATTGAACGATATGGCATTAGCATTACGTTTTATATTTGTAACAGCTAAAGGACGTCTATTATCGCACTTTTTCAGTATATCCGAATCGATAAAATCACTCCTCGATGGTTTATTATTAATTATTGATATACTAATTGGTATACCGAGTTTACAAGTACACAATCTCGATACGAAAATACGCGAAGAACGTACCAAATATCTAGTAGCTGAACTAATTTGTCGTGTAATATTTCAAATTAATTTAATTTTTATTAAAATTAATTTTCTAATTTTTATGTTTAGCCTGAAAATGAGGAATCTGTAGAGCATCTATGTTCCTATATACGAAAACAATTACGTCGTGCAACAATGGAGAAATTTGAAGTAACTAAAGAATGTTCCCAACCACCGGTAGCTGTACCGTATCGTTTTCGTACACCATCCGGTATTGAATTGGATTTACGTCTATGGGAACGTAATCTTATACGTAAAGTTATACCGATATTAATAAATATATTAGAACGTGAACAACGCGGTTGGTTTCTACATTTTCGTGAACGTTTAATTGCCGAATTGCGTGCTGAAAAATTACCAGATGAATATATTGAACGACAAGTCAATGATGCTGTTATGAAAGAATATTTACAGAGAGTCTATAATAGTATTTTATCAAATGCTGATATACAGAATTTAGGTGATGGTGTTGCTCAATTATTGGTACAACAAGCACAAAGTGTGGTCTTAATGCATAGGTAAGTCTACAGTATAGTTCAACAATTGGTGCCCGAAAATTGGCGATATACAGGGTGAGTGAAGAGGTTGGCCTATTAAGGGGACGAGGTAGATCTCGAGATTTTCACCGGTGAAAATGTGAGTTTGTAACTTGCGATTTCTCGCTCGTCTTTGGGACTACAACAACCGGAAATAGATTTTTAAAAAGAGCATTTCTTATAGAATTCAACGATTCGTCTGGTTCTTTAAAATGTTGATATAAATTTGAATTGCAGACGAAAATCTAACAATATGTTTTTTTCGTATGTTTGTACAATTTCTCTTATAACTTGGCCAATTTTGATTATTTTGCAAAAATTCTTGCACTGTTAGATAGCAAATAAATTTTTTTTTTTTGAAATATTTAAGAAGATTTTCCAATTTCGCCGTTAGTTTTCCGGAAAATTAAGAAAACATCTGGGAGGAGATATAAGAATTTGGGCAGTTTTTATTTTACAGCATTGATCAACCCCTTATTCGAAAGTTGATACAAAAGCCGAGGGGAATGCGAAGCCCTTTTTTTGAAATTTTGAAAATTGCCTGAATTATCGCGGAAAATTCGATTTGATTTTCTGGCACTATTTTCACTTATAAAAATTAATAATTTTGCTTTGAAATACATACGGTTAGGTAGATAATTTTATTCTCTTTCCGATTGGCCCATTATTTTTGTAAAAAATATTGATTTTTCCGAAGAAAATTGAGTGGAAATCCAGCGTCGTTATTTTACGAAGATTGCCCGCGTTACACGTAAACAGTACAGGTTTGCGTAATCGAAAATTTGTGGAATCATCGATACTCAATCCAAAACGAGACACAATTCGATTTGAAAAAATGCGCACTGTCTACCAGTATGGCGGGTTATCTTACTTGATAATACACAAACAAGGAGACTGGATTTTCATTCCATTTTCTTCGAGAAATCAACACTTTTTTACATAAATAGGCATCAATCGGAAACAGAACAAAATTATCTGCATAACCGTATTTTAAAGCAAAAATAATTTTAATATATGAAAACAATGCTAGAAAAACCAGTTGGTTTTTCCGCAATAACTCAGACAATTTTCAAATTTTCAAAAAAATTGGGTTGACATTCCGCTCGGCTTTTGTGTCAGCTTTCGAATGAGGGGTTGATCAATGCTGTAAAATAAAAACTGTGCGCAAATTCTTAAATCTCCTCCCAGACGTTATCTTAATTTTCCGGAAAACTAACGGCGCAATTGGAAATTTTGTTAAATATTTAAAAAGAACTTTCTATTTGCTATCTAACAGTACAAGAATTTTTGCAAAATAATCAAAATTGGCCAAGTTATAAGGGAAAATACGAGAAATTGTACAAAAATACGAAAAAAATATGGTGTTAGATTTTCGTTTGTAATTCAAATTTGTATCAACATTTTGAAAAACGGGAAAAACCATTGGATTCTATAAGAAATGCTCTTTTTAAAAATCTATTTCCGGTTGTCGTAGTCCCAAAGACGAGCGAGAAATCGCAAGTTACAAACTCACATTATCGCCGGTAAAAATCTTGAGATCTACCTCGTCCCCTTAAAATTAAAATCTAAATATGCAATAAAAATTACCATTCATTTTAAAATAAGAAAATATACCCCATATACCGAGGGTAGATGGAATTAGAACTTCTAATAGACCATCCTCTTGCCTCACCCTGTATAATAATCTATTAAATATTGCCATTTTTCGGCTTATTAAAAAATTATTGTTTCATTTAGAGCTGTTGAAAATGTCCAATATCGCCTCTCCAAATCTCAAGAAGACATAAAGATCCGTTTATGCACCTCATATCCGGTATTATCCCGAATTGAACCGTGGTTAAGATCGAAATTACGCCAAGCCGAATATAAATTCAGTCAAGAGAACCAATGGAGCGCCCACGAGGAGGCTTTAAGTCTATGCAATTCACAGAAATTAAACCAAACTGTTTATTTTCTAAACAGAGATCTTGCTTTTATGAGAGATGTACGTTGATTATTGTTAATTAAACAAATTAATTGATTGTTAATTACAGAGGGAACCGGCTCTATTGCGTGAATTAAGAAAAGTTAAAACACCAACACGTTCATTTTTTTGGCCAACACAAATTTGGCTACCAACAAATTGGATTGTACGTCGAAATTTCCAAGGCCAATCGGAAATTGTACCAACTGTTCTAAGTAGACAAGCAACAAGTATAACAACACCACGTTCCGATCCAAGTCAACCGGTATTTTTAGTTGAAAAAGAAATTGTACGTACAACGACCACACGTTGGCCATTATGGCGTATTTTCAATTATTTCCATCGTACTTGGTGTTGGACTTGGAATGCAATGTTCTTCTTCGGTATAATTCTACCATGGTGTAGTCCATTGGGTTTACGTGCTTTATTCTCAATAGAACCATTCATGCCCGATTTAGAATTATCGCAAATTAATGGTACTTTATTTCCACGTAAAAGTAGTTTAACGTTAACGTTATGTTCGCGTTTATTGAAATTATGGCGGCATATATCCAAATCTCGTACATATTTCGAAACGAAACCGGATACCGGTTTTATCGGTAAAGGTTTTACTAGACATTTAAATCGATTATGGAATTATTTTATTAAAGGTCTATTCGGTACATTAATATTAATTGTAATATTTCCATTAATTTGTATTTTGGTTATTTTAATTAGTTTATTTATTGCAATTACTGCAATTTTATGGATGCCAATATTGACGTTATTCGTTCAAATAACGAATGCTCTAATTTACGATTTAGATTGTCCGGAAATTAAACGTAATCGTTATTTTGTATTATTTGAGGCTATTATTTGGAAAATTCTATTACAAGGTTGTCTACAACCGTTACTTTCGTTATTTATAGCGATTTTTATATGCCCTTTTGTATCTTTAATTATATTAAGTGGTGGTTTATTACGATATTGGTTACGTCTATTGTGGGATACAACAATTTTCCATTTGATTATCAAGAAACGTGGCCGTATACCGGCTAGTGATAGTTTCGTTGTTAAACGTATCGCTGGTCCTGGTTTAACCAACAATTATTATTTCCAAATAACTCCCGAACAAGCATTGGCAGCATTAGAAGCGAAAATGGAATGGGATGAACTATTAGCATATCAACAAATTATTGAAAATCTAATAACACAACCACAACGCGATTTCACTCATTTTATTGAAGCTTGTTTTGGTAGTTTCTCAGCTCAATTATCGAAAAATGGCCAATATAAAATTTTAGAAAAAGAATCACAAGATTTATTGAGTGTATTGTATGAGAAATTGGAACGTCGCCGGCGCGATCTACAAACCGGCTTAAATATCACAATAAAAAGTAAAATTAAATTAGAAACATCCGAATTGAAGATCGCCATACAACAGGGCGCATTAATGTTAGAACGTTTCTATTGGAAACACGTAATTAAGAAATTCGATTTAGATAATGAGGATGAATTTTGGGAGAATCGAGGTTTATGTATCAACGATTGGGCAAGTTTAGCCGGTTTATTATATACGGAAATATTCAGTTTGGATATTTTAACACCGCTAGATCATACCGATACAAGTTTCCGTTTAGAACCGAATCCAAATATCGATCTACAACGGTACACTGAGATGGTGCAATGTGCCCAATTGGGCGCCCGTGGGCCGGATTTATTAGGCAACGTTTACACGCCAAGAGGCAATATCCAAATACATTCACCTTGTTTGGATGTTTCCGTGTTTAATCCGCGAGCAAAACAAGTAAACACCGCCAAGAAAACCGATAAAAAAACGTAAGATTTTATTAATTTTGTTAGATTTAAACTAATTTCTAATTGTGTTAATAGAGAATCAGCAACATTGTTGGATTCGTTGCGCAAGAATAGCAAATCGCCGAGTTTACGGATGCCATGGAAACGGTATCAACACCCTTATACGCCTGATAAATTAGTAATACCATTACCGATACCCCATCCAGCCCATATTGCTGTAACGATTTATAATCGCGATTCTGATGATCCGATACCGTTAGAATCGGAAATTTGCCAATGCATATTGAAAGGTATCGAAGAGAGTCATATATCGATCGATGGTAATGGTATTAGTCGTTATAAAGGTGGTGGTGATTCGTTTGAAACGAGTTCAAGTTGTGAAACATTAGATGGAAATTCACCAATATCACAAGATGAAACTACTACAACTATTAATAATAATAACAATAATAATAATAATAGTGATGGTGTGTATCATTGGACATTAAATAATTGGGGACAAAGAAAACGTAATAATTCAGGTAGTGTACGTGTTGATTTAGCTAGTCCGGAAGATGTTACATTAGATAGTGACAGTACTAGGGTTGTTTTCAGTACCTATGGTACAACAGTTTGATAAAATTTATCAATTCTTTTTCAATTCTAATTAATTATATCGATACATTTTATTCTATACAATAGATTATTTTAATGGTGTGAATAATTATAGAATTTGTGATATTTTCGCCAATTTTCAATTAATTTACAAAATTTAATGAAAAAAAAATAGATATCGTTACAGTACAATTGTAAAAACAATACAATTCTCGAAGAGGAATTAATATTTAAAAATAGAATTTGCACGTAGTTTATACCGAGTGGGCCATTCAAAGTGTACACAAATCCAAATCCGATTGGTGGGCGATTTGAAAAATACTCGGAAATTTACCGGGGACTCCCCAGAGAACATTTTAATGGCAATTGGGCGCCGAAACTTTACGGAAAGTCGGCCAAAAACGCCTTTCGGGCAATGTTGCGATTTTCGCCAATCTACTACACGGGTAAAACGACAAAGAATGACCTAAAAGTTCGGGTAGAGTTGTTTTTGTCGCTTGCTTTTCCATTGTTGCCTGAAAAAATTGCGTTAATCAAATTTAGGGAAAATTGGGCTATTTTAGACGTTGTTTTACGAAAAATAGCCAGGGGAATTGAGGCCAATATGGGTTATTGCTGTAGCCTTAACTTTCCTCTATCTATTTGTATTTTATTTCATTTTAATGGTTATACTAGTGATTTTGGCTCAAATTAACACTTTTTTTAATCAAAAATCGGGTTTTTCCGAATTTTCAGCCACATTTTCCTAATGTAATGGGGTTACAATTGTAGATATTCGCATTTAGAATCGAATGTCGTTTTCCTATTTCGAGTAGTTTTCAAGATATTCCAGTTCTACTATTGAAATCTCGAAAACCGCGAAATTACCCAAAAAAGCGCCTTTTGTCCAACTTGTCGATAAAGTAGAGCGTCCAATTTTTATGGGGGAGTCCCCTATCGAACCGTTCACCAACTTATCTGTGTATAAGTTTGACGGTCCACCCGTTATCTTGATTAAAAAAAGTCTAATTTGGTCCATTTTGAATGCGATGCACTTAGATTGGTAGGATTTATATTTTAAAATGACGATTAAATCGAATACTAAATGAGATTATGAAAATTATAGTATAGCAATAAGGGCTACATTAATTTGAAGTTCGGGTATTTTTGGGGTTAGAAATTGTCCATACGCGCGTATTTCAATGCAGAAAAACTCAACTATCTCTAGCTTATGAAGAATGTTCAAATTTTCAGGAGAACAAACTAAAGAATCAAACGAATTAGTGTTGGTTTGTAGATTTTCAAACGTGATTTTATTCAAATGTCTCCTAATTTATTGCAATTCTCTTGGTTTTGGTGTTGAAATTGTGTAGTGGATTTTTTTAACGAGAAACTCGATAGCTTGTAGCTTATTGCCGATTATTGTGGTTGATTTGTTTTGATATTTGTAAAGCTGTGAGATTTTGCTACGTCTTGTTTTCCCTTTTTTATGTTTTTTATTTTGTCGATTTTTATCGATTATTTTAAAAATAAATAAAGCTGAAGCTTTAAGACTGATCTAGACTTCTATATCCTGAAAAACCACCCATTCGATTACACATTACGCGGGTTCGGCAACACACTAATTGCGAGTTTTTGAAATTGTTGCCAACTTACTTGCCAATAGTGGGAAATTCAAAAACTAGCGGGACAATTTCGATAGATTACCTTTATTTAAATTAATTTCGAACAGCTGCTCAACTACAAAAGAAGGAATACGTAACTTAAGATTATTTGCCTTAATTAACGTCTAAATTAAATTAGATTTTAAATGAACTAAACCGTATCTGAACACACTCATTGATTTATTTCATTAATATTTTATGATAATTATGTAAATTCTACACATGAATTATTACATTGTATTGTATATGAAAACATTAATGGACATTCTAATGAATCTTGATGGGCAGTTTTACGTGGATATTTTATAGAAAAGAATGTTTTTTTTCAGATTTATATTTATATAATCAAAAAATTAAATGTTTAGCTGTCATCATTATTTAGTGATCATGTGTCTTCTTTTTATAATCGACGACAACTGTTACATTTACATGAGAAAACCTACAGCTACATTTTACATACAAAAAGGGGAGAAAAATCAAATAACACAAACATATTTAGGAAAGAAATGAAAGATTAAACAATATATAAAGCTACAAATTGGATTACACAAATAATTCGAAATTTATGCACGTTCGCCGCGAATTCGGCGTGCCAATTGTATATCTTTTGGCATAATTGTTACCCGTTTAGCATGGATGGCGCACAAGTTGGTATCTTCAAACAAACCCACCAAATAGGCCTCACTGGCTTCCTATGAAATAACAGTAAAATCAATTGATTGTAAAATTTAACGAAATTTTATTACTTGTAAGGCTCCAATAGCGGCCGATTGGAAACGCAAATCAGTTTTGAAATCCTGTGCAATTTCTCTCACCAATCGTTGGAATGGCAATTTACGTATCAATAATTCGGTGGATTTTTGATAACGACGGATCTCACGCAACGCCACAGTACCGGGACGATAGCGATGGGGTTTCTTTACGCCGCCGGTAGATGGGGCCGATTTGCGGGCAGCTTTCGTTGCTAGTTGTTTACGGGGCGCTTTGCCACCGGTTGATTTACGGGCTGTTTGTTTTGTACGAGCCATTTCTTCTTAAATCTACAAAAATAAACGCCAATATAGAAACGTTTCGAACACACCCGGTAGATGGATTGTTTTTATAATCGAGATTACCCCACACGCGCTGTTTACTATAAACGGAATCCTTCAAATGTAGGAAATTTTTGAATTCAACGATTTTTCGATAAGAAATTGACAAAAATCCAATCAACAACCGGATGTTTAACACGAATTGACGTGATAAAACTAAAAAAAAATTCGCGCCAATTTTTCCGAGCAAAAAATCCGCAATTTCCACGATATTTTATAAAATTCCCGTGGAAATTCGATGGAAATCGTCAATTTCCAACCTCAAATCCTTGTAATTATCGCGAAAAACCCACAAACCCATTTGGAAATATTTTCGGTATCTAGTGAGTCATGGAATCAAAAACATCAATATGGCGTCAAGTCAATAACACAACAATGAAAATTGATAGAGGTGAAATTTTTCGAAATTTCCACAAGAATCCCGCCCGAAACCCGATAAAAATATACTCAAATTGTTGATTATCAATTAAATTTTCGTTTTTTACACAATTTTATTGTTAATTCGTTGAAAACTTACCGTTTTTTCGCTGTTGAATTGAAGAAACTTTTATCGAGAAATACAAGACGCGTATCGCAATACTCTACACAACGCTCAAACACGAAAACTGAAATAATTTAGAGGGGTGGGAGGAGACTTGTTGTGTTGAAACGGGTAAGCAAGCGCTTGCTAGATGGAATTATTTCGAAATGATTTGATTGGTTGATGGCATTCAAATTCGATTTGTTTATTGGTCAATCTACCTTATTACCGATTGGATGCGAGAAATGGAGGCAATTTTGAATTTATCTACTCACAAACCACAAAATAAACGAAAATTTATTTATATACGGATAACAATTGATAAATTTTAACTACAATCGAGCACAAAAATTAAAGTTTAATTGTTTTTCTATTTTAGAATATTCACCTATTACGTTTATCAGTTAGAGATAATATAGTAATTATTCAAATTATTATAAACAAAAGCTTGGGATTTTTCCAGAAAACAACCACTAGATCTATAATTAATGACGTCTTACAGTATAAATAAAAAACAGTCTACAAATCATAGATAACTTGATTTTGTTTTTGTAGATATTAATAATAATCATTTATTACTAGAAAAATAACAATTACTAATAATTTTAGACATGCAAATTTATTATTGACCATTTTATTGATAATTACGTTTATAAATTAGATAAATTTATTGATTGTATTCGTAGGTTATGATAAAATTTAAAAATTCCGCCAAATTTAGTGATCAGGATGACAACCGAAGCACAATAAAAACACTGATTACTGTTCAATTTCTATTGTTAATTGCAGTGTTCAAGTAAAATTCAATATTAATCTCAACCAATATTAATTTATCAATTTGTTTTCTATAATTGTCCGAATTATTCCAGAATAATGGAAAATTGAAAATTGATATTGATAAATGTCATTGGTTTAAAAATTGGCGATTGTTTTGGTAAGTACTGCCAATCGTATAACCTCAAAATTTCTATTATTAAAACAATTACACGAAAACTATTTGAAATTACGGTGTGTGGTCAAATAGATGTGTTTTAATTGATAAATAATAATAAAAGGGGTAATTTTATTAAATCCATTGATTATAAATATCTCATTACCAATATTAGAGTAATAAAATCACTAGAAGACCAAATCGGAAAATATACCTAAATGTAGCGCAAACAACCTATCAATTGTAAGAACCGCCAAATTTAACTGAAAATATAAACAACCTAGATTATTTCGAATAGGTGAAAATGGGAATTTCCCCGATTTTCCTTGATTTCCAACATTTGTCAGCATTATTACGCTCTTCTATCGGTACGGAAAATTACTAGAAAAACTTTGAATTTTCCCGATTGTTGAAAATTTTCCGGAAAATTACCGATTCGATCGGAAAATTGCTTGGATAATGCAAAAGTCCTTCCAATTCGCTATCGATTACTGCAAACGAATTGATATAAGTTGAGTTATGGGGGAAAATATGCAAGGATATGTTCAAAAAACATGCTCCATAATTTTCCTCTGTGATTCAGAATTTTCTCAGAAAATTTTAAAGGTAAGGTCCGTGTTTTGTACCTTGAATTGCCTTTTTAGCAAATAACTTCCCTTTTACAGAATAATAAATAGGCGGGGAATCGTCAATCATTTTTTTAAAAAGTTTCAGTCTGGCCCTTTAATTAAGAGCGTGTTTCTAAGTAATTCTAGTAGTAAAAGGGTTGAAAAAATTATTTAAATCCTTATTATTTTGTTTGGGAAAGTTGGGGTTGAAGGACCAGACTAGAAGTTATAAAAACGACACCTTTGATCAATGATTTCTCTCTTAATTTTTACTTTAAAATAAAATAATGTGCCTCATTGGAAAGGACAGCGATCTCATTGTTTTGGGAAATTTTCTGAAAATTCGGACTTCAAAGCAAGGTTTTAGAGTGGTTTTTATATTTCTTCGTATTTTCCCCCGTAATTGAGTCTTAATTAATTAATTTTCAGTGCAATCGACGCCAAAAAGAGAGTTTTCGAAATATCCAAGAAATTTTCCAATTGGCTCAGCAATTTTGGAAAATAAAAAAAAAGCAAATTTCTTAAAGTCTTAAAATTAGGAAATTCAGTGTTAAATTTGGAAATTCCAGGAAATTCATCTACCATTTTCATCTATTAACAATAATTCTTTTGGGCCGGAATTTTTTCAAATTATAGAAAATTTTGTTGATAAACAAGCCGCTTATTGGTAAGGATCAGGCGCGGATTTAGGTAAGGGTTGCAGCTTACGACCCCATTACGCTCAAAAATCAGGATGAAAATTCCAGTTTGTAATTTTTTCTGGTCAATAAAACCTTTATATGGCAAACTTTGGCTACAATTAACCCAAATTTTGGGGTAATTACTAGTCCAGGGCCCAAAATATTTAGCTCTTTTGTGTGATAAAATTGAAATATTGATTCTTTATCATTTCTAAATTGCACATCGATCAGTTTTAACGGACACGGTCAGGATATTCTTACATAATGTGCAATTAAATTTAATTTAATTGCAATAAATCATTATCTCAATTGTAATATTAATTGTGAAAATTGATAGGAATAATTAATCATTCTTTTAAAAAAATATATTCCCCAATAAATAAGCGAAAAATTTGCAATATTAAAATACTACTCGACTAGAACGAATGCAGAAAGAATGTCGTTTATTATTTTGATAATATTTTTATTAAATCCTATGTCGTATTGCTCCAGTAATGTATCAATTTTACCACCGATCTTCCATCTAGATGATTATACGAAATGCCGACAGAACTACCAACATTATTGCCATATTACCATCGAATTATTACCGTTATCAAGCGATAATAACAGCGAAATTTGGTCATTAATTGAGGTGAGTTTAATTGTATTCCCAATTAAAGGTTTGTAGACTAAATTCTAGTAAAGTTCACAAAACAATCATACCGTCATTACGATCATAATCGATTACATTATGGGATTTGTGTGGAAAATCGTAGTGAATTCGGCGATGATAATCGAGAATTGGTGGTAAATTTGGAAAGTTACTATAGGGGTGAATTTGAAGATTTAGCCTTAAATGTTACAATTCCCCAGATTGATTGCAATAATTACGACAATATTTATACGACAAGTCTATACGATTTGGTAGTTTTGTAAGTATAGTTCAGTGGCGGTTCGTGAATTGTGCTCTAAACGAACCGCTACTGGATACGATGGTTTTTTTAATCTCCCAATGGTAAATTTTGTAGATATTTGTGTGTGGGTTATTTTCTACTACTCACAGGAGTCACACTATATCATTTTATTAATTTAGAAAAATCGGCAATAATCAATAAATATTTATTACCATTTTCGTTAATTAATAATTATAGGAAATTAGTAAATTCGGTGGATAATGGTAGATTAAAATATATTCAAGGCATTCGTTTTTACACCCAAATCTTTATTGTAATAATGCATACGTATGTTGCTTATAATACAGGTTTTGTCGAAAATACACAATATATTGAAGATGTAAGTGCGATAATTAATTAATGTTTTCTATTTTGTGACCATAATAGCGTTAAGGCGCCAAAAACAGTGCTTTAATACCTGTAAACGTACGTTTTTACTACCCTTTAATAGTTGGGGTTGTTTATTTCTTTAAGTTGGTAGTTTGAAATCTTCAACAGCTGTCAAATTGCCTTAAAAAAGCCTTATTTAAAAAAAGAGGATCAAGTAGTTAATAAAAAAACCAATTGAAATAATCAAGGCCTGCTAGATTTCTCACTATTTTGCTCTAAAGTCACTATATATAAAGTACCGCAATTGGCATCCATTTTGTGTCTGAAATTTGATGCCAACTTCAAACAGAATGAAACAAGACAGGCTGCTGCCAGTATATTGGTGGAGGTAAGCAACATTAAATACTTAAAATTTAAATTTTTAAATTTGGCGCGCTAAAAATTTTGATGACCAGTGTCATTTATTGGTTGTCATCTATTGTTTTCTGTTAAATGGAGGTCACCCTTCTGTCAGGCAGCCATGTTGTGTTTAGAAAATGTACTTCTCTCTCTAACACATTTGAACATTGAATTGCGGTACTTTATATATATAGTGACTTTACTTTGCTCTATTACAAGTCTGCCCATTTGACTTCATTCTCATTTTAGAAAGAAATGCGAATTTTGGCCGCATTGGCGCTCAAAACCGGAATATAAAACGGCATAGCTAGTCTTTCTGTCTTTATTTAGATCCATCATTTGTCGTTGTTTTGTTGGTTTGTTTTTGGCGGGAAATCTGTGACCAATCATAGTTCAAGATCTGTTCGGTTAGTAGCGCCACAGCGGCGAAAATTTGCTTCTTGTGGCGTTCTAGACAAATGGGCACGCCTGTAGTAAGCAAAATTCTAGCAGGCCTTGGAAATAGTATTTCTAGTTGTCAGATCAACGATACCAACCGTTACAAAATTCCCTAAAGTTTAGGAATTTTATTTTCTAAAAAAGGTGCAAAATAATAATTGATGGTTTTTGAATTGAATTTCTTGGTAAATTTTTTCTGTTTTACACTCCCTTGTACTCTTTTTTGTTTAATTTAGGGAATTTTGTAGCGTTGACTATTATAAATTCGACTGTTCTTTTATTACCCATGCTACACATTTTCAAAATTTTATTATTTTGCTAAACTATTAGAAGAGGTAAAACTAGAAAACTTCTTTCCTATAGTTTGACAGCTGTCATTTGAATGAACTACCAACTTTAAGAACATAAATTACACTAGCTATTAAACTACACTAAAAGTGTGCGCTAATAGATATTAAAGCACCATTTCTGGTTTTCAAATAAAGCAATTATAGACGCAAAATAGATTTTTTTTTGAAATTGTACCACTTTATAAACTTCTAGATTCCCAATAATCTATTCAAATATTGTACGCTTTGTTTGTTTATGTTCTTGGTGCAATCGTATTTTTTATTAACTGGATGGTTTTTAGCGTACAATTTTTTCCAAAATTTTGGAAAATCAAATGCCAAACGATATATCTTCTTCACGTTAATTAACCGATATTTACGGTACGATTTTCTTTATTAATTGAATAGAATTCATCACTATTTGATTTTTTTTTAAGAATTGGTACTACATTAGGTGTTATTCTTCTGGTAACAACAACAACATGGTACTATCGTTTTCATTATGGACCACTCAAACATAAGATCTTAGATCCTGAATATCAAATTTGTCGAGAATATTGGTGGATGAATTTGTTATTTATTAATAACCAATACTCAAAACCGGTGGTAATAAGATATTGAAAAACAAGTTTCAAAAGTCACCAGTGCAGGAATTGACTTCTGAAACGAGTACTTTATAATATTTTTCCTGTCTTGTACTCTTTTTTTGATAAAAACTAAACGTTTAAAATCTAGGGACTTTTATCATAGTTGGTGTTATTCATATGACAAAATTAGAAATTATTAAATAATTTCTTTGAAGCAGTTTGACAGCTGTCATTGAAATTTAAGTGACAACAAATTTTCCTCAAAAGTAGAGAAATCTCCATCCCTTCACTATTTTTAATGTCACAATGGCTCTATTTTCAACGCAAAATAGGATTTCTTTTTCTATTTTTGCATTGAAAATTGATTCATTTCCACACCCAAAATAGTGAAGAAATGAATTTTTGAACATGAAATCTCTGGAACAATTTATTTTCTTAAAGTTGGTAGTTAAATTTTTATCACTCATTTCCACTGAAAGTAGTGATACATATTTTTTCACTATTTTGAGTGTGGATATGTTTGGGATAATTTATTTTCTCAAAATTGGTAGTTCTTGTCACTTAAATTTAAATGACAGTTGTCAAAATTGCTTTAATTTGAAATATTAGTTGTAACTGTTAATTTTACCGTTTACGAGCAAACTCCCTAAATTGCTAGGGTGCAATTTTTATCAAACCAAGTGTGCAAGGGGGTGCAAATTAGAAAAAATTGTATAAAAACTCTTTTCACAAGCCAGTTTCTCATTTTTAATATATTTTTTTCTATTTTGTACCCTTTACACTTTTGTTTTTCGAAAATTTAGGGAATTTTACAGCAGTTAGTACCGTTAACACAATTTAATAACTGCCATTTAACTACCAACCTTAAAAAAATAAATTACACTAACTGTTAAAGTATGCGTTAAGAGCAATTAAGGTTACCATGACAACATTAAACAATGCCGCGTTTTAATACTCTATTTTAATCTTATCTCTTTTCAATTATACTATGATGGAATTCTAAAGTGAGATAGAAGCTATATTCAAAGACACTGTTGATTTCTCCAACGTTGTCATGGTAACGAGTTGTCGAAAATTTACAGAATACGATTATAAAAGTGTGCGTTAACAGTTATTAAACCACTATTTTGGCTACCTCAACTATTATTGCAAAATAGAATTTATTACAATTAGTTTTTATTTAGTGCTACGTGATCTCCTGGTATTTATCAGTAGACACCCAACTTTACGTACTATCAATGGGATTATTGGTAATAATTTGGCGTTATCAACGATGGTTTAAAACACTGATAATGGTACCAATATTTGTTTCAATTTTAACACAAATTATCATCGTTTATCGGTATAATTTTGATATTATTTTCAGATTATTACCAAAGTAGGTATTTTATTTTTTAAATTCTGATCAACTGAAATATAAACTGAAAATTTCAGGCAATTTAGCAGAGGACTGACATCTGAAGCGTATTTCTTATATATGGCGACTTATTTACATATGCCAACAGTTATAATCGGTGTAACTTTCGGATATTTTCATTATAAATATGGCAAAAATTCGGGGATTTACCGAAACAACGTAATTGTTTAATTTTTATAAAAAAAATCATTAATTTCCCCTAAAAAATTTCAGATATTCTTGCCGAATTGGTGGTTATTCTTCATTGGTTTACCATTATTAACAACAATGTTATCGATTTATAAATATAATCGATTGATTTCAGCTTTAATTTCAGCAATTTCAAGACCAATATACGCCTTAGGTGTAGGAATTGGCATATTTGGTATGCTATATGATGATAAAAGTGTGATAAAAAGGATTCTAGAATGGAAACCGGCTGTATTTCTTGGTAGTATCACATTTAGTACATACTTGTCGCATTTTCTTATCGTTATGAGTCCTGTAATTCGTCAAACAAGTCCAAAGGAGCTTTCCGATTGGATATTTGTATGTTTCTATACTCGGTGCACGGACCTAGTTGAATTTTCCATTTGATAGAATACTTACCAGAACTAAACTAAGCTAAAAATCTATATTTTGACGAGAAATTTGAAAAATATTGTAAGCGGAGCCTCTGGAGATTATCATATCAAAATTTGAATCTCGTAATTTATCGGAAAGTCTGTCATAACTGGTTCAGAAAGGCTGGAAGATTCGGGTAGTATTGTTTTTTGCCTCTGTGGTTACTCACAAATTTTTAAACATTTTTTTCAAGCATCGATCATGTTAAAATTAGTATATTACTAGTCGTTCGCCTCCCTCTTTGTAATGGATAGTTTCAACAGTCTACGCTAGTGTTTTTGAAACTTTATTGCAAATATCAATTCGTAAATTCCTCAAAAGTCCTTTCAGGACGACTAATTTTTAGAAAAGGGACAAATTTCATGTGTAAGATGGGAAATACTTCATTCTAGGACCGTAAAACGAGTCTTCGAGATGTTGAGAAGCACTGTTTTTTAATTGATACTAAATAACAGTGAACGAACAATAAGCAATGCAGGGAGGCGAAGGATTGTTGAATTTAAATGTTTTACATGCAATCTCGGTCTGTATTTTCTTTATTTTTCGGAGCCTAAAGAGTAAACCTCAGAAATTTGAATGTTACAGGTGTATTGCATCATCTTCTTTTTAGTTTGTGAAAAACCTTTTTAAAATTAGATTGAAATCACCTAGTCCCTGATTTTTAAAGGATCCTCAGAGACCGCTTTTAAATAAGATTTCCCATATCAACTACGTAGTTTTGGTTTAGCACCTGTATGCATCTGAGATCTAAGACATTTAAAATTCCTACATTTTGGCCGATACAATTGGCATATTCAATTGCCTCCATGTACCGAATATACCAATATTTGATATACAAAATTTAACTTAAAATTTTGGAATGATATTTAGAAGGTTGTCCAACTTAATATCTAAATAATCTCTAGATTATTGATACTATTTAACTACCTAATGTTTTAAGTTGGTATTAACAATACCAACAGTTGGTGACTTTTAGAATATTACGTTGTCATTCCAAAATTTTATAATAAAAACGTGATAAAATAATTCTCTTTCGTAGTTCTCAGATGTGGTCCAAAATATCTTCGTCTGCTTCCTGATAGGCTTTTTTGTGTTTCTAACCATCGAATCGCCAACGTTACAATTACAAAAATTGTTGTTACCCAAAGTGAAAATCGACTAGAATCGTAAAACCATTGGATTTATTTATAAATAATTAATACAATATCAAACATGGTACAATAAAAATAAAACATGCAATAATTATAAAAATTTTAAGGCACTATCGAAGCTACTATATACAAATTTGAGCATATTTACACATTTACATAAACTCTATTTTAATAAAGATAAAATATCACAGAATCTTCAACAAAAACTGGCCTTATACAAGTTAATAATCGATGAATTTGGCACATTTGTATCAAAATAACAGAAAAACAATAAACAACAATAGTCTTTGGTACTAATTATTTGGCCCTAATCGATCTATCAAGTCATAAAAACATAAAAAACCATTATTATTATTGTTAATAAGTGACAATTTCTAGTTTTAACACTATTATTAGTCTGTGTGTGGACGATATTAGCGTAAGTTAGGGAGCTAAGACTTAGCTCGCTAACAATCCGCGGACTTTGTATATTGATTAGACTTGCAATTTTCTCAGCTTCACGGATACAAGCCTCCAATTGTAACCCAGATGGGTACAATTCCGTACTTTGTACAATTACAAAAATATCCAATTCTACAGTCAAATAGCCCCTCAAAGTACACTGGGCTATTTGAATTTGCCGATCTAAAGCGTTCAACATTGTCCTCAATGTTAATGGAGTGTTAATTTGGTTTTGTAGCGCGTATAAAGCACGGTCGATTTGTTTCCTCGAATAGAGCAGCTTTAAAGCTCCACCACAAATCGGACAACAAGCACCTGGTGGTGTTATACCAAAACAATTTGGATCTTTTAATGGTGGACATTTAACATTATAGCACTGTTGGGTTTTCTTATCGGTTATCAAACCGACTGCTATGCAAGCTCCGTAATAATCTATCGGTACCATATCAGCAAAAGCTGCACATTCTGATGGGTAAGTACGACCGTTAGTACCACAGACTAGACCTTTCGTTTTGCAGTTCTTTAGACAAGGCCCATGGTAGGCTAATTTGGAGTTATAATGGGCTAACGTACAGATATTATCGTGCTGGCGATTGTCCATATCGCATACTGGTTCTTTGGGTAAAGTACGACAATCTATGGTACCATTTACTAGAATAAAAGAGTTAAATTTGTTTTTTTTTTGTAGTGTTGGTTGATTACCACAAATGAATTGTCGACATGGCTTATGCATCAAAGATAGGCACACTTGAGGATCTGGTACGCATTTATGCCCAATTGGGCATTTATTGGTCTTGCAGGGATCTTCACAAGGACCGTGTTCTATATCGGAATCGCTCAATTCAGCACATCTACAACACATTTTTATATTTACAAGTAACAAAACTATAAAAAAACATACTTCGCTAGACATGCTGATGGGTAAGTATTACCATTCCTGCCACAAACTGGAACATAATGCGGTGAACAATTACACGGTAGTGTAGTATAGGCGGTATTTCGGCCACTTAAAGCGCTATTTTCGCATTGTTTCTTGCCACAAATAACCTCCCCAGCATAACACGAACAAGCGTTACAATCAATGTTAAAACTGCTACCATGTGGTTGCATCCCTAGATTACACGATGTTAAACTGACGCACGGCAACGGTTGGCATTCTTCGATTTTACCGTTGTTGCATTTGCAAATTTTTAGACAGCCTCTTGGACTGTTTGGTATCGGTATTCGGACGTAAGTACCGTCAGGTACCATGTACTTACTGACCTCGCCTAAATTGCAACCTTTTACACAAGTGTACGGTTGACAATGAGGACCGTGGATGCAGTTTTTATTGACTATACAGACTTCATGAGCTTCACAAGGATCGCCTTTGCACGGTGATGAGACTTTTTCGGCTATGCGTTGGTACGCGTTATTGGAAGGTTGCAAGAATTTATCTAAACGGACACAGGAAATTTCCGGGTCGTCCGGTGATAGATTCGCGCATATCGATTCTGGTGAGTAATTTGGCAAAACTGTGGTCCAATCGACACAATTCGAAAGGATATCGAGGCAAACATCGCGGCATATTTGGTTAGCGTGCGAATGTCGACTGCACGGTTTAATTTGCAACGTACAAGCTACAGTTTTCCAAATATTCGGCGAGCATTGCGTTATATTTTTCAACGGTAGCGTTAATCCAGGCAATGATAGTCGGTTTTGTTCTTGCCACAAACTAACATCATAACGAGCCGCCTCATCCGCTTGAGGGGTACAAGAACGGAATAGCTCCGTGGGGCGGTTATTGAAGTTGGTGCAAAAACTGAGACCTTCACAACCCAATTCGCAAGGTTCATCAACTGTAGAAAAAAACCATTGTATACAAAAAAATGAAGTTTACTGAGTTCCTTACCTTCGTCCAAACAATTCCGTAAGCTCTCCTCGGCTATTTGAGTCAAACATTTGTATTGGAATTCATCCCAACTAGTCCAAAATTTCGTGAAAGTCTTGGAACATAATCGTTGGCATTGAGCATTTGATGCCCGTTGACAACAATGCCATTTTGCACTATCCATCCCGACGCGTTCAATTCGCGATACCTCCACTGAAGTAGCTACCGGTTCTTGAGGTTGAGGTTTGAGGAAACACTGCCAGAATACTTCTTGCGGTAAAGGTGAGCCACAACCGCCCAATTGCAACCCATCGATGATCTCTTGCACTGTAGTTTTAGTCGATAGAACCTTTTTGCACGCTTCCCGACACTTGATATGGTTCGATAAATCACAACAATGCATATCTATAAATAGCAAAAATCATCATTTTTATTGCTTGATATTAAGAGACTTACGTTTATCCAAATTTTTTGCCGGTGTAACTTTAACGAAATCCTTAACGCATTCGAAAACTTTCGGATTTGTCGCTTCGCAATGTTCTTTGACGTGTTGTCGTTGTAGTTTCGTTGGTGTTAATTGTTGGCGGAAGATATCGTAGCATGATTGGCGGCAATCTTCAGTCCGGGCTGGTTCGCAACAAATCTCGCCGTCTTTCTGGCGGTCCAAACAGTTGTAGAAGGAAATTTCGTCGCTCTGTCGACAGCCTTGGGCTAAATCTAGAACTGATGTTGCTGTTATGCAGGCACGACGGCAGCTTTCGCTTTGGGGTAGCGGGCAACAGACGCGGCCTGACCACGACTCGCCCCTTGCCATATCTGAAGGGCAGAAGAATTAAGAGCGATTTTAAAAGGAAATGAAGCACAAATATCTTGAGAACGGTAAGAGACATCGTGGTTCTATGGCTTTTTAGGAAATGGCGCAGTTTTTTGAAAACGGTGAAAGAGTACGATTTTCAGAAGTGCAACGCACATTTCGCCTAGAAAAAGTTAACAAAATCAAATAAAACTAATGAATAGATAGACGAAGGCTAACTCTACAATTGGAACTTGATTTGCTCTTTCCATTTTTCAGAAAGTCGCAGCTTAAGTAACCTATTTTTGATAGAAAAATAATTAAAGCAAATCTGGCATACAGTTTTTGGGATAAAACACGGTTTTTTCAGTTCTTTTTTTGCTTTTTTCCAAAGTCTGCTTATCAGATTTTTTCCAAATTTAGTTCACATGGAGTCCAGATCAGCACTGGTGTTTTTTTGAAAATCTTTTGAATTTACAGTTTGTCTAAGTAAAGTTTAAGAAACAGAATTGTACTTGCATATGAATAATTTGAACAGAAAAGAAATTGAAAATTTCTAAAAATTTAAAGTAATTGTCAAACATTTCTTAAAATTTAGCTCGAAAATGGTGCAAAAGTGCTAAAGAAAAGGAGCTAAGTGCAAAGAATTATTAAAAGTCTCTTGATTTGCATCAAAATTTTGAGTCAAAGAAGCAACACTAATTTAAGAACAAATGGGCCAAAATTTTTGACTATAAACTTACACTTAAAAAAACTTTAAAATTGACTAAAATGCCCTAAATTTTCTATTTTTTCCGGTTCTTTTACAAAAAGCTAAGACTTGGTATTCTAATTTTTTTCAAGTTTTTTCGATTGTTTTCAAACTTCATACCAGATTTTCTCAAAATTTGGTACATTTGGAATCTAGACCAGTACTAAACTCTGGTAATTTTTCGAAAATTTTTGAATTTGTAGTTTGTCTAGTACGGTTGGCGCCTGAATTTTAAGCCCTTTAACAACATAAAAATAGAATTACTCAAATATTTAAGGTAATTGACGAATATTTTTGAAAATTTAGCTCGAAAATCGAGTAAAAGTACTTGCAGTAGATTCCTTTTTTATGTATATGATTACTACAAGTCTCTCGATTTCTATCAAAATTTTGAATCCAAAAAACCGACAATAACTAAGATGAAATGGAGCAAAATTTTTGACTGTTAGCCCAAAGTTTATCGCTAAAATTCACTAAAAATATCCCGAATTTTCTATTTTTCCCGTTCTAATACAAAAAGCTCAGTCTAATAACTATAATTTGCAAAAATCGAAACTAGAATTTTTTCAGGTTTTTTTTTTTTTTCAAAAACTTCAGATTTTGAGAAAATCTGGTACATATGAAATTTAGACCAAGATTAAGCTGGTAATTTTTTAGACATTTTCGAATTTACAATTTCTGTGTCCAGAGCCGTTTCTATTTTTGTACCCAACTCGCTATGCTTCAAACCAACCAATCAGACGATATAAATTAACAGTGACATAATCTGAAAGTGAATCATAATTGGTTGGAATCGTAGTGTTTTATTATAATTGGTTATTAAATAAACAAGAGTCGATTGATTGGTTGTTTTGAATTTGCATCAATTTGCATCCGATATTAACTTGACTTGTGAATAAAATTTCAAAAGAAACGATGAGAAGAGAATGAACTGGAGGACACTGGCCTTGTGGGCGGTTTTTAATCTATTGTCAAGTCCCTATCTCTGCTGTAGTTTACCGGATAAATTTCCATTTTTTCCGTTTTGGGAGAAGATTAAACCGAGTGGCGACAATTAATGCACCTACTTGTCGGACATGCACATCTTTATCGATTCTGTTCGCAAGTGGAGGACGATAAGAACAAGTTCCAATCAACGTCTAATTGAATCATCAGCATCATCGTCAATATGTTGATGAAATAAAAGCGGACAAGCAAGTGTGTTGTTTTAAAATTGGACCGAAGAATGTCGTGGTAAAGCTGAATTTCAATAAAGAGAAGGACTATATCGTCACGATTAATACAAGTAGACAATTGTTTGAAATGCATTATCTTATTGTTTATATTCCGCCACGATTAATTCGTTTTTTATTAATAAAATTAAAAAAAATCAATATAAACGGCCGAGTCAGGGGTTATCTGTTGTTCCACTTTTCCTATATCTTGGAAGAGAAACAACCGAAATGAAAACAAACAAAAACCGATCATTGTAATGTTTACTTGTAAATTGGCAATTTTCAAACTGTACGTCGTTCACAACTGCCGGACTTTAACGATAGAAGTGAAAAATAAACAAGCAGAACAGAACGGGAGAACGAGCAACAACAAAAAAAAAGAAGCAAAATTGACCAGAGAACGGATTTTAATCTGTAAATTCTCCACCAACATTGAATTCGTTTAGTTAGTTAGAAGTTAATGATGTTGAAAAGGCAAAACGAACAAGACATTAAGTTTTAATTGATTGTCGTGTGTTTATAGCACGCTATTTCTGATAAAATTTACAAAATCGTAATTATGTGGAAATAGTGAACATTTAATTTGAAATTCTTTACCGATCTGTTTAGATTAAACAGAAAAAAAAACACGAAAATCTTCAGTGAAGAAGGTATTGAAGATCTCCTATCAGGAGCAAAGATCAGGAACCAACAAAAACAATAGAACACAGGGTCATAATGAAGAGTAAAAGCAAAGAATGTGAGTTTTCAAGTTCTGGATAGTATCAGGAGCAGAAAGTATCAGGAGTTGGCAGAAAATGTGTAAAATGTCGAAAGTTGACACAAATAACAGCAATGGAGATAAAGCCCACAGAAGTTCAGAGAACAATAGGTCTAAAAAATGAGTTTTTGATCTTTCCCGAATTTTTAGACCAGCCAGGAGTCGAGCAGAAATATTCGAATGGGTGAAGATTAAAGAGAACAGGAGATTCAAAGCCGTTGATCTCCTTGAAATCCTACAAAGAATCAGGACTCGAACAGGAATATTTTAACGAACGACAGTATGAAAAACAGAAGCATACAGAAGAATCAGAAATTGAATAGAAATAACAGGAGAAAATCAAGAGATGTGCTAAAATTTGTCAAACTTTCCATCAGGTAATCGGGCTAGTTTAGGAGGAAATTTTGACACTTCTACTCTTCTGATGACGAGGACCAAAAAATAAAGATAAAGAAGCAACGGACGGCCATGAAGAACATGGCCATAAAATGATTATCAGTTTTAATCCTGAAAAGAATCAGGAGTTTTAACGAAAAACAGTGAGAAGAACAGGAATATAAAGAGCAAGTTTTGAGAAGGAGCAAAAGTCGAGTCGAATTATTCAAAGCGGTGGAAGAAAACAAGAATTTCAAAAGCATTGATCTTGAAATCCTAGAAAGAATCAGGACTCGAACAGGAATATTTTAACGATCGACTGTGAGAAAAACCGAAGTCTAGAGAGTAGAATTAAATACTCATATTAAGTCTTCAGAAGGATCAGAAAGCGAATAGAAATAACAGGAGAGAAAATCAAGAGATGTACAAAAATTGATTTATCAAACTCTATCAAGTAATCAGGCGAGTTTAGGAGGACATTTTGACACTTCTGTTCTTCTGAGGACGAGGACTAAAAAAGAAAGATGAAGAAGGAACGAACGGTCATAAAAAACATGACTATAGAATGATTATTATTGTAATCCTGAAAAGAATTGGAAGTTGGAGGGAAATATTTTAACGCACGACAGTGAGAAGAACAGGAGTATAAAGAGATCTTCTTGAAATCTTAGAAAGAATCAGGGTTCGAACAGGAATATTTTAACGATCGACAGTGAGAAAAATCGAAGTCTTTAGAAGGAATTGAGTAGAAATAACAGGAGAGAAAATGAAGAAATGTACAAAATTGATTTATCAAACTCGTAAACTCCTAACTCCTAAACTCGCCTGATTGCTTGATAAGTAATCAGGCGAGTTTAGGAGGACATTTTGATACTTCTGTTCTTCTGATGACGAAGAATAAAAAAAAGAATGAAGAAAGGACGAACGGTCATGAAGAACAGGGCCATACAATGATTATCATTTTTAATCCTGAAAAGAATCAGGAGTTGAAAAGAAATATTTTAACACACGATGGTGAGAAAAACAGGAATATAGAGAGTACGACTATAAATGGACTCACATCAAGTATTAGGCAGGAATAGGAGTCGAGCCGAAATATTCAAACAAGCGGTGATGGTAGAAAACAGGAGCTTCATATAAATAGTTTAGTGTAAGTAGAAATGTTTTAATGAACATAAAGAACAGGAGCATAGAAAATAAGATGACAATTGAGAAGGATCAGGAGTTGAATAGAAATAACAGGAGAGAAATTAGGAGATTTACAAGAATCAGGTAATCAGGAGGATTTGAGGGGTAATTTTACAATTCCTGCTCTTCTGATAACATTCTTTGATACGCGGCTAATAGAGAAACGGTATATTGCGCCCGTGTGAACTCGCCTTAATACAATATGGTACGCTTTTAATTACCACTATTAGTGTTTTTTTTTTCGTTGAATTGTTAATGTCGCCGCCACTGAATTTATAATCGTTTTTTAAGCAAGCAACACTACCTACACGATAAAGTATCGTTAATAAATCGTTAAAAAATGATTAATAATTTATTCTAATGTGGTCTCTGTCTCTATTTTATAGTCTGTTTCAGTTATTATTATTGTTTGTAGTTTATCGTTGTATAAATTCCGATGATTATATTCAAATTTATACAGAATTGTCACAATAAATAAATCATAAATGTACAATTAATAATTTGTATGATGATAACACTTCTATCAAAATGTCAAACCAATAAAATTGACGGTTTTCTTTACCTTTGAATGTTGCATTAAGGCACTCCCAGAACGAAGTCTGAAACAATAACAACAAGAAAAAAAATAGAGTTTATCTCAATTTGAAAAATGTTTAAACAGGAAGAAATTTGCATCTGGTCAATTAACTCTAAATTAGGGAACTCGAAAAAAAACGTGGAATATTAAAAATTGACGTTGAACAGACATTTTTGTCGCCAAGATAAAAAAAAACGCGCCATCAAAATAGAGTCATAAAAGTCGAAATAATCAAAATATTTTATACGAACGCACAAATTTTTCCGTTTTATCAACGTTAGGAATCTGTAAAAGTGGCACTTAACAATCACTAGCACAGTGGCGTAGCGCATAAACTAATAGTGAACTAAACCGTACAAATTCGCAAAATATTAACAATTTTATTAAAAATTTGGGGCGATTGAAATGAGATACTTGCGCTGTAACTTGCGCAATGCTTATTTTATGTACTGCTAGAATATTCCTCATTTATTTCATAGAGTTATAGAATACGACCCGTTTTTATACAGTTGCAGAATTCGTGTTAAATGTTGTAGCGATCCTAGTCGGATTGCCATTCGTGTATATTTGAGGAATTTGGTCTCGAGTGGTTGTTTTTGAACAAGTTTGGTCTTAATCATAAATATGACAGGCCATAGGCGTACAGTACAGGGGTGCTGAATTAAAACTACGTCGTCCAGATTTTATCAAATGATCTTCAAAAATTCATCAAATAACATTGCAGAAACCCACAAATAATCGGATTAGGAACGTTAAGGTTAGAAAATGTAGGTACTAATCGAACAAGACGGGTATACCAACCCATTTTAGGAACGTGCACATTTTGAAAGTCTGATCAATAGAGACCGAAGATATTTAATTGTAGTCTTCAAAAATGAATTGGTACAACCAAATTGTTGGTAAATTTCTAACCTTATAATTTGATTAACGTTAGTCTTATTCGTGGGTTGCTATAGTGTTGTTGCAATATTTTGACGAATTCGTGGATTATTTTTACAAGTAATCTATTTTGATTATTTTTTAAGAAAAGAATGACTAACGAAACGTTTTAAATCAAAAACGGATAGTAAAGGGGGCGCTATATGCTGTTATAGCTCTGATCGCAGTGTTATTTAAACCTTGCCGGCTACGCCACTGTACTGGTGTGAAATAAATTTAAACGTTATAGTCCCAGTTATAAAGAATCGTTTCTTATGCGTTGTTGTTGTCGTTTTTTCGTTGTTTTTGGTAGGGAAATATCTGGTGTATTCTTGAAATAACAACGACAACAACAACAACAAAAAAAAGCAATGTTACCAACACCAAATACCAAATTTCAACCGAACACAACTGTATCTTTTTAAAGTTTATCTTGCCAACATCAATCAAACGTTTAGTTGTTTGAATTTTGAACATGACCCAGACTTTAACCAGATAATATGTCAAAAGGCGACAATCTATACTGTGTGTTATATCGGTCTGTTGCGTGTAAATTGAGGGAGGATTCGTTTTAAAAAAACCAAGCCACTTACCAACAGTGGTGGACAGTATTGTTGGATTTGATCGATGGTTTGATTGCGGAGACCACCATCAGCCGCCAATTGTACCAAGGAAATCTGAAAAATACCCAAAAAAATAGTGATTTTAGATAAAGGTGGCTTCACACGCTGATATCCCGATGATAAATTGAATAATTCAACAAGAACAGTCATAACACCGAATATAAACAATCGATTTCGTTGATTTATCCGGGAAGATCTCGGAGAGAGGAGAAAAATAATTTTATATGACAGATCGATGGTCTTTTCTTTTATGATTTTTTTCCTCCCAACTGATATCTAGCCTGGTGTGGGTACGTTCGCTTCGGGGTGTCGTACCTGCTGCGACCATTGACCATTTATCTGTGTCCCATACAGAAAACGACGATTTCAATCATACGATTTTTATTTCGATTTTATTATAAATCTCCTAATAAATATACAGTATAGGCGCTACTAATTCAAAACACAATGCACGCAATTCTATTTTAAACTAAACAGGAAATTGTTTGATGAATTAAACAAAAAACGATCTAAACAAACGACTATAAAATAAAACTAGTGGGACGTGTGAAGAAATTTTAATTATTTCGATGATTTACCAGGTTTTCGGTTGGAATTTTCTTCGTTTCTCGACGGTTTTTTGTGCTACAATTATACCAACCTATAGTGAAGCGCATGGTTTTAATTGTCCCTAATTTTAACCCTGTTAATATTAGATACAGACCGATTCACTTAAGAGTGACACTAGTTCCCTTTCAATTCCTGGTGTGGAAAATGGCAAAGTTTGATCTAAGATTTCTCAATTATTTTCCAAATGATTTCAACTATTTTAGCAGAATTAGAAAGATCATTTTAAGGACTAGCGAAGGATATTTTCACTTTTTGGAAATTCGCACACAATTCGGAATTATAGAAGAAAATCTTCAGGTATATCGTTTTCGTATTTTTTTAACAATTTTTTATGTATTCTTCCATAACGTGCTCAATGTTGCTTATTTTGAGTCGATTTTCTTCCAGTTTATAGCAAATTGAAAGCGCTTTCCAGATCGACAAGAAATTTTCCGATATCACTGCGAGTTTTCCGGAAAATCGATGAAAAGTTGAAAATTCTATTCAAAGTTTTCTTGGGCAGTTTTGAGCTTAGAAAATTAAACAAAACCTCATTTGAAAGCTTTTAGGAAATTTTTAGAAAACTCAAAAGACAATTTAATAGAAATTCACTGATTACTTATCAATTTGAGCAGACGATTATAAAGTGAAGCTCTTGGAGCGTCCGAAGAAATTTCAATGATTTCGATGATTGACCACGTTTTCGGTTTGAGTTTTGTTTCTCATCGATTTTTTTGTACTACAATTGTACCAACTTTTAGAGAAACGTTTATTTTATTTATTTATTGCATAATTTTAATTGTTCCTAATTTTAACCCTGTTAACATTCCAAACAGGCCGATTCGCTTAAGAGTGTTCTCCTTCAATTCCGCGTGTGAAAAATGTTAAAGTTTGATCCAAGATTTCTCAATTATTTTCAAATGGATTTCAACTATTGTAGCAGAATTAGAAAGATCATTTTGAGGACTATGGAAGGATATTTTCACTTTTTGGAAATTCGCACACAATCCAGAGTTATAGAAGGAAATCTTCAGGCGTGTCTTTTTCGTATTTCTCTCACAATTTTTTATGTATTCTTCCATAACTTGCTCAATGTTGACTATTTTGAATCGATTTTCTTCCAGTTTATAGCAAATTGAAAGTGCTTTCCAGATAGAGAAGAAATTTTCCGATACCACTGCGAGTTTTCCGGAAAATCGATGAAAAGTTGAAAATTCTATTCAAAGTTTTCTTGGGCAGTTTTGACCTTAGAAAATTAAACAAAACCTCATTTGAAAGCTTTTAGGAAATTTTTAGAAAACTCAAAAGACAATTTAATAGAAATTCACTGATTACTTATCAATTTGAGCAGACGATTATAAAGTGAAGCTCTTGGAGCGTCCGAAGAAATTTCAATGATTTCGATGATTTACCACGTTTTCGGTTGGAGTTTTCTCATCGATTTTTTTGTACTACAATTGCACCAATTTTTAGAGAAACGTTTAGTTTCAAATTATTTATTGCATAATTTTAATCGCCCCTAATTTTAACCATGTTAACATTCCAATCAAGCCGATTCACTTAGAGTGTTCTCCTTCAATTCCGAGTTTGAAAAATGCTAAAGTTTGATCCAAGATTTCTCAGTTGTTTTCCAATGAATTTCAACTCTTGTAGCATAATTAGAAAGATCATTTTAAGGACTATGGAGGGATATTTTTGGTTTTTGAAAATTCGCACACAATCCAGAATTGTAGAAGAAAATCTTCAGGTATATCGTTTTCGTATTTTTCTGACAATTTTTTATGTATTCTTCCATAACTTGCTCAATGTTGCTTATTTTGAGTCGATTTTCTTCCAGTTTATAGCAAACTGAAAGCGCTTTCCAGATCGACAAGAAATTTTCCGATACCACTGTGAATTTTCCGGAAATCAATCAAAATTTTCTCGGGCAGTTTTGAGCTTAGAAAATTGAACAAAATCTCCTCTGCAAGCTTCTAGTTTTGAAAATTTGATATAAATTCGTTGATTATTTTTACTTATCAATTTGAACCGACGACTTTAAGGTGAAACTGTTGGAACGTGTGAAGAAATTTCGATAATTTACCGTTTGTGGAATAGTTTTGCTCGTTTCTCGTCGAACAATGCGCGTATTTTTACTGTCCGTCTATTGTGAAACGTTTAGTTTAAGATTACGTTAAACTATTCTTTACGAAAAATGTTTATAAATAGATGACAACGGTCTTTTATTTGGGGAATTGAAATCTGTCACTCGCTCTAATAACAACAACAACAGCAGCACAAAAACGGTGACGACAAGAGGAAAAAAATACGAACGGAAATGTACGATTTTTGAGAATAGACAGGGGGGTGCTCTCTTGTTACAAGGATTTGCTTTAATCTCATCAAAATTTTGACAGCTGTTGTTAATCAATCGAACCTTTTCGTATTTAATTTTAATAAATTGTAAAGATGAGAGAGGAAATTTATAACAATGATTAATTGTTGTTAATAAAGTCCGTTTGTTTTCCATTTTGTAACAATTCTTATTGTTTTTGAAACAAACAGTGTCGATAAAATTATTTTATGATTCTATGTTGTTGTTGTTGTTGTTGTTAGATATTCTCAAGTTCATAAATATTAATGATGCATACATGGCCATTTACCGAGTTTCAATATGACGGACATGTCGCACCTTTATATGTGACTTGTTGTTCAATATTTGAATATTTCCACAATTCACCGAAATTTCCCAATAAGAATTGTAAAAACAATGACAAACTGAATTGTTCCAAAAAGTACCACACCTACCGAACTGGCGTCACTAACTGGAAACATAAGAAAACGGCATTATTGTGTTTGTAGTTGGAGCTACCGATGCTGTAGAATTTGAACGCTAATCGAGAATTACCCAATTTTCGACAGTTTTGGTCAGTTTTCTCACTACTCTAACAATAAATTTCAATATAGGTTGGTATTAAAAAATCTTCAGTTTTAGATCCAATTTTGAACTGAATTGTGTTTGTAGTTCAAGTCACCAATCCTGTATAATCGAAGCTAATCAAAATTTGGAATTCCAGTCAAATTTTAATCAAATCTAGAACAATTTTAACATTCAATCCAGTTATTAAGGAATTTTTGAACGAATCTCACTAAATTGATCAAAAAGGGGCATTGTATCTTTAGTTCAAGTTACCAGTTTTCTACAATTAACGCTGATCAGGAATTTCCAAATTTAGGCCAGAATTTGAGTCAATTTTGGACAATTTTTGAGCTGAATTGAGCTTTCAATCCAGAAGTTAACAAGCTTCAAGCATAAGCATCATTTTTCTGGCGAATTTCGATTTCACCCCACTTTAGACGCTGTTTTTCGAAAAACGGAAAAGAAAATTAAAACGGGAATGAGTTGATCAAGAAGCCTTAACTTTTCTTGATCTACCTATATGTGTTTCATTTCATTTTATTGATTATACGGGCAGTAGTACCACTGAGTGTTAACACACTTTTTTTTACCAAAAATGCGGTTTTCCGCAATTATCAGAAAATTCCGTTTGATTTTCCAAATTTCATGGGGTTACGGACGTACAAAATTGAATTCTGAATCGAATGAGATATGTCCCATTTCGATATCTTTTGTCGTTTTTGAGTTATTCTTGCAAATTATTTCTCATTGTTTCTTATAAGAGATTGAATGTTCGAGCGACAGTCTTAACGTTGATTAGGAATTTCCCTATTTCAGGCCAGAATTTCAGTCAATTTTGGACAATTTTTGAGTTGAATTTGGGCTTTCAATCCGGATGTTACCAATCTTCGAGCATAATCGCGAATTTTTTGACAAATTTCGGTTTCATCTCTCCGAAAAAGTGGTCATTACCATCGAATTTCGATCTAAATTGTTCAAAAAGGCAACAATTTTGGAGACTTTTTAATCAACGTTTGAACTAAATTTTGGACTTATATTCTAGTTCAATTTTTGAACTATAAAAGTATTGACGCCGATCAGGATTTTCTGAACTTCACGCCAGAATTTGAGTCAATTTTGGACAATTTTTGAGCTGAATTTGGGCTTTCAATCCAGATTTTAACAATCTTCGAGCATAATTATCAATTTTTTGATGAATTTCGGTTTCATCTCTCTGAAAGAATGTTCTCAATGAATTTTAAGGCCAATTTAGATCGAAATTGTTCAACATTTTGAAGACTTTTCAGCCAAGTTGAAACTAAATTTTGGACTCCTACTCTAGCTCAATTTTTGAACTGCAAACGTACCGAAGAAGGTTGCAAACGTTGAGTAAATTTCAAATTTGGGCAGTTTTTTCACCGTTAGTTTCTTGAATACAAACTGGCAAATCCATTTGTCCAGCTTTTACGTTTCTAGTTTGAATTGCCAGTCCTGTATAACGGACAATTAACGACATTTCATCAAAAAGGGAGCAATGTATTTCTAGTTCAAATTACCAATTCTGTATAATTAACACTGATCAGGAATTTCCATAGTTCAGGCCAGAATTTGAGTCAATTTTGGACAATTTTTGAGCTGAATTTGGGCTTTCAATCTAGATCTTCGAACATAATCGTGAATTGGCAAATTTCGGTTTTATCTTTCCCAAACAATGTTTATTACCAACGAATTTTAAGGCTAATTTCGATCTAAATTGTTCAAAATTTTGAAGACTCAAATCAAAATTTGAACCAAATTTGGGCTTCTACTCTAGCTCAATTTTTGAACTACAAACGTATCGAAGAAGGTTGCAAACCTTGAGTGAATTTCAAATTTGGGCAGTTTTTCATCGTTAATTTCTAGAATACAAACTGGCAAATCCATTTGTCCAGCTTTTACGTTTCTAGTTTGAATTGCCAGTCCTGTATAACGGACAATTAACGACATTTCATCAGAAAGGGAGCAATGTATTTCTAGTTCAAATTACCAATTCTGTATAATTAACACTGATCACGAATTTCCATATTTCAAGCCAGAATTTGAGTCAATTTTGAACAATTTTTGAACTGAATTTGGGCTTTCAATCTAGATCTTCGAACATAATCGTGAATTGGCAAATTTCGGTTTTATCTCTCCCAAACAATGTTTATTACCAACGAATTTTAAGGCTAATTTCGAGCTAAATTGTTCAAAATTTTGAAGACTCAAATCAAAATTTGAACCAAATTTGGGCTTCTACTCTAGCTCAATTTTTGAACTACAAACGTATCGAAGAAGGTTGCAAACCTTGAGTAAATTTCAAATTTGGGCAGTTTTTTCATCGTTAATTTCTAGAATACAAACTGGCAAATCCATTTGTCCAGCTTTTACGTTTCTAGTTTGAATTGCCAGTCCTGTATAACGGACAATCAACGGCAATTCATCATGTACACTCACACTATTGTTTAAATGAGCTTTAATAATGTCCAATCAACAAAATTAAGGTCAAAGAACTAACAACAGTCGTTTATTATTCGTCTTTTTTTCGTGTTTAAATTAACATAAACAAATTCGACAACAATTTTGATTAATTATCGTAATTGATTCGTTATTTATAAATAATTATAACCGATCGTAATTCCACGCATCTTCAAATCTGGTGTTTAGTGTATCGTTAAATGTTAAGATGTTACTATTATTATTATTATCATCATCTAACTATCTAACAAGATATTCTATCTGGCAGATGTAGATTAGTTAAGAGTCAGTTGGGTACAAGAGAGGCTATTTCAGGCCGTGCTGAAAGACAAACGACTTTACATTTCCTTCAGTTTAACATACCAACGAACGTATTTCTGTTATTTCTGAAAAAACAACCAGTCAAGTCGATTTCGATCGACTATATTGGCGGTATATTGCAAAAATTGCAGTGTATTGATTAATAATCGATTAATTACCACCCACATGCACGTAGATACGTGCATATTATAAAGATACGTGTAGAAGAGGGGCTAAATTGTATACAATTTAATAATATCCCTTTGACGTGACCGGATGCTACGTACAAGTGCCCTCCCAGTCGGGGTTCCGGTGATGTATGCAAACAGAATTGCAAATTCTCTAAATAACCAACGATAACAACCACGAAAAGGGGTAGTTTAGATAACGTAGTTGTTTATCACCACGATAAAAGGCTTGAAAATCGACTGCTTGAATTGTAAAGAAAGTAGTGGTGGTGGAATTTAACGGAAAGCGGATAGCGCAACTTTAAAGAAATTTTCAACAAACAGATAAGTGGATCTGTTTTTAGTCGTTTGGATATTTTGGAAAAATCGACGTATTTATATTAAAAGCGGCAGTCTTTGATCATCAAACGAGGCGAAGATGCGGCGTCGAGTGTTGACGGCGTCGTTGCTACCATCGTGAAGGCAAAACAAGACCGATAAATTATCTTGAAATTTCGTTAGGGGGAAATCTATAAACGATAATTATAACGTTAATTCGATACGAAATTCTAAAATAAGACGATAGAATTGACATCATCCGAGCATCTGGTGGTTTATTGCGCGCTTGATTGGGAATTGTGTGCAAGAAATTTGCTGGATGCATCGTCGCCTTGTCAATGGGCCCCTTCCGTTCATCGTTGATTCTATTTGTTCCAAACATCTGGATTGTTACAGAATTCAAAACGAATTTTTTCTAAAGAAATTATTTACTAATCTTGACGACAGTCGAACAGTTGTCGTTTTAAGAAATTTATCAGACAGAAAAAATGGACGATTATAAGTCAAAGACTTTAATATCTAGAAATACATTTTGGGATTTTGCCAGAGGTGTGTTTTAGTTTGCACAAAATCCACTATTTTTTTTAACCTTATACACTTAAAAATAACCGTCCGCTAAAGTAGATTCGAAAGAAATACGAGAAAAAGAAACGCCGTATAAATAATTGATTTGTTTATAAATAAAACCGTCAGTGTTGAAATAGTGAATTGAGCCGTTTGAAAAACACGTTCGTTTATTATCGTTGAGATTAAAGACGCCCTTATTTCCCGATTTGAATCGCCCCTATTGATAACCCAGCCAATACAGGCCGATTCATTTAAGGGCCCGCACCAGTTCTACGTTTGATCCAAGATTTCTCCGTTGTTTTTCAACCGATGGAAACGATCGCAACAGCGTTGGAAAGACCATTTCAAGGATCAGGGCATACTTTTTAAAATTTGAGATGCCATTTTGAGTTGTACAGGATTTTTCACTTGACAATACCTATATAGTTTACATGGCAACTCCGATTATTTGCCGAAAATTGAGAAATAATTTAACAATCTATAAGAGGGTCTCGAGATCATTTTCCCAAAATTGGAGCCTCGTAGCTCAACCGCCATTTGGTCAAAAATGCTCGTTTTAGTTGATGCTGCAATTCTTGAAATCGAGTTGAGCACTTCAAAGATGCTCCCCAAATAATGTTCTTCCACTTTGTCTCACTGCATTCTCGAATAAAGATTTCAACTCATTCCAGAATAAAATGGAGAAAAACGAAACATAACTTCACTACCCTCTGGTCGGGGAAGTTAAAAAAAGAAAATTGGGAGCATTCTTTACTCATTCTGAGTCATTTGGCATCTGTAACTTATTTTTAAAAATTGCGACATGGTCAGAAACGTGCCTTTTTTACCAACTCGCCGATGAGCTACAAGGCTCAAATTTTGCTAAAATGATCTCTAATTACCCTCCTATAGATCTTTGAAATATTTTTCAAATCGCTCGTCAAATAATGAGTTGTCACATAAACTACATACTCTCGAGCATGTTTTTTCACCCATTACTTGCTCATTATTTTTTCGTTCGCCATGATTTTGTCATACTATATACCAAATTGAAAGCGTTTTCTATTTATATATGAAACTTTCCGATAGCACTGTTAGTTTCCCAGAAAATCGCCGAAAATCTGAGAATTTTATTTAAATTTTTGTGGACAGTTTCAGAGATGGGGAAAAGCGGAAATGATGTTGAGAAATGCAAATTTTCGGGAATTCAAAGGACGTTCACCGATTGAAAATCATTATTAGAGATTGTTTTAAGGGCTAATTATATTAAAGCTTGTTTTCCACGAAATTTTCTCAGGTAAATAGGCAAAATTTATCGACAACAATGGTACGATTGAACAGCCTGTAAAATCTTCAACAAACCGGACTTAAATCTTTAACAAAACAATTATACCGTGCTTGATTTGAAAAATCTTTTAAGGATTTATTGGAGGCTCCATAGAGATTATTTTATCAAAATTTGAGCCTCGTTGGTCAAAAGAGACTCGTTTTAATTGATGTTGCAATTTTTTTTAATGAGTTACGCATGCCAAAGAACTCAGAATGACTAAAGAATGCTCCTAACAATTTTTCGTTTTTCTACATTTAATTCTGAAATGGATAGAAGTATTTTACGTTTATTCAAAAATCCAATGGAGGAAAACGGAAAAAATTATGTGGAGAGCCTCTTTGAGCCATTCTGAGCCATTTGAGGTGCTTCACTCGTTTTCAAAAATCGCGACATTAAGCGTTTTCTGACCAACTTGCCAATGAGCTCAAATTTTGCTAGAGATTATACAATCTATAGAGACTGCGTTGAGAAACATGCTCTCAAATTTTCCATTATAATTCGGAATTTCCATAAAATTTGCTCAAACTGTCAGACCCCTGAGCTTCGGTTTGAAACGTTCTTTTCAACAAGCTGTGATACTTTACTCTGAAGTGCCAAATAAGGGAAAAATCGTCGATTGATAGTAGTAGATTGGGCTTGGTTAAAAAAGGGGTACCGAACTGAAAAAAACTAGAAATTAAGGGTTACAGGCTTTAATGCGTCGTTCATTCTGTGTCAAATTTTGAAAGTAATATCTGCAAAAAATCTCTGTAGTTTTGTATCGAATTGTAATACTCCAAATTCAAATAAGTTGCTCAAAATTTAGGTTTTATTGTAGATTGGAGGCCTGTTTACTGTGTAAATCGACCACTTGTGGAAAATTTCGAATTCTGCTCCTCAGACAACGTCCACATTAAAAATTAATTAAATCGAGTATTAACGACCGTATCATTAATTTAAAATATTTTTTAGTGAAATTGCTACCTTTCTATTCGACTTGTTATTTCGTATTTATAAATAAATTAATAAATAAATAACATAGAACATGATCCTGTTTGACAAATATAAATGAAATATGGTTATTTCATATACTGGGTGAACACCACATGTGATCAAAACAGAATCCATAAATCAATAATTTTGGTCTTCCTTTTTCTTTGAAAAAATTAAATAAAATAGAAGAAACATTACCTTTTCGCATACATTCCGGCATGTTCCTGTAGCATGCGAACAACACATCAGATCTACAACAAAAACAACCGATTAATTAATTATTTTATTTAATTAGCAACAACGGAAGACGCATTTATCACGCTTAATTTTGATGAATTTCTTATTAAGAAATTACCAATAATATTTGCATATTCGAGAGAGATAATGATTTCTATAATGGTACCCAAAGGCTGATTTAATGGTTGGCCGTCAATCAATTTGGTTCTATAGAATAATACATGAATAATAAGCGGACAGGACCGGATCCGGAGCTTTTAAAGCCCCTCATGATTACGCCATTACAATTAGGTCAATTAGGTGAATTTTCCTATTCAATCATGAATTCTGCAGTCTTAGTTTCCAATTGCCACAAGGCCGATTCCGCTCCTGAGCCGATCCTGTTGGTTACAGAAGGAAATCTTCAGGCATCTCTTTTTCGTATTTTTCTAACAATTTTGTGTATTCTTCCTTGCTCAATCTTGCCTATTTTGGATCAATTTTCTCAAAGTTTATAGCAAATTGGAAGCGCTTTCGAGATCGCCAAGAAATCTTCGGATTCCATTCCGAGTTTTCCGGAAATCGATCAAACTTCCCTCGGGCAGTTTTGAGCTCATAAAATTGAGCAAAATCTAATTTGAAAGCTTTTAAGGTGTATTTGGTGGAAAGTGTGAAGAAATTTCGATTATTTCGTTTTCGTTTGTGGAATAGTTTTGCTCGCATGCCAAAGAACTCAGAATGACTGAAGAATGCCCCCAAAAATCGTATTTTTCGTTTTTCCACATTTAATTCTGAAATGGGTACAAGTATTTCACGTTTATTCAAAAATGCAATGGAGAAAAATGGAATAAAATAATGCGGGGAAGCTCTTTGAGCCATTCTGAGCCATTTGGGTGCTTCATTCGTTTTCAACAATCGCGACATTGGGCGTTTTGCCCCTCATGATTACGCTATTACAATTAGGTCAATTCAATCATGAATTCTGCAGTCTTAGTTTCCAATTGCCGCAAGGCCGATTCGGCTCCTGAGCCGGTTCTGTTGGTTACAGAAGGAATCTTCAGACATCTCTTTTTCGTATTTTTCTAACAATTTTATGCATTCTTCCTTGCTCAATCTTGCCTATTCTCAAAGTTTATAGCAAATTGGCAGCGCTTTCGAGATCGCCAAGAAATCTTCGGATTGCATTCTGAGTTTTCCGAAAATCGATCAAACTTCCCTCGGGCAGTTTTGAGCTCATAAAATTGAGCAAAATCTAATTTGAAAGATTTTAAGGTGTATTTGGTGGAAAGTGTGAAGGAATTTCGATTATTTCGATTTACCGCCTTTTCGTTTGTGGAATAGTTTTGCTCGCATGCCAAAGAACTCAGAATGATTGAAGAATGCCCCCAAAAATCGTATTTTTCGTTTTTCCACATTTAATTCTGAAGTGGGTAGAAGTATTTTACGTTTTTTGACCAAAAATGCCAATGGAGAAAAACGGAACAAAATAATGCGGGGAAGCTCTTTGAGCCATTCTGAGCTATTTGGGTGCTTCATTCGTTTTCAACAATCGCGACATTGGGCGTTTTTTGACCAACTTGTTCTCAAATTTTCCACTGTACTTTGGAATTTCCGAATTCGGCTCCTGAGCCGCTCCTGTGCAACGCTTCAAGAATCATCAAATTTTCAACGAAACCGACAAAAATCGATCATCATAATGATAGAATTGAATTTTTCATTCGTTCGAAATAATCAATTATTCAATTTGGAATTCTAAGACGGTATTTCCTAATTGATAATTCAACGATAAATTGAAGAAATGACTGAATAATTTATTTCAATAAAACCGAATTGTCAAGAGAGAGTTAGGAATTCGGTCGTTTAATTTGTCCAATTCGTTGATAATGTTCGTCTTAATTAAAATAAATCAACATTTAAATTAAATAAAACGAATTTTTAAATTATTGTTGATAATAAGCGCTGTTGTCTTTGATAATAATTATGATAAACATTTCCGTTTCAATTATTCATTTTTATATTTATTGTTGTTGTTAATTATGTAGTGTAACGTTTAATTAATTAATTACCTTGCGCCCAGATCTGTTCTAAACTAATTAAAATTGCAATTAATTCCAGAATTGTTCTAATTGACATGTTTTTCGGTTTGTTAATTGTTTATCAACTATTTGTGTCGCAAATTCAATGTGGGAACACTTTCGTCGAGCACGTGAACACGCACTTGGCCACTTGAACTAAAACAGTCTCATACCGATCGCGGTTATCCAACGACTGATCTGCTCCGTCTCCGAGCTGGTGATTTTAAAAGGACGCCCCTTGTTGCGTTCTCTTCGCCTTCTTGTTATTGTTGTTGTTGACTATTTATTGTTGTTGGAGATTATTTAAATATAGAGTGTCCGTATGTATTTGTGTGGAGTTCGCTCTACTGTCGTGTAAATACTTGAAAGAGTTTTCAGGTGGGATGGGCGAGTTTTATTCAAATCAAGTTCTGCTAGTTGAACGAACAAGAAATTGTCTTTCTATACGTGTATGTGTGTGTCCATTGCTGCATTCTAATAATAATTATCTTACACCCACTGTAATTATTGTTGGTTTCTTTTTCTATTCTACGTTTATTAACGATTTGTTGTTTGTTTTATTTAATAATTTTAAATTGGCGACACTACTACTAAACTAGTTCTTGATGAAAAATTCATCCTAAATTATAAGCCAACGCATTCTATTTGAATGTAGAAAATTCAAAAATATAACAGTAAAATCCCTAACTTTATATTTCTAGTAATTTTGTCTATATTTAGTTGGTACTGCGCGTTAGTGGGGATTTCTGTTCCTCCTCCTCTTTAGTAACTTTAACAAAACAGTAATTCTAGCGGTTTTTTGATGGAAGTTGCGCAATTGTACTGCGCAAGAGTGGTGGACCAATGTGCATTTAACCGTTGCAATATTCTGCAACTGAGTTGTATTCTGGAAAGAATCAGTCGTTTACTTGTATAGATTAGTTATGACACCGATTCTCGTTAATGACGTACTTTCGACTTTTGCAAAGTAGAAATACTGAAGGGAGAAGAATCGATGGATAGGATAGAAAACCCGGATCGGGGAAGAAGCGTTTGGTATTAAGATGGCTCCAAAACGACCGTGAATACAGGTGGTAGGGCCCTTCTTGCGCTGAGGAACGGACGTTCCATATTCCAAGTAGAATATACCTGTAAAAATACAAATATCCATATTAAGACACAGTCAAGCGGTGCTCAGGTCATTGATGACTGTAGAAATAAAATCCAGACTAGTGCTGGAACTTGAGGTAGACTTGAAATGGGTGCCAGTTTATCAGGCGATCGAAAAATGAGATGGCGGACCGGTTAGCAAAACAGACCCTCATGTGGTCGCTAATGGAGCCATAAGAGATGAATTAGAAAGAAAACTTCAGCTCTATAGGGAGGACAATCCCTGAAACGGCTGGCAAGGGTCAATAAACTTACCCTAGTTTGGGTGCCAGGGCAGGTAACGAACTGGCCAATGAACTTGCAAAGGCCGGTGCTGAGGCACCATTTGTGGGTCCTGAACCGTTTTGCGGGCTAACTAAAACCCAATAGAGTAAAGAGCTCTGCAGGTAGGAAAGGAACAATAAAATGCTCCACTGGAACCAAACTCCGGGAATGAGACAGGCGAAGAATACTAAGAAGCTTCTCGACCTTTCGAGGAACAAATTAAGACTCCTTACGGGGTTTCTGACAGGACATTGCTCCGTCAGATATCACCTCAAAAAACTGGGCTTAGTCGACAGTGAAAGGCGTAGGTTATGTGAACTGGAGTATGAAACCTCCGAGCACATACTATGTGAGCGCGTAGCGTTGGCACGCACCTTCGTGGCCCAATTCTGTCGCCTGCTGAGATACGGAGTAGGTCTCCCAGGGAGATAATTAACTTCGCAAAGAAGATATCCTTTCTGGGGCAGTAATAGGGAGAGGGTTATGAACAATAGATCAGAATGGTCGCAGTTCGGTAAGGCTTAGTAGCCAATCGACTTAGCTAAACTAACTAACTAATTCTATAGGGAGCAACTACCAGGGATGGTCCTTTCAAAGGCATTTCTGGGATTTTCAAACCGAAGACGAGCTAAAGAGCTCCTAGAATTGAACAGAAGTCAATTAAGACAGATGGCGGGACTGTTTACTAGTCATTGTGCTCTGAGGAAGCACTTCAATAATATTGGGGTTGTAAAAGACCCGACCTGTGAAGAGGAAGATGAAACTTCACATCTTATGCCACTGTGAGGCCTTAAAGAATCTCAGAGATTGGCATCTAGGAGGGGAATATTTTGCTCCTGAAGAAATTAAAAATACTCCCTTAAATAGCGTTGTGGATTTTATTGAAAAATAGGTCTGCTGAGGGAAGACAGTTAACTCAAATTAGGTGCGTTGGCGAGTGTACAAACAGCTTTTTAGGCCGAGATATGGTGAAGAATGTACCACAATTCGCGTATAAGCGAATGAAAGGGCCTCATAATAATCTTGACTTTACTAAACAATTTTAATTAAGTTTATTCTTTGCTGGAAAATTATTCAAAATTACAATGAAATAAATTCGTTTCTGCTGCCTGTAGTATGGAAAATTCAATAACTAAATCTAAAATAAACAAAACATAACGACAATGAAGTTCCTAAATCTGTTCGTACCTACCAAATGAATATTTAGTAACTTTAAATATCTGTCGACAGTTGGTAATTATGAAGATTTAGTGATATTTCTATCGAACAGTGGAGGCATGTCTATTAAAGAGGATTTGCGCAATTTTACTGCGCAAGAGTGGGAGATCAATCAAGATCAAATCATTGCAATATTCTACAACTGAATAACAAATAAGGAGACAGTTGTATTCTGCAAAGAATACTTGTATTAAATCTACCAAATTAACAGTAAATGTATCATTTTTGATAGGTACACTTTCGTGATTTTCCTCCAGAATACGACTCAATTCGCCCTCATTTTTCCACTTATGCTAAATATCTACAAAATTACCAATTTTCCTTCTCATTTGGTGGATCGGTTAATGTCTCAATGAATGGAGAATCCCAGAGTGCTAATAATCTGATGGAATTTTAGCAAATCGTTAATTCAGCACATGCGCCACAATATTTCATTATAAACTGGCCAGTATTTTTCCCCAGTTTTTCCCGATCATTACCCGATTAGATTCAGGTTAGAAATGTCGCTGCATGTAATCTAATCGATCATGTTTCATTTAAATCATCAATTTGTAAATTTCTAATTTACAAATTAACGTGTTTCATTTTGTGTTTCGTATTTTTGGGGGAGAAGTGTGGTTTTTTTCGTTAAACTGGTGATCTTTTCAACTCAACAGGTAAGTTATCGATTTCTCCCAACTTGTACTTGTTGATTTGGATTTGATGATTAATAGAATATAATCTAAAAATAGTAGAACCTTCCTGTTTTCTTTCAAAAACGAATTTATTGAACGCGATACGTGCGTCATAGCTGGAAAGGAAGTCGTTTCCTTGATTGCGATATTTCTCCAAAGACTAAGCAATTGACCAAATTTCCGGTTGTGGCCACGATTCATTCAACAAAATATTTGCATTAATTTCGTTTGTTAGATGCCGGAAAGTCTGCTAATACCCGCTAGTTACATCGTGATGGCGGAGGCCGAACCCGACCTAAGCACCTTCGAGAACAAGACCGGCCTGGCTGAAGACATGAAATTCCTCGCCTCCATGCCCGAATTGTGCGATGTCACTTTCCTTGTCGGCGATACCCGTGAGCCCGTCTGTGCCGTTAAAGCGGTCCTTGCAGCCCGATCGCGAGTTTTCCACAAGATGCTCTACCAAACCCCGAGTCCGCAGCGCAAGAAAGAGCCACCGCCACGCGAGAATAAATTGCGATTGTTCCTGAAACGCTCCTCCGAACCTCTATTGAATCTTCAGAATGCCTCACAACAGGTCAGTAGTTGAATTGTCGTAATTTAAATATCAAACACACTGTATACAATAAATTTGAATAATATCGTAATAAAAACAATCGTGGTTTGTATATATAGAGAGGGTACACCCAGCAGCTGGCCCCTATCCAAGAGGTAATTCCTTTCTACCGAAACTGTAGAAAGTGCTTAGTTTTTTCGATTTAAATCCCCCCAAATTTCACAATTTTTAAGCACAAATTCTTTGATAAATTGGCATGGATTTTGATCAGAAATTAATCAACACTCTAAAATGCATGAAGTCCTCAATATTTAGCACCCTAGGTAGACTGCAGACATTTCTTTAAAATATACAGGCTGTCTTTGAAACAATAAAACATGTGGTTGGTTCAAAATTGCCCAACTAACCGCAGAATCATCGGAAAGTCCATTGAAATCACCATAAATTCCACTATTTTACATCCGAAACTTATTTTTTGATAAGCGATTTCTCCATTATTTTTCATCATAAAATCAAGTACTATAGCCCGTTGGAAAAAGCACTTTAAGCAGCAGAAGATAGAACCTAGCGTTTTGGAAAATTTCGTGTTAAAGCCTCTCTGGTGCAGCTTAAAATACTCTTTCCAACGAGCTTTGGTACTTGAATTTAGAGTGAAAAATAAGGAAGAAATCGTGAAACAAAGATTCAAGGAGCTCTAATCCGGCACGAACCACCACAAATCAACGACAACTTGTATATTTGATAAAACTTCTTCTTCTTTACAATTTTTATTGATACAGGAACAATTTCGCATGTTCCCAGCCAAATAAAAGGCAAAAATACAGAAATTCTATGTTTATTTAGCCGGCATCCCAACAACATCAAACTCTGATCATTGAAGAATTCGAACCGGACGTCTTTCGACAGCTGATCGAGTACATTCATACAGGCTGTGTTACCCTTCAACCGCGCACCCTTCTAGGTAATTCTGAAAATTTCTAGGAAAATCGCTAATTTTTCGCTTTACAGGCGTAATGAATGCGGCTGATTATTACGGTTTAGATGAACTGCGACGGGCTTGTGCTGGTTTCGTACAATGTTGCATTAATGTGGATACAGTTTGTGCCCTGTTGGCATCAGCTGAGCGTTACATTCAATACAAATGTACGAAATCGTTGGTGCAGAAAGTTTTAGAATTCGTCGATGAGCACGGTAATGAAGTGTTGAATTTAGGCTCGTTCACACTCCTACCGCAACATGTTGTAAGATTGATTTTGGCTAGAGATGAGTTACACGCGGATGAATTCACGAAATTCCAAGCGGCATTAATGTGGAGTAAGTAGGTTTGGGTTATTGCTCAGTTATTGGATAAATTCGTGTTGTTTCAAGGTAAAAAATATTGCGATAATAATCCGAATACGAGCTTGAAGGACGTTATTGGTAATTTTCTGGAGTATATTCAGTTTCATAAAATACCAGCGAATGTTTTAATGCGGGAGATACACCCGTTAGGGCTAGTACCGTACAACATTATAATGAATGCCTTAGCATATCAGGTGCAGTACCAAATATTTTCGTATTCTCCCACAGCTTTTGCAGCTTTTTTGGACTATTTATGTACATGTTTCGTTTCAATCGTTGCTTTGGGAACGAATTATTTGCACCAATTGCCAAGTTGCACAGTACGTATTGCTTAGAACACGAGCAAAATCGGCGAAAGGCACGCTTTTTGTTGTAGAAATTGCGCTTTCTAGCTGTTGCATGTTTGTAGATTTTTTTGTTGATGCTCTCATCAAAATGGTCAAGCACTATGTGTTGCAGGCAGACCCGGCAAGTATCGACCCCGGAAAACTGTCACCAAATCGAGTAAGACGGCAAGCCCAAGGGCGATCGATGTCCGTACAAAGTTCATTAGATCCATACGGTTCGAATACAACATTGAGCAGTAGTGGATCTAGTGAATTCGTGTCCTCAGATGGCAAACATTCATCCAATTAACATACGGCCACTGTTGCGCCGCCACCACCACCACAGCCACCCCCACAACATCAACAACCACCACCAACAGTCACAGTATCATCATCATCGACATCATCACCGGCACACACATTCACGTTCACAATTGTGCTCAAAAAGGTCACCCCTAAAGAGCCACAATCCGAAACTAGAACTGCCGATAAATCGTAAATTCTCGAGACCTCACCTGTAACAACAAAAAAAAAACACAAATCTAGCAATATTCTCATGCAGTATTCTAAAATTTCCTAATCACAAGTAGACAATCTGATTGTTGAACAAGCACATTCAACTGCATGATAATCATTGTTGTTGATGATTGAATTTGTTGATTTTGTTCAAATGTAACGTCTTAACCTGTCATTGCCCTTTGGTCAAAACAATAAAACAAACAAATCAACCCTTACAAAATTTGATCCGGAAATGTACGGCGCAACGGTGGCTTATTGAATTCGTTTCTATTTAATTGAGTTTCAATGGGATTCGTCTCGCTAAAGACGAGCTTAATGTCGTGATTTGTGTAATTTATTTATAATTTAGCAAATAATCTTAAATGTAATTGGAGGAAAGACTAAAATCTTTTATTTTTCAATTGGTTTAATTTCGATAAACGCCTATGTATTTGTGAATATAGATGGTGAATTATTTCGATTATTATTTTGATTTTGGCAATTTGATTGATGTTGAAACCAATGCAAAAAAATTACGTACATATGTAAAACAATATTTACTGGTACAACCAAATATTTGGCCAAATATTTCAATGTATATGTGGGCTAAGATGTTATAAATATATATTTATTTATGTACAATTTAGTTCCTTATTTAGTAGCCCAATTTCAGTTCTAACACTAAAATTACTCTATACATCCACTATTTTCAGCCAACGATTCTATAGAGCGGCTTTTCAGGCGTGTTTCAGCTGAAAGATTGCCGGATCCCAGACCCAAGGAAAGATAAGTGCTAAGTACCATAATAACAAGCTTTAGCCCATTTTGACAGTAAATTTTGGTCTTTTGCTGATCTTTGGAGCCAAATAAGTCATTTAACTGTAATTTTGGCACTTGGCCGTGAAAAACTTAAAAATGTCACACTCTAGGAATCTCTTTTGGCAATTTTTGGCCTTAAATGGCTACAGGAGGAGATTCATTGGCACCATTAGATTTATTTGGAAGCCGAATTTTGGATCTCTTTCAGAAAATTTTGCTACTGAATCGTATAAATCTTCACGCTTTCTCCTAAAGATGTTCGAACTCAAGCACCACCATCGCAAATCATCAATTTTCAATGAATTCAAAATGTTATAAATATATTTATTTATGTACAATTTAGTTCCATATTTAGTAGCCCAATTTCAGTTCTAACATTAAAATTTTAGAATATTTTCAGCCAACGATTCAATAGAGCGGCTTTTCAGGCGTGTTTCAGTTGAAAAATTGCCTGATCCCAGATCCAAGGAAAGATAGGTGCCAAGTACCATAATAACAAACTTTAGCCCATTTTGACAGTAAATTTTGGTCTTTTGCTGATCTTTGGAGCCAAATCAGGCATTTAACTGTAATTTTGGCACTTGGCCGTGAAAAACTTAAAAATGTCACTCTAGGAATCTCTTTTGGCAATTTTTGGCCTTAAATGGCTACAAGGAGGAGATTCATTGGCACCATTAGATTTGTTTTAAGGCCGAATTTTGGATCTCTTTCAGAAAATTTTGCTACTGAATCGTATAAATCTTCACGCTTTCTCCTAAAGATGTTCGAACTCAAGCACCACCATCGCAAATCATTAATTTTCAATGAATTCAAAATGTTATAAATATATTTATTTATGTACAATTTAGTTCCATATTTAGTAGCCCAATTTCAGTTCTAACATTAAAATTTCCCAATATTTTCAGCCAACGATTCTATAGAGCGGCTTTTCAGGCGTGTTTCAGCTGAAAGATTGCCGGATCCCAGACCCAAGGAAAGATAGATGCTAAGTACCATAATAACAAACTTTAGCCCATTTTCACCGTAAATTTTGGTCTTTTGCTGATCTTTGGAGCCAAATCAGGCATTTAACTGTAATTTTGGCACTTGGCAGTGAAAAACTTAAAAATGTCACACTCTAGGAATTTCTTTTGACAATTTTTGGCCTTAAGTGGCTACAAGGGGGAGATTCATTGGCACCATTAGATTTATTTTGAAGCCGAATTTTGGATCTCTTTCAGAAAATTTCACTACTGAATTGCATAAATCTTCACGCTTTCTCCTAAAGATGTTCGAACTCAAGCACCACCATCGCAAATCATCAATTTTCAATGAATTCAAAATGTTATAAATATATTTATTTATGTACAATCTAGTTCCTTATTTAGTAGCCCAATTTTGGTTGTTTTAACAAGGAAATTTCCTAAAGCATCCATTATTTTCAGCTAATGATTCAATAAGGCGCATTTTCAGGCGTGTTTCAGCTGAAAAATTGCCGCAATCCGGGTCGGGCTAGCGGATCAATTGTTCTGTACAAGATCCAAAGGAGATAGAGGCGCTAATAACAAATTTTAGCTCATTTCGATCTTTAGCTGCAAAGTTGGACTTAAAATCAAGGATTCAACTCGAATTTTGGCATTTAGTAGGGAAAAAGTTAAAAATGTGACACTCTAGAAGTTTTTTTGACAATTTTTGGCCATAAATCGTTAAAAGGGGGAGATTCATTGACACCATTAGATTTATTTTAGAACCGAATTTGGGACCTTTCGAGACATTTTTTGGTAAATTTTGCTATCGAATTGTGTAAATCTTCATGCTTGACTCGAAAGATGTTTGAACTCCAGTACCACCATCAATCCGGATTGGATAAGCGGGCCTATTGTTCTGTATTAGATCCAAAAACTTTAGCAGATTTTGAGCGTAATTTTGATCTTGTTAAGTTGGATTTTTAAAATCACAGGTTTAACTAATTTTGGCAGTTACGACTAGCAGTGAAAAAGTTACAAATGTCACACTCTAGAAGTACTTTTTTGACAATTTTTGGTCTTAAATTGCCAAGAGAAGAAGATTCATAGACATCATTAGATTTTAAAGCCGAATTCTGAATCTTTCAAGACATTTTTCGGAAAATTTTGCTATTGAATCACATAAATCTCCACGCTTTTTCCAAAAGATGTTTGAACAGAAGTACCACTTGATTCTAAGATGTTATTTAGTAGCTCAATTTTGGTTGTTTTAACAAGGAAATTTCCCAAAGCATCCAATATTTTCTGCCATAAGCCATAAGGCGGATTTTCAGGCGTGTTGCAGCTGAAAAATTGCCGCAATCCGCATTGGGCAAGCAGGCCAATTGTTCTGTACCAGATCCAAAGGAAACAGACGTGCATTTTGAGCGTAAATTTTGATCTTGTTAAGTTGGACTTAATCAAGGATTTAACTCTAATTTTGGCACTTAGCAAAGCAAAAATTTAAAATACTCATTTTTTGACAATTTGTGGCCTTAAATGACCAAAAGGAGGAGATTCATAGACTTGATTAGAGTTATTTTAAAGCCGAATTTTTGATCATTCAAGACATTTTTTGGAAAACTTTGCTAGAGAAGTGTATTAAGTATTGCAAGTAAGTGTATTGCAGATCATCGCTCTTCAATGAATCTTACCCTTAGGAGCGATTTCAACCCTAAATCATTTTGTTGGAAATTTCTCTACTAACAATTCAGATTTTCTAGTGCAAAATTAAAGGCGTAAACCCCCATTTTTATCTATCGTGTTGAGATATTGAAATCATCCCCTTTATTGTCTACTGTTTCCTGTACATTTTCTCACAAAATACATCGAATTATCGTCTTCATTCTCAATAAATATACATAAATATGATTAGCAGGATTAGAATCCAGTCTTTAAATTTTAAAACAAATACAATTAGAGATTATCATGGTCAATATAAGAAATATTCATTCTTGTCAACAAATTCTCAGCAGCCGTTTTAATCTTCTCATCGGGGGCGGCAATCAACAAAACAGCCCCCTGTTTCAATACTGTAGCCAATGGTGATAATTTATCCGATGTTAAACTATTCAAGAGCTCCAAACAAGCTTCCATTGTTTCAATGCGACTAGTCTTGTACGCTTCCGAGTCCTGAAATTGTTCAATTGATTAAAATTCCTGAAAATTATCGATACAAGACTGCTGTGCTCAACTAAAAGCTATAGCTTCTATGAGAAGCCCTATTATTAGGCGAGTAATTTGAAAAATATCGCAAGTGTTTATAGATGAGGTCTTGGAGATCATTTTAGCCAAATTTGGGCCTTGTAGCTCATTTGAAAGTTGGTCAAAGGTGCTCATTTTGAGCATAAAACAAGCAAGATTGCTGCCAAAATTGATCTTCTCTAGAGTTATCTAAGGCGATAAGTCGATAAGCTACAAGGTTCAAACTTTGCTCAAATGATCTCCAGGGACCTCTCCAACAAATTCTTGGAGTATTTCTCAAATCGTTCGCCAATAGGACTTCCTATAAAAAGTTTCTAGTTTTAGTTGAGCTGCCCTTTCTGGAGCAGGTTACTTTAAAGATGCTGATGGCTCGTTGTTGCTGAATTTCCGGCGGTATCGGTTGTTGTGCCGGTACATTCGCTACCATAAACGGATTAATCCGCGGACTTGGATTCTTTATCAATTGCTTATCACCACAATTCACGATATTATCACTGGAAATTGTCGATTTTCTCATTTGCAACAGCGTATTTGTATCGTACTTAATCGAATTTAAATCGTTTTTATATTTTTTATAGACTTGTTTCGTGTTGAATTTAGCTGCAATTTCGTTCGTCTCATCATCTGTCGATGGTGACGATTGATTATCTTTCGATTGTGATTTCTTATCACCATTATCGTCATCATTATCGGCGGCAATTCCAACATTTTCCGGCCGATTCGGCAATACTTCCTTCTCCAAATAGCTGTCCGAATCGGTACTCAAATCATCATCATCATTACTCGGCTTTAATGACGTCTTATCGATTGTGTCATCATCCTCATTATCACTCTGAATCGATTCCGGGATATTCACCGTTAGATTAATGTAAGATTCACACAAATATTCCCATTTATTTTGTAATTTCCGCAGAAATTCTTCGATATAATCCAAATCATTCGAACATCGACGATTTGGCGTAACATTTCTACTGAGTAAATCCTTCAAATCTTTGGGGTTGATTTGGTATTTTTCGATACCGTCGAGACACAATTCGATCAAAACGATAATCTGAACGACTTCCGACGTATTCGATTGGGTGTACAAATTGGCCGCTTTACTCAAATTGCCCACCTTCTGGGTAAGGAATTTCAAACCGGGCCGATGGTCGAATTGTTTAGCGCGCACATTCGATATTTCCAGACATTTCAATAGAATATCGATGTGTTTGGCGTTAACATGGGATAGAATGCCGCGTAAACTGTACGAATTGATTTGCAGAATATTCAAAATCGGTTGGATATGATTGAGATTTTGTAATAAAGCGCTGGAGATTGTTTGTATCAACATTTGATGGGCTAGAATGCCCACAACTAAATTCCGGAACGGTACCCGGACTGTGTACTGTTCCGGGTTGATGATCGTCGATAAATCCAACGGGTAGAGCAAGAAAACGTAACTGCGATCGTCGATGAATAGATTCGAATCGCAATCGCACAATTTCCCGACGCATTTCGTGCAGGTTTTCTGCGATTGCATCAAAAACACCTGTTGGGATAGCTCGTATAAGCGTTGATTCTCCGATAAACAGCTATCTTTACGTGCTGCCACTTTAACGGTAGCTAAATCGCCGTAGAAACTATCCGAGTTCGCTTTGAACGCGCAAATCAACTGCTGTAGCGGATTCAAACTGATCATGCAGGCCCAATGTAGGCTGATCACGACGATCTCCCACTGTTGTACGGTTAGAAATTTGCCCGACGTTAGGATAATGTGCCGGATGCAGGAGGTGCCCAATCGGGCGATATTCTCGTTCGGTTGGACGATGCATTCGATTAGAATCAATAGGAGTTGTTTTAGGGCGAGCGTGGCGGCCGAATTTTCGATTTTCTGCTCGCTGGTTTGTAAATATTGTAAATAATCGACGATTAATTCGCTCGATAATCCGCAACAGTGCTTGAAATTCTGCCATAAATCGTTCGATTTTTGTAGTTTTAAATTTTGACGCAACCAATTCTGCACCATCGGCAGCAATATATGATTGATGCAATACAAGCCGAAATTGACGCCGGGATTTTCGATCAAATCGCGCAATAATTTGAACAGAGTTTCAACGATAAACGGTTGGTTTTTATTCGATGATAACATCGAAGCCGTTGCTAGACCATCCAATAGAATATACCAAACTTTTAGAACGTTACTCTGCCGGTCTAATTTCTCTAAAGTGATCCCGTCGTTATCGCACAATTCTAAATCGTATTTCGTAGCTAGTACCTTATAATTGATTTCATCGAATTGTTCGCTATTTGTTGTATCGAATGTAACCACATCGATATTCTCGATGATTGGATCGACTAATTGCGGTTCAACATCGATATTCATACGATGGGTTATATTGAAATTTGGACATTTCGGCATATTGTACATCATCGATAAGATTGCAGCGCAATTTTGTAATAATTTCAACGATTCGATGCATAAATCAATCGGCCCTATTACCAATTTCGGATAATCGTTATCTTTATCGAAGAAATTCAAAACTTTCGGCGATTTACTATTAACATTATCATTATTATCGTCATCATCATTAGTATTTTTGATATGCGATAATAGACATAAAATATAATCGAGTGCAGCATTAGCGAAAACTAGCGTGTTATCAGTTGATAAGAAGATCCGGAAGACGTCCAATATAGCCGATGCGTTATTTTTAGCATTGGCGACACGTAAAGTGCCGAATAATGGCCGCCAACCCGAACAAATTTCGGTACGATTGGCTTCAACAAACTCACATAAGCATGCTACAATCTGGTCTTGTACGTCAATATCGCACAATTCCAAGCACAACAAATTCTCAAACGGTTTAATTAAAGCTTCATTGAAATGGAAATAGGGCAATTCGGTTTGTTCGTTGAGCAACGCTTGGACTGAATCGTGGATACATTGGATCGCCTTCTTCGAAATTGTGCGGTCTTTATGGCATGCTGCTTGCATAAAATGCGGCCCGACAATTGTCCAAACTTTCATCGTATGGATCAACGGACGCCCGGAACGGATACATTTCAAAGTCACCTCACCGATACGATGCAACAATAGGGTAGCTGGGGGTTTTTGTTGGATTGCCAACTCTTTACGCCACCACTTCTTCAATTGCTGCTGTTGTTGTTGTTGCTGACGTGGCGTTTCATCGTATCGCGTAAACAATTGGGTATGGGAAGCTTTACATAATTCGATTAGAAAATTACAAAGTCCCGGTAGTGATAGACGTAAAGCGGCCGAATGGAATAATTCATCGGCTTTTTGCGATAAAACACAGCATACTTTAGCTGCATGTACACCTCGTAATATGCCTTGACTTTGGGCATTATGGGCGCCGCTGCGTTCCACGATTTCCGAAATACTCGCATCGTTCTGTGACGAATTTGTGTTGGTTGAATAGGCGGAATTGTGGAGGAAACTGTAGACGTCAACACTGCAATTTTGGGTGAAATTAACAACAAAATTTGGGCAGTTGGCAGCAATTTTTCTGTCGAGGTTTGATCGAAAAGTTTATTGAAACATCGTTATTGATTTTGCCCCTCTAAGGTCCTCCTCTAGTGATTTTTGCAGCAGTATTAAGTCTTCAATGCTATCAAAACGTTTCCTTTCTATGAAGTCATGGAAAGGAATGACACTGAAGCATTGGATAAATTCACTAGTGATTTTGCCGTCTTTAAGGAGCTCTTCTAGTGATCTTTGCAGAAATTCTGATGCAATACTAAACTCTTCAATGCTTTCATTTTTAACAAAACAATGAAGTTTAGAGCTTGAAGCATTGAAGAAATTCATTCGAACTTATCTCAATTACACGGAGATTCTATAAGACAAGACAAGCGAAATTAAAATATCTGGAAGCGGCAAAATTTTTGAGCCACCTGTCGAAGGAGGCAAAAAAGGAAGGAAAATCCTGATTACCCCTCGAACGAGACCCGTAGATTTGACATCATATTGTTTGGAGATTTGGTAAGCAATGTTAACTCATCTTTCTAGTCGAAATTTAAAAAGTATGGAACAAATTTGGAGTAAGGCATTCTATGCTTGAATCGTAGTAGCATATTTAATAAGTACTGGACTTCTTTCCACAACTATTTGCTTCAATTTTGGCATCTTTAAGGTATTCGTCAAAACTGCAGTTCTCTTCCGCCACCCGATAGAATCACCAATTTTGCACACTTTCCGATCAAACCCCGCACACCCACTTTTTTATGCTTAAAACTATCAAAACTCACCAAGTCTCCTCGTCGTTATTCAAATTAAAAGTCAAATTCAACTGCTCATTATTGTTCGTATACGTTGAAGATGTAACTGTATTGTTTTGTGTATTCTGAGCTACCATCAATAATTGTGTTGAACCAGTTTTACTAAATAGTGCATGTTCTAAATTAGCCACAGCAACGCAAGCATTAAAAACATGCGGCCAACAATTCGAACTGTGCGACCCCAATGCTAAACCTTTCGATAATAGAACATCTAAAGATAAAGCATGTGAAGCTGGTAATTTTGCACCTTGATTCGTACAAGATGAAGCTGCCAATAATGCTAAAATACTGCAACTTCTCGATTGGAGTTTCAGTATATTACTCAAACTTGCTGCCTGGAATTTGATTCAAATTAGTACGAAAAATTAATTGAAAGTTGTTTTTACCTTGTGTAAGCCTTCTAAACAGGCGGTAATGATATCATCACGGATTCTTTGCCGATATTTTTGCCGTGCCCTCCTTGCTACCAAACGACTCAAAGCTGAAGTACCGGTGAAATTGGGTTTTTCCCCCAATGGTGCACCTAAAACTGAAACTACCGATGCCCAACAACAAGTCAAAACACGCCTTGCTAGTTTAATTCCGGCTTCTATTTCGGGGCTTGTATCCGGTGTACCGTGGACTTTTTGCAATTTTTGCCAATCACTCAACAATTGTGTTGGACACAAGCCGCCGATATCAATCAATAGATTGATAAGGGCCGGTTGTTGGGTTATTTTCGGGTCATAACCGGCTGTTAATAGTAGAGATTTTGCTAAGACATTTTGGTATAATTCGCATAGCCATGTTGCTGAAACATACACTAAAACACCACTACCGTGGACCTCTTCAACGAATTGTGCTTCATTTATTGGTACATCTGCATCTTTATTATTATCGTAATGTCCCGATTGTATCAATTTTAAATCTAATAATAATGCTGAATATGTTGCTAAATAGACACCATCAGCGTTCATAATTGTCGAAATTTCGTAATTTTGAGCCGAATTGTGTTGGCAACATTTCGAAGCGAATTCCTGTAAGACTTCATCGACTTGAATGGAAGAACGCAACGTTAAAAGATTCGGTAATAAGATATTTTGTAAGGTCTTAACGAAATGTCGAGCATTATGTCGCTCGACATCGGTATTACATTCTTCGATACCGCTACGGCCCAAATTTAGGGATTTTGGTAATTTGTGTAGTTTTTGCAATTGTTGATTTGTTAAGAAACTATCATCATCAACGATGCTATCATCCGATTGACTACCGTACTCTTCTGGGCCTTCAGTAGCACCAGAACAATCCGATTCGGAACCGTTTTCGATATCGGGTAGATTGCCCTCGATGCCACTACTGTCTGAATCGTTTTGGCATTTCAAATTTGCCACAACATCTCTAGAAAAATATTGGCTGTTTTTATTTAATTGAACGGATCAGACCAGAACTCCTCCAAAAAATGGAAACCTTCAATCGAAGATTTCTCCCTTGGAACTACGAAAAGGGTGTTGTAGGTCAAAGTGCTAAAGCAAGGGAGAAATCGTCAATCAAAAACTTTCCTTCTTCAGGAGTTCTAGTTTCTCATAATCAAAAATACCGGTAAGGTTTCGGTAATCTAGCCAACGATTGATACGTCAAAGGTCCAGTATAATCGGCTTGTTCCAAAGTTTGATATCTCGAATTGGCAATTTCGGCAGCTTCAAGATTCAAACCTTCACCTTTACACAAATTCTCCAACGAACCTAATAGAGCTCCTACACATTCGACACTAGCTAAAAGTACATTTGTATCGCTACATTGCGCTGATTCTTCAATCGAATCCATAATCCTTCAATTTGATCACAGAATTATATAAAATTGGGCAAAATTTTTGAACTTACAATCGTATAATTGCCATATCATCACCAGCATGTCGATGAATCGGTCCACTGAGTAGTAGAAGATCAGCCAGACGGCCAGGTGATCTTAATAGTTCCCTTGCCGCACGTAGGGGTTCTAAACGTTTCATTGGACTTGGCAGAAGAAGCATGCGATGGAAGAGCGCTTCAAGAACTGGACGTAAAGGACGTTCACGGCCGACTAAACGTACCACTTGTATGCCAATACTGTAGATGATTTTCGATTGGTTTGTGGTCAAGCATTGAGCTGTAAGATCCCCGGGAGCTCCCAATAGAGACAATAAAGCCGGGCAAAAACGTTGCCAAAGAAATGTGGTGAAGTGGATATTCGAATGGACTGTATGCGGAAGAGTATTGACAAGTGTCAAAAGGCATTCCAGAAGGAAGATCATGATATCCGTCGATTTCGGCTGGCTAAAGCGCCAAAAATTTCAATAATTAACCGATAAATTCGAGCAAACTTACGTTTTGACTTCTTCCAATCGACTACACAAATACTGCATTACAGGTATAGCTTCATTAAAACACGCCACAGCTGAAGTTTTCGTATACACCATCTCAACACTACTGCCGGAATTTTTATGTTTTTGTTGTTGTTGCAAAATCTCCTGGCATTCCTCGTCTAGGAACGTACAGAAAGCTGTCAGCGTTTGGCTGGCAGCAGCTTGGGCGGCCGCCCGAATCGGTTGTGTGCCGTTCTCGTACGCCTCGCCGCAACGGCTTATCAACAACATTACTAAACGGCCATTCAACGCCCAACTGGCTGAACATGCCAAATTTAAAACGACTCGCAAAATGTGGACCTGGGTGTCTTCGCATTGCGTCAGCATTGATGATGTTGCTAGAAGGAGTTGGGCTGGCAGCCAAAGGGAGTCGTCTTCGGGCTCGCTGCCGCATTGGAAACGTTCATCGCGTACGATTTTCTATGCAAGAAAATTAAGAGGAAAATAAAATTTGTTTGGTTATAATACGAGTAACTTACGTTTAAACCGGTCAAAGCTGAAGATACGAGTTTGGATTTTTTGCTCTCTAGAGACAGTTTCAACGGCAAAAAACATACGGTTCGTAGTTCATGACTAGGACTTCTTAACAGATTATTTTGTGCTGATAATAAATCTAGAAATTGGATAAAATAGTGGATTTTTCTAATGAAAAACAACGACTCACCGTAAGCCTCTTGGGCGCTTTGCTTCAAATTCAGCAATTTCGGACTTGTCGCCTCTTTAATAATATTCAACAATAAATCTTCCATTTCTTTCAGATTATTTTTGTTAATTTTGATACGAATTTCGACACATATTGTTTGTTAATGGTGTGTTGTACTGTGCCCTATACTGAGCATGACTAGTAGAGAAATCAATAAACTCTGCGGTTTCCTGTGATGAAATCAACAAGTTCCCGGTTGGTATACAGGGTTGCTGCACTAAAATACCATCTAAATATTCCTAATTCTTACAGCAGACAGAAATTTGTATGCTAGTCTCTAGGGGACATTTTGGCAAAATTAAAACTTCATAGTTTATCGGCGAGTTTGTCAACTTCTACTCTTAAGAAACTGAAATTTTTCTCGGTGAGCTGTACATTTAAATTGACTCAAAATGACTTGAAAGCCCTTTCTGCGTCACTAATTTTGACAAGAAGAACAAATTTTGTGTCGTATATGAGAAAGTAATCATCCAGAACTGTAAAATGAACCATCGGGCTAATATTCGAACCGACAGTTTATTATCCTAAACTATAAAGAATGAATGACCCACACAGGAGGCGAAGGATTGGGACATTTAAATGTTTCACGTCCAATCTAGGCCTGTATTTTCTTGAATTTTTCTCGAAGTCTAAAGGGTAAACTTCAACAATCTAAATGGTACAAGCATTTTTAGCTTATGAAAAACGTGTTGATATTGTTGGGTACGCAAAAATTAGATTTGAAATCACCTAATCCTTTAATATTCTACTTTTGTCAAATTCATCTTCTGGAGCCTCTCATAGATCCTCCAAATGTTTGTTAGATTGTACGACTTCGCTTATAAATTATATACTTTTAGTTCAGCACCCCTGTTCGAACTGTCCCTCCGAAGGGGATCCACGTGGGAGGGTTACACAATAAAACAGTAAATAATAAACGTTTATTTGTAGATAAATATTTTAATAATACTATGTCTGTGTGAGTCTTTATTGAGTTTTACCTAAATCATACCCCAAATTGCGCGTACCATTCATCACCACATTGACGCTAATTCGAACTTCTCCACTGCTTATCATTCGCAAAACTGTAAATTTCTTGTTATTATTGTGAGCAATAAACGAAATCGGCTTACGATTGTTTCCGGCTGTTGTTGCCAACATTTTCGGTTGTACCAACTCCGGTTGGAAGCCAAAAAATGTAGCGAAATACCCAAACAAAGTCGATGGTTGTGGTTTCGATAACGACACATCCAATTTGTGATAACCCGGCCTTAATGGCAGGTGGATCCGTCCGTAGCCCTCCAAAATCAACCCACGGAACACGCTTAAAACAATCTGGGGCCCTATTTTTTATCAATTCTGTCAAATTATAACAATTCTCTAAGATTAGAATTAAAACAACTTACAACCATAGACATTTGTTGATTTAAAAATCACTTCAATAGGGAAATTTAGTACGATTTTCTCACCATTTGTTGTAACGTTTGCAATTTGTGTTATGCCGTTATCAATACCGCCGATAATTTTCCAATCTTGTCCCGATACAAAATCGTATTTACAATGCCATTGACTACCTGCCGGTGCTAAAATATCGATAAACTCCAATTGGCCCGTTATTGAAACTAAAAATGTACCATCCGACATTGTTGTTTATGTCAATAAAGGCCATTCTAGTCAAATTTTTGCTTGCCAATTTTCGATTATTTCCAATCCGTCATTATTGCACTGTTAAATCGATTTGAGATTTTCTATTTTAATAATTCGTTTGTAGCACACACACACTGGTACAAGATAATTGTGAATCGATAGGGCGAAATGGTTGTTTACAACGGAAGTGCCATAGTTACATGAAATACAAACATTCAAAGGAGAAATGGGGCGATGAAATTACCGTTTTATAAAGAATTTGAAATTTTTATGATAGTAAATAAGGGTTGCGCCATATAGTTGAAACAGTATCAAAATTTAGCAGCATCAAATGCACTGCAACAGCATCAAATGCGCTGCAACAAGATCAAATGCGCTGCAACAAGATCAAATGCGCTGCAACAAGATCAAATGCGCTGCAACAAGATCAAATGCGCTGCAACAGCGTCAAATGCGCTGCAACAGCGTCAAATGCGCTGCAACAGCGTCAAATGCACTGCAACAGCGTCAAATGCGCTGCAACAGCGTCAAATGCGCTGCAACAGCGTCAAATGCACTGCAACAGCATCAAATGCTTTGCAACACTGTCAAATATTTGACATTGCTTGGAGCAACCCATCTTGAGTGTTGGGGTTGCTCGTTCGGATAGAACTCTAGTTTAGGTTTGTTCAAAACGCCAGATGATTGCTAAAGACGGAAAGTACTACAATGTAGCCTTTCTTTGGCGAGCATTTCAATAAAATTAGCCTAAAGAGAGCCCTTTTTATGTGGAAATTTTGCACAATATTCTGGATAAACCAAGAAGATGCTCTATTAGAAGTATTTGAAGTTCCAATTGATGGAAGTTTTTGGGTTACAGCTGTTTTTCCACTTGAACTACCCCTAGAATCTTATTTCGTTGTTCTAACAATGCAATAAAAATCTACCAGTGGGATCGTTTACGAGTTTTACTAGGCAATTTTGAGTATCTAAGATATCTTACCTCAAATTGTTAACTTCAAAGTTGAATTTTTGCTATCTTTGTTCTTGTGATTACTGTGCTTCTAAGTTAAAAGTTAGATGGCAACTCCAATTATTTGATGAGCGTTTTGAAAAATATTTAAAGGATTTGTAGAAGGGAGCCTAGTCATTTTACCAAAATTTGTGCCTCGTAGCCCATCGGCAAGTTAATCAAAAACGCTCGTTTTAGATAATGATACGTTTTTTGAAAATGAGTTAAGCATCGCATATGACTCAGAATGATTCAAGGATGCTTTCCAAACATTTTTTCCCAATTTATCTCAATTGCATCCTAGAATAAATGCAAACAATTTCTACCCATTCCAGAATAAAATGGAGAAAAACGAAAAAAATTAATGCTGGGAGCATTCTTTAGTCATTCTGAATCATTTTGCATGTGTAGCTCATTTTGCAAAAATGCGACATGGTCAGAAACGAGCGTTTTTTGACCAACTTGCCGATTAGGCGCAAATTTTGGCAAAATGAATCCAGAGACCCTCCTAAAAATCCTTTCCAAATTGCTCGCCAAATAGTCGGAGTTCCATAAAAACTGTATACTTTCAAGTGAAAAGCACGGTAGAAGGGTTCTTGTGGAGCATTTCAACAAAACTTGGACCTCATAGCTCATTTCCAACAAATGGGATACACACATAGCGACTCAGAATGACTCACTGATATGCATTTTCTCTATAATGCAATGGAAAAAACGAAAAACTAACATAACGTTGAGCCTCTGAGTCGTTCAAAATCGCAATATTCTCCAAAATAAGCTTTTTAAGCAACTAGTGGTCCTTCGAAAACAATTAAACCACTAAAATTGTCAAAACATTACCGAAGTAACATTTTAGCAACAAATTACTCTGAATTCCTGTTGCCCAAAATATAGGATCAAGTCGAAAAAAGACGATACAATACCTGAAATAACCGAAAAATGGCCAAATTTCGTTGTTCATGGGAATTTTGCGTCAAAATTTTCAGAAATTTCCTGCACGGGATTCTCAAAATTGCGTCTACAAAGAGAGCTCTTCTTCAAGTCTTCTTTTTTCAAAAATTTATATTTACTCATATAACTTCACTATACAGTTACAATAAAAAATTGATTAAAAAATAAACAGTACGAATAAATAGTGCATTAGTGTATCGAATTTTCTCTTTTTCTTTATACATAAAATATAAAATCGATAAGAAATCAAAAAATTGAGACCAATTGCAGGCCTGTATCGATGTATGTAATAATAATAATAACCTTATTATTAATAATAAAAAGAATAATTGTAATAACATAAAAGAATTGGAAAGTTTACACATACATTGATTATAAGTTACATTAATTTCTCCTATTTTCTTCTGTAATTATTATTTTCTTGTGTAATTTCCCATTCATACAGATCCTCACTCAATAAGACATTCACTCAAGTATCAATCACGATATCTTTGGCAGTTAACCATTATTATTATTACAATCATAACTTCTTTAATTAACTCTATCAATAATTCATAATAATAATAATGAGAATATTCATCAAATAATGTACAAAAAAATCTCTTAGAAAACAGCTACTGATTATACAACATGTAAATGTAAAAAATCGTGTAATTTTACAAAATTCTTGAGTCAATTTTCTGTAAAAATCACCCTAGAAAATCTAAATTTTTGCCCAATATTTCAGTTAAAAATTTGACTTTATTGTGACATTGTACTTAGAACTACCATTGGAAAATTGATGGTAGCTGAATCACGAATGAATCGACATTGAATTCTGCGGAAATTTCCAAAATTTTAGTGCGTTTTGACGGCATTTCGGTGAGCAAATTCACAAATCTGTTCAATTTTGATCCCCTGTATTTACAGTTGTGCCATAGATTTTTGCTTGGAAAAAAACTATAGAGAAGCAATTTGGCACAAATTATCAAAAAATTAGATAAAACGAAAATGTCCAACAAGCCTACAGTTAGAGATAACAATAAATTACGAGAGTTTTGTAAAAATTATTTACAAATTTGTTGTTGTGCTAATATCAAAGAAATCAAATCGAGAGAAACTAGAAAAGACATCAGTCTAGATTTTCCACTGCCTGCATTTTCCCAAAATTTGCTTTACAATTCGGTAACAGCGTACAATTGACGTTCGTTATCATTATTCGAATACATCGCCTCGTGATGGTGGTGGTGGTGGGCTTGATCTTGAATCTTCGCCGGCCGGAACTGCGACGTATTATTGTTGGTACTGTTTTGGCTCGCCGAAACGCCCCGTTGCAGCGATCGAAACTGCATATTCGGCTGGAAACTGCTGTCTTGCCAGGCGCCACGCTGCAACGACCGGAAATTGGCCGGATTCAACGGCGTTTCAATCGATGGTTGCGATATGGTCGGTGGTACCTTCGGTACCGGTGGTTGTTTCCTGGCTTTCTCATCGGGTGTTTGGGGCAAGGGTCGGCGGCCGAGCGAGCTGAATTTCTGGATGTTTGCCGTACGTTGGGTTGTTTCCTGTTGTTGTTGTTGTTGTTGGCGCTGTTCTTGTTGTTGCTGATCGAATTTGAAGCCTTTAAAGTTTGGGAAATCCTTGCAGGCAGCCCTGTCTCAGTAAAAATCGGAACTCTCCAATGTTTTACATTGTTTGCTTAAAGTCGCGTACTTTCCATTATTAGGTCCTGCGAGTACTGGTTCGTGATGGTGCGATGGTAATCGGCCGAGTGTATGGCCTCTGAGATGAGACATATGGGCGCTTCTGTGGTGTTCGTTGGGGCGCATATCGCATCCATCTCTGTAAATTAAAATAATACACGTTGCATTTCATTTATCCAATATATCAAAATTTTATACAAGCGTGTTATGGGGCAAATAATCCACGACCTAACCCTTGTGGGGTAATTTTCCCGAATGACTTATTGCCCATAGCACACGAATTATCTACAAGATTTTATCCAACACCTCAGAATGCAAGACCATTTTAAAGAATTTTGAAAGTTCAATGAGTAGTCTGTAACTCATTAGTAGGGTTGTCACTTAATCCACTTAAGGCCTAAGGGTGGCACTTTATAGAGGAGGCAAATCATTTCATGTCGTTTTATTCTGTAACCGTAAAATGTTCAAAAAACGCTTGATTTGCAATTAAACTGCGTAAATTGGGGGCAATTGATTTCTAACAACTTTTTTGCAAACTTAGCCTCTTAATTTCTTTTTGGAATTGAATTTATGAATTTTAAACGTTCCATCATTCAAAAGATTTTAAATAGAAGCACATTATCACATTAAAAAGTACTCTGCTGAATTATCTCAAAATTTTGCGCTGAAAATAGCAAAGTCTTAGACGAAAGTGCTATTTTTTTCCAAATTTTGCTAAAATATTTCGAAAAATAAACCAAAATTCCTCATTACAACCCTGAAATTTTGGACTAACTTTAATTTATGGAAATTTTATCAAAAATTTCCATTATGACCAACTAGAGTGCTGGAATATTGTCAAAATAATCCAAAATTTTCCACTAAGATCTCCAAATTTTGGATCAAATTTTTCCAAAATTTCTATTAAGCCATTTTTTTGTTACAGAAATCTCACAATTCTAGAACACGAGAAGTAATATTTTTTTAAAATTTGATGAAGCTTGATGGAATATTTCGAAAATAAACGAGTTTTTCATTAAAATCTTCAAATTTTGGACTAAACGTGCTAAATTTTTCAAAAATTTCTATTAGAATAGAATAAATCAAAGCTTCGCAATATAAAACAAAACTTTTTATATATAAATCTCAAAATTCTAAAACATGGACACTATTCTTTCTCAAATTTTGATTATAACCAATTAGAACGCTCGAATACTTCCAAAAAATCTTCAAAATTTGGATTAAACGTGCTAAATTTTTCAAAAATAAATCAAAGCTTCACGATATAAATCAAAGTTTTTTTATAGAGAAATCTCAAAATTGTAGAATGTGGACACTATTTTTTCTCAAATTTCGATTATGATCATTTAGGGTGCTGGAATATTTCCAAAAATCTTTAAAATTTAAACCAGTGCTAAATTTTTCAAAAATTTCTATTAGAATAAAACAAATCAAAGCTTCTCTATATAACACGCAATTTTTTATATAGAAATCTCAAAATTCTAGAACATGGACGCTATTTTCCCCAAATTTCGAATTTGATCATTTAGGATGCTCGAGTATTTCCAAAAAATCTTCAAAATTTGGACTAAACGTGCTAAATTTTTCAAAAATTTCTATTAGAATAGAATAAATCAAAGCTTCGTAATATAAAACGAAACTTTTTATATATAAATCTCGAAATTCTGGTACATGAGCGCTGTTTTTTCAAATTTCGATGATGATTATTTAGGGTGCTCGAATATTTCCAAAAAATCTTTACAATTTGGATTAAACGTGCTAAATTTTTCAAAAATAAACCAAAGCTTCACGATATAAAACGAAGTTTTTTTATAGAGAAATCTCAAAATTGTAGAATGTGGACACTATTTTTTCTCAAATTTCGATTATGATCTTCAAAAATCTTCAAAATTTGGACTAAACGTGCTAATTTTTCAAAAAAACAATTTATATAGAAATCTCAAAATTATAGAACATGGATGCTATTTTTTCTCAAATGCTCGAATATTTCCAAAAAAATTTCAAAATTTGGACTAAACGTGTTAATTTTTCAAAAATTTCTATTAGAACTAAATAAATCAAAGCTCCTAAATATAAGAGGAAATTTTTTATCCAAAAATCTCAAAATTCTAAAACATGGACACTATTCTTTCTCAAATTTCGATTATAACCAATTAGAACGTTCGAATTGTTCCAAAAAATCTTTAAAATTTAGACCAGTGCTAAATTTTTCAAAAATTTCTATTAGAATAAAATAAATCAAAGCTTCGCGATATAAAACGAAACTTTTTATATATAAATCTCGAAATTCTGGTACATGCGCACTGTTTTTTCAAATTTCGATGATGATTATTTAGGGTGCTAGAATATTTCCAAAAAATCTTCAAAATTTGGAATAAACGTGCTAATTTTTCAAAAAAAAATTATATAAAAATCTCAAAATTATAGAACATGGATGCTATTTTTTCTCAAATTGTCGAATATTTCCAAAGAAACTTTAAAATTTGGACTAAACGTGCTAAATTTTTCAAAAATAAATCAAAGCTTCACGATATAAAACGAAGTTTTTTTATACAGAAATCTCAAAATTATAGTACATGGACGCTATTTTTTCTCAAATTTTAATAAGAATCAATTAGAGCGCCCCAATATTTCCAAAAAATCTTTAAAATTTACACCAGTGCTAGATTTTTCAAAAATTTCTATTCGAATCAAACAAATCAAAACTATAAGGCGGAATTTCTCAAAGAAAATTCCTAAAACTCTACAAGTGACTTGAATGATGCTCTCATATGGTGTTGGATAAAACAACAAATACAACTTCGAGAACAAATTCTAGTTTAGCCCCGAAACTGACATACTATAAGAGGGTAATAAAGCTAAACATATATAAAGAAAAAAAAAACTATTGAGGGGGTTGAAAAATAAAATAAAAAATAAAAATAAAACTTGTGTACAGTAACGATTGGGCTTCATGCGAGGGAGGGGCCGAGGCATGCGGCCGATTATGCATCAAGGCAGACGTGTAGCTAGGTGGAGGAGTATCAGGGGGATAAGACGACCCTTGGCTCCGTTGTAGCGTTCTAGCTGCTATCGCTTGACTAGCTTGCGGTGGTGGCAAATACGGATCATTCTCATTCACTTGATGATAGTCTTTCCTAAAAAATTAAACAACATTAACTGAATTAATACGAAATAACAGCAATTTACCGCTTTCTAATATAGATCCATGTATGCGAATCAACCCATACTAGCGCTGTTAATAATAAACCAGCAAGAATTGCCGATATTAACATTAAAGTTAAGCCTAATAGACCAACATTGCATAGGGCTCGGGCCCCGCGTAAATAATGCGAATGTAATGCCCGACAGTCAACAGCTGTTGTTAATTGTGTCAATATTGTATCGGCGGCGTTGATTTCATTCTTTAACGAATTGAATTTCGTATCTAACGATTTCTTCGGGAATAGAAACATTGCTGGTTGTTTTAAAACATTCAAATTCGTTCGCATATTCTCAATTGTTGTTTTCGCTTCACGTAAACGTTGTGTAAATGGATTAGCCCGGGCACGTTCGCAATTCGTATAATAACGCAGTATTTCTTTCGATAATTCATTTGCTGTTTGGTCTTCAATATATTTATCGGGTTGGATGCATAAATCGCCTAATGCAACACTAGATGCAAGATATAGGCTTGCCATCAAATATGACGCAATCACTGCTAATAATCCACAAACAGAGAATGCAATTAACGCACAACGACTATGCCTGGCGACACCAACTAATAATATCACACATAATATCAATAATATACTCAATATGGCCATTGTGAAGGGCCAACGGATTGCTTCGAATTTTTCGCCAAATAAAATATTTGGCATTAAATCTAAACCAATCAATGGTCGACGTATATCAGCAGCTGCATTAGCAGCAATTGTATTATTACGCATTGTACGTTCTAAATAATCCAATGCTTGTTTAAATAATGTCATATTCGTTACTGGTTCATCAAATATATCACGTAAACTGACTAATTGTGCACCGGCTTGTACACGTAATTGTCGTTCAATTGCTTCAGTATAATTACGTATTTTTGTTACTAATAAATCAATATGTTTGCCTTGTTGTAATAATTGCGTTATGCCATTATGTACATCATCATTACCATATAAACCTAAACCAACAGCAGCACAACACAATACAGATACAATAGCTAACGATACTTTTAATGCTGAAATTGATCGTGATGGTCTTGGTTTACGGTCACAACATCTTGTTAATAAATAAATTAATAATACTAACAATGTCAAGATCAACCAGGCGGCTGGTATTGACGCCAATATACCCAAACTCTGAAACAATACAAAAAAAATTAATTAATAAGAAACATTTAGCTAGAGAAATATAATAAATTCTTGAACAATTGTTACTAGTACTAAACTAAGCTGAAGATCTACAGTTTGAGGGCAAATTTGAAAAATATTCCAAGGATTTATAGAAGAGACCCTGGAGATCATTTTACCAAAATTTGAACCTCGTAACTTAACGGAAACTCTGTCAGTTAGCATATGACTAGTCGTTCGCCTCCTTTTTTGTATTGAATAGTTTCAACAGTCTACGCTAGTGTTTTTCAAATTTTATTTCAATTATTGATTCGTAAATTCTTTAACAATCCCTTCAGGTTGACAAATTTTTACAAAACGAACAAATTTTATGTGTAAAGTGAAAAATTCTTCATTCTAGTCTTCAAGCTGTTGAGAAACACTGGTTTTGTACTCGATACGAAATTACTGTGAACAAACAATACGTAATACAGGGAGGCGAAGGATTGTTGCATTTCAATGTTTCACACTCGGGCTGTATTATCTTTAATTTTTTCCGAATCGTAAAGAGTAAACTTTGAATCTTATGGATGTTTTACTTTACATGTAAAAAATAAAATGTGACCAGTCGTTCGCCTCTCTCTTAATTTCAACAGTCTACGTCAGTGTTTTTGAAACTTTATTTCAAATCTCGATTCGTGAATTCTTCAATAGTCCTTTCAGGGTGACTAATTTTTCGAAAAGAACAAATTTCATGTGAAAGGTGAAAAATTCTTCATTGTAGAACTTTAAAACCACTCTTCTGGTTGTTAAAAAGCACCGGTTTTGTATGCGATACTAAATTACTGCGAACGAACAATAAGCAATAGAGGGAGGCGAAGGATTGTTGCATTTCAATGTTTCGGGCTGTATTTTCTTTAATTTTTTTCCGAATCCTAAAGAGTAAACTTCAGAAATTTGAATCTTATGGATTACTTTTACATGTAAAATATAAAATGTGACTAGTCGTTCGCCTCCTTCTTAGTTTCAACAGTCTACGTCAGTGTTTTTACAGGACGACTAATTTTTCGAAAAGAACAAACTTCATGTGTAAAATGAAAAATTCTTCATTCTAGAACTGTAAAAGCACCCTTCGGGCTGTTGAAAAATCTAGTTTTATAATCGATACTAAATTACTTGGAACAAACAATAAACTATGCCGAGAAGCGATTGATTATTGCATTTTAATGCAATCTGAGCCTGTATTTTCTTTAATTTTGACACTTTCAGTATGTCAAAAACCTTTGTTGAAATTGCTGCATATTAAAAAATTAGATTTAAAATCACTTTTCGTTTCTTAGAGGATCTCAAGGGGTCTCCTTTTAAATTGCTCGTCAAATAGGACTTCCCATATGAACTGTGTAGTTGTAGTTCAGCGCCCCTGAATCCACATATACCAACCTTTAAAATCCTTAGAGTTTGGCCAATACAATTAGGAAATTTAGCATTAGGTTCAGTTACTTCCGTACATCGAATAAAGAACGTTTTAAACAAAGGGGAATATATGGTCGACGATTTATCGTAGCTCATTGGCAAGAGCAATTCGAGCTGCTCTACAAAGCCTACGATTTATAATTTTTTTTGTAGAAATTCAGAATTACAGACAATAACATAAGTGTGTTTTTCATATTTTCCCCCTTGACTTAGTCTATTTGCAATGAATCTCTGCAATCGATAGAAAATTGAAAGGACTTTCCAAAAATTGAAGAACTTTCGCTTTATATCGAGAAATTTTGAGTTATTTGATGCTAAAATGTTTGAAAATTTTAATATTCTACGCCCAAAATTTAACAACTTTAGTGAAAATTTTTGTTTCATTTTGAAAATATTCTAAAATCTTAAATCAATTTTTTTTTTTAAGAAAAGTAGTACGGTTGGTCTAAAATTGCGATATTTTGATAAGTTTTGCTCAATTTTGCAAATATCTTTCTCTACTTTATGGAGTTACAATGAAAATTTTACAGAAAATATCGACCTTTGATAAAATTTTAAGAAATTAGAGGGTTAGTTCAACATTTCAAGACTTCATTAAAATATTTGGCTTTATTTTTAGAAATATTGCACCATTCTAAAATGTCATAATCAAATTGTAAAAAGAAGTAGCGCTTTTGGCCATATATCGTACAGTTTTTAGTACTTTCTTTGGTTTTAAAAAATTTGAAGATTTTAGTGAAAAATTTTGAAAATATTTCAATATTTTGTTTAGTCATAATCAAAATTTCAAAAAATAGCATTTTTGCCTAATTTCAAAGCGTTTTCACTATTTTCTTAGATAATAACGCAAAGTTCAAAGCAATTTTGTACCTCTACTTCAAAAATTGGAAATTTACTCTAATTCTATTGGTTAAATTCTTCTAATTATATTTCTTTTGCCTAATATAGGTATCTGCAGTGAAACCTTCAATAATGAATACCTCTTTAATACGGACATTTCACGTGACTTATAATAATTTACGTAACAATTTATGTAAAACGAGCAGTTTTGTTATTTATGGAATATCGCAAGATGTTCACATTAGAAAGGTGCCATTGTATTTGAAAAGTTTATCGAAAGATACCGTACGTCTTTTTTGAATGTGACAGTTTTAATGAGTCGAGGAAGTACTTTAAATCTACGATTTCTCCCTTATTTTCCACTCTAACATAAAGTATTACGACTCGTTGGAACGAGCATTTCAAGCTGCACTACACAGAGTCTATCATTTAGGATAATTTCGTGGAAATTCTGAGCTACAGATGATAATATAAAAGTCTGTATTGACTCATTTGTATTTCCAAATATTTACGAAATTTTCCGTTTTAGTAGTTTTCCAAGAAATGTTCTTTCCAGTGAATCATAAGATTTGACTTTTAAATGAAAAATAAGTGAGAAATCCTTTTTCTTAAAGAATTCTACCCTGGGGCCGTTTAAAATAACCAATTTGCTTTCGGATCACTGTAATTACTTATTGAACGATACACAACAATAATTTTGTCGTATTTTAAAAGTCATTATGATCAATCTCGAAATGTCAAAACTATCAACAAATTTTATGTTGTTTAAAGTAAAGATATGATAATAACCCATAAATGTTTGCCTGTTTTTATAACTGTTTGGTCAACAAATTTAAACAATAAATCCAATTTAGGACTCGAATTTATGACCGACTTTAAAAGGAACTGAAGCAAGATAAATACATGTAAATTCCATAAGGCCCAATGTCTCGAAAACGACAACAGATAAGGAAATGCTTAAATATCTCATTGGATTCTAAATGCAATTCTACACCCATAGAGCTATAATTTTTTTAAAAAATAGACCAGATTTACTGAAAAAATATATTTTGCAGAATAAACGCATGGCTGTAGTGGAAAGCATTTTTCATTTACTTGAAATTAAGAAATCAAATGAAATTCATACAAATAAATAGGCGACAGTTAACTCTGCAACTGGGTCTTATCAAATTTTGAATTGTTCTTTTCGCTTTTCAGTAAACCGCATCTAAAATCACCTATATTTTCCCAAATTATAGACTGAAATATAACCGATAAGCAGCGAGTATAGTAAATCTTGTCAGTTGATTATTTGTATTGCGTCACGTCGCAGCTTAGTCCGGCTTAGTTTGCGTTAAAAAATAGACAAACTGTCACATCTAGTGAATTATGAACCAAGTTACGATTCTAGACATATATAGGTAGAATAAACACCCTGTATTTTAAACAAATGGTGCTATTAATTGCCCCTTTATCTCTCACACAGAAATCTAATTAAGGCGCTACTAATTATTCTAATTTGTATCTGTTTCTAAGAACAAAGAATTCCGAATGTTTGTTTAACGTTCTTTATTTGACTTTATAATAAATACTCAATGTGGATGTTTATTTATCTATTTCTCTATTATCTTGTTATATTTTTTTTTAATAAAATTAGTTTATTATCATATTCTTTCAGACAGAAGTTGTAATTCGATATTTTCAACATCATTTGAATTTTTCTATAAATCAAAAAGTTTCAAATAATTCTACTGTCAAAGTTAATTATTCAAAATTTATCTAATAGAAAGTTTCAATTTAGACAGCGAAAATTAGAAAAAAAAAAACAATTATAACGAAAATGTCTCGGAAATAGAAACGGTATACAGTGAATTAATGTGTAAAAAATGGACTAAAACTATCAAATTTCGGCAATTCTCGGGAAAATCAACAAGCTTACCGGAAAATTTATAAGAGGAAGCATGAAAACAATACGATTGTAACCCAGAAAATAAGAAAAACTGTTAAATCATTCGTAAAATCTTCCTTCCAACGCTACTGTATTCATTGCAATATAGCATCAAACAAGGTAGATATCGGTTATTGAAATTTTCCATTTTTTGGGATGGAAATCTTCGACTATAAGTTAAAGCTTCATCGCCTCTAAAATCGCCATAAAAGTCGTCTTTTTACGATTAAATATAATCATGTAAAGGGCCTAGAGGCGATTCTTTGAAGCGATAAAAGGCGTCAATAGATTTAAATGAAAGTTTACAAAGAGAATACAAATTATCAAACACGAAACAAAGTTTCTACATAAATTTGCAACCTGTCAATATTCTTATTTTTCCGAAGAATCTCTTCTTGCATAACGACAATTTGTAATTTTTTATACACGAGAGAAAGTCTCTTATATAAACGGCAATTTAGATAAAAATTTGATCAGAAGCTGAATCGATTATCGGGAATTTTTGGGGCGAAAAATCCAAGAAGCTATCAGTTTTATAGGCACCAACAATAGAGCAAAATTATAATCGATTGGTAATTTTAACACCCCATAAAGTTATGAAGATTCTCCTTTTCAGAACTTTGATTAATGTCCAAATCTACATAAAAACTGGATATAAAAGGAGAATTAATTTAATCTCGAAAGAGTCGTTTAAATTTCCAACTGATAAAATTTCAATATATCTACGCCGTTCATGTCTATTGTGAGATTATTTTTATGATTTTGAATGCACAAAGGTGTTGTACAAATCGAAAATGTTGGAGCACAGCTGTACAGGAAGCAAACAATTGGACCTATAGCACTAACATCTTCCTGCTCAAGGAAATCGTTATCCGACTACAACAAAATTCTCTTCATAAACAATTTAATGTATACAGAATAATAACAATGGGACATAAAAAATGCTTCTAGAGAGAATTATAATTAAAACTTCCACAATACGGAAATCTTAAAACTAAAACGATGGAAAAGTAGTTAGAAAAAATAAACTAACGTCTTGTAATAGATATCTTCAAGGCTGCAATATAAACGTGTTCAATTTCAAAACTTTAATTAGAAAAGAACAACGAATCGACCATACCATCTGGCAACTTAATTATTTCGTGATAAATTATTGATAAAAATTAATTAAGTCCATATGTTCCGATACTATTTAGATGGAGTGATTTAATTTTTAAATTGAGATGAACATCCGCAACAGATACGTTGATACAGAGGCGTTGCAAACGGGCTTGAATCGTTAAATTTAGACAATTTTAGAAGTTTTTGACAAATATTGTAATCAAATTATCAATAATCTGGGTGCTTTGTAATAGGACTAGAAAAAGGGGAAAATTTGGGAAATTTTTAGTGAATTTCGGCGATACATTTGGACTTAGGCCCTTTTTTCTTAAATGTATAGTCGCTTTTTCTGATTCAAAATTTTGAAACAACTCAACAGAATTTCGGTAATACTCTGTCTAGAAAAGGGGCCTATTTAACCACTTTTCTGTTTCTATTTATTTAAAAGGAGGAAATTCTGAAAAAAATTGGCAATTTTGTAAATAAGGTCTTGCTTCTTGAGAATGAATAGGAAAAAAGGAAATTTGGGACACTTGGAGAAATTTAGCAAAAACTTGGATTTCTAGTTAAGAATTTTGGCCCTTTCTTCTTAAATTATTGTCCCTCTTTTATTCGAAATTCCGAAACAAAAAGGTCTATTTTAACCATTTTTATTCAATTTTCGAACTAAATTTTGAAAAATATTTGTTAATTATTGTGAATTTTTTGACAAATTCTATTTCTATATATTTAAAAGAATAAAATTCGGACACAAATGGGCAATTCTGCAAATCATCAAGCTTTGCATTTGAGAATGAACAGAAACTTTAAGTTCAAAAACGGAAAAAAGGGAAATTTGGGGCACTTTTAGCAAAATTTATCAAGAAAATTTGGATTTATAGTTGAGAATTTTGGCCCTTTCACGTTACACAATTGTCCTTTTTCAATTCGAAATTCCGAGACTATCAAGTTTTGCATTTGAGAATGAACAGAAATTTTAAATTTAAAAACGGAAAAAAAAAAATTTGGGACCCTTTTAGCGAAATTCATCAAGTAAATTTGGATTTATAGTTAACAATTTTGGCTCTTTCACCTTAAATAATTGTCCCTTTTTTATACGAAATTCCAAGACAAATCGAAATTATTTTGGCCACGCTATACCTATAATAGGGGCCTATTTTAACCACTTTTATTCAATTTTCGAACTAAATTTTGAAGCATGTTTGTTAAATATTGCGAATTTTTTAACAAATTCTATTTCTATGTATTCAAAAGAATAAAATTCAGACACAGATGGGCAATTTTGTAAATCAAGTCTTGCTTTTTGGGAATGAATAGAAACTGTAAGTTTAGAAACGAAAAAAGGGGAAATTTGGGACACTTTTAACGAAATTTAGCAAAAAAATTGGATTTGTGACAAGCAGTTTGGCCCTTTACTTTTTAAATTATTGCTCCTTTCTAGTTCGAAATTCTGAGACAAATCAAAATTATTTTGGCCACGCTATACCTATAAAAGGGGCCCATTTTAACCAATTTTATTCAATTTTCGAACTAAATTTTGAAGCATGTTTGTTAAATATTGCGAATTTTTTAACAAATTCTATTTTTATGTATTCAAAAGAATAAAATTCAGACACAGATGGGTAATTTTGTAAATCAAGTCTTGCTTTTTGGGAATGAATAGCAAAAAAAAGGGCAATTTGGGATACTTGGCGAAATTTAGCAAAAAATTTGAATTTCTGGTTAAGAATTTTGGCACCTTCTTAAATTATTGTCCCTTTCTTATTCGACATTCTTATAAAAACGACCTAGTTTAACCATTTTTATTTAATTTTCGAGCCAAATTTTGCAAAATGTTTGTTAATAATTGTGAATTTTTTGACAAATTCTATTTCTATGTATTTAAATAGTTGAAAATTAGACACAAATGGGCAATTTTGTAAATCAACAAGTTTTGCTTTCAAAGAATGAACAGAAACTAAGTTTAAAAACGGAAAAGGGGGAAATTTGGGACCTTTTTAGAGAAATTCATCAAGAAAATTTGGATTATAGTTAAGAGAAACTTTAAAGTTTAAAAACGGAAAAAAGTGGAAATTTGGGACCCTTTTAGCAAAATTTATCAAGAAAATTTGGATTTATAGGTAAGAATTTTGGCCATTTCACCTTAAACAACTGTCCCTTTTTTTATTCGAAATTCCGAGACTATCAAGATGATTTTGGCAACCCTATACCTATAAAAGGGACTATTTAAACCATTTATATTCAATTTTCGAACTAAATTTTGAAAAATGTTTGTTAATTATTATGAATTTTTGGACAAATTCTATTTCTATGCATTTAAAATGTTGAAATTTAGACATAAATGGACAATTTTGTAAATCAACAAGTTTTGCTTTTTGAGAATGAACACAAAATTTTAAGTTTAAAAATGAAAAAACGGAGTAAATTTGGGAAACTTCGTGAAATTTTGCAAACAATTTGGGTTTATAGTTGAGAATTTTGGCCCTTTCTTCTTAATTTATTGTCCCTTCTTTATATTAAAGGAGTCTATTGTTATTTGATTTGTGAAGAGCTATTTCTCGTTTTTTAAAACTCTACTTTTAGACTTAATTTAAAAAGAGAATGACCAAATTTTGAGACAATGCCTAATAAATTTTAATTAAAAAAATGATCTCTAGAACTTACCTCAAGGTAAACGGGCGATTGTGGATCAAACGAATTATTGACTTGATGAAATGTAACATTTAGATGCGGCAATGAGTGCAATAAACGTGCCAAAAATGGGATACTGTAAGCGTCTTCACCTGGAGAGACGCCCATACCCAAAATCGTTCAAACCGAACTCAAACAACAAGGAATTTTGCTCGATTTCGTCCAAAAATTGTCGTTTTTTAGTAAAAACCTGACGTCACACCATAGTCACAACGATTGGCGGCGCTTGCCGGTGGCCCCTATTTCAACATAAAACAAAACAAAAAAAAATTAATCAATCACTGAACAAATTACAAGTTGCGATTCTTGTGTGGTTCTATTTAAAGTTTGAAAAATTACTGGAAATGACCGCGTTTATATCTTGATGAAAGCGAATCAAAATTACATGTAACAAATAAATGTCGTTAACACTCATGATCGATAAAAACAGGGAGTTGTAGATCTTTACAATTTGATAAAGTTCTTGTAATTATTACGTTGGGTTTTAATTAAACGTCATCCATTAGAGAAATTATTTAAAAAATAATAATAAAATTTCCGCTTTTCATTCGCTTTGTTTGATCAATCAAATCAAAATGATTGCGTTTACACCAAAATTATTAATAATTTATACAATAAACTACGCTTTTATTCGCTTTTTTTCAATGAGTTCGTTATTTTCGTCTGTGTAAGCAATAAAACTTTGGTATAGCTCTAATTTTGCCTCAATTCTTTGTTCTCGCTCCATTTTTTTATTGTTTTCGTTAAAACTTAATTCCATTCCGTTCACTTCCTTTTCGATGTACTTTTTCTATCCCGTCTACCCTTTTTTATATTATTTTATTTATTTTACATAAACTTCTTCCATTCCAATTCTCTCGTCTCCATTTTATTCCTCTCATAGACTCGAAAATAGACATGAAGATGGAGCATAAATTAGTAGAGGAAATCGGTTTTTCCTTCGTATTTTCTCTCTATATTCCAGTTAAATTCATCGGTTAATATTGCCTATATTTAAAAGTCTTATAGGCAATTTCTAAATGTTTTAAACGTTACGTAATTAGTTAATGAGGATTTAATGATCTTGATAAATTTCGAAAATAAATTATAATCAGAAGAAAGAATTGTCAACTAGTACTGTTACCTGAACTAAATACAACAACCGCCACTTAATTTACAAATTGGCAATAAATACAATATTCTGTAACTATAAACTTTATTTCAAGCTTAGATTAGACTGATGTTGGAAAATTACAGAATACTAACATTTATAGTCTTTGTTTTCGAAGAGAGAAATCTAAGGCGGCAAGAATAATTCCTAACTGATAGTAACAAACGACCGCCACTTAAAATACAGAGTGTCACGAAAGTATTACACAAAATTTAGGGGGTAGACAGGGGATGAGATTCTAAAATGAAAAGTCTTATACCATTTTCTCACCTAACGCACAGCTAATTAGTTATTAATTTAACAAAGTAGCCAGCTTTCGTACTTCCAAGGGTTGCTGCGCCAACTTAGCCATTGCTCCGCTTCGTACTCCCACCTACCCTCTTTTGAACGCTATAGTACGCATCTGATTGGCTATTTTATTTAATTAAAAACGACCTGTGCGTTAGGTGAAAAAATCATATAAGACTTTTCGTCTTAGAATTTAATCCTCTATCTACCCTCAAAACTTTGTGCGATACTTATGAGACAACCTGTATAAAATGACAATAGAGCCGTATTCTATAATTTGATCGAACTAATTCTGTATCCTAATCATTTGATGGTTAGAGATCGATTATATAAAGTTACAGAATACGATCTTTGATATTTCAACAGTGGCAAAATTGCAAATTAAGCGATAGATAACTCAATAATAACGTTACGTTCGGCGTGTCATAGTCTAAACATCCACGACCTTTGTCTTGCCATCAAATTGTTTAAATTAACATGCAAATAAACAATTAGAAACGGATTAAAGGACAATTTACCAAAGGTATTGACAATGTTTCAAGATTAGAAAGGCAACTGGAACATTTATTTTTAAGAAAATATATAATTATATGATAATATCAGTACGTTTATCATTCATCTCTTGACATTCTCCTATTATTATCACTATTTATGTTAAGATTAAATATTAAATATAAACGACACAATCTTGAATATGATAATATGGAATAATAATACAAGAAAAATTCCATAAAAGATCCAATGAATTAATGGTGGATGAGAATGGAATCATGATGGATTATCATTGGATAAACCGATTGATAGTTGATGGATTGAAGCAAATTACATTAAATCGAAGCAATATTTTTATATAATAATAATAATAATAATAGTAATAATGATAATAATAATAAACAATAATTGGAAATTGTTGGATTAATTTAAACAATTTCCGTTCCTAATGGAATCTTCGTTGTAACAAATTTGATCAAATAAACAACTTTAATACAATAGGGAGTTGAATGGAAGAATCTCGCATCTTTGTCGCACTTACAGTTCCACTATGTGTCGACATTATTTTTAAATGAGAGCAACAAGGAGCGGCGATTTTTACAGGCCGGACTAATTCAAAGTAAACTTCCCCTAGCCAATTTTTTTCCAGGATACAATACTAGAACTTATTTTGAACGAATCTTTGGGTCGTTTTATGTGCACAGTCGATTGGTGAAAATCGCGACATTGCCGAAAAAAGCGCCCTTTCGCCGACTTTGCGACGGGCTAGCTTTGGCCAAAACGTTTTCCCCGGAAATTTCGTACAAATCCCCAAATATTTTTCGAATTAACCAACTAATCGGACTTGAAACTATATTTTTGATGATTCAACCCGTAGATTAATTACTAAATTATTCAATTTTATCTGGAAGGCAACTTATTTTGAATTTAATGACGAATTTGTAGTTTCCGTCTGTCACTACTGATATGTCTTATCAATTTTAACGATAACTCGAGTATTTTCTAGGTTATTGAATCATTTTCCAAATCAAATACGAAATAAATTGCGAGTTTCGCAAGAAAAATCGCCTATTTTTATGGTAATTCAACAACATTCTAACCTTTGACTCGAGTCCATATATTCGTCGTAAAAATCGAGTATTTGAATTTATCGCAAAATAATTGCATCAATCCCCATTTTCATCCCTAAATACGTTTATTGTATGTTTGTTGATAAAAGGGCTGGAGATATCCCGGCTAAGGGCGTGGCTCACAAAGCATCGATCTGGTTTTGAGTCTCCACGATGACGCTTTATATCCATGCATACATATAAACATAAAAAACACACCCCTGATAGTGGTGGTAAAATAGTAAACGTAGTTGTGACTTTTCATTAACGAAATTTCCCCGAAGAGACTCGCTTGAAATTAACGAAAAATTCGTTAATTATAGACGAATTAATTACGAATTCAAATCGGTTGAGGGTTGATACCCTTCTCGACATAATTCATCGTTGTTTTGATGACACTTGTGTGTTATCGGGCTACGGTAAACAAGTCACGTGTTGTTTTCGAGGAACAACAAGAGGAACAAAACAAAAAAAAAACAAAAACGAAGAAAACGAAGGGTATGAGAATGGGGTTAATTGTGTTCGGGTTTCTAGCGGGTGGTGGAATTGAAACGGGGGACTAATCAACGGTTTGGTGATTGAATTTCAAACAATTCGTACGATTGATGGAAGAACCACCCTGTACTCGGAGATTGGGGAAGATTTACGACTGGAAGTTTTGATTGATGATTCAAACGATTTGATAATAAATAAAATAGTGGGTGATTTTTTAATGCAATTGAAACAATGGAATATTAAGGAAATGACATGAGGAAATACAATTTCCGTTTCGTCTATTTTTTGTGTAATTTAAATAAAATCTTGTATGACTAGAATTACAAATCTTTTCCATTTATAAACTATCGATAAATACGTAAATAAATAAATAAATAAATAATGACTAAAGTTGTATTATTGAGCCACAACAAGGTTATAATTTCGCTACAATTACCATTGAATTCATCAGAAAAAACGATGGAAATTCGTGGTTTCCCCCGGTTTTCTTGTCGAATTACAACGCCCCTATTGTTATCGATTTGTATATTTTACCTATCAAAATCACAACAAATTAATTACATTTTCTAATTATAAATAAATCAATAAAACATTGTGGTATTTGTACTAGTTTCAATCGAAATCAACCCCTTTTCACATCAAAAACAACAAAACAATAAAACAACAAAAGCGAATTGATTGGAATTGTTGCATGCTAGACATTTTCCTTTGTTATTAACCAAACCACCCCTATTTTATTTACATGGAAAAAAATTATTTTTGTGATAAATTGGGGCACCTTTCTCCGGTCGATTTTTCGATTCGTGCCCCTTCAGTTCGCTACACATACAGATGAATCATTCGATTCGATCATTCTCCAAGAGTTTTTATAACAAACAATTACCAATAATTTTCGTGTTTGTACTTTTATTGGATTTATAGGGAAATTTGATTTGTTTTCCTATCGATTAATTGGTATTTTATTGAATTTATTAATCGTTTATTTGTTAATTAATTGATTTGTTTTGTTATTTTACCTTTAAATTGAATGTAAATCCAAAATAATTCAAGTATAACAACATGCACCCACTCACTATTACAATTCGCATGCGACTGGAAAATGAGCCTTCATTTTGTTGCTAGATGGCGCGCGTTCTTCAATTATTATTATTATCATTATTATGATTACTACTAGTGGATTATGCAACCAAATATACATACTTTTTCAAAAATTACAAAATTCTTGTATTTATTGGATAAATATAAAGGATTATTGCACGATTTTTTGTAGTTTAAAGTGGTTTCCTAGATTTTCTGTTAGATTTGTTAAAATACGTGCAATCAATAATTGTATTTGATTTTTTTTAAGACTACAGCGATAAATAAGGGATAGCTTGATAGTACTGAAAAGGGTTATTTATAAAATTTTAAAGCCTATTTTTTTTTAAATTTTGATTACTAATTTCCTGTTTTGTTAGCAACTTTTAAACGTATAAGTTGAGACAATTTTAGTTAATTTAAAGGGCCTATTGTAAATTATATAATTTATAGCAAACATTAAAATTAGCTACTTTCGATTTGATTTTCAGAAAATCTGAAAGGGTAGTTCAAAATACAATTAGTTCCAATTATAGAGTTAACTTTCGTCTATCTATTGATATAAATTTGATTTGATTTTGTGGACTTTTACTAAGCGAAATGTGTGTTCCATTAAAGCTATGCTTTCGATACTGAAACCTAATTTTTAGAATTTTCATTAAATCCAGCAAATTTTTAAAAATTCAGGTGTGAAATCGCATTTAGAATCGAATGAGATATTAATCATTTCGCTAACTCTTAGCGTTTTCGAAATATTTGAGTTTCAGTGCCTTATAGAATATGAATGTCTTGCTTCAATTCCTTTCAAATTCGCTTTCAGGGCAAAATTTTGAATCAAAACTACAACTTATATCCCTTGAATTGTACATTTTTATTGATTTTGGCCGCTAGATTTTAACAATATGGAGGATTTGGACAATTTCAGGCTTTCTAAAGAAAGATTTTTGAGTTTTAGCACCAGATTTTGACCTTCATATTCCTAATTTTGTTTATTTTCTCTTTAAATTAGCATTAAAAATGAGGCAAAATGCGAGAATTTTGATTTAAACCCGAAGTTTTACAACTTCTGTTCCCTAAATTATTCGTTTTTGTCAAATTTGGTGTTGATGGAGGTTTTTTGAGTTTTAAGACTGGACTTTGGGACGCTCTTAACTCAACTGAATTTAGTAATTTTGCAATTTATCAGAACTTATTTTCTAATTATGGACAAACTCAAAATTCTCTGAGGATTTTTGAGAATGTTCTAGAGTCAAATCATCAATTATGGTAAATTTTGCCCATTTTCTCTTTAAATCAGCTTTAAAAATGAGACAAAATGAGAGAATTTTGATTTAAACCCAAAGTTTTACACCTTCTGTTCCGTAAATTATCAATTTTTGTCGAATTTTGATATTGATCGAGTATTTATGAGTTCTAAAACTGGATTTTGGACGCACTTAACCCAACTGAATTTTAGTAGATTTTGCAATTAATCAGAACTTATGTTGTAATTTTGAACAAACTTAAAATTCGGTTAGGATTTTTGAGTTCAAGACAAGAATGTTGAGTCAAATCATCAATTTTGGTAAATTTCGCGTATTTTCTCTTTAAATTAACTCTAAAAGGGAGACAAAATGAGAATTTAAATCCAAGTTTTACAACTTCTACTCTCTAAATTATCAATTTTTGTCGAATTTTGAGATTAACAGAGGATTTTTGAGTTTTAAAACTGGATTTTAGTAGATTTTGCAATTTATCAGAACTTATTTTGTAAATTTTAAACAAACTCAAAATTTCCTGAGGATTTTTGATCTTGAGACAAGAATGTTCTTGAAGAAAACCTTCAATTTTGGTAAATTTTGCTCATTTTCTACTTTAAATCAGCTCTAAAAATGAGGCAAAATGAGAAGCAATTTCGATTCAAGCCTAAGTTTTACAACTTCTACTCTCTAAATTATCAATTTTTGTCGAATTTTGGAGTTGATGGAGGATTTTTGGGTTTTAAAACTGAAATTTAGTAGATTTTGCAATTTATCAGAACTTATTTTGTACATTTTGAACACACTCAGAATTTCCTGATTTTTGAGTTCAAGACAAGAATGTTGTTGAGTCAAATCATCAATTTTGGTAAATTTTACGTATTTTCTCTTTAAATGTACTCTAAAAAGGAGACAAAATGAGAATTGAAACCCAAGTTTTACAACTTCTACTCTCTAAATTATCAATTTTTGTCGAATTTTGAGATTAACAGAGGATTTTTGAATTTTAAAACTGGATTTTAGTAAATTTTGCAATTTATCAGAACTTATTGTGTAAATTTTAAACAACCTCAAAATTTCCTGAGGATTTTTGAGTTTGAGACAAAACTGTTCTTGAATCAAACTATCAATTCTGGTAAATTTTGCCTATTTTCTCTTTAAATCAGCTTTAAAAATGAGACAAAATGAGAGAATTTTAATTTAAACCTAAAGTTTTACACCTTCTATTCCGTAAATTATCAATTTTTGTCGAATTTTGATATTGATCGAGGATTTATGAGTTCTAAAACTGGATTTTGGACGCACTTAACCCAACTGAATTTTAGTAGATTTTGCAATTAATCAGAACTTATTTTGTAATTTTAAACAAACTCAAAAATTTTTTAGGATTTTTGAGTTTCAGATAAGAATGTTCTCGAAGAAAACCTTCAATTTTTGTAAATTTCGCCCATTTTCTACTTTAAATCAGCTCTAAAAATGAGGCAAAATGAGAAGCAATTTCGATTGAAACCCAAATATTACAACTTCTACTCTCTAAATTATCAATTTTTGTCGAATTTTGAGGTTGACAGAGGATTTTTGGGTTTTAAAACCGAATTTAGTAGATTTTGCAATTTATCAGAACTTATTTTGTAATTTTAAACAAACTCAAAATTTTTTTACAATTTTTGAGTTTCAGACAAGAATGTTCTCGATGAAAACCTTCAATTTTGGTAAATTTCGCCCATTTTCTACTTTAAATCAGCTCTAAAAATGAGGCAAAATGAGAAGCAATTTCGATTCAAACCCCAATTTTACAACTTCTACTCTCTAAATTATCAATTTTTGTCGAATTTTGAGGTTGACAGAGGATTTTTGGGTTTTAAAACCGAATTTAGTAGATTTTGCAATTTATCAGAACTTATTTTGTAAATTTTAAACAAACTCAAAATTTCCTGAGAATTTTTGAGTTCAAGAACGTTGTTGAGTCAAATCGTCAATTTTGTTAAATTTTCAACTCTAAAAAAGACAAAATGAGAGAATTTCGATTTAAGTCCAAGTTTCACAACTTCCACTCTCTAAATTATCAATTTTTGTCGAATTTAGTACTGATTTTTGAGTTTTAAATGTGGATTTGGAGCGCTCTTGACCCAATTGAATTTTAGATTTTGCAATTTATCAGAATTATCAGTTTAATTTCGAATTTTGGACACAATTTCTGATACTTTCGTTAGATAATCTTAGAGAAAAACACTCACCGGAACGGGAAATTCTCCAGGTCCTCGGGAAATTCATAGGAACAGGAAGGACAGAATTCGGGAGGGAACTGAAACACAATCGTCATTAATTGATGCAAACAAAATTTAAAAATCTGTATTTTATTACATTATAATTTGTATCAAGTGATGTAGAAACGGCCAAACAAAACAGAAAAAAATTACCAATAATAATAATAAGGCACAATTTTCATAATACCCAAAAATTCTACTATTTGATCCCTATATAGTCATCATTATTTTTAAATATATTTACCATTTTATTATTATTATTATTATTATTTTGGTACGATAATCAGTGACTAGCAATGAGAAAATCATAATTAAAATTGAGGATAAATAGTAGAAACATCCTATTACTGTTATGCATTTATTTATTTAATTCATTGAATTAATTATTATTATTAATCAATAGTAAATATCACCATATTTAATAATTTATAAATATTTATCGTTTTTTCTAGCTTTTTTTCAACATTTTTTTCAAAGAGAACACAATTGCCTGACAATAAAAATAAATTAATAAACTCTCAACATTTCATATAAACTAATGGAAATTATAATGAACAAATAGGTAAAACAAAAATAAAATAAAATAAAATTAATAATAAAACATTAAATAAACCCAAAATAAACGTATTCATGAGGGGCGACAATCAATTAGAATTAGTGCTTACATTATTTTATATACAAAAATACAAGTTTACTGGTTGTTGAAGTTTCAGGTTCTTTCTCCTTTATAACTTTACTTATAAACGTTTATTTATTTATTTTATTTATTTATTTTTTTAATTACACCGACTGTTGACTGTGATTCAATTTCCTAACAGGCTGCGGTGACATCTGCAAATTAATTAAAAATTTAATTAAAATATTGAGCAAATATTATCCAATTCGAGGGAACATTCAATAAATATCGCACATTTTAAGTATTTATGGGGTGCTCTGGTGTTTTAAGTGGGAAAAAATGAATATGAATGGCCAAAATGAGGCTAAAATTTGAAGAAATAACTTCTATTTGCGGCCTATCCAAATATAAAAAGTTCCAATTCTAAATTACCCTTAAAAATATTTTCGTCGTTCAATCAACCCCCGGTAAATAGGGTAGGCACTCTACTCTTATTTTAAATAAAATTGCAATTTTTAAAGGAAATCTAGATTCAATAGTGGAATTGTAGGGGATTATTTCAGAAATTTCAATTTGCAGTTTCATTAAAAAATTCATAAATTTGAAACTATTACTGCCAGACGACCGAAATTTGGAAATCAAATAGCCCAAATTACGCACTCTAGACCCAATTTTATGGTTAATTGAAATTAATTTTTCTTTCAGGTAATTTTCTTATTTTGAAAAAACCCTTTCCTCTACAGTTTGAGAGAAAATTTTAACTGTTAGTATTCTCTATATTCGTATTAGTATCTCTATACCGATCTCTAATATTTTTCAATAATTAAAATTTTCAGTTTCATTAGTTTTCTCTCGCTGAAAATACACAGTATCTAGTCGCCTATGCCTCGACAATTCGATTATAAATAAACGCACAGAAGGCTTAGCAAAATGACAACTGTCACAATTGAGGTTAGAATTGAATATTTTACACGGTTTTTCAGAAGTTTCAACAAAACTTACGTGAAAAAAATAGAATCGAATCAATTTTGATTTAAGTAATTATCAATTTCTTCTATAATTTTTAATTTAACAAGTCTAAAATTATCATATGATTGTATAACAATTGAATTGACAGTTCCTTTGCTAAGCCTACTATGTTTTAATGGTTTGTTTCAGGAGAAATTTAGTTGAAATTGAAAATCTTAAATTACTGAAACATTATTAGATAAATATAGGGAATATTAACATAATTTGATACAAAATGTTCTCCATTATTCATTGGTATAAAAATACTACTATAATGTATTTAAATAATTGAGAAATTTGTATTATTAGAATTCTAAATTTTAATTTCAGAGACTACCAATTAGAATTCTTTATACTTTTAATAGGCCACAATCTTGATTCATCCTGTATATGTGATAGAATTTAAGCCAAATTGATAAAATAACTAGACAATTATTGAAAATTTACCCAATTAAGATCATTTCTTGGTGTATTCCGATCATTATCCGAATATCGATGGACTGCAGCTGTTGTTTTATAAATTTTCCTTCGTTCCGGTTCTGTCATTGTTGTTAAATTCATATTATTATCATCAATATCAATAAAATCAACATCATTAATTTGTTTAGTTGTTATATTGACTTCACCGCACGAATTTATATAAATACTTGTTGTATATAATTGTTGTTCTTGTTGTCTATTATCATCGAATTGATTTATAGTATTCGTTGATTTATTCTCTAGTGTTTTCTTTAAATTGGTATTACTACAATTTATTGTATTTTGGGAATTTTTAAAAGCTACCTCATCGTTTATTTGTTGTTGTTCTTGTTGATTATCCTCATTTTTAACAGTTTCAACATCCTTATTATTATTAATAATAATATTATTACTATTATTAATAGAATTCGTTTTTTCGGTAGTTGTTGTATTTTTTAGATTTTTCGGTGGTATAAATTTGGGCATTCGACATACCCAATGTTCATTATTCGATGAACTAACTGAACTAGTACTAGCAGCACTACTACCACCACTATTACTACTACCACTACTACTACAACAATTTGTATTATTATTCGTTATAAAATTTCCATTACGTCTTTGATAAAACAATATATATGCACTATTATTAACTAATAAATTATTAATATCATCAGTCTGTTTACTTAAATTAGTTACTTTAGCATCATCATATAAATACCATTGATGGTCATATGGATTTTTACAAGCTGCAGTATAATGGCCAGTTTCTATATCACTACCATGATGATAACAAACACCATATAGATCGTAAATATTGTTGTTAATATTTGATTCTTTACGGCGTTGTTGTTGGTGTTGTTGATGGTGATGATGGTGATGTTTCCATGGGCTACTCCAATTATTTGTATTTTGTAACAATATCGATTGATCATCGTTTTTATTGGCTAGATGTGGTGTCATATCCAAATTGTTTACAGGAAAATCCACCATTGTTGTTAATTTTGCACTATTACAACCACGTAATGTTTGCCTAAAATTTAGAAAACTATTACTATAATTATTATTGAAAATCTTAGAAATATCCCAACATAAACAGATATTTTATTGTATTTTAAATGGAAATGAAACAGTGAAATTATCAATATTTCGTCAATTTTCTGGAAAACTAACAAAACCACCGGAAATTTGGAAAGCATTCTCTGTCTGCTATATACTGTTGGAAAATCGGTGAAAAATCAGCAATATTGGCTAAATTATGTGTAACTCAGAATTCAATTGGTATTTTTCAAAACAAGAAACTCTCTTAAAACTTCTCGAAATGCTCTCTCCAATACTACCAAATTCATTGCAATATGTCATCAAACAAACGAGAAATCGATGATTAAAAATTGGCATTTGCAGGCAACAATTCAACAAAAAAGGGGCAATGTAGATCAAGTTTTGTGCAATTTTCCGGAAAACTAATAATCCTATTGGAAAATTTGTTAAACATTTGAAAAGTAATTTCAATTTGCTACATACTATGGGAAATATCAATGAAAAATCGATAATATCGGCTAAATTATACAGGAAAATATGGAAAAAGGGCCACAAAAATTGTCCTGTATAATTCAGAATTCAATAGCCATTTTTCAAAACAAAAAACTCCCTTAAATACTCCTTGAAATGTTCTTTTTAACACTACTATATTCATTATTCTATGTCATCAAATAAGGGAGAAATTCGTGATTAAAAATCGGCATTTTTCAGACAACAAATCAAGAAAAATGCTGCAATGTAGTCCGTCAAGTTTGAGTCAATTTTCCGGAAAACTAAGGAACCTATTGAAAAATTTCTTGAACATTCGAAAAGTAATTTCAATTTGCTACATACTGTGGGAAAATCAATGAAAAATCGATAATATTAGCTAAATTATAAGGGAAACTATTGAAAAGGGGTCACAAAACGTTCTCCAAAATTGTCCTGTGTGATTCAGAATTAAATCGACATTTTTCAAAAGAAGAAACTTTCTTAAATACTCCTTGAAATGTTCTTTCTAACGCTACTATATTCATCATTCTATGTCATCAAATAAGGAAGAAATTCGTGATTAAAAATTGGCATTTTTCAGACAACAAATCAAGAAAAATGCTGCAATGTAGTCCGTCAAGTTTGAGTCAATTTTCCGGAAAACCAAGAAACCTATTGAAAAATTTCTTGGACATTCGAAAAGGAATTTCAATTTACTATATACTGTGGAAAATTAATGACAAATCGATAATATTGGCTAAATTATAGGGGAAAATATGGAAAAGGGTCATAAAACGTTCTCCAAAATTGTCCTGTGTAATTCAGAATTAAATCGGCATTTTTCAAAAGAAGAAACTTCCTTAAATACTCCTTGAAATGTTCTTTCTAATGCTACTACACTCATTATTCTATATCATCAAATAAGGGAATAATTGATGATTAAAAATTGATATGTTTCAGGAGCCAAATTGGCAAAAAAAATCGATACCAAATCAAGAAATGATGTGTTCAAATTTTTGCTAAATCTCCAGAAAACTAATAAATTATTGGGAAATTTCCTGAAAACTTGAAAATCCGTTATCAGTTTGCTATATGCTGTGAGAAAATTATTGAAAAATCCTTAATATTTATAGATATAATTTGGAACTATAAAAATACAGTTACTCCAACAATTAGCGTTAAACTCGAAGTTCTAAGGCAATTTTCAAAAACAAAAAATGCGATTAAAAACTCATTGAAATGCTCTTTCTAACACTATCAAGCTCATTGCAATATGTCATCAAACAAACGAGAAATCGGTGATTAAAAATTGGTATTTTGCAGGCAACGGATCTAGAAAAAAGTTGCAATGTAAGTCCTCAAGTTTCAGTCAATTTTCCGGAAAACTAACAAACCTATTAGAAAATTTGTTGGACATTTGAGAAGTAATTTCAATTTGCTATACACTATGGAAAAATCATTGAAAAATCGATTATATTTACTAAATTTTAGAAGAAAATAAGGATAAAATATAAGAAAACACATGCCCCAAAATTTTCCTCTGCAACTCAGAATACTATTGGAATTTTCCAAATATTCTTTCTAATACTATTAGATTTACTAATATAGATCATCACTCATCAAACACGGAAAATATAGATGATTGAAAATTGGCATTTTTCCGGACACTAAATATGAAAAAAATTTCCATCAATTTTCCAGAAAACTATTGGAAAATTCCCACGATTAAAAAAACGCTTTCAATTTACTAAATATTGAGAGTAAATAATTAAAAAATCGACCATATTGGCTAAATTATAGGGGAAAATATAAAGAAAAAAAAACACTAAACATGTTCCAAAATTTTTCCGTGTAACTCAGAAGTCAATCAACATTTTCCAACATAAAAACTCTTTTAAATACTCTTTGAACTGGTCTTTCTAATTCTACTAGATTCATTACTCTAAATCATCAAATAAAGAAGATATCGATTATTGATTATTGGCATTTTTTGGGACATCGAATCGCCGAAAAAATGCATTGTTACCCTTCAAATTTGTTATTTTTCAAAAAAACCGACAGCTCTATTAATTAGTGATGTGAAAACCTCTTATCAATTTACTATATATTGTGAGAAAATCACTGAAAATTTGATAATATTGGTAAGTTATAGAGGAAATTTGGGAAAATTGAAAAAAACATATTCCAAAATTGTGCTCGATAAATCAAAATTCTATCGAAAATTTTCAAAACAAGAAACACCCTCAAAAGCTCCTTGAAATACTCTTTCCAACAGTATTGTAATCATTACAATATATCATCAAACAAAGGAGAAATCGATGATTAAAAATTAGTATTCAGACACTGAAACTTTAAGTTCCAATGATTCGTATTTCTCTATTATTTCCGTTACGTGTCCAAGAACAGAAACAGAAATTCCGCAATTATCAAACTATTGAAATTGTAAATAAATAAATAAATAAATAAATAAATAAATAAATAAATAATAGATAACTTACTGTCGGAAACGTTTAAAATGTACAACTAAAATTTCAGGTAATGACCACATATCTAATGTTTTAACAACCGGTTGATATTGTTGACAATGTGGACAACGCCATGCATCTGTTAATATTTCCGCTTCTGTATAATCACGTAAACATTCTTCTAATGTTAATGGTGCACCACCATTTAATGATTGTTGACGTAATTGTTTAACACTTGTATGTTCTTCAATTATATCTTGATCATCCGATATTATTAATAATTTATTATTATTATTAAATTCTAATATCAATTTAACATGTATTGGACCACCATCATCACAACATAATGCTAATGATTGATCTATTGCTTCCATAAATAATGGATGTTCTAATTCTGGTTCTAAATAACACGGTGGTTCATTATCATTGCATGCCGGATCTGAGATACGTATCTTAAAAACCTACAATCAATTTAATTTAATTTAATTTAATTAGAAATAATTAGAAACGTACACCGCGCGATTGGGATGTTGTTAAGATATCATCATGCAAAATCGGCGCCATTTCTTTCAATATTAACTTCTGTAAATCATCGTAAGATGTCTCTCGAGATACTTGCATAGTATATGGACTACCTATACAATTAAATTAATTAATTAAATTATTAAATAATTAAATTAATTTCTACCAAATCGTCGACTCGTTCCATTTTCATTTATTAAAACATTAATCCAACATAAAAGTATATAAGCACTAGTTGTATCATCTTCAACATCTTTCAATTGTGGCACTTCAATACAATAAATTGGATCAATTTCACTAATTATATTAATTGATTGTTGATCGGTGAATGTACGTAAAAAACAATTATCACCAATTTCTGTTATTAACATATTTGTACGTTTTATTGATGTATCCGATTCTAAAATATCACGTAATTCGGATATTGTTGCACCAGATGGTATACTTAAACCAATTTGTACCTGTCTTGGTTGTTGGGATGTATATAAAACCTTTAAATTAACAATAATTAAACCATAATTAATCAATTTTAACCAATACTGTGAGGCAATTTTAGATCAAGTCGTATTCTGTAACTTATTGGTAGTTACCATAACAACGCTTTTATCTCTTTCGAATTACACAAGATGGAGTTGTAAAGAGTGTCGATGTTCAACGTTGTCATAGAAACGAATCGCCCAAAATTAGAGAATACAACGTGTCTTATTGGCTTGATAATAACTCTTAAAATACTTACAGTAACGTAAATTGATTGTTTATTGAATTGTGGTAATTGTACGGAAATACATTGAAATGGATCAAATGTATTCGATTGGGTACGACAACGGGAACAACTCAACGATGATCGATATTGAGCTTGAAAGATGCCTTGTATAAAAGAATTATTACAACGTTTATAATTCTCTAAAGTTTCAGCTGCTACAACTTCATCGGGCCGGCCTGCAGTCTACAAAATTAACAGAAAAGCAAAAAAGTCAAGTTGTAATAGACAAACTATAACTATTTGATTTTGTATACAGAGTGGGCCAAGTGGTTGGCCTATTTGACGTTTAAAAAGTTCTAATTGATGAAAGTTTCTGAAATTTGGTATCCACCTGAACTACACCACGAAAATATTTTCGTTGTTCTATCAACCCCCGGTGTATGGGGTAGTCCACCCTACTTTCTTATTTTAAATGGAATAGTATATTTTTTATTCCATATTTAGATTCTACGATAAAAATGAAATGGACTTTGATAACATGACATATGGTCTAACGTTTATAGTTTTTCAGGAATTTCGACTTTTTCTGAAAATTTTGATTTTGTAGTGATTAAAAAATTCATATGTTTGAAGATATAGTTGATAGACAATCCAAATTTGGAATTCAAATAATTTAAACTATGTACTTTACGCCAGATTTTTCAGAAATGAATTATCTTTCAGCGTTTAGCCGAAATAAATTTTTCTTTCAGCCAATTTTCAAAACGCAATATCTTTCTTATTTTAAATGGAACGGTATATTTTTCTTTACACGGTTGGATAGAGAAAAAAATTCTGCATCGAACTGTATTAGCATTCCCTATACCTATCGTTGATAGTTTTTCAGCTATTTAAGATTTTCAATTTCCAATAGTTTTCTCCCTAGTCTGAAATTGACCAGTGTCTAGTTGTCTATGACTTAATAATTCGCTTATAAAGAAATGCATAGGAGGCTTAGCAAAATGACATTAACTGTCACATTTGAGGTTAACAATGATTATTTTGTATGTTTTTTCAGCGATTTCAGCCAATTTTACATGAAAAGAAAATCCAATTAATTTTAATTTCATTATTTATCATGATTTTTTAATTAAAAAATATCAAAATAATTAATTATTTAGATGTTAATCGTGACAGAAGGTTGTTTCGCCAAGCCTACTATGTTTTAGTATTTCGTTTCAGGGGCTAAATTATTAGAAATCGAAAATCTTGAATAACTGAAAAATTATCCAGAATAGATATAGGAAATGCTAGTATGATTCGATGCAGAATTTTTTTCTCTATCTAACTGTGGAAAGAAAAATATACCATTCCATTTAAAATAAGAAAGTTATTGGGTTTTGAAAATTGGCTGAAAGAGAAACTGATTTCAGCTAAACACTGAAAGATAATTTAATTCTATAAAATTTAGCATAAAGTACATAGTTTGAGCAATTTGATTTCTAAATTTGGATTGTCTAGCAACAATATTTTCCGAGATATGAATTTTTCAATCAAACACTACAAAATCAAAATTTTCAGAAAAAGTCGAAATTCCTGAAAAACTATTAACGCTAGACCATAGATCATGTTATCAAAGTCCATTTCATTTTTATCGTAGAATCTAAATATGGAATAAAAAATATAGCATTCCATTTAAAATAAGAAAGTAGGGTGCACTACCCCATACACCGGGGGTTGATGGAACAACGAAAATATTTTCCAGGTGTAGTTCAGGTGGAAAAACGGCGGCGTACCAAATTTCAGAAACTTTCATCACTCTTTAAACGTCTAATTGGCCAACCATTTGGCTCACTCTGTATAAATAAATAATATAACAAGACTCGTGTATGGTTTTTCAATTGATTCTATAAATAAATTTTACTACAACTATTGTGGCACGTGCAAGTATTTCAAAATTAATGCGATTCCTTTATTTTTTTATCACATTTTTTTTAACTCGATCAATAATGAGTAATCCTTTTTAATAATTAGTATTAGTTTGGAAATAAACATAAACGCTAATTGAATGAACAAAATCCAATAAATTGATGATTCATCTATTCTCAAGTACGATTTTTTGATAATTAATAATAACTGGTAGTTTTTTTAATCAAATATGACTCTTCTACAGGGCTACTGCACTAAAATTTGAGGAGTTATTTGAAAAAATTCGTTTATTTAGCAGAGACCCTGAAGATTTTAGTAGAATTGTAACCTCAAAGATGCTTGTTTTAGATAAGAGTGTGATTTTTGAAAATAAACTCGCCAAATTTGAGTGACTCCAACTTGTTCCACACGTGATTTTTTTCTAATTTGACCCATTGCAATCCGAAATAAAGCCAAATAAAATGGAGAAAAACTAAAAAAATTCTTAGTCGTTTTATCTCTAATTTGATTGATGAAAATCGCTATATTTAAAGACAAACGCGTTTTTTGACAGGCTAGAAGGCCCAATATTCTTCAAATGAATCCCAAACAAAATCGATTTTAATTCAGCATCCCTGTATAAGTTTGATATGAAACTTTCAAAAACCGTGTAATAATACAGATTGTTCTGGTTTTAATTGTTTGAACAATAAAAATTGTAGTTAAATACGGTTATATTAATAGTTTTTATCAGAGGAATTTTCCGTTTATTTTCCTCGATTTTTTTTAAACACGTTTCAAACATTTTCATCAAACAAAAAAGTTACAATTATTGTTTTTGGTTTTAATAAAATCTCGTACGATTTTATTAACAAGTATTTTTATTGTTTGTGTTATAAATTTATTTTCACGTACGTGTTTTTGTTTTCAACTTTTCCAAATTATTGTTATTATTGTTTATTATTTAACAAGAAAAATATTTAAACAGATAGTAAATTAATAAAATTGTCGTCTTGTTCGTTTTTTCTTCATTGTTGTTGAAATTACAGATAAATTTTAAAATTCTTTTGTTTTAAATTATTTATAAATACAAAGTTTATAATTTATAAATTTTACATACTTAGAAACTGACAATAGAACACTAGGAAAAGAGCAATTATTGATAAACAATAGTTATTTTTAAAACTCATCATTTATATTAGAAATTCTTCTAGAAAGTATAGTTCGTCTAATTATTTAGAATATTGACTAATATTGATTTTCTTGTGGGATATTCTTAATAAATGACGTCAAAGATTTAAATTAAAAGCAAATCGATATGATAATTTAGAGATTTTATTGGTAATTTATGGGTAAATCCATTCTAATTTTGTTTAATTCTGTGTAGTATTGTAATTATTACTCGGAAATTTTAACAAAAATAACCCGAAAGACTATACTAATCCCTCAGTTAACATGGAAAATACCATTTTCTATTAGCCTGGATTATCAAAACTAATTCTTTAAAAGCATGCTCGTGTTAATCAGAGGTTGTTTTAGTTTAAAACAAACTTCTATAAAGATGAATTGAGATTTGTTTTTAATTCATCATCGAGATAATTTTTAATATTTATTACAAGTAGTATTCTCTAACTAGACTTTTAAGTAAATACTACAATATTAAAATTAAAAATCGAGAATCTCGCTCAAAAATTGATTATTTTGAGCTTTTTTTTCAAAATTTAGCTAAAAATTACACTCAAAAATCGTACAAAAGATTATAAAATAGCTCTTTTGTACAATTTTATTGTAAAATGTATTAAGAATCAATAAATAATAACTCAAAAAATGATAATTCAAGAAATATCACGAAATTTAGACTTAAACTTCAAAAATTGCCACCAAAATAACAATGAAAAGTGTTATGATCATGTGTTTGTTGATTTAACACTAAAACTATTTAAATTTAGCACAAAAATGTCAAAAAGCTCTAAGACTCACCGGTTAGGGGCAAAATTTTCAAAAAAACCTAGACAATTTTAAACAAAAATGCTTTAAAATCGAATCTTCAATTCTACAATTTTCCAAAAAAACAAATAAAACAGTCTAAATTATCCTCTTTTAATAATTTAAAAATAAAGTGTCTCAAAACTTCGAGAATCTAGCTCAAAAATCGATTATTTTGAGATAGTTTTCCAAAATTTAGCTAAAAATTACATTCAAAATAGCTCAAAAATTTATACACAATTTTATTGGAAAATTTATTAAGAACCAATAAATAATAACGCAAAAAATGATAATTCAGAAATTTAGACTTAAACTCCAAAAACTGGCACCAAAATAATGATTAAAAGTGTTATTATCATGCCTGTTTGTTGGTTTAACACTAAATTTATTTAAATTTAGAACAAAAATGTCAAAAAACTCTAAAGCTCACCGGTTAGGGGTAAAATTTGCAAAAAACCCAAACGATTTTAAACAAAAATACTTTAAAATCGAGCCTTAAATTCCACAATTTTCCAAAAAAAAAAGCAACTAAAACAGTCTAAATAATCCTCTTTTAATAATTTACAAACAAAATGTCTCAACAAATTTATTTTTAAACTGTCTGTATCTCTCTATTTTTACGATTCAATGGCAAAATTTAATTAGAAAATAAACAATTTAACGAAACTTCTAACTTAAATTTGAAAATTTTCAAAATTTACAATATTTTTATTAATGTTAATATCATTAAAATCTTATTATTTAGATGTGCCCGATAATTTTCCAATTGTTTCAATTATTGAAAAGTCCACGAATAGGCCAAAGAATTAATAGATTTTCCAAGAAAATGATAATAATAATAACAATAAAGGAAACACAAAAGAAAGTAAAAAAGAACCAGGTTACACGCATCAATAAAATACAATTAGAAATTGTGAAAACCTTCATATTCAATTTGGTGATTGTTTCTAAAATTATTTCAAATTCACATTGTCATATTTCATTGTTTTAAATCAATGGAACTAATTGATTAGAATAATACAAAAAATTAAATTATATCAAAATAATATAGAGTAAATCTGTTTTGTATCAGATTGTAACATTATTAATTATTGAGACGGAATCAGAATATTTAATCAACGATTCCTCCCTTATTGTTCACTCTAAAATCGAGTATTATGACTCCTTGGAAAGAACATTTTAAGACGTAAAATAAATTGCAAGAAGAAAAATTTAATACAATTTCTTGGACATTTGGAAAATCCTTTAAATTTACTATCGATTACAGATATTTACATTACAATTGAGTCAATACAGACTGAATTATGGGAAAAATATAAACTTTTACATCGCCTATAACTCAGAATCTTCCCGAAATTTTCCGAAATAATAAAATCCATTTAGGGCATCTTAAAATGGTCTTTCCAACGAGTTATAACGCTTGATTTTAGAGTGAAAAATAAAAAAGAAATCGACTCAACTATTTTTCTCATTACCATTCTAGAAACGTACATTAATTATAACAATGTGCTTAAATGTAGATTTAAAAATTATTCAATTTCTAGGATGTACATACAAATATGGAAAACTCGTGTGGGTGTTTTTCTAACATAAAATAAAAAACTAGTGGGCCACAAAATGACTAAACTTTAATACTCGACCTATTTTTATCGTTCAAATCAATGAATCAAAACAGGTAACATTTAGAGATATTGTTTATTAAATAATAATCAATTCAAGTGCATTTCCTTGAATACAAAACAGATTTATTTAAATAATAAATAATCAATCAATAAAACAATTATTTGTATAGATTACTCAAGTTTAATTACCCTAAACACGTGAATTTAGGTGGAAAAAACGTGTTATAATCATTAATTTGCATTCCGTTATACTTTACGATTAGTAATTGTTATTATAATACGATAATAATCATATAACTTAAATGAATTAATAATATACAAGTTTAATAACATACAAAATCGCAAATTGTATTTTTTAAATACGGAAACGGAAGTTTAAAGAAATAACAAAATTCCTGCCTATCTATATAAATATTGATTATGTCCGCTTTTTATCAATTTTATTATTAGCGAACGTATATCCTCTCTACAGAGTGTACAACGCTATTTAAACTTGCAGTAATCTATGATTTCGTGAACGTAGGTCAGCTTCTTATTTCAACTCTATAATCTGCATTACCTACTATCTGTTGAAACAAGAGGATATCGGTAATACAGATTACAGTTGAAACAAGAAGCTGACATACGTTTGGAAAGACTACTGCGAGCTTAAATAGCGTTGTACACCCTGTATGTGGTTAGTACATTGAAGTATCCTGATGTAAATAGAGAATTATCACGTGATATTCGCGTCCATGACGATAATAATGACGACAAAATAAGAAAAATAGTGACAATGATCAAGGACAATATTAAAGTGAAATTATTTTTGTTAATAAAAGAGTACAAGGTTCTATTATTTTTATTCTTTTTTTTTGAAATTGTTTAAAATCAATAGAACAATAATAAATTGAAGATGATTCAGTTTTTTTTTTCTTCTAAATAATTAAAATCAAATTAAAACAAGCCTTGAACCAATTCTAAATAATTTTAATTTGAGTTTATTAAACTGTAACTTGTCCTTTCTCGAATTGTTGAGAATTTAAAAATATCCCACACTACTAACTAATTACCTTCAACAAAAATAACGCTCCTATTATCAACTATCGTCTATTTTTAATCAGTTAGAATTAGAAGACTATTAGAAGGATAAATAATAGTAATAATAATGGTAAAAAAGAGAAATTTCTAACATACAAACGCATACGGTTGTCAAACATTCTTTAAAAGAAATTCACCATTGACCCCAAAACGAAATCACTTAATTTAAAAGAAACATTACAATAAAACAATAATCGAAAATAATTAGCAAATAAAAGGGTGATTTTACAGGGATATCGCGTCGTAGCTTGCTTCAGACGCTTGATACATCAATAAATGTCAAATTTAGTTAAGTATGAAGTAATCTACGAACTACATAAGCAAATCCTAGCCAACTACGAGGTGAAATACCTTTGTGTATAAGGTTACAATTTAGAAAATAATAAACAATATAATAGGTGAATTAGAAATAAATTGTTGACTTTTATATTTCAATAAATTTCGCCTAAGATGACTTAATCGAATTTCAAAACAAATAAACGATTAAAATTACGCAATTTTTGGTAAAAATAAATTAATAACGATTTTAGACAGTTGAATATCAAATAAATACAAAACAAGTCGACTATGATTATTGATTTTAATATCTAATTAACGTAGAAAAAAAAGCACATTACAGATAAATATCTACAGAAACTCCTTGACCTCAAAAGAACTCGTTTAAATTTAGAAATAAATCGTACAAAAATAATAATAAGAAATTTTGTCGAAACTAAAATGGTCACTTTAATTGACAAAAGAATTTTGACAAGGAAGTGTATAATGTTACAATTGCAAAACAAATGAATTATTACGTCAACTAAATTTCTAAACTAAATTATTAAACTAGTTTTATTTATTTTAAATAAATAATTAAACAAATTTTACATAGATTTTTATCATCTATAATCATCAGGTGATTAAAATGACATAATTATCAACGTGTATGGAAAAAAAAGATAACAAATGACAATCAAGTTTGCTAATTTCATACGAATAATAAATAAGCCAATTATGATTAATAAAATTGTTAGTTTTCAATAATTATTAAAAAAAGATAGATAAATAAATAAATAATAATGATAATGCGAAAAATTATTGTTTTAGCAATATTTTAAGGAGTAATGGAAACTTTTAAACAACAAACAATCGAAATTTTAAAAGAATTTTGTTGATACAACCTCGAACAGGTGGTTAAGGTTACGTCATTATAGACGTAAAATAACAAATGAAAATCGCGAATTTTTGTAATTATATTGAGTGGAATTATTTTTTTGATAGTTTGTGATTTTTTTTGGGGATCAGATTAGCGATTATCAATGAAAAAAACTAGAATTTATTTCAATTATTAATTAGAATTACTGGATTGATAAGAGAATGTGTTTAAAATTACGTAATTGTGGAAAAAATCTAGACATTGGAGTCATAAAAAAAAACAGATGAAAATCGAGAACATCAACAAGTCGACTATGATTATTAAAATTATTAATTTTCAATAAATATGAATATAAATAATTAAACAATAATTATAATGCAAAAAAAGTATTGCTTTAGCAATTATATTAAACAAAACAAAACAAAAACAAAAGAATTTTTGAAAAATTTTAATAATACCTGGAACAGGTGGTTAAAATTACGTCACTATAAAGATATGAATAATTATAATAACAAATGAAGATCAAATATGCATAAATATGTCAACTATGATTACTCATTTTGTATTACATCTTTCTAGGGGGTTGTTTCTATCAAAATTTCACAAATCTATCAGATTTTCAGCATTAAAAGTTGCGTATAAATCAACAATTTTGAAAATAAAATAAATTAGGATAGTTTCAATACAATTAAGAGATTTTAATTAGATAGATTGCTAAGAAGTGTTTAAAGTTAAGTAACTGTAAAGAATCTAGACATCGCAGATTCGATGAAAACAACAATTGAAAATCGAAACCATCAACAAGCCGACTATGATTTAATAAAAATAATTATTTTCAATAATTATTAAAAATAAATAAATTAACAACAATAATAATGCAAAAATTATTGTTTTAGCAATATTTTATGCATCAATAGAAATTTTAAAAGGAAAATAATTAAAAATTATTGAAGAATATTGTTAATAGCGGGAACACGTGGCTAAGGTTACATTATTGGAGAGAAAAATAACAAATGAAGATCAAATCAGGTGTTCTATGATAATTAATTAGACATATCTTGATCAGGTAGATTGGTCCATATTTTACAAAATTTGCTATTTTTAAATGTCTGAAGAAGGCTAAGCAAAAGCATGGCCAACTGTATAACAATTTCAAAAACAATGAAAATTCGATTATTAACAAAAAATCGAGTTTAATTAGAATTACTGGATTGATAAGAGGAAGTGTTTAGGGTTACGTAATTGTGGGAAGAATCTAGACATCGCAGACGTTAGTCAATAGAAAAACAATTGACATTCGAACTAAAATTATGAAACAAAAACAAAAGAATTTTTGAAGAATTCCATTCATATCTGGAACAGGTGGTTAAAATTACACTCCAATAGAGAGGAATAATAACAAATGAAGATCAAATATGCATAAATATGTCAACTATGATTAATCATTTTGAACTCGTTTTACATCTTTCAAGGTGGGTTGTTTCTATCGAAATTTCACAAATCTATCAGATTTTCAGCAATAAAAGTGCGTATAATGAACAATTTTGAAAATGAAATAAATTAGGATAGTTTCAATACAATTAAGAAATTTTAATTAAATAGATTGCTAAGAGGAAGTGTTTAAAGTTACGCAACTGTGTAAAGAATCTAGACATCGCAGAGATTCAATGAAAACAATTGAAAATCGAAACCATCAACAAGCCAACTATGATTAATAAAAATGATTAGTTTTCAATAAATATTAAAAATAAATAAATTAACAACAATTAATAATGTAAAAACTATTGTTTTAGCAATATTTTATGCATCAATAGAAATTTTAAAAGCAAAATAATTAAAAATTATTGAAGAATATTGTTAATAGCGGGAACACGTGGCAAAGGTTACATTATTGGAGAGAACAAATGAAGATCAAATTGTTTATATGATGTGTACTATGATAATTAATTAGACGTATCTTGATCAGATAGATTGGTCCATATTTTATAAAATTTGTAATTTTTAAATGTCTGAAGAAGGCTAAGTAAAAGCATGGCCAACTGTATAACAATTTCAAAAACAATGAAAATTCGATTATTAACAAAAAATCGAATTTAATTAGAATTACTGGATTGATAGGAGGAAGTGTTTAAAGTTACGTAATTGTGGAAAGAATCTAGACATCGCAGACGTGAGACAACAGAAAAAACAGTAGAAAATCGAGTTATTTATAGAACATCAACAAGCCAACTATGATTATTGATTATTTTCGCCTTCTAAACGATTGAATAAATGGAAATTGATTGAAATTAATTACCTTAATTGATTTATATTTACGTTTGGAGGCTGTATTGAGATCTTCATGGACTTTATCTAATAACCATTGTAGAAATTCTAGGGCATCGTGTTGTTGATTACCTTTATATTGTGCACCATGTCGCTCAATCACTTGTTTAAAATTCGTACTAATTTCTGGATTATATTGGCATGCCCATAATGCCTTTAATAATAAGGCCAATTGTTCGGTGACTTCACCTTTAGTACCGAATTTCTTCGAATTCAATTTATTCCGTTTTAATAAATCGATTTTATAACGATCTAAGACGAAATATTCGGCCAATATGTCCGTATGTGAGATGCACTGTAAGACGGCATTAATAAAGCACGTATTGCCGTGGTTTTTAATCCCAGTCACACCTGGCGTATCGTTTGGCCCCCATGTTTGTAGATTGTACGGTGGTGGTACCCGATGATTATGATGATGGTGATTATTTGCATCTTGATGGTTCGTTATCACTTGTACACCGCCAATATGTTGGGCGATTTTGTTTATAAAACGTTTCAATGATGGCCGTCGAAATATCCTCTTATTATTACTATTATTAGTCTTATCAACTACATTATCATTAATTTCATCTTTCTTATTATTGTTATTATTACTATTGTTGTTGTTGTTGTTATTTGGATTATTGGCTCGTCGTTTCGACATTCTTGTCGAATTGAACGGATTCCTCGGTAACGTGAACGTTCGTTTCAATTTCGGTAAATCACCATTTGCGTCCAAATTATTATTACTCTCCGGTATTAGGGTCATCTTATCGGTATTTTCCAATCGAATTTCTATAAAAAACGAACAACCAAAAACCTCCAACGTTTAATTTTTAAATCACCAATCTCTATCCTAATTATCACAATTAATCACACATATTTTTGTTGTTATTTCCTATAATTAATTATTTAGTTTGAATTAAGAAAACGTGAATCTTCTGTAAAATGAAAATTCTTTAATAGTTGTTGATTTTGGAAAAAAATTAGAAAAAAAAAACAATCACTACTGTACACAAACTGTCTCTCTCACCAAATGTCAGCCATTTGTCAATGATTCTCGTACGATCGTCAATTGTCCATCAAAAACACGAATTCAATTGGTGGAAAATGACGCCATCGTTGTCACCTTGAAACAGCGACATCTATCAACAACAACAAAACCAATGCATTTTTAGTTGCCTAACCTACAGGGCGTAGAGTGGAAATTACGAATATACCCCTAGAAAATTAATTATTTTATGGTAATATTTACAATAATTAAATCAATCAATAAATATCAGTTCACTGATAACAACAATTTTTTGAAAATTTTCATACGATCTTCAATTATCCGTCAAACACGAATTTGATTGAAACAGCGACATCTGTCAACGACAATCCAATCCATGTATCTTGAGTTGCCTATATGTGCGCTAGATCAATTAAGATGCAGGTTAATCAAAATTAAGGGATAAAGCAATCGAATTTAACTATAAATGTAGTCTCTTGTGGCAGTGTTTGTACAATTGTTCGAAAAAAAAGACGAATATAATTGGTAGAAAATTACACTAGCTTTAGAAACGTCTTCTAACAATACATAGTGTATTTTGGGTTGTCTATATGTAAGGTACGTGAATAATATATAGATTGAAGAGTGGAAATTGTTTATAATTACACTAGACTATTTCAATACTGCTGCAAAATCTAGCAGGCCTTGGATAATGCTATAAGTAGTAAGTTGCAGAGTAGTTCTATATTTGGCGTAATATAGGCAACCAACTATTATGTTTAGAACATACTAATATATGTTAATAGTTGGTTGCATATACTACATCAAATGTAACATTAGCAATAGCACTGTTAATATAAAATCGCAACTTAGCATATTACTAATTATAAGTGAATCTAGTGACGTAACAACAGGTAATACAAGGCGGGAAAATTCAAATTAACTATAAAATATTGCAATACACATTTCAATAGAATGATATTCGTAGTAATATCGACAAAATAAAGTTTATTAATAATTAAAATTAATAAGAAAGTCTATTTAAACTGCATTTTTAGAAAGTAAAAATGTAAATTTGAGGTTATATTTTTGACAAATAAACAAGAGAGTGCGCCAGGGTTACCAATATTAGTATACAAATCTAACTACGTATTTCTATATAAAAAAGTTTAAGCTTTGAACTTTAAGGTTGGCAGATAATTTCAAATTTTCATCTGCATGACGATTTATTTATTTTAAGACTTTGAATAATTTTTTTATAACCTAAAGCAGTAAAAGTGATACGTAAATTGATCTTTGTTAAGCAAATTCCTCATGGTTCAATAGTGGAAGAATTCATCGTGTAAAGTAACAGGTAATGTTGTAATTGTAATAATTCCAAGATTAATGCGAGAATAAAACGGAAAAAATCGAGTGAAAATTGTCGAGAATATCAAATTAACACTTTCAAAACGAGAAAATTTCCATTATTCCTATAATAGGTCAACAATCTTTGTTATTAAAATGACTAGAATTAATTACCCAATATGTTTAAGTCAGCAAATTTAGCGACAATCGGCACATTTACAATCAGTATTCGATTGATTTTCGTAAAAATGAACGTTTATTTTCCATTCTCAATTGTAATTTACCTGAAATTAGCAAATTGTTGGGATTTACAGTTGAGTAAATTCAACATATCGTCGAATTATTACATTTCGAATATTGCAATTTTCGGTAATCGCGCCTTTCTTTCATTACCCAGAAGTGTTTGCCACAATAGTCGAAAACAGCCCACGATTATCGAAATTTTCTGGAATTCTTGGAGAAATTTCGAAGACCACCAACCGGTTATTGTCAATTCAAAGTAAGTCGTTTCGGAAACAACACAGGGCCTCCGTCTAGTTTCGAAAATTGGCGTTTTCGATACAGGAATTCTCGTTTATTTGCCAACGGATTTTGTTGATCTAAACGGATTTTGAAAGAGCATTTCAAACTGCAGATGAACTGCTATTTGGTTTTTGGGAATTCGGATGTACTCTAGAGTTACACAAGGAAAACTAAAGTTTGTCTTTTTTGGTATTTTTAATATTCTTCCTCATAACTTTACCAATATTGCTTATTTTTGAATGAATTTCACACAACATGAAGTAAATTAAGCACTTTCTAGTTTTGTTGAAAGTTGATCGATCGCTTTTTTGATTTTCCGGAAAATCGACGAGGAAAATATTTAAAAACTGTAAAAGCATTAAAAGTTTCCCTTCTGTAACTCAAGATTAGGTCCGAATTTCCAAAAATGAAACAGTAACCCATCTGCCATTTGAAATGCTCTTTCGAATTCCGTTTAGATCATCAAAATCGGTTGGAAAATAAGCGAGAATTCTGGTTTCGAAAATTGGCAGTTTTGTTGCCTGACTGGCACATTTGCGCAAAATTAACTCCAAAATTTTGGTGTAGAAAATCGTTTTTCTCGAACTATCAAGACTGGGATAACTGTACACACATCCAAGATGCCATCAGTTTAGATTTGGAATTGTTGAGGAGCCGCTTATGGATTTTAGACCGGGGTAATCCCCGTTGTAGTGGTAAAATTATCGTCTATAATCTCCTACATAGAACGCCAATTAATTACAATTTGGATGGGTTAAAGTTTTCGGATAAATTAAACACGATTATCGTCGATATTGTTGGTCATAATACAAGAGCCTATATTGGTTTTATCGGCAATATCAATAAATTATTGATATTTTCATTGAACGACAACAAATGGTGGATTGTCGATGTGAAAACACCAACGGATTTTCTCACAATTTCCAGTAATTCTAATCTAATTATGACCGGCTATAAAAATCGCGGAATCTACTCTGTAGACCTACAAGAACTACCGACAGTACCCGATGATTAAGGTCAATTAAAAGCGAGATTTATTAACAGTTTTGCTTGTAGGAAATGGCGGAATTTGGGGCGAGTTATTTAGGTGAAAAATTGGGTGATTCTAGCGGACTTGTTGCAGAATTTAGAACTGGTTTGATCTACTATCTCACCAATGATTATGCTGTGGTTCGATGGGACATGAGGTGGGTATTTTTGATAAAAAAACTAAAGAAAAAAAGTTGATGCGATGGCCGGGAATCGAACCCGGATCAACTGCTTGGAAGGCAACTATGCTGACCATTACACCACCATCGCATATACAAAATTTAATCGATTATTTGTAATTAAGATAAAACAAAAATAGGTTACTTATTTCAAAATTTTTGGTGATAGTTACTTGAAATATACCACCTATACTCTAATTATTGAATGTAGTGGTGGTATATTTTATTGTCAATAATTTTCTTTTTAGTTGTTCGAGTCATTTAGAATTGCACGGTTTTTCCGAAATGTGCACGAATTATATTGAATATTTACCGATTTTTCAAGTAAAACGCGCATTTACAAATATATTTTAAAAGAAAATTCTCATTTCTACCGAAAAATTGCGAAAAATATTTAAATTTTTTAGTCACGTTTCAGAATTCCTCTGAAAAGGACCTGCCTTAAAGATACAAGCATGTAGAGAAATAAAATAGAAAATACCCAAATTTTGGGCAAGTTGAATAACATTTTAGCGTTTAATTGAGGCTTAAAGTCATTTAGAGATGTTCCCGAAGGAATTCGGAGCCAAAAAGAGCCCCAGTTTGATTTTTTCAAACGTTAGAATTGAAATTTTGGAAGAAAATTTGGATTGAAATTGCCGCACTTTCATTCATTTTCCGGTAAATTGATAGGGTTTTGTGGAAAATGCTTTCAATTTGCTATAAACTATGAGAAAATCATAACTATATAAAGAATATTGGTAAAATTATGGAGGAAAATGTAAAAAAGTCGTAAAGAAATACCCCAAAAAACATGCCCTAAAATTTTCCTCTGTAGCTTAGAATTTAATCAGAATTTCTTAAAGAAAAATATACCCTTAGATGCTTATTGAAATGATCTTTCCAACCCTGGATCAATCATTTAAATCAGATGGAAAACACCGGAGAAATCGTACATCAAATCTCTTAAGGGGCCGTTAATAAAGTGGAATTTTAGACAAACGATTTCTCCTTTATTTTTCACTCAAAATTCAAGTAGTAGGGCTTGTTGGAAAAAGCATTTCAAGCTGCATTAGAGCAGTTTTATCGTTCTGGAAAATTCCGTAGAAATCTTGAGTTATAGACGAAAACTGAGAAGACTTCCCTATGCAAGAAATTTTCCAATCGACTTGGTAGTTTTCCAGAAAACTAAGGAGAAAAGGGTCGCTTTGAAGAAAATTTTCGCACACTCTTAACCATCGCGCTTAGGGAGAATTTCAAAATGTTCAAATTTCCAAATTTTGGAAATTCGGGGAAAATCATGGAGAGGTTCTTTACTAGTTTTCAGCTACTAAAAATGATTGCTTTGAACCCGTGTTTTCAGTTTGTACCCGATTCTAAGGACTTTAAATCTGTGTTATAGTTATGTGGAAAAAATTGTTATTTTCCTGGGAAAATTGCGTGGAAAACGCTTCTTCGTGTAGTGTAAAATCTTGAATTTTCTCGATTTTTCAGACATCCATCGCAGGCGGAATTCTACACAGTCCTGTCTCAATCATTTGAGGATCTACCGTACGTTGCCCAATTGTACACGGGAGCTCACGGAATTTGGGCTCTAGTGAATCCACAATCGCCCTACGATTGTTTGAAGAATTCATCGAAAATTAGTCTAAATAGGCGTTTACTTAAAATTGTTAAATTCAACGTTTTTATGTAACAATTCCAGGAAAAAATTAAAAGAAGTAAATTTTTGAGAATTATTTTTATTCAACAAAACAAATGTACATTTTTGTTAATTTTCCATCGAAAATTGGGCTGTTTATAGTGGTGTTTTCGGGTTAACACAACCACCCATAACGACAATCCGTTGCGAAGCACCACAACCAACCGTATTTTGGATATAATCAGGGAAATTGCTCTCCAATACGCGTAAACGTTCGTATCTCACATCCGAGAAAGCATGCGTGGATAGATAGCATTTCGGCGATTTATGTACAAGCGTTAGACTAGCCGTAACGAACGGTAAATTCGAATCGTAGCGATAGATCTCCGGTTTACCCTCATAACGCAAGAAGATCGCCGAGCCTAAATCGCTGCCCAAAACGACCATTTTACCCGGTTTCGGGCCCAAATCTTCAACCTTACCAGCCGTGCAACCCGCCCGGAGATTATCGGTACGGATTTGGAAGATTCTAGCGCCCGATAAGTAGGTGATCAATAAGAAATTGTTGCCGCACAATTTCCGGACGAGAGCAATGTAGAGAACGTCGCGTTTGCCGGTACCGACGACGGCTTTGGGTAAGACCACACGATAGCCGCGATTGCCAGCAACATCGTAGACGATAATCGAGCGGGTAGCGGCGTCGCTGATGTAGACGAAGGGGCGCCCATCGGCGGCGTATTCAACTTGGATGTATTGCAATCGGGAGGCTGGCGCTACCAATCCTGATAAATCCAAAGTTTTCACCAATTTGCCAGTACGTAGATTGATTGCTAAGACTTTGGGTGGGCATTTACGGATCGGTTGTTCCAAACTATTAACCACACCAACATCCAAAACCCATAGAATATCATTAGGATCGACTACAATATCAACAACAGATTGTAAAGCGTTACAATTACCCTCTTCTTGGGTAGCCCAACAAGGGAACGGTTGTAAGATAGCCTCACAGCCGCGTTGTTTCAACGAAATCTTGGCTAAAGTTACCGGTGTGCCTGGCTTATAACGCGGCAATGCTACGATTATATCATCGTTGAACATTTGGGCGCGGGTAGCTATCACATTTTTCGATATGAAACGGCCTGATGATTGGTAAATGGATTTGGTCGCCGAGTTGGGCCAATCGAAATTACCACCAGTCCATTCGATCGGTCGTAAAGCGTCCCGATCGCAGGCCGCTTGAATTGTTGCCAGAACAACACTGACAAATATTAGAAAGCGCAACATTATTGTCCGGAAATTCTGGAAAATTCGCTGAAAATAGTTTGGAAATTTGGTTGGAATTGTTCGGTGAACTTACCGGTAGTACTGATGGTTCGGTAATGATGACCGAAAATTGATTAGTTGGCGTTTTATAGAAGCCAATGATTGTTGTTGATTGATTAGAGGTCAAATTGAACGTGCTTTTAATTGTTTATCGACGAAATGAATTTAAAAAATGTTTGTTTTATATTCTCACAAGATTATTCAATTTTTGTTGAAGAATCAGTCATTTTACTAAAAATTTAGGGGATTTTTTTGGACCGTAAGCTAGTAGTTTTAGAGTAATGCTAGTTGGACCCAGAATCTAGGCAAATTCGAGTAACTTTCAATAGAGCTTTGATTCGAGTACTTGTGAAGTTCTCATAACCTTTCGAAGCTTCTGTATTGCTCAGAATTAAGAAATCTATTCTTAAACAATTCTGAACTCAGCTGATTTGAGTAACACTCAATTTGGCAACCTTCTGCTCTTCTCTTTCAGATATTTGATTCGATTACTTGAAAAGTTCTAAAATACTCAGATTCTGAGTAAACTTCTCTCTATTTTGAAACTCATTTGAATCTTCTATGTGGAAAAATCCCTTCTGAAACTGTGCTTCCTCATACTAGTACTTGTGTACAATGTGACAAGAATCTGAGTAAACTCTACTATTGTATTAGTTAGAAAAGTAGAAAATCGAATCTGAACGAAGACCTTTAATTTTAGAATATTTCAAGTACGGTTTTGTAATCAACACTTATTCTGAGATTTACAGTGTTTATATAGAAAGCCTTTTTTGAGTAATTCTAGATTAAACTCAGAATCTGAGCAAGTTTGGCTCACTACCAGTTGGCGTTCTTTAGTTTTTTGAACTCATTGAGTTTTCTAATAGAGTACTTGTAAAGTTCTAGAACAGTCTCAGAATCTGAGCAAAATCGAATTTCTATTTTGTATCCCCTTGAAGCATCTATGCAGCCAATTTTCTTCTGTAATTGTCAAATAAATTACAATCTTCTGACTCGGATCCTAAACGATATTCTCAATACTGCGCAAGACTTGTATTTGTGTATAATTTAATCACGAATCTGAGTAAATTCTGCTACTGAGAAGACAAGAGATCCGAATTTGAATTACAATTTTCTGACTCTGATTCAAGAGGATATTCTTTGTATTTCCCTAGACTTTTACTTGTGTACAATTTGATTATGCTCTGAGTAAATTCTGCTGCTTAGAAGATAAGAGATCCAAATCTGAGCAAAAATTTTTAATTTTATAGTGCCTCGAGAACAATTTTGTAAGCAACTGTACAGCAATTTCAACCTTCACGTATCAATGAGATTATAAATTTTACTCAGGATCTGAGCATATTTAATGAAAATAAAGCTATTTTTAGTTCCTTGTAATTCTTTTACAAATCATTAAAAATTGCTCGGTAATCGACCAATTTTGAAATTTTCATTAAATTTGAATATCCGCTCAGAATCTAAGTAAAAAATCTTGATATTTGCGCAAGAATTCCCGTAGTTTTCTTCCATAACAAATATTTGTCTGAGATAAATAAACATCGATTGTTGTTGATTGACTGGAGGTCAAGCTGAACGTGCTTCCAGTTGTTTAATATTAAAAAAAGTAAATATTAAAAATATTTGTTGCAAATTAACAAAGTTCGTACAAGAGTCTTCAAGATTTTGGCCAATTTTCCCCAAATTTGCCCGTATTTGGGTGTAATTTTCGAAATTTTATCAACAATTGCTGATTACAGTGAATTGCAAAAATTTCGCAAAACTTTCAAGAATCGGTCGAGTTCAATGACAAGGTCGAGTCTGAATCGACACAATTTCCAAACAATCAAAAACCCAAACAAGTCATGTTCCAAATCTAAAACAAACCAACTATAAAAAACCAATAATGCTCAACTAAGACCATCATTCGGCTAACAGTCCTCAAATACAGCAAATATGCAGGTATTTAAACCAACAATTATCGAAATTTTATAAATTCTAACTTGTGAAATTTCTCAGCTTTCTACAAGGTGTCTCCCGTTGATTGCTACAATTCTCGTCGGATTCATCGTCGGCACCGAGAGCGATTGCTCCAAGAATCTAATCCCAGATTTGAGCTACCGTCTGAGCGGTACCGAATTAGCCTTCCCGTGCGACGCAACTAAGAACATCTACCTATCAACCGGTCGATATGTACCGAAGAATGTGATAGCAACCCGTATGCAGATCTTCAAAGATGACGCTATTGTAGCCTTACCACGGTACCGACACGGTGTACCGTTCACTTTAGCCAGATTCTCGTTGAAAACGAAAGGTTGCCGCGCTGCTTTACAGCCCTTCCCTTGTTGGTGGATCCAAGAAGAGGGTAACTGTGAGGCCTTACAGAACGTCGTCGATATCTTCTTGGACCAAAACGATATCTTATGGGTGTTGGATTTGGGTATTGTTAACACTTTGGAACAACCAGTTCGAAGATGTCCACCAAAAATTGTCGGGATTAACGCTGTTACCGGCCAAATTATGAAAATTATCGATTTAACACCATTCATGACACCAGAAAGCCGTTTCCAATACTTGTTAGTTGATTACGCTCCCGATGGTAAAGCGTTCGCTTATGCTAGCGATGCCGGTACTGGCAGCATTCTAGTTTACGATGTTTTCGGCGATAAAGGCTTCCGTGTTGTTCTACCACAAGCCATTCACGATTGCTCAAGCAAAGACGTCCTCTACATCGCTCTAGTCCGTAAACCATGCGGCAATGTCTTATATTTCACTTATCTATCATCGCCAAGATTGTTCTCGATTAAAGTCTCCTTCTTGCAAAAGGGCCAAACGAATGGTGCTGTTGTGGATGTTGGTCCAAAACCGGCTGGTAGTAGAATTGTCTTATTGGGTACTGATAATGGTGCTGCTCTCTTCTTTAGATATAAGGGTGAATCGGATATTTATATTTGGAATACTGAGACTTCTTTCAAACCGGAGAACTTCTTATTGGTACAAAAAGGTGGTGATTGTCGGTTAGCTACCCAAGTTGTACCAGGTTATAAACGACTCATGTGGGCTATTGAGAGTAATTTCCATGATTATATTCAGAATACCGTTGGTTGTTTGGGTGCATCGATAGTTGTGCATCCTCTTATTAAAACATGCGATTAGTTACAAGGAGATGGTGAGGAAAATTGTTAAATTCTGTCAGTTACAATAAAAACTAATAAAAAAAACCTGAACTGTTTTCATTGTGTCCTATGATAAAGTTTTTCCCGAAACTGAAGAATCTTTAATAAATTTTGAATGCATTTGAAAGTAAGTAGCAAATTGAAGATCTAATTTAGAAGAATTCTGCAAATATTGCAAATCTCTGAAGAGTGACTTATTTTTGAAAAAATTGAAAGTATTTTAGATTGTTAAAAACCTACAAAGTACTCCAAAGAAGGCTCAGTAAAACTATCAAAATTGGATACAAAATGACCAGTTGATTCCAAAATAAATGCACAAAATTTGGGCGAACTTCTTGATACTCCCATTGGTATGGAAAAACTGTTCTTAACGAAATCCTCTGAACCAGAAGCGGGCAAAAATTTTGATCGTGTGACAATTCCAAGGTAAGCATTATTTTCTCGCTTTTTGCAGTTTTCCCTTTGATATTTAAGTACTTAGGCAAATATCCGATGAATTACCGTTGTATTTTAGATTGATAAATACCTGTAAGGTACTCCAAAAACTCAGTAAAACTATCAAAATTATAACAAAATGACTAATTGATTCCAAAAGAAGTGTACAAAATTTTTGGTAACTTCTTTATATTTCCGTTTGTACACAAAAACTGCTCTCAACGAAATCCTCAGCAAGATTTCTGAACCAAAAGTGGGCAAATATGACAAGTCCAAGCATTAATTCCTCGATTTCTTGCAGTTTTTCTTTTGATATTTAAGTACTTTTGTATCTATTTTCCCCTTTTTTCCCCATGCAATTTATCGTTGAAGTGAGGTTTTACAAATTATGAACTATAAAATTGTGGAATTCTGCCAATTTGGCAAATATCTGGAGGGTTACCGTAAGTCGAGAGTGTTTTATTTTCTGAAAAAATTGCAAGTATTTTAGACTGATAAAAACCTGTAAAGTACTAAGTATTTTAGACTTATAAAAACCTGTAAAGTACTCCAAAAAGCCTCAGTAAAACTATCAAAATTATAACAAAATGACCAGTTCATTCCAAAATTTGGACAAACTTTTTGATATTTCCATTTGTAAGCGAAAAATTATCAGCGGAATCCTCAGAAGCAGGCAAAAATTTTGACTGTGTGACAATTCCAAGGTAAGCATTAATTTCTCGATTTCTTGCAGTTTTTCTTTAGATATTTAAGTATTTTTCTATCTATTTTCCTCTTCTTTACATTCTATTAAGAAGTTCTAGATTTGCAAATTTCTCTAATAGAAGAATTTTAGAAAGGAAGCAAGAATCAATTTTTTCGAGTCTTAGAAGGGTTCAAAGCATCAAATGATTGAGGATATTTGGAAATCCACCAAGAAGACCTCATTGTACATAATGTTAATCTATTCTCGACACGTATTTAGTTTACACTAGTTTAATTAACACTATATTAATATGTATTTTTCTTTAATTAACAAATAATTTTATCCCGATAAGGGATAATCTCTACTAATGATTTTCACCGGTAATTATTGGTTGAGAGATTGTTGCTCGCAAACGGATATTTATAATATTAAGGACGTTGAAATAGGATTGACCTGAACAAGAGGTGTAAGTGAGGGTGTGCCTTTTAATAATTTCATATCGAACATACACCGGTAATGGTGGTGGTGGAGGCTCGTCGAGGACGTTGTTTTCATTGTTAAAACAACCAGAGAGGGGGACAAATAAGCGAAAGTATAAGAAAAAGACATAAATGATATGTCAGGTAAACATTATCCTTATACGATTGTTAATCGTTTAGTCCGTTAGTGGTGTGCCCGGCAAACAGAAGGGTTGATCAGAAGAAAACCAAGAAATATAAAATTCGAGTAAATCAGGTAATTTTTTTAAAAATAATTATAATAATCGCCGACTTATTTAATTAATTGAACGTTAAAAACAAATATTGTGCGTTAATTTTTCGGCCGGTGATCGCAAGACAAAATTTAACCTTCACAAGAATTATTTAACTAAAAAAAAACTATTTATCAATCGGAATTATTGCTCAATTTGAACAACATGAATATTCCACGATAATCTCCATCTCGATCTCTATCCAGAATCGTTGCAGATTCTCAACGTTGGCTGTGCTTTCGTTCATATTACACTAGTTGGCTGTGGTTTGATTTAGTAGTCTTAGATTGCTTCATATTCTACTAAATTTGACCGAATCAAGCTGCGACACTGCCTCTCCCAGACTTGGCCAACAAAGAGGCGAAACACTGTGTGATTTTGTTCGATCAACGAAAATTCGCGATGGCGATACTGTTCTAGAATAGCAAAAGAGAGAACTGTGTTGATCTTGAAATTTCGCCAAATTTTTTTGTGGCGATGATGTAATTCGCGTGTCCTTATTGCTCTAATTAATAACAGAATATGTAAGAATTTTTTCCATTTCTCTGCTACTGGTAGACGGTCTGGCCGTGAAAGTTTCAAAACGTCATCAATATTTAGACGAAATCTTGATAAATTCCCACATTTATTATTTGTAACATGTCCCAATCTAGCTTTCCAACACAGAAATTTCCTCATATTTTCCTAAATTGAGCTCACATGGAAATACGATGGAATTTTAATAATGAAGAAAATTCTACTATCTTCACGAATAAGTTGAGTTTATAAAATGCCTATAATTAATTCACTAATTCGTGAGTCGTTTAGAACCAGATCGAATTTCTTAAATTGCTCAGTGAATGAACAATTATTGTCATGTGCTACCGAATTTCGTTATAATTTGATTCTGATTATTGTAATTAAGAGGAAAAAAATTGATCTTTTTAATCTCTCAATTTTTCCAATTTCACAACGATTATTTGAATATAAGCAGCATGTATGTAATTTTCGATATTGTGTGTGATAAATCGATAATTTATGAGTCATTTAGTTTCATTTTTTATTCAATTTCACCAACATACAAACACAAAAGTGCTATTTTATATAATAAACTTTCAGTTAGCACGAAATTTGATGTAATCATAAAACAAATTGGCTTATTTTACGAATTTTCTAATTGTCCAAAGCGACAAAGTCGAATTTACTCATTTTAATACGATAATCGATCGAAAACCGTCTTATTTGAGTCTGAATTAGCATCTAATTACACTATTTAGTGTTAAAAATGAGACGATAACAAATATTGTGAGATACTCGTGTTAAATGTGCTACACTTGTATTAACAGATCCAGGAGTATTATTTTATACAAAGAACTTTAAGTTAACACAAAATTTCTCAAATATACTCATTTTAATAGAAGAATCGATTAAAAATTGTCTTATTAGGGCTCTTTTTTATTTCTATCCCGGAACCTCAAGCTTATTTGAGTCTAAACTATTTTATTACACTATATAGTGCTAAAAATTTGACGCTTTAGTGTTATTTAATACAATAAACTTTCAGTTAACACGAAATTTATAGTAACTTGTTTTATTATAGACTTTACTAGTTATATAACTAGTAAAGTGTAGTAGTTGAACTCTCTTCGAATTTTCTAACGTCAAACTGGTAAATCGGCTTATTTGAGTCCAAATTAGCACCTTATTCAGTGTTCAAAAATAAAATGATAAAAAATATTCCACGGTATTCGTGTTAAATTTGCAACCAGCACAACCTTTCATTTAACACGAAATTTATAGTAATAGGAATACGAATCGACTAAATATAAGTATCACGATTGAAGTATAGATCGAATTTTCTGTCGTCTGTAGCATTTTATTACACTAGTGTTAAAAATGAGAAGATCATAATTGTGGATATTTGTGTTAAAAATGTTACACTTGTCTGTATAGGCACGAAAGTGTTATTTTATGTGATAAGCTTCCAGTTAACACGAAATTTATAGTACTCGTAATACAACCATTAATGTGTAGAAATTGAACACTCTACGTATTTTCTAATTGTCTACAGCGATTAAGCCAAATTTACTCTTTTTAATACAATATTCGATTAAAAACCGTTTAATTTGAGTCTGAATTAGCACCTAATTACACTATTTAGTGTTAAAAATGTGAAATATTGTGTGATACTCGTACTAAATGTGCTACACTTGTATTAATAGATCCAGGAGTATTATTTTATTCAAAGAACTTTCAGTTAACACGAAATTTCTCAAATATACTCATTTTAATAGAAGAATTGATTGAAAATTGGCTTATATGAGTCTGTTTTTTTCTTGCTCCTCTCTAGTTCTGTCACGAAACCGCGTTTAGTATTACTAATTTGTGTCTACACTATATAGTGTTAAAAATGAGACGGTAAGAAATATTGTAAGGTACTCGTGTTAAAAGTTTGACACTTGTTTTTATAGACTGTCAGTTAACACGAAATTTATGGTAATAGAAATACAAATCGACTAAATATACAACTATTAAAGTGTAGATCGAGTTTTCTGTTTTAATTGTAAAAATAATTAGCATTTTATTACACTATATAGTGTCAAAAATGAGAAGATCATAAACATTATATTGACTTTTGTGTTAAAAATGTCACACTTGTATGTATAAACACGAAAGTGTTATTTTATATGATAAACTTTCAATTAACACGGAATTTATAATAATCGTAATACAACTCAACTAATTGATTTTATGCCTGTCATAACAAGAAAGTCAAGTCGGCTATTGTTTAATATCATAATCGATTCAAAATAAGCTTGTTTGAGTTTAAATTAGCATACTATTATGCTATACAGTGTTAAAATTGAGAGAATAAGAAATAGTGTACGATATTCGTGTTAAAAATTGCATCCTTTGATATACATACTTTGTAAAACAAACTTCATTCAATTTACTTGTTTTAATGTAATCATCGATTGAAAACCGGTTAATTTGAGTCCAAACTATTCTATAACACTGTATAGTGTTAAAAATGAGAAAACGTGTTATAATATTGAAAATAGCCCACTTCAGTGACAGTCTTTATTCTACTAACATTAAGGATATAATTTCGATAAAAAAAATAAACAAATATCCTTTCCCTACTCGTAAAATAAAATTCAATTTTTAATACTCGCTGCACAAACAACTAATTTTAGACTAGACTTTTTTTCTGATGTTTGTCTGTTTTTAACAACAGGAATTCGATTAACAATAACAACAACAACAACAAACCCATCAATTTTTGTTTTGACAGTACCGGTTTCGGTAATTTCTCCACAATTCAATGTGCAAATTGTATAAAAGAAGAACAAGCTGTGAAATGGCAATAATGCATTATTGATGAATGATAGTGTGAGGAAAAACATTATCATTTAACCGAAACCGGTCTAATAAATGGGAGATTTCTATAATTACATATTTAGTCGAATAGTTAATCTGTTTTTTATTCAATTTTTGCTAGTTAAGAAAAAATAAAAGAAACTTACAGCTTGCTTGATTGATCTGCTTAATTGACAGACAAAAAAATTGCATTAAATTATTTATTTATTTATTTATGAAATACAAAAGAAATTGTAAATGAAACAAATCGAACTGGTTTATGCTGATAAATACCCATATCTATAACAAGTTTTTCTATAAATTGTATGGGATACATTCTTGTGATGCCACAACATATAAATTTAATTAAAACAGAAAGTGAATTGAAAAAAAACACAATAAATTATCTCTTTCAAGACCTGTAAATGAAAAGTAAACAAACAAGATCGAATGATAACCTAATAATCGTCCATCAACGATTGATGAAGATTTAAATACAATAGGTAATAGAAGGAATTATTTAAATTTTGCGCGTAAACTTTAGCTTCCTATTGGTTGGTATACAATAAAGTTTACGCAGCTTCAAAATTTGACATATAGTCGCCTAACCTCAAAAATACTTCAATTTCAAATTGGTTGCCAACATGATCTCTACCAAGGTCTGCTAGATTTATTAGCGCTTTGCTTATTACAGGCCTGCCCATTTGTCTTCATTCATTATTCCGAGAGAAATGCGAACTTTGGCCGCATTGGCGCTAGTTACCAGAATATATTTTTATTTAGATACGCCATCTTTGGTTGCTTTGTTGGTTCGTTTTTGGCGGGAAATCTGTTACCAATCATAATTCAAGATTCGTTCAGGTATCAGCGCCACAGTGGCGAAAGTTGGCGTTTCATCAAGAATGTTCTTATGAAGTTTTACCCAAATAGATAGGCTTGTAATAAGTAATAAAGCGCTAAAAAATCTAGCAGGCCTTGATCGCTACTCTATTTTTAAACTAGGAGTAATGACTAAAGCCGGGTTTACACAGGAAAAGTCACTAGAAATAAAAACTCGATGATTGGGCAGTAAATTTTAAATATTTTTGGGTCGTTTTTACTTTAAATCGAATATATTTAGCTCCCTGATAAGAATTATGTTCTATAATTAATAATTAATGTATATTAGAGTACTATTAAAAATTTAAATTCGTAGACATTATTTTTGAGTTGTGTAAACTTCTCTGTAAATTAGCCAATGGGAAGCTAGCATTTAGACGCGCAATTTTTGAGTTGAATTTTAGATTTTTCACAAATTTTCTAGCTGAATTTTTAGAAATAGGAGATTTAATTAGTTTTAATTATAGTTTAAGTAGAATTATTTTCTTGAGTCTTAAAACCTGTTTATTTATTTTTTAATTAGTGTGTCTATTGAAAGGTGATAATTTTAAGCCGTTTTAGAGCTCGACTATTCACTTTTAGCACGGGTTTCGAGGCAGTTGTTCTAAATTATCAATTTGTAAGTAAAAAAGTAGAAAAAGTGATTTACATTTTCAAATAATTTTAGTCTAAATCTCCAAATACGACCAAATTTTGTTACTAAATCATGAAAAAGGGGAGATTTGGCCAATGAATCAAAATTCATCAATCAAATTTTCCTTTTTGTGTCTCAAAAATGACTAAAAACTATTTTGTATTTTTGGAATTGTTGAAATATAACGATTATAACACATTTATGTCATTTTTATACAATTTTAGAGCTAAACTAATCACTTTTAGCACGGATCTTAAGCCAGTTGTTTTAAATTTTCGGTTTTTGAAATGAAAAAAATTAGAAAATTGGAGGCAAATTTCAGTGTTATTTGGATCTTTGAGTAATTTTAGCCTACAGATATTTGAGAAAAAAATTGGGTCTTCAATATCAGAGGAGATTTGGTCAGTTTCAGTCAAAATTTATCAATCAAATTTTCCTTTTTAAGCCTCAGAAATGACCAAATTTAGCGATTTTTTGTATTTTTGGGGCTATTAAGAAGTAACGATTATAACACTTTTGGAGCTAAATTATGCACTTTTAACACGGATTTTAAGACAGCTATTCTGAATCATCAATTTTTAGATCAAAAATTATAACATTGGAAGCAATATTTTTGGGATTTTTGTGTAATTTTAGAGGTGAAACGACCGAATTTTGTTACTCAATCACCAGAAAGAGAAGATTCAATCAGTTTTGACGCAAATTCTTTTAATCTGCCTGTTTGGGTCTAACAAGTGAGTGAATTTATCTCTTTTTTGGGTAAATTTGGCAATTAAAAGTGGACTATTGAGCAATTTTTGAGTTAAATTATGCACTTTTAAACAGAAACGTTAGAAAATTTGAAGCAAATTTCAGTGTTATTTGGAACTTTTTGTAATTTTAGAGGTGCAGCTGTTTGTGGAAAAAGTGCTTCGTCAAGATCCCCCTCAGTGATTTTAGTCGATTTTAATCGCTTCTAATTTACTTGGGGTTCATCAAACGAAATTTTCTCTTTTTGGGGCTATTTTTTGGCTACTAGAAGACAACGATTCTAACACCATTAACCAAGTTTCGAACTTAATTAGTCACTTTTTACGCGGATTTGAAGCCACAGTTGGTCTAAATCATCAATTTTGGAGCCACTAGTCAGAAAATTGGAGCCAATTTTGAGATCTTTGATCAATTTTAGCGCGTATTTATTCGTCAAACTTCTGTTTTTTTTGATAAAATATCCCCCAATTGTAGAAGTCTTAAAAACCACAAATCTAAATCGAATTGCTTGTCCGATTTGAGTGTCCACAAATACCGACTATTTTTCAGTGTTAATTTAGGCCTGTCCCAGGGACGTCCAAGGTGTTTCCTCAATTGGGCGCCGGTTCGAATAGAAATTGGATCAATTCTTAATCATTCAACCGAAACGATTAGATTTCGGGCAACATTTCCAACAAAATATCTCTATTCTAAACGTTTAAAATTAAAATAAACGGACAATAAATAAACTGTAGCAGTTTTAGTTTTATTTTCGTGTTGAATAAGAATAAACGGACAACCTTGGCGGCGTAATGCAATTGTAATGCAACAAACACATGCATGCTTTCTATAAAAAAAACTATAACTTTCTCTAGGGCAATACAAGCTGGACAATCGGTACAATTTCCTAACAATTTCCATTTAAACTAAATTGGAAAAATTACCCATGTTTTTCCTTATAATTTTGGTGGAATAAAAACGGAAAATGTCAACGTGAAATGTTGAAAAAAAATGAGTAAATTCAAGTATCACCCATATAAATACAATACCAGAATCTTATAATTTCGCAGAAGTAATGGTAGTGTTTTTTTAGGCGTGTTCATTGCGGATTGTTACGTGTATGTAAAAGTGAACGGTGACTTTTTAAATCCGTCCGAAAAAAACGATAACCATACGTATCGATAAACACGTCCTTCTAGAATCGTTTTAATTAGGGAGTAGACTTTTAAAACAATCTAAATTATCGAAATCCGCAATTAAGATCGATCAATTTCCACTTTTATTGCAATCAGTTTTGTTCGGTGTATTTTGAGTATCAATGCCGGCTGAATGAGACGTGTAATAATGGAATTGTGCGTTATAAAAGCTGTTGTAATCGTGTTCTTGTAGGAGTTCTATTTTATTGTTGTTGGTGATTTTGCACAATTTGCTTTGATAATGGGACATTTGTACGAGTGAAATTAGAATTTTTGAAGCTGTCGACAAGTTGACGGACAAATAAATCGTTCACATTGAGAAATTCATTGTTGATTCTGGTTTCCAACTCGTTTCTCTCTCACTTTTTTATGGAAATCGGGCAGAAAGAAATCGAAATTTATTCGTGTAGACTCGCAATTTCGTCTGTTATACAGGGTGAACCCAGATTCACGTACCTACAATTCTCTGACTACTTATCTTCGGCCAATCGCCGGTAGATGGGGCGGCCCCAACTTCTTATTTTAAATATAACGGGACATTTTATAGCTTATTTAGTTTCATGCTGAAATTTAAGGGTAGTTTGATAATACCACTTGAGGTCTAGTTTTTATAGCTTATTTAGTTTTATGCTGAAATTTAAGGGTAGTTTGATAATACCACTTGAGGTCTAGTGTTGATTTGAGACTTTTGTTACAAGATAATCGAAATTTGTGATCCAAACAGCTCGTCAATTCGAATTTAATTGAATTGAATTATCTTTCAACTTTTACTTTTTCGAAAATTTTCAAAGCGTTATATTCTCCTGTTTTAAATGGAACACTATTGGATAAAGAAAAAACTTCTGTATCCAACTGTATTATTATTTCTTATGCTTCACTCTGATAATTATTCAGTTTTCGATTTTCAATTTCAACAATTTCTGGCCTGAAAGGAAACTATTGAAAGATAGAAGGCTTGGTAAAACAAGTATTATAATTAACATGGCAAAAATTATCATTAATTATAGCTTTTGTTTTTAATGGAAAACAAGAATTTGATAATCGATTAAATCAAAATCGATTGGATTCGATTTTGTTGAAAACAAATGTAAAATTCCAATTGTAACTTCAATTTTGACAGTCAATATCATTTTACTAAGCCTTCTATGCATTTATTTCTAGATAAATTATAAAGTCATAGACGATTAGATACTAGCTATTTTCAGGGAAACTGAAAAATTCTTAGAGATCCAGAATTTCTTTCTCTCTCCAACCGATTAAAGAAAAATAAGAAAGATGCCACGCTTCAAAATTGTCTGAAAGAACAATATTTCAACTGAAGGCTGAAATTTTATAAACTTTTGGCTTAAAGTGTAGTTTGGCTAATTTGATCGTCCACTGTATGGATTTTTAAATCAAGCACTACAAAATCAAAATTTTCAGCAGTCAAAATTCCTGAAACACCAACAATTCTAGACCAGCCCTCTCAATTTCGCCACAGAATCTAAATGTGCAATAAAATGCATTCTTCTATTCAAAATAAGAAAGAAGTAGTTCAAATTGCAGAAACTTCAAAAACTTGTTATACAACTAATGACCCACTCTCGTAGCTCACCCTGTATATTTTTGTTTATATTGTGAAAAACCGTCATTGCTTTTGTCGTGTTCAAGGCACACTTTGCTGTTGTTGAACTGCTGAAACTTGAAATTATTAATAAAAATAATAGTTAGAATGCATGTTTATTTTCTGATCTGGTCGACCTCAGTTGCGCTTTATGCAGATTTAATTCGTAAACTTATCAACTGTGCGAAAATAGAAAATAGAAGGTCGTCTGTGTTGTGAATTTAAAATTTTCCACCCACAATTAGAATTTTTACAGCTTTCAGCTTGAGTTATGTTGATATTGGCTTGTTTATTTATTTGGACAAAATCGGAACTAATTAGTTGCATCCGGAGGAATTTTTGTGTGTATTTTTATCAACTGTAAGGTCGTTTAAATGATTCAACAGGAAGGTTGAGATAAGACAAGCGATGCGTTTTAGGAATTTTGCAAATTTCGTGATTAATTTGTTGATTCTTCGCTTTAATAAAATTTCCGGTATTTCTATAAAATAAAAAAGCAACCCCTTCTCTATGATTTAGTGTTATATTCAAGGTGATTTCTCCCTTGATCTTGATCATAACATAAACTTTTTGTGAATGTTCGAGAATTAAAATTTTTGTACACTTCGCCAATTCCTGAGCTTCTGGATAAGTAAAATGTCTGTTTGAATTCAATCAATGGGATTGTTGAAGAATCAAAATCTGAGAAAGTAAAATTTAATTCTTTAGAATTTCTTTTGTGATTATTCCTTCATCAAAATATTTGCATATTTTGATGATTCCTGAGTCTCTAAGTAGAACTGCTGTTTTGACTCAACAGAAATTCTCTTGTGTTTGCTAAGGAATTGAAATCTTCATATATTTCACTGATCCCTGAGTCTATAATCAAGAAAAACTGCAATTGAAATTCTTTAGAAAGTCTGTTGTTTCAAAATCAAAATTTTTGCGTTGTCTGAGTCTCTGAGCCACTGAAACTGTTCTTCAAATTCAAGAGAAATAACTTTATGACTCTTCAATAATCAAAATTGTAGCATATTTTGCTTATTCTTAAATATTTGCGCAGGAAACTCTTTATTACAATAACCAAAATGTTCTCATTGCTTGAGTCGTTGAGTTAGTAAAATTGGTCCTTAAATTCAACATAAATTTTTGCAATTTTAGTCTTTGAGCTAGTAAATTACTGTTTGATTTAAAAAAAATCTTTAATGACTGTTTCAGAATCAAGACTTGTCCATATTCTGCTGATTTCTGTGTCTTTTGTGAATCTTCAACTCAAATTGTTGAAGAATTTATGACTATCTCTAGTCCACCCAAATTTTTCTCTTCTATTTCTGAGTAAAATATTTCCAAATTGACTTTTACTTTCTGAGAAGCTTCAAGCTTCAAGACTTCAAAATTTTAAAATAAATTCGCAACTTTTATATTTTATAATCGTAGAAATAATTTTAGAATCGTAGCGAGACTCAGAAGAAAGCGAATTCTACAAGGAAAATTTTAAACTAAAATTTTTCCCTTCAATTTGAATTAAAATTAAAATCAAATTTTGAGTAGTTCAATTTTATGTTAAACAAACAAGTAGAGTCCCGAATTCGATAAATTCTGGCCCATTTCTGAGTCTCGGAGCAGTAGCGAAATTCCAAAAGATGAGTCTTCCAGCAAAATTTAATTTGAACCCCTTCGACAACTTTGAGCTCAAATTGCAGATAGGGTTGGAGGGCCCCCTAGTCCCTATAGGCCCCCTCACTGTTAACTTTAGCTGTACGGTAGTTCTGCTACTAGTTTTGAGCAAGCGAAATTTCTTTTCCTTCTCCTGAGAATTGAACCAATAGCCGGAAATTAGTTGCTAATTATGTTGCAGAATCTTGAATTCTTGAGTAAACTTATTTTGGGGCACGGAAATTGATTATTACACCCTCCCAAAGTCTTGTTAAAGACAGCTCAGAATTTAATATGCGATGGTGGTGTAATGGTTAGCATAGTTGCCTTCCAAGCAGTTGATCCGGGTTCGATTCCCGGCCATCGCATCAATTTTTCCTCCAATTTCCCATTAAAATTCGTTTATTTTGAATTCCAGAAAAATCACCAATGTGGCAACAAATTTTCACCATAACTTTATGCCTCTTCAAACTAACAAAATCGTATGAAATTGAAACTATAAAACAATGGAGCTTAGTAGATTTCGTTTTCCCATACGACCAACAACTCATACAAAGTTACAGGTAATTAAATTTGTTAAATTAAAATAATTATTGTTGATAAAATTGTAATTTCAGGCCTGAAAATACTGTATTGACCGGATTTGAAGTGACCGACGATCGGATTTTCGTTGCAATCCCCCGATTAAGATCCGGCGTACCGGCAACTTTAGCCTCAATACCCCGCCATTCGGACCATTACAACCCTCCATTGCAAGCCTACCCGAATTGGGACGCGCACAGTATTAGCCGTGACGATACCGCCAATTGTACCGGATTAATATCGGTTTATCGCTTGCGAAAAGACTCCTGCAACCGTCTCTGGGTGTTAGACTCCGGCATCAGGAACTCCCTCGAAGACTTCACCCGAGTCTGTCCACCGAAACTAGTCGTCTTCGACCTACTCACCGATCAAATCGTCCGCACTGTCATTCTACCGAAACGAGCCCTCCGACCGGCTTCGTTATTAACGAATCTAATCCTCGACGAGAGTGTTCAAGGGACCTGCGACCATTCATTCGTGTACATATCGGACACTGCAGCGCCCGGAATTATCGTTTATGATGGCCGGAAGGACACCGCTTGGCGTCTGATGCATCCGACAATGTTCCCCGATCCGGATTTCTCCGATTATAATATTAATGGGGAGACATTCACGTTGATGGATGGCATAATTGGATTGGCGCATTCGCCAAAATTGGGCACTTTGTTCTTCCAACCGTTGGCAACCGATCGGTAATTTTTGTACAGGGGTGCTGGGCTAGAAGCATTAAATGTGTAATAAGAGAATCTGCCCTTAATCTACAATCACGAATGAAATTTTTAATTAAAATAAAACAACTGAGGAGGCGAATAACTAGTTACATTTCAATGTTTACACGATAGTATATACTCAATCATTCATTAAGATGAAAATATAACAGCTAAGGAGGCGAATAACTAGTCACATTTCGATTTTTACCTGACCGACGTTAAGCAACAACGTTCTTTATGTTTTCCAGAATGCAATGGCAAAGAAACAAAAAAATCTCACGTGGATCTTTAAGTTATTCTACATCATTTTTGTAAATAGCTAATTTTCGAAAAAAATCGCTCTTTCATTAGTTTTTCGATGAGCTACGAGGTCCTGTTTTTGCTAAAATGATCTCTAGGGTCCTCCCTATAAATACTCAAGATTTTGTTTACAAAGGACATGCACTATATGGAAAGTCCTGTTGTTTGACGAGCAATTTTCAAAACAAATAAAGATGAACGGCGAGCCCTCTGAAGATCATTTTAACGAAATTTCAATCTTGTAGATGTCAAAAATGACCTTTTATCAATTTCGAAATTTTCCTTGAAATAAATTGCCTCAAAATGACTTGTTTTTCGGCTCTATATGTTAAACAAATTTAGAACAAATAGAATTTTCTTGAATGTCGATCGTGTAGAAATTAAAATGACTAGTCATTCACCTCCCTAGTTGTATTTTTAGCTTAATAGATAAATGTTTGTGTTATTGAACATTGGGCGACCCAGGGAGGCGAACGATTTGTGCATTTCGCCCTTGCTTGATAATTAAACAATAAAATTAACATACCACCAATTTCGATCGAGCTACGACATTCCAATTTTGCCAAAATGCTCCCTAGGGACCACCCTACAAATCCCCAAAATATTTTTCAAATTACCCGACAATTAATCGGGGTGGTCGCATAAATGAAACACGCCGTATACTTTCAGTTCAGCACCCGCGCTTATTAAATTGCCTACCTTTACTAATATCGAACCGATTTATAGAATTTTCAGTATTTCAACGTCGGTTTTAACCAAAGGTCCACCAGCAGAATTCGAAACTTTACCGATAAATTTGGTCGGCAAGAAGTCGTCGCAAGGTGTCGGAATGGCAATAAATCCAAGCAATGACGATTTATATTTCAGCCCGTTGACTGAAACCTCGATAGCCGCCTGGAACCCGATAACAAACAATCAAAAGTTTGTAATTTCCAATAATTTCCTTATCAAGCATGCTAAGTTTGTGTTAACAATTGTAGATTGATAGCGTACGATCCGGCAATGTTACAATTCCCAGCCGAGCTCCGGTATATCGAAGAGGATGGCGCTATTTGGACTCTAACAACACGTTTTCAGCGCTTTTTCAACCGTAATGTTAATTCGAGGGAGATCAATTTGCGTATTCTTCGTGTTAAATTGGCACCGTCGTTCAATCGAGGGTTGAACGGCAATTTCTTCTATTAAACTTGCAGATTATGTAAAGCGATTTGCAAATAAAATAACTTATTAATTTTCATTATTTTTTTATTTTAACGAACTTGAGAATTTTTTGTCGTTATCGCTACTTATTCAAATCAGTATCGTAATATTTCGAAAAAAAATTCGTAACCAGTTCTCTATATAACGGACGAATTCTACACGATCATCGCTATAACATCAGTCGGGTGATAGCACGTATTTCCCGATAGAATCGTCGTTCTGTTGGCTATTTGAACGTTTTTCAGGCGGCTTTTCGGCGAGTATCCAGCGTGTCCGAGTTGAAGACGGAGCAAGTGGACGGCAATCGATTCGTGCAAAATGTTTACCTGTAAGTTTTAATTATTTATTTATTGTTTGTTTGTTTAATGTCCGGTTAGCAAATCGGTTGGTTTGTTGAAATAGTCGATATGAATTGTCGGATTTGGCGACAAATAAATTCGATTAGAAAGGTGAACTGTACAAAAAATTTGTATCGAACACAATGGAGTCGTGATAGGTTTGCAAATTATGTGGAAAAATTGTATTGTTGTTGATTCAATTTCGAGTTCTTGTTCAAATTCTTGATAATTGCGAATTTCCGTTGTTTGTACAACAAGAAAGTCTACCTTTTTATCAATAATTGCTCGTTGTTTCCTTGATTTTCGCTTTGAAAAAGATTATTTAATAATTTCCGTCATTTCTTTTCCAATTGGATTGAGGAAAATGCGCGTTTTCTCTGGTTTTGCTGCTTTCTGCAAGTCAATTTTGCACGTATTTTATTCAAATTGCCATCGAGAAGCGGAAGTTTATTAGAGATTCTGATGAATTCTGCCCTGTTTCCTCATTTGTTTGAAAAGACCTTAGTGCTGAAATTTTGCTGAAATCTCGTCGTTGTTAATTTGAAATTTAAGTGAGAGTTTTCCACTTTTTGCACAAACTTCTTCATTTCTTATGGAAGATCTGCAATTTTTCAATAAATTTCGTCATTTCCTTATACTGAAAAGGAAAAGGTCTCAAAATTTTAGTTGAAATTTTGCACGGCCCCTTATTTGTTTTAGAGTTAATTTTGCGAAAAATTCCGCCTCAAATTGGTTGAAATTTCCAAATTTCGCAGTAGTTAAATCAAGATTTTAACGTAATTTGCCATTTCTTGTTGAACATTTGCGAAAATTTAACAGTTTTCGTCATATTGAGGCGGTTTCAAAATTGGTTTCAAACTCAATTCGTTCGAAAATTCCTCAAAATTCAACTTATAGTCATCCCACGGTGACACTTTCAGTAATTTTGGCGTGCAGAAGAGCTGGAACGTTGACTAATTGAGGGAAAAATCGTGAAAAAACAAGATTTTTCAGTCGTTTTGTTAAACTGAAATTCTCAGAAATCTGACGATTTCCCAGTTATTGTCATCTCAGGGTGACACGATATCCGGCTATATGAAAAGAAGATTCTAAAGAATTCCCCCATTTTGTGTAAATTTTATTGAAATTTACATAAACTTTAAAAATTTACTATTTACAGTCATCCTACAGTGACACTTTCATGATCACTTCATGCACTGGAGTTAAGAAATTCACAAATTATCGGGAAAATCACAAAAATTATCATTCTTTAGATGTTTTAGTAAACTGAAATTCTCAGAAACTTGACGATTTTTCAACTATAGTCGTCCTAGAGTGACATTAAAAAGACAGCGTTTCAAATGAGACTATTTCGTTCTTCTTATTCTACAATTTGTGCGTTTTTTGTTGAAAATTCTTCAAAATTTGTAGATTCACTATTTATAGTCATCCTATATTGACACACTCATTATTTCGCTAATTACGGATCTCTATTTTTGGAAAATCCGATAATTTAGTCGATTTTTTCGAGTAAAATTAGCCGTAATCACTGTACCGTGACCCAAGTTTTCGGTCCTTTCAGCCATTTTTTTCTAAAATTTTTCGCCTTGACTAGCGATTTTTGCGGCAAATCTATTAAAATTTAACATTCGTATAACGATGTTTTTATCGAAAGGAAACGGTTCGAAAATTGTTTGTTTTTTTAATCATTTCCCTCCTCTACGAGCCGATTTTGGACGTATTCCCCCTCAAATTCGCTGAAGTTTACTCATTCGAAATTGGAGGATTCACTGATTACCAATTTTTCTATTGTTGTTCAAATTTGTTTCGAATTTGTGTTTGAATCGATGACGACTGGGGAAAACTTCATTACGAATTTGACAGAGAAACGTGAGAACTTTTCCATTTTCCTGTATAATTTACAATAATTCTCCAATAATCTTCACAATAATTGCCTGTAATGGATTACCGTCATGCTGTGGTGACGCAATTAGGGGTATTCTCGATGAATTTGTCGAAATTCGTCTATTTCTAAATCGAAAATAGGTTCTTTACAAATATTTTCGGAATTTTTAGTGGCCAATTACTTTAATTGTCCTGTACGGAATTTCTCTATTCTTCTACGAAATTAGTCAAAATTTTTCGAAAACGAATTTGTTGAACGCAAGCAATGAATTTTAATTATTCTCCATTGACATATTGGAGAGTTCAAGGAAAGATCGTGCAATAAATCGTAAAATCTCAAGAACACTGATTTTAATGGACAAGTATCCTCAATAGAAAGGTGCTATCTCATTTAACACTCTTTATTGCTCTTAAATTCGCACACGTGGAGTTTTTCATGTGTTTTAGGTGAACGTTCTTTGTTTCGTTACTTATTATTGAATAACAACCTGTCAGCTTTACAAATTCTCTCATTATTTCTCCTGACACTAATCAATTCAAATCGAATTAATTTCAAATGAGTTGTTTAAATTTAATCTACGATCTGAATTCCAGTTTTCTCATAAAAATTCTAAATTGTTCGAAATTTTGTAGTTGAATTAAATAAAGTAGTGAAAACTCCTCAAATTTTGATTGATCTAGAGGAAAAATAAAGCAAAATTTGTCAAAAAAAAATTAGCAATTTTGTACTAATTGTGTAATTTTTAGAAATATTGTGTACAGAATTAAAAAAGAAATTGAATATGGCTACATAAAGTAATGGAATATTTTGAAAATTGAACAAAAACGGGCTATAATCTTCAAATTTTGGACCAAAGTGCTAAATTTTTCGAAAAATACTGAAATTTGGTACCAATAGTGCTAATTTTTTTTAATTTTAAGTAGGACCGCTTGAAATATTTTCAAAATAAATCAAAATTTAGCACTAAGATCTCCAAATTTTGAGTTGAAAGTGCTAAATTATAAGTTTCTCGAAAAAAAAACTAAAAACATTTACATTTGAGGCATCTTTTGGGATTATTCTGAGACATTTAAACTCCTAAATATGCCAGAACCAAAAATTTTCTTAATTTTTTTTCAGTTTAAGAAGCCTTATTGGTGTCTGTCAGATAATTATGAATTGTTTGAATAAATTTGAAAATACTTGCGGCCTTAGGGTGTTTGGGGATTATTACATTTATATCAAAAATGTAAATAAATAATTTTTTGGATTAAAAAATAAATAGTCTATTATTATATGAGGACAATGAGTTGTTTAAATAAATTTCAAAATACTTTCGGCCTTAGGATTCGGAAACGATCATTGTTTCGATATTAGACGAATGTAAATAAAGTTAATTTTATGATAATAGAAACAAAGTCAATTACTACACATTTTTATATAATTTTTTGTTAATTTTACATTTTTATTGTAACAATTTTTGGTCTATTTCTAGGTAAATCCCCCTACTATTCCCTTCTTTCAATTTCGATTGAAACCGATCAAAATTCAAATTATAGCCGACCTATTGTGGCCAAAATAATGAACGATAACTGGGCTACAATTATTACAATTTTTAATAATAATTCATGTCTTATTACTTATTTTTCCTTTCTGTTTATTTTATTATAAAATATATTATTTGATAACACAAACATACAGATGGATTATCATTTTTCTGGTAATTTTTGGAATATTTTCAGCCCAATTTTTATCGAAAATCACAAATATTTACACATTAATTTAGAAATAATCGGAACAGTTATGATTTTTGAATGGATTGTTTCTTTTAAATGCAAATACAGCTAATAGGAAACATTATTATCATTTTCTATTTGAATTTTTAACGTGACTTATTGGCATTTATATCGTTTCTGACTAATCTAAATAGTGTTGTGGTAGTAATTTTTGGAATATTTTTAGTCCAATTTTTATCGAAAATCACAAATATTGACGCATTAATTTAGAAATAATCGGAACAGTTATGATTTTTGAATAGATTGTTGCTTTTAAATGCAAATAAAGCTAATTTTTATGATAATAGTAGACATTTTTATCAATATCTACTAAAATTTTTGAGTTTCTTTTAACGTGATTTATTGGCATTTCGTTTCTAACTAATCTAAATAGTGTTGGTTTTACAGTTTCTTTTTCTCTTGTTTATATAACGGGATATCCAAATTATTTTCGGCTGTATTTTCTTGAAATTTCTCCTTGATTGTTGCTAAATAATTTATTTTGTTTATTATTAATTATTTCTAATTATTTTTTAAACTATTTTTCAATGTTGTTGTTTTTGGGAAAAGCCAAAAGATATAGCACGTACTTACATTACTAAGAATCCAGTTTTATAACACAGTAAAATAGTAATCAATTATTAAAATTTTCAAAAAAAATTAATAATTTATAAAGGTTTCGTAATTGTTTATATTAATTTGTGTTGTTGTTATTGTTATTATTGCTGTATTAATAGAAAATTATCAAATCATCAATGGAACACGCTCGACCACAATATTGTTTACACATATTTCCAAATTGTTTTCGAAAAAAATACCGCATGTCCCAGAAAAATGCTATTTATAAATCGAAAACAATCGTATTCTGTATCGAGCTAAAATAAAGTAATCAGCACGAAATTAACAATATCAGAGCAAACTAGATTTGAAGCGTTCAATCGTGAGACGGTAGTATTCTTGAATGAATCATTAATCAAAATAGTACAATTTAAAAACAATACAGCAGAGAAACTTGAAACAATGGTATTCTGAACCAAGCTAATGTAATCTAATCAGCTCTTTGGCTGATTAAATTGCCGTCAACCTAAAATGATGGTATTCTTGAGCGAGTCAATAGAATCAGTTTAGATACACCATAAAAGGTGGAGAATTTGAGTTAACAATGGTATTCTGGGCCAAGCTAAAAGAAATTAATCAGTCTGCAACTAACAAAGGGAACTGGTTTTTAAGAATAGAGTGGTATTCTTAATCGAGTCATAAGAAGCTGCTATAAAAATAATATATTCAAGATGCTTTGTTATAGAAGACTTGGAACAATGGTATTCTGCACCAAGCTAGAAGAAATTAATCAGTTCCCTACTATTGGAAAATGGAGAATTTGAAACTTGAAACAATGGTATTCTGAGCCTAGTTAATGCAATTTAATCAGCCCTTTATCTGATTAAATAACAGTCAAACCTAATTACAGTTAAACCTAAAATGATGGTATTCTTGAGCGAGTCAATAGAATCAACACAGATATAGCATAAAAGGCGGAGAATTCGAGTCTTAACACAACGGTATTCTGCATCAAGCCGAAAGAAACTAATCAGGCTGGTTCTATTGGAAGTAACATATTTATAGAATTGAGAGAATGGAGAATTTGAGATTCAAAACGATGGTATTCTGGACCAAACTAAAAAAAATTGATCAGTCCGCAACTGTTGGAAGCAAATGAAAGTGGTCCTTAAACGTAAAGTGGTATTCTTAATCGAAATAATATAAAGAAGATATTTTGTTATAGAAGAGAGACTGGAGAATTTAAGATTTGGACCAATGGTATTCTGAACCAAGAAGCTAGAAGAGTTCTGTTGGAAATAATATAAAATAAATGTCAAAAGACATTTGAAACGTAAAACGGTGGTATTCTTGAACGATTCCTAAGAAATTAACGGAATCTAATAAATGTAAGTGTTTCGAACTTTAAACGGTATTCTTAAATGAATCATCAGAAATTCAAGGTATTACTGATAACTTTCTTAGAATACGATTTGTATTCGACTTTGTGGAACCTCTTGTATATAATAATTTAATTAATTAGAAAATTCCTAATATTAACTTGGAATTAAGTGAAAGTTACACATTAACACTTACTTAACACTGGGATTATTAGAACAACGTGTTATTTAAAGGCCCAAAATTCTTTTTACTCGCAATTTAAACAATCAAAAAAGATGTAAATTAGAATAAGTAAACCTGACCTGACCTGCTTTTGCAAACTCGATACTGAAATGGAAATTTCCCATGAAAAACACGATTGCAATGAAAAACGACATTGTAAGTGAAAATGTTCGATTTTCCAGACGTGTTGATGGAGGGACGTGCGGTGTTTATATTTCGTGTGGTAAGATCTACGTGTTTCTTTATAAAACAAAGCTGCGGGCTAATTATCGGGAAAAAAAACGTAGTAAACGAGCCTTGAAACAGGTAGATCACGGAGAAAAATTCCAATAAAACGTTATCTGATTGTAACTAATCGCCATTTATTATTATGATCATCGTTATTATTCAATAGAAATGAATGCCCGTTCATGAAGAATGTCCTATTGTTCGCAATTCTGAGAAATCAACCCGTAATTGCGGCTATTTTAGGAGAATTGGGTCAAAGTCTGTGTTATAAAAATAGAGTGATGCGAATTTCCTGCAGATATTGATGACGATTCGGTCGGAATTGACGCGTAAAGACGCCGCCGACCATGACGACGACGGTTTCAACGCTGATTTAACACTCATACTCACCCATCATTAAGCATAACCATGGAAAATTATTTCGATTAATTTCAACAGAAATTCGATGTTCGTCTACAATCTCCAACTTCCGTTATTTGTCTCTATTTCGGTGATTTTCGAAAATAATTTGGGAATTCCCTAAATTGAGCCTCCAACAAGGACAAATGTCGACGAACTGGCGGTCGAACCTTCCCCTTGACAATCGGCAAAACAGTTTTTTCTGCCTCAACTATCGGATTGATTCACTAGTAATTTGTTTACATTTTTTTGGTAAACTGTAGGACTAACTAGAGAGAGTGTGCTAGTTGGTTTTTTGGCCAGACAGACTTTTTGTTGTTGTTATTGTCGATTAGTTCTACTTTTTGAAAGTAGGTGAGTCTCTTACGATCCGACAAATTCAACGCGCGCTCGAGATTTATTGATATTCTCGCAATTTCAAATGTAGAATCGATTGGGTATTCCCAAAATTGACGTCTCTGCTTATAATTGTGCACTATTTGCAATCAAAACAGGAAGCAGACGCATCCTCTCGTGAAAGTTCGAGATAACTGATGAGAATTTCAAAAAAAATCCCCAGATTCGTTTTCTCCATGATTAAAACTGAAAATCCGGTGTTTCTGTTAGAGAAAAAGAGCTACTTGTAGTGCTAAATTTTTGATGGTTCTCGGATTAGCTAAGCAGTGGAGTACGACCATCTGGGCGCTTTTTATATTTGATAACGTTGTACTTATTGAACTTCTATTCACTTCGTATTTGGCTCCTTTTGAAAGTAAGAGTCCGACTTAAGGTGCTAAATTTTCGATGATTTTTTAGATTAGTCAAGTACTTAAGTACGTCCATTTGGCCCTCTTTAGTATTTGATGATTTTGCACTTTTTGCAAGGTAATTTTCTACATTTTATTCAATTATAATCAAAATAATTTAGTTCTTTTGCAAATAAAAGCTCTATCTATTCTAAAATTTTAGATCTTGATTCTTTTTCACTTGGTGATCTTGCATTTTCTGGGATTTTATGTGGAACTCATTCGCAATCATACCAGGAAATCTTGCCTTTTTTTGAAAGTAACAGAGCTATGGTGCTAACTTTTTTTTAAGTCAAACTCTCAAATAAGCGCATTTTTGGGCAACTTTCTTTCTTCAATTCACCGCTTTTACACTTTCTGCAAACTGCAATTCCATATTGTAATCACCAATAATTGGAGCAGAAAACTTTGTAATATTTGTTTTTGAAACTGGGCCAAATTTTTGTTAACTCTATAGGACACTAAATCTCCTCATTTACAATTCATATAGCGCAAAAATTCCACTAATTTTTGGGTACTACATTGCAATTACTTGTAATCAAAAGGAGAAGTCTTGAACTTCCTTTGGAAGTAAAATATCTGTAGTAGGTACCAGTTTTTTGACAATTCTCTTGGTTAATGCCTTCAAATGAGCAAATTCTAATTTAGTGGCTTTACACGCTTCCTTCAAAGCTTCTTCAAAGCTTCTTACGCTTTCTTCAAAGCACTTTCTTCAGTCTTTTGAAAGTAAAAGATCTACTTATAGTGCTAGTTTTTTGAGGATCTTCTACCTTATTCCAGCTCGTACATGAGCCAATTTTGGATATTTGACTTACTCAATGACTTGGCATTTTGTGACTTCATATTTTCACCTATTAGAATCGTCAATTTGTGCAAATAAAAGCCCCCACCGAGCAAAATTCTCTACGACTCTTCCAAATAAACAATTTCGTTCTCTGCTTTCTTCCATTCAACGATTCTGCACTTTCTGTAAACTGCAATTTCATATTTTACCCACTGACAATTAGAGCAGAAATTGAGCCAAAATTGTGATAATTCCGGAACACTCCAGTGCAAAAATTTTGCACTACTTTGCAAAATTTTTGGCCCTTTGGAGTAAAATTGTGCTAAAGTTTCGTTACTCGTGCTACAAAATATTGTGTTCTCCAGGTAATTATCGCGAGTTTTTCCTTGCGTTTGGTTATTTTTTCGCTCCACAGGCGAACAAAAGGAAATAATGATTGGCTATCAACCTTCGTAATTAAACTTGACATTGGTTTTACTATCTAACGCAAGCTTTTCCGTACAATGAAAGTCATAAAGAATTAAACAAAAAATAATTATGTTTATGTGGAAATGCGTCCCTGGTGTTTTGCAAATCTACTGATTATACGCTTCAAAAAATTCTCCTATAAATAATTAAATATATCTTTATCGTTATTATTGAGGATAATAATGGAATAAAGGCTATAAAAGGCTTTTGCAATTGATAATTTGCCAATAATTTACAAACGACAACAGATTTGTTAATAAACTTCTAATCTTGTTGGTTTTTTCCGAATGTATATTGTGGTTGTGGAAATCCAATCGATACGGTTCTGATACAGTTCGGCCAATAGAAGAACAGTTAAAAATTCAAATTATATAAGAATTTGAAAGTTTAGTCTAGTGTTTAGTTAACAAGTAAACGGTACAGATTTCGTTTGAATTTCTTCTTAGTTCCCCGTAGAAGCGGGGAAATGGTGAAAATTCCAACATTTTCCAAAATAACACTGTTTCTATCAATCATCTCCAATAATTTCCAACAATTCCAATTCATCGTATCTTCATCATCATATTCTTATCATTATCAATCAAGACAATTCGTCGATGACGGTACTTATTGGTGTTTTTTCCCAAAATTTTGGCAAATCTAAACGGAATCGTTTGGAAAATTTCAGGTAACCGTTGGTTGTGTTTATTGATCGGTCTATGTACAACGTTCGATTTCGGCTATTTCCAAACCCCTGGCCTGACCACCATCAGTCAATGGTCGCAATTGGAGTTCGACTATCCATCACCAAACGACCGCCAAAACGACGTAATCAGTGGACGATTTTCGCCCGGCAAAATAGCACCGGTCGATATTGACGTTTTTTATGCCAGTGATGTGCAAAGTAAAGTTTTTATAACGATACCACGCTTTCAAGAGGGCGTACCGGCCACTTTGGGTACTGTTTCTGATAAGTCATCGAATGGTAATCCTGTGATAACACCATTTCCATCATGGTCATGGCATAAAAATCTGCGACAGTGTAATGATAAGAGGATTGTGTCGGTGTTTCGTGTGAAAATCGATGAGTGTGGACGTTTATGGGTTTTAGATACTGGAAAGATATTGGATGAGACAATTTGTCCAGCACAGGTGCTTGCTTTCGATATCAAAACTGTAAGTTTATCACTTTTTCTATGCGAAATTAATAAGAAATACTCGTACATGACTGTAGGTGATAGGTACTTTCTAATACATATCAGTTCTTGTCTGCAACAAGTTTTTCTATAAAAACGTGTTAATTTGCGTGTAATTATTACAGCAATTGTTGCATTTTTTACACGGTCAATAACATTCTCTACCGAGATTTAGGCCTTTGATCAGATTTATGCAGATTTATTAAGTAAGCTGTTCAAAACTTTCACCTCAAGAACGATTAGCTTCTCTTATAATTCTTTACTCTTGTCAAGCTCTTCAAGTGTCAAAAATTTTGCAGTCTAAACTAGTTGGAAAAGAGCTCGAAAACGATCCTCCTTCTAGTTTTGCACTTAAGTCTTCACAATTAAGTGCATTTTGCCTTGCAAAAATCTTGCCGTCTTAAAAGTTATTTTTTAGCGTACAATTTTTCTTAACTTTCTCAAATATCAGAAACTCTACAGTTAATTTTAGTAATTTGAGATACATCTTTGAAGCATTATCAGTACTTCAGATCTAAAGAACCTTGTAGTCGAGTTAATTCCTTTGTAGCTTTTCCCTTTAGAAGCATTTTGACAGTCTCAAAATAAGGAACATGGCTTGAGATACATTCTTCTAGTTAAGTTAGTTTTGCCTTTTTGAAACATTTTGGCAGTTTAAAAGTAGTGAAAAAGGCACTCAAAATCAACTCAGTTGATAAGCCTTTTAAGTTTTCCCAGATGTAGAGTCTTTTCGGTTAAGTTATGTTTAGCTTTTAGAAACATTCTTGCAGACTAAAACTAAAGAAAAAAGGACATATCTAAAGGTTCAAGATAAGTCAACGTATTTTTCAGCTTTTCAGTTTATTGATCAACAGTTTTACCCATTAGAATTTTTCTTGTAGTGTTAAAATATTGAAAAAGTCTGCTTTCCAATTTCAGAAGAAGAAATCTCAAGGGTACCAAACATTTGTTTCTCTTCAAAAAACCTTAACTTTTGCCTTAGCTTTGTCTAAATCGAGATAAACTGCTTAAAATAATCCCTTTCATAGTACCTACAGCCTCCCAAAAGGAATAAATCTCCTGGCAAAATTTTGCCAATCACTTATTCTGCCTAACGGACCCAAATTAAGGATCTAACTCGAGCTTTTGTTAACAAATTAATTGGAAGATACAAAAAGGTCCCAATCATTGCCTTAGCTTTGTCTAAATCGAGATAAACTGCTTAAAATAATCGCTTTCATAGTACCTTCAGTTTCCTAAAAGGAATAAATCTCCTGGCAAAATTTAGCCGACCACTCCTTAAAGAATCCAAATCAAGAATCTAATCTGATTTTATTTTTGATTCTAGAACGAATTAGTGCACCGTTATGTGATACCCAAAAACCAATTGGAACCGCGTTCACTTCTAGTCACATTAGTTGTAGATGTCCGTGATCCGCACGCAAAATGCCGTGACACATTCATCTATATGGCCGATTGCCAATCGTACTCGATAGTAGTCCACGATGTCAAAAGATCAACATCATGGCGTATCACCGACAAAACAATGTACCCATGGCCTAGTTATGGTACTTATCATATAGCAAACGAGCAATTTGAACTAATGGACGGTGTATTGGGCATGTCATTAGAACCTTATGTACCAGGCAAAGACCGCCGGCTATTCTACCATGCAATGACCAGTCCAACTGAAAATTGGGTGTATACATCACTGATAAGGAATCAGTCGAGATTCCAGGGAGATCCACAATCATCACCCGAGATCTTTCATGTAAGTATTGGGCAAAATTTTTGGCATAATAATTTAAGGGTGACTTTCCAAAAATTAGACCTATAAAGAGATCCGTAGTGGTCCAAGTGCAGCTGAAGCTATCGACCGTGATGGTATTATGTATTTTGGCATATTAGAAGAGATCACAATGAATTGTTGGAATATTAATACGGAATATGGTACTAAATCTATCGATGCTATTGCACGAAATCGGCAAACCCTCCAATTTCCTTCAGGAGTTAAAGTAAAAAATTTTGCCCAACTTTGGTTTTAATTATTTTAAAACAAAATGAATTCTAGGTGATTACCAACAAGAAAGGCGTGCAAGAATTATGGATCTTAACCTCACGCTTGCAAAAATTATTAGCAAATACTTTAAGTGGAAGCGAAACAAATTTCCGTATTCTGGCTGGAAAAACCAGCGATTTGATATTTAATAGTAAATGTAGACATCGACAAGGTCCTGGTAGTCCTCCAGTAGCCAGTGGAGGTGGTTATGGGCTACGGGCGCAACCTGGTTATGGCAAATAAGCAGGCTCCACGCCATATTTATTGTTGTATTATTTATTCGTGTAGCTAGTAGTGTTCGGTAAAAAGAGTCAATAAAATATTTAGGAAAGTAAAAAATTACGCCCACTACGTTGATGCTAAATAAAAGGTAATTCTAACGTTATGTCAACGTTAACGTTACTTGTTTGATTTGCGCGTAAGATCCAAGTGTAAGATTTTTAATTTCGTTAACGGTAGCGTTGCTGGTTTTACGTTCTGCGGAAGATCCGGGAATAACAATTTATATATTTTTATTTTATTTTGATTTTGCTACATCTACATCATGCATTTTATACATTTTTAGGTTACAATATCAACTACTACAATTTGTCTAAAATATTCTTTAAGAGAAGGTACAAAGAGCATAGCGGTGGTCGTTGTTCGTTTCGTTTTGGCTTAAATCGTTGCAATTTTTATAGAATTTTGATTGGCAAAATAACAAATAATCTTCAAAAAAGATTCGAAAATGGCAAAACATCTTTAATTTAAAGTACCTTTTCCTTAGTGACGGTCACGAAGTTTTTCACATTATTTAACCTAAAACATTTTAAAAGAATCAGAGATTATCAATTAGGCTTATCATTAATTCTTACCAATTCCATCTTGTTTTAGTTGAGTTGCCAAAAATTTGTACAAGTAGAAATGAAAATAGTACCACATTTATTGTATTGTTTAAGATTGTTGTCTTCAATTCTGGTAAATATTTCGTTTCTGTTGGTTTGAAAGAAGTGGACATTCTTCTTTCATTGCTAATACCTTGCTGTTTCATTATTAGATTATCATCAAGTGATAAGCTCGAATAACCACTTAGATTTCTTGTTGCATCGGTACTACGCCGATTATTTTTCAAATTTCTCAACATACGTCGTGTTTGTAAGTTGTTCCTAGTGTCTCTGTTAATTCGTTGAACGCCTCTTTCTATCGATAAACGTCTACCGGCTGATAAGCGGCGATTTTCTAGGCTCTGATTCCCTTGTTTGATTGATAAGCGGCGATTGAGATTTTCCCTTGCAAAGCGACGTTCGTCATTTTGTACGTGCTGATCGTTTGATACGCGGCGATCTAGAAGTCGTCGATTTTCAACACTGTGATCACGTTGCATTGATAAGCGCCGATTTTGTAGACTCTGTTCGCGATGCTCTCCTGATAAGCGTCGACTAAGGTTTGTTCTTGTAGGGTAACGTTCTTTATTTTGAATGCGCCTATCGTTGGATAAGCGGCGTTCTTGCAAAAGTCGTCGATTTGTAATGTTCTGATCACGTCGTGTAGTTAAGCGACGATCTTGTAAGTTTCTCTCGCGGTATTCTTTAATTAAACGGTTTTCATCAAGCGATTGTCGTCGATTCACTTGGATTCTTTCACGTTGTTGATTTTCTACATTTGAGACGCTTCGATCAGCTGATAAGCGACGATTCTGTTCTCTTACCAAACGACGTTCTTTAAGGAATTGTGGTTGATCGTTTTGAATTCGTTCTAATGTTGGTATACGTCGGTCAACTGATAAGCGACGATCTTCTAAGAGTCTTCGATTTTCAATACTCTGATCGCGTCGTGTTGTTAAACGACGATCTTGTAAGTTTCTTTCACGGTGTTCTTCACGTCTTTGATTTTGTACACTTGGGACCCGTCGATCAATTGATAAGCGGCGATCTTGTATGTTTCTTTCACGGCGTTCTCGAACTAAACGATGTTCTTCAGAAGATTCTCGCTGATCATCGATTCGTTCACGACGTTGGCTGTCTTGAATGCGTCGTTCATTTGATAAGCGGCGGTCTTCTAGAACTCGTCGATTTTCTGTGCTCTGATCACGGCGCTCTTCTGATAAGCGGCGATCTTGTATATTTCTTCTGACACGGCGTTCTGTAACTAAACGATATTCTCCAGAGGAGTACCGTTCGCGTTGTTGGCTATCTTGAATGCGTCGGTCAATTGATAAGCGACGATCTTGTACGTTTCTTTCACGACGTTCTCGAACTAAACGATGTTCTTCAGAAGATTGTCGCTGATCATTGCTTCGCTCACGTCGTTGGTTGTGTTGAATGCGTCGCTCATTTGATAAGCGGCGATCTTCAAGGACTCGTCGATTTTCGATGCTCTGATCACGGAGGTCTTCTGATAAGCGGCGATCTTGAACGTTTCTTTCACGGCGTTCTTGAACTAAACGATGTTCTTCAGAAGATTGTCGCTGATCATTGATTCGTTCACGTCGTTGGTTGTCTTGAATGCGTCGTTCATCTGATAAGCGGCGATCTTCTAGAACTTGTCGATTTTCTATGCTCTGATCACGGCGGTCTTCTGATAAGCGGCGATCTTGAACGTTTCTTTCACTGCGTTCTCTAATTAAACGATGTTCTTCAGAATATTGTTGCTTATCATGAAATCGTCCACGCCGTTGGTTGTCGGAATGCTGATTACGCCTTTCTAGTGATAAGCGACGATCAGTTAGATGTCTTTCACGACGTTCTAGAGACGATTGTCGTCGATCTAAAGAAGTTTGAATTCGTCGATCAACTGTTGATAAGCGTCTCTGATTGTCAAGACTACGTTCGCGTCTTTCTACTGATAAGCGGTGATCTTGTATGTTTCTTTCACGATCTTGTCCAGATTGTTCTCTAGCCATACGTCGATTTTCAACAATTCGTTCTTGTACAAGGCGATGTTCCAAATTATTGTCGATTCTTCTATCGCCAGAAAGACGTTCTGTTATTCTTCTAGTGTTGATTGGAGCGATACGTCGGCTTATCAATGGATCGTTATCAGTTCGTCTTGTCTCGTGAGACAAGTCCAATTGTCGCCTTGTTTCGAATTTTGTTCTGTCGCTTGACACATCCAAAGACGATTCCCAAGTGTTTCCAAAAAAATTCCGTCGATGTCTGAGAAAGTCATTATCAGATCTTGTTATTTGCAATAAACTCAACAATAATAGCAGGATAGCTGAAGAGCCGAATTTCATTTTGTTTTCTTTAACTGTTCAGTATTGGAGTGTTTGTATGAACTAAAAAATTACTTCTTCTCGTTTGAAATTTCTTAGATGCCTTGTATAGTTAGATCGGTATTAGAAACAATTCGTATTGTTCAGTGTCGGAAAGTTGGTGACTTTCTGAAGCTACACGCCAACAATACAACCCTTTTATAGGGGGTAAGTTCATTGTTGAAACGACGCCATTTCACGTCTCAATGGAACTTAATTTGGATCCAATCAGGTGGTTACAGTAATTTGATTTATATTGTAATTCAATTTCTACTTAAGTGTTGGCGGTGGTTGATATACAGGTCGGGGAAGAAAAACCATCCCCTTCAACCCTTACAATTTAAACTACAATAACTGATGTCTTTCACCGTTTAAACAATCGAATCGAATAAATCGTGCAATTTTTATATCGTCCCCCAATAAATGCGAGATTTTTCTACAATTCCTTCACTAATTCGTGTAATAAAAGTCCTCGAACTGTATATAAAAATGAAAATTTCGCAGCCTATTTTGTTGATTGTTTTTTTCATTAATTTTTAATATGATTAAGCGACAATAAAGGGTGATTAATTTGGTTGTATTCGAATGGGGTGCGCGGATATTTTTGGTGGAATTTCAAACATAATTCTGTTTTATTTATCAAAACGAACGTGTGTGGCTCTACTGATAAGAACCGATTTATTATTAAACAATTTGTATCCCATATGTTCAATTATTATCCAATCTATTTGAAGTGTTTCCAATTTACACGAGATTGAATTCGATTTTCAAGGGTTTTATTTAAGAAAATTCGCACAGAAAATAATCAATATACACAAATAATCTTACAATTTACGTGCAAATCGAGGGAGAGGTGTCAACTTCAATAAAATTAATAAAATTACAGACTTTCGTGTAAATCGTCAATATTTTCCCGGTACTACACGTAGCCGGCAACCACAATGAGATTCTAATTAAATGACTATCTTGTACTAAAATAGCGACAGTCTAAATTGTTAAGAGAGACCAATTTACACGATTTTTTAGCGTTTTATTTAAAAAATTCGTACAAAAAATAGTCAATATACACAAATAAATAACTAATCTTACAATTTACGCGTTAAACAAATTCGTGTAAATCGAGGTAGATGTGTAGATCAACTGGATGGAAGATCATCCACATAGGTTTCAATAAAATCAACGTAATCGCCGACTCTCGTGTAAATCGTGGGCACTTTCCCGGTACTACACGTAGCCGGCAACCACGATAAGACTCCAATAAGACGACCATCTTGTACTAAAGGACTACCATCGTCTAGAACACACGGACCGGCAGTACCCGAGGCGCACACATGCATCTTGTCCCAATAATTGAAATCATCCCCATACAGCGGATTTAAAAGGGCTTTACAAGCTAAAAATTACCCCCAAATCTTTGAGTTATTGGTACTGCTCTGCGAGTAAACGGAATTACCTTTGTAGTCTAAAACCTTAAGGTCGGCTTTTTGTAAGTATTTCGATGGTACTACAATTTTTCCAGTAACAACAGCCCCAAAACCGGTGAAAATCGCTTTACTTTGAGAAGTACAAGTTACTTTCGATATCTCAATCGGTTGTACGTTATAGCCGATTGTTAACGGTTGTGTCATCTTAAGTAATGCAATATCATTGATGTTATCCCTGAAATTAGATGAAATTTAATCGAATTCGATGGTTATTTAGTACTAATCGTACTCCTTATAGCCGTAATGTACGACACTGTAGAAAAAATCAATGCTCCGGATTTGTCCAGTTGTGGTATTTTCTAAATTATCAACACCGGCAACGACTCGTCTTATCGGCTGTGTTAATTTCAAACAATGCGCCACTGTTAGTACCCAATTTGGTGAAATTATAGCACCGCCACATTGGTGGTACCATTTATTAGAAATTTCAATTTGCAACGATACTTGATACGAACAATTACGAATTGATACCGATTGTCCCCCGTAAATGCCCAAATTTGGGGCAGCTAACATTCATTCATTAATTTCAAACAAAAATTAGAAATTATTCAAACTGACTTACCACATATAGAAACTAGAAATGAGTAAAAAACTAATAGAGTTTTCATAATTCACTCGGTTGATTAATGATTAATTAATAATTGCATTTATTTGATTGATTCGTTAAAACAACTCAATCATGCTTTTATATGTTTTATCGAGACAAATGTTTTGTAAACAATTCATCATTGTTTCGCCGAATTTTTCCCTAGTAAGTACCTACTCCAATTAGATATTTTAAGTAATAAAACAACGAAAGCCTTGAATAAAAATAAACACACGCTAGTATTTTTTTATTTAAATCGCATTAGATTCGAATAACGCGCCAAAAATTCGACGAAGCCTACAATAACATAACGATTGGACGATTCAAATAACCCGCAATAATTGAGACCAATTGTTGTTCATTTCTGGTAGTAAACGAATTGAACGATTTGATTGGTCGTTATGGCAAAATTGCAACAACTATTGGACGATTTGAATCACCCGCCTGTAATTGTCACCAATCGTTGTTAGCTTCTTTCATTATACAAATAACAAGCGATTTGATTGGTCTGCACGATAGATTCTAGGCGGCTATTGATTTTCTCTAACAATAAAATTGTGACTGTAAGACATCGGTGATTTTTGTTTGTTTTTACAATAATTGGGTAATTCAAATAGAGCGCTTAACTTCATCTATTGTTAATTATGATTGGCTACAGAAATTCAAACGAGATTAATCTGATTGGTTAATTTAAATAAACCACTCGTTAAAACCAATAATTTCTTATAGTGCACAAATTGCGAGGGATTTTATTGGTTCAAGTAGCGAATTCTCATTTGTGATGTTGACTATTGGTGGATTTGAATAGAGCATGGTTATCCTGTAATATTACGCAACAGGATTCGTCTAAACGAATCAGAAGCTTGAATGTGATTTGCTAGTGATTATTTGGTGTATTCGGCGAATTATCGGAGATAATTATTTCGTAGAAATAATTATCTAAACGTAATTGATGATTTATTAATTGGATAAAAACAATGCATCTGTTGTTATCAAATTTATTTACAATAATTTGTACTTGTCTCAATAGGTGCATATGTACTTTACGTTATTTTTTGTTTGTTTGATTAGCGGATATCATGTGATAATAATCAATGAGACAGATTTTGACTCATTACCGATTGATTCGTTTAAAATCAGAATCGAATCAATCCTACCACAATTGCGTCAATTATTTCGTTAACTTTCATTATAACACTGTCTAAAAAGAGTAGTTTTAGGGGGACAAAAACGAAACAAATTGATTAGAGTTTTATGTAAATTTCTCTCACCACAAACTGCAGAGCATTAGAGACTATGCGAAAAACGGTCGGAAATCAAAACGAACATTTCAGCTTTCACAGACAACCGTCTATTATAAATTTTTCCAGCATACAAACAACATGTTTTGCAGCGAATAAAGTGCACATGTGTTGAATATTGCGTGGAATTTAACAAGAACCATTAGCTTAGAAAGTTGTTTGATGATGTTGATTTGAGAGAAATATGGCTCTAGATCCATGGTTTCACAACTGGAATCCACCAATGGACCTACAACCGGCTTATCATTCGGTGGATTTTGGCCCAAATTCGACTCTATTGCCGCCACTCAAAAATCGTAAGTTTCTACTATTAATCTAGAATTAATAATTAATAATATTGCTCATTTAATCATGGAGAAAATTAAGGAAAGTTAATTGAATTTCGTTCAATTTCCGTTTTGTTATCCTAGTTTCTAATTAAAATCAAAATTATCGTCACTGTCTGGTTTTAAATTATTGTCTGAATTCTATTGGAATAACGATTTCATGGTAAAACTTAATGTACCAGAAATTTTTACAATAGTTGTTTATTTTTTATTCAATGAAGGTTGATTTTATCGATAAATGTTTTAATTAGTCGAGAATTATGGAAACCAGAATCAATAAATTTGATATGAATTGAATACAGGGCGAGCTAGATTATTGATATAAAAGAAAAAGTTATTTACATATTTCAAGTTATTACGCAAATTTTAAAGAATTCGACCTGTGTTGTAATTGTCACAGTTGTTTTTACAACGTTAGATTGACCACGAAAATTATTTAAATTTTCTAAGCTACGCCAGTTTTTCTAGTATACAAAAATTGGCTATGAATTTGCGTGTAAATAAGGGTCAACAATATCAAAAAAGTGTATTAAAGTAGTGTTTTCTATAAATTATTGAAGTTAGAAGAGTTTCATTGAAACTCGAATAAGCTTCATGTGCTTCTTTAACAAGCCAAAATTGATTGAATTTCGCCACATGAAGAGCAATCTCTTGTTTTCTGCTTGAACTGAGATTTAAATTTGCGTCAAAGTTGAGTTGCTTCAAGAAAAATGAGGTAGTACCGGATTTATGGTGCAAATTTTGCAGTTCTGCCACTGTGGAACGAGTAGAGCTTCAATCAAATTTTGCCAAAAAAATTCCAAAGTATTGCCATTTTTATTCATTTAGAGCACATCGTAGTTCGAATCTCATATGAGCTACAAACATCCTTTTTGCTGTCAAAAACTAAGCAAAAGTTACCTCTCTTTTGCAAACAACTAACTTGCCTAAAAAAAATAGGATAGTACCAAATGTAGAAGCTCTCTAACTGTTAAAAGAATCAGATGTTTAATCTAAATTAAGTACTGCAATTTTCATTTATAGAGTACCGCTAGAATAATTCTTAGAATTGAAGTACTATCCGAGTATTATAAGCTATAAGCAAGGTTTTCGTAGTCAAAAATTAACCAAAATTTATATTATTCCGTACATCTTTCGCTTGAGATTCTAAAATTTTTCTAACAAATTTTTAAAGTACTGCCATTTTTATTCATTCATTAGCTAAGTTTTAAAAGTAGTTCGAATCTCATATAACCTACAAACATCCATTTTGCGGTCAAAAACTAACCTAAAGTTATCTCATTACAATCCATTTTTTGCTTCACAAGTTTGCCTTGAAAAATGAGATAGTACCGAATGTAGAAGCTTTCTAATTATTGAAAGAACAAAAAGCTTATTCCAAAATTCTGATCATGCATTTTTATAAGCAGAAAATTAAGTACTACAATTTTCATTCATAAAGAGTCCGACTTCTATTCTTAGAATTGAAGTACCATCGAGTCGTATAAGCTATAAGCATGTTTCATGGCCAAAAATTAACCTTAATTAAGACCCATTTACCTGCTTTTTGAATGTTGGTCATCTTCGAAAAACGAAACCGTACCGAATTTTAGGAACAAACTTTGAAACAATCATTTTCAGTCTCATTAAAAGATTTAGACACAAATAAGCTACAACGATTCTTTCTGGTGGTGAAACACCAGCACAATTCTACTCTTTTAAGCTTGTTTGTTCTTCTAAATTTTGGCATTCACACAGAAATGAAACAGTACCGATTGCAGATGACAAACTTTGGAAGCCCATAACTTCTAATCGGTTGGTACTTCATTTAGAGTTTTCTAAATTAGTTCTTGGGTAGTTTTGTTCTAAATATTTGGCTGTCTTTAAAAATAAAACTTGTTTCGACATAATTGAAACAGTACCAACGAAAGTTGAAGGTACGCTTTGAAACTTTGAAGCGAAATCTAGAATTAATTTGAAATTCGCGTTACAATTTTCCATTAGGTTTAGAAAACTGCCATTTTTATTCATTGGCTATCATTTTTTTACTTCAAACAATGCTAATTTAAAGGAAGTGAAAATTATGAGTGTGGAAATCATCCAAGCAAAATTAATGATTTTATTTCATGTAAGAATTCAAAATTGTTGTAATTTAATTAGAAATTACAAATTAAACAAGAATATATGTTGAAGTTAACATATTTTTGAATATATTTCAATATAAATTTTCGAAACAATTATATAATCAATTAGTAGAAATAGAATGTTGTTTTTCGTTATTCCAAACGAAGGATTTCTGTTGCAGCTCAATTCCACTCGAATCCCGTTAATATTCTGCCATTTCTACTCCAAATGAGCTTTGTCAAGAATGCTCAAAAGCTCCCGGAAATCTACCAAGAAAGTTTCGAAATCACCGGACCGTTCCGAACTTGGTACCAATGGAGTATGTTGGATTTTGATTTTCCCGACGATTACGAACGCGAAAAAGCAATCGTCAATGAGGATTTTATACCGGAAAATAATCTCCCGTTTGGGTATTGAAGTCTATAAAGACCGTTTATTTGTAACGATACCGAAATGGAAATCTGGCATACCGGCTAGTTTGACAGTATTGCCGAAAGTACCGAAGGAAAAATCACCCAAATTGGTACCTTACCCTAATTGGAACTACCACAAAACTGGTACGTTTATGCCTGATGGTTCACTTAACTGGTTCTAGCGGTTATAGTATTTAACAAGCAATTTGAAAGCTATTTTCAGCATTTATAGCAACTCCTTTAGAGATTATTTTAGCAAAATTTGAAGTAACTCTTTGGGAAGTTGGTCAAAATATGTGAGTGATTCAAGGGTACTCCCAACATTGACTTTCTTCGTCTTCTTCATTTTATTGTGGAACGGATTTACTCTAGAATGTAGTCATTTTGGGTCATTTCATCTTTTTTGGCCGACTTCCCCATTAGCTGCTATGGCCAAAATTTTCCCAAATATTCTCTTGAGGGCTTCCTAAATAAGCTTTATTTTTAAAATTGTTCATCAAGAATAGGTCCAGTTGAGTGAACACAAAAATTCTAGTATTCGGCTAAATCAAAAAATTTGAAAAATTTTAGGCAGTTGTGACAGTTTAACGTCGGTTTTCCGCATCAAAGCCGACACTTGCGGCAGATTATGGGTCTTGGATTCCGGCCAAACGCACGTTACCATCAAACCAAGACAATTATGCCCACCGCAAATCTTAGTCTTCGACTTACACACAGATACTTTAATTTTGCGTTACCGCTTACCCGAGGAATTCATCAAACAAGACTCCTTATACTCGAATATTATCGTTGATATTCGCAATAACGATTGCGACGATGCTTACGCTTATTTGGCCGATGTTTGGCGCTTCGGTTTGGTGGTCTTCAGCTTAAAACAACAATACAGCTGGCGCATAACCGACCATTTATTCTATCCCGATCCCCTAGCTTCAGCCTACGATCTACACGGAGTCCATTTCGAATGGACTGACGGTATATTCGGCTTTTCGTTAAGTCCATACGATCGACAATCCGATGACCGAATCCTCTACTTCCATCCGATGTCGAGTTTTCGGGAATTCCACGTCCGGACGTCGTTGATACGCAACGAAACGGCTTGGCAAAATTTGAATAATGCCTTCGAGATATTCGGCGAGAGTCGCGGTAAGCATGGACAAGCTTCCGCTTCCGGTATGGATCGGAACGCTGTGATGTTCTTCAATTTGGTGTCGCGTGATGCTGTCGGTTGTTGGGATTCGAGGAAATTGTATAAACGGCGAAATTTGGGCATTGTTGCCAGCGATACGGAGACGTTGATTTTCCCGAATGATTTGAAAATTGATGAGGAACATCGACAGAGTGTGTGGGTGCTGTCCAATCGATTACCACTGTATTTGTATCGTAGTCTTGATAAGCATGATGTTAATTTTCGTATAATGTCGGCGTTTATTGATGAGGCTATAACAGGAACAATTTGTGATCCTAATGTTGGCAGTATGGATAATTACGCGCCATATGATCAAGAACCAGAAGAATGCTACTGATTTGAGTTTTTTGAATTTTTCTATAGCAAATTTACCAAATAAAGTCTTTGTTTATCAATTCGTGATTTCTAATTTTAAAGCGTTCAAATTAATGTGTTGCATATCAGAAATTTAAAGAAAAATTGATAAAGATTGTGTTATAAGCACCATTAATGCAACACATCAAGACGAATGCACATTCGTAAGGCTGTTTGCCAGACAAATTTTATTTAATTATCGAATATTCGAAAAATTAATCTAATTAATCTAGAAGGAGAGCAGTTTACAAAATCTCAACCTATTTTCGAGTTAATCTGGGTTCTAAAGGACCTTTTAAGCCATCTTTTGATTCAAATTTTGGCATTTTCAATTAAGATTTTTCTGGATATTTTCCCACTTAAATCACACTCCTACTTTTTGAATTTTTAAATCAAATCTTGTCTTAGTTTTTAAAAACTGTGGCACTTCTAAACTATCGTAGGATCAAAAATTGTAACATTTCAGCGACTTTTCTATAACAAATTAACAAAAAAGGCTTTTAATAGAATTCTCACGAAATTTTGAAATAAAAGTACTAAATTCTTCTCGAAAAAATCAAAACTCTAAGTTATAACTTAGAGTTTATTCTAAATATTGGAACGAGGCTTGTGTCAATATTTAGTTACCAAGGCTTGGGTGCCATAAATCTAGCCATTGGGCAAGGCTAGGCTCAAGGTTTGGCCCGATGCTCAGTCTCCCAGGCTTGGCAAATAACCATTGGCTCAAGGCTTGCCCAATTGTCAGCCTTGGCAACTCTTACCTGGGTAAATGTGTTATTTTGTAATTTGATCTTAACCATGTAGAGTGCAATAAAAATTACAAAAAGTAGAACAAAAGTTTTCGTCATAACTCCTAAAAATTGGATTATGGGTGTTAGATTTTTCAAAATTTTCCATAAATAAACAATAAAGCAGCAATTGGTATTTAAAATAAAGAAGAACTTGTCATTAGAATTTCAGATTAAGAGTGCTAATTTTAAAATTTTGGTTACGACTATCTAGTCGCAGCGCAATTTTCAAATGTGGAATTTAAAGTGCTAAAATTTTTAAAATTTTGTATAGCCAAGATATAATTCCTTAATAAGCCCCTAAAATAAGGCAAATTTTCACATGTAAACGTCAAAATTCTAGATAGAGAGTATAATTTTTTAATTTTAACTATAAATATCTAGTCTAAAATCTTGAAAATTTGGATTAAAAGAGAATTTTTCGAAATATCAAGTTAAGAAAACATAAAGCAACAATACGTAGTTAAATTAAAATAAAATTTTTCTTTAAAAAATGTTGGAACTCTAAACCAAAAGAGCTACTTTTTTTCAATTTTTGAATTTAAAGTGCTAAATTTTTTGCGAAATATTGTACAGAGAAAAGCAGTAATGTGTAGCTAGAAGATAAAGCAAAATATATCGGAAAAAATCAAGATTTTAAATCAAGTAAAACTTTCCATTAAAAAAATGTTAGAACTCTAGACCAAGAGAGCTACTTTTCTTTAATTTTTGAATTAAAAGTGCTACATTTTTGGTTAAACATTGTCAACGTTTGAAATCAAGGATACTATTTTTGTTTAATTCTGATTATGATTATCTAGTCTGCAATATAAAATATACAAATTTTTGAATAACCAAAGCACATATACTCACAATGCGACTCGTGAAGCTTCTATTTTAGCTCACAATTCATTATTGTTAAAATTGACGACGTTTTAATTGCATTTCTGAAAAAAATACAAAACAACTAATCGAATCACGAACCGCCTATGCCTCTAATCTCGATTATCATTGACGAACAACTGGAAAAATCCTACAAGCTAGATATTTATACAATTTTCATCAATTTTTTTTAACCTAAGTAAACTCTATATTGGTTTATTCTTTCGATTATTAAAACACTACGGTCAAAGATTATCAATTAACAAATATTTTTAAAGCTTACATTGCCTAGTCATTACGACAATCAATAAAACAATTAACAACACAACAAATTAAGATTAGTTCGAAAATGCCACCACGAAGTGAAGAATTGCCATCGACATTGAATATCAAACAGATACCAAACCGGGCTGCTGGTCTAAATGGCGAATTATGGCTGAAATACCGAGGTTCGGTTGATGGTGCTGAAGGACTATGGCGTGTCCACAATGGTCTCTACGATTTGACCAATTTCATCCAAAAACACCCAGGCGGGACCGAATGGCTTGAGCTAACAAAGGTAAAATTGCCTTAAATATTGAGCAATTCTCGCCAATTTCTTGTTCAAGGGTATGGACATTACTGAAGCCTTTGAAGCCCATCATTTGAACAGCGTTGATGATGTTTTGAAGAAATACTACGTACGAGAAGCGAAAACAAAACGAAACGTCCCTTATACGTTCAAAGAGGATGGTTTTTATCGCACTTTGAAGCGTGAAGTTCGGGAAGCTTTGAAGACTTTCCCGAAACAATCCGTCCGCAATACGGCTTTCTTCACCGATACGTTATTGTTTGCCATGTTTTTATTCTCAATTTTGGCCAATATTTATCAAAATTATTGGTTGGGCATTTTGGCGGGATCAATGATGGCATACGTTTCGATAGCTGCCCACAATTATTTCCACCAAAAAGACAATTTTCGCATGTTGTACTTCAATTTTTCGCTAATGCAAACGAGGTAATTGGCAAAATTTTTGACTTAAATCGAATTAAAATTGAGATTTTAGGGAATGGAGAATCAGTCATGTCCTTAGCCATCATTTGCACACGAATACTATCAACGATTTGGAAATTATGATGGTCGAGCCGATTATTGAGTACTTACCCATAAATAAGACATGGCTGCAAAAGTACCAATCTTGGTTCCTTTTTCCGTTATTATGGGCTACAACCTTCCATCAAACTTTCATTAAACGGTAATTTAATTGTGGTAAAATTATAGAATTTTCGTATAAAATTGCGCAATTTCAGTATGTACCATCTATTCAAACGCAACATTCAATTGCAATGGTACGAATTTATCCCATTCACCCTACCCTTAGCAATGTACCTGTTTAGTAATCAACCCCTATTAACGACAATGTACATGTGGAATTTCATCCTAATTGTTGGTAGTTTCCATTTCTTTGCAATCGGTCTAAATGCCGCCCATCACCACCCGGACATCTTCCACGACGGCGACACGCCAAGGTACTGCCCAATTCCACCCTTTCAACCCAATAATTTCGATTCAATTCCAGATCCGATACGGATTACGATTGGGGTTTGAGCCAATTGGACGCCGTAATGGACCGTAAAGAGATCACCGGGTCGCATTTCCTGGTTTTGACCCATTTCGGCGACCATGCCCTCCACCATCTGTTCCCAACTTTAGACCACGGTACGTTGGAGTTTATCTATCCGATATTCAAGAAAGTTTGTGGACAATTCGGCGTCGATATGAGGATGTCGTCGCAATTGGAACTGATTAAAGGGCATTTCTTGCAAGCCGCCCGTACTCAACCGAACCCAAATCCGCCGGATCTGTTGAAGAGATATTTGAATTGAAACAAGATCACGGCTAATTTCAAGGTAAGTAAGTTTAAGGCTAACAGTTATGATTTTATTATTGTTAGCTTTGTTATCCAGTAAATTGAATGAACGGGTTTAACAACATTGTAAATTTCCGTAATTGTTACGAAATAATTCAATAATGAACTTGTCCTTTTAAAGAATAATAAAAAATTACATCGCATAAGGTCATATTATTTATCAATCCTAATTGATTGGTTAGCAAATGACCGGTTAGGTGATGGTACGTTTAATCTGTGGCGCATCAATGATAAACTTTATCATTTTGGGAAATTTTACTTCAAGATAACTAAAATTAGTAAACATGCACTCCTTGTACGTACTAAATTTGAGTTTATCTTACCTAATTGTTGCCCTTTTGCTTCTCGTATTTTCTATCATGTCTTATTTATTGTTGATTGTCCATAATTGTACATACAGGGTGCATAAAGATAGCTCAATTTGAGAAACAGGGGGATTTTTGAATTGAATTCCTCAATTTTAAGCAAATTTCGTTTCTAGCCTGTTTTAGTACCAGCACTTGCAAAAGTCCAATGATTTTTACAAATAACAAATTGAGGAGAGGACTTAATTGAATTTTCCAACAAAATTATTAGAAGTGAAGCACAATTTTTGGTATAAAACTTTAAAATTTGCATTGAGAGTACCAGAATCTTCAAAAAAGATCGTACTCTAGATCTAATTTCAATCTTCTACATCGATTGCAGAAAGTCTTTCCAAATAAAACAGTTTTCAAATCAACAAACCTTCAAATTTTGAAGCTGTAATGCTAAATTTTTCAAAATTTTGTAAGAATAAAAAATAAATCAAAGTTCCTGATAAAAACAACATAGAATGTGGAAAGTTTTTCAAAATAAAACACAGTAAAAATCAAATTATTAGAACTGAAGCACAATTTTCAGTACACAACTTTAAATTTTGCATTGAGAGCACCAGATTCTTCAAAAAAGATCATATTCAATTTTCTACATCGAATGCAGACGGTTTTTCAAGATAAAACAGTTAAAAATTTGAAGCTGGAGTGCTAAATTTTTCAAAATTTTGTAAGAATGAAAAATGAACCAAAGTACCTGATAAAAATAACATAAAAGGTGCCAAGTTACTCAAAATAGAACAAAGCAAAAATCTCAAAATTTTGAAGCTGGAGGGCTAAATTTTTCAAAATTTTGTAAGAGTAAAAAATAAACCAAAGTTCCTGATAAAAATAACATAGGTGGAAAGTTTTTCAAAATAAAACAAAGTAAAAGTCTTGAAATTTTGAACTGGAGTGCTAAATTTTTCGAAATTTTATACGAACAAAAAATAAACCAAAGTTTTGGATAAAAATATTAGAATTAATCAAAAGCGCTATTTTCTCCAATTTTAATTACGACTGTCTCATCTCTAATCTGAAATCTTCAAATTTTGGAATAAGCGTAGTAAATTTAACACAAAGCCCAAATTCTCATAAAAATGTCCAAATTTTCGATTAAAGGTGCCATTTTTTAAAATTGTAACTATCACTGTCGCTAGTTTTTAGTCTAAGGTCTCCAAAATTTGAGTTAAAAGTGTTAAACTTACGACATCAGCAAAAACATTGTTGTTTTTAAATTAGACACCCCGTATATTGGACAAAATTTTGATCTTTGCCTTGTAAACATTCATCAATGATTATTGATATCAGAAGAATAAAAACAATCTTCTGTTGAAGCGATAAGAAAAAACAAGTCTACAGGGTGTCTTATTTTTATACTATTTTAAGAATAATGACGCAAAATAATTGATAACACGATTCCATAGTTTTTCAAAATTAATCAGATGCTATAGATTGTTGTTTAGGTTCATTCAATTTTTTTCAATTTTAAAAATATTCCATATCTCTTTCGTTTCTAAATTTACTATCATTTATATTTCTAATTTAGCCCTTCTTTAAATTATTAAATAAAATTAAACAAATTTATATACAGTGTCCCTCTTAATTCTGATTGGTTTATAATGCAACTCTTGTTAATTGTTGAGGGATTTGAAGAATAAAGAGCGATTTTTGAAAGAACCAAGGTGCTTTTTTTGATTTACAATTTTTTTATTCAGTGTCTCTTTCAATTAAACGTTTATTATCAAAATTACTCAACTTCATTCTATTTTTTTAGTTATTCCCTTAGATAGTCTAATATTTTTAGAATTTTGACCATCTTGATCCGAATTAATTCGTTTTCGTGGAATTTTTCGAATATTTCGCATAAACCAAATTATTTCAATCTGAAATGATTAAAAACAGAAACGGATTATTTACAAATTATTCAAATACAGCAATGAATGAACAGCTTGGAATTGTAAGGTTAGAAATTTAAGGAATTCGGTTATACCAATCCAAATTTTTGAAGAGTGGGTAATTTAAAATTTTCAATTTCTATTGGCCAAATTGATTACTAAAACGGGGTTGGCAATAAAAATACCCATACTACCCAAATTTTCTAACCTAAAGACTCCAACGGTCATCAAGGTTAGTTTTCTTCTTGTGTTTATCTGTTTTTATTCCAATATTTTGAAAAATTGGCCAAAGGCAATTATTAAAGTAATAGAATAAAGTTAAGCAATTTTGACAATGAACAATCTAAGGGCTAAAATTTTTCGGTGGGTTTCGAACAAATAAGCCAAACTTCATTCTAAAATTAGCCGAAAGAGATTCGCTTCTGAGGATATTACAATTTTTAGTAGCTGTACGTTGAAAATTGAATAGCAAAACGCAAAATTTGGACAATCTTCGGATTATTTTTGCCAACCAGCTAATGCGAAGAATTGAGAAATCGTGCAAAATATTTTTCATCCAAATGCACTACGAAGATCTGCAGTTCATTGGGGACTAGTCTGCAAGTTTTTGAATTGTGAAAAAACGTTAAGTGAGACATATTTTATATCAAAATATCTATCCAAAAATAGAAACATAATCTGATTTGCATATTTTAATAGATAAGAATTACGAAAAAAACTAGGTTAAATTGCAATTAAATTCGATACTATTTGACAAATCCCCATTTGCTAAAATCTAACCTTTGATAATAGAATTTAAGTCAAAGATTATCAGTTGAATATTGTTCGAGACTTGAATTTGAATAGTAAATAGTTACAAAAATGTCACCAAGAAGTGAAGAGTTGTCATCATCTTTAAAAATCCAACCGGTACCAAATCGTGGCCCTGGACTAATCGGTGAATTTTGGCTCAAAGACAGGACTTTAATCGACGGTGCTGAAGGATTATGGCGTGTTCATAGCGGCCTTTACGATTTAACCGGTTTTATCCAGAAACACCCAGGCGGAGCCGAATGGCTGGAACTAACAGAAGTAAAACTGAGTTAAATATTGCCCCATTTTTACCAATTTATCGTTTAAGGGAACGGATATTACTGAAGCCTTTGAAGCCCATCATTTAAACAATGTTGATGATGTTTTGAAGAAATATTACGTACGTGAAGCAAAAACAAAACGAAACGTCCCTTATACGTTCAAAGAGGATGGTTTTTATCGCACTTTGAAGAGTGAAGTTCGGGAAGTTTTGAAGACTTTTCCGAAGCAATCCGTCCGCAATACGGCTTTCTTCACCGATACGTTATTGTTTGCCATGTTTTTATTCTCAATTTTGGCCAATATTTATCAAAATTATTGGTTGGGCATTTTGGCAGGACCAATGATGGCATTGGTGACAATAGCTGCCCATAATTATTTCCACCAAAAAGACAATTTTCGCATGTTGTACTTCAATTTTTCGCTAATGCAAACGAGGTAATTGGCAAAATTTTTGGCTTAAATCGAATTAAAATTGAGATTTTAGGGAATGGAGAATCAGTCATGTCCTTAGCCATCATTTGCACACGAATACTATTAACGATTTGGAAATTATGATGGTCGAGCCGATTATTGAGTACTTGCCTAGAAATAAATCTTGGACCCAAAAGTACCAGTCTTGGTTCGTTTTTCCAATAATGGGGCTTTTAGGCAATCATGCCAGCTTCATTAGACGGTAATTTAATCGATTATAGTCTTGCAATTTGATAAACTGGCCCAATTTTAGCATGTATTATGTGGCAAAAGGTCATCTTCAATTGCTCCAATGGTACGATTTTATCCCATTCACTCTACCTTTAGCGATGTACTTGTTTAATAGTCAATCGTTATTAACAACGCTAGTTATGTGGAATTTTATCATAATGATTAGTAGCTTACATTTTTACCTCGTTGGTCTAAATGCCGCCCATCACCACCCGGACATCTTCCACGACGGCGACACGCCAAGGTACTGCCCAATTCCACCCTTTCAACCCAATAATTTCGATTCAATTCCAGATCTGATACGGATTACGATTGGGGTTTGAGCCAATTGGACGCTGTAATGGACCGTAAAGAGATTACCGGGTCGCACTTTCTGGTTTTGACCAATTTCGGCGACCATGCCCTCCACCATCTGTTCCCAACTTTAGACCACGGCACGTTGGAGTTTATCTATCCGATATTCAAGAAAGTTTGTGGACAATTCGGCGTCGATATGAGGATGTCGTCGCAATTGGAATTGATTAAAGGGCAATTCTTGCAAACCGCCCGCACTCGACCGAACCCAAATCCGCCGGATTTGTTGAAAAAGTATTGAAATCAGAACAAGGTCACGGTTAATGTCCAAGATATAACTTGATTTTTACGTCAACGATTTTGTTATCCAGTAGATTGAATAAACAATTTTTAAATAGTTTCTTTCGATTATTTGCCTCTAGTAATTATTACACAAATACGTTTGAAAATTACCTTGGAAATTTCCATTCCAAACTTGGCGTAAATTCGGACTTTTACCTTTTTACAAATAAACAATCAAAACGTGTGTCACATGAAGTCGCATTGTTATCATTTGCAATTCGTTTAATTTAAAAACGCCTCCAGTTACAATCGTGTATTGTTTCCGCTGATAAAATCGCAATATTTCAAGTTGAAATGTTATCGTTTCTACAACTCAAACAACAAACGTCGAGTTTGGGTATGAAATATCCGAAATATCGCGACCATCCTCTTCATACCAGTGAACTGTGGCTAGCGAGTAAACGTTTGGAGGACGGTGCGGAAAATTTATGGCGCATCCATGATAAACTCTACGATTTGGAGCAATTCATCGCTTATCACCCGGGTGGCTCCGACTGGATCAGGATGACCAAAGTTGGTGAACATACAAATTGATTTTAATTATACGGTTAAAATTTTCGTTTATCTTATCATTTTGTTGTCCTCTATTTTCTCAATTAAGTTCTAAATTTAGTTCCAATAGTTATTTCTAAATGTTGATGCAATCGTTGGTATTTACGTTATTTAAATTCATCTATGTTGATCGTGTCGATTATAATTAGAAAAACAAAGATCATCTTCAATTGGGCGATAAAAAATAATGAATGCACAAGAGTAGCGTACAAATCAAAATTTCAAGTTTTGTTAATGTCCAAATGTCGTAACCTCCTGATTAAAGATATTACGGAAGTACCATAACAAAAACAGAGAAACTTCTAAATTTGCACCTCCCGAGCGACACCCTTGATGGGTACAAAACAGCTTCAAATATCATTTTGTCGTCAATTTTCAAACAAACTAACAACTTTACCGGAAAATTTGTGAAAGATTTGAAAAATACTTGCAATTTGCGCTAAACTTTCGGAAAATTATTTGAAAATTTCGAATACTGGCTGAATTGTAGGCGAAAATGTGAAAAAAATATAACAAGACCCAGACTCCTCTGTGACTCAGAACTCAGTCGGTATTTCCCAAAACAAAAATAGAAACACTCTTGAAAAAGTGTGGAGCAGAAATAGAGCCCCGGAATTTTGCAAAAACAGACATCCGAAACATCGCAACTCTTGAAAGAAGAGCAAGCTCGAATTCGGACCAAAATCTTGAATCCTGAATTACGGCGCAAACCTTGCCTAAATTTCCAAATTTTCCGCTTTCATTTAAAAATCTAGTTCATAACGTAAAATTTTAGGCCACTAAACGAGATTTTTCCAGGGCACCGACATCACTGAGGCCTTCGAATCGCACCACTTGTCCACCAAAGCTGACGAACTCCTACCCAAACTGTACGCAAAACCAGCAACAACCCCGAGAAACTCGCCATTCACCTTCCACAAATACGATTTCTATCAAATTTTGAAAGGACGTGTCCGAAGTGAGTTGCCGAAACTACCCAAAAGACCAATACAACGATCGAAATTTATAACTGATGCTTTAATGCTGTCCTATTTGGTATTATCGGTGTTATCAGTATATTTGAAGAGTTATTTTGTTGGAAGTTGTGCAGGTGTAGTTTTAAGTCTTACAGCAATAGCTGCACATAATTATTTCCATCAAAGGGACAGTTTTCGGATGTATTATTTTGATTTTACGTTGCTTAAGTCGAAATCGTGGCGAGTCAGTCATGCTTTAAGTCATCATTTATATACGAATACTATTAATGATTTGGAGATTGCCAAATTGGAGCCGTTTATTCAATATCTACCAAGTCAGCAGAAAACGATTTTGGACAGGTACCTGCCCTGGCTCTACTCACCCATACTTTATTGCATGATGTTCTATGCAGAATTCGCTTTAAGGTATGTAACTCTTGATTACTTTTCACAAGTCATAATTTATTCAATTTTTCTAGCCTGGTCCAAATGTTTTTGAATAAGCAACACAACTATATAACCCTTCTACCGTTCAGCATACTCATTCCAATGCTGATAATCTCCCACGATGTCTTTTCTTCAATTTTAATGTTCCTCTGGATTCAAACCTTTGCAAGTCTGCATTTCGGTATTGTTGGTGTGAATGCCGCCCATCACCATCCAGACATCTTCCATGATGGAGATACACCACGACCCATCGCCGAAATGGACTGGGGTCTCCACCAATTGGACGCTGTAATGGATCGTAGAGACATTAACGGATCGCATTTTCTGGTTTTGACGAATTTCGGTGATCATTCTCTACACCATCTATTCCCGTCTTTAGATCATGGAATTTTGGAGTATCTGTATCCGGTGTTTTTGCAAACTTGCAAGGAATTTGATATCGACTTCCGGTTAACAACACAGTTGGAGCTGGTCAAGGGACAGTTTCGACAAATTGCCAAAAATGAGCCGAAGCCGGAGCCGCCGAAGCCTTCCAAACGGATCAAACTGGAATAGAAGAGTAGAAAATGTTGTCCGAGCCTTCTACTCTGACAATGAGTCATTAATGAGTCTGCATTCGTCAATTGCTGGGTTTAGTTTAGCATGACTAGTGCTTCGTTACTTCTATGGGCCCAACAAGAGTTCCTGCAAAAATTCGTTAATTATAGAAGCAGCCATTTATTTTTGTTTTATTCACTCAACTCATTTGTATTTTTCAATAACAAAATGATTTGTTTCATTGCAAAAATAAACGGAATGGTGGGAATATTTATGAAAATTTTCTGTTTCTTTAAATAACATCAAATTTCGATAATTAATGTCTAACTGTTCCCGAGTCTGGATCATGAGATTTTGGAGTAATTGTATCCGGTTTTTGGCAAATTTGCAAGGAATTTGGTGTCGATTTCCGGTTAACAACACAGCTGGAGCTGGTCAAAGGGCAGTTTCGACAAATTGCCAAAAATAAGCCGAAACTGGAGCCACCATAACCTGTCAAAAGGATCAAACTGGAATAGATAAGAATAGAAAATTTTGCCCGAGTCTTCTAGTCTGACAATGAATCATTAATGAATCTGCAAATAATTTTACTTACGTTCGTCAGTTACTGGGTTTACTAAATTTTTTTCGCTTTATTCTTGATACATTCAGCATCACTAATTCTTAAATTGTTCTCACTTATTAGTCGTTCCTTCTATAGGCTGAACAAGAGTTCCTGCAAAAATTCGTTAATTATAGAAGCAGTCCATTTATTTTTGTTTTATTTACTCAATTTAATTGTATTTTCCAATAACAAAATGATTCGATTCATTGCAAAAATAAACAGAATGGTGCAAATATTTGTGAAAATTTTCTGCTTCTTTAAATAACATCAAATTTCGATGATCATTCTCTACACCAACTCTAGGTCGTGGGATTTTGGAGTATTTGTATCCGGTTTTGCAAACTTGCAAGGAATTTGGTGTCGATTTTCGGTTAACAACACACTTGGGCCAAAATTGCCAAAAATGAGCAGAAACTGGAGCCGCTGAAGCCTGTAATGGGATCAAATTGGAATAAATAATAGAAGATTTCTTCTAGTCTGAGTCATCAATGAATCTGCAAATAATTTTACTTACTTTCATCGGTTGCTGGGTTTGGCAAAATTTTTGCTTTATGACTAGTACTTAAATCATTCTTATTCATTATTCGTCCCTTCTATGGGCCGAACTAGAGTTCCTACAAAAATTTGTTAATTATAGAAGCAGTCCATTTATTTTTGTTCTATTTACTCAACTCAATTGTTTTTTCCAATAACAAAATGATTCGTTTGATTGCAAAAATAAACCGAATGGTGGGAATATTTATGAAATTTTTCTGTTTCTTTAAATAACACCAAATTTCGAAGATTATTCTCTAATTTCTCCTAATTTTCAACCATCTGTCCCCAACTATGAATCACGAAATTTTGGAGTATCCGGTCTTTTTGCAAACTTGCAAATAGTTTAGTATTGATTTTCGATTACCTACACAATTACCAAAAATAAAGCCAGTGCCACCGGAATCAGTCGAAAGCATTAAAGCCGAATAGATAGAAATAGAAAATTTTGACCAATGTGTCGAACTGGTAACTTTCCTCGCTTGAATCATCAATCTACAATTTTTACCCAAATTCGTCAGTTCCTGGGTTTGGCCGGAATTTTTGCTTGACGCATTCATGATTAGTGCATAAGTCATTCAATGCTCTACTTTCGGGTTAAGTAAAATAAACTCATTCCTTCTATAGGCCGAAGTCTCTGCAAAAATTCGTTAAATATAGAAGCCGCTTATTTTCGTTTGACTTACTCAACTGCTGGAATTTCCAGTAACAGTATGATTGCAAAAATAAATGGTAATATTTATGAGATTTTTCTGTTTTTTAAAACAACACAAAAGTTAGATTGTTTGTTCTGTAAATAAACGCAACTGCGAAACTGGGGAAAAATAAAAAATAAACACCGGCTTAAGGTAAAATGAAACGGCCAAAATTAATTACGAATAAAGTTCTATTTATATTACAATAAATATTTTAACAATAAACATCAAAATAAGTACAGAGTAAGTAGTAGGTGCTATTTTGCTGCTTCGTCCTACTTAATTTTTCCGTTAATTTTCAAATAAATAAATAGAAATGGAAGGAGAATAACACACATTAAGGTTTTTTTTAATTAACGATATAACTTGTTTATTGGTGCCTTAAGCCGTACATTTCACACATACAATAAATAAGTTTTATATATTTATTTAGTTTTTTAAAATTAATTTTTAATTTCACTTCACCAAAGAACCTAATAAAAAAGTTTACGGCAATGAGATTTCTGAAATTAAATAATAATTAAGGGCTTTGTTAGTGTATTCCTCTAACGAAACGTGTCTCTTTAGTTCCCGGTGCTTTATCAAAAATCTCATATGCTTTACAAAATCGAACAACGGAATCATTGAAAATGAAACAAACAAAAATATATATGTATATGTATTAATTAAAAAAGAAATTATAGAAAAAAAAACAAAAAATTAACTAGTATTTTTTGTTTTTTTTTTTTTTTTTGTTTTTTTGTTGTGCTATAAGAGGGGTGTTATAGTTGTTGATGCACCCACTCTATATCAAAGTTCATTGTAACACAGCGCTTTAAATTTCATTTTCGGGAGCTAGATCGAATCTTGGTGGGAAGGTCATACCATCTAAAAGAGGACGTTGTGGTCTAGATGGCTGTAAAAATTAATTATCAATTAATATTTTCTTTAATTTATTCATTCCACGTTATTCAGCTCAGACTATAAGTTCTAATGGCGAATAATTTGAAAAATATTCCAAGAATTCATTTGTAAGTTGGCCCGATTCTATCTGGTTCCAAAGCGCCTTTGGCTCACTTCCACATGAGCTACGAGGCCCAAATTTCGCTAAAATAATCTCCAGATATTTGTCAAATTGCTCACCAAATAATGTCAATTATCATAAGAGTTTATACGCTGACTTGAATAAGGTAGTATAAATTTGCAATGAATCAATAAACGGGACATGATTAGAGATAACAACCCCAAATTTTAGTACAGACATCGTCAAGGATGCTGTAAAAATAATTATGAAAAAGGAATCAAAACTATACGCCACAATAATGGTAGTTTTGCAACTTGCAAGGGGGTAGAAACTTACTAAAAAAAATTACTCCATTGCGGCTGCTAAACGGGACTTGTTGCTCGGCTATAATTTCGTTTACCACATAATATCATTTAGGGTGGTTTAAATTTAAATGGAATATTTGTATTTAACTTACCGCTGGGCTACCACCTCGGGCTACAGAACCTCCACGTCCCTTTGCACGGAACTTGGCAATGGCTTGTTCAGCTAAATCGGCACGTTCTTCAGCCTCTTCTAATTCTTGTTGGGCTTTACGGAATTTGGCCAAATTCAAGGCGGCAATCTCTTCAGCTTCTTCGATTTGTCGTTTATATGTCTTGATCTTTTGTTGTAATTTATCTACCAAATCTTGCATACGTTCATGGTTCTTACGGTCTTCTTCAGCTTGGAAGCTCAATTCTTTAATGCGACGTTCAGATTTTCTAAGATTCTTCTGTGCATCAGCATGTCGTCGTTGTTCACCATCTAATTCATTCTCTAATTCACGTACACGTTGTTCCAATTTTTGGATGGCTTTCTTGCCACCTTTCAATGCATTAGCTTCAGCTTCATCTAAACGTACTTGTAAGTCTTTGATTTGTGTTTCAAGAGCTTTACGGAGTTTCTCTTGTGTTTGGGCATGGTCTTGTTCAGCACGGAGTTCATCGGCTAAACGGGCAGCATCAACCATTGCTTTCTTGGCTTTCTCTTCAGAGTTCTTGGCTTCATTCAACAATTCATCAAGATCGGAATGGAGAGTTTGTAATTCAGTCTCCAATTTCCTCTTGGCAGCAGATAAGGATGAATTTTGGGCACCTAAGTCGTTCAATTGTTCATGGGCATCACCAAGTTCTTGTTCAGCTTGACGACGAGCACGGTCAGCTTGTTCTAAGAGGGTGCGGCTTTCTTCTAATTCGTTCTGTAAGGCATTGGCACGACGTTCAGAAATACCAAGTTGTTCACGGGCTTCATCACGGGCACGTTGTTCTTCTTCTAAGGCAGTTTGTGTGTCTTTCAATTGTTGTTGGTAACGTTTGATGGTCTTTTGGGCTTCAGCATTAGCCTAAATTGATTATAGAATAACAATATTATTTATATCAAGTAGATAATGAAATTAAAATTGCTTACTTTGTTAGCATGGTCCAAAGCAATTTCGAGTTCGTTAATATCGGCTTCGAGTTTCTTCTTCATGCGAAGTGCCTCAGCTTTGCCTTTGGCTTCAGCCTCGAGGGAAGCTTGCATGGAATCGAGAGCCCGTTGGTGATTCTTGCGAGTGTTTTCGAATTCCTCTTCTTTCTCTTGGATACGACGATCGATTTCTTGGCGTACTTGAGACAATTCCAATTGGCTACGTAATACTTTGTTTTCTTCTTGTTCCAAAGCGGCTTCAGCTTCTTCCAAAGCAGCTTGTAACTCATCCTTTTCGGCTTCCAATCGTTTTCTGGCCTTTTCAATTTCATGAATGTTACGACCACCTTCACCGATTTGGTCGAGTAAATCTTTAACTTCATCAGCCAAATTCTTATTTTCACGACGGACAGCTTCCAATTGTTCTTGTCCTTCTTCATAAGCACCCTTAAGTCTGAACAATTCAGTTGAGTAGTTGCGGCATTCTTTCTGACTTGCGTCCAATTCAGCAGCCAAATCGTCAACTTTGAGTTTCCATTCACTAATGATCTTGTCGAAGGCCTTTTGTTTCTTCTCAGCAGCATTAGCAATAGCATTGGCACGGTCGACTTCCAATTGAAGATCTTCAACTTCAGTAGCCAATCGTTGTTTGGTCTTCTCCAATGCAACAACTTTTTGGTTGAGTGATTCGATTGTTTCTTCAGCTTCAGCCAAACGTGCTTGTAATTTCCTCTTGGCTTCTTCAAGTTCTTCAGAACGGGCAACACCTTCTGATTCGTATTTCTGGCGCCATAATTGGGCTTCAGCATTAGATTTGCTCAATTGACGTTGAATATCGGCCTTAGCTTCGGCTTCTTCTTCAACTTGTTCACGGATATTGTCCAAATCGTGCTCCAAATTGCGGAATTTGCCCAAGAGTGTGGCACGTTCACGGGCTTCTTCATCGGCCAAGCGTTTAGTATCTTCTAATTGTGTTGTCAATGATACCTTGATCTTGCTAAGTTGGGAAACTTGTGATTCGGCTTCTTCTAATTGACGGAGTAAGTCAGAATTTTCAATTGAGAGTTTCTTCTTGGCAGCATCAAAGTCGTTGAGGGTGCGATTGGTTTCATCGAGTTTGCCTTGGACGTCGTTCAATTGTTGTTGTAATTGTTTTGAGACTTTTTCGACGGCAGCCTAAATCGAATCAACGCTTCATTAATCTAATAGACTTTTAGAAGGAATTAAAAAAATAACACTTAATGTTAGAATTGGGAGTTGAGAAAGTTAGCTGTTTTGTATATTGAGCTGGAAAGTTTTGTAGAATTATGGGAAAATTCAACGAAAATAAGCTGAAAAAGCCTTTTTTTTGCATATATAAAGCGCGCTCCACTCAGCTATTTATTGTACCTTTTCATTAGCCAAATGATCAACGGAGGCACGGAGGTCGTTAAGTTCACTGAAGTATGAGGCCTTTTCTTTTTCAGCCCTATAGGTTAAAAACAAATTCGGATTGATAACAATAACAACAGACAAAATACAATAAACAATAACAACAAAGGGCTAGTGCAGGTAGAACCGGGGGACAGACAAAAATATCGACAGTGTCCCAAAAATACCTTCTCACGACCAACTTGTTCCACTGCACTGCGTGTTGTTTGTAATTCAGCATAAATGCTAGCACGATCTCTTTCTGCCCTAAGTTTAATAATTTCAAAATTTAAATTATACCCAAAAATATAGTAATAGAAAAAAAAATTACACCCCATTTAAAGATTTACTTACTTCGCTTTAAGTTTGTTGAGTTGATCGATTTGTTCACCCATTTCTGAGACAGCATCGTTGTGTTTCTTCCTCAAATTAGCCAATGTACTTTCGTGTTGAATGTTAGCCTCTTCCAAATCGCGTCTAAGTTTAGCCAATTCAGCTTCACGTTTCTTGTTGAGCTCGATTTGTGCGGATGTTGCACCACCAGCTTCCTCCAAACGTTCACCCAATTCTTCCAATTCTCTTGCCAAATCTGCACGTTGTTTCTCGGCTTTAGCACGGGCTTGACGTTCAGCTTCAACTTCCTCTTCCAATTCCTCAATGCGTGCTTGTAATTCTTTGATTTGTTTTTGAAGTTTACCAACAACGGATTGTTCATCTTCTAATTTGGCAGTCAATGATGAGATCTCTTTGTCTTTACGTTGGATTGTTTGTTCTAATTCTTTCTTGTTACGTTCCAAATCAGCAACAGCTTCTTGTGTCAATTTCAAATCACCTTCAACTTTACGTTTAGCCTTCTCAACATCACCGCGCAATTTCTTTTCACGTTCCAATGAATCTTCCAATTCATCGAGGGTTTGTTCCAATTTGGCTTTAACTTTGTTCAAATGGTTAACTTTATCTTCGGCGGCTTGTAGTTCTTCAGCAATCTTCTGATTGTTTTCACCGGATAATTTCTTTTCTTTGTTCAATTTGTTGATTAATTCGTCTTGATGGGCGATTTCATCATTCAAATTGCGGATTTGGTGGTCTTTGGTGGCTTTGTCTTGTTCAGATTTTTGTAAATTCAATTCAAGATCTTCAATGTCTTTCTTGTATCCGGAAATTTCTTGTTCTAATTTCTTTTTCTGTTGCATCAATTGATTGCGAGCATCCTCTTCTTGACTGAGGCGATCTTGCGTTTCCTAATTTGTAAACGGGAATTTAATATGACCTGTTTTTCTTTAAATCTCTGGATTATATCCAGAGATTGTATCTTACGTGGTATTTATTCGAGAAATTCGCAAATTAATAGTCTTGAATCATTGCCAAATTTCGCTATAGTATTGGATTACTCATGAAAGTGGGTAATCTAGATGGTTACAACATTGGCAAAGGTGAAAGTTGTTTTTTTCTTTCGTCCAGAAAGAAGGGTAATTTAGAAAGAATTATGGATTGGCAGATGTGCAAAAATAAACTTGGTAAATTTAAGAAAATTCTAATAATAAGAATCCGATATAAATTTAGTATGATGGAAAATAAACGTTTCAGAGGTATCCAAACAATTTACATCATGAAATCAAAGAAGTATTTATACTTGTGTAGGTTTTTTTAAATATAAACAGATCATATTTTAATATTTTTAAATAAACCATTTCTCGAATAAACTGATACTAAATTTAAATCAATTATAAAGAAATCGTCTACTTACAGATAATTGTAATTCAAGATCGCTCTTTTGGGCTTGCAATTTGTTTGCACGTTCTTGGACTTCAGAAAGTGTGCCCTTTTCGCCTTCCAAATTAGCCAACAAGTCGGTCTTCTCGGCCAATAATTTCGCATACAAGCCTTCGAGTTCTTTCTTGGCTTTAGCTTCACGTTCATAAGCCTCTTGGGCTTTGGCGGCTTTCTCTTCCAATTTCTGTAAAATTTCCTTCTTGTTAGGACAATTGTAATCGATATCAACCATTTTATTTTTCGTTTATTCAACAAGTAAAAACCGAAAAAATTTTAAAAATCGTTCGCGAAAATTTCAAATGAAAATCAAAAAGTCGTTAATCGTTTATCGATTCGAATTAACCGAAGAACTCAGCAATGTTCGTGATTTGTGCACAGCACCGTGTCCAGTTCAAGACTAGAGGATTTCTAGTCAATCTCGGAAAAATTCGGTGCGGAAAAATTAGAACACACGTAGGCATATTTGATGATTCGCGTTGATGGATATTAAAAAAAACTCGATGTTTCATCCCGATGATGATTATGATGATGTTGACAGCCCGATAAAGTCCGTCGAAACGAAAATAGAACGAATGAAATATTTAGAGCATCAGGTGAGATTTCGACTTTCTCCTGTTTTTCTCTCATTTTTCATTCGCTATAGAAACTATCGAAAAATAGAAGCAATGACTTACGGCAATCTCATCCTCGATACGGGTGACGTTGAGTAATGGTTTGACTTTCTGCCACAATTTGTACCATGGCCATGTACGCAATTTGAGGTATTTGCGCAAGTTCCTTTGGCACACTTGTAAAGCCAAACGTTGTTCTTGCAATTTCTTGAATTCCTTTCTGGATAAGTAACCACGGACCCAAGATTGCATCCAGGTGACGATTTTGCTGAGACGTTCATCACGTAATTCTTCCATTTGACCCAAGACACCGGCACGGAAGAAGACCTAAAGGCACACCAAAGGCGGTCAAAAATTTTGACCAGCATCTAGATAGGGAGACATAAAACACAACAAAGGCGAAGCAAAGTGAATTGTTGGATTATTGCTATGAAGCTTTAATATTAAAATCAAAATAATAGCTTGGTAATTTTGGATTAATTACGACAATTGCATTTGTGTTTTTTTGTTTTTGATAATGTACCTTAGTTTTACCAAGCCGGAATTGTTCTTGATCTAAATTGATAGCTTCCAAAATAACCTGGGAAGCCTTTTGGGGTGGCATATCGGATTTAACTTGCTGTGCTGCCAGAATTTTGTATCTGTTTCACATGCAAGAATTAGTAAATTTGGAAAATTAAGACGATTGACAGTCTCTTTTGACAATCGCGTAAATATTGGGGTCTTTGGAAAGACAAACACAAGAAAAAAACAAAAAAGAGAAGTGCAGTTTCTTTTGCAGCATCTCTTAACAACAAAAATTGAACAAATCACAGTTTCTTTCGTGACTTTAATTTATGACCGCTAGTACCTATGAGCGGCTTAAACAATTTTTTTTTTCTTAAACGTTAACTAAATTATTATTGACATGCCTTAGTGTGACCTAAGCGATAATTCTCAGTATCAAGATTGGTAGCCTCCAGAATTAATTGGGCACATTTCTTTGGATCGGACTCTTTGGTGACAGCACCCGGATTCAAAATCTTGTAACTACACAAGGTTCACAAATAATTTTTTTCTTACAAAACACATTTTGAAGAAAAATGGGCAATTACAGGAAACAAAAATTCTACAAATAAGGGGATACATATGACATATTAAAAAAATAGACCCTATCAAAATAGGTTTGTATGTCATGCAAAGACATTGGCACAAGTGGAACTACGGGAATTCAACCCTTGCCTTTGTATGCCCAACACGGTAACTATCAGCATCTAAACCTATCTCCTCTAAACATTTCCTACATGCTTCTTTTGGATCGGGCTCTGCGGCCATTGTTGCCGGTGCTAAGATCATGTAACTATACCACAATAAAATTTAACCCTCCATATTTATTTATCAAAGTAATTTGTAATAAAATGATAGATTGGAAAATTTGTATCTTACCGGAGTTTGAAATCAGGGTAGACCATCCTGTTGGGGAAACCTTTACGACAAATACGGATACCTTCAAGTACACCGTTACATGTCAATTGGTGCATTACAAGATGTGAATCAATGACACCAGGTTGTTTCAATTCGTTTGGAATGATACAACGGACGAAGTGAGGTTGAGTTGATCTCAATGTTGTCATCAAGTTGTTCAATTGTTCCTACATTTGTTCAAAAATCATTATCAAAAATCTAAATATTTTGCAAATTTAAGCATAAAAAACATTAGTGTTAGTCGTTTTAATTAAAACAAAAATGCTCAAGCTGATATTTGTGGAAATGAAGCAATTTTAGTCTATCTAAAACCGTTAAATTGTTAACAATAAATCAATAATGGCAAAAATTGATCTCCTTATTGGTGATTATGACTTTGCTACGACATTCAACTCCATTCAGTGGAAGATGTCTGTGTAGATTTGAGACGAGAACAGTGATTAAAGTGCATTTCTATTCCTAGAGAAATGTAGAAATCTGTCGTGCATACAGTGTTTTGACACGAATTTGATAAACATTTATCCATTCCTTGGAAAATGTTAAAATTTAAAATTCATAATTCAAAAATGTGACAAAATTTTGATCTAAAACGTTTATAAACCTACCCTGTAGGCAGAAGATACAGTAGCAAAACCACCTCCCTTCTTACCACGACCTATTCAAAGAGAAAAACAGAAAAAAGGCCAAAATGGCAACATTTAAGCATTTACAACAATTTTGCATAAATAAAAACGAATCCGGGGAAGTTTCGATAGTGATAAGGAAAGGAATCTCAGCTCAGCGTCTCAATAAGAGCAGAGACAATAAGGTATTTACCCTGTATAAACTGGATACAGTCTGGAAGGCAGAACCCTTGGGTCTCTTGCCACCTAAATTTCAAATTTACAAAATTTTTAACCGAACAAAAAAAAATGGATGGGGATTTGTTTTGGGCAAGGATGAAAATGGTGATTTTACCTTTGCCACCGGCATCAGGAGCACCTGATTGACCTGGATGGTCAGCGAAGATCTCTATTACCAATTTGTTGGTACCCTTTTTGAACAAATCGACAACAGTGTCGTTCAATGGATCCTTGTTCTTTTCTAACCAACCAGTAATGTTGTATGGGACCTAATCAAAAACAAATTTTATCTTTTGCTCACATTATAGCGCCTTTTCAAAACCTACATTGCCGGCATAGTGACCAATAGCAAAGTGGGCGGCTTGTTGGCCTGGTTTTGGTGGTTTTGGTTTCAAGAAGTTTGGTGATTTGCCCAAATGGTTGGCGTTCAATTTTTCTTCAAAGGTCTTATCGGTAGCTTTCGGGAACATAGATTCTTCTTCAAGAATTGATAAGATACCCATAGGCTAATTAGAAGAATTAAAAGTTAGTCTCCTAATTAATTATGAAGTGGTAAATATTATTGATTTTTGCACAATAAGCCGCCTACCTGTTTCCATTTGGTGCAACTGTGCATATACTAAAACCTGTGCAATTTTCGTGAAGTGTGCATTTTTTGCTTTGGACAAATTAAGTTTACCTTTTCGATTAAATCAATGCACGGTTGTAAGTCCATGCCGAAATCAATAAATGTCCATTTCAGGCATTCCCTTTCATACTCCTCTTGTTCAAGTATGAACATGTGGTGATTGTAAAATTGTTGTAATTTCTCATTTGCATAGTTTATGCACAGTTGATTGAAGCTATTAAACTGCAATTTCGTTAGTAGACACAAATTAAAACAAAAAAACTATAGACGGCCCTGAATTTTGAAGGCTTTATTTTGATTAGGATTAGTTAAGCTGAAGAAATTTTGGATAAATGAAAGCGTTCTAAATGTTCTTTTCGATTTTTGAAGATTTTGCTCTTCTTCCCGTTTCCAGGTGATCATCGTCGACAATTAATTACCTTTTCAATTAAATCAATACAGGCTACCAAGTCCATGCCAAAATCAATAAACGACCATTCAATACCTTCCCTTTGGTATTCTTCTTGTTCAAGTACAAACATGTGGTGGTTAAAGAATTGTTGCAATTTCTCATTAGTGAAATTGATACAAAGCTGTTCGAAACTGTTCAACTGTGTTTTCGGGATGACATAAAAAGGGATAGGAAGAGAACAACAACAGAAAAAAAAGTACAAATTAACACAAACTACTGAAATTTTGCAATTTTTCACCGTTGTATGGGTGTAATCGCAACAACACTACTAAAACAACAAATAGTAACAAAATTCGGCGGCATTAAAATCAAAATCAAACTCCCGTTGTTCATTTTGTAATGCCTGTTTCCAAATTACCTTTTCAATCAATTCAATACAGGCCAACAGGTCCATACCGAAATCGATAAAGGTCCATTCGATACCTTCAGCTTTATATTCTTCTTGTTCAAGTACAAACATGTGGTGGTTAAAGAATTGTTGCAATTTCTCATTGGTAAAGTTAATACAGAGTTGTTCAAAACCGTTGAACTACATATACAAGACAAGAATTCGACAATTATACATAAAAATTTAGACGAACAAAAACAACCATACCACAACAAATCGTGCGTCAAAAGCAAACAAAAATAAAATAAAACAATTTTGGACTAAAAGCAAAAGAAGCAAACCTTTTCAATTAACTCAATGCAAGCTAAGAGATCCATTCCAAAATCAATGAATGACCATTGAATGCCCTCTCTAGCGTATTCTTCTTGTTCAAGTACGAACATGTGATGGTTGAAGAATTGCTGAAGCTTCTCATTAGTGAAATTAATGCAAAGCTGCTCAAAGCCGTTATACTATAATGGAGCAAAAAAAAAGAAAAAAAAGCGATTAAATGCACCTATTTTCCACCGTTTCTATGGAGGTTTGTAACAGTAGTAGCACTATATTTTGTACAAAAATGTCAAGTGTGTTGTGATTCACCCTTAATATAAATATTTTTAATTCTATTCGAACAAACTATAAGAAAAAAGAACTTACGTCGAAGATTTCAAAACCAGCAATATCTAATACACCAATGAAGTGTTGTCGTTTTTGTTTTGTATCTAAAGTTTCATTACATCTCTTAACTAAATATTTGAATAATCTGTCGAACATAGCCTTTGATAAGGCACCAACTGAGTATGTGACTTGGGTGACGTTACGACCTTGGGTTACGAATTCATTACCGACTTTGATTCTTGGTTTGCACAAAGCAGTGTAGAGAGCCTGGGCCTCAACACCCAATAGTTTACTAACACGTTCACCCTCCTGTTCGGTAACAAAATTGCCATTAGAAGTCCATTTGGAGGAGATGGCAAAAATGGCCAAAATTTGCCAAAAAGAAAACTCACCTCAGTACCATCGGCTTCAGCCTGTTCTTCACGACCTCTTTGTTTGAATTTCATACAACCCATGTGCATTACAGCAGCAGTAATCTTGTAGATGTTATCTTTATCTTCTTGGGTGAAGCCCAAAACATCGAAGGCTTGCTATATTTTTTGAAGGGAAGGAAATATAAAAAAATATATTAGAATAGAGTAATTTGGTGAGATGACGCCGATATATACAGCTGAAGGACTTACCAACGGTAAAACAAAAAGAAAAGTTAGTCAAAAATTTTGTCAAGTCATGTAAACGACACAGAGAGGACGTACACTGTTTTTTTTTTCAATTTGAGTACAAATTACTCACATCAGTCAATAAAAGTTCCTCTCCGTCATCAACATTAGGTATTGTCACTTTACCCTGGGCGATGAAGATGTATGTGTGAATATCTTGCATAAGCAAACATTGTTCTAAAGAAGCATAATCAAAATATTAAAAATGCAGTATAGCAAAAGATCATTATTTTTCATTGTTTCTTTCTTTGATGATTATTTACAAGTGTGAGATGTCTAGAAGCAGAAGAGCTGTTGATGGTGTACCCAGGGTGAAGACAAATACACAACATGAAGTCCAAAGTCAACGTCGAAGCAATAAAACCAATCATCAGGGAGCGGGCGATGCCTGGCCAATTTTTCTCTAGAGTTTTGGTAATTTTGCTCTCAATCATTTTGGAATTTTTTATTGAAAACGCACGCTCCCTGAAACTTCAGGGCTTACAATCCGAGTGCTTACATCCGTAATTTCACCTTCTAAACTATCGTTGACACCTGGTATTCGAGTTTTACCATAACAAATGTACGGGTAGTCCGATACGCGGTTACTTAATAAACACAATTCTATAAAAATTCGAATTAGATATTGTCTCTGATTGTTAAAATTTTAAAAGAGAAAGATGTCCAGGCATCGTTGCTCCGTCTATAAAACTTTCTTTCAAGAAAAACAAATGTTAGAATTAATTACACGAACAAAACATACAAACAGAGAAACGAAAAAAGGAATGAAGGAGCTCCTCTATAGGACTTACATCGGTGATTTGAAGTTCTTCACCATCATCTACATGAGGGATTGTCGTTTTAACCCTGACTGACGAAGTAGTAGTCAGTGATGTTGTTAGAGAGTAAACATTTGTCTGAGGAGGTTACAAAAACAGAACAAAAGGGTCAACTATTAGTAATCAAATTGTGCTGTAAATCGAAATAATTTCGAAAGGGTTTGTGTGTATAAAAAATAGGGGACGATTGGGGGCTAACTACAACAAGATACTAGGCGAGCCAGTCATAATTGCTCATCAGCTACAGAGTTCCATCAAATAACTACCACAAAATAAGGGTTGATATACGAAAATTACTTGATTTTAATCAAATCAACAGCCCCTTCTACCCACTTACATCCGTTAATTGTGATTCCTCTCCATCATCAACATTCGGAATTGTAATTTTGCCTTGCGATACGTTGTAATAATCATGAATGTTGTTCGATAATAAACAGATCTCTAAGTGTATTACAAAAATAAAATAATTATATGGACAAATTGTGTTGGTAATAAAAAAGTTTGGGCAAAAATTGTCCAAACAATTAGCAAAAATTTTGCCCAACTATCAACAATCAAAAGGCCAAATCAAAGTGCCCAAATAATTGGCAAAAATTTTGCTCAATCTATTTGCAAATTTTTATCAAATTTCCAGTAAAATCGAAAATTACCCTTCAATCCTGATACAGCACCAGACATCATCTGGTAGAAGATATGGTAAGAACGTTCCAATGGTTGTTGAGAGATGACACGGGCCTTTTCAAGCAGATCTATTAAAAAAAAAAACAATCCATTAAGCAAAACCTAATCAAAATATGATTTTAAACTTACATGTTTCAATATCAGCACCGGCCAATTTACCAGTTGGGCCGAAGTGAATACGGATGAATTTACCCTAAATATTGATATTGATAAGTAATAAGCCTCTTATCATTTGTAATTTAAGACTTACGAAACGTGAAGAGTTGTCATTACGCACAGTCTTGGCGTTACCAAAAGCTTCAAGTACCGGGTTAGTTTGGACGACTTGATCTTCCAAGTTACCCTTCTTGCTTTGCTCTTCAGTTGGTTTTTTAGATGAAGCACCGACCGTTGCGAAGTAGGCAATTACCTTTTTCGTGTTTTCAGTTTTACCGGCACCAGACTCACCACTAGTTTACAGAAAGAAAAATTCAATAAGCATTCAATGGCGTGTTTTTATAGAATTTTGGCAAACTTACGTAATCAACATAGATTGATTCTCATGGTCTGTTTAATGGAGAAAGAATAATAGAATTAATTTTTGATCATTCTATAAGTTTGTTTTTAACTTACTGGTTAACATGTTAACATAGGCACCATCAGAAATGGCGAAAATATGAGGAGGTACCTCATTACGCCTTTTACCACGGTATAATTTTGCACAACGGTTTGTGTAGACAGGGAAGCGTTTGTAAGGGTTGATAGCGACACAGAACAAGCCAGAGTAAGTCTGAAATTTATACCAATACGGATTAAAATTACAGTCATTAGCTTTATAGAAAGACAAACACAACAAACACAAAAACCCAGACAATTCTTTGCTGGGTAATACTTAAAACTTGAGGGTTGGAAAACTAAAAAATAGGACCAAACACGTTTCTAGTGCTGGTAAATATTTTGATTAAAGTACCAGTGATATTAGTGGTACTTTAACCAAAACTTTTAGCGATGTCTAAAGTAATACAAATTGAACCAAGCGTGTCCTTTTGTTGGTTCCACGTACTATTTGTAGTACTTAATAGTTCTAAAGCAAAGCACAAAAATCCCGACAATTTTGCTGGTAATACTCAAGATTTATGTATACATAAAAAGGGTAAAGGGTCAACAATTAAAAAATGAACCAAACACGTTTCTAGTGCCGGTAGTTGTTTTGCAAAAAGTACCAGTGATGCTTTAATCAAAACATTTAGGGATTTCTAAAGTAAAACAATGATACAAGCGTGTCCTTTTGTTCCATGTACCATTCGAAGTACTTAAGGGCTCTAAAGGTTCTAGGGTTAATATGACCAACTATGTTTCTAATGTTGGTTTTTTGTTGTCTATCAGGAATTTGGGTAATTGCATCCATAAAAATTGACCAAACATGTCTCTGTTTGTTGGTTGGAAAATTCTTTTCTACACACACACGTCTGAGACATGTTTCGACAAACTTACATAGATAAGTTTTGCATAATATCTTTGTTTCAAATTGTGCAAAACAGAGGCATCATTAAGATATGTCAAATTGGACATATCCTCGCATTTCTCATATTTAGGTGGATTGACCTGGCTGACTTGTTCCTTTTTGAAGTTCTTCTCCTATATTCGCCCGGATGGGCAAGGGAAAAAACGAAAATTAATAAAAGTCTCAAAACAAACTTACATAAATCAAATTCGCATAATATCGTTGTCGTAAATTGTGCAAAACAGCAGCTTCATTCAAATAAGTTAAATCGGCCATATCTTCGACTTTCTCATATTTTGGCGGATTGACTTGGTGGACATGCTCCTTTTTGAATTGCTTCTCCTATTCTCAGTCAACAATAAAAATTAGTACAAGTTTCATTTAAAATATATAAAAATGATTTCTTTTCCTTTTGGTTCTTTGATTGCTGAAAATTATTTTAGAATTGTTTGAAAATAATGAAATTACCTCTCCACCCGGTATACCGACAGTAACGAGATCGCCTTTAGTACCGCGGATTTCACCAAGTACGAAACCTTCTTTCTCATCTGGCACCCAACAGGATTTCTTGGCGTCGTAGGGCTTTGTTTGATCGATACGTTTTTGTTCTAATGATACGAACAAGTATGGGGTTGGATCGGGATCCTCACCCTCCTGTTGTACTGGTTTAGGCATCTTTAATAGATTCTTCTATTGGGGCTACTGAGACACGTAATACAGCCCTAGAGCCTTCCTAAATCAAACAAAAATACCACAATTACAATCAAAATAGCTACAGTGTTGACGCAATGAATATTGAAGACAGGCCACAAGGTAGTTCTTTTGAAGGGTAGCAGAATTCCAAATTACTTTTTTTAGTGAAAGAAAAATGCATCAAAATTGTTGCATAATTGATAAGGTGGTTTAAAAAAATTGGTCCAATGTTCGAAAAAGTGGGTACTCTAGAAAATAGTACCACGTATTGTCAAAAGTGGTATCAATCCTTTTGCTCTATTTTGGTGAATATTTGTAATCCAATGAAGGAAATGATGCTTTTTGGAACTTGCCCAAAATTTCATTCAATTTTTTATGTAATCATATTGTTTTTTTTTATGTGTGAATTGAAATTTAGTAACAATCGAAACGGAAACGTGCATTGCTGACGCCCTGATTCAAATAAAAATAGATTTGAGGCGTCCATAGCATCCCAGTCGACCATGTAAGGTGTGACAGCTAATTTAAAATATGCAATATGGCCGCCACATGTTTCCACTCGTATACACGTATACACATATAGCCACATACACAAAAATAAACCACGTGGTGGTAGTGGTGATTACGTAAACAGTTGCAAGTTAGATGATTGAGACAAGCAAGAGAGGGGTAGGGTGTGGGGGGGTTGGATGTTTTAGAAATTTTTGGAAGTTCTAGTGCCATACTAGCACTTGTTAGATAAACTTATCAATGTTTTAAATTATTCCACAAACCACTAGATTTGTTTATTAAAAGTCCTCCACTGGAGTATTGCAGGCGCTAGTATGACACTATTTTTACCCTTCCTGAGGCGCAAAAAATTCACACACAAAATGCACAACACTGTTCTTCTGTGTCGATTAGAGAAAAAAAAATTGTGTAAAAGAACCACTTGTGGCACAGTCTTTTCTATGAAAATTATTAACGCAGAAGTGGAAAAAATTGTATTGCACTAAAGATAGAATGATATAGAAAAAAAACAAAAAAAAAACAAAAAGTTTAGAACAAAGCACTGTCCCTAGGAGCTTGTTTAACACTTACGTTCGAAAGGCGTTCTGGACGAGGAAATGTTCGCGACACAAGATATAAATGTGGGCAACCAGATCCTGAAATATATCGAGCTACCCAATTGGCCACCAATATCGACCAATCACCAATCCTGTTAAATCTTGGTCAGGTCTACCATTTTAGGCACGGGGTGTCAGGATATTGGCCAGTACTGGAAAGCTCGAAAATAGTGTTAGAAAAAGATGACGCCAAGTAGAGAAGAAAGAAAGAGTGAGAGAGTAGAGCGATTTTTCAGCTATAATCAGCGCGCACGTTTTTCAAGATTAGACACTACTATACATCCAACAAAGAGAGATATAGTTAGAATTCTCAACGGTATTGTAGTGGGGGCGATTTGAATTAGAAAATTGGCCAGGGTACGTTCACCTAATAATTTCAGCCAGTTGTAGAGAGGAAAACGACGAGGATCTGTGTAAAGCTGAAAGAATTTGGTACATTTTTTTTTCTAACATTTTCACGAAACAATCAAGGTCACGCCTAAATAGATCCAATCAAAAATTGATTCTTTTCATTTCCCCTAGAGAACTCTTCGATGATCATTGCAATATTGTTGGTATTTTTGGAAAGATGGAATGGAGACATTCCCAAAAATAGATCAGTGTTGAATTCTTTTACAGAACTGGGTCAGGAGGACTCGGTGATTGTCACCAAAACAATGATGTAAATTTTTGGTCAACAAACGGGAAAAATCGAAGAGTATTTTTGGATAATTTAGACTACTCCAAATTTGATCAAAAACAAGATTAGCTAAGGTAATCCATTTTGATTAATGCGAATTTAATTGAACTAATTAATAGAAGATTTAAGACTCATGTAATCATTTAGATTAATCAAAAATAAATACAATGTTGGCAAATTACAAAAAACCTTTCTCTTACTCTCGATCTCCCTCTCTCTTATTCAAATAGAATTTAATACTGGACAAAATTGTAGTAAGATTAAATTTGGATCATGTCCATAGCAATTATCGTTTCGCGGCAAGAAAATAGTTTGGCTCTAGATAAAGATTCAATTATTCGATTCTGGACATTTCAATCTCAATAGAAAGACGATTTTTGGCCCAATCATTATTTCCTCAAGAAATGCCCAAAAAAAAATCTAAATTCATGGTGTCGTTTAGAGCTCAGAATCAATTTTGGCATCATGACTCCTATCAAAAATGATACAGCATTGCCAAAACTAATCGAAGATAATCAGCATCACCTAATGTTCCATTAATCTTCCCAAAGATGAACTGTTTGGGGTAAAGGAACTATGTCTTGATCGGACGATAATGCGGCTTTTTGACAAATTATAAAATTACGTTTTTGGCTACTTGAGGCGGTCAACATTTTTTTTTTGAACGTCTTTTGGGGTTCAGATACTTTTGAGAAAGGATGCTGAGCTAAATTTGAATGAATTTATTTAGAAAACGGAGCAAAAATCTCTACAATTGGTGAATTGTTGATGCCCAAAAATTACCCCAACAATCAAATAAAAATCAGTAGGGTTGTTTTTCTCTATCGTCTAAGGGTATATGGAAGCATGGTTTTAAAGTAGTTAAAAATTATAAGGCTCAGATACTCCTCCCTAGCTTCTACCATTTGAATAGTTTTTGTAGTGAAGAGAGCTGCAAATTTGAATGGATTTACGTCAAAAATGAAGGAAAAATCTCCACCATTGGTACACTGTTGGTGCCCAAAAAAACAAAAATTACCCCAACAAGCAAATAAAACTCAGTAGAGTTTTTTCTCTATCGTCTAAGGATATATGGAAGAATGGTTTTGAAGTAGTTAAAAACTATAAGGCTCAGATGCACTCCTCTCTAGCTTCTACCATTTGAGTAGAACTTTTAGAGGGAAGAGAGCTGCAAATTTGAATGGATTTATATCAGAAACGGAACAAAAATCCCTACAATTGGTAACTGTTGATACCCAAAAAGGCAAAAATTACCCCAACAATCAAATAAAAGTCAGTAGAGTTTTTTCTCTATCGTCTAAGGATATATGGGAGAATGGTTTTGAAGTAGTTAAAAAACTGTAAGGCTTCTCTCTAGTTTTTACCATTTGAATAGAGCTTTTAGAGTAAAGAGAGCTGCAAATTTGAATAGATTTACTTCAAAAACGAACCAAAAATCTCGACAATTGGTGAACTGTTGATGCTCAAAAAGGCAAAAATTACTCCAACAATCAAATAAAAGTCAGTAAAGTTTTTTTTCTCTATTGTCTAACGATATATGGCAGCATGATTTTAAAGTAGTTAAAAATTGTAAGGCTCCTCCCTAGTTTCCACCATTCGAATAGAGTTTTAGAGTGAAGAGAGCTGCAAATTTGAATAGATTTACTTCAAAAACGAAGCAAAGTAAATTGTTTGATGCCCAAAAAGGCAAAAATTAACCAACAAAAAATTTAACAAACTGATAGTTTTTTCTTGATCGTTTGAAGATATATAGGAGCTAAAAAGTCGTATAATGTTAAATTTTATGTCTACCATTTGAATAGCTTTTTGGAGTAAAAAGAGCTGCAAATTTGAATGGATTTACTTCAAAAACGGAGCAAAAATCTCGACAATTGGTGAACTGTTGATGCCCAAAAAGGCAAAAATTACCCCAACAATCAAATAAAACTCACTAGAGTTTTTTTCTCTAGCGTCTAAGAATATATGGCAGCATGATTTTGAAGTAATTAAAAATTGTAAGGCTCAGATGCACTCCTCTCTAGCTTCTACCATTTGAATAGAGTTTTTGGAGTGAAGAGAGCTGCAAATTTGAATGGATTTACTTCAAAAACGAAGCAAAAATCTCTAAAATTGGTGAACTGTTGATGCCCAAAAAGGCAAAAATTACTCCAACAATCAAATAAAACTCAGTAGAGTTTTTTCTCGATCGCCTAACGATATATGGCAGTATGATTTTAAAGTAGTTAAAAATTGTAAAGCTCCTCCCTAGTTTCCACCATTTGAACAGAGCTTTTGTGGTAAAGAGAGCTGCAAATTTAAATAGACTTACTTCAAAAATTAAGTGAATTGAAGCCCAAAAAAGCAAAAATTAACCCAAAAATTAAACAAATTGATTTTTTTCTTGATCGTTTGAGGGTATAAAGGAGCTAAAAAGTCGTATGTTAAAAATGCCCTGCGAGTATCGCAAAATTTTGTGCTGTACACTGTGAATAGTTTAGTGTAACTCCACCACCTCAGATAATAATAAATACCTTTATTAGCTCCTTGCGTTGCTTACGTACTCGTTATTTTAGCCGGAAATAGCCACAATCATTCGATGTAATACAATTTTATTTTTATAGAACTTGGTACTATCAATCGAATCAATTTTTTTGGCACTTCTGCATCATCATTTCTCGCTTCTCGCTTTTTCTTCCAAATCAAACAGAGCCAATATTGAGTTTGATTTAAGTTCTGTTCGTAGTCCTCTAAAAGATATATTTTTATAATCCGAATTTCTTTCATAAACAAGCCCAGTTTATATTTTCCAGATTTCCTGTATCAATATCGATTCTTATAGAAATCTAAAAATAAATAAAATAATTGTAGGGAAATTTTTTGGCAAACTCTAAAAGTCACTGTAAGCTTCTCGTTTGGAAATTTACAAAAAGAAAACGGTCCCTAAATTTTATTCGACTATTTTTACATTGAGTGATTTGTTTTTATGAGTAATATTGACAAATATTGCCAAGAGTTTTCGGCGATATTTACAAAATATCCACCGAATTTTCCATTGTTTATAAATGAAATCATTCTAGAGGAATTCCACGTTGGAAATTCAATTAAAAATCGAATTAAATGGAAAAAATTCGGAATAAATTCAATGACCGTGAATATTGGCCACGATCAACATATCGACCTAATCCCCTGACTTGTACAACGAACCACAAATAGATTAACATTATTATTATCCACTATACAACTATAGAAATCCATCTATCTCTATTCAACACGCCCGAATTGGGTCAGTCTTAATCGCAAAATAGAATGATTTGTTCGACGGAGATAGCGATATTTTCGGTATTGTACAACACGACCATATTAAGTAAGGAATGTGTCAGCGTGCTAAAAAAAAGCAACCCTTTAGAACACGAAATTAACTGGAAATTGACTCGTTCTCGACAGATTTACGCCGTTTTCTAGAGATTTCCGCCAGTATTGGTTTTTATGATTGTTAAAAATAACAAATAGTTGGTCGGTTTGTAGTTGTGCCCACTCGATAAACTAGATGGGTGTTTATTAGATGAAACACTGTCGTCGCATATCTTTCAGGTTATTGGAACGGCTCTATTGCCAATCTGTGCCTCTTTCTCGCTTTAATCATCTTGATTGTTTGTTAGTTTGTAGTTTATATGTGAGTATAATAGAAGAGACACCACCACGATCTGACTCACGAGATTATATTTTCGGAACTGTGCTATTTTATTTATGTTCGACGTATAAAAATAACCAAATTAATGCTGATTTCGGGCACGATTCCGTTCTAAATCAATAATTTTGATATTTACACAAAATCCAGGATTGATTGAGGATGTCTGGAAAAGGATCAAAAACAAATAATTCGAAATCAATTAAGAAATTTACCAGGAATATCCAGAAAAAGTTAAAAAAATTCTTCTATTTTTGCTCGTTTTCCAATCATACAATATCTCTGAAACAACAATCAATCAATATAAAAGTTAAATGAAATTGAAGATAAACTCTAAATTATAAAAAATCTAAACGGAATGTATTCTACCGTACCGGCAATTGTAGTAGACACTAAAATTGACAGACGGTATATTAATTAGAAAAACAACCATAATAAACGCACCTTATACAGTTACTCTATTGAATAATATGAATAACTGTATTAAGATTACTCAATTATATACATCCCTGGCGGTTAGAAATAGGTTATTGAAATGAGTGTTTCCATTTCGAATCGCCAGTGCTTTATATTAAAATTACAAAAAAAATTAATAACAATCCATAGTGTTGATATCGTTATTGTAAGTTTTCAACATATCATCGAGTAATGAGCCTAAATCTTCAATATCATTCAACCAATTCCTTCGCATCTTGATGATATTGCCAAGATCTTGTTTGATGAACATTAAAAATTCGTTTGGTTCAACAATTTTCTTGATTTCCGGGCTACAATTAACAATCGTATTATAATCACTAGATTTATAAACATGATTCAATAAATTAATGTCTTTCGAGTTGATAATTTGTTCGATAATATCATCACTATCCATTTTTGTGGGTGTTATTGATGAATTTTGATCAATTGTTGGTGTTGTTACACCATTTTCGTATGTTGTTGTTGTTGGTGTTGTTGTAGAAGGTAGACTTAAATCGGTTTGTGTTATATTGTGTGCTTTTAACAAATCTACGAATTTTTGTGTAATTGTAACAGCCTGTTTTGTTACTTCAATATCACAATCATCGTTAATTGCTGTTAATAAAACACCTAAACAGCCGATATTGCTCAATTGTTGTAAGACTTTCTGTAGTCGTTTTTTAATTTCATTATGTGTTAATGCAACAATTTTCCGATGCTCTTTCGAGAATGTCACATCGGGAAAACGTCCATCGATCATACCTTGATTGTGTAAATGATTGATGATCACTAATTCCCAAAATAATAGAGCACGTATTTTAACCTCCCAATGTAGATCAATTGTTGATGCATGTATCATTGTATTATAAATTTCATTGAGTGTATCATTTAGAAATTGACGATTCTCATAATAGACACATAATAGTGTTGCTGCTTCAACACGTACAATACCCTCAGTCTCGTTCAATAAGATTTGGCGCATCTTCTTCTGTAAATCAACAATTAAATTAATTCTAATTCTAATTAATTGTGGTTAATTAATTACCGGTAGGTCTTGTGATTTCAATGCACTATACCAAATGTCGTCAACTTTAATCATTTCTTGTAGGCATTTTATGGCCGATGCACGTACGAAACTTTCACTATCACCAGTTGCCATCTTTAATATTAAATCGGGTAAATCAGAATCGATTAGTACTTTCTGTAACGATGGAAATTCTATTGTGAACAAACAAAAATTACTGTTAGCAAAAGTAGTAATCGGAATATTAAATACAGTAAAATCTCATTAATTTCGATTTTCGTTCAAATAAAGAAGTAGAAATGTTTAAAATAAAACCGAAATTTCTTATATTGAAGTTTTAGACTAAAAGTAGTCGATATTTTAAACTGGAATTTCGAAATTTCGGGTTAAAAGTGCTACATTTTTCGATTATAATGCACTAATAACGAATTTTTAAAATAAGGCAAAAGTCTCAATAGACTTAAAATTTTTGGGCTTATTTCAAGTGTTAACTTGTTTTATATTGGGATAAAATGATTTTTGAAATGGGACACAACTTGTAAGTCTGTAATTTTAGGTAAAAATCTAATTTTTTTTTTAAATATTTATAAAAACCATAATAGGCAGTTAGAAATTTTTTGAATAAGGAAAACTTTTAACAAAAACTCGTCAAAAAAGCGAATATTTATTGATGATTTCTCCACTAGTTGAATGCCTAGACCAATACGTGAAAAGGTCATTTCTTCTAGTCTAAAATGGGCGTTTTTTCTTTTGGAAAATTTCGAGTAAATTCTGAGTTATACAGGAAAATGTTAGAGTACCTTTATGTGTGTTTTTTTCTATATTTTCCCCTCTTATTTAGCTAATAATACCTATTTTTCAAAGGTCCAAAGTGCCCTCTATAGTAAATTAAAAACAAGAATTTTGGCTCATTTTCCAATGGATTTTAATGATCTAAACGGCATTTGAAAGAGCATTTCAAGGTGGACTATCCAATTTTTAGATATTCGGATGTGATCTAGAGTCGCAGGAGGAAATCTAAAGCATGTTTTTTTTTAAGCATTTTCTTAGTTTTTTTTATAGATTTTTCTCCATAACTTGGCTAATAAGACTTATTTTACAATGGTCCAAATTGACCTCTATAGCAAATTGAAAACAGGAATTTTGGCTTCTTTTACAACGGATTTTAATGATTTAAACGGCAGAGTCGCAGGAGGAAATGTAAAGCATGCTTTTTTTTTAGCATTTTCTTAGTTTCCAAGTTATGAGGAAAAATCTTTATAGATTTTTCCCCTGTAATTTAACTAATAACTTTTTTTTCAAAGGTCCAAACTACCTTTATAGTAAATTGAAGACAAGAATTTTGGCTTATTTTCCAACGGATTTTAATGATTTAAACGGCATTTGAAAGAGCATTTCAAGGTGGACTATCCAATTTTTGGAATATTCGGATGTAATCTAGAGTCGCAGGACGAAATTTAAAGCATGCTTTAGTTAAGTTATGGGGAAAAATCTTTATAGATTTTTCCCCATAACTTAACTAACAAGACTTATTTTACAATGCTCCAAACTGACCTCTATAGTAAATTGAAAACAGGAATTTTGCCTTATTCTCCAACGGATTTTAATGATTCAAACGACATTTGAAAGAGTATTTCAAGTTGCATCCGGTGGACTATCTGATTGTTGGAAAATTTTGGAAAAATTCTGAACTATATAGGAAAATGTTAGAGCACCTTTTGTGTGAATCTTTTTTCTTTATATTTTTCCCTCTAACGCAGCTAATAATACTTTTTTTTCAATGGTCCAAACTGATCTTTACAGTAAATTGAAAACAGGAATTTCGCCTTATTTTCCAACGGATTTTAATGATCTAAATGGCATTTAAGAGCATTTCAAGGTGCATCCGATAGACTGATTTTTAGAAAATTTCGAGAAAATGCTGAGTTATATAGGAAAATGTTAGAGCACGTTTTGTGTGTGTGTTTTTTTTTAATATTTTCCCCCATAATTTAGCTAATAATACCTATTTTTCAATGCTCCAAATTCCTTAGTAAATTGAAGACAAGAATTTTGGCTCATTTTCCAACGGATTTTAATGATCTAAACGACATTTGAAAGAGTATTTCAAGGTGCATCCGATGGACTATCTGATTTTTGTAAATTCGTATGTAATCTAGAGTTACAGAAGAAAATCTAAAGCATGTTTTTTTAGTATTTTCTTAATTTTTTATAGATTTTTCCCCATAACTTGGCCAATAATACTTATTTTTCAATGGTCCAAATTGCCCTCTATAATAAATTGAGAACAAGAATTTCGGCTCATTTTCCGACGGATTTTAATGATCTAAACGGCATTTGGAAGAGCATTTCAAGGTGGACTATCTAATTTTTGGATATTCGGATATAGTCTAGAGTTTTTGAAAGAAATCTAAAGCATATTTTTAGTATTTTTTTTAGTTTTTTTACATATTTTCCCCCATAACTTCACTAATATTGCTTATTTTCTAACGGTTCTAACACAGCGTGTAGCAAATTAAACACGCTTTCCAAATCTACAAGAAATTTTCCGATCACATCAGTAGTTTTCCGGAAAAATTTAGATTTAGATATCTTCTGCGGACCTTTACATATTGAGAAAGCTAAATTCTTTTTGGACTTTTCGACTTTATACTGTCCCAACGAATAGAATTTCACGGAGATTTTACTGTAATTTAAACCAACCCCCATATACTTACTCGTATTAGATAATTGACTAATTGTACAAACAACTTCCAAGGCACTATCTCTAACCTCCCAGGTACTATCGTGTAATTTCGCATACAATAAAGGACCCATTAAGAGCCATCGTTGAATCCGATGTATTATCAATCAATAATGCCAAATTCGGTGGCATATATTTCGCTATAGAAATTTGTACCAATTTCAACGCCTTTACAACCAACTACAATAATTAACAAATAAATAAAATCAATAAAATCAACAAATAAACAATATTACCGTACTCGGCCATGTTGGTATAGTTAGAAAATCAAACGATACACCCAATACACAAATCGTTTCGATACTATCACGCCATGTTATATTGAATTCTTCAATAAACACCGATACACCTTCGAAAAGTAACGATAGAAACGACGATTGTCGTTCGAATAACAACAATTTCTCCGGTTTATCTTTGATTGTTTGAACTGTATCGCGCAGACAATACATGAAACATTGGAAAATTGTCGCTGCACGTTCTCTCGGATAGTATTTTCGCGATTTCATTATATAAACTATAGCAAATGTGGCAATATCGAAGAGATTGTCCTGTTCGATCAACCAACGGCGCCAATTGAAACTAATACGGATGGTATTTTCGCACATAAAATTGAAGATTTTATTGAAATAAGCATCTTGCAACTCATCGGAACGTGTCTCCAATTGATTCATATTCAAATCGTAACAATATTTATAATCCATACAGAATAATGGTAGCATTTGTAGGATAATCAATTGGTTGGCAAAGGTGATCGGTTCGTTTTCTTTATTAAAACCTTTATACGGTATCTTATAGCCGATTATATTCCAATAAAACTGGCCAAAATGGCAGAATTTTATTATATTCTCATGGTTACCATATTCGATATTCGTATTGAAAATATACATGACTTTCGGTACAGTTTGGTGGACATCGAAAGGTTTCAAAGTGTTCGTTATAACATTCGTGTACATTTCCAAAAATTGGATAACGAACATTATTTTACCTAAATCGAAAGCTAGCGATTTATTGCGCGCTATTAACATATAATTAGCGATACGTTGTTCTAAACTATAATCCCTTAAAAACAATAAAACAATACGGAAATTCTTCTGTGAGAATAGCGAACTTTCCAGGAAATATTCCAGAATATTACCGATCAATTGTAAAGTTGGTGATAATCTTTGATGCATCAACTCTCCATTAATCTCCATTATATTATTATTATTACCATTAATATTACTTTCAATACAGTTTTCATTTATTGGTAGCATTATAGTACGGATGACATTCTTGCAGAAATTCTCATCTTTATCGATGCATTTCTCCAATAATTTCCCAATAAATTTCTGCCCTTCATTCGTGAATATAAATCGTATGATTTGATAATATAAAATTCAAAATATCCTGCCAATAATTGTGATTAATCATCCATTCTATACCACTATTATGTTCCAATATTGCGTTCAATAATTTTATATAATTGATACGTATTGTTGGTATAATATTTGTTTGTTGTCCAGTTTGTATAATTATATTAATCAATTTTTGATAGAAATTTAAATTATTTAAATAGATGAATTTATACTCGTTCTTCGTTATTATACTAGCTAGATTTACAGTAAATGACGCTATATTTGTTGTCGGACATAGATTATTTGTTTCCCATAGGGTTATAGCTTGAATTAACCATTCAGTAAATATTGGTAGATTGATAGCTGGATTTTCTATATCTAAAACAAAAGGTTCTAATTAATTTGTTATTGTTATTGTTATATTAAAATTTCTTTAAATAGAAATATAACAAATATGGCCTTCAATTATTATTTAAACGTATGTCTTGTATGCCTTCGTAATTTATTGCAAATACAATAAGAAAACAATGCAATTTATATAAATGTGACAGTTTCTATTTTAATACCAAAAAATTATACAGAGTGAGCCAATTAGACGTTTGAAGAGTTTTAATTGATGAAAGTTTCTGAAATTTGGTAGCCACCTGAACTACACCTGGAAAATAGTTTCATTGTTCGATCAATTCCCGGTGTATTCTACTTTCGTATTTTAAATGCAATGGTATTTTTTTTCCACATTTAGATTCTATAGTAAAAATAAAATAGATTTTGATAATAAAACCTATGGTCTAACGTTTATAGTTTTTCAGGAATTTCGACTTTTTCTGAAAATTTTAATTTTGTAGTGTTTTATTAAAAAATTCATATCTCGGAAAATATTGTTGCTAGACAATGCAAATTTGGAAATCAAATTGCTCAAACTATCTACTTTATGCTAAATTTTATAGAATTAAATTATCTTTCAGTGTTTAGCTGAAATCAGTTTTTCTTTCAGCCAATTTTCAAAACCCTATAACTTTCTTATTTTAAATAGAATGGTATTTTTCTTTCCACAGTTAGATAGAGAAAAAAAATTCTGCATCGAATCATACTAGCATTTCCTATACCTATTCTTGATAATTTTTCAGTTATTCAAGATTATCGATCTCTAATAATTTACCCCATGAAACGAAATACTAAAACATAGTAGACTTGGCGAAACAACCTTCTGTCACAATTGACATCTAAATAATTAATTCTTTTTATATTTTTTAATTTGAAAATCATAGAAGAAGTTGACAAATAATTAAATTAAAATTAATTGGATTTTCTTTTCATGTAAAATTGACTGAAATAGCTGAAAAAACATAGAAAATAATCATTGTTAACCTCAAATGTGACAGTTAATGTCATTTTGCTAAGCCTCCTATGCATTTCTTTATAAGCGAATTATTAAGTCATAGACAACTAGACATTAGTAAATTTCAGACTAGGGAGAAAACTATTGAAAATTGAAAATCTTAAATAGCTGAAAAACTATCAGCGATAGGTATAGGGAATGCTAATACAGTTCGATGCAGAATTTTTTTCTCTATCCAACCGTGTAAAGAAAAATATACCATTCCATTTAAAATAAGAAAGATATTGCGTTTTGAAAATTGGCTGAAAGAAAACTTCATTTCGGCTAAATGCTGAAAGATAATTCATTTCTGAAAAATCTGGCGTAAAGTACATAGTTTAAATTATTTGAATTCCAAATTTGGATTGTCTATCAACTATATCTTCAAACATATGAATTTTTCAATCAAACACTACAAAATCAAAATTTTCAGAAAAAGTCGAAATTCCTGAAAAACTATAAACGTTAGACCATATGTCATGTTATCAAAGTCCATTTCATTTTTATCGTAGAATCTAAATATCGAATAAAAAATATACCATTCCATTTAAAATAAGAAAATAGGGTGCACTACCACATACACCGGGGGTTGATAGAACAACGAAAATATTTTCCTAGTGTAGTTCAGGTGGAAAAACGGGTGCATACCAAATTTCAGAAACTTTCATCACTCTTTAAACGTCTAATTGGCCAACCACTTGGCTCACTCTGTATATTTCCCTATGTTTACCTATAATTTTCCCATTCGCTAACAAATATGTCTGAGATTAGTTCTATATATATTTTAAATTATATTACATTACATAAACGTACGTCTTAGATAATTATTGTTTTACTAATTGATTTCCTATGTACTTTTTAGTTTCGTTTTTGTCTATTGATTTATTTTAGTAAAGCAACTAAATTGGGGTTGGTTTTTAACTCCTCTAATTCACCCCCAAATTATATCGGTAATGATAAGAAACGAACGTAGCTCGTTGTTTGATATTTCTCGATAAAATAGATGGATTTGATACTAAAACTACGTTCGTCTTTGATTGCTTACATCCTCAATATTTCACTTATTTTATCCTCAAAGTTGTTTTCGTGAACAATGAGAGGAACGTAGTTTAGTAAAATTCACAGGAATTGATACTCAAAATGTATAAAACTACGACCTACGTTCCAATTTGCTCGCCTCGTTTTGCACGCAAATCAAGGGGTACTCTAGATATTTGTAAGATAAGCTTTTTTGATTACCCTAATTTGCATTACACCATTTACGAATTAATCGAAGACGTACGTTGTTATAATCGAATTATTATTAATCGAGTTACCAGGGCTCAATATAACCTCAATATTTTCGGTAAACAAAATACAATTGGAAATTGAATACAAACCGTGATTTTCATTTCCAGATAAATGCGTTAATAGTCGATTTAAATAGACGTCGTTCTGTATGTGGAAATCTGGTTCTAAGAATTTCTCAAATAATAATTTTATTTTCCCATTATATCGTGCTATATTCGACTCCATTTTCACTTGCCACTTCTTTTGTCTTTTTTTTGTTTGTTGTTGTTCTGTTGTTTTGGTTCGTCTCACATATCACTAGATTCTTGCAAGAATTCACAATCAATAAAATGACACGTTATTTGTTAATTTCAATTAAAAATTGCGGTTTGATAAACAAATGGAACAATTGAAAGATGTCCGCTTCTTCACACTTAAGCACGCACATATGAAATAAATGTGATATTAATGACCCTGGCAAATAGGATTTTGATTAATTTTATTTGTTTAATATCAAGAGAAAGCAAATAATTTCGATTATTTTTAAATATGATCCTTTTAAGTTTATTTTATTTTTTTTAGTGAATTATTTTCGAAAAAAAATACGAATATTTGTACAGCAAAACAATTGAAAACTCAAATGACACTATTTGACAATTGACAATCGCAGATGTCACCAAATATAAATTACGTAATTCCCATTTTGCATTTGTTTTTATCTGCCAATTGAGTTATTTTTATAATTAGAAAAAATTAAGATAATATTGATTAGATGATTTATTTATGAATTAAAAGTAACAGGCTATAAATATTATCAATTAAGCAGATTGATTTTTTATCATCGATGAAAATCCCTAAATGCTCACGTCCGGTTGATAGGTCTTGAAATATTCGCATTTCAGTTACTCATATAACGATAAATAAATTTTTAGAAATACAAAATTTCTCGCTAAAAATTGATCAGAACCAAATGTCCTTTTGAGGTCTACACTACAAATTTACCTAATTAATAAAAAAACACGCGAGATTTGAGGTTATATTTTTGACATGTAAACAAACGAGAATCGCCCGCCAATGATACCAATGTAAACATGTAAATTTTACTGTTTCTGTCTATTTGAAATTGCTAGTCCTTGGGCGATAAGGTTGGTAGATGATTCAAATTTTTTGACTAAAAATCCCAATTTGCCGACACGAAATTTTATTCAATTAGAACGCTATAAAGTCTTTCGTGGCAATTCTGGAGACGATCGAGTCCAACAACGAAAACGCCTTCAATTCATCATTCCCAACTTTATAAATCTTCTGTATTGCTGTTTTATCGCAGAAATCCCTCAATAATTCAACACCAATTTCGTCGCCTTGTATCAATTCTACTTGCGGTTTATCGCCATTATTTCCATCGATTTTCACGATTTCAACCAACAATAACTCCCGACAATTGTCATTAATACCAAATTGTTGTAGACTCTTTGTTATATTTTTCGATATTGATAAATTGAATAGAATTTCAGTATAAATTGATTTTGTAGTTAAATTTTCGGTAATAACAGCTTTGTTCGTTGCTACAATTATTTGAAATGGATCTAAAATTAATTGCGGATTAATTAGACAACATTGCAATTGACCCGTTTGCAATTGTTGTTTTAAATCACTCGTATTTGTAACATTTTTAAACAATTTCAAGTTAATTCTAGTATTTGTTGATGGATCTAAATCGATTGCAAACATTTTTTAAATATTTGATAAATTTTAGGTTAATTTTGTGAGGTTAGGACACACTCCTCGACGTTGCCAAATCTTACGCACAATCCTCCAATGTAAATTATTATTAATAAAATCATTTTTTTACTATAAAAACTAAACAAAAGTAGTCCAAATTGGCTTATAATCGCTATTAAAGTTTATGTTCTATTTTCAAATTTATTTTCGAGAAGTCTCAAATTTAAGGAAATTTGGCTAATTGTAGCTCCAATATTTTAACATAATTTTCTGCTATTTTTGTACAAAATTCAACTAATAATAAATATTTATGATCAAATTCGGTAAATTTATCGTAGTTGTTTCAAATAATTAATAATTTTGATGATATTTATTTAAAATGTGCCAATGGTTTGTGTCTAAGGTTACATCAGATTCGGGCTCGAATTCGGCGCCATTTTTAAATCGTTACGAATTGAAAAACAACCATTTCCTTATCATTAATAACCGTACATACCCTTATATTACTATCTGACCAACAGTCAGTACAATGGCCCTAATTCAGCCAGGTGTATTGTGCATAAACCAGCCAGGTGTCTGATAAAATTACATAATATCGTACTTCACCCCCATGAAATTGGAATCAGTCAAGCATAATCTGTTTTTTTTCCGACAATTTTGTGTCTCTATAATTTATTTGTTTCATTTGAAATTGAACGTGTATTGAAATAGCATCGATTTTCATAATTCCAAACTTATAATAAATTATTCAACAACTCTATAAGGGTAGTGTGTATATGGTGAAGAATAAGAGTGTTATTTTCCTTTATTATTGTTGAATTTGAAAAGATTCGATAATCTCCGTCACCCTTTCTCGACACGATCGTATCTAATCGTGACCGGGAATTTCCACCACTTTCCATTATTTATAATTTAATGATAATCAGTCTACCCTATGGGTGTCCGGTGGGACAGTTGAATCCCAGTGCGCAACCACAATCCGAATAAGAAAAAAACCATGTGACTTGGGGTGAGTTTTTGAAAATTCCCAACAATTCTCGAAAATATTCGCGACAATTTCGAATTTTCACCCAATAAGGGTTGGTTATTGTATTATTATATTATCGTTGGGTATTGTCAGGGGTGGAATGTATTGGAAGTATTCTAGCTGTTATGTTTATTAAAAAAATTCAATCTAATTTATTAGTTATCGACATAATAGGGGTGTACTGGGAATTGTAGCAGGTGTCTTATTAACGGCAAATGGGGTGATTCTAGCGATTTTCTATTCAATTAATACAATTGATAATAAAAATAATAATTGGGGGGTTGTTGATTCGTACAGTTTCTTTGTGTGCAATTGATAAGAGTGTCGCGCAATACTCGCAATCAACCCCTTTTTCATTGTTGTGTGCACCACCAACTATACGAAATTGTGGGAAAATTATTGATCCTGTTGGTGGTCACTTTACGATGACGTCACGACGGTCGAATCGACCGATTTCCATTTTATTTTCACACACATCTAACCGTGTAAAGACAATTCACCGTTTTTATCACTTATCAATTTCCATGGATTTTCCGTAATTGTGTTGTTATTGTTGTGTATAGGTAGGGTGATGATAAGAAAATTCAAATGTTACAATGTGATAGAAGTGAACGATTCCGTCCAAAAATCGTCGAATTGCTCATCAATTTAGATGCTCAATAATAAAATGCAACATGGATTTAGTTAATAATAATAATAATAATAATAGTGATAATGATATTGATAATGATAAGTCGGAAGGGATGATGGAGTATTTCCAGGAAATTCCGATAATTGCTCAAAATACAGAATTTCTGCCCGATGACGTACAAAACTGTATTGAAATTGATTCGAGTAATGTTATCAGTTTATCAGAGAATCAAATTGTTAAAATCCAATTCCAGAATGAGAATGGTATTGTTAATACCGAATATATCGTTAACGATAATCTATTAAATGTAACGAATTTGGAGACGATTAACGAGAATGTTTCCATTAATAACGACGACCAGACAACGAATTCATCGATTTTGAGTCCGCAAAGCGAAACCGACGAGACCGCCGAAACGGATTTGACAAGTCTGAATTGGTTGCACAACATCACGAACATCATGTCAGTAGCGAATCTACCGACGCCGCCGGTTTCGCCGAAACCGAAAAAGAAACCACCCCCGGCCAGTTCGACATCGTCCAACCAGGAGGATCTGACCATTAACATCAATTATTACAAGAAGAACGGCGATAAGAAACCGCCGTTCTCCTACGCCACCCTCATCTGCATGGCGATGGGCAAAAACGGCAACAAAATGACCCTATCGGCGATCTACCACTGGATCCGCGAGAATTTCCTGTACTACCGCAAAGCCCACCCCAGCTGGCAGGTAACTTAAATTCAAAAGGGAATCGACGATTTCTCCCTTATTTTTCACTCTAAAATCAAGCACCACAGCTCGTTGGAAATAGCACATCTTACCCGATAAAGCTTGATTTCGGGTGAAAAATAAGCGAAATTTTCGAACCAACTAACGCAATTTTCTACCGCACAGAACTCCATCCGCCACAACCTGTCGTTGAACAAATGTTTCGTGAAAGTGGCCCGTTCCAAAGACGAGCCGGGCAAGGGCGGCTTCTGGAAGTTGGATCTGGAGCGCTTGGAGGAGTCGCGCCGTTCGAAACGCCGCTCCAGTTTGACGGTTCGCGCGCCCCGCAACCGACAGGACGCCGCCAGCGTTAAAACGCAAAAAACGCCGCGCAAAGCGAAACGCTACCGGCCGAACCACAATACCGGCGAACGCAAGCACAATATCTTGTCGAATATTTCGATTTGCGGCGAGACCGATATCGAGAATCGCGACGATAACGATGAAGAGGCCGATGATGAGGAGATTAAGAATCGGGGCGATAATAGCGAGAATGAATTGACACCAATACCGACGCAGAATGTTATAACCGAACCGGTACAATTGTTACCGGAAGACGAATTGACTGGTTTGTTATTGGCGGCGAACGGTTGGGATGAATGCCAGTTAGAATTATTAGATTCATTGCTCGATTCTTTATAAATTTTCAAATTTCCCGCCCATCTATCGTTTATTGTACGGGAAGAGGCGGGAATTTTGAAAATCTAAACTGGCGCTATCTATCGTTTGGTCTTGTGACAAATAGAGGCGCCAATTTTTAAATTCTGTAATAAGAATTTGTACACAGTGTGGTTTGTGCCTTGTCTAGCACACGTGTGTTTCTTCTATTTTTGTTTAATTTGTGGAAAATTACTCGAAACTCTTCCGTCCTATCTACTGAGATAGTTTCTAGTATTAATATTAATTATAAATTGAAGAAAAATCTGTTGAAATTGAGTGAATCCGTCCAATATTATAATGTATAATACACGTAAGTTTAATTAATTTTTAATATACTAGTTTATAGATCCGATTATTATTATTAATTAGTTGAATAATTTGAAAAATGGGTATTTTTTGTAAACGAATTCTGGACAAACTGTATAAATCTATGCCTTGTAATAATTCTAGTCTTTTGCAATATTTGTAATTTTACACAGTTTGCTCAAATGTATTTGGACATGACAGATGAAAACAATTAAATTAACGATTTAAAATTTTGTCTTATTTACAGTTCAACTTTACAAAATTCGATTCAAATTTTGTGCCTCACTGCCATCTATCGTTTGGACGTACAACTATAACGGGCGGCAATTTTATAAATCCAACATAAGCCCCAAATTAGCGCTATCTACCGTTTGATCTTGCAAAAATAGAGGCGCCAATTTTAAAATACTGAAACTAGAATTTGTGGTTTATTGTATTTAATGGAATTTATTTGGAGAAGACATGGAAACAATTGAAAATTAACGATTCGAAACTTTCTCTAATTTACACTTAAACTCAATTAAAACAAAATTGTTAGAAACACCGATTCAAATTTCCTGCCATCTATCGTTTGGACGTACAACTATATAGCAATTTTGAAAATCTAACTACAAGCGCCATCTATCGTTTGGGTCTTGTAACAAAGAGGCGCCAATCTTAAAATTTTCAAATTGGAATTTGTAATTTTTATCGTATTTGCTCGGATATATTTGGAGAAGATATGGAAACGAAAATTAACGATTCAAAACTGTCTTATTTACAATTTAAAAATTTACAAAATCACACTTGTAAAAAACAACGGTAAAATACAGGACGTCCCACCTGTGCACCATTTCGGTTTGTCCACCGATATACTCGTCCCTAAAACGTCGAGTATTCGAAAAATTTCGAAATATAGAGAGAATTTATTCCAAATTATCAGTCTGTCTTGGCACCAACACCCAATTATCACTATTCGTACCCCTATTATTGTTAATATTTCGACTACTACCAGCTGCCAATTCTTTCTGTTTTTTCAATAATTCCCTAACTAATATTAACGATTCCTTTTCGGCTTGTAATTCTTTTAAAGTTTTCCGTTGTTTCTGTTGTTCCTCACTTTGTGCAGCTAATAATTTATTCTTCTTTTGCGACAACAACGCCAACTCCGTCTGTACCTATAATGAATCAAATTCAATTTGGTAATTATTTGGAATTGAATCGAAATAATTACAGTTAAATATTCTTGGGCTAATTGTTTGTGTTCTTCGAATAGAGCCATCGATGCTGGATCTGTTTGATCCGGTGTGGCTGGCCGTAGATGCGGATCTAATAGCAAATACATCCGATCCAAATCTGGATCTGTTGTTGATGTTGATGTTGTACTCTGGATACTCGCCTGGATTGAATTCGTTGAACCTTCATCCATGTGAAACAATAGAAAAAACAACACAATTAAACCCGGAAGTGATCATTTTTACTAAACATGGAAAAGAGATAGAAACAGGAAATAATAACAAAAAGGACCAGATGTAGTCTTGAATCGGTGCCAAGATATGTTGAAAGACAAACACACATAATGTTTGCTTTCTATTATTATTGCGACATTTTTAATTAATTAAACGATTAATTAATACGAATTTTCAATTAATTCCGATAATCAATTACCATTTTCTGTTTTACGTTCTTTGAAAATAATCCAACTATGGTGAGTTTCCCGAGTTGAAAAGACATTAGCTGATGGACAATCGCACATTTTTATTGTTTGCAGTTAACAAAAAATCTATTCACTTAAAACCGCGTGATTCTCGATATTCATGATATTTTAATAAACATACAGCAATAAACAAATTTGGTTTTAATTGAATAATTGATGATCATTTGATTGATAGATTTGTAATATAAAAGCAATACACAACACGAGAATAACTACTAAACTGAAAATTTGAAAATGAGTGCAACTGAAATAGAAATATATTTAAAAATAACAGGACCGTATTTAGGTGTTGAATGCGATTTTATAAATAATACAATTACAAATCGATCGAGAATCGAATAGAATTCTTACAAATTCTAGACGAATTTCCAATTGGATTTAATCGAATTCTAAAGTTGTAAATTTGTCGATTTAATAATTCTCTAATGGGAATTTCAATGGAATACATCCCTGGTTTTATGGTGTGCGTTCAAGAAACTTCCAACCAAACAAACTGGCACTAAATCGGTAGATCTGACTCACCGGTACTAAAAACAGACGCTCAAAAAACTTGGGGAGAACACACAAATACACACACATAGGGAAATTATAAAATTGTTTTGTATTGTAGTATGGAAATATTTTCGAATGTTTTCTTTCCAAATTAAATTAATAGGAAATCGATTATTTTCGTGTGTCAAATAAGCAACAATCTATTATTAAACCAGTCATAACCTAGTCTAATTTAAAGATTTCTGCGTATTCACTCGATTTAAAATAGAAAACCATGATGATAATAATAACAAAAGGTCTGTATACTGTTGGTTTATTTTGATTAAATTCAACGATATTCGATAATTTAATGTTAATTTATGTCAGTCATTCTAGGATGACTATACGCGAAAATTTATTTGAATGTGTTTAAACTATTTTCAATTAGTACTACATTCTAGTAAAAGTGTTACACGATAAGAGTTTAAATTAACTAAATTTTTGATTTCTATTCAAACCGTAATTATCCACCTTTAATTTTAGATAATTGTTCTAGTTCTACCTGCCAATTATCACCTTTTATAGTCATTTGAAATAGAAATTAAGACAATAAAACTGTCATTTTTCAACTAAAAACTGACCACTTCTTTAGCTTTAACATTGTGCAAATATGCTCCAAAAATGTCCTTTATAATTAAAAAGGTTATCAAAATTTTTCAAACAATTGCGCCTCAAAATGCTCACGTCAACTATCAGTTTGAATAGTGGAAAAACAAGCCAGAATTTTGCTTCAAAAATTAAAGCTAGCTTCTTATTGGTTGATAAACGTGCGGAAAATTAAATTGGCACATTCAGAATGCTTTTGTTTTTATATTCTCTGATGGATCGTATTATAGAAGAAATTCTTAACGTGATTTTACAGAAAATTCAGTTAATCTTCCTACAACACTATACCAAATCCCTTTTATAACACTCTACGCGCTTTAATAGCACGGTTTTTAATGTGTATATCACTAAATTGAGTGTTCAGTACACAATAACACGTATTTATTCAAAAAAATATAAAATAAAATGAATTTTATGAATTTCTTAACCTCATCCCATCTAAAAATCGGTTAATCTCCCTACAACACTACACGCAAAGCCTTTTATAATACTCTACACGCTTTAATAACACGGTTCTTCTGAGAACAGTACTAAATTGAGTGTGTAGTTCACGATAACCACATATTTGTTTATAAAAGTATAAAATAAACACAACACTACACGCAAACCCGTTTATAACACTCTACCTGCTTTAATTACACGGTTTTTACTGTGAATAGCACTAAATTGAGTGTATAGTACACAATAACCAAGTATTAGTTTATAAAAGTATAAAATAAAATGAATTTCTTAACCTTTTTCTATAGCAAATTCGGTTAATCTTCCTGTAACACTATTCCATAACACTCTACACGCTTTAATAACACGATTTTTACTGACAATAGCACTAAATTTAGAGTGCAGTACCCAATAATCAAGTATTTGTTCATAAAAGTATAAAATAAAATGAATTTTACGCATTTCTGAACCTTTTTCTATAGGAATTTCGATTAATCTTCCTACAACACTCTACCCCATGACCATTTTAAAACACTCTACACGCTTTAATAACACGGTTCTTATTGAGAATAACATTAAATTTAGTGTGCAGTACACAATAACCACATATTTGTTGATAACAGTATAAAAAATTAAACACAAAACTACACCCAAACCCTTTTGTAACACTGTACAAGGTTTAATAACACGGTTTTTACTGTGAATATCATTAAATTAAGTGTGCAGTACACAATAACCACATATTTGTTTATAAAAGTATAAAGTTAAATGCATTTCATGAGTTTCTTAATTTTTTCTACAGGAAATTTGTTTAATCTTCCTACAACACTACACCTTAACCCTTTTATAACACTCTACGCGCTTTAATCACACGGTTTTTACTGAGAGCAGCACTGAATTGAGTTTACAGTACACTAATAAGCATATATTTGTTTAAAAAGTATAAAATAAACACAACACTACACCCAAATCCTTTTATAACACTCTATATGTTTTAATAACACGGTTTTTGACTAAGAACAACACTAAATTGAGTGTGCAGTACACAATAACCACATATTTGTTTATAAAAATATTGATTAAAATGAATCTCATGAATTTCTTAACGGTTTTCTATAGGATATAATCTTCCTGCAACACTATCCCATGACTATTTTATAACACTCTACACGCTTTAATAACACGGTTTTTACTGACAATAACACTAAATTTAGTGAGCATTACCCAATAACCAAGTATTTGTTCATAAACGTATAAAATAAACACAACACTACACCCAAACCCTTTATAACACTCTACATGCTTTAATAACACGATTTTTACTGTGATTAGCATTAAATTGAGTGTGCAGTACACAATAACCACATATTTGTTTATAAAAGTATAAAATAAAATAAGTTTCACGAACTTCGTAACCTGTTTTTATAGAAAATTCGGTTAATCTTCCTACAACACTACACCTAAACCCTTTTATAACATTACACGCTTTAATAACACGATTTTTACAATGAATATCACTAAATTGAGTGTGCAGTACACAATAACCACATATTTGTCTATAAAAGTATAAAATAAAATGAGTTTCATGAATTTCTTAACGATTTTTTACGAAAAATTCAACTAACTTCCACACAATAAATGTGCCAAAACCCTTTTACAACAATGTATATGCTTTAATTACACGATTTTAATTGAGATCGCCATAAATTAGATTACAGTACACAATAACTACAGATTTTTTTATAAAAAAAAAAACAAAATAAAATTGTAGTAATCCTTAACTCAAAATGATAATTTCGTGTACATTTGTGATCCATCCAGTTCGAAACGCACCCTCGTTCAATACGGTTTCAATCAACACGGCCACTACAATTCGTTTAATAGTTTCAAAGCAATAATTTCACGTAAAATTGTCCAAAATACAACCACTAATTTAACTTTAGCCGTACACAAATCATTTGAAATATTGAAGTGGAACGGTCTGTATAGAAACGGATTTTAAGAGAATTCATTTAATTTTCCATTTCGAAGTCATTTACAAACAATCGTAGTAGATTTTAATAGTTTCGAGAAAGATAGAAAAAAGTTGATCTTGAAAGTTTTAGTCATTGATTTATTTTCAGATATAATAAATCTTCAAACCGAGATGATTTATTTTACTTCTCTATATTTTTTTTTCAGAGAAATAATAAAATAGGAATTGCCGAATATAGCAACAATAAGGCGAATAAATTTCATTAAAAAATAATAATAAATATTTAAATCTTACCATCCATAGTTTCGTTATAATCAAATAAAACTGAACGGGGACAACAATTAATAATAATGATGATAATAAAAATAATAGTAAGTATTAAGTTTTGATTTCTATCCAGACAGGACGACTCTTCGGTGAGTAATTTCTGTTTTATTCGGGTTATTTTCGTATATTAAAAGCAACCGAAAAAATAATAAATAACTAACAATAATAACAACATAAATTGCTGACTCACATTTACACGCGAATTTGTATTAAAATACTTGTACAGAAATTTGGTAAAACTTACCATTAATAGGGACCATACGATCAAAGCCTGGCATCGTTTTCAATTCGACTTCCACATCGTTCTCCACCAATTGCCAAGCGTTCTACAATTGTTTTAAATCAAATATCTATTCGTTAATTAATAACAATAATTACCGGATCTATATCTAGAGTTAGAGGTCTATTAATATCGCCACTAGGTTGTGGTAGAGTTTTTGTACTCTCTCTATTATCATTACTATCATCAATACCATAAATGTTTTCATTATTGTAGTCTTGTTCGATATTCTCGTCATCTTCATAATAGTATTGATCATAAATAACATCATCCCCATCGTCGTTCTGTAACGGTTCATCCGCCCCCGGTAGAAGTCCACAAAAATACTCCATCCGTTCGACAATTTCGCACATACTCGGCCGTTTCGTTGCATCCTGATCCCAACATTGTGTCATCAATTGTTCGATTTGTTTCGGACAATTGCGTATTAACGGTGGCCGTGAACCGGTATGTTTCGCCCACAATATCATGTAAGCCGATGGTGAACCGGATGGCCGTATATGAAAGAACGGTTTCAAACGTGATAATACTTCCCACAGGATAATGCCCCAACTGAAAACGTCACATTTCTCAGTATAATTGGACGTTTCGAATACTTCCGGCGCCATCCAAGCTGCTGAACCTTTATTGTTTGTCATAATTGCTGTTTTATCGGCTACCGTACCGAAATCGCATATTTTCAATAGAGTCCCACCTTGTACTAGCAATAGGTTTGGTGGTTTTAAATCGCGATGTATCAACGGTTTCGGTTTCATTTCGTGTAAATAACGTACACCTTTGGCACATTGATACAACCAGGAAATACTATGGGCTAGTGTGTAGCGGACACCGGGTGCGTGGTGGAGGATATTGAACAATGAACCACCCTCGGCGTATTCCATTACCAAACAAATATTGGGGGTTTTCGTACAAGCTCCATACAATTTAACGATATTCTCATGGTTAACGCGCGACAATTGGCGCACTTCAACGATAAAATCTTTATCATTCTGCGATACGATATTCTTAACAGCCACAAAAGTATTGCGCCAAATACCCTTATAAACAACACCAAAACTACCCTCACCGACTGCCTACAAAATCAACGGATTATAATCGGTTGAGATTTGATCAAATCGATGGAATTACCTCTAATTTTTCGATTTCATTATAGTCGATTTCTTGTACGAAATACTGATTAGTATTACCATCATTTTCTGGTGACGCCATCGAAATTTTTGCATTACATATTTAAACGAACTAAATATTGATAGAATTCGAACAATAATTATTGGATTTTATCAGAATTTCTATGGTTTATTTTAAAAATAAATTAAACTAAAGTCGCAATTGTTGGGTTATGTTCACCCAAAAATCAAACGTCAAAACTAGGGATTTTAGACCCTTCACGTTGTCTGCCCTGACCCAATACTGCGATAATTTACGATTTAATAATAAACCGATAACAATATTTCAACTTAAATCATTGTTATTATTTAGAAATAATATTTATAGTTTTAAAAAGGGATAATTTCGTAAAATATCTAACCTCAAATAGTGATTTTAGTGACAGAATTGGCGATTGTGTTTTCCACTGTATGTTGGCAGTACTTATAACAATCTTTCAATCGTAAATAAAGCAAATTAATTGAAATTCCAACAAATTCGGCAAAATTACAAACAAAATTCGTCAATTTCACCAAAATAATATTTTATTTATTAGAAATAAGACTCTCGATCGGCTACCCCATGTATTTAGTGTTGCCTATTTGTTACTACCCGGTGTATTGTTAGTTGCCTATATGTTAGTTGCTTCCTGAAACCGTAAGATGGCGTTATTTGTGCAAATTCGCTTAATACGTCTTTAGAAAGCAATTTCAGCCTTGTACTTATTGTTTTCGTCCAATTAAAAATAACACAATGGAGAACCAAGCCTGTACTCTTTTCCAAATTATAATTAACGTATTTATGATTAAATGATAAGTTGTATAGAAATTTAAATCTGATGTAATCGGATATCGTGTATTTAATTTTACAAAGAAAATACCGATTTATGACGTCACTCTAGCGAAATCCGATTCTAATCCTTTGAAATCCTATATAATCAAAGCCTGTAAGAGACTTTCAAGTTAAACCGACTGAATACGTTAAAAATTCATTTAAAACAACAAAAATTGTATAATTTACAGGTTTATGTTAAATCAATGGATAATTAACACGAGCTTAATTATTGAAAAATTAATTAGCACAATTGATTTTTATTATCCACTGAAATTCAATACGGTTTACCGTGTTGAACCTTGGTATTATCATTGTGTTTGTCGTTGTAATCGAGCCGATAGTACAAGTCGCAACGATTCGGTTAGGGGTTCTGTTCTAGTTTTCCCTTGATTCCTGTAAAATTGTAGGTCAGTTGTACGTTGGTAGAACACCCGGAAACGTTGTGCCTACCGCTCGATCTATAAACGTTCATTTTGCCTTTATTTCGAAATTAAAATTGGTGTTCTTTCCTACAATAATAATGCAGAAGATTCGCTGAAACGTACCTGGATTTCTTTATAAATTATTCGATAATTCCAAAAAAGTGTCAATAAAATTCGTGATAATTGTTGTTATTTGTAGAGAATGATTAAATCGTGAAAATTTTCTAATTAAATTGTTAGAATAATCGTAAATTGTGACAAATAAATGAAAGAATTGTGATAATAATTGTCGTTCTTATCAAATTTTGGAGAAAATTGATGTTGAATTTCGATTATTTGGCGAATATTACACGATTATCGATGCAGTTTCTAGAGAAATTTGCCAAAATTGGTAAGTTTACACGATTTACTCCCCTAAAAAAAATCAATTTTCACCCGAATTATTTTATTACGAATTATATAAGCGAGTGTAGAATTGGTGGATGCGCCGGGATTTGCAATTACAGTCGCCCCACTATAACCTTCTATAAATTCATTAAAATCAACTGATTATTTCATAAAATTTCCGGCAATTCTAACAGTTTTTAACGACAATATTGCGCCTCTTTAGGGCGGCTCAAAAATCATCAAAATTATCAACACGCAACCGGATTTCCGGTTTTCTTTTCTTTGTTTTTAACTTTTACCCGTTATCTTTTAATCTTATTTGTGTTTATTATTCTTTTTATTTTTATTTCTATTTGTATTGGGATTATTACATATATATGTCTATCTTCCCACTGTTATTGTTGAAATTATTTTGATGTTATACATTTGAACATCTGTTAATTGTTTTTAATTGAAGATAATCTAAAGTCCAGCACGACAGGCTAGTTTACAACAATTTTCTTTATTGCTAACAAACGAATTTCAGCGTATAGATATTTGTTTATCGATTGGTATAAATCAAGAGATAATGGATAATTTACAACGATTTCGTAAGTAAGATTTATCGTAATTCTATCTATCTTCTAATTGAAGACAGGGCTGGCATAAGGATACGTGTCACCCTGATATAAACAAGAAAATCCAGTGCCACTTACTATTTTGTTCTATTTGAAAAATATTTCTAAAGATAGAATTTTAGAATTTCAATGAGTTTTGATTCGGATAGAAGTTTCTGGAAAATTCGGCACTCTTATAATCGTATTCTCTAACTTTTTGTAGATCGGTCACTATAACAACGTTGAATAGTCCAGTCTACTTAATTCCATCATTTGTATTATTGGTATTCTCTAACTTTTTCACAATTCGTTACCATGACAACGCTAGAAGTCCTTTTATTCTTGTCTCTTTTCAATTCTACTTATCGTAAAATTGTAAAGAATGAGATAGAAGTTTTGTTTAAATAGACTGTTAGTTTCCAGTATTATCATGGTAACGAATCTCCATAAAGTTAGAGAATACGACTGTGTATTTAGTAGATTCAAAATTATAGTTGACTGAATTAAGAAAGCGATCGTTAATCTACAACGTTGTCATGGTTATGGATCTACAAAAAGTTACAGAATACGATTATTGGTCCAAAATTTGTATATTTTATTGAAAAACTTCGTTTTATTGTCTCAATATTCCACCTTTACAGAAACTTGACAATTTTAGGGAAAAATTTTGTTTTATTTTGAAAATATTCGTTGGGAATAACCTAAATTTGCTCTTGTTCTAGAGTTTCAAGACTTTTCCGTGAGAAATTTAGCCTTATATCGAGAAGTTTTGATTAATTTAAATCGAATAGAAATTTTTGAAAAATCTGACTTAGTTTAAGAGTTAGGGACAACAATTTAATCCTTTTAGTGTAAAATTTATGAAAAAATTAGAATTTGGCTGAGAAATTAAGTTAAAATAATTTATTTTTTATTGATTTTGGTAGTAAATTGGTCAAAATATCGCAATTTTAGTGTGAAAACAACGAAAGTGTCACGATTTAGCCTAGTTGTTTTATTTTGAAAATATCCATTGGCTAGATGGTTGTAATCCAAATTTGAAAAGATAGCGCTCTTGTTCTAGAATTTTAAGATTTTTATATGAGAAATTTCGCCGTCAATCGAGGAGCTTTATTTCATCTGATCCGAGCAGAAATTTTTGAAAAATCTGACCCTTAGTTTAAGAGTTAGCGACAGTAATTTAGTTCTTTTAGTGCAAAATTTATATGACAAACTTTGTCCTATTTCAATCAGTTAAGTTCGTTTCGTTGAAAATTTATGAAAAAACTAGAATTTGGCTGGGAGATTAACTTAAAATAACTCATTTTTTATTAATTTGTGTACCAAATTGGTCGGAATATCGCAACTTTAGCATGAAAACAACGCAAGTTTTACAAACACAAAAGAACAAAGTTTGATTAGAAAACTAACGAGTTTAGTTCTAGAATTCGCAATTTTTTTTACAGAAAAAATATTAGAAATCAAAGATGTTTTTCAAGTCCAGAATGTTTCAAAAATTAGAAAGAAATTTGTAAATTGGCCCATTTTACGGAACTTAATTATTCAGAAAAGCTTTTTTTGAACATTTCACTACTAAAAGTACTAAATGGCTATAAAATTATCGTGATTTTGTGGCTCTTTAGAAGTGCTCCCTTTAGACATTACCTGGCTAATGACAGCCCTAACTATATAATCGACAAATATACACAATGTCTAATATAAATCGTACAATTACTCCGGATACTCTAACTGTTTTCTAATGACTGTCAAATTTGATTTTTTTTTGCAAACAGTCTAACACGCCGTCTATCCATCCAATAACGGAAATTTAATATGAACCGACCGTTAGATTTTATTGAAGATCACGACTGGCGAAAAGAACGAAAGCATGATACATTTCCTTCTTAAAAGGCTCAAATTTGAACATCACAACTCCTGTTGTTGCTGGGATGAAATCAACCAGAATTCGACAATGACAAGGTCGACTAACTGTAATTAGTGTGCTGAAAGTAGGCAAAAAATTTTTCGAACATTATAGTAAGGCATTTCTAACTTGGCCCCAGATTTGCCTCATTTTAAAGCCAATATATCGCTTATTTGTTCAACTAGCGTTAATTAAAATGTAAATATTTTGCAAACAATTGAGAGAAAAAGTGAAAAATTCGTTAGTATATAGAATAACAAGTAGGGAGACCTGTGCCGTATTGCAACACGAGCAGGAAAAGTTGTGGGTGGAACAATGAAATATAATATGAGGACAAAATAGGGTGTGATTTGCGTGGGACATTGTGTACGTGCAATTTATTCAGGAAATAGAATGGTAAATTATTTTAACATAAACAACACCTACACAACAGGTTAACGGCCTGTTCACTTGGTCACTAGTACTGCTAGTAACAGGCAATTTTTTCCTATCTAACGCCCTTAAATTCGCGTTATGTTTCGAAGAGAATCAACCGAAACCGTAGAGGGAAAAAAAACTATACAGTTATTCTAAATTTAGCGCTGTCATCGTTACAATTATATTAATAATAATAATAATGATAATGGATGTTTTGCATCTTAAAGATCACACGGTAGATTATATAAAATTGACCTCCTTCCATATAACGGATTAAAGCTACCGAACAAGGTCAATGAAAAGTACCATCAATTATGGTACTAACTAAATCCCGGAATTGTTCCTTTTTCCACCATCACCAACTCTTTTGTCAACAAATAATTCAATTGTTGTCAAATAATAATAATAATAGTAATAATAAGAACAACAACAACAAAGAAGTTCAATGAACCTAACAATTTGTCATGGTAAAAATGCTAAAATATCGTGTAAAAAGAGGTAAAAAACTAAAAGAAACAAAGTAGGCCATGGATTTTTGTTGTTGTTGTTCTAGTAAGCGCCCCAATACTCATTTGTTTCCGCATGGCCAACTGTACGATAAAATATATCCTCCAGGAAACTGGTTCGTAAATTACACGATTTAAACAAAACTCAATTGGTTCCAATTAAATTTCGCTCGTTTTTTTTTATGTTTTAATTCGCTAGTCCTCAATCAGTCGATGGCACCAACTATTGAGAGGTTGTTAACCTTTTTTTTTGCTCAACAACAATCAAAAAAAACAATAATCAAGGATGATTGTTACGAATGTTATCGCAAATTCGATCGATGTTATCAATTTATTTGTTTGATTTTTGGATAATTCGATATCCGTTGGTGTTGCTTTGAAGGGGGGCAATTTTGAATAAAAATCCAATATTGGGTTAGTGTGTGTGTGTATGTGTGTGGGTACCGCTCACTTCTGACATGGTTCAAGTGTTGTGGTTGTAAAACGAAGAAAGCCCCAGTGTGTGTTTGGTAATGAAGAAGTGATTTTGACGGATTGCGCCTGTTGTTGTATTAGAAAAAGGGTGGATTTTCCGTCCCTTGATTGCGGTTTAATCAAGCGAAAAGTGCCCCACTCTGCTCCAATACTGCCACTATCTGGTGTCTTTCATTAAAATATACCGCAAAAGTGATCCCATTTACCGTTACAATATTACCAACACACACACATTCTTCCATTTGTATTTGTGGTATTTATATTGCAAAACATTCGATGGTATATTTTGGATGGAAATGTGAGAGGATTTGTATGTTGTAAAAGAGTTTGAGTGATTGGTTTGTGATTGTGTGCATTACCGGAAAAATCGAATTGAACGAAACGAAATCGAAAATGGATACGCTAGTTTTAAGTGCGAAAAATTTCATTAAACGCCAGAAAAACAAACAAAATTCCAAAAACAAACAAGACAAGAAGAACAAACTTAAACAGAAAACTAGAAGATGGCGAAATAGTGAGTTTCCATTAGAGATTTTCTTCTATACAACAAACCAATTAGAATAAACATCTTTCACTCACCTACTTTCTCGACTCGAATTTTTCCATCTAATTTCCATTGTATTAAAATCGTATAATTTTCTCAAATTACACCATTCTACAAGGCTGTTGAACTAAAATCGCAGTTTATAAGCATAGGAAGCCCAAAATTTGGCAAACTTTATCAAAACTATTTCAAGGATTTATAGCAGAGCCTCTGAAGATAATTTTACCGAAATTTAAGCCCGCAGCTCACCAGAAAGTCGGTTACAACTAGCTCCGAATGACTCAATTACAATCCAAAATAAAATGCAGAAAAACGAAAAATGTTAGTCGTTTTATTTGTGCACGATCGTTTTTCGAGCTGCGAGGCCCAAATTTTGCTGACTCTCTTATGAATCTTTGAAATATTTTTCGAATTATCCACCAAATAAACGGCATATTTTTAGTTGAGCACCCCTGTAGATGCGAATGGAAAGTTAAATTTACCCAATTATTACATAAATTCTAACATTACAATTGTTATCTTCAGTGGACGATATGGAGCAATATTTGCATTATATCGGCGGCGGAGCCGGAGCTTTGGCCCTTACTGGAGTGGCAGCTGCTTCAGCTTTCTATTTAGCCAGCCGACCGTCTTCACAAAAGCCCCTATTTCCGTTGGATCAACAATGCATAGTTGAACCAGTAAGTAATTGGGTTGTTTTTTTTTTTTTTAATGTTTATATGTCTTAATTGTTTTGTTAATAATAAGAATAAACAGAAAAAAAATGATTACAAAATCCATGACGTCATCACAATTATTTAAATTACTATCATTGTCAATTGTAAAGTGTGTTTAAAATAAGTTGATGGCCGTAAGCCAAAAATAATCACCACGAGAAATGTCATGAGATCTATTCAATAGAGGTGCTTTTTTCTATTTCGTTGAAGAAAAATCGATTCTTTCTCGTTGAGATTTATTTTTATAATTAATCTCGGTGAAATAAAGGTCCAATATACAAACTATCCCACATTGCCTTTAATGATTTGTAATATAATTAAAATTTGCGGAATTAAAGTACTAGAAGTTTTTTAAATTACTAGTTTAGCCTTACATTAGTCTTGATCTGAGGTCTGTTTTGAGTCCCTAAAAATTAAAATAGCTAGCCAAAACTGAAAGAGTTGCATTTTTTCCTCTCAAATTTTGACAAATTTCCGAAAAACATCAATCAATTTTAAAAAATTGAGTTTCTTATTAGATAATTGGACAAGTGTTAGTGCTATAACTGCAAAATTAACCCAATTTACTCTACAATAACATCAAATTATAATGCTGTTGGGCTAATTTTGGCAAAATTGGTCAAAATCAGAAAGTATAAATTCAAAATTTCGGAAAAAAATCGTGCAGATGAGTAGCACTCTAAGCTTCATTTGTACCAAATTTGAGAAAGATTTTGAAAAAAGGAGCTATTACGATATAATAATTGATAGGAACCGAATTATTTGATATTAACTTTATTTTATACCTAAAACGCCAACTTTAGGCTATAAAATAGTCCCGCAATTTTGAACTCGCAGCTCAGCCCACATAGACAATTTTTTGAAAAAAAAACATCAATCATTTTGAAAAATTCGAGTTTCTTATTAGATAATTGGACAAGTGTTGTCCAATTAGTAAAATTAACCCAATTTACTCTACAATAACACCAAATTACAATCCTGTTGGACTAATTTTAGCAAAATTGGTAAAAATCAAAAAGTATAAATTCACAATTTCAGAAAAAATCATACAGCTGAGTGGCACTCTAAGCTTCATTTGTACCAAATTTGGGAAATATTTGTAGTGCAGTTTTTGAAAAAGCTATTACGATAGGAATCAAATTATTCGACATTAAATTTATTGTATACTTAAAAAAGCCACCTTTGGGCTATCAAATGGCTCCTAAATTTAGCACTCGCAGCTTAAAAATTCTAAGCCCACATAGACAATTTTTTGAAAGGCTCGATTTGTACAATTTTCGAATCTCTTCGAGTATTTATAAGCAAACACCTATAGAATTCGTTTGGACGTGATCCAACTGTCTCACATGGGGCACATTAAGCTATAAAAAATGTGATTGAGTGTAAATTGATCGGATAATCACAAGGTGTTGTTATTTTGTTTTTGTTTTTTATAAACGAATTCCAATAGTAATATTTATTAATAGGTCTTCATATTTATTTTATTGGTTTATTTGTGTTTGCATATTAGAAGTTATATTCTTTTCTTACTATAACTAAATCCAATCCAATTTATATCTGGGCTTATAATTTATGCAATAATGATACCTGACGTGTCTCTTCTATTAAATCGATCAATAATACAAAAGGATGATTCACTATGTTACCTTATATTGCTATCAAATATTGATAAGTGATAGATTTTATTATAAGATTACTAGGTAATTTTAGAACTAGACGTTAATTTGAGCCACGCACGATCTTATCAAATATTAAACCTTTTTCAGAATTATAAATAGAAATTAATCGGTGGTTTTGTCCCTTAAAATATGCGTTAAACTGGCCCTAATTGGATGAGTTTTACGATTAATAGGCAATTCTCAAATCAGACGTTCAAATTCATTCAACAAAAATCGGCATGAATTGGTGATTTGTAATTGACGGCAATTTTACGATTTTGGCGACGATTTCTAGAAATATTGAATAATTTATTGAAATCTCCCACAAAACGGCCAATCACCCTTTCGATGAATAATAATAATAATAATTGTATAGTAATTTCGAAACGATCATGTGTGCAATTTCAAAATTTCAAGTTGTGTGGTGTGGGAACTACAACGATGACGCTATTATTCGTCAACAACCCGAACTTATATCACATTAGAGCTCTATTCCTGGCCCGTTTTTATCCTTCAGGACGTCAGTTCGATATACCGAAGCATTGGGGAGATTTTATTAATAATAATGTTGTGATTTCTATACAAATGTTTTAGTGATTTTGGATTTAGAAATGAAGAATAATCGAAGATTAATTATCAAAATTTAGGATTCAAGTGTCAGTTCTTATAAACAAAATTTAATCAATCGTGTTGGGTGGTTAGTTTTTTTTAAATATATATAAAAAAAAAGAAAAACCTTGTAATCTTAATTTAATTAAAGGACGAATTTTTCAGCCAAGTGTCAGATGATTATATAAAAAAATATTTTTACATTTTGAAAATAGTCCAAAATCTCATTAATACCGGTTTGTATACAAGTGAGAATAATTTTTCGGGTGAAAGAGATTATTAATTAATAAAAACTGAAAAAAATTACCTAAATCTATAACAGTATTAAATGGTGCTAAAGTGAAAATCGAACGTACGAAATCACACACACACAAAAAATGTGTAGTTGTTGTTGCGCCACAGTGCGACCAATTAGCATTCCTATCAATCTCAGCAATCAAACAGACGTTTATAATTACAAAGTGAGTGTCCTTTTCTACATTGTTGTTAGTTTATTTTTTATCGGGTCCTAGTTATCGATCACAATAATAGCTAATTAAAACCCAATTATAAGTCTATAATGGAAATTTATGAATTAATGCCAATTCAATTACTACATGCACACGTGAACATATCAACATTTTAAATTCAAATTTATACAATTATTTTTATTAATTTCCAATGAAAATTACATTTATTTATAGCGAAAGATTACATTTATATCGGCACTAAATTATAACATTTGAAACGATTTAGTTGTTGTAATAATAGCTGTTTTCTTATATAAACTGGCAATGGGACAACTTAAATATTTATACCAAACGTCCCACCGAACGCCTCTACTGCTATTAATTTCAACTTAAAGTTTGCCACGTTTAAGTAATAAATTCGACGACTATAACGAACCTATTATAGACCTCAATACCCTAAAATCGAGTAGAAATAATTGTTGAATGAAGTTACGCAAATTTGTGCACTAGCACTTCAAATTTTCCAAAATTTATGAAGTGTAAGTAATGATTATAATTCTAATTATGTGTTTACCAGACGGCTAGTGTCATGATTTGTTATGGTCCTTGTAACATAAATAACTGTTGTGCAATGAGTAGGAAAACAATTTTGATCGAGGTAGTTTAAATTAAAAAAACAAGTACTAAAAAATCTGAATTAGAATTTAAAAATATCCGAAATTATAGAGTAATTTGAAAAAAGCATGAGAGTTACAATATAAATCGTTTAGAAGTCAAAATTAGATCACTAAATGCTTGTAATTGTGGTAAATAACGCCTATTAGGTGATTTGAGAAATATTTTGAGACTCTGTAGAATACTCCTAAAATTTTGGCAAAATAAGAACTTTGTAGCCCTTTAGGAAATTGGGGAAAAACCGCTTTAATCTAACAATCTCACGATTTTCACCTACCGAAAATGCACGTAAAACAATGAAAAATGACTAGAAGATTTTTGAACAAAAGATCTTCATGTATGTGACCTAGAAAAATGGGAAAACAATCTAAAATCATCATTTACTACAATCAGCTGTTCCTTACAAATCCTCAAAATCCCCAAAATATTTTACAAATAATAAGGCCTTTATAAGAACTACGTGAATTTCGATGGGACATCCGTGTTGCGTTGAAATAGCCTTTGATTTATTTGAAAATTGACAAAAATCCCCATAAAACAATAAACAACAATTAGAGAAATTAATCAAATCCTATTTATGAGATTTATGCAAACCAAAATAAATAAATAACGGAAATTCAACTGGAATAATTTTAAATAAACTTCGAAAAAAAAACGTTCGACATTGGCTTGTACCCAAAATATAAGAAATTACACGATTATTGCGTTAAATTCGAAAAGGAACAAAACTTAAATTAATTTTATTTTGACTAGGGCCCGGAATTAATTCGAGTTTCACGTTTCTATAAAGAAGCCAAAGATGGAAAATTCGTCACTTATATGTTCCCCGATACGAAAACATTGTATGAGGCATTTCGTCGTGGTGCTAAAGAGTCAAGTAAGTTGTTTGTGTTTTTTTCTAATTACCTTGAGAGTTTATTTATCTATTTGGCACAATAAACGGAAAGTTTTATTAAATTTAAACAGGATAACAGCTGGAACGTCTTTATTTATATTTTAAACAATTTTTTCTAAATTTGTGTTCAGATAATGGCCCATGTTTAGGTTGGAGAGAATCCTATGCTAAACCCTATCAATGGTTACATTACAATGAGGCGTTATTGAGGGCGAAAAATTTCGGTGCTGGTCTAGTTGCACAAGGCCTACAACCTGGTACTAATACATTTCTTGGCATTTATTCACAAAATTGTCCAGAATGGATATTAACAGAACAAGCAGCCTATTGTTATAGTATGGTAATTGTACCATTATATGATACATTAGGTCCTGATGCATGTGCCTTTATTATAAAACAAACTGAAATTAATGTTGTTATTTGTGAAGATGATCAAAAATGTAATCTATTATTAGAACGATCACCGAAATGTTTACGTAAATTAATTATAATCAAAGACGTACGTCCAGCTACAAGACAACGGGCTAAGAATCGTGGTATTGAAATTATCAAATTTCAAGATATTGAGAATTTAGGTGCAAAATCCAGTTTACCCGAAGTTGTAAGTTCTATAAAGAAAAACTATTGAAATTTTAATAAAAATAATTTTTAGCCTCCTAAACCCTCTGATCTCTGTACGATTTGTTACACAAGTGGTACTACTGGTAATCCAAAAGGCGTTATGTTATCACATGAGAATGTGATCGCTTCAATTAGTGCTGTATTAATGCAAATGGGTGATCATAAAATTAAAAGTAATGATATTCTAATATCATTTTTACCATTAGCCCATATGTTAGAGAGGTGTTGTGAGAATGCTGTATTTATGATGGGTGCAGCTGTTGGTTTCTATTTAGGTGATATACGACATTTATCCGATGATATGAAAGCATTAAAACCGACAGTAACAGCAGCTGTACCACGTCTATTGAATCGTATCTATGATAAAGTCCAAGCTGAAATTAATGGTAGTTGTTTAAAAAAAGTCTTATATAATATGGCGATGAGTGCTAAAGAAAGTGAAATAAAACGTGGTGTCCTACGTAATAATAGCTTTTGGGATATGTTAGTTTTTCGTAAAGTACAAGAAGGTATGGGTGGACGTTTACGATTAATGTTGGTAGGTTCAGCACCATTAGCCGAGAATGTGTTGACATTTATGCGATGCGCCCTAGGTTGTCTTGTAAGTCATTCAAAAATTAATAACAAAATTATAATTTTATTTTCCCGTTTTTCTTATTAAAAGGTAATTGAAGGATATGGTCAAACTGAATGTTGTGCACCAATAACATTAACAATACAAGGTGATCATGTACCTGGTCATGTTGGACCACCGGTAGCTTGTTGTTGTGTTAAATTAGTTGATGTACCAGAAATGGAATATTGGGCGAAAAATAATCAAGGTGAAGTTTGTGTTAAAGGTACAAATGTATTTCAAGGTTATTATAAAGATCCAGCTAAAACCGAAGAAACAATCGATGAACTTGGCTGGCATCATACTGGCGATGTCGGGATGTGGCTCCCGGTAAGTAATTTTAACAAGAATTATTGCACTTGAGGACAAATAGATCGTTAAATCTACCACACTATTCATGCCGGTTTTACGATAATTTCTATTATTTGACAAGCTCATGCCGAAGTCGATTAAAAAACGCTCGTTTCTAGCAATGTTGCGATTTTCAATGAGTCAAAATAACTCGAGGATCCCAATATAGATTTTTTTACATTTGTCTCCATTATATTCTGGAATAGAGTTGCTTTTTTCTAGAATGTAATGGAAAAAAAATGTAGAGAGGTTATGGAAGTGCTACAACAGAAACAAAAGCGAAAGCGGAAAGAGAAACAAAAAATTAATCAATACAAAAAAAACACTTGAATTAAAATTGATAACTTTTCATCAGTTTTCCGGAAAACTAACAACATCAGCGATGAATTCCTGAACAATTTGGAAAGTGCTTTAAATTTGCTATACCGCGTGTTTCACTTAAATGTTCCTAGCTCTAGGAGCCACCTATTATTTCAAGGATTTATAAGAGGGTCCTTGGAGATGATTTTTACCAAAATTTGATAACCGTAGCTCATCGGGAAGTTGGCCAATAAATGCTCGTTTTAGGATTTTTACAAATGAGATAAACACGTCAAATGACTCACAGTGATTCAAGAATATTCGCCACATATTTTTTTCATTTTTCTCCATTTTATTCTACAATAAACGCAAAATATTCCCACCCGTAACAGAATAAAATGAAGAAAAACAAATAAAATCAATGTTAGGAGCATCTTTGAGTCATTTTAAGTCATTTTATGTGTGTAACTCGTTGTTGAACGTTGCAACACCGTCAAAAACAATCGTTTTTTGACCAAACTTTCCACATTTTGCTCAAATGATCGCTAGGGAGCTCCCTATTCATTGAAGAAAAAGATGTAATGTAGGCCCTCCCGCTTCTATCAATTTTTCGGAAAATTGACTAACTTATTAGAGATTTTTTTAGAAATTAGAAAATCTGCTTCAATTTGCTACATACTGTGTGAAAATCATTGAAAAACTGACAATATTTGTTAAGTTATAGTGGAAAACATGAAAACATATGTTCCAAGATTTGCTACTGTAACTCAAAGTTTAATTGGAATTTTTCAAAATAAAAACCTCCCTAAAGACTCCTTAAAATGCTCTCTAAGGCTGCTGTATTTATTACAATAGTTCATCAAACAAGGAAGATATCGATTATTCAAGATTAGCACTTTTCAAACACAGAATCGAAGAAAAAGACTCAATATACACCCTAGTTTCGGCCAATTTCCTGGTAAACTAACAAAACTATCGAAAAATTTCTTGGAGATCCCAAAAGTTTTCTCTTATATACTGTGAGAAAATCATTGAAAAATTGATATTTGCTAAATTATAAGGAAAGTATGGAAAATTTAAAAGAAAACATGTTCCAAAATTAACCCCGCACTAAGTTCTTATGGCTGTTTGTAAAATATTTGTCGGATTTTTAGGAGCGTGTCTGGAGCAAAATTTCGGCCCCGTTGCTCTTTTGAAAGTTGGCCAAAAAATGTTCGTTTCCGGCCAAGTAGCGATTATCAAAAACGACTTACACACGCCAAATAACTTAGATCCGTAAATTTCTAAAAAAAAAAAAAAAAATTAAAAGAAAAACGATTATTTTGAGTCATTGAACGTGCTTAACCCATTTTCAAAAATCGCGATAGTCTATAGAACAAGCTTTTTTGACCAACTTAGAAATGAGTTAAGAGGCTCTAATTCTACTAAAACCTTCCCCAGGACCTCCCTTTAAGGGCGCAAAGTACACCTCATAGATTTAATGGGCGAAAATGTGAATTTCTAACTCGCGATTCCTTGGTATTACAACAACCGCGGATAGATTTTTGAAAAGAGCATCTCTTGTAGCCTGTAACGGTTCCATTTTTCAAAATGTTGATATAAATTTGAATTACAGACGAAAATCTAACATTTTTTGCGACTTTTTGTACAATTTTTTTATATTTTCCCTCATAACTTGGCTAATATTGTTTATTTTGCAAAAATTCTTACTTTATTAGATAGCAAATTAAAAGTGTTTTTCAAATCAAAGAAATTTTCCGATTCCACGGTTAGTTTTTTGGAAAATTACGAAACCCTGTAAGAAAATAAACGTTTTTTTCTACAATTTTGATTTTACAGCATTAATCAACCGCTCATTCGAAAGCAGATACAATGGCGGAATGCAAAATAGGAAGCTTTTTTTGATATTTTGAAAATTACCTGAATTATCGCGGAAAATTCGAGTTGATTTTCACGTATTAAAATCAATTATTTTATTTTGAAATACATAGTAATGTAGACAATTTTATACCCTTTCCGATCGGCCCATTCGCTGGAATTTTCGAACTAAACTCTCCAATTTTATATTCAAATTTTGTTCTTTTCGGTTTGAATTACAAAGCAGAATTGTGGCCCTAAAGAGACAAATCACCAATATTTTGGGACTAATGATCTGGTTAGACTTATTACCCCCAAAAATGATAAAGTCTAGCGCGAAAATCAATTTAAAAACCTTTGATAATTTTTCATTATAAATTATTTTCCAGAATGGCACACTGAAAATCATCGACCGACGAAAACATATCTTCAAATTATCACAAGGCGAATATATCGTGCCTGAAAAAATCGAAAATATCTACACAAGATCCCAATACGTCCATCAAGTATTCGTACATGGCGAATCATTAAAAGTAACCAAACATTTTTAATTAATAATTAAAAAAATTATAATTATTTCGATATTTTAGTCATGTATTGTTGCAATAGTTGTACCAGATGTTGATGTTATCAAATGTTGGGCATCTGAAAATGGCATACCGGGTACATTAAGCGTATTATGCAATAATCCAGAAGTGAAACAATTAATTATGGACGATATGATCGCTTGGGGTAAAGAAGCCGGTTTGAAATCCTTCGAACAGGTAAACTACCAAAATTATTCACAAATTTTTCGATTTATATTTGAATCATTTTAGGTGAAAGATATTTATCTACATCCGGATCCGTTTAGTGTCCAAAACGGTTTATTGACACCAACATTGAAATCGAAACGTCCACAACTGAAAGCCTATTTCACACCACAAATCGAAGATATGTACATGAAATTGGCATAATTGTCAACTAAAATGGATAAATTTAAGCAAAAAGCACCAATTTTCTTCGAAATAAGACATTCTAAATTGAATAAAACAGTAAACGTAAAGCAATAAAGCAACTAGCATATCGTTGCCAAACTTTTTTCGAAATTCTATTTTGATAAGTTTTGTTGATTATTATTATTATTATTATCAAATTAAGCCCTCTTGCCTTCTTATTGTAGTCGAAACTAAAAACAAATAAAAATTTAAATAGCACTTACCAATTTATGTAAATTATTTACGTTCTTATTGAATTAAAGGAAATTTGGGGGTGGATTGTAGAATATAAACAGGAAAAAAATCCCCTTGTATTCTTTTCTTATTAAACTTCATTTATTAAATTTTCTTTTTTATTTCTTGGCTTTCGTTGAAGCTTGTTGAGCTTTCAATACCTTAACAACAATTTTTTGTTCTTCAATCAAGAAAGCCCTAACGATCTTCTCTTTAACACACTTATGGCATAATACACCGCCGTATGCACGTTTTACAGTTTTCTTACGTCTGCATAAACGGCTACGTTCTTGTGAACGTGCCGGTAATATACCGCGCAATTTATCTTTACATTGTCCACACCTTGGGATCTTCTTCGGTTTCTTCAAATATTGGTAAACTAATTTACCACCAGGCGTACGTACACTAAAACAAAACAAAATCGTCAATTTTCAATATTTCAATAAAATCAAATCGTTAGAAATTCGAATTCAATCAGTAACAACGAACGATAGAGTTTCTTCAACAGATTTTCAGTACTCTAGCCAATATATCATCATAACATAACCTCAAAATCTAACACCACCAATTAACACGATTTTAAGGCGATTTTTTTGCAATAAACGTGCAATAATGAGCGAATTATAATCAACTTACATACGCCGTCTGTTTGATTTTGTGTTGTACGATAATCGCCGTCTAAAAACTAGCCGCTGCACCATTGTGCCCTACAATCAAAAATAACAAATATTGGAGAAAATACGAAAATATCGGCACAATTTCGTTAAAAATTCGTAATATTTCAACTGGGAATCGAAATTTCGATAAAATATTCGTTGAATTTTCGGATGATTATAAATAAAATTTAAAATTTATAAAATCATAATACGAACCTGTCAATATTTTACAACAGAAAGAACGTGTTGAAAACAGCGCATGCGCAGCTGTCAAATCGCACCAGCGCTACCTAGTCTATAACACTTGAACTAACTTCAATAATATTGAATTAATTAAATTATTAATTATTTAGAATATTGCAAAATTATAGTAATATATTTCAAATGTATTTTTTGTAATTTGGGAAAAATTTTGTAGTATAAATATTGAAAAATAAAACATCCAAAATTTGCAATAGGTAATAGTAATGGCAACACGGCAAACTTATGAAACTTGCGCAACTGTCAAATTACACAGCGCCGTCTCCCTCATAATGTTAGAACAAATTTCAAAAAAAAACGTATAAATAAATTAAAAAATATTACAAAAATTATAGAAATACACGTAAATCTCAAATTTAATACCAGTTGGTAATTTTCTAGAAATTCGTATAATTTTCCTAAAATAAACGTTGAAATTTATAATCTTTACAATACAGTTAAATCGATAGTATTGACAACATTGCAAATTGGTTGGATCTGCGCATGTGCAGCTGTCAAATAACCAAATCGCCATCTTGACATCAATTTCGAAATCAGCTGACTGTTCGAAAAGATGGTTTCTCTGTTTGAGAATTACGAACAACAATATTCGATTTTAACAGCCGATATAACCGCTCAAATTGGTTTATTAACCGCCTCAGCTACCAGTAAGTAATTCAAAATGATTTCCTTTAATAAAAATCTCTAAAAAAAACAGCTTGTGTAAAAGTAACAATTGAGAATCGTATCGATTGTCATTTGTTTGTATGGAGGAGGAAAAAAAAACAAAAGATTGTTTCGTTTGTTTTAGAAGATCGCCGCCAACTTATATCAAATATCGAGAAACATGTGGAAGAGGCTCAAGAATTGGTAAATATTTAATTATTAATTGATTTAAAATTAATTGAATAATTTTAGTTGGAACAGATGGATTTGGAGGTTAGAGATGTGGAATTATCAAAACGCCAACGTTGTCGTACAAAATTAGATTGCTATCGTGCTGAATTAAAACGTTTAACCTTAGAATATATAAAAGCACGTTCAGTTAAACAAAATCAATTTAATTACGATAATAGTACGAATAATAATAATAATGACTTAGATGATTTTAATGATATTCGTATAACAAATGAACAAAAACAAAGATTATTGGATAATTCGGAACGTATCGAACATACTGGACATAAATTAGAGGATGGTTATAAAATTTGTATAGAAACTGAACAAATTGGCAATGAAGTATTGCAGAATTTAAGCGAACAGAGGGAAACAATACAACGGGCCCGGAATCGAGTAAGAAACAATTTTATCCCATTTATCAACTCTGGCTGAATTTTTGTTGCGTAGTGTCGTAGATTGACTCATTTTCCATTAGTGCAATGAATAAAGCTACGACATTACTGTAATCAGGGTGAGCCTATTAAAAGTATACTAAATCTAGTAAGTTTTCAGTTTCTATCAATTTGCTCGTTTTTCTGATAAAGTCAAGTATCTAGTCGCCTATGAATTATTTTCTAAGAAACAAAAACATAGAAGGCTTAGTAAAATGACATTAATTGACGCAATTGAGGTTAGAATTGAATATTTTACATGTTTTTTTCAGTAATTTTAGTAAATTTTACATGAAAAAAATTGATTATAATTAATTTAGATTTAATTAATTATCAATTATTATTGTTTCTAATTATAAATATCCATATTTACTTATTTAATTATCAATTGGGACAATTGAATTGACAGTTATTCTAAGCCTTCTTTGTTTTAGGATTTTTTCAGCGAAAATTAGTTGAAATTGGAAATTTTAACTGAAAAACTATTAAATAAGTATAAGAAATAGTATAGTTCGATACAAATTTTCTTTCTCTATACAACTGGGTAAAGAAACACGGTGTGTCGTTCAAAATAAGAAAGATATGAAGGTTTGAAAATTGTCTTGAAAGAAATTTTATTTCAGCTAAACACTGAAAGATAATTCGTTTGTATCAAATTTGATTTAAATTAAATAGTTTGGGATATTTGAATTTTAAATTTTGCTCGTCTACTAGTAATAATTTCAAAGTTATGGTTTTTTAATCAAATTTGGGGAATGATTTTGGCTCACTCTGTATTTGCCCCTTTAAAATGAACATTAGATGAGCGATCAATTCTATTCGATAGATGCCGATTTTATAAAGTTTGAGTCTAATTTAGTAAACTATAAAATTTTCAGTATTTTTGTTTAATAATAGGAACCAAAAGATAGTTTCAATTGAAAATTAAGCTTCTTTATTTGTTTAAAGTTTGAAATTGTGGATTTTGTGAATGTTCATTGCGAATTAAAGTTTTAATTTGTCTTTTTTTCCAGTTACACGAAACTGGTGAGGAATTAAATCGTTCATCTAGATTGATGAATTCGATGATAATGCGTAGTATACAACAGAGATTCATCTTATTCATTGTTGGTGCCTGTTTTATTGTAGCAATTTGTTTAGGTTTATATTTAGGTTTAAGTAAATAAGATTAGAAATTAGAGTAATAATACGTGTCATATTGTTGCAATATAATTACTCATTTTTTTTTAAATTTATTTTTGTTAATTTGAGAGTGAAGTATAACGAAATTTAAATGAAAACATTCCTATAAATTTATATTAATTTGAACGCACTGATTTTATCCATAATTTACATAAAATTTATGTTGATAGTTAACGATTGAGAGAGAGATAGAAATATTAACTTATTAATTAAATAAAGTACAAATTGTTTGTTTTGGAAAAGCGTTAATTTAACGACAACCACATTCAACAACAACCATATCCTTATACGCATATCGATAAGTTAATACACCATTATTATCAACATATAGAATTGATATTGAATCTAAAATTGTTGGTACACAACAAGAACGTGAAACTTTCATTGGCGATACACTGTGCAATAATGCTTGGATGATTGCATGTTTTGTTGGATTCAAATGTTCAGCTACCGGATAGAAGCATTTACCTTGACATTGGTAAGCCTATTGAACAAATATTAATTTAATTATTGTTGGTTTTAATGTGGAAATTATTACTTCATAGCCTGGCGGTTGGACTATCCATAAATCGTATTGAATTTCGGAAAAATTGATGTATAAAGGCCGCCGTCGACAACTATTCTTATTCTTCTTCAATTTCCTCAATTGTCGTTTATTCGAATCATCCCAAATATTATTCGTCTCCTCCTCATAATCGTCCTCTAAATTGCGCTTTTCTCTAATCAAATCCCTGTTGTTAGTGTTTAAAATCTGATTAGATTTGTATGATAGTAGTAAAATAGGATAATCGTGTTCGTAATTATCACTAATTGGCATCAATGATAATTTAAATTGATTTGATGGATAATATGATAAGAAATCGCTGACTGATATTAGAATTTTCAGAAATTTTTCTTGAATATCTAAAATGGGTTTTGTTAAATTAAACGATAACCAAGTGTTATTAAAGTGGTAAATGTGGATCTTTTCTAGATGATTTAATCGTTTTGTTGAATCATCATAGATTGAAATTTGTAATTCTCGCTCAACGCCTAAAAATTTTCGGTTATTAATTTGTAAATCTTGTCGATTTTTACCATTTAAAGCCTCCGATTTGATTTCAATCATGGTTAAAATTCTCAATTCAGCCCCAATTAATTCTTCATTGTCATCAAATGATGGTAAATCGAATATTAGAAGATGATTATCGGTCCAGTCGTTACTAATTTTGGGTATTATTTCTAGAATTATCAATTTTTTATCTCCTATTTTAACGATATTTATCTACAACTTACCTGCATGTTTTGGTATTAAACTCCGAACGATATCCGGCCGTTGTTGTGTTCTTGTAAAGTTTTCAGATTTATTATTTTCGTATAATTGTAACATAAATTTCGGTATATGCGTTTTGAATTTATTCAATCGTCTCCTATTGTTATTATAATCGAAATTTAAACTATTATTGGTTTTTTTTTAATTGTTTATCGTTGGTACTATTGATTATAATTATTGTAAATATTAGAATAACAATTAGAAAAATTGTTATAATTGTGTTTGAGGTGATGTTGGTCATATTGAAAATTTCAAACTGAAATTTCTTGATTGGCATCGAGACGCCAAACGTCTCCACTTGAAATCCATTTAAACTACCATTACCTATCAGTTACTACTTATAATTATCAAAAAATTATACCTTTTGTTTAAAAATAGTTGTGTTGTTTTAGGAATGAACGAATTTAATACCGGCTGCTACAAGAATAGACTAAGAAATTCGATAATTTACCGCTTCCAGCTGGCAGTTGGCTGTGTTTTCTTCACATAGTGTCGTAGATTGACTCATTTTTCACTAAATTCGACATTTGTTGAATGTCTGTAAAGCGGTTGAACTAAGCTACGACACAACAAGATGAAATACACTCGGTATACAGGATGAGTCAAGCGAATGGCCCGCTGGATCAGTTTTTCGGATATAGTTTTGTTTATCACTAATTTTCCAAAGATTTTCAATTTTATGCAGCAACAATGGTACCGTCGGAAAGGCAATGAAATGATCTATAAATTGCAATACACTTTATACAAAAATAATTTTAACAATTTACCAAATTTTAATCTCAAACTATCTTCAAAATCATCTGCTATTCATTAGCTTTCAAACGAGCCCTGGTTGAAATGTCTAAGTTTAAAACTGTAGAATGTCTGAACGTTTCATCAATTTTCCGGAAAACTAACAATGCGACCGGAAAATTTCTGGCGGATTTTGAAAGCGCTTTTAATTTGCCACATGTGTGAAATTCATTGGAAAATAAGCAATATTTGCGAAGTTATGAGGGAAAATATAAAGTAACTCTAGATTACGTCTGAATTTCAAAAAACCAGATATAAACTGCCCTGCTCCTTGAAGTGCTCTTTCAAATGCCGTTTAGATCATTAAAATCTGTTGGAAAATAAACGAGTGGGGTTGTTTTGAAAAGCGACATTTTGTTGCTCGACTGATGCGGGCCCCTTAAGGTAAAGTAAGGGGCTCTATCGGTGGTTGATAGAATAACGAAAAACTTATTTAGGGGTAGTTGTAAACTAAATTTGTATAAGAAGACTGATAATCGAGAAATCTACGCACATTTTGACGCCTGTCTTATCAATTTTTTTTTAATTTTTTGTTTTCAAATGTTAACGTGTCAAAAATGGAAAATTCTGATCGTTGTCAATCAGAAGATTCAAAATCAATACGTCAACGTACACCATCACCATCAACATCCGGTACCCAGGGTCTATCGCGCAATCCATGGGTGAATTTCTTGGTGAATTACCGCAAACAACACAAACACCTATCAATGACTTATCTAATAAAGAGTGCCGCAATTGCTTGGAGGAGTATGAGTCAAGATGAGAAGGCGCCGTTCTTTACCGAAGCGAAAAAACAACCACCACGGCCTAAACGGCGCCGACGGCGACGGTCGCGTAAAACACGCGGCAAGAAACCGGAACTTCGACGGCAATCGCCGAGCAATAGCAGCAGTAGTATCAGTTTAGATAAACCGATACAGAATCGATATTTGTGTTGTGACTCATTGTCAGAGCAAGACAGTTATAGTGAGGATGACTAACTTCTTTTATTATCATCAATTTTACAAAAAAATTATTGTAATTATTAAATAACACAGCACTTAATCTCCGTTTTTCTGCGTTTATAATCACGACTTAAACATCACATTGCACATTTCGTTATTCTTCTTGTTCAACGAGTACGTTGTACCCGGTATTGGAGTCTTCTTGTATTTAGCGATGCGCAATTTGTGTTTACTGCCAGGAATCCGTTCGATTTTGAAAATATTGTGTCTATCAATACAAATTTGATTAATTTTGGTTTAATTCAAATAATTTGTGACTTACTTGAAGATTGCATCCGGTTGTGTGACGCGCATACACAAATTCATATTCGATGAGAAATCAATATCGGATTTGATATTCAATTTCGGCTCGATACTAGCGAAATATTCAACTTGTGACCGTACAAAACTCGAATCGAGCACCATAGAACCGATCGTTAGAATTCCAACCCTATTTGATTAAACAATTAGTTGTATTCTTCAATGATTTGTTGCTATAACTAAGACTCGTTAAAGAATAAAAGGAGTTATAGTAACGAATCGTCAGAGTTAGAGAATACCACTGGTTGTCAAGGAAACTGCTGTATTAACCAATAGGAATAGAGTATTCCAGTGGATTATGGGTATAATTGGATAAAATTATAAATGACTTACGATTTTTCGACAACAGAATCGGCAGTACGGCCCCAAATCGATATTTCGATCTTCCCAGACAAATCGAACGATATTGCCGATTTTTGGTCGATTTCAACGATAAAACCGCTACTCAAATGTAGAGATTTCGAATAATCATCCAATAGGATCAACGATTGATAAGCTGTGGTACGTTCGGAAGCTGTACCGGACCAAACATGACCCATTAATTCGCCCTGTCCAGTAAAGAAAACAAAGGGCCGAATTTGTGTACCGAGTACGGTCAATTCCATACCGGCTGTTGCTGATTGGTCATCATCATCGTCACTGTCGCCGCCGATAAGGCCACCTAAACCGCCGGCAAAGATGCCCAACTAACAGAAATTTGAAATTTGTTTGATTTTGTGATAAATTGAAACTTACATTGATTAATTCTTGATTGTTGGCGATTATATTGACGATACCTCGTTTAACAATCCCGTTGTTCATCTCTTGAATTGTTAGAAGACTACTGTTGATTGTGGGGCTCTTATAAACGTTACGTTTAAGGGCTGTTGATAAGCCGCGCGGTGATAATACCGAATAATTGTTCAAATCTGGCCGTTGTTTTAATATTGCGGTAATTTGGTTGCTAACAATGCGATTTTCGTCGCTTATCATTTGTAGATTTTGTACCAAATATTGTTTAATTTCGTAATTACTATCGTTCGATTTTAAATAATCGAGAAACTCAGTGATTTGTTCGTTATTTAGGTTTATTTCTAAGAGAATATCAATAGCTAAAGTTCGTGCACTTGAATCGTATTTACGGTCTAATTGTAAGAAGATCCGTTGCATTATTTGTAGAACTTCGTTAGTTTTCCAATATTGTTGATCGAACGATTTTATCGCTTTCAATGCATAGATTGTCTCTTTATTATTGCCGTTTTTAATTAAATTAATTAACGTTGGAATTGTTGTTGGTGATTGTAGATTTTTTAACGCACGTATAAACACCAAACGTTCATCATTTTTCGTGTAATCTAAACCGTTAATGATCGCTTCTTCAACATTTTTGTAAACTTTACGTACCGTTTGGTGGTTTTGTTGTTTGTCCAATTTTTGTATCATTGAAGCTATTGTTAATATCAAAGTTTCGCGCACTTTTTCCGGATAATTATCGTTGTGATTGTGGCGATTTAATAAATCTACAATAACATCAATATTGGGATTTGGTGATAATGATAAGGACCACAAATAGCGTTCGCTTGCATCTAAATGGTCATCTTTATCGAAATGTAGACGTTTCATTACGGTTTTGTGTACGTCGTCGGATTGACAATTGCCCAAAATGTCGTAAATTTGCGGCCTGAAATGAATTAGAACCTTGTAGTTCATTTGGAAGTGCGTCAAAACAATGAGATATGCGAGTAAACTGACCCTCTCCGATTTTGATGGATCTGGATTGAAATCTAAGAGACTCTTGTCTTTTTATCGACAGAAAACATCTAGGGGGTGAAATCGCCTTAAAGTTTAAGTGAATTCGAACTTTAGGCTCAAAGGGGTACTTTTTAAGTTTCACGTATTTGCAGTTAAAATTTAAATGGGGCGCCATTGTTTCCAGGGTGAAAATGTATTAGATTGCATATTGAAATAACAATTAGGGTAGATGTTATAAGGGTTGAAAACTAAAATACTACAAATAAAAACTATCAATCGGATTGTGATGAAACTAATATCATTCGAAAGAAGAAAAAAATTAGGAGAAACCTGTTTTTGGATTTTTTCGAAAAATTACATTTGGGGGAACCACCCCTCAAGCATATATAGATTAAAAAAAACTTCACTATTATTATTATTTTTTGTTTTAATATATAAATAGAGGGTGTTCATCAATTTTCAACAGTTGGGGCTCTTTATAAGCTGCTTACCCTTATAATTTCCGTATATAGTTATGATAATTATTATTGTGTTATAATTTTCAAATATATTTTTTCTAGAATTATTCTAAAACTTATTTATCGTTATCAAAATTCAATTATTTATTTATTTTTAATATCAATTCACCTCCTACACAATTTTTCACAAAAGTTGTATTCTTTTATACTTTTCAACCATTGATTTAATGAAAATATAACGGCTAAGATTTTTTCAATAACAGTTTACTAAATTTCAACCCTTATATCTGGTGTACTGTAAAATGAGGCATTTTCGACATAGTTCTCTCAAAAACACCCCCTGACATAAATTACATTATAGTTTTCAACCCTTATAACTTCTACCCTGATCGACATGCAACCAGGGGCCTTCTTCATTATTTTTCAGCTTGAAAATAATGGCGTTTGCCCCGCTTGAATATTCCAACTACAAGTGTGTGAAACTTAAAACAACCCCGTTTGAGTCTAAAGTTTAGCTGGCAATTTCACCAATAGATTTCGTTAAAATCGGCGAGGGACACCTGGAATTATTTCCTTGTTAAAATGACTCTAGAATCATCATTAAAATCGGGGGACACCTGGGAATGTTAGAATGACTCGTTTGTCTTCACTTTATTCTGCAAGAAATGGGAATTGTATTTTGTCTCGAAAGTTTTGAATTTGTTGCCAACCTTATAGTTCAAGGACTAATAACATTTATATAGAAGCGAATGGTGAAATTTATATTCTTACGTTGGTACCACTGACGAACTAAATGATACTCGGTTGTTTCTAATAGAGCAAACTCCAAAAATTTTGAGATGATTCTGAGCCTATCAAAATTCGTAATTTCATTGAAAAATAGACAAATTTGGCCAAGTATGAGGGAAAATTTAGAAATTGATTAGAAATAACAAAAAATATGCTATATTCGCACTATAACTCAAAATTTAATCAAATTTATTTAAAAATTGTGCTCCTTGGAGTATTCTTTCCAATTCTCTTATCATTAAAATGAAAATAAATGGGGTCGATTATAAAAATTTAAAATACTCACAATATTTTTTGGTTTTTTTTCGAGGATAGCGCCTTAAGAACATCATCTTTATTGGAATTTTTGCACGTTTTGATAATTTTAATGAACGCCTTTGCTGAAACCAATTTACCCAACTTTTCACTCTTTAAATTATCACGTAAATTATTGATAACATTGACTAAATTTTCATCATAATCATTATTGTTGTTATTTGATTGATAATCTAACAATAAATCAAATTGTTTATATGGTGAATTTAATTGATTTTCATACAATTTCCGCTCGGCTTCATCTATTGTTTTATAATAATAATTATCGATAACATCGATTTTACGATTCGTATTCGTTTTAACGAACGTTAATACTTGATCAGTTTGCAGATAATTACCCAAATTTTGGAATTTCACCGTGTACAGTTGGTGTTTCTCACGATTCGATATACTTTTTAGATATTCTTGACCGGGATCTAATTCGTAATTAACCAATCTTGTTGATTTCAAATCCACCCCGAATACACTTCCCACGCCGTTATAACCATCATCGATTCGATTCAACCGACAATTCGTTTTAATTTTTTGGAATTTATTCGAATCGATTGTCTGATAATTAACCGAACAATAACCGGATGAATCCGTTTCGTTCTGTTCACCATCCAGCAATTGGAATTGAAATAAACTGGCGATGCCTCTCTTCAAATTCACCATCGACCAGTCTTCGTCCTCCAACATCAATAATTTGAGGATGCGGCCGTTTTGCCAAAGCAGATAGAACGGTATTGGGGTGGTGTCGTCGAATTTCGATCGGTGTTGTATGAAACCGTCCGGCGATGGGGCCTTTCTAGATCGTATATGAAGATTCAACGAGCGCAATTCCAGTCTCAAGATCTTCTCATTGTTGTACGCATCCGACCAGATTGTGTCAATTAGTAGATTGCCGTTGATGTAGAAGCCGACATTCTTTCGGTCATTATCGACGATTTCGTTCATTAAAATCGTTGAATGTAATTGATACAATAGCGATTCACCTGTTTTGAATAGATTGATATCGGCGTGTTGGCTGGCTGCCGATGATATTAGAACGAAACCGTAGCCGATGCCGAAAAACCAAATTATAAACAGATAGATTGTTGATAACATTGTCGTTTTGGTTTAATTGAGGAAAATCGATTTGTACGCGTTGGAAACTGCCACAATTGCAAGTGTTAACTGAACATTTTTTGAATAATGACTGTTGAATACATGACCTTATCTCTTTGTATGTACAGGTCAAAGTAGAGGATACATTATGTTATCAGTTCGTTATCTATTTTTATTTAAAAATAGTGTTTCATTTCAAATATTCATACCAGACCTGTAACAGGATCATTACAACAATATAAAAAATATATAATTATAAATTGATTACAGGTAATATTGCATAATTGTTAATACAGGTCGTTTCAATTTAAACGGAAATCGTGCGATATTACTAGAATATCAATTTTATATAAATTATTAATAGGTTTGTTCCTATCGCCTGTTGGTATTCGTTGTAATATGACAGCTAATATGAAGCCGGGTTTACACAGAAAAAGTCACTAAAAACAAAAACTGGATCGTTTTGGCCATAAATTTAAATATTGATAGCTCATTTTTACTTTAAATCTAACATATTTAAATAGTTCCTTGATATAGTTGTTTATAATTAACAAATAATTCATATTAGAGTACTATCAAAACATCAAAATCTAATGTTTTTCAGTTGTGTAAACTTGTCTGTAAAATGGCCAATGGGAAGCTAGCATTTAGGTGCGCAAAATTTAAATCACTGCTAGTTTAAAAATAGTCTATAAATATGGTTTAATGATAGACCAGTAACAGGGTCATTAAAAAAATATAATAGAATATATAATTATAAGTTGATTACAGGTAATGTTGCATAATTTTTAATACAGGTCGTTTCAATTTAAACGAAAATCGTGTGATATTACTAGAATATCAATTTTATATAAATTATTAATAGGTTTGTTCCTATCGCCTGTTGGTATTCGTTGTAATATGACAGCTAATATGAAGCCGGGTTTACACAGAAAAAGTCACTAAAAACAAAAACTGGATCATTTTCATCACTTTAAATCAAACATATTTAAATAATGCCTTGATATAATTGTTTATAATTAACAAATAATACACATTAGAGTACTATCAAAACGTCAAAATCAAATGTTTTTCAGTTGTGTAAACTTGTCTGTAAAATGGGCAATGGTAAGCTAGCATTTAGGCGCGGAAAATTTAAATCGCTTCTCCTAGTTTAAAAATAGTGTATAAGTATGGTTTAATGATAGACTAGTAACAGGGTCATTAAAAAAATATAATAGAATATATAATTATAAATTGATTACAGGAAGTATTGTATTATTATTAATACAGGATGTTTCAATTTAAAAATGGTAAAAATTTTAATCAATTAGGCAATTAAACTATGCGAATTTCTTTAGATATAAAAAAATTTGAAAGGGGCCGAATCTATGAACCGGCCTAATAACTTCCCCGACACGAGTCCGAGTTTTTAAAAAAACGAGTACCGTAGCACGAGTTTTGTATACTATTTTTTCTATTGGAGATACTTTATTAAAAAAAAAAAAACTAACTTACTATAAAAATCAAAATCGGGAATCGAGAACCGCGGCTATCTCACAACCACCGAAAAATTCAATGAGGAACCAGCATCTCGTCAACAAAAACTCTGTTCACTAATCGGTGATTCCACACACAGCCTTTTCAGTTCGACTTTCTTACAATTCGATTCATAATTCAATTTACAATTCAAATCATATAGATTGAATTGTCGAAGGAATATACATTTCTTTTTTAGGAGAAATCAAAATTTATATTATTTTAAAACATTTATTTATTAAAAAAGCGCTAACCGAAACACAAAACCCGCTCAAAAAACCGCTTGAAAACAAATTTTCTGAGGTTATGTTTCAAAAATGACCGAAGAATGTAAACAAACGCATAGGATTTTATGCCTCCAGTGATACCAATTGTAGATATCATTCTGTCTTTATAAACTACCGTTATAAATTTTGCTACGCTTTAAAAATTATGTTGGATAACCTTCTAAACTGTCATTTCAAAATTTCGCAATTGAATCGTGAACAACAACTCTTTTCTATGGCAACCGATCCCTGATAGAAGGCGGCAAATTTGAATTGGTTGACTAGACTATTTTGCCAATTTTGTGCCCTTATTTAAAAAAAGAAAAGAACATCGCACATGATGGGTATCGTTTTAGACATAAAAGCACATGCCCTTTCGATTGGTGATATCAAATTAATATGTTATCTTGAATTTTTTTCAATCAACCCCCTCCCCCTTCCACCCCCGGGGTCCGATTGGCACCAAAAACTAATCAACTCGAACGGCCACCAAATAGTTTGTGTTGACCAAATTTGAACTCAATCGGTGAAACCGTTTTTGAGTAATCGTTGGAGAACCGACAGACGCACATACATACACACACACACACACACACACACACACACGGACATCATGCTAAAAACTTCAAAAACGTGTTCAGGGAACCTCAAAACGTAAAGATCTGGTGAAATCTCGAATTCGAAATTTTGGTCCGAAACTAATAACTTCCCTACCCTCTGGTCGGGGAAGTTAAAAATAGTGACGGTTTTAGCAGCCAGTTGATACTCTACTCTAGTTTTACACTAGGAGTAATGACGAAAGTCGGGTTTACACAGAAATAGTCACTAAAAACAAAAACTGGATCGTTTGGGCCCTAAATTTAGATATTTATAGCCGGTTTTTACTTTAAATCGAACATATTTACCTCTCTGATATAATTATTTGTAATTAATAAGTAATATATTTTAGTATAATATCAAAACATCAAAATCCAATGTTTTCTATGCTTTATTTTTGAGTTGTGTAAACTTGCCTGCAAAAGAGCCAATGGGAAGCTAGCATCTGGGGCACAAAATTTAAATCGCACCTTCTAGTTTAAAAGTTGTTCTAGTTTAAAAATATTTTAGAGTTTAATAGGGCTGTAACAATGCTGTATGGGGCAAAATTTTCTGAAAATTCTGAATGTTAAATTGCAAATAATTTGTCGAAAGTAAGTGGCAAAAGTTGGGCACAGTAGCTCATTGGGAAGTCGGTCAAAAACGCTTCTTTTGGACAATATCGCAATTTTCATGATAATCCAGAGCAACGGACACAAACAACTTTGATCGGATTCTCGATGAGCTACTAGGTTCAATTTTTGCTAAAATGTTCTTCAAATAATTGAGGTTGCTTTGGATTTTTACAATTTTAATCATTAAAATTTTATAGGAGAATTTTATGGCCCAAATTTTGAGAGCTACTTTTAGTTAATTAGTAGTCAATGTTCATTTAGATTTTAACAAGATTTAGTCCGAAATTACCATAGCGGATCATTTTGAATGAGTTTTGAGGCTTTTAAGATTCTTCAAGTCCAAATTTTGCGGCATTTCGTCTTTCTTGCTTCCGGGCGGACCATTCAAAAGTATATAATTTAAGGATGAACTCCATTAGTTGGTGAGTTGGTACTATCGAGGGGTTTTTAGAGAATATTTTAGCAAAAATTGGACCCGGTAGCTCCTCGCGAAGTTGTCCAAAAGCGCTTCTTTTGGACAATATCGCAATTTTCATGATAATCCAGAGCAACGGACACAAACAACTTTGCGAATTTTGACCGGATTCTCGATGAGCTATGAGGTTCAATTTTTGCCAAAATGTTCTTTAAAGGCTCCGCTACAAAATTTCCAGACGTACCTCTTTAAATTTTATGCTTTTAAATGGTCCACCCGGTATACTGAAAATGCAGTCAGCAAAATGGTAAGAATTTGAATAGATTAGATAAAGAAACAGGTGAATTCACGTGGAATAACAATTTCATGGGTAAAAATATTAATAGGTTTGTTTCTATCTGCCAACTGGTACTATAATTAAGTGAGTTAGGTTTAATACAACAGTTAGTATTCGAATAGTTTAAACAAGTCAACTAGGAAATTTGTGCGATTTTATTTGAATATTAATAGGTTTGTTCCTGTCACCAGTTGGTACTAGTTTTGACAGTACTTGCGTATGATTTAAGTAATCTTTAAACAACTTATCGTTTTAAACGTCAGTAAAGAATTTGAATATATTAGACAAACCGGAGAAATTGGAAATCAAATATTAATAGCTTAGTTCCTGCCACCAGGTGGTACGACTTTTAACAGTACTTAAGTGTAGTTCAATGGTAGTTTTGAAACGTTAGCAAAACGGTTAGACAATCATATCGATATCGGCCCAATTACACGATTTGAGGCACGAATACAATTATTATAATTGCTAACTAATCATACATACCTTTAAAATTGTTGTTTAGTTTCTACTACTCAAAAAAAAGTTGCAACGGATACGAAAAAAAAATTAAATACACAGTTTTATTACGCACTATTACCTCTAAAATGTCTAATTGCAACTGTCATATTTCCTGTTGTGTTTTTTATTTTTTAATATTCAAGTATGTTGTAGTGTAATAATCCTTATTTGTTAATAACAATAATTTCAACATCTCGCGTAATTGTTCCACGTAACAATACAAAAATCCAAATCAAATTACGTGTTATTAGTATTATAATTATTATTGTGATTATCACGAATATTTATACAATGATTATTATTAGCAAATATGACGCGAGTTGATTAATTCGCGTTGTCTTTTAATCTAAAAGGAGTCGGTACGTTCAACAAGACGGAAAATTTTTGAATGTAAATGGTCCCCACTTATAAAGTTGTATATATAATTGTACCGTTAAATAATACGGGTTTCCAACTGTTGTTCTACTTGTTTGGAGATTTTAATGTTAATAATCAACGTTTTTTCGTGTGCTTGTCTCCCAGTTACTTTCCGTTGTCGTCGTCTTATTGTTCGAATTTATTTAGTTTGCGGTAGTACTTTATTGGTTTAAATTGCAATCAATTAAAACGACTACCGGAAATTTAATTTGTGATACAGTTGGAGTCGGTGCTAGATTTGCTCTAATTATGCCACAGAAAAGAAATTTTGCTGTCGTGAATTAATAGAAATGCGAAATAATTGTAATTAGACTAAAGTTCATGACTTATTAAATTTCAAAATTGTTAATTACAATTAATTTTTAATTAATTAGCAAATATCTCGTCGATGTTAATATAGACAACCAATTATACAGCAATATGATGAATTTAGTTAATTTAATTTGCCGATAGATACCATCATTATCGTTACATTTTGGACAAAAATTCTAAACCGTTATTAAAATACCAGAAACCAAATAATTGTAAAACAATTAAATTTTATTATTTATTAAATTTGATGAGTTAAAATTTAATTAATTTTTAATAAAAATGTATAAAATAGCAAATCTTTTGAGTACACTAAGTGTTAATTTAGACAACCAATTATACAATTTTACTTCTTGGTTGATGTAGACAACTAATTATACAGTCAATATGATTAATTTAGTTAATCTGATCTGCCGATAGATGCCACGATTATCGTTAAGTCTTGGACAAAAAATTCTAGACTGTTATTAAATTGTTAGAAACTACATAATTGTAAAACTATCGAATCTCATTATTTATTAAATTCAATGAGTTAAATTTTATTAATTTTTTATAAAAAATTATATAATCTTTTGAGTATATTAAGTGTTAATCTAAGCAACTATTTATACAATCTTATTTCTTGATTGAAATAGACAACCAATTATACAGCCAATATGATGTATTTAGTTAATCTAGTTTGCCGATAGATAGCACTATTATTTTTACGTTTTAAATAAAAAATTCTAGATCGTTATCAAATTTTCAATAACCAAATAATTTTAAAACTATCAAATTTCATAATTTATTAAATTCGAGATGTTGAAATAGCAAATATTTTGTCGGTACATTAAGTGTTAATTTGGGTAATTGGTTATACACGCTTGGATAAAATTAGTTGCATTAGTTCGCCAATAGGTGTCACTGTTATCGGTAGATTTTACGGAGGAAGAAATTGTTAATTTTTGTGTAAATTTAAATAAAATACAGAATTACTGCTATAGATCTATCTATTGATTATTCAAAATTAACATATAAAATTATAAAGCAACAAATACTTTTTAAAAATTTTACTTATTAGTTGATATATGCAACTAATTATACAACAAGTGTAGGCTTCTAGTTAGTTGTCCTTGGTTGCGATAGGTAGCGCTATTGTCATTAAATGTTTACAGAAAAAATAATTCAAGTGCGATTTCAACCAGAATATTAAATAATGCTAATATGAATTAAGTATTGTTAAAATTATGGAGATTAAATAATTCAATTTATCGTAAAATATGATTTAGTGCATGTAAATGTAGGCAACTAATTATACACAAACATAGTTGTAGTGGTATATCGCTAGGTAGCGCTGTTGTTGTTAGGTTTCGCGCCAATTTCCCGTAAATAAAACCATGGATTAATTAAATTGTTAATTAACAATAAAAAATGGATGAATTTCCCAACGAAGATGAAGAATTCGAGTTGATGTACGCTAATGAACTGGAATTATTACGCCAACAAGAAGGTATCAATCAAATTGTAACTTTCAAAAAAAAGTGAGGTTATCTTCTTCCAGAACCCGAAATTCAACCGAATAAATCACGAAGGAGTCTAAATTTCTCACAAAATACCCAACAACAACAACACAATGATGAAATCACACCGCAACAATCACAAAATGATTCATTCGCCGATTTCCGGGCAATATCCGATGATTTCAGCGGGCAATTCGCACAAAATCACCGCGACGATAATCACCGAAAACGACCACGGATCGACTATCTGTTCGGCGATATCACCGATATCGGTGATGAGGATGGTGATTTTGTTGGTAATCAATCGAAAAAACAGAAATACGATAAGAAACAAGCCGATTTACAATTGATCGAACGGATATTAGAATTGCGCAAATTGAACAAGATTAAAAATAATCCGGTGTTATTAAATGAGAATAATACACTAAATAACAGTAATAATAACGATAATAGTCGTAATTTGTCGATAATTATACCAAAATATCCGTTTATTGGCGTAACCCGGCCGGATGGTGAACGAATTTATGTGCGTTTCCACTCTGAAATCTACGAAAAAGAGGAAATACAGCGTATTTGTGGCGAAATCTATACGAATCGAAATATAATGGGGGACCATTTCAAAAACATCTGGGAGGAGGCGAAAATTTTGGTAAATCTCAATAACCAAGTAACGGTTATAATAACGTTAGTCTTTGCTTGATTGACACAAATATATTGTAGCCTACTTGATTGTTGTATTTTCCATTGGCTTAATTGTTCTAATTGTCGTTAATATTGTTAGATTAATAGGAATTTGGATAAAAATTTGGGAAATGTTGAGATTATCGGCGATTGTCAAGATCGAAACGGTGCTAATACCCAATTATGGGTGGAATTGTATAAACCGAAACGTTATATGGAATTATTGAGCGATGAAAGTACGAATCGTACGTTGTTGAGATGGTTAAAATTATGGGATAAGGTGGTTTACAATCGGCCGATACGAATGAAGAAGCCGCAAACGAATAGTTTCAAGAGATCGTACAATAATAAGCGAACAGAATTCGATGGGGAATTGGATGAGCACGGGAGGCCGAAATTTAAAGTCGCTCTATTGTGCGGACCACCTGGCTTAGGTGAGCGGGTTTTAATCATTTCTAGGGCTCCAATCAATTGTTTCGTAGAAATTTAATTGGGAACGTTAAGCGCCGGGTTAGAATTCGGAAAAAAGTGGGATTTTCGATGAACGATTTCTCGTTCATTTTTCACTCAAAATACAGGTTTTTGGGGGCGTTTGGAAGAACATTTCTAGCTGTATAAGATAATTTTATATTTCTTGGAAAATGTTGAGGAAATTTTGAGTTATAGATGAAAGTCTAGAGGCATGTTTTTCCTGATTTTCCTTTAATAATTCAGCTAATATTAATTTGTTTGTAAGGATTGTAGAGTAAATCGATAGCAAATTGAACGAGTTTTTCAAATATCTGAGAAATTTTCCGGTCGGTTCAGTAGTTTTCCGCAAAATTGAGACAAACGGTAAAGCGGAAAAGCAAGATTTCAAGCGTAATTTTAAAGATCTAATATATGGGTTTAGATGCTAATTGTAAGTGGCAGGAAAACTTCCAGTTTTGAAAATTTGAGGAATTTTCCTCCGATTTTAGGGGGAAAAACCATATTTGTACAAGTATTGTGTATGTAGGCAACTTTATTTGCCACCACTCTGGGACTTTTGAATTAGGAAGGCTGTTTTCCACTGAATTTTCCCTGGAAAATAAACCAAATTTCCTGACAACAATAGCATAATTTTAATTCGATAGAATCGAATGCAAAACAATTATGTTTAACAGGTGAAAATGGCCAACGGATTTTCCTAAATCAGAGGGAAATTTTTTGAGTTTTCAAAACTGGGATTGTTCCTTCCACTTAGCATCTAGGCCCATATGGAAGCTTTCAGAAAATTCAACTTTCATTCAGTTTTGTATCTTTAAAATTGTGCTTGAATTCTTTCTTTTCCGTTTTTCCCAATTTTCCGCAAAATTATTTAACTGATCGGAAAATCTCTCAGATATTTGGAAAGATCTTTCAATTTGCTATCGAGGAACCCTACAACTTAAGCAAACAACTTAATTGGCTGAGTTATGGGGAAAAATGAGGAAAATTAATGCTTCTAGTTTTCATTTATTCCGTTTTTCTCAATTTTCCGCAAAACTATTGAATTGATCGGAAAATCTCTCAGATATTTGGAAAGATCTTTCAATTTGCAATGAAGGAACTCTATAATCATTGCAAACAACTTAATATTGGCTGAGTTATGGGGAAAGATGAGGAAAATTCATGCTTCTAGGTTTCATTTATTCCGTTTTTCTCAATTTTCCGCAAAACTATTGAATTGATCGGAAAATCTCTCAGATATTTGGAAAGATCTTTCAATTTGCTATCGAGGAACTCTATAATCATTGCAAACAACTTAATATTGGCTGAGTTATGGGGAAAGATGAGGAAAATTCATGCTTCTAGGTTTCATTTATTCCGTTTTTCTCAATTTTCCGCAAAACTATTGAATCGATCGGAAAATCTCTCAGATATTTGGAAAGATCTTTCAATTTGCAATGAAGGAACTCTATAATCATTGCAAACAACTTAATATTGGCTGAGTTATGGGGAAAGATGAGGAAAATTCATGCTTCTAGGTTTCATTTATTCCGTTTTTCTCAATTTTCCGCAAAACTATTGAATCGATCGGAAAATCTCTCAGATATTCGGAAAGATCTTTCAATTTGCAATGAAGGAACTCTATAATCATTGCAAACAACTTAATATTGGCTGAGTTATGGGGAAAGATGAGGAAAATTCATGCTTCTAGGTTTCATTTATTCCGTTTTTCTCAATTTTCCGCAAAACTATTGAATTGATCGGAAAATCTCTCAGATATTTGGAAAGATCTTTCAATTTGCTATCGAGGAACTCTATAATCATTGCAAACAACTTAATATTGGATGAGTTATGGGGAAAAATGAGGAAAATTCATGCTTCTAGGTTTCATTTATTCCGTTTTTCTCAATTTTCCGCAAAACCATTGAATCTATCGGCAAATCTCTCAGATATTTGGAAAGATCTTTCAATTTGCTATCGATGAACTCGCTAATCATTGCAAACAACTTAATTTGGTGAGTTAGGAGGAAAAATGGGGAAAATTCATGCTTCTAAGTTTCATCTATTTAGTTTTTCCATTCTTCTCAATTTTCCGCAAAACTATTGAACCGAGCGGAAACTCAGATATTCGGAAAGGTCTTTCAATTTGCAATGGAGGAACTCTAAAATCATTGCAAACAACTTAATTGGCTGAGTTATGGGGAAAATGAGGAAAATTCATGATTCTAGGTTTCATTTATTCTGTTTTTCTTAATTTTCCGCAAAACTATTGACTCGATCGGAAAATCTCTCAGATATTTGGAAAGATCTTTCAATTTGCAATGAAGGAACTCTATAATCATTGCAAACAACTTAATATTGGCTGAGTTACGAGGAAAAATGAGGAAAATTCATGCTTCTAGCTTTTCATCTATAATTCAAAATTTCCACATTTCCCCAAACATAAGTAGCCTTTGTTAAGCAATTAGAAATACTCTTTCAAAGGATCCCAAAAACTTGAGTTTAAGTGAAAAATATAAGAGAAATTGTTTATCGAAAATCTACTTCTTTCCGGGTAGTAATCCGGCCCCTTCAATCCGGGGTAAACCAATGACTTCAGAAAATTTCGCTAATAAATCCCAAAATAAACACAACTCTATAGTTTTTCGAACTAAATTCTAGCCTTTTTGTATAAATTTACATGAATTTCCTTGTAAATTGTTAATTTTTCGCGAATTTCGCTTCTATAGAAGCTTGGAACGAGGCTTGGACCGATGCTCAGTTTCCAAGACTTGAGCGAAATGATTCTAACCATTGGGCTAGGCTTGGAACAAGGCTTGGGCCAATATTTAGTTGCCAAGGCTTGGATGTGATGAATCTAGCCATTGGGCAAGGCTAGGCCCAAGGTTTAGCCCGATGTTCAGTCTCCCAGGCTTGGTAAATAACCATTGGCTCAATGCTTGCCCAATTGTTAGCCTTGACAACTTCTACCTGGGCAAAAGCCGTTTTTTCGCTAAATTTCTGACTGTCATTCCCCTTTTTTCCATGCTCAGGTAAGACAACTTTAGCGCACGTGGTGGCCCGTCATGCCGGCTACAACATTGTTGAAATTAACGCATCCGATGATCGTAATGTTGACAATTTCAAAACAATCCTCGAACATTCAACACAGATGCGTTCGATATTAGATAAAGAGAATCGTCCGAATTGTGTGATATTCGATGAGATTGATGGTGCACCACAGGCATCAATTGATTACCTTATCAAATTCATCAATGGTAATCATTCAATAACAAAATCAAAAAAACAATCAACAAAACAACATTTATTAAAACGTCCAATTATTTGTATCTGTAATGATGTATATGTGCCGACATTGCGTAATCTCCGACAGATTGCTTTTGTGATTAATTTTCCACAAACGTTAACAAATCGTCTAGCTGAACGTTTATTAGAAATTGCCAATTATCAAAATATACAAACAGATTATGCGACAATGTTAACATTAGCTGAGAAAACTAATAATGATATACGGTCGTGTTTATCGGTTTTGCATTTTTATAAAATCGAACAGAAACCGTTAACAATACACGAAATTTATAAAACAACAATCGGACAAAAGGATATACGAAAGAATCTATTCACCGTATGGAACGAAATCTTCTTTATTGATCGGTCGTCGATAAAGAAACAATTTTTTAACAACAATCCCGATGATTGTCGTATAACATTAAAGATTCGGATGGAGAATATCTTGAATATTGCTAATAATTTCGGCGATTATGAACGATTAATGCAGGGTATTTATGAGAATTATCCAAATATGAGTATCGTTGATACGAATTTAACGAATACATCAACAAGTCTTGAATGGTTCTGTTGGATGGATCAATTAAATCAACAAATTTATACAAATCAAGATTACAGTCTGATGAATTATCAACAATACAGTTTTGTTGTGTGGCATTTCTCTTTCGCGTCGACTACGTGGCAGAAACTCCAATATCCAAACGTTGGCTATGAGGTATGCTATTTTTTTTTAATTTATCTTAAGGATTTCTAAGGGGTGTTAAACTAAAAGCCTACAGGAGGATTACTTGTTGATTAACTCGAAAAATTGTTCAAGGATTCTTAGGAGGGTCTTCAGAGATCATTTTAGCAAAATTTGGGCCTCTAACTTTGAAAACATGTTCCTTCATTTTATTCTGGAGCAGGAAAACAACAGTGTTGGGTTAATCTTTGGGTCGTTCTTATTCGTATTTCATGTGTAGTTCGTTTTTAAAAATCACAATATTATTCAAAGAAAGCATTTTTGACCCAAATTCTAATGAGTTATGAAGTTCAAATTTTGCTAAAATGTTGTCTAGAGGCTACTTTATAAATTCTTGAAACAAGATTTTAAATCGGCCAACAAATAAGTCTTCAAATTATATAGTCTTGAATGGACTATCCAAAATACAGAAAACTATTTGAGAATTATTCTAATTAATGGGTGGGTCTCCGAAGAACTTTTTGGCAAAATTTGAACCCTGTAACCCATCGGAAAGTCAGACAAAAAGCCACTTTTTTCGGCAATTTCGAAATTTTCATCGATGAGCTATGCATGTAAATTGGCTTGAGGGTTGTTTTTCGTCTTTGTGCCTCAGAAAAATCCAAAAGAAACGTTTTTCTCGGCGTCGTCGATGCAAATTGCAATGTAACTAGTCATTCGCCTCCTCAGCTGTTGTACTTTTATCTAAATTGACATTTGCTTCCTTAAAAAAGCCTCTAATCAATACAATACAAGTTTATCAGCGATAATTGATAAGTTACGTGTTATAAGATTTTTTTTTAATAAATAAACATTGAATTGTTTCTCCAGTCTGCGCCAGTGTCTTTCAAACTTTCTCGCCTTAGTCCTTTCAGAGTCACAAATTTAAACGAAATTTCATGTGTCGTAGGTGAAAAATTATTAATAAGAGACCTGTTAACTTTGGAGGTCCTGGATTAACACCGGGGTCTATCCAATTAGTTCAAATTTAAGTCGAAAAACTGGTTTACTTTTTATTGAGCACGAAAAATTGTAGATAAATAACAAAGCTCCTCTTTATTTTTATTCGTTTGAGCTCAAAAGAAGCGCTCTAATTGAAGGGGCCTCTGGGTATAGTCCATAAAGACCATGTCTAAATTCACCCTTGTATAAAATAACTGATTCCCATACTCATTGTTGAAAAGCTTGGTTTTAAAATTGATACTAAACTATTGACAATAAACAACGAACGTCAGAGAGAGGCGAAGGATTGTTACATTTCAGTATTTGACTCAAAATCGACCTGTAGGTATTCCATTAACTTTTTCCAAGCGCCAAGGGTAAATGTCAAAAATCTGAACCTTTAGTTTATGAAAATACTCGTTGAAATTGCTGGAAATTGGAAAATTAGATTTGAAATCACCTAGTCCTCGGAGGCACCTACTCTTCTAAAATGATCTTCACGGTGCCTCTTAAATAATTTTTACAAATAATTTCGATTCAGCACCCTTGTAACGATTACAACGGGTGACTTTGTGCGTCAATTTTTTTTGTCAATCTTAAAAAATTTATAAAATTTGTTGTTAATGGTCGGTGATACGATAAACTCGAACGTAGGGTTGGATAGAAGCAAGCGACACAGTGTTAAAGGGGTGAATTTTATCAATAAATTATGCAACAACTCAGCTAACCGTAATTAAGATAATGGACGTGTTCTTTTATATTGTAAAAAGATATTAAAAAAAAATAATCACAGAAATCTTCCATATTAAATTCTGTCATTAATTACACGATAATCAGATTACCACTGTACAATTGTATGATTTTATAGACGATTTGGACTTACATAATAGGAACTAGATACTTGTTTTTTCCTCATAATCACTCCTCATTTATCTTCTTTTTTTTTTCTAATATTTTCGTTTCTTTTATAATTCTTGTCTGTGTCGTTAATGAGATCGTGAATTATGTAGACGATGGAGCAAACTCGTTATATTTAAAAAGATATCATCCAATACTTACCCAGTAATTAACGAAGCTACTTGGAAAATTGTCCGACTATTCGTGATTAAAAATAACAGAAGACAAAACAAAATAATAATAATAATAACAAAGAAAATAGGTCGTTGAAGAGAGTGACTTAAATACAGTTTCTTGTTTACTTAAAGTCAAAGATAAAGTACAAGTTATGAATCGTTATGTTTCATTATTTGTGTTGTATTGTAGATGAAATTGAAAGAGACACGTCAGAAGGCAATAATAACAGAATTAATGCATGGTATACAATCAACGATACGTCCCTATATACAGCCGATATCATTAATTTTAGATATATTGCCATTGATTTCTGTTATTATTGTACCGAAATTACGTCCCGTTAATCTCCATTTATATACGAAACAAGAACGAGATGATCTTGATAGAGTTGTAAATATTATGATTGATTATAATTTAAATTATTTACAAGAACGTACCATCGATGGCTCATATATTTATAAATTGGGTAATACCGATGGATTTTTAATCAATTAATTACCGTAAATTATATAATCGAAATTGTAGATCCGAATATTGAAGAAATCGTCGATTTTACCAAACAACATTTGAATCGACAGAAACAACTGTCGTATGCAAATAAACAAATAATAGCGCGTGAAATTGAGTTGGTGAAGATGAAGAAATTCGAACGATTCGTTGATGAAAACCTGCCAAATCATCTACAACGATTACAAGCAAAATCTGTGCGTTCTTCTGGCAAGAAAACGGTAAGTGATTTTATTTTTTGTTAAATCTACAACGATTATTACGATTTTATTTACGTATAATAAACAATATCGCAATATTGGGTATATAATAAGTAAATACAGTGTGAAGAGGCGTAACATAATAAACATTAAACATTGTTTGCTTGTTGAGTGGTGTTATTATAGGAAACTAGTGGTGGAATAACAATTCAAATCGATTATATAATATAGTAGACGAAGATGAAGGGATTTCCAGGGATGTACAGGGTTGTTCCATAAAATTTCTAAGCTCGGTGTGTTTCACTTAAATGTTCCTAGCTTTTAGTATTTGGCGATTGATTTGGAAAATATCTAGAGGATCTATGGGGAACCCCCTGGAGATCATTTGAGTAAAATTTGAATCACGCGGCTCGTCGGGAAGTTGGTCAAAAAAAGATCGTTTCCACGATGTTGCCACTTCCAAAAATAAGTAAAAAAAGTGGTCCAAAATGACTCAAAGATGTTCCTAACTTTGATTTTCTTCGTTCTTCTCGATTTTATTCCGGAACGGATAGGAGTACTTTACGTTCTAGAATAAAATGAAAAATGAGAAAAAAATATAGCGAGTATCCTTGAGTCATTTGACGTGTTTACCTGTTTCAATAATCGAGCGTTTTTTGAACAACTTCCAGATGAGCTATGGGGTACAAATTTTGGTAAAATGATCTCCAAGGACCCTCCTATAAATTCTAGAAATAGTTTTCAAATAGTTCATCAAATCATGAGAGCTAGGGACATTTAAGTGAAACACGCGATATAAGGAAAATTAATAATATGAGAAATGCGAACTTATTGAAAGTTGTAGGATTCGATTCGCTGTCTGTAAATTGTCAAAATTCCGATGAAATTCTGAGTTTTAGGGAGTAGTTTTGGAACATGTGTTTTTTCTTCTCATATTTCTCCTATAAGTTAGCAAATATTGACGATTTTTCAGTGATTGCTTAGCAAATTGAAAGAGCTTTTCAAATCTGTAAGGCATTTTCCAATAGCCCTTTAATTTTCCAGACGATTGCCAAAATTTTGAGCGCTTGCGTTACACTTTTTCAGTAATCAATTTCTCGCATGTTTGATGAAATAACGCAATGAAAAGGACATTTTAAGGGGTACGAGATGATGTTTTTTGGGTAAATTTTTTTTATCGAATTCTGAGTTAGCTGGTGCCTCTTTGACAATTTCCCTTTTGCTTCTCTCTATTATTGTTTATTTTTCAACAATTTTCCTATTATTTATGGTAAATTGAAAGCGCTTTTAAAATCTGTAAGGAATTTTACAATTGGCTTGATAATTTTCTGGAAAGTTTTTGGAGCACTTCTAGTGCGATTTTGAGCGATGTCTGCTTTGTACTTTTTTGAAAAATTATACAAAAACATGATCATCTAGTGCTTCAAGATTCTGAAGTACTTCCATAGTACTTCTAGGGCGATTCTGAGGCACTTCTGTTGCGATTTTGGGACACTTTAGGACACTTCTAGGTTGATTCTGAGGACTTCTAAGACAGTACCTCAGAATCAAGCAGCAGTAATATAGAAACATCTATATGCTTAAAAGTTAATTAGTTAAAGCAAAAAGATAATAAAAATATAGAATTTTTCTCTTTGGTCGATATGCTGTGTTTAGTACAATTTTTCGAAAAAATCCAAAAACAGGTAGCTCCTATTTTTGTTTTTTTTTTCTCTAATGGTAAGTGGCATTAGTTTCGTCAAAATCCGATGGATAGTTTTCGTTTTATAACAGTTTCAAAAATTTCGACCCCAATATAGAAGAACAACGAACATTTTCACATTTCAAAATCGGATAGGCACACCTGAGAATATTTCTTTGTGAATTACAGAGGACTATTTGACATTTTTGCCTATAATTTAGACAATATTATCGATTGTTCGATGAATTTCTAACAGCAAATTGAGAGCGCTTTCTAAATCTCTCAGACAATTTCTGATTGCTTTTCCACGAAATTTTTGTACCTGTTAACTTTTTTTTCTCGTTTCGATTCCTATTGTTGCACTTCCTTTGAATTCACGGTGGTTGTAATTTATTTTGGGAACAGCCTGTATATTGTCATAGTCGAATGAAACCCTCTTGGATGTTGACAACCCTCCAATTTCAAGTGGATTGTTGTAACAACAACCAGTACCCATATGTTGATCTTTGCAATTCACTGATCCTATTGTGATTGTTCAAAATAACAAAAGCAACACAAAAACTTGTGTGTTGATATATAATAGGAATAAAGGGATTTAAAACAAAATAACGCAGACATAAAGACAATAATTTCGTTATTAAATATTTATCAATTACGCGTAACAATTATTTTGCGAAATATTTTTGTCGTCTCACCCTTATTAACCACCCTAAAATCATACGATTTTATCAAGCACACATACACCTATAGAGTTCAACAAAACAAACATACGCCACACTCCATATAATGAGCCTAACCATTTCCCAAACAGTTTATCATTGTGCCAACATAATTGCACTGTTATATCATCATTAGTCGATGACATATACACAAACAACAATAAGCACTATTGAGCAATATATAAATACACCCCCAATCAACCCCTTCTATAAATCCTTTTAAACGTTTATAATTAATTCATAAAATGTATTGTTTTTTGCAAATTATCGTCTAGATTTATAACAGTTGTTAGAAGAGGGACAAGTGCTAACCCTCTTGAGTGTTCGTGTATTTTGATCGAGAAAGTAGTCGCTAGGAAATCGTGATTCATTCTTCTAGTAGCGAAATTAGCAATTTGAAATTAGTTTTCTTGTCTAATGTTGAAATAAAAATAAGTTGAAATGTCGTCAAATAGTGTCGCCACATTAAAGATTACATTTGTTTTGCGGGCGTAACAAATAGCGAAACCGGAACTCCCCGGAACAAGGGTGGGAATGTGGGGATGAAGACGGCGACGACGATGACGACAACAACAACGACGGCTATATTGGATGGGCGGTTAGAGTTTATATACTTTAGGAGCATTACTTGAAAGAATGAAAGAAAGAAAAGAGGAGTGGATCAACTATCTGTTTAACGACCTAAATAAAAGAGTTTTGGACGGCTAAATGGAATCTGCAGCTTATCCTAGCGTATATACACACATACATACACAACCCCTATTCGTTTTACTCCACCTATTCTTTCTATATTTATTTAAGTTTTCCGATTGGTTCATCTATCAATGTTAATTATTTTTTTGTTTAAATAATGATATTTTCGTTCAATTTGGTAGAAGGTTAGCGTCATAATGGCGCCAATACTACTACCACTAACATCCCCTATTAACCGGAAATATCATTTAGAAAATATCTTGTCCAGTAAATAAAGCAATGTATGTGTAAGTGTATAAGAGAGTTGGATCGTTTTAGTTTGCCGCGTTGATGTGTTAACTCTTGCTAAATTGCTTCCGTACTTAATGGATTTTTTGGGGCTTTAGTTTGTTGGAATGGTGGATAAAGAAAGAAAGAAACTTCTAATAGTCGAATGTATTTGTTTGAATGTATATGTGTCTGTATGTGTATATATGAAGAGAAGTCAAGGGGCGGAAACAGTCCGGCTTCGGAAATGAAATAACATTGAAGAAGTTGGCCGTTTACGAACGAACATTCTATTTCTAAAGACTTTTAACAACTGTTTCCTATTTCCTTAGATTTTTATTTATTATAGAGACCATTATCAAGTTTTCCTACCATTCCACTTCTAGTTGTTGGATTTCGTTAAAAACGAAAATAGAACTTCTAACAATCAAATTACACGAAAATTACCAACATAGAGAAACCAATACTATCATTACACCCCATCTATTCAAACTTAGTCCACTTGACACTAAAATAAGTAGGTAAATTTATAAAGACTGGAGGTGTTATAGAAGTGCAATAACAGAATCAGAACGGAAACAGAAAAGAAATTAACAGGTATAGGTAAAACCTGAAGTAGTTTTCCGTAGATTTTCCGGAACACTAACAAACATAATTTCTGAGAAATTTGGGAAGCTCTTTCAATTTGTTATGCACTGCTAGAAAATAATTTAAAAATTGACAATATTGGCTAAATTATAGGCGAAAATAAGAAGAAAAAGTAAGAAAACACAAAGTCCAAGATTTTTAGATCCTCCTTGAAATGGCCTTTCTAATGTTATCATTTCAATATGACATCTAATAAGGGAGATATCAACTATTACAAATTTTTCAAATTACAAATGAGAACAATATTGTAACATGGGCTTTCAAATTTTTGTTAGTTCCTCAAAACTAACAAACCTATTGGAGAATTTCTTGAAAATTTTAAAAGCCTCTTCAGCCTCCTGCATTCTTCGAGAAAATCTCTAAAAAAATAAAAATTTTTGCTAAGTTATTGTGGAAAATATGATCTTTTCTTAAAGAAAGACGGATACTCCAAGATTGTTTTGTGTAATTCAAAATTTAATGAGCATTTTCCAAAATAAAAACGTTCGTAGGAATTCTTTGAAATGCTTCTTCCAGTGCTATTACTTTGATTCCTACATGTCGTCAAACAAGAAGGATTTCAATGATTAAAAATTGGCATCTTTCGGGTACCGAATAAAAAAAGAAGCATCTTTAAGTTTTGTTGTAAGACCCATCGTCACCTACGCGTCGCTGGTATGGTGGAGGAAAGCACAAGAAGTGACCATGCAAAAGAAACTGCACAATGCAGCGATTAGCATGTCTAGGAATGATAGGGTCTATGGGAATCACTCCCACAGCATCCATGGAGGCACTATTAGACCTACTTTCGCTCCACTTACAGGTGCATAAGGAGGTATTTTCTGCTGCCTTAAGGCCTTACCAAACTACTCCAACCTAGGTGATTGGCAAGGACACTCTGGAGTACTGAATCAAATAGACTCAGAATTGTTAGTTAAACCATCGAATATTATCGTCGGATTTGACTTCAAAACGCCGATGGATCAAAAATGAATGAAGGTATTCTTATAGGAATATACGGGCCCAATTATAGGACATCCATAATCTTGGGAAACTCCTCTTTTATGATGCTGAAACTCTTGCAATAAAGATGTGCGCCAGAGGTTACTTACGAAAAAACCTCACGGGTGTACAAATAAATATCTTAATCGACAGTCGGGCAGCATTGAAAGCTCTATAGGCCAAAGACCGCCTGGGAGTGTTGTTAATTCTTGAAACTATTGGCGAGGGGCAGTAAACTTACGCTAGCTTGGGTATCAGGGCATTAACGAGTTATAGGACATGAACAAGTCAATGAACTTGTGAAGGCAGGCGCTGAAGCTTCATTTGTAGGCCTTGAACCGTTCTGTGAGCTAACAAATACTCAGTGGAAGGAAGAGATCTTCAGATGCGAAAGGAGCAATAAAATGCTCAATTGGAGGCAAACTCCGGGAATGAGAGAGACGAAGTTGCTAATCGGTTACTCGCCTAGCAATGCTAAGAAGCTTCTCGAACTTACGAAGAGCGAATTAAGACACCTAACGAAGCTTGTGACAGGACATAGCTCCGTCAGATATCACTTCAAAGAATGAAATCTCCGAGCGTTGACACGCAATCCACGCAATTACCTCGGCGGCTGCGGTACAAAGAATGTCTCCCAGAGAGATAATTAACTTCTCAAATGAGGTATCTTTTCTGGGAAAGTAGTAGCTAGAGTGTTATGAACAATAGATTGGTATTAAGCTTAGGAGCCATTTGACCCAGCTAAACTAACTAATTAACCTTCAAGTTTTAAAGAATATATGTCTCTAGAAAGTTCCTTTAAAACGGAAGCAGAAATAGGGCTCTGATATACGTAACATCGCTAATATAAAGATTTGTGTGCAAAATTGATGTTTTCGGCTAACTCCCTATTAGAGTCGAGAAAATTTTATTGTCTTTTAAAAATAATGTTCCCTATTGAATGGGCGATTGTGATCCATTAGATAAGAGAAATTAAGACGATATCAATAGAGAATGAAGAGGGTTCTTTTCGAACATTACTCTTGTATCTATCGTCAATGAGACGGGATATTCTTTTCATATTTAAATGATTTGGCCATTATGGACGAGGGCTAATACAGTGGGCGCGTCCGTACGCAAGCAACGGAGAAAAAAAAGGAGAACACGGAAGGGTGCAATAATATACCACCACTAGAGACGATTCATCATTGTAAAGAATAAAGAAAGTAGCCAAAGACGGATAGTTTTGTTATTTTAAATAACCTTTTTAATATTTTTTTTCGTACTAGATAGAAATTCATAGAATAAGATTCAGTTATTTTCCGTTATTCTTTACAATCTCTCTTTATTTCTCTGGACAGACTTTGATTAATAATGAAAACCAATTTGGGACGACTTAATGGATTTTTGTTGACTTGGTGGGAAGGCAAACAAATGAGATTGCAGAAATCTTTGCTAAATTTCGTTAATTATCAATTTGCCAAAACAGAATTGTTGTGGCTTTTAAAAGGAAGATACAAAAAATAAAATAAAAAAGTTGTGCCGGTTTTATTTTCTTCTTTAACGCTTGACATAAGTTGGTTGTGACAGATAAGAGAAATTGTTGGCGTAGGGTCGCTACTGCCACCCCCACAACGGTCGCCCCCCTACTGTGATCACCATAGAAAATATATCGTTTATGTTACACAAAGTGTCAAAATACGTTAGTGTGTATTTTCTTTCGTATAAAAATGAATAAAACGGGAAAACGAGAAAACAGAGATCTATTCAAACGAAAATCAACCTAAACCTCTACGAGAATTGTGGATTTTCCTCTATTTTATAAACTTTCTAGTCCACTTATACTACTACGATTAATATCGCCAACACAGAAATTCCCTCGTATTAGTTAAATGGGGTGGTAACTGCCCCGTGATCTTTCTACTATCGTAAAATACTGCCGTTTTGGACTTCCGTCCGGAATTATTTCAGATATACACATACATACATCGACTATATAGATATAGTGGAAGTAATTTTTAAACAGTTTTGATAGTTTAAAAGGGCCGTATTTACGCTATTTGAACTCTGCGAAATTGATCTATTTTGCTTTATTTATGTGTGAGAGAATTAGTGATATTGAACGGAAACTTGATTTTATCAAACACTTTTCAGCAAGTGTTACCGATTTATTACAATTTGGAGTTATCTTTCATCAAATATTCCTCTTGGACTCTTCTTCATCTTCATTTTTTAATTGGTAAATTTAGCTGTTGATGGGCCATTTTCCCATTCGATATTATCGACAAACTTTGAACGTTTTCTGTTCTCTTGCGACTTATGGATAGAAATAAAGAAAAAGGGGAGGAAAAACAACCTAAAACTTTCTCCAAGTTAACGTTGACAAATACTCGCAGACCCTGTACCGAAGTTGGCTTAGCTAATCCTTTAGCGTCTGGAGATTTGAAATAATCTGACAAACAATGGAATCACAGTGAAAATGGGCTATATCAGCAAACCAGTTTTCCCATTTTCCAAGTATCAAGATAATCTAGCAATCTAGCTAGGTCATCTTTCATTACTTTAGTATTTGGTGTTTCGATATACCAGATAGTAAATGCGGTTGGATAATACAATTGGGAATTAAATTGAAAAGAAACGATAACAAAATTTCTAATATTAATCAATTTTTTATCCAACACCGCTAATTATGCTTGTTTCAAACGAATAAAGTGATCCAACTCACTAATGGGTTATACTTCGCACTATAAGTTGTTATAGCCGCTTATTTGGCGAACAATTTGTAAAATATGTTAAGGACCTATAGGTTGGCCCCTGGAGATCATTTTAGCAAAATTTGGGCTCTGTAGCTCTTCGTGAAGTTAATCAAAAGACGCTCATTTCTAACAATACCGCGATTTTCAAACGTGAGGTACGGACGTACAATGACTCAGAGTGACTCATGGATGTTCTCAGCATCTTTTTCTTTTTTTTCCATCACATTCCATAAAATAGAGAAAAATGGAAAAATCAATGTTGGAAGCATCCTCAAGTCATTCTAACAAGTCATTTGGCGTGTGTAACTCATTTTTGAAAATTGCTATTTGGTAACAAATTTTCAAATGAGCTACGGGGCCCAAATGATATCCAGACACCCTTCTATAAATCCTCACAAATGGCTCCGCAAATAAAGGCGGTTGCCATAATGACTTATAGACCGGTGCTCATTTTAAACTATAAATGCCAGAATTACCTGACCTTATAATTCCCAAAATTGAGTCACTCGAGAAACTTACAACTAAACGTCTCCAGTGACTTATTTGCCGCATAACTCACTGGCATTAAAAACTTGTTATTTTGCAGGAAACATCGCCGAAAGCTCGCGACTTCTTCGGCCGGATCGTGGTGAAATCCCCGTCCAAAGGTGAGTTTTTCCTTTATTATTCGAATCATCCTGTATATACCCATAGTTGGAATAATTCCCATTTTCAATAGTCAACAAATTCAAACAGTAATAATGTAAATTGCAATTTTCGTTGGCAAACAATAAGCTAATAGTGGTGGTGGTGGTGGTGCGGCCGATTCAATTGTATTGAAGAGAGGGTGAACGAATAAATTTTCTCCAGTTATACTCTCATCCCTCCCTATCTTTGACTGTCTCAATTCCTAAACAATTATCCCGACTGTATTATCGATGAATTACCGCTCGAACAAACGACTTAATTATTCCCATTGGTTCCCATTATATTTCGATTCCAATTATTTGACGAATTATTAATTCGAATTGGAATTTTGTCGATTTATTATAGGAGTTGCCAAAACCGGGATTGATTTGAAAAATGATATTTGGTATCAATATAAGGAAGGATACAGTAATGCAGTAAGAAAGAAAATTAAAATATCTTCTCTCAATTAAATTTTTGATAATTTTGAATTGTTTTATTTGAAATCACCTACAATTCCTGTTCCTTTAATTCTATCCAAATATCATTTCAACAAATCTATATTCTTGAACCAAATCCGCATCTTTATCCAGAAAATTTAGTTAATTGTAACGTTTTAATCATGGTGAAAAACTCACAACTTTACTCGTAAATTTCTATTATCCGTTCTATTCTTCATCTCTGGTTGAATCTCTTTGTTCCTACTCTATATAAGTTTATAATAAATTGTCAAACACAGATGTTTTACCTATTTGCTGAAACATATGTTTGGAACAATTGCAATTAATAATTAAAGTAAATATTTTATTGCTGCATACAAGAAAAGTTCAAGATTTATGCGAGTTTGCAAAGTTGGTTTAGTTTCTCAAGGGGGAAGTGTTATTGCTATAAACATTACAACAAATTGAAAATCACAATCTTTCAAGTCTCATAGGCTTTAATCAGTGCTTAAAAGTACACATCATTGGTTTTTATTAGAATTAAATAAAGACCTAGGTGTGGGCAAAATTGGCAAATTTTTGTGAGATTTCGGTTTTCGAAAGGGGTGAGATTATCAACATATCTAAACAAAAGTTTTTTTTATTAAAGCTTCCTAGTATAGTTGCTGCTTATATCAGAGAAGGCTTTCTATCTTACACTCCGCCTTTGTATCCGCTTTCGAATGAGGGGTTGATCAATGCTGTAGAATCAAAATTGTAGAAAAAACGTGTATTTTCTTATAGAAGTTTTCTTAGTTTTTGGGAAAACTAACCATGCTTTGCTACCTAATAAAAGAATTTTTACAAAATAAACAATATTGGTTAAGTTATGAGGGAAAATATAAAAAAAAGTACAAAAACTCACAAAAACATGTTAGATTTTCGTCTGTAATTCAATTTATATCAACATTTTGAAAAATGGGAAGATTCGTTAGAGGCTACTTTAGCGATAGAGGCTCTTTCCAAAAATCTACCTGTGGTTGTCGTAACCCGAAGGGCAAGCGAGAAATCGCGAGTTAGAAATTCACATTTTCGCCCGTTAAATCTTTGAGATGTACTCCCTGCCCTTAAGTTAGTTCTTTACTTACACTTAGTTGTGTGATTTAAAGTATGCTTAACAATTTTTGGTCAAAATTAACTAAGATAATTTCTCTGTTAAGGCTCTCGCTCGAGGGGCAGTTCGCATTATCTCCCATTTCGTTGCAATTTACAATCTTTGTTCGATAGACTTATCCCGGCTCCATACATTGGCTCACGTTGGACGAGTAATTTTGTGAAAGCGTCCAAACATTGGAACCAAGCTCAGTCAGTTCTAAGCAGAGCCAATGTTAACATGTCCGCTATAGGAAACTTTGCTTCTCGATCGATGCAGTTAGAATGAGCAACGTTAGCTCACGTTGGACGAGTCATTTTGTCCATACGTTGGAACCAAGCTCAGTCAGTTCCAAGCAGAGCCACTGTAGGAAACTACTTCTCTATGGATGCAGTTAGAATGAGCTAAGTGCCAGTGTGTGGATGGCTGGCTCCAAGTCCTTTGATATTTTGTCAAGAAACCGACCACACATGGGCAACTTCCAATGCTGGGCCAACATTGGTGCCCGGGCTTATTGTCACAACCACACATTGGACCAACACCGCTGGGGCCAACGGGGCTTTTGGAGCCGGTATTATGAGAAATGGTTCGAGAGACAATCAAGTTGCCTTTATCGAGTCAACCATATCACCTCATTTGCTGTGTTACTTAGAATGCACTATTTCGAACAACTTGGTCCATTTAGGCTCGGTTTTTGGAAAAATGGGTAGGGCTCATGTCTTTTAGTCTTAACATTCCTTGATCTTCCTAAATGTGTTTCATTTCATTTTATTGATTATAAAACGAGTAAAACGTCGGATTATTTGGGCGAAAAATGGTGTTTTTCGCAAAAATCTGCAAATCCAGTCAAAATTTTCAAATTTCTTGGACTCATTTCTGTACAGATTTATATTCTGAATCGAATAAGATGTCCCATTTCAATATCTTTCGTTGTTTTCGAGATATAAGTCTGATTATTTCTCATGGAAAATCACTTGTGAACGTTTTAGAAGAGACTTTCTCGTATTTTTTGCTTGAATTTCACTTTTCAAGTCTCAATTTATTTTGGACACAAACATCCCTATTAAAACATCCACGCAATAGCTGGTTTCTTTCCATTTTTTTTTTATGAGATATCGAGCTGTATCGGATAATTCTGCGAATTTCTGCCCATTTTCCAACAATTTCGTGCTTCTTTCGCGTTAAAGAGGTGCAAATTGTGAAATTTATTATCTTTATTGTTTATAAGGCAAAGTTTAGATATCGACATTTTTAAAGTATGCCCAATTTTGGGTTAAAACTCAGCCAGCTTCTGAGGCAAGCGTTTTGCTAAGATGCTTGGATGTTTTTATCGTTGATTGCGGCTATCAAATGGGGGGCGAATTCGTAAATTTATTATTGTTAATCTATCTGTTACATTCACTATATTCAAGTTAGTGGAATGTTAAAATTATTGTTATATTCATCCCCTAAAGTAGTGTAATTAATCTGAAATATCATAGATATTAATATCCATAAATTTACTAGGTGACAAACAACATCAGGCAATTCCATTAAGATGGTTTTGGCTGCACACTGGAGCCCAGGTATCTAATATCTAATTTCACAATTGCTCCCATAACTCAGACTATATTAAGTCCCTATGTCATTTTCTAATACACATACAGATAGATGCATGCATAGTTGATAGTAAGATATATTTCCATAAACCTAAACAGATATCAAAGGGGTTGTTTTGCTAAATATCCACAGAATTAGAGTAGTTTAGATAGAGACAGATATTTCACTCCCAACTAATTACAACTAAATTACACCACCTTGTGATGTAATTTATAGGCAACATTACCGCATCATTATTCATCCCTTCTATATCAAAATTCACCACCGAATAATGCCTGATTTAAACAAAAAAAAATCGAATAACTCCAACTTTCAACCCTTAATATATAAACATAGCAGCAGAAAAGTGATTATACAGTAACAGATTCAACCACAATTGTATGTGTGTGGGTATATCTATTAAGGGGTTGGTGGTAGTCGATCCAAATAACGAAAAATTGAAAATAAAGTGGAATAGGCGCGTCGCGACGTGATCGATGTCTTTGAATACTCACATCTTATTGGTAAATCAGATGAGAATTGGGCGGAGTTTATCTCACTCTATACAATTCCTATAGTCTAGTAACCACCCTATTACTCTTCAGATTTCACCCTCAAGTCATATTTAAAGTTATATATACATTGTATATAAATGGTTCGGATATTTATAGATTGCTTCTTTCTAAATTTATTTAGAAAATGTGATTACTTCTTATAGTTTTCAGTTATTTATTTTGCCCTGAATGATTGATGGGGTTGGTGGAAAAATACCAAATTTTACTACATTTTCGCTTTATTTGAACACACTATTTTTATACATTTTTTTTGTGTTTTACATTAGAACTATAATTAGATATTATTATTATTATTAGTATTATTATTGGTAATAATTCTAAATCACATCACAATATTTTTTTTGGGGGGTAGGTAACAATTCTACAACATCTAAAATGCCCTATGTATACAAACTATTGCTTAAAATTTACTTTATAATTATAATCATTATTATTATTGTTGTTAATTTTATTAATAATGGAGAAAATTATTGATTTTAATTGGGGGTACTTTGGTGTTTATTGCACTTGATGGCTTACGAAAATTCTCCCACAAATTGCCACATTACAGGACACACAACGGTATTGCACCCCTCAATTGGCCATGTCTTGATTATTTAGTATCGTAGATTAGTTCCTACTAAATTTGGCATATGTTAATATCACAGTTGGCTGTGCTTTTGGTGCGTTTTGCACCAGTTTTGACATATGTTAACGCAAGGTGTGCTAGATTTTTGGCCGCATTGACACTCAAAATTTCTATTTCTAGCAAGGCCTGCTAGATTATTTCGCGCTTTACTTATTACAGACCTGCCCATTTGGCTTCGTTCACAATTCCCAGAGAAATGCGAACTTTGGCCGCATTGGCGCTAGTAACCGGAATATAAAACGACACAGCTAGTTTTTCGATCTTTATTTAGATACGCCATCTTTGGTTACATTGTTTGTTCGTTTTTGGCGGGAAATCTGTTACCAATCATAATTCAAGATTCGTTCGGGTATTAGCGCCACAGTGGCGAAAGTAGGCGTTTTACCAACAATGTTCTTGTAAAAAATCTAGCAGGCCTTGATTTCTAGTTTATTTCTTGTCAAGTCTTACCAACTTTTAGTGTTGCCAACCGTACAAGATTTGTGTTGGTAAACAGCGCCATTGCGGTGGAAATCGAAAGTTTGCTTCTTATGCTAGAAATCTAGCAGGCTTTGTGTTATATTTCAAACGGCCGAATAGAGTTACGGCACTATACAGAATGTTGCACAGTATTTCTTCTCGTAGTCGCCTATGACTATGGTTAAGTTTCTTGTTTTAACTTTGTAATCTGCATTACCGACATGCTCTTATTTCAACCGATTGTCGGTAATACAGATTGCTAAGCTGACCCACGTTCACAAAGTCATAGTTTAGTGCGAGGGGAAATACCGTGAAACAGCCTGTATAAGAAAAACATGGCCAACTTAAAACTGTAAACACAGCTAACTACGATGTGAAATAAGTACCGTTGCACACCCTGTATTATTATTAGCGACTCGTAATAATGTTCGCATATGTCGTAAAAGACACGTCACCATTGATTTCAACAAAAATAAAAGAAAAATAACACTAAGTACTGGTTATTATCATAATAATAATAATAAGGTTGATTATTAAAAAGACTATTCGCATTAGATGTGTTGAAATCTAAAATTACGTTGTTGTTTCTTTATTATTAATACTATTATTATTATTATTATTGTTATTATTATTATTATTACTGTTATTATTATCATTTGTATCATGTTTACGATTTAATGCTTGTAATGTTAATGGTGGTAATAACGGAAAATTCAATCCACTAGCGGCTAAACCGGCAGCCTGTTGAAAATTCGCAACATGTTGTAAACTTTGTAATAAAGCAGCTGAATGTTCTTGAGCTTTACGCCGTAATTCTGCCACACTTGATGACCGTTGATGATCATTATTATTACCATTATTACTACTATTATTATTATTACTACTATTATTATTGTTATTATTGTTATTATTATTTCCACTCGGTGAAATTTGTGAATTTTCATTCGATGGTGATGTTAATATTGTAGCATTTAAGCTTGTTATCGGTTTGATTGGACAACAAGAACACAGTCCGGGAAAACCTGTAATTAAATTTAAATTAATTAATCGTCGAATTTGCGAATATATTTGTATAAATATTGCGTGTAAATATACACGTGTAGAGTGGGTGTGAATCTTGTTATCTCATTATAACGCGCCAGGTTTCTATCTACTTATGAACCTGTTATCGTCAATTTAACGCCACTTTACACCTGAGATCGGCCGAAATTATCCATTCAACAATTTTAAATTGAATCAGAATTTAAAGTTATTCTTTTGTACTTTACTTATTTCTTTGATTACCTTTTAATGTTGGAAATAATGGTGGTGAAAATTGGGATGTTAAATGCGATGCTAGATGCGGTGGAAAGAATAATGGTGGTGTATGTCGGGCTGTTGTACCATCGATAACTGGCCGAAATCCGGCAGTACTGTCAACAGAAAAAAACAGAATTAATAGTGACATTAAATTTAAGTATAAAATTTGACACAAATCAGGCGCTTATGTCTAGTCCAAGTGCTAAAATCATCACTCATCAAAAAGATGCTTTTATTCGAAATTGAAACTTTTAGAACTGCTATCAGAGGACAAATATATAGTCAAGACGAAATCATTTCGAAAATTTAGTCAATTTTGTTGTTTTCTAATTGGAATTTGTTTTGAAAATCTTAATTTAACCTTAAAATCTCAAATTTCCCGCCATTGTGGAACTGTTAGGTTAAAAATGGCGGCAAATTTGAAATTATAACGCAACTTCCGCTCGACAGACTCTTTTCATACTGATAAACAACCAATCACTGAGAAAGTGAGTATTTATTTAATTCTAGTTAGGATTTACAGCCTGAAATAAAATTACATATAAAATATCGGGCAGTTGGTTACGTAGTGTCGTAGATTGGTTCATATTTTGACATTTATAGCAGCTAAAGAAAGCTACGACATTATGTATCAAAGACATGGCTAATTGCATGGGACACTCGATAGAAAGCTTTTTCATCTCAGTTGGCTGTGACTTTATTCTTTAGAGTCCTTACTTTGCTATATTTCTCCTCGCAGTACCCCATGACGTGGATCAGCTTCTTGTTTCAGCTAAGCAATCTGCATTACCGACAATCTGTTGAGATAAGAGCATGTCGGTAATGCAGACTACAAAGTTGAAACTGCGAGAAGAAATATCGTGAAACACCCTGTATACGCCCTATTCGTTAAAGTATATTCCAAGACCTGCTTGATTTTTTAGCTCAACTTTAAAAAAAATGCCAATCTTGCCCTTATTGGCGCTACTAACCCTAACATGAAAGCAATAGAAACATAACTTATCGCGTAATCATCCTCGCATTAGGCTGTGATTTCGTAAACGTAGGTCTGTTTCTTATTTTAACCGCTTACCGGTAAGACTTCGTAAGAGGATAGCGGTTTTTCTAACAAGGAAAAGGACACAACTGTTCTTTAACCCTTTGAGCATTTGACGAAAATCATCGGTGTGGGCTAAGGCCGAATATTTTCAATGCTTACAATAATTTCAATGCTCAAAAACAACAGTCTTTAATTATTTAACCTTCTGCAAAAGAATTACTACAATTTATTACTTTTTGCGTTTTGAATAGTCACTTCAGTAACGCCAAAAAGTATTCAAGCCCCAGCGATGGTCAGCGCTAGCCGCGTTCCGTCCCTACGGCCCGTTTTGGCAGGGAGTATTCAGAGCTCAAAGGGCTAATAGAATTTTGCCTACGGGCAGAGCTTCAAAAAAATAGTGGATGCATTTTTTTGGCTGCCCAAATTCACTTTAAAGGGATGAAATGGCCACCGAAAAACACAATTTTAGCTATATCTCGAGAACGGAACAAGTTATCGAATTCATTCAAAAACTAAAATATTCTACTCGGTCAATACCTCTTGTTGCGTTTTCTACTATTTTTAGAAGTTCTACTTTTATAACAAATTTTATTAAAATTGGAGGACAGTTGTGTCCATTTCCTTGTACGAAATACTGCTGTTATTTCTTTTTGTTTAACCGTTATGAGCGCCTAAATTTGCACTTTTTCTAAGTCAGGCTTGTCAGTAAAGTGTTGGGAAATCTAGGAGGTCTTGATTTAGACTACTTCCATTATGAACCAATCTACGACACTCCGATATCAATGAATGGCCAACTGCGATGTGAAATACTTGTACAGTTGTAAGGAATGATCAAGAAATTGAATAATTGTAGAGTCAAGTTGATCGATTCGTTCCGGTTCGAGTATAGAATGAAGCGAAATTGTAAAATAGAAATTATGTTCCCATTAATTCGATAAGCATCCCTTTCTGTTTGTCCCCTTTTTATTCAACTATCTCTATAATTATTTCATATTATATTAATCAATATTATATGTGTAGAGGTAGTTGTGTTTGTGTACGTATGTATATGTATAAACATATCTTTGATTATGATACATGATGTTGTAGCAATTAATGCAAACTATATCAAATTCAATTAAGCCAGGGCTCTAGTCCGAGCACTTTGCTTTGGCCAACCAATGCATTGCAAATCCTCTCATTAAGGATAGGCTCTGTATTTGCCCGTTTATACACACACACATACACATACATGGAATACCCTCAATGTTATAATATTGGGAAAAGGGTGGAAAATCACGCCGCCGCCCCTTTAATTCAACCAATCACACCAAATCATACGTGCAAGTTTATTATTTCAACAATCATCACTCTAATAAAATTACCCTATTTCTGTGTGGATAAAATATAGAAATGTTGTATTCTTGATATTCATACATACATATGTAAATATTCAAGTGGGATCTAATTAATATGTTAGTATAGTAAATTAAGCTGTCTGAAGCATTTACGCAAATGCATTCACTTTGCCAACAGTATAATTGTATATAAGGAATCTTCTCAAATGTCACATATTATATTAAACAATATCATGAAGTCAGTTTGGTAGAATTACGTTAATCATCTTCTATACAGTGTGTTTCGATACAAATGGTTTTAGTTGTGATTAAAAATCGGGCAATTCGAAAAATATTTTTGGCGTTTGTCGAAAAGTCCTTAGGGAGTATTTTAGGCGATTTAGAACATCGTAGTTTATCGGAAAATTGGTAAAAAGTGGCCTTACTCCTTGCAATTCATGGTTTTTTAGAAAAACTGTTTCGAAATGATCCTTGATCGTTTTATGTGCATCTTCGATTGGTGAAAATTGCAACATAGATTAAAGCGGTTTTCCATCAATTTCCAATGAATTGTGAAGCTCTAAACGTTCCCTATAGACTACCCTTCAAATTGCTCGATGATTAACAATCACAATAATCGTCTATTTTTTTGATTTATCTCAAATATTTGGATTTATAAATCGATTAAGGCTCTCGATAGGGGGCAATCATTCTCGTCTTTAGCCATTCGGAAGCCTCGAAACCAAATAACCTGATTTGATGTGTTGTTTAGATGTAAAATTTCGCCCAAATTACGTAATTTTGGGTGGTGTTTTATAAAAAATCCAAAAAGAAGTTGAAATTGATAAAACTTAGAATTATATCTTCAACTCTTTTCTATCTATTTACAATTCGTTTCATTTCATTGATTGCACAGAGAATCAGTTCGATTTTACTAGCACTTTTTTCAGAGTTTTTCAGTCGTTTTTCTGATATTTTGGGAAATCTAGTCGAATTTTCAAAACGCTATGGGGTCAGAAATGTAGAGATTCGTATTTAGAATCGAACGTTTTCGAGATATTTCATCGTTTTCATCTCACAATAGGCTGTGGCTTTTTTACGTAGAGTCGTTACTTGCTACATACGTATATTCCAAGAGCTGCTTGATTTTTTAGCTCAACGTAGAAGTAGCATACTTTTAAAAAATGCCAATTTTTGCCTTACTGGCGCTAGTAACCCCCACATGAAAACTGTGATTTCGTAAACGTAGGTCTGTTTCTCGTTTCAACTGCTTATCGATAAGACTACATAAAAAAACACGATAGCGGTCCTTCTAAGAAAACGAACTAGAAATACTGCAGTTATTGCTTTTCGTGTGCCTGTTCAGTCGTTTTTCAGAATTTTTGGGGAAACTAGCCGGGTTTTCCAGACGCTAGGGGGTCAGAAATGCAAAAACTCATCTTTACCATCTCGAGATCTTTTGTTGTTTTGGAGATACTTTAGTTCCTCTATTTTGAGTCATGCTAGCTCGCTTCGAGTGTGACCTATAGGATGAATTCTTGAATTGTCATCTATAATTGGGGTGGTTGAATCGACGCCACCCTGTATATCCGCCCTAGTGGAGTAATTCTATCTAGTTTACAGATATTCCCGAATATATTACCAACTATATCTCTAGAACTATTTAATTCATAATTAACAACTAGGGAATTCTAATGTGGTTGGAATCGATGTAGATAGGTTTAGTGGATGGACTTAATTTCAATACGATTTAACTCTTGTAACTAGCATTTTTGGTTGGCTTTTAATTAATAATCCGTTCGATGGTCTCAAATTTCATAGATTGATTTTGTACGAATGGCCGGTTTTTGCCATCGTTAAGAGATTGTTGATGTGATTTGTAGACATAAGCCGAAGTCCCTTCTCTAGAGAGATCCTCTAAAGTAAATTGAAGTCTAAACATTTTAACTGTAAGGGGGTGGTTTTTTTTTCTATAATATATTTGCGTATGTGTGCGTGTATATTGTAAAATACATGTACGAAGATGATAAAATCAAACAGACGAAGACGAATGCTACAGCGTAGAAGATGTCAGTAAACATTATTACAAATGTCAAACAGAGATCATCTCCCATATTGGGGAAATATAATATAAGAAATGTGACATTTTGATTTATTTATACAATATTTTCAAGAGCTCGCCAAAGTAAATGGTATACAACCTCCTGAAAACCGACCCGTTTTTCTACCTTTAGAAAAAAAAAATAGGGAAAATCTCCTTTGTTTTTTGTGCTTTACCATAAAAACGCGCATTGATACGGATTGAATCTTGTAGGGAATTTATTTTTGAACCCCCGCAATTCCCTCGGTTAATTCCAGCTTTTACACAAAATCTAAACTCTGCATACAACACCTGTAGTAATTACATTAATGCTGATGCTCATAAATAAATACCTATCGAATTAGAGTTGACTGTGCAATTAATTAATCAGTTAATTAGCAAGACTGGTACAGATCAAAGTTAGTTTGACGAAATTCTAGGGAAACCGCCGCCACTCTCTCTAACACACACCCATTGAAACCGAAAACGGAGAGATGTTAAGTTGATTCCACTTTGAATAATTCCCTATGGGGGATTTTCGAACATTTTCAGGTGTTACTACAGCATCATTGATAATTTTCAATAGTGATAGCCGAGAGGAGAAAACAACACGTAATTTTTAAACTTTCAAAATCTACTAAATTATAGAGGGACGGCAGGGATGATTTTTAAATTCGCCCTTTAATTCCCCATTACACAACGTCGCCCCTCGTTGTACGATTTAAATAAATAATGATGTGGAGAGACTCTTAAATAAATAAACAACACGAATACATCTTATACAATCACTATAAGTATCAACAACATAAAAAAATCCACCCCCTTATATACATTTTTTTTTCTATTTTAATATTTTTGTTGGAATTAAACACCCTTAAAACCGCTATTAAGTCACCACCACTAGAAAGTAGCATTAATGGAGAAAAAATCTGGTAATGACTTGTACTACCCTTATTCTAACAATAGTATTAAGGGGTGCGAATCAATGTACCATATTGTAAGGGTGATCGTACTGTATACAGAGTGTGATTGTTAAATTGCAAACAAAGCACTTGGATGATTACTATTAGAGTCAATATAGTGAACCGGAAGTGTGTGCACATACGTCTTCCAAAAATCCGGATGGTGTATTTCATGATAATAGTTCGGCTTATCTTCCGGTTGACCTTTCACAAATCGAAACGAAACAACAGAGATTGTCACAATGATTGATGGAAATAGTTTCGAAATAGAATTTGGGTGCTGTATTGACGACAAATTCCAAATTATTGCTTAGCTCCTATTGATTACTGAGCAATTTGGGCAACATTTTAAGCATTTGTAGGGTAGTTTCAGCAAAATTAGAACTTTATAGCTCACGATCAAGATCTTTTTGGATTTTTTATCACTGGTTGCTGGAAAAACGAGAAAATTTTTGTCTCATCAATGTGGCGCTTTCTCGCTTGTTTTCCAAACATATTCTAATGCCCGAGATGCAATATTCCAAAACAAACATGCCTCCTAAAATTAATTCTTTTTCTAACGCCAAAAATAAGCGAGATCGATTTTTGGAAAAAGGTAAAATAGATGCCTCAGTTTTTGGCAATTTCTGGAAAACTAGCAAGCCAGTTGGAAAATTTCTTGAACGGTTCCAAGTGAGCTACGAAGCTCTAATTTAACTCAAACTTTCCCTAGGAGTAGCGCTAATAATGGAACATGCGCTACAATAAATAAACGTCGGCGTTATTGTAAAATAGTAGACTCTTTTTTACAACGAAATAGCGAATTTCTTATCTTTATAACTTCATTTTCTGCTCCAAGACGAAATTACTTTAATTCCCTTTTCGCCCCGTTATAGTCTGCTTATACAACTCCTTAAAACAATCATAAACATTAGAAAATCAGCCCTATAGAACGAAGAAAACGTGGATAGTAAGTGGCCGGTTGTTCGTCAAATGTGATGGGTTTCTTTTGACGGTTCCATCCAATGTGTAGTTTTAAAATAAAAATCATTTATAATTCAAATCAAGTTAGGCTTTTAAAAGTATTCAATTTTGAAATATACGCGTGTGTATGGCGATGCATCTGAAATTTTACTGAATAATTCAATTGCGAGCGAAAATTTTGAAATTGGATCTTGTTTCATATAAAGTTTATTCAGAAATGTAAAATTGAAATATTCAACACTAATAACACGTCGACATTCATTTTACATTTATTTTCTATATTAAAATGGAATAATCGTATACGGTCTGTGTCTAAAAAGTTCCACGCTAAAGAAGACAATCTGTATAATTCGCGTTCCTATTCAGACTTTTGACCAATTAATATTTGAATAAATACGATCCGAAGAAAAATCGAATGCGCAACAAAAACTGAAAGATAGAATGGATGTTTGTGAAATTTTATTCAATGAAATATTTATGAGACACATCCCCTTTTCATTACTAATCGCGACTATATAGTTATGCCGGTTTTTCATCGTTTTTAAAAAAAAGCGAAATTTCTACAACATTCAGTTGGTCCACTTGTAAAAGTATGAGAAAAATGGAGAAACTCCAACTTGTATCCGGGGGAAACTTTATTGGGGAAAATTTGATTTAATTTTTATAACAGCACCACGAAAAAGAGTGGAATGAGTGCTGTAATTTCTTTTGATGCTGCTTGGGCAATGTAATTTTTCTATATGCTTATACACTTTTTGAAAGTACGTTTCTTGAATGGCGAATTTCATTAGACTACAAGTAGAATATAGAAATATTTGATCGCTATTCAGTCATATTGAATTCGATTTAGATTGATTGTTTTAAAAGTGTTACATTGCAAAAATTAAAACAATTCTAAGAATCGGTTTGTCCAATTGAATCTGACACATTAGTAATCTAATGTACAATAACCGTTTCAACTACATGTGTATTTTATTGATTAAATTATTCCAATAAAACGTTGTTATTTATAAAAGACAATTGTTTAATATTCGCGAGTCCTTCACTAGACTAGCCTAAAATTTATATTCCATTCAAACAAACCAATTCCAATTATTAATGGAATAAGAATTTCAATCAAAATTGGCATAAAATTGAATAATTATTTAAAAAATAAACGATTTAATTGTGATTTATTACATTAAACTATGAATAGTTATAAATAAGCAAATGTTTTAATGTGGACAATGACGTTAAAACATTGCAAATTGACACTTGACCTGTTGAAAGCAGCGCTGTTTCGCAAATTATCCGCTCTTCTTTTATATTATTATCGCCATTATCAGCACCGTAATCAGGGTGGGGCTTGGTCTAAACGTAAGCGGAGCAAAGGTGCCAAATTTTGGCCTTTTAGCAAAACAAAACTATACTCTGAACCGAAATTTTTCTTCATTTTGCCTATTTTCGACACCAAAAAGGCACTATAACTATGCAAATTCTAAAAATTGAGCAAATTTTAACGAATTTATTCATCAATTTTGGACTTTAGCTGCTCAGATGGACTTTTACTGTTCAAAAATCGACAATTTAGCTTGAATTGGGAACTCAGATGGCTCTATCGTTCTAACTTTACCATTTTATTTCCCAAATTTGTTTAATTATGACAGTAATTAGTAAGTCTAGTCACAAATTTTGAGTTTTTATTGCTAAATTTTGCGTTTATTGCTGATTTTCTATTTATGTATTTAAAAATTGGCAATTAGCAGTAGAAGAATTACATATTGTGAAATGAAATTTTGCTGCATTTTGTTGTTTTTAGTTGCAAACGGCAGTTCTAACTATTCAAGTACTAAAATTGGCAAATTTTTAACACATTTTTGTGATGAAGTTTGAGGTCTAGTTGCTAAATTATACTTTTATTGCTCAAAAATCGACGAATCGGCCCTAATTTTGACAGTGAAAAAGTTAAAAATTTCACACTTTGCCTGTATTTTGTCATTTTTTCTGATTAAGATGGCTTTAATTGTCTAAATTCTTGTCAAATTTGTCGCTTAGACCGGAAATTAAAACAATTTAAAAAGCTTTAATGCATATTAGTTTCAAATTTTGAGTTTTTGCTGCCAATTTCAAATTTTTAAATCAATTTTTTTGCTGCATTATGTCATTTTTAGTTACAAAAGGTTCTAATTATTGAACTACCAAAATTGGCAAATTTTTAACACATTTCTGTGGTAAAGTTTGAGGTATAGTTGCTAAATTATACTTTTATTGTTCAAAAATTGACGAATCAGCTCAAATTTTGACAGTGAAAAAGTTACAAATTTTACCCGTTGCCTGTATTTTGTCATTTTGGTTGGTTAACATGGCTTTAATCGTCTTAATTTACAATTTTATTGCCAAATTTATCGCTTGGATAAGAAATCAAGGCAATTTGAGTCTTTGCTGCCAAATTTTTGCCTTTATCGTCGATTCGTCTTAAAATTTAGCGTGTACCAGTGAAAAACATACAAATTTCACATTTTTAAATGAAATTTAGGAAGAAGAAACGTTCGAATTTAGATGTTTTTTATCAATTTTAAAAGTCTCGAGTTACATTCAAAGACTTAGGTCACTTTTCTTTTTTAAATTGTTAAATTTCTGTTTTGGGCCATAAATTTTTCGATTTTTTTGAAAATTTTGCTAATTAAAAATGGGGCTAGTTATTTTCAATCGAGTTTCGAGCTAAAGTTTTAATTTTTTGACAGTTTTTACCGTTAAAACGCCAAAAAGAAGCAATCTATAGACATTTTGTCCTAAACCCTCAGTCTACAACAAATTTCACTTTCACTACTGAACTGTACTAAAATTCACGTGTACAAAGATTTTTTAGAAGAGATTTTTGAATTTAAGCTCCAGTTTCATTGTTGTTTGTTGAATTTTAATGGATCTTGCGCCCTTAGAAATGATTTTTAAATAATTGTATTCCAAAATCACCATTCTATAAAAACAAATTAGGTCTAGCAGTAGGTACATTGTAGTTAATTTTGAGAATTAAGAAAAAGGGGGCCAATTCCAGTTGCTTTGAGCAACTTTTAAAATGCAAAATAAAGGCGCTTTTTCAAATTGCAAAATTAAAGGCGCAAATCCTTCTTGTAACGACACTGACCATTATTATTACAGATGGTTCGGACGCTTATTCTTTTAATTGTAACAAATATAGACCAATGTATGTACAATTTTAAAATAGATCAAGTCGATTTATTTATTATTAATAACAATAACAATAATTATAAATTGTCTGAATCTAAATTCATTTATATCAATTTAAATTGCATTGTATTTAACTTTAATCAAAACAAAACAATGCTTTTGTCATTTTTATTTCTGCCTTTTTCCCATTTAAAAAACCATTAATCGTAAAAAAACAATCAAAATCTGTGGTCGATTTTTAATTAATAAACGTCAATTTCCTACACCTATTCATGTGTAATTTGTTAAACTTTAATCAAAATTAATTCCAAATGATTCGCTATAATATTCGAATTGATTAAAATTTAACTAAAGGTAACGACAATAATAATAATAATAATAATAGTGATAATAATGGCCATAAAGGGGGTGGTTGTTGAATAATTGAAAACGCACAATAACTGGATTAAAATGATCTACCAACCAACCCTGTTTTCGAACATTAATAGTGATAGTATAGATAGAATAATATTAATAAACAAGCAATAGTCAAATTTACATATAAATATATGAAATTATATCGGAATGACAACTGCAAATTGCCGATTTATACACGATTATTACAGATTTGTCTGCAGTTTACACGACTTGAGCCGCAAGAATCGCGGTAAAGCAGACCGTACACTTGTGATTGAGCGGCAAGATGACCGTGCGCATCCTTTTAGAACGGTATTGCGCAACTAAAGCTCGTGTTATCAACGGGTCGTCTAATATTATCGAAATTAATGTCGTTAAATAAATATTTCCATTACGGTTGCCCCCATCCCCATTTTATAATCCATATATGGCGCCATATTGGACAGTCCAATTTAAAACATAATTTCTAATTTCCAAATATTAGCATTTCATATTTACTCGACTACTCGTAATGTTATTGCACATGTATATGAAAATAGTCGTCCAAATATTCATTCATTTATAAATATTTCATCATTTTTATATGATGATTTATATTGAACAACTTTGCCTTTTGGCTATGTGACGAATTTAAATTGCATAAGCACACCCATCATGCTGAATAATTCCCATATAAATTCGTTCAATGTTGTGTTGGTTTTCCGTGGTGGTAGCGATTCGAGACGGAAAACAACCCCCAACAGGGGGCACTTTGGTAATTTCAAAATAATAAATTCTAATTATCAACAATAAATAGAAATATTCGGATACAATTTTAATTAATTTACGAGCCACTACCAGTAATTAGAAGTCTTTTTTTTAATAATTTGCTTTTTTCGGTGGTTATTAGTCGTTTGAATTGTAGGATGAAGGGGGAGAAATTTTAATTCATCGCCCGCAGATGATATTGCTGCCTTCATCTTTTAATTAATTGCATTTGAAATTGTAGCAGAACAAAAAAATAAAAGGAGGAAGAATGGAAATTAATTTGTGATATTTCCATTTAAATTATATTTGAATCTTGTAGCTTTCTCGGTGTGGAAATTAAATGAGAATTACGGCAAAAAATCGATCATATTCCACGTTGATTGTTGTTAATTTTGTTCGTACAGTAAGTAGATCGTGTTATTATTTTTTTGTTGTTGGATTCTCTGAAATGCAAATGAGATGTTAGCCGGTTTTCTTTTTGTTTGAACGAATGGAAAATTCGTTTTATAATATTACGATCTTTATGTCTCTAGTTGATGAATATTTAAGTTTGTCTCTTTTCTCCTCCGTGCATCATCGTCTTCTTCTTATTCTTCTCAACTTTAACATTGCCGTTATATTGTTACAACTGTTTTATAACTTGAAATATATGAAGTACACAATAAAGGAATATAAACGATAGAATAGGGCACTTTACAGAAAGAATATAGAATTTATATGTTTTATAGATTTGTTGCTTTATAGATCTCTGGGGTGAAATATGTATGTCTACCTATAGTCTTGTATTTTCTAGAAAATGGAAATAGAAACATAATTAATTATTTAAACGAATAATTTGTATTTTCAACAATTTAAGTTGTGCTGTAAGTTTAAATGTAACTAAAGTATCCCAATAAGTTTCGATCACAAGTCATTTTTCTAAAGTAAATTTAGCGGAAATTCAATCGTTGGACTTTTAACTCGATTCAATTTCGGTTGATTCTTGTTAGTTTTATGTTGAATTTGTTTGACAACGGGCGAAAGTTACTTTGAAACAAAATACCAAATCTACAGGGTGTACAACACTATTTTCGATCATAGTTGGCCATGATTTAGGTGGATGGAGTCGTAACTTGCTTCATTTGATGTTTTCCAATTAGAGAGCAAGCAACCGAACCAAGTTACGACATCAAAACTACAGTGTCGTTTAAAAATACCTTAAAACTCGTGTTATTTTAGAAAATTCATTCTAAAACTGATTAAAACCAATTATAAAACTCCTCTTGCTAATTGGATAATAAAATTTGTTAAAATTCAATAATTAATTAATAATAATTTGAATTCAACTCATTTAGGTCTAAATCTTGCATTTTTCTCAATTTGGATCAAAGACTCGTTGAAAATGAACGATTTGGAGCTAAAATTTGGATAAAGTCTTGAAAATTCCGCTCAAAAATATTGTAACATTGTCTTAATCTACTTAGTTATGGCTTTAGATCCCAAAATCGATGAAAACTTTGAAAATTTAACCCAAAGATCGACTTTTTAGTGCTTTTATCATTTTGATAATTTTTCGGAAATGAAACTAATCATTTAGGGGGGAAATTTATTAAAATTTTGCGAACTTCAGGTAAATTTTCAAAAAATTAATTTAATAAATGTTGAAAGTGGAGCTCAAAAAAGTACTAACGGCCGTTTTCATAATCAATTTAGAGAAAATTTGGAAGAAAGACTCCTTAAAAATGAACTACTTAGAACCACTTAAAATTTGAATAAAATCTTGCACATTTAGCTCAAAAATGTTGTAACATTGTCTTAATCTGCTTAGTTGTGGATTTAGAACTCAAAATGGGTGAAAAACTTTGAAAATTTGACTTATATGTCGACTTTTTAGTGCTGTTATAATTTTATTGAGGAAAATTTTCAAAAAATTAAACCAATGTTGAAAGTGGAGCTCAAAAAGTACTAAATTGTCTAAATCTTTTTTCTTTTTGAACAAAAATTTGGTTAAAATCTTAAGACTTCCATTCAAAAATGTACCAGAATTGTACAAAATTGTACAATTGTACCAAAATTATGATTAAACTTTGAGAATTTAACCCACAGGTTAAACAATTCGAAAATTTTGGTTTAAATTTTGAAATGGATCTCAGAAAAGTACTAAATTGTCTTTTTCCTTTTTGGATTCATCAGTCAAATTTATTAAAAATCAATGATTTAGATCGAAAATTTGCATAAAATTTCAAAAATTTAGCTCAAAAATCAATTAACATTGTCCAAATCTTTTTATTTATAGACCTAGAGCTGAAATTTTCTAAAAATTTAGACTCAATCTTATAAATGTACTAAATATTTTTAATCTCCTGTTTGGCAAAAATCGCTGAAAATGAAAATTTCGAATCAAAATTTGAACGTTAAACACTTAGGTAAATCGGAACGCCTTGTACGTGATTGACGATGCGGATGGAGATTCAATTTTTCGACGCAGAATACAATTCAAAGACCAAAAAAATTAACAAATTCATGTCGCAATAATGCCGACAAGACAATTTAGTTATTTTAAAATGACATCATGCTAAAGATTTCATATGTATAGCGATAATTATCTAAAATACTAGATATACAATAATAGATTGGTTAATTTTATCTATTTATCACTATTATTATTAATATTATTGTGTAAGTTGTGCGTGTTATTGTCAATTAACAAGTGTTTTAAATTAATTATTCGATAATTAGTCGTTCTGGTGTGTTAATTATCAGTTCTGGATCAGTTGTTGTATAAGTGTTTTATTTGCAAACCATATAAATAAATTAATTTCAATTGAGATAAATTAGAAAATTAAACAGAAGAAGAAAAATTAAATAAGACGAATTTTTCAGAATTATTATTCCAATAAATTATCTTTTTACGTTTGTAATAGCGTTACAAAAGACAGTGCTTTAATACCAGTTAATACACATTTTCAGTATTTTTAATTAGCTAGTGTAATTTATCGCTTTAAAGTTGGCACTCAAAATCCATTTGTCAGCTGTTAAGTTGCATTAACTGACATATAGTAGGCTCCAGCACTGCAAAATTACATAAGTTTCAAGAGTTTAATTTTTCCTAGGAGTACAGGGGTGCAAAATAGGAAAAATAATATAAAGAGTCGCTCCAAAAGTCACTTATTACACTGGTTCTTTATAAAATACCCCGCTTGGGCTCGTTTTATAGAACAAATTCGTGTAATAAATGACTTTTGGGACTTGTTTCTCAACAATCAGAAAGTTGAAGAGTTAAATTTCTCAAAAAAGAGTGCAAAGGGGTTCCAAATACAAAAAATAGTGTAAGAAACTCCTTTCAAAAGGTTCGTTCTTTAGAAAACCCTCCGCTTGGGGCTCGTTTTATGAACCGATATCTCAAAAATCAGAAAGTTGAAGGGTTAAATCTTCCAGAAAAGAATACAAAGGGGTTCCAAATACAAAAAATAATATAAGAAACTCCTTTCAGAAGTTCTTTAGAAAACTCCTCGCTTAGGGCTTGTTTTGTAAATTGAACTCGTGTAATAATTGTCTTTTGGCACTTGTTTCTCAAAAATATCAAAAATCAAAAAGTTGAAGAGTTAAATTTCCCAAAAAGAGTGCAAAGGAGTATCAACTACAAAAAATTGTATAAGAAACTCCTTTCAAAAGGCTCGTTATTTAGAAAACTCTCCACTTAGGGCTCGTTTTATAAACCGAAATCTCAAAAATCAGAAAATTGAAGAGTTAAATCTCTCACAAAAGAGTACAAAGGGGTTCCAGATACAAAACATAGTATAAGAAACTCCTTTCAGAAGTCTCTTACTACACTCGCTTTTTAGTAAACTCCTCGCTTGTGGCTCATTTTATAAATCGAAATCGTGTACTAAATGTCTTTGGCACTTGTTTCTCAAAAATATCAAAAGTTAAAAAGTTGAAGAGTTAAATTTTTCAAAAAGAGTGCTAAGGGGCTCCAAATACAAACTATTGTAGGTACTCATTTCAGAAGTCTCTTATTACATTCGTTCTTTAGAAAATTCCCCACTTGGGGCTCGTTTTATAAACCGAAATCGTGTAATAGATGACTTCTGCTACTAGTTTCTCAATATAGTATTATTCTTTACAATGTTGTGTATAATAATTGAGAAAATTCAGACGATGATTGCTTAAATTTCATAAATTAAAACCAATTATAATATTTAATACAATTAAACGCGATGATGTCACTATTGGCGTTAATTGTTATATTCTCAACAAAATGATGGATGACTAGAGGGTTAATTAGCCCTTATAACGTCGCATTTTATTACGAAAAGAATAAAAAAAAACGAAATTATGGTGCAGAGACACTAACCTGTCGCCGAAAGGAAACATGTGCGAGAAGGGCGGCGGTACTGGCCGGGGTGGTGGCGGTTCTGAAGACGCCGCCGATGACGGTGCCGGACTGTGTGGCGACGACCGGTTCGACGACGATGACGGTTCCGGTTGATTGTTCCTTAACTGTTCCGGTGATTCGTGCCCGTTACTGCTCCGACTGGAACATTCCCGGACCAAATCCTCATCTTGGCCGGTAACATCCGGCGAACTAGTCTCGTCAATCTAGCCACAATTAAAATTTGATTAATTTCGAGTTGATTCAGCTCTAGAGTTTGTTACTTTCTCGTCTTTGGCGTCGTCTTCGGCGCGTTTTACCATCTCCTGGCCGTCGCGTTTACGCTGCTCCTCTTTCAAGCGTTCAGCTTTCCGCCATTTAGCCCGACGATTCTGGAACCAAACCTGGTAGGAAACAGGAGAGATGAAAAAAAAAACGAATTTAGAAATAATTGAATTCCATCTCGTATACGTCCAATTATCATTAAAGTATCGAATTACAAATTTTCGAATTGGATCAAGGGTGGCCCCTCGAAATTTATTTCCCATGTCAATCGCGGTGTCATTTTGCTGCCCCCGTCCCCAAAAGGGTGGCACTCTTTTTATTATTATTTCTCTACAAAATTGACTAGAAATAAACGAATAAAAATGTAAATCTAATGAATATGGCTCGATTGTCTCTTGAAAAATCATTGACAATCAAAACAACAATAAGAGACCACTTGTTGTAAAGAATAGTGAATAACAGATGAAAAAACCACCCTTCATTGTTTCACTAATTGGAATTTCTACCCTTTCTAGGCGTACGTTTTTTTGCCTTATTTCCATTTTGATTCCTCGTCTTCAACCCTTATTGTGAAATACAACTGGTAACGAAAATCTAAACCGATTTTCTATAGCATTTCAAATAAACGAGAATTTTCCCCAATTCACCAACAAATTTATATGGACATAACATAACAATAGAAGATAGGGGTGTTGTAAAAATATAAAAATGGCACAAGACATTGGCCAATAAGTGACTGTAATATGACACTGGACATGTCGGACTTGGTGGTTTCAATTCGGTATTTTTTGCTTCAACTATATCCAAAACCACCACCACCACCCCCAAGAATCACCCCAGGGACTTTTCGATATGAACTGGAAGAATATAAAAATACAATAGACGGTAGCTTTTCATTCGTCTGTAATACAACCACGTGTCTATATCGTCTTTATTTCTGTCTCAAGAGTTTAACATTTTCTTCTCTCCTAAATATCTCGGTCGGTTTTATCGTCCTGATATCGAATAAAAATCAAATAACGACAGTCTTCAACCGGAAAACTCGTACGTTTCGTTTCATTTACCGTTCGATGTCAATCTATCAAAATAATAAAATATAAACTACGTTCCTGCCTGCAATCTTAATGGGTTGCTACAACACATAGACTAAATGTATCTCCTAACGAATCTAAATCTAACCTATGTTCCTGCCTGTAAGCTTGATGGGTTGCTACAGCGCATGTCTAAACGTATACCCTAACGAATGCAAATCTAAATATAAACTACGTTCCTGCCTGCAATCTTGATGGGTTGCTGCAGCACATAGACTAAATGTATCTTCTAACGAATCTAAATCTAACCTATGTTCCTGTCTGCAAGCTTGATGCGTTGCTAGAGCACTTTTCTAAACGTATATTCTAACGAATACAAATCTAAATATTAACTATGTTCCTGTCTGTAAGCCTGATGGGTTGCTACAGCGCATGCCTAAACGAATACGCTAACGAATCTGCAGTAAATCTAAATGTAAGCGATGTTCTTGCCTGCCAGCTTGATGGGTTGGTACAGCGGATGTCTAAACGTATACCCTAACGAATGCAAATCTAAATATAAACTACGTTCCTGCTTGCAATCTTGATGGGTTGCTGCAGCACATAGACTAAATGTATCTTCTAACCAATCTAAATCTAACCTATGTTCCTGTCTGCAAGCTTGATGCGTTGCTACAGCACTTTTCTAAACGTATATTCTAACGAATACAAATCTAAATATTAATTATGTTCCTGCCTGTAAGCTTGATGGGTTGCTACAGCGCATGCCTAAACGAATACGCTAACGAATCTGCAGTAAATCTAAATCTAAGCGATGTTCTTGCCTGCCAGCTTGATGGGTTGGTACAGCGGATGTCTAAACGTATACCCTAACGAATGCTAATCTAAATATAAACTATGTTCCTGCTTGTAAGCTTGATGGGTTGCTAGAGGGCATGTCTGAACATATACGCTAACGAATCTAAATCGGTCGGCTTGTCTTCGGCTTAAATTCGCTTGAATGTTGTTATTTTCTAACGGCAGGCAACTTTAAAAGCTCAAATTTTGAGCGGATTATTTATTTTAATATAATAAAATGTTGTAAATGGGGAGTGAACGAGACAGCGACAGCCACTTTGCCCCTATTTTATAGAATCACTCGGGAAAATGTGTGTGTGATTAAAACGAATTTGATCTCGCGGAAAAGCCTACACAAAGTGAATTTCTGTTTTGAAAATGATGGCGGCATCAGAGGTGAATCTTGGAAAATATGTAAAAGTTAAGTTGTTATATAAAATTAATCCTGTCATTAGTTTAATGACTTCAAATCGAATTTTATTAAAATCGATGTGTACTTAGAACAAGCCCCCCGACGAAAGGGCGGTCATAGAAGGGTGCACTGTTATTATGATTGCTTACGGTCGTATTTGGGGGCGGTGAAATTTGATACTGCGCTCTATTTGTACAACAAAAAGATGGTCGAAATAATAAAAAAAAAAGAAAATTCTAGTGGAAGCTTTAGGGTAGAACTTGACAATTGTTGAACAACACTATCAACAATAACAACAACGTCAGTTGTAATTAGAGGTGTGTATTAGATTCTAACGATAATTAGAGATGACTAATGAGCCTCTACTGTTACTAATTATACACCTGACCTGTCATTATGCAATTCTCTAAACCGAAAAGTGTACTTTAACATTAACAAAACAATAATAATAGCCACCCCATAAGATAATGAAAGAAAAATCCGAAAATTAGCGTCATTCGGGTGCTATATTCGCGTTGATTTGATTTCCAAAACGTATAGAATTCGAGGGTGGCTGATTTGTAATAGGATCAAGAGTCACCCTTAATTTTCGGCTTTTTCCAATTGTATTTAGATAGATGGTGGATGACAGACGGAAAGGGTGTTATTGTGAGCGTTAGGTGTTTGGTGACTCGTTATACGCTTGTTAAGCATTAAATTAAACCATCCATATACATAGAAACGAACTGTTTTTCTATATCTGCACATACAGACAAATGCACAGTTGGGGATTAAATATAATTGGCCGATTTTCATTTCAATAGATTTCGAAAATTCACAATTCTACGATTAATTTGCGGATTTTGTATTATTACATTTGTTCCAACCAACAAACAGACAAAATTGCGCAGGTGCATCAATATTTGTAACAATTTAAAAAAATCGACAACGCCTGAGGTTGGGATAGATATTCATTTGTTTGTTGTAGACTTAACCAACCCCCTCAGTTGATTATAAAGGTTTTGTGGTGGTAAATTCGCATCAAAAACCCACCCTCTATACATAAACTAAACCGACAACATAAAGGGTAGGAGTAAAATTGGTTATATTTGTAACATCATTGTAACAATGTATTTAAATATGATAGAAGACAAGAGGAACAAAATGGGGTAACATCTGTTGTGGTTTTACCAAACAATTATTAGTTTTCGATAATCGCTTATACTCATAAAGGGTGGATTTTTCCACAATAAGGGTTATTACCTGAACTCTTGCTTCAGTTAAATTGATCTTCATTGCCAAATCTTCGCGTGTGAAGACGTCCGGGTAATGGGTCTGGGCAAAGGCGCTTTCCAGTTCTTCTAATTGTTGTAACGTGAAGGTTGTACGATTACGGCGTTGTTTGCGGCGTACAAAAGTGTCATCATGAATTGCTGGATGGTACGAGTAACTCGTATCTGTAACGAATAAAATATGGGGATTTTATATTAAAAAAATAGTAATAATCACACATCAAATGTTATTTTCAATAATCTCCACTCAGTCGAGATTTACCCCCTTTCTCTCTTTGTATCTATCTGTTGATATGTTAAATTACATTGGATCCTATATGTCATTATCCGGCCATCATATATACATGTTCGAAGTAAATTAAAAGGATTACCTACCCTATGAATTATTACTTACAAGGGATACAATTGAACTTAACAATAGAGGGATATTTGCGAATTTTCGTGTTTATATTTATAACAATCATATAATATATCCCCACCACAAAGGAGAGGGGATTGATAATAGAAGTTGTAGAATTACAGGAATCGAGTTCTTTTTATAAATTATTACTTTTATTCGCTTAAAATGTCCCCTATTTGGTAGCAGTCTAGAAATCGAAAGCCGAAAGAAAGAGGGCGAAATAGACAGTAGTATGGGATTATTGCTTGGACATATTGATAGGATTGGACAGTTGGAATCAACGAAGATGACCGTAGGTCAAAAAGTTGTTGGAAAGTTGTAGAAAAGTAGATTTTTAACGAAACAAGATAACTCCATGCTGTAACATAAACTTTGTTAAGATTATTGAGTTTATACACACACATACACGTCTGTGTATACATACAAATACCAATATAAATCCATATAGGAGGACTTAATAGAAATATTACAACAAAGTTGAACTGTTGAAACTGTTTTATAGAAGTGAACGTGTCTATTTTATTGTCAGATTCAGCAATTGTGTTAGAAATGGAATTTAGCTTTTCGTGGTAATTTCGTTTCGAAATATACGAATTAATCGATTTTGCTGGCAAGTTAGATTGTAAATTGTTACAGAATACGGGTTTAGTGAAATTTTCTATTTCATATTGAGCTAAATTTAACCTCTGGGGCCTAAAAATGATCTTTAGTTAATCAGAAAACTAGCGCTTTTATAAATACGATTAACTTGAGCACGGTTTGCTAAATCTGTATGACCAGATTCCTATGTAATTTGTTTTTATATAAATTTCTAACCTTAAAATCCCAATTTTGATTGTTTCTATTCTTATTAGCAAGATTTTGAGCAATTTTTCGTATATTTTGAATTTACAAATGGTTCAACTAAATACTTAAGTAGAAAGATTATATTGAAAGAAGGGAATAAGTTTTGTATAGAAAATCAAAAATGTCAGAATTTCTTTAAACAAGGCAACTTATTTCAGCCTAAAATCCTTAAAATAGAAAAATAAGTACTTATACAAATAGGTCATATATTTAGGAAGATATTGCAACGAATAGGGCTGATGTCAATCGAATTTGACGAATTTGGTTATACCAACCTATTTTTAAGAGCGAGCTATTCAAAATTGTGGTTTTTGATCAACAGGAACTGAAAATGTTGAATTGCGCGCTCTTCCAAGAATCAGTTTGTAACCAAATTCCCTAGCTGATATTGGCACCTAGATTTTCTAATCTTAAAATTTTAAATTTATTTGTGAAAGTACGTAGGACTTTTTTAATTAATCTTGGCAATTATAGATGAAACTTTTTTGTTCTACATAAAATTATCAAAAAAATTGTACAATACGAATTACTTTTTCGAAACTGAGTTTTTCAGGTTGGAAATCTTTAACAAATAGGTGCGGTGAGACCCAGGCATAAGGAGGATACCTCTCTTGCTCTGAGGAACGAATTTTCTATATTCTAAGCAAAATTAATAGCCATAATGACCTATGTACATCCTGTGGAGGAACTATAGAAGTAGAAACATCCACTGCAAGACAGACAATCAAGCAATGGTCAAATCACTGGTAGAAATAAAATCCAGACTAATGCTGGAATGCTTCAACACACTTAGAGACCTCCTAGAACATAACAAGGTAAACTTGAAAAGGGGCCAGCTTATCAAGGGATCGAACAAAATGTGATAGCGGACCGAGTAGCTAAAACGGTTCTAAGTGGGCCCGGATCGCATATGCGGACGCTAAGGGGGCCATAAGGGACGAATCAGAAAGAAAACATCAACTTTATTGGGAGAAACTACCAGGGTTGGTCCGTTCAAAGACATTTTTGCTACTTTCAAACCCAAGAAGAACCAAGGGGCTCTTAGAATTGAGCAGGAGACAATTAAGGCAGATCGCGGAACTGTCTACAGGTCACTGTCTTCTGAGGAAGTATCTCAATAGTATTGGGGTTGTAAAGGACCCGACATCTAGGACCTTTGAAGAGGAAGATGGAACTTCATTTCACATCTTGTGCCGCTGTGAGGCACCTAGAGGATGGGAGAATATATTACTTCTGAAGACATTAAAAATACTCCCTTGAATAGCATTCTGGATTTTTTTTATTAAAACTGCTGAGGGAAGGCAGTTAACTCAAATTAGGTGTGTTGGCGAGTGCACAAAATGCCTTTTAGGCCTAGGCACGGTGGGGGATGTACCACAGCTTGCGTGTGAGGAAATGGAAAGGACCTCACATGAAGCAATAATTGGGGAGGGCATTTTAAATCAAAAATTTTAATCATTGAAATATTTCAATTTCCAATTTCTCTAGTGTTTGTCAACTTTTTCCCAAATACAACAGAATAGTAAATTCGTCAAAATAAACAACCGTTCGTGTATGGGTAACTAGCGCCAAAGTGGTAAAAAATCGCATTTTTATCTAAAAACACCAATATTGAGTTGTTTAATCAAGCCGGCCTCGATCAGTATAGTGCTTATTCCAGAATAAAAGTCACTCGATTGACATTTATAGATGGCGTTGATTGTCTTATGGAAATTTTCCAATTGCACATCGTGCGCCTTACAGTGCTTGTTATTTCAAAAAGCGATTTTAATATTAAATCGATAAAGGCGGCCTGTTAAATATTTGATCAAGTTTTGAAATAAGCGATGTTTGTTCTGTTGTATTTATGTGTGTGTGTGCGCATATTTGTATGTGTACGCTAGCGGTTTTAATTCGCGGGGAACAGAGCAGATTATAAGATTAAATATACAATTTCTCTGAATTAAACATGAGATTTTAATTAATATATCCTCAGCATGGCGGTAATGTAATTTACTTGATATAACTGAAAATTAAAGTTTAGACGAATGTTGTTGTTGTTATTGTTGTTCAGTCATGAGGTTGGTTTATTGAAATTTCCACCGTTCCTTCACCATTTTCACCACTATCACTCCCTTTTAACTGAACGGATTATACTCGGCTAATTGCATGTAAATCCCATAGAAACGTCCAACTCACATAACTCAAAAACGGTAAGCGATATCGAAATCGTAAATGTCTCATTCGATTCGAAATGTGATTCTTCAACTTTGGGCGAAAATATTTTTGCGAGAAAAATGACAGAATTTTTGAAAATCCGAAAAACTATAATTAAGGATCAAAAAAGAGGCGTTGGTCCAACACGCATATCTTTTTATATAATTAACCGAATGAAATGAAATTTTTACGATTCGATAGAGGAAAGTTGACTCTACATTTGGGCGTGGCTAGATTTTCCATTTTCTTTTCCGTTTTCCCGAAAATTGCCTCCAAAGTAAATCAAAGTGACCAATAAAAAAAACAAAATAAATAAGACAGCTGGTTCCAGACAACACCTTTAACAAATCTTTCGTACAACAAAAATTGAATTAAAAGACAATACCGATAAACAATTGATTCAGTTTTCACCTTTAATAATAGACTCGCTAAGGTCGCGTGCTTTCCGAGGGCATAGGCCAATAATCCGCTCTATAATGATGCCGATTATCCATTAATACACGCTTAAATTTCACTATAACCGACTTGTTATTAAAATCTCCATTGTTTCAATTGATCAATCCAATCGGCATATCTTGAAATGAAAATCACCCCCCTCTAATCGTTGACAAAAAAAAAACTAAATTGACAACCCATAATTATGCCCTAATATCGTTGATTATAATTACTGTACGGATACTTACAGGGGTGTGTTGGTGTGAATGGGTATTCCAATGTTGGCAGCCGGGGTTGGGGTGCGCCCGGGTGTAAGGCTGGCGGGCAATGGTAACAGAACATGCCACGGCCACCCCCACCCCCAATCTGTAATTATACAAAATAATATTAATCGGGCACGATAATAATAATAATAATAATTAAATTTACAATAACGGACGGTTAATTGGTAATTCTAAATTAGATAAAACCTACACTGTACTGCTGTCGGTCGCTTCGGTTAAATTAACAGCAAATTAATTCTGATTAAGTTAACTATATTAAGTAGATATGTGACATCATGACAGACATAATGAAGAGAGGGATAGACGTACTTATAATTATAATAAAGCGTATCTAAGTTTTGATAATAACAATAAAAGAAATAGACACGTTTAAACGGTACACACTGTATATGTTTATAGTATTCCGGATTTCACCCCTCTATCCCGCCCGTTTCAACTGTTTATTATTAATTATTTTTGTAAATAAATGTTTAATTATTGATAATTGGTTGGGATGGGATTCATTTAAAATTAACCGCTGTTTTATTAATAAAACTTTAATTAATTCGAAATACATTGACGTAATTTTAATTTCGTGTAAATCTAGGCTTGATTAAAACACTAAACACATACATGGGAATAAATACGGAGCTTATTATTCTATAAATATTCAATTATCAACTGGATTTCAATATTTCTAATGAAAATTAATTAAAATTTATAAAAGATAGTATTCTGTAATATTCTCTAATTATGGTGATCTGCGCAGATTACTGCGCAACTAACCTAAAATAGCCTAAAACTGTCAATCTAATCTATTGTCTTTTGTTCTTTTTTTCCGAATGTTTATTGAATTTGTTGGTTGATTGATAGGAATGCGCTCTTAAATGGCACTCACGTTATTTTCAATTAGTCTAATTAACTGTGAATAAAGGACAAGTTGTCTTTTATTGTTTTAATGTAGTTAAAATAGATACAGATATGAATATTGAATTGTTTTAAATGTCAAAGCTATCTCTATCCCATCTATCTGTTTTATAACATTAATGGGAAGATTTCGAGTTGTTTGTACTCACTCTCTCTCTTTCTCTCTCTCACTCACTCGATACGGGTCTTATTAAATTTATATTTCTCATAATACTAACAAGCAATATGTCTTTATCAAATCATATTTAATATTCCTATTCATATAGATGTTATAAATTTTGATAGATCAAATAGATGGATATATGATCAATTTAAATTGTTGTTGTCTTTTAACAATCGAATAATTCTATTTCAATTTAAATCTATCTAAATGACGCCTAGTTCTATTATTCTTCTTCTTTTCTTTCTTATTATTTGTTTTTAAAACTATTAAATTGAAATTTGAAAAAGAATTAGTTAGATAGAATTAATTTCAACACTCATTTAAATAAATATTATAACCAACATCATAATTGACTTGATTCGATTCATTAAACTAGATATTGTTTGATTAAATTGTAGAAGCTAATAAGTGCAGATGTTCCTTTCAATCCATGTATACATGTTGTCCATCTATTATTATCATTATTTCTTTGCTCTTTATTTTTCTCATTCAATTAGATCACTAACTAACCGTTCTTACAATTAGTAAATTCAAATTTGCCGCGCTTCGAAAAGTCGCCATTTTGATTTAGACGACTTGATTACAACAAACTAAACCCGCCGGTTGTTCCTCAAATAAATAGCGCAGAATTTTTTAGGTTCGTTGTAAATTGTGGCGTTATTGCCGATTAAGTTAGCAATAAATTCAAATTTGCCGCGCAAAATTAAACGTCCATCTTGTTTGAGTTAGTCAACTTGATCTTACAAAGTTGCAAATTAGGCCGGTTGTTCATCAATTAATGGAAGTCAATTATAGTCTCAAATAAAAACAATTTTCTGCAAGATTGCACTGACAGTTGCGTTATTCTCGATTAAAAACTCAATGTTAACGTTAATAGTGCGGAAATATCTTCTTTTTACTACTAATTAAATGGAAGCCAATTAGCACTTAATAACGTACAGCAACTCTCATTACGATTCGTCAAATAAAAATGATCTAACGCAATCTTACTCAAACAGCTCAGAAAATTAACGTTAACGTTAATAGTGCGGCAATTCTCTAATACTTCTGTATTGTAAACATTTATACGTTTATATGCGATTGACGCTTGATGTTGCGCAAAAACTTTGTATCTTGAATGTTGTTTTACGTTAACGTTAATAGAGCGGTAAAGCAAACTGAAACTCAATAATGCGTAGAAGCTCCTGTTTTGAACAATCAGGAGTTTTACGTTAACGTTTATAGCGCGCAAGGCAAATTGACACTCGATAATGCATAGAAGCTGTTCTGTTGAACAACTGATTTTGATTAACGTTAATTATAATAGTGCGTAAGGCAAATTGATGCCCAATAATGCATTATAGTTCTCAAATTGCGTAATTTACGCTAACGGTAATAGTGCAGTAAGGCAAATTAATTTTCAATAATGAATAGGCCGTTATTTAGAACAGTCTGCAGTTTTACGTTAACGTTATTAGTTCGGCAAGCCAAATTGATACTCGATAATGCATAGAAGCGCTTCTGTGGATTTTGATTAACGTTAACCATAATAGTGCGTAAGGCAAATAAGAACAGCTTTTATGCATTATCGACTATCAATTTGTTGTGCCGCACTATTACAGTTAGCGTAAATTTCACAATTTGAAAACTACTATGGATTATTGAGTAAAAATCCATAACATTATTGAGTAATCATCCATAGTAGTTTTCAAATTATGCAATTTACGCTAACGGTAATAGTGCGACAAGGCAAATTAATACCCAATAATGAATAGATGCCGTTATTTAGAACAATCGGCAGTTTTACGTCAACGTTATTAGTGCGGCAAGCCAATACTCGATAATGCATAGAAGCTTTTCTATGAAACAACTGCTTTTGGTTAATGTTAACCATAATAGTGCGTAAGGCAAATTGATACTCAATAATCTATAGTAGTTTTCAAATTGTGCAATTTACGCTAACGGTAATAGTGCGGCTAGATAAATTAATTCTCAATAATGCGTAGAAGCTCATATTTTGAACAATTAGTAGTTTTACGTTAACGTTTATAGTACGCAAAGCAAATTGATACTCGATAATGCATAGGAGCTGTTCTGTTGAACAACTGATTTTGATTAACGTTAACCATAATAGTGCGTAAGGCAAATTGATACTCAATAATGCATAGTAGTTCTCAGACTGTGCAATTATACACTAACGGTAATAGTGCGGCAATACAAATTGACTACGTTAACGTTAATAGTGCGGTAGAGCAAATTGATTTACAATAATGTAAAATAGCTCTCAGATTGCAATTTTACGCAGTTTACAATTGTCCAGCAAAACAGCTTCTGTTAATTTGACTAACATTTGTATAACAGTAATAGTGCGGCAAGTCAAATTAACAGTAGCTGTTCTGCTGGACAACTGTCTTTGATTAACGTTAACCATAATGGTGCGGCAATACAAATTGATGCTCGATAATACACATTAGATCTTCAGTAACGGAGTTTCTGCAATTTTATGTTAACGTTAACTGTGCGGATTTTTTTTTGTTGAATTCAAGTTGATATCCATTAACACGAGTTGATTTCTATTAACACGATTGATGATAATAATTGTTTTTGATTTAACACTATAAATTCTTGTAGATATTCAATTTATAAGTGTCAATTTGATTGTTGCAAATTTTATTGATAATATTTTGACTCCCTAAATCTTTTTAACGCGTCGCAATTGAGTTTGCACTATTTAATTTACACTAGGCAGGATGTTTCTTATTATTAGTAAACATGTTCATATCCACAAAACCTAATTGTTATAATAGGGTTAATAAACTAACACAGCAAAACAGTTTAATATTACTAAACATAACGATAATTATTGAATTGAACGATTAAAAATTATTTCCATCTAATTTAACAATAAAATTAACATTTAGTTTGGAAATTACTTGGTTTAGAGATTATTTTAGGGGGTTGAATTCAATGTACAATTGATTTTCAACAGTTGAACGAATCTTGAAGGGTTTCTTTCTTACATCCAATTGAACCGAGCTTTTCTATTATTGTCTGTTTGGTTATAACAAAAAGAACATTTGATTCCCATCGAATTCAATGGATTTGTTGGGTGTGTGTAAAAGAAAAGGGCGCAAATTTTGGCGCTTATCTGTTGGTATTTCCTGTACTTGAAACACCCCCATCATCTTATCGCGATTATCGAATTTTTTGTGTGTTGTTTAAAAAAAAAAAAACCGTCTATTGTACGCGCTCAATTGGTCTAATGATGGTGTTATAACGTTTCGGAAACTTGCAAATTTGTCGGTAGTAAGTCTATCATAGGGGTCCCAACGATAATTGCATTACGACCGGGACCATATCCCTTATAACATTCGAATCGAATCAAATATGTGAACGAGGGTGTCTTTATTCTATCATCTCTCAACGTTAACAAATTAGTCCTTAATCATACGTATGGAATAGAATTTGGGCTAATTCGGCCCCTGCCCCTATCGGCGGTAGATTTTCTTTTTCATGTCCGAGGTCTCCGATATGCTAATCATAATTTAATTCGAAATACTACGCACATTACTACAACACGATAGCAATTGATATTAATGATCCCCCTCGGTCGCTTGTCTCTATCTAATTCTTGTTTTAGATTTGAGTGATTGTGATAACAACAGTGATGAGAATATTTGCGTATTAAAGTCGCAAACACCTGATGCCTTGTCATTTTTAACACGATTATGATAAGGTAACGTAAATTTATTGGGATTTCTTCATTTGTTAAGTGGTTGTTTTATAATTCAACACAACTAAAATGATCGGGTGGTGGATCTGATTAATTAAAATTGTCGCCACTTTGAAAATTGCGCAATTTGTTAGGGAAATTCTACAATACCTTGTGACTGTCGCCGAAAATCGTGGTGGTAGATTTGGGGGTAATCCCCCGTTCTCGTCCGTGTTAAAACTCGACGCAACTCTGATGGAACACAAAAATTGCACAATTGTCCGTTTGGGTAACGGGCACTTTTCGAAAATTCGCGGCCTAATGTTGTGTGGACCGGTCGCAGTCCGGTCTGGTAGAGATGAGAGATGATAGTTCGACGGACACGAGTCACTAGTGGTGATGGTGATGATGATGAGGACGACGACGGCGGCGGCGGCGGCGACGGCGACGTTGCTAGGGGAGGTCCAGATGCTGGCTCTAACAATATATAAATTTTTCAGACTTGCGCCGTACAATTTACCCGGATTCGTATAAGGCGGAGCCAAAACTACATACAATCACTAAAACAAAGATAAACAAACACTATTACAGTCCCTATAGTAGGAATAAAGACGGATATATTTGGTATAAAATAATAAGATGTAGTGGAAATTTGAAATGTTCCGGTACATACCGGAACTCTACTGTTAAATAAGTGTACATAACGTTATAGATAATATTATTGCCAATGTGTAGGGAATAGAGAGGGAATTATTTTGAGGAATGGTGGCGGTGGTCGTGGTTATTTGTAGCGGGGGTGAAAATTCAGAAAACAGAGAGAATATTGGGGGAGAGATACTGATACAGTTTATGGCTAAACGCTAAACACTTTTTTTATGGCCAGATTAAAGTGAGAGAGCTTTAATGGATTTGCTTTGTTATATAAGCAAGATAGATGATGAGGCCTTTATATGCGGTGATATATTTGTATGAATACAGTGCCCTATTGGATGATGATGATGATATTACAACAATAACAAGAAAAAAATTGCCCGTTTCATCCTTTTCATTTACATTGATTCAACACCCCCATTATTGTATGTTCCACTTTTTATTTATTATTTAGAAGTAATTAACTCTTTTAAAGTCTGCAATTCATCTAGAAACCACCACCGTTTAAATATACACCCTTTACAATCCTGTTACAACAATAAAAAAGATTCCAACATTCCCTTTACCAACCTGATGCAATCATTTTTCTGCTTCTGGTGCTTTATTTATTTTGCCTCTTCTTCGGATAAGTATCAGAAAAATGTTGTGTTTAAAAATAAAACTAATCTGTCAGAAGGATTTTGTCACCGACTTTCACCCTTCTTACTGTCACTTTCCTTGTGTATCGTTCATTCTCTCCGTTTCATTTTGCCCACAACTATCAATTCATTCTTTGTCTTTATCTGTTTTATACAAGGTTTTCACTATAACAGTCACATGTAAAGCTATATCTATCTAGTGAAAGTATAGCTTTTCAGTTGTCATCCGCGAGGGAATCGAATCTGAAACGCTCTGGATGAGATGCCAACCAGCCAGCCAGCCACCCCCCTTGATGTCTTTATTACGTTAACGTTAAGTGAGCTTTGATTTTAAATTCTATACCATTTGGGCTCCATTGCGACAGGCTTTTTTTTATTTAAAAAACAATAAGAACTTTATGGCAATGATTTAATTATTCCCCTTGTACTCTGTATACTTTTTCTATTTTTCTCCCTTAAAGAATATTAATCTTTTCTAAAATTACCATTTATCGAAATTTTGGACATATCCCAATTAATTTAAAACAAATGCTTACAAAATTATAGTCCTTTAGCAAAAGGGGTAGTTTTTAGATTTTGTGTCAAGAAAATTTGCCTCAATCAGGGGTGAGAAATTGGATTGGGCGATTACAATGTCTTGTAATAATAGAGACATCAAGGCTGAGAACTTAAGTCAAAAACCTCAAATTTGTTGATAATTTCGAACATAGGGGTCAGAAATTCAAAGAATTGAAGATTATGAAAAATGAGCCTTATGGGGAAAGTATTTGCCGGTTGAGGAAACTCACAGTGGCAACTGTTCGTCAAAACGAATCTATGTGTAGTCTTGCAAGTTGGCAAAATTTACAGAAGATAAGCGAATTTATTTGGAGTTTTTCAGGCAGTGCTCTAAAGCTCCCTGTAAGCTAAGAAAACTCACAGAATAAGAGCAAAAAAGTAAAATTCGCAGGAAAGAAACCCTATGAATGGGTAAGAAACATTAAGCTGTCCACTGGGGCAAAATCGATAAGCTATCCCCTTTAGAGTATTGTACCAATTGCCAGCTAACAAAACTCACATAAGGAAAGCTCTGTAAATGAGTATTTATTGGAAGCAAAACTCACAGAGGAGACATTTTATGAATGAGAAGAATTAAGCTGCTCAATTGGAGCAAAGTCGAAGAACGATCTTATTTCAAGTAGGATAAACTTGCCTAAATCGTACCAGTTTTATTCAATTTGTTGCAGAATTCTCACAAATGCATAAAATACTCTGAAAATTGGGTTGTTAAAATTTTATTAAAAGAAGAAACTTCAAACATATAAAAAAACTTAACAAACCCTCTTTTAATATTGAAAATGAAATATTTTAAGAAATAAGAAAAAACTACGATTTAAGATCAGTTTGTACCGCACTGTTCCTAAATCGTACAAGATGCACATTATGCTTTTAAGTTGTGAGAACACGCTGCACGCTAATTCTACCGCCAAACAGTCGTTAAGAAATGTAGTTTCAAAACACCCTGTGAATCAAATTTAATGTTTATAAAATGCTTAGAAAAACGCTAAAATTTTATAAAAAAACTTACTTTTATTCATAAAATTATATCTGATATTTGAATCACTTATTAATCACCAACAGATGCTATATTTTTTATAAATTCCGAATAAACAAGGTGGTACGACTTAGGCGCAGGTACGATTTAGGCAAGTTTACCCAACTCTGAACAGTGGCGAGAAATCCCTTATGAGGAATATAGAAATGGCTTTATTTGTAGTTTTGCTATCTAACAAAGCTCACATGAGAAAAGCAATGTGAATGGGTAAGAAGCAGTTAACTCCTCATTGAAAACAAAGTCTTATTTTAAGCATTTAAGTTCTGAAAATTATCAGTAAAGATAGCAGAATGGGCACCGCTTGTAATTTGCTGTGCTAAAAGAACTCACAAAAGAGAAGCTATATGGAGCTGCTTATTGGAAACAAATTTCAAACAAAACTGATAAGCTCTATGTAAACAACTCCACTTGAAGTTCTAGAAGCTAATAAACCTCACAAAAGCTGTGTAAATGGGTAAGAGGCATTAAACTGCTCATTAAGAAGGTGATAAGCTTATTTGAAGCATTTTAGACTATGCTAAAGCACCTTAACCCAGCTAGGAGCGAGTTAACACTTTTTACAAGGCTTCCAATTGAGAATTTTGATGTTCGATAGTGCCCCAAAGGATTGGACAAGCTGCCTTCAAAGTCAAAAATTTGGACAATGAAGTTGTGAACAAAAATAGCATAATTTATTGTGTTATATGAAGAATCTCTATATAAAAAAGAGTGCAAAATCAACATTTCGTGTTATATGAGGGCTTAAAACCTATTTACCTGCAATTACAGACTTATGAATCGAAATTACTTTGTTCTCTCAAGTTTCTTAACGTGGCAAAAAGAAACAAATCGGATTTCAACAAAATTTCTCCTAGAAACCAATACAACAGCAATTGATTTGTTGCCTTCAAGCTCAAATATACCACAATACAAACTCTCATTTGAAATGCATTGAGAAAAGACAATATCATAGGAAATCTATAAAGAATTCTAAATATATTTTCCACATATCAAGTTGTTTTCAATTCAAACCATCTCATAGTCACTCCAAATAATGTTCGATAGATTGAAAACTATGTGATTGGAAAAATATCATCGATATTTGTTTTGACTTCATCTTATACTTCTATGAGTTTTATCACTCTATTTCGTACTGCTTTATGTAGATTTGTATAGATATGAGAAAACAATTGAATAATGGATTGTTTCGTTTGTTTGTGATAAGAATAGAGATTCTTCGTTGTTGTAATTGATGGTTATAAGCGTATATAGCGAAGGCAGTCTATTATTAGACAATTTCTCAAATAATTACAAGAGAATTTAGATAGACAGTTCAGTTGAGAGTTGTAATGGGCCCAGGATAACACTGGCCAGGCCGTTGTAATTCTATTATCTTGTAATTCGTGCCCGTAATATGGTTAGCACGACTCTAGAGCTGTCCATTGTTGGATATCCCATTGGACGAGTCAACACGAACGCCTCTAGTGGCTACTTTCACCACCGCATCATCATTAAATTTCTGTTATGTTTTTTGCAAATTCCCTTCGAAAAACCGACATCTTTGTGTTTTATTAAACCGTCTTTTATCAATTTTATTTGCCAATAAGTTGAGGGGTGGTCAATTTGAGGCGTTACCGTTATCAGGCAAGGCGTCGGTTGCTTCTCTCGTTCTTGAAATAAATTTTTGCATGCGGATGCAGATGAATGTTGGTGTCTGAACGATCCAGACAGGCAATCCATTGGTGATATCCCGAGGGAGCCATCCACTATTGCTGTGGTTACTTCTTAAACACGATAACGGATCTTATCCTTGACTAGACATTCGATAATCGCATCGAATTTATCGGTTTTCGTTGTGAAAAACCCGTCAAAATTGTTGTTAATTGAGCGAATTTATATTGAATTTAAGTGACAATAACTGGGTAACGGTTTGTTGTAGTGCATCTTGGGATTCGTGCGAGAAACGGAGGCGAAACGGTGGTTGAAATATGAACACAATTTTTAAATTTGTACATTTAACCTGCGGCAAGCAGCGCTCAGTATAATCGGGTTCCGACCGCAAATGAGTTATTCATTTTAGATTTATGGACATTTCATGTTGAGTTTATCCAACATTGCACCTCTCTCTTGCTCGCTCTATTCCTCGTTCACCACAGAGATGTAATACGGTAACCTGAAAGACATTATGTGAATTGAAAGGAACATCTCTGTAGTTTATTTTATATCGTTTTTTTTTCAGCGAGCTACATTTTTCCGTTGGTGAGAGTTATTTATCGAGAAAACATGGTAATGAAGTCGTTTATAATTTAGCGAATCCACCAGGATTGAAATAGTAGAGAGTGGGTATTATCGGGATTTAATCCACAACTCGATTACGTTACTGTTTTACACACAAATTTTTATATTCTTATTTCTTCGTTCAGTTTCTAATTATAAAGTACGAATTGTTTTTAAATAATTACAAAGTTTTATAAGCGGAATAACGGCCGGAATTCCATTTTGTTGGATTAGTTTTTCCCCATTTTTCTACCGCCACTACCGCCCCCCTAATTTCCAGCTGTAATCTCCGCCGTCTCGTATTCCAATCGTATTAAAATTACACACACATAAAAATGCTGAAAATTGCGTTTCTTCTTCTTCTTCTCCTTTCTTGTTCTTTTACGTAATTAACAAGTTAGTTTTGTGATTGAATCGAGAATTATTATCGAATTTGTGGATTGTGTCTTATCTTGAATGAATTTAACAAGAGTTGGTTCGTTAACCATTTGGCTGGTTAGTTCGATGATTTCGTGACTCCACTTTATTAGATCAAATTAAAAGCATCAACGATCGATAAGCCAACAACTCTTGAAACATCTCAATACTACAACAACAAATTTTCTAGTTTTATTACAAATAAACAAGTCGGGAAATTAGTCTTTAAACTACACCTAATTTTGAGCTTTACAATAAATTATATCGAATTGACGTGATAATTAAACAGGCTTAAGTTTATCTTATTTAGAAGTCAAATCGTCCGGCGCCTCCACCATTTTTGCACTCAACTAGAATGATTTATGCCAATGTGATCAAAAAATAAGGGCTGAAGGGTTGATTTTGACATATCACCACAGACTCTTGTAGTTGGAGCAGAATTCTAATTGAATAGCATCATTTTTGCATTTGTATAATTCACAGTGCTTGGCGCCTCCACCATCCAAATTCCGGGCAAAATTGGACTCGATAACTGGATAATTGAGGGTTAAAAGGCCTATTTTTGCATTGTTTTAGCCATATTATCATTACCAATTAAATAGCACCAAATTCATCTTCCTCAATATGTAAATTGTCCGGCGCCTCCACCATTTTTGTACATAAGCCCAAATTTGGCCTCCTTGGTTGAAAATGTAGAACTTAAGGGGCTAATCCTTTCAGCTTACTATGAATTCTTGTAGTGCTTAAAATAGACGGTTCTAATTGAATTACATCCAATTTGCGGCCTTTTTGAGTATAAATTGGAATTTTGGCCAAATATGCGTTTCATCGCTTCAAAAATAACGGCTAAAGGGCCAATTTTCAGTGCGATATCGCCGTTTTTGGCAAATTTAACGTTTCTAATTAAGTAACATCAAATTTATCTTCTTTAACATTTTTATTATTTGGTACATTCCTCATTTTGGCATTTAACTTTTTCCAATTTGCCTTTGATGACTAAAGAAATAGAGGTAAACAGGCCAATTCTTCTAATGTAGGTACTGCAGTCTTTTAGTTTTTAATAAAAATTTTAATAAAGTAGAAGCACATTTAATTTTTTATAACACCATTTTTAAGCAAAAACATGGGTCAAATTTGATGCATTCTTCCAAGAAATATGGTTTAAGGAGCTTATTCTTCGAGCTTACCAAAAATTTTGTATTTTTATCAAAATTATTAATTTTAATGAAACAATATCGAGTTTATCTTCTTTAATAGGGCCATCCCACCCGGCAGCTCCATCATTTTTGTACATAAGCCCAAATTTAATTTATTTGGTGAAGAAATAGAACTAAGAGACGAATTTTCCAGCTTAGTTCTTGTAGTGCTCAGCAGAATGAACAATTCTGGCACCTACACCATTTTTTGAGTATAAATTGAGGAATGTTGTCCAAATATGCGTGTGATCGCTACAAAAATAACAGCTAAAGGGTCAATTTCCAATGCACTATTGCCGTTTTTGGCGGATTTAAGGTTTCTAATTGAGTAGCATCAAATTTATCTTCTTTAAAACTTTTATCATTTAAGAGTTCTAAAGATGATAAATTTGATGCTACTGAATGAGAAACGTTGAATGCAAAAATGTTGAATGTACCATCACTTTTATAACACTATTTTTGTACATAATAAGAAGTATTAACCAAATTTGATTTGTTCTTCGAAGAAATAAGGCTTAAAGGGCTAACTCTTGGAGCTTACCAAAAATTTTGTAATTTTTTGCAAAATTACTAATTCTCACGAAACAGTATCGAGTTTGTCTCCTTTAATAGAGCCATCTCAACCGGTCCTCCACCATTTTTGAATATATGTAGATTAGAATGTTACTAATATGCCTTTCATTGCTGCAGAAATCACAGCTAAAGGGCCAATTTTCAGTGCACTATAGCTGTTTTTGTCGGATTTAAGATTTCTAATTAAATTTCTCTTCTTTAGAACTCTCATTATTTGCTGCATTTAATTAAATGTATCTTCTTTAGCACTCTCATTACTTGCTGCATTCATCATTTTTGCAGTTAAATTCTAACTTAGTTCCACTTTGGAAAGCTAACGAGCTAACTCTTCTAATGCACTCCAAATTCGTCCAGTATTTGACAAAAATTTTTGTCAAGTAGAATCCAATTTAATTTTTATAGGACCATTTTTGCACATAATAACAAACATTATCCAAATTGGATCTTTTCTTCAAAAAAATGAGGCTTAAGGGGCTAACTCTTCGAGCTTACAAAATTTTTTGTAGTGTTTTGCAAAATTACTGATTCTAATGAGACAATCTCGAGTTTATCTTCCTTAATAGAGCCATCTCGCCCGGCGCCTTCACCATTTTTGGGTATAATTTTGAATGTTGTCCAAATTTTCTGCAGAAATAAAGGCTAAAGGCCCAATTTTCGATGCATTATAGCAATTTTTGGCGGATTTATCTTATCAGTTGGTGCATTCCTCATTCATGCATTTAAATTCGAATTTAGTTCCAATTTGGGTTTGATCTCCAAAGAAATAGATGTTAATGGGCTAATTTTTCTAATACACTCCAGTTTCTTCTACTTTTCGATAAAACTTGTAGAATCAAATTTAACTTCTTATAACACCATTTTTACACATAATAGCCCAAATTTGATTTGTTCTTCGGCGAAATAAGGTTTAAAGGCTAATTTTTTGAGCTTACCAAAAATTTTGTAATTTTTAGCAAACTTACTAATTTTAATGAAACAGTATCGAGTTTATCTTTTTCAATAGAACCATCTCGCCCGGCGCCTCCACCATTTTGCACGTACTTCTAAATCCGGCCCGAATTTTTACCGTTGACTAATTTTCCAAGCTTTTAACAAAAATTGTAATTATTTTTTTCTTTATCAGTGATTTGTTGACAGTTTTTCCGACAATCCCCCAACCCGTCTTTGATTGAATCAATTGTCGTGAACTAACGTCTAGACTCTGACAAATCCGACTAAATTCTTTTTGCTAAATACAATTTCGAGACACAGTTCAGATCCGAAAGAGTCATCCGTCATTTCTCTCTTTCTCTCCAGTGTTTTTTTTTTTCTCTTTTAGTAATGGTGAAAGTGGAGGGAAAACTACCCGGTTGCCCGTCTTCGTACTTGATTCTGGCAATCAACCATTACCAATACGATTTGTTATCGTGCCTTGAATACACATCAACTTACAACATCTATCTATCTTTATCTGTCTAACATGTATTGGATATTGTTGGAGTTTGTTCTTCTAAGTGAATCAAATGGAAAACGGATTTGTTTGTGTCGCTACACATCTCACTAGATTGGAGCTAAATTCGTTTACAACTTGTTTTATGTTGATAGTGCATTTGTGTATAAAAGATGATTGGATTGTTGTTGTCTATATTACCATCAACATCCTTACTTGGATCTAAACTAACTAACTGCCACCCATCTCCTACCCTAAAATTCTACCGAATTATGCTGGAAGCTTTCCGGTATTTTGACAAAGACTCGAACTATTGTTGGCGACAATTGAGACAACTACTTTATTACTTGTTAGAAAGATAGTAAAGTGGATAGAACATGAAACGAAAGAAAATCGACTAAAAGAAACACCATCAATCAACATCGGAATCTTGTTACTTTATTCATAACATAACAATGAGAATATAAAAGGGAATAAATTTTCAAAATCCAACTCCGCATAGGGATCCGCGCAACTCTATTCCATTTTTCACCTTTATGAAATTATTATAATACGCATTGTAGAACTCGTAGACTTATAAAATAAATGCAATAGTCGTCTTATTTTACGGAAAAACAACAGGAAATTGTTATCAATGTTAACGATAACGGTGATAAAACAACAACGATTTGTTTTATAAAAGTGAGCTGCAACAGAGCAGCTTTCTATAAGGGGATCCAGAGGGGTGGATCAGCGATGATGGTGGTGGTGGTGGTGGACCTAGGCAGTAGCTGTAGCAGCTTTGATCTCGCGCAATATCTCTTACAAATGCAAATTTCATTTTGCTCTACCGTACCCCATCAAAAATATGAACTAAACGATAACTTTATTCATTATTCATACCTCGGGCATTGGAGTGGATGGGACTAGCTGCGACGCACGCCGCATCGCCTCCATATATATATACATAACGGGAAAAAATTAGGGGTGCACAACAGGGGCGAAGGGAGAGAAATAAAGAACAATACAATATTAATGGAATTTTGATTTTTTCCACCCTTAAACTAGACTATACATTAACATCAAATTTATGTAAAAATTCTTTTTGAAATTTAATTAAATCAACAAAAATACTAATTATATTAATATTTTTTCAAAAAGACTAAATATTAATAAATCACCGCTAGTGTAAATTAAGGGATGAATTACTGGGGATTATTTAAAACCGTCTTGCAGCACCATCTAAAAGCGAGAGGCTACAACTCGTCTAAATTTACTTAAAGTTAACTAGAATTAAAAGTAGAGATCATTATAAAACTGAAATATAAGCTTGAGCTTTTATTCTACCTCGCAGTTGACTGTGTCTTTGGTTACGTATGTTGTAACTTTGTTTAAACATTTGAAAACTACATTCAAAAAATAAAGTACTAAAAGGGACTGATATTAAAAATATTAAGAAGTACTGGAATGGGCCTTTAAGATAAAATTTAACCAACTGCAAAACAACAACTTGTGAAAATCAAGCTTGAAAGTCCGGAATCCGACTGGTAATCAATTGAAAGTGATTAAAAAGTTTGTATTCAGGCTTTATTTAAACAATTGATTATTTTTAGTTGATATAAAATGTGAAAACTGTTAAGAAGTGGCGCAAATTGTAGAAAGGCTTCATTTTCCCAATTTGTTCCAGTTCATGTCTTTAGACTCCTAGAAAGTGGCAAAAATTGTGAAAAATCTACTTCATTTTCCCAATTTGTTCCAGTTCATGTCTTTACACTCTTGAAAAAGTGCCAAAAATTCGCTCGTGTGCTGCATTTACTCAGCCTTTTGAAAAGTGGAAAAATTGTGAAAAATCTGCTCCATTTTATTATCCATTTTCAAAATCTCAAAAAGTGTCACAAATTGTGGAAAATCTTCTCCGTTCTGTCCATTTTCAAATATTTGAAAAGTGGCCCAAATTGCAAAAATTCTGCTATGTTTAACTCGTCCCTAAACTTTTAAAAAGTAAAAAAAAGTGAAGTATGAGCTCCAATTTACCTGTTTGTTCCATTTTGCCCATTTACTCCATCACCATTTTACCCAGTTTGCTCCATTTAACCCATTTTCAAACTCTTGAAAAGTTATACAAATTTTGAAAATCTGCTCCATTTTATCCATTTTCGAACTCTTAAAAAGGGCGTACAAATTGTGAAAAATGTGCTCCACTCTGTCGATTTTCAATCAATCAAAAGGTGGCACAAATTGTGGAAAATTTGCTTTATTTTGCCTCTCCTCAAACTTCTAAAAAGTGGTACAAACTGTGAAAATTTGCTCAGTTTTTCCCATCTTCAGTATTTCACGTTGCAGTATCTTGTGTCATTTTGACAATTTGTTGCAGTTCACTCGACTTAAGAGTCCTAAAAAGCGGCAAAAATTGTGTAAAGCCTGCTCCATTTTGCTCGCTTACATCATTTAAGTCGTCCTCAAACTGTTAAGAGGTGGAAAAGATTGTGACAAATCACGTTATCCGTTTGCTCCATTTTACCCATCTTCAAAATCTTAAAAAGTGACACAAATTGTGGAAAATCTGCTCCACTCTGCCCATCTGTTCCATTCAACTCGTCCTCAAATGTTCAAACAGCGGAAAAAAATGTGAAAAATCAGCTCTAATTTCAAACAGTTAAGAAGGGAACAAATTGTGAAAAATCTGCTCCACTCTGTTCATTTTCAAACATTTAAAAAGTGGCACAGTTTGTGAAAAATCTGATTCATTTTAGTCATTTTCAAACTCTTAAAAAGTGGTACAAATTGTGGAAAATCTGCTCTATTTTGCCAGTTTGTTCCAGTTTACGTCTTTAGACTCTTGAAAAGTAGCATTTTGCCCGCTTACTCCATTTAACTCGTCCTCAAACTTCTAAAAAGTGGAAAAGATTGTGAAAAGTCACTTTATTCATTTGCTCCATTTTACCCATCTTCAAATTCTTAAAAAGTGGCACAAATTGTGAAAAATCTACTCCATTTTGCTCATCTTTTCCATTCAACTCGTCGTCAAATTTTTAAAAAGCGGAAAAAAATGTCAAAAATCAGCTCTAATTACAAACTGTTAAAAAAGGGCACAAATTGTGAAAAATTTGCTCCACACTGTCCATTTTCAACCATTTAAAAAGAGGCACAATTTGTGAAAAATCTGCTCCATTTTATCCATTTTCGAACTCTTAACAAGGGAGTACAAATTGTGAAAAATGTGCTCCACTCTGTCGATTTTCAATCAATCTAAAGGTGGCACAAATTGTGGAAAATCTGCTCTATTTTGCCAATTTGCCCCAGTTTACGTCTTTAAACTTTTGAAAAGTGTCAAAAATTGTGTAAAGTCTGATCGATTTTGCCCGCTTGCTCAATTTAACCCGTCCTCAAACTTCTAAGAGGTGGGAAAGATTGTGACAAATCACTTTATCCGTTTGCTCCATTTTACCCATCTTCAAAATCTTAAAAAAGTGGCACAAATTATGGAAAATCTGCTCCATTCTGCCCATCTGTTCCATTCAACTCGTCGTCAAATTTTTAAAAAGCGGAAAAAATATGAAAAATCGGCTCTAATTTCCAACTGTTAAAAAAGGGCACAAATTGTGAAAAATTTACTTCGCTATGTCCATTTTCAACCATTTAAAAAGTGGTACAAATTGCGGAAAATCTCTGTTTCCGCATTCCTACATTCAACTCGTCCTCAAACTTTTTTAAAGTGGAAAAAAGTGTGAATCAGCTCTACTTTCCAATTGTTAAAAAGGGGCACAAATTGTGAAAAATCTGCCTCATTTTAGCATTTTCAACCATTTAAAAAGTGGCACAAATTATGAAAATTGCTCCATTTTGCCCATCGTTACTTTTTAAAAGTACAAACTGCGAAAGGTACAAACTGTGAAAAATTACCCATCTTCAGCAACGTATTTCACAGGCGCAGTTGGTTGTACCTTGTGTCGTAGATTGATATGCCCTTTAAATATCAAATTTAGAAACATGATTCAAGCTACGACACGTAATAACCGAAATACAGCCAACTTCAAAATGGAACATGATTAAACGTACTTATAGGTGTATATTTGGTTGCATACGTCTTCAAATATTTCGAAACTCAAAAATTTAAATAACTTTTCATTATAAACGATTCCATTTCCCCTTTCACAAATAATCCAAATCAATTCATTAATAATTTATAATTACTTTCGACATACCCCCCGCTACTATCACCAATTTTCTGTTATTAATAGACATAATTTTTAAATTCCTGCAAAATTATAGTTCGAAAACAAGTTCTTCTGGCGCCAGGTTGATAGGGTTGATGATCTACTTTAGTTTTAGATCATCGAACACAAGAGAGACGACCGACTGTCCGACGAACTCGTCTTCGACAGGAAACTAACCGGACAAGAAAATCAGACGATGGATGGGTAGATGGAGGACTTCCTCCTAAAATCCTGCCTGTTTTCTTCTTCGGCAATCGAACCACTTGTTGGATTATTATGATTGTTTGTACACGTGGTCGGATAGTGGGATACTAAGCCGCGTGCCTTAATCTCCTCTCATACATATTTACTCAAAGTTAATATACATAAAATATGTACAACTATCTCTATCTGTTACATTTGTTTAGACCTGTGTAAATAGAGCTAGTGAACGTTGAGTTGAAGAGCGAGAGGAGTGGTAAATAGAGTGTATGTGACGCGTCCTAACAACTTCTAAACCGGCCACCAGACTATAGAGTTGTTTTGGCCATGTCGTAGACTGTTTGTGTGTTTTGTTGCGGCCTATACGAGGGTATTTTTATCTATTTTTGTGTGTGTGTAGTTTTTTAACACGATGAATTTGGTGGTTCTTTATAAAAGCCGAAATTTACAACGTCCTAATGCCCGATTTTGAAATCAACAAGTGTTCTAGTGTGTTTTTGTATATTCGTGGTGGTTCGGTGTTTATTTACAGTTTTATTGAACGTACACGTGTTCCTGTTACGGCACCTCTATCGCCTACACATCGGTCTTTGAACGGACTGTAATCCAACTAGAACACGCACCAAAAACTGGTAATTTTGGGGAATTTTCTATTTGTTTTCTCCAAAACGAATTGTTGCTACGGAGAGGAAATTTACACAAATAGATATCTATTAGTATTATTATTATTATTGTGATTTATTTATGGAAACTCTGATAACGATGATGAATTGAATAATGTTAATATTAAATTTAAATTTTATTGTATTTAATGCCATTTTTTTGGCGAAAATTTTGCAAAATTTATCGGGCATTTGTGAGCCAAATAATTCACGGTTAAAGGTCAATTCACATGAGTACTACAATAATTGACGTCACACACCGACACAATAATTGCTGCACTTTCCACAAAATCGGCCATTATTGTTTTACACTCATTATCCGGCTAACAGTGGCGCTTCGTTAGTTGCAAAATTGGAGCTGTGCAAGAAACTCTACAGTGGCGAATATATCTGTATCTCTTTTCCACCATCTCGTGCATCTATTCGCCTTGTCTAACTCATTTAAATCGCAATGTTTCAACTAGGCTGTCTTTCTCTCAATTGGTTGAAATTGAAGAGAAATAGTAGATAGCGCTGTCTATTCAATGGAAATGCGGCCTCTTTCTAAACCTCGTAAGAAACTGTCTATCTTCAAAAATTTGAGCTGTGAAAATTTGAGTACCAACGAGCCGCCTCTGGTTATTATTATGATTATGATTATTAAAATTTACTTAACACTTATTGCTTATTATTAGTATTATTATTATTGTTGTTATTATTAATATCGTATAATACAGTGAATTTCAGGGTCAAATTTACAATTCAAATACAAACTTCCTCTATCGTTTCCATTATTTTTTTTAAATTTGAAACGAATCTGAAAGGAATTTTGCCTGTATGCAGAATTAATGTGTATGCAATTTATTCAATTGTTAATATTTTAACAATCATCATGTGATAAAATAATATGAATGATAAAGATGACGTTTGTTAGTTAGCCTGGTTAATTTATACAAATTGATAAAATAAGTAAAGATAGTTTTATATTTATTCATATGAACGGTATATGCTTATTGAGTCTTTTTATTAGAAACATAAGAGGATGTATTTATGTCCTTTTTGTTTGCATTTCCTTTAATGCGTTAGAAGGAAATCAAACGAATGAAGTGCTCCCTTGGTGCTACTTCCTAGCACTCATTCAATTCCACTGAATAGACAGAAAGATGTACTTGTAGTAAACTTTTATTGTCGCATGCCCAAAAAACATTAGCATGGAAACATGGGAATCCAAAAAACTTTGTCACACAATCAAAAAAATATGTCGCTTTTTTATTACGTCAAAATTGTGTGACAAAGTTTTTTGGATCTCCATATTTCTATCGTAAAGTTTTTTAGATTCCCATTTTTCCATGACAAAGTTTTTTGGACATGTGAAAATTTACGTCAGTTGTCCCGTAATCTCACCACATTGAATTTTCTGGGAATATCATAAACAATCCTTTTGGTAAAGTGAATTGTAAGAACATTGAGAGTCTTGAGGGGTGAATTCGAATTAAAGATAGTCTAAAATTTGGAAATTCCCTAAAAGTTGTCCTCTTTCCTCCTATTTTAACAGGATGGGCGAAAATTAGTCGGATTTGTAGCATTTTTGCAATTTGTGGCCACTTTGTAGTAGCCAACTCTGCCTAAAAATTGTCTTCTTCTCTTATCCTTTGAGATGACGATCAAAAATGAGCTTTATGTGGCTCATTTTTAGCAATTTTTGAGCAACTTAAACTTTAGGCTAAAAGACGAAAATCTTCCAATAAATGTCTTTTTTATCTTCTCTTTAAGAAGATAATCAAAAATTTCTTTCGTATTACCCATTTGAAGCATTTTTTTCCAATTTAAAGCAAACAAAAACGCATAAAGCTTCAAAATTAAAAATCTTCCACCTTCATCCTTCTTTGTGAAGATGAATGAAGGTTGGCTCTATTTTGTCCATTTTTTGCAGTTTCTTTAGACAATTTGTGCCACTTTAAATCAAAAAGTCTAAAAGTTGCGAATATTCCAATAATTGTCTTCTTTTGTCATTCTTTGGATGGCATAAGCTCCATATTGTCAGTTTTTAATACATTTTAGCCACTTTAAGTCAAATAAAAACATAAAGATTCTGTGTTAGAGTTGTAAGTTTTGCAATAATTGTCTTCTATCTTCCCTTAGACAGGATGAGCAAAAATTAGCTCCATTGGGCAATTTTTGCCACTGTAAAGCAAACAGATTGTGATATTTTTGTCTAAAAATTGAAAATCTCACAAAAGTGGCCTTCTTTCGCCCTTTTTTTAACAGGATGAGCAAGAATTAGCTCTATGTTGCTCATTTTTAAACATTCTTGGCCACTAAAGCAAATAAAGATTTGAAGATTCGGTCTAAAAATTGGAATAATCGTCTTCTGTTGGCCTTCCTTAAACAGGATGAGCAAAAATCAGCTCTATTTTGTCCATTTTTTGCAGTTTCCTTAAACAACTTTTGGCCACTTTAAATCAAACAACAAAAAGCCTAAAAGTTGCGAATATTCCAATAATTGTCTTCTTTCGTCCTTCTTCAGACAGTGTGAGCAAAAATTGTCAATTTTCAACAATTCACAGCCACTTTAAAGAAAATAAAAATAGGAACATTCTGTGTAAAAATTGCAGATCTTGCAACAAATGTCTTCTCTCGTTTTTCCTTTGACAGGATGAGCAAATTTTTGGCCACTCCAAAGCAAACAAAATGTGAAATTTCAATCGTAAAGAAGCCAACCTTTTTTGGACATTTTTTTGGCACGATGAGTAGAAATTAGCTCTATTTTGCCCCTTTTTAGCGGTTTCTTAAACAAATGTGACAACTCAATCTAAAAGTTGCAAATATTCCAATAATAATCTTTTTTTTTCCTTCTTTGAATAGGGTGAGCAAAAATTAGTTTCATATTGTTACTTTTAAGCAATTTTCAGCCACTTTTAAGTAAATATAAATTTCCGTGTAAAAGCTGCAAGTCTTGTAGTAATTGCCTTCTACTGTTTTTCTAAGACAAGATGAGTAAAAATTAGCTCTGCTATTAGCTCAATTAGCTTAGTTGAGACAATTTTTAGCAGTTTCTTTGGGCAATTTTTGCCACTGTAAAGCAAATAGTTTGTGAAATTTCAGTTTAATAGTTGAAAATCTTGCAAAAAAGCCTTCTTTCGGCCTTTGTTTCACAGGATAAACAAAAGGTAGCTCTATGTTGCCCATTTTTTGGCCACTTAACGCAAGTAAAGATTTCGAGATTCGGTCTAAAAATGGCAATAATCGTCTTCTATTGGCCTTCCTTAGATAAGGTGAGCAAAAATTAGAAATTTAGCCAATTTTATCGATTCTTTGAGCAATTCGAGCTTTGTTTCACAGGATAAACAAAAGTTAGCTCTATGTTGCCCATTTTTGGCCACTTAACGCAAGTAAAGATTTCGAGATTCGGTCTAAAAATGGCAATAATCGTCTTCTATTGGCCTTCCTTAGATAAGGTGAGCAAAAATTAGAAATTAGCCAATTTTATCGATTCTTTGAGCAATTCGAGCTTTGTTTCACAGGATAAACAAAAGTTAGCTCTATGTTGCCCATTTTTGGCCACTTAACGCAAGTAAAGATTTCGAGATTCGGTCTAAAAATGGCAATAATCGTCTTCTATTGGCCTTCCTTAGACAGGATGAGCAAAAATTAACACCATTTAGCCAATTTTTAGCGATTTCTTTGAGCAATTCGAGAAAAAAACGCATCTCTAGCCTATTTTCATTCGTTATATCCATAAAATTTGTCTTATATCATATAACAATAACAATGAACGGCAGCTTATAAAGTCGACTTTAAAGATAATAAACATTTGCCAACTGAGAAAATAAATTGAAAAGAATCTTGTAAACATTGGTCAAACGACAAAAGTCGTTGGTATCATTTCAAAAATTCAACAGATGCAAAAATACTCAAAAAATTTGACCCAACAAGAGCAGGTGTTTGGAAATTTTCCACGCATCCATTCATTTCTCAATTCCACTCTCCACTAGCATCTTTGTATAATTTGATTTCCTCAAAACTCGTCGACCTTCACGAATTTTTTCAATCAATTTTCTTCTAGCTTTTACAAAAAAAATCCAGTTATTTTTTCGTTCTGAACGCGCGTAACTAATGCCTAGTTTAAATGTTAGTTGGAGTGTAGTCGAAAAGAGAAGGTCATCTATTTATAAAATCGGATTTAATTATATGGCGATTTTGCAGGAAGAGCATTATCTAGTTAATTTATAAATAGATGAGCGTTTTGACTTTTCACGATTATTTGCCCGATTGTCGGCTAAATTAGCGAGCAAAACGATTGTCTTTGCTAAATCGCTGGAGTGGATTAATTCGATCTGCAGAGGTATGTGGATGGGTAGTTTTCCGATTTTCTATTAGTTTGTTGTTGTTGCAATTAGACGGGAATAAAAGGAAACGGATAAAGATGAGTATCGTTTTACTGTCTTGCTTACAAGTAGTTTGTAGTTGTCTAAAAATAGCTTGAAAACTGCCCATAAGCGCAAGAATCTGGCCTTGAATGGCGCCTCTTTCTTGTGGAATCATCCGTTGTAAATGTAATTAGAAAATTTGTTACTAGAATAAAAACCATCACCACATTACCGTTTTGGTTCTAACGGATTCGAGAATTTTTAACTCAACTGTGCTCGTGTCGGGCTCATTAAATCGTTGTAATTTAGCCATCGGCGGATCAGTTTTAACTCCTTGTAAATCATTCCAGCTTGCAATTAAATTTGCTTACATTACAGTCCAGTAAATCGAGACTTTATTATATAAAAATCATGTTTTATATAATGTGGTGGAGGTAAGTAGGAGGTTTATCGTTTAAACCGATAATTGGTCATTTATTTTCGAGGGAGTTTACGCCTTTTCGCCGTTCTTTTTTTCGCGTTATTCCTCTTACGTCTGTGCACTTTTTTCTCTGCTTCCATGATAAATAAACATGGTAGGAGTTGGGGAATTTTAGTCAGTCGTGATTCGATTATCGAATGTTAATCTGTTGTAAATTTTCGGTAAGTTCGGATCGTATCGAAGCATCTCCACCAAATAAAAAGAGGCACGTAGCTGGAAACACGCACAGGTAAATATGAATGGAATACATTCGTCGGTTTATTATTTATTTTTGGTTTATTAAATTTCGGTGTTATCTTCATGCAAAAATGCAGTGTAGGTGTTTTGAATGTGAAGAAAGATTAAGTCATGCCACAAATCATTTTGACAAATAAACTAACTCCAAGTCACCACCAAAAACCAATTAAACGGATCCGGTTCGGTGCATAATCCACGGCCAAATTTGGAGAATTTACAGCCGTATAGGCACAACTCAATAAAATACTCGCCTTTAGAATTGCAGAGAGCTTTGCAAAATGAACGTATTTTATTTTATTTTCCGTTCAACTTGTTTATAAAATGGAAACATGCAATAATAAAAGTTTAGATTTGTCGATAAAAACGTTGCGTTTATTGGAACTAGAACATAAACAACTTATAGATTATCGTTATTGGTGTATCGGGTGTTCTAAATTGTGGGCCAGCAAAACGCCCTTTGTTAGAAATTTGAAAAGATGCGATTTTGGGACCTTTTTGGGCGTTTTTCGATAATTCAGCTCTTAAGACGTAGAATTAATTTTATCGCTAATTTCTTTTAATCTAAGGCGCAGTACCAAGGTGGGCGATTAGGGCATTAGCTCTAGACCTAAAGAAATAGGGGTGCTAAATTTTGGCATTTCATAGACAAAAAAATCTATAAAATTCACGCTCTATGTCATAGTGAATTTCGAAGTTTCGGTACTAAATTGTGTTTTTGTCGGTAACTCTAGACCTAAAGAAATAGGGGTGCTAAATTTTGGCATTTCATAGACAAAAAATGTGCAAATTTCACGCTCTATGTCATAGTGAATTTCGAAGTTTCGGTACTAAATTTTGTTTTTGTGCTAGCTCTAGACCTAAAGAAATAGGGGTGCTAAATTTTGGCATTTCATAGACAAAAAATGTGCAAATTTCACGCTCTATGTCATAGTGAATTTTGAAGTTTCGGTACTAAATTGCGTTTTTGTCGCTTCAAATTGACTACTTAGCTCCAGTTTTGGTATTTAGCACTTTGTATTTTATTTCACACGAATTTCAAAATTTGACTTTTTCAAGTTGATTTTTTTCCTTTATCGCTTAAAATCGCCGATTTATTACAAAGTTTGCTAGTTAGCAATGAAAAGAAATTAAAAAATCACACGCTGAAATGGAATTTTGAAGTCAAACGGGGTTAATCAATTTTAGAATGAACGTCTCGAGTTCTATTCAAACTTTTAAGACATTCAGGCTCGTAAATTGTTGAATTTTATTAAATTTCTCAAATTGTGCAAAGAAAATTTAGGCATTTTAAATGTTTTTTTTTTTGAAAATTTTGCTAATTGAAGAAATTAGCCATATTTAGTCTACTTACTAGTCTTAGTAGAGGCAAATCACAGATATTTTCAGGTTCAATTGAGGCTCAAATTTTTGATTTTTCAAGATATCTAAATCGTCAGTTTTCAGCGAATTTACTTACAAAATTGTACAAAATTTCACTTTTCAATGGTTTCTTCAACAATATTGTATTGGAGTCCTAATTTTATTACAAATCGCTAATTCTTTACAAATTTTGGAAGTGATTTTAAGATAATTTACTCTCTAAATCGTCTTTTTTAAGAAAATTTGTTCTAAACAAAAAATGGTGATTCAAAGAACAAAATTTTAGCCGTTTTCAGACTTCAAGTTGGACTTTTTTTCAAAAACTACCAGATTTTCTCAAAATTTAGTAGCAGTACTAAACTCTATTTTTGAAAATTTTTGAATTTCAGCTTCTATATTCGCCCGACTGCAAGTTTCGCTGATTGTCTTCTTGGCTTTTGTTCACATAGTAAGGGCCTCCAAATTGGAAGCCGGGGGCCTGTTTAATTCCCAATCCACCCCTGTCTATTATATAATTTCACTAATCTCACCAATGATAATGATAATAATAAAACGATGACAGCAGTGTTTGAGAAATCATATGAATTCAATTATATCTTGTTGTTTTATACGTTTTGATTCTATTTATTTTGTCATTTATCATTCGTTAATACTCGATAGAAGTTGCAAAGAATCAAATAATAAACGAACATAATAACGAAGATAGTAAAATTTGCCTGGATTGTTTGTTCAAATTGTTAATTAGAATAAAACCTCTTGTTGACTTTAGATATTTAAGTTGCTGTTAATTGAGATGCCACGCGTTAACGATGAGAATAAACACAAAGAATATTTAACAGTTAAAAAAAATAACAGCCAGCCTACTATTTACATAGATTTGCTCAAAATTAAATTACACAAAATTAAAAAAAGTGGTGCCAATATAGTTGTTAGTAGTTTCGAGTTTCAAAATTGTGCATCCGGCTGTAAACAATCCATCTAACATTCTACTATCCGAATTTTTTTCAAATTGTAAGGATATTGATTGAAGTTTCACACATTGGAAATATTATCTCTGACGTTGTAAATCGAGCATAGTACTCGAACGAAAATATAAATTTCATGTTGCCAAATGTTTATCGTATTACTTCTTGTTATATCATTTCTCGTTGCAGTTGAAGCTCTTAAACGTGTTGTTTGATTGAATTCGAAGTGGGTTTATTTTAGTCCGGTTCGATTGCAATCGAATTTTAAATATTTGCATATGGACGTGTTGTAAACATTCAATCTTTAATTCATCAGGCTTATTAGATGAATGCACTCAAATCTGTGGGCGAATTATACTCTAGTTTATCGAAAAATCAACAAAAATATCCAAAGATTTTACGAAAAGTCGATTAACACTAAAAATTGTAACGCTTACTAGTAAAATTTGTTAACAGTCACATTCAGGACTAAATTTTTAACTCAAAAATTGGCTACAAAATTGTAAATCGCCCTAAAAATATCGTAAAATTGAATCTAAAAACATGATTTACAATGAAACTGCAGCTTGAATTTAAAAATTGTTATCAAAAATCGATTGAAACTATGAAAATTTGTATTCTGTACTAAATTTTGTAACTTACAATTAGTGAAAATATTCAAAAATCCACATTTAAACTCCCAAAATCTCCACAGGAAAGTCAAAAACGTCCGAATTGTCTCCTTTCTACGATTTGATAATAGAAATTTGGTGAAAATTGGCAATTTGGCTGTATGACGAGACACGAGGATTTCATCAACACGATTTTTTTCGATACAAAACGCAATTATTCTTCATTTTCAGAAGATTTAAACGATTTGTTTCTAAACCTTGGGGTCGTATAGATGTAGAATTGTATCTAGAATAAGATGCGACATTTATTATTTCAATAGCTATTGTGGTTTTCGTGTTAAACGGGTTCTACCGTCGATTTACACGATAGACTGAAGAAATCGTTTAGTTCTAATTAGTTTGTTTGCTTAATAATCGACTACAAGTGTCATTTTAACAATGAAGTTCAGTCGAACGATAAATTTTTGATAGTAACTCAGAGCTTATTTCGAAAATTGACCGAAATTTGAAGATTTTACATCCTTTCTTTCTCCATTTCTGCATTTGAAATAATGAGTTGATGTTACAAAAAGGTTATTTTGAATCAAACTTTATAAAAAAAACGACGAAATTAATCAAAAAACGATTAATTCTCAACTAGAGAGCTAAATTTCTTCTGAAGATTCGCATAAATTGTATTTCGTTCGATTGGCCATTTAAAGAGACACGAGGATTTCATCAACACGATTTTCTCCGGTACAAAATGCATTTCTCTTCATTTTCAGAAGATTTAAACGATTTGTTTCTAAACCTTAGGGTCTTATAGATGTAGAATTGTATCTAGAATTAGATTCGGTATTTATTATTTTAATAACAATTGTGGTTTTCGTGTTAAATGGGGTCTGCCCTCAATTGACACGGTAGTCTAAAGAAATCATCCAGTGCTAATTCGTTTATTTCTTTAATAATCGGCTACAAGTGTCAATTTAGTGATTAAATTTAGTCGAATAATAAATGTTCGTTAGTAACTCTGAGATTATTTCTAAAATTGACCGAAATTTTAAAACTTTGCGCCCATTTTTCCTCTATTTCGTCCTAACTATTGCGTGAATCCTGCTTTGAAATTACAAATTTTAGGGTACTTTGAATCATTTTTTTTTTTAACATCGAAATGGATCAAAAAGCGGTCAACTCTCAACTAGGGAGCTAAATTTCTTTTAATAATTGACATAAATTTTATTTCGTTCAATTGACCGTATAAAGAGACACGAGGACTTTATCAACACGATTTTCTCCGGTACAAAACGCATTTTTCTTCATTTGCAGAAGATTTAAACGATTTGTTTCTAAACCTTGGGGTCGTATAGATGTAGAATTGTATCTAGAACCAGATGCGACATTTATTATTTTGATAACTATTGTGATTTTCGTGTTAAACGGGTTCTGCCTTCAATTGACACGATAGACTTAAGAAATCGTCCAGTTCTAATTAGTTTATTTGTTTAATAATCGGCTACAAGTGTCAATTTAGCGATGAAATTTAGTCGAACAATAAATGTTCGTTAGTAACTCAGAGATTATTTCTAAAATTGACCGAAATTTCAAAACTTTGCGCCCATTTGTTTCCTCTATTTCGTCCTAACTGTTGCGTGAATCCTGCTTTGAAATTACAAATTTTAGGCTACTTTGAATCAATTTTTTTAAAAAACATCGAAATGGATCAAAAAGCGGTTAACTCTCTAACTAGGGAGCTAAATGTCTTCTAACAATTCGCATAAATTTTATTTTGTTCAGTTGGCCGTATAAAGCGAAACGAGGATTTCATCAACACGATTTTCTCCGATACAAAACGCAATTTTCTTCATTTTCAGAAGATTTAAACGATTCATTTCTAAACTTTACGGTCTTATAGATACAGAATTGTATCTAGAATCAGATGCGACACTCATTATTTCAATAGCTATTGTGGTTTTCGTGTTAAACGGGTTCTGCCGTCGATTTACACGATAGACCAAAGAAATCGTTCAGTTCTAATTCGTTTATTTCTTTAATAATCGGTTACAAGTGTCAATTTAGTGATTAAATTTAGTCGAATAATAAATGTTCGTTAGTAACTCAGAGATTATTTCTAAAATTGACCGAAATTTCAAAATTTTGCGCCCATTTGTGTCCTCTATTTCGTCCTAACTATTCCGTGAATCCTGCTTTGAAATTACAAATTTTAGGCTACTTTGAATCAATTTTTTTAAAAATATCGAAATGAATCAAAAAGCGGTTAACTCTCACCTAGGGAGCTAAATTTCTTCTAATAATTGGGATTAAATTTTATTTTGTTCAGTTGGCCGTATAAAGAGACACGAGGACTTCATCAACACGATTTTCTCCGGCACAAAACGCATTTTTCTTCACTTGCAGAAGATTTAAACGATTTGTTTCTAAACCTTGGGGTCGTATAGATGTAGAATTGTATCTAGAATAAGATGCGACATTTATTAATTTGATAAATATTGTGGTTTTCGTGTTAAACGCGTTCTGCCCTCAATTGACACGATAGACTAAAGAAATCGTCCAGTTCTAATTAGTTTATTTGTTTAATAATCGGTTGCAAGTGTCATTTTAGCGATGATATTCAGTCGAACAATAAATGTTAACCTTGTAATCATTTTTTTTATTATAAATATAAGATAAAGTATTGTGGAATTAAGCTATTTAATCCACTACAATCTTGATAATACGTCACAATAGAGTATTCTATAGATTCTTGATTAAAATTTGTGTAAATTTCATTATAAATTGTTTGTTCTATACAATGTCTAATCGATTTTCTATAAATAAACGGTAATATTATAAAAAGATCTCGAAAATTTATTGTTTCGTTTGTTACAGATTGTTGGCACTATCGCTTCTTTCTCTAAATAAGCGTTCAATTTCGATTTTAATGTGAATTTCACCATTGAACAAAATATCCCGTTTGATAGAGGATGGAATGTATCAATTAACTGATAAGTTGTCTGATAATCAAAAAGTGAAGTATTTGGTATAATAACCACACAATAACACTATCGAAACAACAGCAAAAATAAAACAATTGTGTTCGAACAATCGTGTGTGTAATATTCGTGTTTACGTTGGTTATTTTGCTAAAATTTGCGGCCAAAGAGTTTGTCTATTTTCGAAAATTGTGCCGATTCTAACGAAACCTAAATCCACACAATCAAGTTTAAAATAAGCCGTGTGAATGCGCGTCTGTTTCGGTACTTTGTGCTTCTCGTCGCGGCTAACAGCTAACGACGAGGAAGCTTCACCAAGTCTAGTCCCACCAACACCGAACACACCATTGCCGCCGAGTGTGAACGGCCGCCAGCAAGAAAAATTCCTAAACGGCAACGATATGACAACAGCAACAACAACAACGAACCCGTCACAACTGCTCAAAATGGATGAAATACACGAATTGTTGGTGCGTAAAGACGAACGCATCAAGGAATTGACACGCAGCGTCGAGGAGAAGGATTTGGAGATACGCAATTTGAAATCGCAACTCGACAAATTCCAGAGTGTCTTGTCCTGGTATAATCCGGCAAGTCCAAAACACCATCTAACTAACAATATCGGCGGACGGCACCGGCCCAGGAAGCAAAGGGCCGGGATTTCGGCTGAACCGCAAAGTGAAGCGTCGATTTTAGAACTATCGAAACAGACTTTCTCGACGTATCAAAAGGACGAAAGGTAAGTCGCTTATAAGTCAATTTATTGATAAAATCCCAACGATAATCGGCCCTTTATTTTGCAAGAAAATGTCGATTATAAAGCCAGGTTATTAGAATTGTTAATAGAATGAAACAATGACTAATTGTTTCGTAATGCTAAAAATAGACTGCTTTTATTTGTCATTTTCGTATTATTTATTTTAAACAGAGTGGGACAAAAAGCCTACACTTTGAATAGATGACGATGACGATGACGGTGTCGGCGAAAAAATCGACAAATTCGCGGTAGCATTGACCGGTAAAACAAAACAAATCTGTGAAATACGCGACGAGCACAACTACAAATTTTCCACCCCTTCAAAAGGCAACTTATTATTTATTTATTTATTTATTTATTTATTTATTTATTTATTTATTTATTTGTTGATTTATTTATTTATTTATTTAAATAATTCATTAATAATTCACATTACACGTGTCTGTACAATCAAGGTTGTGTTTAAATATAACTGACATTTGTATTTTCTATAAGCGATCGCTCCAATCGTTTCTATTTCGAATTGTTTCTTTTTTTCGTTTCGTCCGTTTTTGTTACTCTGTCAACAATATTCCACTCGTTTAATTCCAATCTCAATTTGGTGGAAATAGTACAAGGCGAAATTTCTATTTTTATCACCGGTATTCTTCCATAAATTTGTAGATTTATCGATTCCAATTGCCATTGTCGTTTCGAATCGGTGTCGTCTACAAAAATCGAAAAATTCCACAGAAAAATACGTGATAGTTGTTTGTGTAACGAGTAGGGAAACGAGTCGTAATGATTCGAGAACATTCGCCCGAATTAAGGCGATAGAGCACGAGAAATCTCCATCAGAAGAGCACGATTGTGATTTGTGTAACGAGTAGGGAAATTGGCTTCAATAGAGATGATTGTTTATAGAATCCGGTTGAGATTTATTCCAATTACGAACAGTTTTTCTCGAAAATGTGCCGTATTCTATTCAAAAATTGGCATTTAGATGTCTTCGAACTTGATAGTAGTTTGTTTAACGAGTAGGGAAACGAGTCGTAATGATTCGAGAACATTCGCCCGAATTAAGGCGATAGAGCACGAGAAATCTCCATCAAAAGAGCACGATTGTGATTTGTGTAACGAGTAGGGAAATTGGCTTCAATAGAGATGATTGTTTATAGAATCCGGTTGAGATTTATTCCAATTACGAACAGTTTTTCTCGAAAATGTGCCGTATTCTATTCAAAAATTGAAATTTAGATGTCTTCGAACTTGATAGTAGTTTGTTTAACGAGTAGGGAAACGAGTCGTAATGATTCGAGAACATTCGCCCGAATTAAGGCGATAGAGCACGAGAAATCTCCATCAAAAGAGCACGATTGTGATTTGTGTAACGAGTAGGGAAATTGGCTTCAATAGAGATGATTGTTTATAGAATCCGGTTGAGATTTATTCCAATTACGAACAGTTTTTCTCGAAAATGTGCCGTATTCTATTCAAAAATTGGCATTTAGATGTCTTCGAACTTGATAGTAGTTTGTTTAACGAGTAGGGAAACGAGTCGTAATGATTCGAGAACATTCGCCCGAATTAAGGCGATAGAGCACGAGAAATCTCCATCAAAAGAGCACGATTGTGATTTGTGTAACGAGTAGGGAAATTGGCTTCAATAGAGATGATTGTTTATAGAATCCGGTTGAGATTTATTCCAATTACGAACAGTTTTTCTCGAAAATGTGCCGTATTCTATTCAAAAATTGGCATTTAGATGTCTTCGAACTTGATAGTAGTTTGTTTAACGAGTAGGGAAACGAGTCGTAATGATTCGAGAACATTCGCCCGAATTAAGGCGATAGAGCACGAGAAATCTCCATCAAAAGAGCACGATTGTGATTTGTGTAACGAGTAGGGAAATTGGCTTCAATAGAGATGATTGTTTATAGAATCCGGTTGAGATTTATTCCAATTACGAACAGTTTTTCTCGAAAATGTGCCGTATTCTATTCAAAAATTGAAATTTAGATGTCTTCGAACTTGATAGTAGTTTGTTTAACGAGTAGGGAAACGAGTCGTAATGATTCGAGAACATTCGCCCGAATTAAGGCGATAGAGCACGAGAAATCTCCATCAAAAGAGCACGATTGTGATTTGTGTAACGAGTAGGGAAATTGGCTTCAATAGAGATGATTGTTTATAGAATCCGGTTGAGATTTATTCCAATTACGAACAGTTTTTCTCGAAAATGTGCCGTATTCTATTCAAAAATTGAAATTTAGATGTCTTCGAACTTGATAGTAGTTTGTTTAACGAGTAGGGAAACGAGTCGTAATGATTCGAGAACATTCGCCCGAATTAAGGCGATAGAGCACGAGAAATCTCCATCAAAAGAGCACGATTGTGATTTGTGTAACGAGTAGGGAAATTGGCTTCAATAGAGATGATTGTTTATAGAATCCGGTTGAGATTTATTCCAATTACGAACAGTTTTTCTCGAAAATGTGCCGTATTCTATTCAAAAATTGAAATTTAGATGTCTTCGAACTTGATAGTAGTTTGTTTAACGAGTAGGGAAACGAGTCGTAATGATTCGAGAACATTCGCCCCAATTAAGGCGATAGAGCACGAGCAATCTCCATCAAAAGAGCACGATTGTGATTTGTGTAACGAGTAGGGAAATTGGCTTCAATAGAGATGATTGTTTATAGAATCCGGTTGAGATTTATTCCAATTGCGAACAGTTTTTCTCGTAAATGTGCCGTATTCTATTCAAAAATTAACATTTAGATGTCTTCGAACTTGATAGTAGTTTGTTTAACGAGTAGGGAAACAAGTGTCAGTAATGACGACCGTTTCCAGAATACAGTTGAGATTTTTTGGAAATTAAGTAATTTGCAGTTTCCAAAATCGAAAAATTCTATTAAAAAAACAGTAGTAAAAAGATTGGGATGATGACCGGTGCTAGAATACAGTCGAAATATAACGAGTGAGGATAGAAATAATTGTGATAACTCAAAAGAGCCCGGTGATAATTTGTGTAACGAGTAGGGAAATTGGCTTCAATAGAGATGATTGTTTGTAGAATCCGGTGGAAATTTCTTCCAAATATGAGCAGTTTTTCTCCAAAAGGGTGTTTTATTCAAAAATTGAAATTTAAAAATATTCGATTCTCGATAATAGTTTCTGTAACGAGTAGGGAAACGAGGGTCTCTAGAATACAGTTGAGATTCATTGGAAAAATTCAATCAAAAAAACGAGTAATAAAAGGTTGATTCTGATGATGACAGTTGCTAGAATACGGCCGAAATGTGATCAGTTTTTCTCGAAAATCGCTTCAATTAGTGTTGAATTCGAAAAAGGAAATGCAGTAATTTATGTAATGAGTGGGGGGTTAATTATTTTGTGTTGACTGTTTTTAGAATACGGCTGGACTTTCCAAAAAAATCGACTCATTTAACGATGATATTGTAGTATAATTAATATCTTTTGTTAGGCCAAAAAATTTACATCAAGTTGGCTAGAATTTTTCTTGGAATTGTTCCATATCCACTTTTCCTTTTGATTAATACGTCTATCTGTAATGATGATTTAATCGTTGAGTGTGAGTTCACGTGTGAGTCGTTTTCTCGAAAATTGCCCTAACCGAGTTGAAGAGCGCTAACAAATCTGTTGAAAAAGTTCTACAAAAGAGCTTGTGTAACGAGTAGGGAAAGGAGCGACAATGATGGTGATTGTTTTTAGAATACGGTTGAGATTTATTGAAAATTCCAACAAAATTAGCTCATTAAATGATCGTTTTATGTCTCTTTTTTGGGCTAATATAAAAAAAAATTACATTAAATTGGCTACATTTTTTTTGGAATTTTTCCATGTCTCTTTTACATTTTGCTTGACTTGTTAAATTAATTTTATTGTTCGTTAAATGCGTGTTCACATATGTATAAGCTTTTATATTGAAATTTTTGAGGTATAAAATTTTCAATCAAACGTTGCAGAACTCGAAATATTTTCAAAAAAGTGCTAAAATTCCATAGGGTTCTAACAGGTAAATTGTGTAAGTTTGATACTTTTTTATAATGACTTAGTGACTTTGAAGAAATTCCTAGAAAATGCCAAATTTTGTAGATTTCCTAAGTTTATACTCTTGCCATTTTTTAATGGTAATCTACAATTGAATTAAACAAGATTTTGGATGCTTGGTTCACCTATTTTAGGAGCGTTAAAAATCAAAATTCTCTTAGAATCTCGAAATTTCAAAAACTTCCAAATGAGTGCCAACATTTTTAGAACTCTAATTGTAAGTACCGAATAAACTGTATAAATTTGGCACTTTGATGGCACTTTCGAATGATTTTGGGTGCTTGTTTCGTCTATTTTGAGAAAATTAGTGGGCCGGGTTACAACTCGGAAAAAAGTAGAATTATCGATAACCGATTTCTCGGTCATTTTTCACTCAAAGCTCAAGTTTTTGGGATCATTTGAAAGAGCATCCCAAACTTCATAAGAAAGACTCCACATATTTTGGAAAGGTTTGTGAAAGTTTTGAGTTATAAATTTTCCTATTATTATTATTATAGGCTGCGGGCCTTTCTACACTCGCTAACGCACCTAATTTGCCATTTAAGGGAGTAGTTTTAATTTTTTAAGGAGTGATATATTCCGCTCCTAGATGTCATTCTCTGAGATCCTTTGAGGTCTCATAGTGGCATAAGCTGTGAAGTGAAGTTTCATCTTCCTCTTCACAGGCTCTATAAGTCGAGTCCTTTACAACTCCAATACTTTGAGATGCTTCCCCAAAGCACAAATAAACAGTCCCGCGATCTGCCTTAATTGTCTCCTATTCTTCTTCGGTTAGAAAATCCCTGAAATGTCTTTGAAAGGACCATCCAGAGTAGTTCCTCCCAATAGAATTGATGTTTTCTTTCTAATTCGGCCCTTATGTACCAATAGCCTCCGCATATGCGATCCCATATGAGGATTCGGGTCCAATTAGAGCCGTTTTGGCTCTAATTGGGGCTTTAATTTTTTTCAACCCCCTGATGAGCTGCCACCCATCTCAAGTTTACCTTCTGCGAGTTCTCCAAGCTTGGATTTTACTTCTACGGTCATCAGTGCTGAGGACTGCTTAACTGTCTGTCTTGAAGTGGGTGCTTCTATTTCTATAATTCCTCCATAGCATGACCTGCACACAGGTCATTATGGCTATTAATTCTGCTTTGAATCTGGAGCATTCGTTCCCCAGTGCAAGAGAGATGTCCTCCTTTTGCCTGGGTGCCAACGGCCCTATTCCTGTATTCACGGTCGTTTTGGAACCATCTTAATTCCAAACGATTCTTGCTCGATCCGTGTTTTCTGCCCTGTCCATTTCTATCTTGAAGTTCCTGTTGAATCCATAGACTAAGTTGATCCTCATGACACCATTTCCAGGAATGTTCTCTTTTCCAATGGATTTCAGTATGAGATGCTTTAAATATGGGTTCTTTCCCTAATCCATTTGTTTGTAATAAGCTGTAGCTGTTGCTTCTGCCTCCATAACTAAGCCCAAAGGACTGAGTCCCAGCATTAATTCCATCGCTATAGTTGGGGTAGTATAATACTTATGCAGACCATTTTTTGGAAATTCTAGAAGCATGTTTTCCCTCATTTTCCCCAGATGAAAATGGCTAACGAATTTCCCTAAAATCAGAGGGGAATCCTCGAATTTTCAAAACTAGAGCTTTTCCTTCCACTTACAATTAGTATATGGACCCATATATTAGCTCTCAAGAAGTGCAACATTTAACTCTCTATCTTTTAAAATGCCTGAATTCTTTGGAAAATTTCTGAGGTATTTGGGAAGCTCTTTCAATTTGCTATCGTTACACTTCACTGCAAACAAATTAATATTGGTCGACTTCTGAGGAAAAAACGTGCTGTTAGATTTTCATCTCTAACTCAAAATTTCCACATTTTCCAAAAGCTATGGAGTCTTGTGCAGCTCTTTCAAATGAGTCGAAAAATTTGATTCTGAGTTAAAAATGAAAGAATAATCATCGGCCCCTTAAAAATCAAAATTCCATCAACATTTTAAAATTTCAATCAATTACAACAAAAATAACACCATTTCACTTACATGAACTCTACAAATCCACGTTACAGTATTGATTATGTAAATTGACTGGCGTTACGGACTTGTTTTTGGAAAAAAAAAAAACAAATCGAAATCAATGGAGAAAAATCAAACAAACAACCAACCGATAATCGCCTTCTTCTTCTTCTTCTTCGACTTCTTCTTCGCTTTCTTCTTCTACTCCATGTTTTATGTAAATTAAACGTCCAACTACTCCCGATTCATGTCGAAAATCCGAGCATCGTTTTTTGATATTTACCGCCAAACTATCTTATTTAATCGTAATTATTATCATTACAATTACTACTTTTGCCATGTTCTGAAAACAAGCTGACAACGCAAATTACACTTGATACATGTGTGTGATGAATTTATATGGAAATTAAGTGTTGAAATACGGTAGGTCTGGCTCTTTATTTTCGCCTAACTTTTATCGATTATTTTGCCCCTCATGAATCGTGTTATTCTTTACCTCACTCTTCATCTGGGAGTTAATTAACCACAAGTTGTCTGCCAGGCAGACTTCTGATAAATATCGCCAATATTCTTTAATTTTTTTGTTGTTGTTGTAACTGTTCTCATATTCGGATTTTTAGCGTTTCTTTCTACATTAATGCATGTCGAAAAAGGTGATTGATGGAACTTAATTAGCAATAATTGTAATTTTTTCTTCACTTATAGATCGAGGATAATTTAACCTTATTCTTGGGATTATTTATTGAAATTTTAACGATTCAAGATTGTAAAGTTGCGGTTTTTTTAAATTGTTTTTGAAGGATTAGATTCGATCAAAGTAATGCCGCACAAATAAATGAAAGGTACAAACAATCCAATTCTGCAATCGTCGTCATCTTCAAAACACAATCTTACGCAATTTTACTGATCAACTCGTTATAGTAAACCATCTGGAAAGACCCAATTACACAACTTTCCTGATCAGTTCATTGTAGCAAACCAATTGAGCAAAATTAGGAGATGATGACGTGAAATTACAAACAATCCAATTCTTCAATCGTTACCAACTTCAAAACACACTATTTTATTGGTCAACTTTTTATAGCAAATCATTGGAATAGCGACATTTGGAGATGATGGCAAACGATCCAGTTCTTCAATCACCATCTTTAAAATTTCCATCCAACAATTTTATTGGTCGACTTATTATAGCAAACCATTTATCGTCTTCATCTTCAAAAGAGTCTTCAAAATTTGACTGATCAACTCTTTATAGCAAATCATTCGGAAAGAGCCAATGTCACAATTTTCCTAGTCAATTCATTGTAATAAACCATTTGAATAACGACATTTGAACAAATAGTCCAATTCTTTAATCGTCATCATCTTCAAACCACAATCTTGCACAATTTTACTGGTCAACTGACTATAGCAAATCATTTGAAGAACGAAGTTTGCAGATGATGGCGTGAAAATGACAAACAATCCTACTCCTCAATCGCCACCATCTTCAATTTTGCGCAATTATTTTGGCAAACCACTTATCGTCTTAACCTTCAAAACACAATCTTGCACAATTTTACTGGTCAACTGACTATAGCAAGTCATTTGAAGAACGAAATTTGCAGATGATGGCGTGAAAGTGGCAAACAATCCTACTCTTCAATCGTCATCATCTTTAAGACACGATCTCCAACAATTTTATTGGTCGACTTATTATAGCAAACCATTTATCGTCTTCATCTTCAAAAGAGTCTTCAAAATTTGACTGATCAACTCTTTATAGCAAATCATTCGGAAGAGCCAATGTCACAATTTTCCTAGTCAATTCATTGTAATAAACCATTTGAATAACGACATTTGAACAAATAGTCCAATTCTTTAATCGTCATCATCTTCAAACCACAATCTTGCACAATTTTACTGGTCAACTGACTATGGCAGATCATTTAGAGACCGAAATTTAGAGATGATGGCGTGAAACAAACAATCCTACTCTTCAATTTTGCGCAATTATTTTAGCAAACCACTTATCGACCTAACCTTCAAAACACAATTATGCACAATTTTACTGGTCAACTGACTATAGCGAATCATTTGAAGAACGAAATTTGCAGATGATGGCGTGAAAGTAACAAACAATCCTACTTTTCAATCGCTATCATCTTCAATTTTGCGCAATTATTTTAGCAAACCATTTTCAAAACAATCTTATAGCAAACCATCTTGCGCAGTATTAGAGGTTAACTTGTTCTAGCAACCCATTTAGAGCCGATGTCGTGAACGTTACAAACAATCCAATTCTCGAATCGTCATCACCTTCAAACCTCAATCTTGTTATAGGTTTAGCAAACCATTCGAATGGCGACATTTGGCGATGATGGCGTTTCTAGAATCGGCTCGATTACTATCTGTATCGGTTACAGTAATAAATTGTGCGTACAGGACAGGTATTCAATCGTATCGTAAAATAGACACCGTATATTGTGCAATATTTTCAACAATAATTCGCCATCAATTATCCGCCTAGGAGAGATGAAAGACAAAAATAACAACAAAGACGTAACGAATTCTCGTTAGAAAATCAAACAATAACCATTCACGATTTGATCGACTTGTAATTTTATTACAACAACTACAACTACATTATTACTAAATTAAATTAAATTAAATTAAATTAGATTGAATTTAATTTAATTGAGAAATGAAATAAAAACCAACGTACATAAAATTGAATTTATTGTAATGGAAAACAGGTCATGGAATTATCGTGAAATTATGTTAATTTGAGTCGGTTTTTTTTCAAAAAATAATAAGACAGATAATTGTTTTTGATTATTATTTATTATTATTGTAACAACAACCAAAAACAGCACTCCAGCAATGGTATTCTCTAACTTATTGGCCATTCGTTACCATAACAACGCTGCAGTTTAAACAAAACTTACCCTCTACTAATCCGTTATATGTATAATTATAGAGACAAAAATAAAAGAGGTTATACAAAATACACATCAGCGTTGCCATGGTAACGAAACGAAACCCCAAAAAATTAGAGAATACGACTGGTTTTTTTAGATAACTCGACATATTGACAATCACTTTGATAAGATTTCTGTCTCTCTGTTTCCCCATGTATAATTGAAAACACACAGATACAGGTTAACTACCGTTGTTATGGTAACCAATCGTTTGAAAAGTTAAAGAATACCGCTGTAGATTCAGTTGTAGAAATAATAGTCATTATTCCAAAACAGATTTATCGATGAATTGTCCTGAAATAATCATCATATTTTTCATGTTTAATAATTTTAATGATAATAATAATGGGTGTGTGCTAAATATTTAATAGGATGATATCATTGTGGCGATTTATTATTAATTTGCTGCAATAAAAAGAAGAAAAATTGGAAAAAATCACTTTAAATATTTCTCAATAAATCATAAAATTCTTGTGGTTAATGACCATAAAGATTGTCTTGATTAAATCGACTATATTTAAAATTCTAACTATTATCATTATTATTATTTCTATAATTAGATGTTTATTTTGTTAACAAAAAAAAATGTAATAAGGAAATAGCGGCAACCCAGATTATTCCGGTGTATTCTAATACGTCTATTATCGTTGTTAAATTTAAATTAAAATCTATTTTGTACACGGTCATTTATTTCAGTGTTTAATACAAAAACAAAATTATAGTATTTATGAATATATCGCATTTTACACGGTTTCAATTTGTACGGTCGCTACTAACTATTAGACCTTTTCTCCTCATAAACTGGTTTTGCTGAAAATAACCCTCTTATAACACGTAGATTCGTAGAAAGTATCTTGACAATCTGCGCTTGAAGACGTAGAGTTTTATATGTTAGAACGAAACCGTGCTATACCGCGTCAGAAAAAAAAAGTATACTCGTTTTACACGCTAATTTGTTTAATTTTTCTATATTTCATTTATTAGAAGGAAAAATTTCATCACTTATAAATAGATCGTTGTGTTCTATAAATTGGTTTTGTTCAAACACAGGTAACTCTCCGATTACACGATAAATACATTCGTATTGTATGAAACCGTGTTATGTTACCTGTAAAAGTATAGAAAAACATGAGTAACGCTATAATTTTACCGATTAAATAACACCACAATTTTTCCAATTTTCTTTTCGTGTTAGAACGAAACCGTGTTATACGAAGAAGAATTATTTCATCATTAAATCCCAGAAAAAAGGAAGTATACTCGTTTTACACGCTTTGAATTTGTTTAATTTTTCTATATTTCGTTTATTACAAGAATAGGGAAAAATTTCATCACTTTTAAATAGATCTTTCTGTTTTATAAATTGGTTTTGTTCGAACACAGGTATCCCTCTGATTACACGATAAATTCGTATTATATGAAATCGTGTTATATTACCTCTAAAAATACAAAATTACGCTATAATTTTACAGATTATATAACATCATTTTTTTCAATTTTCTTCTCGTGTTAAAACGGAACCGTCAAATTTTGTAAAAATGCGACATTTAAAAAGCTGCATCTCGTTTTATACGATTTCAATTTGTACAATGTTAAGATATATTATAAAACTCGTGCAAAATTTCACTACTTATATACAATAAAATCTTTCCCACTCTATAAACAAGTAACCCTCTACTACACGACTAATAGGGTGGTGTTTTTCTACACTATAAACAAGTAACCCTTGTATTACACGACAAATAGAGTCGCGTTCTCTGAGACCGTGTTTTCTGTAAAATCGTTCTTGCTATTTTCTTGGCGTGTTAAACGAGTGAATTATGTCATAATCGATGATTTATATCGATTTTAGATAAATTATTGGAATAAATATGAAGTTGCATTTATTCCATTGTCAATAAGTGTAATGAATGAATGTTCATTAAAATGAAATAAGACTTGTTAGTGTCTCTATTGGTTGTTAATATTACAGCTGGTTGAAATTTATGACATATCAGACAACTACTTATTATTACTATTAGCATTATTATTATTATAGTTTATAAAAGGTTACTGTGGCCTTTAAACTAGCACATAATATCAGTCCGATCACTAATAATGATCATCAAAAAAAAATCAACGATTCTATTTATAGACGAATTTTTATTTTAAAAAATATTCAACACCTACATGGAAATATCTAAAAATAAAACAATTATATTTGATATCAAAATCATAAATAATAGCCTTGAATTTTACGTAAAACTGATCGAAAACAATTGAAAATTGGCACGGAATTGATAAAAAATTGCAACAATTGAAGCTTTATCAATGGCGATTGAAATGTCAAAATCCCCTCTACAAAGTGGAGGGGATGCTTCAAATTATAGCAAATTTAGTCATATTTTTACAAGCGCGTTAACTTGTCCGCTCCCTCTTGACTCTGTAAAGAGTCAACTGTATAAATAACAGCATTAATGATTTATTATTTTTGCTTCTTTTTAAGCCTATTTATATATCAATACTCGCCTTATCATCAGCTTAATTTTGTGAATGATCACTTTAATTAAACAAGGAATATATTAAATTTCTTCTACATGTTGGGTGTTGTCTTAAAATTCCATTTTCGTTCGAATTATTGATGAATCATAAGCCGGTTTCCTTCAATTTACAACATTTTTATTTGATAATCAGATCTAATGACTGTACAGAATTTGATAGGTTAATTATTAATGAGTTTCTTTAAAGAAAATCGAATAATTTTATCACAGGTAGATTGCAATAAAAGTCTACCTGACACTAACATAATTCATACCAATTGATATCATCTGACATGTTAATAAACTGTAAATAAAAATGTATTATCAATTTTGACAATCTTACAAGCTAATGTTGCCAATCGTAGACATTAAATCACTATTAACAAGTCCACTTTTTAACACACAATAATAACAGAGCGGATGCAGTGTTGAAGTGGGCCAAATTGTACACGTTACGTGCGTCGTAGCTTGATTCTTTGAACAAATGTCAAGTGACGTATAAGCCAAACTATGGCGCTACCCAACCAAAAATAGAGCCAACCGCGAAATTGAATATAGGTTAAGTTGGCAATTTTGAATTTGGCGCCTTTTAGGAAATGGTTTAACCTTAAAATTGATCAATTCTAAGCGTATTTTTTGTGTTAAAACCAAGTTTACACAGTAGAAGAAAAATATTTTAGCTTATTTGGCGGTAAATTTTAATATTTATAGTTTTTATTGTTTTAATTCAACAATTAATTGGGTGTAGATAACCAACAGGAAATTATCGTTGAATGGCGCCAATTTTAAATCGCTTCTAGTTGTAGTTTTGTTCGGACGCTTGGCATTAACAAATTTTAAATTTAGTAAAGTATGAACAAAGCTACGACTATGAAGCCAACCCTACAAGATTATATCTATCTTATAGTTGGCTATGGTTGGTAACACAATGTCGTGGATTGATTCATATTTTAATAAATTTGACATTTTAGAGGCGTATCAATCAATTTACGACGGACAGCCTGTATATTGTCGAATTTTTTGAACCGTCGGGAGATATTCAAAACAAGTCTACGATGACAGTGGAATTATTTAATTATACCGACTATATTAAATGATAATGATGACAATGATTGTTGTTTTGATTGTTGGATTTGTTTAATAAATTAATAATGACATGACAAAATAAAATTCTTTATACCTTAATGTTTTCTGTATGTACATATGTTCATGTTCACGATAAAGATAGTTGCAAAGATTATTTATCTTACACATGAAATAGAAGGGTGTTAATTAATGTTGAACATGTCGACGATTAATTGTTGGCAATTTGTCAAAGCAAAACGACATAATTTTCTAATATTTCAACTTTTAACAAATCATGTTCGATGTAGCAATAGACATGCAAATATTTCGTTTGTCAATTACCGATTTTAATGAAAACGTTGTCTTTATCTCCATCTCCAATTATATTTCAAAATTGAATCCATACGGGATTTCATCTCACAGTAGGCCATGTTTTCGACACGTAATATCGTAGCTTAGTTCGGATAATCGAAAATATATTAACAAATGTCAAATTTAATAGACTGGATCAATCTACGACATAAGCGAGGTATAGCCAATTATTGTATTTCGTGCAGACTATCAATTTTCGTTTAAAGTGGCGATTTTTCAATTTTTACTCCACTATTATATTTTCAATTTTATTATCGTGTAGTATGATCATCTCATTATCCTTCAATTTACTGTAATTTCTTGTAAAGAAAACAGAACCAGTTTATCTTGTCCATTTTATTGGAATTTTTCTATCAGATCAACCACCTATACATATAGTTGACAATGTTTTCAATACGTAGTGTCGTAGCTTTAATCAGACTCCACTCGACTCCATTTTTTATGTATGGTTTAAACGACCGAATAAAGCTACGACACTATTTAAAAGATCATAGCCACCTGCCAGGTGAATTTCTTTGGTAGACTCAATAATACCAACATTAAAATTGTTATGTATTCATTAATATTTATATTAAATATTATTTTCATTATCTCTTATAGATTTTAAAATGCAAATTAAGTTAATTAGGCTTTACTTTGATTAAATTAATGTAATTATACCTGTTGCCAACAATTTTCTAATATAATATACAGTGTGATTCCGCATTATGCTTCACTAAAAGTACTAGAATTTCTAGAATGAAAGAATAAAATGCACTACTCCCCATAGTTTCGCCTCCCAGTTGGCTATACCGCCAGTGAATAGGGTCGTAGATTATTTCATACTTACTTAATTGCAGTTTTTAAAGCCTGCTAGATTTCTCAACACTTGGAGTTTAAAAAAATTAAGAAAAATGCATATTTGAAGAAATAGCTATGTATTTCTGTCTTGTTTAAATAAGGATCGCTTTCAAAATAAAAGAATAAAATGCACTACTCCCCATAGTTTCGCCTCCCAGTTGGCTATACCGCCAGTGAATAGAGTCGTAGATTATTTCATACTTACTTAATTGCAGTTTTTAAAACCTGCTAGATTTCTCAACACTTGGAGTTTTCAAAATAAAAGAATAAAATGCACTACTCCCCATAGTTTCGCCTCCCAGTTGGCTATACCGCCAGTGAATAGAGTCGTAGATTATTTCATACTTACTTAATTGCAGTTTTTAAAACCTGCTAGATTTCTCAACACTTGGAGTTTTCAAAATAAAAGAATAAAATGCACTACTCCCCATAGTTTCGCCTCCCAGTTGGCTATACCGCCAGTGAATAGAGTCGTAGATTATTTCATACTTACTTAATTGCAGATTTTAAAGCCTGCTAGATTTCTCAACACTTGGAGTTTTAAAAAATCAAGAAAAATGCATATTCGAAGAAATAACTATGTATTTCTGTCTTGTTTAAATAAGGATCGCTTTCAAAATAAAAGAATAAAATGCACTACTCCCCATAGTTTCGCCTCCCAGTTGGCTATACCGCCAGTAAATAGAGTCGTAGATTATTTCACACTTACTAAATTGCAGTTTCCAAAGCCTGCTAGATTTCTCAACACTTGCTGTTTTGGAAATTTATAAAAAATGCGTATTTTAAGAAATAGCTGTCGTATTTCTGTCTCTTTTAAATAAGGATCACCATTTTGTTTCTATTGTCGTCTTGCCAACTGTTGGTGGAAAATCTGTTACCAATCATACAATTCGACATTTGCGTTGATAGACAGCGCCACTGCGGCAAAAATTGTTATTTTTCATCCAAATCTTCGTCTGAACAAAGCTAAGACGCTATGTAAACAAAGACAGACCGCCTACGAGGTGTATTATTTTATAAATTTGCAATAATTGTAGCTTTTTATACATTTAGATGTGTTAATCGAGAATCACCCTGTATATTAAACGGCATTACTGGTTTAATATCATTAATTTATTGGTCAACTCTTATTATTTTTATTATTACTATTATCGTTATTATTATAAGAAAACTTGAATCATCGTTATGCAAATAGAATGTAATTTAATTTAATTTATTATCGTGTAATTGTAATAAATTATTAAAGAAAATAAACAAGAATTCGTAGAAAATAGGAAGAAAGTAAGTAAAACGGAAATAATTTAATTTTTTAATTGAAAATAATTTCAATCACTTTTATCCAGAATTTATTCTTCCAGCTTGGACAACGTTCATGGACCTTTTATCTTATTTAAAAATAGATAAATGAACAAGTTAATTGATAATATCCTGAGTTGTTAGACTTTAATGTTTGACATAATTATCTCGTAATCCGTCATGATCTTGGGACGTAGTATCGTAGCTTTGTTCGGGCGCTACAAAAATATAGAAACAAAACAAAACCTACTCGATTTTTAATAGATAAACAGGCTTGTAGTACAGCAGAGGGCGCTGCAAAGTCTAGCAGACCTTGAACAAATGTCAAATTGAGTAAACTATGAATCAATCTAAGACGTAATACAATCGAGTCATAGCCAACTACGTGAAATATTTTTTATAGATAGATCATTATTAATATTCACAAAAAATATTGATAATGTCGACAAAATTTTACAATTTGTTCCATAAACTTTTATTGATAACTGTACAATAATGCACATCACTATTAAATACAGTTGATTAAAGTTAATAAAGATAAAACTATTTTTAGACTTGAAAAATTTCTATTTGAATGTTCTTTATTTAACACGATTTTCGTGATAATTGTATCGTTTAAATAAAACGATTGAAATTATAGTAGGAAAACCTTGTTTATTTGTTGAAATTGTTGAAATTTTGGCAAAAAATTAGCCTTGATTCTGTTTATTTATTCATTTGTTTATTTCATTTTTTTATTCGTAGAAATCTAGGCCAAAAGAACCACCCTAATTATTTTATTAATATACAATTAGAAAGTCTAATTTTGTATTATTTATTCATATTTTTGTATAAAATTTATATAAAATGTTGTAATTTTATTGTAAATTAAGAGAACATGACAATAATAATAATTGGTGAATTTTAACCATGATCTCTTTTCGTCCAACCATCGAGAAAAGGGAAAAACGTCTTTACAACCAATTATTTCGCGTGATTTATTAGTTTCTTAATATAGGCGGTGGCTTTTCAACGTTTGTCTATACTTGATGCATACTGATCGTATTCGTAAAGTAGTTAAATTTATAACCAATTATTTCCAGTAATTTATAAGTTTTTCAATATAGGCGATAGAATTTCAACGTTTGTCTATTATTAATCATTTGTCATTGTTTGAAGTCATCAAAGATTTACGTTTAGTTTATAAATACGCTTTACAGCCGATTATTTCGAAAGATTTATTCGTTTTTAAATACAATATAGGCAGTGATTTTTGAACGTTTGTCTAAACTTAACACATACATATTTGTCTAAAATAACCGAAGATTTACGTTTAGTTTGCAAGTGATTCATTGGGTGGTGATTTTTAAACGTTTGTCCTACTTGAAATAGACATCACTAATTAATGTTGCAAGTAATCAACGATTTACGTCTCATTTCTGAATAAATCTAGTTGGAATCGGTGCTAATTTTGCAATTCATACTTTTATGTTCCAATAAATAATCATCATTTGCCTTCATTTTGTGAATTCGATCATTTAAATGTAAATTAAACAGAAATAATTGGCGAATTTTAACCATGATCTCTTTTCATATAAATCCATACAAGGCAACTGAAAGTCCTGAAATTAACAATTTCCGAAAATTATTCGATAATTAGAGGCCCCGAGTTTCAGCCTCATTAATTTCAGTCTAGATCCGCCCTGGCCTGCCGGCAGAAATCACCTTGGCGCCGATACGTTTCCGAGTAATGAGAAGTTCACTCGAATCCGGCAGTTGGCTGTGCTTTGTGTCGTAGATTGATTCATATTTTACTAAATTTGACGTTTGTTGGTGTCTGAATGGAGTTACGACTATTTAATAAAAACATAGCCAACTAGAGTTGCGAGAAAATACAGTTGTACACTCTGTATAATAAATGCGAAAATTTATTTTTATTTCGTGATAATTAAATTAAATTCTTCTATATTTAGATGGCCAATTTAGACAGTTTTTATTGTTTTTGATAAACAGATAAATAAATTAGATATGGAGGAAAGATGATCAAGTGTTAATTTTATGAATTACTAACGTCATTATCAGCCTTGATATGAGAATAGACGGGACATTTCACGTCGTAGTTGATGTGTCGTTGATTGATTCACAATTTACAAAATTTGACGTTTCTGTATGAATCAATCTACGACTTGTTTAACCAGTACGGAGCCAACTAGGTGTAAATTTGTGAAAATTAATTGCGAATTTGTTCATAATAAAAAGAATAAAATTTAAATTCAATCACGTGGAACAGACGAAATACGTCTGTCTGAGCGCCGGTAATAATTTCGAATCCTTCAAATTTCCACATACAAAACTATAATTATTTATAAAAAATATACGCCATTATATTTCTACCTCTCCATTATTAAAAAAAAATGAAACGAGATTATTACAACATTAATAACAATAACAACAAGTGGAGAATGTTTATTGGGTGTACAATTAAAAAAAAATCGCAACAATGTAGTAGCGGTAGGCCAATTTTTGCTCTTTTAATTGTTCAAACAATAACAAAAACAGAAATTAAAATGCTATCAACATAATATCGGATGACAAAAGAGGCCATGGCTTCAACGAATTAAACAATTTTAAGGTCGACAACGTTGTTTCAGATTCGATATTGGCTGCATTTACAACCAATCAACTGTTGATTTTGTCGATTTTCAATCAACAATCAATTCATCCCGATTGTTTCGAGTTCTAATTGCCCGTTCTGTATACAGATTTGTTCAAAATCTATCTAAATTCAGAGTTGGCTGTGGCTAGTTAGGTAGTGTCGTAGCTTAGTCCATACTTTACCAAATTTGACAATTTATCTCAAAGTTGGCTGTTTTCGGAATGTAGTGTCGTAGCTTTATTCATATTGCACCAAATTTGACATCTGTCAATGTTGCCAGGAGTATGAATCAATCTGCGACACTACATAAGAAAAATTATGAGATAAATTACAGTATACACTTTGTATAAACTGAAGAAAAATTAAAAATATCAGGTGGTAAAAAAATAAAACAATATTTTAATCAGAAATCGCTAAAATAGAAAAAGAAATACTTGTTTGTCCAAATAATTCATAAATTCTTCAAAATATTGAAACAATAGCACCCAACGAACATACGAATACGATTGATATTAACCTAATTTGGAATTTTGAGGTTAGAAATTTAGGTACGAACGACATATGGGGTTATTTTGTTACCAACCCATTTTTATGGGTGTGTAATTTAAAAATGTTCAGTCTGTATTGGCCAAATTGTAAATTTTGAATTGTGCTCTCTTTAAACAAATGGGTTGCCAGGACCAAATTCCCCTAATTTATAACCTTACAATTTCCAATCTAATTGTGTGTTTATTGGGAGGGTGCTGTTGTGTTTGAAGAATTTATAAATTATTTATTCAAGTATTTCTTTTTCTATTTTGATTCGAATAAATTTTATAGAAAATTTTCAGGTAATTATACAAATTAGTAAGCAGACGATAATTAAAATTGAAGTTTTGAGGTTAGAAATTTTAGTAAATACTCAAATATTTGTTTTAGCCGAGATAAAACAGCTAACAACAACGATAAATGTACAAAATTATCTATTATATGTATTTCTAATACATCAGGTGAGTCCTTTTTTCTTTAAAAAAAGTTTTTGTAATTTGGGGAATTTTGTAGCGGTTGGTATTATTGACAATTAGCAATTCAACTGTTCTTCTACCCATACTAATTGTTTTTCTATTTGACAACTCATTTGAATTTAAGCGACAAACTTTTAACTACCAACTTCAGCAAAATAAATTACACTATACTTTGTTTTTAAACTAGAGGGAGTAACTAAAGCCGGGTTTACACAGAAAAGTCACTAGAAACAAATTTAGATCGTTTTAGCGGTAAATTTAAATATTTACGTTTTATAATTAACAAATAACACATTAGAGTACTATTGAAGTTTCAAAATCCAGTTTCCTAGGTATTATTTTTGAGTTGTGTAAACTTGTCTGTAAAATAGCCAATGAGAAACTAGCATTTCGGCGCGTAAAATTTAAATGACTCCTAGTTTAAAAATAGAGTATAAAACTGTACGTTAACCTCTATTAAAGCATCGTTTTCGGTATTAGAGATGCAAAAGTTGCGGAATAATTTATCATATTTTATATCGTTCAACTTTAACGGTTTCGTTTCTATTAATCGATCATTGTTTAAAGGCAAAAAAAGCAAAAAAAAAATTACAACAATGGCGGATTTTAAATATTTTAACAGGTTTGGCATTACACAATTTTATAATCATCAAAATAATAATTTCGGTATGTTGCTGTCGCAAAACATTAAAAAGACGGGCTAAATTTAGCAATTACGAAAAACTGGTTGATAAATTATTGTCGGACACAATTACAAATTGTATTTTTAACAACAAATAAAAGGTAGTCTTTCGGCTTATATAATAATATTAATAATAATAATCATAATTATAATAAAAATGGGTTTATATACGTGTGGGTTGAATTGTTATTCAATTTTTTTGCCCATCATGAACCACAAATGCTTGAACGACATTAAACCCGAGACATAATGTACGAATTTTGTGGAATGTTGACGAGTATGTTGTTGTTGCTACCATTTTTTTTTACCATCGAATTTCTCCCTACATGTTCGTTTTTTAATTCGTTTATAATAAAATACAATTGGAGAACAGTTGTAATCGCTAATTAGTAATCGATTCGTTTGTTGATATTGGAAAATTTCGTTTAATTCGTGTTGAAATTCGTTAATTAATATTCGTATTGTTGTGATTTTATTGTGGATAGAAAGCAATTTATGCCTGTATTGTCGTCTTTAAATGAGTACCGTTGATTGATTGATTGATTCTTATAATTGGAGCGATAATACAGAGGCATATTAAGAGCGCTTATTAGTTATCTTCGGTAATTTGGGGAATTTTGTAGCGGTTGGTATTATTGACAATTAGCAATTCAACTGTTCTTCTACCCATACTAATTGTTTCTCTATTTGACAACTCTCATTTGAATTTAAACGACAAACTTAACTACCAACTTCAGCAAGATAAATTACACTATACTTTGTTTTTAAACTAGAGATAGTAACTAAAGCCGGGTTTACACAGAAAAAGTCACTAGAACACGAAAAAGTCTAATTTTTCATCCATCATGATTGTTTAAAACGCTATTAGAAAGAGCAATTCAAGGAGCAGACATATATTTCCGTATTTTTTACAATTTCTCATATTTTTCCTCAAAATTTGACCACTATTGTTTATTGCAATAGTTTTTATACAGCATGTGTAGTAAATTGAAGGAGCTTTTTGAATTTTCAAAAAAAATTCTTGAATTATTCTAAAAAGCTTGTCTCACAGTTCAAAAAGTCTATATTATATTTTTAAATTAGGAGTGATTTAGATTTAGCGCCTAAATGCTAGCTTCCCATTGGCTACTTTACAGACAAGTTTACACAACTCGAAAATAATGGCTAGGAAACATTAGGTTTTGAAGTTTTGATAGTACTCTATTTTTAAACTAGGAGGAGTGATTTAAATTTTGCGCGCCTAAATGTTAGCTTCCTATTGGTTATTTCATATGGATAGCCAATAGGAAGCTACCATTTAGGCGCCAAAATTTAAATCACTCCTAATTTAAAAATAGAGTATAATATGTATTACTTTTTAATTATAAAACGTAGTTCTATCGAAGAGCTAAATATGCTCGATTTAAAGTAAAAATGAGCCAAAAATATTCCAGTTTTTTTTTCTAATGGCTTTTCCTGTGTAAACTCGACTTTTGTTGTTACTCCCAGTTGACAAGTGGAACATCGAGAGAATTCAAAAATCGGCAAAACCCGCCAAAAATTGATTTTCGACTTGAAAATTTCTCAAATTTGAACTAACAACAGAGAATTTTGCTCAAAAATCGACCAAAGTGCTGGATTTCAAGTAAAACTATCTCAAAAATTGATTTAGAACCAAAACGTTCCGGATCATAAAACTAGAAATTTTCAAAATTTCTCCTGAATTTGCCACACAGAATTATTCAAAATTAAAATTTGCAAACTGTTTAAAAAATTAACGAAAAATCTCTTCGATATTCACCAATATTTGAAAATTGCCGCCAAATCGGCCATCTTTTTGACAGATTATGACACTATCCATGGATAATTTGGCTAAATGTAGCTCCCAATCTAAATTATTTGAATTATAAACACATAAATCTCCAATATAAATAAAGTTTGAATCGATTATTTGTTTTAATTGTTCGAATTTAGAAAATTTTCGTAAATCAAATTGATCAATAAATTTAGAAAACCTAAAAATTGTTAGTGTGAAAGATTTATTATTTATTTTAATAATTAACAAATGAAAAACAAACCGTTAGTTTTTGTTTAAAACAAACACTTAAATATTTATAAAACAATAATAATAATATTTCCAAAGAATATACGGGGTATTTCACCTCGCAGTTGGCTATGTTTGGTTCGAGCGCTTCAATACAGTATGAACAAAGTTACGACTCATATCAGTAAAACCATAGCCAACTGCAAGATGAAATATCGTGTAAATATTGACCCACCTGTAGCTATAAAGATCAGTTTTCTTGCTTGCTTGTTTGCTTTTTTTTAGAGGTTATCATGCAAATTACTGGTTGTAATCCGATATTTGGTTATAATTAATCGAAACGAAAATATCTTTTGACACTTGTATATTAATGAACATGTTGAAATATTTGAGAAATTCCAATAATTTTTTGCCATTTATTCTAAATTTAATTCATGAATCCATAAATCGGCAATGTTTTTGTAATATACCGTCGTAGCTTGATTCATACTCCATTAGATTTGATATTCGTTGACGTAATAAAACAACCAAAACATGGCCGACTACAATATTAAATAAAACTGTACATACTACATACAGAGTGTCTATAATTTTGAATCGATTAATTAGTATAGTTGGCCGTGCTTTTATTGTATAGGGTCGTAGCTTGATTCATGCTCGATTCGATTTGATTGACGTAATCGTTAAAACAACCAAAGCCAACTAGAAAACGAAATAACAGAACGTCTATAATTTCGAATTAACTGATAATGTACAATTAGAATTTATTCTGTTTGATAACAATGAGGAAATTGTTTTGTTTTCTTTTTAAATTTACAAATGATAAGAAAATTTAAATTTGTCATAGTTAAAAATAATTGGTGTTTCTGATAATTTCGTGGCACCTTGCCGTCTAGTTTAGCTCCCCGAAAACGATTATATTTGGCATTGAATGTACCTATACAGGCTGTACACGATACATCAACTCATAATTGATCATATTTGTAGTAACGTAGTACTTAGATTAGTTCATCGACTCGTTTTTTTTAATGAAAAATCGATCACAAACTGTAAATCGAGTAGAGAATGAAACAAGCTGCGATTTTAATAGAAATTTGTCCGATTTTGAGGTGAAATAGCGTTGAACACCCTGTATAATCGTATACACCTGAGTTGTTTTTTTTTTGCTGCAGCTAACAACAGAAACGAAAATAAAGAGGGAATGATACATACGGTTTTCTAACAGGAATTTTTTCGGGGGGGGTGTAAAATGGTGGGAAACAAGTCTAAATTTAGTAAACTTCAATGAATAAACGGCTCGATTATTCTTAGATTAATTAATGATAATTATAATGAAGATAGTTTTAATAGCGGACTAGTCATTTAGAAAATTTTTCATTATAATTTAAAACAAACACACACACAAAACGAACAGAGTCCTACAAGTTGAAACTATTCAAACAGTTTATAATAAACCGTCGAAGTGTGTGTGCTGTTTGTCGGTTGTTGTAATAATTTTAGAGGTTTTCCTCAATTTTCCGCAATTTCCCCAGTGTCTAAATGGCCGCAAATTTTCCCAGTGTTCGTGTTTGATTCTCGTTGAAAATCTGATCGTGTGCCGTGAATATCCGAAAGACTCCAGTGATTTTTTGTGGAAATTTTGGCTTAACAAAGGGCATGTTCTTCTAATTTTATTCTATTGGAAATTCGATTGGTCTTCGATAGTCGCCTTGGAAAATTTCGTATTTTCCCCAACAGTCAAGGCTATCATTATAAACAAATCAAACGTTATTTCCAGGAAATTACTTTAATTAATCATTGTTGTTTTGTTTTCTAATAAAAAAATACGAGTTTTTATCGAGGAAATTATGGAAATATTTACATAACTTTATAATTTATCAAAAAACAAAAACTTGTCTATAATCAATACCGAATCGATCTAGTTTAATTAAATATTTGATTCTAATTAGTTTCGATTAAACGAATAGAAAATCGGTAGTCCGCCTTGATTTCGTTTCTTTCAATCGAAGAAATCCAACAAAACCAAAAATCGGTCAAACCATACAGCGTATACAACGGTATTCCACCTCGCAGTCGGCCATTCTTTAAGTTACGTCGTAGCTTTGTTCGGACCCAAATACAAGGTCTGCTAGGTTGTCCAGCACCTGAACATAGCAGGCATTGAATGTCAAGTATGATTCAATCTAAGACTTGACGAAATCAAGCCACAGCCAACTACCGTTAAAATACCGTTGTACGCTCTGTAGAAACGTTACCATTAACGTTAACGTCAATAGAAATAAAACGCAAACTTTTTGTTATGATTTTATGGGAAATAGGCGTGAATTACGATTGTTTTTGAGGTTAATAATTGGAACATGTGGTAGAAATTTGTAATTTTTTGTCGTATTATTATCATTATTATTATTATTATTAATTGATTGAAATTATTCTTGGTGACAATTGGTAAACGAAAATGTTATGTAAATTAATTAAAATTCCATGGCACGATTATTTATAAAAGACACGTGGATGTTGTTTTAATCAACGAAAATCTTCATAATTAATATTATTAATATTATTATTATTGTTATTGTTATTACCAATGTAATCATCCATGAATTTGTGTATTTGAATATTTTGGGCCTAATATGGAAGATTTGGCTATTACTAGTGGTATTCTCTAACTGTCTGGCGTTTGGTTACCATAACAACGCTGGTATTGACAGTTGCTTTTGAATGGTCTCTATGGTTCTCTAACTTGTTAGCAATTCGTTACCATAACTGGCACTAAGTTTGTTTGTTTTATTCTTCTCTCGTTTCATTGATGCATGTGATAATTTGATTGTTCAAAGAGACTGTCAATCTTCATCGTTGTCCTAGTAACGGATCGTTAAAAAGTTTGAGAATACGACCGTTAGTCTTATCTGTTTACTGTGGTGCTGTTGTAAAGATTGTAGAAACTATTCGAAGAAATTGTCGTTATTTGGTGTTGTCACGGTAACCACTCTCTAAAAAGTTAGAGAATACCACTATATAATCTTTACAATCATTGTAAAGAACGATCACTGTAATTTTAGAGGTGACAGTTTAAAAATCGCCTCTCTAGGGAATGTTCAAATTTTTTTGTGTTGATATTGTCTATTTATTGCTAGAAATTTTAGAATTTTGATTTTTTTAATTGGGTCTTCTTGTGCGCCATTAATTTTGTTATAAATCCAGATTTTTATGTCTTTGTGGGTTTTTATATTCTTGTTTGCTCCAAGTATTCGGCCAAATTTTATTATTCGCTTAAACAAAAATAAAGTAATAGTTGGGAATTTGTTTGTATAAGGTTTCCCTTCTAAATGGGGCCATAATTTACAAATCAACGAATATAAATTTGAATTTGATAAGGGTAGTTTTATGGTTAATTAAACCAACATTCTTATGAGTCTTTTTGTAATACTTCCAAGTTTCGTGTTAAAAATGAGACCAAGAAACGTAACGCAAACGAGGAGCTTCTTTACAGTTAGGATTTGTCTTGTAAATCAATTATTTTGGGCTCGGTAGCTTAAACCTTATGTTCAATAAAACTGAGTTATTTCAAAGATCATCGATTCATCAGTCAATTTTTGACGCTCTTTAGTCCCAATTGATATCCTTTTGCCAAAAATGAATTTGAATTTTCGGATTGTGTCTTACGACTCAATGAATTTGGGCTCTATAGCTTCGATTTTACGACCAGTAGAGTCAATTAATTTCACAGAAAACGATTCCTGAGTCGATTTTTGATTGGGAGCGGTTGTGGAGTTTTGTTTCATGTATTTCCTTGATCTTCTATACATCGAATTTTGATGCCTTTTTGACACAAACGGATTCGGATGGAACTCAAAAATAACTTTAATACCCCTATAGATTCAAGCTTAAACTTGAAGTCATAAAACCATTTCTGAGTCAATTTTGAGCCTTTGTTGACTACTAATCGTGAGTTCCAATTGATTTAAATGGGGCCCAAATACAACGCCAAAAGCAAACTGTTTAAGAAGTTTGGTACTAATTTGGGTACCGATTTGATCACTTTCACCCTAATTTTTGGGCATAAATGAAGAGTAAGAAAATCTCTATTGCTTATCTGCACAATTACCAATCAATTTGACTTTGATAAGGCTACTGAAAGTTTCCTGCGGAATTTTGCCCACCGATTCCTTGGTAAAGCGAAATTTTGGGTCAGCATTTGCGATTTTACCTTCGTTCGTGTATTTGTGGCCTTCGATAAGTTCTTATCAAATTGTGCATATGCATATTGTACAGTCATTTTAAGGGAATTTCTAATTAAAATTCGCCATTCATATTTCAACGTTCCAACTAAAAATAAAATGGAAATGTGAAGGAAATTTCAAAATTTCTTTAAATAAAAACAACATTGATGCACGTGCAATAAAATAACAATCTATAATGGAAATATTCGATAAATTTAGATTCGCCTCCAAAAATTGAAAGAATCCAATTTTTCCCCATATGATTAATTTTATTTGACAATCCTACCCTATACTCCATTGATTTTCCAAGAGAACAACTTGACTTTTTCGTAAAATTGGCAACTAAATCGCTATAGACCGACTATAACTGTTTGTTATTTTATTCAAACAGATGGTGACCAAATGCCAAAATCCTACTACACTGTTGACTCATTAATCTTTTTCTTTTTTTTGGTTAATATAGTAATTTAAAAATAATTGATGGGAAAATGGAAAATAACACCAAACATAACAAATGTTGGGTCTATCGCATAGTTGGCAATATTTTCGGTACATGACTCGTATATTAGTCCATACTTCACCAAATTTTGGCATTTTATAAGCAACCGAACAAAGCTACGACGCTTAGTGTCGAAGCATGGCCAACTGCAAAGTAAACTACTATAATACACTATGATTAGTTCGAATCGGCTGTGGATTTGAGACGTACCGCTGTAGCTTGATTCTTCATTGACCATCCAATAACAAATGAGCTACGATGATACGTACATAAATCCAAAGCCAACTATGATTTGAAATATTCCTGCTATAAAAACGGTATGAATATGGTGTTTTAACTCTATAAGAGGTGATCAATGGGGGAAAGATCAACGATAAAATTAAATAAGAATCGAGTGAAAGTCACGTTTCTCTCTATCATGTCATCATCAACATTATCATAAATAATTTCATACGGCGAGAGGTAATTTTAGTAATGCAAAATTACAATAATTCAACAAATAATAATGATGATTTGATGATAACATGAAAACTGAGCATGCAATATTTGTAATTTTGAGAAAATAAAACGACAATTTTCGTGTAAATAGCTGGGTTATAACCAGTGGCGGCTCGTTTATAAATTTTTGGCCATTTCGCACGCACCGCCGCTGGAATATCACAAATTTCTATGACAGATAGATTATTGCATTTAAAATTCTAACTTTCTAATTATATAGTAGAATAATTATAATTCTTCGCCATAAATTTCTGAATTATAATCGACTATTTCATCATCTTTCTATACATAACTTATTTCATATTAATGGATTTGTTAATTAAACTTAAACGATAATTGATAGAAGATCATACTTGAAGTTTACTTCGAAAACAACTTGAGTCGAATTGGGTCAAATTGTTGGCTATTTTATAGAAAAATTGAGATCTTGTCTTAGGTTAGGGACTTATACAGAGACAAAAACACAAATTGTATAAATTCGAGGTTAAATACGCGATTTAAATGTAATTGAATTCAATTGAGAATCGATAATTTCGAATTTATTATTTAAAAGAACGGTAACGCTAGAGTCTGTATCGTAATAGCTCTTATTCTAAACTTACAATTTTCTTTTTCCAATTTTTGGGCAGATTTTGGAATGTTTATTTGTTGAATTTACTCATTGGAAATATTACGAGGCTCGGTACAGAACGATTTTCGTTTAAAATTACTGGCATTTTCCACTAAAAAAAACAGAAAAGTTTGCAAAATTTCATTTTTCTCTGTTGATTTTCAATAGAATTCAATGAGATTAGAGTTATTTATAGTAGAAGTTATACTGAAGGTCCGTACAGAAGCCTTTTTTTAAATTTTCCCCTTTTTTCGAAGATACAACGGAAATAAGTTGTGGGATAAAGCAAGAAAATTGAGAATTAAGAGAGACGGAGAGATATTAAAAAGTGTCTAGATATTTTGGAAAATACGTAAAAGGTTTTTCTTTAAAGAACAAATCAAAAATGGTTAACTGAAGGAGAAATTCGTACAAATTGATCCGTTTAAGCCCGAACGGATGGAGTATCAGTTGGTTGCGCGTTAGTTTTAGGCATTCTTTGTTCCGTTTTAGTGCCGCAACTGCGGAATTGTCGCAAAATTTGGAAGTTCTGTTTCTGTTTCTATTTCCGCACCTTTCTAAAGGGATTTATAGCGCAAATTTGAGAAATACGAGGTCATTGAACTTTGACAATCTAGAGTAGATCTTGTTCGATTCGGTGGCAAAAAAATGGCACAATTTAATCATCGAATCTCGCTCGTTTAGCAAGATGTTGCAATGATTCAAGTAGTATTGGAAAGATAATTTCAAGAGGCATACGATTATGTTTTTTGTTTCAAAAAATTTCGGCTGAAATCTGTGTTATAGAAGATTATCTTAGAGCGTGAGTTTTTTGTTGAGTGTTTTCATATTTTCGTTAAAACTTAACAGATATCATCGATTTTCCTATGGTTTTTTCACAGTGTGTAGCAAATTTAAAGAGCTTTCCGAATTTCCAAAAAAATCCGATAGATTTGTTTGTTTTCCGGTGGATTAACTGAAATTTGTGGGCCCACAAGACATTTTTTCTTAATTTGATTCCGGTTAATTTTAATCGTCGAAATCTCGCTTGTTTGATGAGATATGGCAATGATTCAAGCAGCATTGGAAAGATAATTTCAAGAGGCATACGATTATGTTTTTTGTTTCAAAAATTTTCCGCTGAAATCTGTGTTATAGAAGATAATCTTAGAGCGTGAGTTTTTTTGTTGTTTGTTTTCATATTCTCGTTAAAACTTAACAGATTTTCCTATGGTTTTTCGCAGTATGTAGCAAATTTAAAGGGCTTTCCGAGTTTCCAAAAATTTTCAATAGATTTGTTTGTTTTCCGGTGGATTAACTGAAATTTGTGGACCCACAAAACATTTTTTTCTTAATTTGATTCCGGTCAATTTTAATCGTCGAAATCTCGCTTGTTTGATGAGATATGGCAATGATTCAAGCAGCATTGGAAAGAGAATTTCAAGGGGCATAAGATCATGTTTTTTTATTTCAAATTTTTTTGCCTGAATTGTGAATTTTAAATGATAATCTTGAGGCGTGTTTTTTTGTTAAAATTTCTCGTGTTTCTCTTATAACTGAACAAATATTAGCGATTTTACCGTGATTTTCTCACAGTGTATAGCAAATCTAAGGAGCTTTTCAAATTTCCAAGCAAGTTTCCAATAGATTTGTTTGTTTTCCGGTGAATTTACAGAAACTTTAGAGCTCATTTTTTCTTTATTTGATTCCGGAGCAGGCCAAGTTTTAATCATCGAAATCTCGCTTGTTTGATGAGATATCGCAATGATTCAAGTAGCATTGGAAAGAGAATTTCAAGGAGCATACGATCATATCTTTTATTCCAAAAATTTTCGCCTGAATTCTGAATTTTAATTAAATGACCACTTCGAAGCGTGTTTTTTTGTTAAAATTTTGCGTTCGTGTTTCTTTGTTAAAATTTCTCGTATTTCTCTTATAACTTGACAAATATTAGCGATTTTCCCGTGATTTTCTCACAATGTATGGCAAATTTAAGGAGCTTTTCAAATTTCCAAGAACCTTTCCAATAGATTTGTTTGTTTTGCGGTGAATTAACAGAAACTTTAGGGCCTATTTTTTCTTAATTTGATTCCGGTCAATTTTAATAATCGAAATCTCGCTTGTTTGATGATAAATTGCAATGATTCAAGTAGCATTGGAAAGAGCATTTCAAGGGGTATCTAAGAACGGTTTAATTTTGGAGAAATCCAATTGAATTGCGAGTTACGAAGGATAATCTTCAAGCTTGTTTTTTTTTATCATTTTGTTAATTTTTTTCTATAATTTAGCCAAAATTAACAATTTTTCTATAATTTTCTAGCAATATATAGAAGATAAAAAGCGCTTTTCAAATATCAGAAAAATTCTCTAGAAAATTGACGAACAGTAGGTTTTATTTTAATTTGTTTTGTACCTATTGATTGATTTTCGTTTCTGTTTCAAATCAAGACAAATTTAATTCTATTTATTTGTTGATTACATTATATTAAAAAAAAAAAAAAACAAAATAGACAAGACTATTACAGTAATATTTATGTTTATTTATCGATAACAGGTAGATCGAGTTGTTAATTTCGTTACTCTAATCAGTTGTCTGTACGTGAAATGGAATGTTCTTATCTACATAATAATTATTATCAACATTATCACTTATGAGTTGTTATAGTTTTATCGATAAATTCCTATATCGTCGTAAAATTGTGACGAAAATGCCACCACAACCGCAACCCCAACAACCAAAACAACAATCATCGAATGATGCAAATAATATAGAAATCATTGAAAATCTACGTTGTTTGTTAGATGAAAAGAATCGCGAGATTCAATTGAAAACCAATACAATACAATTATTAGAAAAGGAATTAGATGAGAAAGAGAAATTAATTAAAGATCTACATAATGAAATCGATAAATTCCGGCAAGTTGTACGGCCTATAACGCAAAAAATTATAACGAAACAATTCAGTTTGATTAGCCATAAAATTAACAATAACGCCGATGATGACGATAATGTAGAGAATTTAAAAGGCTTATCAGTGAATGAGCCAAGAATCAAACGACAAGCTATCAGCGCCGAACCGATTAACGTCCAAACTAACGATTTACAAATCAAGAAAATTTTTAAATCGAAAGCGTAAGTCACTCAATAATCTGGCTTTATTCCATTTTATTTAATTATTTTCTGATAATTGTTGAGAAAATTCACTAATTTTGAGCTATATTTTATATTATTACAGATCACGCGAATTGATTAAATCGGCAATTCTAGATAATGATTTCATGAAGAATTTGGAAATGACGCAAATTAAAGAAATTGTTGATTGTATGTATCCGGAAGCGTATAAGGCTGGTAGTTTAATAATTAAAGAAGGTGATGTTGGTAGTATAGTTTACGTTCTAGAAGGTGAGTTTAAATTTACCGCTAATATTATAAACTAACCCAAGTCTGCGCCATCTACTAACCAATAGCGAAACTATATCTATCATTCTGCTTTAGGCAACCAACAATACTTTAATATTTGAAAAATATGATTATGATGGTTTAAAGAGTTTTATCGATAATCGCCAATTGTTCGAGGATTATCATCTTATCCAGAATATTTCAACTCTAAATTAATGTTTTGCGGCTTAATTTTCTATTTTGATTGTATAGAGATTAAGTGAAACTTATTAGCAATTCAATATTTTGAAGAAATCCTTTTTTGTGGAATTCCCGTATTAAAATCGTAAATATAGACTTTTAAATTGCTTTAAAATAGAATTATCGTGTAAGGTGGTGTGGAATATTCGAATTTTATTGTTTATTGTCGTAAATTACATTTTTATGATTGTAAATAGAAATGTGCAGGCAACTAGCAATACGCATTGTTGGAAGATATGTAACCAACATAACACTAGTATAACAAGTGGGTAGGCAACTAGTAATACGCATTGTTACGCAAATATGTAACCAACATTACACCAGTGTATAGTTTGTGGAGTTATGAAATTTTTCGAATTTTTTAACGAAATGACCTTTTATACCCATATTCATTCGAAAAATGTCACCTTTTATTGGTGATTAAAAAACAAATCTACAGGTGTAATCTCGCTTTCCCATCAATCATAACTTTCTATAAATAATCCATTTATGTACAAAAAATCGATATAAATTTCCTGATTTGATTGTAGAATAGCAAATTTGATCAAAAATAGCCTTGATCTTTCTTTGAAAATATATCCTGGAGTTGAAGGTGTTAACTTTCACTATTTTTCCAAGTAATTCAATTATAAATCCACTCAGCATTGTAATAACAGAAATTTAATTAGATGTAGTCGAAAGGCACGAATATTATCGAATTGTTCTTTTAATAACCCAATTATAAACATGAAACGATCGCGAGATAACGAAAATAAGAAGAAAACGATGATGGTGATGACTCGATAGAAATTATGGTTCGATTTTAATTAATCGAGAGAGAATTGATTGTTAATTTCCTGTTTTCTATACGAAACGATTTTGTGTTTGTTGTTCGATTTTTGGCCCAGTCCAGTTCGTTTTCATTAATATTATTATTATTTTAAACATAACAACAGCTACAGGAATTTTACCATACGTACAACACAACAACAGAACAAACTTGAAATAAACGAGAGAGATTTTTCAGTCACTAGTAGTCCACGGAGGTGGTAACAACATTGGTTTCGCCACGAAATCGTCGTTGTAATCGTTTCGAAATATCCACAGCGATTGCTAGTGTTTTTGTATTAATTCTAGTGGATTTTCTATAATTATTTCAATTAATAACAATGTGTTGTTTGTGTTAGATTGTTGATAATTGTAAGTTGTCTCGAATCGGAAATACCAGAGCGTTGCTGTTGTTTTAGTCATTTTTGGATTCCCCCTCATTAGTTTTTAATTAATTTCTAATTATAAGTAGGATGGAAATTTTTGGAAAATTAAAACAGAGAGAGTTCTGAATTAATTACTAATTGTAGGTCATCTTTTGTTTTAACAACTATTAGTAAAATTAGAAAAATGTCCAAAAGAAAAATCGCTATAAATGGTGCGTGTAAATTGGAATAATTTTCGAAATTTCAATAATTTTATTTAAATTTAAACTGAATTTGCGCTCATTCTACTACCCGGTTATTGATTCTATCGATTCTACAAATATCTGAAAGTTATTAATTTCTAATTCGAGTTTAAATTGTGTAATTGTTATAGAATTTTTGAATTTTGAATTTACCACAATTTCTAACCAATCACTACTTTCCCTAATTTTTAAACAAGCGTAGCAATTGGTTAAAATAAACCGCGAAATTTAAATCTAATTTCAATAGTTTATCGATAGGCTCGAAAAAAACTGTATTTTAAGTTGTTATAAGGGAGTGAAAATCTGTACAGGGTGATTCTCTAGCAAGTTTATAAGTAAATATTACGATGTAAAATCGGATATAGCGAATATTTTATAAACTAATTCTACCACTCTATCGTTGCTTCTAATCAGTACATATTTTAATTGCACAAATTCGATTAATTTCCAATCAGAAATGATAATTTATTAATTTTAAATTAATTGTCTTGTATATTTGTAGAATTTTTGGAGAATTGTTGAATTTCAAATTAACCCCAATTTCTAACCAATCACTACTGTTTAATTTGTCAATAATCGTCCGTGATTGGTTGCAATAAAGCGCGAAATTCAAACTGAATTTCGATAATTCATCGATAAAACTCAAAGAAAACTCCATTTTACGTTTTTATAAGTGTAGGGGTGAAATCTACACAACTCTATATACGGGTGATTTACTATCAGGTTCCATTACCGCCTATAACAAGAATTTTTAGAATAAAACATATTTTTATAGCGAATTGAGATATAAAATCGGATATAACGAACATTTTGATTCCTGTTCGATTTAAATTGAAATAATTCTAAATATTTTAATAATTTTATTATAATTTGAATAGATATCGCGCTAATTCTACTACTCTATTGTTGGTTCTAATCAGTACGGATTTTAAATAGAAAAATTCGCTTAATTTCCTGTTAGAAACGATAATTTATTAATTTCAAATTAAATTTAATTGTGTTGTATAATAATAGAAATTTTGGAATAATTTTTGAATTTCAAATTTACCCCAATTTCTAACCAATCACTATTGCGCTATTTCTTAATAATCGCCCGTGATTGGCTGCAATGAAGCGCGAAATTCAAATTTTATATCGATTTGTAGTTTGCAATTATTATAAATGACCCTGTATATGTTTAGACTAGAAATTTGAAAGATGTTTGTCTAAATAACTTTTCTTGATTTCCGCTTTTCTCTCTCCACTCTTCGTTCTACTCGATTTTCTACATGTGTGCCCCAATTTCTCCTCTAAACCACAATTATCTGCTTATATTTCTCTGTTTTGATGATTTTTCAATATCACCATCATCATAATGACCTCAATTACAATGATTAGAAAAGACAACTGAATTTAATCCGATAATTACAAATTTATAGAATGGTTGACGTATTCGGTGACGCGATTTCCTGTTGCCGCTTACGAAATCAACATAAAGAAAACCTACAAAAAATCGAATAAAACGAAGGAAAGTTGTTGATATTCAAATTAATTGGTGATTTCTCTCATATTTTATTCAATATTGAACGATGGAAATTGTTTATTTTAGTATTCGTAATAGAATTACAACACGACTTTATACCGGGTGTATTCCGACAGTTGTGTCGTAGATTGGTTCATATTCGACCGAATTTGACATTTGTTCAGCGTGGGAATCAATCCGCGACCTGTTTAATCAATTCACAGCCTATTGCGGCATTTATACTAAAATCGATAGTTCGAAAATCGTTGTATATAATTTCGAATTTCTCAATTGATCGTTAATGATTCTATTATTAATATTTCTAACAAATAAGAAACGACAAATTTGCTATAATAAAGCAATTTTGAAAGTATTTTTTCAATCGATAATTTCTAGTTTTTATCGACTAATACAATCTAATAATTTATTGTAATTAGACCATAAAGTCGATAGAATTTCCGATAAAAGTTGCAATTGTGACCTGACCTGACCTAGCTGACGATAACCGAACTTGTAAGTCGCGGAAATGAAATCGCCCCGTTTACTATTCATTGAAACCGTATCAATGCGCAACTTTTAACCTTTGATTGATAAAATTATGCAGAAATTATTGATTAAAAATAATTTGAATAAATGATAATAGAATGTAATTTTGAATAAATTCAAGGTGTGGCTTTAATTGTGGTATATCCCAACAACAAGTCAGTTATTTTAATCTTTCTCCTTTGTTACACGATAAATCTTGATCCAATGTTTGAACTCTGTTGTTAAAAAAAAGAAACAACTTCCTCGTTGTTGTTTTTATTGCTGTATTAATAAGTAGAGAATAGGTCAGGTTTTCTATATTGTATTGATTTATTTGGTTGTAATTACTTTATATTTAATTAATTCGATTCTAATTTGAAAGTCGAGACTCAAAACTGGAAAATTCTGATGATGATGATAAAAAATGTTCAATTTAGATGACATCATGTTGTTATAATGAAGAGCAACAATAACATCCAGATGTGCATAAAACCGTTAAAAATTTTAAAAATACTCGTTATGTAATCACGACAATCTTCCATTTTTGAGCAAATTTAGACGAAATTAGCCCACAATTATGGTCGTTTTAGTGTAAACTTTAATGTCATGAAAATCGTAAATTTTTAGTTGAAACAACACGAATAATGTTGCCAACCAAGGACGTTGTTGTCTATTGTTTCCCACGATGGATATTCCAAGATTTGTGTGGAAAAATATGCGAATTCTCATTTTTCTCTAGTGATTCTTTTGCATTTATTGTGTTCGTTTTTTTAATTAAATAAGGCGTTTGCAAAAATTTTCTCGTTTTAATTAACAATAGGATACTATGGGAGTGGATTTGTGTTGTTTGAATTTAGAAATCAATTGAAATTGAAATGTTGAAGAATTGGTAAAAGTGAAATTTTAAAGTTAACAAATCGAGCTCAATTGCTACAAGTCCGTGTTTTTGTTTATTTTACATTGAAGATCGGCTTTTTTTTATATAAAGTAATGATTTTTTCTTTTGTAAAAACGGAAAGATTCGAATTTGGCGCGGTTTATTAGTAATCGGCGCCCTCTATTGGTAATCTTACAGCCAAGTTTACACAAGCCCAACAATCGCATTAAATTTTATTGCGTTCTTCCTGCTTTTCTAACAATTTGGCTTATGTTACAATATTATTGCTTTTTTAACGTTAAAAATTTAAACTTAACCGCATTCAATTGCCTAAATACATCGGTCAAAATTTAGGAACTTTAACGGCATTAGGTTGGTAATTCGAATTATTTATATACATTCCTATACTATGTTTTTAAATTGGAAGAAGTAACGATTACAGCCAGGTTTACACAGAAAAAGTCACTAGAAACAAAAACTGTATTGTTTTGGCCATAAATTTGAATATTTATAGCCCATTTTAGTTTAAATCGAACATATTTAGCTCCCTGATAAGAATTACGTTTATAATTAACAAGTAATGCATATTAGAGGACTATCAAAACTCAAAATCCATTATTTTTGAGTTATGTAAACTTGTCTTTAAAATAGCCAATTGGAAGTTAACATTTAGGCGGGTAAAATTTAAATCACACTTGCTAGTTTACAAATAGAATAGTTTTTCTATACTCCGTACGTGTAGGTAGGCGCTAAAAAAAATTTGGGAACTTTAAAGGCATTCATTTGTCTTTTTTCCCTTTCATTTTCTGTCAAATGAAAATTCAATTAGTTCCATGTACTGAAGATACTAATTGTTTCAATGTGAATCTGTCAATTTCAAGGGTTCATTTTTTATCAATAAAGGGTGTAAAGGGGTGCAAAATAGAAAAATTCCGTTCAGGAGACAATTCCTGCACTTGTAAACTGTTTTTTCTGCTAAATTTTCGGTAAAACTTGTAACAAATCTGCTGGACCAACGAATTTTTCAAAAATAGTTGAGGAATGGCAAATAAAACAACCATTATTTGGATAACTGGGAATTTGTTCATAATTTTTTATTAAGAGAAAACCATTTCTACTAATTTTTGATATAGTCTTTGGAATTTCCTCGTATCAAATGTGCACAAAAATGTTCACGTCTTAATCGTCTTGAACAATGTTTGATCAAAGATTTCTCCTTGATTTTCTGTCGGATTGAAATGATTAAGACGCGATTAGAAAGGCCATTTCAAAGAGTAGAGAATGATGTTTTTTATTTTTGAAAATTCCCCTGCAATCTCGAATTATAGAAAGAAGTCTTGGAGCATGTTTCCACATTTTTTATAGTTTCTTATGTTGTTCCTCATAATTTAACTAATATTGCTTATTTTGCAATTATTTTCGCATGGTTTTTAGCAAATTGAAAGCGCTTTCCAAGTCTCAAAAAAATTTTCCGATAGGATCGTTAGTTTTCTGGAAAATTACTATTATTGCAACATATTAGGACAAATTACAAAAATACGGAAAAGCATACTCTTAGATTTTCTTCTGTAACTCAGGATTGTATGCAAATTTTGGAAAACAAAACACGTCATTAGATGCGCCTTGAAATGCCTTTTCTAATCGTGTGTTGATCGTTCAAATCGGTTGGAAAACAACGAAGAAATCGCCGATTAAATATGAGAAGTTTTTGCAGGCCAAATCGAGATTTTTAAACTAAAGCCGGATTTACACAGCAAAAGTCACTAGAAACCTAAATTGGAGCGTTTTGGCCGCAAATTTACATATTTATGGCTCGTTTTTACTTTAAATCTAACATATTAGAGAACCTACTAACAAATTTCAAAATCTTGGCATTTTTGAGTTGAGTAAACTTGTCTGTAAAATAGCCAATGGGAAGCTAACATTCAGGCGCCAAAATTCAAATAAACAATTTTTATCGCTCTAGCTCTAATGTCATATTAGAGGACAATTACAATTTCTAGCAAAGTATAGAATACGACCGTTTATAATTAGATGGTGAATTTGTCAAAATCCGATAAAATTATCAATTTCCAGTTGGATCGAGTTAATAAACCTTGATAAAAATAGAAATCGATATTATTAAATTTCATTGCAAATATTAATTGTAATACACAAATGAATAGATAATGAGTATGATAATGTTTTTTGTAATAAGAAAAAGGAACCTTGAGCAAACGATCGAATTTTTTTCCTGTCTGTAACACAAGAACTGGTTACCGACAGTCACACTCACTTCAATAACTACAATTTTTTCCATAATTCCCTTATATCCGACTTAAAAAATTAAACAAATAACAGCAACGCTCTTTTTTGCGTCCAAATCGAAAGTAAGAATCGTTAAATTCGTTAGGTAATCGATTCAATTTATTCACCATCGTCGTCGATAATTGACGAAAAATGAAGATTAAACACCACCCGGGCAAGGCCGTAATAAACGATCCGGCTTGGCTCGAAATGGATATAACGAACGATATAAGGGGCCGGCAATACGAAGCGAATTGGACGGATACGCAACGTAATCTATCATCATCGAATACCAGCTCGAAATCGAATTCTTGGGACAAATACAGTTGCCATAATGACAACAATGATGACGATGATGGTGGCGATAGTAACGGTACGATTAAATCGAAATTGGGCCAATATCAGAATATCGTTGATGATTTGAAACAACCGAAACAAAACGTAGAAGAGAATCTTTACGCAATACCGAACAAATTGAAGAAACAAAATAGTTTACGTTTACGTTATCATAGCGAGAAGTGTTTGGCGCGGATCAATTCGAAAAATCCGCTCATCAATGATGATTTATTGATAACGAATTATTATCTACCGAGTCAGACGAAATTACAACATCAACGCAGTTTTAATGATAAAAATAACAATAATAATAGCGATAATGATAATAACAATAATAATAAAGTTCCTATACCGAAACCAAGAACGAAATTACCTCAAACTAGCAATAATGATGTTGAAATGAAGAAATCGGTGCGATTCAATGAGAAAACTGAACGAATTAATGAATGGATCGATAATCAGAATCGTTTAATTGGCGATACAAACAGTTTAAATCGTACTGATAGTGGATATTGTGAAGCACCGAAGAAGATACGGCAACGTTTACCACCCAAGAACATTTACCTATCATCATCATCATCGTCGTCATCGTCATCTGATGATAGAAATTCGGATCGTGCCGAATCTCCATCTGTATCTTCATCATTGAATAATAGTGATAATGATCAATTAAATACTGATACAAATCAAATTAATAATAGTAATAATAGTGATGATTTGTTTAAATTGTATAAAAATAATAAGACTGTTAATTTTAATTGTGATCCTAATGATTTTCTAATACCCCGTCCGAAATTGATCGTACCAATACATACGTATGGTGTTAGAAAACGACGTACTGGCAATTTACAACAAAATCTAAATAACGATTATAAAACTGATCAAACTAATACAGGTGAGATTCTTTGATCATCATTATTGAAATCTGTATCTTTATTCCTATTTTTATACAGAGTGTAGAATATTTCGCCTCAAAGTTGGCTATGACTTTACAAATGCTTCAACAAATGTCAAATTTAGCAAATCTGAATTAAGTTACGACTCAAGCACAGCCAACTAATCAAATATCGTATACTCTGTAAAACCAGAATTTCATTGTATACTCGATTCACTAACTGATTTTAAGATTTTATTTTGAAAAATCTCATTGGTTCTATAAAGGCGCAAAATTTGAAAATAACCAATAACCTAGCCATAAGTTATTCAAAACAAAACACTTGTTTCTAATATAAAGGCGCCAAATTTTAAAACTACCAATAATCTAAAATCATGATCACATGATAATTTAATTGCAATGCCAACTGAGTATACGTAAAGTTACTAGATTTGTAAGTTAGGGACTTTTATTCCGTCACGATCTAATCTTCGATTGAATGAAATTATTATATTTCTGAATCACTCAGCCTAGTCGTAGCTTTATTCACACAGTTGTAAAATGAATTACCAAATGTCAAATTTGCTAAAATATAACCAAGCCATAGCCAACTGTGAGTTGAATTACTCACTAGAATAAAGGCGCGAAATTTGAAAAGTTTAGTGCAATTTTTACAAAATTAATATCAATAAAAATTAGGTTAAATATTCAGAAATAATTGAGTTAAATCGGCTAATAATCGTGTAAATCACCAAAAAGCAAATAAATTGACATCAAATAATGGAGATTATCATTTTTAAACAACGCTTTTGTTGTAGTCACGTGATAAGTAAATATATATAAAGTTACTAAGATACTAATTTAGGGACTTTAATTTCGTCATGTTCTCATCAATCTTACGTTTAGTTAACAAATTTTCTATAATAAATGTTAAGTTGATTACTACGAACTAAGTTACGACGCAACATACTTGAATCATAGCCAACTAATGGACTACTGTTGTATACAGTAAAAATTGGGGATTTTAGTTGCGTCATGTTCTCGTTAATTTTACGTCAGATCACTAAATTTCCCTACTCAATTCACCTTAATTTCAGCTTATAGAACGTACGAACTTCAATGAATTCAATTTGGTAAGGTTTTATTTGTAAAAAATTTCATTGGTTGTCTATAAAGGCGCAAAATTTGAAAACGACCAATGACTTAGAAGTACGTCATTGAAAACAAAACCGTCGGTTTTCTATAAAGGCGCCAAATTTTAAAACAACCAATGACAATTTAGAAATACGTCAGTGTAAACAATCATTGTTATGGTTGCTTGATGTTTCAATTGCAATACTAACTAAGTATCCTTAAAGTTACTAGATTCGTAAATTAGTAAAAGTTAGAGAGTTTGATTCCGTTATGTTTTCGTCAATCTTCCATTAAGTGAGTGAATTTAATTTATTCATATACCAATAAACTAACAACTGTTGACTTTACTTATGATGATAATAATGAGCTGGAAATTATACTTTCTATCGATTTTTCGTTTCGTGTAATGTTGCCAACTTTCACAATTTTTCCCCAATGCAAATTGATAATAATAAATAATGTATAGCGTGCCTTATTATTATCATTATTATTGTTGTAATACTTGTTACTTTCATCTCAATAAACAACAAATGATTTATTGGTATTTAAATTATAATTAATGGATGATCTAAATAGGAATAATAATGATAATAATATAAACTTAGATCAGCTGATATAAGAAAACTAGAATATTAAAGCCAAGCCCAGAAAACGTGAAGATTACTTTGTTCTAAAGTTAATATTTTGTACGGAGTGTACAACGGTATTTTACAATGCAGTTGGCTATGATTTGACCACAGAGTCGTAGCTTGTTTCATACTCGATTGTAACCAAAAATATCATCGTACATTCTGTATTAATTCGTTTAATTCGCAATAATTTTCCGTTAAATGGGCGTATTCGAATTGTGCAACGTATTCTGCATATTGCAATCGTATTGCAAAATATCTACACGAATACTTTCATCTTTTATAATTGGAAATTCAAAATCGAATCAAATAATTTACGAATTGCGTAATGCGCATGTGTATTAGTTACGCATTGATGTAACACACGGTAGGGCAGGATCTAGATTGGGATTTGTTGAGAATACGATTTGTCCTCGACTTGTTCAACGCGGACAAAAAATTAATTATCGATTTTTTGGTTAGAAATACTTTCACAATATTTCCTATATTTTCTATACAAACTGTATCTCAAAGTAATCTTGTCGTAGATTGATTCATATTGTATTGAATCTGCCATTTTTAAAACGTATGAATCAATCTACGATACTGCATAACTGACGCATAGCCATATTGTTGCATTCTCTATATTGTAATGGTTTTATTACGAAATCGATCTTCCGGTTGGAGAGTTTTTCCAATCGATTACTCAACATACAGATTGACAAGGTTAAATATTAAATTGTTTCAAAGGCAAAAAATCGAAGGTATTTCTAAAATTATTGCACAAATTTGTTGAATTTACGATGGAAAAATAACAGGAAAAGCAAACATGACGTGCATATTTGTTTTCGTTCAAAATGTGGATTTCATCACGTTCAAAATTCACATTTCGAACTTATTTGTAATTTATGATTATCACCAACATCTAACTGGATTTTTCTAACAGTGTTTCGCGCGATTTGTTAAGAATCGTTAAGTAATAACTGAAATAAATTAAGAAAGCTTCATATGTACACGGTGGGTCGAAATTGCGTCGTAGTTTTTTGTTAAAAAACTCCAATTGCACATTTGAAAATTGTTTTTCCTGCTTTTCTATCAATTTATTTCATATTGAGGCGTTATTCTTCATAAAATTTGCCTATAAAATATATTTTTAACTTTCTTGGTTATTTTTTCTGTGTAAATCTGACTTTATTTACTAGTCCCCGTGTACTCTGTTTTTAAACTATAGTTATTTTCACTTACGTCACTAATAATAAATGAAGTAATAATTGTCACTTGAGAGAAACACTACATTAAAATTTTAGTGAGTCAAACAAGGATGTTAATTTAACCAATTCCTTCATCAATGGCGTGTATTAGAAGTTTGGCAACATCTATAGAACGAGTAATAAGACTAATGAGTAAGGCCAGATTTACACAGAATAAATTAATAGAAAATTGGCGGTAAATTTGAAAAATCGTCTTATAATATAATCGTTCGATTTGTATAAAACTACAAATAGAAATTATTTGTCAATTATTTAAAGTCGAAACTTTTAAGCTATGTAAATTCGACTTTACAGTAACCAATAGAGAGTTAATATTTGGGCGCGAAATTTAAATCGTCCTTTAGAGTTTCAAAATAGAATATCAAGTCGTTTTTCGATTTATGACCAATAGGAAGGTGGTAATTAAGCGCGAATTTCAAATCACTCCCAGTTTGGATGATTTCAATTCTTCCTGTATTAACTAGTTTACTGGGTAATTTTCTAATTGGTTTTCTATTAACGAATACTGTAATTATGATTTAAAAGTAGATGTATATTCAAAAGAGAAAGGATTATTGCTATCATCATTATTATTGTTATTATTATTATTATTATTGGTGATCTTTATAATTTAATTATCAATACAAACATACAAAGAAAGTTGTTTGTAGCGTGACATTTTCGTTCCGGTTTTACCATAAACAGACAATCTTGATTGGTTTGAAGGAACGTGATGATCACCATCTTCGATATTGTTTTCTTGTACATTTCCTTAGTTTAAATTGTTATTTCTCCACCTTTATGTTGTTTATAACAACAAAAGGGATGATTTTCACATAATTTACGACTTTCTATTTTGATTCGAATCGCTTCGAATTGATTGATTTGTTGTTAATTATCGTGGCGGTATTGCTGATAAAAATTGGAATTATTTGAAATTTTCTATTGATTACAATTTCTCATTAGCCTTGTTAGTTTTTTATGGAAATTTTCAACGAGTATTTAACACAATACAGCTTTTACCTTATGACCTGTTGTTGTTGTTGTTGCTGTGTAGTTTTCTTTGTTAGTAATATGGTCAAGGAAACTTGAAATATCCGTTATCTACAACAAAAAATAATTGGAAAACGGTTAACGATAATGAAATATCAAACAATTCTCTTGTTTTTATTATCATTACTATGATTATAATATTTTAAATATATTAAAGGACACTCACATATCCAACTTAAAAAAAAGAACAATAGCTCGAAATCCTTTTGTTTTTCGTTATCTTTTAGTTTATAGATAAAGGTTATTAAAACAATCGAAATACATTGAATTTAATTGATTTATTTTCGCGGTTGTATTGAAGAATTTTCTCTTATTGAGAAATTGTTCAGAGAACGGATATTGTGGCTTTATTGTTTGTTGGTGAAAGTGAATATCCGAAATTTAACGCAAATTATTGGGAATTACTCGTAATTTCTATTCGTGTAAAGTGACAAGGTTTCTGTTGAGCAATAGTTTTGAGTGTGAAATTGTGACTAATCTGTGGCTGTTTAGTTGGTCGATTGCAAGTTCTGTAGGTACTACAAATTCATCAGTGGCGGAACTAGCGTACGGCAAAAGGTGGCAGTTCGGGAGTTCCCCCAATCGGGTCTGGCTGTTTGATTGTTTCATTGCGAAGTTGTGGAAGAGGTCCGAATTGAATTTTGTTGGGTGCCAAATTTTTAGACGTTCCGCTACTGATTCATATTTTAATGAATCGAATTCATACTCTCGCTAATTAAATACGCCTGTTGTAGTTAAAAAAGGCAGCAAAATAGTTTTTTGAGGAGACATTTTTGAATAATGACTCCAAAATTTACATAAAAATTTGGTTTTATTTTGAAAATATTCCAATCTTCTAGATGACCGTTATCAAAATTTCAACAAAAAAAGCCGCCCTTGTTCTAGAATTTTAACATTTTCAGTTGTAGAATTCAATTATTTGGTGATAAAAGAAAAATTGAAATTGGTAATATTTAGTACTTTAGGTCCGAAATTTGAAGATTTTAGCGAGAAATATTGTCTTTGAAAATATTTTAGCACTTGTTTATAATCAAAATTTTGGAAAGATAGCGCTCTTGTCTTAAAATTTTAAAATTTTGATTTGAGAAACTTTCCTTATATTCGATTGTAACAGAAATTTAAAAAATAGTAATAACATTTTTAGTCTAAAATTTGATGATTTTTAGTGAAAAATTTTGTTTTATTCTGAAAATATTTCAACCCTAGATGGTCATGATCAGAATTTCAACAAAAATACCGCCCTTATTCTAAAATTTTAAAATTTTTGGATCTAAGTTTGAGTTATTTGGTGATCTAAGAAGAATTAAATTGAAATTTTTGGTACTTTAATTCGAAAATTTGAAGATTTTAGTGAAAAAATATTGTTTTACTTTGAAAATATTTCAGTATTCCTGATGGTAATCGAAATTTTGGAAAAATTGCGTTCCTTTTCTAGAATTTTAAGAATTTTATGTGCAAAACTTCCCTTATATCGAATAATTGGGCTATATTTGATTGCGACAAAAATTTTAAAAATAGTAACATTTTTAGTCTAAAATTTGATGATTTTTAGTGAAATTTGTTTTTTTTATTTTGAAAATATTCCAACCTTCTAGACGGCCATGATCAAAATTTCAACAAAAATACCACCCTTGTTTTAGAATTTTAAGATTTTCGGATCTAGAATTGAGTTATTTGGTGATCGAAACAAAATTAAATTGAAATTTGTAGTACTTTAGGTCCAAAATTTGAAGGTTTTAGTGAAAAATGTTGTCTTAATTTGAAAATATTCCAGCACTCGTGATGGTAATCACAATTTTGCAAAAACAACGTTCTTATTCTAAAATTTTATGATTTTTGTGTGAAAAGTTTCGCTTTATTTTGAGAAGTTTTAATGTAATAGCAATTTAAAAAAAAATAGCACTTTTATTCCAACATTTGAGGATTTTAGTGAAAATTTCGTTTTATTTTGAAAATCCAGATAGTCATCAGATTTTTTTAACAAGTAGCACTCTTAGTACAAAATTGCAATATTTAGATAAATTTTGAAAATATTTCGTTACTTTTCGTAGTTGTAATGAAAATTTAAAAAATGCACTTTTGACAAAATTACACAGTTAGTGCAAAATTTGAAGGTTTTGTTGAAGAATTATCCTTTATTTTTAGAAATACTGCAGCATTCTGGTTGTCACGGTCAAAATTTGAAAAGAATTTAGCACTTTTGCCTTATATCGAAATTTTCGTACAATTTAATATTTTCAGTGTTCAATTTCAGCATTTCTCTGATCAACTTTGCTATATTTCTATGGATTAAGTTATTTTTTCGATTAATTCAATGTAGAAAATTTGGCAAAAAGTCTCTATTTGATACGAAAAGATGCCAAAAGGTACAATTCCGTCTGTTTAATTCAAAGTCAAAGCAAAAAATTTTGATTAGGGAATTGAAGAGTTAAGCTCAAAAATTCCAGTAAATTTTGCCAAATTTTTCAAATTTCAATCATTCAGTTATGGATTTTTTAAAAACTTATAACTTAAATCATAAAGCATTGGAAAAAAGTTCAAAATTCGAAATCCAGCTCCAAAAAAATAGTGAAAACTTTTCAAATATATTTCTTTAATCCTTATTAACTCAAAAATCGACTAAAAATTTGTAATTTTTACAATTTTATGCCTGTTAAAAATAGATGAGTGCCTCGATTTTGCCACCCTCAAGTTTTATCAGGGTGCTAGTGATGGCCCTGGTTTCAAAATACAAATGACAGAAATAGAGAAAATCAACCCTTGAGTCATTTTAAATGATTTTTGAGTGTGCAGATTCTCAGAAACGAGTCTTTTTTGATAACTCAAAATGAGCTAGCAGCTTCCAATTTTTTTCAAATATTCTCTACCAGTTTTTGACATATTTGTATAACCCGCTAAATACCACTACTTTTGTAAATTTGTTGAAACCCTTACAAAGATTGTTTTTGATTAATCGTTTCAATTTCTTTGAATTTTCCAGAGGGTTGTGTTGAAGTATCGCGCGAGAACAAGTTCCTCAGTACAATCACACCTGGTAAAGTTTTGGGTGAATTGGCTATCCTTTATAATTGCCAAAGGACAGCCACTATCAAAGCTGCTACTGATTGTAAATTATGGGCAATCGAACGGCAATGTTTCCAAACAATTATGATGAGAACTGGTTTGATCAGGCAGGCAGAATATACCGACTTCTTAAAAAGGTCCGTTTTTCCTCTTCAACAAATTTAACCACAATTCTAATTATTTTTAATTTGGAAAAAAAACAGTGTACCAATATTCAAGAACCTGCCCGAGGATACGCTCATCAAAATTTCGGATGTATTAGAGGAGACATTCTATGCAAATGGTGATTATATTATACGACAAGGTGCCCGTGGTGATACATTCTTTATTATTAGTAAAGGGCAAGTTAAAGTAACGAAGAAAATGCAGGATTCTAATGAGGAGAAATATATTCGAACGTTGGGTAAAGGCGATTTCTTCGGCGAGAAAGCGTTACAAGGGTAATCCCCCGATTTTTGAGCGCCCGCTTCAATCAGCCAACAATTTTTCAAACACGAATTCTCGTTCATTTTCCAACCGATTTTAACGATCCAAACGGCGTTTGAAAGAGCATTTCAAGCTGCATCCGGTGAACTATCCGATTTTTGGGAATTCGTATGAAGTCTAGAGTTACAAAAGAAAAACTACAGCATGCTTTTTTTACAGTTTTTTTTATATTTTCCCCCATAACTTTACCAATATTACTTATTTTTTAATGAATTTCACCAAAATTGTAGCAAATTGAAAGCGCTTTCCAAATCTGTAAGAAATTTTCCTGTGGCATTGTTAGTTTTCCGGAAAATCCACGAAAAGTTTTGAAATTCTAATTGATTTCTTAGATACAGTTCTAAACTTATACGATCGAGTTATGGCTCATTTGAAAGCTCATAAATAGGAGATTGTTTTGACCGGTCGAGATTGAAATTTGGAAAATTCACTGGGAATTTGTGTGGGAATTTTCACCTATTATTTTTATCCATTGGATTGATTGTTTTTATATCAAATCTATTGCAATTTATAGATAATTTTGTTACCTCTTCAATACCATTGTTGTAGAAAAATTTAAAATCTTTGCGAAAATCAAATCCATGTTAAATGCCTGAAAAATTGCCAATTTATTTCATCTATTACCGGATAGATTGTCACAATTGTTTAAGTATAAAACTGTACCTAGAATTTCAAAACTTTTCATGGATTTTCCGGAAAACTAACAATACGATCGGGAAATTTGTCACAGATTTGGAAAGCGCTTTTAATTTGCTACATATTGTGTAAAATTAAATAAAAAGTAAGCAATATTAGTGAAGTTATGAGGAAAAATATCAAAAAAACTGTGAGAAAATACTAAAAAAAAGATGCTTTAGATTTCCGTTTGTAACCCCAGATAGCGCCTGGATTTCCAAAAATCGGATAGTCCACCGGCTGCACCTTGAAATTCTCTTTCAAATACCGTTTAGATCATTAAAATCCGTTGGAAAATAAAGGAAAATTCCTATTTTGAAAATTTTTGACCGACTGACGTGGCTCTTTATTCAACTCTAATCGGAATTTATTGTAAACGATAATAATTATAGGGATGATTTGAGAACTGCCAATATAATTGTCGACCATCCGGATGGTGTGTCGTGTCTTGTAATCGATCGTGAAACCTTCAACCAACTCATATCGAACTTGGACGAGATCCGTACCAAATACAAAGACGACAGCGATGATAGGAAGAGGTAATTATTAATTCACCAAAACTAACACTATTTAAATCTCGTATTCTCTAACAAACTTGTCGCCTTAGAGGATAATTGTGGTGAGATTCTCTACAAAATTAATCCAATACTCGTTATTTTATGGTGTTTTTTTTTAAATTAATTTCAAATTTTAGAATGAACGAAGAGTTCGACACTGTCCAATTATCCGATTTGAAGAAACTAACAACATTGGGCGTCGGCGGTTTCGGTCGTGTCGAACTGGTACAAATCCACGGTTTTTCGAATCGTTCATTCGCTTTGAAACAGATGAAGAAGGCCCAAATTGTCGAGACACGCCAACAACAGCACATCATGTCCGAAAAAGAGATAATGGGCGAGGCGAATTGCGATTTTATTGTTAAACTATTCAAAACATTCAAAGATCGTAAATATTTGTATATGTTGATGGAGAGTTGTTTAGGTGGTGAATTATGGACAGTATTGCGCGATAAAGGACATTTCGATGATCCAACAACACGTTTCTATACAGCCTGTGTTGTTGAAGCGTTCGATTATCTACATTCCCGTAATATAATTTATCGTGATTTAAAACCGGAAAATCTCCTATTAGATAATTATGGTTACGTGAAATTAGTCGATTTTGGTTTCGCTAAGAAATTGCATAGTGGACGGAAAACATGGACATTTTGTGGTACACCCGAATATGTTGCACCAGAAGTTATATTGAATAAAGGACACGATATTAGTGCCGATTATTGGTCGTTAGGTGTATTAATGTTTGAATTATTAACAGGAACACCACCATTCGCCGGTGCTGATCCAATGAAAACTTACAATATCATTTTGAAAGGTATCGATGCTATAGAATTTCCGAGGAATATCACACGGAACGCTATGGCGTTGATTAAAAAATTATGCCGCGATAATCCAGCTGAACGGCTCGGCTATCAAAAGGGCGGCATCAGTGATATACAAAAACACAAGTAAATTGCAATTAAATTACAATTATCGTCTCAATAATAATGTTATAATTACAGATGGTTTGATGGTTTCAATTGGGAGGGTTTAATCAATCGAACGCTAACACCCCCGATTATACCGCAAGTTAAACATGTAACAGACACGTCGAATTTCGATGATTATCCACCGGATGCCGATGGACCACCGCCAGATGATGTGACAGGGTGGGACGCCGATTTCTAAACAAATCCTTGTATATACAAACATATTTAATGATAATAATAAGTGCCAATTATTTGTTAATTATCCATTACTATATTTACATGACATTGCGAAACAAATTAATCTGGGTGCCATTATTCTATTACTATTATTATTATTGTTAAATAATGCTTCTTGCTAATATTTTGTTGAACAACAAATTTTGTAAATATCGATCGTTGAAGTCAAATTAGCGAAAAACAATTTTGAAAAATAAAGTTACCCTGACGATTTTTCATGAATGTTCTACTTTTAAAATTTAGGAAATTTTTAAATTAAAGCAATAATTCTATAGAAATTTTATTTATAAGATTTACATTGTGAATAAGGTCTGTAATTAATGTATATTGCCACTCATTACTAATTAAAAAAAAATTGGATACTATTTGATTTGAAATACGCGCCCATTCTCCATCTCTGGTCGTTTCAACGAACTAATACCTGAACCTCTACTCGATAGATGGCAGCAAATACAATTGTACAATAATAGAAAATTAAACAAAAATTCGTCTGGTTTATTTAAATTAAATAAAAAAATGGTTACTATGAAATATCTACTAGCGTTATAATTAAAGAACAATTTTATATTAAACAACCAGTTGCATCTTTATATTGGTAGCATTGACAGGTTCGTTATAGGAATAGATCTGTCATTGGTGACAAGCAGAATGTCACTAGATTTCACCAACCTCAAGGCGTGAAAATCACTAAACATCACAAAAATTTGCGGTTATGTTAAAAAATAAATAATTTCGGCAAGAATTCCAAAATAAACCGCAATCAATTGAAATTAAATAAATATTACAATAATAATGTAATTGGTATGCAAATTTTAATACAATTTTAATATTTGCCCAATGAGCAATGAGGTAGTCGAGTGGGCATCCGGTCTAAAAATGTGTCCACGTATGGTGGCAGACATCTTGGATATGTCGATATGTTGGTGTAGTTTCAACATTGTAGTTCAATGGAAAAATCAATAGATGTCACCTTTATCGCTGAAAAAGACCGAAAACTTTCAAGTTTTTGTGGTTGCTTATAGAAAATTAATCCAAGCTAAAAATCACCTGAAATTTAATAAAGACTTATTTTTAAAGTCTATAATGCAAAATCATCTTTTCAAATCTCCATGATTTTTTTGTAAATTTACAATTGTTGAATAGAAAAGTAATAAATGTGCTTCTTTCCACACCACCTGTGAGGTAAAGCACATGGTGCGTTTTTTTTATAGTGGTATCCCCTGTAGGCCTAATCCACTATGGTATTGGATATATCCATGCTACATAATTATTTTGCAACAAAGTAAAAATTAATTAGTTACAAAGCTATTGTCACCATCATATCATTGCACAGGAAGTGATGTAGTCAATGCATCATTGTCACAATAATAACCTCAAACAATCAGCGAAGATATATGCGTTAGACATCCTCACGATATGCGAATTACCTATCGCAATCTCTCGCTCCGAAAACCGCACAATCCGTGAAAATATTTGAGCATTATTAGAGCGACTAGCCAAAAGACCACACCACAAACTGCACAATCATACGACGGAGTCAATGCTTGGAAAATTGCAAAGTGATAGCTATCTGAAATGAAGGAAAAATTGATTACTTACGAAGCTATTGTCACAGTCTTATCATTGCACAATAAGTGATGAAGTCAATGCATTATTGTCACAATAATAACCTCAAACAATCAGCAAAGATATATGCGTTAGACATCCTCACGATATGCGAATTACCTATCGCAATCTCTCGCTCCGAAAACCGCACAATCCGTGAAAATATTTGAGCATTATTATAGCGACTAGCAAGAAGACCACACCACAAACTGCACAGTCATACGACTGAGTCAATGCTTGGAAAATCGCGAAGTGATAGTTCTCTGAAATAAAGTAGAAATTGATTACTTATGAAGCTATTGTCACCATCATATCATTGCACAGTAAGTGATGAAGTCAATGCATCATTGCCACAGTAATAACCTCAAACAATCAGCGAAGATATATGCGGTAGACATCCTCACGATATGCGAATTACCTATCGCAATCTCTCGCTCCGAAAACCGCACAACCCGTGAAAATATTTGAGCATTATTAGAGCGACTAGCCAAAAGACCACACCACAAACTGCACAGTCATACGACGGAGTCAATGCTTGGAAAATTGCAAAGTGATAGCTATCTGAAATGAAGGAAAAATTGATTACTTACGAAGCTATTGTCACAGTCTTATCATTGCACAGGAAATGATGAAGTCAATGCATCATTGTCACAATAATAACCTCAAACAATCAGCGAAGATATATGCGTTAGACATCCTCACGATATGCGAATTACCTATCGCAATCTCTCGCTCCGAAAACCGCACAATCCGTGAAAATATTTGAGCATTATTAGAGCGACTAGCCAAAAGACCACACCACAAACTGCACAGTCATACGACGGAGTCAATGCTTGGATAATCGCGACAACTGAACCTAGTAGTAGCGGTGGATCTATCGAATACCATCAATACCAATACCTATAAACTAACAGACCAACACAAAACACTACAACATTAACCCAGCTAATTCTATGTTAGTAGGATTTCATGCAATAGGAATGGCCATTCCCCGGGGAAGGATAATGGGAAATTTCAAGGGATTGAAGCTGATGACGCTGGCAGACAATCTGAAACATAAGAAACATTTTTTCGTTAAAAATAACATGCATGTAAATACATGCATAAATGTTCTGAAAAAAAAAGTTTAATTAGAAACATAAATTTAAAAAATTACCTGAAAAAAAATTATTACATATTATGAGATTTCAAGGGAAAGAATGATGGGGGGTTGTGTACGTTGATGTACCTAACAAGTACCTAACAAGGGCCTAACAAGTGCCTAACAAGTTCCTAATGCGCGTTCCCTCCTATACCTACAATCGCGTTTGTTCATTTACCGAACCGAACCGAACCGAACCGATGTTATTTTATATCCCGTTTTCATCTTGGGATATCCCGACTTGAAACGATCGCGATGTAAATAAAAAAAGTACTTACCCCTCTGCTACAACGCCTCCTGTCCCTCGCTGTTCGGACCTACTGTAATAGAACAGAAAAAAAAACCGTTAGTAATTGAAAAATTATTTAACTTGAAAAATTATTTTAATTATGATTAAATTTATAAACCAAGAATCCATTACACAAATATGGGATTAAATTATTAACGAAATAGAACAGAAAACTCATTTTTGATTAGAGTTTTTTGTTCAATTTCATTATTAATTACGATTTTTCAAATATTTCAACTTACCCTTTCGTTGACTTCTTATCGCCCAAATCCAAGGGATGACTTATTGCTCACTCCTTCGCCCAGATTGGCACCAACAGAAGCACTAACACCAACATTTTGTTTTAAACACGTACGTAAAGTTATTTTTAAAGTTTTCAAAACGGTAACACCAACACTTTGTTTTAGAAATCGCATTAATTTATTATTAAATTTTGTAAACGACAACACTTCAACGTTCAACAAAATACGAGGCACTTTGTTTTAAAAAATACGTGAATTATTGAATTTTAGAAACGGTAGCACTTCAACGGGGGCATCAAAATACGCGACACTTTCTTTTAAAAATCGCGAGAATTTATTATTAAATTAAACAAAACCGATTTCACGACCGATTTTCGAAACGGTGTTAACATCTCGACGACGAAAATTCGAATGAACAAAAGGCAGGCACTGACAAGATTCGAAAATAACGTTAAGTAATCGTTCCTTTGTTGTGTTCTTATCAAAAATTGGAAAAAAGTTGTTTGGCCGTACGTACAGGAGTACGTAACTTGTAATCGTGTCGTTTTTAACCCGCAAAAAACAAGATAACTTGAAAGTGTTAGTTTACATAACGCTAAAATTATAAAATTCTAGAATATTGTAGATTTTGTAAATAATAAATTTAAATATAATATTCAAATATTTTGTATTTACCGTGATTTCTACCAAATTTCTAGGTCTAAATAGTTTGAAAATAAGTTTAGATTGTTTAAAAATTTTTCCCTGAGACTTTTGTGGCAAAATTAAATAAAGAATAATCGCAAAAATTATAGTATTGTAAAACACAGAATGATTAACTAACAATTAAGTCCCAAAGTAGTAGTAGTAATAGGGTCTAAATTAGCATCATATTCTATAAAATGATGCAAATTGAGAAACATACGAACATACCGCGTGTTTCAATTAAATGTTGCTATCTCTAAGCATGAACGATTTGAAAAATTCAAGGGGGTTTTTAGAAGAGGTTCCTTGGAGATCATTTTATCAAAATTTGAACCCCGTAGCTCATTTGGAAGTTGGTCAAAGTTTTAGACAAGGTTGCGATTCTTGAAACCGAAATTATTTGTGCCAATATTATACACCTAATTTTATACAACCAGCAATACGTATTTACATTAGTTTAGATGCAAACCACCAGTTCACCAGTTGTCGATCAACTATTTCAATTCGTTTGCGTCTCCACTATCTAAGATGTCTGCCACCATAGGTGGACACGTTTTTTGACAGGATGATCACTCTACTACCTCATTGATTGTATTTGCCACATAACCTCAATTGAACATAACCTCCAATATACAACTTGGAAATGCCGCGTTCAACGCGAAATTCGTCCCGTTTATCGCAGGAAATCAATTGTCGAGACGATATCGATGAATATGTTAATAATTGTGTCACTTATATGATTAATAATTCCAATCGATTGGAATTTCGTAAAAGTGAATTGATGAAAGCTGTCTTGGCGGATTGTGGACAATCTTTCGATGAAATCATCAACCGAACAAAGATTATATTGAAAGACGTAAATTATCACTTTTTTCCATATATTGTAATATATTTGGAATGTACGAATTGTAGGTTTATGGGATAAATTTATTAATTGCCGATACTGGAAGTAATAAGACTTATTTCTTAAGTAATGCCCTACCGTATTGTGACGATCAACAAACAACCAGCGATAGCAGTGAAGATAACGAGAAGATTCTAAAATTGTTGATTTTAACGCATATTTTCATGTCCGGCGGTACAACAACTGACGGTTGGTTAATTAAACGAGACATTTCGAAACAATTCCATCGTATAATTTCCAGGCTCTCTTCGTTCATTTTTGAAAGAATTCGACATAACAGACGACCTAGAAGACCCAATTTTCGGCCATGTCAACAATTTCATCAATCAAAAATTGATCCAACAGAAATATTTACGCAGCGAAAGTGATCCGATAACGAACCAAATTACGCTCCAATGGGGTGTACGGGCAGGATATTGAAATCAGTAAAATCGACATTCTTGAGTTCGTTTGTGAGGTGAGTTTGTTGGATTTTTCTTGTTGAATTTATCGTTAAAAAGATTCGAATTCAGGTCAATGGGAACAATAATTTGGAAATTTGGGACGATCAGTATAAGATTGCAAGCGAGCAAAATTTCCAAAATCATAAAATTGACTAATAATTATCGAAATTTTGAGTATTTTCGATTATAATTTCAAATTTGAATTGGATTTGTTTCAAAATATCCGCCAAATATTCATTTGTTTCTAGTTACAAATCTAGGGAATTTTCATCGCCAAACAATTACAATTAAATTATTCAAATTTAAATATTACTCTATAAATGAATTAATTATAATTATCGATAAAACTACCACTTTCTTTGTATTATTAATAATAATGTAATTTATAATATAAAACAATTGTTTGTAAATTAAAATCAAGACTGCTTGGATTTTATAGAAAGAAAACAAATCACCTATGAATCTCATGTAAAATCACCATTTGTTTCTAGTGTCATTTGTTTTAATATCGATGAAATTGAATTTAAATCAATTATCGCTAAAAAAGAAGAAAAATTTAGGTAAAAATAACGAAATTAATTGAAATTGTCGATAAAATTACCGTTATTATTCTATGAAATGGTACATATTTGTAAATCAAGACAACTTTGGGTTTTATGGAACAAATCAGATCACCTTTGAATTTCAGGAAAATCATTTGTTTTTAATTGTTGTAAATGCGCCTAATTTTGAACGAGAATGAATTTGAATCAATTATCGTTGAATAAGAAGAAAAATCTCGGTAAAAATGATAAAATTTATTTAAAATAATTGCGATAATTGCTCCAATTTTAGGTGCGCGAAGAATCCAATTAGCCAACACAAGAAAATCGATTTTAACGGGTAGAAATGAATCAACCCCATCGACAAGCACCAATTGGGGTCGAACTCATATTAGGTTTATCACATTTCCACGTTATTACCATAAAAATTCGATAATTGTTGTTTTATAGTGCCGGTTCAACAAGTCCACAATCAGCGAGCACTTCAGTCACAGATAGCGAGCATGGGAAGCGTATTTTGGGTAAATTCTTTCGGTTTTTAATTGAAATTCGGTTGTTTTATTGTGGACGAATTTTAAGGTTTAACGGAAGGTAGAGGCGAGGCCCGTTGTGAGGTCGGTTTGGCTTTCATCGATCTAGGATTACCAACGTTGATATTGTGCCAAATTTCGGATTCACACAGCTATATTAACACGTTGACGAAGATCAATATATTGAATCCATCGGAAGTAAGATTTTCACCCTATTTGCCACTATTTTTTTATAAAAGATACCGGAATTTTACCTCGAAGTAGAGCATGCTGTCGTGGCTTTCTTCATACGTTTAAAAACTACAAATTGACTCAAATACGAAGCAATCTACGACAACCATTGGTCAGTTGGTAAAATCCACCAATAAATGAAGTGAGATTTTCATCCAATTTTCCCTTAAAATTTGATATAAAATGTATGCAGTAGTTCATGCTTTGAGGGCATAGTGTCGTAGCTTTCTCCATGCGTTTAAAAACTACAAATTGAGTCAAATATGAAGCAATCTACGACACTAACTGCGAGCTAAATTACTGTTAATTATTAGTACTTTTATTGAACACAAGAATCAGCTAATTGGTTCACTAACAAATCGCATCTTAAGTAAGATTTGCTCCTTATTTTCCACTATTTTATATAAAATATACTACAGAATTTTACCTTGAAGTAAAGCATGCATTGGAGGCGTAGTGTCGTAGCTTTCTTCGTACATTTAACAACTACAAATTGTGTAAAATATGAAGCAATCTACGATTTACGGCACTAATTGCAAGATAAATTACTATACTTGATATTTTTTCTATTAGTTACTAGTACCGGCGACTTTTATTGAGCATAACAATCGATTAGTTGGTAAAATCCACCAACAATTCCCCGATATTAAAATAACAAATGTACCGAGGAAAACTTTTAATAAAACAAACGGAATGGAACGCCTATTGGAATTATGTTTACCGTCAATTAATACAATTTGTATTGGTTTACAATATCGCTACTATGCTTTAGCAGCGAGTTCGGCGCTCTTAATGTATTTACATCGAAATTTGAACATTTACTACACGAATGGTACAATTAACGTTGTCTATCAAGAATCAGAAGGTTTCGCTATTATCGGTAATAATTTTAATGTTATTATTATAATAATTTATAATTTTTATCGGTTTTAAAGATATTTCAACAGCAGATCGTTTAGAATTGGTATCGTGTTTAAAACCCGCACAAGCCGATGGGAAAAAATCAACCCTCTACGGTATTTTAAACCATTGTTATACAAGAATCGGGGCACGTACACTACGTTCAACAATTTTACAACCCTTATATTACCAACATTTAATCGAAGAACGTTTAAATTGTGTTAACGAATTAATAAAACACCCAGAGAAATTGTTGCAAATTCAAGAGATTCTACAAAAATTAAAAAACATCGACCAATTATTATCAATAACGACAATAATGTGCTATCATCCACAGAATGCTTCAATACGACAATTAAATTATTTATTATTATTGAATAATTTAATTGATTTAATTCAACCGTTGTATGATGTATTGAAGAGGTGTCGACAGCATTTCTTTATTGAAATTGCCGAAAATTTACAAAACGATGGTGTATTTTTGATCATAAAAGAGAAATTACAGAATCTCTTAGTGGCAACAGCCCAACCGGCTAAAGGTGAAGATGGTATTTTACAACGTTGTTTTGCTATAAAGCCCGGATTGAATGCTTTATTAGATTTGGTAAGGAAAGTCTATTCGGAACGTTTAGACGATATGAGGGAATATGTGAAAATGTTGGGTAATAAATACAAATTACCGTTAGTATTGAGTAATAATAACACTAAAGGCTATCATATTGTTCTAAAATTGAACAAACAACAAAAGAAATTCATGAGTAAATCGGATTTACCCCACGAATTCATACAGGTTTACCGTTTAGCCGGTTGTTTCACGATGAAAACTGTAGAATTGATCAATTTATCCACACGATTGGAGGATATTCTGATGGAAATCTTACGAATCAGCAATATGTAAGTAGAATATTTGGAAAATAATTAGATTTTCTTCTATAATTGACATTCAAATCCTCAAAAAATTCCGGTAAATTTGTTAGTTTTCCGGAAAATTGATAATTTCGCTTCTGTTACTAATTCTGTAATTTGAAATTATTCCATTATTGGTTTTTTAGAATGATCAACGATACAATTAAGGAAATCAACACTTACATTGGTTGTTTCTACAAATTCTGCGAGGATATCGGGAAATTAGACGTACTACAATCGTTGGCACAAACGGCAATAAATAACAACTATACCCGTCCGAAATTCAACAAATTTACCGAAATAACTCACGCTAAACATCCGCTATTAGACCAATTATGTATCGATAATTTAGTCGATAATCCAATCGTTAGTTTGTCCACTATTATTTATGATTCTATTGAACGATTTTGTTTGTAGTCTTTAAGTAACGATTATAATGTTCAAATAATAACCGGCCCGAATGGTTCCGGTAAAAGTATTTATTTAAGACAGGTGATGTTGTTACAAATAATGGCTCAGATTGGTTCTTATGTGCCAGCGAATTCGGCAACGTTCCGTCCAACCGATCGTATGTTTGCTCGTGTTTATTTAGAAGATGATATGGAATGGGGCGCTTCAGCTTTTACTTTAGAGGTTTATAATTAAATTTAATTAATTTCCATTAATTTTATAATTGTTTTAGATAAAAGAAATTCAGTATATGTTGACTGTAATGACCGATAATTCGTTATTTATATTGGATGAACCGTGTCGATCGACTAGTTTAGAAGAGGGTACGGCTCTAGCAATGGCGATTTGTGAACGATTTTGTCAAACTTCCACTTTTCTGTTAGTTTGCACCCATTATACTCTGTTGACGAAATTGAGCGATTTGTATCTCAACGTAAAAATGTTCGTTTCTTCAATTATGATTTATAAATCTTTGATCGACGATTTCTCGTTCATTTTTCACTCGAAATTCAGACGCTTAAGCCCGTTGGAAAGAGCATTCAAGTTGTGATTCTTTCTGGAAATTTGCCCTGATAACTCAGCCAATATTAAGTTGTTTGCAATGAAGAGCTTTACAGATATTTATTAGTTTTTTGGAAAATTGAGAAAAATGGTAAAAGGAAGACTCCTTGCACAGTTGCAGAGATAGAGAATTAAATGTAGCGTTATTTGGAAGTTTATATTTGGGAGAATAATAAGAGTCCGTTTGAGAAATCCAAGTTTTGGAAATTCGAGGGATTTCCCTAAAACTACTGGGAAATTTTAGCCAATTTCACCTGTTAATCGTGATTGTTTTGCGCCACTTTTCAGTTTGACTTTAAAATTACGCTATGTTGTTATACAATTATTTTCTTGTGAAATTGCGCGAAAATTCAATAATTTCCTTAAATATTTGGAAAGATATTCCAATTTGCTTGTGGGAAAATATAAAAAAACATGCTTTTAGAGAGTGATCTATTACTCAAAATTTCCACAAGTTTTTCCAAAACGGTAAAACTTCTAAGATTCAGCTTGAAATGCTCGTTCTAAAGGGCTTAAGTACTTGAATTTTGAGTGAAAAATTAACCAAAAATCGTTTATCAAACATTACTTTTTTATCGAATTTTAATCCACAGTTGGCAAATGGAAAGTCTCTCGAATGGCGACAATCAAGAGGACTTAAGACTCCAATTCAAATATAGATTGATACCTGGTGTAACCCCCTTGAAGCGTTACGCTTTAGCTCTAACCCGAAACCTATGGCCGAATTGTCTCCTAAGGAAAATCTACAGGATTCTGAATCAATTAGAAGGCGGACAAGTATTGTGAAATAATTTCGTAATTGTTTTAATTAAAATTATTCGATTTTAGACTGGCAATTTTGTTTGTATGGACGAACGTGTTCGTTTAAAATACGAATTAGAATCGCATTTTCGTAAATTGAAACAACGCGGTAAATTGACACGTTCCGAAATTAATAAATATCTAAATCGTTATCGTGATCAATTGAAAATTAACGAAAATACACAATTGAAATTACAAATTACAACAACTGTGACGAATTTAGATGAAGAAAGTCGTGTTATTAGTAAAACGAATGAAACGATCAATTCAAATCGACAAATTGAAGAAACTTGTGATAATCTAGCGAATTTAATACCGGAAGTTATTCTAAATAGCACACAAGGTGAGGTTGTTTTGAATTCAACGAATCACGAAATTGATGATGATTTAGAAAATAATTCTCAAGATCCTTTCTATCAAGAAAATTTGTATAATTCGAATAATGGTTCGGTTATTTTAACACAAAAATCACTCTCTTATTCGCCATTAAATTCGCCAGATCCCTCGATAATTTCCGGTACACCCCCGGAAATTGACTATAATCTAACAAATATATCCCAAAATCGTTGTTTAGATACAATTTCGGCTAAAATCACTAATGGTGATAATGATAATGATAAAGGTACAAGTTCTGGAACAATCACGAAAACTAATTCTACTGTAATCATGAAAAATTTGAAAGAATTTCCGGAAAGTTCATCGAGTAGTTCGAATAAACTGCTAAAGAAACGTAAGATGATCAAAGAATTAACACGACGTGAAATTGAGGAGGAATTCCATCAACAAGATTTGAAAATACAACAGGAAAATTGCGATAATTATCAAAAATATTTAGAACAAATCTTAAAACGTCCATCTATCAGACAGATTAAACAAACCGAACATTTGGCTTATGTTCGTAAAACTGATGAAGGTGATATTGAAGTGATACCAACAAAAAAACGTGCAAATATTAAAAAGAAATTACCAATTAGACAAATTCGATCGAATAGTAATATAGATGTGTCGATTTTTAGTGATCGTAATGCCGATACGTTTGAGGAATTTTTGAATTCGAATCAGAAAAATTTGAATTTATTCCATTTTAATTTGGAGAGAAATCAATTCAATTTCCAACCGAATTTAAATCAAAATGAATCATTTGATAATGATGAAGATGATGAGAATGATCAGATTTATCTAACGCCGGCTAATTTTTTAAATAATGATGTTTTTGGGAGTTCGAATTTTCAATTTTGAAAGTTTACTCAAGTGTGAATGCACCTTAATTATCGATTTTCTAAATATTAATGATTTTAACAAATTATTAATAGTAATTGATAAAAATAATTTCTCGTATTGTTAATTTGAGTGGAATTTTGTTTGTTTTTGTCGTAATTACGTTTTGTTTATTAAATTTGCATCTGAACACGCCATTAGAGATGACCTTTGCTCTAATGACGTCATATTTATGATCTAGTCTACGCTAAATTTAGAGTTTTCTGTTTCTTTTTATTCCACATTATTTCAATATAATGAGAGAGATAGTAATATAAGAACGTTGCCAAAAATCTAGAATCGTCCATTTGCTGTCATAAAAACCGTGTGATTTTCGATTTTTACGTAATTGTAACAAATATTTCAACATATCTAGTTGTATATTGTATTTTTTTGAAAATTCGTAGTGATTAAAAAAAAATGCCACGACGTGGACGTTCAGCCAGCCCTTCAAGGTATATAAATCTAAAATTTACCAATTCATCTATAAAAAGTGAGGTTATGTTGTAATTTTTCTGATTCTAGAGCAACTTTACCCGCCAGACCCCCACAACATGCCGCCCCAGCTAAGCCCTCACAACAAACACTGCCGGCTCCACCGCCAGCAGCGGCCCCAACTCCCGCACCGGCCGCCCCACAGCAACCGGGTCTGTTCGGACAAATGGCAGCAACGGCCGGCGGGGTGGCTGTAGGTTCGGCCATTGGACATACTGTCGGTCATGCTGTTACCGGTAATTTCCCGAATTTTAATGCAAGTGAATCGTTAGATTTGCGGTATTTGCAGGTTTGTTTAGCGGTGGTGGTGGTGGTGGTTCGGAAAGTGTAGCTGCAGCCCCGCAACAAGCAGCACCGGTACAACAGCAACACCAAGCGGGTTCTAGCGAACCCACTGGTCCTTGTGCGTGGGAAATTAAGCAGTTTCTAGAGTGCGCTACCACACAATCCGATCTAACATTATGTCAAGGCTTTAATGAAGCAATCCAACAATGTAAAGTCCGAAACAGTAAGTCTAACTAATTATTTCTAAAAACAAACAATAAAACAACAAATTTGTATGTTTACAGATATTCAGTAATGTTAATAATAGTTAGATTGAAATTCCAGTAATAGACGCAATTATTAATTAAAGTTGCAGTTGTTATTATTTGCATGTGATCATACTAGTTGGTATTCAATTTTGCAATAATTTAACCGATTTTCTGTAAATATTGAATAAAATACAGAATGTTGTAGAATTTACAGGAATTTAATTCCGATCTTTTGTGAATTCTCCTCGATCCATTTGTCGGCTTGTTGATTTAATTTATCATCAAAATAGTCTCTCCAACCGCCTATTTTACCTTTACGTATAAAACTAGCTTCGTTTTCGTGCATGATTTGTAATTGTTTAAAAATTGATTGATTTACGGATTTATTACTTTTGAAATTGTCAAATTTTAAATGATCCTGTAATTGTCGGTAGTCGTTATCAGTGTAGGATTTGTTCAGGAAATTCGAAACTTGTCGTATTGAACTTTGTAGATCCTTAATTCAAAATAAGAATAAAATTTTGAATTTTAGTTAGTTTTGAATACAACTACCTTGCTCATGTTTTCATAGAATAAAAACAATAAATTCGCCTCATGCCTTTTCTCCCAACCTTGCTTAATATGCTCCCAATATGGTGACCAAATAACTGTAATTCAAATTTATACACAATTATATGATTTAAAACACAATTCTACCTTGATTATTGTGGAAATAATGCCAGTACTGTGGGAAATCACCCACATATCCTTCAGTACGACACAATCGATTTAAATGGTAGAAAGAAACTGCCACATCTTTAGGATTACGAGCCACATAGATAATTTTACAACCAATTCGTAAAAGATTCGGGGTAACAATTCGAAAGGCAAATGTGTTTTAATAAAGCGCCGCTTATCGGTTTTGGCCAAATCGATATAAGCCGGCTTAACTAATTCTTCAACTAATTCACAATTCTTTTTGGAATCTTTATTCAGTTCGAGGATCTCTTCTTTAACTTTTGGGTGCACTAAAATGTTAAAACTGCAAATTTTTGTAAGTTTACCGTATAGAAAATTGAGATTTTTACTCGAAGAAACGGAAACGCTCCCCTAACGGCACTTCTAATGCTGTATTGTAGTCTAAATCGTTAGCCAACAACCAAACCATCTCTTGAGTCCAAGTAGAGCCAGATCGTGGAAACGTAACAATCCAGACATCATCGCGTCTAGGTTTAAAATTGTAATAAAATTCGGCATTGCGCCGATAACCGCTGGGGAAAAACCATTTTTTTGGACCGACTTGCACGAAACTTGAACGCTCGCCTAGTACCGAGAGTTACAAGAAAATTGGCTAAAATTCTCGCAAATTACCTGTAAAATGCTCCAAAAGCTGCCGGTTGGTGGCGGGATCTACGTCGTTGATTTCGTACGGCAATTTCAACCATTTCTCGTGATTTATGCGGTGGTATTTTGGAAGTTTTTCGAGTTTTGCCAACATGTTTTTGTTACTCCAAATTGTGGACTAGTGGGAAGTTGAAATTTTCGTTAAAAATAACAGATTTATCAGCCTAATCTGTGGTAAATAAAATTACCGATTTTGTTATTGTTATCAGTTATTGTACATTTTGAGATGTTTGTTATTTATTTGCTGATAAATTTTTAGGGGTTTTAGCTTGGATAATTTACAAAAATATTTTAATAAGTTATTGAGAACGGTAACATTGAATCCCCATAAGAGAAATAATTCGCAAGGATAACTCAAAAACGACAAAAGATATCGAAATGGGACATTTCTCATTCGATTCAGAATTCAATTTTGTACGTCCATTTTGTACCCCATGAGATTTGGGAAATCAAACGGAATTTTCTGATAATTGCGAAAGACCGCATCTTTAGTCAAAAAAGTGTGTTAACAGTCAGTAGTACAACTGCCTGTATAATCAATAAAATGAAATGAAACACATATGGGTAGATCAAGAAAAGTTGAGGCTTCTTTGTCAACCCGATCCCGTTTGAATTTTCTTTTCAGTTTTTCCGAAAACAGCGTCTAAAATGATCAAGTTTTTCGAAAGAGCACATTGTAAGTAACTCACAATCAGTAGATGATGTGATGCGTCTATCGAACAAAGAAATTTACAAAGAAAAGGGAAAAATGCGAATTGCCTCTCGAGTGAGACTCTTAAGAGAAAAAATAAACAGAAGCCTGAAGAGGGATGTTCGAAATTAGAAACAAAAATGAACAACTTTCTTTTCTAATACAATTTTACTGCCAAATTACAATTTCTCATATTAATAATTAAGAAGAAAATCGCTTAATTGGAACGAAATTCAAGATTTTGAAGAAAATCCAGCACAATCTCGCAACAATTAGCGATTTTCCAAAAATATTCAAACCTACAATTAGAAAAACCGCACTTTTTGGAAATATTGAAATTCGCACCGAATTTCGATCGCACTTTTCGGAATACCAACATCAACAAAAATTTCTAATCTTGTTGAATCTCAGGAAATTTGATTCCGATCTTCTGCGAATTCTCCTCAATCCATTTGTCGGCCTGTTGATTTAGTGCCCCATCAAAATAGTCCTTCCAACCGCCGGTTTTACCTTTACGTACAAAGCTTGCTTCATTGTCGTGGATGATTTGTAATTCTTTAAAAATCGATAGACCTACAGATTTATTGTTTTTGAAGTTGTCAAATTTTAGATGATCCTCTAATTGTCGGTATTCGTCATCAGTGTAGGATTTGTTTAGGAAATTCGATATTTGTCGTATAGAACTTTGTAGATCCTGAATTGAAAATGGAAATAAATTCTCGAACTTTCAATCGATGAAATTATTGGTTTTAAATACAACTACCTTGCTCATATTTTCATAGAATAAAAACAATAAATTCTCCTCATGCCTTTTCTCCCAGCCTTGTTTTATATGCTCCCAATACGGCGTCCAAGCCTCTTTAATCAAATTGAAATAAATAACTACATTATATCGTTTAGAACAAAATCCTTACGGAGATTATTACGGAAATAGTGCCAATATTGTGGGAAATCACCCACATATCCTTGTGTACGAAACAATCGATTTAAATGATAGAAGGAAACTGCCACATCTTTAGGATTACGAGCCACATAGATAATTTTACAACCAATTTGTAAAAGATTCGGTGGTAACAATTCGAACGGCAAATGTGTTTTAATAAAGCGCCGCTTATCGGTTTTGGCCAAATCGATATAAGCCGGCTTAACTATTTCTTCAACTAATTCACAATTCTCTTTGGAATCTTTATTCAGTTCGAGGAGCTCCTCTTTAATTTTTGGATGTACAAAGGCGTTAAATCTACGAATTTTTGTTGGTTTAATTTATTCAAAAAAATAAACTTCTTACTCTAAGAATGGGGAACGATTTTCTAACGGCACTTCTAATGCTGTATTGTAGTCTAAATCGTTAGCCAACAACCAAACCATCTCTTGAGTCCAAGTAGTGCCCGACCGTGGAAACGTGACGATCCAGACATCGTCGCGTCTAGCTTTAAAATTGTAATAAAATTCGGCATTGCGCCGATAACCGCTGGGGAAGAACCATTTCTTCGGACCGACTTGCACGAAACTTGAACGCTCACCTAGTACGGAAAATTACAAGAAAATCGGCTAAAATCTTCGCAAATTACCTGTAAAATGCCCCAAAAGCTGCCGGTTGGTTGCGGGGTCCACGTCGTTGATTTCGTACGGGAATTTCAACCATTTCTCGTGGTTTTTGCGATGGTCTGGTGGTTTTTCGAGTTTGTCCAACATGTTTTCGGCACGTCAAATTGTTGAGTGGAAATATCGACAGTGAATGATTGTTCGATGTGAAAGCCAATGTTGCTATTAAAGAAGTACGAAAGATTAAAAGGAGTTATCACGCTAAGTTTGAATAAGTATAATTATTGTTTTTTATTATAATTATTATTTATTATCGTACTGTTTACATTTTAAAATGGCCAAAATACTATTTACTGATTTATTTTTAGTTTCACTGTAGAATTTGCAAAAAATTTTGAAGAAATTATAGAGAAAGTCGACGAAATAATTAAGAAAAAGAACGAAAAGCAGTGGGGATGTCCGAAATTAGAAAAAAAATGGGAACAACTTTCTTTTCTAATCCAATTCTACTGCCAAATTACAATTTCGCACATTAATTACCGTTAATTAAGAAGAAATCGGGTTAATTGCAACGTAATTCGAAATTTGGAGGAAAATCGAGCACAATTTTGCCACAACACAATTGAGATTTTCCACAAATCCAACAACAATTCAAAGTTCAATTATAAAAACTATAATTTTGAAATTCGCGCCGCATTACGATCTCAATTTCAGTGCTGCCAACATTAAAAAACGTAACAAAACCTATCAGTGATATATCGATCTTCTTCTACTGCATTAAAATAGCTGAATACTTCTCTTTTTGCTCCGATAATCCTGCAAATATTCGAGCTGATTTTTTGAAATTTGCGCCATTTTTGATAGTAATTTCAGCGACACCAACATCGAAAATTTCGAATAAAATTCCCAACTACATCGATCTTTTTCTATTGCATTAAAACAACAGTTTGTCTCTTGTTAGTAAGATCGTATGGTACTAGAGACTTGGTAATGTTTGTAGGTTGGCGCGCCTGTTTCCCCCAGTTTATTTTGACATCTGTCATCTGTCATTTCCCCAATCACTTCATCATTCTTATCCGTGTTTTTGTGTATGTTGAATGTGGGAAAAATTCGTATTTTTTCTCTCTAATAGTATGAATGCGTGTGTGTTTGTTTAAATCCAAATCTCTTAATCTTCCTCTAATTATCCCGAATTAAATCAATTGAAATTAACGATAATTAACTAATTTAAAACGCAGTAGAAAAGAGAACTTCAATAACGACGAAATGGCAAATTTACGACAAATTCCATTAACCTGCAGTGGCCACACACGTCCAGTTGTCCATCTCGATTTCAGCGATATCACCGAACAGAGTTACTTCTTAATTTCAGCATGTAAAGGTAAAAAACCAAAAAAATTAATTACCTTGGCCTAATTTCAGCGTTATTGTTTGTTTAATTATTCAAATAAATCAAGGTGACTACTTGATCTGACCTTCATTGTTCTGATTTCGTTTTGTAGACGGTAAACCGATGTTACGTCACGGCGATACGGGCGATTGGATTGGAACGTTCGAGGGCCACAAGGGGGCTGTCTGGGGTGTTGCATTGAACAAACAGGCAACACGGGCGGCTAGCGGAGCGGCCGATTTCACCGGCAAAGTCTGGGATGCTGTCAGCGGTGAAGAGTTGCACTCATTCCAACATAATCACATCGTTAAAAGTGTGAATTTCTCGAATGATAGCGCATTGTTAGCGACTGGTAGCAACGAGAAATTGGTGAAAATCTACGATTTAAACCGTCCTGATGCTAGTAAATCAACTCAATTGTGAATAGATCGATTTTAACGCGAATCAATTCCAGATCCGGAAGTCTTCAACGGACACACGTCTGGAATCAAACACGTTCTATTCTTCCGCAACGATACCCATCTAGTATCGTGCGCCGATGATAAAACGTTAAGAGTATGGGATCGGAAAACCGGCCAAGTTGTACAACGTTTAGATTTTACATCGATTCCGAATAGTTTGGAAGTTTCTAGTGATGGTAGCGTATTAACAGTCACCCATTCAAATCATGTTGTATTCCTCGATTCGGAAACTTTGAATAAAATCAACGAATTCACCGTACCGTGTATTGTAAATTCGGCCTCGTTACATCCGGACAAGAGCGTTTTTGTGGCCGGCGGTGATGATTTTAAAGTCTACAAATTCGACTACATTACAGGCCAAGAAACCGGTGAATCCCCTCAAATTACAAATCGCTTAAAATTGCTGATTTTTGTGTTTTTAGAATCGTCAAAGGGCCATTTCGGGCCGGTGCACTGTATAAGATTCTCGCCCGATGGTGAATTGTACGCGTCCGGTTCAGAAGATGGAACGTTACGATTGTGGCAGACTACGATCGGGAAAACTTACGGTTTATGGAAGTGTGTGGAAGGGAATCATGTCAATAACGATACAACTACAGTTTCACCACCGACAGTAACTGCCAATTGAACGATTAAATTGTGAACGTTTGTGCGTGATAGAATGAATGTTTATCGGAAATAATCAGAGAAGTAAACCGTAATTCTATTACGATACAGTGATGAGAAGACGGTATTTTTACTTTTGCTATTTGTTTAATTTTTTGTGTTTCTAATAAAAAGTTGATGGAATTGCAGAGTTTGAATTGCAATATTGTGCAAATTCCCGAAAATTCCAGCGTTTATTAGCGAATTTCACCTATACAACTAAAAATATACGTCTAGTTTAAACCCCTGTTTTATTCAAATGGTCCTTGTTCTTAGGGCAACACCTATTTTGATTTACAAACATTTTACAGATTTTTAGGGACCCATGGACATCATTTAAACAGTAGGAAATTGTTTTTTTCTTGTTTTCCGCCTCTGTTCCCGGAAAAATTAAAAAAACAGACATCGGTCGTGTAAAAATTAAAAAGATTAGTCATTCGCCTCCCTCTAACTGTAGTAACATTTTTATCCCTAGAGAAGTTGTGTTACTGCATTTGTTTATTTAAAAAAAGTCTTTAGTACTCAACATTGAACAGTTAACACCAGTATCTTTCAAGTGTCACTCGATAAATTCCTTGATAGTCCTTTCCGAGCCACTAATTTTGATAAGGAGTAAATTTCATGTGTCGTAGGCGGAGAATTTCCAGGCCTGTAAATTAACTCTTGGGCCAATGAGGATTCCTATCAGGGCCGTAGCTAGGAAACTATTTCAGGTGGGGCTCAATTTTTGTGAGGAGGGGCGTATTTTTAAAAAGATAGATTTCACAATACATATATGTATAACAATTGTATGAGGAAGAAAAGATCTATTTTAATGTTATGGGTGAAAATGTAAAAAAAGTCAAAAAATTGTACAAAAAACATGTTGTTAGATTTTCGTCTGTAATTCAAATTGATATCAACATTTTGAAAAACGGGAAAACCGTTCCGGGCTATAAGAAATGCTCTTTTCAAAAATCTATTTCCGGTTGTCGTAGTCCCAAGGACGAGCGAGTAATCGCTAGTTAAAAATTCACTTTTTCGCCGGTAAAAATCTTGAGATGTACCCCGTGCCCTTAAGATGTTGGGGTGGCAAGAGACTGTTACAGGGGGCTCAGCCCCATCTAGCCCCCCCGTAGCTACGGCCCTGATTCCTATTGAGACATTCTGTTTGTGGAATTGATACTAAACTGTTGGAATGAACGATGACTGTCACAGGAGGCGAAGGATTGTCGCATTTCAATGTTTCTCACTCAATGTCTGCCTGTATTTTCTTCTTTTTTTCGAAGCCTATAGAGTAAATTCAAAAATCTCAGTGTTAATGTAATAAATTGCCTTAACACTTTTAGCCTGTGAAAAAATTGAAATTGCTACATATTCTAAAATTAGATTTGAAATCACCCAGTTTCTGATGTCCTACAGGATCCTCCTTACGAAATGATCCTTGGAGATCCCTATTAAATCTTTAAAATGCTTTTTTAACTAGTTCGACAAATAAATTTTGATAAAAGGAATAAATTTCAGGTGTCCTAGATGAAAAACTATTCATTTCAGGCCTTTAGGGCAATAAGGATTCGCGAATGGGCTGTTGAGAATTGTTTTTGAAATTGATACTAAATTGCTGGAATGAACAATGACTGACACAAGAGGCGAAGGATTGGTGCATTTCAATGTTTGTCACTCAATCTCGGCCTGTATTTTCTTTATTTTTTTCGAAATTTGACGAGTAAACTTCAAAAATGCAAGTGTTGCGAACGTTTTAAATTACCTTAACACTTTTGAGTGTGGAAAACTCGTGAACAATATTTGAAATCACCTAGTCCTAGAGGCTCCTTCTGGCCAAAATGATCGTTTTCCAACCTGTTTGGCCAACAGGGCTTTTAATTCAATAACTCTGTATAATAAATAATGGTATAAAACCTGTAAATTTTCAACTACTTTAACTAGATTGCTTAATTAATCAAATTTGCCCCCAGTTAAACAGCTTTTATATAAAATAGAAACCGATTCAATTACAGCGAGCGCAAGTTTGGAATAAGCATCGATTTTTATGAGAATTTTCAATCACTATTATCGTCCGTTATCAGTTATCTGAGCGTTACCTTAAGGGTTGTTAACTCGGACAATTTTCATTTTATTTATTCACGACCCTATCCATTATTTATCCTGTACGTTTATAACGAAAGACCGTTACGTTACACTGGTTGATTTTAATTGTTTTATAATGACACGTGGAATTTATAGGATGGTAGAAAATTAGAAAGAAATTGAATTTTTTGTGATGAAATACAAAGAGGCATTCAAATAATGAAATATTGGATTTGTTAAATGAGTGAATCCGGCTAAATTGATCATCTCTTCTCCGGAAATCCACAAAAAGCGCCTACCACGTTATTCATTTCGTATAATCTTTTATAGAAATTGCCGTCATTTGGCGAACAATTCGATTGGGGATTTATAGAAGGATCCTTGAGGATCATTTTGGCAAAATTTGGACCTTGTAGCTCACTTCAAAGTTGGACAAAAACGCTCGTTTCTAACAATGTCGGGATTTTCGTGAATAAGATGTGCACCTAAAATGACTCGAATATCATAGATTTTTCACATTTTCCTCCATTTTATTCTAGAAATGAGCTTTTTGACCAACTTATAAATGAGCTACAAGGCTCTGATTCTGCTGAAATATTCTCCAGAGACTCTACAATTGCTTGAATTTATGGCCCGAGCTCAATAACGTGGTCTGTCAAGCCGAGACAAGAAATTAGGATTTAATTGGGTTGAAAGCTAATTAATGAAGTTTTATTACGTTTCAAATTGTGCGACATGCCTTGGTTCATTAGAAATTGACTGCTTCCTTGAATTTAATTTCAAGTTGTTACTGAAATAAAAACGACTGAAACGCGACTTTGAGCTTTAAATAATTCTCAATTCCTGTAAACAATTTTGATCATCTTAATTTACAATTTGTTTGAGTATTACTTTGGAGAATTGTTGAATTTTCGTTATGTTTATTCACGGATTTGCCCGGCGCATCCACCATTATTTACTCACAAGGAAAGTGAACAGTCCTCTTCAATTTTCATAAAACTTGCTATACAGGTAGAGCTTCGAGAAATTGTGGATGTGTATTTTTATTGGCTGCTCATATTCACTTCAAAGGGTGACATTGCCGCTTAGAGTTACCCCTTTGGTTTTGTTCCCGAAATATAGCTAAAAATGCATTTTGGGGGTAAATTAAGAGGCAATTTCGCCACTTAAAGTGAATATGGGCGGCAAAAAATGTATCCTCAATTTTTTGAAGCTCCACCTGTACCAAATTTTATTAAAATCGGAGACGGACAGTTGTGTCCCTTTCCATTATTTTTGCCTCTTCTGCTCCAATCTCGACTAGTTTTCGGTTCAAGTCGAATTAATGAGGAATTTAAGGCATTTCAAATTCACCCCCATGGTTGATTTATTGCAAATTTAGATTGATTCCTGATTAAAATTGAATTTCTAGACGTCCTTATTGTTATTGTTAGAATAAAAGCTACTCAAATGGGAATGGGGATGAAATCGGCTTATTTTTAATGCTTTCAAGCAAATTTGATAAACATAAAATATCAAACAACATTGCCCCATGTATTTGTCCACCTCACATAGTAACTTTGGTCAAGCCCGAATTAATGAAGTTTTATTACATTTGGCCCCAATACGGATTGATTTATTGGAAATTCCGCTTTCCATCCTGTATTTGATTGAAATTGAAGTTCTGTTGTTGTTATTGTTATGAGTCGCATCGAATAAAAAACCAACTCAACTACAACCTCTCAAGGAAATGAACTTTTAATGCTTCTTAATTCCGGCAATATTAAAAGAAGACGTTCCCAAATAGACTCAAATAGCGTAAAATTAGATGCAATAAAAACACGATGAAATAAAAGAAATTTGTCCGGATTTATCGAGCACAAAGGACGTTTTAACGTCGTTCAACAATGAGTCTAAATTGAGGAACATTTCGGCCAATCTGTGATGAAGATTAAGAGTCGATTTGAAAGGTTTCGAAAAGTTGCCTCCAACGATTTATCACCGTCTCTATTGTATGCCAATGGAAATTTTTGGTGAGCTCAATAAAATATTTATAAAATTGGAATTTCACACCGTAAAACCATAAAGCCGTCGGCTTCATTTAAATTCCTTTATCCTAACAAATTTATTCAAATGGAATTCTCTATTGTTTGCACATGATTCAAATAAGTTTGATAAACAATTCAAGTCTCGATCAACAGTAAAATAATTTTAGTGTTGATTGCCTATAAATTTGACAATTATTGTTGAATTTATAGGCAATTCTAAAGAGGCTGCATCACATCATTTCCGATCCTGCAATAATAGCTTTGTAAAAATCGATATCTAGCTTGTTTTCCAATGCATTTAAATGACTTGAACGGAAGTGGAAAGACCATTTCAAGGGGCAGGGAATGGCGGTTTTCGCTTTGGAAAATTTTAATTGACTTTCGAGCCACAGAGGAAAGTTCAGTTTTGTTTACTCGGGTTGAAGGGTCGCTAAGCCTTACCGAACTGCCACCAATATGATCTATTGTTCATAACCCTGTACCTATTACTATCTTCTTTGTGAAGCTAATTATCTCACTGGGAAACCTTCTCCATTCCCCCGTACAAACGACCAAATTTTGCCGAGGTGAGGAAGCCTGTGCCAACGCTACGCATTCGCATAATTTGTGCTCGGTTTCATTCTTCAATTCACATAACCTACTCCTTTCACTGTCAGCTAAGCCCAGTTTTTTGAGGTGATATCTGATGGAGTAATGCCCCATTATGAGTCTTAATTCGTTCCCCGTAAAATCGACGAGCTTCTTAGCATTCTTGCTTGCTTCCAGTGGAGCATTTTATTGCTCCTTTCACACCCGCAGATCGCTTTCTTCCACTGGGTTTTTGTTAGCCCACAGAACGATTCAGGACCTACAAATGGAGCCTCAGCGCCTGTCCTTGCAAGTTCATCGACTTGTTGATTTCCTCTAATTCTCTGATGCACCCAAGCTAGGGTAAGTTTATTGCCCCTTGCCCACAGTTTCAGGGATTGACGATACTCCCAGGCAGTCTTTGATTCTAGGCTAGAGGCCTTTAGAGCTATCTATCTGACTGTCGGTCAAAATATATATTTGTACACCCGTGAGGTTTCTTCGTGAACACTCTCTGGCGCATATCTCTGTTGCAAGAGTTTCAAGTTGCATTATAGAAGGGGATTTTCTCAAGGCTATGGGTCTCTATATTCCTATACCAGACCCTTTGTTCATTTTTGATCTACTTATCAGTAAACCTGGAGGATCTTTGAAGCAATTCTCACCCTATCGTGGTCATCTTACAGGGGAGAATATAGCCTGTAATTCCATATATTTTTCCTCATACGCATATTCTGCAATAAAATTGTAGACTTTGATTGAAAATTGAAGTGCTCTGCAAATCTGCATGAAATTTTCCGGCATATTTCTTAGTTTTCCAGAAAATTGGTAGAAAATTTGTAAATTTACATTCATTCTGTTTTTGCAATAAAAGATAAAGAACTGTACCTAGGAAGGGAATGGCACTCTCGGAAAATCTAATTTAGGAAAATTAAAAAAAATGTGCGTCAATTTTCCAATAAACACGTGTTTATTGAGTTATTTTCGCCCATGAAGCACGATTCTTTTGGATCCAAGTTCACAACAATTCATTCAATTAATTGTCCATCAATTTTGGTAAAATCTTGGAAAACCCGGAAAATCCGCCTGAAAATGGAGCGCCATTTTTTCAAAATATGGTAGACTTCATGAGTACCGAGTAAAGTCGTTCTACTTTCAGACAAACGAATTTTCCAAAAATTTTCCCGAACTTCCCAACAAAAGTAGCAATTTTCGGAAAACTAACAAAAAACACTACAAATTAATGTTTTTTGCAAAATAATCATGTGTAATATGTGAAAATAGCACTTCAAGATACTCGTTTTGTTGGAAAATTTTCCGGTAAATTTCCTAATTTTCCAAAATTGGATTATTTAAGATTGCTCTCCATCTACACGTAAGCTTTGAAATGAGATATTTTACAATTGTAGAAAACTAAGCGAATGTAAATTTTCAATTTTTTAAATCAATTTTGTGGAAAACCAACAATTCTATTGGAAAATTTCTTGCAAATTTGAAAAGCGCTTTCCATCTGCTACCAAAATTTGTAATTTTATTGCCAAATAAACAGTATTATCGAAGTTATGTGAGGAAATATAGAAAAATATAAGAAATTACAACAAAAACATTTTCCTCTATAACTCAAGATTCAATTGACATTTTCTGAAACGGAAAACACCGTTCTATACTCCCTGAAATACTCTTTTAAAACCCCTTCAACCTATTCAAATCCATTTAAAAACAAATCAAAAATAGTATTTTAAATATTGGCATTTTTCATCCGCCAGATCGGAAAGGGTGTATTGCGGATCCTTAGGACTATTGGAAAACCAATTTTCGTCAAATATCTTATCATTTTTACGACGATGATTAATCTACGATTATAGTTAAGGTATAAACTAGTGGTTGATTGTTTTGAATAGAATACTCGCCACTTATTGATTATTTCGTTGATAATTTCAGAAAAAATAGGTCACTTTAGGGGTGATTTCCAGAAAAACGGACAGGAAAGTTCAAAATACGATAAGCCCGGGTGTAGAGGTAACTTTGGTCTATCCCTTTATATGAATTCTATTCGATTTTAACTGTAATTAGACAAAATGTGCGCTCCATTAAAACCATGCTTTCGTTCTGGAAAATTACTTTTCTTAGAATTTCCAGTGAATTCAGCCAATATTGAAAAAATCCATGGGGTCACAGAGATGTAGAATTGTATTTAGAATCGAACGAGATATTAACCATTCCGTTATCTTTTACAATGTGGGAGATATTTGTGTTCCAGTGTCTTGTAGAATTTACATGAAATTGGCTTCGGTTCCTTTCAGAATTATTAAAAAACGCTACAAAGTTGCCCTTCGGGATTAATACCGATTGGAGATCCAAACAAAATCAAACAACACAAACGAGAATCGATACGTTTACAAGCTATTTGCTCGAGTGACGGGCAGATAAAGATATGAATCTTAATCTTATTTGTTTGGATTATAACAAATCCGGAAGAGTATTTTTGAAGTAGAATTCAATCGTTTGTTATATCTACAAGACGCCTACATCTCTGTCTAATCTGACAATAATGCAAAGATTCTGGATGGTTAAGAAATCGATCTACCGAAAACTTCAAGTTTCCAGTTGAAATTTACTTAGGAGACCCAGCTAAATTACCCGACAAATCCAAATATATCCAGCTTTTATTCGATTATCTCCTCTATATTTAATTCGGTCTACCATTCAAATAATTTCCCATCGAATTCGAGTTTCCAACTCAATGGCAATTTTCTGGGTGGTTTTCTTCCAAATAAAACAAATTTCGGACGTGTAACAATAAGAGTGGGCGTTGATCAAACACAAAAGCAATTGTCGGTGATAATAACAAGAACAATAGTGGACAAGATTGCACCTGTCGACGTCATAGGAATTGGAACAAATGAGGTCGACGGATGGCGTCCCGGCGCCTCCACCAAATTGCCAAACTACACAGACGCAATCACGCAAGATCCCAGCAGCAGGAGCCGAGCAGCTTGTTGTGTGTGCAGCTCTTAACCAGTACACTGCCATCCAGTATTACTGTAATACAGCTGAAACGGTGCATCTTGCGTGTATTGTTGTTATTGTTAATGTTCCATCGAAATATCGGCGATTTTACAGCACGAGGGAATACGACAAAACAACCCCCCAACTGTAAGTTTTTTTTTAAATTAAATTTAGAAAACTTCTTCTTCTTCATAATCGTCTTTGAAAGTGACTAGAAGTGATTGATATAAACGAGCGCCGGCTACGCTAATGAGCCTATCATTAGCATTATTTCCGAATACATCCCCCAAAGAAAGCCGCTAGACAGTCGACAATATTACGAGATTGTTTGATAAAGACTCTTAAGGGTACTTTTCTGTAGTGGATGGAATTATCTCCGAAAAGCGGCCTACTCAAATGACCAATTTGTGTGTTTACATACACTTAAAACTTGTATCATTCAGCGCTTCAACGGCACAAAAACACACAATTTCTATTTAATCTCTGATAGAAACAAACCCTTAATAAGGGATGAATAAATCTTCAATTTGTTTAACTTATTGTAAAGTATTTGCACACACCCTTTACAAAAGCTCCCATCAAGCCTCAGTCACTACAGAACCATTACCGAGTAACATAAGCAAGACGTGTTTTTTTACCCCTAAAAGTAGATAAAACCCAAAGCTTTTACAAGCAAGCAAACGGGGGTTAAAATAAATTTTCGCGTAAGGGTGAGTAGACCATCGTTGTCAAAGTCTAAATTTCATCAAAGAAATAATAATTTGCTGCTTTTATCAAAAGGGGTGCTTTCATTTTGTGAATTGTGCTTGAGGGTGACGAATTTAAGGGTAAATTATTGCTACACATATAATTTGTGGTACTTAAAGTTTTGTTTAGTTAGAACGGTGTACGATTAACTAACCCCATATCACCCTTTAATCAGTTGAAACGGTGTATATTTGTCGTTCATGGTGATCTTTCATCCCTTATATTACAGAAGTCTATTAGCTGCATCCCTTAAAATATGATATTTACATTAATTTAAATGGTGGGTGGTTCATTTTGTTACATTTTAATGAATAATAATTCATTTGAAATATATAATTAAGCAACCCTGTAAGTTGAAGGGGTTTATTAATGGGAAATTCTAACAAATACAACTGTTTATATTTGCATTTTCCATCAAATGTTTGTGTTGATAGGGGTAGAAAATCTAAAATAACGGAATGAAATTCTATAAATTTATAATTCCATCCCTTATGAATACATGAAAAATTAGTTTTCTAGTCGCAATTTATCAAGTTCGAAAATTTTAACCCCCTGTGGCCTATTTGTTACATTCTAATAACAAACAATTTATCAAAAAAATTGCAATTTACCGTATATTACCCCTAAATGAGTATACATTTGTGAAAATTTTCTTATACTGATAAAATACATGTAGGGTACGTAAAATTCGTATTTATTTTCTTATAATTTCATCCCTAAAAAATGCTGTACTAACATTAAAAGCTCGACAGTTTCAACCGCAGGTGGTCCGTTTTGTCACATTTTAATGAATACTAATTCATCTGACATGTACAATTAACCCTGTCACCCTTTAACGAGTTGAAGGGTTGTGTTAGAAATTTTAACAAATATTACTGAAATTTCAAACTGATCGGGGTAGAATATTCCAAAATAACTAAATAAAATCGCATAAATTTATAACTTCATCCCCTATAAATAGAAGAACTACTTTTTCATTCGCTATCCATCAAATTTGTAAGTTTTAAACCCTATACGGTTGATTTTTACATTTTAAAGACGGGTGACTTGCCGGCAAAATGCAATTTATCAACCCTTAATAGGCTAAAACGGTACACATTTCTGGAAAATTTTTCGTTTATATTAAGATACATTTACATTTATATTATAGACGTTCGCCTATTAATTAGTTTTTTGGGAAATTAATATTACATCCCTTAAAAATATTGCACTAAAACTCGACAGTTACAGTGGAGGGTGGTCGATTTTGTTACATTTTAATGAACAGCAATTCATCTGCAATGTACAACTAAATAACCCTATCTCATCCCTTAATGAGTATGTGGATGCAGAATTTTAACAAACCTATTTGTTTACTGTTCAATTTTCCATCAAATTTTTGAACTAATCTAGGTGGAAAATCAAAATAACTGAATAAAGTTGTATATATAAAATTTCATCCCTTATAAACGAGAGTTAGTTCTATAGCTGCAAATCGGAAATTTCCACCCCATCTGGCCTATTTATTGTATTTTAATGGCGAGTAAATCATTTAAAAAATACAATTGATTAACGCTTCAATTTATTCTGCATTTCAAAAAACCACCCCTTGCGTTATGTGATTGCACAAATCCATGAAAAGCAATTTTGCACCCTTTGAAAATCCCAGAAAAATTATCAAGATTGGAAATTGCAGCCCCAGCTGGCTGACTTGTTGCATTTTAATAACGAAAATCGGAAAATCTTGATTTGATTACGGCTCGGAAAACAACTCATATTTCTCCCTATTCCATATTCAGATTTGTAAATTTCATGATTTGTTTAGCTTGGATGTCTGTATTTATTAAATTTCAATCAGACTATAACAAAGCAAAAACAAACAAGACAACATACAATAATGCTTGACTGTTTGTTATTTATCCACCCTTGTTGAGACATCATCAACGTGTATCCTTTATTGATTCTATGCCCCTTAACAAGCCCGAATCCTAACGCAATTCCAACCCCTATCAAAAAGCACACTTTAATTATATGTTTAGTGAACATCACTGATAACGTTCAACTTTAGCAATTTTTCGGTAACGATTCAATTTAGAAGTGTTAAAGTTTCGTTAAAGTTGCATGCTGAAAAAACCCGAAACTTCCACCAGAAAAAAAAATTACAATATTCTGAAACGCTAACAGATGCGTTAGTTTGACGAGATAACATCATCAAAAGTTATTCTACGTACATTTAAATATTCTCACAATTTTTTCGTATCTAATTTGATAAGCAAATTGTATGGAATAGTATGGAATTCCAACTATAAAATGACAATTTCAATACTATTAAAATAGATTGTAGTAGAATTGATAGTCTACAATTCGTATTTATGGTTTTTATGGCTATAAACGCACGGATTATGGTGTTTTAATGACCCTAAAAATGATGACAAATACTTGTAATTTACAATTTTTATCACCCGTTCTATTCATGAACATTTATCACTAGAAATATTCTTTTACAAGATGCTGGTTGAATGAATTCGAAATTTACAGTATTTTTAAAGTATCACGAATGCAATTTTAAAATAGCAGCTTTGTAAGAAGAGTAGCATTCAAAGCAATATAAGTAGGTGTTTGTTTAGTTTTACAATTTCACATCAAGCTCGCATGATTTCAATGAAGATCTTTCAATTTTCTCTACATTTATATTACAAAATTGCTTCATACGGCTTAATAAATTTACAGTTAAATAAAGCGTTTATATGCATATTGCTTCAAATGTAAATCAATATTAGAGTATCAATACAGGACATGTGTCTGCGTGTAGAGTTTTCATGTTTATGCAGTCCATTAGGTTCACCTTTATTGTGTTCTAAAATAGAACTACACGTTCAAAGTCAATCAAAATAATAGGGAAACTAGATTGAAACAATTAAGTTGCGATAGAGAAATTTAGAACAATTCTGATGGACCGTTTTCGAGATAAAACTGTGTAAAAATCGAATTTTTTGGTATTTCTTCAAAGACTACGAAATTATCAAAATTTGCTATACAGGATGGGCCATTCAAAAATGTACCGGGGTGTTAAGTTAAAAGTATAAAATTTAATTGAGAATTTCTATTATTTGATGAGGGAGTTTTTGTACATTATTTTTGTAAAAATAGGGCGTCAACACGAGTTTTTCATCAAATAAAAGTGTTAAGATAATCTAATATGTTCGTAAAGTTTAGATTTTTGAAGTTTATCCCTTAAAAATCGAGAAATATAAGGAAAATGCAGGCAAATGAGACATTGAAATGACAAAATCCTTCGCCTCCCTGTTAGTCATCGTTCGTTCACAGTCGATTAGTATAAGTTTTAAAATCAGTGCTTCTGAGGTGTGACTAGAGGATATTTATTGGTCGAAAATGCCATTTTGTAGGCCTAGAACCAATAATTTCTCACATCCTACACATGAAATTGGTCCCAAAGAAGATTCTAGTCGTTTTTTATCGACTTAGTGATGACCTGCAAAGTCCAATTTATACTAAAACTCAAAGTATTAGGGCAGTACATTTTAGATTTTTGAAGTTTATCCGTTAGACTTCGAAAAAGTATAAAAAATACAGGCCCAAATTGAGCGTGCTACATTGAAATGACAAAATCATTCGCCTCTCTGTGTTAGTGATCGTTCATTTACAATTGCTTAGTATCAGTTGCAAATTCAGTGACTAGGGGATATTTATTGGTCAGAAATGTCATTTTGCAGGCTTAGACTGAATCATTTTTCAGGTTCTACACATAAAATTTATGCCAAAGGAAGATTTAGTCGTTTTTTATCAATTTTTTGATGAGCTGCAAAGTCCAATTTATAATAAAACGTACTCTAGGAACCTCTTACAAATTCTCAAAATATTTTTAGTACGATTTATTTTTAAATTTTATACGATAAAAAATTGGGAAAATCACAATTGTGTTAAAACAAATTTTATCAAATAAAATACTTACAACAAATATGCTGAATGAAAACACAGTAGTTATAACGATATTTTTAACAGCGAAAATAGTTAATAAGATCAACACTTCAACAAACAAAATACAATTCTTTATTAATTTTAAATATATTTTTAATTTTTTTAATTTAATTTTGAGTTGTTCGAACGACTGATTTTTACAAAACGAAAATATTTATCAATTGTTAAAATTTATATCATCATTTCAAGGTTTAAGATATGTAAAAATGGGCGCGAAATTTAAATTAAGTTTAGAAGTATGTGATTGCTTGTGTTCCTTGATACTGCGTCCAGATTCGCCAATATAAAAGAAATCACATTCATCACAAGTTATCTGATAAACTCCTGAATAATCTAATTTTTCATTCGAAAAAACTGTTTAAAATAAACGGAAACTTTGCAACAGAGCTTAAAATCGTCGACGATGGCACGCACCTACGTTCTGTTTTCTAAGCAATAAAGTCTATCTATTTATCAAGTTTTTCAATACAATACTATTATTCTGTGACACTCCTGACATTTGTCACTTATTTAAAGGAAGACGAATAATAATAAAATACCCAAACATTTGTTTCAAACATTAATTGAATTCCTTGTAATTTAGAATGAAAGCTTCTCTATTTTCTACTATGTTCTAGCTTTCAATTAAATCCAACCAATATAAAAAAGCGTAACACTTTTATTCGAGATATCTCTAGTATTGATTTAAGTAATGGTTATTTTTAAAACTGGAAACTATCAGAGAATATTTGTCAGTGAATTGAGATTAAATTATTGTTGATGAATGAGAATTTCAGTGATTTATTCCGAAAAAAAAACTACATTGATATTGGTGTGATAGATCACAAAGAGGGAAAAAATGGTAATTTGTATTTCTCCAGTTTGTTTAGACAAAAACAAACTTTTTTTTTGTTTGGCAGTTAGAAAGCCGAAAGTTCTAACAAATATGGATTAATAACGAATTCACCCGGCGCATCCACCATTATTTCATAACGCCGTCCATCAAAAATGTAAAACATTCGATTGTGGAACGTATAAAATTTTATCACAGTAATATCCCCATTGTTCTTATAACCCTGAGGCTCTATTATAGAATGTAACACGGAATTTCACCTGTAGTTGGCCTTGGAAGTAGTGTCGTAGCTTTCTTCGGACAATTAAAAAATGTCAAATTTGATAGAATATGAAACAATCTACGATATTGCTTAACCCAAGCCAATTACAAGGTAAATTGGCATGGTACACCCGACTCATTGTACACCCCAAGTTCATTCAAAATTAAGTAATTTATGTGGCAACTCTCAGTATTTGACGAGCTATTTGAAGAATTTACCAAAATTTCATCCTCCTGGCTCGTCGGCCATTTGGCCAAAATGACTCAAAATAACTAAAGAATGCTTCCAATATTGGATTTCTTTTCGTTTTTCTCTATTTTATTTTGGAATGGATGGACGTATTTTGCAATGGAGAGAATGGGGAGCATCTTTGAGTAATTCTGAGTCATTTAAAGTGCTTTAGTCGTTCTCAGAAATCGCAACATTAACTAAAACGAGTGTTTTTTGAGCAATTTGCTGATGAGCTACAAGGTTCAAATTTTGGTAAAACCATCTTCAAGGACCCTCCTATAAAGCCTCAAAATATTTTTCAAATCGTTCATCAAATAATAGGATTTGCAATATGAACTTTAAAGTGAAAAATCTTGTATTCTATATTCTTTGCATTATTGTCAAATTAAAGATTTACAGGATGAGGAAATTCATTTTTAACAAGTTCACCTATCTCATTCACCATTATTTCACATAAAAAATGTAAAAAAATCGATTCTGTGGTGAATAAAATTCTACTATAGTAACAACCCTATTGTTCTTACACCCCAGGGCTCTACCTTCAAATTTCATCTCACAATTGCTCATGCTTTTGGACGTAATGTCGTAACTTACTTCAAACACTTGAATATACATCAATAAATATTAAATGTAATACAATATGAAGCAATCTACGACACTATGTAACTCAGGCATGGCCAATTGAATTATAACCAAATGAAAGTTTTCTGAGATAAAGAAATGCATTTTTAACGCATTTACCCGGCGCATCCACCATTATTCCATGATATCCAACTTAAAAAATATTGTGTCAGGGAGCCAGGGCCGTAGCTACGGGGGCGCTAGTTGGGGCTGAGCCCCTCTTGTAACAGTTTCTTGCCACCCCAACATCTTAAAGGCACGGTGTACATCTCAAGATTTTTAACGAAAATGTGAATTTTTAACTAGCGATTACTCGCTCGTCCTTGGGACTACGACAACCGGAGATAGATTTTTGAAAAGATCATTTCTTATAGCCCGGAACGGTTTTCCCGTTTTTCAAAATGTTGATATAAATTTGAATTACAGACGAAAATCTAACAACATGTTTTTTGTACAATTTTTTGACTTTTTCTTTTTTATATTTTCACCCATAACATTAAAATAGATCTTTTCTTCCTCATATAATTGTTATATGTATATGTATTGTGGAATCTATCTTTTAAAAAATACGCCCCCCCCCACCAAAATTGAGCCCCACCTGAAATAGTTTCCTAGCTACGGCCCTGCAGGGAGCACTACCCCTTTAGCTCGTATAACCCTGCAGTTGCTAGGTTTGGACGTAGTGTCGTTGCTTTCTTCGAGTAGTTGAAAAATTCATTGATAGGTGTCAAATTTAATACAATACGAACTTATCTACGACACTATATAATCCAAAGATGCCCAACTCAAGGTAATTTGTCATGGTACACCCGTTATATTCTATATTCTTTGTAATATTACAAAATTAAAGTTTAAACATTTGGAAGATAAAATGACTGCTTTTTTAACGAATTCGCCCAGCGCATCCACCATTATTCTACATTAAAAATGTAAATTATTCGGTTGTGGGGCGACTAAATTTCATCACAATACACAGCCCCATTATTTTTTAAACACTGAGACTCTTCTACAGGATGTGTTATAGAATTCTAGCTCTTATTGTCAGTTAGCCAGGCTTTTATATATAGTGTCGTAGCTCTTTTCAAAATATAAATCAATCTACGACACTGCATAACCCAAACATTGCCAACTGTAAGGTGAATTGCGTTGCTACTTTCAATTTATTTTATCACCAAATTGAAGCTTTCCAAGATAAAAGAAACGCATTTTTAACGAATTTCCCCGGCGCATCCACCATTTATTCACCACTCACACGATACTGTGTATTAAAAATGTAAAAAATCATTCGAGGGAATTCTAAAACTACTCCCATTGGGTCTAATAATCCTCAAAAGGCTAATGCACGTTCACTACACGTATTTTAAATAAACTTACTGTTAATTATTGCGGAATTGAAGTGCACTTCAGCGCTACGAATTCAAACTAGTGATTGTTGAATCTTAATCTAAACGTTAATTTAAATGTTATTGTGGTTCATTCTGCCACAATATTAGCACATTTGGCATAATGTTAAATAAATGTAGGTTAAATTAACCGAGTGTTAATTTTCTATTTGCATATCTGGATAAAATTGAAGTGTTCACTACTCTTGTGTTAAAAAAGTAGAAATAAATACGAATTCTTACAAAATTTTGATGAAAAAAATTAATATTCAGGGTGTATTGTATCAGTTTTTGTTAAATATTCAATATTTAGTGTTAAAGCGGTTCTATTGTATCGCAGTATTTTAACACGGTGTTAATTAAGTATCAATAAATTCTTATTATTATTATTATTATTATTATTACTTACCATTTAATAATATTCGGTAATAGAATTTCCGTTTTTTCCATTTTTTAAAATACAATTCTAGAATAAAACTTACGAATTATGTTACACTAGAATTTAAAAAAAAATGGGGTTAGGTTTATTTAACTGACATTGCAGCCAACATAATTTCTAGTTTCCATTGAAAATCACTAGATATCTGTCAAATTAGACATTCGTCACGAAAATCAAAATTTGTAGTCATTTCTTTTAGTAAAACAATTTAGTTTAATGCAAAATTATTAGAATTTAAACAAAAATTGTGTTTGATTAATTAATAAATTGAAAGTACTGGAAATATTACAGAAGAATCCAAAAATAACCAAAATTGAGATTTGAGGTTAGTAGTAAAGCAAAGCCTGCTAGTTTTTCAGTACTAAAATAAAGCACAGTTTTAGAAAATCTAGCAAGCTTTGACGTGAACAATTGTTGAACAGGTTTAGTAAATCTGAAGGCGCGCTATTTAAAATTTCCATTTTATTTGTTGAGTGTTTGTTAAATTTTAACACAATTAAGTGAGAATTAACCACAGAATTGTAAAATCCATCCTTAGTTCGATTAAAGAGACAAATCAGTTTTGAGGTTAGTAGTATAAGTAGAAGCAAAGCCTGCTAGATTTCCAGCATTTTGCTAGATTAAAGCGATATATTGGAAAATCCAGAAGGCTTTGATCTAAAACAATTTTGAGGTTAGTAGTACAAGCAAAGCCTACTTTATTACAGTTGGAAAATCTAGCAGACTTTGATGTTTAGTAATTTTAAAGGGCGCGTTATTTAAAATTTCAGATTTGATCAACACAGCTATTGAGTTTTAACTGAATAACAATGTAAAATTGTAAAAACTCATCAAATCAACTGTTCATTTTGATGAGTTTGTTCGAAAAGTTGTTCGAAAAAGTCGTATTGTTTGAAATTTTACGAAATAATTTTGCCCCAAGCGTAATTTCCAACGTTTTTAAAAACTCTAGATTTAATATTGTACTTTTATATTGAAACTTCCAATTAAATCCCATCAATTTTAAAGCGAATTATCGTTCAAACCGTTTATTGGCTGGATAAAGTTTCCAACATTAACTTGGAAATTTTTGTGGAATCGTTTCAATTAATTGAATTCCTAAAACAATGATTTAACAGAGAATATTCGTTATTGATTTTTAGATTAAATTACCAATAATTGATGAGAATTTAAGATGTTTATTTACAAATAAAGAAAACAATAAAAACTAGAGCTTAATTGATTTGAAACTAATCTAATTTGTGTCGTTACAAATCGTTGAGATAAAGTAATTTTTTGTGTTTTAAATTGAATAAAAATGCGAATAAATGTGAATTAATAACGAATTCACCCGGCGCATCCACCATTATTTTGCGATTCATTCCCTGTCGTATGTTAGAAATGTAAAAAAATATGAAACAACTGGGTGTTCCAATAATTTGAATACTATAGAAATAATGTACACTTATTTAAAATAAACTCGTTACGTGTTATCATTAAATTAGGGAACGCGAGAATTGTCGGATTTTCAATTAAAACTTTCTAATTAAAAAACATTCGGATTAACAACGAATTTATCCAGTATTCCGATAGCAAAATTTCATTTTAAAAGCGAATTCTTTGTGTACGGTAGAGGAGAAATCCGCATTTTGGACAAAAAGTAAATAAGGTGGATAGTCATTTGGATATATTCGTAGATATAAAAGTTGGCATTTCGGCTGACAAGCTACACGAATATGATAGTGAATCGTACAAATTTCAACTTTCACAACTTTTGATTAATTCGAAGATTTTCTCGTCTGATATTTCCGCAATTTTGAACGTAATTTTTACAATTTATCAACGATAATTCTACGATTTTACTGTTTGTTTGGTCCCGATTTGAACGAAGATTATCGTTTGATAAATCGTTGGATAGATTAAAATTGTTGGAGTATTACTTCGATTTTGAGAGTTGAATTCATTTTCATTAGATTGTTTATGATAGTTGAAAACTGATAAAAATAAAATAGTACTTGAAAGTCGGATTTCACAATAGAAATCGAGTGTTTCATCGAAATATTTCTATTTCTCATACCAACTCCGGTAATTTGTGGAATATTTTATGGATTTGTAGCATAATCCTTAGGGAATATTTTATCAAATTTGGAACTTTGTTGCTCACTGAAAAGTTGTGGAAAACCGCATCAATCTAACAAATCATCAATTAAATATGCAAGAATGATTGGAAGATGCTTGTAAAATAGTTTATTGTTTCGTTTCTCGTCATTGAATGCTGAAAAAACGGAAAAATCTACTACATCAAGCGAGAATGATTATTTATTAATTATGATCAATTTTGAAGAGTAATTTTCCTCATTTTTGCTTCGATTAGATCTTCTAGTCATTCTCATTTATTATCTGTGTGTAGTTGGTTGGGGGAAATTGCAACATACTCGAATTAAAGCGGTTTTTCACTAATTTTCCAATGCGCTACAAAGTTCTAATTCGCTAGGAACTACTCTACAAATCCTTAAAATTACTGCCATAAGAACTGGAATCATTTAGGTGGAATAGGTGGTATAAAGAAATACCTTTATTTGTAAAGTTATATCGAGAAATAAGTTAGAAGAGCAATTTTTGCGTCACATTTAAATAAAGAAACAATCTCTTTAGGGGTTGAATTAATAATTGGAATCACCTGGCGCATCCACCATTATTTTATGGATTTGTAGCGTAATACTTAGGGAATATTTTAGCAAATTTAGAATTTTATAGCTCACTGGAAAGTTAAAGAGAACCGCTTCAACCTGACAATTCACCTATTAAATATGTACGATGATTAGATTGATGCTTGCAAAATAGTTTCTTCTTTCGTTTCTCATCATTGAAAAAACGGGAAAATTTACTGTAACAATCGAGAATTAATTATGATCAATCTCGGAGGGTAGTTTTCCGCATTTTCCCACGATTCAGTGATATAAAATCAAAGAAGAAACGCTTTGATTGGATCTTCTAGTCATTCTTACTTGTTATCTGTGTGTAGTTGGTTGGGGGAAATTGCAACATACTCGAATTAAAGTGGTTTTTCACTAATTTTCCAATGAGCTACAAAGTTCTAACTTTGCTGAAATATTCCCTGAGAACTATTCTACAAATACTTAAAATTACTTCCATAAGAACTGGAATCATTTAGGTGGAATGGGTGGTATAAAGAAATACCTTTATTTGGAAAGTTACATCGAGAAATAAGTTAGAAGAGCAATTTTTGCGTCTCATTTAAATAAAGAAACAATCTCTTTAGGGGTTGAATTAATAACAGAATCACCTGGCGCATCCACCATTATTCCATACTGTTAAAAATTTAGAAAATTCGGTTATAGGGCCGGTTTCACCACCTGAAAGTATCCTAAACTGACCAAATAACTTAAGGGTAGTTTCATTGTAGTATTAAAGGTTTCCTTCAATGTTTCGTGATTAAACTGAAACGGATTTTAACAATTTATCAACCGTATTCTACTTTACGGCTTGAATCTTCTCAATTTAAACGAAGATTCTCGTTTGATAAATCGAATGGTAGATTAAAATCGTTCGAATATAGCTCCGATATTGAGAATTGCACTAATTTTCAAATAAATTATTTATAATAATCGAAAATCGAAGGGATTTACTTTCAAAATAAAAATAAAACTACCCTAAATTTGACGGATAATACAATAGAAACCGGGAATTTATATTCTTACTATAAATGAGATACTTCTTTATGTTGAATTGTATCAATTTTACGTCTCATTTAAGCAAGTAAACAATTTTTGGGGTTGAATTAATAATGAAATAACGGCGCATCCACCATTGACACACAAGGAAATCTCCCAACTGTCTCAATAACTTAAGGGTAGTATTTAGGATAGACTCATTGTGTTTAATTGTTAAATTAAAAAACTTTTTCAATGTTTTCTAACTAAACAACAATGTGATTCTTACAATTTATCAACTTTACCGTTTGAATCTTCTCAATTGAAACGCAGATTCTCGTTTGATAAATTGTCGGGTAGATTAAAATTGTTCGAATATGAGAATTGTATCGATTTTCAAATAAATTGTTTAGAATTGTCGGAAATCAAAGAGATTTGCTATCGAGATAAGAACAAATAAAACTACACGAAAGTCAAGGATATCACAATAGAAACCGGCAAGTTTCATTTCAAAAATAAATGAGATACCTCTTGATGATAAATTGTATCAAGACATGGGGAAAAAAGGGCGAGTTTTACGTCTTGCGTAGATAAAGAAACAATTTTTTTAGCGGTTGAATTAATACGGAAATCTCGCGGCGCATCCACCAAAATTCAATAGTGTTAAAAATTAATTTCATCACGGAAATAATCGTTAAAATATTCCAAACTATCCCAATAACTTAGAAGTAGTGTTTAGAATGGAATCATTAAATTAAAGGACGCTTTTAACGTTTCGTAATTAAATTGAAATGAGTGTTGTCGAATGTCAAAATTCCAATTTAATGTTATTGGTGTTCATGTTGCCACAATGTTAGTACACTTGACATAATGGTAAATTATTTAAGGGTGTGTCAATGTTTGATTTGATTTTGTTGGGAATTGGGGGAAGTTTTCGAGAACTTTTAGTCAATCTCTAATGAAGACAACAACAATGGGTGGATTGTTATTCTGATATGTTCTCATAAAAGATCGAATTTCCGTTGCTAAGTAACACGAATCAAATTCAGTATAATAGAAGGGGTAGATCGTGTATATTTTATGTTAAGTTTCAATTCAATTCGTCGATTTGCTCGTTTAAAACTATTTTTAGGGGATTCATTCAAATCGAATCTTGACCGAACTCGAAGAGAAACTATGATTAGAATATGATGATTGGGTGAGTTTGGAATTCAGTTTTCTCTATAAGGGTTGCTAGAACGTACCCCATATCCCGGATTATAAAGATAAAGATTTCAGAAACTTCAATAGATTAGAACTCTATAATTCTATTGCCCCCACTCTTAATTTACCCTGTATAGCGACAAGACAATTTCTAGGGTTGTTCGGAAATATTTCATTATATCGCCCTCCCAAGAGACTGCATTGTTTCGCGAAAAAAACACCGTTCGATTGGCACGTAATGTAATCCGAGCTGGATAAATATCACGAAAATTTAAATAAATAAAGAATAATGTCCGTTGTGGAAATTTCCAACAATCTACGTGCAAATATTTTGATGGACGATCGTCCTTTGCTCCTCAAACTTCGATTTTCATCGTCGACGTTTAATAGACGGGCGGCAAAAACACGAATATAGATCGTGTTGAAATTGTAGCCTGGGGGTGTTTTACGCACACACACACACACACACACACATACACAATTTTCATACAAAGAAAAACAATTTTTTGCGCGTTTTTCCTTTTATATTTACCAAATGTCTAATTTCATTTCTATTTCAGTTAGTTTGAGAGAATTGAATGAGGAAAACAGGACGTCTCGTGAGAGTTTCGATATTTCTCCAATAACGTCCAACTAATATTGTTCTAATCTATTTTCTATCGACGAAACAACTAGAAAATAATGCCGGTAGGTGGACGTGTCGCCGGTAAAGTTACCGGAATCATCTCCAATAGCTATAATGGTGAGTATCTTGATTTATTCTCAAAAACCGGAACTAGACTCCTTAAAGAAAAGGAAATTTTCGATCGACGATTTCTCCCTTATTTTTAAAGCTATAATAACGTCTTACATATCATTAGAAAGAGAATGATTTGATTCATAAGAGGGATATATGAGTTTTGGAAAATTTTAAGAAAATTCCGAATTACAGAGAAAATCGTTAAAGCATTGGCTTTTTTAATTTCTGCAAATTTTCTTCAACAATATAGCCAATAATTTGCTTTTTAATTAATTTTTCAACGATTTAAACTCTTCTGTATAGTAAATTGAAAGTGCTTCCCGAATGTTTGAGAAAATTTCAGATAGACTAACTGATTTTTCAGAAAATTGGAAGAAAGTTTTATTCTTTAAAGAGGAAAATTTCCAATCGACGATTTCTGCCTTATTTTTAAATCTAAATTAAGGTATTATAGCTCATTAGAAAGAGAATTATTTGATTCATCAGATGGCCAGGTGTGTTTTCGAAAATTAAAAAAAAAAATCCGAATTACAGAGGAAATCGTTAAAGTATCGATTTTTTACGTTTCTGCATATTTTCTTCCACAATATAGCCAATAATTTGTTTTTTTTAATATATTTGTTGACAATTGAGACTTTTTTGAATAGTAAATTTAAGGTGCTTTCCGAATATCAGAAACAATTCCAGATAGACTTGCTGATTTTCTATAAAATCGAAAGTTCCATTCCTTAAGAAAGGGAGAGTTTTTGATTGATGATTTTTCCTTTATTTTCCACTCTACAATCAAGTATTATAACTCCTTAGAAAGAACATCTCTTGATACATAATAAGAATATATCTATTTGGACAAATTTCGAGGAAATTCTGAATTACTGAGGATACATACATCTCTTTTTTAGGTTTTTCTCATATTTTCCCTCTATAACTTAGCCAAAATATTTGTTTTTCTATAAATGAAATTGCGTTTCTAATACAAATGTCCTTATGACGACGTCCCTTTCTAACGAGCTATGATTCTTTATTCTAGAGTTACAAATAAAGGAGAAATTGTTGATTGAAAATTGGCCCTTTTAAAAGGACTAAAAATCGTCTCCGGAAACTGTTTAGATTTTCTTCGATTTTCCGGAAAACTAGCAAATTGTCTCGTCAATTAATAACACTTTCCGGATTTCCAAAAAAATTTCCGATAGATTCGCTAATTTTCCGGAAAATCGAGAAAAATTCAAAAAAGGTTCCGGATGCAATTTTACTCGTTAGGAAATCGACGATTTCTCCCTTATTTTTCACTCTACATGCATGTATATAGTTCGTTAGAAAGGATATTTCTTGATACACTACTAATTTCTATTTCGAAAAAATTTAAGATTAGAAAAATTTAGGGAAGAAATCATTGAAGCACGTTTCTTGTTTTTTTGTTTCCATATTTTTCCCCTGTAATTCAGCTAACAATATTTATTTTTCAACGATTCAAACGCAGCAATTTTGTAAATTAATAGCGCGTTTTAAATATTCAAGAAACTTTCCAATGAATCTCTGGAGTCGATTTTGACTCCTTAATAAAGGGCCAATTTTCAATCAACAATTCCTCCTTTGTTTTTAACTCTAGAATAAAGCATCATAGCTCGTTGGAAAGGGCATTTTCTGATACACAATAAGGACATATTTGTGTTTGCAAATTTTGAGAAATTTCCAAATTAAGAAGAAATTTCTTTTTCGTATGCTATTTCATATTTTTCTCGATAACTTCGCCAATAATATTTATTTTTCAGTGATTCAACTCGTCTGTATAGTAAATTGAAAACGGTTTCTCAATATTTAAGTAATTCTCTGATAAACTTGCTAATTTTCCGAAAAATCGAAGAAAACCAAAAAAGTTTACAAGCGCAATTCCTTTCTTTGAAAAAGAGAGAAATTTTTAATTGACGATTTCTCCCTTATTTTTCACTCTAAAATAAAGTATCACGGCTAGTTAGAAAAAGCATTTCTTAAAACGTAATATCAATTTGTATGCTTTGGAAAATTCTGCGGAAATTCTAAATTACACAGAAAATCATTACAGCATCTTCCTTTTCGGTTTTTCTGTAATTTCCGCTTTATGTTAGCCGTTTATTTTTAGTTTTCAACGATACGAAGCTCACCTATCAAGAAATTCGTTTCTAAAGAGAATACACACCGAATTTCAAGTACTAAAAAATGCCCTTTGAGTTTTACTATCGAATTTACGAAGACTTATTGTTAGACAAGGACTTAGTCTAAACCTCAATTGGTTGCCAAATTTCAAATGCGAACAGCCAATAAATTTGACTGTCGTTAGCCCTGACGCCAACTTGTCTACAACGAAAAAATCCCTCGATCCTCTATTATTTATCGCCCTAAATTATTTAGAAAATATAGGCGTAGTTTTGTTGCTATAATTCATTCGATTTTGTGCCAACATAACGACAATAATATACCAACAAATCTGAATTATCTGACCTAGTTGTGTAATCATCCATTTTACTGTTCTGATACTAAAACATGGGAATCCAGTTGTAGACAGTAGTCTTAAAGCCAAGTCACCCTCTGAAATACAAATGGAAAAAAACACAACTACCGTCTATCTAAAACGATTTCCAATATTGATTTCTTATCAAGTGATTTTTGCAGGACGTTCGTATCAAGGCATCAATGAAGAGATCATCTGGGTCAGTATCGGAATGGGTATAGCAATAGCTGTACTCATCATTATAGCACTGTGCTATATAATGAGAGAGAAATGCATACAAAGACGCGAATATTACATAACTGCATGAATAGCTCCAATGTAATCTTTTAAAAGTAATCGATAATTAATTAAATAGGACAAATTAAAACGGAAACTAAACGATTTGAAACTAGTAAAAATTTGTAAATAAAATGCAAGATTTTAGAAAATATTTATTGAATATTTAAAGTGACTTTACTTGTATTTGTTGTGATAATTCAAATTTTTTAATTGTAAAATTGAAGTAATAACGTGCCAATTAAATATTTTTTAAAATTATAAAATTGTAAAATTTAAGATAACGAACATTAAAAAGAAACACACAAAGCTAACGACCATACGAGCCATTAACAAAACTAGTCAGGGTAGTTTTAGTCTAATTGTGTAGAATTGTTGGGAATTTAATTACTGGACGATTATCGGTACACGCCACTGGCAAGTTTTCCATCATCAGAACCGCCACTGTTCACAAAAATCAACGGTTTTGTTCCGGTTTAGAGATTTTCTTTCCGAAAAAACAACGGAAATCTTGCAAGTGGACTTGTACGGAAACGACATGGAATTGTTTAATTGTATTTAAGCCTAACTGATCAGCATCTTTGTCCTGTTCTGTGGACCAATTTCTAATACTTTACTAATTTTAGATGATGGAAATCAATAAGTCAATTTACCACAATTTACCGATTACCGAGAATCTAATCTTCATTTCTAACAAATTTTCAACATATTCCTATCAACAATAGGCATAATTTTTAAACTAGAATGATTCAAATTTGGCGCGCTTAAATCTTGGCGTCTTATTGGTGGTTTTGCAGTCAAATTTACGCAACTCAAAAATTCGATTGACAACCATAAATACTTCGATTTGATTGTTTTGCGACTGTAAATTAATAATTAATTTCAAAATTTCCGCCAAAATCTAGTGATTTTTGTGTGTTAACCTGATTTCAGCCATTAGTCCCCCTAATTTGGCAGTAATTTTGAAAATTCACGATCTGTCACTATTTTAAAATCAAACGTACTTTCCCATTTTGCGAAATAGTAAAAATTGAACCTTAAAACGTAGGGAATTTTTTTTTAGGGAATTTTGTTGTAATTGGTATCACTGAAATTTCCCAGGCCTGCTAGATATCTTAGCATTTTGCATTTCGAATTTTGGCCGCACTGGCACTCATACGGCCACTTAAAAAAAAAAACAACTGCAGAATTTCTATCTCTATTGTTTTTTGTCGAGTCTTACCAATTGTTGGTGGAAAATCTGTTGCCAACTACAGAAATATTTCAAAATTTGCGTTGGTAAACAGCGCCACTGTGGCAAAAATTAGCATATTATCAAAAGAGATGTTTATTAAATGATCAGGCCTGTAATACAACTCAGTAATGCAAAATCTAGCAGGTTTTGGAATTTTCAAAAAGAACTTCAATTGTTCTTTAATTCCCCATGTCACTTGTTTATTTTTATACTACTTACCAATTTGTTATTTCGCTGAAATTTTTTATTTTTTCATTAAAATTATAAATTATTGCAAAGAAAACATAAATTACCACAAAAGAACAATTAATTAAAGAATTTCGTTAACTACCAACCTAGAAAAATTAATTACCCCAGATATTTCCATACTCAAATTAGTGAAGAAATATCCGTTTCTTCTACTTTTATATCAAAATAAGTCAATTTCCAACGGAAAATAGGAAGAATTGTATAAAACTTACCAAATTTTACAACTAACTATTCGTAATTCATCCAATTTTTTAGGTTATGTAGACCTGTCAATGGAGTAACCAATAGGAAGTCACCATTTAACGCGCCAAATTCAAATCATTTCTAGTTTAAAAATCGAATATAGTTTAAAAATAGAACATAGTTGATTTCAATCTAGGACTAGATTATAGTAAAACGAGCTTTCGATTATTTATTGCAAGAAAAACCAAAATTATTGTGTAATTATGATAGTTTATAGAAGACTCTAATAAATGTCTGTCTAATTTTGCAAAATCTCTTTCTTCTTATCGACGAATTTATCGTAAACGAGCCGTGCAACGGCACAATCTTCAACCGCCATCCCTACAAAACATTAAATTTCAACTGCCTTTACTAAGAAATAGAATAAAAGAGAACTACCTAAACTGTCGAAAATTGTGATTCTTTCAAGCGGCGGCTGACTGACTTCCCCACTGATAACTGCGCCAATCTCGCCTTTGAATTCAACACCCATCAATTCCAGCGGTTCCAGTTCACGTCTAGCACCATCCCGATGATCGATGAACACGTCGGCGTTCAAATAAATTCCAGACGACAGCTCGGCTGGTACTTTGGCGCTTACACCAACAACTGCACGAAGGGAACAACTTTAATTGACGATTTGATTCAATTAATCAACCATTGCGCAAGTTACAGCGCATCTATTTTAATATAGAAGCGATAAAGTCTTGCCACGTGTACATTTGGTGCCAAAAAAGGCACGGCGCAAGCTACAGCGCAGCTACTTCAATACAAAAATGATAAAGTCTTGCCACGTGTCTATTCTGTCACGTGTCATGTAAATATCCTCAACAATTAATCACGCTCGACTAATTCCGTGGTGTTACTAATGAAAAGAACAGATCAAAAGACTAGACGATCATCATTTATCTTAATCAGTTGCTCGTTATTTTTCCCCTTGCTGTTTGTCTTTTTTACACGTTGGACCCCATTTAGAACGAGCCGACAATTTTTCATACCGTTTTAACACTAATCCACAACCACTCCTACACCAAGCACCTTGTCGAACAACTTGAATTGTAATAAAAAGTTTTAAAAAGAGACTCGAATAAATTACAACGTGTAATACAGTCTTTATTTTGGTGTGTTGTTAAATTTATACTATAGTTTTGTATGAGACTTGAACGAATAATCTTGACGTGCAATACGAGGTTTTTACCCTGTTGTATTGATTTATATTCAAGTCGGTGGAGTGTTTACGTGTACAAGTTCAGACTTGATTAAGGTATCAAAGACGATCATATCTTATAGATAATCTACTAATTGGTTGATTAATTGATTGATTCTAGGAAGTTTATAGCCTAACAAAACAAGTCGAAACCTATTATTATAGTTGGTAATTTGATAAATTTAACGTTGAAATTGACTCGAATTGTGTTAGTTTTACAAATTTGTAGCGGTATCTAGTAAATAAAACGAGTACTGCGCAAGTTATAGCGCAACTTTTATAATAGCGGATAGAGCGTATTTTTGAACAGTTACAGAATACGATTAGTTATTGAATGAATTCAAATCGACTCGATTTTACGATTGTTAGACTATTGAGAAGCCTGTAACCTAAGAAAACAAGTAAACTATCGATTAGAGACTATTTTTCAATAGTTACAGCATACGATTAACGTTGACTCGGTTTTACGATTATTAAACTAACTAGTCTAACAAAATAAGTCAATATAATATATAATTTGTAATTTGATAAACTGTCATGAAATTAAGTTCCATAAATTGCAATTTACGGCGAAGTATAATAACAGAGACTATTTTTAACAAGTTAGAGAATACCATCGTTTATTAAATCAATTAATGTCGTTTCGATTTTACGGTTAACTACTAATCTAACAAAACAAGTCTGTATATGAAAGTTATTACAGTTTATAACTCGTTCAATTATTATTGAAATCGGATCGAATTCTGTAACTTTTACAAATTGTTGAAGGTATCTTGGGGCAAATAAAACCAACGTAGATTACAGCGCGATTGTAATAATAGTGGTTAGAGGCTATTTTTCAACAGTTACAGACTATTATCACTTGAATTAATTAATATCGGCTCAGTTTCACGATTGTTAAATTGTAGAGTTGATTGAATTCAAATTGATGGATTGCCTGTCAATTATTTCCAATATTAGGTAGATAATGAAGTAAAATTTAACGATCGGTATTCAGTTGAATTTGTTTAAATTCTCGAATTTTGTAAGCTTCACGCAAACGGCAACTAGACGCAAATAAAACAAATACAGCGCAACTAATAATAGTGGATAGAGAGTATTTTCTACGAGTTATAGAATATGATCACTTGTTATTTGTTATTATCGACTCGAATTTATGGTTGTTCAACGATTGTTCGAATTCGAATAGACGGATTTTACGTCAATTATTTCCAAGATTAGCAGCGTTAAATTCGATAATCGATATTCGATATTTAACTGAGTTTTTTGGGTTCTTGAATTCTGTAAGTTTCACTAATAGATGATTGTAAATAGAGACAAAGAACGCGAACGCTACGCAAGTTACTGCGTAACTGTTGTCTGCAATAGTGGATAGGGCTAGTTTTAACGAGTTACAGAATACGATTTTACAAGTTTATGAAACTTATTTAGCTTGAAACTCGATAAAATTTAAACAAATAGGTGGAACGAATAACTGCGCAACTTACAGCGCAAATGTTATAATAGTAGATAGAGACTATTTTGAAATAGTTACAGAATACGATCATTTATTGAATTAAATTATATCGACTCGGATTTATGGTTGTTAGGCTGTTGAGTTGCTTGTAATCAAATGTACGTCATTTATTTCCAATAATAAATGAATTATTAAGATGTTCGATGGTAAAATTGAATTGATTTTGGGTAAATTCTCGAATTCTGTAAGTTTCACACAATTGTAATTGTAAATAGATATAAATAAAAAGAACGGCGCTCAAATTACAGTGTAACTGTTGGCGGCAATATTGGATAGAGGCTAGTTTTAACACATTACAGAATACGATCATTTATTGAATGAATTAATTAATATAGTCACGATTTTACAAGTCTACGAAACTTATTATAGTTTGTAACTCGATAAAATTGGCTCAAAGTCTATAAGTTTCATGGTGCTTGTACTTTGAAACGAATAAGAGGAATACTGCGCAAGTTACAGCGCAACTTTTATAATAATAGATAGAGACTATTTTTAAACAGTTACAAAATACGATCATTTATTAAATGAAATTATATCGACTCGGATTTACGGTTGTTAGGCTGTTGAGTTGCTTGTAATTAAATAGACGGATTGCACGTCAATTGTTTCCAATATTAACTGAACTATTAAGATATTCGATGCTAAAATTGAACTAAATTTGTGTAAATTCGCAAATTCTGTAAGTCTCAGGAATTGGTGGTAAATAGAGACAAATAAAATGAGTATTGCGCAACTTACAGCGCATTTGTTGTGACAGCGGCAGAGACTATTATTGAAAAGTTAGAGAATACGGTCATTTATTGAGCTATTATCGACTCAGCTTTTCGATTGTTAAACTGTTGAGTTGCTAGTTTTCAAATAGACAGACTGTAGTAATTAAATTACTAAAATATTCGATCCTAAATTGATATTTACCTGAATTTGTATAAATTTAACCGAGTTTAGATTGACTTTTTGTTATCTTATCATGACCCCAATACGTTAGTTTGCCCGGAGATTCTTTATATTTTATTAGCGCTCCGTTTACAAATCTCCTATTATAATTTTATTCAACATACAACGTAATTTATTCGATGAAATCAAATAAAACCTCGACAAATTGTAGCTTAATTAAATCGAATTAATTACCGTTAATATGTACGCCAATTTTGAGCCAATCCAATTCAACAATGGGCTCTGTAGCGAATGTTGCGGTAATTATAACATCCGCCTCTCGAACACAATCTCGACTGGTTTGCGGTGCGGAAAAAATGTTCGTTTTGTACTTTCGATTGAGTTCATCGGCTAGAATTTGGGCCGGTTCGAGTCGGTAGTTCCAAATGCGAATCTAGAAAATCCACGAAATCAACACAAAAATCCCCAACCGATTCACCTTTATCGATACTTGGTCAAAATTAAAAACGTTATGGAAGGCTTCTGCGTGGATCCTGCCCTGTTCACCGCTGCCCAAAATCGCGAGAACGCGTAAATTTTTACCACTTTTCAAAGAATCCGTCGCGACAACCGACGCCGCAGCAGTCCTCCACTTCGTTATCTCTCTACCATCCATCAACTAACAATTAACGTAATTATAAAATCCGAATAATTCGTGTTAATCTTACCGCTTTTAACTGGCCATTCGTCTCGTCAAACAGCAAGATTGTGGCGTTAATTCGTGCTAATTGTGGCTTCAAATTGGCGTTATTCGGAAACGATGTGACCAATTTGCATGCTAAAGCGCCGTATTTCTCATCGTTGAGACAGCCGGGCATTGATAATAGTTTCGAATTCGGGCTGTTTGGGGTATTATCGGTGATTGTACGCGGGTTTTGTATTGCACGGTTTTGTGTAACACTCAATAGGGCTGTTTTGGTGGCGTCGATGACGTCGTTCCAGTTCAACAAAGTCGAGATTTCTTCGTCTTTTATGTAGAGAAAATCTGCCATTTTGTTGTTAATCAATTAACTTGTTAATTGAGGAAATAACTATTTTTTTAAGATCGTGTTGTAAATAGGCGTGAAGCTAGCTTTAGACATTAACAATATTAGAAAAATAAAAATGTAATTCTAATACATTACCAATATTGAAGACTGCAAAAATAACCGCTTCTATTCAATAACTGTAAATTTAAATAAATTGTTTTAAAATTCAATAATATTAGAGCTACATTTAACGAATTTAACCATAACTGACAGCTTGTAAACAGATGGCAGCACCAACTAAATACAATGACACATATTGAACGTTGCCATATTTACACCTTTGAATAAAGAAAATATATTTGTAATAAAAATAAATATTTTAATTTTTCATTATTTTTTAGTAATCTGATAGTGTGTCTCAAAATTAACTTAAATTCGACGATTTGGGTCTAAATTATTTGAAATTAGATTAAAATTCAAGCGACATTTTAGTAGAAGATATGGCAACTTCAACTTCCAGTCTAGTTCTAATTCCTATCAATAGATGACGCGTTAGAATTTGAATTATTATTTATTATCGCCGATAATAAATAATAATATTCCTGATAATTTATAAGGAATATAATTGAAAAAATCAGTCATACTTCAAAATACCTGTTTTAGATATTTATTAATGCACTTATAATATTATTATTATTTGCTCAATTTTAGTAGAGATGGCGCCAAATTTGTCTATGACAGTTGTTGAAAAAGCGCGAATTTTCAAAAATTTAAAATTCAATTTCTATTGTTAAAACTGTTAAAAAATCACTTCAATTTAATTAAATTTGATTGTTATCTAATGATGATAAGATATTTTTTAGTGTCCCCGGTTATATTGGATTTTATTTGGATTCCAATTAATTACGGATCGCAGGTTCAAATCCTTGGACAACTATGTATATATAACTATTAATATAAATTTCTAAATATAAAATTATTGTAGGAATTCGTCCAAATAACTGCATTCGTGAGGGCAAAAAAATCATCAACCGAACAGGTAATAATATTTAGTTGTTCGTCGAGTGTTTCGAATTTTCGTTTTATGTTTTGTATGTTTGTGGAAGTGACTGAAAATAGAAGCCGTAGGCGCGCTGTTTATTTCGTTTAAAGACAATATATTTACAAAAAAAATCGACAACAAAACCCACAGATAATTATCAATCGTTATCAACAACATTATCGATCGAATTACATCATTCTAACCTTCAATACCGTCGGAATCGTCTAGAAGAATCGCCGATTGTGGCGGATTTTGAAGGTTTTCGCCCGTTTAGTTCGAATTTGTCAGCAGTGACGGAATCACGACAACTTAATTGACGGTAATTTCGACCAATTTACGTTCATATAATCGATGATCGAGCGTTTTCTTTGCTATTACAACGAATTTTTTTAGGTTAGTTTAAAGTTACAGCTGTCAAATTGGGGTGGTTTTTTTGGTAATTTCAACGAAAATGGCAACAAGCAGCGTCGAATTGTACATCTACGACCTGTCGAGGGGCCTGGCCGCCACCCTATCGCCGATGATCATCGGTAATCATTCAGAAAAATCGAGAAAAATCGATTTTTTCGCAACGAATTGAGGTTATGTTGATTTGTTTCGATTGCAGGCAAAAAAATCGACGGCGTCTGGCATACGTCTATTGTTGTGTACAATCGTGAATATTTCTTCGGTTCGCACGGTATTGAGAGTTGTAATCCGGTGAGTTGTTCAAATATTTGTGTATTTACGAAAAAATCTACGTTGTTCGATATTTGTAAATAAGACTGGGATTGATGTGGGTTGCCACCACTAAGGGGCACTTTCGGCCGCTCTAACACGCACACAAATAAATGTCGCACTATTCCGCGTTGTATATTCGAATATCTAATGCGTATCATATGGTAAACTCTAAATTTGGCATTGCTCCTATAAATATAACAACATAAAAAATCGGTAAAGTTGATTTAACTCGAACCGTGTCTCCATTTTCAGTAGAAATAACGACTTATCTACCGTAAATCGTGTGGTTTTTTCGCTAAATTTCGCGAATTCTCCCCCATTTGAATCTATTTTTATAACCGCTTCGTTTCTATAATTAATTTCAAATAATTCCCGTTACAGGCAGCTACCGCCTTAGGTGAACCTTTACAGAAGTTGCTTTTGGGCGAAACTCAAGTACCCTACACTGTTTTCATCGATTATATCAACGGCCTTAGTGAGACAACTTACGCGTAAGTTTATCGAATTTTCTGATCGTTTCATTTGCCGGATAATTGTGTTGGATTTCAGTGGATCTACGTACAATCTATTCCGGCATAATTGTAATAATTTCTCTGAGGAAATCGCCCAGTTTCTGTGCGGTACTAGTATACCGAAATATATTCTCGATTTGCCGAATGAAGTGATCAATTCGGCATTAGGACAGGCATTGCCATTATTAATAGCACAATTGGAGAAGAGTGCACGGCCGATAGCTGAGGAACGGCGACATTCTAGGGAACCAAGTCCCGATTTGGAACAATTAAACACGCAAATAGAAGAGGCCAGGTCAGAGAATAATAGTAATTATAATAACGATACTAATAAATAGTGTTGAATATTCAAACTAACATATACTTTATTGGTTTTTATTATAAATTAGCTTTAATTTTTATTGCTAGATTTATAATATGATCGCATAGTGGTAGAATGAAAGTTAGATGATAGTTACAAGCCCTCCTAAAAATCCCAATTACGCTTATTTTAAAGTATTTGAAATCTCTTCCGGTATTTATTGTAAAAAATCGTGATAATAAATCTAATCGTAATTCCAATCTCTGTTATTTATATTATTTTAATAATAATTTTAATTACGTAGGGGGTTGATTTTATTGGGATATCATGTATAAATCTATACAGTGACATAAAATAGTAGGCGATGGAATTTGGTGATTTTTCGTTTTTATCTGGTGACATTGTAGATCAAAATTAAGGTTGATTCACACTTGTCTACAATTGTTAGGGCGCTAAAATTCGTTTAAAATTTCGTTATTTATAGAGAGGGGTGGAATTATTGGGACGTCATGTCTGGCTCTACACAGTGAGACAAAATAGTGGGCGGTGGAATTTAGTGATTTTAAGTTAATAGTTGATTGTCAAGTAGAAATTAAGGCCCATTTACACTAGTCTAGATTTATTAATTTTCGAAAATTCGTTTAGAATTCTGTTATTTGTATTATTTTATTTATGTAGAAGGGTAGATTTTATTGGGATATCATGTGTAAATGTACACAGTAAGGTAAAATAGTAGGCCATGGAATTAGGGATTTTCAGCCACCATCTAGTGACTTTGTAGACTGACATCAAAATTAAGGCTGACTCACACTAGTCTACATTTATATATTATAGAGGGGTAGCATTATTGGGACATCATGTATGAATATACACAGTGAAGTAAAATAGTAGGCGATGGAATTAGGGATTTTTAGTCTTCAGTGACTTTATAGACTGACATATGAAAATTAAGGCTGATTCACACTAGTCTACATTTGCTAATCTCTATACACGGACCAAATTGAGTTCTTTATTTGACAGAAAAGTTACTAGATGCATTTATAGTGGCGCGAAATTTTAAAGTACCTATATCGATATATATTTAAGATAATCAATCAAAAATAAACAATCAAAATAATCGAATTTAACTTACCGATTGCATATAAGAATTGAGGTTACAATTTAAAATTTTTCTATTGTTTACATCACATGACCACGTGACGTCACTAAAATATGGCATCCCAATCTGACGTTTATATAATTCCCTGATAATTGACAGAAAGTATTAGGGAGTTTTGTTTTGTTAGGTTCGTGTCAAGATTCAATTAGGTCCGTGTATCGAGTTTAATTGTTCTACAATTTCTTTAAAATATGTATTTATATATTATAGAGGGGTAGAATTATCGGGACATCATGTATGAATATACACAGTGAAGTAAAATAGTAGGCGATGGAATTAGGGATTTTTAGTCTTCATCTAGTGATTTTATAGACTGTCATATTAAAATTAAGGCCCATTCAGATTAGTCGACAATTGTCAATTCTCCAATATTTGTTTCAAATTCGGTCATTTATATTATGGAGGGGTAGCTTTATTGGGATAAAGTGTAAATATAGTGATTTTTACTTTTCATTTAGTGATATTGTACCTTTAAGTAAAAATTAATGTTGATTCACTCTAGTCTTTATTGGGACATCATGTATAAATCTATACAGGACGAAAAATAGTAGGCGCTGGAATTTCCCGATTTCTTTAATTTTCATCTAGTGACATTGTACAATCACAAAATTAAGTCTAATTCACACTAGTCGGCGTTTATTAATCCTTCAAAAACCGTTTAAAACCTGAATTTCTCACTTAATATCCAATTGAAAATGCCATTTGGTAATTTTAGCGCTTATTTGGTAACACTAAAAATCCCCAAAGGCACTTGGTTTAATTAAATTCAATTAACTCAAATATGACGTCATTAGATTTATCGATTCTAGCGCCATCTTACGTATAAGTATCGAAAATAATGACAAATTGATAACTTGCCATCTATCGGCGATTATTTTAACCAGTGGCGTCACGTCAAATGCCTTATTCGAGACAAAATTAATTAATGTAAATCAAATCAAATTATCATGGAAAAAAAAACGAATAGGCGTTGAATATTTGGGGATTTTATATTTCAACACCTGCCAACATTTTAAGGATCATCTCCAAAATTAAACATCATTATTTTCATCATTTGTTCATGATTTAGCACAATTCTTTTTTTATTCTTTAATATTATGAAATCATCATTCGATTAATCTAGTAGGCGTTGAAAATTAGTGATTTTTTGTTCTATGACGTAAAATAATTGGAATGAAATTAAGGTTGATTCACACTTACAAGGCCGCGTTTATTAAATTATCAATTTTTTGTTAGTTTTTTTTTTGTAATATTGAAGCCAATAAAATTTCGCTTAATCATCTCGGTGTTAAAAATAAATTCCCCTAATAATATTTCCAGATATAGATCATTTCTATTGGAACAACGCCGGAAAACATTAAAAGATAAATTAGTGAAGAAAGAAAAGAAGAAGGAGAAGAAAAAGAAGAAATTGTTGAAGCAAGGTGGTCCAGTACCTGTCGAATTAGAGGTAATAATCTCCTAATCCCATCTTTAAAAAAAATAATCAACAGAAATTCCACAGGACGTCCCAATGGCGGAAGCTGAAATCAACGGTGCTAGTGCTGCGACGGCTGAAGAAAGTCGCGTTACAAGCGATCCAACTTACGATATTGAAGAAGAAGAACGGCGCGAAGATGAGGAGAAGAAGAAGGCACGCGAACCGCCGATCGTCTACAAAGATCTACTAGATGTACAATTTTTTGAGGGTAAAAATAGCAAAAATAGGTTAGTAATTTTGATATTTTAGGCTAAAACCGAATTCGACGCCCTTTTGGGGCTAGTTGACGGTAAATTGTCGCCGGAAGAACAGAAATTTATGGAGGAATTGCAAGTTTACATGATCGGCAATGAGGGCAGTTGGGCTTTGAGTGACGGTTTCCTCAATTTCATCGGTAATTATTTTATGGTTTTTAAGGTTAATTTTAATGATTTACAAATTTAGGCCGTCTATTGCACGATAAATCGTTGCCAGTCGATGTACGCGTACGTACGATGAATATTTTATCGATTGCCGCATTGAAAGATGATGTTATATTAGTATTGCATCAGGATCGTAAAGATCATATTTTAATGAATTATGCATTTGAAATTGATCGACATAGTCCACAAGAACAGTTAGCTATTGCATTATTCGTAAGTTGATTCAAATGACAAATAGGCTATGATTTGGATCACGTATGAACCGGCCATAAACTTGAACAAATCATAACCTATTTTAGGTGACATTTCTAGATTGACGCATGCGCAGATCAATTTAGGAAATGTCATTACAGTGGCGGCTCGTCAATTGAAATCTATCGATACAATTTTTCTATAGATAGCGAATATGTTTGAGAATCTCAGCTCATCGGAATGGTTGATGTATATTTCTGAATGGAATTATAATAACCAACAAACGAGTAATATTCGTGTCACAACAAAAGTTGCCGTCCATTCATTATTATCGGATATTGACGATTTACAAGACCGTGGAGCTGCAATTATACACAATTTAGCCTGCAAGGAGGTAAAAACTGTGGTCTGTATCTCTATATTGAGGTTATCCAAACATCCATTAATTGTATCCATTCGATATTTATTCGATCATGCTGCTTTTTAAAATCCGTCCTATAGTTATACATAGCGTACAGTGAAACCTTTCTAAAGCGACTAAAACGAGAGGTTTTACTCTATATTAGTCGTAATCATAGGATGGGTTGCTCTACGCCATGTTAAATTTGCAATTAGTTGATATTTTGTCAATTTAAATGTTTGCGCCATTTATAACCTTCAAATTTGACGCCATTTTCAAGTATACGTATTGTTGAACAAATTTGACAGAAAATTTAGGGATTTTTCTCAAACTAATGGGTTAAATATTTGACATAGCTCGGAGCAAACCATCTATAATCAGGGTTTCTCAACGACTATAAATTAATGTTTTTTTAGAAAAAGTTTGAGAAATACTGATCGGTTAAAATCCCATGATGCAACAAAACAATACGTTGTCAAAGCTTTAAAATTGGCCCAAATATTTGTCACAGCTTGGAGCAACCCACCCATATCAGTGTTTGTCATTTCAATTAGTTTTTTTTTTTTTTTTTTGGAAAAAAGTTTGAGAAACACTGACGCGATTACTGTGTCCCTTCTAAACTGCAACCCACCGATAATCAGTATTTGATATAGCCAGGAGCAACCCACTCATAATCAGTGTTTCTTAACACTAATTGCTAGCTTGTGGAAAGTTTGAGAGGCCCTGTTTCATGAGTGTGTGTCCCTTTTAGGTGCTATTTGTTGAACAATTTGATTTTGCAAATTTCGGGATACTCTGTTAGGCTGTGATTTGTGTATTTTCCAGAAAATGTTCAAAAATATTCGGCTACGTCAACTTTTACCAAAAGGCAGCTTATCAAAGGTTAGCTAATAATTGGCGATCATCAATTTCATTACCATAAAAATCATCAATAATCTCTTTAACAATCATTGAATAATATCGATGTTTACTATAAAAATAACCTAAAAATTGTAACAATTGATGTAAATGTTGAATGAGGTTATTTTTGTAGGTATTCGACGATGTAGCGGTCGAATTAACAATGGCCCTGTTGCAATATTTCAACCAGAATCCGAGCGAAGAACAATTGTATCGGTGTATGAAAGCTTTAGCGAGATTCGTACAGATATCGTCGCAGGAAGTACCACAACTGATACAAATGATAGGGCCGGATCCGAGGAATTTTAAAGGAACCAGCGAGCGGGTTGATACATTTATCGAACAAATTGCAGCAAAATTACGTTGATTATCCAATTAATAATTTATTCGATTAGAATTTAACTTGTTTTATTTGTTAATATTTATCGTCTATGCTGTTATTGTTGTTAAGTAAGGTTAGAATTCTGTTTTACTAATGGTTTGCTCTTTTTTTACTTGAAATCTGTTGAGGTTAGAAAAATTTGCATTAAATTGTACATGTAGTGTAACTGTAGTTTTTTCCTGGTGTAATTATAATCAAGTTGCACTTGATTGATTTTATTACAAATAATTGAATCGAAGAGATTGCGATGTTTTATTGGTTTCCCGGAAATGGGTTTCTCATGATTGGGACATCCGCTATAATTTCCATTCAAGTCATCCTCAATAAATTGCCTTGAAAAACCAAATATTTTACATAAAATTATGAATAATTATCGAGACTTTCATTTAGATTAAATATTTAAATACAGGAGGTCCGGCTTAATTTTTCTGTTAGTTAAAAAAATGAAAAATGATATTTTCCAGTAATTCTATCAATTAATTTCCTTTTAATATCAACATCCATCAATTATTCGTTGAAAACTACGATTTATTGCTTTTTAAAATAATTTTCTTACTCTTAAATTCTAACAAGAAACTATCCCAAGTGTCCCAACATTGACTAGTCAAGGAGATTGAGGGACACCTAGGATTTATTGCTTTTTCAAAACTACCCTAAATATCCCGACACGGTTTTTTTGTAAAACTGATTTGTCAAGAGGACTGAGGGACACTTGGGGCGATTTATTCCCCAATACTTGCGACTGTACCTATGAGTTATTATTGTTTATAAATAATTTTCGTTGATAATACTGTTACCTTGTAGCCAGAAATTATCCCAAGTGTCCCCACACGGTTTCTCTCTTGTAACATGGGCTGATCGAGAAGACGGAAGGACACTTGGGATGATCTGTTTTTCCTTTGATTTGCTGATTTTATAAAGAATTTCCCATGAGAATGTTGCGATATTTTAACAACAAATAATCCCAAATGTCCCAACACGGTTTCTCTTTTGTGACATTGATTTGTTAGAAACTCTGAGGGACACTTGGGGCGTTCTTGGCGTTCTTCACTGTTTTCCCTTGTGAAAATGTGGTGTTATATTTAGATTTTCGATGGTATCAAATTTCTCTAGACAGAAGACTATAAGTTATGGTTAATCTTTTGAGAACTATAAAATCTATTTGAAATTTGATAAGATAGATAAGATCTGTGTTGAAAATTAGAAATTTTAGTAAATTTTCGTATTTGAAGATTTGTGGAGGCGTAGTGGATAATATTTGGAAGATGATGGGTTGGAATCATTTGAAATCAGCAGAATTTCAATTAAATATTCAGCTTTACGTTCGTTTGTAAGGTAAATGAGTTGAACATTTTTTTTTATGGACTAAGTATTCAGATTACAATCCCATTGGTGGTGGGCTAAAATTGCTGAAAATAATTCTCATAATTACAAGATCGAAACAGTGCTGTCATTAGCGCTGAAAACTGAAAATTTCTTTAGTTTTTGGAGCTGGATTTCTGTTCCAGTATGTAAATTATAATTTTTAACAAATTTCATTTCTGAATTGTCAAAAATCGAAAAAATTGCAAATGTCACTGGAACTTTGGAGCTGAAGTCTTCAGTTTTGTAATCAAAATTAGTTCTCTTGTGTTGGAATCACATTTTCGCTCTGTTTTCACACCAAAAATGCAAATTTTCTGCATAGAATCGATAACAAATGAGTTATTCCAATTCAATTTTCCAGTTAAATTCTACTTTGGTTATAAAAATCCTCAAATTTTTGACAAAAATGTCCAAAATAATATAAAAAAGGTAAGGCTTATCGCACAAATTTGGAAATGTTGCTATAAAGACACCGAATTGTTTTAAAATTTTGCATTAGAGTCAAGCAAAAGTGCTATTTTTTTCAAAATTTGATTGTGACCTAGTCAGTCTTGAAAAGAAAGCAAAGTTCCTCATTAAAGTCTTGAAATTTTGGGCTAATTGTGTGTTTTTTTTGAAATTTTGCCAAAAGTACATTTTTAAAATCTTGACTGTAATCACATAAAATGGTGAAATATTTTCAAAATCGAGCAAAACTACTCAAAATGTTGCAATTTTGTAGTATAAGTGCTAAATTTTTCAAAAAGTCCGTCCAAAATTGGGAAAAATTTATCGAAATATTGCAATTTTGTGGTAAGAGTGCTATCTTCTTTTAATTTTGAATATGACCATCTCGAGCGCTAAATAAAATAAAATGTTTCTCAAAAATCTTGTAATTTTGCCGTGAAGGTGCAACATTTTTCAAAAATTCATATTCGAATCAAATAAATCAAAACTTTTCAATATAAATCGAAATTCCTCATTTAAGGAATTTTGCATATTTTGTTTAAAATTTTGATTACAACTCCATTTCAAAATTGACCCAAAGTACCTAACCAAAATATTCCAATTTTGAACTTACAGTGCAATTTTTTGAATTTTTTTTGACCAAAGCCATCTAGAATGCAATATTTTGGAAATAAGATAAAATTTCTAAAAAAATCTTCAAATTTCGGACTAAATGTGCTAACTTTTGTTATCAGTTGAAATTTCTCATAGAAGTTTCGAAATTGTAAAACAAGGGCGTTATTTACTCAAATTTTGATTATAACTATCTAGAGTGCTAAAATAAATATTCTCAAAATAAAACAAAATTCTTGAAATTTTGGACTTAAAGTGCTATTCAAATAAGTTAATTCTCAAAATAGAGCCAGATCCATCGCATAAAAACTTGAAATTATAGAACACGAATTTTCCAAAATTTTGATTTTGAGTAACGGAATATCTTTCAAATGGAGCCAACTGAAATAGCAAATGGACAGGATTTTTTGAGTGAAGAGGCCGTTGTACAACCAAATATTTGCCCGAGCCTGACCCATACACTCCCGACTTCTTCGGGCCAAAATTCACCTCGAAAGCTCCCAAAATAGTCCCCTTACCATCTTCAAATTTTCTCCAAATAACCTTCTATTTGCGCACTGCACAAGTCCTAGAATAGTCAATTTTCGGGCGAACTGTCATGCATGTTTGGGATTTCCAAGGGCATTGCAGTCAACTAACAGGCAAATGCCGCTAAGAAACCCCAAAATTGCATCAACTGGACTGTTTCCTTCGTCAGAAAATCTCATCATTTTGGGCCAATGTAGTTTTAATTGTTGTCTGGATTGCAATGACTTGGGACTTAACAGGCCAGTAGCTTCAAAAAAACAAATCAACTGAACCTATAAGGCCCAAACCGTCACATTCCACCAAATCCACGCAAAATCCCACCGAAGCCGAATGTGTAACAAGTAAAAAACCAAACAAAAAAACAAATAACAAGACGGATTTGTAAACGTTTTTTGTTTTGTTGGCAATTCAGCTTGCGTTCATTTGAGTTTGTTAGTTGCAATTTACGGTGTTAACAGGAATTCTTGTACGTATTTGAAATAAAAATCACATACAACCATTAAAGTTGGTGTTACTGATGATGTACGCAATATTGTCGACAAGTTGCCAACGTGTTCCCAACACATGTTTGGAAAAGTATTCCAATCGTTCGCCGTTAAAACAGCCAACATGAAAATCACAATTTTGCATTAGGAGCGCATTAATTATCTTCATTCAACAAGCACCAACGAATTCCAATTGGACTCGGATCCGGCACCATAAGTGCATCGATTAGAGGATCGTGTCGGCGATCTTGTGAAATCTTGATCGATGTCCGTGCGTTTTGTGATCCACAATATTTATTCAATGTTGTTGTTGTTGTTGTATTGGCTCGTCTAATTTTACATGTGCATAAATTTGAAGATGCTGATTTTGAAACGATTCCGGCCGCCTCTGTACGCTCTCTTGCTTATTCTCGATTCGAAATACCATCCAATATGCATATACATAATGTATAAGCGGTGGACGAACAACTTAATATATCGGGAAGAGAAACAGGACCTATCTGTTCGAAGAAAGAAGAATTGTCAACGTATCAAACAACATTCTATTTATAGTCTTGGATAGAAAACGTTACGTATTCACGTGAAATATTCACTGGAAATGTTGAGAAATTATTTGATAAACTGTAATAAAATATCAACAACACAAGACATCCGAACGTATAATTTTAGAAAATTGAGAAAACGTCCAAAGATACTTAAATTTAACGAGTATTGTTCGATTAATGTAATTATGATTGCTTTTCGCAGTTTAATCCTTGAGTTTAACGATCTGTTATATTACCACCGTTAAGATTTATTGTTTGAAGACGATTAAGCCACGTAATTCTGGTTAATTTCCAACGAAATTAACTCAATTTAGCGCTCGGTGTTAATCGATGAAAATAAAACTGATAATATCCATGGAGGATAATCTCAAGATCTAGTTTCTAGGCCTTGATAGATTACAGAAAAACAAGTTTAATTATAACTGGAGTATTGATGGGTCAATTTAGACGGCTAAACTTCAACTAGACAACAATTTAGAATACTGGAAGATTTAAAAAACGAGACAACTTTTCGCCATAATCTTCAAATTTTAGACTAAAAGTGCTAAATTTTTTTAAAACAATTGTAGTGCTACCTCCTCCTTAATTTTGAATATGACTATCTAGAGCGCTAGAATATTTCCTAAATCTAACAAAAATCTTCAAAATTTTGGAGTGAAGGTGCTAAATTTTTCAAAAATTTATAATTCGATCAATGAACCTCGAGATACAAGTGAGATTCCGATCCAGTTTCTAAATCTTGATAGATTACAGAAAAACAAGTTTAATTATAACTGGAATATTATTGATGGGTCAATTTAGACGGCTTCAACTAGACAACTCGACAATCTCAGTGTTTGAAGAGGGTATTTTAAGTGCAATTTTTCTTTTGAAGATTGAATAGATTTTGACAAATTTTACTAATACTGAGACCGATTTGTATTGATTTTGTGAGTAGGAAGTCAATAATTAGCTCCTTCTAGACAAGGCTATCACTAGTGCCCAAGTAAGTCGGGTAATGTCTAAGAATAGCACTTCAGAGGGCTGGTAAAATAATGGCACTCGATTATTGTTTATCATCATTTAATAGTTAAATGTTGCCCAATAATTTACAAATTTTTAATCGACTTTTGAGGTAGTCTGGGTCAAAGAAAATAGAACACAGTTGAAATTTTAAAAGTGCTAAATTACTTTGAAATTTTGCATTAGAATCAAGTAGTGGAAAGTTTTTGGAATAACGCAAAAGTGCTACTTTTTTCAAATTTTGATTATGACAGTCTAGAGTGATGCAATATTTCTAAAAATAAAGCAGATTCCCATTAAATTCTTGAAATTTTGGGCTATTTGTGTAATTTTTCTAAATTTCATCTAAAGTAGATTGTTAAATTTTGACTGTAACCACCAAAATCGAGCCAAGCTACTCAAAAATAGCAATTTTTTTACTAGACGTGCTAATTTTTAAAAAGTTTTGATTATACCATTTAGAATACTGTAATATTTGTCAAACGAAACAGGACTTTCCGCCTGAATCTTCAAAGTTTAGACTAAAAGTGCTAAATTTTCTAAAAACAATATTGTAATTTTGTACTAACAGTGCTATCTTCTCCTTAATTTTGAATGACGATCTAGAGCGCTAGAATATTTCTTAAATCAAACAAAATTATCCACAAAAATGTTCAAAATTTTGGAGTGAAGATGCTAAATTTTTCAAAAATTTATAATTCGATCAATGAACCTCAAGATACAAGTGAGATTCCGATCCAGTTTCTAAATCTTGATAGATTACAGAAAAATAAGTTTAATTATAACTGGGATATTATTGATGGGTCAATTTAGACGGCTAAACTTCAATTAGACAACTCGAGAATCTCACAGCTTGAAGAGGATATTTGAAGTGCAATTTTTCATTTGAATATTGAATAGATTTTGACAAATTTTGCCAATAGCGAGACCAATTCGCAATGATTTTGAAAGTAGACAGTCAAACATGAGCCTTGCAGACGCTAGTACCCAAGTAAGTCGAACAGTGCCTAAGCATAGCACTTCAGAGAGTTAATGAAGTAATGGCATTCAATTATTATTTATAATCATTCGAAAAATGTTGCCCAACAATTAAGTTGTGCAAAGTAGGTCAATTTACAAATTTTTCATCGATTTGTGAGATAGTCCCAATCTAAGAAAATAGAACAGTTGAAATTTTAAAAGTGCTAAGTTGTTTTAACTAAGTCTAGTAAAGTTAAATTTTCCAAGAAAATCCATCCAAATTTAAGCAAAACGTATCAAAATTTGGTACTAAGAGTGCTATGTTCTTTTTAATTTTGAATATCATCATCTAGAGTGCTGCAATATTTCTAAAAATAAAGCAAAAATCTTAAAATTTTGGGTTAATTGTGCAATTTTTCTAAACTTCGCCCAAAGTGGGTTTTCTACACACATAAAGTAGTAGAATATTTTCAAAATCGAGCAAAACTACTAAAAATATAGCAATTTTGTACTAACAGTGTTACGTTTTAAAAATTTTTGATTATAACCATTTAAGACGCTGGAATATTTACAAAAAGAAACAGAATTTTCCACTATAAATTTCAAATTTTAGACCGAAAGTGCTAAATTTTCCAAAAATATCCATCCAAAATTGAGCAAAACTTACCAAAATAATGCAATTTGCTACTAACAGCGCTATCTTCTTTTTAATTTTGAATATGACCATTTAGAGCGCTAAATAAAACAAAAATTTTCTCAAAAATTTTCTAATTTTCAAGCGAAGGTGCTAAGTTTTTCAAAAATTCATATTCAAATCAAATAAATCAAAACTTATCGACCCAAGTCGAAATCTCTCAAATAAAAATTTTGAAATTCTAAAGCTACAGAGCTATTTTTTCAGAATTTTGATTATAATCATCCAAAAATATTGTCAAAATTGAGTAAAATGAACTTACACAAGATAACAAAAAGTTTGTCTTACGGCGACTCATATTTGTACAACGCCCTTGCTTGAAAGATTATGATAGGGTGCCAATTTCTCAAATTTTATCGCAGATTCTCAAAAATTCCAAAAAATACAGTTCTCCTGCAAATTACCTTCGATTTCTTGTAGAAATTTAGGGTATTACTTTGTTTTGATGCCTCAATCAATCAAAATTTGAGGAATTAAGAAAGTTGCATGATTCATCGATTATTACTTCCTCGAACATCTTTCAGTTTTCCTTAATGGAAACCTCATGTGTGCCATTCAACAATTTTCTAAACATGGTAGCCTACCCGACGATAATTCCCGATAATTACCACAATCATTACAGCTCGTTAAATTGTCTCTTTAATTAACAAAAAAGTGTGAATAGAACAGAATGTTAATTTAATAAATCCCCAGTGGACAACAATGCGAGAAGACGTTCAATTTAAGCCAATTTTTTTCCAACCGATTGCAAAGTTGTTACAAACAACCTGTCTCTAATAAGAGTCCGACGATTTATCTTGCCGATAACCGATCTAAGAACCGTTCCTTTTCTGTTTTTGGAAGCTTAAACAATCGTTATAATCGACGAATATGACAAGACGAACAGTGGAAATTAGATGGGAGAGAGTCGAAGAAAAAGAGGAAGCTCAACACGGGCAATAAATCAAATAAATTAAAGGTTAAATATCCGTACGGCTTAAATTGTCCATTTACAACCGAACATATTATAATATAATCACAAGTTTCGAAATAAAGAACCACAAAAAAAAAAATGAAATAACACACACACGATTCTCACTGCCAACGATAGATGGATAATAAATTACTGGGGAATATGACGTGCGATTTGTCATAGCTGACATTCGGTCATTTGTCTCAAACATTAATCGTTTCTTTCTGTTTTTGTACACGATCCCATTGGAAAAGTAGCCCAATTCATTCATTTTTTACGCTTCAAAAGAAACTAATCGTAATTTAAACGAATCGAAATCCAAATTGCGCGCCCTTCAAAAAATAGGTTGCCATTTCTACAATTTCTAACCTCCAAATTCCAAATTTGACTAATGTCAAGTTAATTGCGGTTCGTCAATTAGTTTTTCTATTTTAGGCTGAAATAATTTGTTTAGAATTGTAATAAGAATAAAAATAGTCGGAGTTAGAATTTTGGGGTTAGAAATTTGAACAAACAATTTTTAAGGGCGCGCAATTTAAAATTTGAGTTCGTATTGTTGTCGAATTGTTGAAAAATTGTCTATTATAGTGAATTTCGATTATTTTTAGCAACTTTTAGCTCGCTAAACCGGAAATTCACAAGCAAATCGAACATTAATTGGTGTGGATATTTGTATTCTCTACAGTTCGATTGGTGATGTGTACGTGACTTAGCTCCCAAAGGCCTTAAGTATACACACACATATTCAAATACAAACATTATAGGAATATAGAAGAGCCTTCCTGCTGATTCACGGTCTCGTCTAAACTTGTCCATCTGTCCGTTTTCGAACCGAAAAGACCGCCTCCTGACGGTTCCGTTGCGAACTGCAGCTGTACATCCTTTTATTTCGATCAATATCAAATCCATGATCCTTCACAACAATTAAAACGATGTTATCTTCAAATCTTTTCGTACAAAAGACGTGACAGTCTTCAATTCAACGGCCAAAACGTTGCAGTGTTTGTTAGTGGACGATTTTAGATCAAGAAGCATCATTTATGGACAAAGATGCGACAGGTAATTTGTTGTACGATGCATATCTGGACTTGTATGGATAAATGGTAGGTTGTTGGAAGTTTTTGAAATTTTTGCGTTTATTATAGGAAGTATGTAGTTGGTAAGAATTTCGCTTATCTCTCCAACCTTGTCTAATCTGTTATAATTCATAAATAAATTGAAGAAATTCTTCTAACTGGACTATATGTTAGAATGTATCGGTTGAAGTCAATTGATTCTTGAAATGCTCCAAGGAAATTGTAAGTTATACAAATTTTTCTTCAACTCTCTCTATATTTCTATGTATTTTTGATAGTTTCTAATACAACAAGAAATATAAAATAGACGAAGTAAAGCTTTGGTATAGTCGTAAAGTTGACTATAAAGCCAGAGGCCCCCATTGACATGACTATAGAAAGAGAACGTGCGTGGGCTGGCTTATTTTCAGTACATAAACTATGTGCAAAATAATAGACCGTAAGTATCTCAAACGTGTCTGATATACGGCATTGTATTTATACATAGATAGGATAAAGCACTAAAGAATGAAAGAGTTGAAGTTTGAATTTACAAACTACCTATACGAAATCGTACACAATCCGACAATATACGTCTGAATGTCTAAATAAGCATTGGACTGAGGGAAAACGCCTCAATTTCTCGACTTTTAAGCATTATTTGGCGAGCATGATCAGGCAAGTCTTGGGCGAAGATTTTATTGCACACCCCCCAAAAATTCCGCTCTACTTAGTCAGCCAAATTTTGGAAAAATAGCCCTCTTTGGAATTTTAAAAGTTTGTTTGAGAAATTTCGTTTTATATTGCAAAATTTTGATCTAATGGAATTTTTGAAAAATTTAGCACTTTTAGTCTAAAATGTGAAATTTTTGTGCAGAATCAGGCTCCATTTTGAAAATATTCTATTACTTTATGGAGTTATCAACAAAATTTTGAAAAATTACGCACTTAGACTAAAATTTCAAGATCCTGATAAAAAATTTCGATTTATTTTTAGAAATATTGAATCATTTTAGACTGTCATCAAAAATAGCCCCTATGTTTAGAATTTTAAAATTTTGTATGAAAAATTTCGCAGTTTTGATTCTGATTGAATTTTTGGAAAATGTAACACTTTTAGTCTTAAAATATGAAGTTTTTGGTGCAGAATGTGGCTCAATTTTTAAAATATCCTACTACTTTATGGAGTTATAAACAAAATTCTAAACAAAGTGGTTACTTTTGGCTAAATTTTGAAAAACTAAGCAGTTAGACCAAAATTTCAAGATCCTGTTAAGAAATTTCGACTTATTTTTATTATTGATTTCGACTTATTTTATTCTTGATTGTCATCAAAAATAGTATTTTAAAATTTTGTATCAGAAATTTCGCTTTATATCGTAAAGTTGTGATTCTAAAGGAATTTTTGAAAAATTTAGCACTTTTAGTCTAAAATGTGAAGTTTTTTATGCAGAATTTGGCCCCATTTTGAAAGTCTTCTATTATGTTATGGAACTAGCATCAAAATTTTAATGAAAAAGGGTACTTTCGACAAAAATTTTAAAAATTACACAGCTAGTCCAAAATTTCAAGATGTTTTATATGATAAATTCGACTTATTTTGAAAAATTTAAGACCTTTAATCTCGAATGTTGCGATTTTAGTGAAGAATTTTAGTATTTTTTTGACAATATTCCTGTGTCCTAGTTAATTGCAATCAAAATTTTGAAAAACTACACAGTAAGCCCAAAATTTATTTTTGAAAATATTGCACCATTTTAGATTGTAATAAAAAATGTTTGAATTTTTAAATATTGTATGAAAAATTTCGCTGTAGATCGCAGTTTTGATTCTAATTGAATTTTTGAAAAATTTAGCACTTTTAGTCTAGAATATTGCTATTTTAGTGAAAAATTTTGGTATTTTTTTGTAAATATTCCTGTTTTCTAGTTGGTAACAATCAAAATTGGAAAAAATAGCACTGTTGGTATAAAATAGCAATATTTTGAAAAACGTTGTTTAATTTTGAAAATCTCTCACTTCAATTTAGAGGGTTATAACCAAAATTTTGAAGACAATAGCACTTTTACCAAAATTAAACATTAATCCAAAAATTCCAAGTGTTTAACGAAAGTTCTGCTTTACTTTTATAAATGTTACAGGATCTAGATTGTTATCAAAATATGAAAAAATAGCCCTTTTGCCTAATACTGAAAAGTTATCACAACTTTCTTTGATTCCATTGCAAATTTGGAAAATAATTTAGCACTCTTAGTTCAAATTTCCAAGGTTTGTGTAATAAACTTTACTCTGTTTCTATCGGTTAAATTTTTTGGCCAAAAACTGGAATTTAGCTGGGAAACTGAATTAAAATAATTCATTTTCCATTGTTTCAACGTAGCAAATTTGCCAAAAAAAAATCACATTTTAAAATGAAAACAGAAAATTTCCAACTTTGGTCCTGTGATTCAAACTCATTAGAACTAAGTTCAGTTAAAAAGCTTAAAAATTCTAGAAAAATTAATAAACCTTTTCCATTTTTGGCAATCCAACCATGTAATTTGTTGCCGTTGAAACGTCGAAAATCTAACACCAAATAGATTTTTTATAACAAAATATTCGCTAGTAATTAATCTTTTAACTCTGATGGCCTCAAAAATCGATTAAAAATTTGCAAATTGATCGATTTAGGCCGAAGCCTAATTGTCGAGCAAAATTTTTGTCGATGATTTTGCATAAAAAATAATTGATTTTGCCACCCTCAGGCATTTACTAAGTTGCCTGAGCATAATTTCACCTCCGAAACTGCCAATTTGCAGTTAGCTTGTTTGAAATAGAATTGCAAAAGTTCCAACAATTATCAGATTTGTTCCCATCTGTAAGGCAATCGCAACAATAGCAATTTATCTAACTGTTAATTTTTTATTATTAAATACTAAAATTAATAAGAAGCTGTTAGTTTCTTGTGGTTTCTTGTATATTTTCCTTTAAATCAACTAGTAATTATAATAATTACTAACTCTGAAATTTATATATCTTTGTTTTCATTAATTATATTATTGCTAGAAGGTAATCAAGATGATTGTAGTAGTTTATTATAATTGTACCTAGTAGCTTCAACGAAATTGTTATTTTTATGCAACAACTTCTCCATTTTTCAAACACAAATTTTCATTAAAAAAAGGCATCTATGACCAGGAAAAGCGGAGTAATTAATTCGAAATTCCATATATATAAATCGATTATTTCGTTCCGTTAGCGGTGACGTTGAAACCACATAAAAATTTATTATTTATTAATAATAATAACGAAAACAATTTGTTGATATTTCAGAATTGTTGATTCACTATAAATCTATTTCTATAATAATAGTTGTATTATTTATAATTTATCAATAAATTCGTATTATAATAGACTAACATTTATATTGTTGCATTTTAATTCCAATCCATAAATAATAAATAATTTGTTTTTATCATTCTTTCATGCATTTATTTCTCTACCAGATATATTAAATAAATTAATAGAAATTCAAAATAATTGGAATGGTTTAGTTGTTTTTCATATCACAATATTAGAACCACCTACGTTTAATTCATATTGCGTTCCTATTTCGTTTCGCAGTTGGCTAGGCCTTTGGTCATATTCAGTCGTAGCTTAGTTCATATTGTACTAAATTTTATTTTGTTTAGAATAAGCGGCCGGACCAAGCTACGACGCTACTCAACCAAAATTTACACTGGCTCAAGAGTAGGGGAATAATCTCGAAATTGAGCAAAATTTATAGAACTATTGAACTAATAGTGCTACTTAAAAGAAAAAAATTGGTTTTGAGTGCTGGAATATTTTGGAAATAAAATTCTTTACTAAAATTTTCGAATTTTGAACTAAAAGTGCTAAATGTCTCAAAATTCCCGATACAATAAGTTAGAAATTCTAGAATAAGAGCTGTTTTTTTTAAATTTTGATTAACAGTCCAAAGTGCTAAAATTTTTCTAGAAATAATTCAAGGTTTGTCAATAAAATTCGGACTAACTCTCGAATCTTTCAAAATTTAGCGTGGAACCTCTAGAATGTTTTGAAAATAAAACAAAATTTTTAACCAAAAACTTCAAATTTTGAGCTAAAAGTGCCAAATTTTTCAAAAACTATATAGATAAAGCAAAATTTCCGATAAAATAATTTGAAAATTCTAGAAGAGCTGCTTTTTAAAATTTTGCCAGTGCAATTTTGAACTGACTGTAATTTTTCAAAATTTTGCTTATGACCTTTAGAATATTGCAAGCTTTTCAAAATAAAACACTAAAAAGCTTCAAATTTTGGACGAAAATTGCTATATTTTTCAAAAACTATATAGATAAAGTAAAATTTCTGGAATTTGAAAATTCCAGAATTAGAGCTATTTTTTTAAAATTTTGATTCTGACAATTTCTGAAGAAAAAACAAAATTTGCCAATGAAATTTTGAACCGACTGTAATTTCTCAAAATTTTGCTTTTGACCTCTAGAACGTTGGGAGATTTTCAAAATATTTTGCAATAAAAGTTCCAAAAAATGTAGTAAAAGCGCTAAATTTTTCAAAAACTATAAAGATAAAGTAAAATGTCTGGTATAATAATTTGAAAATTCTAGAATGAGAGCTACTTTTTAAAATTTTGATTGTGACAATCTGAAGGGCTACAATATTTTCACAAAATAAAGCGAAATTTGTCAATAAAATTTTGAACAAACTGTAATTTTTCAAAATTTTGCATATAACCTCTAGAATGTTGCGGTATTTTCAAAATAAAACAATATTTTGTAATAAAAGCTCCAAAAAATAGAGTAAAAGTGCTAAATTTTTCAAAAACTATTTAGATAAAGTAAAATTTCTGGTCTAATAATTTCGAAACTCTAGAATGAGAGCTGTTTTTCTAAATTTTGATTGTGACAATCTGAAATGCCGGAATATTTTGAAAATAAAGCAAAATTTATCAATAAAATTTTGAACAAACTAATTTTTTAAAATTTAAAATGTTGAGATATTTTCAAAATAAAATCAAATTTAGCAATAAAAGCTTCAAAAGATAGAGTAAAAATGCAAAATTTTTCAACTATATAGATAATGCGCAATTTCTGGTCTAATAATTTGAAAACTCTAGAATGAGCGCTATTTTTAAAAATTTTGATTGTGACAATTTGAAATGCTGGAATATTTTTAAAATAAAGCAAAATTTGTCAATAACATTTTGAACAAACTGTAATTTTTCAAAATTTTGCTTATAACCTTTAGAATGTTGGGATATTCTCAAAAAAAAATTGCAATAAAAACTTCAAAAAATAGAGTAAAAGTGCTAAATTTTTGAAAAACTATATAGATAAAGTAAACTTTCTATTATAATTTGAAAATTCTAGAATAAAAGACCTATTTTTTAAAATTTTGATTGTAATAATCTGAAGTGCTGCAATAATTTTGAATATAAAACAAAATTTGCCAATGAAATTTTGAACCGACTGTAATTTCTCAAAATTTTGCTTATGGCCTCTTGAATGTTCAGATATTTTCAAAATATTTTGCAATAAAACCTCCAAAAAACGGAGTAAAAGTGCCAAATTTCTCAAAAAACTATATAGAGAAAGTAAAATTTCTGGCATAATTTGAAAATTCTAGAATAAGAGCTACTTTTCAAAATTTTGGCCGTGACAATCTGAAGTTCTGCAATATTTTTGAAAATAAAGCAAAATTTGTCAATAAAATTTGAGCTAACTGTAATTTTGTAATAATTTACTTATAACCTTTAGAATATTGGAGTATTTTCAAAATAAAACCAAAATTTCAACGAAAATCTTCAAATTTTCGGCTAAAAGTGCCAAATTTCTCAAGAACTCTATAAATAATGAAAATTTTCTGGTATAATAATCTGAAAATTCTAGAATAAGTTATTTTTTAAAATTTTGATTGTGACAAATTGAAGTGCTGCAATATTTTCCAAAATAAAGCAAAATTTGTCAATAAAATTTTGAACTAACTGTAATTTTTCAAAATTTTGCATGTTGGAGTATTTTCAAAATAAAACACACGTTTCAACGAAAATCTTCAAATTTAAACCAGAAGTGCTAGATTTCTCGATGGATTTCAAAAAAATTGTAAAATTCTTCAACAATACCCTATTTTTTCAAATTTTGGCCATGGCCATTTAGAGTAAAATAAAATATCAAGCGCTAAATGACATTTTTGGATGGTATACCACAAAATGTTAGCCTCAAGGCGACAGATATCCTCACAATGTCCTTGTTTACAACCACCGTTCAGCTTCAAATTATATTCAATGACATTTGAATATGACAAAACCGGTAGCTCTACAACAACATTATGACAATATTGTTGATTATTTTTAATGTAGACTTGTTATAGATCATGTATTTGTAATACTAGTAGTAGTTATAATAGTAGTGATCTCGTTAAAGTTGGTATTATACATATAGTTTAAAAACCTCGTGCCATTTAATGTATAATTCATAGATAATATCCATCTTAATACATGTGTATCGGTGCTATGAGCAACTCAACTTGTACATAACTCGCCTCGAAATATTGTTATTGCCCTAGAAACTACACATATCCCCAGATCATCATCATCAAAATCAACAAGATCATTATAAAATCAACTGATTCTAAATATTTTCAAAATGGTAACTCTACCCACACAGTAACCAGCCTCTAAGCGAGATTATACTATAAATAACACGATTTCCTTCTCAATACAATTTCGAGCTACACCTAAAGCTGTATTGTTGGAAAAATAAGTGCTGTAAATTGACAATTTCGCGTTAATAAGTCCCAGATGACTAAACATGAATCGTGTACAATCGTGATTTATTGATTATAGTTTTCCCACGGGAGCTAGGATGCAGTTGCACGATTCAACTCTCCGTTTTATGATCTATATGTGTGTTTTTAATGTATAAATATTTTATTGTAATGTAGAAAATAGAAGAGATATCGTATGTTGTATGTATTTATAATAGAGGATTCGTACATTCCTTGTGCGTTTTATGTTGTCGTTTATATAAACTGGAAATGTTTGATATCTATACGATACTTATAGATAGGAATCGTATTGTAAATTGTGTGTCTATGACCAATGACAATATGGATCAAACGTGATCTATTATTATTTGTTGTCAAGGGACTAGAAGTCGTTAAAAAAAGTGGAAACTTGGCAAACGATTTCTCCTTTATTTTTCACTCAGAATTCAAGTTTTTGGGCTTGTTCGAAGGAGCATCTCAAGCGACATAAGTGGAGCTTTCTAGTTTTGGATGAAGTTGTAGAAATTTTGACTTACATGTGAAAATCTAGCAAATTTAAAGAGCTTTCCAAATGTGAAAAAATTTTCCGATAGGACCGGCAGTTTTCCACAATTTTTAAAAAACACCAAAAGTTTGTTGACTCTTCTAATGCAGTTTGAAATGCTCCTTTTAACAAGCCCAAATTTTTGAAGTTTGAATAAAGTTTTTGGGCGTATTAGAAAGAGTATTTAAAGCGGCATAAGATGAATCTTTTAGTTTGGGAAAATGTTGTGGAGATTTTGAGTTATGGATGAAAATCAAGCAAATTCAAAGAACTTTCTAAATACGGAGAAATGTTGCAATTGAACTTTTAGTTTTCCATAAAATTAAGAAAAATGGCAAAATTTGGCTGACTATAAGCTCCCTTTTATGCAGCTTGAAGTTCTCCCTCTAATGAGTCGAAATTTTTGAAGTTTGAATAATGTTTTAGGGCTTACTGGGAAGAATACTTCAAGCTGTATAAGATGAATCTGCTAGTGTGGGAAAATATTGTGGAGATTTTGAGTTATGAATGAAAATCCAGCAAATTCAAAGAGCTTTCTAAATACGGAGAAATTTCGCAATTGAACTTTTAGTTTTCCATAAAATTAAGAAAAATGACAAAATTTGGCAGACTATAAGCTCCTTCTTATGCAGCTTGAAATTCTCCTTCTAACAAGTTTAAAATTTTTGGAAATTTGAACAATGTTTTTGGGCTTACTGCGAAGAATACTTCAAGATGCATAAGATGAATCTGCTAGTTTCGACAAATGTTGTGGAAATTTTGAGTTCTAGATGAAAATCCGGCAAATTTAAAGAGCTTTCCAAATGTGAAGACATTTTCCATGGTAGTTTTCCATAAAATTAAGAAAAATGGAAAAATTTTGCAGGCTATAAGCTCCTTTTTATGCAGCTTAAAATTCCCCTTCTAGCCCAAATGTTTGAACTTTGAATAATGCTTTTTCCTATTTTGCTTTGGAAATAAAATCATTTCCACACTAAAAGTAGTGATGTAATGGAGATTTCCCAACTACTTTGAGTGTGGAAAATCTGGGATAATTTAGTGAAAACAACTTTTATTTATTTCAAATTATTATTCTTGAAAATTTTGATAACAATGTTCATATTTTATTTTTGATTTACCGGAAGTAAATCATTGATACCATTTTCAACAATATCACGTAATTCTGGTGGAGTACACGATAATTTGTCACACATTTTTACTTTATTAAAAGTCATAATTAAGATGGAGACTTAAACAATTGAAAATCAACTTGTTTACAAACAAAAAGTTGAATATCGTCAAGTAGAACTTTCATTTGTTTTATTTAATACCAACTTCTACAAAATTCCCTAAATTTGAAGGGTTCAATTTTTATTAAAAAAGGGTACAAAGGGGCGCAAAATAGGAAAAATAGTATGAAAAATTCGTTTCAGAAGTCAATTCCTGCACTCGACCATTAAAAAACTCGTGCTACCGCACTCGTTTTTTAATTTTGGTCTCGTGCAGGAATCATGTTTGAAACTTATTTTTAAATATACTTTTGCGTTTACTGGGAAGAGTACTTCTAACCGTAAAAAACGAATCTTCTAGTTTGATGAAAGTCTAACAAACCGAAAGTTTTCCAGCTGAGCTGTTAGTTTTCCACAAAATTAAGAAAAATAATAGAATTTTGATTATAAGCTCCTTATGCAGCTTGGAATTCCCCTTCTAACAAGCCCACATTTCTGAACTTTGGAAGAAATTTTTGGGTTTGTTAGAAAGAGTAAATATTTCAAGCTGCATGAGTTTGGGAAATTTTGAGTTATAAATGAAAATCAAGCAAATTGAAAGAGCTTTCCAAATATTCAATTGCACTGTAGTTTTTCAGAAATTTGAGAAAAATGGCAAAATATTGCCGATTATAAGCTACTATTTTCTATCCCGCTTGAACATCTGCTTCTAACAAGCCCAAATTTTTGAACTTTGAGTGAAAAATCGTTATAAATGAGTTACAGTTCGACTTCTTAATACACAACGCTTGGATTGTTTTAATCGACATCGATTGTCTCGTTTGATCGTTATTATTAAAATTTAATGATTAATTAATCCATAATTGTAGAGCGATCAATTATTTTGATAACGTTGGACGTAAACGATGAAGACGAGCGGAAAATAAAATTGAAAATAGCGCAAGAACTTGTTGCAAATCAACTTGAAATATCCGCCTCTAGCTATTTGCTTCCTGGGAACGCAGCAAGTTGTTGTTGTTGTTGTTCCACCACCATGAATAACTGTCTCGAAATATGTTGTTGTATGTAGATAATCTTGGCCTCCATGTTTATCAATCAGTATGTGACTCGACATTTTAAAATAGCGGCAAGCCTGATGCCCATATCAAATAGATTAAGACCGTTCCTAGTACAATAATAATAATAATGGTAATAAGAAGAATAATAATACTTTTATAATATATTGACTTCAGATGGATGCTGTATTCAATCTTATATTATTTCGTCATGTTCTCTTTTCTTTTCATACACAGATGCGTGTTAGTTTATAGATAATCTGCACTAAAGACGGTCTCTCACTACACGACAAATGCTAGTGAAGGGCTAAATCAGTGTCTAAAATATGCCAAAGATCCCTAATTTCATTCCAATTGAAATAGATACCTACTGAAATTTAATAGAAATTTAAGGGAATGCTTAAGAACCTTTTGTTATTCTGTGCGACTTGTTACTCTATTTTGCTCTAGCCAAAATTTGAAAAAAACGGCGCTCTTGTTCCAGAATTACAAGATTTTTATATGAGAAATTACAGAGTACATTAATTTTTTTGATTCTGATCGATTTTTTATAAAATTAGAAGATTTTAGCAAAAATTTAGCACTATTTCGAAAATATTGCAACAGTCCAAATGGTCAAAATCATTTTTTTTCAAAAGCAAATCTTTCACTGTTCGGTAGTTATGATGGAAATTTTAAAGAAAATGTGCGCTTTTGACAAAAAATATTCAAAATTTCAGGATTTCAATGAAGAATTTTGCTTAATTTTTAGAAATAGTACAACACTCTAGATTGTTATAATCAAAATTTAAGAAAATTAGCACTTTTGCTTCATAGAAAAGTTTCCATTTCTTTGAATCTAATGCGAAATTTTTAAAGAATTTAGCTCTCTTAGGACACAATTTTAAGATTTTAGTCAACATTTTGTTTTATTTTTAAAATAATACAGCAGTGAATTTAATCAAGACTCTTTTAAAAATGGCACTGTTAGTAAGAAATTGCAATTTTTTGTTTTGCACAATTTTGAAAATATTTTACGACTTTATGATTAGACTTTTAATTTTGGAAAATTACACAGTTTTAATGAGAAATTTTGCCTTATTTTTGGAAACGTTGTAGCACTCTAGATTGACACAATCAAAATTAGAAAAAGTGCCCTATTCAATGTGCTACCTTAGAACAAATTATTGTAGTATTTTTAGCCCTAATTTGAAGATTTTAATGAACAGTTTTGCTTTAGTCTCAAACTATTTCAGTAGTCTAGGTGGTCATAACCATTTTTTTTTAAGTAACACTATTAGTGCCAAAGTGCTATATTTTTGTAAATTTTGTTTAATTTTGAGAATATTTCACTAGTTTATGATTTTAAAAAAATTATTAAAAAATTACAATTGTGACAAAAATTCGAAAATTACAGTTTTAATCAGAAATTATGCTTTATTTCTCGAAATTTTGCAGCACTTTAAACTGCCATAAACTGAACTTGAAAAAGTCTCACTTTTGCCTTGTACTGAAGACTTTTGACTACTTTCTGTGATTTTAGTGCAAAATTGTAAAGCAATTTAACTCTTTTAGTGCAAAATTTCAAAATTTGTGTAACAAGATGTCCTCTATTTCTATTCAGTCTTCTCGTCAAAAATTTGAAGATTATTATGAGAGAACTGGAATTTAGTTCCGAAATTAAATAAAAATAACTCATTTTTTATCGAATAAATGTAGCAAATTTTCCAAAAAGTTGCATTTTTAGAGCGACAATACAAACGAAAGTGACACAATTTAGGCCCTCATTGAAACTCGAAAAACTTTGATGGAGAAACTGTTTCAAAAATTGGGAGCAAATTTACAAAATTTTGCCTTTTCAGACAATTCAGTAGTGACTTTTTCAAAGAAAATTTTAGTTAAAAAGTCGAAAATCCAACATCAAGAACAAAGGCGTTTCCAATCGACTTTTCAAAGCGACTCATTCGCAAAATCTCGCCAGAAATAGCCTTAATAATTTTTTTCAACCCTACTTACCTGAAAAATCTACCAAAATTTTCAAAATTTAACCATTTTTGAACCAACTCAATTGTTGAACAAACTGTTTATCGAACATTCGACCATTAAAAGGCCACAAAAAATAATTGAGCGTTGTAATTTTGCCCCCTTCAAGCATTTCCCGAGTTGCTCTAGCGCTAATAAAGGTGCTGAATATTTAGCACTATTCGAATTCTAAATTTTCGAATTTCAGCAACAATAATTTCAGAACTTTGAAAGTTTTGAACAACACACGAAAATTTCAGGAAAAGCTGAAATATCTGCAAACCTTCGGCATAAACCAATTCCTCCATAAAATACAACAATCAAAAGAACAAAGTACACCGGAAAACCCCTAAATCGGGGGTTACAACAAATTTTCCAAAATTTGTATTTTTAGGGCGACAATACAAACGAGAGTGACACAATTTTGGCCCTCATTGAAACTCGAAAAACTTTGATGAAGAAACTGTCTCAAAAATCGTGGGCAAATTTACAAAATTTTGCCTTCTCAGACAATTCAGTAGTGACTTTTTTAAAGAAAATTTTATTTAAAAAGTCAAAAATCCAACATCAAGAACAAAGGCGATTCCAATCGACTTTTCAAAGCAATTCATTCGCAAAATCTCGCCAGAAATAGCCTTAATAATTTTTTTCAACCCTACTTACCTGAAAAATCTACCAAAATTTTCAAAATTTAACCATTTTTGACCCAACTCAATTGTTGAACAAACTGTTTATTGAACATTCGACCATTAAAAGGCCACAAAAAATAATTGAGCGTTGTAATTTTGCCCCCTTCATGCATTTCCCGAGTTGCCCTAGCGCTAATAAAGGTGCTGAATATTTAGCACTATTCGAATTCTAAATTTTCGAATTTCAGCAACAATAATTTCAGAACTTTGAAAGTTTTGAACAACACACTAAAATTTCAGGAAAAGCCGAAATATCTGCAAATCCATTTATCAAAAAAACAAAATACATTGGACAACCCCTAAATTGGGGGTTACAACACCCTTTCAATCGTTCACAATCGTGAATCACCCTGTATTTGACTCGAATACATCATTCCTCTTCCACAATTCATCCTACAAAAGCTCAATATCGCGCCGTATTCAACACTTTTACTTTCCCATTTCATTCTATCCAATCACTAATTAAACCTCATTCAACTCAACCTTATTGAGATATTTTACAAACTTAATCTCCGAGTTATTTCTTTATAATTTCTATCTAAACTAAATCTATAAAAATTAATGATACATAAAGGTAGTAATTATAAACTTTCCAGTACAACTTAATAACGATCCACAAGGAAATCAGATATCGTCTATATTACAAGTTTTATACTATTGTTTCCACCTCGAGCACAGATCTTTAACATTTATTGTCCGTCGTAAAGATCACAAAAGAAAAATACCTGTGCTGGTAGTAGCTGTAGTAGTATTTAAGGCTAGTTAACGCCCCTTATTGTCTAGATTCGTATCGCTTATATCGGCGATTATTTTACTGGAAACGTCGTGCACAACGGCCCTTACCAGTTCATCCGTTGTTGATTTAAAGTTTATTGAATCTCGATCGTTGAACGATAATTTTCGACAATACTCACGCTATTAATCATCGATAAAAATCGAATTGAATGTCCACAAAAAAAAGCATCCATCGTTAACCGGCGTATTTGTTGTCGATTATTAATCACATTTATCGTATTCTTATTTTTAAATTTACAATTCGGTGATTTTTGAATAATTTTGAGGTTATGTCAACTATTGTGAGAAAGATACCGATATTATCGGCTAGTAAAATCAATAACACCAACCGAAATTAACAATCTCTCTTTCTAACTTTAGGGGAAATCTGGTGATTTTTGTCCCCTTACATTGGCTAACATTTTTCAAATGTCATATTGTTGTGCGGCAGATTTGTTTTGTGAATTATTAGAAAAATACTCGTAATTAAATATTGATAGAAATCGAATTGAATGTCCACAAATAACAAAAATATCGTTCTATTTGTTGTCGATTAATCATATTTATCGTATTGGTATATTTAAATTTACAATCGGTGATTTTTGAATAATTTTGAGGTTAACTCCACAATTGTGACAGATACCGACATTATCGGCTGGTAAAATCACTGATACCAATCTAAATTGACAATCTCTCGTTCTAAGTTTTGGGAAAATCTGGTGATTTTTGCCACCTTCCGTTGGCTGAACTTTTTCAAATGTCATTTCGAAATTTTCTTGAAGTACACCGTTATTGTTGTGCGGCAGGTTTGTTTTGTGAATTATCGGAAAAATTGAAGAAAATCGTGGAATTCTGGTAAACTGTCGATTTCCTGTAAGTCAGCCGAACATACTTTTATAAATACATACACTTAAACATAGTTATAATTATCTTTAGCTCATATATATACCGCCGGGTAGTCACGATTTCCTGCTGACCGGAGATTGTTTGAATTAAGGCGATACAGGATGCAATAACAACAACAACAATAACAACACAGGTTGCACATCGGTACGTATGCACATTGGTTTTTTTCTTAAAATTAACGAGATTAGTATTGGCCATAGAGGCCGTACGCCTATACGAATGTTTACAATCAAAATCGTGAGTTATACCAACGATTACAGTTCGTTTATACTTGTGGTTAATTAGCCGTATTTAGAGGTAGCGATATCGGGGAATTGAATGGAAATTATTGGGAATTGTCGGTTTGGTGTCCCAATGGGGGAGATTTCAATGCGAGAACGTTTCAGTGACCGCCTGCTGTTTGTTATGAGGCGTGAAAATGGGGCAATTTTGTTAATTTGAGTCTTCCTCCACGGAAAATTTTTACGATTAAGTTTAGATTTGAGGATGTTTACGCGTTTAATCGTCAGTTTTTCTAGTTAGTTTAACTTAAATTGTACATTTAAGGGGACCAGGTACATCTTAGGATTTTCATCGGCCAAAATGTGAGTTTGTAACTTGCAATTTCTCGCTCCTCCTAGGGATTACGACAACCGGAAATAGATTTTTGAAAAGAGCATTTTTTATAGAATCCAACGGTTCTTTTCGTTTTTCAAAATATTGATACAAATTTGAATTATAGACGAAAATCTAACAATATGTTTTTTTCGTATTTTTGTACAATTTCTCGTATTTGCTCTTATAACTTGGCTAATTTTGATTATTTTGCAAAAATTCTTGTACTGTGAGATAGAAAATGAAAAGTTCTTTTCAAATATTCAAGAAATTTTCCAATTCCACTGTTCGTTTTTCGGAAAATTAAGAAAACGTCTGGGAGGAGATATAAGAATTTAAGCATAGTTTTTATTTTACAGCATTGATCAACCCCTCATTTGAAAGCTGATACAAAAGCCGAGAGGAATGCGAAGCCCTTTTTTTGAAATTTTTAAAATTTTCTGAGTTATCGCGGAAAAACCAACTGGTTTTTCTGAAATTGTTTTCACTTATTAAAATTAATTATTTTGCTTTGAAATACGTACGGTTATGTAAATAATTTTGTTCTCTTTCCAATTGGCCCATTATTTTTGCAAAAAATGTTGATTTTCCGAAGAAAATTGAGTGGAAATCCAACGTCGTTATTTTACAAAGATTGCCCGCGTTACACGTAAACAGTGCGAGTTTGCCAAATCGAAAGTTTGTGGAATCATCGATACTCAATCCAAAGCGAGACACACAATTCGATTTGGCAAACACGCACTGTCTACCAGTATGGCGGGTTATCTTGTTTGAAAACAAAGAGACTGGATTTCCACTCAATTTTCTTCGAAAAATCAACACTTTTTACAAAAATAATAGGCCAATCGGAAACGGGGCAAAATTATCAACTTAATCGTATGTATTTTAAAGCAAAATAATTAATTTTAATAAGTGAAAACAATGGCAGACAAACCACTTGTTTTTTCTGCGATAACTCAGGCAATTTTCTAAATTTCAAAAGAGAGCTTAGCATTCCCCTCGGCTTTTGTATTGCCTTTCGAATGAGGGGTTGATCAATGCTGTAAAATAAAAACTATGCCTAAATTCTTGTATCTCTTCCCAGACGTTTTCTTAATTTTCCGGAAAACTAACGGCGGAATTGGAAAATTTCTGAATTATTTGAAAAGAACTTTTCATTTTCTATCTAACAGTACAAGAACTTATGCAAAATAATCAAAATTGGCCAAGTTATAAGAGAAAATATAAGAAATTGTACAAAAATACGAAAAAAAACATGTTAAATTTTCGTCTGTAATTCAAATTTGTATCAACATTTTGAAAAACGGGAAGAACCGTTGGATTCTATAAGAAATGCTCTTTTCAAAAATCTATTTCCGGTTGTCGTAGTCCCAAGAAATCGCAAGTTACAAAGTCACATTTTCGCCGGTGAAAATCCTAAGATGTACTTCGTCCCCTCAAGTGGTTTACTTTTCAAAATTCTGAAGATTTCAATTTTCGATATATTTAGCTGGTAAGCAACAAAAGGGCTAAATTAGAGCGATTTAAATCTATTTTGAAACATAATTGTTGAATTTTTTAGAAATTTGCCAATTTTTTTTAGCGATTTTAACACTTTCTATCGTTTTTAGCCATTTGTAGTTGTTTTTTTTTTTGAGAAGAAACTTCGAATTTAAGCTTAAATTTTTGTCCCCAATCATCAGTTTTTCCAGTTAGTTTAACTTGAATTGTAGGTTTTGAGGAAAGTGTATTGATTTTTTTTTGTAATTTATGCTCTAAATAAGGAAATCACAGCGTATGAATTCAGTTATAAAGACATAAAAGTGGTAGATTGAATCGATTTTAATCAATTTCATGGGATGATTGTTGCAATTTTAGAAACTTATCAATTCTTTTACGGATAAATCGTTTTTTCTATCGTATTTACAGTTGTTTTCGGAGAAGAATATTCAAGATTTTTGTATCTTATCATCAGTTTTTCTACTTAGATTAACTTAAAGTGCAGATTTTGACGATAGTAGATTACTTTTTAGTAATTTGTTCCTTTAAATCTCCTAAAGGGGAAATTTTAAAGACTACAATTTTCAATAAATTTAGCTTGTAAGTAGTAGAAAGAGTAATTCAAATGATTTGAATCAATTTTGTGGGATAACTGTTGCAATTTTAGGAAATTTGTCAATTCTTTTACAAATAAATCGTACGACTCTAACAAGCTTTATCGCTTCTAGCTGTCTGAGAAGAATACTTGCGTTTGAGTCTAGATTTTTGTATCGTATTATCAGTTTTTTTCGTAAGTTTAATTTTAATTCTATATTTTGGCAATATTGGACTACTTTTTACTGATTTGTTCGTCTAAAGGAAGGATTCTAAAGACCTAAACTTTTGATAAATTCGGTTCTAAAGTCATAAAAATAGTATCTTCAAGCGCTTTTAATCAATTATATGGCGTGATTGTTGGAAATTTTAGGAAATTTATCAATTCTTTTAAGAATGAATCGTATGATTATAACAACTTTTATCGTCTTTAGGCACTTGAAGACGTTTTCTGAGAAGAATATTCAAGTTTAAGTATAGATTTTTGTATCGTGTCATTAGTTTTTCTCGTTAGTTTCACTTAAATTGCAGATTTTGACTATGATGGACTACGTTTTAGTAATTTGTTGCTTATAATCGTCTAAAAAACGGATTCTAAAGACGATAAATTCAGTCTTAAAATTACAAAAATAATAGATTCAAGCAATTTTAATTAATTGTTTCGTATAATTGTTGTAATTTTAGAAAATTTATCATTTTCTTTACCAGGCGATTTTGATCATTTTTATCGTTTTTAGACATGTGTAGTAGTTTTTTGAGAATAATCTTTTGATTTAAGCCTAAAGTTTTGTAAAATAAAAATTGATAATAAGATAAATTGAAGATTTTGACGATAATCGATTAATTTTTGGTAATTTATGCTCCTAAATTGTTTGAAGGAGGAAATCTAGAGAGGCTAATTTTCATTAAATTCAGCTTGTTAGTCGTAAAAGGCGTAATTGTTGCAATTTTTGGAACTTTGTCAATTCTTTTACTTGTAAATCATACGATTTTAACAATTTTTATCTGCTAGTTGTACTCTGTAAGAATATTTTTGTTCGCAATGTTAAGATTCATGAAATTTTTTTAATTTAAGGCTAGATTTTTAAAGATTCGTCTTCTAAATTAAATTCTGACAAATTTATTTTACCAAAATAGGTAATTTTTATAGAAATTTGTTCTTTAAATTCTGCTTGTAAGTTGTAAAAGTGGTAGATTCAAGCGATTTTAAACAATTTTTTTCTGAAAACAGTTTTCGAATTAAAGCTGAAATTTTCGTGTCCAGCTATCAGTTTTTCTTCGAATTCAACTATTAAATTGTAGATAAAGACAATTTATGAAAATCAACTGTTTTTATTGAAATTAATCTTTTCAATCGTCAATTTATAAATCGTAAAATAGATAGATTAAAGCTCTTTTACTCAATTTTATGACGATTTAATTGAAGTTTTCAGAAGTTTATCAGTAGAGGAACTTAATTATTTTTTAGTTGTCTTATAACAAGTATTTCTTATTTTGGTTTTAAGACAAGTTTTTTTCTTTTTAAACCTTGAATTTGAACAGAATTCTGTATTTGAATTCAAAAAATAATCAAATTTTGAAACCTCAACCTAATTCTATCAATGATAAGAATCTCCCAATTCAATTTTAATCAAATTCGCCTTAAATTCTGGGTAGTGCAATTCAATTAACAACAATGAAAAGTAATATAATTGTACATTTTTTTTTGGTCGTATCTTTCAAATAATCAATTTCAATTAAAATTAGTCACGCTGGAATTTTTGCTTGTTAATTGAAACGAAAAAAACCAATCAATCAAGTTATAACAAGATCTAAATTATGTTCTATAAGTATCTATATAGATTCGGTTAAAAAAATTCTGATAGATTATCGATAAAATTCATGTGAAAGTTATCCGAACGGTAGCCAAAACCGAGTAAAATATTTCTTCTCGTTTTCTCTCCATCTCCACTTATTAGGTATAAATCTAATAAATGATTGTGATTAATTGAATATAAATGTACAGTTATCAATCTGTATTATAATTTTTATTACATTCAAACATCTAATGATAATTCTAATTGACATTTATGATATGCTATACAAAACGTAATTTAACTAACAAAGCGATAAATCGATGATTATCCGAGGAAAAAAAAACCCGATGCGTTTCGAATTGATTCAATTAATGCCTGTGTGGATGTTAAATGTGCAATACTTGCCGATTTTTAACTGAAACGACATGAAACATTAACAATCACGTTTACTTTTTGTAAATGTTACTCGTACTTAACAGTTTAACAATTTCGCTCTTATTATTTGTTAATTTTTCTTGTACATTTTCTCTTGTTATTTGTTTATGAATTATTGTTATCGTTGTTGTAATTGGTAATACTGGGCGTTAACATCGAAACAATTCAATAATAATAATAATAATAGAACAATAATAGTAATAATAGAGTAGAAATAACTTTACATAAGATTCTGTCATAAGGTTGGCCACCAATTGCGTGTTTGATATTACAACCTGACTTTGTAAATAAATAATTTTCTTGTAAACCTTAACATTTAATAATTAAAGAGAAGGAAAGAGAAGAATGATAAGCAACCAGATCGGCTAATATATAAATTTAAGTTTAAATGTAATAAATACATATTTTATATATAATAAGGTAATATTATTGCAAATATTTTATAAAGTCAAGGTTCCAGTTTTACGCACTAATTATTTCTGTTGTTATATTTACAATTTCTTATTTATATGTCTGATAATGGTAATATGTGAAATTTTATTCTTGATTCCTCGTAATGTCTAAAATTCATCAGTTGCTGAAGATTTAGACTAAATCTTTGCAGAAAAGTGCATGATTTAGGAACAAAATTAGTTGGTAAAGTTAGAAGAGTTTCAAGTTTGCTTGAAATAAAACATTTAAGAAATATTTTTATGAAAAAAACATTAGTTTTTAATTTAAAAATATGTCAAAAATACCCAAATTACTTATCAGTAGAAAAATTGAAGGAAAATTGTTCAAATTTCACGATTTGTTGCAAAAATTGACCCATTTGTATAGAAATTTTGAAAAATCTAAAATCCTTAGTAGAAAAGTGAAATTCCTTCAGGGCGACATTTTTTTTTTGAAATTTAATTTCAAAATATACTCAAAATGTCCAAAGCATTCAGTAGAAAATTTTGAGAAAAATTGCAAATTCTTACGACTTATGGTTTAAAATTGGCTAATTGGACGATTCAAAATTTGGTAAAAAGAGTCCTAAAATTTGAGAGAAATTTTGAAAAACTTAGATCGGAAGAATTGAGTATAATGAGAAGTGGCTGCTCTCCATGATACAAAAATTTGTCGAAAAAGGTTTGTAAGGCCAGAAAAACGATAAAAAGTTTCCGTAAATTCAAAAAGAAATCCATTTAAGGTCAAAATTTCTTCAAAAATGAAGTCAAAATTATCATTTAGGTATTCTATAGCAAAATTTACGAAAATTCGCTAAATTTCTAAAATTTTTTGCAAAAGTTGTCCAATTTTGTGCACAAATTTTGAAATTGAGTCAAACTAGAAGTGATGATTTAAAGTTTGTTAAAATTTAATTGAATTTAAGACCATAAAAGGTGTGTTTTAACAAATTTTGGGTGAAATTTTTCTTCAAAATTTCATTCAAAAATGGACTAAAAGCTCGATAGAAACTATTCCGTTCCTCTTCGTTTTCCTGACCGACAATTAGAACGAATACTCGAGAATTAAAACTAAATTGGAGGACGAGAAATAGACTAAATCTCGTCCTCTTCTTAACGATTTATGAATAAAATTGAAAATCTGACTACAATTAAAGTGCCATCGTCCAATATCAGATCGATTGTGAAAGAATCGTGGGCGATTTCTCGTCTTAAGAAGCTGTTGTTATAAAATTAGCGCTACGATGTCTGTGATTTTATCATTCACCTAATATACAACAATATCGTCGATAGTAATGTACAACCAACAACTGCCCACCGGCAGCAAACTTGGTCATTTAATTTCTTATATCCACCCCCATATCTACTTATATCCTACAGCTATCGATAATCAACTATTGTTCCTGAAGAATATACGTAAAAATTTATTGGAAAAATAAATTAAATTAAATTATTTTAACAGCGAGATTGTTTCAAAAAAAAAAAAACGAACATGAAAATTATAAAATAAACAAAAACAATCAGAGTTGTATTATTACACTACTAGGACATTAACTGTGTGGTGTTGTGTTGTTTAATGCACCATTTAAGCTCAATAACAGCACCTTTAACAAGCATGCTAGGATAGATCTTGCCGGGAAATGCAAACAATGCGAATTACAATCGCATTTACAGTATAAAACTATATAAGAACGTATTATCGGTGCACGTGCTGTTGTGGTTGTGGAATTATTGCATCGGATAAAAATCATTATTATGTACACAGGAAGGTACACCAAGTTCAAGAAAAAAAAAAACAGGATAATAACTGATTGAAGAGGCAAATTTTTGTAAATTGTTCGTTGCCTGATGTGTCATTGAAATCACCAATAAATTTCAAATACAATTTGAAGTAATTGATGAAGAAACGGTACCCTGTCGCTATTTTTCCTCGATTTTATTTTATTACAATTCAAGGTTCTATTAAGTATTCTTATATCGATCTTATTTATTAATAATCAATGCAACAGTTTCTGATTAATGGTTTCCTTTTAATCGACTGTTTATCTTATAATTAGCCAACGGTTTTTGTGTCAATAGTAACGATGCACATAAAATCCGATAATAATTCAACGTATACAACTCTATTCGATTCAAATAACAACTGTTGTAATAAAATTCCAATTTAAATATAAAAATTGGTTACCCATCTTCGGGGAGCAACAAAAATTACCCGTTTAAAACTCGTTTAAAACTCGTCACAACTAAATATGGTTAAAGTGATAATAAAATAATGTTTACTAATAGGTTAAGGCATTTTTCCAGTTGAATATCATCGAACTATATAATGGTGGTATTTGTTATATTATTTTATAACAAATATTCCAAATATCTCGCAACAATTTAATTTAATTTAATTTAAACGGACACATTAACAAACGGAACTAATTAAAATTGTTTCTCATACACTATAAGACTTATTTAACATGTAAATATGTAATATTTCCGTTAGTTTAATTCATAACTTTCTATAAGGTCGTTTCACGGCAATGAAAAAAAAAATAAATAACTAAAAGAAAATGATAGATTTCCAATTAAATTCGAGCAAGAATCCAGATTGAAATAGGCAAGGCAGAAGAAATGTAACGATATTGTAATTAGTTGTTTGTGTATTTTATTAAATCGAACACCTGCACATTGGAAAAACAGTTTCATAAAGGCTGGTTGTTGGCTAGTGAAGAAGGCGTAAAAAATGAGAAGAAGGCGACCAAGTTCTAGTACAGTAACGCTCTATGGTAGAATATTCTTCGTTGTCTTCTTATTCTTCTTCTTCTTTTCTTCTGATATCTGAGACAGAAAGCCGCACACAATAGTTAGTTGTGTGGGCGAGATACAGATCAGAGATCGGTTAAGATAAATGTAAAGCACCCATTACATTGTTGGTTCTTTTGTAGTAGAAGATTTGAAATACAAAAAAGAAGCGAGACTGTAAAATTACAAAAAAAAATAATCCGAATAAATGTCGCAATTATGACGAGAATAACGGGAGATTTCAATACTAGTGCAGAATTGAAACCTTCCTGAAAATTATTGATAAAAAAACGCAATTATGACGAGAATAACGGCAGTCGACAGTTGAAGCCTTCCTGAAAATTATTGACGATAAAGTCTGTAGTAATCGTCAATTATGTGTTGAAGAGCTAATATTTTATTGAGAAATCTGTAAAAAAATCTGAGGTTGTAAATTTACTGAAAATTAATCTAAAACAAGCCTAATTAACTCGAAATTATACCAATTTTGATCTTATAATGGATTTTCAATTAGTTTAACAGAATTACTGGAGACTTCAATGATAATCGAGAAACGAAACCTTCCTGAAAATTATTGATTTAAAGTCGCTATTAAGATGAAAATATTGGGAGATGTCAATAATAGCCAAAAATTTAAAACTTTCTGAAAATTTTTGATTACAAGTTGTTGTAAAAAAGGCTTAAAAGCAAATTTTCTGTAGGTATTTGAGCTTTGTACTGAAAAACTAACTACGACTAAATCTACAATAAAACAATTATAATTTAACCGTAGATATTGCCAGGTGTGATAATAGTAATAATATATCTTGAAGAATTCTAGCGGAACACCTGGAGACTTCAATGATAGTCGATGATAGAAATCTTCCTGAAAATTATTGATAAAAAACCGCAATTATGACAAGAACTAATACCGATTCCTGTACTGATCGAGAATTGAAATCCTGAAAATTATTCAGAAAAACTTGATGTAAAAGTTGTCAATGATGTGTAGAAGAGCTAATTTTTAATGCGAAAGCTTTGAACAAAAAGCCTAGCAACGAGACTGTAAATTTACTTAAAATCAACCAAAAGCAAGCCTATTTACCTTGAAATTTTGCTGATTATGATGATAATGTATTTTGAATCAATGATAAAGTCTGCAGTAATCGTCAATTATGTGTTGAAGAGCTCATATTTTATTGAAAAACTTGTAAAAAAAATTGAGCTTTTAAATTTACTGAAAATCAATCTAAAACAAGCCTAATTAACTCGAAATTATACCAATTGTGATCTTATAATGGATTTTCAATTAATTTAACAGAATTACTGGAGACTTCAATGATAATCAAGAAACGAAACCTTCCTGAAAATTATTGATTAAAAGTCGCTATTAAGACGAAAATAATGGAAGATGTCAGTACTAGCCAAGAATTTAAAACTTTCTGAAAATTTTTGATTAAAAGTTGTTGTAAAAAAGGCTTAAAAGCAAATTTTCTGTAGGTATTTGAGCTTTGTACTGAAAAACTAACTACGACTAAATCTACAATAAAACAATTATAATTTAACTGTAGATATTGCCAGGTGGGATAATAGTAATAATATATCTTGAAGAATTCTAGCGGAACACCTGGAGACTTCAATGATAGTCGATCATAGAAATCTTCCTTCAAAATTATTGTTAAAAACTTGTAAAAGTTGTCACTGCGAAAGCTTCGAACAAAAAAGCTTGCAGGGCAAACATCAACGAGACTGTAAATTAACTCAAAATCAATCAAAAACAAGCCAATTTACCTTGAAATTTTCTTGATTGTGACGAATTATTCCAGTCGAACACCGGAGACTTCACTGATAGACAACGACAGGAACCTTGCTGAAAATCGTCAAAAACAATAATTAAAATCTAAATAAGGAACCATAGGTGAAAGAATTGTCCATTAACCAATAAATTTTCGATATAATTAGGAGATTTCAATGCCGGTCAAGCCGAGAAACTTGCCTGAAAGAATAGCGTTTGAATTGTGTAAATTTTTGATACTGAACGTGACAGATTGGCTATATTACTGACATTATTGTTGGAATTCTTTGATGGAAACAGATTTCTTCTTTTAAATGTTATTACGACGAGTTTTTGGGCGCCTGCTGTGGTTACACGCGTTTAAAACTAAATGAATGTTTTTTTTTTTTCAAATAAAAGAAAAACCCAATCGATTTTAATGTGTGTAAAACGACCATTGAATACACAATAATAAATTATGATTATTATCAGTTTTACAATTGCAAGAAAATAAAATAATATGAGCATCAATCGTAACAATAATAGTTAATTTAAAAGACATAATAACAATTAAGACCGGATTCATTCAATAATAGCTTTGATTATTTCTTGTGTTAAGTTGCCATGTAAAATGTTGAACTAAATGGGCTATACAAATGTAAAGTGGTGGAAATTAAAGATCAATCGAATATATTTCGAATTGTGTCCTGAATTTTATTCGATTTTATTTGACACGATCAAACTCGCTCCTTCAGTTCGTATTAATAACGAATAAAAATTTTTTCGTATTGAATTGAAACGGTCATGTTTTTGCTAAATAATGGATGTCAAGTTGTGGCATTCGCTTTGAATTATCTGATTGTTGGACAACTTATAATCGAGAAACTTTAAGCGAAATAGAGGGAGAGAGAAAGAAAGAGTATTGGTGCACGTGCCTGATATTGTCGTGAATTTCACAGGAATTGCATAAACAACAACAAATTTATCTAAGTTTATGTCTAAGCCGAAAAGCTCTCGAACGTGAATTGAGGAAAAGGTCAAACTAAAACGGGAACATTCTACACTTTTATACAGGAATTAAAATAGAATTATAACAAACATACATGTGTTTTGTGTGGGTTGTAATAGGTGGGTATTTGCGGTAATAATACCGGCTCTACATGGATTTTTCGTTAAAAATTCAAACGAAGAATAGCGTAATAAAGGCTTAACGTTTCTACTTCGTCTTCTATTATTCTGTTTGCAATACGAGAAACGTGCAGAAGTTTGCCCATCTTGAACTAATTAATTCCGATATCTAACATTCCAACAACAATACACAATACGGTTTGTTGTAATAGTAACGTACACTTTTATTGGTAATATCCGATAAAATTTGGGTAATAAATCGAAAATTTCCTCAATTACCCCGATTTTCGGTGATTTGTTATAATTTGTCGCTAATTAATTGATAAGAAATTGTATTAAAACGAACAGATGTACTGAAAGAATATGATCGGAGTTGTTTTCATCGTTTTGATCTCTTCCTCTTTCAGTTATGTATTAACTGGAACGATTGCGCCGGCAATTAGATACGAAAGCGTCTCTGCAACAATTTGCATTTGTAATTTCGATTCCGATAAGAATCTGGGCGAACTGGATGGACGGACAGTGACATGTTTTAATGTCGTCCTAACTATGAAGATTCGATCAACATTAGAAACTAATGCTAATGTCTGAACCGTCAGTATTGGATTAGTTATAGTAGTTTTACTGATTTTTATCAAATAAAAGACTTGCATTCCACCTGCAAAAGTCTACAATAAGGAAACCAACGAACCTTGACATATCATTCTTTTTCGAAACAACAATTCAAACGTTCATCCAAAACTGGTAAAATAATTTGAATAGAACGTATAAATTTCTAATCTAAAAAGACCACCTGAACTGGTGATGCTTTTAATAAGAAAATGAATAAACCACATTAGAAATTGTGTAGAAATCGATATAGTTGGTGGTCTTTAATTACTTAGTAGTTAAATGGAATTTATGTTGACGGGCCACTTAGATAATTCATCTTCACTATGAAAACTAAACTGATGGATGGCGTTATTGCTGTGAAGCACGACTAGTATGTTGGCGAGCTGCCAGGTCATATCACTTCTGTACCATCCATCAATCATTCACGATTAAAACACTAGTCTTTTTTAATGTCTTAACAATACAAATTTGACCCGAAAATTCAACTTTCAGCTTCCAGCTATCAACGAATAATATAAATTATTGATGACGGAAGGGTTAAAATCTAAATGTGCCACTGCGGTAGCCTAAATTGACAACCTATTTGCATATTATATATTTATAAACTTACAAATAGAAAGTGTTTGATAGAAAATACCTCCAGGGATCGTCATTTTTGTTCGTTTCAAAAAAAAAAAACTCGTCCGACTATAGAACTGGTAATAAATCTTTGTCGGTATAGACGACATGGTGTTATTGTTTTAAGTGGCTTCTTCTGGGCTAGTAACGAGGTCTGAAAACAATCGGCTGCCGGAATGAGTGGCGAACAAAAGCCTTACAACAATTGACAATAATGGCCAAAAAGACAACCAACAACAACCATAATTATGAACTTGATAGTTAGACTGTTTGAAAGAATTAATTAGAGAAGCCGAAAATATCGAGAAGGTCAATTTTCTAGCGTAACGGGGGCAATATCACGACAATATAGAGGCGGAAAAAAAAACCGAATAGGAAATTGAAGTAGAGAATCCTCGACATCATCTCGCCGACGTCGTCGTTCTACTAGCTTAGCATTCCTCGATAATAAGCCAAGATAATTGAAGATGTTGGGTACGATACCGGCGTCGGTCAACCGAAACTAATCATTGCAATACCGTGAAGTCTTCGTGTCTTATGTAAACTTCAACTAATACACGAATAGATTCATTAATAAACAATAGGAAACGGGAAAAAATCCAATCGAGAATATTGAATTGATTCTATTTTTATCGGTCAATATTACTTAAGCTGGTTGTTAGGTCAGCCCGCCAAAGACGCAAGATATATGACGACATGGAATCGCGTGTATATGATGGCAAGCCGTGATATTTATGTAACAAATCCACCACAAAGAACATGCTGTTTGTCCACGATATACCCATTTATGATATCTTTCATATACCGATACATAAATATTGACTTTTATTGGTTGAAATTTCCCTATACTCATCAATCATAGAATTATTGTCGGATTATTCGAAAATTTGCCCCAATGTCACTGTTGTCATGCCAATTGAAAGGCGATCCCGTTCAACATCTAGATCCAATCAAACTTGAAACAATCTTATAATGTTGTTCTGTATATCAGAACACGTCCACCTGAATTATTAATTTAATGATAATGCAGAAATCATCTTGTTGTTAGTTTCACGTCATGTTTAGATTGCTGTAGAATCACCACTATATGTGTATGTTGTTGGTCTGGTTATAATAAAATTGAATCTCTGCAGGCTACCAATTATGATGATTTTCATTTACTCAAACTGGTAGACGTTGAAAATTTCCAAATAAAAATTCTATTCTATCGATTGTTCTACTAATAAATCAACAAAATCGGAACTTTAATCATTAAACATTAAATCCTGTTGTTGCATTATTAATTTAAGAAAATTAATCGACTTCCGTTTATGTAAATCGTTTCTATAATAGAAATTCCCAACAATTATTCATTTTGTGACAAATCTCGAATGAATTATTTGTTGATTTTCTAATGTGAACACCTGCAGAGCACTTCTACGTAGGTTTTTTTCCTTTTACAATTTTAATGAAATAACGATTATTTCTGACCCGATATTTACCAATTAAACACGCACACATATACAGCTAGCTCCGTATATTTTAACCAAATTTATTGGACACATAGACACTTTGAAAATTGATACTTTATTCCATACTATTCTCTAATGTATTATCTTTTCAACACAAATTTATAATCGTGTAAGGCTGATTGATTATACCCGAAGGATTACAATTAAAATAATTCTTTTTAAATAACTGGATTCAGTGAATTCTCAATCTCATAACAAAAATGTGCCGTATTCTCTAACTAGAGCAGTTTAAATTGAACGAAAACTGCGCAGATTACAGCGCAATTATCTTCCCATACTTTCTAATCGTTGTAGTCTATTGTCGGCTATATTATTTTAATACAATTTAGCAATTTTTACACAGTCACTATGGCTAGAAACCGTTTACAACGTTACAGAATACGTTCTTATAACCTGTAACAGTATTAATTTATCGGTTTTTTATGGGAAAGAATTTAAGAATACACAAAAACTATCAATTCAATGTTGTTATAATAAGAAATATTCTTTTCATCTATGTTTCATTGTCAAATTCCTATAATTCTGGTTATCTTTAAGCTTTTTGTCGTCTCTTATAAAAAAAACAAGACTAAGAAATTTGATACGGTTTTCGGTATGTACAGTACAACGTGAGTTTCAAATCCACAGCCATAGTTTTTTCTAGTTTGAATCGCAATTATCCACACTTAATTCTTGGAATATACTGCTTTATATTTAACGTAAAAAAATGTAGAAAAATTTGCAAAATCTGCCGGTTCGTATTCTGCAATTCTTTTAAAATAGTCGCGATCATCAATTAAACGATTTATACCGTGAAAACAATGTAAAACGATTGGAAATACGAAACTGTTACTGTCTTTGTGTTTGCCTCAAAGTTGAATTTCAAACGTAATAATTCATGCGCTGTAACTTGCGCAGTTGCTCTATAATTCGTACTTTTCCGTCATCTAATCGAGTTACAGAATACTATCGTGTCAAACTTTTGTTAATTAACTGCTAGATGGTGGAGTGTAATAATTAATGCCAACTAGTGCCTATCAATTGATCTAATTGTCAATTGACTGACACTGAAAATCTTTATTTCAGTTGAAAACACCCACATCCACACATAAAACAACTTACAATTGAATTTGTAAATAATTAATGATGGTATTCTTTATTCTTATCAGTTTTGAATTGTTTATTTCTTTACGATTTGTACGATTATTATGCGAATTGTTGGGGAATTTCTTTTGATTTCGGTCTCAATATTTATAGGCTTGTCTTGATGTTTTAATAAACCGTGCAAAATTACGGCATTAAATCAAAATGTATTCATACATAAAGAAAATGTTAACTTAATTTCAAAACAGGTAATTGGAGACTTGTCGATTAGTATCTGTATTAAATGCAAATTAGATGCATCGATCTTGGGGTAGAGGATGATTTGTAAAGATCAAGGGAATTAATACAAATACAGAAAATTAACAGTATTTTGAAAAAACTACCCAATTTTAATTGAAATTTTGTTTATTTGCGAACGCTTGTCAGCTCTATTTCAACAAAAGACACCTTGATTTGATTAAAAATAATTTCGTATTCGTGTTAATTAAAAAGAGTAATTAAGTACTGAATTGGTTTGGAATGTTGTATTTTGTATGACCATATTTAGAAGAATCCAGATTAAGTTTGTTTAATTATAGAAATTTTTTTAATAGCAAAAAGAAATGACAAAAGTTTCATTCGAATAAATGGTCAAGCTTTGATTAATTTTCAAAAAAAATTGGGTTAAAAATGTTTTTAATGTAATAGACCATAGATAAATTGTAATTGAAAGTCAATAATTGTTAGGTTTTATAATTTATTACTATTGTTCTATTATGGTGTTCTTGTTATTGTAAATAATCCCTGGAAGCGGTTTTCTAATAAATTTAATTCTTTTTGGTATTTATTTTAATTAAGTTTAAATAGAAACGTTCATATTTATTTATAATTTTCTGCTGTACGATAAAAGTTAAAAAATCTAGGCTACAAATTGAGAAATTTGCTCGAGAATTCGAAAATTTCTTTGAATTTAGACTGAAAATCGAAAAATTGATCAAATTTTCTTTGATAGGGCATTTAAAACCAAAATTCGGCAAATCACTGGATTGAAAAAAGTTCAAAATTTCTTTTTAAAAGTGTCCGATTTCCTTACCCTGTGATTTAATGGCGGAATTGGTGAGAATGTTGCAAAATCTAGCCTCAAACTCGAGAATTTTGCTTCAAATTTCATAAAAAGAGAGGAAATTTTTTTTCGAGCTTCCGAATACCAAATTTTGCTAATAACGTTTTAATATGAAGCCTATTCTATTTTACCTAAATTATTTCTAAAAAGTAACTAAAACTTCAGATTTGTCTATTTTAAGATCAAAAAGGTGCTAAGAGCTGATACCTAATTGTTCTAAAAATATCTCAAAACTCTAACCAAAAGTCTACAATTCTAACTTAAAATTAATTAAAAGTGCCCAAATTCACTGTTTTTGACTATCTCACAGCGAAATTATACAAAAAAGAAAATGCTTGAGAACTAAAATTACTCCAAAAGTCAAAAATTTTATTCAAAATTAACCACGCATTTAAAGGCAAATTTCATTTAAAATTGATTTGAATTGAAAAAAGGTGGACTGAAAATTCAAAATTTCTTCTTAAAAAGATCATAAACAACAAAGAACATAAATCAAACTTAGCATTCTTACTTTGAAATTTTCAAAAAAGGGACTAAATTTCTTTTTTCTTCTTTTACTTTCCAAATAGCAATTTTTTTTTTCGGGAGGAAGGGAAATCTTTTATAGACTAACCCTAGTCTGCCCAATGCCGACTGGGAGTGTGGGACTCTCCCTGAAAAACAACTAAAACCTCAGATTTGTCCTTTTTAAAAGTGCCTAAATTTATTTCTTTTGACTATTTCACAGCGAAATTGTTCAGAAAAAATTCTTGAGAGCTAAAATTGATCCAAAAGTCAAAAATTTTATTCAAAATTAACCTAAATGGTCTCTTTATCACACATTTGGGGGCAGATTTCATTTAAAACTGATTTGAATTGAAAAAATGTGGATTGAACATTCAAAATTTCTTCATAAACAAGATTTAAATCAAATTTAGCACTCTTAATTTGAAATTCTCGACAAAATTTCTTTTTTCTTTTTTTACTTTCCAAATAGCAAATTTGACAATAAAGTTTGAATATAAGGCATTTTAAATCTCACCAAAATTTTTTCTGAAAAACAACTAAAACCTCAGATTTGTCTTTTTTCCGTAATTTAAGATCAAAAAGGTGCTAAGAGCTGATAATTGTCCTAAAAATGTCTCAAAACTCTAATCAAAAGTCTACAATGCTTACTTAAAATTAATTAAGTGCCTAAATTTATTAATTTTGAAAATTTCACAGCGAAATTGTTCAGAAAAGAAAGTGCTTGGGAGTTAAAATTGCTCTAAAATTCAAAAATTTCATTCAAAATTAATCAAAATAGTCTCTTTATCACGCATTTGAAGGCAAATTTCATTTAAAACTAATGAGTTGAATAGAAAAAATATTAAATCAAATTTAGCACTCTTAATCTGAAATTTTCGAAATTTCAGAACCAGTGTCTTGCGATTTTCTATCAATGGAATAATATTTGAAAATTTCCATTTGAAAATAACAATTTAGATTATTTTACAAGATCTTTGTGGGTAAATTTCATTAAAATTAATGTAGACAGGGCTTTTTTTTTAACTTCACGACTCTAATTAAAGTCTTAAACGCAAAATCCTGTCTACATTTTATTACAGTTAACAACTAGTAATATCGTCAATTTCTTCTATGCGGAATAAGAAATGAACAAGTTCTCTAATTAGAGATGACTGATTGTGAGTTAGTGACATTTAAAGATAATGACACGTTCTAAATTGGACTTGCTTTTTTCTATACACACACATAAACTCATGGGAAGAAAAAATAATTGTCGATTGAATTATTAAATCAATATATTCATATTACGGTTCTTTCTCAATTAACAATCCAGTTTTTTTACGATAATTCAACACGTTTCAATGAGATTTGCATTTAATCGAACTCGCCCTATTTTATAATTCGCTAGATTTTTTCTTGTTGTCATTGTAAAATATGGAATAGTTGATAAATTGAAATCAGATTGTAATTCTCTTCTAGACTATTGCATAACATAAACGATCTGCTGTTGGAAATGGTGGGATAAACGCCAAGTTTCCGATTGGTTCTAATGTTGTCTTGTTATTTACTTAATATTCTTGAAGTGTAATAATGATAACTGAAACACCCATATTCGGTGAATGTTGATGTATTGGTGATTTTATTTTAGACTAGAAAAATAATTTAGAAAACCTTATAGAACATATGAGAATAATTTCTAATATTGTTACAAAATATAAATCGGACAAACGTATCGAAATAGATGAAGGAATCAAAATAAAGTGAGAAGGGAAAAAACGAGAGCTATATAGTGAAGAAATGTGTTCTATGTAAATGGGCTCCAATAAATACCGATGGAACAATTTACTGTTGTTAGATAAGAACGGCTATTATGCCATATTTCTATATTAAGTACGGTGGCGGTTCAATTGTCGCAACCTATAAGTATGTACTTATATACAATCACTATATAGTGATTTAATAATATTGCAATGTCCACTTTGCTTATCAATACAAATGCCTAACAAAATCCTTTGTTGTCCCTCCTGTAAACGTCTTTCTGTATTATTATAGTCGATATCCGTTAAAAATTTGAACAACATCGACAATAAAATGGAAATAAAACCTAGAAGAAATACCGAATCAACCATAACTTTTAATAAATTCCCAATATTCGTTTTTTCTTTATTTAACCAAATATTGATAGAGACTGTTCAATGGAATGGAGTTTGAAAGGAATCTTTCGATGTAATTATAATGATGGAATCTTTTAAAAACTTTCCTCAAATGTATACAGTGGCCATTCAATCTAATTTTCGAACGGTTTTTTTCTTCTTCGATTCTATTATCGGAACCTAGCCCACTATACTATATCGAGGACTCATTAAAATAGATTTAAGACGAGAAAAACTGGTCGATTGAAAACGATCATGGATAATTATGTTGGAATACAAATGGGATGGGATTGGTTGTTTTATTTTTCGAAAAATTTGGTAATGGGAGATTCCAGTGCTAGATAGAAATTTGAAATTTCGTTACATCTTAACAGTTTCTTTTGTAAAACTTAGATTGTTAAAAAACCAATAGAGCCATCGTTTTGTTTGATTAGTGATACAATCAATAATCAAAATTTAATCAAAAAATTGGCTGTCTTGAATATTGTTGAATTTCTGTTTTGCACGTACCTATAGGTTTTTGTAAAAATGCTCTCAATTTGGCTTAGTTCAGGTCTTTTAAAAATAATGAATGTAAATAAACAAAAAGTAGAAAATTCTATAGAGATTGATCTAACAGTTTTAGTCTCGTTCAATACCGGGGTTTATGAAATGAGCTATTCAGGGCAAAAAATTTCAAAAACATGGAATTAAAGATCAGAATTAGATTCAAAAATCGATTTAAAACATTTTTTTGTTGATGTTTTACTGATTTAGAGCAAACAATTCTCTCTTTGTCATCCTGCAATAATTTAGTACCAATCTGTAGAAAATTGATGACAAATTTTCCAAAACATAGACTAAAAGATCAGAATTGAACTAAAATAATGCCTCTTGTTTTTTGTATTTGAGGATTTGCTGATTAAATGGAAAAAGTCTCTTTGTGGTTTTACAATCATTTAGCACCGGAGTTTGCTGAAAATCAATGATTTAGGGCAAAATTTTTCCAAAACATAGAATAAAAGATCAGAATTGAATTCAAATAATGCCTTAAAACATCGTGTTTTTGTATTAATAGAAAGTTCGTTAAGAATTTGTTGATTGAGGGTACTAAAAATTTAAAAAAAATCAGCTCGAAAATGGATTAGGGGTGCTAAAATCTTTTCGAGAGAGTTGCCAAAGAATTTTCTTAGGGAAAAAATTTCTCAAAACTTATTCGTAAGTCATTGAATTGACTAAAAGTGATCAAATAATAAGTTTTCAAAGGTGAAAAGTGCTAAATTTAACCTCAAAAATGAAAATTCTACAGATCACGATTTAATAGAATAAATTGGTACAAATAAATCATTGAAGAAGGAAACATTTTAAAATTTTAACAATAAGTCTTTAAGAATATTTGAATCTACAACCTTTTATTATTCAGTTTGCAAAAAGCTCTGATAGTCAAAAACGGTACTAAATAGGTACTAAAAGTTTGAAAAAAGTGTCTCGAAAATTAATTAGGAATCCTAAAATCGTTTCTTGGGAGTTGCCAAAGAATTTTCTTTGAACAAAAATTTCTCAAAACTTATTCGTAAGTCATTGAATTGACTAAAAGTGATCAAATAATAAGTTTTCAAATAGAAAAGCGCTACCAAAATCTAGCGCAATAAATTGGTACAAACTGGTAATTGAAGAAGAAAACATTTCAAAATCTTGACTATAAATCTTCAAGAATATTTGAATCTGCAAATTTTATGATTCTATTTGCCAAAAAAGTTAGCTCTTAGAGTCAAGAACGGCTTGAAATCTCGTCTGAATTTTGAGAATATTTCTCAAAAATTGGTTAGAACAATTAGTTCCAAAAATTGTGGAGAATTTTGAAAAGTCCCATTCAAAAATCAAAAAATTGGAAAAAAGACAAAATAATTTAAAATCTAATAGAATTGAAATTTTGTCAAAAATTCTGAGTCAACAGTAAAATCCGATAATTGAGGAGAGAACGTGTCAAATTTTATCTGAAATTGCAAAAATTGAGTCTGCAGGAAAATCCGGAAGAAAAACGCTAATATTTAGATTGAAACTCAGAATTTCTGGCCTGAAACTCTGCTCATATTAAAAGTATTGGCAATATTATCTATTTTGTAATTATAGACACGCAGTCATTTGAAAATATGTAGAAATAGGAATGCAGAATCTGATACCAGTTGATTAGTTGGACGTTTCTAGGTGTAATCAAACTTCCGGCTATCAGTTAATTCTACATATCGATATAAATTTTCTTTGGTCGACATACGATAGATTGAATTGATATCGATCAATAATTTTCTTATAGATACTTGCAATAGAATAAAATAATGTGTGCATGTACTTAAATTATTACTAACTGTATCGATTAATCGATTAGAAAATCGTACATCTATTGAAGAATTCCAATTGTAATTAACTATTTATATAGTATCAATCATTACTCACTAAATTCATCGATCATTGATGAGTGGTATTCTGTAATTGTACAATAAACCGCCATCAGACAGATAAGATATTCACATTTGAATTCCACATATCCGTTGGAAATTGAGTTTCCTTCCCCGTTAAAAATGACACGTCTATTAGGAATGTCGTGTCGGGTTTATTATAAATAACAAACATGGGTGCGTATATGTATTATAGTTTATAATATATCAGTTCTGGATGTCATTGTGTAAAATATTTATGATTATTTTAAAATAAAATCAGTATGTGAGCAGTTTTATCGGTATCATAATTTCATAATCTTAGACATAGATGGTTGTAAAACCGTAGGATATGCATGTATAAAAAAAATAATAATCAAAAAATAAGAAAGAAAAACAACAATAACAACAACAACAACAAAACAACAACAGTTGAATCGTCTTTTTATGATTGTTGGTTGTTGTACGGAGCGAAAGTTGTGCCCCGGGAGCAAAACAGAGGCCACACGACCGAGATTAATACGGCGCAGAGAACATTATGAGTTAATTAATTGGCTTGCTGTAATAAAGAAAGGGACCCGACCACCACACCACACCACCACCATCAGGCTTCTTTTCAACTCAAACTATACACGAACAAAGCACGCCTCATAACCAACAACCAGTTATTATTATTATTATTTTTCAGATTTTTTTTTTAATCCACCGATCAACAACGAAACAACTCACGATGTCATAAATTCGCAATGTTAATGCATGTTATTTAATCCATCATCATTTTTTGATACGTTTCCGCTCGTGTAATTTACATGTCTTCTGAATTTTCAGCTTTTTTCAAGGATATGGACTGAAATTCCCAAGCGTGCGTCTCAAATTTTTCAACAATATTCAATGTGGTCGAGAGGCAATGATTTAAAGTAAGGTATGCACAATTTCTAACCTCAAAACTTCAATATTTTGACTGAAATAATTTAATTCAGAATCATCAAAAACAGAAAATAAAAGATTAATCAAATTTGGAATTGTAAAATTCGAATTTAGGTACTAATCCAATTTAGAATTTTGAGTTTGGCCAATAGTAGTTGGAAAATTTGAATTGAGCGCCCATCAAAAATGGGTTGGTAACAAAATTCGCCAGTAAATTCTAACCTAACTAAATTTGGTTAATGTGTATTCGTTATGTACTGTTGTTGCAATATTTTGTAGAATTTCTAAATTATTGGCGCAAGTAAGCATTTATTTTTCCACTTTAGTGATTTTTGATTCAAAGATGTTTTATTTAATGAAATACCCCATTTTTGATGTTCATTCTTTTGTACTTATCGCGTTATGTAGTGTCGTATTTGCTTCATATTTTTCAAGTGTCCGAATCGAGCTACGATGCTGTGCCGCTCAAGTATGGCCGATTGCGCGTTAAAATACCCCGGTACACACCGTATATTCACATCTACAGTGGCCAGAAGATGATAATTTAGACTTGAATCGACAATAGCTTCTACGTGCTGGATGTTTATAGGCCCCCATACTGTCAGTAAGACGGTACAACTATATTTAGAAAGGATACAACCATAAACTACAATGATGATGTTGATGATTATTACTATTAGTCGGATGAGAGAAGAATAATGGTTGGGGTCTCTTCTGTCGTTTTGTTCGTATAAATAGGGAGGCATTTTTACAATTCCAACAGTATTTCGAATTTTATAACACAAATAATTGTCATACAACATTCCTAATTCGTTTTAGTCACTATGCAATATAAATGGCACAAGTATTTTGATTGATAATGCATATCGCTTTTTCTTCTATAATAATATTAACATACAAAACGTTACGCCTTGATCTCGTATGATAAACGTGCATGTATTTGGAGTAAAATATTTTATACGATATTCGAATATAACCGGCTACAAATATAATAATGAGAGGTGTTGGGCGGAAATTTTCAATACTAATATCGATAATAATAATAAATATTTGATGTGTCATCATTACAATGGTTGTAATGTAGTGCTCAACTTACAACGGCGATGACGATGACGATGATGTATAAATCTGCCAACATTTTTACAGTATTGTTGATTTATAGGAATGTTGTATTTGTTCGAAAATTTATTAAGTTTCATTGAAATCAATCATTTATTAAGAAATTCAGCAAAATTCCAGTCTTGATCCATCATTGATATCTCCAAGTAAGGTTCAAGTCTTGATCCATCATTGAAATCTTCAATTAAGGTTCAACTCCAGTGGAAATTATCGCCTTTGGCTAACGTTAGATGGCAGTATAAATTGCGTTTTTTTAATCAAAAAATAACGATCATTGAACTATTTTGTCTTTTTTTACAAAAAATTTAACTTCAAAAGCGGGAGTTAAATAAAATTTATTCCTATCTGATAACAAAATTTGAAACAAATCTGATACATGGTTTTTTTTTTCAAAATTTGGTACTCGTGGACTGTAAAGAATAAGTTTTGGTAATTGTTCGAAAAATTTTGAATTTTTAGTTCCTGTTTTCAGTTGAAGCTTGATTTTTCTTTCTTTTACATTCTAAATTTATGATTTTTTGCTAAAATTCCCAATTAAAAGTCTATAATTTGGCTGAAAATCGTTTAAAAATGGTAAATTTACGACTTGGAGCAAGACTTCGTGGAAATTTATCCTAAAAATCGAAAATGTAGCATAAAAATGCGCTATAGGTACCTAAGTTGGACCTCTGAAACTCTGAAAACTTGCAATTAATCAAAAATCAGAGAAACGTCCAAATTTAGACTTTTCAAAAATTTGTAAACTACAGAAAAATTCTTTTGGCAAAATCTTTGAAGATTCTATAGAAATGCTCATTCGGCTTAAATTTCAAGAATTTAACTGAAATATTTTTACATTTTCTCATAACTCACCCACCAGATTTTGTCAAAATTTGGAATATATGGAGACTTGATGAATACGAAGCTATGATAATTTTTTGGACTTTTTTGAACTTGTAGTATCTGATTGCGGGGATGAAATTGTTGAGACGATTGTTCATTTTTAATCCAACGTAATTACAAGAGATTGATCAGTGTTTCGATTTTTACAACGGCAACGATTAAAAAAAAAGAAGAAAAACTAAAATAAAGTGTGGAGAAGTGAACTGAACGGTAAGGCGTTGACCGAGCCAGTTATCGAATAATTCTACATAAATTTAAATATTAATGTAACTCTCTTTAACTGATATATGTGTAAGTGTACAGAGTTCCAGGATTGTTGGTGCTTCTCTTTTTGAATAAATCTTGTCGTTTTGTACGATCTTGAATGACGTGTATAAATTCGTATGCGGAATCGTTTTAAATAACTGGAAGTAATCGTACAGTGATAGTAAGAAAAAATAAGGAAAATTGAAATTCTCTACCATCGAATTTCGTATGTAAATTGAACAACAATTAATCTACATGTAAACATATTCAACATTTTCTCGTTTTTTCTTTTTAATTTATAACGATGGTAATCTGTAATTATCGAGCAATCGATGTAATAACGAATTATTTTACCATGCGAATGAAACTGGTTGATAAAATTACATCACCGTTGGAGAAATTCTGCTTTGATAACAGAACAATTCTGTTGTTAACGTGAGGGTGTAACAATGAGTCGCAAAAATCCAAACGTTGATTAATAAGAAAGATACAACGTGTATAGATCATTTTTCGATAACATATTCAAAATGTATGTTAATTTTATTCGATTAAATTATTCCATCCTGTTGGATATGATGAGTTTTACGATGCAGATCTAGACTTGTAGATGGTTGATATAAAATAACTTTGGAAAATCAACAACACAGAAAATGAAGAAGCCTCAAGGTTAAGAATTATGAAAAAGTCGTTAATTATTAAAAATTAACCAGCAAATGATGAAGAGTTGTTAAAAATTACAGATGTGCAGTTTTCAGGCTTATTTTCGTGTTTAATTTTAGTTTTTGAAACATTTTTGTAGTTTTTGGAGAAAATTGTCAAAAAGCATCATGAGTTTTATCTAAAATTTTTGAAAATTTTAGCAATTTTAGTAATTTTACGTAATTTTAGCGTACAGTTCAAGTTTTGGATTGTTCTCTTTTCGAACTATCGGTTTCTATCAAATTTTGCTCTAAATCGGTAAAATTCAACAATTTTAGCACCCTAAAAACGTTTTAGTGCTAAATTATTAATTTTTAACTTCCCCGACCAGAGGGTAGGGAAGTTATTCAGGCCTATTTTCGTGTTTAATTTTAGTTTTTGAAACATTTTTGTAGTTTTTGGAGAAAAATGTCAAAAAGCATCATGAATTTTATCTAAAATTTTTGAAAATCTTAGCAATTTTAGTAATTTTAGGTAATTTAAGTGTACAGTTCAAGATTTGAATTGTTTTCTTTTCGAACTATCGGTTTCTATTAAATTTTGCTCTAAATCGGTAAAATTCAGCAATTTTTGCACCCTAAAAACGTTTTAGTGCTAAATTATTAATTTTGATCGAATTTAAAGATTGAACTGTGTAAAAGGGACGATTTTTATACGTTTAGTCGGTTTTTGGGGGTTATTTTTGAGTTGAAGACTAAATTTTGGATCCGTTTTTTAGAACTTTTTTGCAAATTTTGAGATCCACATTCTAAATTTTTATTGAATTTTGTGCTTCAATTGTAAAACTTTAAGTTCGGAATTTTAATTATTTATATCCTGAATCATCACTTTTTGATAATTAGTGATACAAAACCGTAAAAAACCGGGATTTTAGTAATTTTTGAATTTTAGTCCCCGTTTCGAGTGTAATTTTCGTTTAAAAAAGCGATAATATTCATCATTTTGATGTTGGGTGGTGAAATTCTGTCAATTGTGGAACGTTTTTAGCACTTTTTACGATTAGATCTGGTAAAAAGGGTCATATTTATATATGTTTAATCATTGGTTTGGGGTGTTTTTGAATTTTGGGTCTTTTATGGGTTTTTGATGAAAATTTTATGAAACTTGAGACTTTCATTGTAAAGTTTTATTGGCTTTGGCTCTTAAATTGTAAAATTTTTGGCCTGAATTTTTAATTATTTTTATCCCAAATTGCCAATTGTACTAGAAAATTATAAAAAAAAGGATTTTAAGAGTAACTTTTCGTGTATTTTCGAGTTGAATTCTCGAGTTGGAGTTCAAATTTTTAAGCATAAATCATCGATTCTTAGGGACTTTTGTATGAACATGTGTACAGCAAGTGGTTTAATTTTCGACTTCTTGACATCTTAACTTGATCCTTGAACTGATTTCTTTAATTTTGGTCAATATCTGAAGCATTTGTATCATTCTAGAAAAATCTTTGCAAATAAAATTTCGATTTTTTTGGGTAATTTTTAGCAATATTTTATCCTAAATTTGTTACTAAATTGTAAACATGATACGATTTGTACAATTTTAGCCGATTTTTGCATCAGTTTTTCCACTTGTTTTCAGGTGGATTTATCAAAAGAAAGACATGCAGAGGTTTTTATACAAAAAGAGAGACTTCAGCACATCAAAACATTCAGAATCGATACAGATTCAACTCCTGGTAAGTTTTCAAAGAATTTTTTGATATTTAAGCCCAAAATTGTCCAATTGTCCAATTATGATTCTAAAGAAGCTTAAGAATCGGAAATTTCCTTTTAATTCTACCAATAACGTATAATAGTAGTTTCATCATCTTAAAAATGAATTAATCATAATTAAAATACGATTATTATTAACCAACAATCATGCCTGCCATTTAATTAATCCAACGAATTCTTTCTAAAATAGAAAAGTCAACAGAACTAATTGTAAATATACAAAATTAATTGGTCTTGTTAGTAGTGAAAAGAGAAAACTGGCAGATATTTTTTTTCGTTTGCTTCTCTTGATTAATGATTAATTATTTTCGATTCTACGTCTGTGCTTATAAAGTTTAAGGAAAAGAACTGTCGACCATCTGGTTTTATCTAACACACACATACTTATATACGATTTCGTCACGTCTTTCAAACATATAGGTGTCAATTTAACTGTCAGATTTGAAAATGTTAAAATAATAATTTCGAACGTCAAAGATGAATATCTAGCATTCTTCAAACCGAATATGTTACGTGATAGAGAATTTCAATGTTCATTCAACGGAAAAATTGAATGATTTTGATAGATTTCGGTATGTTCGAATTTCTATATCGTCTAATCCATTCAAAAGTAGATAGTTTAGAGATAAGTTCTATTAGTGAGCGATTTGAAAAATATTTGCAGGATCTATAGGAAGGTTCTTTAGCAAAAGTTGCACGCTCTAATTCATCGATAAGTCGGTTAAAATGAATTTTTGGTCAATGTTGTGATTTTCATCAACCAATCGCACGCATAAAATGACCTAGAATGGCCTAAAATTGTTCCAAAAAGCATTTTTTGATTGGTGAGCGATTCGAAAGATCCTTCCAAGATCTATAAAGACATTTTAGCAAAAGTTGGATTTTTTAGTTTATCGAGAAGTAGGTCAAGAACGCCATTTTGGTCAATGTTGTGATTTTCATCAACAAACCGTACACAGAAAATGATCAAGAATGACGTAAAATTGTTCAAAAAAGCATATTTTGATTGGTGAGCGATTCGAAAGATATTTTCAGGATCTATAGGAAGGTCCTTGGGGAACATTTTTGCAAAAGTTGATCGAAAATTTAATGTTGTGATTTTCATCAGTCAACCATACTCAAAAAATGATCAAGGATGACCCAAAAATGTTCAAAAAAGCGTTTTTTGATCGACTTCTCGGCGAGTTGTTCGATCCAAATTTTGCTAAAATATTCTCTAAAAATCCTCAAATATTTTTCGAATCTCTAACCAATTAATTGGAGTTATCTTTAAACGATTTTCTTTTGAATAGTTCACCCGGCATAGAAATTATTTGTGAAATTTCCCTACAATAAGTAATAATAATTGCAATAGAAGACTTAAAAGAGAAACCTGTTCGAATGCCGCCTATATCAAACAACATTATTGTTACTATTCTCCATTGGAATAATCTCAACGATTATCTCCGATATCCGTACAGATCTTATCTAATTGTGAGCAAGATAGATGCATCGTTATTATTAATTAATTATAGTTTAAATTACCTGGTACGGGGCGTCAATAATAATAGAATAGAATTGTGCCGGTATATAAATTTTATTAGAGCCGATAGTTGTACACGCGATGACTTTTTTTTATAACCGAAAAAAAAAAACCACAAAAATTCCAAATATTTCGTGACCAAATTTGACTGTATTAGTTAAAACTAGAAGCTGTATCGCATCTTTAATTATTACGTTAATACATACAAACCTTGATCCGATTATATCCAAATAGTTTCAATGAAAAATTCTCAAAGTTGAGAGTTCTTTGTTGGAGATTTTATTTACCTACGCATTGACTAGTGCCATATTTGCAATCTGCAAGTTTCCATTTTGATATCCGATCATAATCTGCATATTCTTATTCATATCGACTGCCTTCTGTGTGTAAGCCTCTATTTTTGTATACTCGAATTTATTCTTAAGTTCGAGCAATAATTCCGGACACGTTCAATTCGATAATCTTCCTACAGATCAATTTTGAAGGTCGCTTCACTTCATTTTTTTTTCTTGATAGATGTAGTTTAACATCAAGACGATTAATAGTAGTTCAGTTGTAGTATAATTAGCTTGTCGTAATTATTTAGTCTCATTTAATGAAGGTTATTATTGAAATATACATGCTGTGAATGAATAAAATCTAATTCCATATGTGTAGTTTCAAAGTACCAAAACAGCTCATTTATCAATCTAAAATTGTAATACTCACTGTTTAATTTGGAAAAAAAATACGTTGAGATGCTAAAACAGGAGCTTATTTGTTGGTTTGCTATTGATTTAGAAGAAATTACTGAACACAGTTGATTAAAAAGCTTACAAAATTCTGAGCAATTATTTGAGCTTATTGTTTCAGTCAAGGGCAGTTTTAGATTAATTACTAAAAGCTATTGAACTAAAGTAAAACTAGAGCTCAATTTTGACTCATAACAAGGTTTATATTTTTGGAGCCAAAATTCTGAGCAATTTTTTGGCCCCAAGTCGAATTAATCAATTAAGCCTTCGCGTACCTACCGAATGGATAAAACGAGTTTTTTTCAGAAAATTCCGTTGTTTGAGTTGATGTTTTGAGCTTAGAGCGGGTCTAATTTTAGTTTTGATCATAGATTTTAGCAAATTTCAATTTTGTTCTTACTCTGCTCTCAGAGAATAGTTCTGTTCTTTTGGTCTAGACTTCTTATGAACTAAAGACTTTCAAAATATAACGGCAACTCAGTTTTGACTCACAGCAAGGGCTGCCTTTTGGGAGCCAAAATTCTGAGCGATTTTTTAGCCCCAAGTCGACTCAGTTAATTTAGCCTTCATGTACCTATCTATTAAATGAATGAAACGAGATTTTTGACAAAATTTGCATTGTTTGAGTTAATATTTTGAGCTTAGATTGGCTGTAATTTTAATTTTTATCATCAATTTTAGCGATTTTTTTTATTCTTTCGGATTAGATTCTTCTCAAAGATCAATTTATGTAAATTTTGCTATTAACTTTACAAAATATAACACAAATGTCAGTTTTTTTGGGGAGTTTTGGCATGAAATTTTTAATAAAAACGAGAACCAAGACACTATATCAGTTATTTTAGTGATAATTTTCTTTGTAATTTTCTTGGTAAATCGTTAATTTTTAATGAATTTTCTTGGAAGTTCTCTAAATGAGACCATTTAGAAACGTTTTGACGCTCATCTCAAGCGGATTCGGGTTCTAATATTTATTTTTATTTACTTGCCCTTTTCTAATAAATTCTGCTTATCAAAAGGTTTCTAAACAATTTTAGAGGTACTCATCAATTTTGGCCAATTTTGGTTGGTTTTTGGTCTACTTTGGAGGGTAATTTTTGGTTTTCAGTCTCGATTCCTCTCATAGAGGCTCATTTTTTGCAAATTGTACTATTAATTCGACCCAAATAACAGTTTTTGGGAAATTTTGATGTGACATTTCAAAGATACAATTTTTTAATCATGAATTTGAGGCAATTTTCTTGTAAATCAGTTTCTAATAAATTTTTTTTTTTGTTGTACCATAAATATGGAACGATTTTGACGTTTTTGAAGCTTTTTAACGTTTGCTTCGAACAGATTTTGAAATATTTTAGCAACTTTAACCCAAATTCTATAAAAAAGATAATTTGGACTTTTCTGAGTTGTTTTCAAGTAAAAATTCCTACTTTTCGTACACATTTTGAGAAATTTTTTCGTTTTAAATTATTAGTTTACAGCTTGAATTCGATCTTACGGTTAAAAAAAAGAGTTTGCTAAGCATGCTAAAGAAGAATTTTCATAAAATAAGGACGAGCAAAATTTTTTCCACTGTATATTTATCTATTCTAATGACCCTCTATTATAAACTAGTCTTTTATGTCGCAGTAGGCTACGCTTTCGCTCGTAATGTCGCGAATTAGTTCATAATTTACAAAATTTGACATTTGGCAAATAGTCGAACAAATCTACGACACTACATGAGGTGATTTATTGTGGTACATCTGATAGTTTTGTAGTCAATGATATTGTAATTATTGCAAGATTTTAGGGGTGGTCTTCATTAAAATTGTTGAATTAATTTACTATTTTTATTCTATTATTAGTTGGTATTTAATTAATTTCGACGCTTCTTGTGTTTTCGTTTTATCAGATTGAAATCTTTATAATATTCTAATATAACTGCATAATTATTTTTTAATGCATTAATATTACCAAATTATGTAAATTGATCTCATAATCAACATATATAATAGAACAATAATAATAATCGTATGCATACAATAATAATAATAAAAATAATGATAATAATAATAATAATAATAGAAAAAAATCACGGCCATATGTTTATGTCCAATTAAATTCGTTCTGTATTCTCAGAATAATAGCCCTTGAGCAATGAAACTTTATTATCTATACTTGAGAAATCGAGAAAGACACACTATATAGGTGCACATATACACATATACAAAATAAATAAGGGTGACGAATCGATAGTATTTCAAAGACATGAAAAATGAAACCGACGTCTCGGTTCCAGTTCCTCGACTCTCTCTCTACACTCTTCACTCACTCACATCAAATCCATGTGATTATATTGTGACATGGGAAACCAGCGCTAATAACAAAAACCGTTCGATTCTCTTAAACAATCCAAATGAATGAATGAATGAATGAATGCGAGAAAATCAAACCAACTACAACAAGAAACAACAAAAGAAATTGAAAAGACTACTGTTTTAAATCTACAAGCATACATGTTTGTAGACAATTAACGAGTCGCATAAATTCCAATTGAACAAATTGTGATAAAACACAACTACTAGTTGGGGGGATTTTTCACCCGAAAATCTTCATCGATGAATACAATGAATACAATGGAATAAGTGGGCGATAAATTATTGACACAATGTGAATTATATGGGAATCTGTATTGGTTAAGAATATATTGAGCTAGTCTATTGCCAATTACATCTAAATCCAAGAATGTCCAACTCGTACAATTCAAAAAGTTTAATAGATATCGAAGTGGTAAATGTTTTATTCGATTCTAGATGAGATTCTTCAACTTTGGGCGAAATTGGTTTTTAAAAAAAAATTGACACAATTTCCGGAAATCTCCAAAATCCGGATTATGCGTTGAAGAAGGGGTGTTTGTCCAACACACATATCTTTGTGTGTAGTTGATAAAATGAAAGGAAATTTATACAATTAGATAGGCGATAGTCGATTCTACACTTGGGGGAAAATAGATTTTCCATTTTCTTTTGCATTTTTCCGAAAATTGCATCTAAAGTTACTGCATATAAATCGCTAGCTAATATTCTGTTTAACACAATCGTATTGACCGAATAAGCTAAAATACAGCCATCATTCTAAGTGGTAGACTGGAAAAAAGTCGTAAAAAAGATAAATCAATTGGTTTAGTTTGCAAAAAAATCGAATTATTCCATCGTATAGAATGGGACAAATCAAAGAATCGCGAATCACCATTGACAACATGAAAATTAATGAAAATCGATAAAATTACCACATTAAATCGATGTTTAATGGTTGACACAATCAAATTCATGGCTTTATTGTATTGTCTTCAATTGAAATTATTGAATTTTTCCGGTTAAAACCGACCACCCGGAATAATCTCCAACGTTCTATATTTATTTAATCGTAATCTAATTTAGATCAAAATTAAATTGAATCATCAATCACAGGTTGAAAACGCTAATGATATTTTAAATATTCCACTACCTATAGGCACTAACTGTTGATTTAATTCAACTGAATTATAAAGAATTCAATTAAGATCATTGTTAGTGATCATCATCTTCCTGTATGATAATTTTCATGTTTTAATTGTTAAAAATTGGTAGATTTATCATTTGAAAAATGGCGTTGTCTTGACGATTGTCGTCGGCTTTTGCTTTTATACAAAACACAAACTCTGCAGGGAGTCAACTCTAATCGTTGTAAATTCCACTTGACTTGGAACATTTCCTCGTCTTGTAAACTTTACGAATTCGTTTCACTGATAAAGTTGACCTGTTTGTGGAATTTTGACGGACTCAGTAGAGCTCTACAGCTGGAGTCGGCTTCAAAATTTATTAGAGATTTAGAAGAATTTGATTGATAAATAAATTCATAGATGTGTTTAATAATTTGATATGAATCTGGAGAATTCTTAGACGGTTATTTAGAACATCTCGTGCCAATAATTTCTTCATTGGCCAAAAAAACAACGAGAAAAAAATTAATGATGATGATAGTTGAAGAAAAAACAACAATCAACCGTTTGAGATAATTGTTGCTATAGGATGAATGATTGTCTTGTTGATTTTCCTCAGGCTTCTGTAATTAGATGGAGATTTTCGTTTAAAAATAATAATCGAATAGGTGGACTGAAATCTTCCAAAAAATAGGGGCGATTATTCTAAATTTTTTCCAACTCATCATAATCATCTAGTTTCGGTTTAATTAACGGATTGTAAAAATTTTATACCTGTCGATCTTATTTATGAATAATAATCATATCGATTTATTTAATGATTTAGATTAATTTTTTTCTCAGCTTATCGATGGTGACTAATAATAACATTGATCTGATTGAATTTTAATTTAATTCGTCTTTCTAATAAAACGCCCACATATCACACAAATTGGTCGGATTATAAGTCCGAAAAAAATTGAATTTACAATTAGTCTAGAAAGCCAAAATTAAAATTCCTATGGCCTATGGGGCGTAAAACCTGCTATTGAATTGTCACCAAGAGACACCCATTTCAAAGCGAAATTCTCGATTAGCTATCAATTTTTAGTATTCAGCTATCAATTGGGCGAATTCTGCCATTGAACCTCTTTAAAAGGCAATTTTTAGATAGTTTTGTTATAAATTTTGGCCAAAATTCAACTCCTCTGTTCATTTTCAAGGAATTTAGTTATTTGATTATAAAAAGCGAACGATTTGGGCACTAAACCGATTTTTTTGTAAAATTCTACGGTATTTTTCTATTTTTGTTACTGCACCACGAGAAAGCAACAATTTTAGCCCATTTGCTTGACAAATTCTAGCCTTTTGGTTGAAATTTTGCCAATTCGGCAAAGGGCAAAATTTGGTCTTCTTGAATCTCCAAAAATTTTGGCATTGAACAGAGAATTGATCAATTTTCGCGCCAAATTCCTGTTTTTTTCTAAAATTTTTAGAATATTCATCCTTTTTTGTGGAATTATAAACTAGCACAACAAATATTAGATGAGACATTGATGGAAAAAACAGGTTCACTGGCTATGTGTTGGTATGTCTGTGTATTCATTATAATAAAATGAATGCACCAGATTAAGTTACAAGATGGAATACAATTTTAATCCTCAATGGCATTATGTGGCGACGTGGTCACTATGTATATATTTCTTTTATTATTATCATTATTATTATTAGTTTTATTACAAAATGATAATCTATGAAAGAGGAGGAGGAGAAGGAGGAATATATAAAAAAAATGAACGGTTTATATAACCTGTATAATGTGTAAATAATAATTATCATTGTATTTTTATGCTGAATTTATCAACTGTTCACAATGCGCACACATTAATTAGTTTAGTTTAACTTAATTCAAAAGTAATTAATGTAATTACAGCTCATATTCGCATTTATTCATATAAAGAAAATCTATTGTTCTATCAAACTTTATGTCTTTATTAGAACTTTTTGAAATCTTAACATGCAATAATCTTCAAGAATATCGTTTTGTGTATTTCTATTTAATTAGAATACACGAAATCCACCAAAAATTAGACAAAATATGCTTTCGTCTTTAGTTTTATGGTGCTAAATTGTCAATTTTTAAAGAATTTTAGTCCCAAAAGTTTCTGTTTGTGGAATAGTTTTAAAAATTTTCAGAAAATTAAGCCGTAAGTTATGAATTTTTAGTCAATTGGGCTATCAGTAGATTAATTTTATGCAGATTTTAAGGGAATTTTTGTTTATTTTGAGCCAAATCATCAGTTAATTTTGTAAAATTTGGCAAATACGCCATTAAAAATAGGTAATTTTAGCATCTTGGTCAATAGGTGTATGATTTCAAAGTTATTAAATTTGACGCAATTTAAGTAATAGTACTCCATTTTTGAACTAAATTTTATAATGCGCAACTGGGGCTTTTTCTAAAATTTATTATGTTCTTAAATTGAGTGAAAAGTGCTATTTTGTTCCCGATTTTGGAAAAATTAGCCATCTTACAGAGGCGTCAATATAGAATTTTTATACAATTTTTGAGCCAAATTCTTGATTTTTAACTAAAGTCTTTCGGATTTTAAGTTAGAAATTGTAAGAGCTAACTTCGTTAGCCCCTTTTTTAGTCTATTTGGGAGTCAGACAATAATTTTTATAGAATTTTGCTACTAAATCTCCAATAACAAATGTTTGAGGCGTTTAGATCGAATTTTTGAATTGAATTGCTTATTTTTTCTCAAATATATCAGTTGCTAAAAACTCAAAAAAATCAAAATTTTCATGTATTTTAGCACTAGTACTAACAATTTAATCAATAACTCGTTTATTTCTATTTATTTAAATTACTCTGATATTTGCTGATTAATGCTGGGGTTTCATCGAAATGTTAACGATTTGTAGGATAGTCCTTAAGAAGAATTTTGATAAGGATAGAACTTCGTAGCTTTAATCTAACAATGTCTGGGAGAAATAGTGTAAAATTGAGCAAGTTCTCCCGTTTTTCAAGATTCAATGATAGATAACGAAAACAACCATATCGAAAGGATTGTCTAGTCATTCTTGATCATTTTATATGTGTAGTGGTTTTTCCTTCATTTCCCAATAAGCTACAAAGTCCTAATTCTGCTAAAGTCTTCCCTAGAGACTGCCCTACAAATTCTCAAAACAATTTTCAAATCTCTCAACAATTAATAGAAGCTTGCTTGACATATTTGGTAATCACAATATGGTCAAATCAATGTCGTTTTTCTCTAATTTTCCAATGAGCTACGAAGTTCTAATTTTAGTAAAATGTTCCCTATAGACTATCTTACAAATTCCCAAAACAATTTTCAAATTTCTCAACAATTAATAGGAGTTTAATTCAAATGCATGAAAATCGCAATGTGGTTTTTCCCTAATTTTACAAAGAGCTACGAAGTTCTAGTTTTGCTCAAATATTCCCTAAAGACTGTTCTATAAATTCTTAAATTAATTTGAATATCTCTCAACAATTAGTAGGAACTTGCTTGAAATATGTGGTAATCACAATATAGTCAAATCTCTGTGGTTTTTCTCTGATTTCCCAATGAGCTACGAAGTTCTAATTTTGCTAAAATGTTCCCTAGAGACTATCTTACAAATTCTCAAAACAATTTTCAAATTTCTCAACAATAGGAGCTCAATGTGATTTTTCCCTAATTTCCCAATGAGCTACAAAGTTCTAATTTTGCTCAAATGTTCCCTATTCTACAAATTCTTAAAATAATTCGCAAATCGTCCGTTTACTTGAAGCACACAGTAGAATCAAGTTTCATTGGAAATTAATTCAGCGATAACGAGGGAATCTTCAAGCAACATTAACGATATTTAATTACTCTAATATGCCATTTAATTATTCACTTCAATTCAAAGTTGTACTTGAAGTTGTAACGATATTTAAGTGTCATCAATTGGGAATAACGTTTGTACGAATATTTCAAAATAACCTCGGCACAAATGGGTGGTTTTCCAATTATTCGAATATTTGATTTCGTTCATCATACTAGCGGCAATAATCGCAGCAAATCAAACACAAAATACCTATTATTATATTGATAATGCAGTGTATACAAGAAATCGATTCAATATGGTGCAATGCAGTGGTCCTTCACGGATCTTGGATTTGTGGTAGAGATATTGAAATGACCTTTTGTAAAACCGCACACCTCTATCATACATATCTATATACATACATAAGTATGGAAAATATTGAATAAAATCAATAAAACAAATCGGAATCCTGGCGATTTTCAAAACAATTGTAATTCCCTCGTATTTGTTATAGAAAAGAATGTAGCAGCAAGAAAAAAAACACTGCACTATTCAATCAACCGTATCGGTATTGATTGAATTTTGCATTCTATCGTGACTATACGAATATACGTTCATAGAAAAATTGTAAATCAATTAGAATTATTACGATTTTGATTAGAAAAAAGCCGGAGATATTTTTCAATTTCGGCAGCCAAATAGCGTCTATTGTTAATCGATTTTTCTATTAACTGTTAGTTGGTTGTGTTATTACTGCGGTCACTTCAACACGATTAAATTCAATCGATCTACTGTCGACTTGAAGAACGGATTTTTTCTACTTGTTCTTCTCCAACCATTGTTATTTCTTCAACAGAATTTCGTTGTAACATCTGTTTGAAACAATGCACGATGATCATGTCGTCGAATCTTTACACAAGTCTGTTAAAAAGACACTTATCGACATGTAATTCACGGTAATGTCCATACAGCTTCATTACATCCTTGTTCGATTTGTTCGCCAAGATCGAGATAATTGAAGTTTTTCTGCGTTTGGTGATAAACAACGATAGTAGTAGACTGTAAATTTTCAATTGTCTTGTAGTTTTTGTTTTTCTAATATCGTTCTAGTTGATTTACAGACACGAATTGTTCAATATCTCAATGTTGTATCGAGTTTTCAGGATAATTATCGGCAAGAATTTCAAATAAGACTTGTTGAGAATTATTGAGATTGTAACTGTTGCCGATACTGGTTGAAGTAATTAAGCAATTAACTTTAGTACAACCGCAGTTTTAACAACAGTTTGGTTTTTGTCGATTAGTTGCGACTTGCTGAAAATTATAGCAATAGTTTTCGATTTCTATTTAAGGTCTAACCATTAAGGAATTAAAGGCAATGTCGTCTAAAGTCGAGAGAGAATGAAGAATTCAATTAACGTTGAACTAATGACGATGAACTATATGTATGTATTCATTGAGACTTGGGAAATTTTATAAGAAATCAAGTGAGCTTTTATGGGGTTCGTTATCTGTGTGAACGTTGAAATCTCCAAGATTTTTTCTATTCTCTTCCATCTTGTTAGTAGTTTTTTTGTTGTTGTTGTTGTTGTTGTGGTTGTTAGAATTGTAGAATAAATTAGAATGTGGATATGTTAAAATGACCAGCAATATTAACACGATGACTTGCTACGTTAATTTATAATTAACATTTATGATTAAGCTCGCGTATCATCTAGATGGAAAAAGCGACGTAATTAAACTTGTCGTTACAATATTTCTATTTTGTTAATAATAGAATGGATTAGAAAAAAATCAGCAATTAAGTAGCTTTCTAATCGATTATGATCGCCATTTCTCGTCTAGTTTATAAAAATAAAATATACAATTAACGTATAGAGATCATAATTAAAATCTTGACATACCTACGCATGAAGAGATTCGTTTCATTTTATTACAGAGACTTCAGAAAAAATTGCGATTAAAATTCAACATGCACAAGACGCCCATTTCATGTTAAATACAGTAAATCGGCTCATTATTTATTGCGTAAAAGACCAAAAGCCATATAGACTCATTAGTTTTGTTGAGTATTGAAACACATTTCCTGTGAAAGTTTACACGAAATATTGTAATTTTTATTGTATAAATCCGAAATTGACACATTTGTGGTAGATAATTTTTAAATTTTTCTTCGGTTGGAAATTATATTTAGATACTTGTATCCCCCGATTATGCAAATCAGGCCGTTTACTTTTATTTGCGTGTTAAATCGCACAAGAACGTCCTTATAATAGACGATGGTTCAAGAGTTCTTTTCTGCGACGTGCTCGACACCGTGTATACGAGAGATTAAATAAATAGTTGGCAAACAACAAACGTTGGATGAGCGAGATGGAAGGATAGAGAAAAGAGAAATGGTCAGGTTTTTGACAGTCTCTAATCGATATACATTAAGTTATTTAAGTGACAAGATGAAAGGGCTGGGAAAGTGCAACGAATATACAACATCCGATATGTAAATGACGAGATCTTTGATATTCCTCTAGACGATTGAGTCCATCAAAATGCTCAATTTTGACAGTTTCATCATAATTCAACAAAAATACTCATCACTGAGCCATAAGAAGTGTCAAATCGTAATTTAGTGGCACAATTTGGAGCATGACTATCAAAAACTAGAGCAAAATTCAGATAAATATCCCGAATTTTGAGAATTAGAACGCTTTATCGGCAATATTCAGTAAAGATTGATCATAAATTTAGATTAGTTGGAAATCTGGTTCAAAAATTAAAAGAAAAAGCCACAAGTAATAGTGCTAGTCAACTCAAAAATCAACCATTTACGATTTAAATTTTGAATAACATAACAGTAAAAATTGCTGCTTTAAAATCAGTTAAAACTATATCAATGGATTTTTGAAAATTTAGCCCCCAGGGGTTAAAAACTGATCAAATTTTAGCACATTTCCGGATGAAAGTAATTAAAAGAGTTAAATTAGTAGATTTTTACAACTTTGTTGCAAAATTTATTAATTTATTAATCAAACAAGTGTTTTAAAATTGGACAAAAACTTTAAAGTTATGTTTGAAAATATAATTGTTTTAATTGAAGCGCTATCTCAATTTAAAATGTTTGTTAAAAATCGACTAAAAATCTTTTTTTTTTAATGATTCTGCTGCAAAATTTTAGTCGGAACAAATTTTTAAAAGTGTAAAAGTCTCAGAGAATCAAAATTTGAGTTCCAAAATTCAATAAAAGGGTTAAAATTGGTTTCATTGTAGAACCGTCAACATTCAAGTGAAACCGTTTCACTCTAACTAATAGCAAAATATCATAAATCTGGGCTAATAATTATGAATTTATTTTGGAAAATTAGCAAAAGTGGTAAAAATAGTAGCCTATGGACCTTTAAATTATACTCAAAAATCGATCAATTCCTTTTGAAGCTTTGAAATCGAAACCACCTTCAAATTTCAATCGAAAATCAAAAATTTAGATCGTAAATCGAGTAAAAAATGACTCAAAATCTCACAAAAATGTACTAAAAGTGCCAAAGTGTAGCCCTAATACATTTAGATCATTCAAAACGAAAATGTTCCAAATTTGACGTGAAAATCAACCAAATTAACTAGAAGATGCAATAGAGGCGAAAATGTTTGCAAAATACGACAACAGCCAAAAATTCAACTCAAAATTGTTACAACAATCCGTTTTTTGCAATTTAAGAAGGAATTTGTGGAAGACTCAAAAGACACTGAAAATTTCCAGTTATTAAACAGTAGGGATCAATTTTTCAATGAACCTACACCAGGAAACAACTCTAAAGAATGATAATATCAGTAATTTATATTTACTGACCGATTATAAAACTGGGTAGTATTTCATTTAAGACAAAGAATGAGAAAGAGAAAAAAAACTTGTTTCAATACTCACATCATCAATTGGTGTTTTATCAGTAAATTACTAAGTGCAAAACAGTGGTTGTTGTTTTTTATTTATTAATAACTACCTTGTCTATTTCGTGGTTGATTGTATATAAGTGCAAAATGTAAATTAACGATTTACAACAACAGACAGTGGTAATTATAAAGTTGTATTTACAATATTTAGAAGAAGAAAAAAATATTAAAGAATATCAAAACATACCATTTAGAAAATATGAGCGACTAGTAGAGTGATGCAGTTTTACAGGAAGTCATCGATACAAATAAAAACAACATGATGATGATGATGATGGAAAAGAAAGAAATAGATAGTTGCGTGTAAGAAGCTATACGAGATGAATTTTAATATGTTGTTTAATTGTGTGCTCTAGCATAATATTTGTTCTTGTTATGGAAAAACGTTCTCAATATACAGGCGTGCTGAACTAAAAATATCGGAAATTCTATAATTTGACAAGCAATTTGAAATATATTTTAAAATTTCTATAGAGGAGTGCCTAAAGAATATTTTACTAAAATTTGGGTCTCGTAGGTCATAGAGAAGTTGTCGGAAAAATTAAAAAAGAAACACTTTTTTCGGATGTGTAGATATTAAAATGTAACTAGTCATTCGCCTCTCTAGTTTTGTTGTTATTATAGTGGGTAAATGTTTGATAATTTTAAATAAATTGAACAATTTTGGTCGGTTTATAAGTTTGTTGAATAGCCCTTTTAGGGTCACTAATTTTAACAAAAGGAACAAATTTTATGTCTCGGATTTATTCTTAGGGTGAAAAACGATTACCGAACCGACTGTTAAGAAAAATTGGTTTGAAATTAATACTGTGAACAATAATCGACACAGAGAGGCGAAGGATTTGTGAATTTCAATGTTCCACGCTCAATCTCATCCTATTTTCTTTAATTGATCTTGAAACTTGCAGGGTAGACTTCAAAAATGTTAAGACATTTAATCGGTGAAAAGTTCTCTGAAGGTGCTACAATTCAAAAATTAGATTTGAAATCAGCTAGTCGCCTTCTAGAGGTCCTACTTTAAACAAATTGATCTTCGTAAATCTTTAAATTGCTTGTTAATTACTTTTAGTTTAACATCCCTGTATGCACAGCGATTCTTATATTAATTTGCAATATTTAAATCAGTGTTGTGGAGACGAAATTAGAATAAGAATCGAAACAAAAAGGCAATTTTGAATATATTTCTGTACGATTCACGTGATAAATCGCTTTAGGTCCGGCAAGGGTGTGTCCTTTATCGACTAATTGGTGCTTTATCTTGTTGATATCAACGCTAGATAATTAAAAGAGATGTGTACCATCTCGCCATTCAAGTTTTGTATTTCGTTAAAGAAAGCTTTCTATATCTATAGATATAAGTAGTTATATAGAAGAAAGAAGAGGACGAAGAAGAAGAAGAACATGGTGTTGCAAAGTGTGAATTTTATGTCGCAGCCTAACCGACAATTCTTTAAATATACTATAGTATAAAACACATTAACCGTAAACGATGGCCGTCACTTTAATAAGCTGATATATTTCCGATAATAAATTTCTTCTTTCAGGCGTTAAGCGCTCAACTAAAACTCAAAAGATTAAAAGTCTTTATAATCCAACAAGAATTGCAACAATAAAAACAACAAATATTAGAGGACAACAACCATAATCATGATAATAAAAAAAGAGCAATAAATGGAATTTAATGCCGTTAGATATCTAAACTAATAATCCGTAGAGCTAAACCACAAACTGTACCAGTATTTTAAAGTGTTCATCGTAAAAAAAAGGAGTAGTGAACCCTCTCTCGAATCGATCTGGAGAATTGTTTTATTGCCGATTTATTTACACATAAATGAAGAAGTGCTTTCTAGTTGAAAAATTCGTTTATTTTATTTGAATTTTATCAAAACAACTATTAATAAACGATGATTTTTATTTGGGATTTTATAGAGAAATGTTGAAATTTTACGCCTTCTTCTTGGTTTACGTTTTTTTCCCAATGCAACCGATCATAAAATTAGATAATGGACAGTTTAAAAATCGATAAAATAAGTTAGTGTTATGAGAGAATTAGCGTGAATGTGAATTTTTGCCGGATTTTAGGAGTCATTTTGGAATTCTTTTCGACGATAAAATCCAAGAAAAGATTCCAGTAGAAGTGTCTGAAAGAAAATCGTTTTATTTTGAATTTTCGTCCATTCACAAGGAAAATAAACGGATTAAAGGTGCGAAAATTAGAAACACTTTAAATATGAATTTGTTCCTAGAATTAGCATTAAAATGATGAATTTTTGCTCGATTTTTGGAATTCTCGTCATTAATTCTGATGCCAAAATTAACGCGCAAACATTTCAGAAAAGATTCCATAATGACAGCTGTCTGAACAACAAATTCTTGCTAATTTTTTTACTTGAAAAATAGTATTTTAATGATTAAAAAATGGGAATATTTCGAAATTTTGTTATGTTTTTTGGAGGAATTTCAATGCGCGTATAAGCAGGCAGTCGGAAAATTTGCACATTTCCGTTCCGTTAATAGGGTTGATTTACAGAAAAATTTTAAAAAATCAAAATATACGCTCGTTAAAATCACTTTGGTTTGGTTTTCTTTTGGAAAATTATCGAAAATTGCAAAATTTGTGGAATTTTAGAGGAGACTTTAATGAGTGTATAAGCAAGAATCGTCGAAGCTCGCTTTTCAGAATTGGGTTTGTTATCGAAATTAACTTAAACTGAAAATTTTGTAAGATTTTGCGAATTATTTTAGAATTTTAAGAATTTTCAGAAAATTTCGCTATTAATTAAGAAATTTAGAAAGATTTTCATATTTTAATCTACAGGTGAACTAAAGTTTCATCAGAAAATTTGTTGATGAGAAGCAAATTTGCAAAATTCTTGAAATAATTTTTAGGCTTTTTTTCAAAATAGAATTTATGACTAAAATTATTTCGATAACAAAATTTAAGATGGACCTTTTAAGAAAAAAATCCACTGTAAGGCGATCTGGAAGAGAAATTATGTTAAATTTTTAAGAAAAACTCGAATTTGCTGAATTTTGGCTTTAAAACAACAAAAATTTAGAAATTTCCAATGTTCCCAAAATTGCGCCATTTCATGAGAAAATCCACCATATTTTCAGCAATCGATACAGACACAGTCATAAAACCGAACAATTCTCACATTAAAGCGAATCAAGTTTGGTTTATTTGCGGAAATCTGCTGAAAATCGCGGTATTTATTGGAATTAACGCGAGATTTCAATAGGTGATCAAGACAGAAACTTGAAAGCTTCCACATATTGAAATGGTACAAAGTTTTATACTTCTTCTATTTTGCAGAAAGCGCCTTTGTTTTACGCTACTTTCAGTCGAGTCTTGTTGGAGATTTCAACGGGTGCACTAGCACGAAAATTCTCTAAATTCTTCCCAGCAAATTAAGAAATATTTTAATTAAACGATTAAGAATAATTCGAAAATTCCAATTAACAAGTCACATAAAATATCTGGTCTGAAAATCTGTAAATAGCGATATTTATTTAAATTAATGATCAATAGGTGATTAAGAAATACCAGAAAACTTTCAGGCGTGATTATTTTGCAAAAAGCGCTCTTTTTCGATGAAAATTGCCCGAAAGCGCGCTTGTTTCTGTCGATTTCCGTTGGAGATTTCAACGGGTGGACTAACAAGAATCGTGAAAATTCCCCAAAAATTTCCAACAAATTAAGAAAGATTTTAATTAAACGATTCGAAAATTTCTAATTAACAAGCCTCATGAAAGATCTGATTTGAAAATCTGTAAATAGCGATATTTATTGAAATTAATATTTCAACAGACCGGACTTTCCGGAAATAACAGAAAACTCTTAGACGTGATTATTTTGCAAAAAGCGCTCTTTTTTGATGAAAATTGCCCAAAAGCGCGCTTGTTTCTGTCGAGTTCGGTTGGAGATTTCAACGGGTGCACTAACAAGAATCGTGAAAATTCCCCAAATATTTTCCAACAAATTAAGAAATATTTTAATTTAACTATTAAGAATAATTCGAGAAGAATTTCCAAATAACAAGACAGATAACATATCTAGTCGGGAAATTTATGATTATTCAACATAAACGAGAGGAAAATAAATGGAAAGAAACTAGAAAAAAACACCGATCTGAATTGTATGAATTGAATTGATAATTAATAAAATTTTCATAATGATAAGAATCTTTCGTTAAGAAGACTTTAAACTAGTCAATTAATAGTCCAATTATGGATGTTGATACTTCATCTAAGATTGTTAATTTTTTTCTTCTCCTCTCTTATTCAATCTAGAAATATGTTGTGTGTTTTAATTGCCTAATAAACTGTCGCAATGAAACTCAAAAAAAAATAATCTAGGTAATAATTAGATCAACTTTTAGATTATAAATAAAACGAAAATCTCATTTAAGTATATAAACTGATTTGCATAAAATTTAATTGTTACAGTTGAAATTTCAAGTACTAGCATCAATTTTAATTAGTATTGAAATTAAAATTAGAAAACGAGCCAGATTTTCGGGCCAAATTGACACATAAATCAGGTGATAAGTTTTGTAGGCGTACTTCATTATGAATACATCTAGTGTTGCTGCTATAAATTTATTAAATTGGGATAGTGTTGACTGTATACCGACGGAATTTAACAACGAAAACAACAACAGAAAGTTGTTTTCTGTTATTTGTCTCTAAACTAATTTGATACAAGTCAAATAATTTTTTTTTTTGTCGTGGGTCTTTCCGAAGATTTATTACATCGTGTTGTGATAGATCTGATTTGTATTAAAAGATTATGGTCGGAAATTAAGTTAAGGAATGCGTGTGGATTGGGTTTAGAACGCATGCAACTGTTAATTTTTTGAGTTATGCGTGCATATCTAACGATATTTAAACATATCCCAATTAAGAACAATAAATTTACATTAATGAGGAGGAAATTTTTTCAACTCACCTTATCTTATCGTGCTTTTCTTAATCCTCTCAACCGCTATTGTTATCTTCATAATTACAAATCAAATTAGCCACAATTCACTTAAATTCCACTAAACTGGCACATTGGGCACTAATTTGGTCGACGTTTTTGGTTATTGTTCGGATATTAGGCGATGATTGGCGAATAAGCGGCGGCAGTCAGCTGTTATTGTTGTTGTTATTGTTGCAACTCGAGTTTTTAAGAGTCATCCGGAGCGCGGTTAGATCGCGAGTGTTGTCCGCGAAGATCTCCCAGCTGGCCAAAGAGAACAAGAGAGATGGGGAGCGAACGAGCGAGTGAGTGAGAACTGGAATGCTCCCGCCACTAGCCACTGGTCCACTCATTTACCCAAAGAAGGGTTAACTCGAACCACCCTGGGGGAGTTAAAACAACAACAAAATCAAACACCACCTGTACGATTACCGTCGATAATTCAACAACTCTAAAAATCGAATCGATTTTTGGTGCTATTGTGATTTTTGGAAATGCAAATCTTAGTCTATTGTTCGATCAAAGGGGTTGGAAATTTCGCAAAAATAGGGTGGCCGAATAGGGGTTCTATTGAATTTGCTGGGAATTTTCACAGATGCAAAACTGACCGGACAACAAAAATACAACAATAACGTTAACAGTTTAATTCAAATCTGAATGTGATTTTTTCAAAATTGATCTCGTGATTTCAACCGGCGCCTGTGATAAGAAATTCTCCAGAAGTCGTACGATTTTCTTTTGTGTGTTAATCCAAGAATCTTCCATTTGTTACGACGAAACTGGTGCGATAAGATCGATGGTGGAATGCACTTAACGCTTTCCTATCATAGGTTTAATGTCAACATTTCCATGCGAATGTTCTATAAAATTTCAATTAAAATTGTTGTTTCGTCAGAAAATCACGATGATGATGATTGTCAGTTGTGGTTTTCAATTTTTCGATTAAAATCAACTGAACACTTTAATTACGTAAAGCAATTAAAATAAATCAGATAATCATTGGTTGAAAATGAATGAATTTAAACTAAACTTGAAGCGTTGTCATTTTCTATGACAAATTGTATTGCAACATTTACAACAATAATGGCGTTACCAATTTGCAATCGTCCAGTTATCGTACATACGTTCATATATTAACATGAAATGCGATATTGCTCATTTGAAAATTATAAAAAATTGTAAATTATGGTAGTTATAAGATCCATCTATACAGAGATGCTGAACTCAATTAAACGACATAAGTTTTTAAAACAGATGAGTCGATTTTCTACTTTTGATCTGCATCAGAGCTGTAAAAAACGTCGTTGGGGCAAAAATTCTGCAAATTTTCAATGTAAATGGCGATTTTAGAAGGAAATGAAGCACTGGAACAAATATTTGCAAAACGACAAAAGATATCGAAATGGAACATATCTCGTTCGATTCAGAATACAAATCTGTACAGAGATGAATCCAAGAAATTTGGAAAATCCGACTGAATTTTCTGACAATTGCGAAAAACCACATTTTTTGTCAAAAAAAGGGTGCTTACAGTCTGACGTATTACTCGTTGTATAATCAATAAAATGAAATAAAACACATATAGATTGAACAAGGAAAGTTAAGGCTACAAAAATGAGTCATACCCGTTTTAATTTGCTTTTGGATTTCTTGAAGAACTGCGTCCAAATGGTTAAGTTTTTCGAAATGGCACATTCTAAGTAACTCAGCAGATGATGTGATGTGGTTTCCAGACTTATAATTGGCTAGACGAAGGTGAAGGGCAACTTAATTGTCTTTCGATTGGTTTCTCAAAAGTCTATCGAACAAATCGTAAATTTGCAACTAAAAGGGAGAAAATGCAAATTGCCTTTCGAGCGGGATCCTTGACAGCGATTTTGAAACGAATTAATGTACTAAAACACAAATATCTCGAAAACTATAAGAAATAACGGAATTGTTAATATCTCATTGGATGCTAAATGCAATTCTGCATCTATGTATGTTCATGAATTTTCAAAAAGTCGATTGGATTTTCTGAAATTTCTGAAAAAATACATTTTTTGCGCTGAAAGCATGGTTTTAGTGCAACACAAATTTCGTATAGTAAAAGCTAACGAAATCAAATTAAATTCGAATAGATAGACAGATGAAAATTGGCTTTACGACTGGGGGTTTACTATATTTTCAGTTATTTCTTGCGTTTGTTTGAAAATTGCATCTCAAGTTACCGTTTTTTTCCAAAATTAATAAACATTCGAGTAACCTAGAGCGAGTACTCTATCCAATATTTCTATGTAATTTGTATTAGAATTTGAATAATTTATATCGCTTTTCGAATCTAAACCTGTATTCTTAGAGATTTCAATTGCTGATATTTTTTTCGAGGAGAATTTTCGGCCTTTTGGGTTCAGATTTTGAAACGTTGCCGCCATTAGTCGCCAGTTTTTCAAACGAATTTTGCTAAATAATTGTTAAAAAATCGAAAGTTTGAGAATTTTTGTCCACATTTAAAGCGGAAATGTCGACTTTAATTCACTTTTTGAGGAGGATATTTGAATTTAAGACTACATTTTGGAATACCCAAGAAAAACTGTTCTAGCCTGAACATCAAAGATTCTTCTCAGCAAACGATTATAGAGCCTAAAAGACGACAACACATGTTAAAATAGTGTGGTTTATTCTCAAACAAACTGATAATTTTCATAAAATTGCTTGAATCCACTCATTTCACGATTTACGAAGTAAATTTATCGGAAATTTCACGATTTAAGTCCTACTATTTGGTGAGCCATTCGAAAGATGTTTTAATGATTTATAAGAAAATTGCAGCGAAATTTGGACCCTGTAGCTCATTGAGAACTCGATAAAAAAGTCATTTCTGAATATATTGCGATTTTCAAAATCGAATTATACACGCAAAATGACTTCAGAATGCTTTAGCGAAATGGGAAAAAAACGGAAAAAGCCTTGTGAGAGCATTCGTAAATCATTTTGGGTCATTTAACGCGTTAGCTCGCTTTTTTGCGCGACTTGTAGCTGAGCTATGAATCTTAAATTTCGCTCCTCTAACTCTTTAAAATATTTCTTGGATCGCTGGTCAAATGATAGGATTAATTTTAGACGATCACTCCTGTATACGGACGTAGTGATCAGTTATTTATAGCTGTTCTTATATGGGTGGAGAAGATAGAGCGGTAGGTGATGAGTAATTTACTCCCAATTAAAACTGGCTTATCGGTTACTGAAGTTTCGTTTCTACTGCAACTAATTGTAAAAAGTTAAACGAACACAACTTGGGCGATTTTGTTCGTTTCAATCCATTTAGAAAAAAATTAAATAAATGTACAAACATAGACGAGGATTTTTTCTTTTATCTGTTGTCGATTTGTTATAATTAAGTCGTTCAAGTTTCCGGAACGTACTTATTAATTTAATCGCCAATGATAATAGTTGTAATAATAATAATGGTGGTGGTTTTTCCGTTTTATATCCACACTTTATTGCAATTATAACGAATAAAATATCGGATTTTCTATATAAATTTAATAGTTAAAGACTGTCTGCGAACGAGTCGATATCAAAATGGAAAAGCATGATACAACGTCCATCTTCAATGGACCGAATCGGACATCAAATCGTTCAACTTCACCATTATTTATCCAACTCCAACAACATTCTAACAAACTGAAATTTTGCCCGTTTTTCAACTAATTACAAATTCTCCACAACAAGCCGCATTTGTGCCTGTTGTGAATTGTTGAATAAAAATCGATTTGTGGGGGAGAATCTATTGTTGTTGTCGTCATTTTAAAGAAACGTACACCAGGTCAGCGACATTGTCAAGAACGCGGAAAGGCAGGGACAAGGCCGTCCAACTCGGACTATAATCGGGGAATTTTTTTTTTCGAATTTCCACCAGTATTGTGGCTCAATTCCCGGCGACTTTAACGATAAATCTAAACAGGAAACTTTACTGAAAACTATTCTATTGGTACAAGAATAATATCAAAAGCGATTTGAATAGAATCTAAATTGCAAAATTTTCGATCTTGTAACAATAACCAAGCTAGATAAAAGATTGTAATCGTTTATATTAATAATATCATGTTGGAAACGAGTTTTCGTATAACGAACCGAAAAAAATTCTTAATTAATGTACGCAATTATAATCACCAAAACTATTATTTTCTATTATTAGTTTGTGTTATTGCCCAAAGCGGCAGCGATAAAATCAGGCAATTATAAAAAAACACAACTCCAATACAATGTACCTATGTAGAATTGTTGCTAATTTTCAAAACAGTCGGATATTATTCTTAGTAATTTGATTGTTCGCGCAACAATTAGCATTAATTGTAGCAGAATTGATGGTTATTAATTAAAATAATGAAAAAGTTCGTCTTCAAACTCCATCCTATTATAGCAGTCTTGTTTGTTGAATTATTAAAAATATTCACGTTTTTGGAATTAAACTAATTATAATCTGGTTTCGATTTTTCGTAATCTATGAGTTGATTTAATGTGTTTTCTATATAGCTCAAGTTATAATTACTGTCGTTTCATTTAGATTTATGTTATGTGCTATTATTATCCATGTTTGACATCATCTATTGGTTTCGTTCAAACAGCAAAAATTCTTCCACAAACTGTAATCTACAGCCATTAAACAAAATAGAAAAAAATCTCAACTTATTGTAGAAGACAGTTGAATTTATCGGATATTTCAAAATTTGCAGATAAAAGAGTTAGTAGTGTGGCGAAATTTTGAGAGAAATTGTTCCTAAACAGCTGGCTAGAAGCAAATTTTGGAAATTCTAACCAATTTTGGGGAAATGATTGTCGAAAATTTGGATTTGCAATTCTAACTTGAACAATTATCGACCTAGGTCTTGTTTCTTTACTGTTTTTTTTTTTTTTTTTAATTCTTCTAACTTTATTCGAAGTTGTTTCCAATTGAGTTTAAATTCAAAATTCTTAAAACTCCTACTTATTGACTGTGCCATTTTAATAGAGGATTAAAGGAATCTTCTGGAGTTTATTTTGAGTTATTAGATACTTAAAATTTGCAAATGATTAAAAAATTCGGAAAATTGTGCTTACCTAAATAACTATGTAGCCTGTTATGGAAAATTTAACAAATTTTTGGGATCTTGAAAGGAAGATTGTCAAAAATTTGGATCTTCAATCTCAATTTGAACAGTTATTGACTATTCTTGACTTTATCCAAAGTTGTTACCAACTGTGTAAGTCCAAAAAATGAAGAACTTTGATCTAACACTAAAGGACTAACTTATTGTATTCTTCAAAATTTGTAAAATTGAAAAAGCTTATTCAAGAGAATATGCTTGAAAGAAGCATATTTTGAAGAATTTGACAAATTTTTGGGGACAATTCAAAAGAAAACTGTCTAAAATTTGGGCCTGCAATTCTTGGTCCTCCTTGCTTTCTTTATAATGGATAATTATTTCATTCTTCTGATTTTACCTAAAACTGTTAGTTCAAAAGAATATGCTTGGAAGAAATATATTTTGAAGAATTTGAAAATTTTTTGGGGGCAATTCAAAAGAAAACTGTCTAAAATTTGGGCCTGCAATTCTTGGTCCTCCTTGTTTTCTTTATTGTGCAAATTATTTCATTCTTTTGATTTTACCTAAAACTGTTAGTTCAAGAGAATATGCTTGGAAGAAGTGTATTTTGAAGAATTTGACAAATTTTTGGGGGACTTCAGAAGAATATTTCCATAAATTTCCTAAAACGTCAAAATAGGTGCATCTTTTGCAAATTTTTGGAGACCTTGATAGGCAGATTGCTAAAAATTTGCTTGATTGTTCTTTAATTGATTTCCTGAAGAGTTAAAATTTTGAGCACTCTTACTGATTATTTTTGCAATTTTGTAGAAGATGGGCTAATATTGAAATCTTCTAGAGTTGATCTTATTTTGAGTTATGCTTACAATTTTCCAATTAAAATTATAAAATAAATTATCGTTTATTATAAACTTTTGATTTGTTTATTAATCTCACGATCAATTTCCATATCAATAATTTGCAATTATTTATTAACCAAACAGATGTAGTTATTGATCAATGGACATGTGCAATTTCTTCGACCACAACTCCTCTTCTTTCACATAGACACAAACAAACACACACGTAAGACTTTTCATGGTATAGAACTGGACATTGTATAAAGACCAACAAGGGTAATAAATGATAAAATCAGATTTATACGCGTGTTTATACCAACATTGGCAATAAATTCAAAATGTATTAAAACATACACCATACACATTACAAATATACGGTAGTTTCCAATAAATTTACAACATGTATGTTCGAATAATAATGATGATGATAATAAGGAAAAGACGGCCAAGCAACTTTCAGAATTAAAAAAAAGAGTCAAAACTACAGCTGATAACTGACCCAAAACGCTTTAAATTCATCCACAGTAATACTTTGAACTTATACGAATGGTAAACCGAAAAAAAAGTCGAATTACAAGCAGTAGTTTTGGAGATTTTAACGCTGACCAGACAAAAACCTTGCTGAAAACTCAGAATACTCGATAATACTCGATTTTGGTTGATAATTTGAAAATGTATAGAGAAAAGTGATAATTTTGGAGATCTGGATGCTAGCAAGAATAGAAACCTTACTGAAAATTTTCTCAAATTTAAGTAGATACTTTCAAAAAATTGACTACTTGGAATTTTAGGTGATAATTATTTCAAATTCTAATAATTTTTAGAAAGCAATAGTTATTGCTTGGGAGATTTCGATGCCAGCAACAATAGAAACCTTACTGAAAACTTCCTTGGAATGGAATAATGTCAAAAAATTCGAATACCGGTTACGTCATGAAATTTTTAGTTAGAAATTTGGAAATTTATAAAGAACAAGCGTAAATTTATAAAGAGCGAGCGATAACTTCGGGCACTTCAGTGCTAATAAGAGCGGAAATCTGACTCAAAACTCCAGAAGTGGAATCATTGGAAAAAATTTGAATGTTGAATAAAGAAATTTCAGGTGATAATCAGGAAGGATTACGAAAATTGATAGAACGCAACCGTTACAAGCTCTCAAATTAGAGTAATTTCAAAAATTTAAAAATCATTTGGGATTTTGAAAATTTATGGAGAACATGAGCTACAAACGATAATTTCGGAGATTTCGATGCTAGGAAAAACAGAAAGCTTACTGAAAACTCTTAATTTGAAATAATTTCAGAAATTTTGAATACACAATCTTGAAACTTTAAATCACAATCAATTAGAATTTCCAAAATTATCAGACAACAAGAGTTACAAGCGATACTTTCGGAGATGTCGATGCTAGCAACAATGGTAACCTTCCTGAAAACTTTCCTAAATTGAAGTAATTTCAGAAAATTTATATAAGTATCGAATAATGAAATTTTAAGTGATAATACTGATCTTGAACATTCATAGAGAACAAAAGATACAAGCGATAATTTCAGAGACTTCGATGCTAGTAACAACGTAACCTTGCTGAAATTGGACTAATTTCAGACAATATAAATTCCGATTAATCGAATTCTAGGTGACAATCAAATTAGATTTCGACAATTTACAAAGAATAAGATTTACAAACGATATTTTTGGAGATTTCAATGCTAGTAAGCCGGGAAACCTGACTGAAAACTCGGATGGGAATTGTTTTTAAAAATTCGAATAAAGAAATTTCAAAAGACAATCAATTAGGATTTCGAAAATTCATATTGGACCAAGAAAATTTCAATTTACAATTGAATTTAATCACCAATTGAATATTTCCACATAATCTGTCAAGTGTGATTATTGTTTATTAAAAATAAGAAAGGTCCTTAACAGTTCGACCATCATCATTTGACAGCCGGATTTCATCTGACGGAAATTGATTTCCATATCGGTTTAATAAGGAGCGTTTAATTAATTTTTGTTGTTGTTGATTTTTTTTTTCGTTAAATAGGCCATCTTTCTATTTACATTAGAATCATCATTTGGTTTCTAATTAAACTTTCAAATTGTGCAACAATCGACGAATAATTAATAATAGAATAGAAAAAGACATTGATGCCTTTTCCTGTAGGTAAAAACGAAGCGCTTATCTTGATTGAACAATCTGCCTAACTTTCCGTATTGATTGCTGGAGAGATTTTCACTAAATTTCACCGCAAGTGTTTGGAAATATTGACGATTTTAGAAGGAATTGTACAAGTCATCGTCGGTGTTTTTTTTTTTGTGGTACGACCTGTTTTTTCAAAGATCAAGTGTCCTTTTGTCCTCGACAGGTATGTAAAAGGTCCCATTAGGGAATCAAACAGACTGGTGCCGGTTTCATACAAATGAAACAAGTCTAAATAGAAACACCACTTTGAACAATAACAAAGGACTTTAACACCGTAAATGGTTAACTGGACACGTGCCACATCTTTTAAAGTCCCGTGTCGGCATGTCAAACACTTTCAACAAGATGGCTCTCTTCCAGTGATTTATGTTTATTTGAATAGCCATCGAGTAGAGTCCATAGAGAGATTAAATTTAAACAAACACAATTGATTTATCGACTATAGAAATACGCTGAAAAGGCGCTTAACTTTTTTTTATTAATTCCAATTCTTCGAAATAAAATTGAACTGGTTCCTTATAAACGTTAATATTATCAATCATAATGGTAATGACGCGTGGATTACGTCGTCACCGGAATAATTTAAAATATTACACCCCTATTCCTATCCCCTATTTCTATCGTTCAAGTTAGACAATTTCAATAGAGATGATCTAGATGAGTCGGTTTTTGTCGTGGGAAAGGATGCTCTACTGGCAAGTTTTCACGTCTAGGAATCACCTATTTAGTATAAAGGGGTAGATAAATTATTTAAGGACGAAACTACCACCAGTATTGTCTAGATTCTAGATGCTTTAAACGGGGTAGATTTCAACGAAAATTTCCAAGAACCGGTCGTTGGACGAAATCTGACACCATCATCACGGATCTGTGATTTCTCCCCTTAATTCTATTCTTTTTTTTTTGAAATACTCGACTAGGAATGTGGAATAAGAATGTTTTATCGGTAAAGTTTTCTTGTGGAAATTTCACGATTCAATCAGATATTACAACTTGTTATTTATATGGGAAACAATATTGTTACTCATAAAATAATCCTGATATCTATAAAGGAACAGTTATATTCAAATTTTATTTATTTATATGCTTATAAATAGAAAATAAAAAGGACAAAACGACAAGATCTAAATGGAATTCTGTCACATTTATAACAATTTTGCAGTTTCCTATATTGCTAAAGTTTTCATTATGTTTTTTTTGTTTCAATTTATCATGAGAAACTAACTTATAAACGACATGATTGAGTTACTTTTTTCTATAAAATAAAAATAATTTCTAATAATGGCAATGTATTATTGTAGAAAAAAACAGTTTATTCGTTGATAATCGAACAAGAAAAAGAATTTCTGTGAAATATCTGATTTTTAATGAGCGACTTCAATGCTAACCAAGACGGAAAACTTACTTGAAACTAGATCTTATCTTAGAAATATTGAACAAGAACCGAGTTTTTATTGGATTAAAGAGAAAATGTGAATAGCTAAATTAAGCATAGAATAACGATTTCGTCAAAAATTTTGTAGATTTTAATGAGAAACTTCAATGGTAGTCGGAGGCACAAACTTTATTTCTAAATTAGACAATTGTGTTCAATTGGCAGTTTCAAATTAGGAATGAGATTTGGTCATTTTCAGTTCGAGAAAATCGATTTTTTCGTGATTTTGTAGAATTTAATGCTAGTCGAAGGCACGAACTTTATAATTGAATTATAATTGAAATATTGGGCAAAATTGAATAAAAAATTGATAAATCTCATTGTTATTGTCCATTACAGACCTCAAATTAAGTATGGAAAGAGGATTTGCTACTTTAAAGGTCGAGAAAATCGGTTTCCCCGATAATTTTGAAGAGACTTTAACGCTAGATGAAGACACAAACTTTAGTTCTATTTTATCGCTGAATTATCGAACAAAAACCAAAATTCTACTACAATTGGCACTATAAGAACAAGAATTGGCTATTTTTAAAATCGAGAGAAACGATTTCCCTTAGAATTTGGTATAGACTTTAATGCTAATCGAAGGCACAAACTTCTCTGAGATAAAACATCCATTTACAATGGGCTATTGAAGATCCCAAATTAAGTATTAGAATAAGATTTGGTGATTTTTCAGGGTGGAAAAATCGTTTTGAATTTTTATAGAGACGTTAAGAGCCACTTGAGATCTCAAATTAAGCATAGGAGCGGCTTATGGTTTATGGCTAAAAAGTGTTTTCCAGGAGTTTTGTAGAGACTTTAATGCTAGCCGAAGGCATAAACTTTACTGAAATAAAAGCGTTATTTTCATTATTATGGACCACTGAGTAATCCAAATTTCAATGAGATTTTTTTTTAATTTTTGGCGAAATTGATTTTCCAAGATTTTATAGAGACTTTAACGCTAGACAAAGGCATAAACCTCACTTTTATGTTATTATAGAAATATGGAATAAAAGCCAAAATTTCACTGAAATACAAGAGCAAATCCCATTACTATTGCCCACTGAAGATTCCAAATTGAATGTGGGAAAAAAATTCGTTTTCTAAAGACAAGAGGATCGGTTTTCTCGAAATTTTTTAGATTTTAATGCCAGTCGACGACACGAATATTATTCAACTATTAAATCGATATTTCAGCTTGTTTTTCAGTATATGGGAAAAATGTCAAATATACAATAGATAGTGTTTTATCTGTACAGTTAAGGATAATGAATGAGTTGACCCGCCAACTATGGGAGCCATTTAAACAGAATCATCTTTCACACCCTTGACTTTTGTGTAAATACAACACACCGACATCCTACTGTGTGATTTCTTCTTTATCTGACTAACATATACATAATATATGCTATATGATATATAAAGTAACCACTAGTGTTTAACTATCATCGATATTGTCAACGTTTTTTCTTTCTTCTTCTATTTTCTTCTCCTGTTGTTGCTGTTATGGTTTGGTAATATTTCCTGATACACGACTGGAATGTTAGATGCGGGTGGTATAAGAGTGATGACCGAAAATAACCATCTGTTTACATATGTGTGTGTGTCTCTCTATGTGTTCTACAATTTTTTTCATTTATGAAAAATGATGTTGCAATGTTAACACAACTTGATATATAGTTATACTATAGATCTTTATTATTTTAATTTCAACAGCACGCCTATGGGGCGCCGCGGGTCGTTGAGCATAAGAGAGCCTCGATTTTTTCCTCTTACAACAACATTGATTTGTTGTTGTTGAAGTTGTTGCAAATACTGAGCAGCAAAATTTTAATTTCTCCAACATCATAGAAAAATTCTCTTCAATATTTAATAGAAGGTGAATTGCCGTTGGTTAATCAGATAAAAACCGGTAGTTTTTGCGTTCTAACAACAACAAAACAACAATAAAAGAAATAAAGAATAATACAGCACGAATTTCATCTATAATCAATTAAATCCATTTATAGTCAACTATGTTGGACTCATTTAGATTAAAATACACACACACGTGGCCATTGTTTCAAACAATTGCATTTCCAATTAATTACAACAATAAACCAATCATTACGATTAAAAGTTGCAATAATTTTTTAGTATCTAGTCGAATTGTACAGAGTTTCTCAATTAAAAGCGATTTTATAAGATTGTAATTTTCATAAAGCACTAGAACACAAATATGCAGAAAACGATAAGTGATATCAAAATCGTTAATATTCCATTCGATTCTAAACACCTTTCCACATCTGCCTTACTCTATGAATTTAAAGAAAATCGGCTAGATTTTGTGGAACTACTGAAAAACCAAATTTTTTATCAGAAAATAAGCATCGTTTAATGCAACATATTTCATCTAGTAGAAATCAAAGACACCCATGAAATCCATATTGTAGATAGACAAAAGTTGGCTCTACAACTGGCACTCATCAGATTTTGAAATGTCTTTGGCGCTCTTTCTGAAAACCGCATCTGAAGTAACCAATAAGCGACCAACTGAGCATAGGGTAAATTAAATACAGTCACAATTCGATGTGTTCCACTATAAAATAAGATATTTGACGAAAGTTGGTTTTAAAATCGAAATTATCGAACAAACCCAACAGCTCTATTGGTTCAAAAGTGGGTTCATTTAATTACCAGTTAGATGGGACAGTATGATGTATATGAGTTGAAATGATGGGTAGCAACTACTCTTTCTCATTTTTCACATCTCGATATGAATTACTCCAATATATCATTATATAACACACACATACATACACCGATATGGACAACTATTTTCTAATTGGTCAATTTGAACTACACTACCTTTATACCAGTTTCTAGACGTTTCAAGTTGGCTATGAAATTTTATCCGTGAACCTACCACAAATTTTTGATGGTTTGCTCAATTAAACTCAAAATCAAAGTAGGTTATCAAATTTTAGTTGACTACTTAAACAAATCCAAATTGGCTATGAAATTTACTTCTACAATGGAGCAAACGATAAATCTGGTAGAGAATGAACCAAGCTACGACTCTGTGGAGCAAAATCATGGCCAACTGTGGGGTTAACTAGTGTTGTACGCCTTATGCAACTAACGCATCAAAAATTATGGTATATTCACCACTAAATTTTCATAGTCCACTTGGATTTGGAGTTAGTAATGGAATTAGTAATGAAGGCTTCATTAAATTTCAAATTCAAGTTTGTTGTGAAATTTTAACTGTAAACCTACCACAAATTTTTAATAGTTTGCTCAATTAAACTCAAAATCAAGGTAGATTTTCAAATTTTAGTTGAGTACTTACACAAATCCAAATTGGCTATGAAATTGAGTTGTACAATGGACCTAACATTAAATCTGGTAGAGAATGAACCAAGCTACGACTCTGTGAATCAAAGCCATGGCCAACTGTATGGTTAAATAGCGTTTTACACCTTAACGCATCAAAAATTATGGTATTTTTAAATTTTTATTGCCCACTTGGATTTGGAGTTAGTAATGGAATTAGTAATGCAGACTTCATTAAATTTCAAATTCAAGTTGGTTGTGAAATTTTAACTGTGAACCTACCATAAATTTTTGATGGTTTGCTCAAAATCAAAGTAGGTTATAAAATTTTAGTTGAGTACTTACACAGATCCAAATTGGCTAAGAAATTTGGGCCAAACGTTAAATTTGGTAGAGAATGAACCAAGTTACGACTCTGTGGAGCAAAACCATGGCCAAACTGTAGGGTTAAATAGCGTTGTAGACCTTATGCAATTAACGCATCAAAAATTATGGTATATTCACCAGTAAATTTTCATAGCCCATTTGGATTTGGAGTTAGTAATGGAATTAGTAATGAAGGCTTCATTAAATTTCAAATTCAAGTTGGTTGTGAAATTTTAACTGTGAACCTACCACAAATTTTTGATGGTTTGCTTAAAGTCAAAGTAGGTTACAAAATTTTAGTTGAGTACTTACACAGATCCAAATAGGTTACGAAATTTGGGCCAAACGTAGAGAATGAACCAAGCTACGACTCTGTGGAGCAAAATCATGGCCAACTGTGGGGTTAACTAGCGTTTAATAGCCCACTTTTTATTTTTCGTACGTAATTTCGTAGCTTTATTCGGCCATATAGTTGTAGTAGAGTATGAATCAATTTAAGACACTACATGACCGAGACAATGCTATTTTAATTGTCAAATTTTGCTAGAATGAAGCTACGACTGACTAACTAAAGTCATAGCCAATTGCCAGTAAAACATACAGCGTTGGCAATTCGAGCTTGTAGCATAATTTTTCAATAATCTTGCATGTTTTTCAGCAATTGACGTTAAATAATAGCAATTTTCAGTGCTAGTTCAGGTTTATTGCGTTGCATGTTGCTACTAAAAGCTTTTAATACGCGTATAAGATTGATGGTTGCTGTAGTTTTTGTAGGATCGTAGAAAAATTGATACGAATCTATTTTATTGTTAGTAGTGTATTGTGTATTTCGCGATTTTCAAAGTACTTAGTTAAGATCACGCATTTCATGCTATTCGACACGGTTCTTGATGAATATCATTGTAGTAAAATGCTAATAAGTGATATACACACACACAAACACATACACATATACAAACACGCAGATATACGGACGGAGAGATAAAGTAGAAAGACGGCAGGCAGGCAGCAGCTGTACCATTTCAAAACCATATCTTCATCTACTTATCTTTCTCAACCTCTATAGCGGTATGCAGTTTGCCGGGTATTATAAGATGCAGATAACAGCGGGTCATCCATCATAGTATGAGAGACTGCACAGTATACGCTTCGGTTCACCGAAGACGTGCTCTAAAGAGTCAACGCCAGTTGATTTTCCTCTACTACTACCACTACTACTACTATTCATACAACACCCGCGTTCTTACACATGCATCCAACTATATAAGCCCGCAGCTGAATTGATTGTCCATCATCTATTTAAAAACAGTACAATGAACTGTAGAATTTGTCCGTTGACAACAACCCAACTCAATAGGGTGTCCTAAAAATTCTAATTAAATCAATAATAATAAAGTAAATCGCTTTTATGCACGATCTGTAAACGAAGAAGTCCATCTTATCTGTACACATAAATCCTAGATCATAGGAGGCCGATATTAATTACCCTACTAGTAATTATGGGCACTCCTTCAATCGGGGAGGTACTAAAATATACGTACATATAATTCATGATATAGATGGAATGGAGTGAAAATCTAGTAAAAGAATATCTATCATGCTAGAGGAGAAATAAATAAAGAGAAGAAACGGTAAACTTTTTCTTAATAATCAAGTTATTAGCTGTACGAATATCGAATTTATTGGTTCTGTGGTTTTTTATTTGATATTAATTCGGTCCTGCTGTGTTGTCGGCTATTATAGAAGCATATTTGAAATTGATACTAATCTATTCGAAAAAATACTAAAAAGAGAGAAATAAAGCACAAAGAAAGATTATTGAGGAGATAAAGTAAAGAAAGAACTGAAGAAAGTGTTCTATATTTTTTCCGCATGTTAGCACTACTGCTGTTAACTTGACTACGTTTACATCGACACTAATTATATTTATTTAAGCTATACTACTTTGTTCAAGCGTTCTTTACTAAAGATACCACTTTAGGTATCTTCAAATGTAAACGTAGTCATTGTGTAACTGAAATAGATGTAGTAGTTTATGCTTACCAGATGTAAACAGTGTCTCTGGGTTTTGATTACAACTATGTTAAAGCTCAGTTGCTTAAGCTATATTAGTTATCGCAAAATGTAAACGGGGTCGGTATAAATCACCCTGTATTTTAAGATAATAGCAATATAACTATTTAGATTGTATGCGTGTTACTATTATTATCAATATTATTATTATTATAACATATTTCCGAGTGCACTCTATATTTCTGTCAAGTCATCCACACTAATTATAGAAAAGCTAATTTGAAACCGACACCCGTGTTCAATATTATTACAATAGAAAGGAACAGATTAACTCTATCGGTTGTACACAGGAAATTTAAAAAAGAATAATTACAAAATCTAACAATTATTTTTGGATCTAACGTTCGTTGTGATCATTTCCTTATTGTTGTTGGATTTGCTTATCTGAACGGAGGCGCTCGAAAATCGACTATAACATACCAATTTTACGCTTATTTAACGATTATTCTTGACGATACTCCCGTATAAATCCAGATAGATAGGTGTGAATGTTGATTTGCTACGAAATCCAATCATATTATCGTTAAGTCTAATAAATAATTGTATGGATAGAGAACAAGTAGAACAAAGCTCGTTTTTTTTTTGTGTGTTGAACATGAGGAGGTTATTTAATATGTTCAATGATAGAGGGAGAATGTTCAGGTTCAGAAGGAGCTATCACGAAACTGTAATTTGTTCAGGAATATTGACAGGTAATTTATTTAAATTGTTGTGTGTATGTGTGGCGTGTGCTTACTGAAACTAGTAAAACACAACAGTAACAAACAAAAAATGAGCTCCAAATCTAGAACAGAAGCATTGACTCTAATCTTTGGTTAGAAATTCAATTTGCAACAAATTATAAATTCGATACGTTTCAAAACTAATTTTACCAATACGTTTTTATGTTGACTCCGTTTACATCTTGGTAACTTCATTAATAACGCTTTAGCAACAATGTAAACGCTTCTTGTTATGTTGAAACAGAAGCATATCCCTGTTTATATCTCAACTGCCAGCTTAGTTAAGAAACTCGAATTAGTTACCCTATGTCCTCGTTTACATCCCATAATAACTAAACACGCAGTCTAACAATGCTTTAACAACAATGTAAACGTTTTGTGTTGAGTTAACTCAACTGTAGTCAAGAATCATCTGTTTACATCTAGTAATAAATAAATTGGCAGCTTACAATTAGTTAAGAAATGAAACTACCCTGTGTTAACATTTATTGTTAGTGTACTATGACCTCGTTTACATCTAATGCTAACTAAATTGTGCCAGCTTAGTTAGCATTAGAAGCATTAGTTAGAATTGTTAAGAAACTAAACTACTGTGCGTTTATGTCTATTGACCCTGTTTACATCTAGCGATAACTACGCTAGCAGTTTGGTCAACGAAGCTTAAACAGAGATGTAAACGGTGTAAAAACTATACAGGGTTTGTCCCAAAAGTTGTCGCTTTTTTTTTGAAAAATTTATATAAATAAATGGATAACCATTTCGTACAACTTAAAATTCTTCGAAATAATCTCCTACCGCGTCGATACACCTCTGACAGTGGTTATGCCACGCCCGGAACTCAAGAATGCTCTTGAAAAGCCTCGTCTAGGTAGTCTTGATGGTATCAAAATACGCACTTTCCAACTTCTTTTTGAGCAGGAGGGACAAAAAGAAGTCAATTTCAGTGCGCAGGCGGCTCAAATAGCGGGCATGAAAACGCATTGTCTTGGTGGAACTTCCACGAATTCCTGATCTCGGATCAAACGTTGGTCATTTTGTGCGTCAATCTCATGACTCCTGACTGGTAAAAGTGAGCGTTTTTGTCTCTAGGAGGTACTCATGATGCACAATTCCTCTAGCGTCCTGAGCGAGCTTCACCGATGACCTCCTGCCGGCCTTCCAGGGGTATCTTGCGCCTTCGATTGGACTAGGATCGGAAGATACAATCTTTCCCAAGATCTTGTTGGAGCATTTGAAGAGTTTCCAAAAGCGCTTTTTTAAATTTAATGCAAAACTTCATTGGGGATTGTTGTTCCCAGAACTCGGGGGAGATCGGCATGCAGACCGCTGGCAAGCTTAGACCCCCCACCAACTATCCGACCGGTTCCGCTAGGTTTGCAGGTACAGTTGCGTCAAAAAAAATGCGACGCTTTACTTTTGGGGCAGATCCTGTAGTGTAGTTTGAAATTAACACATCTATAGTCGATGTAAACGTAGTCAACTTAACAGCAATAATGCCAGCATATGAAAAGAATATATGGAAGTGTTATAAACGATTTTAACTACACTTTTAAGTGTTTTGCATTCGTGTTTTTTTCTCCGAAATTGCCATTTATATAAAATATAAAAAATTCCACCTGTTTCAATGGGAAATCACGATTTGTAGAGAATTCAATCAACTTAAACGACAAGAGGCAGGCCAAATTGGATTGAAATTATCTTTGATTACAGTTTCTAGAAGGTGTAAACGGAATTTGGTTGAGTTTTTTGACAAAACTACCAACCTAGTTATCATTCGATATAAACAAAGTCATAGAGAAACAAGTTCTAATAACATTAATTTATAATTTGCGACAATAACTTGCATTTGTTTACGCTAATTATTTATTTTTTTTATGATATAATAGTAGTAGACATTTAGATAGATTGATATTGATAAAGATTTATTTTATATTGCAAGAAATTCAACAGTTTACATCAGCGTTAGTTGGTTATTAAAATTTCCATCAACTGGTAAATAAATTGTTGGAAATATGAAAGTGGTAAAGGGGAAAATGCGTGTTTTTTCCACCAACTCTTTCTGCTGTAATCCTAGAATCATTGAGTTAACACTGCTACAATAATTGCTGATCGAAATCTTATATGGATGGATTTATATTGACCTGGGCAGGAGCTATTAGCCATGAACTATTAGTCAATGTAACACTAAACAAGTCGGATACTGTTATTTTAATCGTTTATAATTAGTGTTGTGTTGTGTGTTTGCATTTTTCTAGAGATTTATCAAACAACATGTATGAATTTTCATTAGAATCGTAACTATTTCCATATTAATAAGAGTTTAATTAAAGTTTGATTGAAGATCCATTAAGAATTTCATGCTGAAAGATTCACCTGAAATAATCGTCGAAACTTGATCTTACCTTTAGAGTTGGCCGAAATTTTCTAAACCGACCCATTTTCACGACTTTACCGGATCAACGTTATAGATGGCCTGTGGCTAGTCGCGTTCTGAACGAGTTAAACATACGAGCACGAACCAGCAAATTCCTTACAGTTTTTATATTAATTTTGTTGTTGTTGTTTTATATGTGAAACACGGAAGCTTCACGGTATAGTAGGTGGTATAAAAAATTGAAAAAGAAGAAGAAAATTGCAAATCTCTTTGAAGTTTGAATATTGAAACGCACTTGTCATAGAAATGATTCATTAGCCGTGATAGGCAACCAACCTCGAAGCTATAATGAAATTGAATAATTAAAATCGTGATAGTATTCGATCGAAATCTGAATTATCGCCAAGAAATTCAACGCTTTCCTTGGAATTGTCGAGGGCAAATCGAACAAAGATTCGATACTATAAGTTATCCTCTATATCGGAGTTCCATTGAAGCTTGTAATAATTCAAAGGTAAGTCCTTTTAGTGGGCAAAGATTTTAGAATATTTCAGCGAAATTTGAACCTCGTAGCTCATCAGGATCAACTACACACATTTGGTTTTAAAAAACCCTGATTTTTGATGTTGTTACAATGATATACGCACGTAAAAGGATTAAAAATGAGTCAAAAATGCCAATAACATTACTTTCGTTCTTATTTTTCTTCATTTCATTTGGGAACAGATAGAAATGTTCTCTCTTTTTCATGAAAAACAATCGAGAAATAGGAAAAAATCAGTATTGGAATGATCCTTGAGTCATTTATTGAGTTTGGCTCGTTTTCTCAAACTGCAACATTTCGGGAAACGCACGTTTTGCAACTCACTTTCAAATTAGCTACAAGGTTCCAATTTTGCCTCCTATAAATCCTTGAAATACTCAAATTGTTCGACTAAATAACAATAAAAATTGAAACGAGCGAGGAAGACGATTAAAAACAGGTCTGGTTTGTGGTGTGAGGCGGCCCAAAAATAAAAATATCTCTTAATTTGGACCCGGAGAGTCTTAACGGTCCCAAAATGATCCAATTGCTTAATTTAATAATAATTGCCATCAAAATTATAAAAGTTGTTCGACAATAAAAAGCCAAACGAACGAGAAACACGATCAAAAACAGGTCCAGCTTGTCGGGTGAGGTGGTCGAAAAACTGAAATGCCCCAAAATCTGAACTCGGAGGATTTTAAAAGCGTCAAAATAATTCAGTAGCCAAATTTACTTGAAAAAAAAAAACACAATTTAGGCTGAAAAGTCGTCCTAAATTGGAAAATTCTTCTCAAAAAGTGAATAACAGTCGACATTTTCGGCTTAAATTTGACTAACAGTTCTCAAACTTTCAATTTTTTAACAATTATTTAGCAAAATTCGTTTGAAAAACTGATGGCTAATTGTGAGAATTCTCCTCGAAATCAAAATTAGTCACTGAAATATTCAAAAATACAGGTTTAGATTCGAAAAGCGATATAAATTGTTTAAATTTTAATACAAACTACTTAGAAATATTGGATAGAACACTCGCTACTAGGTTATTTGAATGTTTAATTTCTGAAAAATAAACGGTGACTTTAGATGCAATTTTCAAACAAACGGAAGAAACAACTGAAAATATGATAAGCCCCCAGTCGTACAGCCAATTTTCATCTGTCTATTTATCCGAATTTAATTTGATTTCGTTAGCTTTTACTATACGAAATTTGTATTGCCCTAAAACCATGCTTTCGTTCCAAAAAACGTAATTTTTCAGACATTTCAGAAAATTCAGCCGATTTTTTGAAAATCCATGAACGTACATAGATGCAGAATTGCATTTAGCACCCAATGAGATATTAACAATTCCCTTATCTCTTATCATTTTTGAATTATTTGTGTTCTAGTGCATTAATTCGTTTTAAAATCGCTCTCGAGGCAGTTTGCTTCTCCCCCCTTTCGCTGATAATCCTCGTTTGATAGTTTTATGAGAAATCAGATAATTATAGGTCTCGAAACCACATCACATCATCTGATGAGTTACTTATAATGTGCTTCTTCGAAAAACTTGACACTTTGGACGCAGTTTTTCGAGAAATCAAAAAAACAAATTAAAACGGGTATGACTCATTTTTGTAGCTTTAACTTTCCTTGATCAATCTATATGTGTTTTATTTCATTTTATTGATTATACAACGAGTAATACGTCAAACTGTAGGCACCCTTTTTTGACAAAAAAAAATGTGGTTTTTCGCAATTATCAGAAAGTTCAGTCGCATTTTCCGAATTTTTCGGGGTCATTTCTGTACAGATTTGTACCCTGAATCGAATAAAATATGTTCCATTTCGATATCTTTTGTCGTTTTCTAGATATAAGTTCATTTAAGGGGACAATCGGCGAAAATGTGAGAAAATGTGAATTTCCAACTCGCAATTTCTCGCTCGTCTTTGGGACTACGACAACCGGAGATAGATTTTTGAAAAGAGCATTTCTTATAGAGAGCAATGGTTTTTCCCGTTTTTCAAAATGTTGATATAAATTTGAATTACAGACGAAAATCTAACATGTTTTTTTCGGATGGAAAATTACATATTAGCGCTTATTTCGAGCGACAGCCTTAACTATACAGAATGTCCAGAATTTTTAGTTCCACCTCTGATTAAAAATAGAAAATCCACAGATACTTGTATTTAAACATTAACGACTTTATTATACCGTCGTATTATTGAATTTAAAACAAATTAAAAAAATAATAAATTTATCGATACAACGATAGGTTAACATAAATGTTCAGTTGATCTTATCGTTAAACTAAGGACAGTTAGTGATTGACTTTTGATTGGCGATCAATTGATAACCGAACAACAACAACGGTAATTTATTAACAACAAACCCATAAGAATTATCAATCCATCTGGCTTTCACAAGGACCATCGAATTTATTACACGATACAATTTTTTTACAGTTTTAAGTCGCGTTATCAATAGTTGGATGGGATCAATTTGTAGAATCTGTAGGTGTTCAACACGAAGAAAACTTTAACACTCACACACATATTTATCTCGGGTGTTGTTTATTGGATATATTCAAGTTGTTTTAAAACAATACCGCAAACAATTCGCACTTAATCTAACTGTTACAGATAGTCGTATTCCCAATATATACATTAGGATCATTACAACAAATACAAGAAATTCTTCCATGTATCTTTTTTCTTATTCGATACAAAACAACCAATAATTGTATACAGATAGAGATGGATTCGACGAAAATTGTCGTAATGTTCTTATCGTTTTTTTTTTCCTGAATTGTTAAAGAAACACGTATAATAGCCGACATTTATTGGTGATTATCACCATATAATTGCAACAATTTAATTCAAACTTATCGCTGTATTTGTATACGAAAAGAATGATAATTACAACAACAACAACACAATCTACCCACATACAAATAAAACAGGCTCTATTTTATCAAGAAAATTGTAACGTTTATTTCCAATATTCGTAATTAATCGATTGATTGTGTAATTTTAATAAGACACAAGCCTACACACGTTTGATTTATTCAAAATTTCGATTTTTAATTATCGGTATAAATTATTTAAAAGTTGCATTAATGGAGTCATTTTTTAATTATTCGATGATTTATTATCATCAATAATCGACTCCATTAGAAACGTATAACTAGGGGGCTTAATAATTAATTTCTGTCATTGGGTAAGTGTTGTATTTTTCGATTTTTGTTACCGTTCAGTAGTTCGATAGAAGAACAATACGGTTTTAAATCACAAAATACAATCATTATTTACAATTTTCTATATTTTTTGTGTTGTTGAACAAAAGGTAGCTGCTAGTATCGAACAACGATAGAATTCCTTCATTTTATGGTTTTATGCTAGAGTGAGTGAGTGAGTTATAAATTTTATACTAAAATAATACACGAGGAGTGTTGTTTGAGGTTTCGAATTGAGGGGATAAGCTCTGCTTTAGGGGTTGTGATTATCTACATTGGAAACAATTAGAGCTGTTATTAGAATTGAGGGTGGGACAATTCAAATAATGCCTAATGTTGCAAAATCACGATATTCAATTATTTTTTAGGGTTATTTAATAGTGAAAATTGCTCATCAGTTAGGCTCTGCAAATTGGGTCAATTTGCAGATTTTTGGTCGATTTTTGGAAATTTTTACTCAAGACCACTGATTTTTAGGGCAGTTTTGCCAGAAAATCTATTTGAAAACTCCTCTAGTTTCTGGGGTTGGATTTTATAATTTTAAATTGAAATTTTTGTCTTCCGAATTACAACAAATTCTATTGATGAATTGCCAAATAATATTTTTTGTAAAATTTACTAGAATTTTTGAGCTGAACTCTTCAACTCTTAAACTTTTGAATTTAAAGCTTACAAAATGGAATTGGGGCACTTTCTTTCTGTTTTCACACCAAAAATTGGACTTTTCTGCAAATTTGCCACATTGAATCCATAAAAAATGAGGCACTTCGGTTTAATTTCTTAGCTAAATTCCAGTGTTCTCATAAAAATATTCAATTTTCGACTAATTCGTTTGTTGGAATTTTGTTAGAAGTGCATATTGTCTTTAAAATTTTGATTATAACTCGATAAAGTGAAAGGTTTTCGAGATTGAGTAAAATTTTTCAAAATATTGCAATTTTGTACCAATAGTGGTGTTTTTAAAAATTTTGATTGTAACCGAACGTTGAAATATTCTCGAAATAAAACTAAAATTCTCCTTAAAATCTTCAAATTTTGGACTAAAAGTCCAAATACTAAATTTCCAGATAAAAGTGTTGAAATCCTAGGACAAGAGTGCTATTTTTACAAATTTTGATGACCATCTAAAATGTTGGAATATTTTTAAAATAAAATGAAATATTTTTACTAAAATATCAAATTTTGAACTAAAAGTGCTAAATTTTCCAATTTCTTATATAAAAATATTGAAATCCCATAAAAGAAGCGCATTTTTTTGAAATTTCGATTGTGACTATCTAGAATTCTAAATATTTTTTAAATTAAACTAAATTTTCCGCTGAAATCGCCAAATTTTAGACTGAAAGTGCTAAATTTTTCGATATAATTCGAAACTTTCCATATGAAAATATTGCAGTCTTCGTACACATCACAATTTTTTTCAAATTTTGAATATGACTATATAGAATGCTACAATATTTTCAAAATAAAACGAATTTTTTCACCAAAATCTAAAATTTTGGACTAAAGGTGCTAAAGTTTTCAAAATTTACCATATGGAAAAATTGAAATCCTGGAACTAAAGTACTATTTTTTCAAATTTTGGTTCTAACCATCTAGAATTCTAAAATATTCACAAAATAAAACTAGAATTTTCACTAGAATCTTCGACTTTTGGGCTAAAAGTGATAAATTTTCCAAAATAAGTCGAAATTTTTCATACTTCGGAAATCCTGCAATTTTTTTGAAATTTCATTTGTGACTAGATGCAGAAATATTTTCAGAATTAAACGAAATCTTTCACTGAAATCGTCAAATTTAGGGCTGAAAGTGCTAACTTCTTCGACTTAATTCGAAATTTCCCATATAAAATTATTGAAATCTCGAAACACAGCGCAATTTTTTTCAAACTTTGATTCTAAGCATCCAGAATGCTAAAATATTTTCAAAATAAAACTAAAAGTCTCACTAAATTATCAAATTTTGGACTAAAAATGATAAATTTTTCAAAATAAGTTGAAACGCATGTTTTTGAAATTTTGACTGACCATCTAGAATTTTGAAATATTTTTAAAATTAAACGAAATTTTTCACTGAAATCTTCAAATTTGGACTCAAGATGCTAAACTTTTCAAAATAAAACAAAATTTTCACCAAAATCTTCAAATTTTAAACCAAAAGTGCTAAATATTTCCATATAAATCAAAACTATCTATATGAAAGTACTGAAATCTTAAAACAAAGGCGCTATTTTCTAAAAACTTTGATTCTAACCATCTAGAATACTAAAATATTTTGAAAATAAAACCAAAATTTTCACTAAAATCCTCAAACTAAAAGTGCTAAATTTTCACAAAATAAGTGCAAAATTCTTCTCTAAAAAGATTGAAATTCCACAACAAAAGCATCGTTTTTTCTCAAATTTTGATTATGGCCAGGATTTTGTTGGATGATATTTACCTTGGGACTGCATATATCCTTTCGACGCCCCTGGAGGCATTAATAGAAGAAATCCACCCGGCAATATAGAGACTTGTCAGTTTTAATAGAGATCATTAAAATAGAGAAATAATCGAATAATAATATTGACAGTTATTACACTACCATACTTTTCATTTTTCCTTCTCACTATAGCTATAATGATATTTTAATATCACTTAACTAGTGAAAGAACTAACAACGTACAGTAGTGTTTATTTTGATTTTTATTTCTTTTAATACAACTATTCTAATATTATACTGTCATTACTATTAAATTCAAGTAATAAATAGCCATTTCATGTTGTCTATACTTATGATATGTAAAATACTTTGTTATTATTATTATTCGTATTTTTTGTCACATATTTGTACAAGTATTTACAATAATAATAGTAATATCAAGACTGTTTTTTTTTCCAATTAATTACATTCATGTATTTATAAAATAATACATTTAATTATAGTTAATTATTAATAACAATTATGTGACATTTATACAATAATGAATTTATATTACACAGTCCAGTTGTTAAAGATTAATTTTCTGTCATTTAATTAGTGCAAGAAATTTCAATAATGTTTCATTATTATTATTATTTTCTAGTTGTTGTTTAGTTATTATTAAAGTTATGAAAATAATTGGAACAACTAGCTGCAACACATAATCATTATTTATTTATTAATTTGAATAAAAATAACATTAACTGACTGGTTGTTGTTAACTCTCTAGGTGATATTTAATTATTGAGATCATCACCTTGTGTGTTGTTAGTTTGTTTCTTTAGTTGTTTAAAACGAGAATTAAAATTAGAATTGGATTATTGACTAATAGATAATTTAAATTTAATATTATGTTTGTATAGTAATTGATAATTAGAAAATGTACAGTAGTAAAATTGTAGGACACGCAAACTTGAACACACCAACAATTCTGATACTATAATTATTCGTTTTTCTATCGAAAATTAAATGTGTTGTAATAAAACTCATTACAGTACGGATTTGTAATTTTCAGCGAGTTATTCGATACAGAAAATTACATGAATGCGATAATGATTCGGAGAATTTTTTTGAGTTGTAGCAAATTTCGTGACTGAACTATAAAAATTAAGTGCTGCTTTTTATGAGGAGTTTTTAAAAAGTTTCTTCCAATCGACAAATTCCGGCCTTAAACGAGCAAAAGTAGCAAAATTTCGTTAGTTTTCGTCAATTTTGAAGACGATTTTGCAGGATTTTCCAATATTCTTGGCTAATTTGTAACGAATTTAGTTTAGTTTAGAGGCAAGTTTGGAGGATTTTCGAACATTCTTAGCCCAAGTGGCTAATTTTTAACGAATTTAGTTGGTAAATCGTGTAGAATAGAGGAGAATTTTCAATTAATTCTAAGTTCTTAGACAAATTCTGACCTTAAATGAGGAAAAGCAGCGAAATTTCGTCAGTTTTAGTCAATTTTAGAGACAATTTTGGAAGATTTTCGAACGTGCTTAGCCCAAATGGCTAATTTTGAACGAATTTAGTTGGTAAATCGTGTAGAATAGAGGAGAATTTTCAATTAATTCTAAGTTCTTAGACAAATTCTGACCTTAAATGAGGAAAAGCAGCGAAATTTCGTCAGTTTTAGTCAATTTTAGAGACAATTTTGGAAGATTTTCGAACATTCTTAGCCCAAGTGGCTAATTTTTAACGAATTTAGTTGGTAAATCGTGTAGAATAGAGGAGAATTTTCGATTAATTCTAAGTTTTCAGACAAATTCTGACTTTAAATGAGCGAAAGTAACGAAATTTCGATAGTTTTAGTCAATTTTAGAGACAATTTTGGAAGATTTTCGAACATTCTTAGTCCAAGTGGCTAATTTTTAACGAATTTAGTTGGTAAATCTTGTAGAATAATTAATTATTAATTAATTCTAAGTTTTTAGACAAATTCTGACCTTAAATGAGCAAAAGTAGCGAAATTTCGATAGTTTTAGTCAATTTTAGAGACAATTTTGGAGGATTTTCGAACGTTGTTGGCCCAAGTGGCTAATTTTTAACGAATTTAGTCGGTAAATCGTGTATGAAGAGAGTTTTCGATCTTTTGTAAGTTTTAAGACAATTTCCTCTTAAATCATCATTTTTTTAATAATTTGGGTATAAAACCCGAAAAAATGTAAAGATAAAATGAATCTTTGAACACAAGTGCGAAAAAGACTCAGACAGTTCTAGTGTCTGTCCTGGATGCGTTTTTCAACAAAAACTTCCTATTTAATCCTCAAAAAAGCTTTAAATACAGATTATAACGAAATTTGTCAGATATTTTTGCCTTAAATCACGAATTTTGATACAATTTAGCCCGTAAATCATGCAGAAAAGACACTTTTAATACCTTGCTGAGGATAATTCTCGATTATTGCAAATTTTAAGACAATTTCCTCTTAAATCATCAATTTTCTAACAATTTGGGTATAAAACCATAAAAAATGATATGCATAGAAGATTTTAGGCAGCTCTCAAGATAAAATGAGTCTTTGAGCACGAGTGCGAAAAAGACCCAGGCAGTTTTAAGTCATCAAATTTTAGAAAATTGAGCCGACAAATCATACAGAAAGGACGCTTTTAGTAGTTTGACGAGTAGTTTTTCAATTTATTATAAGTTTTAAGACAATTCCACCCCTAATCAAGGTCCATGTTGTAGTTACCTGTTAATATCCAAAATTGTACAAAAATCAACCCACAATGGTTAGATTTGTAACAAAATTGAATAAATAACAAAAACAAATAGTCGACAATTGTTGTTTAGTAACTTATGACCTCAACAATGGACTAATAAACATTCCAGTTGATTTCATTCGTGTTACCATCCACACCTTAGGTCAGCCATCTAGGTCTGTCTTTCATTTATAAAACTTGTACAAGATACATGTAGGTATATTTCTATATTAGATCATTAATATTTTTCACCTAATAAATTAATATTTAGATCCGCATTTTGCATTCCAATTAGGTCATAGTTGTAGACTTTGATTATAGCCTGCCACGTGCCTTTCAATCTCTATCATTCGATAATTACCATCATTTAACATACAATACTGTTTCTATAGTTGGATTGTAATAAAAAACGGCACAAAAACTTGAATTTGTAGTTGTTGAATCGCATACAGGAGTCGTTAATTAATAGAAATTGTTGCACATTTAGCGACTTAACCATCAACGATTTCCTCTTTGTTTGAGGCCATAAATGGCTTAGATTTATTGCAAAAATTGGTTGGGCGATAAATCCAAATTGTAGAGCAAACTTTCATCTAACTATTGCGTAAATTGATTTCGTCAAGTTTTGTTACACGAAATGTGTGTTCCACTAAAACCGTCTTGTCATCCTGAAAACGGATTTTTCAGTATTTTCAGAAAATGCAGCCGATTTTTCAAAAATTCAAAGAGTCACAACCGTGTAGAATTGTATTTAGAATCGAATGAAATTTGGACCAATCCGTTATCACTTGCTGTTTTCGGCCTATTTGTGTTCCACTGTTTCAGTTCCTTTAAAGTGCCACACTTGGACATTTTCTGAATCGCTAGCCCCGGCCCTGGTCTTGAATAAGGAAATCTCCCACTCTATTGAATTTATCTTGAATAGAATCAGATATAGAATAAAATAAATGTCAACATTTTGTTTGGTAAAGGAACAACAAATAAATTTGTTCATGGTTGGTAGAGCGAATTTAATAGGAAACCATGAATCCTTTTTGATTTGCATTTTCTTTAATGTTTTGTACACCATCGATTCTAATGATTGTTTCAATTCAAATCCAACCCGTTGAGAAATTACAATCGTTTATAAATAACGATAATCTCGACAGAAATATTCTTCTTTTAACTGTCTAGCTCGCACTATTAGAAAACGAACAATAAAAAAAATATGGAATTAAAATTAAACCACAGCGACAAAATCTGATCTGTTAACAAATAGTTGTGTGTGTATAACACATGTTTAAATGTGGGAAGGTACTTAAGATCACTGGACCGATACCGTCTCCGTTTCTGTCCCGTTTGCATGCGTACAGTATGCCCCATGTTAAGTCTTCTGTTGTTGTTATACTTGGCTATCAGTTAGTGAATGTGAGACAATCGGCTTCTGTATTGGAAATGTGACATTTATTAGTCATGAATTGTGTCGATTCTATTATTCCCGCCATTCAAACATTAACAATTCGATTAGGCAAAACTAATAATGAATATATCGGGTATACACACCTATAAGAGGCTGTGACTTTGTGAACGTACGTCTGCTTTTTGTTTCAACCGATTGTCGATAATACAGACTACTGTCCGTTACCGACCTGTGAATTTTGAAAGACAATTAACATAGTGTCGACAGTAATCTACATTACCGACAAGCGGTTGAAACAAGAAAGGACCTACGTTCACGACAAGCGGTTGAAACAAGAAAGGACCTACGTTCACAAAGTACAGGGTATATAACTGTGCTTTACTTCGCAGTTGGTTACATAGTGTTGTAGATAGATTACTTCATAGAGTCCTATTCTCTAACTTTTCGTCGATCCGTTACTATAACTACTCAGATAGAGCTTCTATCGCAGTCCTTACAATTCAACTATATGTAAAATTTGTAAGAAACAAGAGTAAAACCGGCTGTTCAAAAGTAACTCAATCTCTAGCGTTGTTATAGTAACGAATTATCGTAAATTTAGAGAATACCACTGTTATTGATCGTTCTTGTAGTAGGCTGTGATTTTGAGAACGTAGGTTCGCTTCTTGTTTCAACCGCTTGTCGATAATGCAGACTACTGTCCGTTGCCGACCTGTGAATTTTGAAAGACAATTGTCATAATTTTGACAGTAATCTACATTACCAATAAGTGGTTGAAACTAGAAAGGACCTACGTTCACAAAGTCACAACTTACTATGGAGAAAACTGTGGTACATCTGATGTATAAAAGGTTGTAGATTACTTCACAGAATCGTATTCTCTAACATTTTGGCGATTCGTTACTATAACTACTGTTCAAAAGCAACTGTCTCTACCGTTGTTATAGTAATGAATTACCGTAAATTTAGAGAATACCACTGTTATTTTAATAAACAAGTTATGACAAACACATAGCTAACTACAATGAAATATCCTCTATAAGGACTTATAATTGATCATTCTTGTAGTAGGCTGTAACTTTGAGAACGTAGGTTCGCTTCTTGTTTCAACCGATTGTCGATAATACAGATTACTGTCTATTACCGACTCGTGAGTTTTTTTTTCAAATTAAGTAGTAATCATTCTAGCATTTCAAATAAACCTTGAAAGAAAATTTAATTTACAATTTATGGGTCGATAATTCGGACAGTAATCTGCATTACCGACAAGTTGTTGAAACAAGAAAGGACCTACGTTCACAAAGTCAAAGCTTACTGTGAAGAGAATTAATGTGGTACATCTGATACATAAAAGTGCTAGGTGTATAGGTGTATGTCATCTAGCAGTTGGTTACGTAGAGTCGTAGATTGCTTCATAGAGTCATATTCTCTAATTTTTTGTCGATTCGTTACCATAATTCCTTAGACAGGGCTTCTACACTTCCACCAAATGCATAATTGTTAAGAGACAAGAATAAAACCGGCCGTTCAAAAGTAACTGTCAATCTCTAGCGTTGATATGGTAACGAATTGCTGTAAATTTAGAGAATACCACTGAAATTTTAATAAATTCCACATTTATTAACTTACTTTTTGTAGTAGGCTGTGACTCTAAGAACGTCGGTCTGCTTCTTACTTCAACCATTTGTCGGTAATGTAGATTACTGTCGGATTTACTTATTTGAATGGATTTTAAAATAAAATCTTAAAATTCTATAAAATAATAAATGAGAATTGAATAAAATTTCGTTACAATTCAGTTAGAACTCAGATTGTAATTTGCATTACCGGCAAGAAGTTCAAATAAGAAGCAGACCTACGCTACAAAATCACAGCCTACTTCAAACATATTCTTATAAACGGTACACAAATTGAATTCTAATACAATTTTAACAAAATTTAGTCGTATTCTATAACTTTTTTATAATTAATTACCATGATAACTCTGGAGATGAATAGTCTCTTACGAATAACCTGTTTTATTCTTCAATCGTATTTTATAAGTTTTTGTAGATCTGTTATCATGACATAGAAATTATGGAATTCGTAATATTGATCTATTCAAGGAGATTGTTGCCATGGTGACAGATCTATAAAGTTATAGAGTACGACTGTTTCTCTTTTTTCAATTTTACATATGATGGTATTCTAAACAATAGGATAGAAGCTATGTTTAAAGAGACTGTCAATCCCAAGTATTGTCATAGTAACGAATCGCAAAAAAGTTAGAGAATACGACTGTAAATCCGCAAATTTATACATAAAAAAAAAACACGAATTGAATGTCTTGAAAATGAAATTTAGTTTTGATCAACGATTGAGATAACACAGTAATTCTCGCAGTAAGCTGCGACTTTATGAACGTAGGTTCGCTTCTTGTTCCAACCGCTTGTCGGTAATGCTGATTACTAATAAAAATTGAGCAGTAATCAAAACCTTTCTAGCATTTTATTGAAAGAAAGCCTTTTTCGATGAAATATGCAATGAAAATTAATTTATAATTCACGAATCAGTAATTCGAACAGTAATCTGTATTACCGACAAGTGGTCGAAACAAGAAGCGGACCTACGTTACAAATTTACAGCACCACTGAGAGGATTCTAGTGGTACATTCGATAGAATTTCGACGATTGGAGGTGAAGAAATATCGTTGACATGTGGAAAATGATAAAGATTGCATGTTGCGTGTTAGTATTACGTTTAAATATAAGCGATACATATCTGATTAGCGTCCCTCATCGTTGTGAATTGGTTTGGTCGACACGTAAAACTAAAATCGACAGATTGATCTTGTTGGAAATGCGTTCTTAACATGTAATCCTAATTGGTATAGAAAGGGATGGAAATTCAACGGGTGGATAATTTCGAAAATTTCCCCAAATCTAGGAACAATCTTATCAAATTTATTTGCCATTTACAAAAATAGAATTATAAAAAGTCCTCATTACTAACTGAATTAAAAATATTCTTTTAAACACAGGAATAAAGCGGTACTTCACTTCGCAATTGGCTGCGATTTGGATACGTAGTGTCGTAGATTGAACCATAACTACTATTTTTGAATAACACAACCAACTTCGAGGTAAAATACGCCTGTATTTGAAACTATCTTGCACTAAGCTGCGGTTTTTTTGAACGTAAATCCGCTTCTTGTTTCAATCGTTTGTCGGTAATACAGATTACTGTCTTAAAATTCAGGTAGTAACCTGCATTATCAACAAATGATTGAAACAAGAAGCAGACCTACGTTCACAACTTACTGCCAGGAGGACTACCGTGATATAATGCGTACGATATTTCATCTCACAGTTGGCTGTGTCTTTGATACGTTAAGTCGTAGATTGAGTTATATTTACTACACTTGACATTAGTTTTTCAAATAGACGGATAAAGCTACGACACTAGCTAACCGTACACAGCCAATTTTGAGGGGAAATACCGTTGTTCGACTATATTTGAACCTATAATAGAGATTTAATAATGGAAATTCTTCAAATCAGTTCTTTAAAAGCGTACAATAATTAAACATTCTTCGATAATTGCATTTCAACAAAAAATAAAGTCTATCAAATTAATCAATTATTATAATATCATCACATTTAGCTCTTTTAATTCGGTTGAATTTCTTTGGCACCTCATCACTAGTACTAGTACTAGTACTTGATTCGTCCGATGTTTGTGGGGTAACAGTTTTCTGTTTCGGCACCCACTGGAATTGTTCGAAATCCATCAGCGATATTGGCGACGATTTTACATCTTTCGGTCCAATTTCCGATTTGGCTTTAATCGAATTTTCAATCAATTCATTCGAATATCCAAGACCGGCAACCTAGAAACACCAAAAATTAACGATTAGAATTCGATTTTGTCGTCGATTATCATCGGGATTACTTCACGTATACTTTTCTTCAATTCGACGTCGTCGAGTGGATGGTGTTCGATGTTGTGGCCGGGTCGTACGATGCGATCTTTAATACCAAGACCGCGGCCTTTGGCTACGTAGGTTAAACTTTCGTTGATATTCCGACGGTTTGGTGATCGACAATTCTGTTCCATTTGTTGGCGATATTCTAGAATTGTATGTGGAATTTCTACATGTTGGTTTTTTAACGGTTTACTATATTCAGAATATCGTATTAGGTCTTCTTCGAAATCTTTTTGATTCCTCCACATTGTGTCCAATCGTAGTTAACCTAAAAATTGTAAATTCAACAATTGTTTAAATTATAATTTACAATATACAATTGACTATAATTGGTCAAATAAATAGTTAAATAACGTTTAAAAATTGATTTTAAACGATTTAAATAACGATTTTTGAAAAATTTGTGAACATAACCTATAATTTCATTTCATTGAATTTTAACCTAAAAACAATACTACTATAGCAGAATTTTTTAAATATCTTCAATTATATTCCAATTTTCTAATTAAATTGATCAAATTTATTAATTAATTTGTTATTTTACCTTTTTGATATTGTGCAATTTTAGAAACTTAACCTAAACAAGTCACGTGATACAATCCGTTAAATATAGGAAGTTGATCTCGATGTTGCCAAATGTAGGTACGATTTCTTCAAACATCTAAATGAATAAAAGGGTGGGTTGCGCCTAATTATGTCAATTATTTGACAACTTTTCTGTCATATTTTCCAAATTATTCAACGTTTTTATTAATTTTATATCTTTTTTATTGATATTCGCATTATTTATACACTTTTTATCAAAGAAGGCCGTTGTTTGGACTATTTTTAACTTCCGGTAAAGATTTGGAAGAATTTTTCAAACGATTTTAAGGGAATTTTCATAAAATTTAGCAAAAATTTTGAATTTACATGGTCTGTCGAAATAAATTGCGAGAAATTTAGTAATTTTGGCGTCTACAAAGTCTAAAAGTAAATCTCCAATTACCAAAAAAAAGTCAGCCTAAAAGGTGAAATTTTCATCAAAATTAGAAGAATAATCGCTATAGTCCAATATTTTATCAAAAACGTACTCTTAAATTATATAAAAACATTGCCAGTAATTTTATTCTAATTAAAAATTATAAGATGGAAATTTTATGTTTATAACAAAATTTTGAGGTTATGTTCTTCTCAATACGACCAACACAAATCCCCTGTCGTCTCAAAAATCACTAGACTCTGTTAAATTTGACTAACTACTTATTTATTTGACGAAAGTGGCCAACACTTCTAAATGATCTTTAATTTGACTCAATTAAATACGAATTATAGCGCAACCCATCCAGTTTCTTGTAAACAAAAACAATGATATTACTTTATATTTATTCCTCAATTTTTATTTATATTCCTCAATTTTTGTATATCCTAAACATGAAGGAAGTTTTCAATCTGGCAACGCCGGACCCGAATTGTCAATTTCAGCTATTTGGGGATTAAAAATCGTTCAATACTTGGAAAATTCGCTGTATTTTTATGAAAAACTAATAAAAATGGTTATTTTAGAGCAATTAAAATTTTAATTAATAATAAATCTTTACAGTAATATATATATATAAATTCTGCATTTTATTAATTATTTCAAATTAGCCGCCATATTTCAGTGTCCCCTATTGGTGAGAGTTAGAAATGAGGATCTAGTTGCTTGATTTTCTGGTGGATTTTGGTTTTATTGTGTTGTTAAACTGTTGATTTGACAATTCGACTTAAAATCACTGACTAATCGTAGAAAATATAAAATTGAATTTTCCGATAAATACAATGTCCAAAGAAAAACCAATCGTAAGATAATTTTTTTTATTAATAAAACAACATAAATTAACAAACTAACTATAATAAAAATCTATAGAAATAATAGATCTTTTATTTTGAAATTAACATAACCTCAATTTTTTTTATCGAAAAAAACTTCAAATAACTTGTAATAATCGACAATTTTCGTTTAATTATTGTTGCAGTTGTTAAGGATACAATCGCCGGAGGGTACGAAACGTATCGAAATCAAATTAAGCGATACAACATGCAATTTATTCGAAAAAGTCCACGACGTGTTCGAATTGAACAGTTTCGCTTTTGCTCTATACAAAGAGCGCAATCAAAAAGGCGAGATTGCTAGCAGTAAAACTAGAACATTGGCGAATTCAGGACTACATCACGGCGACATGTTGTATTTATTGCCGTTAAATGGGGCCTTATTATTCCCCACAACTGTAAGTTGAATAATTAACGACTAATTTAGAGGGTAATTGTTGAATTTTAGTCGAATAATACACCATCAGGCGAACCGATCTCAATTGAACCATCGACTAGTTCCGGTATAACCAGTTCACGACCTAGTACTAGTATTAGTTACAAGAAATCCACAATTAAAGAGGATGATGTCGATGTACAATTGTATAAATTAGATGGGAAAATCGAGCGACAACGCGATCCGAAATTGTACTCATTTTATGTTTGAATAAGTTGGATTTTTATCGTTATTTTTGTTTGTAGGTGTCGTCATAATAGCAATTCACGTTGTGTACATTGTTCGGCGTTGGAACCGTGGGATGAGGCGTATTTACGCGAACAAAACATCAAACATCTATCGTTCCATTCGTATTTAAGGAAGATGACTTCCGGTGTGGATAAAGGCAAATTTCTAGCCCTAGAAGACATCTCGTGTCGAATTAAAAACGGCTGTAAAGACCATCCACCATGGCCGAAGGGCATCTGTTCGAAATGCCAACCAAATGCTATCACATTAAATCGACAAGTTCGTTGCAATATTTCGTAATTAAATCAAATTAATTCGATTATTTTGAAGGTTTATCGTCATGTGGATAATGTGACATTTGAAAACAAAGAGATTGTTGAACGTTTTTTGAATTATTGGCGTCAAACTGGCCATCAAAGAATCGGTTATTTGTACGGTACATATGAGATTTATAAAGATGTGCCTTTAGGTATAAAAGCGAATATTGTTGCAATTTATGAACCACCACAGGAGAGTAGTCGTGATAGTATCAATTTATTAAATGATGAAAAATCGGAAATTGTCGATTATATTGCAAATAATTTGGGTTTAACGAAAATCGGTTGGATATTTACCGATTTAATACCAGATGATATACAAAAAGGCACAGTTAAACATATTCGTAATATTGATTCGCATTTTCTAACATCTGAAGAATGTATAATGGCCGGTTATTATCAAAATTTACACCCGAATCCGTGTCGTTATTCATCGAATGGTTATTTCGGTTCGAAATTTGTCACAGTTTGCGTTACAGGTTTCTAATATTGTTTTATTAATAATTATAAATATCTAATTATAATGATTATAGGTGATAAAACTAATCAAGTACATATGGAAGGCTATCAAGTTTCGAATCAATGTATGGCATTGGTGCGTGATAATTGTCTTCTACCAACAAAAGATGCCCCCGAATTGGGATATGTACGGGAATCTACTGATAAACAATATGTTCCAGATGTTTATTATAAGGTGAGTTATTTCTTATTAATTGTTGGTAATATTTGAAGTAGTTCAAAATTGTCTTATTTTTTCTTAATTAGAGGGAAATTACAGTGTTTTCCCCTTTGTCTCGTTTTCGTTGATTATTTTGTTGAGTTTCTTTGTCGTTATTCGATTGAATTGTTTGTGGAATTGTCGAAATTATCGAGCAAATTTTGACTTCAATAGTGTATGTTCTATTGCATTTTTTCCATATTTGCTTTATAATTTGGCAAATATTAACAAATTTTCAATGATTCTCCGATAGTAGATAGCAAGTTGAAAGAGTTTTCCGAATCTCTAAGATTTTTCTATTAGATTTGTTGATTTTCCGGAAAATTAATCATAACTTTTGTTTAATTCGATGTCTAAAAAATGTCAGTTTTTAATCCTCGATTTCTCCCTTGTTTGATGAGATATTGTAATGTATACAATAATGCTGGAAAGAACATTTTAAGAAGCACCTAATAGTGTTTTTTGTTTTGGAAAGTGCCGACTAAATTCTGAGTTACAGAGGAAAATCATGGAGCTTGTTTTGTTGTATTTTATCCATATTTTCTTTTAAAATTTGGCCATTATTATCGATTTTTCAATAATTTAATTTAATTTGAGATAAATTACAGTGTTCTCTTCATTGTATCGTTTTTGTTGAATTATTTTAATGAGTTTCTTTGTCGTCACTTGATTGATTTGGTTGTACAGTTTTAGAAATTATCGAGTAAATTTTGATGATATTCATTAAAGATTTCAGTTTTTGCCTCTATAATTGCGAAATTTCTGCAAAAAATGACTTCAAGAGAATATATTTTACTATATTTTTTCCATATTTGCTTTATAATTTGGCAAATATTAACAATTTTTTAATGATTTTCGGATAGTAGATGGCAAGTTGAAAGAGTTTTCGGAATCTCTAAGATTTTCTATTAGATTTGTTGATTTCCCGGAAAATTGATATATATTTTTTTATTCGATGTCTAAAATAATGCCAATTTTTAATCCTCGATTTCTCCCTTATTTGATGAGATATTGTTATGTATACGATAATACTGGAAAGAACATTTTAAAAAGCACCTAGTATTGTTTTTTGATTTGGAAAGTGTCGACTAAATTCTGAGTTACAGAGGAAAATCATGGAGCTTGTTTTGTTGTATTTTCTTCATATTTTCTTTTAACATTTGGCCAGTATTATCGGTTTTTCAATAATTTAATTTAATTAGAAATAAATTACAATGTTTCCTACTTTGTCTCGTTTTCGTTGATTATTTTGATAAGTTTCTTTGTCGTCATTCCATTGATTTGGTTGTACAATTTTTGAAATTATTGAGTAAATTTTGATGATTGAAGATTTTGAAGATTTCAGTTTTTGCTTCTATAATTGCGAAATTTCTGCAAAAAAAATGACTTAAAGATGCTCCTCACATTTTTTTCCAATTTTTCTCCATCGTATTCTGGAATAAGTGCAAAATATCTCTACTCATTCCAGAATTAAATGGAGAAAAATGAAAAAAAAAACAATGTTTGGAGTATTCTTTATTTGGGGCTCATTTGGTGACTCATTTTTTAAAATTGTGACATGGTTAGAAACAGCGAGCGTTTTTGACCAACATTCAAATGAGCTACGAGGCTCAAATTTTGGTATCCTTATAAATTTTTAAAATATTTTTCAAATCGCTTGTTAAATAATCAGTTGTCTTATAAACTATATACTTTTAAGTGTAAAGCACGATATTTTCTCAAATAATTTAACCAATATTACCGATTTTTCATGAATTTTTCTTATAGATTTGTTAATTTTCTGGAAAATCGGCAGAAATTTGAGGGTCCACAATATCCAAAAAATGCTAATTTTTAATCATCGATATCTCCTTTGTTTGATGAAATATTGCAACGATTATAGAAGCATTAGAAAGGGCATTTCAGGGGGCTTTTAAGAGTGTTTTTTGTTTTGGATAATCCCGATTGAACTCTGCGTTACAAAGGATAACCATTTTTAACTTCCCCGACCTGAAGGGAAGTTATTTTAATTACTTTTCCATATTTGGCCTGCAATTTAATAAATATTACAGATTTTTCAGTGATTTTCTCACATTATATTACTCATTGATAGCGGTTTTAACGTCTCTTAGAAGGTAAATTTATTAGTTTTTTGGAAAATTACCAGAAATTTGAGGGCTTTCAATACTATTTTTTTGATTCGATGTTCTAAAAATCTTGACTTTTAATCCTCAATGTCATCTCGCTTGTTTAATGAAATATTGCAACGAATGTAGTAGCATTAGAAAGAACATTTGAGAGCATTTCTTTTTAGAAAATGTCAGTTGAATTTTGAGGAAAATTTGGAGAATGTGTCTATTATATTTTTGTCTATATTTGCTTTATAATTTGGCAAATATTAACGATTTTTCAGTGATTTTCCCACAATAGAAGGCAAATTGAAAGTTTTCCAAATCCTCAACAATTTTTCTATTAGATTTCAAGAAAATGTTAATTTTCAATCCTCGATTTTTCTCTTGTTTGATGAGAAATTGCAACGTCTACAGAATCATTAGATAGAGGATTTCAGGGAGTCTTAGGTTTTTTCTGTTTTAGAAAATCTCAATTTAACTCTGAATTACAAAGAATAATCTTGGAGTATGTGTTTTTTAAATAATTTTTCCATATTTGACCTCGATTTAACAAATACTGCCGATTTCTCCATGATTTTCTCACAGTATATTGCAAATTGGTAGCGCTTTTAACACCTATTAGAAATTTTTCAGTAAATTTGTTAGTTTTCTGGAAAACTACTAGAAATTTGAGGGCTTTCAATATATTTTTTTTTTTACTCGATATCTGTAAATGTTGATTTTTAATCCTCCATATCATCTCGTTTGTTTAGTGAAATATTGGCAACGAAGTATTAGAAAGAGCATTTTAAGGAGAATTTAAGAGTGTTTTTTTCCTTCGAAAATGTCAGTTGAATTCTGAGTTACAGAGGAAAATGTTTGAGCATATATTTATTATATTTTCTCTATAATTTAGTAAATATTAACGATTTTTCAGTGATTTTCCCACAGTAGATATCAAATTGAAGGATTTTTCAACTCTTCAATAGTTTTTATTTAGATTTAGTACTTTTCTCGAAAATTGAAGATCCACAATATCTAAAAAATGTCCATTTTTAATCCTCGATTTCTCCCTTGTTTGATATGATATTGTAAAGTATACAATAATGCTGAAAAGAACATTTTAAAAATCACCTAATAGTGTTTTTTATTTTGGAAAATGCCGACTGAATTCTGAGTTATAGAGGAAAATTCTGGAGCATGTCTTGTTGTATTTTCTTCATATTTACATTTCTAATTTGGCCAGTACTATCGATTTTTCAATAATTTTCCAACAATGCATACTATCAAATCTCTTAGAAGTTTTCTAGTAAGCTTGTTAGTTTTCTAAAATTGCCGTTTCCCTTTCCATTAAAATAAATTTACAAAATCTATTTCTGACTCTATTTCGGTAACATTTCTAGTACTAATGTTGCCAGCATGAAATTTCTACTGATTTTTTGTGATATTCCTTATTGTTCCATAATTTCGATCCTTTTTCGGAAAAGTCTAATAATTTTTGGATTTTCTTGATTCCAACTAAAGATAATACAAAATAGATTAAGTGAAAGGTGCATTTAAAATAAACTCTCTTATTTTTCAAATAAAACACAATTCGCGCTGTGATAGAGACGAAATCGTCTTATTTGACATCAATTAAAAGAAAATTACAATGTTTTCTTCTGACTCGTCGTCCTCAATCGTTTTTTTTTTTGTCGTTATTCCATTAAATCGGTCGTAAAATTAAAATTATTGGGTTAATTTTGATTGACCAGGTACTCGATAAAATTTCGAATATTTTAGTTAGTTCTCGGTGTTACTCCTTATTGTTCCATAATTTCAACTTCTTTTCAAAGAATTTGTTAGTTTTTGGTTTATTTTCTTCATTACAACTAAATAACTGAAGTAAAATCTTCGTTTTAATTAAAAAGTGACTGAATTTTTCGCCTTTAGTATACACACTGACAATAAGTTTAAATGAATCGAAAGGGTTTGGTTTAAATAAAACACAATTTGCGTTGTTACAGATGCGGAAAGTTGTTTTTTTGTAATTTTTTCTTTTTTATTTACTTTTGAAATCTAAGAGTGAGGTGGTAATAGTAGTAGGTACTTATTTATCACAAATATTAGTCGGGTACAAGGCACAAAACACTGGCTGCTACATTTAGATGATTTTTTTGTTTGTTTTCGCAAATACAATTGAAATTTTTGATATAGGGATAGGGATATTTTTTATCATTGTAGCTTTTCCTATAAATTCTCTTCTTTCTTTTTCTTTTTTTTCTCGTTCTTTTTGAATCTCACAAAGTGTTTGTTTTTGTGTCTCTTTATTATAATTAATACACAGACGTGGCGTCACAATTGTCAATTTTTTCCTATAATTATTATTACTTAGAATTAATACGGGGCGATTTTGTCTCGTTCGAAATACGTTTACGGATTATCTTACAAAAATCACACACAATACAATTGTGACATCACGTCCGTTTACATTAAATTTGTTCCACTAAAGCTAAAATTTGAAAAAAGTTGACAACGATTCTATCGCTATTATAGAAGAACGGTATATTTTTTTTTAATATTAATTCATTCACGTTATTTAATAACATTGATTTGCCACAAATCTATTGAAATTGTTGTTTTTATCGGTTGATAAAGCGAATTTTAACGAAAATTTTGAAAATTTCAGTTTTATTTTCTATAGACAGGGCGGATATTATTCGTATATTAATGGAGAATTAACTTAATTATTAAATTGATTAGATAATTGGCTTTTTTATCATCTCAAAACGATTATTTATTAACATCGATTGTTATAACATTTAGACAAATAATGCATTTAAAGAGAGAATTCGCAACATTGAATAATTTTTTTGGTTTTTTATATTAGGCTTAAACATATAGGCTACGATATTTGACGTTTCTATAGATAAAAATCTAACAATTGCCCATACTATATACCACTCATTTCCGTCTTTTTCGTGTTATTATTTAGAAATCAATCGATTATTTGTACTTTCAATGATGGAAATCAAATATTGAAAAGAACCAGTCATTTGTCATCGTTATCATTAATACTATTATTTGTGATTAATTTGAATGAAACCGATAAATGTAAAAACGGAAGACCTAACTACTAGAAAATATTTCGGATTGGTCGTTTATTGATCAGTACTTGTATTCAAATTATGACTGGTCCAGATTTGTTTATTAAAATAAAGAGAATTCAGCAAAATAATTTGCTAATTTCCTATTCGTATAAAATAATAAAAAACTAATAGTTTTCATTTATTTTCTCTTGTATAAGGCACGAAATTATTAGTATTGGAAACGGAAAAAACAATAGGAAATTGGTATAACACACGCGATAAAAAACCATGATATGCTTTGGGTTTTTTTTTGTTTTGTTTTAATAATTCTAACATTAAATTAACCATCCTGCGATTCGTTGTAATGTAGTGCCTCGAACCTTAACTAAATTATTTTATTTGAGAATAGAAATCGTAAGAAATAAGCGATCTAAATAGATCACAAATTTCTTTAATTTAACATACATTTAATTTCTTTTTTTTTCAAAAATTTATAACATTGATAGCGATTCTAGCTGTTATATTAAATTCTTTCGATAAATATACCCGATTACGCCTTAAAATTAAAATATTTATCAATAAAATCAACCTAAAATCTATCAACTATACAGGAGGACCATTTAAGAGCGTACAGTTTAAAGATGAGTCTTACTGGCCAGCGAGTTGAAAAATTGAGGATTTATAGCCGAGTCTTTAGAGAAGGTTTTAGTTAAAATTGGACCGCGTAGCTAATCGTCAATCAACTATGGCAAAAAATGAGCCAAAAAAAAACTATTTTGGCCCTTTTACAGCGGGTCCTGAAGAAAATGAAAAATTACTTTCGGCATACGTTGATCTCAGTTACTATTTTGAAATTGATAAGACATTGAATGTGAAAACAATAAAACTCACGTACACTTTATTCCTTTCTAATGTACCGAGTATCAAAAAAAAATACTATCGATCGAATTAAAAGAGGGTCATTGATTTGTGACGGAAGCAATTTTGTATTTTTCGGGATACAAGAACAACCCCAAAAGTACCTGTGGGGCATTTTTGGTCGTTTTACGTGTTGTTGTTTGGTGAAAATTGCGTTGTTCTTTTGATTCGGTGAAATCCTCAAAATTTCCAAATTGCTCAACTAATTGGACTAATTTCTAAATAATAGCCTCTTAAATGGTTCAGCCTGTATTCCTAATTGATTCAAATCAATTAGAATTACAGTTATTTAGAAAAAAAAAACAACAATTAACCGAAATACCGTTGACTTAAACTATTCGTAAAATAGAAAATAATTATAAAAAAAAAAAACAGAAATCCAAGTTTCTTTTCGAGTTCGTTTAGAGTTTTGAAATGAGAAGCAAATTTCGGTGCATTTCCAATAATTATAATAAAAAAAACAAACATTGCACTACATTTTATCGACTAATTAAAAAAAAATAGTATATAAAAGTTGGAATTACGTCAATTCCATCTTTATTTAATTTCATCTAAACTCTTTCAACTTTAACACATTTCAACGTACCACCCCCTTAATATAAGATAAAAAAAAGAAAACAATTATACATAAAACATATAGACTTTGAAGCTAGAAAAACGTTTCTATTTCTTTGTATTGTTTCTAAAATATATAATTATTATATTTTACAAAGCTTGGAAACGACAACAATTAAAAAATATCGCTCGTTTTCTTCTATATAATAGTTTTTTAATTATACGATATTTTATTAATACGATACGAAAATATAGTTATTTCGGAATTCGATAGTTTTGTCAACTATTATTTAAGCTAAGACGGTATTTTTAACGTTTTCTTCATTATTATTATGTTTTTTTTTTATTAAACTCTTCTCATATTTTCTTGTATTTCCGTTAATTTAACAAAGAAAAAGAGAAGATAAATTAATTGATTGATTGGAAAATTATTAGGAAAATTCTACGCGTATGCTTGAAGCTACATATAATAATCATTATTATATATCAAACATTTATAGATTTTTTTTTTTTTTTTTTGTACAAGAATTGTTGAAGCGATTTGATTCTTGTTTTTTTTTTGCTTTTTTATAACATCAAATATTCTAGTGGAGAATTTGAGATTAATGAATTGATTGAAGAATATCAATTTGGAAGCTTTCCACCAAACTTGATATGTTGAACGAGCCATGGGTTGCTCAACTTGAAGTATATTTATACGGGAAGTCTCAGTTTTAGGGTAATAGAGGGCGCTTTAGGCTTTTAAAGCGCCCTCTGTTGAAGAGTTTCAAATTTTGTGGACTTCCCCTGTCGGTTATATACTTGTAGTTTAGCACCCTTATATGAAAGTTTACCAATTTGATATTCTTTTAGTGGAAATTTTAAAGTTTTCCACATTTCGCAATCAAAATATTCTTCGTTGGCTTACCGGCCGTATCACCATACGTACTAATTTTCTCAACTAATTCTAAACCTTCAATAACATGCCCGAAAATACCGGTAAAACCGCGCATCTCTTGTAATATAATACGAAATTGTGAACCAACCATGCCTAAATTATCATGTCGTTTTTGTGTACGTCTCATACCAACTGTACCACGTACAGCTAATAATTTCGTATCATCCGGTAGAAAATAAGATTCTTCAAATATTGATCGTCCACCACGACCATTATTCAATTCAAAATCACCAGTTATAACACTCTCACCTTCCCAACATTGAAATATTTGACAACCCTTATAACAAATACCAGTTTCGCCGGTTGTTAATAAACCGAAATTTTTCGCCATTTTCGGTGCAACATCAGCACGTACTTCAATCACAATACGTCCTAAACTAACACCATTCACTTCTAAATTAAAATAATATAACGGACACATATTTGCAGGGTTGCGAAGTTGGGGCGAATGGATTAAATTCTGCATTACTGTTGTTGCTGTTGTTGTTTGTGTTAAATTCTCTTGATAGATTTTAGGGGTTGTTAACATCCATTGTTGTTGATTTTGTGGTGGTTGTTGTTGTGATTGTGGAGTATTATTGAGATAATTTATCGGTAAATTATGATTGTGATAATCTAAACTGCCATTAATTGTAGTTTTAGTTAGAACATGCCTTGAATAAAGTTGCGACATACAGTAATTCGCTAGAAATAATATCGGGTTTTGTTGTATTGTCGGTGGTAGAATTCGTGAATTTAACGGATAACCCAATTCACCATTATTATGTAAATTACTTAATGCTTGTTTCAATAATTGAAAATCGAATATTACTGTAGAATTTTTAATTAAATCGTCCAATTGGCATTGTATAAACATCTCTTGATATCGCAATTGTAATCGTTGTTTTTCTATATTAACATTTGTATATAAATTATGGATATCGTTTAGATTTTCAATCATCGATAAATTCAAACGTAATTTCGTTAATTTATCACGTGTTTCATTCAATTCATAATGTTGTGAATTATTTGTTAAATCAGCTTCAATGTGTGTTTTTAAAGTAACACAAGCTTCTAAAATTTTCAATAAAAATTCCCGTTGTTGTATCGATAAACGTTGTATTTCATTTAGTATTTTATTCATTGATGATAAATCAATTTGTAATTCGGTTATTAATTGATCTTTTGCTTCATTTTGGGATTTTATTTGATGTGTTGTATGATCTTGTGTTGTTGCACATGCTCGACAAACTGGTAAACAACATGTATGACACCATAATGCTAATGGCATTGCATGTGTATGGCAATTTTCCGATAATACTTTTGTTGTTGATGGTTGTTGTGGTTGTTGTGGGGGTTTTTCCGGTATTTTTGTCGGTATCACTTGTGTTGTTTGATGTTGCGATTGTTGTGACGTCTGTTGATTACAATTAGTTAGTTTGATTTGTGAAAAATTCTTTGTTAAACACAATATCGGCGTATAAGTTGGTAATGTATCGATATTAATATCGTTAATTTCCGTACTTTTCCAACAATATATACAATATAATTCTTGACCTTTATTCAAATTTGTACGTAAACATTTTAAACAAAAATAATGTTTACACGATAATAATTTCGGACTCTGATCAGTATCGTTGAATTTCTTTTTACAATAACCACATAACATTAATTCCTCGAATTCCGGCACTATCGATTCCATCTCTATAACAAAATAATCAATCGTAAAATCGATCCAAATCAATTAAAAAAAATTATTTAATCATGCATACATTCGAACCACCATATTATTAGATTTTCCTGTTTAAAACCTCGTAATCAACTTGTAATTAATATCGTTATAAACAAGTTAATTATCGGTGAAACAAAAATGAGTAATTATAGTTGTACAAGAGAACTATTGATAAGAATTGGCGCCGTTATTGTTGAAAAAAACACGAAAATCATAAAGGAAATCCAACAATTTGTATAAAAATTGTAGAAAGGCGTATTTCCGTGCGATAAGAACTTGCAAATTGTAATAATGCTTACCGTTCGATTACTATTTTAATTTTTCAGTTAATTAATTAATTAAATTATTTTACAAATTGCACAGCCTTTAAGTAAATCCGTTTTCTGGTTTATCGTTTTGTTTTTGTTTTTTTTTTTAATTAAAAAAATTTGATATTTGGTCAATTTTCTCCGAATTTTCTTCTCTTCTTCTTCTTCTTTTTCTTGTTTTTCGTCGTGATTGTAGTCGTCGTCGTTGTCGTTGTGGTCGTCGTCACTATTATCGTCGTTTTTTCCGTTTATAATTTACAATTATTACAAATTATTTTAATTAATTAATTAATTAAATTAACGTTATATTAATTAGAAAATAATTTAAATGAAACTCGATATTTTTCGGTGAATACGAATTATACACGTTTTTTCTTCGTCGTTCGTTTGTACTATTTTAACGATTTTTCTTCTTGATTCTTGTATAGCGAATATAGCGGATATATTATAGACGATAATATGTTTAAGTAGTTCTTCTTTTTTAAATTTCGGTATTATTTTAAACGATTACATAATTGTTACGGGCCGATATAATTGGCAGATTTTACTATACGGAAATCTTCGATTTTTGTTTTTGTTTTTCCTTTGGAAAAATTGAGACGTTTACGAGATTTTTGGGTTTCTTCTATTTTTGTTCGTTTCTTTTTTTTTCAAATTATTTTAAGTTTTATTTGTATTTTTTTATTATTTTTTTTTGTAAAAAAAATTATTGTGGCCACCGAACGATGTGCCACATCATGTTGACGACTAAACCACACAACGATGTGAAGTTGGCTACATTTGAAGGGTAAATTTTGATCATTGATCATGCGCAATAAACAATACACTATAAATGTGTAGTCTAATGGTGCGTTCATATCGAACTGCGACAATGTACTGAAAACCGTCTTGTTTTCAATGATTTTCTTGACTTGAAATGACGTTTTTAAAGGTTAATTTTATTAAATTCACGATTCTGTACGAAATTCGTTCAATTAATGGAAGATTAACGCGAATATGACTGTATAATAGTTTCTAACTTTTACTTATTTAACCTTACATTTACAAATCTAGTAATTTTATCTATACTTCTACTAGTAGGTATTGGAATTGAATTATCACGTGATTAAAACAAATTTTGTTTTCAATTATGTACTGATCAAGGCCTGCTAGATTTTTTAGCGCTTTGCTTATTACAGGCCTGCCCATTTGTCTTTATTCACTATTCCGAGAGAAATGCGAACTTTGGCCGCATTGGCGTATTGGCGCTAGTTACCGGAATATAATAAAGTCACTATTTATATAAAGTATCGCAATTCAATGTTCAAATGTGTTAGAGAGAGAAGTACATTTCCTAGACACAACATGGCTGCCTGACAGACCTCCATTTAACAGAAAACAATAGATGACAACCAATAAATGACACTGGTCATCAAATTTTTAGCGCTCCAAATTTAAAAATTTAAATTTCAAGTATTTAATGTTGCCTACCCCCCACCAATATCACTGGCACAAGCCTGCCTTGTTTCATTCTGTTTGAAGTTGGCGTCAAATTTCAGACACAAAATGGATGCCAATTGCGGTACTTTATATATATAGTGACTTTAGAATATAAAACGACATAACTCTTTTTCAATTTTTATTTTTTAATTTTTATTTAGATACGCCATCTTTGGTTGTTTTGTTTGTTCGTTTTTGGCGGGAAATCTGTTACCAATCATAATTCAAGATTCGTTTAGGTATTAGCGCCACAGTGGCGAAAGTTGGCGTTTCATCAAGCAAGTTCTTATGGAGTTTTAGTAAAGCGCTAAAAAATCTAGCAGGCCTTGGTACTTATAAATCATTGGCAGTTTTAAAATTTGGCGCTTTTATAGAAGACCAAATATTTGGTTTTCAATGACGTATTGCTAGATTGTTGGTTATTTTCAAATTTTTCGCTTCTATAAACAACCAATCAGAAATTTTCTAAATAAAATCTTTTATTTATTGAGTGAATTTTCTAGATTATAAAATTCTGGAATAATATTTGAGGTTATCCGATTTCACGATACTAATTTGGTGAAAGCAAAACAGTTGACTAACGTCTTAAGTTGATTTTAACGGTTGTACCAACAGAACATTTCTTTTTTTTTGCTACTTGAGATTACCGTCTGTTGGTGACTTTTTAAATATTATGTTGGTAACTCTGTGAAATGTTATTTTGGAAGTATAAGAGAGATGAATTGAAATCGAGTTACAAATCTTGAATGTTTCTTTAAAAAATTTTTCAACTGTTGAAAGTTTAGTGAAAATCAAAATATCAAAACGGGTTGCTCTTCTTTAATTAAAACAGCATATTTTAACCTAAAAAAAATTTATACAGATAATTCACTAGTTTTTCAAAATACTGGAGTTACAGTACACAACGAATATACGAATACGAATGGTTTTAACCGCATTTGGGATTTTTAGGTTAGAAAATTCTAGTATCAGCAACATTCGGAACGTTTTGTTTTACCAATCCAATTTTGTAAATTTTTAATTGAAACTACAAAAAATTAGGTTGGTATGTATAACCAAAAGTGCTCTAGATTTCTAACCTTATTAATGTTACTTTTATTTTGTTCCTTCATTGGGTGTTGTCGTTGTGTTGGAAAAATTCATGAATTACTTGTTTGTCAGTATTTCTTTGTGTTCTCATTATTTTAGTCTGAATTTAATTTTACTCAAAATACACGAAAAAATGTGCCAAAATCGAATTAATCCGAATTGTGATTATCCAAATTTGAAGTTTTAAGGTTAGAAATTTCAGTAAAAACTCAAATATTTATTTCTCACCAAGAAAAAAAAGTTAGGAATGCTGTTAAATGTTGCAAACTACCTATTTGTTAAAAAAATGGCGCCTTTTCTTATATTTGGTAAAAACTGTAAATTATTCCAATTTTACGGTCAATAATTTGAGGTCTTTTGTCGATTTATAAACTAATTTCTTATTTTTTGTCCTCCGGTATACATGTAACTGGTGGTGTAATTCAATTATCACGTGACCACATCACTGTAAGGTTATAACCTCAATTTCTTATTGTCAGTTTATTTGGTGTTTTGAGGCTTCAAACGATTATTTCGAAATAAATTGCATCAACCCTAAATTTACAAAAAAAAAATTGCTAGGTTAGTGAATCGGAAAAAAATAGGCGTTGTGTGGTAGTCATGTGGGCGCAGCCTTAGTTCCGATCGAATTGCAATTTGACAGACGCGCATTCAACTTCATAGCAGTCGAAACACGAGCGCCAAATTTAAAATTTTCAAATTTTTATAAAATTTACAAAACTGCAATTAAAATCAATTCTATCGATAATTATAATATTAATAAACACAATTATTGTTTATATTACAGATAATATAAAATATTTCATAATTAAATAGTTTTATTTATTATTTTGTAATCGGTTTAATCATACGATTAAGAGAAATTTCAAATAATAATAATAATAAACGAATTTAAATAATAACAATCAATAAACGAATTGCGCAATATTAGGCTTTATATTCATGTCTAATCGTTATAATTTCAATATCATAAAAGTTTTAACTATTTTAGTTGTTTATTAAATGATGTAATGAAGTAATAAAATTTTCGTGATTTTCTTCCAGGAAAAAGACAGTTATGGTAATGAAGTATCACGTTTGGGACGTCCATTACCAGTTGAATATCTATTAGTTGATGTACCAACATCAACACCAGTACAACAACATTATACATTCAATACAGACCGAACAAAACAACCATTTCCAATAGAGAATCGTTTAATTGATAACGATTTACAAGATTTTAATGCATTAAATCAATATTTAACGCAATTTGATAAAAACGAATTCTTTATAGCAATCAATGATTTCCATTTAATTTTATATATAGCAACAATGGATATGTTACCAATGCGTGAATATATGGGTCCATTATTACAAGCTATAAAAACCAATGATCGTCAAGCAGCTATTGAATGGTCTAGATCGGAACATTGGGCAACAATTGAACAATTAATTGCCGCCAGTTCACCACCACCATCCAGGTTAATATTGGACATTTTATATTTTATAATTAATAATAATTCAATTATAATTGATAGGCCTGGAAGTGTAGCTTCGGGTAGTATCAATAATCGGCCTGGATCTTCGAGTGGTAACGTTAAATGGACCTGTTCGCATTGCACATTCTTAAATACATTAGGGACAAGTAATTGCGAAATCTGCGGTCTACCACGATCAACAACCAATTAAAAAAACAAAAACAAACAGTATTAACTCTAATTAATTAATCAATTAATATAAAATTGCTATTAATATTGTTGTTTTTAGGTTGATGATTCGATGATTATTACATATAGGGCGATACATTTAATATTTGTTTTGTTTCACATGAAACTAACTCGTTATAGTATAAATTTTAGTTCATCTTAATCTTAATAATCTTAATAATTAATAATAATAATTCATATGATTAATTGCATTGATTCTTTGTTCGATTTTTTGGGTTATTTCAAATACAAATAAAATCTCTTCTGGTGAATTCTATCGATTGATTATCATAAAACTGATTTTTTTATTTATTGAGTACTCATATTGGTAAATTTGTAAATAAATCGCTCTTAATATGTTTAGATTTAAGTTGTGATTTATTTTTTTTCTTCTAATTTAATTGTATGGTGAAGTGAACAATAAAACGTGTTGAAATATTGTATACTTTTGGTTATCCGCCATGATGGAACCTGCGTAATGTGGACACTTGGGTGCTCTATAAAGGTCCTCATTCCTCCAATCCAGTTTCTATCAATTGTGGGTGAGTAATAAGTGGGTAATTTTGACTGATTTTTGCTCATTTTCAGGTATGGATTTTTACAAAATTAACGAGTAAATTCAGTCATAACGGAATCCCAGACCCAAGTCTCCAGTTCGCCCACTTTTTGGTTTCTAGGTGAGTAAACGGTGAGCAATTTTGACTAATTCTGGCTCATTTTCTCGCGTGGATCTTCATAGAAACACGATTCCGGCCAATTTTGGAGACTTCAGCCGTTATGGAATTAATTCCATACAAAGGTCCGCAAATACTTCACTAATCTACTCAATTTGTATCACTGGGTGAGTAATCGGTGGCAATTTTGGCTAATTTTAGCCCATTTTCAGTGGACGATTTCAGCAATTTTGGAAGATTTCAGGCATGATGGAGACTATTCACGTGAACTCGACAAAGACCTACATGCATTTCTCCAATCTGTTCAATTTTTACCAGTTTGGTTGAATAATCGGTGGGAAATTTTGACTGACTTTTGCGCATTTTCAGGCGTGGATATTCACAAAATGAGCAATTACAGCAAATTCAGGGAGACTTCTGACATGGTGGAAGAGATCCGTCTGACCTCTACAAAGGTCCGTAATCCGCTAAATGTTTGCCTTTTTCGTGAGTAATTTTGGCTGATTATTGCTCGTTTTCAGGCGTAAAAGGTCGATTTCAGCAAATTCAGCGAGATTTCAGACATAATGGAAACAATCTCATATAAAGGTCCGCGAACACTCCTCCAATCCACTCAATTTATACCACTCTGAGTGAGTAATTTGTTGGCATTTTTGATTAATTTTCGCTCATTTTCAGGCGTGGACAAAGGACAATTTAATCGAATTCTGGAAGATTTCAGGCATGATTGAAACTATTCACGTGAACTCGATAAAAATCTATATCCATTCCTTCAATCCGTTCAATTTTGATCAGTCTGGGTGAGTAATCGATGGGATTTTTGACTGACTCGCTAATTTTCAGGCGTGGACTTTCACAAAACGAGGAATTACAGCAAATTCAGGGAGATTTCCGACATGATGGTAGCGATTCATCTGAACTCTACATAGGTCCGTAATCCGCTAAATTTTGCCGTTCGTGGGTGAGTAATTAATGGCTAATTTTGGCTCATTATTGCTCTTTTTGAGGTATGGATTTTTGTAAAAAAATCGATTTCAGCAAATTCGTTCAATCCGCTTAGTTTTCATAATTCTTGGATGAGTAATCCGTGGGCAATTTTTTACCAATTTTCGCTCATTTTCAGGAACGTTTTCAGCAAATTTGAGTAAACTTCTAATATAATGAAAACAATTTTCGTGGAGTATCCGCATTAGAGGGTGCCCATTAGGTGATTCATTTGACAGAAATGGCCTGATTAGGGGAGGATTTGCATCATCATCTGCCAGATCGAAAGCAAGAAACCTGCAAATGGTGAGTCGTATGTTTTAGTTTAAACTCAAATTAATAGATGGCAGTGAAGATGATTTTTTTCTGTTCGAAAATCCGATTTCGAGTAAAAATGAGATTGCGAAATTTCTTAAAACTAACAAAAATCAACCGCATCTAGATCGATGCCCTCCTCGTAGTTTGACCTTTCGCTGAAATTATTAGATAAGAGCCAAATTACCAAAAAAAAAGATGAATTTAGTCTACTTTCATTTTTTTGCTCTCTGTTATTAGAATTTTTGAGTAAAATTCAGAAATTTTAGAGCCAAAGTGCTAAATTTCACATAATTTTGAAACTGAATAATGAAGGAAAGTAACTTGGAGTATCTAAATAAAATTTCAAAATAGAAATTTCCCAAAATTTTCACTGTATTAGGATCTTTTGAAAATCTTGTAGTGCTAACTATTTTTGGAAAAAAGTAATATTTTGGTAGAAATTTCAAATTTCGACTAGAGGTGCTAATTTTTTGAATTTTTCTATTAAAAAATACTAAGAAATGTTTGAGATATTAAAAAAAAATTGTAAATTTTTCAAATTTTTGTTTCGAAGAACGAATTTGTTTTTGAAAATTTGTGTAATGAAAAAAAGTTAGAAGCTTTCAATAACCAAAATTTGGAAAATTCTCGTCAAAAATATTTTGTATTTTGTATTTTCAGCTACAAATTTCACGAATCTTCACAACAAGAACGATTTCGGCAAATTCAGGAGGCTTTCAGCATGATGAAAAAAATCCGTGGAGTGTCTAGAGTGGCAGAAATGGGGTTGTTTGGGGGAAAATTTCCAATATCGTCTACAGATCGGGAACAAGAGACCTACAATTGGTGAGTCTTTCAAGGTTTAATTACTAGGTGGCAATAGATTTTTTTCTACTCGATAATTTCAATTTCAAGTATAAATTAGATTGCCAAATTTCTTTAAATTAACAAGAATTAATCGCATCTAGATCGATGTCTTCCTACTTTGACCTTTCATTGAAATTATTGGATAAGAGCCAAAACCCAGAAAAAATTAATGATACTAGTCTACTTTCAATTTTGTCTCTCTCTCTTACGATTAAAAAATCGGTCAGTTCGATAATACAAAGCCGGATCTGTCTATTTATAGTCGATTTAAAGAACAAAACACTACAATCACGGGAATTTGATAAAAATAATGTTAATTCTCAAGAACATTAATAAATAATTAAATATGTCGCGTCTATTGCAATAACGGAGCTGTTTTTATCATCGAAAAACCGACAAGGCCGTTTACATTGTTGTTTTTACGATTATCTGATCGATTGAAATGAGGAAATTTATTGTAATTTTATAAGATTTCGTTAATTTTTCATATCCACCGATTGTCCAATTTTCAACCAATATCTATGCAATAATAATCTCAAATACGTGAAAGTTGCACAAAGCATTACAACAAATAACACTGCATGAATGGGAGACATACAGATTTATTATGCAATTTATCCCGACTACATTTAGTCATGTCGTGTAATCAATAAATCCCATTGAAAACTTGAAATCTAATCGCAATTCAACATCAATTTTCACGATCTTTATTTTGAATTGTTGATGGGTGGTGCAGGAAAATTCGACCCAAATTTTTCGCCAAATCACACATATACCTAGATATACAAATATAAAATTACTAAAACGTTGGTTTAAAAGAATTAAAACGTACTCGACCAGCTTTCTACCTCGGAGCCTTTTTCCAATATACAGGTGAGCGTGCGTTTTGTCGAAGACAGTTACTTATTCCTTCGGTAGTATCGTTTAAGACACGGCGCGAAGAACTGAAACCGTTTTATAAAAGATACACACACGAAAAAATCGCCTTTGGATAATTTGTGGGAGATGTGATTGTTATCGATTATTACCAGTGTTTATTTAATAATAATAGTGTTCTATTATCAATTAGAGAATTTTATAAAATTCTATAGAAACAGTGTTTTTGATAACAATAGTGCAACATGCTCCAACCGAGGAGCAGGAGGACCTATTTAGTCCTCGGTATAATCACCTTATTAATCGGCGTTAAAGGTAAGAATCACAAAATTCATAACGATAAAGTGAAGATGTAATATTTGACATTTCCAAATAACATTTCGAGTGAATGTTTAAATGTTACAACTATTCAATTCTAGGACTTCAGATTAATAAAAAACCACATATTAACAATACAGTTATTGTAACACATTAGTCGCAAATCAAGCTGTAGGCTGGACTTTCTTATACTATACAAACCCAGACTTTTTCTCGATTTTTTTTTTCAATTGAAATTATGCAACAATTTACGAAACAACAGATGGATTACAGGCGGGTTCCTCGTTTCACCCACTGTTGAAATCTAATTTTTATTGTATTTAAAAGTAGAGGCGGGTTTTTCGCGTTATTTGTCGTTGAAATCTCCGTGAAATTTATGAGGTTTTCATAGTTTAGATGAGGATTTCGAAAGTTTAGGTTTGTCCGGTGTGTAATTTAAACGCATCATTAAGATTTCCACGAATTTCGCAAGATATTCAACACAACAATCAACAATATCTCTAACAAACAACGATATCAATGAACTTATTTTATTGTTGTTTTGAATTCTATTTTTATTAATATCACGATTCAAAGGGAGTGTTTCTAAGTCAATGTCTTGTTTCGAATTTCTGGAAAATCCAGTTGGACTAAATAACAACAAGAATTCGACCGTATAAAGTTAACATTGCCATTAAAAGGGATAATTTTTAATTTTATTAGAAATTCCATTGATAACAGACATTTGTACAAGAATAGAAAAGTAAATGATAGTGGTTTCTTTAAAGCAAATATGTTGTTATATACAGACTACCGTAAACTTCACTGTAATTATATTTAAATTAGTAACGAGGCCGTTATTTTATATTAAAACCAAATATACACATCGATTCTCTAATTATTTAATGGCTGAAAAATCCTGAAATAGCGAAACTGAGCTGCGATTATGTAAACACGAATTAATGTCATCTCGTCAACTTTCTACAGGTGTTATCATGTGAAATAAGAAGATGTAACACTGTTTTTTTCTGATGTAGTATCTCTATAGAAAAAGAAATTAGTTCGTGAGTACGATTCAAAATAAAATATCTCACAAATATTAAGTAACTATGATGATAATGATGATGGGAATGGATAATCCACCTTTTGTTCAAAAACTGACACAATTGTATCATCAACATTGTTTCTATATGTGTGTGTGCTTCCTCTTTACATTTATTTTAAATAAATTATAATGAAATATAAAGGATTCTGTGTCGTGTGAAGAAAATTGCGCAATCCATTGCGTGTACGAAATGCCTAATTTTAACAGGAAGACACTGATCTACGACTATTCGATAAAAATTAAATTATTTCCTTTGGAGGCTCCGACAAATCGCTCATTTCGCCTGAAACGTTTCAAAAATATGCGGAATTTTTAATGTGATCGATAATTTGTTTGACTTTGATGCGGAATTTTAATTGCGGCCTTCGACTAGTAGCAAACACCCTAATTATTGGTGTTATTTAGATTTCAATCTCACTCATTGAAGTCTCCACGAATGTCGCCCAAATTCGATAATTGCAGCCAGGTTTCGTATAGAATCCGGCATTAAAGTCTCCAGAAATCACGAAGAAGTCAATTAATAAAAAGCAAAAATCTCCCAAATATTCCTGAAAAACAAATAATTGATAAGTTGTGGCCGCAAATATTAGCAAAATTTTATAATTGGTATTACTTAAATTTCAGTCGAGTTTCGAGTGTCACTCACTGTTGAAATCTCCACAAATTTCTGCCAAATTCGCTAATTACAGCCAATTTTCGTATAGAATCCAACTTTAAACTCTGCAAAAATCGCGAGAAATTCTCTCAATTCGGTATTCAAACCACAATTGTCCCAATATTCCTGAAAAACCAACTGAAATCTTTAAATATATGAACTTTGTAGTGTTGTTTTATAATTTTTTGTCCGGAATTTGAACTGTGGCCTTTCTTGATGACGTGTCGCCGTAAACAGTTTGCCAAATATCAGTCACTCAGATTTCAGACAGGTTTCCTGTCCAGCCCACCATTAAAATCTCCACGAATTCTCTCAAAAAAATATAAAAATAACTGCGTAAATTCGTTTTTTATCAAAAATCAGTCAATAATTGAGCGTTACCGGAAGTAATTTTGCTAAATTTCAATTCACAACGACTACTGTTACCCAAATTACAGCCGAATTTCGTGCCGGAGCCGCTATTGAAGTCTCCAAAAAAATAACAATTTTACTTATGAAACGTCGTGAAAACAATTTCGTGACTGAAATCGTTAGAAAATCGACTTTTAATTAGACAACAATTTGATTTTTGGTGAATCTTTGACGAGTACGGAGTTATTTTCAAGAAACAAGAGTCTTAATTGAAACTCTATTATTATCTAAGTATTGTTGACCAATGGATATCACTTTCAACTGTACTTTTTACCGGAAACGTTCCGTATCGTACACCTGTTGCCGTTATTTTTTGACAATAATAATCAAGTAAATTAACGTATTTTTTTATTTAATTACAAACATATCGAGAAGATGGATATGCCTCCTACAATTAAAATTAAATAAATAACTAGGCGATTATGTAATATTGAGGAAGTAGAACTGATTGGAAAATTATCGTGATTTTTTCCCCCTTACCAGATTCCAGAGAAAGTTGTTTGATTATTATATGGCCGCTATTATCGTGCAGTATTGTCGAGGTAATTGAAATTATTGCAGAGAAGCAACCTTGAATTATAATAGGGGAAGTTTTATTGATTATTCTAGACTTGAAAGTTATAAAAAGTGGTTTAATTAGGGGATTTATTAGTTGATGTTTTGTATGAATTTTAATTGCGAAATTGTACAAAACATACGCATAGTAGGAAATTTATTTGTTTATTGACATTTGATAGATTTACAGAATACGAGAAAAGGTCGAATTGTATAAATAGAAAGACTTGTATTTATGGCCTTCGTCGGGGTTGTATTGGGATCAATTTTCGTCATTCTCAATTTTCTAGAAAATTTTCCAGAAACAGTTATTTGCATCTATTATAAGAAGGAAAATTGTCTATTTTCTAGCGTTCGAATCGTCTATTGTTTCTAATTTTAATAAAAATTACCTATTCTAAACTTTCAACATACAATAAATTCACAACAAATGTCAAGGTTCTAATGAAAGGTAATAAGAAGAAACGAGAAAAACCTGAAAAGAATAAATTAAGTAAACAAAAGGGGAAAAACGGATAGGAATCTAGATTTTCGTTTAAAATTTACACGAATCAAACAAAAACTGGTTTATTTCCAACAATTTTCAATTCGAAATGAAGGCTGTCTTGTCCAAACAAATTATCACTAAAGACCCATTACTGTCGTTAAAAAAATTACACAAATAGAAATCAATTTCGCATCGATTCGTAAATTTTTACAGTCGAGTTTCTTGTTTAACCAACCATTAAAGTCACCAATTTTAAACGTATCGTTTTACATTGAAATGAGAACAATGAGCACTAAAACACGAACAGGTGGCTTGAATTTGATTGTTGAAAGATCGCCGAGGAGTGCCACACCTGAATCATCACTGAAATCGTTCATTGTACGACTGAAATGTCGGAGTTTCGCGTCTAATTCAGCATGGAAGTCTCCAGTCATTCTCAACTATGTGTGGAGACCTTTAAAATCGAATAACTGTTGAAATTCGAAAATATCGATTTATCTTCGAGATTATCTGAAGATCGTAGAAAATATAGAAATGGGGTAATTTCCTGTAGTTGTTACAGGACGATTGTAGTAATTAAAATTTATATAAACTATAAACGATAGTAATAGAGTGTAATTAAACTGTAAATTAGCAATATTGGACATTGGGTAACGTGAAGATATCCATCGATTTCCATCAATAGACTTTGTAACTGTAAAATTGATGTAATATGAAACAAAATGTGCCAACTATAACATAATAATGATGATAATAATAAAGGCAAACGGGTTTTAACATTGCCTTAATATAGAATCTGAATAGTAGTTGAAATGTGGGCCAGTAGGAGAGAAGAATCTTTAATTATATTTACAAACTGTACGTTTTATTACACAAGCGGAAATTCGTTTATCTTTTTCTTCGCGTCTTGTTTTTTTCTCTCCTGTTTGTTTTATGGCTTGATTCTTAATTTCACGCATACATTTAATTTAATATTGACTTGACGACTTTCTTTCCAATTGAGCATCTTTTGAATGAATCCGACAACTTTCACTCCGACTCCCTATCTAGAACAATTCAACAATTTCGTAAAAATTCTTGCAAATTTACACCTGTATTGTATTCAAAATATAAAAGAAATTAAGACACTTGATAAATGTTGATTATGAATAAAACAACAGCTGTGCACACCGCTAGGATCGAACCTGGGGCGGTTCATTTTCCCCAGGCGGCTTCACCGTTATTGTTTAGAAATAGATACAGGATGTCTCAAAAGTTGTCATTGATATGTATAGAAACTAGAAAGGGGCAGTATGGCAAAGTTGTTTTCGATTTGTATAATAAAAGTTGTAATTTTATGTAAGTGTTGAATTTTTCAAAATTTTACAGAGAAATTTTGAAAATTTAGACTAAATTGTGTTAGAGATTTTGGAAAATGAGCCATTTCTTCTGAGAATTTTAAAAATTTAAAGCTATAAGTGCTAAATTTGGATTCTAAATAAGAGGAAAGTGAGGATTTTAATAAATAAAATTTCGACTAAAAGCGTGGATTTTTCGATAGTTTCTAGTCGAATCACTCGATGATTTTGAGGGAGTTAAAGAAAATCAAAATTTCTTGTAAAAATTTTACACTTTTAGACCGAAAGTGCTAAATTTTGAGAATTTTGGGTTTAAATATTGGGAGGCTTGAAATCAATGAAATTTCAAAATTTTTTTATTAAAATCATGGGATTTTTGTAATAAAACAAAATTGCCTATAAAAATTCAGAAGTGTTAAATTTTGCAAAATTTTGAGTCAAAATATATGAGCAAGTAAGGGGCTTAAAATAATAAAATTTCAGAAATGTAAATTTTTCAAAATTTTGATTGTGCGTTGGTAATTGGGTCTTCTAAAAATCTTGCGGGGACTCGAAATAAAGCCAAATTTTAAACCAAAAGTGCTAAATTTCTAAAAATAAAACAAAAATATCCGATTTTGCCTAAAGTTGCAATTTTTTCAATTTTTATGTAATGAAACTCGCAAAATGTTTCAAAAATCACGAGAAAATTTGAAAATTTCCGAAATGTTTGCTTAGAAGAACGGTTTTTTTGGAAATTTTTGCTACAATTGTGAACATTTTTGGAATATTTATGGTTAATTACCAAGACCACAAAAACTAGTCTAAAATTAGATTTTACCCGATTTCTAAAATTTTGAATTTCCTGTTCGATGGTTGAGACACCCTATAGATTTTTTCATAATTATGCACTTTTACGAAAATCAATTTCTAACGAGTTTCTTGAGATTCTCAAGCCCAAATATAACGAAATTGGCAACAACAGGCTTTCTTCATCGATGTTGCTTTATCAGTCATCAGTTTCTTGTATTTACAACCCAAAAAATGGCACCTTCTGTCTATTATTAGAAAGGAAAAATTCCACGGAATCGATAATAAAAAGGCTCAAGTTTCGTAAATGAAGACCTACTTAACTTGAAATTTGTTACTTTCTCACAAAAAAAAAAAACACAAACGATTAGTAATAAATAATTGTAAAGTTCAGTGAATTTCAGCTGAAAATATTTTCGTTTTGATGAACTTGTTGAGAAGTTCATGATTGATTACAGTTTTACACGTAATTAGAATATTCCATTAATTTTCTGTAATTATACAAAATAATGGTAAATTATTCCACAATTTTTCCATAACTTTCTAATTTGCCTACTTCAAATTAAATTCATGAAAAAATTCCACTAAACACCAACTCTAATAAAATTTAAAAACGAACTCCAAGCTCGTTATAAGCGACCCATACTCGTTTATTTAATTTACTGAAATTCTTTAAATTCAAAAAAAATTAACTAGATTAAAACCGCTTATACTGAATCGACAAATCGATTGGACTAGTTTCAATTGGGAATGAATCAACAGATCCGATTATAACGAACACATCTCTTTCAGTTACACAACTCGTTTCTTGTAATTTCAATCAACATTACAACCAATAATAATAATAATGCTAATAATTATTGTGTAATAATTATATAAATTAAATTCATAAAGAATTATGAGAGACAAAGAAATGTTCGTTATAGGATCACCGAATAAATTTTTAATGTTCAACGCATTATTTGTGCAACCACAGATATTCGTCATGCTAATACAACCATAACTAACAACGAACAGTAATAATAATAATAATGATAATAACCGAAAATTACTTTCTTTAATATATAGTGACACATTAACAATGAAAGAACAATCCATAAAATCATAGTTTAACAGCAAATTTCACACACAGTCAATGCAAATTTCGACATAGTAACATGAATACTCCATTTAATAGAAATAATTTTGATCGTTATATTAAAATGTTCAATTCCCAACGTGAACAATCAAATTTCCGTTCTCTATTTATTCTTCGTTTAATCGTTAATTGACCATTGTCTTCTCTTAATTAAATTACAAATCGTTTAATTAAGTTGTTTATGTAATTGTTTGTTTTAATATCGGTGTATTTTATTTAAAATTATCGATTTCTTTCGAATTAGACAATTTTTCGAAGGAAAAAAATCGTGAAAATTTCCATTGTTGATGATGATTTGCGATCGTTATCACAACATACACACATCCTGAAATTCTTTTCTTTATGAGAACAATACGTAATAGGCCTAATTATTGTTGAATACGTATGTAAATGACGTTATATGGTTTTTAATATTAGTGAAAGGATACAGTTGCGCAATTAATTTGAGAGAAATAAGTGAGAAAAAAATTGGGAGTGATATTCAAATAATTCCCGGTCGATTAAGTGTGTCACAATTCCAAACGTTCCTTGCACCGACTTTCCTGGAATGATTTAAAATAATTGACTGGACAATAATTCGTGAATAACGCTTGGCAGATGTTACCGTCCTATGATAATATTTGGCCGTTTATTTTTGAAATTAATTGGAAATTTCCGACGTTCTCTATTATGGAAGCGCGTTTACAGGCGGGTTTTATGTCGAATTTACTATTGAAATCTCCGACATATTCTTCGTTATTTAACCGGAACTTTAATTTTTTTGTACGGTAGCATTTTAATAATCATTATGGCATTGTTTTGAGCCTCAATTATCATTAAAATAGGAAATTTTGTTGAAAATTCTGCTAGTTTATGGTCTGTCCTTGATTTTCCCTTATAATTAACAAAGAGCGTTGTTTTTTTCGAATATGGTTCCTTATTTGGTTCCTTTGAATATTTGGATTGTAATCTAAGCCAAAAGTTTAGATTTGAGTAGGTGATCTGTAAGTTATAATTAATTTAAAGGTTTTCGTGATGTAAAAATGCTTTTACAGTCAGGTTTCGTGCTGAACTTGCTATTAAAGTCTCCAATAAATCTTTCGATTAAGCAAAACATCAGTGAAAATTTTATATTTCCATAGTTATAGTTGTTAAATGTCATTTAATTATGAAAAAATTGGGAATCTTGTGGCCTCTACGATGAAATTTTGTTTAGTTACAGACGGTTTTCTTGTCTAGTTTACCGTTAAAGTCTCCAAGAAAATTTTTGTATTTATCCTAAAATTTGGATTAAAAGTCGGGGGTTTTATTTCAAAATACATTAAAGTTGTATAATTGTCATATTTTTTACAATTTCATGCCAATTTTTGCTTTAAATTAACATTTTGGGGCAAAAATTTGCTGAACCAGGACTACTGTATTTCGGAAATTGGTCAAAATTGATTAAATATAAAATTATATTTACAGTCGGTTTTCGTGTTGGACCCATTATTGAAGTCTCCAATAAATCCTTCGTTATTTAACCCAAAATGTCGATTTTTTAGGACAATTAGTGTTTTAATAATTCTTATAACATTGTTTTTGAGCTTAAATATTGTTTAATTTTTATAATTGGGTCTTTTTTTGATGAAAATTTGGTTAGTTACAGGCGGTTTTCTTGTCTAGCCGATCGTTGAAGTCTCCAAGGAAATTTCGGTATTTACCTTGAAATTAGTAGTAAAAGTCGGGAATTTTTTCAGAAAATATATTGAAAATGTTGTACGTTTACAATTCAGGGCTAAAATTTACTACAAATTGGTATATTAAGACCAAAACCCCCCTAACACCGGGATTACATTTACAAAATTGGCTAAAATTGATTGAATGATTAAAAGGAAAATATTTAAGCTAAAATTGAGAATTCTAAAATCGTTAATTTTTTATAATCCAGCATTCAAATTCCCCAATTTATAGACAAAAGTTTAGAATTTGTTTCAGAAAATTTACCAAATTTGTTATTTTTAGTCCGCACACTGTTTCGGCTTAAAATACGAGAATTTCTAAAAAAATTTCCATAATTCAAGTGAAAACGAGTTCTTTAACAGTAAGTTACCGTTTTTTTCTCTTTCTTTTAATTAATGCTAAATTTATACAAAGGCATTTTTTAAGATGACTAATCTCATGTATTATAAATTAATCAAATAGTAATTATAAATATTTAACAAATTTATTTAAAACCCACCTAATATTCCAGAAAAAAATCGTAATGACATCGATTTCTATAATTAAAATTTGGTTGTCGGATAGAGGCTTGTCAAGGTTCCACTATAATTATCTTTAATTACACCTTTTAGCGATTTGTATCGAAGAAATAAAGTAAAAAAAACCAAAATACGCAAGCGCAAACGTTACGCGCATGATCTTTTGCGATTTTTCCATTTATAATTCGGTTTTTTTTTGTATTAAATCATCTTCAATTTATTGTAATGAATGAGGTCCGTTTATCCATTCAGTTGTTACGTAGGTGTCCTGATAATGCCTTACAAGGACATGCCCAGCCTACTAAATTACAACAACTCGGAGGCAAACAGGCCAATATTATACTAACACACATTCCGACATACAAATGACAATTTCTTAGAAATATCCATCAATACTTAACAATTTTTTTCCTATTTGTGCTTGTAGTTTCCGGTAATTGTTGAAAATTGGCCATTACTATATATAAGATTGTACAAGAATTGACACACTCTATAAAACGATAGAAAAGAAATTAAAACCAATCAGTATTCAATCTTGGTATTACACAACTGTTCCGATTAGATAATCTGCAATGTTCTAAAGACCTGAAATTTTGTATGTCGGCTTTTGTTATTCTAAATGGAGACTAGACGGTTTTCCAAAAATTCTTCCTCGTCCAATTTTGAATTGCGTAAGAGTTCAATGTCAGTTGTTGTTGTTGTTGTTAGTGTGTCAGTGGAGTGACGACTAAAACACCCACCGTATTGTTGTTTATTTGAAAAGCGTGCAGAGAGAAGAACAACATCCTGCACGGCCTGGGGGCCTTCGGCGACCTACCGACAGCACGGCCGGCCGTGGGTACCGCTAACTGTTGACCCACACTCCGTTGATGATGATTGTTATGATGATGATGATGATGACGCACTAACGGTGGGCCCTACAACTCCCTAAACGACACACAAACAACGCGATCTATTTCTTAAGCGTGAATTTTGCGTATTTTCACAAAAATAATAATAATGTTGATCATGAGAACGATATACCGGCAATTTTCCGCATCTTTGACCATCCGTAGACTGTGTAATTGCAAATAAATTTTGAAAAATACACGCAAATTAATCGTCGAACTGAATTCTCACCTTTGTTGTCAGAAACTGGACCGATTTATCAAACGAAATCACCTTCAAATTGATAATTAAATCGAATTAATTGACTTTTTAATGACAGTTTATCGTGATTATATTGAAGGTTTTTCTCCAAACGACCTATCACGTTTGAATATGGTTAGAAACGGGAATTTTCCCACATATAGGTCAGTGTTCTTCCGTTTGATAATTTTCATTGAAAACTGTAAATTTAAAGTCGATCAAAAAAATAGAGTAGCTAAATTAAACTAATTGCTATGCAATAAATAAATTTGAAGGAAATCATGTTTTTGTCATTTTTACCAAAACTACATACCAGTTTTTTTCCAAATTTTGTACAGAAATTTTGAATTTACAGTTCCTGTTTTCGATCTATTGATTTTCTTCCCTTTGCCTTCTAAAATCGATGATTTTTATTAAAATCCTCGATTAAGGGTCTGTGATTTTCCTCAAAATGGTCTAAAAATAGCAAAATTTGTTAGTAACTGATGATTTCTGGCAAATATTGGATAAAATTGAGTCTAAATCGAGATTTTTGTAATCAGAAAAGTTGCGACAAAAATTTGTAATCGACTCAAAAGTTCTTTTAATGATTGAAATTCAATTGGCCCAGTTTCTAACTTTGAAAATTCTATAAAAATTGATAATGAAGTCGGTTTAACTGAAATATTGATCAAAATTCTCCAATTTTTGAAGCTATGCAAAAATCGTTTTTTCAGATTTGTCTCATTTTTTCAAAAACTACGTACCAGATTTTCTCAAAATTTGCCACTCATGGAGTCTATATCGCTCCTAATGTTTGGTAATTTTTTGAACATTTTTGAACTTGTAGTTCAACCGCAGTTTCTTCTTTATTATTTCTCGAAAATCTCAAAAATGTCAACAGGAAGCTTTTCACCGGATCTAAATTTTCGGAAGTCTTTCGTTAGGACAGTGAGTTTGAAAAGCTTAAAACTATCGTAAAAATCCCATTTCTAGAAGAAAGTCCTCTTTTTTGGTAGCTGTTAACTTCCAGTAGAGCTCTTCTGGTGGTCTGAAGCAACAAAATTTGCACTCTATGCGTAGCGGTTCGATTAATTTTCGAAAATATTCCACATAAATCTGAAGATTCTTCTTTATTATTTCTCAAAAATGTCACAATAGGAAGCTTCTCATAGACTCCCAATTTTTGGAAATCTCTTCTTAGGGCACTGTCAATTTGAAAAATATCACAAATTTTCCCATTTCTGGAAGAAATTGCTGTTAAGCTCCAATGGTGCTCGTTTGGTGGTCTGAAATAACAAAATTTGCGCTCTGTGCAAAGAGGTTCGATTAATTTTCGAAAAAAATCCACACGTTTTTGTTTATTATTTCCCAAAAATGTCACAATAGGAAGCTTCTCACAGACTCTCAATTTTTCAAAATCTCTTCTTAGGGTCAATTTGAAAAATCACAAACAGTTCCATTTCTGGCAGAAAGTCCTCCTTTTTGATTGCTGTTAACCTCCAGTAGAGCTCTTTTGGTGGTCTAAAATACAATTTCCGCTCTATACCTAGCGGCTCGATCAATTTTCGAAAATAATCCACACGTTTTTGAAGTTTTCTTTTTATTATTTCTCAAAAATGTCACAATAGGAAGTTTCTCACTCTCAATTTTTGAAAATCTCTTCTTAGGGCACTGTCAATTTGAAAAATCACAAACACATTTTTGAAGTTTCTTCTTTATTATTTCTGAAAAATGCCACGGTGGGAAGCCTCTCACTTTTCGAAAATCCCTTCTTAGGACACCGTCAATTTGAAAATTATTCCAAACAGTCCATTTCTGGAAGAAGGGCCCCCAATTTTGATTGATGTTAACCTCCAGTAGAGTTCTTCTGATGGGCTAAAATAAAATTTGTGCTCTATGCATAGCGGTTCGATTAATTTTCGAAAATAATCCACACATTTGTGAAGTTTCTTCTTTATTATTTCTCAAAATTTTACAGGCTCTCAATATTCGAAAATCTCGTCTTTGAATTTGTATTTGAAAAACATCACAGAGTCCCATTTCTGGAACAAACTCCTTCTTTTGGGTTGTTGTTAACCTCCTTAGAGCTCTTTTGGTGGTCTAAAATAGCAAAATTTGCGCTTTCTTCATAAAGGTTCGATCAATTTTCGCATACAATCCACATATTTGACACTTTCTCTAATTATCAACTCGTACATTTTCTATTTTTTCTCTGGATTATTTTAATTACAATTTAACATGTTTACTTTCTCAACGAATTTTCACTTATATACCAAACATCGATCGAGATGAATAGAAATCGACACAAAATTGGGGGAGATTTAGAGGCATTCCACAATAGAAAACCTTGCATTCTTTTCTCATGATACTCTGTAGAAAAAGACAACGAAAAATTAATAAAACAGGTGGAAAATAGGGCGTATTTCGATTTTATATAACCATCCTTGAATAATTGATAGTGATTGTCGTCAAGGCAATTTTGAATTCTTTTTGCCGACAACAAGGCTATCGTAAATTTAAATAATTTACATCAACAATTAACAAAAAGGACCAATAATTAACGAATTTTAATTAATTTCCTGTAGAAATTCGATAATGGTATGCTAATAATTTAGCGAAATTTCTCATAGTTTTATTGAATTATTGTAGAAATATTCGCCTGTAGGCTGATTAGGTGTCGGTGATTTGGGGAAAATTCTTGAAAATTTCCAGTGAAAGTCGATATTTGTTGAATTCGCCAATTGTTCGATCTGTTGAAACTCGATGACCTTACTGTTTCGCATTCTGAACAAGAATTTCAAAAGCGACGACAACCTTGCTACGGTTGTTGTTATTATCGATATAAATGTTACAATTTATTTAGAAAAAATTTGATTTATACGTTTATTTATAGGAAAATCGACGGAATCAATTTTCAATATTTGTTGGATCGGTATTTGAAATATTCACGATAAAAAGCCGAGTATTATTACGACTAGAAGAAAAACTAACAGTGCGTATACAGTTAAATCTATTTCGTCCGTTAACAGATGACAGTTTCTTCAATTTTTTCTCTTATTGCTTCAAATAACGGCAATTCTAATCTGTTGTTGAGACAACAATTGCAATCAAACTTCTGCACATCGAGAATTAATAACGATAATTCCCCACGAATTCGAACCGAAAAACGGAATCGTGATGGAAAATCGCCGAACTTCCACACCGATTTTGATTAATTTCGGCTTCTAGCGGCCGAGACAGGTGATTTTGCGTCTTGTCGTATAAAATAACGACGAAAGAGGACAATGCTTGTCGGATGTAAGAATACAGCTAGAGGCCCATCCACTTGACCGACTCTCCCCATTGACCCACATTACTAAACAACTCTCATGAAATTTATAATAACTGCGATAATCGGTCAAAAATCACCGGAAATTCATCAAAAATCGAATCACAGTCTGAAAATTAGTCTGTTTTATCAATTGGATTGATAACGGATTATTCCAAAACAGAGAAATTCTCAGCTATTTCCGGTTTTTATTATAAACAAAAAACCGATTGTCTATCGAGTACAATTAACACCTTCTCTATAATTAACGATATAGGTCAAATTATTGTTGATTTTTATTATTACGACTGTTCTGTCTAATTTCTAGTTGAATGTAGTTTTTTCCTTCCTAGATTTTTACCTAAGTTGTAATTTTAGAAATCAACAGGATGCTAATTTCAAATAGAAATTCATTAATGCTCACTATAACAGAAGAAAGTCTCGTTAAAAGCGAAATTTCTTACTAATAATAAGCGAGTTTATTCTTGTACACGCAATGATCAAATTAATAACTCATTTCCGTCACTTTTCCACGTCGATTTTGATTAATTTGATGCCAATTAAGAAGAAAACGCCATGTATAGCGGAACTTATACAGTGTTGGCAAACGGAAATGCAAACCTAATTTATACATTTCTATGGTGTTTACAGCTCCGATTGCCAGTTCTGTATTTGGACGTCAATGCTCAATTTTTTCAGATGGTAGCTTGTTAGGCAGTTTGGCTTGTTTTTGGTCAAAATTTGGCAGCTCAAGTGTCAAATCTGTGCCACTTGCGGATATTTTTGAGCAAAAATCCTCGTTTTTCCCTTAGTTACAATTTCCAGATACTGTATGATAAGAAGAGTGTCTTTTCTGGTTTCAGTTGTTCATTCAACGAGGGTTTCTTCTGGAAGCTTTTGGCATTTTTTGAGTAATTTTGTGCCAAATTCGTGACACTGACTCATATTTTTGGGTTGAAGTATACTCGTTTTTGTCCTCTTAATTCCAACATTTCTACTGCAATTTCCTGATATTTCGGTACTCTTTCAGCGAGTCAAGCTCTCTTTCTATTCGTTCTTTACTGACTTTCCCGTTGAAGCATTTTTGCTCTTTTTCCACTTCTACTGTTTTTGCTTACAAGTAGGTCCGCTTGATTGTTTTATTTCTTTTGATTCCTTAAAGTTTTGACCTGCTGTTAAAGTTTCAGGGAATCTTTCAGTTGCAATTTCTTCCGCTTTTAATATCAAAAAATTCCAAGCTCTCCTCTTTTGGCTACTTCAAAAGGAGTACCCACGTTAAAACTCGCTAACAGGAGGTCCATTTTTTGCTGTTTTTGCTAATCTTCTGCATTGTATTTCTTAGCCTATCAAAGTCGTAATCATTGCTCAATCTAGTCTTTTTATCACATGATATCATTTGATCACGCCCTAAGAACTTCCTAACAGGAGGTCCATTTTTTTGCTGTTTTTTGTTAATGTTCTGCATTGCACTTCTTAGCCTGTCAAAGTCGTAATCATTGCTCGGTCCAGTCTTTTTATCAGATGATATCATTTGATCACGTCCAAGGAAATTGGGCAAAATTCCTCGATAGACATCCAAATGTTTCCAAAATATGATGGGCTCCTAACAGCCTAGGGCTAATGAAAAGTTGCTCCAGTTTTTCACTCTGTGGCACTCTTACGAACACTTATCAAGTCGAATTTCTTCCAGTGTAACAATTTCAATCAGTCCTCTGATTTGAAGTTTCTTAGTTGCAATTATTGTAAAATTTAATGAATGCATCGAAAAGTTAAGCGATACTCTTTCGCTCTTAGATTTGTGACCATTGGAATGCAACAATGAGTGCTAAGCTGGATGAAATTCAATGAAGAAAGTGAAAATTGTAAAATTTCTAGTAAAAGTGTATTTTAATGAAATATGCACGATGTATCACTGAAGATGGATGTGTTACAATAAAACATCATTTTTCTATTTGGAGAAAATCAAGTTTTTAAATCGAATAGATAATTTTCGTCCGATTTAATATAATTTCCCCCCAATTTTATAAGAAGTTTCCGCATTTCTTCGATTTTTACGACATTCTCCCAACGATTATTACCAATACGATCGGTAATTAGAGTGATAGAAGTCAAAAAACATCAATTATCAGACGTTAAAGCCTGAAAAGAAAGTCAACTTATAATAGTAATCGGCGTTGAAAAATTTGTGGTTTCTTTCACTTAATGATAGCGTTATATTTTCTTCTATATTGGTAACAAATAATTAAATATTAAATCCTCGATTTTGTCCGATTTCTTATTCTATTGGAATGTATGTTTCTGGGTGTAAGTTCACCTAGATCTAGGCGTGTTTATGCCTCGTTGTGTATTTCATTTACTTTCATAGTCATCAGAATGCTGGCGGGCAATTTTAAGAATCTGCCGCTCGAGCGGTTCATAGGTGAATTTTCTGGGTCGAAAATCGGACACGTTCTCGAGCAAACCAACGAATTCCCATCAAATTAGCACAAATTAACAACCAAAAAGGTATAAAGGGAAGCCGAAATTTCAACTTGCTCAATCCGCACACGAAAACGAGAAAAATTCCGGACAGGATCTGTTGTCAGGTCGTCTTCTTTACATCATTCTCGTTGACATACTTTCGACGAATACCAAAGCAGGTTCTCTGTTGGTGTGCAATTTTAATTCCAAAAATTTAATCCCAAAAACAGTCAGTCCATTTTTATTGATTTGCTATTCTCGATTGCAGGTCTGGACGATTTTGGGGCACCGCCGAGGCGACGACGACAGGACAATAATGGTAAAAATTTCCAAAATTTATAAAATTTATGTAGATACAACGTGTAATTATAGCGATATAGGTGTAAGTGTAAATAGGAAAAGCCAGTTTCTTCACTTTAAACTTGTTCTAAATCAGAACTGCTTCTCTAACATTGCAAATTTCCTTTTTTTTATGAATTTCCACACATAAATTTATCAACTATTGGAATTTCTATGTAAACATGTCGATTTTTCTTCGACAAAATCTAGGACAACGGAATTTCTCCCTCTCTCTTTCTTAACACTGATTTTGAACGAAAACGAAGAAAAACACCCATTTGAACCGTAATCATTAGCGACTCGTGTCTCCATTCTCAAAATTGAGAATTCCCGCCATATCTGCACGCCTGCGCAGAACAAGCAAATATTGCATCATGGGACTATAAACTGTAATAGATTAAACACGAGCCGCCTCTGATCAAACCCTTTAATTAATCTAAATTTCACCCCTAAAGCTTCAGAAACAGTTTTAACGTTGAAAACGAAGAAAACGTGCCTTGACTTCCATACGCTTGCGCAGAACAAGCGAACGTTGCATCATGGGAGTGCGCAGAGATAAAACACAAGCCGCTCCTTATTGAACCCCATAATTACTAAAAATTCCATCCTTAAGCTTTCAAATTTATAAAAACAACCTCATTATTGATTGCACTCGAAATTAAACGGTTTCAATTAATGATTTTGTACAGTATTTATGTAAGCATCGTAGAATCTGGTGGAAAAACCGCAATATCGACAACTTTATCCATTTTTTGTTCTTGTTGTAAGAATTAAAAATAGACGATGAAAGAGAAGCATGACAAATTGTTTAAATATTCCTATTGAAGAAGCCAGGAGAAGGCAAAAAAAGAGAAACGATAATATTCAAGAAAATATCAAAAGTCATTTGTGTAGTTTTATTATAAATATTGTTGTTATTATTAAAGAGATTCGTCAAGGATACGGCCATTGAATAATTAAATGAATTTCAATTTTACAATAGAAAAAATGATAATAACAATAACTACTTTCACTTTAATTTTAGTAGAGATGTAAAGTACCAAGAGGTGCAATTTTTTCTCTCCCACTTGTCTAACAAATCCGTCTTTCGGTACTCTAATAACCGTTTCTTAACATCTGTCGTTGATTATTGCAAATGTAAATAAATTATTGATTGTATTGTGTAACTGTAGAAAATGCAAATTTTTGTGTAATTTGGGGTAATTACTCAATATCCCACCATTTTCACATCTTAAATGTTGGTTTTCTATTGGTTGTTGTACAGTCGAATTACACAGCCTAAAATTTACACTTAATCTATGAACACTTCATTTTTATTGTTTCAATTAATTTTACTTTTTATCACGAAAGTAAATATGTTAGATTTTTTTGCAAAAAAATATAATAATTTTCAAATTTATCGTCAAAATTTAATTTTTCTATTAATTTTGTGTGTGTAAATCTGACTTCTATGCTGTATTTTGAAAATGGCGCTTCAAAGTTAGGCTCTTATTGGTGGCCTGACAGCCAAGTTTACATAACCCAAAATATGACACCTAACCTACAAATCTTCAATTTTAATGTTTCGTACCGGTAAATTCAACATTTATATTGATTCTCGTATATTAAATCCACATATTTTTCTTCAAAACTGCTATATATCGACTCATTATCGTTTTAATTGTCTTACTTTTTATCAACAAGTTGAGTATTTTGAAGATTTTATAGAATTGATACGCGAAAATTCAAATTTGCCGCGACAGTTAGCTTTTCTTTTAACTTTTTCTGTGTAAACCTGACTATTTCTAATTTAAGTTTTGGCGGTTAAATGTAAGCTTCTTATTGGTTACTTTATAGCCAAGTTTACACAACCCTATGACACCTAACCTATAAATATTTCAATTTTGTTGTTTTTTACCTGTAAATCAAACAAATTTGATGTTTTTCGTATACTATAATCGTCTGTTTTTCTTGTAAACTTGCGTATATTGGCCATTTATCGTTTATTTTATCAAATAATGAAATATAATACACAATTGTTAGATGAGTTGAAATTCAAAATTTTCAAGCTGTGTAAAACTGTCTGGAGAATAACCAATAGGAAATGTTAGTTAAGCGCGCCAAAATTTAATTTTAGCTTAGTGCACATAAAGCGGTACATGTACGTTGAAATTCGGCACTCGAATTCCCAAACTCTAGTATAGATGGCACTATGGTTAATTGATAACGCCACCTATTGATAGACTAGTGGATGTTGGAATTTGGTGGGATATTAGATAGACGGGGCTTGATTGCCAATTAATCACCGGCACTAATAGTAGAAAATAGTGTAAATTAATATAGAATTAATAAAGAAACAAAAGAAAAACTGACATCTTTCCTATCTCCGACTGTAGATGTCACCACAGTCTTGCTGGTGGACAATCATGGACGATCTTCTTTCGGCCGTTACCTGAGTGTTAAACCGGATTTAGGTCTAATAACATCAACAGCACGTACATTTATAAATGACGGTGTTACCACTGAGTACGCTACACAAGTACTTGGTACCACCTTAGACAATGGACGTTTATATGCACATTTATTGACGAAAAGTTCACGTGTTTTATATGATAATGGTGATAATACACCATTTTTATTGTTACCGTCACAACAAACCAAATTGTACGAATCGAAAAAATGGAATTTCAATACAGATAGTTTAATTAACGAACGGAATTTCGTACGAAATACGGATTTCATACGGCCAAATCATGTGGAATCTGTATTAGTTTTCCCAACAATCCAACCGAATCCTATCAATAATCCCACACAAGAATTGAACGAGAATGAGGAAGTACTGAAAGAAGAACCGTCGAATAATCCGAGAATTTTGTACGATTTTGACAATCTGCCGCGTCAAAATAATATCAAAATCTTCAAAATTAACCCACAAATCAAAGAGTTGCCACTGCACGAGAATGTGATCAATCACAAAGAAAACGCGAAGAATATTCCAGAAATTTTGACGTCTAAAGTGAAACCTTGGGACAATCTACCGACATTCACCGTACGTAATGAATTCTCACCGAGTGGTTTCTCTTATTTAGGCGATTTACCCGAATTCGACCAAAATACAGAACGTGCACGTACTACCCCGACGAGCGAACAACGCAAAGCTAAATTTCTATTGCGTGCTGGTTTAGTCAAACCCGAACCCAAAGACTTACAAACAATAACCTACAGCGGTTTTGCTGATTTCACAACAACAGTCGGTGATACGGTCATCATTTTCACACCCCACACCACGGAGATACCGAGTAGTACCAGCGAAATTCAACCGACTACCACACAAATAATTCCAACACTTGGTACTACAGTCAAAACGTTTTTCGCCCAAGAACCCGGTCTGGAAACCCAAACCGCCGAAGGGCATAAATTTGATGTGAAAACAAAACTACCAACAATGGTCATCGATAAAAGTGACCGTCAACGTGAACCGAAACAACACGAAAGTACCGAAGAAATAATGGCGGATATGGAAGCCAAGTCGGCGGTACTTGCCCATGAACAGGCCGGTGACATTACAACACAAATCCAAGAAACAAAAACAACAATAACTACTGAAGAACCAACAATACTACTGTCACCAGACGTGATTCAGCCGTCTGAAACGCAGATTTTAATGCTTTCAACACCTTCAGATGAAGATATTGCCAAAATTTTTGCCTCACTGCAAGCTCAAGCCAAATTAGCAACACAGCCTCTAAATACACCATCAACAATATTCTTGGATGAAACAACAAGTGAAACTAAACTCGAAACAGATACATCAACCGAAATGTCGACTGGTGCTACTACCATTTTCTTCGAAGACGAAGCACCAATCGAAAATACTGCAGTAGTAACAACTATAACAACAACGAAAACACCCGAAATCATTACAGAAATCCCAGACACCACAACAACAGATGAAGAAGTTACAACTACTACAACAACCACAACTACAAGTACCACCAAAACGACAACCCAACAAGAACAAACAACCGAAAAACAAGAAACGACAACCAATGCTATTGAAACAACGAGTGAAAACATCATTAGTACCATTCCATTAGCAGAAACAACACCAGAAATTGATTCTAATGAGTTAGAAACAGAAAAAATTCCAGAAATCGATGAGGAAGTTCAATGTACTGATGGTACCCAAATAGTACCAACAACAGTATATAAAACTTACACATATTTAACATCATTCTTCATACCAGAAGATGATAGCGTATCAACTTCAATCAAATCGAATGTTGTTATATCAACAGAAGTCGGTTTTGAGACACAACCATGCGAGAGTACCATTTCGCCATCTACCGTTGGTACGACTACTGAATCAACAGTCACAATCAAAACAACAACTGAAGACAATGAAGGTGATACTGAAATTGGTAGTGAAATTACTACAACAACAGATAGTGGTACTACTACCGGTACTACACCGATGATAGAAACAACACCACAAGAGATCACAACAGAACGTCGACATGTTACAGAATCAGAGCCTGAAACTACAGAAATGACTACAGAAAGTGGCGAAGAAATTGAACTAATCTTCAAAACATTATACAACATACACATATTTAACAACATATTTTCAAGAAACAACATCAAGTATTGCTAGCAACATTGTTGTCACAACAAATGTTATTACATCAACGTTAGTACCAGGTAGTGATGCTTCCAATTCGGCAGTTGCTGGATTATTTGAAAACGATGAAAATCTAATTAGTAAACCTAAAACAATATCATTTGAAGATTTTGCTGAAATCTCACCAACCAAAATTACAGAACTACCCCAGACGGCAATTTTCAGTGAGAATGATAATGAAATTTCAGCAACACCCATTCTGAATGATGCCAAAATTGCACAAAATGGCATTAAGACTTATTATACAACTTACACATATTACACCACAATTTTTGCGGATGGTGAAACTGAAATTTCAAGTAGAACTGAAGTTTATACCAATTATGTTACACCAAGTATCCAACCGACTGTTGCAAGTACCGATATCCAGCCGACTGCGGCAAGTACCGATGTAGTAGTACCAACAGATTTACCGGAAGACATCGAAGAATTTACAGACGTTAATGATGAATCTTCAACAAAAAGACCGTTAAGTCTACAAGTTACACCTTCAAATACCTACAGTAGTACTATCAGTAGACAGAAAAGTAGTGCCAATATATATTATAGATAAACTCTATAACAACATTTTAAAACCAGCTGTCAATAAAGAACAAACTTATGTAACTCTACAACGTGGTACTACTACAGAAAAATACCAACAAGACTCAATTACAACGATATCAACAATGGTGACTAGAAGTAGAGATATCACAAGGTGACAGAAGTGCAGAAGAATTATCGATAATGTTGGTAAACGTAATGTTTTATTAGATGATCAAATTGTTTCAGAGTCGAATAATGATTCAGAAATTATACCATCACCAACTCTACTATTACAAACAAGTTACACAACATTTACATATTTTACAACAAAGTACCATGGTACTACTTCAAGTGATGTTATTAGTCGACTGGAAACTGTAACAAATGTTGTTACAGAAACTTTAACACCTACACATACTTTAAGCGTGGAAGATTTAAGTTTACCGATAACGTACTTTACAACTTACACATATTGGACAACATTGTATAAAGATGGTACTACGAGAGTTACAAGTCGTGAAGAAACTGTATCAAATATTGTAACCCCTACTCCTAGTAATTCAGCAACAATAAGTATAACACCAACTGGTACTTTAGATGGAATTAAAATGACGGAAACGATACAACCGTCAACTATAGGGGATGATGAATTAACAACATACTTTACAACTTATACGTACTATACAACTTCATATGTTGGTGATAGTACTGTTTTGAAGAGCCGTTTGGAAACTGTTACTAATGTTGTCAATAATAGTGCAGATATTGATTCAAATCAAGTTGGAAGAACTATCGGAAATGCTAGTCAAAATAAAATTGAAGATAATAAAAAGAAAATCCAAAATAGTACTACTACAATTAAACCAACAGGCCTATTATCAACAATTGTGAATACTGTAGAAAATTCGGGCACTATTACCGTTTTATCTACTGATGTTTACGGTACTTATATTGATGGCCTTTATGCCAAAGTTCTTGAAAGTACTTCTTCTATTATAACTCCTATAGTACCATCATCTGTAAGTACTGCTACAACAACTGAGAATCTAAAACCTACTGGTGTCGTTAGTATAAACCAAGGGCATATAGTTGATGCTGATGGTGTCAGTACTCTATATTATACAACACAAGCTGTTGGTACTTATATTGATAATTTATATGCTCAAGTAATCGAAAGTACCAGTTCGCTTAAAGTTGATGAAGAGAAGCGAGCATCTATAGCTACCGATATTCCGATAGCTCATCGTACTGGTTTGGTACGACTTATTGAAGGTTCAATTATACAAAATTCAACGACAACTTTGTATCAGTCAAAAGTTTTGGGTACTGTAATCGATGGACGGTATGCTCAAATTATCGAAAGTACTTCAAGCTTTTTGGTTGGCAAACCAAGTACCATACAACCAAGTAGTGTTGTTACAGAAATCGTACCGACACCTACTCAAGCACCTGAACAACAAATTGCATCGACTTCAGTACCAATATCACCATCACCTGTTGTTATCGAAAGTTCATTGAGCGATTCGAGTAAAGTTGATGAAGAAAGTAGTACTGAAGAAATAGAGGAGGAGGTTGAAGAGGGTAATAGTCGGGTGAAATCACGATTGACGTTCACGACGAAAAAACGTACTTTTACTCCAGCAATACGTCCATTTGCTTCCCGAGCACGTCCAACTTTTGCACCGAAACGTAAAGGTCCAGGTCCGGCGACTACTGTAACTAGAAGTGATGTAACACCGACTGTAACAGCAGTACCGGCTTCGAAACCGGCTCGGTTTGGTGGCAGAAGAAGTTCAGCAAGTTCGCATAATGCCATCTTGCCGACAGCTTCCGGAACAAGACGATTTTCACGGCCACGCTCAACAAGTGCAGCTGGTTTGAGTTCTTCATTCGGTGCTGGTAGTACTAGACGTGCTTCATCGAAAATCCAACCGACTGCTACCGGTTTTGCTGGTAGTTCCAGGCGTGGTGGATTTAAATCGAGTAGTGTACAAAGGAGTAGTTCGAGATTTAGGATTCGTCCAACTTCGACATCGAATCGTACGCCGAATTCGGCAGTACTGTCAAATAATGATGATGAGAATGATTTGACAACTCAAATAACTGATAATCCAACGAATAGTATTGAGGATAATGATACAACATTACCGTTATCGACAACTGAAGCAAGTTCAAGACGTAGTACCAATCCTTTATTGAAATTTAGGCGGCCGCCTATATCGCGACCAACTTCCGGACCTAGACCAACGGTCAAAAGTCGAACAACAAAACCGACAAAAACTCCAACTACTACAAAAGCTAAAACTACTTTTGCACGTCCAAATCCGGCTTTAAGACCAAGAACTAATGCACTTTTCCCAAGAAGAAACTTATTCACTACCACAACCACCGCAGCTCCTGTTGAAGAAAATGAGGAAGATGAAGATGAAGAATTTTTAGAAGAAGAAGGTGAAAATGAAGATGATGATACTGATTATGAAGGAAGTCAAACTAATACACAAACAGCATCACCACCAACAACTCCACAATCACGAAGAGCTGGACGTTCCTTCAGTTCTGACATCCAAATTCGACCTTTCGTTGGATTTAGACGTCGATCAAAAAGAGACACGATTTATTCAAGATTTCGACGACCTGGTTCACGAACAACTTTAGCAACAACAACAACGACAACACCAGCACCAACAACCGAAGCCACCAAACCGAGAAGGATTAATGGACGATTTTCAGCCAGAAAGCGACCGGGTACTACCAGTACTACTACCACAACAACCACTTCTGCTCCTGCAAATTATCGCAAAAGAATATCACCAAGTAAATCATCAACGCAAGGTAGAACTCAATTTACATTACGTGAAAAAGATACAACGCCTCGATCGAGTTTCAAACGACCAACATCCGGTACTCGTGCAAGAACAACAGCACCATCTAGACCAAAAGCGCCAAAATTGAGAAATCAAGCTCAGACTGATTCGAATAGAAGGAGTTCTACTACCAGTAGTAGTGCAAGTAGGAGAAGAGTACCATCTAGAGCCAAGACAGAATCACATGAAATTGAAAATTTTGTGATACCACAATTTGATGGTACTATTACAATAACCCATCAAATACCAACTGAAGTAACTATTCCTGTGTTTAATGGTAAAAATACTGAATACAAAAATGTGATTACAGCGCAATATAGTACAGAGGTCCTAGTACCGAACCAATATAGTACCAGTCAGAATGCGTTCGGGAAAGACGTTACAGTATTGCTGAGTGAAGCTACAACGGTTGGTGATAACGGAGCAACACTCATTACGCAATTCGTTTTGAATGAAACACCAACAACTAGTGTTATCTTCACACCGACTTACATCCGAGGGCGGAAAACTTCTTTTTCGCACGTAATACCAAGTACTGTTTATGGTGTTGAGCGGGTAGTTAATACAATTCAACCAGCTTTAGCGGCACAAGCTCCATTAGCAAATCTTCTATTATCACAGCTGTTATTAGGAGGGTTACAACCGCAAAATCCGCTATTAGCGTTACAAAACCAAGCTGTAGCAGCTACACCGACTACTGAATACAAAACAAGAGCTACAACTTATGTTACAACAGTTACAAGTTCTACTTCAACGGTACTTCCATTAACTTTTAGAGGTAAAGAAATTTTAACAACGATCGTTGATAGTAGCGTTACGGTACTGACAGCAACTGAATTCCTTACGGATACAGTTGTTGTAACGCCCACTCTTGGAATTACACCACAATTAAACACTTTATTGCTACCATTATTACAACAACAGTTAGCCCAATCGCCGGCTTTAATATCAAACCAACCGGCCGGAGTTTTCGATTTGTTATCCAATCCACAAGTACCACAGGTACATCATGAGCCGGAGAAATACAATTTAGCAATAGATGATGATCGGAGTATTGAAGATAATGAACAAGTGTTAGATACTACACAATCTTCGAGAAGAAAATCGAGAAAGAAAACGAAGAAGTTATCACCACCGGCACCAACAGAACCACAAAAAGAGACTAGTGTTATAACATTGTACGTTTCTGGTAGAACTCCCGGTGAATTTAGTACCGTTCTATCAACGGTTATTGTTGGTGAAAATGAACGTAGAAAACGTGAAATTGAAGTGAAACCATCGAAAATTAGCGGTAAAGTTGTAAGTAGTACTGTAGATTTGCTTGAAGCTTATGTAACGCCGGCTACAAAAGAAGTACCTTTGGATACAAGTGAAATTACAGAAACTGAAAGTCTTGAAAGTGTAGTTGGTGATGTTGATAAATATGTGAAAACATCGAGTAATAGTTTGGAAATTGTACCAACGAAGAATTACAAATATGAAAAAGGACCACAATCAAAATCGGAAGAAACACTGAATTCTTCCGGTAATTTTTTAGTCTAGCGGACCTTGATGAGATAGCCCCTCTCATGCCAAAGGTCGAAACGTCACTACAATTTAGGGGCAATCAATTAAAATCTTCTTCCAAACAAAATTACGTTTCGAATATAATTGGCCAAAATAAGCGATTTAACCGTGATGTAGATGAAGTTCCTAAACCAAAAAGACGAATCGTCAAAAAATTAGTTAATGTACGACCGGTAACAAGTACCACACCGAAAAGGCATAGAAAACGGGTAGTTATCAAGAAGAGAAAGAAAAAGCGATTGTTGAAGAGCAATTTAACAGAAATAGTACCTGCAGCAACAAAACGCAGGCGAAAAATAATCGTTACTAAAAAACGACTCTTAACCACAACTAGTACTGCAAATTTTGAATATCAATCGAGTAGTTTTAACAACGACTTCTATAGCGACTTCTACACCGAATCCAGTCTTGAAAACACTATTGGTACTACTACAACTGAATCAATAGAAATCGACAATAGTACTACAGAATCTGCAAATTCCTTTGAAGATTACGACAGTACAGAAGCCGATTATTTTGAAGAGTACAGTACTGAAAATAATGAATTAGAGAATACTTCTCAAGAAACTCCCTATCATGTTCCCGATTATGAGCCATTCTTTCCTGAATTATCCGATACCTTTGAAGCACCATTATTATCGTTGAAAACAACAGTACTATCATCAATTGAATTGGTAACAAAGACGGTACTACAAAGTCGTTTAAAAACTTATACGTTTGTTGTAACACGCGTTAATGGCGATGAACAAATTGTAACATCATCAACCGAGGTACGACCACAGACAAAGACATTAATAATGACAGAACCATTGACAAAATATACAACATTGACGCTATTGGACATCGACGCTACTCCTACTTCTACTACTATTATTACTAGTACTACTCCATTTCCGGAATCCTCTCAACTAAATAATCAACAAGGTGAGTTCTATCTTTTGTATATTGTTTTCTTTTATTTCCTTTGGTGTTTCGTTTTGTAAATAATTCTTTGTAAAAACGAAAAAATGTAAATCTTTCTAAAGTACTACAGTCAAAACAATTGTACTAATCTTGCAAATACTTAGAAGGTAGAGCTTTTGATGAAGCTCGTCATAACCTGGCCACACGCGTCATGTCGAATGGTGTTGAAGTAATTGTAGCTGGTGATAAAAGTACTTTACCAGGGCGGCCAGATATCAAACGAGTACTACCAAGTACTGTCTATAAAGCTGTTACATTAAAACCGAGTACTTTATCCGACCATATGATGATGATGTTGCCACAGGATGCTGCAGATGTAATATAGCACTGTTTATTTTTACTGAGTACTGAATTTTGTTGAATTTTAGATTAATAATTTGAATCAATTTGTGACGAAAACTTGCCTAACTACATTCACCTATTTGACGACGTTTCTAGAAAGTGGTACTACCACTGTATCTAGTCATGAACAAGTAGTGTCTAATGTTGCAACAGAAGAGAGAAATACAGGGAAAATACTACCAACACCAGCAATGGGAGTTACTTTGACACAGGTACTATAATGTAAGTTACAAAAGTTATCAAGTACTAATTGTGTCAAAAATTTCAGTATCCAAATCTATCAGTGGGTGTATTCCATACAACTTACACCTATTTAAATACAATTCTTGATGGTGAACAACCTTTAGTAGTATCTTCAAAGCATACAGTTACAAATACTGTAACAGCACCTGATGATTATTTGTCACTATTGCATCCATCGATTAATACGTCAGCAGTTAAAGATACTAACACCTATTATAGTACTTTAGCCTTACAGAAAACACTATACGAAGGCGATACTTCTAAAGTGATTAGTACTACTGAAGTTGTAACGCAGGTAGTTATAACAGAATCAGTACCACCTAAAGCTACCTCAGTGATGACTTCGTATATAGCTGTAGAGGATCCAAATCCAACTTCAATCAATTACACAACTACTGATGTGGTGAAAACTTACTATGTTACTTACACCTATTATGACACTTTTGTGGAAAATGGTACTCCTATTACAAAAACAAATATCTCAACTTCTAGTGATGTTGTAACGGAAAAACTGTACTTGCATCCGAAACGTACGCAGATTAGCTCGAATAATGAGAAGAAGAAGCAGAAACCTGAAAATTTCCATATTTTGGCAACCAAAACGTACCATACAACATTTACGTACTTTACAACATTGTTACAAGACGATAATCCAACTAATCCAACTGTTATCAGTTCCCATTCGAAGATTGTTGAGAATACTGTTACAGAAACAATAGATCCAAATTTGCTTGATAAGCGAGAATTGAAGAAAATTAAAGATAATCTAAAAGATGGTACCGATCGTATTACAGCCACGGCAACATTACAAGATGGTCAAAAATTGGAAATAACCGTAATTGCTCATGATATTCAACCAACAAAAGTACTACCAATTGAAAAGACTAGAATGCCACAAATTACCCATACATCAAATGCTGCTGAAATTGAACCATCAACCCCTAGTGTTATTGTGGGTTCAACAATTATCTTCTTGGATGAGGAACCAACACAAGCAACACCATTTCTTACGAGTACTACCAAGGTGAATAAAAAGACCAAAACTGTAGCTTCTACAAGTAAATTGAGACGATCCACAAAAACTCGAATAGAAGCAACAAAAGCGACTGGTGTTAACGAAAAGAAACCGTCGTCGAAAATTGTAAAACCTCCCAGTGTCACAAATCAAGTACCAGATCTTCTGGGTCTTGGTTCTATTAATATCCAAGCATTAAAACCGGTACTAAACGCTATGGCTGGTTTGATACAAACCAATCTCAAATCGAATCGTCGTAATGATACAATCGGTACTACTCCAATTCCGACAAGTACCACTCCGAAACCGTTGCGAAAAGAGGAGGTAGATGTGCAAAACCGTTCACCGATCTATATACCAGTAGGCGGTTTGGCTGATGATTTTGAAATTGCTGAAAGTCAAAATATTGCAACCTTCCATTTACAAGAGACAGTATGGGATAAAAAACAAAAACCAGTACAAGAAGCATCTTTATTGAATGGTGGTATACCCATATCACCCGGTGATGTAATTACGGCTAACTCAGATGTGATTGTTGGTAAGCCTGGACGAATTTTGCCTAGAATACCGTCGATACCGATAAATCAAATCAAAGTGGATGATTATGATTTGAAACCACCACCAATTGTAGTACCACCGACTTCAGTACCGAATAAAATATGGCCAAAACGGAATTCTGTACTTAAAGCGAGTAGGGATGATTATATTGGACCACCACCCCCTTTAAGGACCGACCAAAACAAGCACATACCATTAAATCCATACCCTGCACAAAATTACGCCCATATTCATAAAAATTATGTTAATGAAATTGTACGAGATCCAATTCAGGAGTTTAATCTGAGACCCTCGATAGTACTACCAGAAATTATTGAACGATCAACCGGACAACCGTTATTGGTTAATATTCAGCCGAGTCAAGTAGCATTCGTTAATATTCCCCATAATCGAACTACAGCTTTGGTTTATGGTGGTACTACAGAACAGCACCGTAATGGTCAGTACTTTGATGATCCTTCACCATATCCAGAACCGGAATTTTCAGCTATTGAAAGTTTCAGTAGTGGTATCCCACAATTTGCGTCGATCTATCGTGATACTACCGTTGATCAAAAACAAGTCGGTGGTGTTATTAAAGTTGGTACCCAACCGATACGAATTGAACCGATCGAAGATCAACAAATTCAATACAGCATTAAACCATCGAAACCGAATCATGCTAATGATATTTTTGTAAATTACCCAAATCATGAAATTAGCATTAACGTACCACCCATATCTTTCGGTATGATGCAAAAGGACAATGATTTTAATGCCCATATCATTAATCATGGTGAAACTCAATTCAATCCACCACCAATAAGCTATGAAGTCGTCAAAAATGATGATACAAGCAACAAATTTGGCATAAATCAAGGTAATTTTGTAGTCGATTTGAAACCACCTAATACCAACTACGTACCACGACCAGTGCAAAAAATTATAGATCTAAAACCACCAAACAGTAACACGTACCAGCCAGCAGTACCAAAAACGCCAAATTATCGTCGACGTCCAAAACCCAAACCTTCAATCAGTGAATTCATGACCCCACCAATACCAAGACCTAGTACCAACAATTACGTACCATCAAGGCCACGACCACAACCCATTCCGTTAATACCTGAAGATAAACTACCAACACCTTCATCTGAAGCTCAATTAGTTGAAGGCATAAGTGACGATGATGATAATGATGATGATTTAATCAGTGAAGATGGGGAAGTTATCCAAGAATCTAACAGTAGGCCTTTACAAGCAGGTCAAATACCGCAGGAAATTTTGAAAGTACAAACAACTGAAAAGAGTACCGTGTTAAATAATACAATTAGGTTCCCTTATGAAGAACAAATGAGTTATTATCCGAGACCTATTGTATTAAATCCAAGACCTTTCGCTAATAATCAACCAAGCAATCAAGGTACTTTCACTTATGAACAATTAGCCCAACAAACTCTACAACCGGAGGAAGGATTTATTACTTTCGTGGGTACTACTACTAATAGACCTGGTACTACTAGATTCACAACCACTTCTACTACCACTCCAAGATCAACGACACAGACAAAACCGCAAATAGTATACGTTGGTACTAAACGAAGACCGATTAATCGGCCAACAATTCAATGGCCAGTAGTAGTACCAACAACACGACCTGTTAATTATTTCACTGCCAAAACAAGAAGACCAACAACAAAACATCCTCAATATCATGATCAAATAATTAATAGTAGGCCGAAAGTTACAACACCTAATAATCGTCCAAAAGTTACATCCTTACCTATCGATACCCAAACAGAAGTACCGAAATTACCAGAACCAAATTACAGTCAAACCGAGAAACCGTTTAGACCACATTTAACAATCACTGATCTATTGAATCGTGAAAAAGTAACAGAACCACCACAATTTGGATTTGGTACTAACAGTACCGAAGTTCTTGTAGTAATGCGACCACCACCACCAGTACCCGATACAGAAATGCAACCGCCTAAAATTGAAATCAACTCACCTGGTGCTGATATACAACGAGTACCAAATTTGGGCTTGCCTAAAGATCAGGAAACTCATGCTAGTACGCTTAGGCCGTATGTACCGAAGCCGTTAGAAGAGATAGTACCACCACTACCAACTGAAGAAGTCGTTGGTATGAGCCCACCGCCGATTTCAACTCACAGACCGATCATTGCGGAAGTTGTTACCACACATAAACCTACCACTGTTGAAGTGAAAAATGTTAGTACCACTCGAATTACAACAAGACGGCCATTTACTAGAAGACCAATATTAGGTAGTAGACCTACTAAACGTCCAATAAGACCGAATTATGAGATTTATACAAAAAATAAGACTAGTACCCGAGAAGATAATATCACTCCATCACCTACAATCAAGACAGTACCGACAATGGAGGTTATAATAGGCAATCCTAGCCTTCAACCAATTACAACACCAAAAGAAGAATCAACAACTAGAGAAACCGAAGTTAGTACTGAAAGTTTAGAGGTTGAATCAAGCTCCAGTTTTGTCACAAATCCGGCGGTGACACTAGAAACAAGTACTAGAGAAGAAATAGTAACACCAGCTGTACATCATGCTGGAAATGAAATCAAAATTGTCGATGATATTAAAACAAGTACTACCACCACAACAACAAAAACTCCAAAATTAACAACAATTTCTCGAGAAACAGTAGTACCAACACGTCATATAACCCATACGAAAACATCGACGGTTACAATAACGAAAACAACAGTGGTTAAAACTTTAGGTGGACCACCATCAACATTCACGGTACTTGTTACAAAAACGGAAAAATCAACAATTGTCGATACTGTAACTCAAGTACATACTTTGGTTCAACCTACCAGTATTATTGAAACTATTACTACTACGATTAATCCAGGCAGTACCTTGTATTCTTCTGGTACTTATGGTAGTTACCAACCGGAAATTAAATCGACTACTACTAGTAAGTCGGTGCATGTGGTACCGACAATAACAACAATCGAAATCGAGAATGATGAAGATGATGATTTAGAAGATTTCATTATTAAGGACTTAGATCCGGTAGTACCTGATAAACCGGAAGTTGTTGATAACGATTCTATCTTCGTTGTGATGACGGATAAGAATAAAGGTAGTGTTATTAAAGTACCGAATGATAGTTATGAGACTCAGGAAAGGGATGAAATGTTGGAAAATAATGAAGTAAATAATGTGCTACTTGGTGGTATTTTCGTACCAAATCAGCCTACTTTGGAAGTACCGAAGCCACAATCTGATCGTTGCGATCCGGAATGTAAGGCAACAAGGAACGAATTGTGCCAGAAAGTTGACGGTATAATGCGTTGTGTATGTCGACCTGGTTTTGCCCGAATGTTCCCCGACAGGCCTTGTATCCGTAAGTACCCTTAAGTACTGCAATTTTTTTTAAGTCAACTTTTCTAAATTGCAGCTACTTACACTTATACGCTTCAAATTGATTTGGATCGTCACCATAAGGATTCCCTGAAGTTCAATCAAGCATTAATCAATCAAAATTCAACAGAATTCAAACACTTGACAAAAATTACCCATGACGCCATTGATCGGATGGTAATGCAGTCCGATTTGAGAGACATCTACCATGGGGTTCATATTCATTCGTATAAACCGAACCCTAAAGCTGGAATTATAGCGAAATTCTATCTACAATTGTCGGATAATACGAGTGAACAACGCTTAGAAGACGTCTTTAAAAAGTACTTACGCAACAATAATTACAGTTTAGGTGGTACTGAATTGTACGCAACTCAAGAAAGTTTAAATAATCTACAAGCTAGTGATTTTGATGAGTGTACTAATGTAAAGTACCACGATTGTTCAGAGAACGCGCAATGCTTCAATTTGAAAGGTACCTATACGTGTAGCTGTAAGGAAGGTTTTACTGATCTTTCAGAGAATATTTTGTATCCGGGTCGGATTTGTTCCGCTGAAATGATCGGCTGTGAACGCTGCAATTATCACGGTACTTGCTACTCAAGAGGTGAGGATCAAGTGGTTTGTGAATGTTTCCATTGGTATACCGGTGATAGCTGCCAAATCAACCTTAAAGGTACTCTTTATTGTGTAAAATCGATGGAAAATTGATAAGATTCTTGTTTTAGTAATGCTGATAGCTTTGGTAACTCTAGGGGTACTACTTTTCGTATTGTTGGTACTCTGTTTGGTAATGATGTGTTGTCGACGGGAACCAAAATCGAAGATTCCAACCGGCATGAGTTTCTTCCCACAACGTGTTTCCACCCATAATGGTGGTACTATCGATCGTCGTGCTATGATTCAAGATACAAGTTCCGAGGATAGCCGTTCGGATACGAATGTACTACCGTATGTTGCCAAAAAGAAGAAACTAAAAGGCGCCTTAAAAAAGACCTCGGTACAACACAATCTTGAGAATACCAACACTATTGACAGTACCAACGATCAAAAAGACCGTTCGTTGACTGTAATGATACCAAGAGCTAAGTACCATCCAGCACCACCGACTAGTCCATTGAGTAATTATACAACTTTTGATGCTAGAAAACCATCAGTACCTTCGATTAATGAAACGAAATTGTTGAGTTATCTCGATGCCGGACCAACACCAAATCGTTCCAGTGATAGTACCAATGATAAACGGAAATTTAGTCAAGCTCATAGTGATTCGTATATTAATGAGAAATCGAATTCGAGGAAAACCTCAGGTGCTCTAGTTTCGGCCGGTTTTGAAGTTTCCGCAACGGTAATGCTCAACAATATGGGCACTTTGGGTACTACTTGTGGTACTGAAGCTGATCGTAGCGAGAATGCTACTTTGATACAAAAAATCAGTGCGGATTTATTATCGTCGAGTACTGGGACTCGATCGCAATTCAACACTATTAGAAAATCACTAGTGTAAGTTACTAAGATAGTACCGAGGCAGTACTAAAATTAATCCCAATTTATTACAGAGATAATGATTTGGATCCAATGGAAGATTGGTTGGATATAACGCCGAGAATTAAGTAAATTTTTTTGATTTTTAGTAATTTTTCGATTAAATTTCGCAATTTGTAGTACCGTATCTGAGGCGCGGTCGTACGATGAAACCACAATACCACCCCCGATGAAATCCTTCAGGAACGACTACGATTCGAAACCATCTTCGCAACATCAAAACGATGTAAATATCGAATTTTCTTACAATTTCAGCAATAAATTCACTGGAACGGGTGAAATTTCAGGAGGCCAACACGATGGCGGAACGCGATTTAGGCTCAACTTTCCTGCTACCCCATACCCACCTCTACAAACCCGACCGGGTAATTACCATTAATTAAGTGGTTAATTAATTCATTGATTAAATTTTTATAGGGTAGTGATATTTCCGGATTTGAGTCGCTTTAGCGTTACGTTTCTTGTAATTACAACGATTTTTGTTGAAGATGTGCCTTATTGTTTTTGATATTTTTTTATATTATAATTTGTTGACCTACCCCCTTATTTTACGTATATTTATACAGGTATATCGCTTTATTTCATCGAAGTTGGCTATGCTTTCTGTATGTAAAGTCGTAGTTTAGTTCGGACAGTTCAGATACAACAAATGTCAAATTTGGTGACATACGAAGTAAGCTACGACTCTATTTACAAAGACATCGCCTACTATGATGTGTGAAGGGGTTGTACACCCTGTATTTGTTGTTATTTGAGAGAAATTTCGTTAAATTGGCCATATTTTATGTAAATATTCGAATTTTTGTGTAAAATTCGCCCAAAATTCCCACAAATTCTATACGGTTTAGGAAATATGTGTGAATGTTGTGTATATATTGTATGTTAATTTTAATATTTATATTAATTCTGGTCTTTTATTTTAATTATTGTGTTTTTCTATTATTATTATTACAAATTTTATTAATTACAATTACTAAAATAATCAAAAATGCTGGCGTTTTTTGTGTTACAACACGATTAACGTGAGCATTGTTGAATTTCAGGATTGCTGAAATTGATTCGAATTGAAAAGGCAAAAGTGTAGTGCCAAAAGACTCTAGAACTATCGATATATATAGTAAATAATTAATTTTTTTAATAATCTAATATTATAAAATATTAAACGATGTACAATACTAATAAATTGTTTGTTTGTAATAATTGTAATCTTTACGAGAATAAAACTTATTTAATTATCGTTATCGTACAAACTATACTGTAATAGACTCATTACGACACTCAATCCTATAATGAAAACAACAAATCACCTATCAGCAGTTGGCTGTGCTTTTAGTCGTAGCTTAGTTCGGACACCTTGACAAATGTCGAACTTAACAAACACTTCAGATAACCAACAACTGTCAAATTTAGCAACATATGGAGCAAGCTACGACTCTATTTACAGAGACATAGCCGACTATGGTGCGAAATGGGGTTGTACACCCTGTATTTGTTATCAAATACAAGTGTACAATGGTATTTCACCACACAGTGGGCTATGCTCTAATGTAATGTCGTAGCTTAGTTCGGACACTTCAGATACTCAACAACTGTCAAATTTAGCAATGTATGAAGCAAGCTACGACTCTGTTTTCAAAGACATAGCCTAGTATAAAATCCACTTGGTTTAGGAAATGTGTGAAAGTATTTTAATTACATTAATTCAATTTTATTACAATTGTAATTTTTACAAGAATAAAACTCATTAAAGTATCGTACAAACTGTACTATAATAGACTCATTACGACACTCAATTCTATAATAAAAACAATTCACCGATCATTAAAAATCAAACCTTTAACGATATCAACTGGCCCAGTTTCTCCCATTATTCTTTTAGTTTTCTAATATAACCGTATTTCATTTTGCAGTTGGCTGTGCTTTAGTCGTAGCTTAGTTCGGACACCTTCACAAATATCGAACTTAACAAAACACGAAACAAACAAGTGTACAACGGTATTTCAACTCACAATGTGTTTCTAGTGTATAGTCGTAGCTTCGTTCTGACACTTCGGATACCCAACAACCAACAACTGTCAAGTTTAGCAACGTATGGAGCAAGCTACGACTCTATTTACGACTACGGTGCAAAATGGGGTTGTACACCCTGTATTTGTCGTCAAATACAAGTGTACAATGGTATTTCACCACACAGTGAAGCTATGCTCTAATGTAATGTCGTAGCTTAGTTCTGACACTTCAGATATCCAACAACTGTCAAATTTAGCAATGTATGAAGCAAGCTACGACTATTTACAACGAAATAGCCTACTATAAAATCTACTTGGTTTAGGAAATCTGTATTTTAATTACATTAATTCTATTTTATTGCAATTGTGATTTTTACAAGAATAACTCATTAAATTATCGTACAAACTGTACTGTAATAGACTCATTACGACACTCAATCCTATAATGAAAACAAATCACCAATCATAAAGAATCAAACCCTCAACGATATCCTGAACTGGCCAATTTTCTCACATCGTTCTTTTTTTCTAGTATAACCGAATTTCATTTTGCAGTTGGCTGTGCTTTTAGTCGTAGCTTAGTTCGGACACCTTGACAAATGTCGAATTTAATAGAACACGAAACAAATACAAGTGTACAACAGTATTTGACCTCACGGTGGGCTATGCTCTACTGTAATGCTATGGTCTAATGTAATGTCGTAGCTTAGTTCTGACACTTCAGATACCCAACAACTGTCAAATTTAGCAATGTATGAAGCAAGCTACGACTCTATTTACAACGACATAGCCTACTATAAAATCTACTTGGTTTAGGAAAGAAACTCATTAAATTATCGTACAAACTGTACTGTAATAGACTCATTACGACACTCAATCTTATAATGAAAACAAATCACCAATCATAAAGAATCAAGCCCTCAACGATATCCTGAACTGCCAATTTTCTCCCATTGTTCTTTTTTTTGTGGTATAACCGAATTTCATTTGACACTTGGCTGTGCTTTTAGTCGTAGCTTAGTTCGTACACCTTGACAAATGTAGAATTTAATAAAACACGGAACAAACACAAGTATACAGTATTTCAGCTTGCAGTGGGCAATGCTCTAATGTAATGTCGCAGCTTAGTTCGGACACTTCAGATACCCAACAACTGTCAAATTTAGCAATGTATGAAGCAAGCTACGACTCTATTTACAGCGACATAGCCTACTATAAAATCTACTTGGTTTAGGAAATGTGTGAAAGTATTTTGATATTTACATTAATTTTATTTTATTACAATTGTAATTTTTACAATAATAAACTCGTAAAATTATCGTACAAACTGTACTATAATAGAGTCATTACGACACTCAAATCACCAATCGTTAACATTTAAATCTTCAACGATATCCTTCTCGCCACCATCCTCAACCGGTCCATTTTCAACCCTTATCCTCTTCTGATTAACATTCTTACCACCACGTTTACCGCGTTTACGTTTCAATTTATCACCAATCAACCCCTTATCATCACCAATCAACCCCTTATCATCACCATCATCATCATCACTATCACTAGGAAACAATTCAACTGGTCCATCAATTTTCCTCTTATCAACGACATTCCGTTTTTTAATCGTCGGCAAATTATAATCACCCAATTCATCATTTTTCGTTAATTGTTTATTCTTTTTAATCGTATGGATTTTATTCCAACTTTCATAATATTGTAATAGGGGTGGATTTTTTAAACGAATTTGTGATTCCCAACCGGTAATTTGTTCGAAATCGGTTAAATTAAACGTTAATTTACTACGTTCTTGTTCGATAAATTGCGAATTTTGTTGAATTTTCTCTAGGATTTGTTTAATTTTACGATTATAATTCGAATTCGATGATTTTTTAACGAATTGTTTCAATTCAATTATCGTAAATAGACACAAATCGGGGAATGTTATACTGTTTGAATAGATCGATAGATATTCTAATAATTGTTGATAAATCGTATCAATTATCGTATCTTTGAAACCGTTTTCTAACATTTGTGATTTAGAAACACGCAGAATACAAGTGAATTGTAACGGTTTCATTGAAACACGCTGGTGTTTCTTATTGAAATCGTAATTATTTAAAATTTCCACAATAAACGGTAAAATCGGTATATAAACACCACTATCGCGACTTAAATCGATTAAAATCTGATTGATATGGAAACGTAACGGATAATATTGCGATGTTGGTATCAATTTAATCGTACCGATACAGACTTGAACGAACGGATAAATCAATTGTTGTAATTGTGGTTTATTATAAGTCGCCCCCAATAAACTACCCCATAATTTTAGCGAATTAACAAACTGCCAATTGTAGACAGTTTGGATGTTTTCCTTCTTTTTTAACGTTATTGCATTGCGCAAATGTATCGCTAATTGTCGGATATACAGAAAGACATGTTGATAGGAAACATTCGGATCTAAAGCGTACATCTCCACTAAAGATCGCCGCATAAAATTCAAACTAGCTAGCGAATTCAACGATACAAATTTCGAATTCTTTACAAAAGTCATGTACATAGTTTTTAAAACGATATCGAGGAATTTAACACGTTCGTTATTTGTAATTCTTAGAATACAAAAGAAGGCGACAACACGAACGGTTTCATCGGCGGTACCCCATACGGTAATCAAACGTTTCAAAATCGATTTACTAATATTGGGGAACGATACTAGAAACGGCGACATATAATGGAGGTGTTTCAACAATACCGTTTGTATATTAGCCGAACTTACGCCCTTTAAAATCTGTAATAAATCCGCAAAATAGCCGCGTAGATATTTTCGAATTTTCTTGAATTTTTTAGATTTATGCGGCGGTTCCTTCGAGCCGTCTTTCAAGCGTAAAAACCGCCGTACAGCCGGACCGAATTGTAGAACACACAATTGAATCACACCATTAAACACAGACGAGCCTAAAATTTCAATAATTAATCCGAATTAGTTGAATTTATTTCGAAATTTACCCTCAACAGTATAGGGGGTTGGTTCATCGTCTGCGTCCGGATTGACTTGTTTCAAAGCCGCATGGAAGGCCTGACTTAACGCAATTATCGTCTTATTCGATTTATCGTTGACGATGTCCTCTTCCCATGTTTTCAATAATTTTAATGTAATTTTACCGGTAGTTTTCCGGTCTGGTATTGTATCATCTTCGAAATCGCTCTCATCGCTTGCCACTTCCAATTTATCGGGAATTTGGTGCAAATCAGCCGCTTTATCGCCGTCATCTTCATCGTCCGATACGTTGAAATCCAACAATTTCTTGTCGTTCTCTTGTAAGAATTGGTAAAATTCCGGATCGGTGTCTTTCAATTTCGATAAGGCTTGTTTGTGATTCTCGATTTCATCGCCGGATTCGTCATTATTATCATTTAATTCGTGATTATCTTCAATGTCGTTATCACTAACCTCAAAATCTTGATTTAGAAAGGAATCGACCGACATTGTTGCGAAATCGTCCGATTTCTTTGCTTTCTTCTTTGTTGCAGTTTTTTTCGGCGATTTCTTCGTTTTTACCACCTTTTTCTTCAATTTTACCATTTTTATTCGGATTAAAACGACACGTGAAGAATTGCAAGAAAGTTAGGTTAGAGAACAACAAGAAAGTGGGGTTAAAAACAAAATAACGTTGACAGATGGAAGGTAACGTGATCGCATTTGCAAATACGACTTTAAAAAATAGGAAAATAAAATTTATATTTGGTTAAAATTACGTTATTTTAATCGAGGCAAGGCTATTATTGAGAAACAAATTTAAATTTTATGCTGTAAAGTCAGATATAATTAACTTAAAAGTCGGATTTTAAATATCCCGCTGTTGTGTTAATTTCCACATCTCGGCATTAGAGCGCTGTAATCGCTATCCTTTATATTCGAAATTCTACCACCAGAGGCGCTGCAATCTTAAACACTCTACATTTTATAATAAAAATTACATCTACGATGCAAATTAGCCATTTATAACGACTGATTTGTACTGTAAATTTGTACTTTATAGATAATTCGGATATTACTGATTTAAATTGAAAATTTTGGAATTACCGAATGGCGCTATATTTAGTTAACTGAACTGCAACTTCGCCTCGGTTCTTGTGCGACACCCAGCGGCCGATTGTTGCACCAACGAAAATTGCGACTTAACCTAATTTTTTACCGTTTGAAAATTTACGAAAATTCGCACAATTAACGTTAGAAAAATGGTAAAAGAGTCAACACGCGATGGAAATTTGAAAAAGAAGCGCAAAAATACATCAACCAACGATAACGATTCAGAAATCGATGTTTATAAGGTAAACGAGATGACATAACCTTAAAATTTCGATTCGATTAAAATTGCGATTTATTTCCAGAAAGCTGTTGAATTCGAGGAGAGAGAGGCGTTGAATCGTTCGAATGAGGCGGATGCTCAATTGTATTTCGGTATTTGTAAGGATATACGGCAGTTGTTGGGTGAAATTGCCGAGTTAAAATTGAAAACCGGCCCGGATGTTCGTATCGTTGTTTATTCGATTAAATCACGAGAAAATATAGAGAGATTTAATTTGTAGATTCGCGGCAAGATTGGCGAGAAAACTGTGGAAATTTGCATGAAAATCGTGATATTGAAGAAGTTGAATCGTATGGAAAAAGTCCGATTGGTCGCTCCGAAAGAACAATTGGCTGCTGAAAAACAGAAAGTCGATAGTATCAATTTACAATATCAAAACTTATTGTACGAGGCCAATCATTTAATATCCGAGTACCGGAAGTGTTTCCAATTCAAGTAAATTTGCGTATTTTCAAATTTTTATCGAACTTTAAAAAATTTCTATTGAACAGATCGAAAGATGAGAATATCGAGTTGATTCCAGTTGAAGAATTCCTGTTGGAAGCCCCCGAAAATTTGACAACAAAATTCATGAAAGTACGCTACAAATTACCGGGAATTTTCACAATTTTTTTGATAATTTCCAAAATTTCAGTACGACGAAAACGATGAAACAATGAAGCACGAATTGCGTTTGGCTCGACTCGAATGGGAGTTGAAACAGCGTATAGAATTGGCGAATACTTGTAAGAAATTAGAGGAAGAAAAGAAGAAACTTGAAGAAGAGATAGCTGAAAGACGGACGAAATTGGATAAATTAGGGCCCCTATTGGCTAACGTAATGGAAGCTACGAAACCTGTCCAAGAACATTTAGGCTTACACATCGATAAAATCCAAGCTGAACACAAATTAGCCTCGTTATTACCGAATCCTCTGTATGTTTTCTACGCGAATGTTGACGCTTATCGACAAGTTAACGGTATTTTTAAAAATTATAATTGTAGTTGAGAATTATAGAATATTTGATTGTAGATCCGTCAATGAGTGTGGAAATAGTGGGCGATCAAGAGGAGGCTGTTCAATATAAAGAAAACCAACAGATTTCGTTGATTGTCGATGAATTCGATGATGAAATTTCCGAGCCTGAATTCGAAACGCAAGAAACCGAAGAGATTATCGAGATGAAGAAACGACGACACCGGAAATCGATACAAATCGATCCAATGGAGGAGAAACGTAGGAAATTATTGGAAGTACACCCTCTAGTTGTTGAAGTTACAATAACCACAAAAGATGGACCCTTGATTAAGATTAAATTCAATTATTACACGAATTTGGAGATTATTACGATTAAATCTTCAGTTAATATCCCCGATAATATCACCGGTAATTATCGATTTTTGTGTAGAGAAATTGCTTAAATTTCGTTATTATTTTAGGTAATACAGCCCGAGAGGTGTTGTCGAATGAGAGTATTTTAAACGAGTTATTACCGGGTGATTTAGGGGTAGAAAGTCCGAATCAATGTACGCAATACCAGTTGAAAAAAGTCGGTTTAGGTACATTTCAGAGTTTATTGAGCGATTTGGGTTATTGTTATAGTTGGGCGCAACGTGTTTGCGGTTTAGATTTTCTACAAAAATACGGCGATCTTAATAAAATTAAATCGAATAGTTCGACAACAATATCGGAGATTTTAAGTCAAACTAATGTTGAATTAATTATGAAAACTATCAAGAATCGCCTAAAATATCGTTATGGTTTAGCAAAACAATTAGAAGATTTAGAAAAGAATACAATATCGAAATTACCGAAAATTGTCGAATTACCAAAAACAACAATATCGACATTAACAAAATGGTTATCGATTAATTATCAAATATTTTGTGAAAATAAACATATCGAAGATTTGATTGATAACGATTTCATTACAACAAATGATATGTTTTATCAAGCGACTATAACTAGAGGAAATGGTATTTTTTTTTTTAAATTGTTTGTTTAATTGTTTTGTTAATTTTGGGGTGTTTTGTAGCGAATTTACGGGCTTTTATTGTGATTAAGAATGATTATCCGTTGAATCCGCCGATTTTCTCGTTGTGTTTGGTTTATAAAGGAATCCGTCATTGTCAAAATGATGATAATATAAGGGTATGTAATTTTCGTTTGTTTTAAACTGATTTTGTTGATTTTTTTCCTCAAAATTTCGATTTATTGTTTAAAATTAGAAGTGTGGAAATGCGAATTCGTTAAAATATTTTTTGATTCGATGTCCCCTACTTGCCATTTTTTAATCCCCAATATCTCCCTTGTTTGATGAGATATAACAATGAATACTGTAGCATTGGAAAGAACGTTTCAAGGAGCAGCTAAGGGTGTTTTTGTTTTGGAAAATTCCGCTTGAATACTGAGTTACAAAGGAAAATCTTGGAGTACATGCTTTTTTTTCATTTTTCTATATTTTTGTCTATAATTTAGCCAATATTGCCGTTTTTTTCAATGATTTTCCAACAAAATATAGTCAATTGAAAGGGTTTTTTCAAATCTTCAAGAGATTTTTTATTCGATTTGTTAGTTTTCCGGAAAATTGGTTGAAACTTAAAGATTGGCATTACTTTTTTTTCATTTGAAATCCGACAAATGCTAATTTTTAATCCTCGTTTTCTCCTTTGTTTGATGTGATATTGCAAAGAATACAGTACTATTGGAAAGAACATTTCAAGGAGTATCCGAGGATGTTTTTGTTTTGGAAAATTCCGTTTGAATACTGAGTTATAGAGAAAAATTTTGGCACACATGCTTTTATTTAATTTTTCTACATTTTTTCTTATAATTTATACAATATTATCGTTTTTTAAATGATTTTTCAACAGAATATAACCAATTGATGGAGTTTTCTAAATCTTCTAAAGCTTTTCTAATTGATTTGTTAGTTCTCTGGAAAATTGGCTGAAATTTAAAGACTGGCATTACTTTTTTTTGCATTTGAAGTCGGACAAATGCTAATTTTTAATCTTGAAATCTCCTTTGTTTGACGCTATATTGCAATGAATACAGTAGTATTGGAAAGAACATTTCAAGGAGCATCCAAGAGCATTGTTGTCATGGAAAATTCCGACTTATTTCCGAATTACAGAGGAAAATCTTGGAACACATGATTTTTCTTATTTTTTTTTTTCATGTTTTCTGCTTTAATTTAACCAGTATTGTCGATTTTTCAATGATTTTTTAACAGACTATAGCAGATTGAAAGAGTTTTTCAAATTTTTAAGAGATTTTCCAATCTATTTGTAAATTTTCCAGAAAATTGGCTAAAACGTAAAGGCTTGTATTATATTCCTGATTTGCTATCTGAAAAAAACCTATTTTTAATCATCGATATCTCCGTTGTTTGATGAAATATTGCCACGAATATAGTAGCATTGGAAATAACCTTTTAAGTGTTTTTGTCGTGGAAAATTCTGACTTATTTCCGAATTACAGAGGAAAGTTTCGAATTTTGTGTTTCTCTTAGTTTTTCCATAATTTCCTTTATAACTTACGTAAGGTTTACTTGTTAGCCAATATTATCGATTTTTCAATGATTTTCGTTAAGTAAACAGCAAAATAACTTAGCTTTTCAACTCTTCAAAAAGATTTTCTCCAGGTTTATTAATTTTCTGGAAAATTGATAGACACTACATTTCTTTTTGATTAATGTCCGAAAAACGCCAATTTTCAATCGTCAGTATCTCCCTTATTTGATGATATATTGAAATGATTACAGAAGCTTTCGAAGGGGTAGTTTAAGGAGTATCTTGGAGTGTCTGTCGTGGAAAATTTCGATTAACTTCGGAATTAGAACCTCGGTTTTTCATAATTTTTCCATATTTACTTGTACAAGTTAACAAATTCATCGACTTTCCAATGCTTTTTCAGCAGAATATAGGAAACTGAAATAGTTTTCCAAACCTTAAGCGACTTGTCGAATAGATTTACTAGTTTTCCGGGGAATTGTCAGAGACTTTTTTTGTCGATTCAGTGTCTGTAAAATGCCAATTTTCAATCGTCGATATTTCTCTTATTTGATGAAATATTGCAATGAATATAGTAACGTTAGGAAGAACATTATAAGAAGTCTCTAAAGCGTTTTTGTTTTGAAAAACGTAGTTTAAGTTCTGAGTTATAGAAAACAATCTTTGAGCTTCTTCTCTTTTATATTTTCTTCATATTTTCCCCTATAATTTAGCCAATATTACCGATTTTTTTAAAGAATAAATAGCAAATTAATAACATTCTCTGAATCTTTCAAAAAATCTTCATTGAGTTTGTTAATTTTCCTGAAAATTGATAGAAAGTGGACAATTTTACTTGAAGTTCTTTTTTTCTGTTCTGTTTCTGTTAAACTAAATTGTTCTAGATTCTGTTTCTCTTCTGGCAGTTCTGTAGCATCCCCATTTAAAATAAATGAGCTCGTCGGCTATTATTAAAGTGAAAATTAATTTTCAAGCTTCGATTACCATGTTCAAAGCTTCAACTAATTTTATTTTAATCCGAATATATACATAATGTAAATTTAATCAAAACTATACTATATTATCATTAGCATTAGTAAAATAATTATTGATTCTTCTAAAGTATTTTCAAATTATAAAATATTCAAAAATAAAACCACAAACGGAAATATTAATTGCAATGTTAAAGGATATGGAACGATCAGTCAATATGGATTGGTCCACTGAATATCCAAATTCCAGTTGGTTATTATCAGCCCAAATTATGTCATTATGTGTGGCACTCGATATTTATTTAGAAACCGAAGATGGGCGAACATTTCAACAGAATACAATGTACATAAAACCAGTTTGGTAAGATTTTCGATATTGTTTGTTTATTTTGATTAAATTTTCGAGTTATTTCCAGTGGTAGAAATCGTAGGAAACCTTTCAAATTTCGTAATATAGGGGTAGGTGTTTTTACACAATAATTAAACGATTTGTACTTTGATTGTTTTGAGAAAAATAAATTGATTTATAAAATTATTAATATAAAGCCCCGAATCATCAACTCCTATCTAATAAAACCACACGAAAATCCCCAATAATAATCTTGATTGTTGTAATTGTTATAAATTGAACGGTAATCATAAATTAGATACGCGATCAGTGTTGCTAAATCATCAGATTTTGTGTTTTAGTTAATTAGAAATATCGTTGGAATTGATTGTTTATTAATTAACAAACTTTATTGTTTACAATCCATTCAATTTGTTGATTAATTACTTTATTTTGTAGTTTTTACCGCTCCATTTCAGCAAATCCATTGAAAAGTGTATTGCAGATAAAACGTTTATTTACACCATTTCAGGTGCGATTTCAGAAAAAACGGTTAAAACTATTGAAATTTCGAAATCGCCCAATTGTAGGCCCAAATCTCCTCTTTCTATTCATCTGAATTTTATTTGGTTTTATTAATTTTTAGTCAACGAAATTTGGGTTGCATTAGAGTCATAATTTTAGCGTAGTTTTGAGTATTTCTAGAAAATCGGTAGATTTTTGGAAAAACTATAGACTAACGGACCTGTAGAATTCTATTTAGAATCGAATGAGGTATTGACGATTTCGATATCTGTGATAGTTTTCGAAAAATTTGTATTTTAGTCTTTTCGATTTCTATTATTCTATTATTTTACGAGTTGTTTTCGTCTTCTACTCGTGATAATTTTTTCAAAGTTTCTGTCCTCAGATTGTTGTAAACATTCAAGTTTAATTCAGTGAAATTTTCGTGAAAGTTTTTCAGAATTTTCCGATTTTTATTCTTAAAAACTAGAGTAACGTGGGTGTAGATTTCTATTTAAAGTCGAACGAGTCGTTTTGATATCGGTTATAGTTTTCGAGTTATTTGTGTTCTAGTTTTTTGAGTTTCTTTAAGCCGTTCTTGACGTTGTTTTCGTGATAAATGGATTTTTCCAAGTTTCTGTCCTCAGATTTGACGATATTTGATAGAATCGTTGCATTTTTTGGCAGCTGTGAAGGAATACAAATAAAATTAATACTCGTGTAATCAATACAAGAAATCAAATCGGGCACTGTTGTAAGCTTCCTCTATGATAAACGATTGTTTACAATCGACAACAAAGCATTGAAACACTCTAAGAACATCGAACTCTTAGGCTGTACAACAACAACAACATTTATCACGGATTTGTGTTAACCTACCAATACTTTACGGGTTCTCTTGAACGTGTAAATTACCGCAAGGTAAAAAAAACCTATACAATCGAATAGATGGAAACGGGAAAAACTTAACAAGACAAGCAAACAAAAACGAGAATTCACCACGTCCGTCTTGTACGATCAACAATTTGAACAAAGTCATCGATGATGATGATGGGTTATATCGATAAAAAAGGTGTCGCGTCAGTTACTTCAATTCAACAAAATTAGAGAAGTGTGAAACAGGTCAAATCCTCGAGTAGTTTTTAGCTAGAAGGGAAAATATCACCGAGAACTGTCGTAAAATTTTATAGTTAGTGACAAGTTGAACTGCAGAATTACTTGGCACCTTTTTGATGTTTATTAAAATTGCTTTACGATTAAGCTTTCGTTGTAATAATTCGTATTAACGGGCCCGAATCCGGCTATAACGAATCAACGTAATAACAATAATACGAATGGTAACAGATATATTTAAAAAGAGATAAAAGTTTTTTCGTCTCGTTTCCAACTGAAAATGGAATGTGATAGATGGTATAGATATAGTTATAAAAGAATATAAAGAAGGCGAAATCGGCGTAAAAGAACGATAGTATCGAAGGAAGTGTACGTGTCCTGGAAACTTTCTAGGGAGTATTTGATTTATATTACCAGATGGATTAAAGTTTGTTTAACATATAAATCAAGAGGCCAAATATTGAAAGTTAAAGGTGATTTCTTTCAAATCCAGATAGAATAATATCGCTAAAATACGATTAGGTGGACGAATTTCCATTCCCGTTCCCAATTTTCGAAATATACCGGTTTTCTAGCGATCATTTACGCAAAAATCGCACCTTGTAGCCCATCGAGATGTCGATCAACAGGTCGTTTTACGTGCGTTGTCGATCGGTGAAAATCGCGAGATTGCCCCAAAATAGCGCCTGTGACCGACTTCCCGATAAGCTACAAGGTCCAAGTTTTATTGTAATCTTCTTTAGAAACTCCCTTATTCTTTTGAGTGATTCACAGTATAGAAAAAGTCAAATATATTGAATTGGATCGCTTCGTTTACTGTTATTTAATTCGATCGCGATCGTTTATTTTATTTATGGTGGTGAAATGTTTTTTTGAAAGCGTTAGGAAACAAGAAATACTTGACTCTTATCCTATTCACGTTGGAAATGACTTTTTCCTATTTTGCTTTGGAAATAAAATCATTTCCACACTAAAAGTAGTGATGTAATGGAGATTTCCCCAACTACTTTGAGTGTGGAAAATCTGGGATAATTTATTTTTTCGAAGTTGGTAACACTGTCGACTATCTCAAATGTCATTCTTTGACAGAAATGCAGACCACTTGATTAACGTGAAAACAACTTTTATTTATTTCAAATTATTATTCTTGAAAATTTTGATAACAATGTTCATATTTTATTTTTGATTTACCGGGAAGTAAATCATTGATACCATTTTCAACAATATCACGTAATTCTGGTGGAGTACACGATAATTTGTCACACATTTTTACTTTATTAAAAGTCATAATTAAGATGGAGACTTAAACAATTGAAAATCAACTTGTTTACAAACAAAAAGTTGAATATCGTCAAGTAGAACTTTCATTTGTTTTATTTAATACCAACTTCTACAAAATTCCCTAAATTTGAAGGGTTCAATTTTTATTAAAAAAGGGTACAAAGGGGCGCAAAATAGGAAAAATAGTATGAAAAATTCGTTTCAGAAGTCAATTCCTGCACTCGACCATTAAAAAACTCGTGCTACCGCACTCGTTTTTTAATTTTGGTCTCGTGCAGGAATCATGGACTTCTGAAACTTATTTTTCAATATACTATTTTCTTTCTTGTTATAATTCTTTTTATCATTTTCGTTTTGACGCTAGTATACAAGGAAGAAATTAATTACACGTCTAAGTTTCATTAACTCCAATGCAAAGATAAAAATCTTCAAAGTGATTTTTTCACAATAGATCTCCTATTGTTGTTTCGACATTATAAAGTTTTAATTCGTAATGAAGCGACAATAAATAGAGATTCGTGTAATCCAAACAGAGTAGTTTCGAAAGAAATTGTAATTATAATGTAAGGTTTGTTCCACACTATCATTTCGTCGCCTTTAATGGTTTGGTAATTCTTAAATATCAATTTGTTTGGTATTTTATAACTGAAAGCAACAATTTCGATGATTTGAGGTTGGAATTTCGTGCTAATTTTGGTGAAAAATTTGTATCTTAACTACAATTTTGTCTTCTTTAGTGGGTTGGTAACTCACAAATATCAAATTTGTGTCTTATAAGTTGAAACTACAATAACTAGAGATTTGTGTAATTCATACAGAGTATTGTAGAAAAGAGATATAATTATAATATAAGATTTGTTCCACGCTATTATTTCGTCGCCTTTTGCGGGTTGGTAACTCTTAAACATCAATTTTGTCTCTTATTTTATAGGTTAAATCAACAATTTAGATGATTTTAGGTGGGAATTTTGATTTTGGTGAAAAATTTCGATATTAACCACCATTTCGTCTTTGGTGGGTTGGTAACTCATAACCATCAAATTTGTGTCTTTTTATAGGTTAAGGTAATAGTATAGACAATTTTATGTGGAAATTTCGTGCTAATTTGCGCGAAATTTTGTGTTTTAACTGTGAGAACTTCAAAGTTTTGATGCATGTTTAGTTGGCTATCCTTTAATTATTTAAATGTCGTAGATTAATTCATAATTTATGGAATTTGACATGCACATTTTTTAGATTAAAGGAGCAATTTAGACGATTTTAGTTGAGAATTTCGTGCTGATTTTGGTGAAAAATTTGGATTTTAACTGCCATTTTGTCTTTTTTAGTGGGTTGGTAACTTATGAATATCGAAATTGTGTGTTATTTTATAAGTTAAAGCTACAATAAATAGAGAATTGTGTAGCTCAAACAGTATTGTAGAAAAAAGATATCATTATAATGTACTATCACTTCGTCGCGTTTGGTGGGTTGGTAACATCAATTTTGTCCCTTGTTTTATAGGTTAAGTCAACAATTTGGGCGATTTTAGGTTGGAATTTCGTGGTGATTTATCTGAAAAATTTGGATGTTAACTACCGTTTCATCTTTGGTGGGTTGGTAACTTATAACCATCAAATTTGTCTTTTTTATAGGTTAAGGTAATAATATAGACAATTTTATATGGAAATTTCGTGCTAATTTGGGTGAAACTTTGTTTTAACTGTGAGAACTTCGAAGTTTTAGTGTTTCGTTGGCTATCCCTTAATTACTTAATGTAGATTAATTTGACATGCATACAGATGCGTATTTTATAGATTAAAGGAACAATTTAGACGATTTTAGTTGAGAATTTCGTGTTAATTTGAGTGCAAATTTTTGGATTTTAACTATAAGCTGGCTATGCCTTCATTACGTAATGTCGTAGACTTGTTCATACATGATTAAATTTGACGTGTAGATGCTTTTTACGTGTATGAATTAATCTACGATTACAAAATTGAGGCAAGTAGTATACACCCTGTAAAATTATTTATTTTTTATCATAACGTGTTAGAAAAACAAAGTTGTCGAATTTTTTTAAAATTGTCTAAATTGTGCTCTTATCGCGTTTAATTTATCAAGTAGTTTTTTTTTTGTACTGTTTCTGTTTGATATCCAAAGTCTTATCTGTTTTGTATAAATTGTTTCTACCTACTTGATAATTTATTCATTTTAGTGAAAAATTGAATTAATGGCAGCGGATAGATGGAATTTTCGGTTATAATTTGATAAATAATCGTTTGTTATGGTTTTTTTTTTAAATTAATATCAGATTGAAGTAACAGGATGAGAGGGATAAAGCTACCGTTGGGGTGAGTCTAATTTTCTTACAGTTTTCCAAAAATTTTCCCCTAAACTTTCCAATTTTAACTGTAGATAGTTGGAATTGTGCGATATAATTTAAGGTACCATTATCTACAACAATTGCTAATAATTTTGTCTTAATTTCCCCAATTTTATTAATTAATTGAGTAGTTCTTCAATTTATTAAGCCTCATTATTGTTTTTTTTCCATGTATAGTTTGTCCCAGTCTAAAAATCGAGCGTTTATTTTGGATTTCTTTATGAAGACAATCAAGTCCGATTTTCTAGAATTTTAATGGAATCGCTACAAGTGAAGCATAAAAGTTGTCATGGTACCCTCTCCCCAACAAGAAATAGATGGAAGTAACAGAATTGAGAGGAGCAGAGCCGCAATTTAGGGTGAGTTTTTCTTTTAATTTCCCCAAAATTTTATCAACTGCAAATATCATCTGAAAGGATTTTAATAGTCCTTTCGTTTATAAGCCTTATCATTGTTTCTATCTTATATGATGGCTTTGCTGAGGATTTTTTTGTAATTTTCGCAAATTTCCTTTAATTTTGGCAGTTGATAAGCATCATTTGAGTATTTTTAAAATTCTGTTTGATTTTCAAAGCCTTATCACTGTGTTATTGTCCTTTATAATTTGCTCCAACCTAATAATCTATCGTTCATTATCGTTTTGTTTATGAAGATAATAAAATGGGATTTATTGAAAACTGAATGGGATCATCTAAACTACAGTTGAAGTAGAAAATTGCTTATCACTATACCCTGAAATAGACCACATCATCGACATAATAAAACCAAGCAGATGGAAATAATAGGATGAGAGGAGTTGAGTTGCTGAATTTAATTTTCTTAAATTTCTACCCAAATTTTTTTATAGAATTTGCGTTATGGCTATAAGCTAAATTGGATGATCTTCGGTAAAGTTGAAGCATAAAATTTGCCCAAAATTTTTCAAAATCTTAGCAATCGGGTTACTTTTAGACTTCTATTTGATTTTCAAAGCCTTATCACCGTTTTTTTTGCCCTATCCAAGCGTTCGTTATGGCTCGGTTTACAAACTGAATGGGATTATCAAAGACATGCTTATCATGGAAGTCTATAAGTAGACCACATTATCGCGCAAATAACAACAAATGGCAGTTGATGGAGTGGGTTTTGTAATTTTCCTACATTTTTCCCAATATTACTAATGAACAAATTCTATTTTGGCTAATTTTTTGATTATCAAAGCCTTATCACTAGTTGTTTGTTCCAGCCCTAAAGTCAGACACCCATTATGGTTTTATTGATAAGCCGAATGGGTTGCTTATCACGGTATCCTGTAAGTGGACATCAACAAGGCATTGATAACAAATAGATGGCAGTAGCAGGGTCGTGAGGAGCAGAGCAGCTGTTGGGGTGAGTTTTTCTTGGAATTTCTTAGAAATTTTCCCTATTTTCTTAATTAACAACCGCCTTGAGTAGTTAGTCTTGTTTAGTTTTGTTATTATTAACATAACACTAACGAAACTTACAACTGAACTCGTATAAGTTTACTCAGACGTATAACATTCCCCTACACCTGTCAAGCCGTTTATCCACTACCACATTTCCATAATTCCCATATGTTCTCCACTTCTTCTTCATCGTCGTCTACTTCTTCTACTTCTAGTTCTATTATTTCGCTAAATTTAATAGATCCTTTAGAACGTGCAATATTGTCGACAGTTTCTTGATGCTTCTCAAAATCATGAGTTTATCAGTAACTCTATAGACCTACCCCTATTAATAGAAATTCTGTAAGGGAATTAAATAGTGTTCGGTTTTTTTTTTCGATGATAATTGCCGGTTATAGAAACATAAAGGCAAAATCTGTCATGTTGAAAATTCGAAATTAATTATACTGCATATGTTTTATTATAAACGAATAATATTTTAGAATAGTAGAAATAATGTTTTGGGTTAATTAAAATAATAGCCTTTTACACATTGTCGATTTATTACAGTATTAATGTTAGAAAAAAAAATTAGGAGTATCTTTAAAAACTTTGATAGACTCTTTATTTACTTTACAAAAACTTTCTACCACTCTCTCGTATACACTTTAATATTACAAGTTGAATGAATGGAAAGTTGATGAGTTTCACCCCCCCCCCCTGTGTAAAAGTTCACCCTCTTCCACCGAAAAATGTATCAAAATTAATCGATTTCCAACGAGAATTTTTCTATATTAAGCAAAATACAGGCTACAGTGTTGTCATTGGGATTATTTCACTACTGCTACCTTCTTCTTGATATCCTGTTCCTGAATGGGTCATGTATAATACATCTATCTATAGTAGGCCAGGTTGGGTCCAGCAACCCACACTTATATTCTATATATATATGTAGATATATATAGATATAAAGACAGCAGTAGAGATCGATCCGGGTGCGCATAAGCGGGCGGTTCCTGGTCCCGCCATCGACAGCCCGGAGCCGCAGTTGGTTCTGGATCGTGATCCAGGACATACTGTCCATATTGCCAGGATAATAATTTATATAGTGGTTTGGGGCTTTTTTTAGGTTAAGTTCTAATAGATAAGCATGCTGTATTATTATACGGACAACATATTGAAATCTAACAAAAATTGACAAAATTTTCTATAAATTTCAAATTTAAATACAATTAAAAAACAAATTAAAGATGACAATAATTGTAATTGATGATAAATTAAAGACAAGATCGTGTGTGGTATTTGTGTGTGGTTGTATTTGAAGAAAATTGTGCGATCGATCCGTTAGAGCGTTTAATCTCGTAGGATTTGCGTTTTTTTCGCCTAAATTTCGGACGTGCAAAATAATAAAACGAGTGAATTTTGGTTCAAATTTAGAAAGAACAACAACAAACAAAAGGTGGGTAATTGCGTTATTTATAAATTATTATTATAATATTTCTGAACATTATCCAGATTAATTAGCAAGAGGTCAAGGTTTCAATATCAGTAAAGTTTCCATTGTTGTTGGTTTTAATTGGGAAAGTTCTCTAATAAATCAGAGTTTTACCGACAAAAAAAACGAGATTATCTTTAATTTTTTTTTGTATAAGTTTTAGTTTTCTACAAATTTTCATTAATATTTTAATTTATGTATTAAATCAACGGAATCTGGACGTAACCTGAATAGTTTTAAAGTCTCGAAGAAAATCCCTTGATGTTATTCAAATCTTGCGAAATTCTCGTTTTCGAATTGAAGAAAATTTTCTTCAATTTTTACGATCATTATAAAATTTCCAATAACGAAAAAGTCGTCTGATAAAGGTCATTAATGTAAATTGAACGAATAGTCGAATTGATTTTATTAGTAATGCAAATCTATCGTTTCTTCTACTAATAGTCTGATTTTATTAAGAAGTCGAATGTAGATTATCGATTGGATTATTTGCCAAATTCGAAAAACAGTACGAAAATTTGCCCCTCTGTTAGAATTCTATGTGCAATTGTACAAAACGATTAAATTATCGTCCAACTGACTGGTTGATAACACAATAATGACAGTACTACCGCATATATGCTGTATGGAGGTTTTCCGGTTAATGTAAGTAGTTAATTTGACTGTCCAATACAAATAATTGACTTGTCAAATAAATAATCTTCATTGGACCATTCAATTGCAATACTGTAAATACAATTCCGATTAATTACAAAATAATTCTATGCTCAATATTCAATAAATTAAACGATTATTTTAACGAATTCGAAATTGACTTAAGATACTGCGCTGTAATCAGCGCAGTAATCTTTTTGGCGAATCCAGAATACTTATCTGTTTTATTCACTGTGTTAGAATCGCTTTAATTATCGCTGACTTTTGTACAGTTGTTCCAAGAAGAATGTATTTGTTGTTCTTATATTTGCGCAATTGCCCTTTTGGTAAATGCAGCGGCAATTTTAGAATATTTACCAGTTTTATTCAGTACACTCGAGTTTGTTGTGGTGTAATTTGGCGTTTTGTTGATTATAGAATCAATTGTACTGTCTGTAAATATTGAATTTTATACAATTGTTCCAATAAAAAGCTGTCTGTGTTGGTTGTTCTCAAACATTTCGAGCGACTACAAAGTAATTGTGAGTATTTCCAACAAATTATCCAATAATTTTAACAAATTCCCACAAATCCAATTGACATAAGATAATTGCGCTGTAATCTGCGCATTGGCGGTTTTATGATGAATTTAGCGATGATTATAGTCTCTTATTGGGAGACTTATCACCAGTTTTGGTCATTGTGCTAGAAAATTTGTTGGGGTGTAATTACGCATTGTGGTTATTGCCGAATCAATTTATCTGTCTGTAAATAGTGAATTTCATACAATTGTTCCCATAAAAAGCTGTCTGTATTTGTTGTTTTGTTCTCTGTATATATTCACATGTTTTTCAGTTCAAATTTAAACTTAATATGTATTTTTATTGACAAGTCTGTTGTTGTCAGTCAAAAAAGAATCACAATAACGAAATTCCGAAATTGGGGAATAGCAAACAATCTGTTTTTCGTTTTTTTTTTTTTAAGAGGAGAATAGGGGGCGAACAAAAAATAATTCATTTTTTATTGAATTCACTAATTCAATTCGGTTGTCAGTATTTGTTCGGTATCCTTTTTCCCCCGCCTGTCTGTCTACCTACCTATTTTTACCCCTATTGTTGTCTTTTTGCGATTGTTACACGTATTTTTTTCTATATGTGTTGAATAAATAAAACAGAAAATGTGGTATACAACAACAACGACGACGACGATGAAAAAAAAACAGGTATATGTTTTAAAATATGCGTATACATTTGGTAAAAGGTTCCCGTAAATGTCTCCAGATTTTTTTCCATCCCGCTATCTCCTCCTGTTTTATGATGTGGGATTTTCGTTGGTGGCAATAAAACAGTACTAGTTGAAAATTCAACAATATTTCTTGTGGGTGGATAACTAAAATGACAACTCGGTTTTTATAATAAATTATACGTTTTTATCACAAACCACAAGATGAAAATGAAAATTTCGTTGTCAATTCAATTCTTTTTTTTTTAATTTGATAGCAGTCGTATAAGGGTCCATTGAAAATTACACAATTTATTACCAACAAAACCACTTTTCATCAAATATCTTATCTTTTTTTAATCTTCCGATTGCTGCGGCACGATAACGTATCCGTTTGTGTTCAGGATAATGGATCAACTGGGCGACTTTAGAGTTGTTTTCAGAAGAACTGAAATAATATTTCAAAATACGGGAAACCCCCAATTGTAGACTCAATTTTCGTCTATCTATTCATGTTAATTTCATTTGATTTCATTAATTTAACTAGGCGAAATTTGTCTTCTACTGCAAGCATATTTTTGTCATAGAGACAAAGATTTTCGCAATTTACACAGAATCTAACCGATTTTGACAAAAACCATAGAGTTACCTAGGTGTAGAATTGTATTTAAAATCGAATGAGATGTTAACTATTTTGATATCTTCTATCGTTTTTGAGATATTCGTGTTCTAGTGTCTTGTGAAATTTATATGTATGTAATTGCATTTGCTTCACTTCATTTTAAAGACGTTCTTAATGTTGAAAACGGAGAATGAAGGAGGCGAGCCAGGAGTGGGTAGTTTATTAATGTTTGCCCGTCTATTTTTGTTATATCGTTGGAAATACAAGTTGTTCAAGTAGTTTTCAACAGTTTTTTCATTATTTCGATTTTTACAACAACTTCAAGTTGAATTCTTATTTGGTAGAAATGCGAATAATCTCGCAATTGTTCCATCTCTTTACCATTTATTTGTATGTATCAAAGATTCTTTGGTTTTATTATAAATTCTATTTGATAGAATTGAGAATTTTATTTGCGGCTGAAACAGAGCATTCTCTCGATTCAAATCGGTCAGGATGATTAGACAACGACGACGACAACATACCGTTTTGTAGCACAGAGAAATGCTTTTGTTGAATTTGAATAAAATACATTTTGTGAACGGATCGAGGGATATATATGTGTGTGGTGAAGTTTTTCTTTCATCTTGTTTTTATTGTCGTTGGTTCAGATTGAAATTGCTACTATTGCTGCTACCGCTGATTCTTCTACTACCACCACTATATAGTAACCATCATCTTCAATAATAGCATCGTCATTATTATTCCCTATAGTAATGGTAGCCTCCGGTGGCTTTTTTTATCTGTCTTCTACCTCACTTATCCTTCCATCCTTATGTTTTAAGAAGCCATCCGGGATAAGTGGGAGATTCACTTGTATACGTGGCTGTGTGTTGGTATATACTATGAGAGGGTCCTCTATAAAAATACGAGACTTTCACTCAAATAACGACCACTAACTTTACTTTATTCTATAATGAGACGGTTTGACGTTGCTATTTTTTTATATTGATAGGAATTTTGGGAAATTTCATGACATTTATATTTACCTAAATAAAAATTTACAAAAGAACAATAACTAGTGTTAGTAGTAGTGTTAGTGTAGTTGTTTTAGTAATAATTATCGAGAAAAATACATGAATAACGCTTTGTTATATTCTATTTCTTAACTGTTCGCTATTCTTAAAGTGATTTTTAGTAAAAATTAACTCCCCAAATGGCGTAGATGGCTATATTTATGAGAATCAATCGTTTTCTGCACGGTGTGCGGAAAACTAAACAATACATGAGACAATTTTTTGTAGGGTTCGATCAATCATATTTTATCATTAATCCGCCAAAAAGGGGAAATTTGGATAATTGTAAGCAATTTTGGAAGCAAATTTTCGATTTATAGCACAACTTTTGAAACATTTTAAATTTAAACGATCAATTTCGAATGTTCTTACAAATTGCGCTTATAAGTGTATATACTCGAATCAAACAACATTCGATACGAATTGTACTCGATCCGAACAGCGTTTAACATGTGTTATGTTCAATTGGAACATTATTTGATATAAGTTGTACTCATTTTCGATTTGTAGCACTACTTTCGAAACATTGTCAATTCAAACTATCAATTTCGAATGTAATTTGCTTTTTATGTTTCAAATTTCGCTTTTATTTTCAAGTTTTCTTACAAATTTTGCTACTAAATAGTCAAAACGATGAGATTTGATCAATTTAAATCCATTTTGGCCAATTTTAGAACGCTTCTCTTCTCTTTAGGCAAAATTTTAGCATTTTAAAGTAATTTTTGAGTTGAATTTTTTGTTTCTTGTCTATTTTTAAAGACAATTTTCTTACAATATACGCTTATAAATGTATGTACTCGAATCAAACAACATTCGATACGAGTTGTACTCGATCCGAACAGCGTTTAACATGTGTTATACTCAGTTGGAACATTATTTGATATTCAATTCGAACGGCGTGCTGTAATCGATTCTAACACCGTTCGACAAGTGCTCGAACAGCGTCCGAAAAACGCTCGAACAGCGTTCGACAAGTGCTCGAACAGTGTTCGATAGGAGTTTTACTCGATTCAAATCGCATGAAATGTTTACCATCTCGATATCTTTTGTTAATAAACCGCACAAACAAGATAATTTCTAATATAATGAGGGTGTAGAAAAATAGACGAGTCGCCACTGGTATCGCTACTTTTTAATGAAAAGAAAGCCCCTAAAGGGATACGTGAATGTACCCAAGAGAATCAATCTTTCTTGTATAATGCGGCAAAACTAAATCGGAAATAAGACAAGTTTGTTAAACTTCAATTAATTATATTTGTTTGAAAGACGCTGAAATTGTTCAAGTAAAGATTATCCCTCTTTTTACAAGTATGCATTGGTTTTAACGTCTTGTAATAACCGAATTGTTGTTGTTAAGGTATTTTTCTTGTTTGTGTGCGGTATTTTTTTAATTTTTTTTTTTTGTTCTGCACCTTTCGTCCCTTCAATATAAAGTTGTTTTATAAAATCAGGTAGCCGAAATTTCAGTCACGTACTTGAAGAGTTTGTCAATTCTATTTATTTTTCTTTTACGATTTTCCTTTCTTGATTTGTCTGCAAATTGATGACGATGGAAAATATAAAGAATCCATTTTTATAAATTTATGTCTTCTAACTCTAGTTCATATTACGAATATACGTTCAAATAAAAAAAAATAATATTGATAATGCACTTGGATGCAATTAGATGAAGACTGGGGAAATCAAAAAAAAATTGTGTTGAATACTCGAAGACAGCTGTTAGAGTAGTGTTGTTTAGTAAATAGACAAAACAGATGTGTTGTTGGTGGTGTTTTAACGTGATTTTTAGTGTTTTACGTAATTTAACCCGGCGATTTTTCACACAACTCACCGATATCTCTTACACGATGTGTTGTTCATATTGTCGATCAAATAACAATAAAACCACAATAATAACAACAAATAGTTGTGGTAAGTTTTTGATTTATTGAATTATTTTCCAATCAATTATTTCGTTAAATTTCTAGATTGGAAAATCGATGAAGATTTCTATAAAGAAATCAATCGCAATCAAGCTGAATGTCTATTGAAAACAAAACAGAATGGTACATTTATAATACGACCATCGAATAATTCATCAATTGCAACTTTATCTATAATACAAGATAATCAGTTGTATCATTTAAATATACGACGACGTGCTGACAATCTGATTGCTTTAGGTATAGAAAAAGCGAATGAAAAATGTTTTACGAACGTGGACAGTTTGATTAACTACTACATCAGTAACTATCTTGTATTGTATTCGAATGGAATTGAAACTTTAACGTTATTATTACCGTATCGTGATCCTAAAGATTGATGTCTAGTTGATTCAAATAAATCCAAATTTGCATTTTATTATCGATATTTTTTTTATTTTTTTAATTATAGCAACTAATTTGAATTTTTCCCGAGTGAAAGTCGGGTACGATTTGTTCGTATTGTAATCGGTGTGCACCATCACCAACATCTGTTACCAGCAAGCATTGACCTGTACGCCACCACATACGATACCACTCAAAATCACATCAAAGATACGTTCCAACAATCTGTGAAATTTGCAATTTTCATAGCATCCATTGTAATTTTTCCAATGGTTTCAGTTTCCGATTTAGATATTTGTACACTTTCTGAATTTTAATGATTCAAACTATCACTACTTGTATACCGAATGGACCATTCGAAAATATATAATTTAGAATTCTATTAATGAGCTATTGAAAAAACCTTTCCAGGATTTAGTAGGGGGATTCTCGGAGAATATTTTAGCAAAAATTGAAACTTGTAACTCATTGGAGAGTCGGTCAAAAGCCTTTTTGATCAATGTCGCAATTTTCACCAATCGACTCTGCATATAAAATGATTAAAGATGACGCAAAGATCTTCGTAAGCTTATTTTTTCTGTGGTGTCTTGAAAAGAGCACTTTTCTACCAACAGATGAGCTACAAGGTCCAACTTTCGCTAAAATATTCTTTGGAGAAGTCTGTATGAATCGATAAAACCAACTTATAGGACTTATCTTCCAATTTTAGACTTTTGAATGGTCCACTCGATATAATTGAAATGTAAGTTCTAGTAGGTAAGCGATTCGAAAAATATTTTGAGGATCACTCAAGCAAAAGTTGGACCTTGTAGTTCATTAGTAGGTCGCTCAAAGAATGCATTTTTTTGACAATTTCGCTATTTTTATCAATCAACTATCCACATTAAACGACTAGAATGGTTTGAAGATTTACATAAACTTGTCTTTATCGATGAGCTACAAGGTCCAACTATTACTAGAATATTCTTTCGAGATACCTATAGGAATACTCCAATTATTTTTCGAATCGTCCACCAACATCTGGACTTACTTTTAAATTATGTACCCACTGTTCAATGTCTATCCGGTATACAGCCCGTTTCTCTTAAAGGTGTTCACAGCGCCAAAACGTCTGTTAATTAGAAACATATTTTAAGGATTTATAGGGGGGTCAATGGTGCACATTTCAGTGAAAATTGGACTATGTAGCTTGTTGGGAAATTGGGGAAAAAGTTTTGTCGAAAATCTCAAAATTTTCGTCAATCAGTTCTTTACATAAATGGACTCAGGATGACTTGAGGATTCTCGGAAAACCGTTTTTTTTTCGATTTTCTGGCACTGTATTCTGAAAAAAATTGAAAAACTGGTTTTTCGAACATCGATCGTAAATGTTACGAATGTATTGCATTAATTCAACACTTTTAATGTGTGAAAAACTCTTTTGCCAATTGTTGCATATTCAAAAGTTAGATTTGATGTCACTCATTTCTCAATGAGCTACGTGGACCTAATTTTGCTAAAATGTTCTCCAAGAATCCCCCTATACATCCTTAAAATATGTTTCCAATCACTCGATAATTAACAGACGTTTTGGCGCTGTGAACATCTTTAAGAGAAACGGGTTGTATAGTAGGTAGGCGTTTTGAAAATTATATTGAAGACTTATAGGGCGAACCTTGGACGTCATTCATGTAAAAATTGGACTTCATAGCTCATTAGGCAGTCGGTCAAAAGACGCATTTTTTGTTCAATGTCGCAATTTTCACCGATTGGTTATGCACATAAAACGACTAATATTCTCTTAAAGTTGATTTTTCTCGTTTTTCTTTATGGTATTTTGAAAAAATGTCAAAATTGGGCCTGAAAACGATTAATATCTCTTTGTAGTTTCCTAATTATACAACTTCTGCTTAGATCTTCTCTGGGAATTCCCGATTTTTCCATTCTATATACTCTTAAATGGTCCATTCGGTATGTCGTTACGTTATTTGTAATTTCATTAAGTGTATCGAAATTGGAATTTCGAAATCGACTCAATAATCACCTGCAAATAGAGACACAATAATTACAATTTTAGTTCTCTATAGTGGAGTAAAACTAATAAAATTCAACATTTCTTATTTGAATACAAACGATTGCCATTTCTCCTATACTATATTCAAATAGGATTTGTACAAATTCATACAAAATAGATGCAGGAAATATAAAACCAGATGGTGTCCCGTCACGTGTCTTTAATGTCTTCTCCAACTCATAATCGAACCAGAATTACAAAGTAACATACACACTAAAAGTTGCTTAAAGTCAATAACAATAACAATCGATTTATATTAAATATCTTGTACTTATCTAAATCGATAGTCATATTCGATTTCTATCTAAAAACTCTTCACTATTATTATCGAATTCAATTTCCAATTAGTATTAATTGAAAATACGATATCAAATCCCCAAATTCTCTCCCTATCTAGTCCGGTTTCATCAAGTCAACATTATATTCAACTCACTCTCTCTCTTTTCGGTTCTATTGGAATGTTTCAGACAACTTTTAATTAAAATGTTGCCGGGGGTAGTTGATACACTACCCTCTATATCGATGGCCTTTCACTAAACAACAACATCCCCGTGATAATCCATAGCCAAAGTTGTCCTAGTGTAACCGGAAAAAGTGCAACGAAATAAACGAATTTCTTATCCTCTCAATCAATTTTGGAAACGTCACCGATTTTTTGCGAAAATAACAATAGATAAAATAGTGACATTTGTGGCATTTATTCCTAATTTTGTTGTTGATTATAGGCGATTTGCTTGAAAATTGGGGAAATTCGAAAAATTCGCCCTGAAATTACGCGATTTCTCCGTATAGTGCAGATAGTTTTCAATGTTATTTGTGGTATTTGTTGTTAAATTCAATAACGATTAAACGGACTAAATTGATTTCTTCGAAAATTTGCCGGAATTCGATGACATCGCCTCGAAATAGCACGATTGTGTCGTATAGTGCACGATAATTCGCGGCCTAATTTTCGGTAATAATTCTGTTTTTTTGTATAATTCGACGTCAATGATTTTTTCAAAAATTTGCTACAATTGGTAAAAATTGTCTCAAAATGGCACGATTATCTTCTATAAAGCACGATAACAAACAATCACTAAATAATTTAACTGACTGTATAGCTTTGTTTTAACTCTACTTTTCGTGGTATTTTTTGATAAAATCGACATTGATTTCGCGTATAAAAGACATTTCTTTGAAATTTGTCGAAACTCCAAAAAATCGGCTCGAAATTACACTATTTTATCGTGTAGTGCACGGTAATTAAAATAATCCAATTGTAATGCAATTTCTAATATTAATTCTACTATTAGTGATATTTGTTGTTGAATTTAAACGTACAAAAATGATTTCTTAAAAATTTGATATAAAATGGCTCAAATTTACACGAATTTCTATTTTTCAGTGCCAATTTGATGTAAGATAGTGGTGTTTTGTTACATTTGCCGCAATTTACACGATTCTCCCTATTGTGCACGGTTATTAAAATAATTAATTCACGAGCTAATTTTACAAAATAATTCTGTTTTTTTTTTGTATAATTTGTCGTTAAATTCGACGTCAATTAGACGGACGAAAATGATTTTTTCAAAAATTTGGTAAAAAAATTGGTAAAAATTGCCTCTAATTTGCACGATGATCTTCTGTAGAGCACGGCAACAGAAGCAATCAATTTACAACTTAATTGACTGTATAGCTTTGTATTAGTTCTAGTTTTCGTGGTATTTGTTGATAAAATTGACGTTGATTTGGCGTAAAAAAGTGATTTCTTTGAAAATCATCTCGAAATTACACTATTTTATCGTGTAGTGCACGGTAATTAAAATAATCCAATTGTAAGCTAATTTCTAATATTAATTCTACTATTAGTGATATTTGTTGTTGAATTTAAACGTAGAAAAATGATTTCTTAAAAATTTGATATAAAATGGCTCAAATTTACACGAATTTCTATTTTTCAGTGTCAATTTGATGTAAGATAGTGGTTTTTTGTTAAATTTGCTGCAATTTACACGATTCGCCCTATTGTGCACGGTAATTGAAATAATTAATTCACGAGCTAATTTTCCATAAAAATTCTGTTTTTTCTGTATAATTTGTCGTTAAATTCGACGTCAATTAGACGGACGAAAATGATTTTTTCAAAAATTTGCCACAACTGGTAAAAGTTGCCTCTAATTTGCACGATTATCTTCTATAGAGCACGGTACCAAACAATCGATATACAATTTGATTGACTGTATAGCTTTGTATTAGTTCTAGTTTTCGTGGTATTTTTTGATAAAATCGTCGTTGATTTGGTGTAAAAAAGTGATTTTTTTGAAAATTTGTCGAATCTCTGAAAAATCGTCTCGAAATTACACTATTTTATCGTGTAGTGCACGCTAATTAAAATAATCCATTTGTAAGCTAATTTCCAATATTAGTTCCACTATTAGTGACAATTCGAGGTCGATTTAGCGTACGAAAATGATTTCTTAAAAATTTACCACAATTTGCACGATTTTCTCCTTTCAATGTCGATTAGATCTAAGATTTTTTTTGTTAAATTTGCCGCAATTTGCACGATTCTATACGGTAATTAAAATAATTAATTAACAAGCTAATTTTCGATATTAGCTCGCTAATTTTGTAAAATTTCAACGGTTATTTTACACCAAAAAAATAATAATTCATCTGAATAAATTAACAACGTCTCTAACTAAAGACTATTTCATCTACAAAGTTATGAATTCTTAAATAGCCGCAATGTTAGTTTTGCAAGTTGTAAGTTTGTTGAATTAACTGAGACGGAAGCCTTATGCAAAATATCGAATCTCGAAAATGTTTCCTCGATAGTAGAATTTTGTGGTTAAACAGGGAACAAAACTGTAGAGGGACTCTTGGGGTCTGTCTAAGAAAATCTTTGAATAATTCGACTATTGTTTGACGGAAATTTGGCCTAATAAAATCCATTTTCCACTCACGTTGATAAAAAATCGTCTCTATTTGAACGTTTTTAGAGAGAAATCTTCATCGACTAGTGAATAAATTTGATTTTTAACAATTTTCCCCATTGATTTTCGTTGTTTCTTCTATGTTTTTTTTTTATCAATTTTTCTACTGTAGCTTAAACGATTACAAGTTGGTTCTTGATTGAAACGATCGTAGTTTTATACGAGATAGAAATATTGGAAATCATAAGCTCCACAATTCTCCTCGTTTCTTAATTGAAACATGCTGGAAAATATCGAAAGATTATTGGAGAAACATCGAAGAATTTCAACCAGTCTTGTGCATAGTTTGTTCTTTCTTTTCTCTGTCAAATATTAAAAATTAATATCGCTATATCTTTAGATCTTTTACTGCTGATAAGAAATGGCTTTCATCTTGGCCTGTTTTTATTCTAAATCAATATACCACCCCTTATCAATTAGAAATTATAAACAGAATATCAAAACGTGCACACCCTAATAATTCCTTATAACTTTTGTATAAATCTTCGGCCTTTTTCTACACGGAATATTAAAACATCAAACTTTAACGATGATGATAAAGAAAATGAATTATTCGCTATTGTTTGAGGACTAATTAATGTCGATAACAATTCAAATGGAATTAAATCGGGCCTATTCGTCGGTATTTTTATTAATTGAAATAAATTCGTGTAAAATTAGGGAATGAGCCCAATTTTTGTTCAAATTTTTAAACCATTCAAGATATTCCGTCTTATATCACAACTAATTGTTATAAGTGCCATAGCTTGCCATGTTTTTGTAAATTAGAATTTCGCGCGCTCAAGTGGGTTGCTATACTTGTGTAACCAAATTTCGCTATTGTCGGCTTATTTCTAACCTTAAAATTTTGATTTTGATGATTAAAAAATGGAATTATTCGCAATTGTTTGTGGTCTAATCAAGCCGAATTGAATTGGCTTATTCGTTTGGTTTTATTCACTTAATTGATATAAATTCGTGTAGAATTTGGGGATTTGTTCAATTTTCGTTTAAATTTAAAGCAAAATTTTAAACGAATTATAAAACATAAAGGAGAACCATCCATTAGTTTAAGGTATAACGGAGAATTCGTCTTCATTTTCATCGATGACAAAGAAATCTTAATATAGCCACGTATAATTGACATTGATAGATAGAAATTGAACCTCAAGTGTATTTATAATGTGGTCGTTTTAATTATTTTAACAAACAAGGAACCGTATCGACAATGGTTAATTGGATAGAAAAGGGAACAACAACAACCAAAAAAAAAATAGACACCAGACAATACAATTTTAATAAGCAGAGTTCTTGTATATTAATCATTGTTACAGGTGCATACTTTTTGTCTCATTATATTTAGATAATGATGCATCCAGTTTGAAGCGATTCTATCTAATGAGACTTGAATTCAGTTGGTTGAATATTGCGGATTTGTAAAGAGATGAATTCTGAAATTATAATAGTTAATTTAGGGTGTGTTTCTTGATAATATAGGGGATGCAATTGCAAATTCGATTGATTCGGAGTATTGTAATCTTTATAGAATTTCTCCAATTTACAATTTGATTAACAGCCGGTACAAATTTGCTATAAAAATGTCTGTTTTTTCTATAAATATTACAATACAGACTTCGTTTTTTATTATGCCATTTGACTGGCACATTTCTGTGCCTTGCACGTCCCAGATACGTTAATAATTCACTATAGAAACTAACGTTACGTTTACATTTTATAGCGTTACATGTGACTGTAACTGAAAAATTGAGAAGAACACGGAATAGAATAGCGAAATAACAAAAATAAGATAGGCGACTTAACTGAAACCGAACATTAACATTGCAAATTCGCTTACAACAATATCGATCAACTATTCCCATTGCAAAAACACCTAAAAAAATATGACAGAAACCAGACGATATTTGTTAGAAGCCGAGACTGCGAGGGGTGGGAATTTAGTGGTAGTTTAATGTTTATAATAGGGGTTGAATATTGCCAGTTAACACCTGTATAAACGCATATTGTGTGAGTTGTTATGTTGTGTGAAATTTGCCGAAAATTGGCGTTGTTTGTATGTAAACATTGTGAAATAAATCAGCGAAATTGGTAGATTTAGATTAAATCTATTTCGTTTTATCTTTAAGTTTAATTCACAAATTTTGGGTGCTTTTAAGTAAATTTCAATACACCATAATCGGTTTTGAGTATTCTAAAGTATTGATCACTTTTTAATGTGGTGAATAATCTGGAAATCTTATTCGTAAGGTTTGTATACCCAACGGCAGAAAGTAGGTAGCTGATTTAAATTATTTCGTGACATTATTCGAAAAATCTATCCAATGAAATTCCTTACAGTTAAATTTAATAATTTATAATTTTTACTCATATTGTTTGACAAGAGATTTGAAAAATATTTTAAGTCGTTGGAGATCTTTTGAGTAAAATTTGAACCTTGTAGTTCATTGGGAAATTAGTGGAAAATCGTTGTAATTGGAAAATTTCGCGATGTCGGCCAACTTAAAACTCATCCCAAACAAAGCAGCATTATGAAAAGATTCAAACAGAATAACTACTACCATAAAATAATTTGATTTATAAGTCAGTTTCCTGTTTTCTGTTGTCGGGTATATCCCACTGAATTTATCGAGATCTGAAACTTATACGAATTAAAGCTCAACTTCGTATAAATAGATTATTCAATATTTCACTATACGATAGTATAACTAATTTCTAAATGACCACTTTAATTACATCTATACAAAAGTTACAAACTGCACACTTGAACTTATCAAAAGAAAGATTAAAGACTAGAATTGTGCTATCACTACCAACACCAATGTTCCCCTATATAAATCTAGTTAAGGGTAGTTTTTCTTTGTAGTGGTCTAGATTTTGCTTTTATAGTTGCTTTAAAAAAAAATTCATCCAGTGTTTTCTACAAGCTAATTGTTAAGTACATTAACTGAACTTCTAATCCCTTGTTGACTTCAACAGTAAGTGAACAATATTTCTTCATCAAAGGCACCCTTTTCTCTTATCATCATGTTAAGATAGTCTTAGTTGTTTTGAATTGTTCTTAAACACGTAACGGTAGATTAGAATTAATGTATCGTTAATATTCCGTTGAATTTATAAAATATTGAAACCCTTTAATTTAGCGGTTTATACAATAAAACAGTGCCAATTTTATTGTTAATGTTAACATTATTCCAGCTTAAACAAATCCTGTCGATCATTTTCGAGATTAATGTTTAATGTAGCAACAATAGTAGTGATGAACACTATTGATGTTATTTTAATTAGAATTAATATTCAATTTCAATTAACAAAAATGGCACTAATTTGATTGCTGTAGATGAAAGTGTCTCAAAATCTAGACTTAGAGCCGAAAATTAGCCAAAAACAGATAATTCTGTAGTACAATTTGTTAAAAGATAGTTATTTTGTAGTTAAAAACGCTTCAGAATGCGAATTAAAGGAAGTAAATCTCACCATTTAGATGATTTCGTAGAAGAATTTGCCATAACCGTTATTTTGGATGACAGTAAAGTTATAAAATTGTAGTTTTTGGCCAAACAAATCTTATAACTTTCGAACTGTATTGCACCCTAATTATCTCTTATCGACATGCATTAAAATTGGGGTTAAATTAAGTATTGAAGATTGCATTATAGAAATTAATAATGGAACAAAAATGGTGGAGGCGCCAGTTGCAATTTTAAATGATTCTGTAGAGAAATTTGATGAAAAAAAGTTGTTTTGAAGTTTTTGAATACAGCAAAATTCTAATAAAGCAATGTAAATTCGCTCCTTTCAATATTTTAATGGCAAGACTAGCCAAAAGCTTGATTTAGGGTAGTTTTTGAAGTCTGACCTACTCTTGATTGAATTCGTATTAAATTTCAACTTAAATATTTCGAATATGTTTAGAGGTGGTAGTTTTCTATCAGAGCAACCCTTATAACTGTTGAACCTTTATTGTTCCGGAATTATCTCTGCAAAAGTGGTCTGACATATGTCAGTTTTTAAAATTTAGCCTACAATCGATTAAATTCATATTAAAATGCAGTTTAAGCACTTTTAATGTGGCTAGAAATGGTAATTTTTGTGAAAACACCCTTATAACTCTCGAACTAATATTGGATCTTAATTATCTCTGATTTAAACACCTGAAAATAGGGGTTGAACTTATCGTTGAAAATGTTGGAGGCGCCGGGTGTAGCATAATTTGGTTTTTTAAAAATCAGTAATTTTGAATGCCGAAAATGCTGCAAAATTCAAGTAAAAAGACAAATTTGTCGTTTTCGATGATTTCTAAACAAAATTTCTACAAAAATTTCTTAAATCTAGCGCAAAATGCATTAAATCCGAATTAAATTCCATTTGAATACATAGTTTTTTTGTCAAAACACCCCTTATAACTTTTTATTTTGTATTGCACCCTAATCATCAATGGCTTTCAATGTATTAAAATAGAATTTAAATTGGCTTTATTGAGGATTTCGGTAGGTAATTAATTATAGGTAGAAAAATGGTGGAGGTGCCAGCTGTAATTTAATTATAATCGCCGGTTTTTCTTTGTAATTTTTACCAAATACTAAATCTGTAAGTCCTACAAAAATGTCAACCCTCTTGTTTATACTGTTTTTATATTAATATTAACGATATAGTGTTGTTTCTGGAACGTTAAACTCCAATAAATTCAAGATATTTTCAGAACAATACTTGAAGATTTATGCTTTTTTGATTATAGTAGATAGAGGAACTGTATTACAGTCTTACAATACAATTCTACATTAGAAACTTGTTGTTTTTCCAAAGCAACAAAACTAAACTAGTATAGTTTTAATGTTTTAATGTTCCTCCATTTCTATTGTCTGCAATTATTAAACGAACAGTCCACTAACACACACATCACAATTACTCCAAGAAAACATACAAATTTCAATTGTAACAATTTATTTAATTGAATTTGAATTTGTCGATCTTCAAAGACAACGAGATAAATCTTATCAAATTTAGAATCGTACCCAACCAATCAGGAAATCCTAATATTGTCGTCAATGAGCATTACACGGGTGGTACAATTAAGACATTTAAATGCTTGTTCAACCATTTAAAACAAAACCAAAATGGTCCCGGCTAGATGGTGTCGTATTGTCGTATAAATGTCACTTATAAATAATGGCAAGATATCGAATTTAATTAATTTAACAATTGTGCCCTGTTTCCGATGGAAAAATACAACCGCCGTATAATAAGAGGGTGGAATTTGCCCCTCTGTAGAGTATACAACCACCTCGTAGTTGTCGAATTGAAATATTGTTGTAAATTCTTTATGAAGTCTATTGGCCGCGCTTCTGGAAATTTGAATTGCGCGCCGTTTAAAACTGGTTTGGTAGATCTGTAGAACCAAATCCGGCTATTGTTGATCTATTTGTAACCTTAAAATTTTAATTTTGATAATATTTATTTTTGTTGAGCTATTTTTAGTAAATTCTCGGATTTTCTAGCAAATAATTGAAGAGAATATCACATTTTAAGATAACTAAATGATAGATAAGTTGCTAAATCTGAAAAGTATCTGTTCTTGGAGTAAAACACCTTATTTTAAAGTAGGGTCAGTAAATTTAGAAAAGAAATACAATTCAAATAATTTACAAATTCTAAATACCTAAAAAACTGCATAATAACGTTGATCTTAGGAATTTTGAGGTTAGAAACGTATATCTCAAATAGTTTTTTTATAGTTTACCAAACCGGTTTTTAATGGCGCGTAATTCAAAATCTCCAGTTTCTCATTAGATTGATTAACCTAGTTCCTGGCTTATTTGCCTCTATACAAAACGTATAACGATATTCTATCTCTTAGTCAAATTTAGTGCAGTATGAATAAATCTACGACACTACGTAACAAAAACGAGCCAACTGGGAGATGAAATATTGTTGTAAACGTATACAGAGTGAGCCAAGTGGTTGGCCTATTAGACGTTTCAGGAGTTCTATTTAATGGAAGTTTCTGAAATTTGGTATGCACCCGTTTTTCTACCTGATCTACATCTGGAAAATATTTTCATTATTCTATCAACCCCCGGTGTATGGGGTAGTGCACCCTACTTTCTTATTTTAAATAGAATGGTATATTTTTTATTCCATATTTAGATTCTATGATAAAAATGGAATAGATTTTGATAACATAACCTATGGTCCAGCGTTAATAGTTTTTCAGAAATTTCGACTTTTTCAGAAAATTTTGATTTTGTAGTGCTTTATTAAAAAAATCATATCTCGGAAAATATTGTTGCTAGAAAATCTAAATTTGGAAATCGAATAGTTCAAACTATATACTTTACGCTAAATTTTATAGAATTAAATAATCTTTCAGCGTTTAGCTGAAATCAGTTTTTCTTTCAGCCAATTTTCAAAGCCCAATAACTTTCTTATTTTAAATGGAATGGTATATTTTTCTTTACACGGTTGGATAGAGAAAAAAATTCTGCATCGAATCATATTAGCATTCCCTATACCTATTCCTGATAATTTTTCAGTTATTCGATATTTTCGATTTCTAATAATTTACCCCCTGAAACGAAATACTAAAACATAGTAGGCTTGACGAAACAACCTTCTGTCACAATTCACATCTAAATAATTAATTATTTTTATATTTTTTAATTTAAAAATCATAGAAGAAGTTGACAAATAATTAAATTAAAATTAATTGGATTTTCTTTTCATGTAAAACTGGCAAAAATCGCTGAAAAAACATACAAAATAACCATTGTTAACCTCAAATGTGACAGTTAATGTCATTTTGCTAAGCCTCCTATGCATTTTTTTATAGGCGAATTATTAAGTCATAGACGACTAGACACTAATCAGTTTCAGACTGGGGATAAAACTATTGACAATGGAAAATCTTCAATAATTGAAAAACTATCAGCGATAGGTATAAGGAAGGCTAATACAGTTCGATGCAGAATTTTTTTCCTCTATCCAACCGTGTAAAGAAAAATATACCATTCCATTTAAAATAAGAAAGATATTGCGTTTTGAAAATTGACTGAAAGAAAAATTCATTTCAGCTAAATGCTGAAAGATAATTCATTTCTGAAAAATCAAATGTAAAGTACATAGTTTAAACGATTTCAGTTCCAAATTAGGATTGTCTAGCAACAATATTTTCCGAGATATGAATTTTTTAATAAAACACTACAAAATCAAAATTTTCTGAAAAAGTTGAAATTCTTGGAAAACTATTAACGCTAGACCATAGGTCATGTTATTAAAGTCCATTTCATTTTTACCGTAGAATCTAAATATGGAATTAAAAATATACCATTCCATTTAAAATAAGAAAGTAGGGTACACTACCCTATACACCGGGGGTTGATAGAACAACGAAAATATTTTCCAGATGTAACTCAGATGGAAAAACGGGTGCATCCCAAATTTCAGAAACTTTCATCAATTAGAACTTCTTATATTTCTAATAGGCCAGCCACTTGGCTCACTCTGTATAGAATGCAGTTAGTTATGCTTTTGGAAATTTGATTCGCTTGTCGGTCAAAACAGGGTTGCTATACCTGTATAACTAGATTCCTCTATTTTGCAATTCTAACCGTAAAATTTTGTTCATTTTAATTGTTGATAAAGCTAATTAACGTCTTATCATATAGCTTGATCCTTTTGAAACATAATCAAACAAATATCGAACATAGTAACGTATGAATAAATCTACGACACTAAATAACAAAGATATGGCCATCTCTGTGAAATGAGATACTATTGTACGTCTTGTATATAAAGCTGAGTTTATTATAATGAAATATTGTGATATTAAAGTTGGGGAGTGTGCAGTGGATGGTTTTTCTTTTATCAAAAGACCTAGCTGAAATTGAGCAGCAGCATACGTTTTATTCGCTTGGATATTTTACATAATTATGTTTGTCGTTGATATAGAAATACACAGACATATTATTGTTGTTGTTGTTTGCAATTGTGGCAATTTCAGTCGACATGTCCACGTTTGCTGTATTTTGTAGTATTGTTGTTGTTATACACAATGTTAATTCGATAAATAATGAAGAATTGTGACAGTTTTCCCTTTATGTTGGTATTGAAGTTTCGTTAAATTTATATCAATGGTTTTGTTACAATTGAATTTCAACGATAATATTTGTACTAGTTTCATTCAAAGTCAATAATATTCCCATTTTTTTTTCCTTGTGAGTTGTTTTGATAGATTTTTAATCGTTAATTCTCTCTCTATGTTGATCATCCTAACACAACCATCACTTTATTCTTAAGTGCGGCCTCAAATTGGGCGTAATAAATTTATAGTAGAATAAAAGAAACCTGTTAAAGGAAACTTTATTAGAAAGAGTTGATTATATGAACAAGCAAATTGAATAAAGTAAGTTTTCGGTGGAACTTACTGAAAAAAATAAGGAATCAAAACAAACTTTTTACGATTAAGTTTCAAACTTTATTTAAGATAGTTTTATCCTAAATAGAAATTAAATCGAATTAAGATGGGCTGATAATGAAATTTGTGGATCAAAAATCGCTATTTCAGTGATTTTTCTGTAACTTATTCGAAATTTTCGTCCTTAAACTTGAGTTTTAATGGAAATTCTTACGCTTCAACAAAGTACGCTTATCTTATTTCATCTCTTTTTGTTAAAACTGCAACTTTAAAGTTAACAAAACGTTTAGTACCATTTTTGAGCAAGAATGATGTTTTTCTGACGTTTTTTTAAAAATTACACTATAGATTTTTCTGAAATTGGGCACAAATGAAGCTCAAAATGGCACAAAGTTATGGTATTTTTTTGGAAAATTTTTGAACGTATACTGTTGAGTAAAATGCTCGCTTGTGTTGGTTATTTCGATAAAAATACGCCACTTTAGGTGCCATTATCAATAAAAATGGAAAACCTAATCGAAAATCCGGCAGCTCCCATTTGTAGGGTTAATTTTCGTTTCTCCATCCATATAAATTTTGTTGGATTCAATTAATTTCTACTCGGCGAAATTTGTATTCCAGTAAAACTAAACTGTCATTATAGAAATGTAAGTTTTTCGAAATTTTGGGAAAATTATTCGATTTTTGGAAAAACTATAGAGTAACGTAGATGTAGAATTGTCTTACAAATCGAATAGGATTTTAACCGTTTTGATATCTCTTATCGTTTTCAAGAAATGTGTGTTACAGTCTATCAATAAAGTTGTACTTGTTGTTAGTGGAACGAACAATTTCTCGTGTTATTCCATCACTTATTCTAAACAATTTCGATAATAAATGGGCAATTCTTTGAAAGAATAAAAGTAGAAAGATTACAAAAACCACTGTTGAATACAAAACTGAAAATAGTGAATAAATTATACGGTGTAGGGTGGTAGAGTTGAAAGGGAAAAAGCCACCAATTTCCAGTGTAAAACAACTTTGTATAGAGGAGTAAGGTAATAGTAGTCGTAGTAGCTGCCACTATTACTGTCTCTACAATAAATTTGTTGTGATAAGATCTACACATATCCGTTGGGCAGAAATTGTGTAGAACGAGACGAATATCGTTTGGGGGTGGTGGTGGTGGTAGTAGCGGTGGTTAAGCAACACATACACAGCACTAATAACAGTATCAGGTCTACACGCTCCCTCTGCTGCATACATATGGTCGGATTTCAAGCCAATTTACCGTTCTCTAGTGTATTTATGTTTAACATACACTGAAGATAAACCGATTTCAATTAGTAGAATTTTCGTTGTATGTTGGTTGAGAAATCGAAAAAATTACAAATTGAACGATTAAAACGAATCGATATACGAAAACAAACAAGTTGATTGTAGGAAATTACTTAATTAGGTTGAATTTCGTAATTGTGGCCGGTTAACTCTCCCTTTGTTGTCAACAAGATTGTTGTCAACAAGATTGTTGTCGTCCTGTCCAGTTTCCGGATGTATTTTTATTAAACAAATCGGAAATTTGAATTGCGCGCCGTTGAAAGGAGTGGGTTGGTAAACCTGTATAACCAAATTGTTTATTGGAAACAATAAAGCTCAAATAGTTTACAAATCCAAAATATTGAGAAAATGGCACAAAAACGCCCATAATAGCGTTAATTCTTGGAATTTTGAGGTTATAAACTCAATTCAGTTTGTTTATACAAGTAGACCATACGGTTTTTTAATGGCGCGCAATTCAAAATTGCCGATTCTTTATTAAAATGATTAAATAAGCGATCTTGTCGTTTGTCATGTGGTACAATTTCCGGTTTGTGTAAAAATCGTTTTAGAATTTCGGACAAAACAACAAAGAATAGAGATGTTGAGTATGGTTGCTTTGCTATCGTCTGGCATCAAGTTGATATAATTTCAAGGATCAAAGGACAATTCATTAAATTAGTACACGAGTTTCACGTACAGAATTTACCCCCGGATTCAATTACTATCTAACAGACGTAAATAGTTGTGAAATATAAAGAACGTTATTTTTCTTTCTATATGTATGTTTCGTTACTGAATTTCTGCTACAATTTCTTTTAAAGCTTTTAAATTAATTTAATTATTGGCCAAAAAATTGACATCAAAATCGATAGAGATGTGTGAATATTTGACAATTTAATTCCAATAGGGATATTCTCTAGATTATAATGACTGTCTAGGGAGTTTGTGTGTCTGTGTGTGTAAAGTTTTCGGTTTTTGTGTTATTCAGCTAATTGGGACGCCTATTTCGATATTATTTGTATTGTTGATTCGAGATTTATTAGGCCACAATAGACGGATCCATCTTCGAATACTGTTCGTTTCAATTCTACAACAATACCGCATGTTTCATATAAATATTCCTGATTATTAGCTTCACAAATATTCCTTTTTATGGAGCTAATAATCTGGAATACAAATCCTTGGATTTGTAGAGTAGTCCTCAGGGTAGGTTTGGTTAAAATTAAAATTTCGCAGTTCTTTGCGAAATTGGCGAAAAACTGCTTCAAATAGACAATGTCGTGATTTTCACCAATCAAATATGCACGTGTAGTGATCAATAACGATTAGAAGAGCCTTGCAAGCAGTTTTTCATCACTCGCTCATCGAAATCGAAATTACCCGGTAATTAAACGGAGTTGCAATATTGAAACTACAATTATTTAAATTTATTATAATTCTAAATAATAACTGTAGCTGTTTCGACTTTATGTGAAACTTGAATGATTTAAAGCTGCTTTAAATTCGCATTAATATTGCAACTTATATTCGTTTTAAAAAATTTAAGATTCAGGTTAAAGTTTGTAAAATTAAACGTTTAAAATTGAGGTGATTTATTACAGAAGACTATCATTTTCTGTATTTATTATGCAATATCATGCCTTTTTAATAGAATTATTGTCACGTACCAATATGGGTGTAATTTTATTTCGATTCAATTGAAATGTTAAAATTCCACAATTGTATCCTGTTTGTTATCTTTAGCCCGTATAAATGTGTATTCGTTGGTATTCAATTGAAACAACACGTGACAATGATGATTGCTTTGATAAAGTTTCGGTATATATTGATGGTTTGAATATAAATGTTTTCTATATTGTGATAAAGATAAGCGTGTTAATTCGGTAGTTTCAAGAAGAATTTATTGATAAAATTACAGGTTTCAAGCTCATATAAAAATCGATTTTCACTATTCATTTTTATGTTTAATCAGTGGAAAGTAGTTTTGTTTTTGCTGTTATGTTCGTCAAATTAAACTTTTTCCGTTTATTAAAAGAATAATTTATATGATTCTCATTGAATTTCATTTTTAGAAACTTGTCTCGAGTCCAATTTGCAAAATAATTAGTTGTCTGGAATTTTTTCCATCGATAATTGTGCTTCATAAATTCGTGCATTGAAGAGAGAATTTTTTACTGTAGTATTGATTAGAGGTTTTCAAATCGAAAATTAGAGTCTCTTTTTAACGATTCACTAACAAGTTTTTAACAAAAAATTGCTAAAATCATCGATTTAATTTGGATCTAAGAGATTTAAAATAGCGATTTTTTTTTAATTAAGGGTGGATAGTGTTTAAATGTGGATTGAAAGGCTAGAAATAAGCTTGAAGATGTTGCAAAAAGAGGTTTATTTGAGAAGCTCATGATTTGAGATAACACGATAAAAATGCTTCCAAATAAGTTGGGAGTGTGGCACAAAAATGTGTCAAAAGTGTTTAAATTTGGTCTCGTTTATGAGACAAAAATTGAGACTTCTCGACAACACACCAATCAAAATCGCCTTTTTGATGGTTAAAATCTTCAATCTCCAAAAATTTGGATTAAAATTCACCCCTATATGACTCTTTATGAACGGAATTCGACTGTAAAAATCGAAAATTATGGGTCCCGCTCGAGGGGTAGTTCGCATTCTCTCCCCGATCGAGAAACAATCGAGTTGCCCTCCATTTTTATCTCTCATGCATAAGTCTCGAAATTACATGTAGAATGTACATTTTCGAAAAAGTTGGTCCCTTTGGACGTTGTTTTTCGAAAAATAGAACTTGAAATTATAACGGGTATGGGTAATTTCTCTAGCCTTAACTTTCCTTGATGTATCTGTATGGGTTTCATTTTATTTTATTGATTATACAATGAGTAGTACGTCTGATTATTAACACTTTTTGGGTGAAAAATGCAGTTTTTCACAGTTATCGGAAAATTTAGACGGATTTTTCGAAATTCTTGGGGTTATTTCTGTACAAATTTGTATTTTGAATCGAATCAGATATGTCCCATCTTGATATCTTTTGTCGTTTTCGAAAGATAAGTCTGATTGTTTCTAAAGGGTTTCTAATGTTCGAGTTTAATGAAAAATGCCCAAATTGAAGCTTTTCAAATCGTAGAAATTGCTGAAAATTGATCGCAATCTTTGTAACTTTATCACTCATAATAAAAGTCCCTTGAAATGTCAAAAATTTAGTATTTTAGTTCAAAATTAACCCTTCTTTGGCAACTTGATTATAAAAATCAAAAATTGAGAAAAAGTGCCAATTGCCAAAAAAAAGGCCAAATAGTGGTCCATTTAGACAAGAAATTGTTAAAATTTTCAAAATTTGGTTCAAAATTCATTCCTCTTCAACGATTCATGAACAGAATTTGATAATAAAAATCAAAAATTTACTAAAAATGCCCAAACAGATTTCTCAAATTGCACAAATATTGAGAAAATTATCTCAAAATTGGCACTCAAATTTGAAAATACGTCTCAAAAATGACCGAAATAATCAAAAATTGTACCCATTTCACAATTTTCTAGCTCTCTTATCGAAGAAAATTGATGAATTTTGAAAACTTTTACAATAATTATCCACGAAAAAATTAACATTAGGGTAAGATTTTATGCATGCCAATTGTCACGACACGAAACTCATTTTTCAATACTATTTATCGAATTTACTAATCTAAATTGAATTTCCGTTTGTTATTCTAATTTTTAACGTAAAATCTGTCTCTGATAAGAATAATCACTACAGTTTGTATTGTTTGTAATAGTTTAAAGTATGTGGTTTTGTAAGTTTCTAACAACAAATTTCTCGTATTACCAAATTTCGAATCATTTAATTAAATCGAATTTATCTCCCCCAAAACAAGACTGGTTTTTTCTCTCTCCACCACACTACACTTACAAGAATCTTCAATTTAATACCAAACTATTTACAACTTGATAACGGACATAGAAAATGAACAAAATCACTTTATTGACGTCTAAAATGGGCCACTTTTCGGTATTTAGAACCGAGAGTTAATAAATTATAACCGGAATAGAAACACGCTATAACGATATTATCTTGTGAAGTACTTCTAACAAAATAATCGTATAAAACATTATTATCAATAACAATACTCGTTAAATGGCCGAAATCGCTGTCATTTTGTGATTATTAACGGTTGAATAGACGGACGATCGATCGATATTAAATCATAATTTCCTTATGCCAAATCTTTGATTTATAACTGAACTACGGATATGAATATAACAAAACGATGAATTTCTTATAAACTAGAATACCGCCCTATAATAATAGTAATAATAATACAGATGGGGGTGAGTCCGTGTATATTTCGCTTGATTTGAAAGTGTTTATAAATTTTAAAACGTATTTGTTAATGTTAGTCCCTAGTTTATGGTGCATTTTCTATATTGAAACGTTAAACTTTTATCAAGCACCTTTGAAATTCAGTTACATTAACGTTGATGAGGATGATGATAGTGGTAGTGTTACTATTTTTTCCACTGTTGTTAACGAAAATTACAACACTAATCCATTGAACGAGAACAAGTCTTCAATCATTCACCCTCATACACGGCAAATCTACAGGATTTGGTTCTTTTAAACGTTGGCCAGTTTTTGTGTGTGTGAATTATCCTGGGAGAACAAAGGGATTGATTCAGAAATTATTTACAAGGGGATACTTTGGAAGTTTTTATAAATTGTACGAAATTCCCTGGCGCATCCACCATTTTTTCACCTAATTTTATTGGAGATTATAAAATAATTACTGAAATCTTCCACTTTCGGTTGATTTATAGGCTCGAAATCAAAACTAACCCCTCGCTGTTTTAATAGGTTTAGATCAAGGGTGAGTTATAATTTATAGGGTGTAATATCAATTCAAAAATTATAGAGGGTTACAAAATATTTAACGTCTTCTTTCTAGGGTTGTAATTCGATATTCTTGGATTATATGCTAAATAAACAATGATAAAATGGAAATTTAATCGATTTTCAAGTAGAATTCGTTGATTTGGGGTTAAATTTCAAGATATTGTCGTTTTCAATTATGATTATTTTTTGTAAAATTCGCTGTTGAGTTGTCAAAATAGGGGGAGATTTATTTAATTAAAGTTGATTGTAGAGACGAATTCTTGGTTTTTATTCCAAGAGTTAGGTTTTTGTGACCAAAATTTATTTATTTTTAGTAAGTTTAGTGCTTCAGGGGTGATTTGGAGGCTTTTAGTTCCTTTGTTAGTGTACTAAAATAGATGTTTTTGATCCTTCTTCAGCAGTTTTGATTCAATTTAACTCTTATTGAAGACAATTTTGGGTTTATTTTGAGTAGTTTTTGAGTTTTATTGTCGTATTGGATGGGAGAATTTTGTTCTAAATTTTTAAAATTTGTTGAATTTTGAATAATTCACTCAATTATAGATTAGAATTCATAAATCTTTGGCTGGATTTTTTTGAATTTTCGACTTTTGATTAAAACTTTGGGAAAATTTTGAGAAAACGATTTAGAGACTTTTACTTCCCTAACGCACCAAAATATAAAATTTTGATGTCAATCAATAATTTTCATTGAATAATGATCCAATTTTGTAATTTTTTTGGATTATTTTCGATTTTTAACACAGGATCAGACAGAAAAGTGTCCTAACTAAATTTTCAAATCTTTAGGTTGGATTTGATACACTTTTGCGCTTATTTATTAATTTTTTAAACCAATTTTTCCATTAAATTGCAACAATGTCAGCTTTATGATAAATTTCTAATTTTAGAACCATTAATTTTCATAGTTTTTGACTTTAATTTTCGATTCATATCCTCAATTTTTGTTGTAAAAATTTTTTAATCTAAATTTTGGTTTTGTTACTTTAGATATTTTCCATACAAATTTTCCTCTTAAATTGTAGAAATACAGCAGATCAGAAAAATTTGACGTTAATTTTCTGCAAAGAGTCTTAAGATTCTGCCAATTTTTGAGCATAATTTTGGATTTTGGTGCTAATTTAAAGAATATTTTGTTTAAAAGTTTGAATAATTTAACAGCTTAGCTTTTAATAGTCAAAAAAAACAACAAAATTTTCAATTTTTTGACAGAATCAAGAGTTTTTCAGTTTTTCTAAGCATTTTTTTTTAGCCGGTTTTGCTATTTTGTATTTTAAGCTATCATCGTTGAACAGAATCGCAAATTTTAGGATCAATTGGTTACCCAAAAGCTTCTTTTGTCTAATTTTGTTACTAAATTGTCAAAAGAAGTCGTATTCTGTAACTTTTTGTAGATCCACTACCATGACAACGTAGGAGAGGATTTCATGCTTGCCTCTCTTCAGTTGTACATTAGAACATTAGATGGAATTCTATGAGGGAAGCTATCTTCAAAGAGACTATCGATCTCTAGTTTCATAGTAACGAACTGATAAAAAGTTAGAGAATACGACTGCTTATCTATTTTCAATCAATTTCAAAGAATGTCTTTGTCTTTTAGTTGAAATTTTAATCCATTATTTGTAAAAGTAATTATTTAGATACTTTTCTTGTTGCTTTTAAACATAATTTCAGACCTCTGCAACTTTAAAGTGAAACAAATTGGACAATTCTAGATATATTTTCAATTTTTCTACTAAAAACAGCGAATTTAATACGCTTTTTGTTTAGTATTTAAATAATTGAAACGGGGGAAATTTAGTTAATTCTCAAACACAAAACTCTCTGAAATACTAAATAAATCTCGTATTGAAAGACATTTTGGTTCTACAGAATGACGACAGAGCTTTATGCGCTTTCAGATATTTTGCAAAAGTCTATCCCCATGACAACAGGCTCTGTATATGTGTGTATATTTATACATAGAATGTTGTGTATTGTTATTCGTGTACGTTACAGCGAAATACGTTAACTAAATAGCTTCAGAGGTATGGTTTTAGACAAGTATATGAGCGTATATTGGAATGGTAGGAGATCACAGCACAAAAGGGTGGAAATAGTGCGAAAATGATGCACACACACACACACTAATAGTGTGACTTATGTTTAGTTTATATCTATGTTGTGTATAAACACATGCAAACAAGCTTCGGGTGTTTGATGGCGTTATGCATTGCTGATATTACAATCAGACTTGAATACACACACTGTTCCAATCCTATTCCACAAGGCAGTCTTATCGAATTATCTCTTCCATTAATATTTATACCTGTTGTAGGTAATACAATGTGTACATTCTAAATTTGAATCGATACCAAGGGAATTTCTCGAGAATTGTCCTCAAAAAAAAAAGAAAAAATAAATTGAATTCGATTGCGTGTTATTATTCTTCCATACCATTAATTTTCGTTTATTTCTGTCAATGTCGAAATAGAACGACATGTCAGGTTTGTTAGTTAAAATCCATTCTACGTGCCACACGAACAATACAAAAATCATCCACTTTCGTTTATTATTAAGTTCTGACAACTTGTTCTCGTCTATATATAGAGACAAATATACGGAATAATGATGAAATTTATCCTTAATTTTTGGGGAATTTAGTTGGAATTTCCAACATTTTATAGTTTGATCTTTCATAAAGACAGCTTAAATTTTGTAATCCTCTCTATAAGCACAGCTTCAAACTATAAAACATGATTAAACATATCTTTCATTTCATATGAATCCGTATATTGCAATTATTGTACCGTGGTTATATTCACTCGATAATCAACTATATCTATAACCAATCATAAGAGGATTATTTTCAAGTGATACAACAATATTGATTTTATTATTTGTTGTTGTTGTTAGAGTATAGTGATTGAGTCCAGTTTCAAGAGTCTTGTTTAAAATAAATCTGTCATTCACGCTCTATTCTCCACTTTTCATTTGATAGATGTGTCTACGTTATGTACAAGCATTTGTAATCCATCAAGTACACTAATCCTTATTATCTAAAGATGAGACTAAACCAATTTGTATCGTTCTAACTTAATCCATACACATTGTTCTAAACAAAACTGTTAGTTGTTAACAAGTGCCATCGATAAATCCAGAGACAGATCAAATACCAAATAATGGGCTTTTTTCCAAGCTTGTTGAAGATATTTTCAACAAAATATCAATTGTATGCTTCTACAGTTTGTTGCACCAAAATACTATAGAGATGCGGCTAATAATCCAAAATTTGGCTTGAAAATCAATCAAAAATGTTTGATTTGGCATTAAATTGGCTTAAAAATTAAGTCCAAATTTTGGCTAAAAATGGAAAATTTCGTTTGTATATTTGGAAAAAATCCTGTTCTCACTGCTTGCAAGTAGATTTTGTTAGAAATTAGTACTACCAACAGTGCTAAATATCAAAAAAGTGTCTTAAGATTGACCTTTAGAGCTCACCATTGCGTTTTTAAAACGTTAGATAGTACTGTAAATGTTAATAACGTAGTACTGTATCAATTTTAAGATTCTTGTTCGAAGCAAATTATTATTTGGAGATTTTATATGGCAGTATAACTCTAAAACATCTCGAAAACTAGGATAGATATCAAAGTAGTAGATAGAAATGTTTCAAAACTCGAGCTAAAAATCGAAAATTTGTTCCTAAATTGGCTAAAATGATTCAAATTTTTTTTTTTTTTGACGATTTTGTGGCAAAATTCGGCAAACTGAACTTTTTATAAAGTAGTCTTATGTATTGTTTCATTTTCCGCACAGCGTGCAGAAAACTACTCATTCTCATAAATATACCTGAGTACTCCTTTTAGGGACTCATGCTCATTAAAATTCGCTCTAAAACTAGTTCAAGTGTCTCCTTTTTTTGACGATTTTGGGGCAAAATTCGACAAATTGAATTTTTCCAAAAGTAGTCTTATGTATTGTTTTGTTTTCCACACAGCGTGCAGAAAACGACTGATTCTCATAAATATACCTGAGTACTCCTTTTAGGGACTCATGCTCATTAAAATTCGCTCTAAAACTAGTTCAAGTGTCTCTTTTTTTGACGATTTTGAGGCAAAATTCGACAAATTGAATTTCTCCCAAAGTAATCTTATGTATTGTTTTGTTTTCCACACAGCGTGCAGAAAACGACTGATTCTCATAAATATACCTGAGTACTCCTTTTAGGGACTCATGCTCATTAAAATTCGCTCTAAAACTAGTTCAAGTGTCTCCTTTTTTTGACGATTTTGGGGCAAAATTCGACAAATTGAATTTTTCCAAAAGTAGTCTTATGTATTGTTTTGTTTTCCGCACAGCGTGCAGAAAACGACTGATTCTCATAAATATACCTGAGTACTCCTTTTAGCGACGCATTTTCATTAAAATTCGCTCTAAAACTAGTTCAAGTGTTAATAATTCACTTGAAAAATTGATTAAGATCAGCCAAATTCTATTTTTATTTGAATTGTCTTGAATTGTAGTTGCAAATATGAAAATTAGGCTCAAAATTGTTGCTTTTGGGTAGGTTTAGATGGAAAATTTTCAGAGGCCAATTTGACAACAAAATTCAATAAATTTAGTACCGAAATCAAGCTTTAAAGTTAAAAAAAAAATCGACACTGATTAAAATCAACTTTCAGTCCTGTTCTCTAACTCTTTGAGTAGAGTTTCTGCCCCATCAGTGACATGGCAACGAGTCGTCAAAAAATTAGAGAATACGTCTGTGAATTTCCTCTGAATAGAGATTCGTTTGGGTTGGGAATTCTCAAAAAAGTCCAAAATTTTCTACAATAAACTAATTAAAGAAGGCTACAATAAATTACATTGAATCGGTTCGTTTTAATGGAGAAACTATAAAAGAATTGCGGGTGTGTTAAGATGGCGTGGAAATTTACCACTAATCAGAAACTTGATTATATTGTGTGTAAACAATTTTCTCAAGTCGAATCTATAGAAAGAATATCGTTAGATACAGAATAGACGAAGAGTACTAACGAATACACACATACAAAAAAAAAAATGATAAAAAGAAAGAAAAAGCAAACTCGTTATCAATATTTTTCTACCATAATGTTGAAAATCTATTCAGCTGGGAATATCACAAATTGTCTCACGAGCTATTGTTATTTTTTCGGTCATATCGTCGATTTTTCACTAGTTTTTCCAATATTATAGAATAGGTAAAAATAGATGAAACACAATATTGATTGTAACAGCCTTAATTTATTAACAAATAAAAAAAATTTGAAAGTGGCCGAATCTAAAAATCGGCCTAATAACTTCCCCGACACAGTCCGGATAGTTAATCATGAATTAGAATAGGATATTAAAAACAAGTTTCAGAAGTCGACAATTAATGCACGAGTCCGAGTTTTTTAAAAAACAAGTACCGCAGCACGAATTTTGTATACAATTTTTTTTATTGAAGATACGTTATTTAAAAAAAAAAACTAACTTACTATAAAAATCAAAATCGGGAATGAAGAACCGCGGCTATCTCACAATCACCAAAACATTCAATAAGGAACCAGCACCTCAACAACTAAATGTCTATTCACTGATCGGTGATTCCACACACACCCTTTTCAGTTCAACTTGTTCAACCTTCTTATAAACTCGATTCACGATTCAATTGCGAAATTTTAACAGAACGACAGAACTGTCATTTGAGCGTGGAGTAAAAAGTACTAAGCTAGTCCCAACAAAAACATGGAAAAATTCAAATTATGTAGATTGAATTGTCGCGGGAATATACATTTCTTTTTTGTGGAAAAATCAAAATTTATATTATTTTAAAACATTTATATATTAAAAAAAGCACTAACCGAAACACAAAACCCGCACAAAAAAACCGCTTGAAAACAAATATTCTGAGGTTATGTTTCAAAAATGACAGAAGAATGTAAACAAACGCATGGGATTTTATGTCTTCAGTGATACCAACAGTAGATATCATTCTGTCTCTATAAACTACCGTTATAAATTTTGCTACACTTTAAAAATTATGTTGGATAACCTTCTAAACTGTCATTTCAAAATTTCGCAATTGAATTTTCTATGGCAACCGATCCCTTATAGAAGGCGGCAAATTTGAATTGGTTGATTATACTATTTTGCCAATTTTGTGCCCTTATTTAAAAAAAGAAAAGAACATCGCACATGATGGGTATTGTTTCGGACATAAAAGCACATGCCCTTTCGATTGGTGATATCAAATTAATATGTTATCTTAAATTTTTTTCAATCAACCCTCTCCCCCTTCCACCCTCGTGGTCCGATTGGCACCAAAAACTAATCAACTCGAGCGGCCACCAAATAGTTTGTGTTGGTCAAATTTGAACTCAATCGGTTAATCCGTTTTTGAGTAATCGTTGGAGAACCGACAGACTCACACACACACACACACACACACACACACACACACACGGACATCAAGCTAAAAACTTCAAAAACGTGTTCAGGGGACCTCAAAACGTAAAGATCTGGTGAAATCTCGAATTCGAAATTTTGGTCCGAAACTAATAACTTCCCTACCCTTCGGTCGGGGAAGTTAAAAACTGGAGTCTTGTATTTATAACAATTTTAATCATTAATTAACTTTCCCCTATCATTAATCGTATAGAATTTAACCCATTTTCAATAGTACACCTCTCGAAGCATCTGTGAATTTGTTAATAATAATAATAGAATAGGAACGCATTCATTTCATCGTCAACTGATTTAAATTCCAGCAAACATTACATATTCATAGAAAACTAGTATATGCTTTCTCTATACATGTATTTCTGTATTTGTTGTCGATGTATATGTATGTATGTACAAACAAAGGCATCCAATATAATAGGTGTAATTATCATTGAGTTGTATTGATGTTAGTGAGCATATTAGAAGGATTTAGAATGGATTCCATGCGCTTGCCTTATACGCTTTTAATTTAACTTCCGTCAAATTGCACGCTTTGTGTACAGACGAATATTGTATGTTCTACATTGAAAAATAAATAAAACAAACGACATCCAGAGGCACATCCAGAACTGGAAAATGCCACCAGTCGTTTTCTGTGAGGATTTAGAAATAATTGACATGCAAATTTCAGCAATTTCTTGCGTTTGTTTGATATTTAGTTAGAAATTTCATGTTAAAAGTAATTGTTTGGAATTTGGTATTTTCGAAAAAATGCACTCGAAAATGTTGCTCGAATTTGTTTTACTGATCTGTTTAGTGATGGTTTATACCCGAAAACAATGCTGAATTTTGTTCAAAAGTTGTCGGAATTTTGGGTTTTTGAGTGTTTCAAAAACTGAGAATTAATGCCCAAATTCTGCTCAAAATTAGAGATCTAAATTTTATAATTATCCCGATTGAACACCAAGATTCGATTATTTAGTTGTAGCAATTTCATAAAATCAATATAAAAACATAATATAGTCCAAAAGTCGAATTTAAGCGTCATTTTTTTTGAGTTTCTGTAATTTATTCATCAGGAAAATATGGTAATTTATTCAAAAAATCTGTTACAATTCATGTAAAATACGCTAAAAGTATTTAAATTGGGCCCTTTTAAGCGCCAGACAAAATTGAATAAGGACTAATTTTACTTGAAGAACAAAAATTAACTGATTCTTCCCAAAATTATAAAATAGCATTCTTTTTTAGAAAGTTTCGAAAAACTCTAAATAAAGAACCAAAATTCAAACCCAAAATCGATTCAAGTTGTCTAACAAGGAAAGGGACACAACTGTCCCTCTCCGATTTTGATAAAATTTGCTATACAGATAGAGCTTCAAAAAAGAGTCAATGCAATTTTTTTTGGCTGTCCAGTTTAAGTTTTTTTGGCCCAGTTTAAGAGGGTGAAATTGTCCCTTGAAGTTAACCGAAACAAGATATCGAATTCATTCAAAAACTAAAATATTACACACAATCAATACTATCTTATGACCTAGCTGACAATAACCCTCCGGATTGCGGAGGGTGAGAAATACGTGTGGAGTAGTACTTTTTTGTTCCCCCAGGTCACAATTTTAGGAAATTCAAGTTTTTCTCCTTATAATCATGAACTTTATAAAAAAACTAAAGTTACTTATTTTGGACTTTTCCGTTTCATCCCCTATTTAAAGGGTTGCAACTCCCAATATATTATAACGTCCACATTGAATTATTAGTAGTATTTTCATATCAGGACTAATCAAAAGCTAAAAAGTTGTTTATAATCATTAGTCGATATCATGAAGAATTTTTAGGATTGTTTATTGGAGGATAAAAATAAAAATAGCATTTCAGTTTTTGAAAGAATTCGATATCTTGTTCCGTTCTCGAGATATAGCTAAAAATGTGTTTCTGGAGGTTTACTTTAAGGAGCAATTTCACCCCCTTAGAGTGAAAATGGGCAGTCAAAAAATAGCATCGACTATTTTTTGAAGCTCTATCTGTATACCAAATTTTATCAAAATCGAAGAGGGGCAGTTGTGTCCCTTTCCTTGTAAGTTACAATACTTTCTTCATTTGAAAGTCCCTCTCCTAAGTTAAGCTGGAAATCAGCTCAAAAATATTCCAATTTGTCTTCTTATATGATTCTGCTTTTGAAAATTTTTGACAATTTGAACTTAAATTTATGTTGAAACGGCTAAATCTGCCCAAAATGTTCCTTTCAAAAGTTCATGATTTCGAACAAATGGCCTTAAGAAATCAAAAATTTGAATCTAAACTTAACAAAACCGGTCTGATTCTTTTATTTTTGTGGACTTGATAGAATTTCATAAAAATTGATCCTCTAGAGGAAGCATTTTGGTTTGTCATTGGACCAAAATTACGCTTATTTTTTTTGTAGTTACTAAACAATAACTTGTGTGTTAGTTTTCTTTACTCATAACCTTTTGGGCTTCGATGTTTTTTTTTATAAGTTTCTAACATATTTTTCTTTTTTGAAAAATTGAAATAAGTCTTCTTCTTCAACAGTTGTTCTATTTTTAGCAGAAATCAAATAATTTCAGGAGCTTATTGGTAGTATCGACATTTTCGTTATGACTTTAACGTTACTTAGATATAAAATTTAGCAAAAATTACGCTACTTTGAACTGTATTTTAGGAAAACTGGAAAAGAAGTTTCAAACTGGTATGACTCCGAATTTTAACTATAACTTTACTCTATCTATCCATCTATAGTTCATTTCATTTTATTAATTATACAAAAAGTGAGCGTGATTTCACTGTTACACTTTTTTGTATTAGAAAATTTGGTTCTGCGGTATTTTTAGAAAACTCAATTCGACTTTCTAGTTGCTATTGGGTCACAATTTATATTTCGAATCGAATAAAATATCAATCTTTTCGATATCTTTCGTAGCTTTCGAAATATTTTAGTTCTACTGCCATATAGAATCGTTCAGTACTAATGGGACCTCAAAATTTGCGCTGTAACAAGCGAACTTCCTCATTTATTTCATTATAATTATAGGCGAATTGTAAAGCATTGTAAATTCTCAACTTTATAATCTTTACAATTTAGAAAACTCTCCCTTAATTTTATCACAATAAATCCCTAAATTTTGATTATATTAAGAGATAAGCAGTTGTTTTACGAACTTGAGGATGATTGATTGCTGACAAAAGTGCACCCTATTGGGAATTTCGGAAGGAATTGTATATATCGAGTTAATATTCAATGCAAATCTTGCAAATCTTTCGCTTATTAGTAGCAAATTTAAAAATCGAAAAATAGTGCTCGAGAGGCAATTCTGATTCTCTCCCCTGTTGCAAGTTTATCGTCTTCATTATGGGAAATCAGCCCCCCAATTTTAAGTCTCGCAAGTCGTAACCATATCACATCATCTGCTATGTTACTTAGAATGTCCAGTTTACAAACCACATAGAAATATTGGATAGAATACTCGTTTAATTTCTGAAAAAAAAACGGTGACTTTAGTTGTAGTTTTTAAACAAACGGAAAAAACAACTGAAAATATGATAAGCCCCAGTCGTAGAGCCAATTTTTATCTGTCTATCTATTCGAATTTAATTTGATTTCGTTAGCTTTTACTATACGAAATTTGTGTGGCGCTAAAACCATGCTTTCATTCGGAAAAGCGCAATTTTTCAGAAATTTCAGAAAATCCAGCTGATTTTCTTAAAATCTATGAACGTACATAGATGCAGAATTGCATTTAACATCCAATGAGATATTAACAATTCCCTTATCTCTTATCATTTTCGAAATATTTGTGTTCTAGTACATGAATTCGCTTTAAAATCGCTGTCAAGGGTGCCGCTCGAGAGACAGTTGGCATTTTCTCCCGTTTCGTTGCAAATTTACAATCTGCGTTTGAGAATTTTATGAGAAATCAGTCGAGATACAATCAAGTTGCCCATCATCTTCATCTAGCCAATTATAAGTCTCGACACAACATCACATCATCTGCTGAGTTACTTAGAATGTGCAATTTTGAAAATTTCGATGCTTTTAGACGCTGTTTTCCGAAAAACGGAAAAGGAAATTAAAACGGATATGGCTTATTTCTCTGGCTTTAACTTTACCTGATCTACCTATATGTGTTTTATTTCATTTTATTGATTATTAACACACTTTTTTGGGTGCAAAATGCGGTTTTTCGCAATTATCAGCAAATTTAGTCGTATTTTCCGGATTTCTTGGGGTCATTTCTGTACAGATTTGTATTCTGAATCGACCGACATATGTGCTATTTCGATATTTTTTGTCGTTTTCGAGATATAAGTCTGATTATTTCTTATGGAAAATTACATGTTAACGTTTACTTCGAGCGACGGACTTAACTTGTTAATCCTTCAACATTTTGTTCTATCGCCGTAGTTTTTTTTTGGATTTTTTATGACTAAACACGGGATTCCTTTGTAAATTGTCTTTGCTCATGAACTTTTAAGCTTTGTTATTACGAATTTTTGACATTCTTGGCTTTACCAAAAATTTATATGCCTTCTTCTTCAAATTCTTACAATAATTGTTCAATTTTTGACATAAATCAAGGAATTTTCGAAATTTATCGGTAGTATTTCGTAATTGTGATATATTTCGCTATAATTTTAACCAAATTTCGCCGTAACATTCTTTATATTGTTCAATTTACAATAATTCCAATAATAATGAATAAACCACACGTTAATATTTCCAAAATGAAAACATATCAAATATGTATAAAATTCGAATAGTTAATAATTTAGTTATTTCATAATACTAACAAAAACAAAAATACCAATACATATATGCATTATTTTATAAATTAAACAATCAACTACGTTGTTATTGTTTTTGTTGTTTGTTTGTTTCATAACTATAAGCCACTAGATCTAAATTCAGATCCCCATTAAATTGATACCGGATAGATTAGCTTGTGTTGTTTGTCTTAAAAGTCATATGAGATGCTAATAGGAACGAAATTTCAACCACCACCCCCTTAATATATCAAACACTATATAATTAATAAATAGAAACCAATGGAAATTTTCATCAAATTAATTCAATTTTGTTTTGTTACAGATTTTAATAGAAACAATCAACAAATTGAGACAAATCATCCAATAAGGTGAGTATTAATTAGAAATTATTACCACTCTTTGTTGGCTGTTTTTTTTGCGTCCATTTCTTTCGCTCTTTCAATTAATTACCGTTACGGTAATTGAAACTAGCGGATTATTAAAAAATTCAACATCAAAGTATGCGTCTATATTGGAATTTTATATTTGTCACGTTCGATTTTAATTTACCGGATGACAAAATCATATTCTGTAGCTTGACATAAATCGTCACTATTCTCAAATATAGAGCCAATGAAATCCTACAGAATTCCATCCTGTTTTTTGTAACCATTCAGAAGACTTAAACCTGTCTATGCTGTTACTTTGGGCGAAATTTAAAAAAAAATCTGCCACTTTTGGCGCTATTTTCGGAAAAAACTTGAAATGTTTTGAAAATAGGGATAATCCAGAAATGTAGCTTTAACTTATTTCTAACTATCTATCTATAGTTTATTTTATTTTATTAATTATATAAAGAGTGAGTTTGTTTCCACCAACAGCCTTTTCCTAGTGAAGAATTTTGTTTTTCGGCATTTTCAGAAAGTTTAATCCGATTTTTCAAACGCTATAGGGTCAGAAATGTGAAGATTTCAATTTAAAATCGAATCAGACTTCTATCATCTCGATATCTTGTCTCATTTTTGAGATATTTTAGTTCTACTGTCTTACAGCATCTAAGAGACTTAAATATGCGCTGTAACTTGCGCAGTTGCTCATTTTGTAAATTTCGTTTGAAATGGCACGCTAATTGTAAATTATTATAAATTTCCAACTTTAGGGTCTTTAGAATTTCTTATTTTCTATACACTAGTGGAAAATCATCCCTTAAATTACAGTTGAATGAATTCTGTTTAATATTCAACTAATAATAATAAAGGTTATACGGTCCTTTCTAGCATAAAATCCGGTACTTTAATTGATTTACGAAACAGAAATCTAACAAACTATACAATTTTATTATCACACTCTGTTTATTTTACCTGTCTATAATAAATTAATTATTCAAATCTTGTGAAGGTTTGCGTGTAGTTTATTGGTCGAATTCTCTTACAAACTTTCGAAAACGTTAATAATAATAATAATAATAATAATAATAATTTGATCAGACTTGCAACTAGTATATGTTCATTTGATGTTCAACCTAATTTTAGAGTTTCTAAGATAGTTTGATGATTAATTAAATCGGCAACGATTATAGAGACAAGTACGGTTCGATATAACAAGCTTGAATAACTCGACCAAAACTAACAATTATTCAGAAAATTATTAGCAAATATAGGGTGTCTCAACTATAGACCACTTATGACTATTTTACTAGTTGAATTGTTAATCTAACAATCCCCTTATAGGCGTTACTGCGGTCTTTTATACTGTATTTAGATTGTATGAGGGTTGTTCGTTGAGAATACCCGGTATATTCAGCTGAATTATAATTATTAATATTGTTATTAATGAGAATTTCATTACTTTACCCCTTGAATCGATCCTTTTGATCTAATTTGATTAATTTTCAAGTCTTCATCATCGAGTTAATAGGATTAGTGGTAAAAACAAACACACGACAGCCCTTAGAGCATATTTTAACGTATCCAATCATGTGTTTGTTTGTATTTTTCGTTCCATCCCCGAATTTTTTTTTATTAAATTCCTCCACTTTGAACTCAAGAGAAATCAAAGCTTCTTCCAAATGCCAATACTTTTAAATATTCAATCTTCCCTTTAGATTTTTTTTATTATTATTTAATATCATCCAACGTTTTAGTGAGTGTTTTTTATTTCTGTATATCGAATATTCTTGGATTTATTAAAATGGGAATTGTTGGTGTTTTACTAATTGGATGACGAATGTTACGTTTAGTTTTCCACTGGGTGATTTTCCCTCTTCGAAACTGCTACATTGTTGTTGTTGTTGTTCTAGTTTGTAATAGAATTTACGTCGACGTCTTCGTTTAATCTTTTAAGATATAGGTGTCTTATGTGGCAACCAGTGGAAATAATACAAGGGTTGTTTAGTAGACGAAATCTAATTTTGTTGGATTTTATTTGGCTTAAATTCTACCACCCATTTATTGGCAAGTCCACCTTAATGTTCCTATTTATAACTTCTTCAACAATCGGACGATTTGAAAAAGATTTCAGTATCCCAAGGGGACGTTTTAGCAAAAATCGAGCCATTCAGCTTAAATAGAAATTGGTAAAAGACCGCTTCAATTAGGTAATGTTGCGATTTTTATCAATCAACCAAACGGGTAACGATTAATAATGACTAGAATATCATTGGGAAAACGTTTTTTAACTACTGTCTGTTGAAAAATCTGTGATGAGAGAATCTTGTAGTCGGTAATTTTGGAAAAATATTTAATAAACCCTAAAAATATTTCCAAAATCGTTCAAGAATTAGGAGCATTAAGGAAGACGAGGTTGTATATTGAAAAAGTGAGACAATTTCAACCCCTAACATGTTTTATTGTAATGGAGGGTTTTATTTGTTGTTTACCCCTAAAATTAATGTTTGTCACTATTTTTACTAATAAACTACACTAGAATTTCGTCCCAGCTGCAAAACTATTTCGAAAGGATCCTCTAGTCATTCTTCATCGTTTTACGTGCATATTCCGTCGGTGAGAGTCACGACATTGTCGGGTGAAGGCATTTTTTAACAATTTCTGTAAGAGCTATGAAGCTCTAATTTTGCTAAAATATTCTTAGGGGACAACCCGACAAATCCTGAAAATATTCTCAAAATCGCCCGCTAATTGAGGCGCTGTTGGTAATATAATAACGGAAAAATTTTGCAAACGCCAACCCCTAGCGTGTTCTATTGTAATGGAGGGTTATATTTGTGCTTTACCGTTAAAATTAATGCGTTTATTTAAAACGACATTAAATTATTATCAAAAATCTTTATAATTGCTCAGTTAATGGTTGAATATAGTTGCAAAAACCGTTATTTTGCCCCATTTAATAATTCTAGAATACTCGAACAACTTTCTGTTTTATAATTCAATTAACACCGTTCAGTGCTTTTATATACATAGACATACCCAAAATTTGTGTTTGGTTCGCTTCGATTTTTTCCCTCGGAATAATATTGAAAGAAGGTGGAAAAACATTCAAAGTCAGTTCATCAGTTCGGATTAGATGGTGCGTAACGTCTTCAAAAAAAAAAACAAAAAAAAAGTTTCCACATTCAAGTGGCCGAATCTCGATTGAAATCGTAAGAATTCAAGTGGTTTCCGGTATTTTTATCGAATTTTCAGTCGTTTGTTGTGTTGTTCTTAACATAATTCTAAACCACCAGTGCTTAACTGTAGCAAATACGGATTATCGTTAAGAAATTACCGAGTACATTAAAATTATCGCCAGTGTACCGTAAACAGATTAAATCTAAACTGAAAAGGTATTATCCGAAATGTGTATAGGAGAAACTACAACAATACATTTAATGTGTGTGTGTGTCTACGTCTGGAACATTCGATAACTGAAGATATTGAAATTGGTGATAAGCGAAACACTGGACAATTGAGCTGATCAAGCTTGATCGGCTATTTCTATACGAAATCTAAAATAGACTCGGTAACGTTACAGTTTACAATTCACTGACTTGCCATTTAGTTTAACATTGAAAAAAAATATAATGGAAAACTGTTTTCTACAAAGAATGTTGACGAAATTTGGTGGATGCGCCAACAGAATTCTTGATTAGTTTGTCGTTAATTGAGTTGTCAGTTTAATTAATTTTACAACTTCGAATTAAAAAAAAAAACAAGATATTCGTTGATTTTTTTTATATTAATATAGAAATCAATATATAGCCGATTCTGCTTTGGGTATGTTATTAAAAAGAACGCTGCAAGCTATCGAGATGTTCACAATAAACGAACTAAATTTCAAAAGAATCGCTATTTATATTAAATTTTCTTGTTTGTTGAAATATATAGGCGGTTCTAGCGAATCAATAAGGTAGACCAAATATTTGTTATTTATAGATACACGTGACTTTATTTCGTTTTTGTGGGGGCTAAAATTATCGCAAAAAATTGTCGGAAATTTGCAATAATTTGCAAAAATTCTGAAAGAAATCGAGCGAATTTTTAAAAGCACTCCATCAAAATTGGCGAAATTTTGTTTTAAAATCAAATAAGGTAGTGGGTGTTTCAAAATAAGGCTAACTCTTCGTAGAAATTTTGACATTTTGAATTTAACGTGCCCATTTTTTCAAAATTTTAACTGAAAATTGAATAAACTAACAAAAAATCTTCAATATAAAGTGAAATTGTATACAAATATAGTAGTATTTGTGGTATTTTTGATTTAATTTTTCAAAGATTTATGTAAAATCTCCAAATTTTATATTAGAATCAATTAAATTTGTTAGTTATTCGAAATAGGACTGTTTCTCATAAAAATTTTGAAATTTTTGCAACTTTTTCGAAAATTTTTGAAAGAATTAAATTAAATAATGAAAACTTCGTTATTTAATGTAAAATTCCTTATCAAAATCCTAAAATTTTGATTTTCATCATACTCATGAGATAAAGCAAAAGTTTCTATCAAGAGTTTTGAAATTTTGGAGTGAAAGTGCCAAATTCTGGCTTCAAATTTTCGAATTTTTTTATAAATAAGATAATGAAAATATCATGATTCGAGCTGAAATTGCGAATGAAAGTCCCATAATTTTTATTATAATCACATTTTTGAAATAAAACAAGGCTTTCCATCAAAATTTTTGAAATTTTTGAGTTAAAGGGCTAAGTTGTCCGACTTTTTTGTGAATAAAATAATGTAAATATTATGATTTGAACTGAAACTGCAAGTAAAAGTCCTATAATTTTGATTAAAATTACATTTTTGAAACAAAATAATATTAAAAAATTTTCGAAAAGTTTGAGTGAAAGTGCTAAGTTTTCCTTTTTTTGTAAATAAAATAATGGAAATATAATTTGAGCTGAATCTGCAGTCCTATAATTTTGGTTATAATCATATTTTTGAAATAAAGCAAGACAATCTATCAAAATTTTCGAAATTTTCTAGTGAATGGGCTAAGTTTTTCGAAATTTTCTGTAATTTTTTAATCAAACTGCTATTTTTTTTTTAATCTTCTGTATTTCTTCATAATTTTTGTATTAGACTCTAAATAAATTAATAGAGGCCATAAAATAAGAGAATTTCTCATAAAAATTTTGAAATTTTCGACCCAAGGTGCTAATTTTTTCGAATTTTTTCGTAAGAATTAAATAAAGCGATAAATACTTTATGATTTACAGTAAAAATTCTTACAGAAATCCTAAAATTTTGACTATAATCATACTTATAAAGCAACAATTTCAATAAAAATTTTATAAATTTTTGTTAAAAGTGCTAAATTTTCCGTTTCGTGGGCTTAAAATCACCGAAAATTGCGTAAAAAATTCGTGATAACCTACGATTATTGCCCAACTATAAAAGAAATGGAGCGAATTTTAAAAATACTCCATGAAAGTTGATTTCGTTGAAACGTCTTGTAAAGTTTTAATGATTTTGTATTTGACTTTAACGGTCAATTTAACGAAATTCTATGAACAAAAAAATCGTCCAACTTTATTTCGATATTTGTCTAACAAACAAAATAAAGAAATCGTCACAACTTCCATTAAGATTCATTAAAAATTCATTCGTTTACAAAAAAATAACGACAGTAATTCTGTCCTTTTGTCGATATTATAAACGAATAAATTCCTCTTTCCTAATTAATAATTCACAATAATTTAATTTTCGTGTTGTTAATGCTATAGTCGAATTCAATTTCAACAATTTCTAAGAAACTAAAAGCTTCTTTATATTTGTTTGTTGTTCCTTTTGTTGGTACAAAAGAGCGTTTTGATCATTTTTAATTCCTCTTTTATTTCTTGTGTTTTTAAGATTTGTTATTCGATTTGAATTGCCAGAAGCCACAGTTTGTTTATTTCCCAATACTTTGCACTTATTTTTTTAATTTTTAATTTTTCGAAAATAACAAGAGAACATCGATGATGAATTATGGATATGTTGATTTTTTCGACAATGAATAACACAAATCAATACTTGCATTAATAATTTAATGTTGGTGAAATTTGGTGGATGCGCCGTTTGAATTTTATATTTAATTCAATTCAACCCCTCGTACAAAACTATAATGAGGGTTGAAAATTGGAAGAAAAACTAATTTATTTTCAACTCGACTCATCGATAAGGGTTTGTGGTTTCTTTATAATAAAACAATGTAATTTTAAAAGAGATACGATTTATCTTACATTATCTCGAGTTCAATCGGTGTTGTTTTATATTTTTCAACATAAATTTTAATGTTGAAACAATTTATAATCGTTATAACTAGTTGAAGGTTTGATGGAAATAATAGGGGGTGGAAATTCGACTGACAAAAACGAAAATAAAGGCGAATCATGAAGTTTATTTCGAACATATGATGATAGCAGCAGATCCTGGGTCTATAAACAAACCCATTAAATCCTAGACACAATTTATTATTTTGATACCTTGTAGTGGTGGTGAAAATGGTCTTTGTAATAAATGCCATCCCTTATCTTTTAGAAGATAAGTTGTATTAAAGATTGCTGTTGTTATTTACAAACAATTGTCAAAATTCACCCTTAATGTCTTAATGCTGTGTTGGGGGATATAATTCAAATAATCTTAAGGAAATTTTAAAATATCTCGAGCTATTTGTAAGAATCAAGTTGAAATTGGACAGTTTTTTGATAATCCAATTCAATTGTAAATCATCCTGTTGAATTGTAATAAATCTTGTTAAAGTAGCCACAGATTCATGGCAACATCTGCAATAACAACAACAACAACAACAAAGAATTTTCTTTGATACTCAACTACAACATCCGACATCTGTTTGTGGTTGAAACTTTTACAGTGGAACTGATTCTCCAAAGGAATTACTAAAGTAGTGAAGTTAAGTTGAGTAGTTTTAACAATGGATCCAAATAGAAGTACTCACTTGTACAAATAATTCATTAATTCACCAAAGTACAGGAATAGTAGCACACAAAAATACGAGCAACATTAAAACTTGTAATTTTGAGGTTAAAAATTGAAATACTAACAGCATCTGGGCAGTTTTGCCACCAACCCATTGATTGCTGCGCAGTTTAAAGTTTTCAATGTCTGTTAACTGAACTGGATTTCAATTTGCGCACTCTCCAAAAAATTAAGTTGGTATAAGCAAATTTCCTAAATTTCTAACCTTACAACTCCAAATTTGGTTAGTCTCAGGCTTACTTTGTGTACTCATTAATTTACTTTGCGCACTCTCCAAAAAATTAAGTTGGTATAACCAAATTCCTAAATTTCTAACCTTTATAACCAAATTCCCTAAATTTCTAACCTTGTAATTCCAAATTAGGTTAATGTCTGTCTTACTTTATGTCTTCATTAATTGCTGTTGTTGTATCGAAATATTTGCGGATTATTTCTTCAAATAAGCACAATTTTTAGACTGAAAATAATTATTTATTCAAAAAATTCTACAAAAGCGAATTAAATATAAGCAAAATTCAAATTTTAAAGTTAGAAATTTCAATTGTAAGCTATGACTATAAAATGCATTTGACTAATTTCAATGATAAATGTTTATTTGCAGAAATATAAATCAAAAACAGGAAAACAAGCTTAAATAAATCAATTTTTCCAATTCTAAGCCAATAGAACGAGTAGACAATAATCGTCGGATTCAAGTTGATTTCGTCTCAATTGCTAGTAATTCCCCTTTATTAAAATAGCCGAAACTTTAACGTTTATCAGTTGCTTTCAATCAGTGATTCTTTGTTCTTGTTACAATAGGGGTATTTACTGATGAAATGCACAGTTGGGCGAAAAAAAATTCAAACGACGACATCTTAATGCTCACCTTTATGTCGTTAGAGTATTGTTACGGATTTAAATTGAGATGAAAACGGCATTCTCTTTTTGTTTTTGTTTTTTTAAGTCTCTTCTTATCTCACAGCTGATATAGAAGAAGAAAAAGAATTACAATTGTGATTGAGATGGGATAAACCAGGCGCATCCACCATTTTTAGTGTTGATTCTTATACGATTTTTTGCGAAATTTTTGTAGAGTGCGTTCTCAATCTTTCTTCTAAAGGATAGTCTTCTAAGGATTTGTATTTGAATAATTTCGAATAAGTTCTTATTAAAATTTTGAAATTTTAGAGTGTTAAATTCTAAATTTTATATTAAAATCAAGTTGGGAAAGTGTTTCATATAAATTTTGAAATTTTTGAATCAAGATGCTAAATTTTTTGAAATTTTATACCGGAATCAAATAAAATTGTAAGAATTCTACAAAGTAGGGTAGACTGTTCTATAAAAATCTTAAAATTGTACATCAAGAATTCTATTAATTTTGTTGATGACCGTAATTTTGAAATAAGCCCAAAGTTTTCGTCAAAATTTCGAAATTTGGGAGTGAGAGTGCTGGAGCTTCCAAAATTTTGAACTTAAAGGGCTACAATTTTGCAAATTTTATATAAGAACTACATACAATCATAAAAGTTCTCCCACACAAGCTAAAATTTTGGCTAAAATTTAAAAATTGTAAACTTTTTGATTATATTAGAACTTTAGAGATAACTTAAAGCCTGTAATCAAAATTTTGAAATTTGGAATTAAAAGTGCTAGATTCTGTATTGGAATCAAATAAACTAGCGAGTCTTTTGAAGTAGCGCAAAATTTCTCACATTAGTCCTCAGATTTGGTTTCAAAGTGCCAAATTTTTTGGAATTTTCTCTCAAAATAAAAGTAGCAAGCTAGAATTTTTTATAAAGAATTGGAAGAAATATATTTTTCCTTAATTTTCTTTACGATCGTTATCTCGAAAGGAAGTAGGACTTTTCATTGGCAATTTTGAAATTTTTGAATGAAGTGCTACATTTTTCAAATTTTCACAAATCAACAATAAATACTCGTCGTACAGGTAAATTTTTCATAAAAATCTCGATTTCTTTACAGTTTTCTCTAGAATTATGTAAATTTGTGAATAATTTTTGGAAAATAAATGGGAAAAAGAGCTAAGTGTCAAACTAAAGTGCTAAGAGTTTAGAAACAAATGAAATTTTCTCCATTTTTTATAATCTTATGGAATCTTAGCACAGCATTACAAAAAATCCGTAAATTCACTTAATTTTTACCAATTTTGAACATAATTTTAAAATTATGATATCTACTTTTTCGAAAATTCTCAAATATTTTTAGCACCTTTCATTCATTGTAACATTCCAAGAAATCCACTTTTTTTTGTATTCATCGTTATCGTGAAAAATTTCGTCAAGTAGATTGTAAAATTTTCTACAACGGTTGAGAAACACTGCTCTAGATGATGCTGGAACGTGCTTAATGGTGTAAAAACATCTGTAGAGTTCTTCTCCCTCTTGTTCACATTTTATAATGGAGTCTTTGATTTTCAGTAGCACGTCGTTTTACAGAATCGATACGAATATTACAAATAATCTTTATTGGTATTGTTTTTGCCCCCCTATTTAATACAAGATGTTTATTAAATCTCTCATTAATTCCAATGAAATGCACTGTTAACTCACAATACGTACAACAATTGGCTTTCAATCAAGCCATTCTCTAAATCTCGCCTCGATTGTTAGTATTTTGTAGCAACATTATCAGCATCTATACAATATTCAGAAATAATTCACAATTAATTCTAAATACTAATTGGATTATCAATTGATTATAGTTAGAAATAGGTGAAAGTTTTCGCCAACAATACGTTTATTTGTTCGTTAGCAGTAGAAGATTTCCGATATCTCAAAGCTTTGATGTAATGTTCTGTTAGACGGGCATTGTCATTACATCCTTTTTCCTCCTTCATCTCTGATTCGTTCCCTTTTAACATTCACACAAAGGTCATTATCTTGAGACAATACCCATTTGTTTTCTCCTGTCTCTCTTGCTCACCATTCTCTACTTTTCGTGAATAAGTAGTAGAGGACAATAGTGGCAAATTATCCGGCTTGTTTGTCTGTATGTGTGTTTGGATTGTTTAATTTTGATTTTTAATCAAAGCTTTCACTCTATAAACAGATAGAATAAGTTCAAATTGTCGATGTGTGTGTCCTAAATAGATTTACTGAAACTAAACTCACTAATGAACACAATTCACTTACAACGTAATTGACTAATTGAAGTTAACATTGTAAAGTCTAATAATGTCGTTATTGTTGCTGTCTTTTTATTAGAAAATCTCCACACATAAGGGTTAATCGAAATGAAACCGTAGCTGAAAATTGATTTTCTACATTGTTCAAAGAGAACTCATTGTTTATCGGTCAATTTAGAATTTTGGAAAATTCAGTAACTTTAAGTGCGATTTTCCGGAAAAGAGAAAAGACAGTTTCAAATTTGATGAGTTCCAATTGTAGGGCTAACTTTTCTCTATCATTTGCATTAATTTCGTTTGATTTCGTTGACTTTAAATGGATGAAATTTGTATTTAATTTAAACCATGTTTCTATCCTGAAAGACGTAATTTTTCACAATTTCTGTCAATCTAGGCATTTTTAAGAAACTCCTTGGAGTAACATAGATGTAGAATTGTATTTAGAATTGAATGAGATGTTAATGGTTTCGTATCTCTTATCGTTTTCAAAATATTTGTATTCTAATTTGCACGTAATTGCCTAGTTTCTGTCTAAATGAAGATAATGTGGAAACTTTAGTCTATTTTATTGGTAATTTTAGAGCTTATTCGTTGTATTTTTAGACAATTTATCATTTTTCTTACGAATAAAACGTCAATTTTAACACTTTTTGTTGTTCTTTAGGCACTTGTACTCGTTTTTTTTTTTGGAAGAATTTGTAGGTTTAAACCTAGATTGTTGCTTCTTATTATCAGTTTTTCTTCTGGAAAACAAGACAGAATTGAAAATACGATTTCCCCCAATTGTAGAGCTGAGTTTTGTCTATTCATTGGTATAGTTTTCAGTTTGTTTTCTCAACTTTTACTAGGCGAAATGTGTGTTGTACTGAAATCTTAGAAAATTTAGTTTTTTAGCATTTCCACAAAATTCAGCCGTTCTTTTAAAAATCCATAAACGTACAAAAATGTGGAATCGTCTCCATAATTGAATGAGATATTAATCGTTTCTATATCTCTTGATGTTTTCGAGATATTTGTGTTCCTGTACCTTCTGTTTTCTTCTAAAATTGTTCTTCAACGGAGTTTTGTTGTTTTTAAATAAATCGCCAATTAAATTTGTCTATTTCCCCATTTATTACACGAGATGGAACGAATAAGAGCAATTTTCCGACAAGTTTAATAAGTTGCGCCCGATGAAATATGAAGTTGAACGAAATTTAGAACTTCAATTATCTCGATAGAGTTGATGATATATAAAATAAGGGTAGTTTTGTTGTTTTAATCAAAGAATTCTTGAAATTATTTCAACCAATTGTGTTGGTTTTATTTTCTGTTATTTTTCTTAAATTTTGATTTGATTTGATTTGATCATTTTATCATTGTCCAATAGTGGAGAATTGCAACAATTCAAGAAATACCAACGGTAAATCGTTCGGAAAATTGTCGAATTTTTCAAACAATCCCCGCCGACTGGTGTTTTATTTAGATTTATTTCGTTTCCTTGCGCCGTCAATAGTTGATACAAATTGAAACAATTCTACTTGTTGCTGTTTAATTTCTGTTTGCAAATTTCTATTTAGAAAAAAATTTCCAACAATAAATCCATCCGATTTGAATTGATCTTGTGTTTTTTCCAGCACTTGAAGGGGTGAAATTCTTCAAGTTTTCCGTGTTATTTACAACCGTGCTTCCTGTCGGATTTCTTATGTTACTTTTTCGTCGTTTTTATTATCGATTATGCAAATCTGGACGAATTTATCGTTGAAAAATTGTAAATATCGCACAAATGTTGTAGTGTTGTTCTTGTTGTTGGCGTCGATATTTTCTTTGGATTTCAACGATTTTTCATCAATTTTTTTCCTCAGATCGAATTCTGTCACGCGATATTTGTTTCACTCATGTTGATCGAAATCAAAATTGGATTTTTAATCAAATTTATATTATCGTATAATTTTATTAAAGACAGTTCATCGAACTATATTTGGCTTCCAAATATTTCAGTCTAATCCGAATCGATTCAACTTTACGTTTTGTTTTAATAAAAAAAAATCCACTCTCAACTTGTAGGCTAATCAAAGTTTCAAAAATAATGAGAAAGTGTGTACTTTAAATGCTTGACATGATTTTATAAGAATCCACACTTCATGTTTCCTCTATTTCTACCTTTTCACGTTAGCAAAGCCCCACAATAGCTCACGCATCAATTGTCTAAAAATTGTGACATAAAGGGTTACCATTGATGAACATTCGCGTTAGTAATCCATCAATTTGTTCTAAAATTTTGCCTCAAATTATTCACGTAGAAATGATGTTTCTACAATGCAGACATCTTAATGTGGACACCTGATAAGCGACCCAAGATTACAGAGGTCTAATTTCACATGAATTTCATTTCATAGTCGGTAACTATGTGTTGTGGTTTATGAGCGATTTGTCAAGTTTTATTTCAAATGTTCGTCATAAAATAGGCGTTTCACCATTGCGGACAACTCTCTGATGTGGACACTTGATAAAATTCAAAGTATTCACATTAAAGAGGTTTTATTGTAGGTAGATTCGATAGTCGATACATCTACAAGTTTTAGTTGATTTCAAGTGATTTTTACTTCTTTCTATCGGCAAAGAATTGATTTTCACTCTAATGTAGATTTGAAAACCTTCCTACTGAGGACATTTAATGAGTGTTTATAGAAGTCTGAATGTAAACGCATTCGATTTCCACCGCATCTACTTTATTTTTGAATTTTTCTTCAAACTAATCGTATCTAAGGCAGCGTATTTACAATTGAATACCTCTTTAATGTGATCACTTTGAGTAATGAAAATTGTCCATTTTACAGAAGTTCTATTGAATCTAGATGAATTCAAAAATAATTTCTCATTCCAAGCAATTTTTCTTGCAAATTGTTAAGTTTTCCTTCAAATAGACACTACCTTGTTACTAACGCTAAATAAATATGAAAAACTATTCACATTATAGAGGTTTTCAAATTACACAAGATGTATACCTTCTTATAATTAGTACGGATGCTTATTAGAGAAAATTTAATTGTAGATGAATTGAATACTCCAGCGCATCCACCAATTTTACTCTATTTCCTTTAATTTAAACTTTAATTTCTTGCCAAGTTGATAAGTTTTTTTTTTAATGAAAACCTGTACAATATTGGGAGCATTTTTACAATTGGACATCTCTCTAATGTGATCAGTTCATTAATATTTAAAATTGTTCGCTTTACAAAGGTTTCATTGGATATAGTTGGATTCATTGATCCGGCGCATCCACCAATTTTATTGTATTTCAACCGATTGTTATCGTATTTTGTTGCTAAATTCACCGATTTTTCTCTAATTTTTATGCAACAAAGGTATATTTTTATAACTGGATACCTCTCTAAAATGGTCACTATGAATTTTCAAAATTATCTATTTTACAGAGGCTTTATCACTCCGAAACAGAAAATTTTTGATTACGATTACTAGATAAATTTCTAAAAATATTTCCATTGTAGAGATTTTCAAATTTCACAATGTGAATACTTTCTTAATATGAACGGTTGCTAAATAGCGCATCCACCAATTTTATTCGATTTTCTATAATTTATACTCATTTTTTGCCAAATTAACAGGTTGTTTTTGAAGTATATCGCATGTTTCACCTGAATATTTCTAGCTTTTTGATAAGCGATTTGAAGAATATTTGGAGGATGTTTAGGAGGATTTTTGGAGATCATTGGACCAAAATTTGAACCCCATAGCTCATTGAGAAGTTGGTCAAAAAACCTCTTGTTTTAGATTGCGATTTTTGGAAACGAGCTAAACACATCGAATGACTCACAATAACTCCAAGATACACATATTTTTTTGTCATTTTTCTCCACTTTACTCTATAATAGAATGACCGTAAAGTACTCCTACCCGTTTCAGAATAAAATTGATGTTAGGAGCATGTTTGAGTCATTATAAGGTATTTTTGTGTGAAAGTTGCAAAATGGTCAAAAACGATCGTTTTTTGACCAACTCTCAGATGAGCTACATGGTTCAAATTTTGCTCAATAATCTCCAGAAGGCTCTCTATAATTCTTTAAAATATTTTCCAAATCAATCATCAAATACTGAGTGTTGTTATAAGAGCCAGCAACACTTAAGTGAAACCCACAGTATATGTCTGTTTTAAAAACTGGACACCTCTTTAATGTGATGACCTCATAAATATTTACAATAATTCACTTTACAGAGATTTTATGAGATTTAAATGAATTCAATAACCTGGCGCATCCACCAATTTTACTGTATTTTAACCATTCTTTGTTCTGTTTTATTGTAAAATTCACGCATTTTCCTGTGAAATAAACGCAACAAAACGGATGTTTTTATAAGTGGTCACCTCTTTAATGTGGTTATTTTATAAATTTTCAAAATTATCTAGGTATTTTAGAGCGCTTTTATTTTGTGTAAATGAATTTAGTTAGCCGGCGCATCCACCAATTTTACTCGTTTATCTATAATTGAATTTTTTTTGTTTTATTTTGTATTTATTTATAATATTCGTTCATTTTATTCCAATTTTTTTATACTAAATGTGTTCTATACTAATTGAATTTTCTCAACTAACAAAATTACATTCACATTACACGTGACAAAATTCAACTACTGTACTTACGAAATGGAACAAATCATATTCTGCATTATATTCTATACTGTACAATATGACAAGTAGTTTAACTATTGTTATAATGTTGACAATAGTTGTCTAGTTTGATGTTTGTTATCATTCTACAAACTGTATAAAATTCATCTTATTATAGATTGTTGATTTTAAAATCAAATTTCTAATCAAATTAACATCAACACATACAATTTTTCGTTAGATTAAATTGAAAACGATTTCTTCCAACATTCAAATTTACAATTTAATCTCCGGATCATTTCAAAATTCGCCATACTCTAAATTGTCGTCAAGATAGTAATTACTGAATATTTAAAGACGATTTTAATAAGATTAACCATAGTTGAATTTAACTAAAATTTTCTTATTATTACCAATTCTCTTGATATTAAATTTTGCACAATTGCCAAACTATTTACATCTAAGATACTAATAAAACTACAAAAACATATTCTCCTTCTTGTCTATTATATTTTAAATATAGTTATTCTATCTTATAACCAACTATGCTCGAATTAAATTAGGAATGTTACTTTACTAACAGTGTGTTAGGGGAATAGAACAACAAGCACGACTATATCTGGGTTAGATGAACAAGCGGTTGAATTATTGTTAGAGATAGATGGAAGTTTTCACCGGAAACTTGCACGTTTCTTAATTATGAACAATTCTAAGTTTATTTCACCATACATTCCAACTATAATGGCAATTTTTACGGGACTCTAATCAATGTATTGTTGACTTGAATAAAAAATGAATGTTCCACATTGTGATACAAGTTTAAAAGCGTAATAATCTCGAGCTTTACGTTAATGTACGCATTTAAATAAGGTCGGTCGTAAAAACAGCCATTGTTACAGTCTTGTTGTGATAACAATAATAATAATAATAATAACAACAACAACATATTTTCAACGTATTTTTCTGATATGATTTTAATTATTGTAACAATTACACCTTCAAATTAGGTTTTCTGTAAGGTAACAGTTGTATTTTATCTCAATACAAGGTCTACAACAATACTCGGCCATGGATTTGGTTTATTGTGTCGTAGCTTTGTTCGTACAGTTATTGTTGTAAATCATAGCCAACTGCGAGATAGAATAACGTATAGTAAAGTTTATCCATAGTTGGCTATGTTTTTTAGTTATATATGACAGTAACTTGGTTCCATCGCTTGATTTTTAACGAAGAGTACAAAACTTGCTTTAATAAGACTTTAAAATTGTCTATCTAATATGAACTAAGTTCCGACGTATGTAATGAAGGTCATAGCCAATTGTATTGTGTTATTTGTGCGGATTATGTGCAATCAAATTCAAGTCAAATACAGAGAGTATAAAGATATTTGACCTCGTAATTGGTTGTGTTTTGTTTACGTAGTGTCGTAGATTAGTTCATATTCTACTAAATTGGTCATTTGTATATCCTTGTATTATAAACCAACACTACAGGAAGTCTACAACAGTATTTTAAACGCACAATTGGCGATTCATTTAGTTTATTGTGTCGTAGCTTTGTTCGTAAATTTGTAGTTGTAAATCATAGCCAACTGCGCAACGTATAGTAATGTTTGATTTTAATGAAGAAAACAAAGCTTACATCAAGTAGACTTCGAACATGAAACGTATATCTAATAACTAAGTTACGACGTATGTAATGAAGGACATAGCCCATTATATTGTGTTATTTGTGCGGATTATGTGCAATCAAATTCAAGTCAAATATAGAGATATTTAGCCCCGTTGGCTGTGCTTTGCCTACCTGTGTCGTAGATTAGCTCGTACTCTATCAAATTGATCATTTGTTTGTACATCCTCGTATTATCAACAAACACTTTATAGAAGGTCTACGACGATAGTTTCCTCATATTATTAGCCATGCATTTAGTTTATGTGTCGTAGCTTTGTTCGTACATTTGTTGGTTTGAAGTATAGCCAACTATGAGATGGAATATTTGCAATTTTGACTCAAAGTTGGCTACGCTTTTAGTTCTATAGCACGATTTAATCGCTTGTTTTTCATTAAATCCAGATCTTTCGTTTCAAATGTACAACATTGGGTATATACATCAAGTAAGCTTTGAAAATGAAACATCAAGGAATCTATTGAGCTACGACGTATGTATCAAAGGGCAAGGCCAATTTTATGATAAAATATCTTTATATGTAAAAGAATAGTTTTCAATCAAACTTTAAATCTAAGTCAGCTATGAAAGTTTCGTTATAATAGTTTTACAATTTTTATTCTCAGTTGGCCATGATTGATTATACAGGGTGTACAACTATATTTCACTACGAATTGGGTTATGCTTTGGTTATTTAGTGTCTTAGTATTCTTCAAGCTCTTGAAAAACTATTGAAACATGAATCAATCTAGGACAATATGAAATGAAAACACAGCCAATTGAAATATCCTTATACACCCTGTAGATTGATTAAGTTGCTTGAAGAAAATCAAGGCTTATTTGATTTTTCAATTACACTCTATCTAATAGGCCTCTATTGCCTAAATGAGCTGTATTAATACGTAAATTTTCTTCAATTCATTTAACGTTGAAAATAGGAAATTAAGTAGGCTTTGAGAAAAACATCAACAATTCTAATATGAATTTAGTTACGACTTTCTAATAATAAAGTCGTGGCAACTGTGCGTTATACACCTTGTATTAAAATAAAAAAATGACAACAAATTTAATATGAACTAAACTAAGACTTTATACAACAAAATTATAATCAACTGTTTATTGTACTAAACTTTCTAGTAAACTAAAGAATACCAACAAATTTGGTATGAACTAAGCTACGACTTTGTGCAATAAAGCCATGTATATATTAATATTAAGTATAAACTGAGTTACGACTTTTTACATCAATGGCCAACTGTGTTTCGTAATAAACTGCGCATTAAATTAAAGAAACAAATTCAGTGTGAAGTAATCTACGATTTTATTCAACAAAATCTGTTTATTGTACTAAGAAATGTTAACCTATGAGTTAAACTACGACTTTGTATATAAATAACAAAAGCATGGCCAACTGTGTGTTATCCTAAAAATTGTCAAAAAATTGAGTGAATTAATTTACGACTTCAGGCAACAAATCTGTATATTGTATACCCTTTATTCGATTTCAAAAAAAAAGAAATGAGCTACGACTTTATACAACAAAGCCATGGCCAATATTGTGTGAAAAAAATTCTACAAATCTCGTTGAACTAAGCTACGACTTTGTGTGTAACAAAAGCATAGCCAATTGTATATTGAACACCCTGTATTCGACTAATTATAATGGGAACAATGTGCGATTTCAATAAATCAACGAAATGGTCTCGACTACAAATTGGTGGTTTTGATACTTTGTTCTATTACAACAATTATTAGCCTACCAAAATCCGACCGCAACTAATAATTTTAGTGAAAATGTAACTTTAACGTGTGAATTCTACAGAAATTTCTAATTATTACCGATAGAAATCGAATAAAATTTAAGTGTTTTTAATTGAAATGTTGTAAATAGTTTGTATTTGTTTTTTTTTAATGTCTTATAACGATTAACACTCAATTGAAATTTATCGAAAAACAAACTGTAATTAAACAGAAATCCAATTAACATTCTTGCAAGTGTTTCTATTATAAAACATAAAATTGAATTTTAGTGTTAGGAAAATAAAATTAAAATACTTCGTGATTTACATTAAAATATCAAAAACATTAATCAACGTTGAGTATTTGTTGTTGTAGTAAGGACTGGGGGTATTAAAACTTTTCAAATTATACCAAACTGTTTATTTATTATGATAACCACTAGAAGAAGATGGATAGTAAGTATGAATAATGATTGTTTAATATGTGTAGAGTGGGTTTCACCATTTAATTGTCTGTTATATAGAAATTTTCAGGGGATCATTTTTGAAATATTCAATCGTCGACAGTTGAAGCATTATCTTTGATTAGGGGTAGATAAGGGAAATTTCATTATACAATATGGAAATTATATCATTTTTCGAATTTTATTAGAAGATTTGCGGCTTCAAAATATAACGGTGCGTGAAAATTTATAACGTACAGTCGAAGATGATCAATTTTTTTTATTTTTATCGAATAAACCACCCTAAATTGATGATTTTATTGTGAATTCTAACAGGAACATATTTGCGTTTCATTCGTGCTTTAAAATAGCGAATAGAGTGGTATTTAACTCTGTATAATTCAAAGTTGTTGATAGTTCAAGTTCTAAATGCCGAAATGGGGATGATTTTTAGTTTTCCGTGCTAATTGGGAGTGACAATTGTCAGAATTTTGGCGATTCGGCGAAATTATTAATTACTTGTTTCTAAATGGTGGCAAGTCTCTAAAATGGTCAAAATATGCAATGGTTTGAAAAGAACAATTTTCTAATTTTCTTTTTCCTGAAGTTTTTTTCCCATAGAGACACTTGAATCGTGTAGCACCATAGGAATTAAGTGGAAGATTGGTGGGTGATTGTTGATTATTTGATTCTCCATGAAAATCGAGATAAATCTTAGAAATTTCCATTTTTCGGCTATTGATTCGTTGAAAAAATTTGTAGTTACTGAGTTATTTGCAAAATTAGTTTCAACTTTCTTATTTTTTCTAAATTAGTCAAAAGAAGCATTAATCAAACAAATAAATGGGAAATTCTTATTTGAAAATCGTCGAAGGTGCAAATTTTTCCTTCGGGGAGACTTAAGAAAATAGCGGAAAATGGGCAGAAACCGTTGATTATTTTGACTTTTTACAAAACTGAGAAACATCCTATAAATTTCTTGTTCTGGCTCTTCAAATTTTCGAATAATGATTCGATTTTGGATTATTTGCAGAGTAATTTCACCTTTTTCTTTCCAAAATAGTTAAAATTTCCATTATTCCAACAAAAAGGCAAATTTTTATTTTCCAATTTTGCAAAGACTGTTACAATACAACAGAACTACCGCTCTTTGACTTTTTTCGTCCTTAAGACATTTTATAGGAGCAGAAATTGTCCTAACAACTTCAAAAAGTGCAAATTTCTTGCCAGTAGCTAAAGTTAAGATATTCCAAATTTTTGAAATTTTTGTATATTTCGTTTTCCAGAAAATGCCAAATTTCTAAATTCTTAAAGCAAATGTTATCATCTTTTGAAAACTACTGTAATGTGTCACATCAAATTTCTAGGGCCGTCATTTTTTAGACTTCAAAAATGGCATTCTTTTCAGAGAAAAGCAATAATTTTTTGGCTGTTTGATTTCCTTTTTGTATAACTACTGATTTTGTCTTTGAAATACTGTTGCACCCTTCTTTCGTTTATAGATTTCAGACCAGAACATTTTTCGACTTCAACAAATGAGAAATTCGCATTTGAAAATCGTCTAAAAAGTGTTAAAGTGCTTTCTCATGAGTCATTTTATCAGAGCTAAAATTTTTCCAACTTTAGAAAGTTCAAATTTTTCCTTCAGGGAGACTTAAGAAAATAGCGGAAAATGGGCACAAACCGTTGATTATTTTGATTGTTTACAAGAACTGAGAAAAATTCTATAAATTTCCTGTTCTGGCTCTTCAAATTTTCAAATAATGATTCGATTTTGGATTATTTGCAGAATAATTTCGGCTTTTTCTTTCCAAAATAGTTAAAATTTGCATTATTCCAACAAAGAGGCAAATTTTTATTTTCTAATTTTGCAAAACTGTTACAATACAACAGAACAACCTCTCTTTGATTTTTGTCGCCCATGAGCCATTTTATAGGAGTAGAAATTGTTTTGGGCACTTCAAAAAGCGCAAATTTCTTGCCAGTAGCTAAAGTTAAGATATTCCAAATTTTTGAAATTTTTGTATATTTCGTTTTCCAGAAAATGCCAAATTTCTAAATCCCTAAAGCAAATGTTATCATCTTCTGAAAACTACCGTAATGTCACATCAAATTTCTACGGCCGTCATTTTTTAGACTTCAAAAATGGCATTCTTTTCAAAGAAAAACTATTTGATTTCCTTTTTGTATAACTACCGATTTTGCTTTTGTTTATATATTTCAGGCCTGAAAATTTTTCGACTTCAACAAATGAGAAATTCTCATTTGAAAATCGCCTAAAAAGTCCTAAAATTTTCTAATTTTGCTTTCTAATGAGTCATTTTATCAGAGCTAAAATTTTGCCGACTTTAGAAGGTGCAAATTTTTCCTTCAGAGAGACTTAAGAAGATAGCGGAAAATAGGCAGAAACCATTGATTATTTTGACTTTTTACAAGAATTGTGAAAAATCCTATAAATCACCTGGTTTTAACTCTTCAAATTTTCAAAAAACGTTTTGATTTTGGATTATTTGCAGAGTAATTTCCGCTTTCTCTTTCTAAAATAGTTAAAATTTGCATTATTCCAACAAAAAGGCAAATTTTTATTTTCTAATTTTGCAAAACTGTTACAATACAACAGAACAACCTCTCTTTGATTTTTGTCGCCCATCAGCCATTTTATAGGAGTAGAAATTGTCTTGGGCACTTCAAAAAGTGCAAATTTCTTGCCTGTAGGAAAAGTCAAGGTGTTCAAAATTTCAGAGGCGAAATTTTTGTACATTGCCTCTTTCAGAAAAGGCCAAATTTTTAAATCGCTAAAGCAAATTTTACCGTCTTCTGAAAACTATTTTAATGTAATAAATATCTCTTCTGTCACATCCAATTTTCAGGGCTGTCATTTTTTAGACTTATTTAGCTTTATTTTCAGAGAAAAGCAATATTTTTTTCAGCATTTTGATTTCCTCTTTGTATAACTACCGATTTTATTGTCTTTGAAATACTGTTGCATCTCTGCATGCAGTTCTAAATTTCAAGTCGAAGATTACATTTACATTTTTAGTTATTTGTGACATTTTTCGCAATATTCTCAAATTGTGACACTGGCACTTTACACATTTTGGGAACCACAGGGTTTTTTACTAAATTATAAATTTACAGTTTCATTCGATTAGAATATACGCTAGAATAGTAATCGGAATTATATTCCTAGTTGTAGTTTGGAAATTTAACGTAATTTAATTTTTATAATCAGTCCGGTAACTCTCCGATTAAATCCGCATTTCAATTGTTTTCTAGGTTTTAATTGAATTAAATTGTTGTTAATTCCAGCGCTTATATACTTGTCATTAAATCTCTTTGTACAACAGTAAATACAAAAAACGAACATTATTGAGAGTGTACATAGGAGAATGAAATAGTAAATGTAACATAGTGACACAGATCATTGATAAAGCCATTGATAAATGGTCCAGTTAGAATAAGACTAATGTCACCCTATTTGGTCTATCTTGACTTTAACAATAAGTGCATCTAAACGTGTAATTCATCAACGACTTGACTTTTAACGAACTTGTTCTTTATACGTCGATCGATTAATCAAAATTTTTTCCCCTTTTACAACAACTATTAAGTGTCGGTAGGAGCAAGAAAAAATCACTTGTTGGTTTTTCTGATTTACGTTTCGTTCTTTTAAAAGATTCGTTCGTTCTCTTGACTCGAAGCCATTTGATTTTATATGTCGGTGGAGAGAAAGAGACGAGAGCAAAAAAACGAATTTTGAATTGAAGGGTAGAAACAATTTTAAAGAATAGGGGAAAAATATATAGAAACGGACAATAGCTGTATCGAACGCGGATTGGATTTGTATGAAAGAAAAATTGGTTTTCATTGTGTTCGATTTTTTTCTACCATAGCTGTCTCCACCCTGTTATCGTCCATCTGACCCGTTTTTCAATTCTTCCACAATCGTAGAGAGATTTTATAACAAGAAAGACTGATGTATTGAATAAATAGACGAAACGATACTTATTGATCCTGTCTATTTTATTCAAATTTTAATGATTCACGGTACACAGAATTGAAAGACATACAAAGGTGGACTATTTTTTTTTTTGATTATTTTTTAGTTTTCGATTGCCGATTTTTTTTTCGGTAGTTTTATTCGAAAGACGAACGAACGGATGGCTTTTGTAAACATGCCAGATTTTCAATTGGATTCTGCAATCAGACAGAATTTAACAAAGTCGTGAATAGATGAAAAGACCTGACCTGTACGGTTTTGTAGATTCAAGGCAAATTTCGAATTAGTGTTGATTGTCCGGAAGCGGAACTAGAACGACCGTTGTCTATACAAATCGAGTCTCGATCATAATTACCATTTTTCGGAAGGGGTAGCAGAAATAATTTGGTTAACAGCGAAGACTGAAATACACTTATCTCGAAAACGATAATAGTTATCGAACTGGTTGATATTTCTTTCGATTTTAAATACAATTCTACATCTCGGTTGCTCCATAGTTTTTCAAAAAATCGGTTGGATTATCTGAAAAATCTCAAAAACTTTGTTTGTATGATGACAATATAGTTCCAGTAGAACACAAATTTCGCTAAGTAAAAGTTAATGAAATCAAATGAAATTCGTGCGAATAGTTAGATGAAAGATAACTCCACATTTGGGGGATTTTAGTTTTTTCAATTATAGTTTCCGATTTTCTGAGAATTGCATCTCAAGTAGCAAATTTTTCAATACGTTTGGCTGCTAAATTCTAGTCTTTGTTGGTTGAAATTTTTAATACAACTCAAAATTTGCCATTTAACAGTGAAACAAATACAAATTTAATACTCTGAAGTGGAATTCTGTTTTATTTGCTCTATTTATAGCCCCAAAAGATAGCGTAACTATGCAAATACTCGAATAAATAGAACAAATATTAATTTTGTACTTTGGCTAAATTTTGTTGTCAGATGTAAAGAAGAGAATTCAGGCATTTTTTAGGTGCATTGTTTAATTAGAAAGCAGAGTTTCTAAGCATAAGTCTTTTTTTTTCAAAACTTTTTTAGTTGAAAAGAGACTAGGCAATTTAAGTTGAATTTCAAACTGAATTCTTAATTTTGGTGCTAATTAACTAAAAAGGCACAAACCTTTCACTTTAGAGCCAAATTTTTGATTTTCCAATCCATATTTGTCGCATATCACCAGTTTCCAACGAATTTTCAGGATTTCAATGATATTTTCATAGAGATTTTTGAATTTCAATTTCATTACAAATCACTAATTTGTAGAAAATCTTTCTTTGGAAGTGATTCTTGATGAGTTTCCCCTTAAATCGTCATGTTTAAGAAAATGGTCTACCAAAATTTCATGATTGAGAAATAGGGGTAGATTTAATAAATTTTGATTCTTTTTGCAAAAAAAAAATTAATGTAAAATTAAAGTCGCAAAGTCCCAGTCTTTCACATTTTGACCCTTCGCAGACCGAACTGTAATTTATTTTATAATTTCTTGCCAGCATTACCTTTAATCTGAAATACCTGACTTGACCTGGCTTGACTTGACTTGACCGTTTTGTAGATTATCCAGAATCTAATTCTTTCACATTATGGCACTTTATAGACTGGACTGTAATTTATTTTATAATTTTCTTTGTCTGAAATACCTGACTTGACCTGACTTGACCTGGCTTGACCTGACTTGACCGGTTTGTAGATTATCCAGAATCTAATTCTTTCACATTATGGCACTTCATAGGCTAGACTATAATTTATTTTATAATTTTCTTTGTCTGAAATACCTGACTTGACCTGACTTGACCGTTTTGTAGATTATCCAGAATCTAATTCTTTCACATCATGGCACTTCATAGGCTGGACTGTAATTTATTTTATAATTTGTATTGTCTTTGTCTGAAATACCTGACTTGACTTGACTTGACTGGTTTGTAGATTATCCTGAACTGTAGCTAGAGTGACCGTTTTCTATTCAAATTGAGTGGCAATCATAATTTTTCGTGCAATAATCGGTGAGAATTGACTGTATTTCCGTAGAATGTAGACCGGAGTGTAATTTATTTCGTAATTTTTTTGCCGGTGTTGTTATTAGCCCAGCACACACACTCACACATGGACAGATTGATACAGTTGACAACGACCGGTTGTGAGATACGACAACAACAACAATAACAAAAAAAGTTTTGGTGGAAAACTCTCTCATCCGTTTTCCAGTTGTAATTAAAACGTTCTAGTGGCTTTTGTGTTTTCCACAACATACGCCGCACGATGAAAAACGCTCATATAACTAATACTGGACAGTTTTCCCGTTGTATTCTTTTTTTTTTTGACTCTTGAACAACTTTTTTTTCCAACGGGGCTGCGTAGACGTATCGATGTGGAAAGGTGTCTCGAGATTCTTGCAAATAATAATAGTGAATTTACCAACGTCGAGGACACCTTTTCACACCTAGACGACTGTGATTTTCCAGTCTATTGGTGCGTTCCATTATCATCTAGTACGAAATATCGAGGGCAAAATAGCCATCAATTTCTGTAGCGATTTATGACAAACATATCCCGATTTCAACAATATTGAATCGGCGACAATAATAAAAATCGGAATTGTATACTGTTGTTGTTGTTGTAGTCTTGGTGAAAATTCGCTCAACTCACGTTGAAGATTTCTCGCTCGACCAACTCCCCAATGTTGCTCTTTTTTTATATATATATATATATATATATATATATATATATATATATATATATATATATATATATATATATACGTCAGTTGTTTATTGTTATGACTGGGTGGAGAATAGACTGGAACTGTCATTGGTGCTGTTATAGTTCTTGTACTTTGACAAAATAAGAGGATAGTTTTGTTGTTTCGGTGGTAGATTTCACGTTTGTTTCTGAACAGTTTATGTTTATTGAAGATTGCGCTGGGCTCTGAACTTACACCACAATTCGAATAAAGTTACAAGGTCTTTCTTCGTAAAATACGATAACGTTTTGTACAAAAAACGCAGTTCTCGCCATGTAAGCTTCAATTAAAACACCACATTATCAACGGGGGTTCTCAAACTTGATCTAACTGGGGATCAGTAAATTTTTAGAATAACGGTTGAAAGATACTGATCGGTTTGAAATGGAAATTTATTTGTTTATTTCAAATGAATAAAATTATTTTATTAATTCAAAGCCACGTTTAAAATAATATTGAAAAATTCGGAAAGGAAGTAGTCTAAATTTTTTGAAATTTGTATTAGAATTAAACAATGCAGTGGAAGATCTTTTAATTAGGCAAATTTTCTTAAGTAAATATCAAAATTTTGAATTAGAAATGCTAAATCTTGAAAACTTTAAAATTTATAAGTAGTTAAAAGGCTAAATTATTAAAAATTTTGAAGTGTTATTAAGAGGGTGACTTTCTTTAAATTTTTACCCGGATTGAGATATGAAGGCAAAAACTTTGGAAAACTGTATCAAACGTGCTAAATTTGTGGATTTTTTTTTATCAAAACATATAATTCGTATAAATTTTAAAATTTTCGACTAAAAGGGCCAACTCTTGAAAGTTTAGATATGTTAGGATTAGAATCAAATTTGTAATTTTTATAAAAACGTTCAATTCTCCCAAAAATTTTGATTGCAATTGAAGTATTTCCATCGAAATAGTGAAATTTTGAACCGATAGTGCTAAACTTTAGGAAATTTTGAATTGCAATTACATAAAGTAGTAATTAATATAGGAAATAAAGCAGTTTTGCTCAAAAAATTGTAAACAAATTAATCAAAAATTGATCTGTTGGACTACTCATACAAGTTTTTTCAAAAATTTTTTCAAAAATCTTAGAAATCAGCGTTAAAAAATGTAAATTTCATTACCCTTTTGTTAGTTTATAAGCGTCTGTTTGTCCAAAACTCCAAAAATTCTGCACTTAAAATCAAAAATTTTTGCACTTTTCTTGATCAGAGTATAAATTTTCACCTGTACAGAAAAGTTTTCGAAATCAAGCCAAATTTCTGTTATGAATCTTAAAATTTTGAATCAAACGCAAAGTCTGAATAAAAATTTTATATTAGAATCAAAATTTTAATTTCTTGAACTAAAGGTAGCAAATTTTCCAAAATTTTTGATGAGACGAGAAATTTTTATTAGTATTGAAGTATTTTGATCGAAATCGTAAAATTTTTGACCAAAAGTGCTACATTTTTGCAAATTTTGTCTTGGCACCACATAAGGCAACAATTTATAAAGAACATTGGGCAATTGCTCAAAAAAATAAAAGATAATAATTAAAAGTATATACCGAGGAGTTAAGGTCTTGAAATTTTGAACCAATAGGCCAAAATTTTTCAAAATCTTGTACAAAAATCTATTAAAATAGAGTTAAAAAAATCACATTCTATAGAATTGGATTGATCCGTATACTTCTAACTCCAGAGAAATTGCAGTTATAAACGAAAATTTTCATAATTTGCATGATTTTACCCGAAATTTTCATCGTAAGTACTTAATTAGATCTTTAGAAAATAGCATGTTACATTTGTTGGGAAACTCTGTTTTTGATGATACTCATATTTAATAACTCTTATACGATTATACAAACGTAGAACTATTCGAATTTATTACAGAATTAAATACTGTCTGGTAGATAAATGTGTTAAAATGCACAATAATCCTCTATAGCTTTATTTGCATTCACATTATTACAGTTCCATCGGTGAATTTATCAAATAAATTCCCAACATACACACACACATACACTCTCCCTGAAATCCTTTCATAGATGAATCAAGCCGAGGGGAGAAAAAATATCGACAACTTTGTTGATAAACACACAGGAAGAAATAATTCGTCGTATAAGCTTGAATTCGAGCCAAATCACCAACGTTCCTCCAAATATATAGACACTTTCTGGATTTATTTCTTCCAGCTATTAGACGGCCAATATCGACATATTCAAGTATTTCGTTAAACACTCAATTCACGAGAAATCGGCTTGATTAAAACATTCTACTATGGCTAGATAGTTGGATAATTTGAAAAAAATTTTCATAGCAACTATAGTAGAAATTCTGTTTTTCTGTTCTGTAATAAGACCGGATATGTGGTTGAGTAGGGGTAATGGTTGATTGCTTCTAGCGGAAGTCGAGTAAACATCCGGCTGGTAAAATTCGTACATATTTTGCCTCATGGTTGGCCCTTCTGTTTTGTTGGAATTTCGTTAAATTGAGATGATTTAAGTTGTCAAAGATGTTAGTAATGTGATGGTGTAGATTTCGATTGCTATAAGCAATAGGAAGATGGATGTGGTGTAATTAGAATAGAAATGTGTAATTTATAGTTTCTAAAATGTGATGCTTTGTTAATGGCAGATTGGCAGTTTCTCAACAACAACAACGTTCACACATTTGTGACAAATTATTTATGATACTCTTGAAAGTTCTAAAATTTCGTTATAATTACTGAAACAACGTCTTGAAATTTTGGAAGATTTTAGTCACAAACTATTTGGATTTAATCAGAATTCAAAAGAACCATTTTTGATGTGAAATTCTTAAATTTTAATGGCAAGTTCTGCTTAATTTCCTAAATAAAATGTAGAATTGATTGATTTTTTACAAATTTTTCAAAAACTTAGTACTTTGGTCTAAAATTTCTTAAAAAAAGAGAGAGCTAAATTGAAGACTTCATGAAAAATTTGTCTTATTTCTGAAAGTTCTTCCTATTTTATTTGATCCTAATATCCTACATATAACATCTCTCTCTTTTGAGTTGAAAATTTTACGTCTTATGCGAAATTTTGGAAAATTTAACACTTTATTGCTTCAGACTTCTCAAAATTTCGATGAATTCGATAAATTTTATGTTAAATTTGGTGACTGTTATAGGGAATTCTACTCTGTTCCTTGTATTAATTTTTACTGCAAGTTATTATAATACTAACACTTTGAAAAATTTAGCCCTTTTGATCCAAAATTCTACGAATTTTATGGTAATGTCCTAACATTTATTATGATTCGAAACAAAGTTTAAGAAATCTATAATTTTAAGATTTTCTTGACAAATTTATTGTACTGTTAATTGAAAATTTTACATCTTTAATGCGAAATTTTGGAAAACTTAGTACTTTTAGTTATTGTTTCCTTACATTGGAAATTTCGATAAATTCAGCAGTTTGTATTGAAAAGTTGAAAAGTATGACTTTCATAAGGAATATTCCTTAAAATTAGGATTTCGGGTTTTCCTAACACAGAAAAATTCAAAAAAATGATCAATTTTGATCTAAAATTCCACTTATTTTATCAAAAAATCGCAATATGATCTGATTCGAATTTTGGGTTATTAAAAATTAAAAATGTTGCATTTCTAGTTGACATTTTCAAGTAGGGCGAAATTTTGGACAATTTAGCACCATCGCTTCAGACTTCTCAAAATTTCGATAAATTCTACAGTTTTTATCCAACATTGTGTGATTTCTATAAGACATTTTGTTCTATTTTCTGTTAAAATTATTGCTTCTTATCGTATCAACATGGAATTTTGAAAAAATTAGCACTTTTTAACCAAAATTTTAATCAGAAATTTTACCTAAATTCGAAAAGACTACTATTTGTTTATACTTGAAATGAAAACCGAAAAATTATAGCACTTTTGTTACAAAACTTTATATTTTTTCGAGATGCTCTGTCTAACTTTGAGCCCAAAATGTTGAAATTTTGAAAAAAATTTCGTTATATTCCCAAATTGTTCCACTATTCTTAAATTAAAATTTTAAGAAACACATCATTTCAAGACATTTATTTGAAATTTCTGATAGCTCTTCCTAGTCTAATTGACCCTAAGATAAAATTTTCAAAAATGTCGTATTCTTAGCCATTAGTTCCCAAAATTGCGAGTAAAAATTTTATATTAGGATCAAAATTTTAATTTCTTGTACGAAAGTTTGTAAATTTTCCGAAATTTCTTACCACATGACAAATTTTTATTTGTATTGAAGTTATTTTGATCAGAATTGTAAAATTTTGGACCCAAAGTGCTAAATTCTTGCAAATTTTGTATTGGATTCACATGAGGCAACAATTCATAAAGAAAATTAAGCTAAAAATAATCGATAAAAATTAAGAGTACATATTGAGTAAGTAAGGTCTTGAAATTTTGAACCAACAGTGCTAAATTTTTTAAAATCTTGTACGAAACTCCATTAAATTAGAGTTACAAAAATTACATTATTGTTCTGCGATTAAAATTTTAAAGAACACTATACTTTCAAGACATTTATTGGAAATTTTACTTATTTTTGTTAGCTCTCTTTAGACTATTTGACACTAAGGTAAAATTTTCAAAAAATGTGCATTCTTAGCCATTTGTTCTCAAAATTACGATGATTTTAGCAGTTTTCATTCCAAATTTTGTAATTTCCATAAAACATTCTATCTTACTTCGAGTTAACCATTATTTATAGTAATAATGAAATTTTCAAAAAAAAAAAATCCCTGTAGTCGATAATTTTAAGATGCATACATTTGGTCAATTATTTATAGCTTTATCGATACAACTTCCTTGCAATTTTTCAAACAACGGTAATTACAGTCGACAATCGAGTTGTGTTATCGTAAAATTATCGAGTTTTGTTGGAATTACCATAGAAAATTGTGAATTATACTAGCACGACTGATAATATATGAACTGTATGATTTCCATAAATTTCCACTGAAAATTTCTCAATTTATAATGGAAGTAAATGTTTTTCTTACTTGCCGCATGTAAATTGTGAGCTTTTACAATTTCATTTTAAACTTTGACTTATATCGTGCTCTAGGGAACAATTTTCGGTCGATGTTTAAACTTCATACACACACACCCAACCACCCACCCACCCTTACATTACATAGATTCGTTGAAAGTTCGGGGGTTCTTCAAAAATTTCCAAACATCAGGCGAATTTACTTGACGATAACGCCAAAATACGGCAATTCTTCAAATTTCGACTAGAATTCGATCTATTTTACTGTAGACATATTGGAAATTGTCGATAAATTCGTGATTTATATTGGGAATATAAAATTGCATTTACATCAAATTTACTGCACATATACATGACTGAATTCCGTGATAACTTCTAATATTTCAGGTAGATTTACCTCAATTATTGAACGTTTTTTCTAATAGAATAATATAGATGGATTTGTTTATTAACCGATACGATCGACTGGAAATTTTCAACAAATAAATCGTACGTACGTGTAGAATTTTTCCAATTTATTTTTCGTTGTATTGAAAGACGTTATCAACGGAGCATACGCCAAATAAAAATCCAAACGTTCCCCACACATGTCTATAATACTCCTGCATTTGTATTTCTTTTTGTTAACAAAAAAAATAAAAAAAAATAACGAAAACTGTCAATATTTGTGGAATTCTATCTGTGATTATGTCAATGGCAGGTGAATAAAACGTGAATGACGTTGAGAAATCGGCGCTTCCACTCATTAGTTTCCAATTTTTGAAGAATAACGACATTTTTAAAGATTATCCAATGTTACGCTACAAAAATCACTAGATTAGTGCCACAATTTGAGTGAGAAAGAAAAAGACAGATTGAATTTTAGGTTACCAAAAAAAAAGGTTGCTAGAGAAATTCCCTAGAATATTTGGCGGTAAATTTAAATACATAAAAAAGTATTCATTTACAATATTAATTAAAACTTAACCTTAGCAGTAATAAGTAAAGTCAGATTTACACGGGAAAAACGACTAGAAAACCAGCCAATAATGGAGTAAAGCACACTTTTAAGTTGTGTAAACTCGACTGTATACTAACCAATAAGAAGCCAGAGCCAAACTAGGAAGAGTTTGATAAAGTTAGATTTACACAGCCAAATTACTAGATCATTTTGGCGCTAAATTTGAATATTTGTCTTGTTAATCAATATTTCATGACATAATAATAGATTAATGGTCAGTATACGCAAGTTTTTAGAAAAACACACTATTCTAGTGTTGTAATGTGATCAAAAACGTTTGAAGACTAGAAAAATGAACAAAAATCCTAAATGGCACTTTTAAGTTGTGTAAATCTGGCTGTAAAATAACCAATAAGAAACTAGCAATAAACCGCGAATTTTAAATAAATCCCCTTTTGGTTTACAAACAGATTATATTAAAATATGTTATCTTGTCTGATTGTGACTTGAATTACGTGTCGGGATTTTCTCGGTACGGTTCATAAATCTCAAATCAAGACCAAACTTACTTGTGTAATTAAATACAACAACTCGTCTAATAGTAACCGTTGCCAAATTACTAGACAGATAACTCCCAACAGTTGTATTTACACTAAACAAATCGTTGTTTGATTCAAATTCACAAATTTATTGTTGAAATGACACCGACAAGTCACCTTATGTACTCGAATTATTATTTAAAATCAACTGCCATTAACCGGAGACCTATCAGTTGTCACAATTTAACCATATTGGGGTAGTTTTTGTATCTTGTAGTGGATAAAATAGAAACAATCGTGACTGCTCTTTCACCCATCTCGACGGTATTGTAAAATTTCTCACCCCTATCGGCGACAATACAACCCCGAACTGGGTGTTTGTTTTTATTACGGTCGTTGTGTACGTGTCGATGTTGGTGTTAAATAAAAATATCGCCGGTTTTTATCGAAAGTCGAAAGTTCGATACACACCTAACTAGAACAAAAAAATTAAATAAAATACAAGAGAAATGACAAATTTATAGTCGCGAGAGATTTAAGATTTTCATTAGTAGCTTACCGGTTTATTTTAATTTATTATCCTTGAATTTACACGAAGAGATGTTGTAAATTTTGTTTAATTACCTTCATCATAATTGTTTAATTAAAAACAGTATCGAGTATTTTGTTTTAGAAAATGTTTCGTGCAATTTTAACGATAGTGTATTGTATTACGAAGATTTGCAACATTGAAAAAGCACAGTCCGTCGCCTCTCGGTTTATTATCGACTAATATTAGTCCTTTATTTTAATTTAACAACTTTTGTTCTTCCGAAATTCGCCTCTTATGCTTCAAAAGAAAGTTCAAACCATGATCGATACAAAACATTGAAAAAACAGAATCCTTCGCCTCTTTATTATTTCAGTCTACTTTAGGATGATATTATTTGAAATTAAGTCTTTTACTATAATTTCATCACTTTGGTGCTCCCAAATTGGGCCTTTTATGCTTCAAGTAGGTGTTTGTTTGACGTAAAACATTGAAAAAACATAATCATTCGCCTCTTTCTTTATTACCATTGGTTTATTGCCGAATAAAGTTTAATTTTTACGCCCAAAATTCATTGAATTTGTTGTACTTTCGTGTTTATACCCCGGAAAAGTATCTAAAATCCGGATAGAAAGTCGAAAGTTCGATACAGCTAAAAAATAGAATAAACTACAAGAGCAATGATAAATTTATAGTCGCGAGAGATTTAAGATTTTCATTAGTAGCTTACCGGTTTATTTTGATTTATTATCCTTGAATTTAAACGAAAAGATGTTGTAAATTTTGTTTAATTATCTTCATCATAATCGTTTAATTAAAAACATTATCGAGTATTTTGTTTTAGGAAATGGTAGTTTGGTGCAATTGTAACGATATTTATAAATTCTTTTCATAAGTTTTCTAATTTTTTGCGTCAGAAATTTGCATTGCGAAGATTTGCAACATTGAAAAAGCACAGTCCACCGCCTCTCTGTTTATTATCGACTAATATTGGTCCTTTATTTTAATTTAACAACTTTTGTTCTTCCGAAATTCGCCTCTTATGCTTCAAAAGAAAGTTCAATCGACACAAAACATTGAAAAAACAGGATCCTTCGCCTCTTTATAATTTCAGTCTACTGTAGGATGATATTATTTGAAATTGCGTCTTTTACTATAATTTCATCACTTTGGTGTTCCCAAAATTGGCCTTTTATGCTTCAAGTAGGTGTTTGTTTGACGTAAAACATTGAAAAAACATAATCATTCGCCTCTTTCTTTATTAACATTGGTTTATTGCCGAATAAAGTTTAATAATGCCGGCGTTCTAATTTTTACGCCCAAAATTCATTGAATTTGTTGTACTTTCGTGTTTATACCCCGGAAAAGTATCTAAAATCCGGATAGAAATTCGAAAGTTCGATATAGCTAAAAAATAGAATAAACTACAAAAGAAATGATAAATTTATAGTCGCGAGAGATTTAAGATTTTCATTAGTGGCTTAACGGTTTATTTTGATTTATTATCGCTCTATTTACACGGAGAGATGTTGTAAATTTCATTTAATTATCTTCAATATAGTCGTTTAATTAAAAACGTTGAGTATCAAGTATTTTGTTTTAAGGAATTGGTATTTATGTGTGCAACTTTAACGATTATTACATTCATAATGATAAAGTTGACGGTGTATTTCTTTTGAGAAGTTTACAACGAACGGATGGGAGACAATAAATTTTAAAATGGAATACCGGTGGTTCGTGTCTTTTGTATTTCCTACCATTACCAGTTTCTAAAAGTTTATAATTAATGTATTTTCTCTCTTCGTTTCATTTTTTTTTTATCAATCTTCCTCGCCTGTTCGTCGTTGTATGTAGCGTTTTCTTCTCTTCAACGTTGTCATTATGGATTTCTCGTATGAAAATTCGACGACGACGAAATAAATTGGACTTACGCTTCGACAATTCCCATTTTAGTTTTCTGTTACTGTCGAGATTTCTTATTTAGAATGGAATTTTTGTTGTTATTGTTGTTGTTGTTAGAATGATCCAGTGGAAAAATGTCGAGAGGTAGAAAACTAGTTTAATAATCATCAAGATCAGAATTTTAATCTATTTAAATGAGAAACGCCAGGCGCAGCCACCTTGCGGCAACAAATCTTTGAGTTTAAAAATCCCTTAAGGCTCAAGTCTAGTGGAAACTATTACGTTTGGCTTACGCTAGATGGCACTCTAAATCGTATAAAATGAACAACAATATTGCATGATTGTTAAATGAGGCTCTTAAATTGTGATTTTTGGAAAAAGTCATTCTCATGTCAAATAATTTGCTTCACTTCAATATTCCTAGATTTCGTAGCAACCTTATATTTGACGACTAATATGGAAAATATTTTAAGGATTGGTAGGAACCCTTTTGAGATCATATGAACAAAATTTAGGCCGGCAAGTTGGTCAAAAAAACGATCATTTCTAACGATGTTGCAACTTTTAACAAGATTACACACAAAATGATTCAGAATAACTCAAATGTGCTCCTAATATTGATTTTATTCCGGAACGGAGTCATTGCTAGTCATTTGATGTGTTTATCTCGGTTTCAAAAATGGCAATCTTCCCCAAAACGAGCATTTTTGACCAACTTCGCAATGAGCTAGGGAGTTCAAATTTTGATAAAATGATCTCTAGGCTCCCTTGTATGAATGCTTGAACAATTTTTCAAATCGCTCATTAAATAATAGGTGTATAAATGTTCATATTTGATTTTATGCGGTGCAAATCTCTATTAGCTCGATTACGCTTAATTTGTTATTATTTTTTTTACAAAAACTGCAAGTTGAAAGTCTATCTAAGAAGAAATAAAGGAGCTAAACCAAATCTGCTACATAGGTTGCGAGATAAAAAATTAAATGATGCCAAAACTATGGTTTCTTTAGAGTTTGTCTATTTTTTCTCAAATTGGATACCGGATTTTCTCAAAGCTTGGTCTACATTTAGTTCAGACTCATACCAAGCGCTAGTAATTTTTTGAAAATCTTTGAATTCATAGTTCTGGTTTTTGAACGATTTTTCCTCATTTTACATTCTAATATTGGCGATTTTTGCTAAAATCTTTGATTGAGAGCCCATAATTTGACTCAAAATGGTCTAAAAATTGCTACATTTTCCAAAAATTGCTGATTTGGGGAAAATATTGTTTAAAATTCAAATTTAAAGACCAGAATTCAACTCGAAAATGCTTCCAAATGAGATTTACTTGAGAAATTTATGATTTGCGCAAAAAGATCCGAAAAATCGAGAGTGTAGCAAAAAATGTCTAAATTAGATGATACGACTGTAATTTTCAATTTTTTTTGAAAAACTACATACCAGATTTTTTTGAAATTTGCTATACAAGTAGACTTAGAGCCACACTGAAATTCAGTAGTTTTTTGAAAATTATCGAACTTACAGTTTCTGTAGAATTCAACCTTAAAGTCGCATAAATTTGTATGATTTTTCCATAACTTCTCCAAACAACAACGGAAAAACTCGAGCCATCAAACCTGTCTGCTTGTCCAACTCTTCCACCCGTCTTATCAATAAAACACAAAACTTTAACACTACATATTACTTATCGTAATAACTTTGACTACAAGTTTTGGACAAGTCGAGTTGTCTTGAAATACAAGAAATATAAGTTTACCGATAACAAAGGCATATAGAAGAAAGTGATGTATTGTTCCAATTTTCGTTCAAATCAATCGATAACCGGACCGTTTAGCCGGATTGAATCGGGCGATATTCCAGAAATCAATCCCCGTTCCTAAAACATTAGCAATAACCACAAAGTTTAGGTATATAGAAAAAAATCCACCACTTCTTTCAGATTACGCTCCAGTCTGGAACGGTTTAAAAGTAACATTCTTTTTTTATTTCAACCCTAGTCTCGCTACGATTTTCGTTTGAATAAAGTCAACCCTCATATCCGGCCCCCGGAAAAATTAGCAAGTAATTAACAGGAACTTCAAAGCAGACACATACTGTTTTTGTTGCTGTTACTGTAGGTGGTGTTATAAAGTTACGGTTAAGGGTTGAAAACATCGTTACGGGTCGTCACCTGCATAGCAGGAAATGCGCTCGAAAAAGATAAAAGTCCAACCCCTAAACAACAACAACTTGTGTATATCGACCGTTTCACGACAAGCGTTTCAATATTGTTGGAAATTGACACGATCGTTATATTTATGGGGATGATTTTTTGTGGGGCTTGAATGATAACCGTTTTCGGCCGAATTCAACCGTCAAATGTGTCGTTCGTTCTTTATGCTCTTCTACTTTACATGATTTCAAAAGATGTGGGATTATTGAATCAAAATATACGCTTATATGTATAGATAGAGCTGGAATAGGGGGTGTTTTGGGGCTTAGATTTATTGTTGTTATCCTAAGTGAGCGGAAAGCGATCGATTGAATTAATTAAAAAATTTTCAAACAATATGCGTATGGCAGTAATTAAGCAATAAATTATCGTATTGAATGAATTTTTAATTAACTACTTTTTTTGTACTCCTATCAATCCTCGATATAATATTCAACGTTGTTATATGAAAATTTCGCTAGTAATTACCGTTAAAATCGTTATCAATATAGAATTTTATGAAAATTCTAAAAGAAATTTCCACAAAAAAATCCAGGCCATTGTTCATAGCTTCCTCCAATTATAAAATTAATTTGATTCTTGATTCAGAACCTGTCCCGACCTCGGCAATATTTCATTCGTTTTAATTGTGTTGCATTTTTCGGTTCGTTAAAGCGTACAGTGGAATTTCGCCACGTAAAAGCCCTCTCGACTATGGGGCTGAATTTACAGAAACTCGCCCTCGTCCTCGTCGTTGGTGAATTAAATTAAACCTGTCTCCTCTTCCATCCTTCACAATTCGCTACCACACTAGCTGGACTAGTTTTAGAAAGCTTTCCTAGAAAATTTCTACAAATTTAAGTCGACTACCGTCACCACTGTTAAAGTAAATCTTATTAATAATTCTAAATCGAAAGTTTGTCTAGTTGGGAAAACTTCAGGCGAGTTTTAAAGCGGAAAGAATCAGAGTCGGTGTCCTATTTTTCACGCTGAAAATTCACCAAGTTAATCAGTTTTATATTTCGGAGATTTTAAACATTGAAAAGAACAAAATCCTTCGCCTCTTCATCAATTCCATTACATTTATGCTCCGAAAACTCGCCTCTCATGCTTTAAAGAATTGTTCAAAACATTGATTTAAGACATTGAAAAACGCAATTCTTCGCCTCCTTGTTTTTCGTATTGGTTTATTATTAAGATTGGTATTGTTTTATGCTGTATTGATCGTAAATATTTGATTTTATTTTCAATTCATCACTCTAATGCTTCAGAAATCAAAAATATTGAGAACATGACTCGAAACGTTGAGAAAACCTAATCCCTCGCCTCTTTGCTTCTCCATTATTGAACAATAATAATAATCGAAGAAATAATTGCAGAATTAGTGCTGGAGTTGAGTTTTTACGCCCGAATTTCGTGTTTCAACGATTCGTTTTGCATGCTTGGAAAAATATTCAAAGTATAAAAACATTGATTGGCATGAGACATTGAAATGGCACAGTCCTTTGCCTCTTTCCATTAGTTAATTATCGACAAACGTTGATAATAATCCCAAATTTAGTCATTGTTTTTATCTATTAAAAAAGTATAAAAATTTAGAAAATATAAAAGAGGCGAACGACTAATTTTTTATAAATCGTTGGGAAAAATCACTTTTATAAGCTTTTAAAATAAAATAATCTGATGCCGGTTCTGATAATAATGATCGATGGGGTGTTAGAGATGCTAATTTGGGTAAATTTCAACTTTAATCTTCAAAAATCCCAGGAAATAGCAAAACGAATTGTAGTAATCCGGTTTTATTGAATTGTCGACAAAATTTAAAAGGGGTTTTATTGGCACAATATAATAGAGTGTTGGTAATTGTGAAAAAGTTACAAAAATTGATCGAACATATTCGCATAAAATTGTACAATAATAATAGTGGCAAGAATGTGAGAAATATGTATTTATTTGATATCGAAATTCATTCATTGAATAGGTAGTAGAGGCATACAATGTATGAAAATATGTATAGATGATTGTGACAATTTTACATTTTCATTTTCCGTCATTCTCAATATGGAATCGTTGAAATTCCGGAACATATAACCATATCGACATTATTTCAAATAAAGTTAACGAAAAATCGATTACTATAACATTCAAATAGACTATTTGAAGATTGCCACACGTATCTCAAGCCAGAAACGAATTTGTATACAGGCTGTCTATACAATTGTAGAATATTCATTATGTTTGTCATATTAACTATATAGAAATCGTATAAAATATCGAATTTCCATCAATTTTGACACCCATATCCAATGTATAATAGAAAAGATATTTCATTTCGTTAAAGTAGGGCGTTGTCGAAGATCGCTGCAAAGAGAGAAGGGTGGTGGAGGTGGTGGTAGTACAAAAAAAATTCCAACAAGATAAATTTGCTACCAAGTTGACTCTTAAATAGTCAGAGTTTTCTAAATTCTCCCCATCTATCTATCTATCTATCTATATGTATATCGATTTAGTCAGAACAGGAATCTTCTTTACCCGCTTATACATCTAACAAAGTTCCTGTTAACCAATGAAAAATTCAACATGCAAGAGAGTATGTAGCATGAATAATGAGTTTTCCTATTTCATGTAAAACCACCACTACACTTACACATATACATACACGTTGGAAGTAATTCAACTTATTCGATGGTTGGTGGGTTTGCTGCCACGCAGTCCCCCAAATCCAATCCTTGAAGAAACAACCCCGTATTTTCGATATTAAGCTAAGATGTTTAATTTTGATGGCTGCATATAAACGATGTTCAATTGGAATTTATTCTAGAATGGGTTATGGAAAATTTACCATTGGAGATTTTGACTTTAAAATGTCACTAGTACCGCAACGGTACTAGTTGCCAATACAAATTTTGTCAGATTGACAGTAGATTTTCCACCATATCCATCATATTTTAGTAGACAGTCGATACATAAAGAAGAATTCTTATAAAAATGATTTCTAATGAGCTAGTCGTTCGCCTCTTTTGTATTTGCTAAATTTTTTGTTGGTAATACTTGACAAGCAAATAGATAAGATGGTAGTTTTAAGAAATACAAAATGGGAAATGGACAACGTAATGAAAATTGTAGGAGGCCTTGATTTGTGCATTTTAATTTATAAAATTATGATACGTTCACAATTAAATTGTCATAGCTCAGTTGCGGTGACATAGACATTGAAAGTAATTCAATCCTCAACCCAATAACGGCATATAAGGGGTGTTAGATTCGAGTTTATACCAAAGTGGGCTGTGGAAACTTTATTTTGAACGGACATTTAAATTTCACCGAAGTCTGTTATATTTTTTTTTAACAATACGCTGACCATTCATTTGAAATGTCATAAGAACTTAATTTTGGAGAAGGCGCCAATTTTTGCCGCAGTGGCGCTAGTTACCAATACCAATTTTGACAGATTGTATATTTGGCAGTATATTTTCCACCAATAGTTGGTAACACTTGACAAGTAAAAATTGAAGATGGTCATTTTAGCAAAAATATACACTTTTATGTGATCAAAATTTGCTCCAGAATTTTAAATGGACAACGTAGTGCTGAAAACTATTGGAGGCCTTGATTGGGACATTTCAATTTACAAAATTATGGTACGTTCACAATATATGTACATATATCGGCTATTTTATGGGGAAAAATATATTTAAAATGTTGAAACTTTCGAGAAAGATATGTTAGAAGATTTTCTTGTAAAGCTTAGAATTTATTTGGATTTTTTTTAACGAAATATGCCCATAGATGCTGCTGAAAACGTTCTTTCTAGTACTATCTGAATCGTTTCAATCAGTTGGAAAATAAGTGAAAAATCGTGGATTAATTCTCGTGTAATGAATCAAAGATTTAGTGTTGATTCCTTAAAAAATGCAGTAACTAGTGCCGAATTTAATAAAATTGTTGGTTGGTAATAGATTTTCCACTATCAGTTGGTGACATTTGTCAAACAAACAAAGCAATAAATAAGATGGCGGCTTGAACAAGATGGCGATTTTTAAAAGTTACACTTCTACTTGGCCGAAAGTCACAGTTTCTACAAAGTATCCAATGGAAAACGTATGGCTGAAAATTGTAGGAGGCTATGACTTGGACATTTGAATCTACAAAATTATGGTATGTTCACAATTAAAATTTCATAGCCCACTTCGACCAGAACTTTAATTGAACAGTCTTTAGATAGACGGCTATATTGGAACGGATTTCGATCAAGAAATGTTTATAGATGCGAAATGAAAGCCAACCGGTGGTCTTAACGTGGTTTAAAACTAATATCACTTTTGCAATTTAACGGGGATCAACTCTCGTCGCCATCTTTACCGACCGATATTATTCCAAAAATTTTCCAACTTTTCACGATTTTCCATCAATTGCCCGATTCAAACTCTATGACTGAAATGATGACGATGATGATGATGATCATCAACAATACAGTAGACATAATTTGCCCCTTATAAATCACATCACGTAACAAATCTCAAGTGGCCAATTCGTTTCGTCAAGTGGAGATAAGGCAATTACAATTTTTCAAAATGTCTGTGGTTGAAATTAAACAAGAAACGTGCCGCGTCGTCTTGAATTATCTTGAACCCTTTTTTTCTTTCTCCCCAATTCTTACCCTTGTTTTTTTTGTTGTTGTCTGTCTTACGTTCTATATACGGCTGTCATTGGAAATATCGATAATGATGAATGTCCTAATCGTTTTGTAGACTTCAACATGTACACATCGGCTGATAAGCTGGGGTGTAGACGAAAAAATAATGTCGGAAGTATTTAGAATAAAATACCGTTTGTCAATTCGATCATATCATATTTAAAGGGACTCGATAATAAATCATCAAAATTTTCTTTACTAATTCGATTCGAATGTAATTAATGTCCATTTTGGGGTGTAATTGCTTATAGTGACACATTATCTTTGATCATTGTGACAAATTAATTCAATCAAGGGAACGTGCGCGTAAATCATTTCGCATTGTCCTATCAACAATGCAAGAGATTTAAAGGTGATGGAATTGTTGGTTTTCTTGTGGAAATTGAATGGATTGAAAGTCGATTTGGTTGGATTAAAACAAACGAAATGTAAATAAGTTGGGTGTACGAGAAAATTAAGATTGAATTGGAGACAAATCGAAGGTGTGTCATGGTTGGAATTTTTAACGAAATTGGAAATTTGTTGTTTTAACACTTTATTTCGTACAAATGTAGCTTGAAATTCGCTTCAAAATTGAAATCAATAGAGGATTCTAGAAGGAAGATGCCTTTTTTGATGTGTTACCGGACTTAGTTTTTGAATTTTTGGTAAATTTTGCAATTGCATTTCAAAAACTCAATTTTCGGTCATTTTCGGTTGAAATTTTCCAATTTTTTTAAGTTCAAGAACATTTTCGTTTGGAATTGCAAATTTCCAGTAAATTTTCGTATTAAATTGTAAAAATTTTTAACCTTTAGAGTTAACTTTTGTCAAGTTTTTGTGACACTTCTAGTCAATTTCAGAGTAGCGTTTTTACTCTTCTTTTGAGATTTTTTTGAACAAAATTGAAAATTTATTATTTTAACACCTTATTTCGTAGAAATTTAGCTTAAAATTCGCTTCAAAATTCAAATCAATAGAGGATTCTAGAAATAAGAAGCATTTTTTGATGTATTACTAGTCTTAGTTTTTGAATTTTTGGTAAATTTTGTCGTTGAATTTCAAAAACTCAGTTTTCGGTCATTTTCAACTGAAATTTTCCAATTTTTTTGAATTTAAGAACATTTTCCTTTTGAACTGCAAATTTTTAGTAAATTTGCGTGTTAAATTGTCAAAATTTTTAGCCTTTAGAGCTAACTTTTGATTGTCAGGTTTTTGTGACACTTCTGGCTAACTTTAGAGTGGTTTTTACTTTTTTTTGAGATATTTTTGAATAGAAATTTGAAATTTAATCAAAATTTGAACAATTCAACTTTCAGTCACGATTTTTATTGTTGATGATAAAGTTTAGGTACTATTGGGGACTTTTACTGGGATTTTTAAGGAAATTTTTGAGTTTATGTCTATATTTTGGGACATTTTTAGCATTATTCAGAAATTAACTGGCGAGTTCTTCTATCTATGTAAATTTTAACGGTGAATTCTCCACTGAGTCAAAATCTAAGGACATAATTTAGGTCCTCACAATTAGTTGCCTACTCAAGAACTTTTGGAGTTTGAGTCTTGGGTCAATTTTTAGCCGCTGTCCTGCTGAAAGTTTTAAATTTTCTTCTAATTTTATTTGTAATTTTAATGGAGATTTCTGGATATTTTTATCCATTTTTGAAATTTAGATTTATAATTTTTAATAGATTTTTGATCTAATCTGTTAATTTTCGAAATTCACAATTAAGAACACAACACAACAACCAAAGAACACGATTTTTATCGCTCTTAACAATTGTTTGGCTACAATTTTCGAATCTAGGTCTAAATTTTCGATTTAGCCACTTTTTTGAGACATTTTTTACCAAAATTTCATCTTTCAACAAAATAAATTTTGCAAAATTTAATCTTCAATCAACCTAATTTGTCCCTAATGATTTATTAACCTATTTGTAGGGTACTCGGGTACTATTTAGCCACTTTTGGGGCCTTTTTATGGAAATTTTTGGATTCAAGTCGAACATTTGAAATATGTTCGTTATTGATTCGAAACTTTCTGACAAATTTACAGATAGTCAAAGTGTTAGACCATATTTTAGCCCCTTACAGTTACCTTTTTGGAAACTTTTTAAATTGAAAACCGAAGCCTAAAACATAAATTTTTAGGCGAAATTCTTGTTTTTTTTTCCAATTTTCGCACTTGAATTTTTGATTCTTGATTCAAGCTTGTTTTTTAGGGCACAATTTAGATACTTTTCGGCATTTTTGGGACAATTTTTCGAATTTAATGCTCATATTTGAGACTTTTCTTGTACCACTTTTCAAGTTTGCTAATTTTAAAAAGTCTGTGTTCTAGTTAATTCAAATTTTTGTCGATTTTTACGTTTTATTGGCAAATTTAAAACGCTCATAGCCAATTTTTGGAGTTGAATACTCGAGTTTCAAAACATGTTTGTTTTGAATCATCGATTGCCATTAAAATTACTCATAAACGAATCGACCAAAAAACAAAATTTTCAACATTTAATCAAATTTTATTTCAAACTATATATTTTTTTACGAATCTTGAAAGAAAAACGAATTTTTGCCTTGGGTCAGATTCTTAATGGCTTTTCCCATAAATCATATACCAAGATTTACATTGAATTCCAGCTGTTTTTATTCAAAATAAGGCCACTATACCGTTCTCCAGTACTACATTTACACATCCCATGTTTATTTACAGGAATATACGAATAATATAAAACAAACAGAAATTTGAAACGGCCATAACAAATATTGATAATCCAAAAATTGTTCGATAAATTCGAATTTATTTGTACGATCAATATATACGATTTATTAATAAAATAAATAAATAAAAACATATATTTGTTCACAGGATGAAAATCACACCTTTATTGTTACTATTATTGGCGTATTTACAACGAGTCAGCTTAGGACCAGCATGTCGTATAAGCGAATTCCCATGTAAGAACGGCCGTTGTATCCGTTTGAATGCTTATTGTGATGGTAATGATGATTGTGGTGATCTTACCGACGAACCGAAATATTGTACAGGTAAGTCAATTATTAATATGAACATTCCTCATTATCATTAACATTATTGTCGAGATTATCATCGATTAAACGCTCTTTTAAATTCCGCACACAATGACAATCCATACCGTTACGATCCACATATACCGTACGTGCCAAACGGACAATTTCATAAGGCAAACATAATAAACGATTATGGGATACATCCAAGATTGTTATTTCTTCTAATTTCGGAAATTGTTGTTTATCGATGCTTACCAGTTGGTTTTTCGCTAAATTCAAATGATTCAATTCAACAAAATGTGCGAATAAATGCTTGTTTAATTGTTTGATTCGATTACGATCCAACCATAATTCATCGAAACCGTCCAAATTTTTGAATGCATCCGGATGGATTACACCAATTTGATTCTTACTTAAGAATAGTTTCAAATCGTATAGGGTTTCGTCGTTGATTCGATGATTCGATTTCAAATTGTTGAAAGCGTACGGTGGTAATTCTTCGATTTTGTTACGGCGAAAGTACAAATTCAACAAATTCGGCGTGTTACGAAACCTAAAATCGCCACAAAATCAATCAATTATCAATAATCGCGTGTTTCAGTTAAATCGTCCTAGTTCTAATGGAAATTGTGTGATTTTTCACCAACTGAAAATACAAAACAATGAAGAATAGATAGAAGATTCGTTTTTCATCACCAAATTTTGAAAAAAAACGGAAAACTATCGAATAAGAATCTTCAAATTATTCTGCATTGTTTCAACTGAATTTTAGGTTGGCTCAATTTGCGATTTTGTCGAATTAAAGCGGTTTTCACCGATTTCTCAATGAGCTACGTGGTTCTAATTTTGCCAAAATCTTTGAATTAGACTACCGTACAAATCCTCGAAATATTTCTCAAATTGCCCCCCAATTAATAGAGCTAAGATTATTTAAATGAAACACACATAAATTTTTACCAATTAGGATTCCACACACTTATTCGATTACTATTAAGTTGGATTAATTGTAAATTTGGCATATTATCGAAAGCTTGCTCGCGCACAATCCGTATCCGATTCCTTTGCAAAAACAACTCTTTTATCACCAAATCGTTGAAAATACCTTCGTCAATTTGTTCAATTTGATTGTCGTTAAGATGTAAACCTTCTAATTTCGGTAGATTTTGTAAACATTTCGGTAATAATTGTTGAATATTACATGAAGTTAAACGTAATTGTTGTAGAAATGGTAAATTCTTCACCGATCCATTATAGAGTAGTGGTAGATCTTTGGTTTGTACTTTTAAATCGATCACATTATCGAATTGGTGTTGATCGATTGTTAATAGATTGCGTTTTAATGAACGTTGTGTTTTATGTTGATTATTCCGATAGAAACGTACAGTAATTCGACCGATTTTAAATAAATAACAATCAATTAATATTGTTAGAAAACACAAAATTAACACAATTTTTATAATTATCTTCATAATTTCTAATGTTATTTCGACTATTTGTTAACAATAACTGCGACACATCTATAGAATTGTTTAATTGTTTGTAATAATGGGAAATAGGGCGTATTAGGTCATCTTTTTAAGTATTTTACACGAGAAAATTGCATTATTATCGTTCATTATACGTGTCATGCTATAATTTCAATTGGTAGTGTTTAATTTTCCTAATTTAGCCCCCACAAAATTGAAGATTTTTATACAGACTGATTTAAATTTGGCGCATTTAATTGTTGATTTCCTATTGGTCTATTTTACAGTCAAGTTTACACAGCGTAAAAGTCGTGAAATTCCACCGTTTTGCAATTTGAACTTTTAATAGTGCTTATTTTCGTAATTTACACCCTAAAATTTATAGATAATCCAAGAATTTGTCCAAAATTGCAGGTTTTTGTAATCGATGATTCAAATTTGGCGCACTTAAATGTTGATTTCCTATTGGTTGATCTTACAGTCAAGTTTACACGATATAAAAGTTGTCAGTACATGGCTCCTTGTAATTTCTAGACAATCCATAAGTTTTAACAAATTTAAGAATTATTACTAATCATTTATATTTAGCGGGCTTATTGGTTAATTTTGCAGCCTAGTTTACGTAGAATAAACGTCTGAAAACTCTGCCGTTTTATAATTTGAACCGGCAATGCTGAATTTTCGTAATTTACTCCTTAAAATTTATAGAAAATCTAAGAAATTTGTAGACTTTGGTTTAAATTTGGCGCCCTTATATATTGCGTTTCTATTGGCTTATTTTACAGTCAAGTTTACACAGTGTAAAAGTTTTGAAATTCTACCGTTTTATAGTTTAAACTTTAGTAATTCTTATTTCGGTAAAATTTATAGATAATCCAAGAATTTGTCCAAAGTTGCAGATTTTGTAAACGATAATTCAAATTTGGCGCACTTAAATGTTGATTTTCTACTGGTTTATCGTAGTCAAGTTTACACGATATAAAAGTTGTCAGTACATGGCTCCTTGTAATTTCTAGCCAATCCATGAGTTTTAACAAATTTGAGAATTATTACTAATCATTTACATTTTTGGGGCTTATTGGTTGATTTTGCAGCCTAGTTTACACAGAATAAATGTCTGGAAACTCTGCCGTTTTCTAATTTGAACCGGCAATGCTGAATTTTCGTAATTTACTCCCTAAAATTTATAGAAAATCTAAGAATTTGTAGCGTTTGATTTAAATTTGGCGCCCTTAAATATTACGTTTCTATTGGCTTATTTTACAGTCAAGTTTACACAGTGTAAAAGTTTTGAAATTCTACCGTTTTACAGTTTGAAATTTAGTAGCTCTGATTTTGGTAGTTTACGTCCTAAAATTTATAGATAATCCAAGAATTTGTAGAAAATTACATTTTTTTGTAATCAATAATTCAAATTTGGTGCACTTAAATGTTGATTTCCTATTGGTCAAGTTTACACGATATAAGTTTTCAATAAATTACTCCTTAAAATATCTAGACAATCCAAAAGTTTTATTATTAATTATTTAAAATTTGCGGGCTTGAATGTGGCTTCCTTATTGGTTCATTTTACAGCCTAATTTACACAGAACAAAAATTTTTAAATTCTGCCGCTCTATAATTTGAACCGGTAATGCTGAAATTTCGTAATTTACTCCCTAAAATTTATAGAATTGTAGGCAATGATTTAAAATTGGCGCTCTTAAATATTACGTTTTGATTCGTTTATGTTGTAGTCAAGTTTACACAGCTTAAAATTCGACATTTTACAATTTTAACCGTTTGAATTCTATTATTTTTTTAGTAATAAATCAAATATTTAGGTTGTTTTCATGTGTTTTTCTATCGATTAGAGTACTAGAATCACTTGGTCTTGTCCAAAACTTGCGTATGTTGACCGTTTGTCCTTTGTTATCTCCTCAAATATCAACGAAGAACAAAAATAACACATTTACACTCTTTATTGATGATTAAAGAATAATTTAAGTAAATAGTTGAGTTAATTCTTATTGAAGAGTTGAATATATTAGATTTAGAATGAAAACAAGATGTAAGTGTTCAAATTTACCGCCAAATTAGCAAAATGTTTATAATTTTATTGTGTAAACTTGACTTTATTCTTTTTAAACACGTATAGATGCACATTCAACAATAATATCGCCAATTTTGCAATTTCTACATGAGTTGAAAGAAGACAGAAGTAAAAAGTCGGTCTTTGAAGTTATATAACACTAAAGTTACTAAATGGAATATAATTTGGCGCGAAAATCTAAATTATGAGTAGTTTGTATTGAACAAAACAATGATTCTAACTTGAAATTCTTACTATAGACAAAGAATCTTGCAAGTAATCCAGAAATCTTGGAAAAATTACACAAAATTATAGGTGAAAATAAGGTTAATAAAGTATAAGATTTTGAGGTTAGATTAAAGTAAGCCATATTGGGGAAATTTGGTTGTACAGGTTTACCAACTTGATTTTTTCTGGCGCGCATTTCAAAATTTCAATATCGCTTTATATCGTACAAATTAAATAAATTCCAAATACTTTTAAAACTAATTGATTTCTAACCTTTTCCAAGTCACCAATCAAACAATTGTAAATTGCAACTTAACTAGAGCTTTTTATTTAAAGTAAATATTTTTAAATCGCTGGTATTTTTAATTCAACTCTCACTTTCGTCGATATACAGGCCGTCCGCAAATTGGCCAATCCTATTCGAAATAATTTACAGATTCGTATAATATTTTGATTAGTTATCGATTAGACTTTAGGGGAGATTTCGGTAAAATTTGAACCTCGTAGCTTGTTTAGAAGCCGATTAAAATTCGTTAATTTGCAAAAATCTTCCGAATACTCTGGAGATTGTGTAAACGGTTCAATAGTCATGGAAATAGGAAGATCCAGTTTTCCTACGGCAAACACACAAAAGTTGTGGAGGCTTCTTCAGTTGGTGATTTCTAAAGTAAATACTGGAGAAAATAGAGTAAAAATGTGGAAAATCAAGTCGATTTTTGAACGTTTTATACGAGTTTTAATCGTTTGTTAGACAACTAGCGAACATCTGTTTTGTTGTTGGATTATCAAAACGACCTCGTCTCAATTCCAATTAATTGACCTCAACCTCTATCCGTTGATTAACAACTAATTAAAACTACAAAAATACACAAAATAGTAAGTTTTATTTAAAATCATCTTGTATTGACAATAATTGACGATGTTGTTAGTATTAAAATCAATAAAACTAGGTTTATTATCAATAATAATAGTAATATTGAGTGATTATTTGTGTAATAGTGATGGTGATTTACAATTATTCGAAACCGGTTGGATTAAATTCCATAAACGTGGCCAACGACAATTATTCCATAATGTTCAATTTATTGAACCCGAATTGATCGGTATCGATCCGAGATTTTTAACAATTCGTGCTAAATACGTTGAGAATTTGCATCGGGGAAGTGTGCGGAATTTTCGAAATTTACTCGATCTAAGTCTGATTAAATGTGGAATTGAAACGATAAATCCTGGTGCTTTTCAAAATCTAACAAATTTAACAACTTTACAATTACAAGATAATCAAATTGAGACAATTCGTTGTGGAATTTTTAATCGTTTAAAATCGATAAAAATATTGTTATTACATCGTAATCGTATTCATACAATTGAAACGAATAGTTTCAGTAATATGACGAATTTAATTAAAATCAAATTGAATAATAATCGTTTGAAATTTTGGGATTTTGGATGGTTTATTAATTTAACAAAATTGAAACTCATCTTTCTACGTCGTAATCGTCTCGAACATTTACCCGATTATTTATTCGGAAATTTAACAATTTACAACAATCGTTTAAAGGTATTTTTAAGTAAAAATAAACTAGGACGCAATCTTAATAAACGCCCTTTTATCAATTTGGTTGAAATCGGCCAATTATGGTTGGACCGTAACAATATCACCAAATTACCCGATGAGATTTTCAATGATTTGTTAAAAATTGATGTTTTGAATTTGGCCCGTAATCGTATTGTACAAATATCCGATAATATATTGTGCAATATTAAAAGAATCGGTATATTCGATTTGTCTAGTAATTTATTGGAAACAATACCGTATCGGTTTGTGCAATATTCGAATTTGACGAATTTGGAAAAAACGAATTTTACATGCAATGAATTCGAGACAATTCGACAACAATTAATCAGTGATGATCGACAATCGCAGATTGTTACCGGAAAGAATTGTTGAACAATCAACTGGAAAAATATTGTGCAAAATTTCAATTTATACAAGGTGTTCCGGAGAATATGGTGATTTTATAATCAAGGCGCGGATTAACTTCAATATTACAGCGCATGCGCCAGTGTCATAAATGACATAAAACTAAAGCAACAGGTGTAGTTATCATTATGATGTGGATTTATACAAACTATCCCTAATAAGAGAGGTGTAATATTGTTATTCTTGTATAAAAGAGCGCATGCGTAGAACAGTGACAAGTGATAGTGTTGTAATTATAGACATAAACGTATCGTTTTTGGTGTGTAAATAGGTTGGTTTTTTAAAATTTCATCCAAAACTGCCTGAAATTCTCAAAAATTGTCTCTAAAATTGGAAATATTGTCGATTTGATTCATGTTTATAAATTTAGGTGTAAATAAATAGTTTTTCCGGAAAACCAACGAATTTTCCTATTAAAAAATTCTACAAAACGTGCTCCAAACTATATCGACTTTTACATTATTGAACAAATTGTGGGGTAAATTGAAAATTTGAAATTTCTGAGGGTTTGAAAACTACCAAAATTTTACAAAAATTACCAATTTTCCGGGATTTTAAGAATTGTATGCTCTATTTTCAATCTTAAAATTTTAATTAGAATTCAGGGTTGAACTCGATTTTACAAAAGCAGCAGTATACAGACAGATCTATCCCTAGATTTACACGATAGAAGCTTCCACTTGAAAACCGTTTAAACGAAATACAATTTAAACATATTACTAACCCTCGAATAGCATTGTTTTTTTGTGTTTTAAGTTAGTGAAAAGTACATTGAAATGGGTTCTATTTCGCCTATGTTTAACAACCGTGTAAAATCAACCCATTATAAATTATTAACGTGTAAACAAAGTGCTGAATATATCTCGAAAACGACCCAAGATTTTTCGACATTTCTTAAAGCTAATATGTGGGATAAATCGATTTCCACCCCTTTGTAGGGGTGAAATTATAAGCTAATTTCAGAGTTTTTTGCATCTCTATTTAGGAAAGTTTGTAAAAATTCGCCACTTTTCTATCAATTGCCCAATTTTCATACCCCTAATTGCTACTCTAACTAACCACCCTTGTGGCACTTTTCGATAAGCTTCAATTTCATGTAGAAAATTACAAGAAATTGTAAAAATTGACATATTTTTGCTTATAATTTCATCCCCTATAACAGACGGAAAATCGGTTTACATTAGACGATAACGCTAAGAAATTCCGATTATTTAATTTTGAAATCATCGAAAGATTTGAAGTAAAAATCTAATTTTATTGGTACAATTTCAACCCTAATTGTATCCCTTGAAATGGCATACAGAGGGCGAATTTCTTCAAAATTTCAAACGTAAGAAATGGCACTCTACAACAACGATTTTTGCTATTTTTATCACGAAATTTGGGTTATTTTAGCTCATTCTATACGGTAAATTTGAGAGATTTTCCGCTTCAAAACAAAATAATCCACCCTTCATTTAATATAATTGACAGTTCCAATGAAAAGTATTACCTTATTTAAAAAAAAGTGTTAATTTAGGGGAAATCAAATTTAAACTACCCTCAAATGTTCATAAATTCTCATTCTTTTGTACAACAAATTCTGTTATCATATCACATTAAAATCTCCAAGAATTTGTGAATTCACCCCATTTTGAAGCTATAAATTCCCAATATGATAATTCAAATGTTCACAACTCATTTAAATCAACAGACAAGGAAACTACACAACTTACAATAAAAAAAGAATCAAATTTAAGGGTGCTTGAATACAATTTGAATCCTAGCAACGAAACACTACCCACCCTTACTTATACTTGACTTTAATTAGGGAATGCTGTCTTGCTAATTTCAGCATTAATATTTTCCAATACACAATAGAAATTTTACCCCTTTTACAATAACTAGAAGAAGAATGATTTTATTGATAAGGGATGAAATTAAGGGCTTTATATTGTTGTTTATACGGTTTGAATTGAATCAACATTCGTGGATCAAATTTCGAAAACAGCACTATTTCAAATGTGTTTTTGTAAATTTAAACGTTGAATCTTGAGAATTTCCACTTAACGAAAGATTTTAAAAAAAGGCAATAGTATCAGATTTCGTTTTTATTGATAAGAAAATATTGCAAATTGTAGCTAAATTATGCAATTTTTAAGCTGAACTACACAAAAATTGTGGAGTTTTTATTTGTTGGATATTACAGGCACATCAATATATGGGGAAAAATAACGTTTTCAACAAAATAAAATGTCATGGTCGGTAAACTACCCCCAAAAACCGTCCAATAGTTATTCCGTTAGAATTTATAGAGGAAATTTGACAAATTCGTTGCAGTTTCAGATTATATATCAAATAAACGAATTACTCCACTTGTCGGATTTGTTTCTACCACCCGAATTGTGAAGGGATGATCGAAATAATCGTCTTGAATTCGATGGTAACAATCCGTCTATTTTCTGGGGGTGTTTTGTTTTCCATCAATAAACGAAGGGAGGTTATTGTCGGGTATTAGCATGTGAAAGGTAATCGAGGGTGAATCAATACCCGGCGCCTCCACCATTTTTCCAATATACTAGCATTAAAGGAGATTTTTTTTATTGTTTACGAGTCTTCTAGTTCGGTTTCAAATGTCGTAAACTGTACGAAGAATTAGAAAGGATTGCAATCAAATAGATTAAATTTCCAAAATCGGATAAATTCCATTCACTATCGGATACTAAAACTCAAATATTTTTAAATTCTTCTATTTTAATTTAAAGTAAATCGAGGATTTCTAGAATTCTTCGTATTCTTTCTTGTTAACATCAACTAAGATTTGATTTCTGTAGTTTTTTCTATAATTAAGTTGTGATAAACCTTGAGGTTATCGAAACTATCAAAACTTTACATAAGGGTAGTTGATAAGGGTAGAAGATTTGGGTAAATTTTGTGCAAGTGATGAGGTGTTTAGTTAACAATCTGGAATTTTATAGTTAATTAATTGGATGGAAAGTTCTCCTTCATCTTACCGAAATTCGATTAGTTTTACTTGTTGTTATCGTATAGATCAAATTCTAATTAGATTCGGACTAAAAATACGCTTAAATTAAAGTTGTAATACCAGTTTTATTGGTTTTTTTTTTGCCGGTGAAAGTAACACTGATGTGTTCCAATTATGTCTTGTCGTGTGTTGTAAATGAAACCGCACCTGTTTTGAATCTTAAATTGTTGATTGATCGGCTTTTTGGCTCTTGATATTTGATAATATTTAATCAACAGGGGGCGTAGCTCAGATGGTAGAGCGCTCGCTTAGCATGCGAGAGGTACCGGGATCGATGCCCGTCGCCTCCAAAACCTTTTCAATTTTTGAAAATCTACCCCTTATATTAACAATTTACATCAAAAAGAACAATAAGAATTGATGGACTACCGAATAGAGTTGGTATAATTTGTTGGTATTGTAAATAACCCGGCGCATCCACCATTTTTACACTACATCTAATTTTTGGAATTTTGTCCGATCTTTTCAAGTGATAATAGGACTTATAACTCAATAATCAATGAAAAATTTTAAATTAATTCATTTCAATGTCATTATGGTGGAGTATTTGTAGAATTTTGAATGACCGTAACGGTACTTTCACTCGCTCAAGGCAAACGACAGCGAACTAAAGAATGTGTTGAATTTTATATGTGAAGAGTACCACACCTTTTTGTGATCTGGATCAATTGTAAAATCGATTTTTTGGTTGAATTTCTTATTAAATAAGAGGGGGCGTAGCTCAGATGGTAGAGCGCTCGCTTAGCATGCGAGAGGTACCGGGATCGATGCCCGGCGCCTCCAAAACCTTTTCAATTTTTGAAAATCTACCCCTTACATTAACAATTTACATCTAAAAGAACAATAAGAATTGATGGACTACCGAATAGAGTTGGTATAATTTGTTGGTATTGTAAATAACCCGGCGCATCCACCATTTTACACTACATCTAATTTTTGGAATTTTGTCCGATCTTTTCAAGTGATAATAGGACTTATAACTCAATAATCAATGAAAAATTTTAAATTAATTCATTTCAATGTCATTATGGTGGAGTATTTGTAGAATTTTGAATGACCGTAACGGTACTTTCACTCGCTCAAGGCAAACGACAGCGAACTAAAGAATGTGTTGAATTTTATATGTGAAGAGTACCACACCTTTTTGTGATCTGGATCAATTGTAAAATCGATTTTTTGGTTGAATTTCTTATTAAATAAGAGGGGGCGTAGCTCAGATGATAGAGCGCTCGCTTAGCATGCGAGAGGTACCGGGATCGATGCCCGGCGCCTCCAAAACCTTTTCAATTTTTGAAAATCTACCCCTTACATTAACAATTTACATCTAAAAGAACAATAAGAATTGATGGACTACCGAATAGAGTTGGTATAATTTGTTGGTATTGTAAATAACCCGGCGCATCCACCATTTTTACACTACATCTAATTTTTCTAAAATTGTAAAAGCTCTTCAAGTGATAATAACATTTATAACTCGATAATCGATAGATAATTTGCAGTAAATTCATTTCAATGCCATTATGATGGAGTGTTTGTACAATTTTGAATGACCGTAGCGGTACTTTCACTCGCTCAAGGCAAACGACAGCGAATTAAAGAATGTGTAGAATTTTATATATGAAGAGTACCACACCTTTTTGTAATCTTGATCAGTTGTAAAATCGATTTTTTGGTTGAATTTCTTACTAAATAACAGGGGGCGTAGCTCAGATGGTAGAGCGCTCGCTTAGCATGCGAGAGGTACCGGGATCGATGCCCGGCGCCTCCACAAATCTTTTGGAATTTTTGAACATTTCCTCTAGAATTACTAAATGTCAGTTAAACAAGCCGAAAAATAATAGAAACTTTTGTTTTAACACTCGTTAAATGTTTGATTAGAGTGCAGTACCCAGAGAAAACATGTTCACCCGGCGCATCCACCAATTTTGCAAATAATTCTTCTTAATGGAGAATTTTAGCTAAAAGCTTTACAATTCAGTGAGGAAGTTCATAAAAAATGCTTGAATCTTTTAATTTTGAGGACTCATTTGTCAAATTTGTTGTGATTCGGAAAAATTTCAAGGGTCAAATTGCTATTTTAGGGATTTTTTCACGGTAAGTAAGACGACGCCTCAAACGGTATAATTTGATATAATTATTCTATTTATACAGTTGTTGGTGATTTTTTGATAATACAATTCACTCGGCGCATCCACCCTCTTTGTACTTCCTCAATTTTTTGTAGTGCTTCTTGTAGAATATTTTTCTTGTAGAATATTTACAGATTTTTTGATGAACATACCGGTACTTTCGCTCGTTTAAGGCGAATAACATTGAATTTAAAAATATGGTAACTTGTATGTAAATTGTACCATCATATTTCGTGATCTAGATCGATCTTTTCGTTGAATTTCTTATTAAATAACAGGGGGCGTAGCTCAGATGGTAGAGCGCTCGCTTAGCATGCGAGAGGTACCGGGATCGATGCCCGGCGCCTCCAAAACCTTTTCAATTTTTGAAAATCTACCCCTTGCATTAACAATTTACATCAAAAGGAACAATAAGAATTGATGGACTACCGAATAGAGTTGGTATAATTTGTTGGTATGGTAAACAACCCGGCGCATCCACCATTTTTACACTACATCTAATTTTTCTAAAATTGTAAAATCTTTTCAAGTGATAATAACATTTATAACTCATTAATCAATAGATAATTTGCAGTAAATTCATTTCAATGCCATTAAGGTGGAGTATTTGTAGAGTTTTGGATGACCGTAACGGTACTTTCACTCGCTCAAGGCAAACGACAGCGAATTAAAGAATATGTTGAATTTTATATATGAAGAGTACCACACCTTTTTGTAATCTGGATCAATTGTAAAATCGATTTTTTTGGTTGAATTTCTTTTTAAATAACAGGGGGCGTAGCTCAGATGGTAGAGCGCTCGCTTAGCATGCGAGAGGTACCGGGATCGATGCCCGGCGCCTCCACAAATCTTTTGCAATTTTTGAGAATTCTCACTAGAACTACTCACCACCAAAAAAAGTGACATTAAACAATTATAAAAATGATAAAAGAGCTTCTTTTAAAGCTAATTAAATGCTCAATTTGAGTTTAATATTGAAAACGAATTGTTTCACCCGGCGCATCCACCAATTTTAAACGTTTTTCCAATGCTTGAGTTTCTCAAATTGGAAGATTGAGTGTCGAAATTCTAACTTAAATTTAATTAAATTTTTATAAATTAATGATGAATAATACGACAATAATTTAGAATTTAGAAATGAAAGAAATTAAAAATCGAATACAAAGCTAGTCAGTGTTTGAGAAATTTCAAGAATTTCCGCCAACGAAACTTACAGCTCTTTTCACCATTATCAATTCGATAAGATTCCACTAATTTATTATACTACTGTTGGCGATTTTATCATTTTAATCTCGTCTCATACATTATTTTATATAGAACTCATTTTTTTTTTTTGTATTGTTGTTGATGTTGTTGGTGTTATTTTATACATATGGAGATAACAGTTTCAAACTAGGTTACAGTCATTCTATGACATTATTGTTGAAATGAAACTAACAGAATTATAAACAATACACATCAACTATAATAACATAACTAACACGGTGTTGAAATGATGAAGAAAATGCAATTATAAAATGTCGGTCTATATTCATACGAATCTTGCTAATTTTTCGTTATTCTATTATTATAAACTAAATAATAAATAGATTTTTTAGGTAGATCGATGATCTTTTGATGTTAATATTTAAAATTTACTATCGTACAAATATTTTTGTGAAGATTAATAATTAGAATCAAACATACGAAAGATACTTCAATATGGATTCATCCAGTAGCTTTTATCTCTTTACTTTGCTTGAATCTTTATGGAACTTGAAAGAAAATAGTCGATATACAAAGAAAATGTTCAAAGAATGAATAAATTCTAGAAAACAGCAAAAAAAAATACAATTGAAGATTTATACAATGAAAAATTTAAAATTGTATCTTAAATTCTTTACGATCGATTCAACTTGAATAGTAGTAGAAGTAATATAGAATTGGCTGAATAATTCCAAATTTATCATATAGATATAATTCAGTTTATTTATCGTTATATTACTGGATATAAATCAATAGGAATGTATTCAAGAGAAAGAAAATTGGTCAATATTTAGTGTAAGATTCTTTAAATCTTTATCACAATAGTTGCAATTCAAACAAGATTTGTGGAAAGCTATAAAATGTATCGTTTTAATATTTATTTATTTATTTTTGCTTTCGGATTTGTGTTTTATTGATAGTTTCGTTCTAAAATTTAGAAACTTTGTAAATTTTTCTATTAGATCGTAAAAATCAGAATATGTAAGCGGTTAATTTTTAACGAATTTCGTAGCTTACTTTTTGTTAATTTTAGACTGTATTGTTGATTTACAGCTAAAGTTTCAAATTATACTTCGACTGAAATATTAAAAACAATGATTTTTAATTAGTTTCTTCTAAATTCGACGATATTTCCGAGTTAAATTACTACTCTCATATAAAATTTTGTCTTAATTTCTACAAATTTTCGTATTGAATCCTCAAAATTGAGAAATTCAAGCATTTTTAGTTAATTTTCTAGATTTTCAATTGAAATTTGAGGCCCTATTTGCCGTTAATTATTGTTTTGAAAAAAACTGTGGTTTATTGTAAAATTGGTGGATGCGCCGGGTGAAACCCTGTGCTTTTACCTCTAGACTTAAACAAGCCACGAAATCAATATTAAGACAAACTTTTTTGTTATTTGAATACTTGTTTGATTGTACCCTATGGGTTTTCAGTTATCAGAGTGAAATTTTTCAAAAATTCAAAAGGTTTGTGGAGGCGCCGGGCATCGATCCCGGTACCTCTCGCATGCTAAGCGAGCGCTCTACCATCTGAGCTACGCCCCCTGTTATTTAATAAGAAATTCAACAAAAAAATCGATTTTACAACTGATCTAGATCACAAAAAGGTGTGGTACTCTTCATGTATAAAATTCAACGCATTCTTTAGTTCGCTGTCGTTTACCTTGAGCGAGTGAAAGTACCGTTACGGTCATTCAAAATTCTACAAATACTCCACCTTAATGGCATTGAAATGAATTTACTGCAAATTATCTATTGATTAATGAGTTATAAATGTTATTATCACTTGAAAAGATTTTACAATTTTAGAAAAATTAGATGTAGTGTAAAAATGGTGGATGCGCCGGGTTGTTTACCATACCAACAAATTACACCAACTCTATTCGGTAGTCCAACAATTCTTATTGTTCCTTTTGATGTAAATTGTTAATGTAAGGGGTAGATTTTCAAAAATTGAAAAGGTTTTGGAGGCGCCGGGCATCGATCCCGGTACCTCTCGCATGCTAAGCGAGCGCTCTACCATCTGAGCTACGCCCCCTCTTATTTAATAAGAAATTCAACCAAAAAATCGATTTTACAATTGATCCAGATCACAAAAAGGTGTGGTACTCTTCACATATAAAATTCAACACATTCTTTAGTTCGCTGTCGTTTGCCTTGAGCGAGTGAAAGTACCGTTACGGTCATTCAAAATTCTACAAATACTCCACCATAATGACATTGAAATGAATTAATTTAAAATTTTTCATTGATTATTGAGTTATAAGTCCTATTATCACTTGAAAAGATCGGACAAAATTCCAAAAATTAGATGTAGTGTAAAATGGTGGATGCGCCGGGTTATTTACAATACCAACAAATTATACCAACTCTATTCGGTAGTCCAGCAATTCTTATTGTTGCTTTTGATGTAAATTGTTAATATAAGGGGTAGATTTTTAAAAATTGAAAAGGTTTTGGAGGCGCCGGGCATCGATCCCGGTACCTCTCGCATGCTAAGCGAGCGCTCTACCATCTGAGCTACGCCCCCTGTTGATTAAATATTATCAAATATCAAGAGCATAAAATCGATCAATTAACTACTCTAGATTCGAGACAGGTGTGGTTTTATCTGGATCACTTATATTTGCCTAAAGTCAACAAATCCGGTACGTTCTTAAAAGGTGATTGACTCGTGTTTTAAAATATCGAGTCTCAAATAAATTGAAATTATAAATATCCAGTGCCCGAAAATTAACGAAATTTATTTAATTTATTTTTATAATAACATACTTTTTCCACTTTTACCTCCATAATTGGACCACTTTTGAGACAAATAGTGGATTAGTCTATGTATTAGAAGACTTTATAATAAAATAACTGTGAAATACTAAAATTCTAACAATATTTTTCCCCATAATTAGATAATCTTATTATAAACTTGGAAATTGTAAATCTGTATCTTTCATATTATCATCAATCCATCGATCAACACGTTCCAATAATGGCCCTTTAAAATACTCTTTCCAACCACCAATTTTACCTTGACGAATGAATTGATCATCAGTATCCTTAATTAAACCCAATTCTCTCCAATAATCATTATTTACCGATTTATTTTTACGGAAATTATCAATTTTTAAATGCTCCTCAATTTTATCCAATTGTTCATCAGTTAATGATTTACCGAGAAAATCGACAATTTTTTTCAATTGTTTACGAAAATCCTACAAAAATTACAAATTTTCAAACAATACAATTTTTTCCTTTCATCTTACTTTAATGTAGTCTTCGTAGAATAGAAAGAGGACGTTTTTGTGGTGTCTGACCGCCCAACCTTCTTTAATATGCTCGAAAAGTGGACAGTAATTCTCTTGAATAGAATTAAAATTTTATAATTTCCGTTTAGGGGATTATAAGTGGGTTGCACTATTCTATGTCAAAATTTGTATGGGTTGCAACATCATTAATTTTGATTTGAATTAACATTGCTTGGTAATTTTAAGAGAAATTAGCCTTGATGTTGTTTGAACTGAACCTCAAATTTACATCTATCAATTGACATAAAATGGTGCAACCCATTTTAGTTTCACTCACTTAATCCGGCCTCGAATAGGTTCCAATATTGTTCAAAATCACTAGTAGAATGTCTCGATTTTTCAAGATTATAGTTGGAAACGATTACATCCTTTGGATTTCGTGCTAAATAAATTATCTGGAATGTTTAAATTTCGTGTAAAAACGGTAAGTTTTGATTAGAATTCCGTGTTGTTACTTTACAACCACTATCCAAAATATTCGATGGTCCTAAACTGAACGGTAAATGGGTTTTTGTTAAACGTTTTCCTTGAGTTTTCTCTAATTCATCTAAAAGGGGTTGTTGCATTCTCTCAATAATTTTAATTGTGTTGTCTTGTTTATTTTTCGGATCGATGGACCAGTTTCGATTGAAAAAAGCTTCTCTTCTAAACAATAAATCGAAAGATTCCTATTATAACGAGATTTAATATACACGAACACGGTTATGGTGGAGTTTGTTTAGTAGGAAATTTACGTTATAACCGAGCTCGTTATAATCAAATTCTAGACTTACTCAAAATATGGAAATCTAAGGCCCAATATTTCATTGCTTGCTTTCTCAAAATTCAGCTCATTTTCAATTAACCAAACAATCTCTTGCGTTATTGTCGTGCCAGATCTAGCATAACCGTAAATCCAAACGTCCTGTGGACGTGTCTGGAAATCATGGAATTTCTTTATATAATCGCCCATCGATTTCGGGAAAGCGTATTTTTTCGGTCCGATCAAGATTAAGTCATCTGAAATTTAGGAGTTTTCAATCTACCTTGGTTGTTTTTATAAAAATTGTACCTGTCAATTTTTCAGCAAGTTTTCCTGTAGGTTTTGTGATTTCAAACGGACACTCCATTGTTGAATTTTAACGATTGTTAGTCGCTTTATTTGTTGCTAATTGGGGAAAGATTTGTGTAAATTTAGACGACTGTTGAGTTTATAACTGCAGCTCGATTTGATAACAACAAAATTTCCATTGAGTGTTTTATACCGAGTTGGGATAGATAATAAAAACATTAGCCAATTTAGCTCTCTTTCTCTTACTGCCATTTCGTTCTCTATGTTAGAAAGAGGTCGAGAGAACTAAGGCGGATTAAAATGAATTTAAGTCTACCTATTTGTATTACTATTTTAGTAACGATAGCTATAGGTATGAAAATAAATCGTTTATCAAAAATTTTACATGTGATATTTACATCTGCCATGGAATTTTTTCACTCAGGGTAGATTTATCAGTGGAATTATATTATCGTGTATTTTAATATTTATTCAATTTATAAGATAAGTAGTTCGAAATATGGTCTAAAATCTCGATCAAAGGGCGTTAACCAAAAATTGATAATTTTGGCCAACACTTGAACTCAAATCGAGAATTTACTTTCCTAAAACAAACACTAATAGAGCTAAAATTTAGCAAAATTGTAGTTTTTGAAAAGAAAACTTGTTCCGATTCATCGAAAAAGATGAAGATTTTGGCAAAATGATCAATTTGGGTTTCTTTTACAATTTTAGGCTACAATTTACTGAAAATCAACGATTCATGTGGCATATTTTCAAAATTAAACCGAAAAAATCAAAAATAAGATTGTAAAGTGAACAGCAAGCTCGTAATCTGTCATCTCTACAAATTAATAATAAAAATTTGTTAAAAATGAGGTAGTTAGAAAAAAAAATTTGAGCTTAAGTCGAGTACTTAGTTCCAGTTTTTTCCAAAAACTGTTAATTTGGGATGGAAAATCGCTAAACTTAGAACTCAAATATCTTCAAATTTTAAGAATCTAAACTAAAAACAGGGATTTAGAGCGCCTGTTTTACAACATTTAATTAAGGAATGGCCAAAGGTGTTAACCCTCCAACTATTTACAATTTCAACACTAATAATTGTAACTGTTGCTCCAAAAATTGACCAAAATCCAAGAGTAAATATCGTAAATCATGCAGAATAACAAAATTGGTAAAAAAAGGGCTAACAATGTGGCCTTAAACTTCAAAAATCCTCCTGAAAACGAAGGGAAAATCGCCGATATCGTCCATCTTTTCACGATTCAATAACTCTAAAACAGGACATATGATATTGTCTATATTGTGTTCATTTGTTATTTTTCCCTTAAAAATCGATAAGGGTGAGATACTACTGCCGTTATAGAGGAATTCTATCAGTTTACACGCATTAGTTCTGGTGTGACGCTTTATTATTGATAAGCGTTGCTTTGAAACGTAACAAATCGATTATTAATATTATTATTATTTATAGTAAACTAGTGATTTGAAACTATCTAATAATAAGAAAATCGAGTTGAATTTCATCATCTCAACATTTATTTTTATCCAACCTATTTATCAAAATTGAATTCTTGTTATGTTAATGTTAATTATTTCTTTAATTACAATAATTGTAATTTATTTATTTATTTATTTATTTATTTATTATTTATATAAGTTTATTTATTATAAATTATTTTTTATCAGGGGGCAACTGACAGGAAGTAGATCATAAAAGCAGGTTATTTACGTGATAAATTGTCCAAAACAATGCAATTATTTATGATAAAATCTGTTTACTTCGAACTTACATTTTATTTACATTGCATGTAGAAATTTTTCCATTTCGCTTTAAATTTTTTACAGTGTAATTTTATGTCAATAATACTCATAAAAATAAAAACCAAAATTGTTAAAATGATACATAATCTTGTCCTTTTTGAAACATTTTAGTCATTAAATCGTGTTAATGTCAAATCTACATGAATTATAGCATAAAATGGAAAATTCGTCTCCTGCGACAACACAATTTTAAGAATTATTGACGAATAACCTCTAATTAACACTTTTATTATTCAAAATAGTCTACAAAAAGTTTGGTTGTTTGAATAGGATTCGAACTCAGTACCTCACGTTTGCCGAACAGATGCCCTGATCGGTAAGTAGAGCGGGTTCGATTCCCAATCCGACAACCAAACTTTTTCGTAGTGTATACGATGATAGGATATTAATTGAAGATTATTTAGTGAAACTAATAACGAAATTCGCTCTAATTTTGTGAATTTAGTCCAAAATTGTGAGATAAAATCGATTATGTCCCTGTAGGCATCCCAATCCGGCTTTTATCAATAGAGAGTTACAGTTGGCTATGGTTTTCTTATGTCGAGTCGTGGCTTGACAATTGTCAATCAAATGAGCATGCGAACTAAGCTACAATCGCACGTTATTGAAAGCATGGCCTACTGCAAGTTGAACTAGTGTTGTACACCCTGTATATGAATATTTTTGTGATTATTTCATTATTCAAAACAATATGTTGATTGAAATTTATTGTTTATTTAAACATACTGTGTTTTTCAATTTTGTAATGACGGAAATTTTATATCTGTATCTTTTAAATTATCCCGAATCCATTTGTCGACTCTTTCCAATGAAGAACCATAAAAATAATCGTGCCAATTACCAATCTTACCATCACGTATAAATTGATTATCTTTATCGGAAATTATGCCCAATTTTCTCAAAAAATCGTTATTTACCGATTGATTTTTACGGAAATTATCAATTTTTAAATGCTCCTCTAATTGACCCAATTGTTTATCAGTTAATGTTTTACCAAGAAAATCAGATATTCTTATCAATGATTGTCGTAAATTCTACGAATAAAAATATTGAATAATAAACGTACAAGTGTCCCTTGTCGATTTTTCGAAAATTATCGGGACATTTGGGGTAGTTTTGTTATCAGTTTGTCTTACTTGATTTAGGTCTTCGTAGAAGAGAAATAGGAAATTTGCTTGGTTTCTGATCGTCCAAGCCTCCTTAATGTGCTCGAAATATGGACAAAAATATGCTAAAATTATTACGTTTAGAATTTTTATACAGGGGTGGTGAGCTAAAACTAGAGTTTATCAACCTATTGTGGCTATATCTAGTCGATGATTTCAGAAATATTATAGGGGGATTCTTGGGGGGTCATTTGAGCAAAATTTGGGCCTTGTAGCTTATTTGAAAGTTGGTTTCGGGCAATGTCGCGATTTTCACGAATCAAATATATCCATAAAACGACTAAATATGACTTGAGAATATTTCCAATATTGATTTTGTGGTTTTTCTCCATTTTGTTTCTGAAAATTGTAACACTATCTTAAACGAGCACTTTTTTACCGACTTCCAAACGAGCTACGAGGCCCAAATTTTGCTCAAACCATCTCCATCGATTCTCCTTTATAAATCAACCACTATTACCGCTTGCTAAATAATCGGACTTCTTTTAATAACTCTCTAGTTTTAGCTCTTTTTGATTTTTCGACTACATGTTCCAGCTTCAAAGGCGTTATAAAAACTTTCAAAATCCTCATGCCAAAATTTGAAATCTTTATCGAAATTATAATTGGAGACAATTACATCTTTCGGATCTCTAGCTATGTAGATTATCTGGAAATTTGCTCATTTAAAATAATAAATTTGGCGATTTTTTGGAAGACTCCACCTTACAACCGCTTTGTAGAAGATTCGAGGGTCCTAAACTCAACGGTATATGAGTTTTCATGAGTCTTCCACCTTGAATTTTCGACAATTCTTCAATAATCGGCCGTTGAAATCGTTCCAGAATTGATGCCGAATGTTCATCGTTGATTTTGAGATTATCTTGATCAAATACCGTAGATCGCCTAGAATTAATCGATTTTCTTTTTTAAAAAATCCTACAATTAAACTACAATTTACTCGATAACTGGAAATCTTAAGTCCAATATTTCGTTTTTGGCTCGCTCAAAATCCAGATTGTTTTCAATTAACCATACAACTTCTTGCATAATTGTCGTGCCGGATCTTGGGAAGCCGTAAATCCAGATATCTTCAGGGCGGGTTTTGAAATTGTATAATTTTGGAAATAAAGGTTCGAGCGATTTCGTTGCAGCGTACAGTTTTGGGCCGATTTGTATAAATTCGATGTTTGAAACTAAAATTCCAAAATTTTCCCATTACTGTTGGTTTATTATAGAGAATTAACTCACCTCGTATGTCCCTAATTTCGAAAGGGTACTCCATTGTTCGGATTATCGTTCGGTAATTGTTATTTTTTTCACAGATCACCTAATTTAAAACTACAATGTGATAAGATAAAAACTAACACTATAGTTTTCATCGATGTTTTTGATGAACTTTAAATAATTATCAACCCAGTTTATTGACTTGGCCCCGTAAACACTTCACAATTTGTTCAAACTGGAATAATCGTTCAATGAAACTCGATTAGTTTCGTAATTGTCGATATTTTAGCCGTTTTGTTTACCAAATAGTCGCCTTAACACAACTCTTATCAATTTTTATAAGTTGATAATTTAAAACGAAGAAAACTAGGCCAGAATAATTTCGATTATTTCTAGAACTTCTCAAATTTTGCATCAGGATCTTACAAGGGTTGTTTGAAATCAAGCTAAAGTAAATTTCTTGCATTTCTATCAGGATGTACACATTTCCCTCAATTTCGTACGTTATTAGTAGTAAGAGGTATTTGACATTGGGATTGCAGGAAGATTAAACTTTCAGTTGTTTTCCAATTTTCAAATGTGATTCAACATTTTCTAGGATGCTAATAAAAATTAAATGTGTCGAAATTATTAGGATCTTATAAAGTCTAGAGAGGTATTCTAAAGTAAACAAACAACTGAGACTTTCAAAATTTTGTGCTGAAATTTATTAAAATTTTGTATCAGGGGACTGGGAGTTGTTTAAAATAATACCAAACTGATTGTAAGGAATTTAAAATTCAGGCAATATTTTTCTTTTTATGGAATCCTCATAAAAGTACTACATTTTTGTAAATTAGGATCGCATAAACTCCTAAGAGGTGTGGAGCAGAAAGCGAAATTTTACCTGAACATGTCTAGAATGTCTCAAATTTTGTATCAGGATCTTACAAGGGTTGTTTGAAATCAAGATAAAGTAAATTTCTTGCATTTCTATCAGGATGTGCACATTTTCCTCAATTACGTACGTTATTAGTAGTAAGAGGTATTTGAAATTGGGCCCAGTTGATCGCAGGAAGATGAAACTTTCAGTTGTTTTCCTATTTTCAAATGTGATTCAACATGTTCTAGGAGCCTAATAGAAATTAAGTGTCTGAAAATTATTAGGATCTTATAAAGTCTTGAGAGGTATTCAGAAGTAAACAAACAAGTGGGGCTTTCAAAATTTTGTGCTAAAATTTGTTAAAATTTTCTATCAGGGGACAGAGAGTTGTTTAACATAATACCAAATTGATTGTAGGAAATTTGAAATTCTGGCAATATTTTTCTTTTTATGGAATCCTCATAAAAGTGCTACATTTTTGTAAATTATATATTAGGATAAACTCCTAAGAGGTGTGGGGCAGAAAATGAATTTTTACATGAATATTTCTAGAATTTCTCGAATTCTATATGGAAATGGAGCCAAATTTTTCGTAAAAACTGTAAATTTGTTGAGTTTCTATCAGGATATTCGAATTTTCCGCAATATCGCACGCTATTAGTTGCAAGAGGTATTTGAAATTCGATCCAGTTGATCAAAACAAGCTCAAAATTTCAGTGGTATCAAATTTTCAAATGTGATTTAACATTTTCTAGGATCCTAATAAAAATGAACTATCTGAAAATTATATAGTAGGATCTCCTAAAGTCTTAAGAGGTATTCAGAAGTAAACAAATTTTTATGGGAGGCTCAAAATTTTGTATTGAAATTCCATATTAGGAACCTACAAATAATGAGGAGTTACTTAAAATTTCCCAAAGCTATATATTAGGATTTCATCAAGTTTTAAGAGGTGTTAAGAACAATTTTTTTGATACAAATTTCAAAATTAAGCCGCATTTTCTTGAAGTTTTCTATTAGGATCTTATGGTAAATTTTTTTACAAAACTTAAATACCTCTTACCATTCTATAAGATCCTAAGAAAAAATTGCAAAAACTTAGTTTTTGCGCACAAATTAAATTTCAATCACCGATTGAGTATTTCAAATCAAATAAATCCCTACAAATTCGCAAATCCCTACACCCTTTTATCAAGATTCTAATAAAATATTTATGAACAGCAAATATAAAATCGTATAATAAATTAATTAATTAGTCGAGTGCAAAGTTTAAAATAAACACAATTTAGATAAAAGCATCTCTTGTACGTTTCCCATCTGTCTGTTCAATTTTCGACAATTTTTCGTAAATTGTTTGAATGAAAAATGGTGGATGCGCCCATTCCTTTACCAACGACAACAACAACACGATTCCCATTTCATTTCAACAATTTCTCAACGATTTAATTCAAACAATTACAAATAATAAATCTAATCTAGTTGATTTTTTTCTGGGGAAACAGAGAGAATTGCTACAGTAAACTGACTTGGCGTTGCGCGATTAATTTGAGAATTTGTATAGCGAGTAGAAAAACACGACACAATCTAGAAGTGCATTGAATCTTCTAAATTTGAAAAAAAAATAGAAAAGTGTAGAGATAAAGGGGATGAAGAAAGGGAGTGATACAACACCCGAAGTATCATCAAATTTATTACAGTTATTATTCATTTCAAACTTGAGGATTTCCCAAGGAAATACGACAGTGTAGAATTCTGGAAAAATATTCGTATAAATGTTAAAAATTGGAAAATTTCCGAATTTCCACCATCTAATCCAATCTGTATTTAATATTAAAAAAGTCGTTACTTATTATGATTTCTACCCCCATCAAAATAATTTCAATTGAATTTTTGATTGATTCGATATGCTTTCGCCCGTATGATTGCTAATAATTTGAAAATATTTGCGACTATTGATTCGATTTCAATATTTCGTGGAGTGAAACTTTGTTGTATGTAAATGTTGTTTGGTGTTGTTCTTGTTGTCGTATCACTTTTTTTCAAGGGTTGATATTAAGATTAAGACAGACAAGATTTACGATGGCATGAAATTGTACTTAGTTCGTTGCTCTACATTGAATCCAACATGTTCTACATAAATCTATTTCAACAATCTTGATTTCCACCACAAACAACAACAACAGCATAGAAACTTTCAAAGTGGGTGAAAAACGTTTATAAAATATGGCAAATGCTGATATTGCTAACAGTTTTCAAGTTTCTTTTCGTTTTATTGTTGAAAATATAAAATTCAGTTCGTTTAATTAAGGCGCAAATAAAAATTTACACAGGGTTTGAATTGAATTTGTTGGGGAAATAGAAATTTTCCATTATCCTAGCGAGTACTTCAACTATTTTCCATTATAAATTCAATTAAACTAATTCAATATTCTCTTGCCACAATTTATCAATTAGTAGGCACAATTCTATTGAAGAAAACTTTTTTTAATTTGTAATTATTTTCAATTTTGAATTACCAATTTTTTGTCAAATTAGCACCTTCGTTGCTTTTAGAGTTGAAATGTTCGTCTGAAATTGTCGATTTTTAACGAATTCTGCTACTAAATTGATGCTTTAACGGTTTCATGCCAATTTTTGAGTTTCATTTTTTCTAAATTTTTGGTGTCAATTTGTAAAAAGCCATTTTTTAAATTTTGGTCAATTTTTGGAGTTAAGAGTCTTTTACAATTTGAAAATTTGTTCCCTTTTTTGGCAAATTTTGAGTTTAACCCCCTCAAAAACAGAAGAGCCCTTTAGTTGAGTTGTTGAAAGTCTTCGATAAATTTTTGTTCTCCAGCATGGATTTTGTGCGAATTTTCATACTAAATTGACTCTTTTGATTATTTTTTGATAATGATTTTAACTTTCAATTTTCATATATTTTGGTCCTAAATTATAATTTTTGGGTTAAATTCTTATAATTAGAAAGTTTTTGTCCTAACTTATCGATTTTTGATGAATTTTGAAAATAAATTAGCGCTTCTGATCATTTCTGGGTGATTTTTGAGTCTCAATTTTTATATATTTTTGCCCTCAATTAGTATTTCTGAGTCATATTCTTATAAAATTAGAAAGTTTTGGCCCTAACCCATCTTTTTTTTGTGGTGGAATTCTTGCGAGTTTTTGAGAAACTTTTGTCCTTGATTGTCAATATTTGACGAATTTTGAAAATAAATTAGCGCTTCTGATAATTTCTGGATAATTTTTTGAATCTCAATTTTTATATATTTTGATCCTAAATTATTATTGTTGGCTTATATTCTTATAAAGTTCTTGGCCTAATCCACCTTTTTGGTAAATTTTGTGCTTTAAATCTTCAAACTGAGACCAGCTTTTCTTTGATTTTAGAGTTGAGTAAACGTTTGTCAAAATTTTGCTTTAAATTATCGATTTTTGACGAATTTTGGAAATAAATTAGTGTTGCTGATCGCTTCTTGATGAATTGTGAGTCTCAATTTATACAAATTTCACTCCTAAATTATTAGATTTTGATGCAAATCTATGAATATTTAGAAAATTTTGCTCTATTTTTAGCTCAGATTTTATAATTAGAGAATGTTTGGGTCAACTTATCTATTCTTGGCCAATTTTGAGGTTTTCAAAATAAGAAAATTAATCTAAAAATATTGCAAAATTTTGAAAAATGTTTGTTTTAAGTTGTAAATTCTTAGCGAATTTTAATACTAAATTGATGTTTCAAATCGTTTTAGCCCTAAATTATTGTTTCTTGATGCAGATTTGCAAATTTTTGAGCAAAATTGTCAAAATTTTAACACTTGCAGTCCCAAATTTTTCTAGAACAGACAAATCAGACACTGTTAATTAATTTTAAAGTCAAATTATTGCAAGTTTTCGAAACTCTCGGTCTTAAATTATCGATTTTTAACAAATTTTGATGTTGAATTGAGGGTGTTTTTGAGTCTTTATTTTTACAATGTCTGGTCCTAAATTAGAACTTTTTGAGAATTTTAGTGTCAAATTATGAAAACGGGAGAATTTACAAGTATCGAGCTCAATTCTTGGGCTAGTAGGAACTTTTAGCTTTGGCTTAACCTACATTTGTTCTTCAAATTTGGCTCTTAAATTTTCAAAACAAGGCTCAAATATTTTTAACAATTTCTTAAGGAACATTCTAATTTTTGTCATATTTTTTTTAACTGTATTCATCCTCTTTCATCCATATTTTATTTTTTTTTTATTTTTTAGAAAGACTTCTCAAATTTTGAAATAGTTTTGTCTTAAATTCCTGTTTACTTTACAAAAGTTTGAAAGTTCCATTTGTTTAACTTTCAAGCAAAATTCTTGCATTTTAATCAACGAATTCCACCACTAAATCCTGCTAGAGAGATTATTTTGATCAATGTTTACACTTTATTATCGTAGATTTTTATACAAAATTACAAATGTGGTTCCATATTTGAGCTAAAACTAGAAAAATTTCAACTTAAGGCACCCACTAAGCAATCATAGCGGCAAATTTTTTGACATTGCGCCAATTTCCAAGAATTCCCACCAATTGCTGCCGTTTCCAAAGACCACAAAATCACACTTTCACCCCCAACAGTTAGCCCAAATACCCGCTTCAACTTTTTTATAAAAATTATACTAATTTTAATATAAATGGAAGAGTAGAAATAGGCCAACCGGCCTGTATATTTACATTATTTCTAATTGTAAATACAATATTTGTTACAATACTGTATAAACAGAATTGGGGGATGGATATTAATTGGGACGTGCTGAGGAATTGCAGGGTATCTGCTAATAAAATTGTCATGGGGCTGTTCTCTAAGAACGTGTTTGTAATGTAGAAAATACACACGCACATTTATACACGCACACATATTAAGGTACAGTTGTTCCATTAAAACGCCTATATACAACCCCCATTATGCTGGTTCACATTCGGGCCTTCGTTATTGTTATCATTTTATTCAGATTTATGTATATTAGAGAGGGTGGCTATGGTCAATTTGTAATTGTTGTACCGAATTCAATTATTTCTTATTAGATTTATTAAAATTTTATATCAATCCATCCACCGATTGGGGAATCATATTTGATTGGTTTTCTAGGGGGTTGAGAAAAAAAAAACAATGGTTAGATGATCTTCAATAGATAGTAAGGATTGGTCAATATTAAAAGCGGTCCCTTGGGGTTATTTGCAAGAGCACAAGAGTAAGACTAAGGGTGGATTTGCTGTTCGTGCAGAAGCTTACCTTTGCCGACATTTTCTCTATAAAAGATATGATAGTAGAACGATATTTTCTGATTGGTTCGAATTCCAATAACAAAGAGCACAAAGTAATATCGACGTTTTTATTTTTTATTTTAATTTATAGCCTCTATATCAACTTTCTTGTACGTATGCCTCTACTCTACTAGATTTGATTCGAAAGCTCCACCGAATCAATGTTGGGTAATTGTGGAAGTTTTCCAGTTTTGTGTGCATTTGACGCTAACCACACACATAAAAGTTGTATTTTTTCAGTTGATTTCCACTTTTCCACTGCACATTTACCGGAAAAAGTTCACGTAGACATTGTTGTGGTTATAATAAAACACGTTAATTCATTGTCAAAATAATCGCAATGTTTCGAGAGGCAGTTGGGTTGTAAAAAAAATTATATTTAAACGCGTTTTGGTTGTGGTGTCAACGTGATAAATTAATGGAAAACTTTTTGGGAAATTCCGATGTGAAATTTTGTGAATAACAGCAAATCAAAACGAGCTTTCATCTAGATAGATAATAAGCTTTCATCTTCTATTATCTAGAATAGTTTTCATTGTTGTTGTTGTTTTATCACAATGTTATCGGAATTAATTTGGCTTTGTTGAGGGTTGAATCGAATTCGATACAAGATTGCATCAATGAAGCTGAATTGGTAAGAGAATATGGGCCATTTAGGGAAATTTGCTAAAAATTTCCATGTTTATTTCCAGTTTTTCAAGATTTTTTTATGGGTTTATGAAATCTTTAATTTGGGGGAAAAATTCAAAATGCTATTAGTTTTTTTTTTAGTTATTAAAGAATTCGGGTAGGCTTTTGTTATTTTGGTACAAAATTGTATAAAAATTTTTAGTTTTCCTCTATTTTGAGCAGTTCTCACGGCTTCATGCAATCCTAATACAAAATTTCCAAAAATTGGCCCTATTTCGAGTAGTTTTTTTATATTTTATTTTTTCCTAGTATAAAATTTTGAGAAATTTAGCACTCGTAGCCGAAAAATTCGATTTATTTTGAATTTTTAATATAAAATTTTAAGCATTTTTGATGCAAGCTTCGTCATTTTCGTCTAAAATTTGGTAAAAATTTAACACTTAAATCTAGAATAATTCTTACAATTTCATGTCATCCTAATACATTTCTAAAAATTAACAAATTTGTTCGTTTTTGTTATTCTGTTATTTTATTTTTTCCTGATACAAAATTTCGAAAAAATTAAAGATAATTACAATTTGTATGAAAATCGCCATTGATTTTTGATTTCTAATACACAATCTATAGAAATCAACAAATATTCTGATTTTGGTGTACATTCTGATGTTTTATTAGCTCCCGATAGAAATTTTCGAAAAATTAACACTTTTGATAAAATTTTGATTTATGTCAAAATTAAAACTTTCTCCTAATTCATGTAATCCTAATACAAATCGTGAAGCTTGGCCTTATTTCGAATATTTTCTCATAACTGGTATAAAATTTTGAAAAATTTAGCACTTATAACCCAAAGTTTCTATAAATTTGATTTATTTTGAATTTTTAATACAACTTTCAATCATTTTCGTCCAAAATTTTGTAAAAATTCAACCCTTTCTTGCATTTAAATCAGTTTTTACAATTTCTAGTAATCTTAAAGCAAAATTTCTAAAAATCAACAAATTTGTTCGTGAAACTGCCTCATTTCGGATACATTCTCATATTTTATTTGTTCCTAATACAAAATTTTGAAAAAAATTTAGAGACATTTATAATTTGTGTAAAAATCTTCATCAATTTTGGATTTCCAATACACATAATTTATAGAAATCAACAAATATTCTCAATTTATTCAATTTTCTGATATTTTATTAGCTCCTGATAGAAATTTTCGAAAAATTAACTAAAAATAAGAACAAATTACAGCGATTTTGATTTATGTCGAAATTAAAACTTTCTCCTAACTCATGTAGCCTTGATATAAAATTTTAACAAATGTCTAAAATTTACAAATATTCCCTGTCATTTTATTAAATCCTAATACAAGTAGCACCTGGTACACAATTTTATAGCGATCGATGATTTTTATTGAACAAAATTAGTAATTCGTCGATTTTATATTAGAAATTCTATTATCCTAATACAAAATTTCGAAAAATTAGCCACTTACTATAAAAATGCAAAATTTTCTGGTGGAATTATCTCCAATTTGAACTTCTCCTACTACTTCATGTAATCCTTATACCGAATTTTTTAAAAGTATCATTACAAAAAGTTGACTCGTTTACCTCTTTTTATTTTATATGGCACCTGCTCCTAATATAAAATTTCAAGAAAGTTGAAATTTTTTGAAAAAAAAAATTATGTTAATTGAATTTCCAGTAAATTTTAAATAAATACCTTCTAATCCTCCATATGATTCCAGTTGAAAATCTTATACAGGAGGTATTTTTTTAAATTCCATTAATTTTTAGAATGAATTCTACAATTCGAACTAAAACTGTCGAGAAGATTTGAAAATTTTCTTCATTTTGACCTCTTAATCTTCATTTATGCCACTTCTATTTAAAAAAAAATGAACAATTCTTAATTTTGACTAGGCATTGCTTTATTCAAAATACCTCCTGTGATTTTTTAGTCTGAGTTCCCAAGACAAAAATTCAAAGTGGTTGGTAGTTTTGAAAGAATATTCACAAAATTCTTCAATTTTAAGACGAATTTTTGAAAGAAGTCGCTTCTTAAGGAGAATTTAGTAAATTTTAAGTCAAATTTAGCTTTCCAAATACAAAATTTTATTCTGATTACTACTTTTTTTCGTGAATTTTTTTACAGTATCCTAATATAAAATATTGAATTCAAGTTTGAATATTTTTTGCAAAATTAGTCATATAACTCTAGTACTACTTCAGATGCTCCTGATACAAAATTTCCAAAAACTTTATCTCTTTAATTTGCAACTTTTACTACAAGTTTGCTCTATTTCCAAATTTTCTTGGGTCAACATTTCACTTGGTACTTTTTTGAAAGAAAAATCCGAAAATGAGCTAGATTTCTTTAAAAAATGCAATTTTAATAACACATTTTAAAATTCCCGCAACACTCAGTGATTCCAAGCATGCGCATGGAAACCACAACAGCGCCATATTGACAAGGGTACAGTCGCTAAAACAGATCCCATCTTTTTGTTAGTTTAATTAGAAGCGGGAAATTTAATTAAACTATCATTGCAAATCGATAAAATTGAAGCTTTTGTTCTATGTAGATATAAAGTGTATGCGAATTTATCATTTTTCCGATCCCACTTTTGTCTGGATAACTTTATCAGTTCTATCCAGCTATTGTCAACAATGAAATTAGTGTTGTTATTAACAAAACTAAACAAGCCCGACTCCTAGGTGAACAATTTAAATTTAATTGGATCCATCCTAGATATGGTCACGTTAACAACAAATGTCGAAAATATATTGTCTTCGAGAGAAAGTCGATTTTATATCCTTCATTTGTATTTTATACAGCTTGATAATAAGTTTGATAGCAATAAACAGTTGTCCAATTTAGTTGTTATCATAACAGTAGTATTTGCATTATTGATTATTGTCGAATTATTCAAAAAGCAATACAGTTTGGAAAGTTTTTTAGGGATTTTTTGGGGTGTTTTCAATAAATTAGATGCAACTCTTTGGCTGTGTGTATCTTTTGTAAATTTCAGTGAAAACTCACCGGAATGAAACAGAGAGAAATTCGGATCAATTCCCCAGATGTTTGCATTTATTAATAACAGAAAATGTTGGAAATTTAACAGGGAATACTTAAATAATGTTTATAATAAAATTTATCAAAATTTACCCCATATACAAGCACTGGTAGGGGTATCTAATCAATTAATTACAATGTAAATTATATGAATCAACCCGAATAAGAGCAAACCTTTTCGGGATAATTATAAATAACTAGCATTAAAAAGGAGTGAGTACGCTTGCCGATCTATCATAAACGAATAACCTTTGATCTCGCCCGGTTCAACTTATTCTATTTCCATTTTGATAATTTTCTAATCTGTTCTAAGCGAGCGGCATACAGTAAACCATTAGGGTTCCAATAGAATGCCGCATCGTTCAAATTGTAACAATTACAATAAATCTATTCGGATGAAACACCAATTCGCCACAGTGGCGCTGTTTACCAAATCTTGAATAATTTGTACGGTTGGTAACAGATTTTCCACCAACAGTTGGTAAGATTTGACACAATTATAGAATAAACAAAATGGCGATTCTAATTGAAACTATATTGTTTAATGTGGCCGTTATTAGCGCCATTACGGTCAAAATTTGCAGTTGCAATAAGTGTTGAGAAATCTAGCAGACTTTGCGCGTTGTTTTTTCATTTAACGTCTACAAAATGAGTTGAGTTAAAACTATGAGAGGTTAGAATTGACGCAATTGGACTGTACCTAGAAAACATTTTGGTTATTTTTTCGAGCCTCAATATATGGAGTAGAGCAACCCACTTTCTTATAAAAGAATAGTAAAATTTTTGTAGTGATTCGAGTATAAGGTGAAATTTAAGGATAGTTTGAAAATATGAAGTAAAATAGACCGTTTTATTCAAAATAAGAAAATGGGTTGCTCTATCTCATTTACCGGGGGTAAATGGGTAAAACGGAAATACTTTCTAAAAATAGTTCAGGTAAAAAAGCGGCTATAAACCGAATTCCACCAATTCGAACCTCTTGTAGCTTTAATGTCCCATATTGTAGACTCGCTCTGTATATTTTTATAATAATCGATTGTAAATGAGCGGCACGCACGATAATGCGGATATTTGTGTCGAAATACCGTGCCGCTTCGTTCAAATTGTGGCAAACTACCAAATTGATTTCCTTGCGTGTTTCAGTGTGCAATCACGTCTACAGAATGAGTTGAATTAAAACTATGAGAGGTTAGAATTGACGTAATTGGACTGTACCTAGAAAACATTTTGGTTGTTTTTTCGAGCCTCAATAAATGGAGTAGAGCAACCCACTTTCTTATAAAAGAATAGTAAAATTTTTGTAGTGATTCGAGTATATGGTGAAATTTAAGGATAGTTTGAAAATATGAAGTAAAATAGACCGTTTTATTCAAAATAAGAAAATGGGTTGCTCTACCTCATTTACCGGGGGTAAATGGGTAAAACGGAAATACTTTCTAAAAATAGTTCAGGTAAAAAAGCGGCTATAAACCGAATTCCACCAATTCGAACCTCTTGTAGCTTTAATGTCCCATATTGTAGACTCGCTCTGTATATTTTTATAATAATCGATTGTAAATGAGCGGCACGCATGGTAATGCCGATATTTGTGTCGAATATAGCGTGCCGCTTCGTTCAAATTGTGGCAAACTACCAAATTGATCAATTTCCTTGTGTGTTTCAGTGTGCAATCGGACGTATTATGGTGACGTTGGCAAAACGTACAGTTTGAAAGTTGCGAAATCTCAAGAGACTCGTCTACCATACTTATGTCATCTGACATTTACAGCAAATGGTCAAAACCATGGCGATATTGTTCAGGTAATTCCCCCAATTCTATTTGTCTATTTTTCAACCGATACAAAAGAATGTTAATAATTATCCAACAAATTGACGGCGCGACGTTTATTGGAATTAAAGGGCAAAAACACGCGGAAAAATTAAATGGGGAAAGTAGAAGGGAAAAGAAACGGTAACTTTTCCTAATTAAAATTATCGCCGGTGCTGAAAAGAAAAGCGTCTTGGATTTCGTTCTGTCGACGTTCCCCCAGTTAGCCGATCCGTTTAAAATGAATATTTCACGTTAATTTTTTTTTTTTTTGTATTTTCTTTTATTAGGAACTTGTTCGTTTGTTGACGTTGATTACTAATGAGCGTAATTAAAAATTAAAGCGTATCGGTTGGGTTTTCCCAGTTAAAAGCAGAATTGCAATTTAAATATTTTTGTTTCAATTATTTTCGCGAATTTTCCGAGTGTTAAGATCAATATTAGTAGTCAGCATGTTTCCCAATTTTCCACCAATTTCTATTTGGTCTCTCTATTTCAAATAATAGAACTAGGGACTCAAGAAGAAGAAGAAAAAAAAGATGACTAGTATGTAGTGTATATCTCGACGAACAGATCATCCCCTGGCAATTCGCTTCTTCGTCAAATTCCCCCTAATCGTATTTGCTATTTTCTCTATTTCAGTTGAACGACTAAAACTTACAACCACCAACCCACCTACCCCCCCGAAACTACCCCAAGGGACACGTTATCATTTTATCATTGCTGTCTGTTATCGGTTGTTGTTATTATCGTTCAATTATCGGTATTTTTAGTTGGCTCCGGGGGTAATTTGATGGTTTAAATTTGACGACCGCTTTAGTCGCCAAATTGTGTCTGTTTGTTGTCGAACTTGTCTATCTGTGTGTGTTGGGGTGTGTGTCAGTATGGGGGTAACAAACAAGATCTCGTTTCGTACAACAAGATTTACACTAAAGTAAATTTAATTCCTCATCCTACCTCGCCAACCGCACACCTATCCGCAGAACATCGTCCAAACTTTCTTAAAATTGATCGAGTTGCGAGGGGGTTGGTGTTAGATTTGGCTCTCGGCTGTGAACTTTTATTTAAATGCGTTCGGAAGTTTTTCATGGGTGCTGTGTCACAGTGACAACAGACCATTAGTTTTCCACTAGTCCAGTCGTTTATTCGGTTTTTTTCCCCCGGTCCTCTGTCTTCGTTTCGAATCACAACAGAGGGTTGATTTAGGACAAAAACCAAATGTACTGACAAAAAAACGGAAAACGGCTTAATCGTTGTTTGCAGATTAGATACAGGCGCCTTATTCAACCATTTACTTTACTTTTCAACGTGCTCCTTAATGACGGATTAAAAGATTTGATAACGCTCGTTTTTCTTGTATAAGGGGCGATGTTTTATTTTGGATCTGTTTTTAAGATTGAATTGTACGAGAACTGTAAGTTCAAAGTTTTTAAAAAAAATACCTGAGCTACATATCGGTCTAAACTCTATGTACGTTAAATTTTGATAAAATCTGGTATGTAGTTTTTGAAAAAAATGAAACAACCTGAAAAAAGGCACCTTTGTGTCATTTTATTGTTTTTTTTTCCAAAAACTGTGACCGGATTTGTGGACAAAATAACAGTTTGAAGCCCAAATTTTCACTTTTATTTCAGTTAAACTGTTATTTTTTAGACGATTTCTCTATTAATTAGCGATTTTTTAATGGAATTGTTAAAGTTGAAGTGTTAGTTCATTAAATTTCGATTATTACAAAAATTTTTGGAATAATTATACATTTTTGTTGTGAATTTCCAGTTTTTTGCCAACTTTTATGATTTAAAAAGTCTCAATTCAGGCACTTTTACTCAATTTTCGACTTTTATTTTCGACATTTGTTCAAAATTATCAGTTTATTGCCCAATTTCGGCCATTAGTCGCCAAATTGAGCTGAATTTTGAATCAATTTTTTGTACGTTCAACTATTTTTGTCCGAAATGGATAATTTTTAACGATTTTGAATGTAAAAAGGGCAATTTTGAGACAATTTTTGATCCAAATTTTGGATTGCTTTAATTCAGAGTCGTTAGTTTGCCAATTTATAATTGTAAAAGAGACGTTTTTAGCGCATTTTTCTGTCACACTTCCGTTTTTTTTTGATAAATTTTCGTAATTATTTTCTCCAAATTATGAATTTACTAAGTAAAGCTCGTTTTTGAAATCTCATTGAGCTGAAGTGTAGTCTTTAAACCCAAATTTTAAGTAACATTTTTTATAAATCAACAATTTTTGAACCATTTTATACTAAATGTTGTTAATTAAGGATTTTAACAAAAATTTGAGTGCAAAAAAGGCAATTTTGTTGCAATTTCCACCCCAGATCTCAGTTTTAGGTAATAGTTTTCATATTTGTATCATCAAAAAGGTCCAATGCAGACTTTTTTATTTCATTTTTACAGAACATTCTCCTTCTTTAGATGAATTTTCATCCTTTTTTTTTCAAATAATGAAATTTCCAACTAAATCTGTTTTTGACAAATTTTCGAGCTGAATTATACTTTTTAAATGTAGATTTTATGCAACAGTAACCCTAAACTATTAACTTTTCGAAAATTTTGCTAATTTTAGACAACTTTGAACCAAATTATAGATTCTTAATTGAAGATTTACATTTTCAAAAATTTAAAAAAAAAACGAGAGTTTAGTGCTGTTCGGACCTCATGTAAGCCAAATTTTGAATGAATAATTAATGATTTTGAATATGAAAAAGACAACTTTTGGACAATTTTTACTCCCGATTTTGAACTGCTTTAATTTTAAGTCAATTTGCCAATTTATGATTGTAAAAGGGGCCAAATATAGACCTTTTGTGCTAAACTTCCATTTTGTGATCAATTTTAATAATTTTTTTCCTCTCCAAATTATGAATTTGTCAAATAAAACTCGTTTTTGAAATTTCATTGAGCTGATTTGCAATCTTTAAACCCAAATTGTAAGAAATATTTTTTATAAATCATCAATTTTTGCCTAATTTTGCTGGTTCTAGACCATCTTGAGCTAAATTATAGACAGGGGTTCTAACAAAAATCGGCAATTTTTGAAATGTTATAAAAGTTGGAGTACAAAAGAGACGATTTCAGTTTTAAGTTATTTCCCAAATTTTTTTCACAAAAAGGTCTCTTTTCGTTCATTTTTGTACTACATTCTTGTTCTGTAGCCAAATTTTCATCTATTTTTGGAACATTTTGGAGCTGAATTCTATTTTTTAAATCCAGATTTTATACAATTGCCCTAAATCATTTTATACAGTTGCCCTAAATCATTAATTTTTAGAAAATTTTGCTAATTTTAGACAATTTGTAAGTAAATTGTAAATAAATCAACAATTTTTGAATGAAAGAGGAAGATAAATTGAGGTTGAACTTGACTGATTGAAAAGAGAATTTGAGATTTCAAAAATTACAAAAAACACCAAAATTTTGGAAAAAATTTGATAAAACATGGAAGAAATCTAATTTTTGTAATATATTGTTGTTTATCTCAAAAACGATACATCAAATTGGCTTCAAATTTGTTTATTTCATAGGTGTTAGTTTTATTTAGCTCCTATATTCTTTTGCTTGATTTTGAACTTACAATTTTTGTAAAAATAAGTCTAGAATTAACGAAAAATAACGAAATCAAGCATAAACGTGTTAATCGAAGTTTAGAAATTTCAGATTGAACGGTTCGATAACGGCCTCTTTTTACACAGACCGTTGTTTTATTTATTTTGCACCTATTCGTTGTTAAATTGATGGTGTGTTTATTTTTTAAAGTGCTATAATCCATTCTCTGTCGTTGTGCCTCAATACTACCCATTTCTATTACATTTACGAAAACCAGATGTCTGATAATTCTCACAATTTCTGACAATATTTCAAAAAAAAAGAAAACCACCAACATAAAATCGAGAATATAATAGAATCGGGGGAAAAAAAGGAATAAGACGCGTATCGGGAATAATAAAATTAGTATCTTGACATCGTAAGTGTGTTCCCCAGGTGAAGACTATAAATGGGTACATTGAGTTATTGAAACAGATCCAATATCACAGTACAAATCAAGTTAGATCCACCCATATCTAGCTGGCTTATTGTTTCAGCGAAATTTTTGAAACGCAATTAGATTAATAACTACAAATTTTCGGTTATATTTTGTACATGTGTACGTTCGTTTGTTCATTTACAAGTAGCAAAATAGAATAGGAACTGGTTGTAAATTACGTTTTGGCTTTCAGTAAAATCCGGCAATTTTACAAACTTGAAACTTTGCCGGCTTAATAAAGGTCGAATCTAATTTTCCAAATGGCTTATTTATTGTATTCATATTGCTCCATATTCGTACATATACAGGCGCAAAATTATTAACACAACCATACAGTTGAATTTTTTTACGTAGCATTATAAATTCTAGTTTAGAATTCATTAAAATTACCTCAATTCCAACCAGAAATTGATGATTTAAAGGTTAATAGTGACAATTTTTGGCAAGTTACAGAATACGCTCGTTTACTTCCAGTAATTTCAAGCGAAAATTGATGATTTAACACTGATTAGAGACAACTTATGGGAAGTTACAGAATACGTTCTCTTAATTTTCTAGAGAGTTACCTTACTTTTAATTAAATCGAAAATTTGAACAATCTATACCCTGAATCATCAATTTCTAGCATATTGTGCTATTCTTAGACCATTTTGAATCAGATCATCAGCTCTTAATCGAGGATTTTAACTAGAATGATCAATTTTAGAAGGTCAAAGGGAGAAAATTTAGGGTCGAACACAGAAACTGTAAGTTCAGAAATTTCCAAAAAATTACCAAAGTTGAATATCGGTCTAGACTCGATGTAAACGAAATTTCAAGAAAATCTGATATGTAGTTTTGAAAAAAGAAGAAAAAAACAATGATTTTTGCGTTATTTTGCTGTTCATCTCAATAATCGCAAATTAATTTCAACTAAAAGTTAAAAACTTGGAGATAACGGTGGATAAAGGTAATTTATAGAGTTACAGAATATGCTCCTTTATTTTAATCGATGGTTAGAGATAATTTATGGAAAATTACAGAATACTTATTTTCATCGATTGCGCCTAAAGTTGATAAAACTAGGCGAACGTATTCTGTAACTTTCTATAGATTATCTCTAATCGTCATTCAACTAAAAATTGATGATAATGACAAAATTATGGCAAGTTACAGAATACCTTCGCTCACTGTCGATTGACTTTTTAATTTCTCATAGTCTATAGGAACGATACAATTTTCATTATATCAAATGCTAATATTTTGTTAATATAAGTCAGCAAATTTACATTGTTCATCCATAAATTCATGCTATTATAGTGAAAACGTTAACTTATCCTAAATTAGCTTGTAGTGTATTGTAAATAAATCAATACCAACGAACCAGTTTCATTATAAACACGTATATCTATATAGAGTTGGTATAGTTTTACACTATGATGATGAATTATTTCACGTTATTGGAAATTTCGTGTTGTAAGCAGTAATTATAATTGTTATGTGGACATATTCAGACATTCATAAAATATTAATTATTATTGTTATGAAAATTACCATTGAATATGTTTTATTAATTAACGTTTTATATAAACAGTGGTTCGTGTAAAAATACTACAAAATTATATTTCCATTCGACAGTTTGTTAATAACACGAAGCGTTGTTTTAGCATGCAATTGGCCATGTCTTTGACTTTGTCGTGTCGTAGCTTGATTTAGTAGTAGACAAATGTCAAGTGTAGTGCTGTATGAACCAAGTTACGACGCTATGTTACCAAATGCATGCCCATCTGCTGCTAGTTGAACTAATCTTTGTCTTTTTGATTATTTCACAAAGTAGGTGCCATGCTTTTGATTATAGAATATCGTAGCTTGATTCACTTGCTTGTTTTTCATTAAAAAGTACATCAGCAATTGTGTTATGTCCAATATGAGCTAAGCTACGACACTATGCTCTTTTTTTGTGTACAATTGGCCATGTTTTTGATTGTGTAGTATCGTAGCTTGCTACAGCTTTCTAATTTCCATTAAGAAGTACGTCAATAAATGTCAAATGTAGTGCTATATGAACCAAGCTACGACGTTAGAGGACCAAGTTTGAAATGATATAGCGTTGTAGGTACTTTTCTGTTTTTCCCTTTCTATCTGCTCTTCTACCTATCTTCCTGTTTGTCTTTCTGTCTTTCTATCTGTCTTTCTGTTTTTATTTGTAGGTTTCTGCCGTTCTTTTTGTTTTTCTTTTTGTATGCCTTTTTTCTATGGTGTCCTTATTTCTACCCTTCTATTTTTTTTCCTGTTTGCTTTCTATTTTTACGTCTTTCTGTCTCTCTATTTTCCTCTTTTTTGCTGGCTTTCTGTCTAAGATTCCTTCTACCTATCTTTCTGTTTTTGCTTACGACTGTCTTCCTTTCTTTCTATCTCTCTGTCTGTCTTTCTTTTTGTCTTTATGCCTGTTTTTGCTTATAATTTCATCTTTCTGTTTTTTCCCTCTTTGCCTCGTCTTTTTTCTTTCTGTTTTCTATTTGCTTTCTATTTTTCTGTCTTTCTGTTTTGATGTTTCTCTCTCTCCCTCTCTTCCTATTTTTCTGTTTCTTTCTGACTTTCTGTCTACTTATCTTTCTGTTTTTGCTTATGTCTGCTTTCCAGTCATTTTTCTGAGTGTCTTTCTTTTTTTCTATCTCTCTGTCTATCTTTCTTCTTATCTTTATGTCTGTCTTTTTGCATATAATTTTGTCTTTCTGTTTTTCCTCTCTTTGTCTTATTGATTTTTTTTCTTTCTGTTTTCTATTTACTTTCAATTTTTCTGTTTCTTTGTGACTTTCTATATAACTGTCTTTCTGTCTTTCTTTCTATTTTTCCTTATGTCTATCTTCCTGCCATTTTTTTAATATTTTTTTCTGTCTCTCTGTCTTTATGTCTGTCTTTTTGCATATAATTTTGTCTTTCTGTTTTTTCTCTCTTTGTGTCTTTGTCTTTTTTCTTTCTGTTTTTTATTTGGTTTCTATATTTCCGTCTGTCTCTCTCTCCCTCTTCCTATTTTTCTGTTTCTTTCTAACTTTCTGTTTAACTTTTCTTCTACTTATCTTTCTGTCTTTCTTTCTGTTTCTGCTTATGTATGTCTTCCTGTCATTTCTTCGGACTATCCTTCTTATGTTCTATCTCTCTGTCTGTCTTTCTTTTTGTCTTTATGTCTGTGTTTCTGCATATAATTTCGTCTTTCTGTTTTTTCTTTCTTTATCTTCCTGTATGTTCCTAGTTTTCTGTATCCCTCTTCTTCCTCTCTTTTTTTGAGTCTTTATTTTTGCCTTTTTATCTGTCTTCTAATCTTTCTGCTTGCCTTTCAATTTTTCTTTCTTTCTGTCTTTCTCCGCTTCCTTCTTCTTTACTTACTTCTTCATTTATTTCTCTGCTCCATGTATAGTTTCTTTCTGTACTCTGTACTCTTTTGTTTTTGTTTCATGCCATACCTACACATATTCCCCCTAGTTTAACTAACGAGCCGCCACTGTTTAAAGCAAACACCACGTCAGCAAAATATGATTGTCGTTATAGAAGCTATACAACTATATATGTGTAGATATGACTTTATTAAATCCCCAAGTTTCTAACTAATAACTTTAATTAATTATTTAATTAATTAACATAGAGATATGTATAAAGATAGATAGACATAAGGATAGATAAAGGGAGGAATCAAATTATAATCCATATATACATTTGATTATATTATAACATTTCAATGAGTTTTACCCTTTTAAAACTGTACACAAATTACACTTGGTAGAGGTACACATGATAGAATTCTTAATAGAATTACTCTTCTAATACATATTCTAATGTTGTATGTGTGCTTTAATCTTAGAAAATATTGAGTTCCAATCAGAATATTTAATGATATTCGTACTCGCTCAACTTTGACTTCCTTCAAACAAGCAGAGGGGCAAAAAAGTAAAACTTTACCTAGGGGACTACCATTCAGACAAGGTTTATTTTAAAAGAATAGAGAGAACACACCTAAGTAAAGTTTGGAGAACACATTTTAACGAAATGTAAAGTAGCAAGCGGTCGAAATATCACTTCTTTGGGTTATTAAACGAATGTAATCCAAATGACTAGAATAGGATAGAATTGGGGATTTTATTTAAGAGAGAATACGATAGCAAATTGTTGCTTTCTACCTGCAATCGTAGTTCGTCTTTGAAGAGAATTCTGTGATTGATGATGATGCAGCGCGCAGTAGTAGTCGTCATTATACTATCTACCTATACTAGTTCGTTTCAATAACTTTATATCTATCTATCTTAGTCTATTCGAGTACTATCACTAGTGTTCGTACTACTACCAGTAACGATCCGGCTTCAAGCATTCATATAATTGTCCTGTCATTTATCAAACTGTTGGATAATGGCCATCTTTCACAAGTACGCCAAGTTACACGCCGTTAATTCAACAAAAATCTGCCTAAGATAAAAATGATTCGTTAACTAGACGGATGATCGTTTGGATGTTTCGGGTTATTAAATGCGACACACACACACACAGAAATACAACGAACGTAGAACAGGAAAAAAATAGATGGAGAGTAATATAACGGTAGAGTTAATTTTGTGAAAGTTTTTTTCTATCATAAATCGTGAAAATATAGAAGTTTCCAGACGGGAGATACATGCACACGCAGGCAGACTGATAAAAAGTAGCATTGGAGCCTATTAAAAATGTTCAATATTTCGTTCGATTATCAACGTAGCAAATTGTTTGAATATTTCATGTTTTTTATCGGTTTTTCATCATGAAAAGTACCGAATCTCGTCCTATCTGAACGTTTTATTTGATTAAATAAATAATGTTGGGGATATTTTCGGACTGTTGTCAAGCGTTGATAATTAAAGTGGGTAGTTTTGCAAAATTTAAGTCGAAGCTACAAGCTTTACATTTGCATATTTTCAAAATTTTCAGCAGTATTTAGATAGAGTTGAAATTTTTGCATTATGATAGGCTAAAAATTGGGAATTTTCAAGTATTGAGATTTTTTAAAACACTCAAGTCAAGCTTTTTTTCGAACAGTAAGCTCTTCTTCCCATTCTTCAACTTTCTTCGCACTGTTTTACGCTTTTTGTATGTTGCATTTGATTGTTTTGCAAAATTTGAATTGAAATAAGCCTTATTCAAAGAAGTTGAAGCATTTTGTCAAAATTTGGAATTTTAACGTTCTCATCAAATAGTGATGTGAATATTTTTGTGGATAATTGTCAAGTGTTGATAATTAAAGTGGGTAATTTTGCAAAATTTAAGTTGAAATAAAGCTGATTGAATCTGAAAATTTTCAGAATTTCCAAAAATATTTAGACACATTCTAGATTTTTGCATTACGATGTAGTCTAGTCTAGTTTTAGCATCTTTTGAAACACTCTATTCTAACTTTTTTCAACTTTCTTCATACTGTTGTACGCTTTTTGTGTGTTCCTTTTGATGTTAAAGTGGATAGTTTTGCAAAATTTAGACTTATTCAAAGAAGTTAAAGCATTTGAAAAAAAGTCCGAAAGATAAACATCGTTGTTCTTACTTGTCAATTTTGGCAAAACTTACGATTTAGACATTTTCATCAAATTGTGCAGAAAATTCAAAATTTCTAACAATATTTAGACAGATTCTAAATTTTTGCCTAATTCTCTATTCAAAATGCTAAAAATTAGAAATAGAACGCTTAATTCAGAAAAATTTGATATTCATGTCGAATTTTGAATTATCAAATTTTGCATCCCTTAAAATATTGAAATTTGATTCATTTCCTAATCATAAGTTGTTTTTCCCATTCGTAAACTTTCTTCACACGGTTTCACACTTTCTTTCAAAACTTAAGCACCTTTATGATTATTATTTTTGAAGCTGAAAAGTGTTTCAATGAAAACTCAAACTTTGCACTTCTTGAAACTGTGAAAATTAGTTTCCCAACCACTATCTGTTCTTCCATTCATCAGCTTTCTTCATACTGTTTCATGCTTTGCTTTTGAGACTTTAGCATCTTTATGACTTATTTTTGAAGCTCAAAAATTTGCTTTTTGTCAATTAATGTTGGCCAATTCTTTGGAACTTTTTTGGAGTTTCCTTGTAAGCATTTTGAATTCTTTGCTGCAATTATGCCAATAATACTTCTTACTTAAAAATAATAAATTGTAGGTTTTGTTTTCACAGTAATTTCACTGAAATTGGTCTGAGAATGTTTATTGACCAACATTAGCCAAAATTGCCACGCTTCATGAGGCGTTGGAATTTTTCACGACTTCATTGCAACTTCTTCGAGTCTTTTTATAAAGAATTCATTCGATTGAAGCATTTCCATATTGTTGCTAGAAACTCAACTATGCTTGTTGTTCTTAGAAAATTTTCCCTTTTCACCGTTTTTTTAAACTTTTCACTTTTTCAAAACAACTGTTTCAACGCTTTCCTGGTTTGATCATCTCAACAGCAGCATTTTTTTAATTTGCAAAGATTTTCACAGCAATTTCATCAAAAATGCTTCATAATCGGCATTAACCCATTCTTTGAGTGTCTTCATTGCGACTTCTCTGATTTTTACCAATTGGAACACTTTTCTCATAATCTTTATAATGTTTCTTTTTGCTGAAAATATGTAAAATGCTGTACTGCTTTTACAGAAATCGTTACTTTTTCACGATGATTTCACTAGAGTGAAATTTATACACAAATCATTAAAAATTGTTGCAATTAGTGCTCGTTTTCCCATCTACTTCAAGACCCACATTATTCCTCATCTATTACAATTTGAACGACTCGACTCCAGGCTGTTTAATCAACTGTAATGAAGCTAGTTTTCAGCATAATTTTCGTTTGGTAGTTATTTTTGTTTATATCCATGTAATAACTACTAGAACAAAGTTTCGTTAACTATTAATGATTATTACAAATATTAACAGCAACAGCAGCAATAGAATTGTTGTTTTACATCATGTATATTTAATATCCTCTTTATTATTATTATTATTATTATTATTATTATTATTATTATTATTATTATGGTTGTGTCGAACAACTAATATTCAAAGTTTTCAGCAATTCGCTAAAGACAAGTTCAGCTTCCTCACAGTTAATATTTACTTCAAACTTTACTTGTTTACAATTACTATCTCGACTAGTTAGTTTTTATAAATAGTCTGTTTTAATATTTACTAAAGATATTTCCCTATACAGCAGTCGAGAACTACATCTCTTGACTCATATATACAGAGAGGGAAGATGAACTTTGTTTAAATTTGAACAAGTATTAATAGGATTTATTGTATGTGAAATGCTTGGAAAATTGTCGATTGAAGAATTCGAGATGAATTTCAAGTGAGAAACTTGTCAGGCGATTTCCTTTCCAAAAAGTTGTTTTCCCAACATTTCCCTCACTCCATACACAGATAACATTGTACGGTTGAAATACGAGCCGAGATATCTACAATCAAGATCGCTGACTTCTCATCAATCAGTTTGGAAAGAGAGCAAGTTGCGATAAAGACTGAAATATGGCTGGCGGCAAGACCGCCACGTGTCTCATAGTCGCCTCTATTCAAAGGGCATTTGCATTTTGATTCGAGAAATATTTTGGGGATTTGTAGAGGGGTCGTTGGGTAACGTTTTAACAAAATTTAGGCTTCGTAGTGCTTTGGGAAATCGGTTAAAGGCGCTTTTAGTCAATGTCGCTATTTTCACCAATCGATTATGCACGTAAAACGGCCATAAACTTGATAATCTCCGATAATTTAGAAAATTTCTATTGTTGCAGTTGATTTTCGACGAATTCACCGTTGGACGATACGAAGCCTCAGCTCTAGACGGCTGTCCGGACGGTTATATGCAATTGAGCGAGCTAGGCCGTCCGTTCACAGGCGGCTCCTGGTGTGGCTCATCATCCGGCCCGGCTGCCTACTACAGCGAAACATCAACGGTCACTGTCACCGTAAAACTATTCGCATCCCCACAAATCCCATTCAAATTCCAATTGCGTTATCGGTTCGTATCGCGCCGTGAGGCTGTCGTTCGTTTCGGCTCCCCAACAGCACCATTAGAACGCGGCCAAGTAGCACCCGGTACTTACTGTACCCGTCAATTCGAAGAATGCTACCGGAAACCGTGCCGATTACAATCGCCAAACTATCCAGGAATGTATCCTCGGAATGTTTCGTGTTATTGGAGTCTACGACAGAAATTCGTACCGAAATGTAAACACGCAATGATTGCTGTACGACAAGAGGCCGCCCATAAGATGCACATGAAACGGTCGATTAACGTTGCCGGTTTGAATAAAACCGCACGTGCTTTGCGGGCATGGCGCGATTGTACCGGCGAACGTGACCATTTAATCTTCTACGATGGTGGTTCAACTAATGATCCAGTTTTGGCGAAATATTGCGGCGGTGATTGGCTACCAAAAGTCGTATCAAGAGGACCGGAAATGTTAGTGGCTTTCCATTCATCACCGTTCAGTATCCCATTACATGCCCCACCGTCACATTCACCATTGCGCGGTTTCGAATTGGACGTTGATGTAATTTTCGCCGATTCGGATTCTTTAGATTATTCCCGTTATAGTCTAAAATGTGAATTTGATGTTAATGCAACTAGTCCGGATAGTGATGAAATTTGGACTGGGAAAGGTAGAAAGGGTCGTTTGATCAGTCCACGACATTCATTGCCCCCAAATACGACTTGTACTTATAAATTTTACGGTTATCCGAACGATTTGATTTGGATTAGTTTCGTTTCGTACAGTCAACGGGCTTTATTAGTTGGTGAAAGTGCGCATGCTCTATTGAGTAATAGTTCTTTGGGTGGCGGTTGTGCCACACGCTTGCGGATTTGGGATGGTACCCTTCTGCTTGAAGATAAATGCGATGAACCGCCGAAATTGTGCGATCATAGCGCTTTAACCAATTCGACAAGACTAACAAGGCCTTGTAGCGTTGAAGAAAGTTATTTATCAACTGGCCGAACTTTAGTACTCCAACATCACACCGAAGATGGTACTGCTTTACACCCAGCGTCGTTTCGATTGAAATACGAATTCGTCGATACTCGATTGGGTGGTGATCCATGGCCTGGTAAGGAAACCGAATCGTGTTATCGCATCTTCAAGAAGCAACACATGGGCGAATTTAGTTCCCCTCGTAATATTTTTTTATATGGTCGTGGTGGTGCTAAAAATCTAAATTGTGTGTACCGTTTCGAAGCGAATGCCGGTGAACGTGTCCGTTTAATTCTAAACAATGCTTCATTCGGTTTAAATCCATCATGTGAGACGATCATTGATCAACACAGCAACCGGCCGGCTTGTGAACATTACACGACTACCAAACAAACCGAGTTGAGTGTTTGGGAGTTGCCGTGGAAGGACATCCGGATGCCGCGCGCGTGTCTTTGCGATAACTCCTCATTAACGAACCGACCGTTGATTATTTTATCATCGTCAAGGATGCTTGAGATTCGTTTTATAGCGAACGATATGAATATAACTGATGATTTTACAATTCTTCATTTTCATGCGAGTTTCGAGACGGTTAAAATGCCCGAATGTCCGCGTAAACAACGCGTTTCTGGTGATGGTGGCGATGTTCAATTCAACACACCACCAATTGATCGTACGGAAATGTTATGTGTCGGTATGCCGTGGATGGTGGAGGCGCGCTATAATCGCAGTCTATTCCTGTTGAGTTGGGGTGCTTTTTTGCCGTTGAAACCGCGCATAGATGAACCAACTCGTTGTCCGACAACTAACCGGATTTTGATTTATTCAAGCCGGCCACCGAAACTCGTCCGTGCTATTTGTCCAGCCGAACCGGGAGCTAAACCATTAGCCGTACAAGTTTTCACTGAAGAATGGTGGGGTGAAGGTTTAGGTTATATACAGCAATATCCATCGACGTTTCTAGTTGAATGGATTGGAAATGAGCCGGGCATTGCCGGTTTTAGTTGGTTGGAAATTTCACGATCACGCTCCTCATTGTTACAACAACTCCAAATCCCTGTCAATATAAGCAATAATGAGACTGAATACGAATGTCCATATAAATGTCCCGAATTGGATGCTTGTATTAGTTCAAGTTTATGGTGTGATGGCAAAGAGAATTGTCCATCCGGTTGGGATGAGTCTGAATCGCAATGTGGGGCCACATCGAAATTGTTAACAAGTCTACCGGGGGCGGCATTGGCAGCGGCAGCTGCCGTTATCACGTCAATCATTCTATTGTTGTGTTTAACATTCCATCGATTAAGGGCACGTCGACGACGGCGTTTAGCTAAAAAGAAACTAATGACCGGCCCCCGATTATTGGACAATAACAGTTTGAATTCTTGACACAAAGCACCACCACCACCCCCTGTTGAATACATCCATGTCGATCGAGAGACAACTGTATGAGATCAACTGTTTGTCGGTTCGTCCGTCCCTATGCTCACTTGTTATTATTATCTACCGGTGCCTTTCAGTGATTCTAGAAGGGTCAATTTGGTTGCTACTACCGACAATTGTCAACAATACAACAGGTTCGTTTGTTGATTTTTTATAGATTACCCCCCAATTTATGCACCCCACAAGGGTGCTCAGCTAAAACTATACCATTTCATCTAAAAGATCCCAGTTTTTATGACAGCTCCTTTTAATTGGAGAAAATCCACTGATGAAGAACAAAAAACTATTCTACTCATTCTTGACCGTTTCACTTGCATATCCGATTGGAGTAAATCGCAATATTGTCACATTAAAGCGATAATCTACTAACTTCCCAGTGAACTACGAAGCTCTAATTTTGCTAAGAAGTTCTTTAGGAGTTAGATACCCTACAAACCTTGCATATTTGCCAAATTGACCTACAATCAATCAGAACTGTCATGATAAGTAGGAATATTGCAACACGGTACAATTTATATGAAAAAACCAATTATTTGACAAGCAACTTAAAAAATAATTTTAGAGATTATTGAAGGGTTCCTTGAAGATTATTTTGAGGAAATTTGAATCTCATAACTCATCGGGAAGTTTCTTAAAAAATGAATTTTCGGCAACCTACTTTGGAGGGAGGCGAAGGATTGTAGCATTTCAATGTTTGACACTCAATTTTGGCCTGTATTTTCCTCAATTTTCTCCAAACTTGAAAGGTAAATTTCCAAAATGATTTATAAAAAGCCTTGTTGAAATTGATACATGTCCAAAAATTTCGTTTGAAATCACCTAGTCCTCTAAGTCCGAGAGGATCCTACTTTTGCCGATTTTTTTAAATTGCTCTTCAAATAATAGGATTTTCCATATAAATTATATACATATAGATCTGTATTCCTGTATATTACATACTTCAACTGTAATAATTCACTAATTGTTCGGTACAATGGTGTATAACAGTAGAGATCAATAGATTTCAATCAACATCAGTAAATGAAGCAACACAGCTTGAATTCCAATACTAATTACATGATAATTACACCTGGCCGTTGTCGATAATCAAATCCAATTACATATTGTATAAATTACCTGAATTTCTAACAAATAATTGCTTTCTTTTTACAGTTTATTCGATTTTAACACGAATAATAATAGAGAAGAGAACAACGCTAACCAACCAAATTGGCCCAGTGTTGTGTGAAGAGACAAACAAGACAATCGCTTTAACAAAAAAATAATAATAATAATAACCCACTAATCATCTCCCTCCTTTTATCATTTATTGTTTCGATAGGAAATTGTGCCAAAGATTTCGCGCGGAATTCGTGTAATTTAGTGCAAAATTTGTATGAAAAATGCAAACGAAGGTTTAATAATAATAAACGTTTATTGCTCTCAAATTCTTAGAAATTCGACAAATTCTAGTTGATGATTAAAGAAAAAAAAAACACGATAAAAATTTAGATTAGTCGGTGATGGTAACGATTAAAGGTACGATACTAGAATTTAATAACAAAACCACTCATGTACACAAGTTTGTGTTGTTATTATAAAGAATTACTTTGGTGTAATTGTGTAATTTTGTGAGTACAGAAAAGACACAAATTTAATTACTGAGGGCCGTACGAAAATATCAATATTTAATGTCCGATATCTTATTTATTTTCCACCGCATTGAAACTATTCGAGCGCCGTTGGAAAGGGCATTTCAAGCAGCATACAATACCATTTATTGCTTTAGAAAATTTAAATTGAGTCTTGAACTTTAGAGGAAAATTTTCCACTGAAATTTCTTTTAATTTTCTATATTTTGCCTCATAACTTGGACATAATTGCTTATTCAGGAACGAAAGTATAAATTTTGGTGACAGATTGAAAGTACTTCTTCAATCTACAAGAAATTTTTCAACAGAACTGTTAATTATCCGGAAAATTGATGAAAATTTAGAAATTACTCCAATTTGTTTTCTGTAATTTGAACGAGAAGCTCTTAAATGAGGTAATTCAGCTTCTACATCGATTTCCCAGAAAACTGAAAGCTCCATTAAACATTTTCTTCTACATTCGGAAATCTCTCTCAATTTACCACCGAAAACCGAATTTTCATCGGAATAGACTTTATATTGTTCCAGTTAAGCGGAAGAATATCGAAAATTACAAGGAATCACAAGACAAAACATGTTCCTAGATTTTTCTCTGTAACTCAAAATTCAGTTGGAATTTTCCAACACTATACACAGCAATGTATGCTCCTTGAAATGCTCTTTATAACGGCGTCTGAGTCATCTCAATCGGCTAGAAACTCGATGAAATATTGACGAATAAATATAGGCCTTTGCGGTGGTAAATTTCGTGTTGTAAAATGGTGGATGCGCCGAGTAAAGGCAAGAAATTTCCATATTTTTCCCATGATTTATAATCGAACTTGTTAACAATTGAATTTATGGCACCATCCAACGTACGAATTAATCTACGACAAAACGAGAACGTCTAGAATAGGATGAAGAGGGTCATACTTACACAACAATACAAATTCCAATCTGCGTTTTCCTCTGAGGTGTAAAGTTAACCGGAATTTTCTGAAACGGATGGAGTTGGATGTTTCTTCAAATGCTCTTTCTAATGTTACTAGAATCATTAAAATCGGTTGAAAAATCGATAATTAAGTCTTTCGTTCGATTGTGAAGGTCGAGTTGTAAAAATGGTGGATGCGCCGGGTAAAAACTAAGAAATCCGCTAATTTTACATGTTGGTTATCGTATTCCTAACACAATTCAACGTACGAATTAATCCACGACAAAATTAAATCGTTCGAAACAGGATAAAGGGTATGATTTTCACACAAGAACATAATTTCCAAATTTCGCCTGTAGCTTAATAGACTACGTGAATTTTCTGAAACAAAACATGCACCTCGATACTCCTTTAAATGTTCTTTCTAACGCTACTTGAGTCATTTGAATCGGTTGAAAAATCGATCTAATATTTCGGTTGTAAAGTAGGAATTGTAGAAATGGTGGATGCGCCGGGTAAAACTAAGAAATTCCATAATTTTACTCGTGATTTGTATCCAAACTTGTTAATTATTGTATTTCTAGCACAATTCAACGTATGAATTAATCCACGACAAAATAAAATCGTCCGAAACGGGATAAGGGGCGTGATTTTCACACAAGAGCACTAATTCCAATTTTCCCCTGTAGCTCAAAAGTTTACTTGAATTTTTCGAAGCGGAAAATGAAGTTCGATACTCTTTCAAATGTCCTTTCTAACGCTACTTGAATCATTTAAATCGGTTGGAAAATCGATGGGATATCAGTCATTAAATATTTCGATGGTAATGTACGAGTTGTAAAAATGGTGGATGCGCCGGGTAAAACCAAGAAATTCGCTAATTTTACTCGTAATTTGTACCCAAACTTGGAAATTATCGTATTTTTAATACAATTGAACGTACGATTTAATCCACGACAAATTAAAATCGTCCATGCCGAGATGAAGGGCGTGATTTTCACACAAGAACACACATTTCAATTTTCTCTTGTAGCTCAAAAGACTACAGGAATTTTCCGAAACGAAACATGTAGTTCGCTACTCCTTCAAATGCTCTCTCTAACGGTACTCGAATCATTTAAATCGGTTGGAAAATCGAGGGGATATCGCTCATTAAATATTTCGATGGTAATGTACGAGTTGTAAAAATGGTGGATGCGTCGGGTAAAACCAAGAAATTCGCTAATTTTACTCGTAATTTGTACCCAAACTTGGAAATTATCGTATTTTTAATACAATTGAACGTACGATTTAATCCACGACAAAATAAAATCGTCCATACCGAGATGAAGGGCGTGATTTTCACACAAGAACACACATTTCAATTTTCTCTTGTAGCTCAAAAGACTACAGGAATTTCCCGAAACGAAACATGTAGTTCGCTAGTTCTTCAAATGCTCTCTCTAACGGTACTCGAATCATTTAAATCGGTTGGAAAATCGAGGGGATATCGCTCATTAAATATTTCGATAGCTAAGTACGAGTTGTAAAAATGGTGGATGCGCCGGGTAAAACTAAGAATGCCAAAATTCTAGCTCTGATTTATATTAAGTCTTATTAATTTCTAATACAACTCAATGTATGAATTAATCAACGACAACAAAAAAAAATCGTTTAGAATAGAATGAAGAGTGTGTAATTTTTACACAACAACACACAAATTCCAGTATAGACGGTTATTATTCATTGTTATCAACAGGAGTCGTGTTGGTGGCCAGCCATAAATATTTGATAACACCACTCACATTATCCGCTCACCCACACAATAACAACAACAACAATAACAACAACAGCAACCCTTCAGAAAGTTCTCGGACAGTTTCAATATACATTGTAGTTTCTGGAGATGTGGGCATTCATCACTGTTCCGGTTTATCACAGGTCAAATTTTTTAATCCCCCTAACATTTGTGTCTTTTCTGTATGTTTCTGCCTTTCATTTCTGTCCAACAACGACGCTAACACATTAAATATTTATGAAAGTTTTCTATGATAAATGTAAATAGATTTGTTGTGTTCATTTTTTATGTTTTCTGTTCAAATTTAATCGCCAGTCTTTGGTGGTCTTCGTAGAAAATCCGGACGAAATTCTGTGTTTTTTCCAATGGCAATTGTTGTGATTTGTAGCGATGCAAATGTTGATCGTTTTCATTATTTTATCATTCTATTTTCTTAAATTTAATCGAAATATATTTACGAGAAATAAAGTAATAATAGTATAAAGAGTAGGTTTTGTTTGTTGTTACTTCTATGATTGATGTAATCTTGTCGTTGACAATTACAATTACATCAATACAAATTAATTAATTAATAAACTGCCAAAATTAGAGGATACAAATTCTCAATATTCGTACGCGTCTCTTAATTACTACCATTAATTTGTAAATAATTGAATAATTAATTAATTGAATCAATAATTAAGTCATATGATAATCATTTAGATGAGATCCTGTTGTAAGGTAGATATAGATATGCACTTTATATTGTAAGCAATCACCAATTATTAAAGAATAAATTAATACAACCGATTCTAATTCACTTAAATCAAGTCACAAATCGAATTAGCCACGATATATAGTGTCTTAGCTTTATTCAGCCGGTTTGAAAAACACTAATGAACTAATTTACGACACTGCATAGCAACGATGTGGCCAACTATGGAGTGCACTCGAGAATATACAAATGGGCTACTTTGGGCGCTATTTTACAAAAAACGGAACATGGAATTAAAACGCGTATAGGTAACGGTTGTAGCGTCAATTTTGCTCTATCGAACTGTTTTGGTTTCATTTCATTTCATCAATTCTACAACGAATAATTTGAAATTTATTGACACACCGTTTTTGGTAGAAAAAGTCGGTTTTTCGCAATTTTGCCAAAATCTAATCGAATTTACCCATTTTTATAGGGTTAGAATCGTAGAGATTCGCATTTAGAATCGTATGAGATATCTCCCATCTCGATTACTTTTGTAGTTTTTGAGATATTTCAGTTCTACTGATCGTTTCAGCGATAATTCGATTCGTACTCCATATTTGTCGAATAAAGCTGCGATCTACGTGACGAAAAACACAGCCAACTACGGAACAAAGTACACGTTGTATAAATAGTTTTTTGCTAATTAAATTATATCGCATTATTTTGTTCGAATACAAAAACATGTTCTATTTCTAAAACAATAATGCTTTGTTTCTATTGTTCGTTTGTTGCTCCAACTAATTAAAGATGAAATGAAACACACATCAGCGGATGATTTCTATTTTCGTTGATTAATATTCTCCTTTGATAAAGAAACAGTTGACGACGACAACAACAACAACGACGATTAGAAAAAAATAACGAATTTGCAGCAATTTATTCCCGAAATTCGTCCAACCGAAGTGAAATAATTGTTGATTGATTACGTCATGAAATCGTTTACAGTCGGTAATAATTTTTAATTGAGAATTGAAATCGAATTTTAAATTGGATTTGCGTTCTATATATTTCGGTAGTATTATTAAGGGATGGTGTGAGGAGGGTGTGTCGATATTTACATTGGGCGTTTCAACAATATTTGTGATTAATTTCGATTTTGGTTGTTTGGTTTTTGTAGTACAACTTCGATATAGTTCGGGAGAGTTTGTTTTAATTATCGGGTTGATAGGTGGAGAGAAATTTTCCCAATTATCACCTCCGATTATTGACAAATTTTCCACTTTCAAGACCATTTTGAACATTTCCAAGTTATTCCTAAATATCTACACAAAACCCGGAAAATTAATAAAATTAGTGATATAATTAAAACAAGTTGCATTTTTCAAAGAACAGGTGGATTTTTCGATTGAATTTCGGAAATTTGGGGAATTTTATAGTTGTTGGTATTACTGACGTGTCAGTCCCTCCAAATGGCTCAGTTGTCTGTTTTTCCCCGTTTGTTTAACATCACCAATGATTCCTGTAAATCACAAGAGAATTTTTAAATTTGGCGCTTTTCCAATTGAATTTGGGGAATTTCATAATAATTGGTATCATGTTAGATGTCATTTGAAACAAATTTCTTTAATCTTTTCACCATCATTTGTTTTAAAATTATCTACAAATATAAATTATATTGGAAAAAATTCCTTATTTCGCGCCCTTTCAAAATTTTGGGGAATTTCATGCTAGTTGGTACCTCTGATATTCCAACTGTCAACTATTCTTTTTCAATTGTTTCCCCCATTTGTTTTAAAATCACCAATAACCCGCGTAAATCACGAATAAGTTATTTATTTTTCAAATTTGGCGCTACATTTGTGGCAATTTAGGGAATTTCTTGATGGTCGTTGGTATTACTTGAGCGCACTCAAATATTACCAGTTGTTTGTTTCAATTATCTTGTTTCCGTTATTTGTCTCACAATCATCAACTATTTTAATAAGTTACGAAGAATGTTTTTTAATTTGGCGCTTTTTATGGAAACTTGGCAAACAACATTTAGGGAATTTCGTGCTAGTTAGCGTTAACTACCAACAGTTTTTCTTATTTTAAATCTCCAAATTGTCTTTCAGCAATTTGGCTTAAAATAAAACATAAAATTCTTTATTTCTTAAATTAAGCGCCTTTCAACACTGGAAATGGGGGAATTTTATAGTGGTTAGTAATGCCCAGGTGTAAAAATTCCTAATTTTCAAATTTGGCGCCTTTTTAAAAATTGAATTGACTTTCGGAAATTTGGGGAATTTCACGGTGGTTGGTATTAGTCGGATGACATTTTAAAACTTGTCAATTGTTTTTTTCAGTTGTTTTATTTCCTCCATTTGTTAGAATCGTGAATAATTAAAGTGCAATTATTATAATAATTAATTAAATTAAAATTTTCAAACAACTCACCAACTACTACATTAAATTTAATGTAAGTATTCTAATATTTATAATAATTATATCGGAAATAATTAAATCAACGAATAATTTGAGGTTATATTGTCATTCGTTTGCAATTCATTTGGAATTGTTTGAATCATGTTGCCTATGAATTCCGGAACTACCAACTTTATATAACTTTGATACTCTATTTTTAATCTAGAAAGAGTTACGATTAAAGCCGGATTTACACAGAAAAAGTCACTAGAATACTAGAAACAAAAATTGGATCGTTTTAACAGTAAATTTAAATAATTATGGCTCGTTTTTATTCTAAATCTAACACATTTAGCTCCCTGATTAGAACTACGTTTTATAATTAACAAGTAAAGTATTATCAAATTAACAAAATCCAATGTTTCTTAACTATTATCTTTGAGTTGTGTAAACTTGTCTGTAAAATAGCCAATAGGAAGCTAGAATTTAGGCGCGAAATTCAAATCATTCCTCCTAGTTTAAAAACAAATAGACTACTACAATATCTTCAAAATCCAATATTTCCTAGGCATTATTTTTGAGCTGTGTAAGCTTGCCTGTAGAATAGCCAATGGGAAGCTAGCACTATGGCGCGCATAATTTAAATCACTCCTATTAGTTTAAAAATAGAGTAAAGATTACAAAATTTCAAATTCGATCGATATAAGAACAACGAATTTGAAAATTTTCACCACCCTCGGGCTGCATACATACAAATTCAAAATGTTCTCGTTGGAGAATAACAATATTTGTATGGGTGCATGTGTATATGTACAGTTCATTTGCTAATTTGTCCCGAAGGAATTAGACATTAACGCCATCCAGATTAACAACACAACAACCGGTCGACCAAATTACAAACTCACACAAACATACACACATACCTACAATCATTTGTAATTATTACATTAATGATAACGTTTATTTACTTTCAGTATCATCGTATAGGCTATAGGCTTTGTTTGCGTAGTCGTAACTTTATTCATACTTGTATTTACAAGCGTGTGAATAAAGCTACAGCGTTACGTAACTAAATACAGGTTGTACGCCCTGATAAATATGTAAATTGGATTCGTTTTTTTCTAGTATGGGGGGTAATTAAGTATAAGAAGTTATTTAAATTATAAATTTTCAAAGTTTAATGTCTTATCTGTATTGTATTTTAAAGTTTTTTCCAACGATAAGAACAACACCAATTCTAATTAAAATTGGATTTGTCCGGCAAGTTTCATTAGAATCGATTTTGCCTCTTAATATTGTTATAAATTTGCGTTATTTCTCAAAAATAAAAATAAAAAACGTGTCGTTAATTCTTGATAAATCTAATGACAATTTGTTAAATTTCCCATTTTATACACCGTAGACTTCGTACTCATCAATCATGCGGAATCGGTGGTGTAGGAGAGTGGAAAATTTTCAAGTTTTCCATCCACACGACAATCTCTAGTATGAAACGAAGCAATTACCTTGGAAAATTCAAAAGATCCACTTTTCATTGTTAGAGAAAATTGACAAATTTCCTTACTAATTCTATATAAACACTACGGATGAGATTACAAAAAAAATATCGCTTCTATCCTTGTGATCTTCCATCAGTTTGATTTGTAATGAACAAGAATTTATTAACGTTACTTGAAATTAATTTATTATATAGCGGTGTAGATTGTGCAATTTAGACGATGAGAATCTGGGTTGACAGTAGAAAAACCTCTCCAGTCGATAATTCTCATCTAACCCCCCCGAGTAGAGGGAATAGTGGGCAAAAGGAAATAAGGGAGTGAAATACGATGGATGTAATGCTTAAAAGACAAAAACCATAAAGTACGCCTTTATATTTCAAAGATGGAAAATATTAAAAGGCACGGGGTGCAATAGAGCTTACAACAGCGTCTTTCAGCCATTTCCGTTTCCGTACCCAATCGGTTTGCTAAGATGCGTTTTAATAAAATTGTCGACTCAATCAATCTGGAAAATTTACAACAAATTCATTTTGTAGTTTATTAGATTGTTTAAATTTGGCGCCTTAAACTTGATTTTAAAAATAGGGGAAATTTCATGATAGTTGGTATTACCTAAATGACATTTAAAATCATCTGTTTCTTCTTTCAAGAATTGAATTTGGTACTTTTTTAAACAAAACTGACTTGTAAATTTGGGGAGTTTTATGGTGGTTGACTTAGTGGAAGATTGTCGAAAATATAACGGAATAAAAACCCCTAATACTTTATAAATCTAGTAACTTTATCTGTACTTAGTTAGTATTACAATTGATAACCATAACAAAAGTGTTGTTTCCAATGACGCGCACTTTTGTGTCATTGGTTGTTTTAAAATTTGGCGCCTTTATATTAAACCAATTGTTCTGTTTTCAATGACATATTGTTAGGTTATTGGTTGATTTCAAATTTTGCGCCTTTATATTAGAACCAATGAGTTTCTCTAAACAAAATCTTATATTTAGTGAGCCAATTGAGTATAAGAAGTACTCATTGATGTTTTCTAAAAAAATTGTAAAATTTACAAATTCATTTTCTTTTGTAATTTATGGGACTTTATAAATTTGGCGCCTTAAAGTGGATTTTAAAAATTGGGGAAATTTCATAATAGTTGGTATTACCGAAATGACATTTAAACATCGTCAACTGTTTCTTACTTTTAAATTTTCCGCTACTTGTTTTAAAATAAACAATTGCAATGAATTTAGAAATTAGATTTGGCGCTTTTTTATAACAAAATTGACTTAGAAATTTGGGGAATTCTATGGCAGTTGGTATCCTTCAACTGACATTCAGAAAATTATCGACTGTTTGTTTCTATGTAAACTTTTTCAGTTACTTTTTGTCTGCATTTGTCTTCAATAATAATAATAATAATAATAAAACAAAAATTCACTCACTTAATGGAAGATTGACGAGAATATGACGAAGTAAAAACCCCTAACTTCAAGTAATTTAACACTTTACAAATCTAGTAACTTTATGTATACTTAGTTGGCATTACAATTAAATTATCACGCAGTTTTGTTTGAATAACGCTCACTTCTAATAGGGTGTTTTAATATATGGCGCCTTTATATTAAACCAATTGTTTTGTTTTCACTGACGTATTGCTGGGTTATTGGTTGATTTCAAATTTTGCGCCTTTATATTAGAACCAATGAGATTTCTCTAACTCTAAATAAAGTCTTATATTCGCAAGCCAATCGAGTATAAAAAGTAATCATTATTGATGTTTTCTTGTTTTAAAACAAACAATTACAACGAATTTAGAAATTAAATTTGGCGCTTTTTCAAACAAAATTGACTTGGAAATTTGGGGAATATTATGGCAGTTGTTATCCTTCAACTGACATTCAGAAAATTATCGACTGTTTGTTTCTATGTAAACTTTTTCAGTTACTTTTTGTCTGCATTTGTCTTCAATAATAATAATAATAATAATAATAATAATAATAATAATAAAACAAAAATTCACTCACTTAATGGAAGATTGACGAGAATATGACGAAGTAAAAACCGCTAACTTCAAGTAATTTAACACTTTACAAATCTAGTAACTTTATGTGTACTTAGTTGGCATTACAATTGAATTATCGCGCAGTTTTGTTTTCAATAACGCTCACTTCTAATTGGGTGTTTTAAAATTTGACGCCTTTATATTTAACCAATTGTTTTGTTTTCAATGACGTATTGCTGGTTTATTGGTTGGTTTCAAATTTTACGCCTTCATATTATAACCAATGAGATTCCTCTAACTCTAAATAAAGTCTTATATTTAGCAAGTGAATCGAGTATAAGAAGTAATCATTATTGATGTTTTCTAATAAAACTGTCGACTCAATCAATCTGTAAAATTTCCAACAAATTCGTTTTCTTTACCCGAAAAATAAGGGAGGACAACAATATGGGGATCGTCTCGGGAATAGGAATTGTAGCAAATTATATGGGCAGGCCGGCATTGTCAGTATACGTGCCATGTTTGAATATTTATAGTGTTTGGCTTTTGTATTTGTGTTGGCCTTTTCTACACAAAAACCAAACAGAATTGACTCAATTATTGAGTGAAGGGGAGTGAATCTAACGGAATTTTTAACAACGACAACTTGAATTCTCACAGAAAATAGAACAAAAGGACAATGCTTGTTGTATTTTATAGTATACTTGAGACTTGTTTTCACCTCAATCAGCATTTTTATCGTTCGTTGTGGTGTTATTCTTACAACCCCTGCAGTGTTAAATAAATTTCAACAGTTTAAATTTAAACGATCCAACCTTTTTTGGACTATCATTAAATTTACCAAATTTTCAACAAATTCAATTTTGCCTCATTTTTTTCAGGGAATTTGCTGGCAGTTGGTATCATTGACATAACAACTATAAATTCAAATGTCAATTGTTCTTTTGTTACCCATCCTACTTTTAAAAATTTATCGTTCTATTAAAAATTAAGAATTGCAACAAAGCCATATAATTTTTTAATGGAATTTCAAATTATTTTAAATAAATAAAATAACACAAATATAAACTTCAATAACAATTTAATTTGCAGGTTATTAAAGAATTTCTTTAACGCAATTTGACAGCTGTCATTTGAATTCAAATGGCAACTGTCTAACTACCAACTTTAAAATAAAAAAACTACTACATTGTCTATATCGAATTAAACTCATTTCCAAACAGTAGCTAGTTTCGAAATAACGCTTATAGATGCAAATTTTCAGTTAAACAGTTACCATTACGATTTGTAAATTATTAAATGATTTAAGAGAATGGTGGAAGATGTACGATAATGTGTGAATTTTTAATAGTCAATTTGCAGGTAATTTTGATTGATGTATAGTTTAAATATTTATGATACTTGTTTATTTACTAGATGGAAAACTATAAAAATTCATGAATCAATATCGTCTGTCATGGGAAATTTACTATAAAGTAGACGTGTATGATAGGCAACCAGGAATACACTTGTCAAAAGTTTTGGATATTTTCCAGTGAAAGTGGATGGGAATAAGTCGAAATAGATGGAAATTCATAAATAATCAATAACAACAATTTCAGGTGAATTTTATTATAATTTCGTTGCAATTTTTAAATGTTGTTTAAATTATTTTCTCGATTGTAGGCAACAAATTTTGGAGAGTACCTAAGCTTTTAAAATTTATGTCAAATTAATAGTGGTGATGGTGATTAAATGTGAAATGAAATGATCATTAAATCGAAGTAATTATGAGTTGTGTAATGGTAAAATAATAGCAACAATGAATTGAATTGTAAAGTAATTTTGTACTGGAACTGGACGAAATCAAACGGTTTCCTGTGATGTAATCACTGATAGTTTGCTTATATTTCTTGATTATCAACTGATTAATTATCAAAATAGTAGCAAAAATTTTATTTTTATTCTAAATCTCATTTGTAACAATTCATTAACAAACAGATTGTATTACAATTAATAATTTTTGTTAACTAGTGTTTGTTATAAAATATAGTAAGTGATTAGACAACATAATATACACCACGCAACAACACTAATGTGTATGTTGTATTGTCTATTTTGTTAATCATACGTATTTTGTGTTGCATACAATATGCTGTTATATCTAATCTTGTATATTATGTTGCCTTACTAAAAATTTGTATTCTTTTTTGTTTTGAAATATATTCGTTTCAATCGATCTTAATTAAAATTCTTTCTTATTTTATTTTCAAATTGCAAATCAAGCATTGTGCTATCTTCTGTTTTAATATTTTCTTCAGATTCAAGGAATTTTCAAAAGATATGGCTTTTTAATTGCAATAATTTCCTAAAATCGCAGGTTGCAACGTTGCCATTATTAATAGCATTGAATTTAGAGCATTAATTTCGTTGCTGTGTTGTCATGTTCTGAAAAAATCCTCAAATCTACGGAATACCTCCAATCAACTTCTAATATCCTGATACCCAATTTTAACAAAATTTGTGGAAATCAAAAATTGCGACGTTGCCATTTTTGTCGAAATTCAAAATTCGCCGTTAATGCAATGTTGCCGTTTTTAGAAATTCCTTGAATCTACGGAATTCCTCCTGTCGTCTCCTAATATCCTAATACTAGATTTCTACAAAATTTACGAAAATTAAAAATTACAACGTTGCCATTTTCGTTGACAATGGAAATTGGCCACTAGTTTTATTACATTGTTGCCATTTTTTTGAAATTCTTTGAATCTACGGAATACCTCCAATCAACTTCTAATATCCTGATACCGAATTTTAACAAAATTTGTGAAAATTAACAATTGCAATGTTGCTGTTTTTTGAAAATTCTTCAAATCTACTGAAAATTTCCGTCCTTGCTTTGGAAAATAAAAGATTTAAAAGTTTATTGAATTTCTCTATTTAAGATTCGAATGAAGTCCAAAATACATCCAGAATTTTTAAAAAAATCTAATGTAGACAACACAATATTCACGTGAATCATGTATGTAACACAACAAACAAAATGTATGGATTTGATAGTTTAACACTCGTTGTACCACGCTATTTCTCTTCGCAGTGGCCTATGACTTTGTGAACGTATGGCAGCTTCTTATTTCAACACTATAATCTGTATTACCGACAATCTATTGAAACAAGAGGATGTCGATAATGCAGATTATAGAGTTGAAATAAGAAGCTAACATACGTTCACAAAGTCATAGGCTACTGCAATGAGAAATAGCGTAGTACGCATGGTATAGGCAACCAATATTACGTGTACTTTGTGTTGCCTATATGAACATATTTTCCAATTCCATTCAGTAATATACATAACGATAACATAGACTATGAGAATTGGATTAATAATTTGTCACTCCAGCATCTCAGGTATTACCATCCTTACTGCTACAATTACCATCACTTTTTCGAGATTTTATCACGATTATCACCATCATTAGTGATTAACTATGAATCACTCCCTACCATTCTCGTTTACTCTAGAATTCGGTGTAATGGAAATTATTTTCTTAAAGAATAGCTTACTTAATAAAACTTACATGAGGTTCGTGTGATTTTTATTATCACCGCTTGTTTCTGTGATGAGTTATACGACGATTTTCCATTTTATTTGCATATGTAGACAAAAATTTAGTGTATTTGTTTTTGAGGTTATGTCACCATATTTGTAGATTTTATCATTATTATTGGTATTGTAACGATTTTATTGCGAATTTCTTGTTTTCCAATACTAGTTCCAATACTAAATTTTCCCCACTAAAAGTTTCAATTGCTGCTAAAGTCGTTTCTCAATGATTAATGAGTCAACAAAATTCAACAATACATAACCTAAAATTCAAATAAATTAATACAGAATATAAAAACACAATTACCTGGTAGTTTCTCAACCCATCAACATAATTTTTTATTAACTAAATAATCAAAATATACCATTAAATTGTTAATGTAACAATCTCTACGAGGACCTCTCATTTTAGGTTAGGTTTTTTCTGAGGTTAGATTACCTCCCAAAATGTACAATTTCTCACTACAATTACTAGAAAATCGCCCCTGAAATAATTTTAAAATAAAAATAAAGTCTGTTCTATCGATTTTTGTAAAATTATAAAAATAAACACCGAATTGTCAAATTTGTGACAGATTGATAAACAAACGAACGTCATTTAGTTTGCCAATACTACCAACAAAAGGATACAAATTTTACTATTCATCTCCATATACGAATTATTAGTCCTTGAACTATTAAGTTGGCAACTGATTCGAAAATTTATACACGATAAGGAAATTTACAAAAGAAACCATGTGTTAGAGGGAAATTAACGAGTTATGTTATTATTTAAAGACCTGTTATGATAATCAATTTGTACCGAAATTAAAACGAAATATGAAAATATCCGAACATTATTAAAATATTCCTAGAGTTATCGCTATAGTAACGCTGAAGTTTTATCGTTTTATTAAATCGATTTGTCAATTCTCGTTAGATTTTCCTCTATTTTTATGTTATTTTAAGATTCCTATAATGTCTAATCTTGAAGCTGATGGTAATCTCGAGAAGAGAATCCATCAAATTCGGAAAATCCTGCAAGAAACCGTCGACAATTTACAAATCCTTGTAAGTATCACGTTTTATCAACATCCAATTAAAACCAACATTAATTTAGCGTAATATTTCGTTATTAACGAGGAGTAATGGTAAAGTACTGTATCGATATTTGCCGAAAACCGATGCCGAATTTGTTTTGGAAATATTGATGAATTTCACAAAAACGAAACGTTTAAAAATCGAACACGATATCGCCGAAAATACAACCGGCAATCGGCCAGTTATTTCACGACTCTGTAACGACATGGAATTCGCAAAGATTGTCGATTTAATACTCAATTCGAAATGTATTAGGAAATATCTGAAAACTGTTGGAAAATCAACACAATCAACGGTGGAAAAATTCATCTCTTATATCGATAAATTGGGGAAAATCATCGAAATGAAACTCAAATTTACTGTAATGGATGAAACGAAGATGGAAGAGGAGTTGAAAGAGGCGTTTGTAGAGAATGAATTTCTAAAAAATCGGATAAAAGGTGCGTTAAGATAAGTTCGCATCTAACAAACGAACACCAACGAACACCTAAAAAGTTCAATTAAGGGCAGTAAATCGTATCCGAACGAACTCATCAACTCTTCCTGGTGTTTTTTTACATCTAATTTACCGCCCACGAAATTTTCACGTGTTCGTTAATGTTCGTTCATGTTCGTACGTTAGTTCTAAACCCAATTTTAAGGTTAAGTCGACAAGTATTACGTTTTGAAAACGCTAGATGGCTCTGTTCGTCGTTATTCTCCACAGAATTCTGATTTTCTTAGACATAAAAATAAGGCGGGATCTTCGAATTGAAGCCTAAAAATGTGTTTTTTTCGAAAAAAATCAATGTTAACATCAACAACACTAATTTAAAACAATTTTAATTAATTATTCTAGACCGTAGACTTGATTTTAAGCATAAATTAAAACGATTTCGCATATTTTACTGTTTCTAAAGCGTTATTTTTGGTCTTTTTGTGAAAACTGATCGTTCAAATTCAACCAAAAAAATCCAGAAGCTAGTTAAAACTAATTCAAACGCTATAGCAAAATTTCAGTAAATTCTGATATACAGTTCCTGAAATAAAAAATAAAATATCTCCAATAATTTGTATTGAATAGAGATTTTGTGTGAATTCTTCCAGAATTGGAGACTATTTTGGCCAAACAACAAGCCGAATTCGATAAAGAACACGAACAATACGAAAAATCCTATCGTGAATTAACAGAAACTTTAGAAAATCTCCAAGAAAAGTACAATTTCGATCTACAACAACTCACTTACGAATCGGTGAATAGTATGATGAAACTTAGTTTAGATACAGAACCGATTCATGCTCAATTGAAAGAAGATTTGGAGAATTTCCGGAAGAAATATGAAGAAATCGTCGAGACACATCAAAAAGAAGAGAAACAATTAAGGATTGCTCTATCGAAAATTGAGACACAATTGAAGAATTGGGTAGAGAAATACGATAAGGATATGATGGAGAAATTGGCAGAATATGAGGGTCTAGAAACTGAGTAAGTGGCGAATTTTTCGTTGTTATCATCGATCATTTCGTACCCCATGGCATGAGTAATCAAGACGTAGGGGAACCCCCTGTTTGTCTGTCTCTCTTCCTTTCTTATTTGTCTCTATCTGTGTACCTGCCTCTCCTTGTCATCCTCTGCTTCTCTCTCTGTCTGATTCGCTCACTCGTATGTCGGTTTCTCTGTGTCTCTCTCCTTTTCTAATACTCTCTCTGTTTCTCTTGTCTGTCTCTCCCTCTTTTGTGACTCTGTTGTTGATCTGCCTGTCACATCTTGTCACTCTATCTCTGTCTGTATAACACGTTCTGCTCCTTTTCTCCTTTTCTATCACTCTATCTACCTGTTGCTCTCCCATTGACCCTCTTTGTCAGTTAGCCTGCCTCACTCTCTTTTGTGTATCTCTGTCTGCTATCTGCCCCTCCCTGTCACTTTATCTCCGTCTCTCGCTCTTTCTGACTCTTTCCTTGTCTATCTGCTGTTTTTTCTCACTTTACTCTCTACTTATATACCTATCTCTCTCTTATTGTCTTTCTAGCTGTCATCCTGTCTATTTGCTCTCTTTCTTCTTCATCCCTATTTTAAAATTCACTAATTTAACAATTTCCATTGTTTTATTCAATCAATTTTAATTGATGACAGCACAAAATAACCTTCTAATTTACCCCTAAATTGACAATTTTAAGAGACTCGCTCGAGGGGCAATTTGAAATTTCTTCCCTTCCATAGTCCAAAGATCTGTTGAGAAACATGTAGAAAGACGTGTCGGGAGACAAATCAAGCCATTCCACAACCGTCCTTCCTGTTTCTAGCCTTTTAGAAGTCACGAAACTGTATCACATCACCTTTGCCGTACTATTTAAATACAAAATTTCGCAAAAATTTGACTACTTTATACGCTGTTTTGCGAAAAATGGGAATTAAAATACAAATAAGTAAGACGTACAATTGTAGCTTTAACTTTCCTCTATTTGTCTATCTATATTTGATTTTATTTCATTGATTATACGGCGAGTAATTTTACATGGACCAAGACAACTTTTTGGAGCGGAAAATTGGGTTTTTCGGAATTTTCAGCAAATACAGCCGGATTTTCCAAACGCCATGGGGTTAGAATTGTAACGATTCGTATTTAGAATCAATTGGGATATCTACCATTTCGATATCTTTTATAGTTTTTGAAATATTCCGTTTCTACTCTTATAAAATTTCTTACCGAACTACCGAAAAAACCTAGTTACGTTACTGATTTCGTGTTATTTCCAGGTATAATGCAGAAATGGAGCAAGTACACCAATTGGAAGACAAATTAGCCCTACAATTCAATTTATATACGACTTTAATGAAAGAGAAACATGATGAAGAAGAACGAATCTTTATGGAAGCCTTCACGAATTTCGTTGAAAATCGTGCAGCCAAAATTATCCAAAGGGCATGGAGGGAATATAGACGTCGGAAGAAGGCAAAAAAGAAGAAAAAGGGCAAAAAGGACAAAAAAGGAAAGAAGAAAAAGTAAATTTTCTAGAAAAACAAAAACCAAATCTAAATCTGTAGGCGTGTCATCATCGTTTAAGTACTTTTCCCCATACCACTACTACTGTTATTTAGAATATAAAATCGACTTTGGTCGTATTAACTTTCGATTTAAATGTGAGTCAGACGGATATCTGTACAGAGTATGGCAATTTTGCTTGATAATATCACAAATTACGTTTGGCAAGCCTTTGATGTTTTACAACAAGATAAAAGTGGTTGTGTTAATAAATCAAAATTGAAGGTAAGCCTCAATAATTTCAATAAAATCGGATTTTCCAACGAAAATATCAACAGATGGTCGATCATTTTTCTCAAACATCCGTTGATTTAACCAAATATAGCGTTTTATGTCAAGGTTTCTTTGTAAATATTTATAAAAAATTGTCGGTATTGTTGTTATCATTATCGTCAATTATCATTTCCATTATGATTCATTGTAATTCTGTTTAAATCCGTTCAAATTGTAGGTGTTGACGGCAAATATTGGGACATTATTGGATTTGTATGGTGTTGAACGCGGCTTAGAACACTATCGAAGTACATCAACATTAAATTTCGATCAATATCGTTATTATTTACAAAAAGAGGTATTCTCGTCGCTACCAAATAAATTACAATTGAACGAATTGCACGATTATGAAACACGAATTGCTGATGTCTGTTGGTTGGTTTGTCGTAAACGTTTTTTAAATCAACAACACAAACATATTTTCAATGATGATTCGATCTATAAAATCTTCCGTATCTTTTGTGTATTAGCCGAATTGATAAAAGATAACAATAATGATAATCTATATAATGTTTTATTACATCCAAATGAGGCTGGTTTAATTGCTGAGAATTTAGCAAAATCATTGGGCTGTCATTTTGATGATGATGATTTTACTAATTTGAGCATATCGATTGGTAATTATCGTTTAGTTTCGTTTATTGCAATTTTAGAATCACGATCGTTAATTGGTGTTGTTAAAGATGAGAATGCTATCAGTGAAGCTGTTACCGACATCTATCAGACAGTAAGTTAACGAATAAGGTTTTTTTAAAGTCGAATATTTGATCCCAGATTTCTCGCGTGGTTTCCATTCTAAAAACACGCAATATAGCTCGTTGGAAAGAGAATTTCAAGCTGTAGAGCATGATGTTTTCCGTTTTGGGAAATCTGATGGAAAATCTGAGTTATAGATGAAAATATACAAACGTGTATTCTTAGTTTTCCCCATAATTTCGATCAACGATTCCTCCTGTATTTGGTAATCTAAAAACAAGCAGTAAAGCCCATTTGAAAGAGCATTTCAAGTTGCAGGCAATGACGTTTCTCGTGTTAGCAAATTTTGTGAAAATTCTGAGTTATAGATGAAAATATACAGTCACGCATTTTTCCATATTTTCCCTATTTCCCTTGTTTCGATAGGAAATTGGAAGAAGTTTTCAAGTTTTCCGATCGACTTGATGGCTGCCCGGAAAATTGAGAAAACGGCAAAAATTTTAAGTTGTTCGATCTTGAAGGTAGAGAATTAAATTTTATATGTTTATATCAAGAAGCTTTTTAAAATTCGGAGAAAATTAAGAGGAAACTCGTTTTCACTGTTATCAATATTTATTTAATGAATTTCTTCAGTTTGTAAATTTTATGATTTTCCCAATACTACTATTGTTACATGGAAAACTTGTTTACTTCCCTAGGAAAATTGTGTGGAAAGCGACCTTAGTAATTCGAAAACTTTCCTATTTTATTTAGCCAGTACTCATCTCAGCAATGATGTAAATTGTGAAAAAAAGCTTATTTTGCACGCAATTTTCCTAGAGAAGTAGTAAAGTTTTTCAAATTACAATGGTATTATTGGAAACCCCAAAGAATCGCCTGCAAAGTCAAAAAAAATTTGGTTTTAGTCGACTATCTTTAATACCTGAAAACAGCAGATGAATTTCCCACTGATTTTTCATGAATTTTCAAAAACTGATTGTTCGAAAGATATTTTCTCACGTATGGTCTTTTCAAAAGTGCGAAATTTTCGATCTTTAAGATTGTAGAAAGAAATTTTGTCAAAATGTTGAAATTTCTCCTATTTTTCCCGAAAACAGCTTAGCCTCAGAAAATTTCCCTAATATTTGGAAAGCTCTTTCAATTTGCTCTCAATTAAATTCATTGGAAACAAACAAACTGCGCTGAGTTATGGGTTGGGAAATGAAAAAGCTTTGAACTTTTCATCTCAAGTTCAGAATTTCCAAAAATTTTCCAAAACGGCTAACAAATGTACTCATGTTCTTCTCATAATTTTCAAAAAAACTTTCAGAAAATGCGATATTTCAAAATTTTTTCCAATTTTCTTAATCTTCCAGAGAACTACCAAGCTGATCGGAAAATTTTGTCAACATTTGAAAATCTTTCAATTTTTTCGATTAACTTCCATATTCACAGCAAGTAAGCTAAGCTGAGTTATAAGGAAAAATATATAAAAATACATGTCTGTATATTTTCATCTATAACTCAGAATTTCCATAAAATTTCCAAAAACAAAAAACGCTATGCCTTGGAGTTTGGAATGCTCTTTCTAAGAAGCTGTAGCGCCTATTTTTAGAACAAAAAATGCAGGAGAAATATTTGATCAAAAATTCCACTTTTTTAGAGAGCTAATCTACCCCCTTTATGAATTGTAAATAAATTTAACATTTTAGATAGTTGAAGATGTAATAAAAAAGGGCTATTTATCGAAGAAAGGCTACATATTTCCTACAATGCGCGAATTTTGGTTCGTCCTAAAACCCTCCGAGTTATGCTACTATAAAACAAATTCGGAAAAAGACCGTTCTGGTTCTTTAGCAATCCCACCAGATAGTCGCATCGAACCGAAAACCGACTACAAAATAATCCTCCACACACCGGAACGTTCATTCGAATTAGCCACTAATGATCACATGACCCGCCTCCAATGGATATCAGCACTACAATTAGCGATTGATTATTCGGACAGCAACCAAACATACCAACGATTACAAGCAATGAAGCGTCGCCAACAACGAATTGGCCGTCTACAAGAGATGATCCATGCTCGTTTACAATTACAACAGGAACGCAATGCACGACAATTAGCCGAAGGACAGGCAAAAGAATTGGAAGCTGTGGTGCGGGAAGATTCGCGAAAATTGACAGAATTAGAAGAGTTACGTGTGAAATTGGAGCGATTACTTGAAGAGGAAACCCAAGCGAAACGCGACGAGGAAATTGTGCGAGCTCTACAAGCTCGAGTATTGGCTGAAGAATGGGAGAAACGTGAGGAATTGGAACGGTTACAGGAGGAGCAACGGCAATTGTTGGAGGAAGAGCGCGGTAAACGGTTGGAATTCGAACAGCGCCAAAAGGGCAAAGAACAAGAACTTAAAAGTACTTGTGAATTGTTTTCCAAGTGTCGCTTTACTGATTATTGTCGATTTTCAGATGCTCAGGAACGTTTAAAACAACTGGAGAAAGAACGCCAAGTTTTGGATGGGCAATTACGAACGGCTCACGATAAAATTAGAGTATCGGAAGAGAAGAAGGAAGTTTTGGAAGCTCGCTTGTATCAAGTTGCACCCGGTTTTCGGGATGGTGATCGTGTTCGCAGGGCGCACTCGTTTATGCCCAGTACGAAGGAACGACCGGTACTGTTGGAGGTGCGAGCGGCTACTTTGAGGCGTTCGTCAAAGCACTGACTGAATTTTTGCCACTTTTTTACGTGTAAAATTTGTAATTTGCCAAACAAATAAAATTTTATAAGCCTTCTTGGCAATGACAATGTCTAAAATTTTGACTGATTCAAATTGAAATTCTCCTTAATTCGCAATCTAAAGGCGGAAGTTTATTTGACTTTGCTACACCCAAATCATCCTAAAAGTTGAAGATTTGGTTTAGCAAAGGGCAATCGTAAAGCTTTTTAGTTGAGTAATTCTTGTCGTCCGATCTCAATAAGTTTTGGCATCCGATAAAAACTGATAAAGATGAAAATTGACCCTTATCCAAACGAAAATTGCAAGGAAAAAGTTGCACTTCTCAAAGACCGTAGAAGTTTCAATTCAGGTAAGCAAATCTTCAAAACAAAACAAACAAAATGACGAAATCTATGCCCAAATCATGTAAAAAGGTCTCCTGTCTCGATCAAAAACCATAAAAAGATGAGCTTTCGTAGTCTATTAAAAGCCCAAACCGCCCCAAGCCCTCATCAAGTCCAAAATTATAAGGGAAAATTTACATTTAAGAAACACTGCAAAATTAGTAATTCAAATGATTAAATCTTCAAAATTGAAGAAATAAAATGACAGAATCCTTACCAAAATCACCCTGAAATTTGAAAAAGTCCCTGACTTTGTCAAAAAAATGAAATCAAGAGAAAAAGATTAAAAAAAGTTCCCTCGCTCTGTCAAAAACCGTAAAAATTAAAGTTTTGGTATCGCAAATGATAAAGCTCCATCTAGTTCGATAAACTTTAGCACCCCATCAAGAGCCACAAGAATATCAATGAAAATGAAAATTGGCCCTCATTAAGCCCAAAATTATAGAAGAAAACTTCGCTTATTTAAACTATTTTCGAATCAATTTTCTTTACCCCAGTGCTCCACGACAAACAAAAACCACCCCCTTTGGGCAAAATACACAATAACCCAAAATCAACCCCTACAATTTGCGGTATTTCATCGAAAAAAATTAACCGCCGTCTTTCCATAATGGCATTGGTATTTGCACCTTTCCAAAAGAAAGTAATCGGCCTTAATATAAAAATTCATTAAAACTGCACGTGTAACCATGGGCAGGGTTTACAATTTGACTAAATTAAACAGCCAACAAAAGGTGTGAATGTTCAAAAACAACAAATCAAAGTCGATTTTTTGCCAACAAATCAATCAATTTCCGCAGAAATTTTGCATTAAATTAGCTAGAATTAATATCCATATTAGAAAGTAGCAGATAATTCGTAAGAAATTATTAATTGTAACCGAGACCGGGAAGTAATTGAAGTTTTCCTAGTAATTTAAGAGATAATCACCTACTTTTAAGGAAATTATCGCCAAAATAGAATAGTAACTGTAGAATTAAACGACTCGCATTGTAACTTATTTGGGAAAGTTACAGAATACCACCCTGGCTAGATGATAATCACCTATTTCTAAAAAATAATCCACCAAAATAAAATATTTTAGACATATCTTTGAAGACCACTAGTAACTGTACGATTAAAAGACTTGCGCTGTAACATGCGCGGTAGGTTTTTCTGCAATTCGAAACCATCATTTTTTCCGATAAGTTACAGAATACCACCGTGGCTACTTCAAATTCAATGGAATTCTACCCAATTTGTCTAAGAATTTTTTTAAACTACAAACAAAATTCCTTATCTATAATTTGTTTTGTTTCGACGATTTCTAGAACTAAATTGATAACAAGAATTGTTCCAATAAATTAAGGACAATTATTATTTTAATTATATTTGTTCACTACCTTGATTTTAACTTTTCCATTGTCAAATTTGTTTTAATATTCCTCTAACAAAACGTCTTCAATGTGACCGCCACTCCAGTACAATTGGGACACGTTTTGAATAATTTATCGACTCGTTTTTCGTAAACAGATCATTGCTAAGTAAATTACTTAAGACGATTTTAGGCCTGTATATCGAGTCGAAAAGGTCGCCAATTAATAAATAAATTGTTGCAAAATTGGTTGATTATAATAAAATTAATCAGAAAAAAGATAATAACGCGCCTCTCTTTAGATATTGTGGAGTTTTTGCTGCCAATTCGGACCCAATTAATATTTGATCGTCTATAAAATTAGAAAAGGTTATCAAAATTCAAATTATAAATAAATTTAATGTTTATTGTTTTGAATGTTTCTATAATTGTGGGGGGATTGAAAGAAATTCAATGCAATTAACGATGTTTTTTTATATTTTTTGTCGCTCAATAAATCAATAAAATCAATAAAAAGACTTGTTAAATCGGAAAAAATCTAGAGAAAAATCTCATTTTGTTGGTTAGCACTGCCTGACAAGAGGTCAAACAGGGGAGAACGATATCGACTTAAGTTAGTTTGTTACAAAAACTTTAGTTTCTTACAAGCAATCAATCGATGAAGACTTAACTGTTGATTATAATTGAATTTGATAATTTGAAAAATTTCCAAAACAATGTCCAAAGAAATTATCGAAATGGATAATTTAGAGAAAGCCAATCAGGACGGTGAAACTGCCCCAAATAAGTACAGTGAGTTTTTTATTTTTGCACTCTTATATAAAACCATTCAATGTTTCCAAGAATTAGTGTAAATTTTCCAATTTACAATTGTAGATCGTTACAAAACATGAGTATATTTAAACGTTTATTGTTCAAAGATAAGCCTTATCAATCGCGCAATTAGAAAAATCATTTGAAGATTTACTGAAAGGCCCCTAAAGAACATTTGACTCAAAGCTGGACTATGTAGCTTAAGGAGAAGTCGGTCTAAAAGGCTATTTTTGGACAATGTCGCGATTTTCACCAATCGACTATGCACGTGAAACGACCAAATTATTTTTGTCGTTTTTTTCATTGTCTTGAAGAATCTGGGAAAGATCACTTCCGATAACGGTTAGATATGAAATCTTCTCTCAGCTATTTACAAGTTTTAATCTGTTTTTAATTTGTTTTAATTCATTTCTAATTTGTTTTTAAACGCAGAAATCTCGACTGATACATTAGGAATGATTGAAATATACGAGACTTTCATTGTTTTCGCATTAAACGCTATCAAAATAATAGAAATAAACGCTAATTTATTGTAAATAATCTTCCTCTATCAAATTAAATAGAAAACAACTGAGACAAGGTCAAGTCAAGTAATTTTTCGAATTTTCTCAAGACGCAATGTCAGAAAAATCAATTTTATGAGGCTCTTTAGGTCACTCTTTGCCGTTTTATGTGCACAGTCGATTGGTGAAAATCACGACATTTAACAAAAAATGTGCCTTCCCAATGAGCTACATGGTCCAACTTTTACTCAAATCATCTCCAAGGATTGTTCTAGAAATCTTCCAAATATTTTTCGAATTCTTCACCAACTAACAGGACTTGTCTTTATATTCTTTATATATTAGGGCGTCCATATGGTATTCTTGTTAGTTTTTTTAGCACTGCACTATATTACAGGCTTGCCCATTTGACCCAAATTGACACTTTGGGAAAAGTGCAAATTTCCACCGCATTGGCGTAAAGACCGCATAAAAAGACACAGCTCTAGCACTTCTACACTTGCTTTTCACTTAAAAGTATGTAGTTTATATGACAAGTCCCTTTATTTAAGGGCCGATTTGAAAAATATTTTAGGATTTATAGGATCCTTGGAGATAATTTTACCAAAATTTGAGCCTCGTAGCTCATCGGCAAGTTGGTCAAAAAGCGTTCATTTCTAACTATGTTGCAATTTTTAAAAATCATTTACATATCAAATAATTCAAAATGCTCCCAACATTGACCTTTTTCGCTTTTATCTATTTTATACTGAAATGGGTAGAGATATTTTTCATTTATTCTAGAATACAATCGGGAAAAATGGGAAAAATTATCTGGGGAGCATCCTGGAGCCATTTGAGGTGCTTAACTCGTTTTCAAAAAGTGCAACATTTACTAAAACGAGCGTTTTGACCAACTTGCTGATGAGCTACGAGGCGCAAATTTTGCTCAAATCGTGGGATTTTCCATATAAAGCCTGGAAAATCTTGTATGTTTCTCTTCTATTCTTATCAAGTGCAAATAACTCGAAATCTGTGTTGGTAAACAGCGTCACTGCGGCGGAATGATAACATTTTAGGGCAGACTTGGAATACTGCGCAGTACTAAAAAGTCTAGGCTTTAATAAAAGTGAACTCAAATTACAGATTCCTGTTTTGGCATACGACACATACAAGTGCTCCTCAACTTCTTCCTCACATTCATCGCTTACGGAATGCGAGTGAATTTATCAGTTGGAATAGTTGCAATGACAACAAAATCGAGCCCAAATCCCGAAATTCCGGTCAGTTCTAATTTACAAAAACGTTCCCCTGATAATCAATCAAATTTGTAGATTCATGAGGATTGGCATGATAAGAGCATCGTCTTATCGTCATTCTTCTGGGGCTACATCATCCCCCAAATTGGCGCTGGACAATTGGCGAAAAAATTCGGCCCCAAATGGTTTCTAATCGTTACAATGTCGATTTGTTCCATATTTAGTCTGTTATTACCACAAATGGCGGAGACCTTTGGCAGTAAAGGTGTGATGATATCGAGAGCTCTACAAGGTTTCTGTCAGGGCTTCATTTTCCCATCCATACACAATTTGTTGAGTCAATGGGTGCCGATTTCGGAACGATCCCGTTTAGGCACCTTCGTCTATGCTGGTAGAACTCCAATAAATTGCAATTTCGATTGATTTATTTGTAAAATTTAGGCGGTCCCTTGGGCACGGTGATCTCAATGATTGTCACTGGAATGATTTCGGCAAGTTGGTACGGCTGGCCGATGGTCTTCTACATTTACGGCCTAGTCGGCCTTTTATGGTCGCTAACTATGGCGATTTTAGGCTCCAATTCACCCTCGCAATGTACTCGAATCGGCGTTAAAGAACGAGAATTTATCGAATCTAGTTTAGGTCGTACTGTTGATTTAAGAAATGCAGCAACTCCATGGAAGGCGATTTTGACATCGTTACCAGTTTGGGCAATTTTGGTAGCCCACTGTGGACAAAATTGGGGCTTTTGGACTTTAGTTACCGAAATTCCCTCATATATGGGCCATGCGATGAATTTTCAAATCAAATCGAACAGTTATTTGAGTGCCTTACCATATTTGGTACTATGGGTACTCAGTTTCGTTTTCAGCGGTTGTGCTGATTTACTTATCAACAAACAATTGGCATCTATTGGTACTACTAGGAAGATTTTCAATTCTATTGGTATAAATCGGGGGTTTGATAAAATTTCGAGTAATTGGGTAAAATTTTAGGCTTAATGGTACCAGCCATAGCGCTACTCTTCCTCGGTTTTATGGACGAAAGTCACAAAACTTTAGCTATAATTCTACTGATAATCGCAGTTGGTACGAATTCTGCAATTTATTCAGGCTATAACGTGAACCATATGGATATTTCGTTGAATTATTCCGGTACTTTGATGGGTATCACGAATTGTGTTTCGAATATTTGCTCCCTTTTGGCACCGCTTCTAGTCCAAGTCATCGTCACCGATGAAGTAAAATTGAATTATTTGGTAATTAAGTGGATTAATTTGGGGAATTTTGCAGAAAAACACAGATCAGTGGGAGATTGTCTTTTGGGTATCCTCAGCAATTTACGTACTAACGAATCTATTTTTCGTCGTCTATGGTTCCGGTGAAATCCAACCATGGGACAAACAGCAAAACAAGGAAAGTGACCAAAATACTAACGAATAGGAAATTTTCTGTGATATTTAGACTAAGGTCAAGGGTCTCGCTCGAGGGACGGTCTGTTGCAAATTCTGTTGAAAGACATATAAGCAACCCTATCAATTAAGCCTTTCAATTTTCCCCCCAAAATTTTGCAAAAATTCGGCTAATTTGGATGCGGTTTTACGAAAAATGGAAAGAAGAATTTAAACCGGTTTGGCTCTCAATTGTAGCTTCAACTTTCCTCTATCTATCTGTCTGTATTTTGTTCAATTTTATGGACTATACGGTCAACAATTTTGGATCCACTAACACATCTTTTTTCGTAAAAAAGTTAGGTTTTCCGGAATTTTAGGGGGTTTTATCGGCTTTTCTAAACGCTATAAGTTCACAATTGTAGAGACTCTTATTTAGAATCGAATAAGACATCTTCCAACTTTATACTTTTCATAGTTTTTGAGATATTTTAGTTCTACTATCTCATAGAATCTCCATATAATCGTTTACTTTGAGCGAGACTCTTAAATCGAGCAAAAAAGCGCCAATGACGCCATAAATTAAACAAAAAAACTGTTTTATTTTATAACAAATTAAATAAATAAATATTATTTATAATACTTCTCATCCTCATCGGATTTCTCGACTTTTTTCCCTTCATTCCACTCTTGAATTTCTCCAGATCCAAAAGTAACAAAGAAACAATCCGCTAGTACATAAATGAGGGCAGCAATAATGAAGACTTTGCGCCACAAAATCGGATCGCTCTAGCAAAAATTTCGATAATTTTAATTGCAATAAATTAAAAAAAAAAAACTAACCTCATCATCGCCTAACGCCCCTACGGCTAAGGGTGCTAGAATCGAAACCACATTCGACAAACTATTCGTGATACCCATCAGAGTACCGGCTAGATTCGGTGCTATATCAATATGATTGACATTAAAGCCGGAATAGATGGCCGAATTCAGACCTACAGCTACTGTTAGAAGTGTTAAAGCTAAAACTGAGTTTGAGGAGTCGACGAAGCCTAACCAAACTAAAGCCAAGGCTGGTAAGATTAAGCCTAAAAAGACCAAATTAGCGGCTGCGGAGTTAGTAAAAGTGCTAAATTAGTAATAGTGCTAATTTACCGATGGTATTGAAGAGTTTTCTTGTACTGCCGATGGATAGATAGTGCCTAACTATGCAGAAATCGGCTAAAGGACTAACGACGAAATTCAATAACCAAAGTACAAAGTATGGCAGGGCTGAAAGTAGGCTGCTCTAAAAATTCGAAAACAAAATCGTAAGCCTTGAGCTTATCACTATAAATGCACTTTTTCGGTTCAAGTGCTTCGATAATTGAAAAAATCAAGTCTCTGTCACTTACATTATTTAAATCAAATCCCATGATTTTATTCATATACGTTGGAATTTCAGTTTGTAAAGTCCAAAAGCCCCAATTGTTTCCACAATGGGATACACAAATTGCCCAAAATGGTAACGATGTCAAAATCGATTTCCATGGTGTGATAATAACTTGTTGGTCCTCATCAACTTTATTTTCTTCACAAATCAGATTCTTTTCGGCTGAACTGATCGTTTTATGATCAGCTGGACTATTACAACCTAACCAAATCCAGAATACCACCCAAGCTAAACCGAATGAACCGTATACATAGAAAGCAACAGGCCAACCAACATTCGAAGCGGATATAAAACCAGTTATTGGCATCGATATACAACTGCCCAAAGGACCGGCTGTATAAACAAAACTAACAATTGTTGAGCGCTCCCTTAACGGTGTCCATTTTCCCAATAAATTATGCGATGATGGAAAAATGAAACCTTGCGATAGACCTTGTAGGATCCGGCAAATTATCACACCATGCTCGCCCAAATGTTCCGCCATTAACGGTATTAATAGACAAAATATCGAGTTTATAAGCATTGTTCCGGTGAGGAACCATTTGGGGCCGTAGTTTTTGACCAATTGTCCGGCGCCGATTTGGGGGATAACGTAGCCCCAAAAGAACGACGATAGAATAACACTTTTTTCAGTCCATTCGGGGAATGTCTAAAATTTTGCTATTTATAGTGTGAGCCAAGGGAAAAATTTTTGACTTACTGGTATGCTAGGGTCTGGTGGATTTTCCTCCATCATTGCAATAATACCAACGGACATGTTGGTTCGCATGCCATAGGCGATGAAAATGACAAAGAATAACAGTACGAATTGTAAATGACGCACGCCCAAAAATTGCTCTAAATTTGTTTCAATTTTATTGGGGAAATTTGTAAAAATTGAACGACTTACTTGGCGCGATCGCTGGTACTTTTTCGTTGAAATTGTTCTTTTCCACGTCCATAATCGATTGATTGTCGGCCGAAATTGAATCTCATTCGATTGTTATTATCGTTTAGACTAAACAACTGTCACTATGCTGCTTTTAATCGATAGTGTTTTTATTCGATACGTGAAGCAGCTTTAATTAACGGTTCGTCTTTTGAAAAAATCAACTTTTGTACCTCCTCAATTCTATATTAAATGGTTTATTTAATATTATCTCGAGTGCTACTTCAAGTCAATCAATTCAGGAATGTTCAGTTTTTTCCTGATTTTCTTATTGTTTCGATTAAAAATGCTTATCGCTTGTCGTTTTCTTTGCACGATTTTTATTGATTCATAACAAATTGACAATCTTAGGTTAAAAAATTGTAAAATATCCATGTTAAAGTTTCAAAATCAAATAGAAAAAACCCGGAAAAGTGGCGAATAATCCTGGATTAGATAATTGAAAAGAAAAACTCCAGGATTGTATTAATGCATTATCAGATAAGCCAAACTCTATATTATTTATCGTAAAGAATAGTTGATAAAAAACAAAATTTGATGAGCCTATCCACAAATTAATTCAAAAAATTGAGGTTGTGATAAAGCAAAATAAATAAAAAAAGCGGACGCACTTGTGATACAATCAGATGACACTCAAAAAACGATAATATTGATACATAAAATAGTAAATAGTAGCATTAAAACGAATCAAAATTGTATTTCCAAGAATTTACGACTGTTTAAATTGCAATCGTCTTGCTAAATTTTAGCATTTTTCACAAAATTAGCGAATCATCAGTATTAATGCTAATAATCACTACTCTTCAGTATGGAAAATTGGCACAAATCAAGACATTTTCACATATATCAATTTCCCACCGTTCCGACCTGTTATATCAATGTGTGAAAATGCTCATTCACTAGCACTTTCATGCTACAATTGAAGATAATATCATTAATGCCCTAGAATTTGTTAGTATAGTTCAGCAAACATTCATACTGATGATTGGAGCATTTTCACACTCAATATACTATTGAATCAACGTGTGAAAATGCTCATTCATCAATGTTTTCAAGCTACAAATGAAGAATATTTTTATTGAATTCACAACTGTTGTTGCAATTGTCTCGTCAATGCTTATCATTCTCCACAAAATTATTAATCATCACATTAATGCTGTCATTTAGTGCACGAATTCAGATCAATGCTACTCTTCACATTGCAATTTAGCATACGTTTTAATTGACTATTGTAACATTTTAACCTACATCATTTTCTTTGTTAAATCTGTGTGTGAAAATACTCATTTATCACCTTTTTCATGTAGCAACTGAAAAATATCTTCATAGATTTCCAAGAATTCGCTGCTGTTCATTTACAATCGTTTTTTTCAAAATTAGTGAACTACCAGGATTAATGCTGTTTTTGAAATTTATCTTGTATTAAGACTGGTAATTGGAGCATTTTCACAGACATCAATTTCCTACCGTTCGGTTCTGTTGTATCAGGGTGTGAAAATGATTTTAAAAGATCCAAAAATTCTCACTGATCAGCATTTTCATAGAAGTGGAATAGTGTTTTCATTAATGCTATTCAATGTTTTGCCATCCGGTGGTATTCTATACAAAGACTTGTTATTGATAATCTAACAATAAACAACAATAGTAATAGTTTAAGAAATCTTCCATTATTTGCAAATAAAACTGTTTTTTTCTTTAAATTTGTTTATTGGTATTTTCCCAAAAACAATTCCATTTGCTATCAATTTGTACTTTAAATTCTTATCAAAACAAAAAAATTATAATCAATCGAGCGTTGTTAATTAGATATGACAGTCCAACCTTGGTCTTTGATCACCTCTTTCAATTTTTCATCGATTTTTCCAGAAAACTAGTAATCCTATCGGAATTTTTTTAAGCATTTGGAAAGAGCATTCAATTCGGTACATACTGCATGAGAAGTATTGAAAAATTGACAAAAATAAGCAATAGAGAGATCGTTGATTAAGCATTTGCAATATTTGCACAACGAATCGAAGAACTAGATTTCTGATTTTCTGAGTACAGTTAAAGAATACCACCCAACTATCATTTTTATAGTTTATTAATGATTGTTGCTTTTTTAAAGTTGTATCAAGTTTTTTCCATTAACAATTTTATCACTTAGTACCCTATGCTCTTATGAAAACAAAAATTGATAACACTAATTAATTAAATAGTTAATCCTTATATTGTAAAGGCGCTATCGCAGTTAATCCTTAAATTTCGAATAATCTACAGTGACAGTGTATATATAATTTTCAGAATATCATCGATTCGAACTTCTATTACCCAATATTTTATATTTTTATCAAAATGAAGAAGGGAAAAATCAACCAACTATCATTTTTATTATTTACTAGTGATTGTTAGTTATTTTATTGATATAATTATCAATTCCAGTTGTAATCAGTGAATATCTTACGACGTTATCAAAATAAACATTAATATTACACAAGTAATCTATGACATTCTATGAATTGTTGCTGTATAGTTGCAGAATACCACCGACCTTGGCTTCAACTATTTAATTCATTTTTATCAACTATTAAATCGAGAATGGTGCCTTTTCGGCGTACAGTTACAGAATATCACCCAATTTATTTCAACAAACTATCTTTTCTAACGTTTATAGTTTGTATAATCGATAATTCTATCACTACAGTTACTGTAAATTAGACGAACGCATTTTGCAAATTTCTAAATTATTAAATATCGAAATAAAAATGGGTAAAAAGAAACGTTTAGCTAATCGTTTAACGAAAATGTCTGATGAAGAACGTGCCCGTTATTTGCAACATAAAGCCGATATGGAAGAGGAGATAAAACGGCGTAAAGAGCAATTAATTTCCACATTTATGAAAGTGAGTCGCCCTTTTTAAACGAATTCAATGGAATTTTATAATTTTTTAATATTCGATAGAATAAAATTAAAAGAGAGGAGAATTTTGCACGCTTAAATTTAGCCAAAATCAATCAATATTGGCACCACCTATTACGGATGGATAAAGTGAAAGAGATGAAAGAGGAGATTGAAGTTGGTAGAATTTTTCGTTTAATTACCAAAATAATAATAATAAGAGTCTTTTAGTATTTGAAAAAATATATGAAACGTTGTCTCGATTATAAGAATCGAACAATACGGAAATTATTAGAGGAGTTAACAATGGCCGAAGAGCAATATTCGCACAATTTCAACAAACACATGGAACATATCGACAACAATATCGGTAAATTTCAATAATTATTTGGTTGAGAATAATCGAAATTTCTAGTAAATCATCATGATTATTTGTCGCATTTATGGGGACAATATTCGAGGAATGTTGATGGAATCGTCGACATAATAACGAAAGAAAACGGCGATTATTTCGGAAGAATCAACGAAACTTTGCTCAATTTAAAAACATTGATTTATAATGAAGAATCAACAACAAAACAACGATTGGGTCAAATTAAAGCGAATTTTACGAAGAAGAAAGACGATCTTAATTGCACGGTAATCTATTTTAAAAATCATTAATTACAATTTTTTTTTTAAACGATTATTGTGTTGGGAATGGTAATTCGCCAATTGGCCAATCGGCGCAATTTTCTCTACCCTTATCGACAAGACACGAGATTAATTTCGTTGAAAAACTACAAGATTCCAATGCTGTTACTATAATTTGTATAGAAAAAAATAGTTTTTTGAATATTAATTGAATTAAAGCCGACTTACATGATTCCATTTCACGGAAACACTCGTCGATTGTGTCCTGGATGAAGTCTTTGAATTCGCGTCCAGTTGACGGTTTCACTAGACTTTCCAAGATTCTCGTATGGTCCGGAAAACCATTCATATCCGTCTAAAATAAGTTCAATTATTACCAATTATGATAACTCTAGTTTTGAAAAATTCGGTCAAAGCAAAATAATTATATTGAAATTCTATGAGACAGTAGATTTCAAATATTTCGAAAATTACGAAAGATATAGAGATGGTTATGTTTTATTCGATTCTAAATATGAATCTCTACAATTGTGACCCTATAGAGTTTGGAAAATCCGACTAGATTTTCTGAAAATACTAAAAAACGAGATTTTCCAATAAAAAAAGTGCATTAGTAAAACTCAAATTACTCGTTGTATAATCAATGAAATTAAATAAAATATAGACAGCCAAATAGAGAAAAGTTAAAACTACAATTCTGCGTTGTACAATTTTAAATTTTCTTTTCCGTTTCCTGTAAAACAGCATCCAAAGTTGTCGAATTTTCCCGAAATTTTCAATCTCAATAACACAGCAGATGTAATTTCGAGGCCTCTGGATAGTTATTTCTATCCAGGCTCTTCGAAAGTAACTTTTAAATCAACGAGACAAAATTTCAATGGAGTACACGTTTAGAATTCCATACAATTTCTACTGCATTTTCAATTGAAATTAAATCGATTAAGTCGATTATAGTCGAAATACGAACCGAAGATATGTAGAGTTGAGAATTGTAGCACGTGATTAATCTAAATCCGGTTCAAATCGATAAATAGGGCGTTATTTCTACTTGTACGGTCCAGTTTATAAGATTCCAATTGATTAGAAATACAGAAGTATTTAAAAGTTTATAATTTAAAAGTAAGTCCTATTAGGGAATGATTCGAAAACTATTTTGGAGATTTATAGGGAGGCCCTGGAGATGATTTAAGCAAAATTTGAATCATGTAGCTCATTTGGAAGTCGATCAAAAGGCGCATTTTTTGATCAATGTTGCGATTTTCACCAATCGACTATGCACATAAAACGATCAAGAATAACCAAAGATCTGAGGAATTAATCCTCCTTGTACGGTCCAGTTTACAAGATTTTAATTGATTCGAAATATATAACTATTTATGAGTTTATTATTTAAAAGGCCTATCAGGGAGCGATTCGAAAAATATTCTGCGGATTTATAGGGCGGTGCCTGGAGATGATTTAAGCAAAATTTGAACCATGTAGCTCATTTGGAAGTCGGTCAAAAGGCGGATTTTTTGATCAATGTTGCGATTTTCACCAATCGACTATGCACGTAAAACGATCAAAAATGACCGAAGATCCGCGTAGTATTTTATATCATTTTTTCCCTATTGTATTCTCAACGAATGGGAAAAATTACTTCCAACCACTGAAATGAATGAAAACAGCACTAATATCTCGGTTGTTTACTATTTTTAATTTCATAGAAGAAGAGTGTTTACTATAATTTTGTTTTGATAACTTTTAATGCGAAAACAATAGAAGTCACCTTATCAATTTCTAACGTATCGAGTATCAAGATTTCATTTTTTTAACAAACTCAATTAACGTAAACAATCTTCCAAAATCAAATCAAAAATTCTAAACAGCTGTAAAATCAGAACCGTTTTCATTCATAATCGTTTCTGAAATCATTTCTTCACATTTTTTTCAGGATATAATGCAGGAAAAACAACAAAGAATCAGTTTTCGAGAAATTTTGAGTAATTCTTAGTAGTTTTATGCGTGCTGTTGATTGCTGAAAATCATATTGTCCGAAAAAGTGTTATTTGACCGACTTCCCGATAAGCTATGGGGTCCAAATTTTGCTCAAATATTCTCCAAGGACCCCTTAACAAAATATTCGAATTACTCACTAACTAAAATTACCTATTTTTAAACTATACACTTCTAAATAGACCACCCGGTATAAAAATGGTGGATGCGCTCTACCTGTTTTACAATGAAGAATCTATTGAAAAACGTACGATTTATTGGAAATAAAATCAATCTTGGTGAAATATCTACAGTTTTATCACGTCTATCCAATTACTTTACAGTGGACCACATAAAATGATGGCTAATAGATTAATATATTTAACTTATCTAAGAGTTTCAGTTAATGTGGTCGATTGTATTGAACAGAACACTCGCTATATCATTTCGAAGAAAATTGGCTTCTTTAGGTGCGGTTTCCCGAAAAACAAAAAAAACAGTTCAAAATATGAAAACTCCCAATTGTAGAGATAACTTTCGTCTATCCATTCACACGAATTTCATTTGATTTTGTTAACTTCTACTAAACGAAATTTGTATTCCACAAAGCATGCTTATATTCTTAAAGTCGCAGTTTTTTTAGAATTCTCAGCGAATCTAGCCAATTTCTTAAAAATCCAGGAAGCTACACCGATGTAGAATTTTATTTAAAATTGAATGAGATATTAACCATTTCGTTATCTCTTACTGTTTTCGAGTTATTTGCATTCTTGTGTCTTATAGAGTATAAAAATTGGTAAAATAAGAGCTTTAAAACAAACTTACCATATTTAAATTTTGGAAAATACACTGCACCGTACAATGTTCATTATCTGTAGATTTATTACCATTATTCTCTTCACTATTATCAATAATAATTGTTCCATTATTATTATCTTGGTCATTTGGTAATGTAAAACGTCGATGTCGCATCGGTATTGCCATCTTATTATCTACAACAATACAAAAAAAAATTACAATATTGAATGATAATAATGATAATAGAACCAATTGTTGTTTCTTCTGAAGAATTTGAAGATTCCGATTCTGACGATGTTGATGTCATATCGTACAAATCTTCCAGTGTTTTATTACTTTTTAAACATTTATTTAATACACCGATTAATTGCTCGTTTTTGTTGATATGAATGCCACATTCTAGACCCTAAATCGATACCAATTATCAAATAATCAATTGTATTCTCTCAATTTTTGACAATCCATTACTAGGGCAACGCTGAAGATCAAGTCTTTCTCACGCTTTATAACTGAAAAGAGACTGTTGATCTCCAGTGTTGTCATGGTAACGAATCACCAAAAAGTTATAGAATACGCCTGTTTAACGTTTTTTCAATGAAAGAATCGATACCTGAACTGCAAGCACGTTAAAAATAGCAAAAATCACGAATTTCCACATCGTTTTGGAATACTGAAATAATCTAATTTAAGTCAATTTATACTCTTTTTTGATTCAATAATTTTCCGGTTAATTATAACGAAAGAAAGATCAGGATGTAGATCGGATTAATTGGGCAATTTTTAACAATTCTATTCATAAATTTCGATTGCATATCCGGTATATCGCTATAACAATAAATAATTGATCTATTTGTGTAGTTCCGCCTTAAAATGGAATCCTTGATGAAACAACAAATGAAACAATCAACGACAATTTGGAAACATATCATTGAAATTGTACGTTCGTACATTCAACAAAACGATAAAAGACGCCTCCATTTAGCCGAATTGAAACGTTTAAATGCTGAAGGTGGCGCTGAAATCGAACTGAATCAAGAGAAAATGAAGGCACAAAGAGTATGAATTGTATTCTGTAATTAAGTCATCATTAATCGGCTTCAGGCGCATATTCTGTGCTAAAAGCATATAAGCATAAATGATGACTTTGTTGCAGAATACTTTAATTTTTCTCAAAGCAAATCAAGGTACAAGAAGTATCAATTGTATTCTATCATAAAGTCATCATTATCTGCCATATTTTGTACTAAAATTAGAGGATTCGAGTCGTTGGTTACAGAATACGGCTCTAGTTTTTCTCGAAGAGAAAATCAAGGCTCGAAAAGTATTAATTTTTGATATCTGATGACTTTGTTACAGAATTTTCTATAGTTTTTCTCAAAGAAAATCAAGTCACAAGACATACAAACTGTATTCTGCAACAAAGTTATCATTATCCGACCTTAGGCTCATATCCTCTACGAAAATTATAGACTCAAATTCTCAACTAAAATTATAGGATTCGAGCCATATATGATGACTTTGTTGCAGAATATGGCTTTAGTTTTTCTCAAAGAAATATTAATTGTATTCTGTAATTACGTCATCATTAATTAAGTCAGCTTCAGGGGCATATTCTGTGTTAAAATTAGATGATTCGAAGCATAAATGATGACTTAAATACAGAATACCCAAATTTTTCTCAAAGCAAATCAAGGCACAAGAAGTATCGATTGTATTCTGTAATAAAGTCATCATTATCCGCCATATTTTGTACTAAAATTAGAGGATTCGAGCTGTTGGCTACAGAATACGGCTCTAGTTTTTCTCGAAGAGAAAATCAAGGCTCGAAAAGTATTAATTTTTTTGTAAAAAAGTCACGATTATTCAACTTTAGATCTATATCCTAAAATTATAGAATTCGAGCCATATCTGATGACTTTGTTACAGAATACTCTATAGTTTTTCTCAAAGAAAATCAAAGCACAAGAAATACCAATTGTATTCTGCAACAAAGTCATCATTATCCGACTTTAGGCTCATATCCTGTACGAAAATTATAGGCTCAAATTCTCAACTAAAATTATAGGATTCGAGCCATCGATGATGATTTTGCTACAGAATATGGCCTTAGTTTTTCTCAAAGAAATATTAGTTGTATTCTGTAATTACGTCATCATTAATTAAGTCACCTTTCAGGGGCATATTCTGTGTTAAAATTAGATGATTTGAAGCATAAATGATGACTTTATTACAGAATACTCTAATTTTTCTCAAAGCAAATCAAGGCAAGAAGTATCGATTATATTCTGTAATAAAGTCATCATTATCCGTCATATTTGGTACTCAAATTAGAAGATTCGAGTCGTTGGTTACAGAATACGGCTCTAGAGAAAATCAAGGCTCGAAAAATATCAATTTTATTGTAAAAAAGTCACGATTATTCAACTTTAGATCTATATTCTAAAATTATAGAATTCCAGCCATATATGATGACTTTGTTGCAGAATATGGCTTTAGTTTTTCTCAAAGAAATATTAGTTGTATTCTGTAATTACGTCATCATTAATTAAGTCAGCTTCAGGGGCATATTCTGTGTTAAAATTAGATGATTCGAAGCATAAATGATGACTTTGTTACAGAATACTGTAATTTTTCTCAAAGCAAATCAAGGTACAAGAAGTATCGATTGTATTCTGTAATAAAGTCATCATTATCCGACTCTAGGCACATATTTTGTACTAAAATTAAGCTCAAATTCTCAACTGATGATGACTTTGTTACAGGATATGGCTCTAGTTTTAGTTTTCAAAGAAATATTGATCGTATTCTTTAAAAAAGTCATTATCCGATCTTATAGATGATGACTTTGTTAGAGAATAGAGCTATAGTTTTCTTTAACGAGAAAATCAAGCCCAAAGAAATATGAATTTGATTCTATAACAAAGTTATTATCCAATTTTAGGCTCATAAAATTATAGAAATCGAGCCAGTGACTTTGTTACAGAATACAACTCTAGTTTTCTTCAAATAGAAAATCAAAACCCGAGACGTATCAATTGTATTCTGTAATAAAGTCATGATTATCTGACTATAGGCTCAAATTCTAAAATTATAGAATTCGAGCCACAGATGATGATTTTATTACAGAATACGACTCTAATTTCTAGTATTTACAGGTAGAAGTCGAAGTCTTGAGAGACGATTTGAGGAGACTCCAACAGGGGTGCGAAAAAGAGGTCTTTCCGCTGATGCAAACCCATAAACAACTCAAAGACGATCTTGATAAGAGACGTAAACGTTTGAGAAACGATTTAATTATTGATAAGCATCAATTAATTGTTCTAACACAAAATTCGAACGATATTCTCGAATTTTTATTGAATACAAAACAGAAATGTCAACATATTTACAATTTAATCCAAACAAATCAACAATACGAAACGAAAAATGAACGATTAATCAAGTGGTTAAAACTACCACAATTTATTATCAATAAAAACAATAGCAATATTGATAACGGCAAGAAAAATATAAATTTCGATGATAATAGACCGGTTTTATCGAGTAATATAAAAACAGAAATTCAACGAATTGTTATCAATGAGAAATCAAAAAAAATCGAATCCGAACAATTTCTCGACGATTTAACAAAGTTTGATTCGCTAATGGATTTGGAGAATTTCTGGTTGACTTACAATAAAGTCGAATTAGAAGTGGAACAATTGAAACAAGAAAAACTATTTCTATTGGATGAGAATAAACAAATCCGTGGTAATCTTCGGGCTTTATTGCAAGCGGAAATTCTACAGCGCAGTTTAACGAATAGTCGAGTCTCGACGAGGGTACCATCGAAAGTACGCAGCGCCCCCGCAAATCGATTCGTTCTCTAAATTGACGATTAACCGATAAAAAACGAATCTGCGATGATTTGGAATTATTTTAGAATTCCCCGATTGTTTTATTTCGACGTAATTCCCAACATACGCCCGAAAATACAACCAAAAAGACCCACTTACACCGCTAAAATCCAGCTATTTTCCCTATTTTTTCAAGTATCCATCGGTTCAAAAAACCGGCTTCCAATTGCAATTTTAACCTCAAAATAGCCGCGTTTTTCTCCATTTCCAACCCTAGAACAAATACAAATCTATTAATACAGAATATTGTAATAATTGGCTGTAATTTAGTAACGTATGATCATACTTTACACTTGATATTCGTATTTCTCTACAGAAATACAAATGAACCAAACTACGACCTACGTACCCAAATTAGAGCCGATTTATATTTTATAGCTTTATTTGATTTAATTTGATAAATACGAGTGTAAAATTACTTACAAATTTATTAAATTTAGCGTTTAATTTTGAAATACTTGACTTGTTTTCACTGATAAAAAAGTAAGGTTAGAATATTTTTACGTCAAAATGTCGCATAATTCTAAAAGTTCACAAGGATTGGTTAATGCTTGTAAATTCTGTCATTAACCGAACGTAATGACGTCATAATGCGGTTATAATATCAAAAGATAGACAAAGTAAACAAGTAAAACTGTCTCGTTCTTACTCATATAGTTAGATGTGATGTTAACGCAATGACGTCATATTTGTAACTGTGTAAAGTTACGGTTTGAGTTGTTCTATTAGTCAAAAGTCACTAATACGCACAAGTGGTGCCAATCTAGACTATTAAAAATTTCTAAATTAAAAATTAAAGATTATTAATAAATTGTGGGATATTTTTGTTCTTTTTAAATGATAATTGTGTTTTTAAAAGAGATTAACTTGAATAATCGAAAAATCTTTTCGAATTATGAAATTTAAGTTACAACTAGTGTTATTTGGCGGTCTAGATTGGCGACACTGGTATTAACCCCAAATTTTAATCAATCGAGTTTAATTTTTTGAGGGTGCTTTAATGAAATTTTACCAAATTAACTTCGATTTTGTAATTCTAGATTATAATTACCTTTAAAATTGAATATTTTTATTATTTTTTGATATTTCAAGATAAATTTAAACTGGTGTTGTTTGTTAGTCTAGGTTGGCGGCACTGCTTGTTAACCTCACTTTTTGTTTAGTTAAATTTGAATTTTTTCGAATATTTTAAACGAAATTCTATGAAATAAATATCGATTTCGTTATTATAACTCGACTTAAAATGACTTTATAATTAATTAATTCTAAATTTGCTTAATATTTTAAGGTTAGGTCATTTTACAGGAGATTGGTTTGTTAACGTTAGAGTTGATAAGAATGCCTCAAATTTCAACAATAATTGCAATTTTAAAACTATTGGGAAGTCTACAAGGTTGTTGAAATAATAAGCAAGTTCATCGTGCAATTCGAAGAAAATCCTGTGGTTAAAATGAGATCAAATACAGGTCAAAAAATCTTCATTTCAGAGTAGTAAAACAAGCAAGAAGTGAGCTGGCATTAATTAACGGAATTAGAGCCATTTATCCTTGAAGTGGAAATCAAATTGTGGTTTATTTTCTAGAAATTTAGATTTACACGAAATCTGATACGTTTGGTAAAAATTTGGGGGCTTAACAATACGAAATTGAACAGAAAGACATCAATATTGATTGAAAGTTGTACAATACAGCCTTTCTATGTTTCGAACACTTTAACGCTCGGTTTAAATTGAATAACTTTCATACAAGTTCTAGACTATTATTTGAGTTAAAATAAGATCGTATTATTACTATTATTATTATTTGTCTACTAGGACAATAGACGACTAGTTCATTACACAATATAGTAGATTAGATTGGCATCTTGAATGAACAATAATGGAATAGCGCATAGAATTTTCTCATTATTCTACGACAAATACCTCGCGAAACTAATTACAAGAACATTAATTATTCATTAATTACAACAATACATTATCGTATCGATATATTCATACTTGTATTGTGCAATTTTTCTGTTTCAATAGTTGAAATATTGAAGGAAAAAAACCCTCTATTGATAACACTTTGATAATTGATAACAGTTTTTGGAACGATCATTGAAATTTCATGACAACTGAATATTAGCCTTATCATTATACAATTGAAAATTAATGACCTGAATATTCTACGGGCTATAATTGTGGAGATCAAATTCAATAATACTAGGGTGCTGATTTGAAGTATACGGTGTGTTTCACTTGAATGGCCCTAGAACTTATCGATTTACCCATTATTTTATGAGTAGTTTCCGAAAATAATTTAAGGATTCATAGGAGAAACATTGGAGACCATTTGAGCAAAATTTGAACCTTGTAGCTCATCAGGAAGTTGGTCAAAATACTCTTGTTTTAGAATAGATTGCGATTTTTTGAATACATAAGAAATACTCGTACGTGTTCCAAAATGAAAAGAAAAACAGCTTATTTTTGAAAAGTGCTAAATTGGCGGGCACGGACGTTTTTGGACAGCTTCCTGATGAGCTACATGGTTCAAATTTTGTTCAAATCTTCAGGGTTCCCTATTGATCCCCAAAGTGGGTCGTCGAGTACTGTGTTCAAGGGTTTATGGGGATTCCCTGGAGATCGTTTTGATGAAGATAGGAGCCTCTAGGGGGCGATTTCAATTCTAATTTTTGAATATGCAGCAAGTTCAACGAATTTTCTACAATTTTTTTTTAAGTTTACCCTTTAGATTTCTAAAAAACAGGCCAAGATTGGGCGTGAAATATTAAAATGGAACAATCCTTCGCCTCCGCTGCGTTTATTGTTCGTTCATATCAATTTAGAATCAATTTTTGAAACCAGTGCTTCCCAAATAGTCCGACTTACTCAATCACGGTATATAAATTTGTCCCCTTTTGTAAAAATTAGTAACTTGTAAAAAATCGAGGCCGAGATTGAATATTAAACATTGAAATACAACAATCTTTCGCCTCCCTGTGTTATTCGTTGTTGGTTCACAATAATTTAGTGTCAATTTTAAAACCAGCGCTTCTCAACAGTCGGTTCGACAATATAGCACATCTGAGGAGGCGAATAACTAGTCGCATTTTAATCTTCCAATAATCGTTGTTCCAGTATTTCAAACTTTCCGAGAGGCGGAAAGTAAGTGGAAAATAATTTCAGATCCTCTAACAATTCTGCGTCGATAAAAATTTTGAAGTCGCCAGAAAGAGTAATTTTTTAGTAAGCTCCCCGGTGAGCTACGTGGTTCAAATTTTGTTCCATAAAGCCTCGAAATATTTTTCGAATTGCTCGATTATAAACTGTATACTTCTAATTGTACTTCAGCACCCCTCAATGGCGCAAATGAGGCTCTTCTGGATAGGATTAGCGAGTTTCATTGTAGATCTGAGACATTATCGTCATTTTCGAGGCAGTTTTAATCGATTTTCAAGATTAGATATTGACGTCTTCCAAAATTACTAATTCGTATCAAATTTGTTCATATTGAGCCATTGGATTCAATTCTATTAGAAGATTTTGAATATTAAATCTATTCAAATAAGAAGAGATTATCTGCAAGTATCAGTGGTGTATTAGATTGAAAATAGGATAAGCTTTTTCTACAGAATGTCGTTGTATTTGCGTCAAATTAGTAGGCGACACGGATCTCGCTCTTTTCTAAGCTTTATGGCGCCAGTATTACCGATAATGATGCTAATGGAAAGTTGAGTAGATCCGACAATAAATGCGAGTAGAAATTAAAATCTAATCTTTGGAAATTTCTACGTAAATACGAAATTTTATGTTGTTATTTATTAGAAATTTTAATCGCAAATTAATTACGAACATCGATCAAAATTTGATTGTAATTTAATAGAAACCGTATCATTTAACGTTAGAAATTAAATTAACAGTAACATAATTAGTTTGGCCTTGTTGATGAGGACTTTCGTTAAAAGCGATTTTAAAAGCATTGAAACATCGAAATTCTTGGAACACAAATGACTCTGAAACGGTGAGAGGTAACGAAATGGTTAATATCTCATTCAATTCTAAATAAAATTCTCCATCTTGGTAACTTCATGGTTCTTTAAGAAATTGGATTGATTCACTGAAAATTCTAAAAAAACTGCGACTTTAAGAATATAAGCATGCTTTGTGGAATACAAATTTCGTTTAGTAAAAGTTAACAAAATCAAATGAAATTCGTGTGAATAGATAGACGAAAGTTATCTCTACATTTGGGAGTTCTTATATTTTCAACTCTTTTTTCTGTTTTTCGGGAAACCGTACCTAAAGTAGCCAATTTTCTTTAAAATGATATAGTGAGTGTTCTGTCCAATACAATCGACCACATTAACTGAAACCCTTAGATAAGTTAAATATATTAATCTATTAGCCATCATTTTATGTGGTCCACTGTAAAGTAATTGGATAGACGTGGTAAAACTGTAGATATTTCACCAAGATTGATTTTATTTCCAATAAATCGTACGTTTTTCAATAGATTCTTCATTGTAAAACAGGTAGAGCGCATCCACCATTTTTATACCGGGTGGTCTATTTAGAAGTGTATAGTTTAAAAATAAGTAATTTTAGTTAGTGAGTAATTCGAATATTTTGTTAAGGGGTCCTTGGAGAATATTTGAGCAAAATTTGGATCCCATAGCTTATCGAGAAGTCGGTCAAAAAACGCTTTTTTGGACAATGTGATTTTCAGCAATCAACAGCACGCATAAAACTACTAAGAATTACTCAAAATTTCTCAAGAACTGATTCTTTGTTGTTTTTCCTGCATTATATCCTGAAAAAAATGTGAAGAAATGATTTCAGAAACGATTATGAATGAAAACGGTTCTGATTTTACAGCTGTTTAGAATTTTTGATTTGATTTTGGAAGATTGTTTACGTTAATTGAGTTTGTTAAAAAAAATGAAATCTTGATACTCGATACATTAGAAATTGATAAGGTGACTTCTATTGTTTTCGCATTAAAAGTTATCAAAACAAAATTATAGTAAACACTCTTCTTCTATGAAATTAAAAATAGTAAACAACCGAGATATTAGTGCTGTTTCCATTCATTTCAGTGGTGGGAAGTAATTTTTCCCATTCGCTGAGGATACAATAGGGAAAAAATGATAGAAAATATTCCGCAGATCTTCGGTCATTTTTGATCGTTTTACGTGCATAGTCGATTGGTGAAAATCGCAACATTGATCAAAAAATCCGCTTTTTGACCGACTTCCAAATGAGCTACATGGTTCAAATTTTGCTTAAATCTTCTCCAGGCAGCGCCCTATTAAATCCCCAGAATATTTTTCGAATCGCTCCCTAATAGGCCTCTCAAATTATAAACTTCTAAATAGTCCTCCTATATCATGTAAACTGGACCGTACAAGGAGAATTAACGCCCTATTTATCGATTTGAACCGAATTTAGATCAAACACGTGCTACAATTCTCAACTCTACACATCTTCGGCTCGTATTTCGACTATAATCGACTTATGTTGAGATTAAATAATTCTTCTGAGTCGAGACGAGTGGCGTTCAAATTGCCGACTCCATTATCGAATTAATTTCAATTGAAAATCCAGTCGAAATTGTATCGAATTCTAAACGTGTACTCGATTGGAATTTCGTTTATTGTACAATATTTCATTGAATTCTCCATCGATTATTGACTACAAAGAAACAACTTGAAGTAAGTTAAATTCGTTACGATTTGAATTTTTCCCCTATTTAAAGTTTTAATGAATTGTAGTCGGGGGTGTGTTCCATTTTCTGGACAACTGAGTTGTTCAAATTTCCGGTTTCTTTTATCTTTTATGACATCCAATCGTGGATTGTTTGTTGTAATTTAAGGCCGGGAAAGGATTATTTTCCAGCTTGAAATGTGTCAACGGCACGCATTTCTCATTAACCGAAACGATTCTTACACAACGCAGAAATCTTTGAGAATCTTGAATTCAAAAGTCGATAAAATCATCCATCATGCACGATCAAAGAAATGAGTCGTTGATCTGCACTGAACTGATTGAAAGACAATTCGAACGATAATAAAGTCGATGATTGATTGCTTTTGAACATTCTTTTACTAACCCCGAATACAATAGGTGGAAGTTCGACTTTTTGTGGCTTGATTTTAAGTTTAAAACAATAAAAAAGCAGTAGATTGTGTTTTTATAACGAAAATTGCATCGGAAAATAATCAGAATTTGATTAACGCTGACAATCGCTTGGTAAAAGTTCAATTTAAAGTTCGTCGTTGAATTGGATATTGTGTGGATGCACGTGGACGTTGCTGAGTAACGTTTATTGATCGAAAAAGTCTGCACAATTGGATGATTTTTACAGAATCTCCTCAATATTCTACAATATTGTACAATATCTTCTCTATTTTGTTGCCAATAATGCGTATTTAACAGAAATTTCCATTTATTATCGCGTGGAATTTTTGATACAAGATTTCTCGTTTATTCTTCACTCTAAAGTCGAGTACTATGTCTCGTTGGAAAGAGCATTTCAAGCTCCAGGGCATGCCGTTTTTCGTTTTGGAAAATTTTATGGAAATTCTGAGTTATAGAAGAAAGTTATAGAGATTTATTTTTCTATATTTTTATACTTTGAGCCAGATTTTTTTCAATTTTTTGAAGCTCTTACAAGCTTTCTAATAATAGCATTGCTGTCAGAAAAACTCGTCTACTTTCCTGGGAAAATTGCTTGGAAATAAGTAGAATTTAATGAAAAATCTTAGACAATAAACAACGTTACGGATCAGTAAGTTTGTGCGATATTTTCTTTGTTTTCCCGACAAATTTTCGAAGAGTTTTCCACTTGATAAACACGATTGGCGTAAGAATCTTGGACAATAAACAGCGTTATTGATCAGTTATTTTGTTGACAAATATGCGTACGTTTATTAAAAAAAAGTGGAAACTTTAACAGGCGATTTCTACCTTATTTTTCATTCTAAAGTCAAGTGTTGTGGCTCGTTGGAAAGAGCATTTCAAGTTGCAGGACTATTTTGTGGAAATCCCAGAATCACGATTATTGGTACGTGTGATAAGAGGGATATCAATGACGCTGTTACTGACATCAATTAGACAGTAAATTAACAAATAAATTACACTAAAAACCGGATTACAAGTGTTTAAAAAGCGTGATATTTGATCGAAGTTTTCTCCTATATTTCTTACTCAAGAATCAAGTGCTATGGCTCTTTGGGAAGAGCATTTCAAGCTCCAGGGCATGATGTTCGATTTTTTGGAAATTTTAGTGGAAACTCCGAGTTATGGATGAAAATCTAGAAGCATGTGTTTTCAAATTGTCCTCCATAACTCAGCTTAACAAACTGACCACCATGAATAGTAAACTGCAAGAACCTTTCCAACATTACGGAAATTTTCCAATAGGCCTGGTAGTTTTCCGGAAAATTATAAAAAAAATGCAAATCATTGGGAAATTCGTTAGCAATTTGCATCTAATTATCGTGTAGCAGATTTTGTGCGTTTGTTGTCAGAAGAACTAGTTTACTTCCCTAAAGTAAACGGAATTTGCGCAAAAATCTGAGCCAATAAAAGCATTATCGATCAGTAAGATTGTGCAATATTTCTTTTACTTTCTCGTCAAATTTTGTGCGTACAAATCGAAGAATTTTCCCGTTATTGCTCAGAATTTGGCCAAAATCTGCGACAAATTGTGCAATATTGGATTGAAGATTTCTCCTTTAATTTCTACTCTAAAGTCAAGTGCTGTGGCCTGTTTGGAAGAGCACTTCAAGTCGCAAAGCATGAGGGTTTCCTTTTAGGAAAATTTTGTGGAAACTCCGAATTATCGATAGAAATCTAGGAGCATGTGTTTTTTATATTTTCCTCCATAATTTAGCTTATATGAGTTGTTCTGCCACGAAGATTGGATGTCAACAACAGCAAATTGGAAGGACTTCCCAAATATTAAGGAGATTTTTCGGAAAATTAAAGCAAATTGGAAATCATGGGGAAATCGGTTAGCCATTTGCTTCTGTTACCAGATTCTTCCGTTTATTGCCAAAAAACAAGTTTAATTGGCATTAAAGTAAACAAAATTTGGTCGAGAATCTGCGACAAAAAGCCGGCATTATCGATCAATAAAATTGTGCAATATTTGCTTGACTTTCTCGTTAAGTTTAATGCATTCCGAGGAATTTTCCACATATTAAAATCGCAATATTTCTACTATTTGATCAATTCGGAAAACTCGAAGGAATTCCATCATTTCCAGCCGTATTTTCTCTTATTCCAACAAAACTTTTACTATACAACTATATTTCATGATATTTCAAAACTACAAAGTCGACTCACAAGAGAATTATTTCTATGCATACGAAATATTTCAAAGTCGTACTTAATTTGTACTTCATTTGAATCGTTTTGTTGGTAATGTCTGTGGTGGAGCTTCAGGGGAAACTACACAAATACACGAATTAATAGCGATTTGTATGAAACCCTACTGCTTAGAAAAGCTCCTTTGTTAAGTCGAGATACTGATTGGAAGTCCTGCAGTTTCCCATTATTTACAAGCGAGTATTTCCTTAATAAAAGCCCTTTTTTAAACTGCCACAATTCCGATAATGATGATGAGAAACGTGACGACTAAAAGAGGGTAGTTTGGTAATTCTTATCGCAGTTAATTAAATAATTGTTTAGCTTGATAAAAATATTGTTGAATAAATAAATAAAGCGCAGTTGAGTATCCGTATATCAGCCACCCCTGTTCTGTTTGGGTCCTGGCCAAGTGCAATGCCCTATGTCAGAATCCTAGGCTGTAGTAGATATACATGAGTCCATATCAACCGGGGCAAGAGGATAATGGTGGTATGATCAATACTGAAAAAGGAACCGCCCCATCTGCCACCGTCAGTTTCACAACAACCCTCCTGTAGGAACGTTACTAGTCGACATACCACAATAACAACAACCAGAACGACGACTTGTGCGAATTACAACTAGAATTAAAATATTGTGCAATAATTCACGACAACGAATTTCCGTGTCGTTTTGATTTATTAACAGTCAGCGAGTTTACAACGAGAATCAAGTAGGTTTTGGTGTTGTTCGTTTTTTTTTTTGTTTGTAAACAAAACGGGGGTGTTTGCAAACAACCTCTTGTTATTGTTCAGTTCAACTATTTCATGGTTGAATATTTTCGGTTATTGTAAGTTGTAAATTTTCCAAAATTTGGGGGTGTTTTGGAATTCTAAGGGTAGAATCGGCCGGAAATTAGTGTAATTTTTCTTAGTTTAGTTGCATGGTAGAATTGATACCGGCGCCTCCACCATTTTTACTAATAAACTGTTCGATTGACTACTGGAAAATTTCGATAAAAGGTTCATTTTAGATGCGGTTTTCAGGAAAACTGAAAAGATAATTGAAAATACAACCACGCCTGGGAGTAGAGGCCAATTTTCGTCTATATATTTGTTGAATTTCATTCGTTTTTGTTAAGTTCTACTAGACGAAATGTGTATTGCACGAAAACTGTGCGTATATTTTGAAAAATCGAGTTTTTCAGTAATTCTAGCCGGTTTTTTCAAAATCCACGAAGCTACAAAGATGCAGAATTGTAGTCACAAAACGGGGGTATTAGCAAACAACCCTGTGGCATTGTTCAATTCGTGGTTGTTCATTGTTCAATTCATGGTTGAATATTTCGGGCTATTGTAGGTTAAAGTACCTACTGTTGTTATAAATTATTCAAAATTTTGGGATGTTTGCTTATTTCGGAATTTTAGGGGTAGAATCGTCCGGAAATTAATGTAGTTTCTCTTAGTTTAATTGCATGATAGAATTGATACCGGCGCCTCCACCATTTTTGTTAATAAACTGTTCGATTGACTATTGGAAAATTTCGGAAAAAGGTTCATTTTAGGTGCGGTTTTCAGGAAAACTGAAAAGATAATTGAAAATACAACCACCCCTGGGAGTAGAGCCAATTTTCGTCTATATATTTGTTGAATTTCATTCGTTTTTATTAAGTTCTACTAGACGAAATGTGTATTGCACGAAAACTGTGCGTATATTTTGAAAAATCGGGGTTTTCAGCAATTCTAGCCGGTTTTTTCAAAATCCACGGAGCTACAAAGACGCAGAATTGTATTCGGAGTCGAATGAGATATCAGCCATTTCGTTATCATTTATCGCTTTCGCAATATTTATATTCCAGTTCCTTCTAAAATCGCTCTTAAATCCGAATCGAATCGTTTATCTGTTATAACAATTTAATGCGAAGAGATTTAACTCCTTATTTCAATGCCAGTTATTTTAACGCCCTTCATTCTAATCTCCACTATCTCCGAACGCGAGTTTTAAATGGAGCTTACATAAAGTTAAGCAACCTAATCCGCGGATTTCAATTTTTATTTTTAATCTACTAAAAACCGTAGCGCTCGTTTTCTATGGATGGGGATGAATTTTTGTTATTATTGTTTGAAAGAGCGCAATTTTCTTATTTCAGATTATTTGTTCCGAGCGCCAAATATGCTGATTTTCCATCGAGATTAATGAATTTCTGATAGTCTGGTTTTTTGCAAGTTCAAATCCGGTTTTTGGTCGACATTTCTGATTGATTATCGGATGACGATTGTGTAGAAAGGGACCAATTTCTATACGAATTAACAACAACAACAAGATAATCCCGTCATGTGATTTTATTTGTGGTTCCTTCCATATTAGAACAACCAAATTCTAATTGTAATTGGGTGGAATTTTCTGGAATTACAACAAACAAGGTGAGTTTCTTGTTGTTCTGTTAATTTCCTGTTTGTTTGGCTTAGAAACAGGGCCGGCGCCATATCAAATGTCCCCTGAGGCAAAACTTCTTGTAGAGAAACAGAAAGTTTTATCATTTTTAACCCCTTTTGGATGACAATTTCGGATTAAAAATTTAGGATTAAATCTGAGTCAATTTCACTACTTAGAAACGATATAAAGTCGATTAGTTTTCAATATTTGTCCGGATTTAAACAAATTTTGAGCACAAATTTGGATATTGGAGCATTATGAAGACAGAATTTTGACACTTTTTTCGATTCCAGATTCTGAGACAGCTTTACCAGGCTATTTTAGTCGCTCTATGTGCGTTCTTGATTGATAAAAATCATGGTATTGTGCAGATGAGCTACGGGGTCTAATTTTTGCTAAACTGGTCTCTGGGGACTCCCCTACAGATCATAGACCAATTTGGACTCTTAAATGGCATCCTCCCAAACATGCAGCCTAAGGCAATGAGCCGGCCCTGTTCAGAAATCTGTTGAAAATTTTCTTAATGTTGCAAATATGGGGATAACAAGATGGGAATAGTAGAAAATTGTTCAGAAATCTGTTGAAAATTTTCTTAATGTTGCAAATATGGGGATAACAAGATGGGAATAGTAGAAAATACAAAATTTTATTGTTAGTTGAGACGGTGCTTTGAAGATTTCTTCGAGCCTGATTTTGGGACAACTTTGAGGCTCTTTAAGTCATTCTTTGTGCGTCCTTGATTGATAAAAATCGCGATATTGACCGATTTCCTGATGAACTACGGGGCCCAATTTTCGCCAAAAACGTTCTCTGGGGATTCCCCGATAGATCGTGCACCAATTTAAACATTGAATGCCGCCCTGGCAAGCAGTCGTCTCGTAATCTCACCCCATGAGCTGGCTCTATTAAGTAATTTGTTGGAAATTTTCCTAAAGCTGGGAATATAGGGGCAAATAGATGGGAATAGTCTTGGATACAGTGGAAAATGCGAAATTTTTATTGTTAGTTGAAAATCGATAGGTTTATGTTTGATAGACAGTAAAATAACAAAGAGTAGACGGATGGTGGTTTTCTAGGTCAAATCAATCTGTAATTTTCCCATATTTTTCAAGTGAATGAAATTACATTAAAATCACCCCCTATTAGAAAAAACAAAATTCAATAATAGCTAATAATCATCGATATTCCGAGATGAATTTTCGGGGGAAATATTTCAGTTCCACAAATTTCCTTTTAGCTCGATACAAACAGCCCTGACTCCGTTGGTATTCAATTTTAATCACAACTCAATAGTCTCTAAAATTGGTCTGACTGCTGGAAATTTAATTAAAAACGCACACAGGGCTTTTTCAACAGCTTGATGAAAATTCAGGTGACTTTCGTGTAATATGATCGTATAATTTGTTCGAAATTAATAGGAATTTTTCAACAAAATGTAGTAAAAAGTCGCGTTTTTAAATCGTGGAAAAATGTAGAAAGTCCAACTGACCGTTGTACAAAATCGTAAAGTCGAGATTTTGCACGGTGAAGCCCCATCATTTCGGTTGTTATACGAAAAAAACCCTAATTCTTGAATCGTGTTGTGATAACATCGTGTTAACAAAGTGTATTCAATTAAAATCACATATTTTTGAATTAATTTCAATTACTAAATTTTTGCATATCTAATAAACTAATCTACATTCAAATTATACTAATTTCGAGTGCTATAAACGTTTACCAGGGTCGTATTTAGCGTTAAATTTCGTCTTATTATAACCGACCCGACGTGCGTCGCAGCTTGGTTCATTGAAATAACAAACGACGATCCTATATAATCGAAAGCATGGCCAACTTTGTGGTGGAATTTCGTTGTTTTGCACGTAGACAACGCGTTCTTTTATCAAAAATCCAATTAAGACTTCTATTGAGACTTTTATTAAAGAAATGGGATTAAATAAACATTGTTTTCCCCTTATTGCTTAAATTCTATTAAAAAATTCCTGTAATATTCCGAATTTTCGTTTTACTTAATTGCTTTGTTGTACGAAAACTGATAGTTGAAGGCAAAAATGGCTAAATCTCCAGTTTAGGAGCTAAATTCGTAGTAGTAATTGGAGAAAATTGTTTGAAATTGATGATTTGAAATAGAGAATAAATTTTGATTCAAAATAAAGAATTTAGCCCAAAAAGTTCACTTGAAAGGCTCAAATTGTATCTTCTGGAAGCTAATTTATTTAATTTCATAACAGAGAAAGCTTCGAAAAGATGCAAAAACGGTATTTTTGCCTTAATTTGATGCCAAAGTGTCTCAAAAATTGATTTGAAGCTTCTATTCAGTCTTGGGAAGCTCAAAAAAGTGCCTAAAGCATCATTTTTGCCCTACAAAACGGTGTCAAAATTTACCAAGGCAATTTAGAATAAAAAAGTTTTAGAATCTGCTCGAAAATTGAGCTTAAAAGGCGGCAAATTTTTTTTCCAGGGGGTAGGAACAAAAATGCCCCAAACTAACAGCAAAACTGTTTAAATATTCAAAAAAGTTGATTTACAATCAAAATGATGTTTTAAGAGCTAACGGAGTCTAAATTGTCTTTTTTCCTACAACTGGGTATAGAAATTGCTCAAAAATTGCTGATTTTAGACTATCTCAGAACTCAGTTTTTTCTGCAAATATCTGGTAAAATTTGCCAAAAAATTGCCAATTTGGGCCAAAATTCTGGCAAAAGAATCGTAGCGAATCAACTAGCCAATAAACTGATTAACTTCGCGATAATTCTGTGATTTTCACTGTGATTCTGTGATTTAACCAAGCAAGATCAACTATCTCGTTCCACTTGAAGAACAACACAACAACAATTTGATTGATCATTTCATGGGAAAATTCCAATTTTCTGGGATTAATTCGTGGATTTTAAACCAACAAAATCCAAATTTACACTGTTTTTATTCCAAAGAAAAAAATTAAAATGTTATTCTAACAGTAAACATATTCTTCCATTAAATTCCATTAAAATCCACCCTTCGAAGTTTTGATAAGAACGAAAATTTGATTTATATCCCAAGGATTATTGTAGCCAAATATTTGTGTTCAATATGTCGTTGTTGTGTTTCCAAAGCCGGAAAAACTTGCCAATTTCCACAATATTTCCCCATTTTCTGCTACGCAACTAGGAAATAAACGGATTATTGACAATAGTGTTGTTTTACGATGGGCAAACTCTTACGATTTTCCTCCATAATACATGTTTTTCCAATTTTTATACTTGCGTTATAGTCCAGCCGGTTTTTCACAAGAGAAAATAAACCTGAATACTAAATGAGAAAGATTCCTCTTGTAATGTTTATAAAAATATTAGATTTTCCCCTAAATCAACATTGCTGTATTGAATTCCGCGTAGGGTGGTATTTAAATGAGTAAAAAGGATAAACACGACAGGATAACCTTTCACATTTTTATAAGGGTGCGGTTTTCAGAGCTCATTTCCAATTAAAACTGAAATTATTTTGCTTGTAAAGAAGCTGAAATTTGTTGTTTCTCTACAATTGTTTAAAAATGTGGAATCTTTAATAGGCGATTTGTCCCTTATTTTTCACCCTAAAAACAAGTACTTAAGCTCGTTGGAAAGAACACTTCAAGCTGCAGTACCTCGACTCCACTGTTTCATAGAATTGTTTGGTAGAACCCGATAAATGTACCTTATGTATCGGGTCACAACTCGGAAAAAAGTAGAATTTTCAATAAACGATTTCCCTTTCATTTTTTACTGAAAATTCAGTTCTTGGGCTCTTTGAAAGAGCATTTCAACCGGCACAAGAAAGACGCCATCTCTCCGAGACTTTAGAAGAAGTATGGTTGTTTTCCACACAGTTTTTCCAGGGGGAAATTCCTCGGATTTTTCCTCCCGCTTTAAAATTGCATTTGAATTCTTTCTCTTTCGTTTTACCGGCTTTCTCAATTTTCCGAAAAACTTCCGAATTAATCAGAAAATTTCTCAGATATTTGGAAAACTCTCCCAATTTCCTCCCGATGGACGCTATATTCATTGCGAACAAAATAATACTGGCTGGGTTATTAGAGAGAATAAGGAAAAACTCTAATTCTAGATATATGCAGCTTGAAATTATCTTTCCAATGAGCCCAAAATCTTCAATTTTGAGTGAAAAATGAAAGAGAAATCGTTTATCTAAAATTTAACTTTTTTCCGAGTTGTGACCGTTAAAAAGCAGAATTTTCAACAGACGATTTCTCCTTAATTTTCAACTCGAAATTCAAGTACTTAGGCGCGTTGGAAAGAGCATTTTAAGCTGCAGCACACAGATCCTGCCATTTAGTAAAATTGTGTAGTAAAATCGGCTAGGTGCAGCTTAAAATTCTCTTTCGAACGAGCTGTAATTCCTCTTTTTCTAGTGAAAAACAAGGGAAAAATCGTAGAATAAAATTCCAATTTCTAAGGAATTGTTGCCCGGCTCCTTCCTCGTTTAAAAACTGTGGAAATATAAAGTTTCATCAACATCGTGCACTGTGTAACGTACACCGGACGATCTAAAATCAATATTGTCGGAGAGACAATGGATTGTTTACAAAAGCTGAAGGCTATTTGATATGAGAGCTTCCTTTAATTATGTGGCATCGACATAGCGATTTGTGCAAATTAATCAATGAATTATTGAACATAATATCCCATTCTCTAGATCATTTCAATATGAGATTTTCAGTCCTTTTTCTTCGATATTCGTTCGTTTATTAATTTTCCATAAATGGCCTTCGTTATGGATCAATTAAAAGCCCACACATTTCCTTCGATATTGCAGTGTTATTGCGTCGAAATTCAAAAGAATTGTCGTTTATCGATATTCTAATGGAGAACTTCTTAAAATTTCCAACATAATTTGTCGTTTTCTATTTGTTTATCGCCTTCAACAACTTGAAAATTGTCTTGTTTAAAGTTTTGTTGGATTTCCACTGTTCCCTTGTTTGTTACGTTCAACTTAAACGGATTATTGGAAATTTCTCAATTTTTCTCTAACGTTAAACTTTTATCCAGGGGCGAATTGAACGAGCTTGGCTTATTGTCGAAATCAATTTCGAATATTTGCCATTTACAAAAAATTAAGAGCAAAGTAGCTTATAATTATAGCTATGATTGTTGACGAAACGGGGGTCGTTAAGTATTCATGAGTGGGTAAATATTTAAGTATTCTTGTATCAAAAAAACAGAGCTTTATTGATTAGATTTCGGCCGATCGTGAGATGTCATGATGGTTCAAACAAAGTTGTTTTAAATGTTGACTGAAAGTTGGGAATTTGGTTCGAAAAAACAATTTAATAATCTAATAGAGTCAAAAGTTACCTAAACGGCGACTGTGGACATCTAAATCGGCTCTTTTTCAACATTTTGGAGCGAAATTCAATGAAAATTCAGAAAACTAGCTGAAAATTTTGAAAATATTCCTGAAATAGTGAAAGTCAAAATCTCTGGATTTGATTGGAAGTATTCGTATTTCTTGTTTTTGTTAGAGTTTGGTGAAAATATACATGAAAACTGAAAAATTCTTGCGTGCAACTTGTCTAAAATTACCTCGGAATAGATAAACATTAGGAGTGTATCTTAAAATTTAGTCTAAAATTCGAAAATTCTCCTCAAAAGTAGGTAAAAGTTGTAGTTTTAGCCCTAAGTTTGACTAAATGCGGCTAAATTTCCCAGCCGATAGCAAATAGTGGTTAACGCTAAAAGCATCTCAAAATCTGGGCCCAAAAATATTCAAGTCTACGTGTATATTAGAAAACCTCCGTCTGAAAGTAACCAAAATTGTATAAATTGAGCCTTTTTGGCAATTAAACAGCAAAATTCGATAAAAATTTAGAGAATCCTCATAAATATCAAGTCTGAAATGGACTAGAAGTGTCAAAATGTCTTGTTTTTTTTTACAATTTTAGTAATGAGGCTTCTCGAAATCCAGAAAACTGCAAAATTTGCCTTAAAATTCGACTAAGGGCTATTTCCGAGCAAAAATAGATATCAATTTATGCCATGAATATCTCAAAATTTGGTCTTAAATTCGAAAATTCTTCTCAAAAAGTGGCTAAAAATCAAGATTTTAGCCCTTTTGGGTAGATTTTCTGATTGCGAATACAATTTGCTTGTTGGTGATTGATGATGAGAATGCAGGGCCGTAGCTACGGGGGGGCTAGATGGCGATGAGCCCCCCTGTAACAGTTTCTTGCCACCCCAACACCTTAAGGGCACGGGCTACATCTCAAGATTTTTACCGGCGAAAATGTGAATTTTTAACTAGCGATTACTCGCTCATCCTTGGGACTACGACAACCGGAAATAGATTTTTGAAAAGAGCATTTCTTATAGCCCGGAACGGTTTTTCCCGTTTTTCAAAATGTTGATATAAATTTGAATTACAGACGAAAATCTAACAACATGTTTTTTGTACAATTTTTTGACTTTTTCTACATTTTTTTATATTTTCACCCATAACATTAAAATAGATCTTTTCTTCCTCATACAATTGTTATACATACATGTATTGTGAAATTTATCTTTTTAAAAATTCGCCCCTCCTCACAAAAATTGAGCCCCACCTGAAATAGTTTCCTAGCTACGGTCTTGTGAGAATGTCTCAAAAAATTCGAAATTACCCTAAAACGGCTCAAATATTTCCTCTGAAAGCAACCAAAATTGTTTCTATCGACAAAATTGCTAAGTTAAGAAAAACTAAAAAGCTCCAAAAGTTGCTCTTTTAAATGATTTAGTAGCGAAATTTGTTCAAAAATGATAATTTAGGACCAAGACTTGTCAAAATTTGATGCTTGTTTTACAATTTAGACCCAAAGCGAAAAGATGGAATAGCAACATTTAGTCTTAAATTTGAAGATTTTCCTCAAAAAGTGGGTAAAAGTTGGAGGTTTAGTTCTAAATTGGGCAAAAAGCGTCTAAATTTTCCAATCGATAGCAGAATAGGTTCGAAAATTGCTGGTTAACGATGAGAATGTCTCAAAATCTGAACTTAAAAGCTCTAAAATTACACCAAAATAGTCAAGTCTACATTAGAACATCTTCTGAAAATAACCAAAATTGTATAAATGGAGTCTTTTTGTCAATTAAATATCAAAATTCCATAAACATTTAGAAAATCCCCATAAAAGTCAAGTCTGATAATGATTAGAAGTGTCAAAATTTCTTGTTTTTTACAATTTTAGTACTAGGGCTTCTCGAAATTCTGCTTAAAACTTGACTAAGGCTTATTTCCAAACAATAATAGATATCAATTTACGGTATAAATATCTCAAAATTTGGTCTTCAATTCGAAAATTTGTCTCAAAAAGTGTCTAAAAATCAAGACTTTGGCCCCAAATTCGGATAAATCTTCTGATCAGTATAACAAAATTTGTTTGAACGACTGGTGGTTGATGGTGGAATGTCTTAAAATTTGGATCCAAAAATTCGAAATTTAACCCAAAATGTCTAAAATATTTCCCCTGAAAGCACCCAAAATTGTTTCAATCGATAAAAATTGGTAACTTAAGAAAAACTGCAGGTTAATAACAAAAAAATTTTGAATTCTGGATTTGAAAAAACCTCAAAGTCTCCAAAATTAGCTCTTTTAGTAGCGAAGTTTATTTAGAAATGATAATTTTGGACCAAAACTTGTCAAAATTTGATGCTTTTTTATCATAAAGACACAAAATTCATGATAACTATCGATGTAAAATAGCAAAATTTAGTCTCAAATTTGAAAATTTGAAAAAGGACCCAAATTCGAAATTCCATCATTAAAATTTACTAGAAGTATCAAAATTTAATGCTTTCTACAATTCATTGACGGTAATTAACGATGAAATGTCTCCAAATCTAGATTTATATTCGAGAATTTTCCCATAAAATGGCCCTTTTGCGCCCTTATAGTCTCAAAATAATGAAATTAACGCAACAAACTATCTCTACCGTCTTTTTTTTTAATCCACAAGTCGTCATTAGAGTTTTTTTTATGGGAAATCAATTACCTTCACAGGTGTGATGAAAATCTATAAATTGCTAATTAATTTACAATTTAATGAGTAAAGGTAATCATCCTAAATTGAAATTGATTTCTATCTAATTAAGGTACGTTCACACTAATTATTATCAATAGAATAAGGTGTACAACGGTATATCACCTCACAGTTGGCTGTGTCTTTGGTTGCTTGGCAACAAATGTCAAATTAATAGAATATGAACTAATCTACGACTTAACCAACTGCGAAGTGAAATACCGTTGTATAACCTCTATAATCTCTATGAAAATGACCCTAAATATGGCCATAAGCCGATTTTCGTTAAATCCCAAATGAAGGACAACAGTCACGCTACTAATAGATGGAAAAATAATCAACTCACCCTACAACTAGACCAATTCGATAGAGAAACCAAAAAAATTGGGAGCTTTCATCAAAAATTCAATTATCGAATAGAAGAGGCGTTAATCTACTTAACTAATCGGAGCTTTATTCAAATCGAATTCTTCGTCTTGACAATAATGGCATCGAATCAGCTTTATTTCTAATAAAATTAAAAGCTTTCAATCATCCACGAGAATTTGCCGTCTTGCCGTTATTTCGTAAACATCTAAATTGAACGATTTGTTTGTGCTGTAATCAGATTTGAGAGCTTTCAAAGTAACCCCCTTGTGCTTTTTCTTAATTGTGTTGGCGATGTTTTGGTTACGTAGCGTCGTAACTTGATTCTCATTTGCTTGTTTAATTGGTAATGGCAAAATGTACAATATGAAGTAAGCTACGACTCTATCCGCCAAAGACATGGCCAACTGTTAGATGAAATCGTATTGTACACTCTGTTCGAGGTTGTTTTTTGATTATATCAAGGCCTGCTAGGGGGCTATAGTTAGCAAATTTCACCACCGTGGCGCTAGTTACTAATACAAATGTTGTGTGGCAATCAAGACTTGCTAGATTTCTTAAAACTTTGTTTATTATATTGGATTTGATTCACTTTTCAGAAAGAAATGCAAATTTTGGCCGTATTGGCGCTCAAAACCGGAACATAAAATAACATGGCTAGTATTTCTATCTTTATTTAGATCCTCCATCGTTTGTTGCTTTGTTTGTTTGTTTTTGGCGGGAAATTTGTGACCAATCATAATTCAAGATTTGTCCATGTAGCAGCGCCACAGTGGCGAAAGTTGGCGTTTCATCAAAAATTTCCTTCTTATGGTGTTTTAGTCAAATTAGCAGGCTTGTAATAAGCAAAGTATTTTTGATAAAAGGGGCTAAATTTAGTTCTTTCTATGGCTTAAGGGTAAAATTTGCAGTAATTATTTAGAATAAAAGTGGCCAAAATTATGGGTAAAACTGTCTAAAAAAGTGTTAATTCAATATAGGAATGCAACTCAAAAATTTGATTTACGACCAAAATTGTCTTTCTTAATAAAAATGAATGTCAAAATTTCCTAATTTATGGTTTAAAATTTGAAATGAGCTTCCAAAATCAACACAAAATATGCTTAGGTCTGTCTAAATTGCCTTTTTTCCCAAAATTTGATCTCAAAATTTCTCAAAAATTGATGTCTGAAGCAAAATATTAAAACCAAAAAGCGGCTAAATTGTCTTCTAGGGGCAAAATTTTCAACAACTTAGAATAAAAATATCCAAAAATATGCCAAAGAAATGTTTCTAAATCTAAAATTCAACTCAAAAATTTGTTGCCAAAATTCTTTCTTAATAGAAATTAATGTCTAAATTTCCTAAACAATGGTTTAAACCTAATAAGCTTCCTAAATAAACACAAAATATGCTCAAGTGTGCCTTTCTTTTTCCTAAAGTTTGATCTCAAAAATTTTCAAAAATTGATGGCTGAAGATTTGGAGCAAAAATGTCTTGGAACCTAAAAGAATACTGAAATCAAAAAGTGGCTAAATTGTCTTTTATGGATGAAATTTTCAACAACTTAGAATAAAAATATCCAAAAAAATGAGAAGAGTTTCCAAAATTGATGACACAGGAATGTTTTAGAGTCAAAATTCAACTCAGAAATTTGATTTGCGACCAAAATTGCCTTACTTAATACAAATTAATGTCAAAATTTCCTAAATAATACTTTAAAACTCAAAATGAGCTTCCAAAATCAACACAAAATATGGTTGTGTGTCCAAATTGCCTTTTTTCCAAAAATTTGATCCCAAAATTCTTCAAAAATTGATAGTTGAAGATTTGGAAGAAAAATGTCTTAGAACCTAACAGAATATTGAGTCAAAAAGTGGCCAAATTGTCTTTTAGGGGTGAAATCCTCATTTTGGAACAAAAATATTCAAAAATAAGAGAAAACTGTTTTCAAAATTGATGACACAGAAATACTTTTAAGTAAAATTCAACTCAAAAAGTTGATTTACGATCTAAATTGTCTTCCTTAATACAAATCTTAATACAAAGCAAAAAGTCCTAAATAATGGTTTAAAACTTAGAATAAGCTTCCAAAATCAACATAAAATATGCTTAAGTGTGTCTAAATTGCCTTTTTTCCCCAAAATTTGATCCCAAAATTTCTCAAAAATTGATGGCTGCAGATTTGGAACAAAAATGTCTTAGAACCTATCAAAATTTTGAAATCAAACGCTTTTTGATTGTCCTTTAGGAGCAAAATTTTCAACAACTTGGAACAAAAATATGCCACAGTAACATTAAAGTCAAAATTCAACTCAAAATTGATTTTCTGCCAGAGTTGTCTGTTTTCTGTACAAATGAATCTCAAAATTTCCCAGATGAAGATTCGCAACTCAGGCTAAGCTTCCCGAACCAACTCAAACACCGTTTAGGAGTGCCTAAATTACAGTTTTTCGTCAAATCTGTTGGCAAAATGTCCCAAAATTTGATGATTTTATACAATACAATGGGCCAAGTTGTCTTTCTACAAGTCCATAGTAAATTTTGGAAAAAAAAAACAATTTTTAGTAAACTGACATGGAAAAGTGCTGTACACCCTGTTTGAAGTTGCGTTTTGGTTGTTTTAAGGCTATAGCTAGCAAATTTTACCGCAGTGGCGCTAGTTACCCATACAAGTCTTACCAGCAGTTTAAGAAGACAGATACTGTATTGAGGGTTATTAGCGCCAATGCGGCAAAAATTCGCACTTTTTCCAAAGCGGCCATTTAGGCAAAATGGGCAGATGTGGTAGAAATAAAAGATTATTGTTTTTAATTATAAATTTACAACTGTTCTAGATCTGAATCGGCTACAAGTTAGAGGGACTTTACTTTTTTTCCGGAAATTTTGTTTGAGCCGAACCACAACAATGTGTACAGTGCAGTGCCGGTGTACAGTGCTGTGTGCAGTGTTGTGTATGAAATTATAAAATTATCCCAAACTTTTTAATTATTAGAATTAAAAAAACTTGAAGATTAGTGTTGTTATAAAATCTGCTCTCCTCCTGGCATTCCAGATGCACGGATCGGCCGGTCTCCATTCGGCAATGGCCATCAAACGTCAACGGCGTTTACGTGAACAGGCGAAACGGCGCGCCATCGAACGCGAACGCCGTCTCTCCTCCCGCACAAACAGCATCGACAGCATGGAGCATCTGCCGACAGCGAAAAAGTTCCAATCGAGCGCACCCCCCGACCATCGGCTAGCCACCTCAATCGGCATGCTCCACATCGGCGTGTGCTTCTTAGTATTCGGACTATTCCTAATTGGATCTGGACTATTACCCGACGATATGGTGCAATGGCGCGGCGGCGGCTGGTGGAATGAGCTGGTAGCAACCGGCATATTTGTGGCGGCTTTGGGCATTTTCCTCATAGCTTTGAATCGGGTGATGTCGCGCAAAGAAGAGGCCGATTTGAACGAGTACGTCCAGTCGCAACTGACACGGTCACGCAGTGGACACCGTTTGGAGCGTGACGTTGAAACTGGCTGTTTGACAACGAAGAACCACCGCCGGTGCATGGAGCAGAAACGTGAGAATCAAGAGCGCGGCATTGACGATGCCACAGCACCGGTGCATTCGCCACAAACAACAGTGGCACCAACACAACCAAATTTGATACAAAACGGCGATGCTACAACACATTTGGAGAAGATCATCGAAGAGGATGTCTTCGAGAAGAATGAAGATGAGAAAATCAATAAACATGGTTATGAATATCGTGAAACAATATCAACAACAACAACGGCAAGCTTAAGTCCGGGCACACCGTCTGAGACAAGGGAATTAATAACGACAGCTCGCCAATACAGCTTCAATTCGCGGCAATATTAAAAGCTCAATCAATTTCATTCAAGATTCTTTACAATCGCGAAGCTTTCGATTTCTTTCAAACAGCCGTATTCTCGAACTTTTCGACAATTCGTCACTATGACAACGCTGGAGATTTGACATGACTGCCATTTTACAGAGAAATGCGAATTTTGGCCGCATTGGCGCTCGAAACCGTAACATAAATCATAGCTCTCTTCTCCTTAAGCCTGCCATCTTGTTTCTTACCAAATCTTACCAACTGTTGGAAAATCTGTTACCAACCGAACAAATAACTCTTTACTTCTTGTGGCATTTGAGTGTTGCGAAATCTAGCATTCGTTATTTTGGACTTTTGTTATTGCCACATCTCACAAAATCAAATAATTTTGTCATATCAAATTATCTAATTTTGTGACAAAGTTTTTTGATTTACATACAGTCGTGACAAAGTTTTTTGGACATATAACACTGAAAGTGTCTCTAGAATTCCATTATAGTATAATTGAAAAGAGACAAGACTAAAGCAGGTTATTTAAACGAAACCTCAGGCGTTGTCATGGTGATGAATCACCAAACAGTTATAGAATACGACCGAATACCGTTCTTATTATCGGTGATAATCATTGATGAATTTCAACAAAAAAAAGAGCTGTGCTTTTATTATAATGAACCATGTTTTATAATGATAAAATTAGCTGTATTTCCTAATTAATTACGTTCGTCTATCATTATTCTATCTAATAACGGAATAAACACGCTATATTCTAACAAAATATCTAATTTTTCCAAATTATATGGAGTTTTCGTTCAAAAATCCGTCCCCGTGCAAAATTCGTGCCTTTTTCTCTACACACACACACGAATGGCCCCTTAATTTCGACTTATCTTGCAGTTGGCCATGGTTTGGTTACATAAGTCGTAGATTGATTCAAGCTGCGACAACTGAGACAGGGCCAACTGTAAAATGTGGTACACTCCGTATTTAAGCCGTGTTTATTCCGAAATTATTCAGAATTTGTTTCAAATTTTTTTTGAAAATCTTGTAAAATAACGGAAATTTGATTAAATTTCGAATTGAAGTGAACTATGAAATTTAGTTGTGAACGTACCATAATTTCGACAACATTTTGTCTGGCAGTTGGCCATGTATTTGGTGATTATAGTTGTAACTAGTTTCATATTTTACATTTGACAAACAATAAATTGAATCAAGTTACGACACTGCGTAAACAACGCATGGCCAACTGCACGGTGGAATTTATAACGTCCAAAGCCAGCTTGATTTTGGAACTGGAGAAGTGTAAATTTTATTATTTCTGTCTGCTTCTCAGGATTGCCGTTTTGTCAAGTCTTACCAACTGTTGGTGGGAAATCTATTGCCAACCTTAAAATAATTGAAACTATGCGTTGGTAAACAGCGCCACTGTGGCGAAAATTCGCTTTTTATGACATTTTCAAGAAAATCTAGCGGGCCTCGATCGAATTATTGACGATTCTATTTCCATAACCCACTTTGTTTTGAAATTTAATTAAAATACCGGTTACTAGATTTAAATGTAATATTGTAATCGAATTCTACTAAAATCTTATCATATCTCTTCTAAATATAAATGAATAATTAACTAGGATTTTATACAATATGTAGTTAGAAACGGAATCCATACGTTAAAGTTTACGTTAGCGTCCAATTCCGGATTCTTTGTTCAGGAAAACAAAAACAAGATGGTAGTCAAAAACAAAAGAAAAAACAAAACAACGCACCATTTCTATGCACTGTGATTTCAAATGAACACTTTTACAAGATTTCAATGTGTAAATATTTATCATTATAGCTTCGATAATTTTGATTATTATCAATTTACTAATTAGAAACTTTAGATAATTACAATTTATAATGAGATACGTTATCGATAATTATGTTAAATGTGTGAAATTGATGTTTTTATTCTTCTTTTTTATGTTTTGATGTTTTATTGAGATTTCATCTTAAAATTCCACGACTTGCTTGATTAAATCAGCTCAATGCTATCTAACATTTGTTTTTATCAAGGCCTGCTTAATTAGAACATTAAGTTGATGAATCAAACAGGCCTTGATAAACTCCAATCAGGTGTACAACATACTAGGCCATGCTTTCATTACATTTGACATTTGTTAAAAACAAATAACCGAAATAAGCTACGACGTTACGTAACCAAAATCATAGCCAATTACCAGACTTGATTTAATCACTTGATGTGTGTCTAACAGGAGTGTATCGCTCTTTTAAGAATACTTTTGATACAGACTGTACAACAGTAATCACCGCGCAGTTGGCTGTGTCTTTTGTTATAATATCGTAGCTTGTTTCCGTAATTTAATTGAAAATGTCGAAAGTGTATGAAGCTAGCTACGACCCTGTTAACTACAGTCGTGGCCTACCGTACTGGATCTAGTTTGGAGCGTGTGGTTATTCAATTGAGCCGTTTTTGTACAATAATTGCTAGTCAGAGCTACAATGTCCTGAATTATCGTATAAATTCTAATAATTAATGAATGGATCGTGTATGGGCAGCTTTAAAATGATAATTACAATTTAAATTTGATTGATAGAAGTGAAATTGATTGATTCTAATCCATTTTTCTTCTATTTTAATCGATTTGTTTGTTTTTTTGGTTGTTTACTAGATGAATTTGCCAAGATTTATAGCTTCTTTAAGCTGAATTTGCATGTTTTCTTACTTTTGTATATACCTATAAATTAATATAAAATATAATAAAACTAATATTGTAATTATAAAATATAACAACTATTGCATTCTAAAATAAACTTCAATATAACTCAATTTTGTATTTCTTATCATTGATAACGATAAAAACAAAACACTAATAGTATAGCAAAGCTTTCTTAATTTGTCAACTTGACACAATTTAGTGTATTTAACCTCAAAGCTACTGTCATTTTGTAATATTCGACAAAAATCGGCAACAATCGTAAGTCACAAGGACGCTGATTGGTCTTGCACAACCCCCTCCAATAAACCGCCCACTACGCATTCATCGGCGATTTTAACCTAGAAATTTCACTTATACGCGTCGTTTTCTAGTGTGAACATAGCTTCAGAAGCCGATCAGCCTTTCGAGAGGTATTTTGAATTATTTTGAAGCGCTCTTAGAGAGCTATTTAATTCAACAAATTGTCCACTTGTTTAGATTCTTAGAACGTATTTCGTTTATTGACTTTATAGAAGTATATAGATTGTTGTCCTTTGTCTGATAAGAGTATCGATTGATAAGAGACACGCTCGAATAAATGTGCGTGTATAGACTCAAAATAAATATCTTTGTCTGACTGTATGTACTTTCAAATTAATCAAACCAGCGGTAGATAATGTAGGTTAAAAGAGGAGTGGATGATTAAGGCTAGCGTGATAAGCGTTAAGGGATGAAAATATTTGAAGATAAGGCGACTAGATCTAAATATATCGACTATATTTGAAAGGTGGTCAATTTTCGCAGAAGTAGGACCTATTGTGCTAGGATTTTGTGCAAAATTTTTGGCGAAAAATTAAAATATCTTGCATTTTTGCTAGAACGCAATGCCAAAAATTTTCCTATAGTGCTACAAATTTTGTAAAATTTTCAAAAATTGCAAAAATAGCCCAATTTTCATCTCCTTTCTGATTTCAGAACAATGCTTATAGCAACTTTTGGCAAAAAATGAAAATATTTTGCATTTTTTGTACCATGCAGTGCCAAAAATTGCCCGAAAGAGCTACAAATTTGGAGCAATAAATTTATTTTGCATTTTTTTGTAAAATTACTAAAATCGCTACAAAATTACACAAGTTACTTAATTTTGGCAAGAAATCGAAATATTTTTGCATTTATTCTAAAGTACAATCCTAAAAATCTTCCTGTAGAGCTGCAAAATTTACTAAAATTGTAAAAAGATACAAAAATGAGCAAATTTTCGCCCTTTCTGATTTCAGAGAAATTATTGAATCAAAATTTTGGCAATAAATGGAAATATTTTACATTTTTTCTCCCCACAGAGCAATCAATTTTGCTAAAATCACAAAAAACTTCAAAAGTGCCCAAATTTTCATCTCCTCTTTGATTTCAAAATAATGGTTAAGCGAAAATTTCAGCAACAAGTGGAGAAAATTTGTATTTTTTCTGTAACAGTTTTGAAAAATGCCAGTAATCTTCCTGTAGACCTACCCATTTTGCGACAATGGCTAAAAAGCTACAAAAAAGGACCGATTTTCATCTCCTTTCTGATTTCAGAACAAGGATTTGAGCAAAATTTTCGCAGCAAATGGAAAATTCCCAAAACTCTAACTACAGAGCTAAAAATTTTGCTAAAATTTGAAAGAAAACTACAAGTGAAGACAAATTTTTATCGCTTTTCAAATGACTGAAGGAAGAATGGGGAAAAAATTACATTTTTTCTGGAATACAATCCTGAAAAATGCCAAAATCTTCCTATAGAACTGCAAATTTTTCTAAAATGGTTAAAAAAATACAAATATGACCCAATTTTTTTATCTCCTGTCTAATTCTAGAACAACTATTTGAGCTAAATTTTGGCAACAAATGGAAATATTTTGCATTTTTTCTAGGGTAACAACCCAAAAATTACCAAAAAGCTCTTTACTGAGCTACAAATTTGCTGAAATCCCTACCACACTACCAATTCAGAACAATTGGCAAAATTTTGGCATCATTTTTGCAATTTTTTCGAGAATATAACGCAGAAAATTGGCAAAATCTCTCTATTGAACTACAATTTTTGATAAAACTTCAAGAGAAAATAACAAAATGGATTGATTTTCTCTCTTTTGTAATTTCAGAATCATGATCGGAGCTATGCCAGCAGTGGCGGTACGTCACGAACGCCGAAAAGGCCAAGAGAAGCGTACGAAACGCCCTAGCCAGTTGTATATCGGTGGCCACTGGGTACCACCACCTACCAGTCCTAGTCCAACACCTAGCCCAAACGGGCCTACAGACGATGGTACTGATCGTTTACCGGAGTTGTACTTTTGCGGAAAGGTACCAATTTTTTCCCCTCCAACAATTAACTAAATTTACTAATTCTGGCTATTTTTACAAACAGGTCTCTGCATTACAATTGATTGTAGGTTCGATACTTTTAGGTGCTATTGTTCTTATCGTTGGTTTAGTACAATTAGTACCGAATGCTGCTGATGCTGATCATCGTTACATTTTCATTGGTGCTGGTGGTATACTTTTAGTACTTGGTTTTATATTGACAGCTGTACGTTGTTTTTGTATGCATTGTGCCCGAAGTGCTAGGATTATAATAGAAGACCCACCACCGCCGATAGATGGCGTTAATAGCATTGACGTACTGGTACAAAGACGAGATACTCAGGTACTTTTTAGTTAGAAAACCCTCAATTTAGACGCTAACAACAATTAAAATCAATAAAGAAATGACGACTAGCACTAAAATAACCGTTCTCAAACTAACACCAGACGCTTCAGTAATGCTTAGATTTTTTTGCTAACCCTGTAGTTAGATCTTGTAGATACAGCAACACACTAATAACACTACAAGGTTCGAATTAACACGTTTTTAACAAAGGGCCAGGTAGAAATAGACGAGAATTAGAGCTTTTTCTCAGTTGCTTGTCTGTTTTTTTCAACAATAAAATCTCAAAAAACTGTAAATTTCTATTAATATTTCTCTTTCTATTTTCTTTTCTAGGCTAAAGGATATGTCTTGTTAACATATGAAGAAGATTCTATAGATAAACCGAGATATTTTAACTAATTCTAAGGTTTTTTTTTTTTGAAAAAATGTGATTTCTTTGGACCAAGGTGCCAAAATTGAACCATATCAGAACTTCGAATTTGACCATTTTACCCCAAATTTTATCAATTTTATCAATAACCGAATAAATTTTAGATGTACAATTTTTATATTAAAAGAATTACTGCAATTTTCTAAGGAATAAAACCGAGTCCAACCCCTAATTTTGTTTGATTCCAAAAACGGGCAAAGGTCTTACTGAGGCGCCATCTGTGTTTATAAAAGGGAACGGTAAATGTAAGTAACTATCAAATAATCCACCCCTATAGTTTACCAAACAAATCACCCCCAACTACAATGAAATTAGGGTTGTTTACAATTACAAAATTAGTACTGGTACTAAGGAAAAATTTCAAAATTGGCTTGTTTCCAGGTGATTTCACCGTCAGAATTGGACTCGTTGATCGACCATCCGACTCAGGGGTGCGACAAAGAGAACACGAATAGCGATACATAGGTGCCAAGGGTTTCAGCCCTTAAATCAACAAAAATTTAGAAAATTAGCAATTCTAGTAGATGCTTAAATTCTATGGATAAAAAGGATAAATTACGAAATACGTCATATATTTCGATTCAATGCTTTTTAAATGCTTATGCTTGAGATAGAGACACAAATATCCAAAAATTTCCAAAATTTTGGATTTTAGAATTTTTGAAAATTGAAGAAAAATAGCAAATAGTGCATAGTTGGCATAAATTTAAAAAAACAAAACTATATTTTTCTATTTGTAAAACTTAAAGCGGTAACTACACTACCGGTTTAGATTCGATTCAAATGAATCCCAATAGCTGTGAGTTGCGCAGTATGGTGGATTTTTGAATTTGAATTATTACAAAATCTATTTCTAATGTGATTTTAACACGGATTTAATTTTACACGAGCATATCGCAATTTTACACGGTTATTCGTTATCTTGAGACTATTTTTGCAAATATTTCGGACCAAAAACAAACAGATGAAGACAACATGTGCCAATCTGTGTACTACTTTTTTTCTTAACACTTATTGTTTTGTTTTCCGTTCTTTGATAAGGTGATGATTAGGAAAAAATGTAAATTGGTTCGCCCTTGTGTTTCTACACTTGTTTCCACCCCATCAATTTGATTTTTTAACAGTTTTCAACAGTGCCTTCTAAGACTGTCCACTATTTTATAAGTGGACTTATTGACTTGATTTTTAGAGAAATTGACCAAATTTTTGGGCGAATCAATAGATTGTTATCGATTTCTCATAATTGAGAAGAATTCTATGTAAAACAACAAAGTGTACCTATATGAATGTGCTTGCTTAAATGTCGTTTCAAAATTTTAGCAACCCATCTAAATTTTGGAACGAGCTATACACGATATTCAACAGTATTCCACCTCGTAGTTGGCTATGGCCTGGTTAGATAGTGTCGTAGATTGTCAAATTTACTAAAATATGAATCAATCTACGACATTGAGTAACTAAGGCATAGCCAACTTCGAGGTAAAATACCATGGCACACCTTATATTTCTATTATTAATGTATTGTGTTCTATAGATAAGTCTTCTGAATCTTTTGTTTTGTGCCAAAAATTGTGAAAAAGGCACAATTTCTGTGTAATCCCTATGGATAGCTTCGAATTTTTATATCTTCCGTCTTTTGTTTAAAACAATGGATTTTGCCAACTTCTCCAAAATAATCACGCCTACTACAATTTTAATTAGAAGATAATTCTGATAAACAAAAGAACCGGGTCTATGATTTTAAACACTACAATTGTAAGCGATCAGCGGTATTTCACCACAAAGTTGGCTATGGATTTGACATTTGTTAGGTTAGAAAAATAATGTAGAAATCTACATTACCGATAGATGTTCGACCAATCTGTCGACATACGAGCTGAAATCTATGGCCAATTATTGTTAATTTCCGTTGTATTATTGTAGGTTAGTTTTGCAAAAATTTGGCATTTCCTCAGTCTTTTGTTTAAAACAATTGATTTTATTTGTGCCAAAAACAAGAGAAACTAATCCAAAATCGAATCTATCTAAGGAAAAATCGTAAGAGATACAAATTTTTTTAGCCTTATTCACTTATTCATTGTTCCTATCGCTTACCACAAATGAGGAGCTTCAAATATCAGCCATTCTGTATAATAATCTCGATCTCGATCTGTACAATAAAGATCGAGATTGATACATTTTTGACGAAGAATACTATTTTGTCTTACCTTACTAGTTTACCAAAATTTAGACAGTACAACAATCATGGCCAACTTTTCCAAAATAACCAACAATTAGTTTAATTAGAAGATAATTTCGATAAATAAAACAACCAGGGTAGATATGAATTTATTGGAAATAACCGTTTAATCGAGAAGGCCGTGATTTATCAACAATTTCAAACAATACACTAACACAGTTGGCTATAGATTTGACATTTGTTAGGTTAGTGGCAATTATGTAGTAATCTACATTACCGATGAATTTTCGAATCAAGCTACGACATGCATGCCGGAATCTATAGCCAATTATTGTTAATTACACCCTGTATTTTAACCAAATTTATAAAATTTAATGAAGCTCTCTATGTATTGTTGCTATTATATAATTTATAATTTATATAACTATATATATTTATAAAAAATAGTTTATTATATTCCATCTATCTATATACAACATATACATGAAATAAAACAAAAATATATATAATTGTTCGTATTGTGTAAAAGTTTATTAAAGATATTTTACAAAAATTAACCTAAAAAAACTGAAAATAAACAAATTAAACGATACAATCAATTTACTTTATTCACGCAAGCTTCTATGTCGTTGAATTTCTAGGCATCCACATATAATAAATCATTATAATTACAATTCATTAATATTACATGTACAGGGTCGCCCAAAATGGGCGGTACTAAACTAGAAAGCCCAAAGTAGACGCCCATTAGTTTCCGGATAATCCAGTAGGAGGGCCATGTTTGGTTTCATTTGTTTCTTTACACACACTATTCGTATTTAAAACAACAGATGGCGCTGGTACTCCGACATCTAACCTCAAATTAGACCATGCGATTTTAAATAGAGAGGTTATTATGGGAAATAATTCAAGATTTTGATTATATTGTTGACAAATATTGTGAATGATTAATTTATTTTTTTAGATAGCACGGATAGATGGCACTATTTGGATTGTAGTTCCGATAAGTGGCGCCATCTGTGGACGGTTGTTATAATTGTTATTTACAGATTGTGGTGTTGGTTTTATTTTTGTATTCATCTCACGTTTCCAACCATCTGTTCAAGCTCCTCTCTTGTTGATCGTTTGTATGTGTGTGTGGAGCACTTTAAAATTCCACTTCTTCAGTTTATTTATTGTAATAATTCAGCAATTGTTCAGTGATCCATCAACTTGACACTCTTCAAATATCGTCTTGAAGAACCCGTTTTTATTTCGATACAATATCGTAATTTACTCGATTTTCTCCCTAGAAAGTACGATCTTTATTTTTTTTGAATCGTCTCTCAATTGAGGTCGAAAACACTATCCCAACTGGCGCTAATTAAACAAATATTGCTCAAAATGTCAACTAATTTCCCAGTTTATCGATATCAACAGGAAATTAAATGTCCGACAAACTACAGGAAATGGAGTGATGTTACGAATAATCTCCAATTCAGACATAAAATTGGCCGCTCTCATAAAATCAACAAAAAAATTACTCAATAGTTGAGTCGAAATAGGTTAGAAACAAGAAAATAGTACAATATAGAAAAAAGTGAAGCAAAAAAATTATTTCACTTATTCGTGAAACAAATATAACTCCAGTGGCGCAGTATTTCTTTGTTTTATAAATATTTCGCGGTCATACTTTACAGTAGGCTACGATTTGGTCCGAAAGAAGCTACGACACTACTAAATCCTGTTTCTTTCGTGAAAATGTAGAATAATTGTTGTTTTGTTAAACAATTAAAGATAGAGAAATAGTGCAATTGACGCAAAAGTGAAGCCAGAAAACAGTTTCACTAATTCGTGAAGCTACTATAATTGTTGTTGATTGTTTTGCGCATGCGTACATGTCAATGTTATTTAAATTACGAGCCGCCACTGTTTTATTTTGTGGAAAATGTAAAATTAATAATTCTTGTCTAAATACATTGTTGCCAAATTTCTTATACATTCGTTTGTTTCTCTATTTTGTTTTTTATATTTGTAAATAATAGCGGCTGTTAAAAGTACATTTACAAAGAGTTAATGGATTGTAAACAGGACCTACCCTGTAGTTGGCTGTGCTAAATAAATGCAATGCATTCGTTTATAATCGTAAGCAAATGGTTTGCTCAAATTAAAAGAAATAAAAAACGAAATATTTTGGAGTTGATCGTGCCTTGATCAAGTAGTGTCGTAGCTTAATTCGGTTTTCATTGAAAATTGCTGTAATGTACAAAGCAAGCTTTGATTTTAATCATTGGATTGAGCCACAAATGGATCAAAGGCGGGAATATTTGAATTACTAACGCGGCTACTGCGCATGTTCTAAATCATTTTCTAATACTTTTGAATATGATTATACTCGGTCCGTTTTTATTTGGCCGACTTGGCTCAAAGCGGTTTAGAGTTTTAGTAAAAAATGCGTAATTGGCGATACATTAATCAAAAATTTGCTAAAAAAGAGGTTAATTTCCATATCTGCTCATTTATTTATTTATTTATTGCAGCTCCTCGATTCCGAACGGTTAATTTCTAATTAGTTCCGCACTAATTACTCTTTCACTCCTCATATTTTATTCATGAATCCTTCACAGTGGTCCACTCTCTCTTTCTATCTCTCATTCTTGTTCTACCTTTCTGTCTGTCTGTTTACAAATTCGCGTTTTTTTAGCAAACCATCAAATCTTCAATTAGGTATCACAACACTTTTTCTACAGAATGTACAACGGTATTTCATCACATAGTAGGCTGTGCTTTCGGTTTTTTTTTTTATATAACTAGTTTTATACTTGTCTCTTTTCAATTCTACATACAATCGCATTGTAAGGAGTGAGATAGAAGAGCTGTGTCATGGTAACGAGTTGCCATTACAAATGTCAAATTTAGTAAAGTGAGAATCAAGTTACGACATTAAAAACCCAAGACGCAGCCAACTAAAATATCGTTGGATAGACTGTACAAATACGCATTTTTTGCTCTTCCAATGTTCCAGATTTATCCCGACTTTGTCAATACTTCAACCCAGTTTAGATAAATTGTTCTAGAACATCTACAAGAAAAAAAATAACGAAGATAGAGTTGATAACAAAAAAGAATTGCGTAAGCTTGAAGGAAGGAAGATATAAAAACTTCGAATGCTAGAGAGAGATGGATTCTTTAAGGGATTGATTGTGAAAAAATTTGAAACGTTTGTCTCGAGTACCGCACAATAATTACGCCTCATTTCGCAATTGGCTATGCTTTGCTTATATAGTGTCGTAGATTGATTCGTACACATGAAAAATACATTAACAAATGCTATATTTAATGGACTATGAAGCAATCTACGCCAACATGCCATCGCACACAGCCAACAGCAAAATGAAATACACCACAGTTTCTTTACAAATTGTGCACAAAGGGCTAAAATATGGGGGACCCAAAAATCCAAAAAAATGCTTTTTTTCTTTTCTTGGTCGAAATTTTGCAAAATTTTTACTATTTTTCGCTTCAGAAATTAAATTTCCTTCGCACAATATGCATGAAATATACATGAAAGGTCTTAGGTGGTATTCTGTAACTTTCTGGCGACTAGTTACCATGACAATGTTAGTTACTGAATAATAAGCGTCCTAGTTGTCTCTTTTCAATTATGCATAGAATTGTAAACAGTGATATAGAAGCACGGTTCAAAGAAACTATTCTCCAGCGTTGTCATGGTAACGAATCGTTAAAGAGTTAAAGAATACGACTCGTAAGTTTTCGTCAAAGTTAGTCAACATTTTTTCCCGTTAAAAGTTGTTTTTGTTTTCTTCAACAGGAAACTTTCTCATGTTTCAAAACCTCATTGAACAACTGAATGAGTCTAACCGAAGCTGTATTCTCTAACTTTTAAGCGACTGGTTACCAAGACAACGCTGGATACTCTATAATCAACTTTATACCTACTTGTCCTTTTTCAGTCATGCAGATGATGGAATTGTAAATGAGATAGACATTCTCTAACTTTCCGATTCTTCGATACCATGACAACGCCGGAAATTGACAGTCACCTTTGAAGAACCTGTTTCGTTATTGTTTCTTGTTATGCATACAGGGTGTAGTGCGGAATTTTACCTTGCAGTTGGCCATGCTTTTCTTTTGTAGTGTCGTAGCTTTGTTCTGCTGCTTAAAAATACATTAACAAATGTCATATGTGGTACAATACGAATAAAGCTACGACAATACGTTTCAAAGATAAAATCAACTGTAAAGTAAATTACCCTGGTGAATTTGTTATGTTGGAATTTCAAATAGTGAGATAGAAGCTCTGTTAAAAGAGACTGTCGATCTCCAGCGTTGTCATGGTAACGAACTGTCAAAAAGTTAGAGAATACGACTGAGAAGTCTTGTTAAACGTTTATCAGTAACCAGCGTTGTCATGGTAACCAGACGTTATAAAGTTATAGAATACCTCTGTTAACTCGTTCTTTGAAATTTCAATTCATAAAAAGATAATTTCTAACGTGATTGGTTTTTTTTTATTTCCAAAAGGGTTAAAATCTATTATAGGGAGATTTTTATAATTTTTCTAGATTCTGTCTCAGAATCTCATTAAATAATTAAGTGAGTCTCATCGAAGTGTGTATGAACAATTTAAAAGTGGTATTCTCTAACTGTTAACCGACTGATTACCATAACAACACTGGATACAGCTTTATATTTGTTTTTTCAGTATAATGATACTGTTGATGTTCTCATGAAAATGAATCGTAAAAAAGTTACAGAATACGGCTCAGAAGCTCTATTCAAAATGGCTTAGCCTACAGGGTTGTCATGGTAACAAGTGGTTAGAAAGTTAGAGAATAGCACAGTTTGTGGGCTTTTTCGAGTTTTTAAGCATTTCAAGAACAAAAAAAAGCAATAATATCTAATGAATAGGGGTGATTTTTACAATTTTTATTTGATTTTGGAAGCTTTAACAGATAAGTAATGATGAGAGAAGCTCGTATTCTTTCTAAAAGTGTTGCAATAGTGCTAAAACTGGAATAAATTGGGGTAGTTTATAAGGAGGGTAGTTAAATTCACCCCTATTTACTTTGATTTATTTAAGTAAATGTAAGTTAGAGCATACGACTCAGAAGTTGTGTGCAAAGTATGCATGAAAACTTCCAAAGTGGTATTCTCTGACTCTTAAGCAACTGGTTACCATAACAACGCTGGATGCTGAATAACCAGCTTTATATTTGCTTTTTTAAATTATAAGACAGATTTGCGCCGTTCTCATGAAAACTAATCTCGGAAAAGTTACAGAATACGACTCAAAGTGGCTTAGACTACAGCGTTGTCATGGTAACCAGTGCCTAGAGAGTTAAAGAATACCACTATGCGCTTTTTAGGAGTTACAGGCGTCTCAAGAATAAAAAGAGTGATTATGCTTAACGAATTTGGATTTTTGATTCGTTCCAGTGGGGTTGAAATCTTCAATTTTAGATGATTTTTACAATTTTTACTTGATTTTGGAAATTTTGCTATAGTGTTAAAATTAGGGTAGTTTATCAGCAGGCTAGTTAAATTCACCCTTATTTAGGTATTTTGATTTCTTCAATATAAGTTAGAGAATATGACTCAGAAGGTCTGTTGAGGGTTGTCATGGTAACCAGTCGTTAAACAGTTAGAGAAGACTGTTCCTGGATTTTTTCGCGTTTTCAGGTGAGTCATGAATAAAAAAAGTAATAATACCTAATATATTCGGATTTTTGACTCGTTTCAGAGGGGTTGAAATCTATTCGGGGTGATTTTTAGAATTTTTGCTTGATTTTGGAGAGATGGCTGTTTCTAAAAATATTACAGTAGTGCTAAAATTGGAATAAAATTAGGGTAGTTTATGATTAGGGTAGTTAAATTCACCCCTATTTACTTTGATTTGTTCAAGTAAATGTTAGAATTTCAACGAAATATTCCAATCTTTCGTTAGATCATCATCATGAATGTCGACTTGACTATAAACCCAACCATCTCCCCCAGGCGATGCGCCCCCTCCTGCCTGACGGAAAACAAGATCGAACCGCCTCACTTACACACACACAAACACACACAGAGAATTGTCCGCCTGCTTCGATTCCCTCCCAAATCGTTCCCCCGCGCCGTCACAACAACCATCAAAACTACAGTCCACCCAGCGCCGAACACTTCCGTATACAACCGATGCAACTCCAAATGGCAACATCGGCAAAGTTTATTTCCCTCAAAGTTCGACCTCAACCGAATGCGACGAAGGCGCACAGTTTTCTATAGCGAGACTCGAAAACCGAAACGCCATCACGTTTGGAAACGATGTTTGTCGTTGATTTTTTTCCCAAATTAGCCCAATTCTGATCAATTTCAATACGTACGGGCGTGAATTAATTAATGAACGTTAGAAAATCGGAAATTTCCACGGGTAATTGTTGTGAATTGTGCGTGGAAATCCGCCCTAATTTCGGAATTTGTCGGAAGTTGAAGAACAAGTGAAGTGTGCATCATGCCGTCGCCGGTTGCCGTTCCTTGCATTCGCACCAATGGTGGTGGTTTTTAGTGCAACAATAATGGGCAATATTCAACATTTTTTGTGAGAGTTCGGGGTGGTTTTTGAGGAGAAACGATAGAAGTGTGTGATTTCTAATCTACCCCAAAGTGTTTTGTGTGTTTTAAAACTACAGTGATTTAATTTTTTTTTTTAATTAAACAAAGTGGTGCATTTAAGTGAAGTGATTGAACAAGAAGAACATTATTGAAGGAAATTTCACCCCCCAAAACAACAAGGATGTTGAAGTGTTTGGGGATTTATTGATTTTTCGGATATCGGACCTACCTCCATGTAAGTTACATTGTTTGCCGCTGCAGTCGTTTCTCGATTGCGTCACCACTTAGGGCATGAAAAACAACTACGAAAACAAACGAAAAAAACCTCCCCCGATTCCAACAAAAAAACAAAAACAAAATTTACTCGAATCTAGAAAGCTGTAAATCTACCTTAAATACTACTATTATTACTATTGTTATTATTATTATTATTATTGGTGGTGAAAATTGGGGAAATTCTGGAAAATCCAGAATAGGAGGTTGACGCCCTTACATTTCCTTCTACCGTTTTCTTTAGCGTTCTAGAAAATCGTCAAGTAGGCTAAAGTTATATACAAAACAGGCGATTGCGACTAGAAACACAATTTCCAACGGCTATTTTCGTTAAAATTTTGATTTTTGATCAAGCTACGATCTACGAACCCAATACGCGGCCAATTATTCCACATTTTTGTCAAACAATTATAACCAAAATTTAAATTCTTGATCAAGTTACGATCTACGTAACTAATACACGGCCAATTTTATATTTTTGAAATAACAGCAATTAAAATTTAGATTCCTCATCAAGCTACGATTTACGTACCCAATACACGGCCAATTATTCTACATTTTATCAAATAATTGTAAGAGAAGTTTACACTTTGATTAAGCTACGATCTACGTACTAATACCTGACCAATTCAATATGTTTTCGAATTACAGTAACAAGAATGTGGATTTTTGATTGAGTTACGATCTACGTACTTAATTCGCGGCCAATTCTATATGTTTTCAAATTTCAGTAACCAAAATGTAGATTTTTGATCAAGTTACGATCTACGGCCAGTTCCATATTTTTGAAATAACAGTAGTTAAAATTTAGATTCTTCATCAAGTTACGATTTACGTACCCAATATACGGCCAATTATTTTACATTTTATCAAATAATTGTAAGAGCAGTTTGATTAAGCTACGATCTACGTACTAATAAGCGGCCAATTTTATACAGAATTGTGGATTTTTGATCAAGTTACGATCTACGTATTTAATTCGCGGCCAATTATTACAAATTTTTTTGAATGACATTAACAAATTTAAATTTTTGATCAAGCTAAGATCTACGTAGTTGATACACGGTTTATTTCAAATGACCGCAACAAAAATTTGAATTTTTGATCAAGCTACGATCTATGTGCCCAATACATGGCCAATTTCAATTTTTTTTGAAATAACAGTAATTAAAATTTAGAATCTTCATCAAGCTACGATTTACGTACCAAATACGCAGCCAATTCTACTTGTTTTCAAATTATAGTAACAAAAATGTGGATTTTTGATCAAGCTACGATCTACGTCCAATTGTGCTACATTTGTTAGGTAATTATAGCAAAAAATTACATTTTTAACCAAGCTACGAGCTACGTATCCAACACATGGCCAATCATGCTTTTTTTCTAAATATAATAAAAAAAAAATTTTAATTTTTGCTCAAGCTACTATCTACGGTCAATACACGGCCAATTATTTCACATTTTTTCAAATATTTATAACAAACTTTAATTTTTATTAAGCTACGATCTACGTAATTAATACGAGGCTAGTTATTCATTTTTTCAAATCTAAAAAATAGCTTTTTGAATAAGCTACGATTTACGTACACAATACACGGCCGATCATTTCACTTTTTTCAAATGACAGTAACAATTTGAATTTTCGATCAAGTTACGATCTACGTGCCCAATATAAGGCCAATGTGATCTTCAAATAATTACAATAAAAATTGACATTTTTATCAAGCTACGACCTACGCAACCGGTATTTTTCAAATGATAGTAACAAGTTTAGATTTTTATTCAAGTTACGATCTACGTGCCCCAATACACGGCAAAATTTCGATAAATACGGTTCGATGTTTCCGTCGCTTGTTGTTCACATTTTTTCCGATTGTTTTCCAATTTTTTTTTTGATGTTTTGTTGTTTTTTACCTAAAATTCATCGAAAAAGAACAGGTGTTTTTTTCTACAGCTTACTAGATCTTTTCTTCTTTATATACACCTGTGGTGGGATACTTTCCGCTCATACTACACGATTTTTTTAAAAGCTTCGACTGTTTATTTTAAATTTACACGGAGACCTATTTTGTGGAAAGGAAATTGTTGAATAGCTAATGGAAGTTTCTTGTTTTTTTTTGTCGTTGTTGTTGTATTTAACAACTTAAAGAGAATACATGAAAAGTCACACAATTTTTTTTAAAAAAGTAGAAAATTGTTCATTTGAACTGAAACAAATAGAATTTTAATTTACTTGTTAATTGTTTTAATTATACGACCTAAATAACGTTAAATGATTCTTGTTGTTCCATTTTGTAGGTTTCTTTCTATCGTAAATTTCTCGTTTTGTCTATCCAGGGTGTATTTAACCTCACAATTGGCTATAACCCGATCACGTAGTGTCGCAGTTTAGTTCATACTTCACTAAATTTGACATTTGTTGATGTATCTGTCAATTGTCCATAGTTCTGTGTTATCAAAAGCACAGCCAACTACCGAGTAAATTTTAACGTTTTGAACAAAGAGTTGCGTGACGAGTGCCAAAAATGAGATTTTATGTTGCGTGTTACAAAAGTAGCAAAACTTATTTCCAAAAGAAACCTTAAAATTATCATCACTCTAGTCTTTCCTAAGAAAATCTGACCTATTTTAATAAAATTTCTAACCTCCAAACTTCAATTTTAAGGTTATCTTTATTCTTACAATAAGTGATACGTTTTTGTGAATTTCTTGTATAAACAATTGACAAATTCTTCCAAGTCGATTAGAAACACAAAGATTGACATTAATCAAATTTGTTAGGTTAGGAATTGGGTACTTATCAGAAAATTGGGTTACTAACAAAACTCCCTAGATGTTGTTGGTAACTAAATTCTCTAACCTAAAAATTCCAAATTTGGTTAATGTCATTCGTATTTGTGTGTCTCTAGTGTATTGTTTCAGTGTTTTGAATAATTGGTGGATTATTACGAGTATTTTTTTTCCATTTTAGTAATTTTTTTATAAAAAAAAAGTTTTATATTAAGAAATACTGCCGTTTTTAACACTAATGTTATTTATGGTATTTGTCTTAAAATGAGACTTTATTTTACGAGTAGAAATCAGAATAAAATTTAATTCTACTTTTAACACGTATATTGCACAATATTTTTCTTGTTTTATCAATAATAAAACTAGATTTTATTTTACAAAGACGACACATCTCACTTTTTACAAGTATTTCCACAAAATTCCACTATTAACACCAGTGTTATTAAATGCAATTTTCAATTCAACTAAATCGTGTTGAAATTGTATTTCAACCCAAATAGGAAGTTAATTATTGTAAAATTTGAGTGTGGAAAAGTAGTTTTGCCTCACCGAATTTTCCATTGTTTGTTCTATTGATAAAAAAAAAAACCAAATAGAAATAAGTGAATATATTGATGATAAAATATAGTAGGCTATGTAAAATTCTCGAGAAACATTTGATAAATTAAAACAAATATGAACGAATATACTTTTGTTTCTTGATTGAATCGATCAAGTTGGCGATTTTTCGATTGTCGTTTGTTACGAATGCTGGGTAATTTTCAAATTAGATGTTTTTTTGTTGTGAAAATCGTTGATTTTGTTGGAAAATCGTTGAATTTTATACGTTGTTGTGAGTGTAGTTGAATTAGGTTAACGATTATTAATTATTTTATTAAGAAAATCTTACGAAACTGTAATATTATCACATATCCTGTGAATTCTCTATTACGATTAATTATAACCGATTTTCTAAAGATAATTTATTTAATAATACTGGGTAATTTTCAAACTATAAGTTTACTTTTATTCAAATCCAATTTTCAATAGAACAATTCGATTCTGATAGCTGATTTTATTCTAAATTTTAATTTTTTTTATTATAAAACAATCCGGATTAATTAGAAAAAAATTATTAAATAAATCTAGCTAATTGTCGGTAATTATTTCATTAAAATTCTTGGGAACACAAACATTTCTTGGGAATTTTTCTCTAAATTAACAATAAATTAGAAACTCCATTGCAAGGTAATTTGCGAATCAAATATTCCACATATTAATCAAAAACAGGGTGCACAATTGTAGTTGGCTGTGCGTTGGTTATTTGTGTCGTAGATTGATTGATACGCTTGAAAAAGGCTTTAATAAATATCAAATTTAGTAAATTACGAACCGATCTACGACATGACTTGTTGAAAAGTAGTTCAAGACGGGAAAATTCAAATAAACTGTTAATAAAATGGAATTGTTAAAAATTGAGGTTATATTTTTGACATATAAGCAAATTAATGATACCAACGTAAGGATGTATTTCTATATAAAAGTTATTAGTCCTTGAATTGTAAGGTTGGCAGATAATTCAAAACTTTCAACTACGTGACTGGATTTATTATATAAACATCACAGTTGGTCATGCTTTGGTAACGTAGTGTCGTTGATTGTTTCCTATTTTAATAAATTTTGTTAGGGTATTTTTAAATATCCGAACAAAGCTACGATACTTAACGACGCTAATTGTGGTTTTACACCCTGTAGATTAGATTAGACGGGGTTGATTTGAACAATTTCAAGTAGACGAAAGTTTTTTTTGAATTATCGGTTGATTTAAGGGTAGTTTTTCTCGATTTTCTGCCAGGATATCCGGTTGTGGTGTTCAATAAAGATTTTGTTGTGTATATGCGTAGAGACTCGAACGTTTTACGCCGGTTCCTAAAGCGGAATATTCTAAATTATTCATATTTGCCTGTAAATATGGCAACGCTGTCGCTAGAATGGGGGTTGTGAATTTTCCACCACCACCACCACCGGCTGAATTCGCCTGAAATTATCAGAAAATCATCTCGAATTTTCGATGGTTTTCGCTATTTTAGCCGTTTAAAATGGCGATTTTTATCAATTAATTGTCGGATTGGTTCATATTTTATTAAAAAAAAATCAATTGTCCACGATTATCCGTCGGATTTACACGATACAAAAAATGTAGAAATTACGAGTTTAAAAAAGAAATACAAGTTTTTAAGAATAGATCGAATCTCTCCCGCAATGTCTTTCACTTTTACCATTTCGAACAAGTAAAAATAGCTTTTTATTTTATTTTATTAAGTTGGTAATCTGTTGATTTATTTTCTATTCTCTTATATAATGGACTATCAGAAAAACCACAACGAAATTGATAAAACTATTAATTAAGGCACGTTCACAATGGCCTGTCAAGTTTTCACTATACAAATATTTTGCAGTGTGCTATGCTTTTGATACGTATTGTCGTAGCTTAATTCGGATACTTCACAAATGTCAAATAGGAAATTATGAACCAATTTACAACTTTACGAAACAACAATTCAGAGACAATTGAAAGGAGAAATTATACCGTTGTACACCCAGTAATTGTCAAATTTAGCATTATGAAACAAGCTACGACATTATAAATACAAAACACTGCCAATTATTAGCTGGAATAACGTTGTAAATACCTAATTTAGTACATCACACTACGGCACTACAATTGAAAGGCACAGTCTAAGATAGAATACCGTTGTACTCCCAGATTTAACAGTATGGAACAAGCTACGATACTACGAAACTAAAGCATAGCCAACTGAGAAGTAAAATATACCGTTGTATACTCAATAAATGTCAAATTTAGCAGTATGAAACAATCTACGACATTATAAATATAAAACACTGATAATTATTAACTGAAATGACGTTGTAAATATCAAATTAAGTACAGTATGAAATAAGTTACGACACTACAATTGCAAGACACACAAAAATACCGTTGTACTTCCAGTAAATGTTAGATTTAATAGTACGAAACAAGCTAGGATGCTTCGAAACTAAAGCACAGCCAACTGAAAACTGAAATATACTGTAAACTCAATAAATGTCATATTTAGCAGTATGAAATAAGCTACGACACTACAATTGCCAGATACAGCCAAATGCGAGCTAAAATATCGTTGTATGCCTAGTAAATGTTAAATTTAACAGTATGAAACAAGTAGCGACTCTAGGAATGCAATCAAATTGGAATAATCTCAGTAAATATCAAATGTAGAAGTATGAAACAAGCTACGACACTACAATTGCAAGACACAAATGCGATCTAAAATATGCCTATTAAATGTCAGCAGTATGAAATAAGCTACGACATTATAAATCTAAAACGCAGCCAACTGAGAAGTGAAATAAATACACCTAATAAATGTCAAATGTAGCAACATGAAATAAGCTACGACACTACAATTACAAGACACAAATGCGACCTAAAATATGCCTATTAAATGTAAGCAGTATGAAACAAGCTATGACATTACGAATCTAAAGCGTAGCCAACTGAAAAGTGAAATAGATACGCCCAGTAAATGTCAAATGTAGCAGTATGAAATAAGCTACGACACTACAATTGTAAGACACAAATGCGAGTTAAAATATGCCTATTAAATATCAGCAGTATGAAACAAGCTAGGACATTACGAATTTAAGACGCAGCCAACTGAGTAATAAAATATACCGTTGTATCAAATGTAGCAGTATGAAACAAGTTAAGACACTCGAAAACTAAAGCACAGCCAACTAATGACTGAAATATCGTTATGTTTTTGTAAATCTTATCGTCGATCGTTGCGATTTAGATCGGAAAGGGATCGTTTTTTCTTTGTTTTTCCTTTTACAATTTCCGGTTATTTCACTAGATTAAATTACTAAAATTAGAATATTCTCTAAGGGGAAATTCAAATGTTTTCTTTCTTGTTAAAAACTTTTATATCCAACAACATTATTTACATACTTTTTTTTTAAATTTAACAATAAAAATTATCTACTATTTATTTCCGATTAATGGTCAGTTACATTTTTAATTAATTACCGGTTAATTCGATATAATTGTGTGGTTTCAAAGGAAATTAAAACCAATTTATAGAAATCGGTACGGTTATTAAAAAACATTGGATAGAATTTCGATTTTTTTTTAATTGCATCAATTTAAATGATAAATCGATCTGTCCTAAATTGATCTGTTTATTGTTATCAGATTTGATGATAGATACTGAAAAAAATCGTGGAAATTGAATATTAATTGTTTGCGTTTATATGAAATAACGATCCGATTAGTTGTACGATCCGATACGATTCTAATCATCTGAATTCAACAACAAAATTATTAAAATATCTAAGATTGGAAGTTTCCAGAACAAATCAAATTGGTTCGATTTCGTTATACGTTCCTATCAGATATCCAATCCGATGCGATTTTAATTCAACAACTATTGAATTTAACTATAAGATCACTGGGAAGGATCCAGAACAAATCAGATTGATTCGATGTTCCGATCAGATGTCCGACCCGATGCGATTTTAAGCTTCCAAATCAGATGCCCAATCCGATGCTATTTTAACTAGACAATCACTGGAAGGATTGTCAAATTGATTCGATGTTCCGATCGGAAGCCCGATCCGATGCGATTTTAAGCTTCCAATTTTGATTATTTTAAATTCAAATTATCGAAACGATACAATTTCAAGATATGTTGATTTGAAGTGAACAAATTAATTCGATTATTTACAAATCGGAAGCGTGTAAATTCGAATCCAATCCGATCTATTCGTGGTTTAATATTTTTAAACATTTCTATATTAATACAAAATCGAAAATGTTGCCGATTCGATACACGATCGTCAATTAAATTTTTGTTGGACTTTATTGGGAAACAATTAAAATTTGAATTAAGTTTCGATTCGATATGAATTTAGATGCGATTTAACTACAACTACACGACGGAAAATTACAGAAATTATGTTGAAATTGGAAATAATATTCAGCTACTGGTTTCTAAACAATTTAAATTAATAGACAGTTTTAGTTCTAATACAGATCGGAAGCAATCCAATTCGATACAACTTCCAATTAGATTCTTTTTCCAATATTTCGATTGATTATCTGAATCGGATTAGTATAAAATCGTAAATTTTCCACTATTCCAATTCAATTTCTATATCGTAAAAGTCAAATTGTAAACAAATCTAAAAACTAAACCAACTACCGTGTAATTATAGTCTACGTATACATTTGTTTGTTTTAAGAGGTACTAACGCTCATATAACACGTAAAATAGCTTCCTAAAAAAATCCATCTTAAAAGAAATTGAGAATTATTATAATTATTGCAAGATTTACAATTTAGTGTTATTGTAGAATTCCGTGCTATAAAAAGGTAGTATTGTCGTGTTATTCGAAATCTTGATTAATTTTTCTTATATACGATCTAAATGTAGGTGTGTTTTGTTTTATTTTCTTTAAACATGGTGTAAATTGAAGATTACATTGTAATCAAATCTAAAAACTAAACCAACTACCGTGTAATTATAGTCTACGTACACATTTGTTTGTTTTAAGAAGTACTAACCCTCTTATAACACGTAAAATAGCTTCCTAAAAAAGTCCATCTTATAAGAAATTGAGGATTATTATAATTATTGCAAGATTTACAATTTAGTGTTATTATAGAATTCAGTGTTATAAAAAGGTGGTTGTCGTGTTATTCGAAATCTTGAATAATTTTGTTTATATACAATATAAATGTAGGTGTTTTGTTTTATTTTCTTCAAACATGGTGTAAATTGGAGATCACATTGTAATCAAATCTAAAAACTAAACCAGCTACCGTGTAATTATAGGTTAGGTATACATTTGTTTGTTATAAGAGACACGAATAACCCTCCTATAATACGATAGATTTATTCCTATAGAATTGTGTTGTACAAAATTGAAACATTAGAATTTTACCCAATGTTAATCTAATTTACAATTTAGTGTTATTATAGTATATAGTGTTATAGAGGGGTTGTATTGTCGTGTTAAAACGAAATCTTTTGTTACACAAAATGTAAATGTACTTTTTTTCATTTTCTATAAACATCGTGTAAATTGGAGATCAGATTATAAACAAGTCTAAAAACTGAACCCACTATCGTGTAATTATAGCTAAGTTGTACATTTGTTTTTTATAAGAGGTATAGATAACCCTACTATAACACGGCAGATAGAGTTCTAGAAAATTTCGTACTACACAAAATTGAAGCGTTTTGAATCTTTCCCAATTGACGTCTGATTTACAATTTAGTGTTATTATAGTGTATAGTGTTATAGAAGGGTTGTATTGTCGTGTTATACGAAATCGTATTGGAATTGGTCATATTTTCTTACACATGATATGAATGTAGGTGTTCATTGTTTATAAATATCGTGTAAATTGGAGATTATATTTGAAATTATTATCATTATTCATGCAGTTAAACTTCCGTTACTGTATATTTAAAATAAAATAATACAATACCGGAAATCGTTAATAAATCCACATTTGATTAATGTATTTACTTTTCAAATATTCCACTTATTCTCTCAGTTCTTCTTTCTTTAACAACAATTTAAATTCTCTGGTATTTGTTTTCTAATGGAATTTATAAGAAGAACTTGCTTATAACGGACAAAATATTTACACACATATATACATCGTGTTATCATCTATCTATCTATAGTTGTCTTTTTTCTCTCTTTATTCCTCTCCCACTAGGCTGATTAATATTATATAACATATACAGGCGTTGATGATAATAAAAGCGTATCTATTTTCACAATTTCGTGTTAATAATGAAATAGTAGTGTACAATATGTACTGGGTCTACTTCGTACATTATTTTGTGTTGGTGTTATATTAAATATCAGGTTTCTTATAACAACACCAACAACAATAGAGCAAATTGAATATTCTACATGCATTGTTCCAATAGTCAATCAATTTTATACATTTTTAACACGGAAAATGTCTTCTAAATCTACAATCGTGCAAACTGAAAACATTTCCGAATGCTTCCAACTCATTCTCAGTATCATAAATAAACTGCAACATACGAGACGTAGTCTAGTATTCTATCAATTTTATATATTTTTAACACGGAAAATATCTTTCTAAATCAACAACCGTGTAAACAACATGCGAAACCTACTACAATATTCAATGAATTTTATACATTTTTAAGACGAAAAGTTGCTCTCTATAAGCTACATCAATGTAAAAAGCGCAATTTCAGTATCGTTCGTAAATTCAAACATGTGGGGTATTTTATACATTTTTAACACGGATTAATGCTTTTCTAAATAAGTGTAAAAAATCGAAATATTGTCGATTGCTTCGATCTCACTGCTAGTGTTATAGACGAATTAAAACACGACGTACACGGAACATAGACCAATATTCGGTCAATTTTATTCAAATTTAACACGGAATAAGATGTTTTTCTAAATCAGTTATAAACGTGTAAAAAGTGGAAATATTGTCGAAATCTTTTATCTCATTTTCATACAAATTCTAATGTATGTGACAGAACATGTTCCAATGTTTGGTTTTTTATTTTGAACACGGATGCTTTTTTAAATCAGTTACAACCGTGTAAAATGTGGAAACATTACTGATGTTTCTCGCTTTTAGTAATCTAGGCAAATTTAAACATGTAAAACAGGATGTAGTCTAATATTCAGTGGATTTTATGCGTTTTTAACACGAGGGTAAAGATGTTTTTGTATGAATCTTAACCGTGTAAAAATTGTGACGTGGAGAGTGGTCCAATATACAATCAGTTTTATTTACTTTTAATACATTAGTTTTACCACTAATTAGGCCTTAATAGCGATTTTAAAAGGAATTGAAGAAAAGTACATAAAATCATCTATACGACACGGAATTTGGTTATACCAGTTTAGCAGCTTACTTTTTACGGGCGTGCAATTTAAAATTTGTGATTTAAGACTACTGTTTTGCAAAAATTCTGGAAATTATATGAAAAATTGACGTCAAAATTGAAAATTCCATAAATTATCACACAAATTTAACACGGGAAAAGGTGGTTTTGTAAATCAGTTACACAACCGTGTAAAAAGTGGCAACATTGCTGAATTCTTTTATCTCATTTTCATACATATTTAAACATATGAGACGGAACATAGTCCTATATTCAATAAATTTTGTCCATTTTGAACACGGAAAAAAACTTTTCTAAATCAATTACAACCGTGTAAATTCTGGAAACATTACCGAATGTTTCTCACTTTTAGTATTATAGAGACATTTGAGCCTGTAAAATGGAATATTCAATCGATTTTATACATTTTTAACACGGTTAAAGGTGGTTTTGTATATGAACGTCAACCGCGTAAAAACTGTAGGTGGTCCAATATACCTACAGTTTTGTACATTTTTAACACGTTAGATTTACCACTAATTAGGCATTAAGGGCGATTTTGGAAGGAATTGAAGTAAGACAAGTATAGAAACCCATCTAGACCGCACTAGGGGAATTTGGTTATACCAGTTTAGCAACCTATTTTATAAGCGCGCGCAATTCAAATTTTTGAATAAAATCCGATATAAGACGATTGTTTTGCAAAAATTCCGCAAATTAGATGAAAAATTGACGGAGAAATTGAAATTTCCGACGATATTCTTACAAAAGGTCACCCATTGATCCTAAATAGTGGACGTATAGTAAAGCTCAACAATTTCATGGTTACCAACATAAATCTTGATAGTTTTTGGCAAAGATGTAAACGACCTAAACTACGATTTCTCCACTTGCCTCTAGTAATATGCCGTGTTTTTTTTTTCTTTCTAAATAATTCTTAATTAGTAAAATGTGGCCTTCACTCTATCCTTCCTTTTTCGAGTATTCACGATGTAGAAAAATTGTCGACCAGTCACGATAAAGATCTTTGAAAAGCCTCTAAACCTGTTTGGACGAAAACTTCCTTACACTTGCTATAAAATTAAGTCGAATTGAACGTTAAACTAATTAGAGATGGGCTAGATTTGCAAATATTTCATCGGGATTTGTTGAAATTGGCCGAATTTATCGTACAAATATTGAAGTTAAAACAATAAAAACGACTCGATAATCTGGACTAATATTTGATCTTTTATTGTCGTTTTCTATTCGAAATCGTCGATATTTTCCGTGAAGAATAACAAAAAGAATCCACTACAACATTGGAAAATTCCTGTATCCATAATTTATGTAAAATTTTATTTTATTTTCCACTCTTTTCCGCTATTTTAATTACATATGTCGGATGATGAAACTTTTTGACTTTATAGCAGCTGTTACATTGTAAATTATTTAGCACACTGTGTGTATACCCCAAAGAGAAAGTAAGATTGCCAGATTACTGAGTAACAATCAAATCAAATGTACCGTGTACTTAAAATCGCCGATTAAATGAGAATAAAGCAAATTTATCGTCACAAAAACACTTTGATTTTGGTCGTTATCTGCTAAAAACACGTAAATTTACAAATTTTATTACCAAATTTATCGTGTTAACGTGGAGATAAAGCGACTTAACGCATCTTAACACTTTTTAACCACGAATTGTTCTTCGATCGTCTAAAATTGCCCATTTAGCACGAATTTTAACACTAAACTTCACAAAAGTCACAAATTTAACGCTGAGATGGAATTTGGCCGCATTTTAACACTTATTTGGAATAAATTCTAAAATTAGCCATTTTATTGCGCAATTTGTATTTGTTAAAATGTGTTCGTGTCGTTAGAAACCATCGAGTTTAACTCAAATTTTGTCGCAAATTTAACACTATTTTATCACTTTTATATACTAGAATTAGCACTAATCGTGTAAATTTACAAATTTTATTACCAAATTTATCGTGTAAACTTGGAGATAAGGCAACTTAACGCATCTTAACACGTTTTAACCACGAATTGTTCTTCGATCGTTTAAAATTGCCCATTAAGCACGAATTTTAACACTAAACTGCATAAAAGTCACAAATTTAACGCTGAGATGGAATTTAGCCGCATTTTAACACTTATTTGGAATAAGTTCTAAAATTAGCCATTTTTTTGTGCAATTTGTATTTGTTAAAATGTGCTCGTGTCGTTAGAAACCGCCGATTTAACTCAAATTTTGTCGCAAATTTAACACTATTCTATCACTTTTATATACTAGAATTAGCACTAATCATGTAAATTTACAAATTTTATTAGCAAATTTATCGTGTAAACTTTAAATAAGACTAATTAACGCGTTTTATCACATTTTAGCCACAAATTTTGCATTGTAGTTGCTTAAAAGTGTCTGTTTTGCACGAACTTTACAATGTGAAATTTACAAATTTAACACTGTAGCTGCATTTTAACACACATTAAATTCTATGAAAATTTAACATTTCATTGCACAATTTGTGCAACGTTAAAATTTTGGATATTCACTGTTAAATTGTGCTTCATTGCCTAAAACTGACCATTTAGCTCCAACTTTAACACTCAACTTACAAATTTAACCCTCTAAGATCAAATTTGACAGCATTTTAACACTTATTTCGAAGAAGTTCTATAAAAATTTACCATTTTATTGCACAACTTATAATTCTTAGAACGTGCTCTGGTCTCTGACAGTCGATTTAACACAAATTTTTGTCACATTTACAGAGATAATGTCAGAAATTTAACACATTTATCGACTAGAATTAGCACTAATCGTGTTAATTTACAAATTTTATTGCTTGTTGAATGAACTTAAAAATAACTCAATTTAACACGTTTTAGCACATTTTAGCTAAAATTTTTGTAATTTATCCGACTTCTTTCACATAAATCGTCCACTTAGCTTCAACTTTAACACTTGAGTGTGCAAAAGTTAACACTAAGGTAAAATTTGGCTCCATTTTAACACGGTAATTCTGGAATCAGTTGCTCTTTTAAAAAAATTGCTCTTGCGGCAAATTTTGTTGTTTGAATGTTAAAATTTGGGCTAAATTTAACACTATTCTAAACGACTTTTAACACGGTTTTTATAACGATTTATTTTTAAGTTTCATATAGTGTTTAGATGATTTAAAATTGTCGACTTGAAAAATATTCCGTGTAGTAAAGGTTGTTTAGATTAGTTTCTAAGAAGTCGTTAATTCTCGGAAATATCTATCGAACAACAACAAAAAAAAAAAGAAACGCCAATTGTTTTCATAATAAGTCGTTTAATTATTAACAAACATTAAAAGTCCATTTATATGTTTTTTCAGTCAGTAAATAGAATCGTAAAAAATCCAATTTTTCTCAAAATTGTTTCGAAATTCGACGTTTTTCCGAACTACCAACACACATTTTAGGTTGAAAATTATAATTTAGCATTACTTATCAGTGTTATCAAGGGATCCAAACAAAGATAATAATCTTTTCGTCTTCAAAGCAACCAGCTTTAATTCCTTAAAATTGTGTCTAAAGATATTTTATAATTGATGGTGTTGTCTTAAATTTACACGGTTTCCACTTGCGTTACGTGTACTAAATTGTAAGCGTCCATTATTAACACGCCTCAAACAGATCGATCTAAAACAGAAAACATTGAAAGTATTGTATTCGGTCACGTTTCCTACCGACTTTTCAAGATTGTAGAATTTCGTTTTTAAAAATAACAAGTCTCTAATAACACTTAAATTTCGTTGAAAACGAATCGATAAATTGTATCGCTACAAATCGGGCAATATGATGACTCAGGTTTTTGTATCTTTCCACCCCTGTATTCCCTTATTATTGTCAACGCCTTAAAAAAAATTACGAAACATTCCAATTTCGATGATTAAAGCAGCGATGATGTAACACCTTTTTACACGGTTTGTACAACAAAAATTCACCCTTTTTTTAACAACTACTACCATGGGTATTGATGTATAAATGATGATGTTGTTGCGTATCTCAGGTGGAAATCGGCCATGAACTATATTTATTGTAAGGCTCACTGTACACGGAGAACTGAACCGACCGGTTTTATTTGTAATAACGACAGGTAGACTTTCATTTAATTCGATTTTTTGTGTGCATTAAAAACCGTGGAAGACACCCTGTATATTTTTTGTATAATGGTGGAATAGACTTGAATTTAAATCATCCTGTGTTAGATGAGGGAAACGCATGCGGCAACACGGACGAAAACCAGGACACAAGACAGAATCGGCGTCCCTATTTCTACAATCAACTCAATTTCGATGCGTTTTGCTCGTTTCAAACGAGAAACAATATGGGAATGGCGTCGTAAAAATATTACACGAAAATTTGTAGAGAGAGGGAAAATAGTGTTATTATTGGATTTAAATTAATTCACAAATGCAATTTAAATGGATTATCCTTGAAATACCGAATGTTTACAATAAAATCCCCGATTTAATATAAATTGATAAGAATGATAAGAATACTACAACAGAATTGTGATAAAAACACTAATGAATCAAAATCAATCAAGATTTGTTATCGTAAAGTGGTGATTTTTATAAAATTTCGACCCAATATTACGATTCACTAATTTTAGTGTTGTTTATTTGGAAAATTCGACCTTAACTCCTAGAAATTGACCTTCTTTACTGGCCAATTATCGGTCAAATTATAAACGGAATATTATTGTGTCCAATATAAATAAGATTGTCAAGTTCTCGTTTTATAAAAGTACCGAAATATCGTGTTAAAATTGGGAGAAATGAAGTTTTCTCCATCGTTGACAACGATTCCGTCGCTTGCCAACTGTTCGATCCGGTGGAAATGTCGCAAATTTTCCTTTGATAACTTGCCGGATTTGTCTAGGAATCGATCGATTTTAAGGGTTGAATTGTGCATATTTTGAGAGTTGAATAGGGGGTGGTTTTTGTAAAAAGAAACCGTCTAATTTTAGATTTGCGTGGGTGAAATAAGTTGGAATAGGGCGTGCAAAATTTGGTCTAAATTCGGTTAAAATTTACGAAAATAGATCTTCTACCCTAATTTAAGGGCTCTTATTTCTAAATAGAGAAATCAACATAGATAAACTTCGATTCTAGAGTTTCGGGCAGAAAGTAAGCGTTGAAATTCAATATTCGAAATTCTTCCATTTAACGAACTTTTCTAGGAATTTTTTAATCTATTGAGGGGTAAATCAATTTCCCCCCGATTTAAGGGTTGTTTTCAAAGTTTTTCTGGGCTATTTAGAATTTAAATTGGAAGCTTAGAGCTAAAGGGAGAGAATAAATCGAAATTCTAAACTCGGCTTAAAATGGGGTTGTTTTCACTTTTTTTGTTGTTTATTTCGAAAAGTTTGAGCTTTTTGGGTTTCCCCGGTTAGTTTTTTAGCCCTTCTTACAAATAAATTCGTTTGTCTGCAATTTTGGGGCTGTTATTTTTAAAGAATCAAAAATTTACATCTTAAGTAGATTTTTTGTAGAAAATCCAAAAATTTGAGGGAAAAAATAGGGGTTGAAATTCAACGTACAGAATTACCCCTAAATTTGAGTCATTTCCCCCTTAAAAGAGCTTCCCTAAGAGGGATTGGCTATTTATTGAAGTCCATGGAGAATTCTCAAATTTCTATACTTAGCCCTTCAACTTATTAGAAGATAATTCAATTTTCCCCCGATTTAAGGGTTGCTATCACCCACTATTGATTGTTAAACTTATAGTTTTTTGGGGAATTTCCAAACATAAAAGCACGTCAATTTGAGAGTTTCACAGTGAAATTAGGGGTTGAAAGGTAAAATTAGACCCAAATTGGGATTATTTTTTAATTGAACATTTCGACTCCCTTAAGAGTTTTTAGAGGGAGAAATTCCTTGATGATTTCATCATGGAAAATTAGTTCAATTTATTTAAAGTACTAATTAATCGTTTTGTTTTGGAAATTGCAGGGAAATTATTTAGAATTTGGGGGTTATTTCGGCAAATTCACAACAGATTTATAGGGATTTTGATTTTATTTAAACCCCACATAAACAACCCCCAAATTTTCGACTGTTTCTAGTGTTAAACAGCCCTTAATTATCGTGTTGTATAAATGGATTTAAAGAATAATGATTTGTAATTATTTGAAAAAAAATTCTATAATCATCATAATTACGCCATTTTCTTCCTTTATTTAATGACTTTCCAGTGTGTACACACATAATAGAATAACGGTCGACGCTAAACAAACGCAAACGTCTGGGGCAAGCTTAATAACAACAATTTATTCTATGATTTACTAATTTTATTTATTTTTTCTTCTAGTTTTTTTTTTTAATAATTTGTACTGTAGAGTATTGTGAAATATTCAACAAATTCTCACGATTGATAATTTTTATCATTATACAGAATTATTATAAATATTTAGATGAAACGGCAATTGTTTATTTTCAGTAATCTCATCAAATACCGGGTGTAAAACGGTATTTCAGCTCATAGTAGGCTATGCTTTCGTTGTTTAGAGTCGTAGATTGATTCATATTGTAGCAAATTTGACATTTGTAGCCGTATGAATCAATCTACGACACTACATAGCTACAACCGAGCCAACTGAGATTTTATAACCTCTAAAATAATGACGAAATTCCTTCAAATATCAACCAGTTTATGTAAACTCATTAGTAGGTTATGTAATGTCGTTGATTACTTCATATTTTATTAAATTTGACCGAAACCTACTAGATTTCGCAACACTTTGCTGACGTGATTATTTGGCTTAATTGAAACTTTACAAGAGATGCGAATTTTGGTCGTATTGGCGCTAGAAACGGACGCATAAAAACAAAGATAGAGGAGAATAGAACGGAATAAAAATCCCTAACTTTCAATAACTTACCAATTTATTAATTTAGTAACTTTTATGCTTAGTTGGCGTTAGAAATAATCACCACAATTTGTGTCATTGGTTGTTTTAAAATTTCGCGCCTTTATTTAAGCCCAATGACAATTTTTTCAATAAAATCGTACATTCCGTGAGCGAATAGGGTATAGTATATCGATCTTTGTTATTAAGAACCGCCATTTTGTTGCTTATCAAGTTTTACCAACTGTTAGTGGAAAATCTGTTGCCAACACAAATAATTCAAGATTTGCGTAAAGTCCCTAGATATATAAAGTACCGCAATTCAATGTTCAAATGTGTTAGAGAGAGAAGTACATTTTCTAGACACAACATGGCCGTGTAACAGAAGATGACCTTCATTGAACAGAAAACAATAGATGACAACCAATAAATGACACTGGTCATCAAATTTTTTTTCGCGCCAAATTTAAAAATTTAAATTTTAAGTATTTAATGTTGCTTACCCCCACCAATATAACTGACAGGAGCCTGTCTTGTTTCATTTTGTTTGAAGTTGGCGTCAAATTTCAGACAAAATGGATGCCAATTACGGTGCTTTATATATATAGGGACTTTTGATTTGCGTGGGTAAAAGCGCCACTGCGGCAAAAATTGGTATTTTATCAAACATTTGAGCTTTGAATTGGTTTAGGTATTTTTCTAGTGTTCGAACCAAGCTACGATCTACGTCCGAAAGCATAGCCAACTTCGAGGTAAATTTGAAATTTTGTAGAGAGTTGAAATTTACAATTCGGCGATTTTTTATTGTTGTAATTTTACCATTAACGAATCGAAAATAAGGACAGGCGTATAAAAAAAAGAACGGCCGCACCTTTTTGCAACAAATAACGATGTAATATTGTAAATCTATCGAAAAATGTGTCATTAAAATTTCAAGTTTCCAAACATTCGAAAATTCCAACCAAATTTGTTATTTTTTAAACGCTTCAATGTATCGATTTTATGCCAAATTGCGATTTTTAAACATTTATAAAGTCAGAATTTGCATTGTACCGCAAAAATCGAGTTTCACCAAACAATCTGTTCGATTAAATTCGTTAAACTTGCCCAAGGACGGGTGGAAGAAGCAGCCACTTTATATAACCGCACCTATACGGAAACGAACCGGCCACAATGAATTGCTTCAAGTGGCACTACAAATCGCAAATTAACCTCAAATCTTTTTTGACGTAATGTCGTAGCTTTATTCGGATATTCACAAATGTCAAATTTAATAAAACATCAAGCGATCTATGACAATACGCACCAAAGCCATAGCCAACTGTAATATTGCCGATCTTTGTCGGACTCACACGAAAATTCCAACGAATTATAGCAAACATAACGAGTGCAATAGAGACACCAAATCTGTCTAATAAATTCAATTGTTTTATCAACTGTTAGATAAACAAATCGACATCTGTATCACTCTATACATAGTATGACTAATATTATTTATCGCTGTCTTTTGTTTTATTTTTATTTATTTATTTATTTATTTTTTTTGAAAAATAAAGAAATATTTTTATGTTCCAGCTATACACCGCAAATATTTCTGCAATTATGTTTTTGTCGGTTAGTCATTTCATTGTAATTTTCACGATAATTCCATTTCTGATGTAACAATAATAATGATAACAATAATCTGTAGTTTGAAAAAAAAGTAATCGACAACAACAATAAAACAAAAGAATTGTACATATTAATCAACCAATGGTGATGCAAGATTTCAAGGTCTTTGAATCGCATACAACCAATCAAATTCGAAAAATTTGCCGCCTTTTGATTTTCATTTGTTTGACTGATTACTAGATGTTGTTGTTACAGTCTGTGATGATAGTGATGATGTATTACGTAATTTTAACAACACACACACACACATGTAGAGAGAGCCCAACTGTCGATTCTTTATAGAAAACCGCCTCTATATGTGGCATTTTCTTGATTTATGCCCCAACAATAAAACGAGCACACTGTAATTTAATGAATTAAGCCCTTCTTTTTTCTCTTCTACCTATTATAATCTGTTTATCATAATTTAATTCGTTACTTCAATTTGATGCTATCGTCAGTAGGGTTAAATTATAAAAAAAAAAAAACAAAAACATTTGCAACTTTTGTCACACAATGTACAAGATTATTTCACCATAAAGTTGGCCATGCTTCACATAATGTCGTAGCTTGGTTCATCTTTGACATTTGTTAATTTTCGTAACTGAAGCATAGCCAACTGCAATTTGAAATAATACTATTTTACAATTTTTTCCACAGAATGTACAAGTCTATTTCACTACGAAGTTGGCCATGCCTCACATAATGTTGTAGCTTGATCCATATTTTACTAAATTTGACATTTGTTAATGTACACAACTGAAACATAGTCAACTGCGATTTGAAATAATACTAGTTTTGCTACAGAATGTACAACTGTTTCACTACAATGGCAATGATTCACAACGAGTCGTAGCTTGATTCATATTTTACTAAATTTGACATTTATTAATAGACATAGGTGATTAAAACATGGCCAACTGCGAGTTGAATTAATATTGTTATGGGGTGATCAAATTAAACAAACCAAAAAGTGTAATTTCCAATGTTTTTTGTAATTTTTCACAGAATGTACATTATTTCAACACAAAGTTGGCCATGCTTGTCTTCACATAGTGTCGCAGCTTGGTTCAGCTTTATTAAATTTGACATTTGTTAATGTTGGTAATTGAATCATAGCCAACTGCAAGTTGCAACAAAACTGTCACGCAAATAAATTAAATAACCAAAAAAACGCAACTTTTTCCACAGAATGTACATTATCTCAAGTTGCCCATATTCTATTTACATCGAGTTGGAATTGTACTTTACTCAATTTGAGTTAACACGTAAGTCATTTCGGAAAAATTGGCAACTTTAGATGCGAATTTCAGAAAGACGGGAAAAACAATTGAAATTTTGATAAACCCCCGATTGTGGAGTTGACTTTCGTCTTTCGATTCGTATAAATTTGATTCGATTTTGTTAATTTTTACTAAACGAAATTTGTGTTCTACTAAAACCTTGCATTAATCCTGGAAAATTTAGTTTTTCCGCAATTTCAGTAAATTCAGCGATTTTATCGAAAATCCATAGACTTACACAGATGTAGAATTCCATTCGGAATCGAATGAGATATCGGCCATTTCGTTACCTCTGACCGTTTTCGAGAAATTTGTCTTCCAGTGTCTTGTAAAATCGTTTTTAAACCAAAAAATTGCCAATATTTCTTGTAAATTTTCTCTGAGAATGTACACCGGTATTTCGACATAAAGTTGGCCATGTCTGTCCTCACATCAGTAGCGGCTCGTTGTAGTAACGCAACTATTTTACATCGATATCATTGAGTTGATGAGTACACGAGCCGCCTCTGGTTATTTTTATTAAAGTCCGGCTATAAGAAAAATTCGTTATCTTCCATCTTTATTTGTTCTAATCTATATGGTAATGTTTTTGATGATTTATAGACGTTGTCCTTTGGGTCAATTCCGCCTATCTTTTCTTTTCTCTCCTCATTTGATATTTTGTTAAAATTTTATCGGATTGATTCAAAAAATTGAGTCGAATTTTCTTCAATTGTATGTAAAAATAGCATTCTTCTCAACAAAACATACCTACCTTTATTTGAATTCGTTGTGTTCTCATCTTAATCCGTCTCTTACTTATTGTTAGAGATTTTAAATGTCTCCATCTCTATCTTTGTCTGGCTTTCAGTGCTCGTATTTCGTGTTCTTTATTTGGATTTTTTCTTCTGGTCTTTTCTCTTTGCCTACTCTTAAGACTTCATTGTGTATGCCAGTCGTCTTGTTCAGTTCGTGCTTTTGTACCGGAATTGAAGATCAAATCTAACTTTTAAAGTATGCTCAGTTTTGAGTGAAGTTTTCGTACACACAAAACATACAAAAACTAACAAAAAAAAACTGTTTAGAGAATCCTAATTTTCTCTATTTTAATTTGCTCATATTTTCTCCTAATAATCGTCGTTTTAATCAGTTAGAAAAATAGAAACAAAAATATAAATAAAATATTCTATGCAATTTATTAACGTTAGTAGAGGCGATTTGTCATTTTTGTTTTCTTTAAAGAGACAGAAAAGCGAGAGCGAGAGAGCGGGCGAGGAGAAAAAGCGGCTTGAATAATTTGTTGACTGTTCAGTTTTGAAGGTCTCTTCTAAAATAATTATAAGAAGCGAAAAAAAAACTGAAATAATGTCGATTTTATAACCTTAACGATTCAATTTAATTCTATTTAGGCTAACCTCAAGGTAGAGAATCGGTAAATTTATCATTAATAGGTAATTGTCGAATCACAAGTTCCATTGAAGTTGTAATTTACACGTTTGGCTTTGTATAATTCAAATATAGAGCGATTTGTTTTCAATCAAGTGGCGTGTATTCTGAATGGTAGAGGAATTTATAGAATAACTCATCTAAAGGACGATTTTATCTTATAATGGACGATTCTCGGCGATAAAATCGCTTTTTTGCTCGTTTTTCTCCATTGTAGACTCATCAAACAAATTGAAAAGCACTAGTTATCCGCCTCATCGTTTTCCCTTCTTTTTAATTCAACAATAAATTGTTTTTTTTATCTAAAAAAGTATTTGAAAGACTCAACGCTTTGATACTTAATTATGAGTAAATTATAAAAACAACACAGAGGCGAACGATTGAGCTTTTTCAGAGCTTTATTCTTGATCAAAACAACTCGATAAACGAATTTTGATGACGTATCCCTTTGTTTTAAGCCATTTAGAAAGCCAAAAGAGGCGAATGATTGTACTTTTTATGTATAAATGCTAAAAGGCGAGTTTTAACGCTTTTTCATTAATCTATGAGGTTCTAATTTTGCTACAATTCTCTCAAAATAATCTAGTTTTAACTAATTTAGATTGTTGAAAGATTACTTGTGTTACGTTAGAATTAAGTTGCTTTTGAAGTTTTTAACGTTAAAAAAACCTATAAAAGAAAAGTTGAATTGCACTAGTTATTCGCCTCTTTATTTTTTTCCTTTTTTTAATTCACCGCTTGTTTGTTTAATAATTAGCGCTTTTAACAAACGAAAATTTGAAAAACTTGACGCTCTAGTGCTTGATACTGAGCAAATTTTTGAAACAACACAGAGAGGCGAATTATTGAGCTTTTTCAATGCTTGATACTCAATAAAAGACAACTTCCAAGACGAGTTTTTGATAGCGTATCATTTTATTTTTAATGATTTAGAAATAGAAAGAGGTGAATTTTATCGGTTTTTTAAGTGATCTACGAGATTCTATTCTTCTAATTTCAAGTAATTTCGAATTATTGAAATATTCCTTGTAAAGTTGTTGTGTTTGAAATAGATGGGCTACACATCGAGTTACTTTGTTGTATTGTAATTATTTAGTGTCGTTTTTTAATTGTATGCCAAACGACAAAAATAATTGACTGCTTAATGAATGACTGAGTAAAATAAATGAATGTCGAGATAGAGAGACGATCAGCACGTCTAAAATGGACGTATAATAATCATCGGAATCTTATAATTGGCAATTTCCACCAATAAAATCGTTTTTCGTGTATTTTCTCCTATTGTAGGCCCATAAAACGAAAGTTGAGATGCACTAGTTATTCGCCTCTTTTTAATTCAGGACTTGTTGATTTAACAAATAGCCTTTTTAATAACTTAATCGACAGATTTAACGCTATAGTACTTGATAGTCGATAAATTTTAGGGAGGCAAATGATTGAGCGTTTTCAATTTTTTTTGGCTAAAGTATTCTCTTGTTTTAAGGTATGTAGAAGCATAAAGAGGCGAATGACTGTGTTTCCAATAAAGGCAACTTTATCGTTATAATTCTTTCAGTTTTCTCTAGTTCAAAATATTTTAAATTTATTAAAATATCGCTTACGTTATAATAGAGTTAAGTTGTTGTATTTGAAGTAGATGGGCTATACTTTGAGTTACTTTGTTGCGTTGCAATTATTTCTTGTCGTTTTTAATTGTCTGTCAAGCGATGGTAAAAATAAAATGCAAATAATTGACGTTAAAATTTCGGTTTATTTTGTTACGACTTATGCATCATCAAATAAATAATAATAATAAATATAGAGAGGTAGCAAGACCGTCAAACTTATCCAAAATGGATGTGTAATAATCATCGAAAACATACAATTAAAGTAATTGAAAGTGGTTTTAACGATACGAAAATAGCCTCATTTACGACAACAACATCTACAGTTGTGGTGTCATCCTCCATTTCCCAGAAATTGTCGATTCAGAAATACCAACAACCTTTCGATGATAAATTATAATTTATATTATCGGACTCCATTTTATGGATGTCGTGAAGGATTGAAGGGCGATCAAGTTGAGGCCAATTCAAATCACAATTGACGAGAAAAAAATTCGATAAAATCTTGTATCCTTGTTTCGTCAAAAAATTCGACGATTGCTTTATTGTCGACCATATAGAATAACGACTAATAATTGTAATCGACTTACCCATTTGTATCCTTGCTATAATAATATGGTCGGCTATATTGGTAATTTCACTTTATAATTTCGGCAAAAATGGGTCACTTTGGGCGCGATTTTCGGAAAAATGGAAAAGACAATTGAAATTGTAATTACGCCCAATTGTAGAGTCAACTTTCGTTTATCTTTTGTGTGAATTTCATTTGTTTTTGTTGACGTTTACTACACGAAATTTGTCTTATACTAAAACCATGTTAATTCTGGAAAATTACATTTTTCAGTATTTTCAGTGAATTCAACCAATGTTCGAAAAATCCATGGATTCACATAGATGTAAAATTGTATTTAGAATCGAATGAGATATCAGCCGTTTCGTTATCTCTTATCGTTTTCGAGATATTTGTGTTCCAGTATTTTGCGAAATTTCCTTTGTGTAATTGCTTCAATTCCTTCAAAAATCGCTTTTAAATTCCTATTATTAAAGTTAAATTATTCTAGAATTGATGTAACATTCTACATGAATCATTGTTTCAATTAAAATGCACTAATCTAAAATAGATAAAACAACAATAATAAATTCTTACCATGTAATGTTGATTGGTTGTATGAAAATAACACAGAATAATTGAAAATTCTTTAAATATAACGTGTATCAGTGTAATTTACATTCTTAAATAAATTTTAACACAAAAAATATGTAAAAGATGTCACGTATACATTGAACAAGCTGAAAATTGGAAAAATCTCAAAATTTCTCTCGTCCCAATGGATTTATTGTGTTGTTTTAGTAAAAATTTCAGTTATTAATCAATCAGTGTAGCTTTTCGGTAGTAAACTCAAAAGTTGTATCGTAATAGTAGTCATTACGGCACAGAATTCCGATTTATAGCTAATGAAATGACTAATTGTGTCGTTTAATAGTTGAAAATGTTGCTATAAACACACCATTTTTGGTGCGTTTTTGAGCAAAAGTTTCGGTTATTAACGTTAATTATTTACGATCACTTTTGTGTACAAAAGCTGTACTGTAATAATAGTCATTACGGTACAGAATTCTGTTTTATAGCGACTAAAACGAGCAATTATCGAGCAACATTTTGTATCGCGTAATAGTTGACGATTCAGCTAAAAATAGTGTTAAAACGCACGATTTTCGATATGTTTACAACACGATAAGTGTAAAATGAGGAAATAAGCTGCTATCTACACAAAATTGGAAAAAAATTAACGCGAAATTGCTAATTTGACTCAAACTGGGCCAACTCGAGGGCCAATTTTTATATTCAGTGGAATTCGGATTCTTTGGGGTCTTTTTGGATTATCCATTGTTAAACACAGTATTAGTCCCAGTTTGCACGATTTTTGTCGGCGTTACGTGTAAATCTACTCATCTAATCAGAGAATTTCAATATGTGATCCCTCAACGAGCCCTTCATTGAGTAGTCAGTTGGAAAATTGGAAACTAGCAATGACAAATTTTTATAAAAGTGGGCTTGAATAACACGTCTTAAATCTTATAGTATCGTAAAATATTGTCCCCATTTCTACATACAATAATTTAGACCTTGAATAACACGCTGTTAAATTTTGTAATATCAAAGGATTCGTCCCACTTTTAGATCAATAAATTTGAATAACACGATATTGTAGAATTTTTTTTTTGATAATCTGGGTACTAAATGTTGTTCGAGACTAAATTTAGCATTAAAGTCAATATTATTGTTTACATACATTTGATAAAGTCAACAACAACTCATTATTTTAAAGTAAACCGATAATATCCATTAGGGGGAGAAAACCGGCATAATATTTTGAAAGTTGTCTCCTACTTGAATGTAACAGGAATACCACCACAAAAAAACTAAAACGATAATTCAATAGAAGACTATTTTTACAGTAACCCTTTATACAACACTACTGCTTCGAATGACACGAATCTGTAGTTTAGTCAAAGATGAAGAAAGAAATTCGTCTAATCACAGCGTAAATTTTTGGTCGCTTAGAACTCGATACAACCCGAAATTTGAAGTTATACACTATTTGGTTGTAATAAAACACGAAATAACCGTGCTATAAGAAGTTTGCTGGTATTGTATCAAATCAAGGGCAATTTGATTTTTTGATCGTTTTCTATTACAATTTGTTCCTCTAAAACTCAATATAACACGAAACTCGAGGTTATACGCTCTTGTAAGTTTCATTTAACCCAATTTGGTTATAATACAACACGAAATAACCGTGTGATAATACGAAATTTGCTTATATTTTATCAAATCAAAGGAATATTGTTGAATTGATCGTTTTTTATTAATTGAATTGAAATTTATTCGCCTTAAATTTGGTATAACACAAATTTCGCAGTTATACACCTTTGTAGGTTTTAATTAACACGATTAGGTAATAATATAACACCATTGCTTGTATCAAGGAAATATTGTTGGATTTTTTGATAATTTTCTAATAATTGAATTAAATTTGTTTCTTCTAGAACTGGATATAGCACGAAACTCGAAATTATACAATCTTGTAAGTTTCAATTAACATAATTTGATTGTAGTATAACCCGAAAAAATCGCGTTAAAAGAAATTGACTTGCATTGTATCAAATCAAGGAAATCTTGTTGGATTTTTTGATAGCTTTCTATTAATTGAATTTAAATTTGTTCTCCTAGAACTCGATATAACACGAAACTTGAGATTATACACTCTTCCAGTTTTCAATTAACACGTTTTAGTAGCAATATAACACGAAAAAACCGTTCTATAAGAAATTTGCTTGTATCAAGGAAATATTGTTGGATTTTTTGATACTTTTCTATCAATTAGATTTAAATTTGTTGGCCTAGAACTCGATATAACGCGATTATACACTCTTCCAGTTTTCAATTAACACGATTTAGTAGCAATATAACACGAAAAAACCGTTCTATAAAAAGTTTGCTTGTATCAAAGAAATGTTGGATTTTTTGATACTTGTCTATTAACTGAATTTAAATTTGTTCGCCTACAACTCGATATTCTACGATTATACACTCTTCTAGTTTTCATTTAACACGATTTGGTAGCAGTATAACGCGAAAAAATTGTTCTATAAGAGGTTTGCTTGTATCAAGGAAATATTGTTGGATTTTTTGATACTTTTATATTAATTGTTCGCCTAGAACTTGATACAACACGAAACTCTTCTAGTTTTCAATTAACACGATTTGGTAGCAATATAACACGACAAAACCGTGTTAAAAGAAGTTCGCTTTTTTTCTATTTTTTTTATCAATCGAATGTAAATTTCCGACCATTTTAAAATTTATAACGTTGTGACGCTGTTTTTAATAGTCTATTGTTGCTTTTAACTGAGTAATTTTCGATGTTTCACCGCTGTTTTTCACGTAATTCTTAAATACCTAGCGTTATATTAAAAAAAAAGCGCCTTTGAATTTGAGTTTATTCGTTTATTGTAAAAAATTGAACAAAATTTAAGCTCTTTTTAGTAAAGCTCTGCCTTCTAAACAATACCAGTGTTGTATTGTCTCGTATTGCAGAACATAATTATGAACTTTGTAGAATTATATCTGGTTTGACCCAATTATTATAACGTTAAATCAATAAAGATTTGTATTGTAAACCCTTAATTGAGACTTTAATAAAATGCAAAATGGGGATAAATTCGATTTCTCGAATACAATATCTGTGTGTGTGTGTGTTGTTTTTTTATGGTTGAAATCGTATATTTGCAGGATTGATTTTGGAATTCTTACAAAATCGCCGGAGATTACGTCAGATGTATATACAGTTTTCTTGGAAATTCTTTGATATTTTGCAAGTTTTTTTCTCTTTCGGTTGGTAATTTATAATTATTCATTGTTAATATATCAATTTATTATAAAGTAAACAAGAATATAAGCGCTAAGAGGAAGAAATTATACGTCAAACGATTAATTTCAATAATAATCAATTGATGTAAAAGCTCTCTTTATATTCATGTTTGCAAATTTATTTCTGTTTGTCCCGTCGTCCGAGTACGAATTGAAAATTTCCGCATACGATACGCCCTATTGTCGATTTTTTTACCGTTTACGTTGACATTCCGACTTCGGTCAAGTCAGGTCGCGGCAATTTTGTTTATAAGAATCGAAAATTTCCGCACATATTAACGTTAACGTTACGCCCTGCATTGACGTCAGTTGTTAGCGTTCAAGTTAACGTCTAGAATTCAGTCAGGTCAGGTCATATTCCCAATTTATTGATATAAGTTTGTTTGAATCGAAAATTTCCGCATACGATACGCTTATTGTTGATTTTTTAAGCGTTTATGTTAACTTTCCGACTTCGGTCAAGTCAAGTCAGGTCAGTTTTATCTGGTTGTTTATATTAGTCGAAAATTCCGCACACGTTATCAATGTATTACTTTAATGTTGATGTTAACGTTGCGCTTTACATTAACGGCAAATATTAGCGTTAGGTTAACGCGAATTCGGTCAGGTCAGGTCATATTCCCAATTTTTTTTATATTTGATTGTTTATGAATTGAAATTTTCTTTGAAATCGCGCCGATAAACACCACATGTTACCGAAATTAAAAAAAAAATCATCGAAAAAATGACAGTTTTTGTACAATTGATTACCATAAACTACCATATGGTTGTCAATCACACTGGGTTGGTTTTAATTGAAAGCCGACAATAAAAAAAAACGGCCCCACAATACACGACTTTGTCTTCGTTTTATTCGACAAAATCGGAATTTAGCCAACGCCACGCGCCCAAAACGAAACTGTTCCCTTTAGAAAACGAAAAATTGAAAACAAGAAGAACTCGGGTCTAGTTTGTATACCTGAAATTTTACCTGTTAATAACACGAATGGACTTTTTCTACGATTATTCCGTCACAATGTGGTGTGAATTTGGCTTGTTTCTCTGAAAATTTAAGGGTTGAATTTCTGCCTGTCTATCTGTTGATAGACAAAAATTCCTCACCTAAGGGCGTGTCCTTGTTATAACACGGCTAAGTAAACGTGTCAGATGAGTTATTTGAGAAATGCAGTCGATAAAAACAATTTCAAAAAAAGCCTTGTTTTGTGTTGTGTTGTTTTTTTTCCCGTTTATATCGTCCTTTAATCTTCGTTATTCTCTTCCTTTCACCCTGTGATATTTTATCCTTTAGTTGCGTAAAAATCCTGACAAACAGGTTTGTGCCTGTTTCTTTTAGTTCTTTTATAAATTCCATCGTCCATCAATCTATTACACCATTTATCCGCAACTTTATCAAACAACAAAAGTTACGACTTCCCTTTATATTTATTAGTTTTCAACCCTCTAATTTCGAGTAAAAATTGATAAATTTTCGAATTTTTCCACAATTGAATCGATTTTTATTGCTTAGCAACGTAAACAACAAGATTAGTGCTCAGCGTGCGGAAAATTAGTCTTTTCCGAACTAGAGCGATAAGACACTAGTCAATTAGTAACTATTTCCGTTATAAGTGATGTTTTTTTGTTAATTTTACAGATCCAGAGTGTTTTTTGAAAGGTTAGAATGCTGGGCAGCCCGGCTGGACCGGGAGGGCCGTCACAACGAGGTGGCCTTTGGCCATTAGCCCCAGCGCCAGCCCCCTCTGCTACCAGTTTCACCGCTGACAGTAAGTTTTACTCTTGTTTTTACAATTTCTCACCCCCTTTCAAATCGCAACTTAACACCAAGGGTTGATTTGTACACATTTATGTCGGAGTGACCAAATATTTACGGGGTTAGGGACGCTGATAATCCATCGATATGTTTATATCGCTATCAATAAATCCTAGACTTATTTGTAAAATAAACGCTGATAAGATTACAAATATCGATAGTAGTTTTGAATTTCAATTTTTTTTTCTTCATAATTTATTTATTTTTAGGTTTTGGAAAATGTGGGGTCTATTCACTATTCCCTGGTGGTCCCAGTTTTGGCAGCGCCCTCTATTCACATGCCCGTACTATCGGACAATTTACATCGAATCATATCCAACAATCCACAACGGGCAATCCATTTCATCATAAAGGTAAACGCATTAATAGGAAATTTATTTGTTGAAATTTAAGGGATGATAAGGATGTTTATTCAAATTGGGGAATCCCCCATAGATTCAAATACATGCAGGGTGTATAATCATTTTTTTTTTTGGTAACGTAGCGTCGTAGTTTAGTTCTTCAACCATATCAACAAATTTAAAATCTAGTAAGCGTTGTGTAATCGAAAAAAACACAGCCAACTGTGATGTCAAATCAACAAATGTTCAATCAAATGACGTATGAATCAATCTACGACGCAAGAAACTAACGCACGGCCAACTGTGAAGTAAAATAGCGTTGTACACCTTGTTTTCATTTATCATGTAATGATTTAATTTATTCACTACCATGATTTGTAAAGGAAATTGAAGATTTTATTATCTTATCAGATGTTGTTGTCCACCTACCTATACGTGTATGTATTATCATTATTATTATTATTACTATTATTTAAAATCTCTCCATTCATTGTTCTGTATTGAAAGACAAACTCACCCTCTTTGATAAAAATAGACGTATTGTTCTGATTGTTTAGATCACGTTTAGATAATTACAATTCAAGTGGGTGTTTTATAGATAAATGAAAAAAGGGTGGAATATTTTTATTAAATTCAATAATTTAAAAATATACAGTGTGCACCATTTTACTTTTTAGTTGGCCACGACTTGGTTAGATGGTGTCGTAGATTGGTTCATATTTGTCATTTGTTAATTGAATTTTCAAGGCCAACTGTGTGGTAGGGTACAACACTCTTTATACAGTTTGTATAAAAATTCGATATACCTATCGGGTTTTTGTGCTAGAAACATAATAGAGACGTTTAATCATTTCGCTATTTAGCACTAATTTAGCTGCATTAATCAAAGACATTAACAAATAAATAGTAAAAGGTGTTCAATAATATTTCGTCTCACTGTCAGTATGTCTTTGATTATTTTGTTCGGGCTCTCAAAAATTCCGATTATATCACGAAATTTTACATTGTATTTGGACATACGTTTGTAATGTCGTAGCTTTCTCCAGTCACTAGAAAAATACATTAACAAGTGTCAAATTTAGTAAAATACGAATCAATCTACGACACTAAACACTAGAGAATAGCCAACTGCGAAGTAAATTACCGTATTACTTGATATATTAATAAATGTCAAATTTAATAAAGTATGAATTAAGCTACGATACTCGAATTTAAGGTACAGCAATCTACGTCGTAGAGTCTATATATTTCATTATGATTTTATCATTTTAGCCATCCCTGTATGTTATTATTTTATTAAACTAAATACATTAACAAATGTCAAATTCAATAAAATGTGAATCAATCTACGACTCTTAAGACTAGAGAATAGCCAACTGCGAAGTAAATTACACTTGATATATTAATAAATGTCAAATTTAGTAAAGTATGAATCAATCTACGACACTACAAATTCAAAGCATAGCCAAGTACATCGTACAGTTTGTAGATGCTATTATGTTTGCATCATTTTAGCCACCCCTGTATGTTGTTACTTTATTAAACTTTCTAATTTTTATTTTATTTTATTTTACGTTGAAAACAAAATCGATTTCATGCAAGATTTCAGTTGGAGATTTGAATTTTTTCGATTTATCTACGACATTGCGCTATAAAATTATAAGTAAATAGAAATACCCAATTACGACGAATTAAACGTATTTTCAGTAGTTCAGTATTTGTTGGAAATTCAGAAAAATTGAGCAGTTTTCGTGTTAAATCATTCATTCCTGAAAGATTCAATTCAGAAATTGAACAATGACAATAAAGGCTGAAATTCAGCCTGAAAACGATCGTATGTCATTTCAGCTTAGATGTGATAAAAAAAAAGCTGAAAAGTATTCAATGGGAATAAATTCGATTTTATCGTTTACAATGAAATTGTCAACAATTCCAATCTATTTTCATCAAATTTTCACAAATCACAAGACTCATAAATGATTCATTAATTGAGTCACAAGTTTCGTTTATTTTCCTTTTCATGATTTACACAATTTTCTAATCTTCAATTTATTTGTCAAATTCCAAAGATTGTTAAATTTTCACAACCGAACGAATTTGCTAAAATTTAAAACATAATTCGCCTCGCAATAGGCTCAAATTTGGCTATAGAACGTCGTAGCTTACTTCATACTGCACTAATATTTGTCAATCTACCCGTATTGCAGTTGGCTGTTTGTTTATTATTAAATTTGACATTTGTTGCTACGCAACCAGAAGCACCGCCATGATTTGTAACGGGGGAAACCAGTGGCGTCTCGTCAGATTTATTGTCGTATAATTGTAAAAACGAGTCGTTTCTGGTTGTAAATTTGCCGATTAAATAAATGGAAATAAACACGAATCTAGAGCAGAGTGTTTGATTTTAATATTCGTTGACGTCAATAATTGTGGTGTCTCTTGAATTTGATTTAAATAAATTTGATGGTATGGAAATATTAAAATTTCCCTTCTGTTCTTCTCTCGTATATATTTTAAACGTTTTTAAACGTTAATAATGTTGATTATAATTCATAAAATATTCATAAAGAAATAAGATATGGAAAATTGATAATTATCGTATAAAATTTGGATTTTTTTCGACGATAACAGGGGGAAAACGCCGTTCTTCGCTAGAGTTCCGCCTCTGGTTAATAAATTATAAACTAGTTTTCTAATAAAATTGTTGCTAATTTTTATAAAACTCGCGTTACTCTATTTGGCCTTTTCCATTTTTAATAATATCGCATGCTTTTCTACCATTATCAGATATTTTTTTTTGTTTTTAAATAAGCATTGTATATAATTAAGTTGTCAAAAGTTAGGAGAATTTATTTGTTCAATTTCCTGTTTAAAGTAGCTATTTGTGTAAGTTTACAATGCTCAAAAACAAGAGTAAACAATTTCAACTGTCAACTTAATTTTTACAAGACAACAGACGAAACATTCCGAATTCAACTGGTTGTTTCGTTCAATCTATTTCTTTCTAACACACTGGATAGAATAACCAGAAAAGTGAGACCGCTTTATATTGCAATGTGGCAATTCAGCTCGCAATTGGCCATATCTTAGCCAACTAGTGTCGTAGCTTTGTTCATACTCTACTAAATTTGACATTTATTAACGTTGTCATGTGTCCGAATTGATTACGCAACGCCCTAGTTTATTTCATTATAAAAAATATCAAATCTAGTAAACTATGATGGTATATAAGAAACATAGCCAACTTCAACATTTACATCAACAAATATTAAATCAAGTAAAGTATGAACTAATCTTCGACACACGAAATAATATAGCCAACTGCGAAGTTGTCAATAAAGCTACGATCATATACGAAATTAGTTAAATTGTCGACTAACAGTCGTATTCTACAACTGTTTGGAGATCCGTTGCCATGACAATGTTGTAAATCAAAAGACTTTTCGAACAGATCTTCCATTTCACTCTTTACAATTCTATCGTATCTAAAATTGAAAAGAGCAAAATTAAAGTCCACCATTATAATGGTAGAGAATACCGCTGTAAATTAGTAGGAATCTTGGTTTTTTGCAACCTCATTTAGGGAATTTCGTAGCGGTTGGTATTGTCAATATGCCAACTAGATATTTCAATTGTTTGTTTACATGCTACTTCAAATATAGAAAAAAATTATATTATTTAAAAATAATGATTTATATCTTCTTTTTTTTTAATGAAATTTTGAATTGTTGTAAATGAAATAGCGTAAATATAAAAATTAATAACAATTTAATTTAATGTTTAACTACTAACATTAAAAAAATTAATTACACTACCTATTAACATACACTAACAACCGTATTCTCTAACTTTTTAACGATCCGTTACTATGACAACGTTAGAAGTTTTTGAACAAAGCTATCTCGCTCTAATTCTATCATCAGTATGATTGAGAAGAGACAAGAAAACGGGTTATTTAAAAGAGCGTTGTCATGGTAACGAATCGCCAAAAAGTTAGAGAATACGAATGTGCATAAAAGTGTGCGTAAACAGTTATTAAAGCATTGTTGCCTTAACCCGCTATTATAGTCGCAATATAGAAAAAAGATTATTTAAAATTGTTGCAATTCTGTTTAGTTATAAATAAATTCATAATATTCATCTTCTGCCTACAATCTTATTGTTTAATTCTCCATTATTCTCTAATATTATTCATTAATAATTATAACTACTTATTAACTACTAGGAAATGAAATAAATCATCATTTAATTACTGTCAAATAAATATAAAATATTACTTTATTATAATTATAGGTATTTTACAAAATAAATGTACACACACACACACAATTTATTCCATTTTAATTGTATTTAAAATTATAAGTCCAATGCAATGTTGATTATACTGAGTGTACCCGTATTTTACCGCAGTTGGCTATGTTTTTTTTAACGTAGTTCGTAGCTTTAGTCACTTATTTAGAAAAAGCGAAGCCTGTTAGATTTTCCAGATGATCAAGCCTATACTAGAGTAAAGTGCTAAGAAATCTAGAATGCTTTGTTCATTGTTACTAGATTCTAGGTACTTTTGTATTCTTAGGTTGGTAATTTCTTTCGTCAATTTAACAATTCTGTCAAATCTGTCTAAATAGCAAGAATTTTGAATTTTTCATTTAAAATATTCTTTGGATGAGTTCCGGGTATTCTTTGGATAAATTTCTAACCTCAAAATTTCAATAAAATTGGCAATTGTGTTTTTCAAATTCAAAAGTACTTGTAATTCTTTAAAATATTACAATAGCACTATAGAAGCACACGAATAAGACTGATGTTTATCAAATTGTGAGGTTAGAAAATTCAGGTGCCAACTATAGTTATACCAACCCATTTTCGAAAGGGCGCGCAATTAACAACTTCAATTTCTCTGCGTCAGATTCGAACATTTTTAATGGCGCACTCTTCGAACCAATAGGTTGCTATAACCGAATTCTATAGCTGTTGGTAGGTGAATTTTCTAACCTTACAAAGCCAAATTCGATCAACATCAGTCTTATTCGTGTGTTTCGGTGGTTTTTTGATGAATTGATGTATAACTTTAGAGATTTTAAGTTAAAATAAGTTTAATTACAAAAAAATCGAATTTTTCCAAAGTACATTTCTAAAAATTGAGATTTTAAGGTTAGAAATTTATATAAACAAATAACATCTCAAGTGTAGCGATTCAATAATTGCGCGCCATTCATAAGTATGGGTTGGTATAACCGAATTGGTGTTGGTACCGAAATTTTCTAACCTTACAATTCCTCGTCAGAGAATCATCCTGAATTGACCAATTCATATATGGATTTTGTATTATACCAAGTAGGCTTTGAACAAATGTCAAATTTGATGCAGTATGAATAAAGCTACGACACTATACATCCAAATGATAGCCAACTGCGAACTGTAAGAGTTTTTCGTAATTCTTTTAAAAATCAATGATCAACTATTAGAGCATTTTCCGATTTATATTGAGATGATGTGGAAAAAATAGAAAGATTGATTGATTAGTTGATTGATTGATTATAAACTAGACTTGAATTACATTAAATGCAAATATTTCCAGTCGATCTACGTCGTTTCTATGAATTGTTTGTCGATTCAAATAAAAAATTAAATCCAATTCAATTAGCGTTGATTTTAATGAGGCATTATCGCCAATTAGACTGGATTAATAAGTTTTTCTTCCGCTAGAATTCCACCAAGATTGTCTAGTTCTAGTGCTTAATTCGTGGTAGTTTAGAAAAAATTGTGTGTGGGTTAAATGTTCAAAAATCAACATATTTAAGGTTAGGAAATATTTAAAATCTTATAAATTATTGAAGGATAGCAATAATTATAATAATCTTTTATAGAAAAACAACAACAAACGGTTGTATAACACGTAATTTAAATAGGAAAACATCAAAAGCCAACCAAATAGACACGATTCTAGCTTTGGGCGTTGTTTTAAGTAACTCCTTAACGAGTTTATTCGTTATTATTGTTAGTTGCTAAGTCTATCTAGAGTACTACAACGATAGAAAGAAATTACACATCGCAATATTTTTGAAAATGGAGAAAAAAAGAATAATAAACAAAGATAAATACATATTATGATAGTACAACTGTACTTTTATACTTACTTTTATGTGCGTGATGGATATCATTTGTCAAATATACAGGACGTCCGGAATGAGTGTATACAATTCGGATATTTGTGACGTATTCATTAGGGAAGATTTTAGCAAAATTAGAACCATGTAGCTCCTTTGGAAGTCGTTTTAAGCTACCGAAATTAGTTCAAAAATCGGCTCAATTCTATTCTCGTTTTGCTCCGATTTCCAAATGAGCTACAGAGTTCGAATTTTACTAAAATCTTCCCTAATGAGTACTCAACAAATCTCTGTAAAATATTATCGAAATTGGTTTATTATTTTAAAGTAGATTGTACAATTCAGACAGCCTGTATAGAATTGTTCATCTTTTCAGTTGTGCATATAATTTGGCTATTTTTACCAAAATTATAGAGCGATTTGGATGCTACTGTGGTTTAGGGAAGGTTTTGTCAAAATTAGAACCCCGTAGCTTGTTAAGAAATCAAACATTCATTATTTATGCTTTTTATTGTAATGAAAATATTTTGCATTTCTTTTAGACTTCAATGGGAAAAAAACGGAAAAAATTGATCTTGTAGTTCTTTTTTGAAAATCGTGCCATTGTTTTTTTGACGTCAAATAGGCCCAGTTTTGGTAAAATTTCCTCATTATTTATAAAGCAGATGGTATAAATTGTTTCACTATTCAAATATTTTGGGGATGCGTTTAAACTCTTTAGGGAAGATTTTCTTAAAAGTAGAACCTTGTAGCTCATTTATAAATTGTAAAATGACTTAAAATGGCTATAAAAAGGCTACCAACATTCATTGTTTTCGCTTTCTCTATTGTAGTAAAATTATTTTATATTTTTTCTAGACTACAATGGAGAAAAACGGGGTAAAAGACGTTCTGGCTCTTTTTTTGAAATTCATGTCTTCCTTTTTTGACTTCAAATGAATCTAGTGGCTTAGAATTTTGATAAAATCTTCCCTATAAAGTACTTTATAAATTTCCAAAATATTGTTAAAATTGCTTGATTATTTTTAAAGGAAATGGGCAAATTGTGCACCCAAATCAGACAGCCTGTATAATTTTGTTTTACTTTTAAGTTATGGAAATAATTTGGCCATTTTCACGAAAATGTGGTCTGAGGGATTTGTAGAGTAGTGTTTAGGGGAGATTTTATCAAAATTAGAGCCTCGAAGCTCCTTTATAAGCCGTAAAACAATTTTAAATAACAGTAAAGTCCATTTTTTCTCGACTACAACGGAAAAAACGGGAAAAATGTCATTTGGACTCTTTTTTGAAAATGATATTGTTTTTTCACTTACGGGGTTCCAATTTTGGTAAAATCTTCCTTGAAGACTGCCCTATAAATCTCAAAAATATCGTTCAAATGGCCCTTATTTTAAATGAAATGGCTAAATTGTTCACCTAATCCAGACAGTCTGTATAAAATTGTTTCGCTTTCTAATTTTGAATATAATTTAGCCATTTTTACCAAAATAATAGAATGATTCGATTATTTTGGGGATTTGTTGAGTGCTTAGGGAAGATTTTCTTAAAATTACAACTTCATTGTTCATTTAGAAGCCGTAAATTATCTTAAAAGTCCATTTTTTAAATCACAATCGAGAAAAACGGGAAAAATTGAAGTTGTAGACCTTTTCTGCAAACCATTACAACAATTTTCGACCTACAAAGCTCCAATTTTGGTAAAACCTTCCCTACAGAGTACTTTACAAGGGTACAAAATATTCAAATCGCTCTATTATTTTGGAAGTTTATGGCTAAATTTATTACACCCAATTCGGACACCCTGTTGTAGCTTTGTTTTGGAAACCATAACAACAATTTTTGATCTACAAAGCTCCAATTTTGGTAAAACCTTCCCTAAAGAGTACTTTATAAGGGTACAAAATATTATTCAAATCGCTCTATTATTTTGGAAGTTTATGGCTAAATTTATTACACCCAATTCGGACAGCCTGTTGTAGCTCTTTTTTGGAAACCATAACAACAATTTTTGATCTACAAAGCTCCAATTTTGATAAAATTTTCCCGAAGGAGTACTCTACAAGGGTACGAAATCTAATTCAATATTATTTTGGACGAGAATGGCTCAATTATTACACCCAATTCGGACAGCCTGTATAAAATTGTATTTCTCTTTCCATTTATACATTCACGGATAATTATCGACTGTATATTATGCAGAAATTAATTAAACATACCTGTAATAGGCGACTCACCTGGCCAACGATATTTAATTACATTTTAATTAGCAATAATTTTTGTTAAATTTTTCATAAATGTCTCCTTCGAAAAATTCACATTAACTATCTATAAAGGAAATATTTATAACATTTATACAGCATGTACAATAATATTTCAACAGTTGGGCTATGTTTTAATTACATTGTGTCGTAAATTGATTCATATTTCACCAAATTTGACATTTGTTAATGTAATTGTCAAACGTATGAATCAATCTACGATACTATATAAACAAGACGCAGCCTACTAATAATACACCCTGTAGATGCAATCTATTTTTGGTATGTCTGTGGGGGAGAAATTCTTACAATCCATAGATTATAGCAATAATAACAACAATTAGGGCGTTATATAGCTGACATGTTAACAAATAGAAAAGCGTACATTTTATCAGTGTGTATGCAGAAATAGAAATAGAAATTCTATAAAGAAATTGAATAGAAATATATTCAACGAATTGAGTAAATACATCGATTTCGATGATAATAGATAGATAGATAGATAGATAGATAGAGAGAGAAAAGTCGCTTTTATCGTAATTGTATATTTAGAGTCTTATTGACAGATTCATAATTTATAAGTGTTTGTTTATTTTCGAAAAAAAATACCGTAATGGCTTAAATTTTGCTAAAATATACAATACTGGCGATTGGAATTGTAAACATAAAGATGACATTTTCAAAAGCATGCGCAGTAGTCTCAATACGCATCAATGGCGAATTGACCCGATTTACGCCGATTGTTGCCGAAATTACAAAATCGCATTAGAACAACGAATCGTGTACAACTCAATTGAACCAATCATTTGATAGGAAATAAAACAAACGTTTACTACAGAAATGCAATAAATATTTGGTCGATTTTTGTGTTACAGTTCTCTAAACACATAAATCTCTTGTTTTTCTTACAAACAAGATTCATTGTAGATTTACTGATGGATTTCAATGTTTTGTTCGCTAAAATAACCAAATGTAATTGGACATTTTGAATTGCCCGCCTCAGAGAAGTGTGTTGGTAAACCTGTGTAACTAGACTTTCAAGATAGTAGATGAAAATGCTTAAATGATTGAAATTTAAGGTTAGATTCGACTATAGTAGAAGAATTTGGTTATACGGATTTACCAATTGTTTTTGAAGGGCTCGCAATTCAAATTTTTAAATCTATCAATCAGGTACCGTAAAGAGTGTGTGTTAATTAGGCGTTTATTAATAATTTTAAAAATCAATTGTGATGGTTCTTAATGTGGCCAAAGTCTTGATTGATCATCTGTCACATTCAATCAATTATTAACGACTCATTAAATTGTGTTTAATTAAAATTTAAAAAAAACAACGGTTTTTTCGTTGTTGTCGTCTCTTTTATAACCTTACAATTGTGTAAAATTACAGTTTGTTCAATAAATGAAATGTTTTATGTGTTAAGGATGGACTTGTTTAGCTTGTCAGTTGTATATTTTCTTCCAGCTTAATTGTATTCCTTATCTTTAAATATCTAGAATTACAATTTTTATTGTCCTATAATTATACTGTAAGTACATTCTAAATGACAACAACCGTTAGATTGGATCTTACTGCATATCAAGATAGAAATTTAATGAGAAACAAACGATAAGAAAAAGAACAAGTGACAGTATATTGAAAATAGTCAAAAATTCGGCGCCATTTTGCTCTATTTTGAGGTTATAAATCAATAAAATCAACCGTGTTAGGTTATTAAGCTTTAAAAAATTCAATACTTTGAAAAATTTATGTGCCGCACTACATTTGTTGTAAATAGGAGTAGGTTGCATTAATTAAAATTTTGTTCCATTTTGAGGTTATAAATCAATAAAATCAACTGTGTTAGGTTATTATGAGGAACAAACGATAAAAGAAGAACAAGTGACAGTATATTCAAAATAGTCAAAATTCGGCGCCATTTTGTTTCATTTTGAGGTTATAAATCGATAAAATCAACCATGTTAGGTTAGTGCGCTTTAAAAAATTCAATTGTTTGCAAAATTTATGTGCCGCACACATTTGTTGCTAATGGGGGTAGGTTGTATGAATTAAAATTTAAAATAGTCAAAATTCGGTTCGATTTCCTCCAATTTTAAGGTTATAAATTAATAAAATCAACAACGTTAAAAAAATGGGTTTTAAAGAATTCAACGTTTTGTAAAATTGATATGTCACATTATAACTGTTGAAAATGGAGGTATGTTTTATAACTTATCGCATAAATAGACAAGTTGTCTAAGAAACTATAGATCGACTATATAATGTCCATTTTAACTAACAATTGGCTAGGACTTCAGCGTCGTAATTTTGTTCGTTTGCTCAAAAAAAGACAACATCAAATATAGTGTAGTAAGAACAAAGCTACGACGTTACGTGATTAAAATCATAGCCACATGACGGAATACACCCTGTATATATTTTGTCTATTTTCATTTGTTTAATTATATCAAATTAGACTGTATTGATTGGTTGTTAGACGTACATAGAAAAAGGATAAAAATAGCTCTAATAACAGTAATAAAAATTAAATCCCTACAATGTTGTTAATCAATGCACTAATTAAATTAACACGTAATTAGTTTAGTAGTTTAAAAAAATAATAATTCTGCACCACTTTTTTAGGACTGCTGATTTTAGAAATTATTCATTGTTGACGTCAACATTGTTGGCAATTATGTAATTTACTTCAATTCACAAGAGAGTACTGTAAAAGTGGCTTATATTTGTTGAACGATAATAAAATATTGTAAATATAGGGTATACAGGGATGTATTTCGTATTGAATGGGCCCCATTGATTATAATCGAAATGGGTTGCAATCCATAATTTTTAAAATAACCTCCAGAAATTCAACAGATTTGATAAGTTTCTAGCTCAAAAAACGGTTAAAAATACTGTTAGAAATTGGAGTTACAAAAACAAAATTATCTCTACTTTAACGCGATTTCGTGCCTAAAGTGTAGCTTGAATTAGAAGAATTTAGCACGGAAGTTGTTTCTAAAAGACGAAATTTTGTTGAAATTTGACCAGAAAAACACAAATTTATTTAAAATTCCCTCCACTGACAAATTACGTAGAAATTGAACAATTTGCTAAAATTGGCCTAAAAATTTGCAATTTTAGTCCAAATTTAGCCCAAAAAATAACCAAAAATACCTAAATTAGACCTTCCTTAAGACTCAAAGACAGTATTCATTTAGAACATTCTACACGAAACTATCCTGAATTAAAATCAGTGAAAAATGACGTGCAAATACAGAAATAATTTACCGTGTAGACTAAGGGCGTGCATAAAAACACCGTGTAAATTGATAGACTTAGGTATTTTTTCCACATTTTTAATTCGAATAATCAACACGAAAATATTTTGAATGTAAATCAATGAAAAGCGACTTGTAATTTCCCGTGTAAACTAAGAGCGTGTAAAACAGTACCGTGTACATTGAGGGAGTAGTAATTTTTTACACTAATATTGCTTTTTTTGCAGATTCTTTATTCTCATCAACTGGTTATACATTTGGTGCACCAACACCACCACCTGGTTCACCATATTCACCAGTACCAGTAACACAATTAGAGCTATTTACCAAAGGCTTTAATTCAAATATTATCATACAACAACAACAACAAACAACACCACAACCATCTACAATTGATTATTCATTAAGTCCGAAAAAATACCAAGATAAACAACGTTACGATGAGAAATGTTGTAATTTAAAACAACAAAAATCGTGTAATTGTAGTACTCCTACTACTAATAATAACAATAATAATACCAATAATAATAACAATAATCATCAATCTAATGTTGGTAATTTATCGAAGAAATTCATTGATAACAATAATATAACAACGGGTTGTTCGAGGACCAATCCAATTGAATGGAATGGTACCACTACAACAAATAATGGTAGTGTTAATATAAAAAAAGAACCGGGTACTACACTAATTACATCACCGAGATTAACAACAACAAATCCATGTCAAGTGGCTGAAATTACCACGAGTGTCTCACCACCGGTGGTAAAATTAGAATTAACGTCACCAAAAAATGATTCAACTACTAATATCACTACAACAGCAACAACCTCAATTAGCACGACTAGTACAATTGGCGGTGGAGTTGGTAGTAATACTGCCAATACAGGTAATTAATATTGAAATTTAATCGAATTAAATTCGTGTTAATTGATTTGAATACATTTAGCAAATATTCCACTTGGTATTACTGTGGCACGACAACAACGTTACCACCATCAAGAGATTATCGGTTCACCATCTTTACCACCGGCCGGATTACTTACAACAGTCAATGCGGCTCAAATTAAGGAAGTCGCAAGGATTTCGGAAATCGGTATGAATTTAAAATGTTTTTTAATTGAAAATAATCCGTTTATTACACGAAAATTTCAACAACCTTCTTATAACACTATTTTTTAACAAATGAGTCTCATACAACACGATATTATATTTATTTAGAAATTTAATTATCGTTAATTGTGGACTCTATATTTTAATTGGGTTTTATACAACACGATAACGCGTTGTATCGAGTCGTCGGTTGGAAATCTAGTCATCGTTATTTGTCGACTCTCTCGATTAGCAATTATCGACAATTTTATTTTAAATCGCATAGAATCAAATCTTATTGCATCGTTCTTTTGTATTCGATTTAAATAATTAATTTAATAATTATTTAAGATTATGAAATTCTAACCTCAAAATTACAATAGTGTGTATTGAAGCGTACAAATGGGTTGATTTTTTCTTTCACTACGATTAAAAGTAAAGAAATTGTAAATTAGAACAATAATTTCCTTACAACAACCTTAATATAGCACTATATATAAACAAATGAGTTCCATACAACACGATGTCGTGTTTATTGAGATGTTTCTTAGAAATGTAATAGTTGTTAAGACTATATTTCAAGCGGGAATTGCAACACCTTGAGTTTCAAAAAACACGATATCGTGTTGTACGAGTCACTTCTAGCCTAGTCTAGCCATTATCAACTGTCTCGATTAGCAATTATTGCCACTTATTCGTAGATTAATTAATTTAAAATTAATTCATATTGCAGCAAATCAGGTTTTATCGTATTATCGCATCGTTCTTAATCGATTTAAATAATTAATTATAAAGGTTATGAAATTCTAACCTCAAAATTATAATAAGTGATTTATATTAAAAAGTACAAATAAGTTGGTTTTTTCTTCTTTCAATTCAATTAGAAATAAATTAATTGTAAATGAAAACAGCCCCTATGCAACATTTTAATAATTATCTCTCTTACAACACGAAATCGTGTTTCAACTGAAAATCACAATAATCTCTACACAACAAGTGAGTTTCATACAGCAGAATATCGTGCAGTACCAATCGAGTCATCATTAATTGTTGATATATTTCAATTGAGTTTCAAAGAACGCGATATCGTGTTATATCGAGTCTTAGAAATCTAATCATCAGGATTAGCAATTATCACCAATTATTCGTAGATTAATTTATTTAAAATGAATTCGAATCGAGTTTTATCGCAATATCGCGTTGTTCTTGATATATTCGGTTTAAAGGTTATGAAATTCTAACCTTAAAATTACAATAATTTATTTTGAAACTTTCAAATGGGTTGGTATTTTCTTCTTTCAGTAGGGTTTTTTTTTTCAATAATCTCTAGACAACACTACCCTATTTTAACAATTGGTCTCATATAACACGATATCGTATCTACCCCATTGATCATCATTGTTAACACTAGAATTTAATCAATTTTTCTACATTATTTGAGTTTCAAACAACACGATATCGTGCTGTATTGCGTCGTTTATTAGAAAACTAGTCATTGTTAATTGTCGACTATCTCGATTAGCAATTATCGCCAATTATTCATAGATTAATTTATTTAAAATTAATTCAAATTGTATCGAATCATGTTTTATCGCATTATCGCATCGTTCTTGATATAATATTCGATTTAAATTAATTTACAATAAAGGTTATGAAATTCTAACCTTAAAATTACAATAATTTATCTATGGAAACATACAAGTGACTTGTTTTTTTTTCCTTCTTTCAATTCAATTAAAACTAATCAAATTAATTATTAATTAAAACAATAATTCCCTCTACTAACATTTATTTTTACTTCAACTGTTGATTTATTTTATTTAACATTACATTTAATTTAAATATTATCGTGTTTTATTGATTGGAAATTGTTGTATGACTTTCAAGAAAACAAAAAAAAAAAAACAAAAATAATTCTACATATATAGTAGGCCATGACTTTTATTGTAATGATATTCAATTTTGATAATATGCAAAATAAGTAACAGGTGAACTTAATTGGTTCTTTAATAAAATTGGCGATAAATGTTTTATAAAAATTAATATACAGATGTGGCAATGTTAACTAGTAACATTTTATGGGGCTCTATTTTCAAAGTGACAGATGTTCCGATTTGTGGTGGGTATCGGTTTTTTGCCTCTTTCCCTTCTTCTTCTATTCTCTCGAGTAAAGTATGGATCTCATTATAAGCCCAACTTGAGTTGATGGATTTGACTTGAAAACCGTTAAGACTGTAGACGAAAGAAGACTGACAGTTTATAAATAGAATAGATATCGAATATCACTGTTTCTTTACACTAATACGATATTTTTTCATCATAGAGTTGGCCATGGTTTTTGTTATACAATGGCGCATCTTAATATAAAACATCTGAACTAAGCTACGACGCAGTTAACCTAACCATAGCCAATTTGTGAGGTTATAAATAGAATAATTATCAAAAATCACTATTTCCCTCTATTAATACGATTTTTTTACCACACAGTTGGCCAGTTTGTTACATAATGTAGTAGTTTCACACAATATTGTAATTTTCAATGAAATAACAAACATCCGAACTAAGTTACGACGCACTTAACTTGATCTTAGCCAATTTGTGAGGTTATAAATAGAGTAAATATCGAGTACATTTCTTTTAATACGATTTTTTATTACACAGTTGGCCATGGTTTTGCTACAATACTGTCTTAGCTTGATATGAAATAACAAACATCTGAACTAAACTACAACGTACTTAACCTAATTATGGCCAATTTGTGAGGTTATGATCATTTTCGGTAACTTCAAAGATACGGGATTAACTGTTTCATAAGGAGATTTACAATAAAAATTAGTCAACTTGTTATCAATTGATTGACGTGCGGGTAATAAATAAAATAAACTCGAGGGGATTTATTATTATTACTATTATTATTGAGATGGTAACAGTTCCAACTACCTGCATTTAGAGACATTTTAATTAAATAGTAAAAATTATATAAAAACAAAAGACAAACTGACAAAGGAAAATATTATTTATACCTACTGTTTATTAAATGACCCCTATCATTTATCATTAAATTCTGTAAATTATCTTCTTTTTCTTCTAATTATGTTTTATATAATTGTAACTTAAAGTATAACAGTAGAACGGTTTAATATTTATTGTAAATTATAATCAAGTTGGCGTTTATATTATAATTATAGTGCTATTCATTGTTACAGTTGGCTATGGTTTAACTTACATAAGGTCGTAATTTAGTTCAGTTGCTTACTTTGCATTGATGAATACGTCGATAGATGTCAAATCGGATGATGTATGAATCAAGCTGCGACAATATTTAATAAAAGCATAGCCAACCGTAAAGTGAATTAGCATTATATTTATAAAGTAGGCTTTATATTGACCAAATTTTCAATAGTTTAGATATTATTGCAATACTAAATTAAAAAAAAAAAAAATTAATTGATGTCAAAAATCCATCTAACAAATAGTCCATAAGTTATGAAGGCAATTCGAAAAGTTTTGCCTGAAATTTTTCAAAAATTGACGGTTTTAGAGTCATTTTATGAAAATTAAATTTAAAAAGTGCCCAAAAACGGAATGAGTGCTAAAAGTAGGCTCTTTTAATGAACTAAAAGCTAAATTTCTAAAGATTTTCGTTCCACGTATGTCACTCCAAAAGTTTTGTTGGATATTTTCTAAAAATTTAGGATTATGTTGTCAAATATGAACTCAAAAAGGGCCCAAAAGATGAAATCTCCAGGTTAAATTTCTGAAAAACACAAGATTTCGAATCAAAACTTCATGAGCAGTCGTTAAAAATTTAGCCAAATTTTGAGTGCAAAAACCAATAACAGAGAGTTCTAAATTTAGGGCTAAATTTTCTAATTTTCTAAATAGGTTTAAGGCTAAATTTTCTAATTGTTTTTTGAATAAAAGTTTCAAAGAAATTGAGTAAAAATTAGCAAATTTAATTTTAAAATTTAACATGTCTCTTGTAGTAAAGATTTTTTTGGATAATTTTCAGGAAACTGATAATTTTTGGCTACTTTACTAAAATTGAAGTAAAAAAAAAGTGCCCAAAAGAGGGATTGAGTGTTGAAATTAAGCCCTTTTGACGATCTTGAAACTAAATTTCTCAAAACCTATAGATTCTGGATTAAAACTGCCTAAAAGATTGGTCAATAGTTAAAAATTTAGTCAAATTTTGTGTGCAAAATTCACAAAGGACCCTAAATTTTTTCCATTTAGGATTAAATTCTCTAATATTTCTTTGAATAAAGTGTAGGTAGCTGGAGAATAGACTGGAAATAGTGAATTCGAATTCGTATTAAAGATTGTGTTAGAGAATTCTAAAAAACTGACGATTTGGGGCCATATTGTTAGTCCAAAAGACGGAATGAGTGCTAAAATGAGACCTTTTCGACGATCTAAAGGCTAAATTTTTCAAAAACCCAAGATTTCGAATCAGAATGTCTCATAAAATTGGCCAGCTGTTGAAACTTTAACCAAATTTAGGCTAAAATTTAATATCAAGAGGCTCTAAATTTTGTTGACTTGGGACTAAATTTTCTAACATTAAAAATTACGAATTTAAGTTAAAAAATAAGTTATTTCTGCCTTGTACTAAAGATGTTCTTGAAAAATTCTCTTAAAAACTGATGATTTAGTGCCATGTTACCAAATATGAACTAAACAAGTGTCCAAAAGAGGGAATCAGTGCTAAATTAGAACAGTTCTCAAAAATTTAGAATTTTAAATCAAAACTTATCAGAACATTAGTCACTAGTTGAAAATTTATCCAAATTTTGAGTGTAAAGTTTAGCTCTAAAAGCTATAAATTTTGCTAATTTAGGGCTAAATTTCCTACCTTTTTTTTTAAATAAAAGTCGAGAATAGACCAAAAATACTGAATTTAACTCAAAAATGTGGTTATATTTGTTTTGTTTAAAAGATATTGTTGGAAAATTTTCTTAAAAAATGATAATTTAGAGCCATGTTGCCAAATTTAAATTAAAAATTGTTCGAAAGGCGGAAGAATGAGTGTTAAAATTAAGACTTTCTAATGAACAAAAATCCAAAATTCTCAAAAATTAAAAGATTTTGTATTAAAACTTATTAGAACATTGGTCGAAAATCTAGCCAAATTATGTGTGTAATTCTCAACTCAAAAGGCTCTAAATTTTAATGATCCAGAACTAATTTTTTTGAAATTGAATAAAAAATCTCGAACAAAGCCCAAATTTAGACTTTCTTTGCTTTGCTAATTGTAAGAAAGGGAGCTAAGAGAAATTCCAAAATTAGCTGATTTTTTGCTGAAAATTGATGTATTAATTGAGAATCACCAATTTAGTCTAATTTCAGTTGTTTCTTGCTCGGTGTTTCACAAAATTGAAACTTGGCCTTTTAGGGCTATATTGTCAAAATTAAATTGAACAAATACCCAAAAACGGAATAATGTCTGAAATTGGGTTCTTTCAACAATCTAGAAGCTAAATATTTTGTGTCAAAATTCCTTAAAATTTGGACCAGTTAAAAATTTAGCCATGAGTATAGATACAAGAAGCTCTAAATTTTGATAATTTAGGACTACTTACATTTTCAAATAAAAGTTGCAAATTTAACTAAAAAGTAAACCAAAAATAGCGAATAAGTCTAAAATTTGGTTATATCTCCCTTGTACAAAAAATATTTTTGGAAAATTCGTTTAAAAACCGACAATTTAGGGCTATGTTGTCGAATGTAGACTAAAGAAGTGTCCGGAAAGGTGGAATGAGTGCTAAAATTAGGACTACCCACCTAAAAACTAAAATTCTCAAAAATTGAAGACTTTACATTAAAACTTATTAGAAAATTGGTCGAAAATTAGCCAAATTTTGAGCGTAGGTACCAACTCAAAAGGCTCTAAATTTTAATGGCTCAGGATTATTTTTTTTGAAATCGGATAAAAAATTGCGAACAAAGCTCAAATTTAGACTTCTTTGTTTTTTTAAGCAAGGAAACTAAAAAATTCCAAAAAAACCCTAAAGAGGGCTAAGAGAAGTGCTAAAATTGGCCAATTTTTTGCTAAAACTTAATGCAATAATTGAGGATCAACAATTTAGTCTAATTTGAGTTGTTTTTCGTCGTCTTTTTTGCTCGATGTCCCATAAAATTACGTGAGAACTTGTTATTGTCTTCAAACAATCCATTCTTTCTCCTCTACCACACTTTACACTTTTGTCCTCTTATTTCAACTTAAATTTCACTCCATCATCGCATATTGTGCTTTGTTCATGTGTTCTTTTATAAATAAGTCAAACGAAACTCGGCACCATAAGAAACGATTTAACAACCAAACATAGACTAAACAACACGTTTTCTTCGTGTTGTTGGTGCCGTGTTTTAATAACCCTTTGTTCTTTTTCTACTAAACCCCAAAAAATCGTCAAAAAAAAATTGACCACACTCTGAATTTCCTCTCGAACAGAATCAGCCTCGCTTGCACCAACACCAACAACAACAACATCAACAACATCAGGTATGGCTGCAACGAACACAACAACAGGCGGTTTACAACCAGGAGGTGTTACTGCCGGAGGCGGTGCCTCATTATTACAATGCACTGATGAACGTAACGGATTGGCGGCTTGGCCGATGGGCGGGCAGCACAGTTCCGCCTTAACAACGCCCACATTGTGGCAGTATCCTGGTAAGTTTTCCTGCAACTAGTTTTTTTTTTTTTGTCTCAATGTCGTCGTCATATGAATATGTGTGTGTGTTTTTTTTCTACTGTAATGTTGAAGAGTTTCTGTTTTTAGACCGGTTTTTCGGTGTGGCACGACCCGTTCTCTTACATACATTCGGTAGTAAATACGTCTGTGTATGTGCATTTATTCATTAAAAAAAACAATATCCAATTAATTAATTAATTCGTCAATTAATTAGATTAAATAGGATTGAATCTATTTATGGACTGGACAAATGAGTTACACTACCATTATTTTAATGCATGGTGAGATTGATTTTTCTATAATTTCATTGATAACAACAGAAAAAATCTAACAAATCATAAATTAATTAAGGAAAATTCCAACAAATCTGATTGGCTCCGAAACAACCACAAAAACCACACCTACCTGCCATTAATTAAATTACACTATCATTTATCAACAATTATCATTTTTTCCATTTCCAAGTGTGATAATTCTAGAAAAAAATTGATAACGCACTGAGATATTTAAAAAATTTTTTGCTAATTGTATTTTTTCCATAAATTCAAGGAAAAAAAAATTTACAGAGGGTCAATAAACTTGACAATAAGCTTTCCTATTGTGTCCTCTATAAGAGTGTATAAGTGTTGAATAGTTTGAGATAACCTGCTGGGGATTGGTGTGGTTGTTTAGTGTTAACAATGGGGTTGATTCAAGTCCAGGTCCACTTTAAAATATTTCGAGAATTTTCTCTAATGCACGTTCTCTTTATATGCTTGGCTTACTTATAGTTTGTTGTATTTCCACACAAAAAATTGTTGATTTCTATAAATTTTTAAGTGTATAGATCATTCCAAGATTTAAGCATGCTAATATACCGATAGGGCGTCTAAAATTGATACATAACAATATTAGCGCCATCTGTATTACAATTTAAAGAAGAAAAATTGACTATTTCCATAGTTTTTAAGTGTAAAGTCTATTCCACGATCTAAGTATCTTAATATACCGATAAGGCGCTTCAAATTGATCCATACTAACATCAACGCCCTCTATGTTACAATTTAAACAAGAGAAATTGGCGTCCAATCGTCGATTTCTACATATTTTAAGTGTAAAGTCTATTCCATGATCTAAGTACCGATACATATCAACATCAGCGCCATCTAGATTACAACTTAAACAATGGAAATCGGCGGAATTTAAGTTAATTCAATCTTTGTATGTTTTTTATGTTTGTTTAGTTACAATTTGTAATTTTTTCACACAAAAAATTGTGTATCAGTGGTATTCTGTAACTTTTTGGTGCTTCGTGGCTATAATAACGCTGAAGATCGAGAATAATCAATTTTATTCTTGTCTCCTCTGTTCAAATAAACTGTTGATCGCCAGTGTTGTCATAGTAACAAATCTCTTAAAAAATAAGAGAATATCGATGTAAAATTTATTTGAAGATCTAAGTGTCTTAATATACCGATAGGGCGTTTCAAATTGATACATACCAACAACAACGCCCTCTCTGTTACAACTTAAACGAGAGAAATTGACGTAATTCAGTCTCAAATTTAAATTTATTCAATCTTTTTCCTCAAAAAAAAAGTTGATTTCTACATGTATCAGTCGTATTCTGTAACTTTTTAGCGATTCGTAACTATAACAACGCTGGAAATCGAGAATAATCAATTTTAGCTGTTCTGTTCAAATAACTTGTTGTCATAGTAACGAATTTCTTAAAAAAATAAGAGAATATCAATGTAAAGTTCATTCGTAGATTTAAGTCTCTTAATATACCGATAGGGCATTTTAAATTGATACATATCAAAATCAACGTCATCTGTTCTACAACTTGAATTGTATGTCAATTTCAAGCAGTTTCAGTGTTAAAAATAGTCAAATTTTGGGATGATGTTGAAATACGCTAGATTTAATAAATTGGTTTTTTTTGAAAGGTAATAATGTGATGTTGACGCTTCAATTGCCAATCAAGTATAAAATTAAGTACCAAATATAACACGATTATTGGTGCTAAATTGGATTTATTTAAGAAATTTTATAAAAAAACCGTGTTATTTTGTTTATCTTATTAAACTTCCTAATATAAAATTTTATATTTTCTATTTTTAACACGATTATTGGTACTTAATGCTTTGCAAGAAACAGATATAGAAAACAGAGAAACAGAAATTTTAGTACATTTTGTAATATTAGGTTGGTTAGCCTTTAAAAATTCTATAAATTTCCACAATTAAAACTTCTGATATGTCAAACTTGCTCTTCATAGAACAAAGGTTCGTATAACACGAAAAATTGACCATTTATTAGTTAAAAACAAATTAGCACCCTTAGAACAAGGATTCGTATAGCACGATAAAATCTTTTATGAATAAATCAGTTAAAAACGGTAAACATTCATTTAAAAAGGTTTCGTATAACACGATAAATTGTGACTATATTCGTACAGTACACCTAAAGACTCTTAAAACACGGTAAAACAATCATGAAAATGGCGATTTTTTGAAGTGCTAAAGAATTTTTAATTGGTATAATTAAAAAAATTGAATTATAATAAGTGTACTTAAATCTTGGTATGATATGTACATTGTTTTTAATTAAAATTACTTTCTAAATACAGTCAGTTGCAATATTACCGCAATATTTGTACAGAGTGTACAACGTTATTTCACCTCGTAGTTGGCTATGGTTTAGATTGCGTAGCTTTTTGGCCATCATTACCATAACAACGCTGGAGACTATTATATTCTTGTCTCTTTTCAATTGAGATACGACAGAATTAGAAAGAGTGAGATAGAAGTTCTGTCTAAATTGGCTGTTGATCTCCAGCGTTGTCATAGTAACGAATCGCTATAGTTACAGAATACGACTGTTTCTTCGATGAAATAGCCTGTATATTGCCCAGTTCGCTTTATTCATGTTGCTTTTGTGAATTTTTTTTTAAATCAACACAAAAAATATATAACAGGTCTACAAAATGGTAAGTGTTTTTTTACATGTAAATAATGTTGTGTTGTTTAGTCTATTTCTTAATTGTAGTGCCAATTATTCTTATCATTAAAAAAAGGAAAGATTAATTTTAGCGAATAACGAAGATAAAAGTATAATAGGAAAGGAAAAAATTACACACACACATACATAAATACATAAATAAACACTTCCGTGCCCAGGGCAGTACCAGAAACCGCAAATTCTATTTGATTATTTTTATTTATTATTATCGTTATTATTTTTATTATTATTGTTATTATTTTAGGTCTCCTTTCCCATTTCACAGTTCCCTAATTCCTTTTTATTTTCATTTCTTTACAATTTCTTTTTATCACGTTTCGGTTTTGTTTATGATTTTGTTTTGTTTATTTTTATTTTGTTTAATTTTTTTTTTTTTTTTGTTAACATATTTTTTACGTTGTGTGTTGTAGCGCCCGTTCCTATGGAGCCGATGGTTCCACTCCCGGTACCAATGCCTCCCGTCGGATTCCAGCTAGTTCGCGATCCAACCACTGGCGGCCTCCTTCTTTTGCCCACTACCGGAATAGGTTAGTCGCGCGTTCAAATTTTCTTTAATTTCTTTCTCTAACACAAATATACAGGCCGATTTTGCTAATTAGGGCCACTTAAAATAAACCCCCATAATTCCCTCATTTTCGTAAATTATAAAATAATCGTTAGAAGAACTTGAAGAGTTTCGATTGCTGTTAAAGAGGTGCCCAACTTGGATTTTTTTTTTAATTGCAGTAATTAGTGAAATTAGGGCAATTTTCAGGGAATCCCCGGTTTACCAACATCAAATTTAAAGGGCGAAAAAGAAACAGCCCCTATAATTGATCTATTTTTCTTACAAATTAAGTAATTGTCGTACAAACTTGAAGCAAATACACCCTATTGGAAATTTGGTAAATATTAAGTAATTGTCGTACAAACTACACCCTATTGGAAATTTGGTAAATGGCAGGAATTAGGGCAATATTCGATTAAAATTATGGGAATCCCCGACTTGTTGTAAATTGAAAAGGTAAAAAATATGCAAAAAAATCTTGACAAGAATACCGTCGTGTCGATTCCATTGTGGGTATTTCCTTCAACAAGTCGTTCTCCTCTTTTAAATTTATTGTTATCAAATAGGGAATTCCCCGTTTATTGAATTTTTTATTATACAATTTATTGGAAACAGAACCAATTTGCATCAAATATCTACTTTTCTCCACAACCACTTTGTTGGTTTATAGTTTATAGGATACCATATAGAATGACTAATATTTCAGGAAAAATCGGTTAGTTTAGATGCGATTTTCAGAAAACTGGAAGGGAAATTTTAAAATTTAACAAGTGTCAATTGTAGAATCAATTCCCGTCTATCTATTTATGTAAATTTCATTTGTTTCTTCAGCTTTGATTACGCGAAATTTGTGTTCCACTAAAACCGTGCTTTCAGTCTTTAAAGCCACTTTTTTCAGAATTTCCACAAAATCCAATCGATTTTTTTAAAACCCATAGAACTGCATAAATATAGAATTGCATTTAGAATCGAATGAGATATTAACCATTTCGTTATCTCTTATCGTTTTCCAATTTTGCTTCATTTAGTTCCTCTAAAAATCGCTTTCAAAGGCTCGGATTAGAACTCGTTCAAAAAAGGAAACTTTAACAAACGATTTCTCGTTGATTTTTCACTCGCAATTCAAGTATTAGGGCTCGTTAGAAAGAGCATTTCAAACTGCATAAGCGGAGTCTTCAAGTTTTGGAAAATGTTGTGGACATTTTTACTTACAAATGAGAATTTAAAAGCATGTTTTTTTAAAATTTTCCCCATAAACGTCTATTGCAATAGGGTTCAATAGCGGAACTACCATAGAGAAAAAGATACTAAAGGGCCTCCCAACTGTGTTTATCATTTTTGAGATTTTTTTGTTCCAATATTGCTTCATTCAGGTTCTCTAAAAACGCTTTGAAGTGGTCGAATTAGAACTCGTTCAAAAAAAGGAAACTTTAACAAACGATTTCTCGTTGATTTTTCACTCGCAATTCAAGTATTAGGGCTCGTTAGAAAGAGCATTTCAAACTGCATCAGAGGAGTCTTGTAGTTTTGAAAACTGTTGTGAAAATTTTTACTTACAGATGAAAATCTAGAAACATGTTTTTTTTTAATTCCCCCACAAACGTCTATTGCAATGGGGTTCAGTAACAGAACTACCATAGAGAAAAAGGTAACAGTGCCGTGGGGCATAGGGACTAAAGGGCATTGCAACCCTGTTAACCATTTCTCTTATCATTTTTGGGATTTTTCCAATATTGCTACATTCAATTCGTCTAAAAATCGCTTTCAAATGGTTGAATTATAATTCATAAAAAAAAGGAAAATTTAACAAACGATTTCTCGATGTTTTTTCGCTCAAAATTCAAGTTTTTGGGCTTGTTAGAGAGAGCGTTTTAAGCGACATAAGAGGAGTCTTATAGTTTTGGAAAATGTTGTGGAAATTTTGAGTTATACATAAAAGTCTAGAAGCATGCTTTTTTTGAAATTTTCCCCAATAAAAGCCTATATGTTTGGAATGGGGTTCACAAGTGGAACTACCATAGAGAAGAAGGTACTAAATGGACTAAAGGGCCTTCCAACCCTGTTTATCATTTCTCTTATCATTTTTGAGATTTTTGTGTCCCAATAGTGCTTCATTATAGTCCTCTAAAAAATGCTTTGAACTGGTCGAATTAGAACTCATATAAAAGGAAACTTTAACAAACGATTACTGGTTGATTTTTAACTCAGAATTCAAGTATTAGGTCTCGTTAGAAAGAGCATTTCGAACTACAAAGAGGAGTCTTATAGTTTTGGAAAATGTTATGGAAATTTTGAGTTACACATGAAAGTCTAGGAATATGCTTTGTTAAATTTTCCCCAATAAAAGCCTATTTGTTCGGAATGTGGTTCAATAGCGGAACTACCATAGAGAAAAAGGTACTAAAGGGCCTTCCAACCCCGTTACCATTTCTCTTATCGTTTTTGAGATTTTTGTGCTCCAATATTGCTTCACTTAATTCCTCTAAAAATCGCTTTCAAGTGGTCAAATTAGAACTCATAAAAAAAGGAAACTTTAACAAACGATTTCTCGTTGATTTTTCACTCGCAATTCAAGTATTAGGGCTCGTTAGAAAGAGCATTTCAAACTGCATCAGAGGAGTCTTGTAGTTTTGAAAAATGTTGTGAAAATTTTTACTTACAGATGAAAATCTAGAAGCATGTTTTTTAAATTTTCCCCAATAACAAATTTGTTCGAAATGGGGTTCAATAGTGGAACTACCATAGAGAAAAAGGGACTAAGGGGCTAAAAGGCTTTATAACCCTGTTACTATTTGATTATTGTAATTCAAAGTCGAAAAGGCCAAAATTATGAACTTGATGGGGTTTAACTGATGGTAAAAATCTTCGCCTTCAAATTCTTCTAAAATCTTTGATTTTTAACAAAAATTGATAAATTATGGGGGTGTATTTTTAGCCTCCATAATTTTTTGGATCGGCCTGTATAACCAACACAATTTTCTAATAATTCAAATAAAAACTACAATTTTTAAGCGATTTTTATAATTTTTTTGTATTATTTTTGTGATTATTTAGAGCCATTACAACAAGCTGTAGTATGGCCAAGTTACCACCAACCACCCTCTGTACTTCTACCGCCATTACCGCCACCCCCATTACAATTATTAAGTTCAGCAGCAGCAGCCGCCGCGGCGGCAGCAGCCTCATCTGATTATCTCTCAAGCAGTACAACATTACATCAACACACACAAACGCATAGTACAAGATTAGTGGCATTAACAACAGATAATAAACGTAAAATACCGTTACCAATACCGACAACAACATTAATTAAAATCGAAACTGATGCCAGTACGGCCGCCGCAACAACAACAACAACATTAGACCAAACTACGAAAACATTACAAACGATCAATGGCACGGCGAACAATGGGGCTGTTTTCAGCGATCAAAATATGACACCATTGGTGACAACGCATGTGATCTATCAGCATCCGAATTTGATTCTGTCGCAACCCCAACAACAACCCCAACAGCAACAAGCGGAGACTTTGTGTAGGTCTCAAGCCACCTCACCGGTGGCTTGTTTGACGCCACCACCGGAAACCAATCAACAACACGACGATGAACAACTAACAACAGTCCAAGACGCGAGTAATCAAACCGAAACGCCGGTTTATAGCGAAGATGATAACACGAATCAATCGAAACATGAGCCAATCGAAGCAATACAACTCAAAATCAATTCAACTACTGATAAAGATAATAATGAAGTTGTAATTAGACAAGCGGAATTGGAGCCGGAACAAGTGCCCGAAATAACTAGTCGGCAAATCGATGAACCCATCAGTGAAGATAAGCAAAAACCCGACATTAGCGGCTTGGAATTGTTATCGAATAGTATTGTGGAGTTTGAGAATTGTCGCCAACAACAACAACAAAACAACATTAAAAATGAGCCGTTAGAATACGATAAGGATAATAATTTGGGCGGTTTGGACCTGCTCTGTGCGTTGGCTGAGCAGCGGATTTTAGAGGAGAATGTTGAGAAGCACCACCATCGGTCGAAAGAGCGCAAGAAAGAGAAGCGCAAATCGAAGAAACACGCCGATGAGCCGAAGAAGAAGAAGAGTAAACACCATCACCACCATCATCATCACCACAATATTGAGCAGAAATCGAAGAAGAAGCATGACTCTAACGAAGCGGATTGTTGTTGCCGCTCAATTACCACCACAACCCCCACTATCAATAATAATAATAATGGGGTAATTGAGGATTATCGCACGTACAAAACTCCGGAATCCGAGGAAGAGGTCCGGAAATTCATCCAGAGCAAAACCCAAGAACAATGCTGCAATAAGAAGAACGATTGGCCCGATATGAACGAAATGGAATTGGATATGCGGATGAAATTAGCGGATTTACAACGGCAATACCGCGAAAAACAGAAGGAATTGAACAAATTGAAACCAAAGAAGCACGATTGCCATCCGAAGAAACGGCCGAAATTGCGCAAAGAACGCACCCCACCGCCGCCACAACTCGACAAAATCGAAAATCCACCAAAATCGAAAACCGAACTGATCAAACCACCAACACTATGTCCCTTTGAACCGGTCCAACTAACCCAACAAAAATTGGAACCGATCAAACAAAGCGACCGGATTATCAACGATTATAAGCGCGATTTGTTGCGCCAAAGGGCCGCTCTAGAGGAGATCGAATCGTTGGCGTTATCATCGCCGGCGTCTACGCCCGAAAAGAACGCCCAATCGGCGTCGAAGAAGCGCAAAGTTGGCCGGCCGAAGAAGTTATCATCGCCGTCCGGCTATCATGTGGCAGCAACTGAAACGATTGTTGCGAAAAAACCGAAAAATAATTTCGTTGGTTATCTGTTGGCTGCCAAAGAGAAATTACAATTGCAAAGTAAATTGTATGCGAATAGTCCGCCGAGGTATATCGACGATAATGTTGGCCAAAAATTGCGCAATAATCGCAACGATGACGATGAGGATGAGGATGAAGATGAGCGGAAATCGTGCAAAATTCGGCCGAAATTGAAGGCCGAACCCACTGTGAAATCATACGAAGAAGACGAAGATTGGGAATCGCAACATGAAGATGACGATGATCGAGAGAATAACGTCGAAATCGATGATGAAGATGGCAATATCGAAGAGAACAACAACGCTATCGAGGAAACAGTCAAAAAACAACCAGATACCGAAAAAATCATCGAAACTCCCCCAATTAATATCGAAGAAGACCCAATTAAAGTGGTTGAAGATTCGAAAACGGTAATCGATGAAGATTTAGAACAAACATCGATGAAATCTATCGATAATCGATGCATCCTAACATCTGAACATCTAGAAATTGATAAATTACGTGTCTTAACAGCCACGGGTGGTTTATTTTATGCTGGACATTTGAATGCCGTCCAACCACCCGATGTTTATTCGATCACATTGGATGGGGAACGTGGAAATCGGCCGCACATCATGTCACGTGAAGAAATCCTAAGGGATGCGGTGAGTAAAACACCATTTTACCCACTGTACGAAATACGTTACCTCTTATTTAAAAAACTAAGGGTTGAAATGATTACAGGTAGAAAACAAGAAATAAACCTTCAACCCTTATAATAAATCAATTCTTAAATTGACCCACCCCAAGGGTGGTTTCTTAGAGTAGAAATACCTCATGTGTCCTTCAATAGAATTGATAAAAGAAGGGGTTAATTGTTGAGAAACTACCCAATTTTAATGAATTTTTTATATACAAAATATACTAGAAGGGTTATTATAAGGGTTGCGGGTTTTTCGATGTGTGTCATACTGAATTTTAATGGGAAAATTGGGGTTGATCTGGCAAATGTTTCGAAAACGGTTCAATATTTTCGTTTAGTTTCCAAACTAAATCCGGAAATATAATCTGGGGTTTATTATGTGGTAGAATTTCAACCCTAATTGGTTTTCTGTAAAATTAAAATTACAAATTAAGGGTTCTTTGTATTTTAAACCATCACAACGATTGTAAGAGTTGATTATTTTGAATTGCGCGCCATTTAAACAAGTGAATTTCTATAACTAGATTCTAATAATGTAGTTGACGTAAATTTCTAACCTCAAAAATTTAAAATACACGAATTTTACAAAATATTGTCCAATTATTGAAGCACTCGATGAATGTTGATTAAATTTGAATTTTTGAGGTTAGAGTTTAAGCACTAATGAAAGTTATTTTCTTTATTTTATTTTTTTTTAAAAGATCATTGAAGTGTCGCCGAAAAGTACAGAAGAACTACCGGTTGGTACCCGTTTATGTGCTTATTGGAGTCAACAATATCGTTGTTTATATCCGGGAAGTGTTGCTGAACCCGGGACACCAAACCCACTATTGGATTCGAAATTTGTGGCGGTTGAATTCGATGATGGCGATAGTGGTAGGATTGCCATTGAAGATATACGATTATTACCACCTGATTACCCAATTATAGGTAAAAAACCCATTTGAAATATACAGTTGTATTCTCTAACTATTTCGATGATTCCTTACTATGACAACGTTGAAGATCGATGGACTATCTCATTTTTTCCATTTCCATGTGTATAATTGAAAACAGACAAAAATAAAACACTTTTTAGTGTTGTAATGTTAACGAATCCCCAACAAGTTACAGAATACCACTAATAGTAAATCTAGTGGTGTAGTAATAAGTGTTAAAATGACAAATATCTCTACTCATTGAAAAATAGTACGAAGAATTCAAATAAATAGTAATAAAAGTCACGGATGTACGAAGATATTTTAACTAACAGTTGGCTATCAGTCGTATTCTCTAACTTTATGGAGATTCGTTACCATGACAATGTTGGAGATCAACAGTCTCTTTAGACAGAAGTTGTCTGTTTTTACAGTTCTGTTTTATGGGGAATTGAAAAGAGACGGGAATAAAACAGCCTCCAGTGTTGTTATGGTAACGAATCGTCGAAAAATTAGAGAATACCAATGTGTCGTAGATTGATTGATACACTTGCTTTAATAAATGTCAAATTTAGTAAAATATGAACCAATCTACGATACTATTATAAATCTAGTGATGAAATCATAGTTTAAAGCGGGAAAATTCGAATAAACAATAATAAAATATTATATTCTCGATTCATTCATTTTATTTTATTTGGGAAAAATCTGATTGGTTCTAATATGAAGGCGCAAAATTTGAAATTAACCAATAATCTAGCGATTCGTCATTGAAAACAAAACATTGGTTTGATATAAAGGCGCCAATTTTTGAAACAACCAATAACCCAAAAGTACGTCACTGTAAACAGTATTGATATAATCACGTGATAATTTAATTGCAATGCCAACTAAATATTCTTTGCAAGCGATTAATTAATAAAAGCTGGGGATTTTTGTTCCATTATGTGAATGAATTTAGGGTAAAACACACGGTATATGTCACTAAAAGACAACAAAGTAACGCTTACCAATAGTTAAAAATAACAAAGGCTTTTAAAATAAAATGCTCGAAATATATAAAATTTGAGGTTATATTTTTGACATTTAATCAAACAAGTAGTCATTTAGTTGCTCGGTCAAAGCTACCAACTTAAGGATATAAATTTTACTAACTGTTTCTATACAAAAATTGTTAGTCCTTGAACTGTAAGGTTGGTAACAAATTCAAAACTTTATGCTGCATGCCTAGATTAACATAACTTTTTTTTTTATAATTAATCGCTAGAATACGACCCGAACCCGTTGTTGAGTTTGAGTAAACGCCGTCGTCGTACTTCAACGAGCGTTTCAACAGAAGAACGCCGCCAACAGACACCTGTTGCACCCTCAACCCAACAACCACCACCACCGCCAGTCCAACCACCACCATTACCACCCCCATCAATAATACAACAATCCGTACAGAAATCCGATCTTGATTTAGAAAAAGAGAATAAAGATATCAATAAACCGGACATTGATACGACAACAACAACAACATCGTTGTATAAAGAAAGGAAACGTTTAAAGAAGAAGAAGAAGGAGAAATTGAAACAGAAATTACAACATGACGACCGTAAAAAGAAAAAGAAACACCGTTGTAGTAACAGTACGAGTAGTAGTAGTGGTGAAAGTGTTGTTGGTAACAATGGTGGTATTTGTAAACATAAAAAACACCATAAAAAACATAGAAAACATAAGAAACGTCATCATTATGTTGTTGGTAAAGTTGATGCAATTCTACCGACTGTTGTTGAAGAAGATGAAGATAACGTCGATAAGGATAAAGATGGGGGTGAAGAGGAAGATGCTAAGAAACCAACTATCGAAGCTTGTAATGTTGAAGATGAAGAAGAAACGAACGATGATGATTTCATCTTAAATCCAGACGATGAAGTTACACGAGACGATATCGTTGAAGCTGCACGCTCTAAAGTGAGTCGAATTTTGAGGTTAGAATTTAGATTGTTTTATTAATTCTTAATTGTGTGAAGAAATCGAAGAAAATCCGCGATCGTCAAGAGTCCTGCGAGAGTCGGAGTAAAATGAGCGCTTTCCTACCGGCCAGACAATTGTGGAGTTGGTTTGGTAAAGGTTATAAACGTCCCCGTGCCAAAGGCCGTGCTAGAAAACAATTTTACCGAACGATTCAGCGTGGCAAAGAGATAATAACTGTATGTATCCAGATTTTCTCTTTTTCTATTAATCAATTGTTGCCAACATTAAAAATCGAATTCATCTTGTTTCTAAATTTTTTTTTTGTTCTTCAATAATTATTTATAATCATAATTGTCGGCGATATTTTTAACTTTTTCAAAAAACAAAAAATCACTGATTTAAGTGAACCTGAAAGGTAAGCTGTAGTTCGGAAAAAACACGAACTATTTTAAAATCGAAATAGGGGGAAAACCGTAAGCTAGCCACTGAGGAACTCGTATTTATTTCGATTTTGATATAATCTATTGTTTTATTCTGTGTTTTATATATCGACAAAGTAAGAGAAGGAGATGCCAAATATTTAGGTACTTATAACAATTCCAATTTCATATACCGATAGTTTCAGCAATGATTGAATGGATGACTTTTATACAGTACATTCCAAATTAGTTGGCAAATTATTCAAAAATTTTAACTCTAGAGGATGTTTTAGTTGAAATTCGTAACTCTAGTTGGAAAAAATTACCAAAAACACGAAATATTGCGATGAACTAGTCGTTCGCCTCCCGACTTGTTTCTTTATTTTGTCCATAATTGCGTCGATTTGTAAAATTTCTGTACTTCACAATATAATTCGGATACCGTACGGTAGTACAAAATATAGTCTTTCATGTTTTTAAGGAATTACTATTATCAATTATCACAAATAAATGTGAATCTGTTTAACAAATTATCGGGCATGCATGAACAAAACTTTAGACAAATAAGCTGTAAACAGCAATCAATAGCTCCTCAGTTGAAGAATTTTTGTAAAGCAGTCACAAAAGTCCTCACAGAAATTCAATAAATAAATAAATGTTGAACAATTTCATTACTAACATTGGATAATGGACAAGGAGGCGAATGATTACGTTGTTTAAATGTTTATCTTCATTGCGTAAAAGATGAGATGTTTTTATCTAAAACAGGGAGGTGAATGATTGCTTTTTCAATATTTCATGAAAAAACTGTGGTACAAATTTTTGGTCCAATTGTTTTCCTGGTGTAAAGAGGAACTATCTAGAAAGTCTAAAGATGCCATTTAAATTGTCTAAAATACAATCCAAATAGTTGGGAAATTTGTTCAATTGCCCACCAAAAATATGAAATGTCCAAATTTTTTCGCTATGGTATCGGTTTTTGGTTAAAATTATATCAACAAAGCCTGAAATTGTCTAAAATTGTATCTACAAAGTGGAAATTTTTGTCCAGTTGCTTGCCAAAAGCATTGAGACGAATGACTGCGCTTGTTCAATATTTCAAAATGAGCCTCTAGGTTTTGGTTAAAATTTAATTTTCTCCTAGTGTAATGAGGAACTTTAAAAACACGCTCCGAAATCGTTTATAATCTTTTAAAATAAATCCCCACTAAAAACTTTTCTCCAAAATTTTTTATAACGTAAATAAGAATTAATGATTAAAATTCTAACCAGAAACATTTAAAAAACCTCTCTAATTATAAAACGTTTAAATGGGTAAAATTCTATGTCGAAAATACAAAAATATCGCGCCAACTTAAAATATAACCACAGAACTGAAAGATGCCGTTCAATCGCTTATCTGGAACATGGAGGCGATTAACTGAACCTTTTTAAAGTTTCAAAATAAACCCTTAAGCTTTACCCCGAATTTTTTCGTAGTAGAAAAGGGAATCTTAAAAATATGTTATAGGATTGTTTTATTGTTAAAATACAATCCACAATTCGTTCAGTTGTCCTTCTAAAACCAAGAGGCGAATGATTGTGTTTTTTCAATAGGCTCCTACTGTAGGTTTTTGTCCAAATTTTTTCGTGATGTAAAAGGGAATCTTAGAAATACGTTATAAGATTATTTTATTGTTAAAATACAGTCCACAATCCGTTTAGTTGCCTTTCGGAAACAAAGAGGCGAATGACTGTGCTTTTTCAATGTTTCAAAAAGAAGGGAGTCTTAGAAATATGTTATGAGATTATTTTATTGTTGAAATACAGTCCACAATCCGTTCGATTGCCCTTCTAAAACAAAGAGGCGAATGACTGTGCTTTTTCAATGTTTCAAATTAGGCCTCTGCTGTAGGTTTTTGTCCAGTTTTTTTTCGTGATATAAAAGGGAATCTTAGAAATATGTTATAAGTAGAGTTAGGATCTACAGTCGCACAATAAAAATTTCAACCGTCAAAACTTACCAGTGACGTAATTGATATAATATTCAAATAATTTGCAATTTACTTGTAATTAATTAAATATAAAAATAATTTCCATTATTAGTATTTAATAAAATTAGTAAATTAATTTACAATTATGGATAATTGATAAATTTGTGCCTGATATTTCATTTATTTTCGAGTATAAATTGTCTGTTTATTAACCTAAACGAACTACAATGAGAGAAAAGTGGTGGGGAAACCGAATCTGTCAAAATTTCGCTAAAATCAAACATCTGCGTTTTAGCAATGACGTTGCTAATAACTCAAACGGATTCTTGTAATTGGTCGACTGTTGTTCTAAATTCTGTTGCTATCGATTCAGAGCGCTTCGCCATGTTGTTTGTTGATGGATAAAACAACTAGTTTAAAACCGAAATTCATGTGCCGCTCTTGTCAAATTTTTCAGGGATTAGATTTGACAGCGGCCCGAAAAAGTGCCCAAATCCTAAGTCTAGTTATAAGATTGTTTTATACAGTCCACAATCCGTTCAGTTGCCCTTCTAAAACAAAGAGGCGAATGACTGTGCTTTTTCAATGTTTCAAAAAGAAGGGAATCTTAGAAATAATATGTTATAAGATTGTTTTATTGTTGCAATACAGTCCACAATCCGTTCGATTGCCCTTCTAAAACTGCTTTTTTAAAGTTACAAAACCTGCTGTAGTTTTTTTCCAAATTTTTTCGTGATGTAAAAGGCAATCTTAGAAATACTTTATAAGATTGTTTTATTATTGAAATACAATCCACAATCCGTTCAGTTGCCCTTCTAAAATTAAGAGGCGAATGACTGTACTTTTTCAATGTTTCAAATTAGGCCCCCACTGTAGTTTTTGTCCAAATTTTTAGGTGATGCAAAAGGGAATCTTAGAAATACGTTATAAGATTGTTTTATTGTTGAAATACAGTCCACAATCCGTTCAATTTCCCTTCTAAAACAAAGAGGCGAATGACTGTGCTTTTTCAATGTTTCAAAAAGAAGGGAATCTTAGAAATATGTTAAAAGATTGTTTTATTGTTGAACTACAGCCGACAATCCGTTCGATTGCCCTTCTAAAACAAAGAGGCGAATGACTGTGCTTTTTCAATGTTTCAAATTAGGCTCTTATTGTAGGTTTTTGTCCAAATTTTTTCGTGATGTAAAAAGCAATCTTAGAAATACTTTATAAGATTGTTTTATTGTTGAAATACAATCCACAATCCGTTCAATTTCCCTTCTAAAACAAAGAGGCGAATGACTGTGCTTTTTCAATGTTTCAAAAAGAAGGGAATTGTAGAAATATGTTAAAAGATTGTTTTATTGTTGAACTACAGCCGACAATCCGTTCGATTGCCCTTCTAAAACAAAGAGGCGAATGACTGTGCTTTTTCAATGTTTCAAATTAGGCTCCTATTGTAGGTTTTTGTCCAAATTTTTTCGTGATTTTAAAACATACACTCTAGAATTACGCTATGGAATCGTCTTTTGGTTAGAAATTCCATCTAAAACGCCTAAAAATACCGTTCAAATTGTTCGCTAGCTAAATTGAAATATGCAATTGTCGCCGAAACGATCGGTATTTTTTGGTTAAACTAATTCGAAATATCAAATCAACAGGCACACAATAATCGAGAGAAAAAAGTATAGACTTGTGATGATGGAAGCTTTAATTGTAATAATGGACAGTGGTTAATTAGTGACAAACAACTGTGTCAATTATAGGAACAAAATAACAAATAACAAATAAGAACAGTGGTGGAACAATAAACAGGATTGTCCCTACAAATCTTTATGCACTAAATATTTGAAACTCAAAATAAAATAAACATAGATTGCCTGTTTTTTAACCAAACTTATGCATGCGTATATTATTTTCTATTATTTAAATGTCAATCACAACTGTTTTGATCTATGATAAGCAATTACCATCATCAAGGTGGTTGTGGTGGGTTTATAGTTATTCTTTTGCTTCTAATTGATCAATATTGGAGTTTAATTCAATGAAATTCCACAAGAAATCCGCTATTCGCATGTTAATTGTTCGTTCTATAGTTGGACGATTCTATGAAAATCTTCGAAAAGAACATCAAATTAACAAAATTATTGGCCGATTGTAGTTTTTCTTAGAATTGTTAAACAATAGTCTTGTCAATTATTATTACTATTATTATCGTTTTATAAGGAGCATCCGCTATCGTTAACGTTAACGTAATAACGGAAAACCAGATGATGCGATAAGTGGCGAGGCTTGCGATTATTATTCTTGTTATTATTATTTTCTTATCGTCCGTTCCGTTCCAATAAAATTGGCTACTTTTCTGTTCAATTATCTCATTCTTTTTCTGTACGTAAAAGGTAAAAATGGTCATTTCATGAGGAATATTTTATTGTTTGTAGACAGTTTTCTGTGCATGGATTTTATGTATTTTTCTTATGAAATTAATTTGAGTGTTTTCTTTTTTTTTGTGTGTGTGTCACATCTTCGATGGATTGGATTTGGTTTTTTTTGCTTGGAATTGGTGAAAGGTTGGCGATTCAGCTGTATTCTTATCAACTGGCCGGCCGGATCGACCTTACATCGGTAAAATTGAAGCTATGTGGGAGTTGTGTGGTACGATGGTTGTTCGAGTTAAATGGTTTTATCATCCGGAAGAGACTGTCGGTTGTCCATTAAATCTCCAATATCCAGTAAGTTAAATAAAATAGAGAAATAAACGAGAACAACTGTTTTCTATTCAAAAAAAATTATAGAAAATCGGATTTTTTTGCATATTTTCATAGTTTAAGCCATTGAAAGTGGAAAAGCCATCTTCAAAAGGAAATTTTACGATTCTCAAAATTAATGAAGTTGCAACTGTTTAAATATTGCACATTTTTGTCTTCAAATCCAATATAGATCTTGAATCTTCAATTTTTCACCGTCTTTGTGCAAAAATTAAAAAATCTCGATTATTCCAAAATCTACAATCGAAATTATCTAAAATCCTCTAGAATTGTTTAAATATCCAAATTTTGGCAAAATTTTCTAAAAAATAGCCGAATTACAATCGAAATCGACTAAATTCCCGCAATTTTATACTAAAAGTTGCTAAAAATTAAACAAAAACACAAAACTTCACTGAAAATGTCTATTTTTCATGTTTCAGTAGCAAAATTTGTGATTTACGGTGGTAAATTTGTTAAATCTTCAATGAAAAGCTGTAATTTTAAATGAAAAAAAGGCAAAAAGCGTCTGATTATGAGTTAGAAAAGAGCTAAATAACGAATTTTAAATTGCAGTGCTAGTGTTACATTTGGTGTAGTATAGGCAACCAACCGACTTTTCAGTAGTGGTGTAGTATAGGCAACCAACTATTAGTAATATACATGAATAGTTGGTTGCCTACACGACTCCAAATGTAACATTAGCAGTATCACTGAAAAATCGCAACTTGACCTATCACTAATTTAAAATAAGCTTTCATTAAAACATAATTCATTGTTAAGTTTTCAAAACTAGTGAAATGTAATAAAAAATTCTACTGAAATTGCCGAAAATCGCAGAAATTACCAAGAATTTCAATTGAAAGCCGGTTCATAAAGTTTCTCGTGTTTCAGCAGCGAATTTATCAGCAAAATTAGTAATAAAACTCTACTGAAAACACTAAATTTTAACCCAAAGTGGTGAAAATTGCCTGAAATTTTTGAAACACGTTTATAGATACGGGAGAATTTAGCGTGAAAATTTTCTCCTTTTCAATAAAAAAAATCGTAATAAATTTATAAAATGTCCAAGAATTTAAATTAAAAGTCAATAGTTATGATCAAAAAGTGATTCAACTAAAACTGTTTCTTATATTTCAGCAACAAATTAGCATTTGCTGAAACATCAAAATTTCAGCAAAAAAAGGAGCAACAAGTGTGCTTTGTTAAAGATAAGATTTCGTTGAAATGTCTACAAAAAAAGCGAAAACCGCCTGAATTTTCGCCTTTTGTGTAACAAAACAAATTTCAGCAATTCCAAAAAACGATTAAACTGAAAGTCTCTATTTTTATATTTCAGAGACATACGTGAAATGCGAACATTTCAGCTTACTTTTGCAAAAAAAATTGAGCTTTTTAGGCAGAGAAATTCCTTAAAATGTCCACAGAAACTAGAATATTTCAGAAACTAACTGAAATTCGCTGAATTTTGAGAGGCAAAATATCAGAGAATTTCAGTTCAGTTATCCAAAAGTCAATAATTTCTTTTAAAAAGTGCTTAAACTGAAAGTGACTAGTTCTCTGAGTTCAGTTGCAAATTTATTTTACAAACGGGTAATTTAGGATGGAAATTTTATTAAAATTCAGCTAAAACGCTGAAATTCTATTCAAAAAAGAACCAAAGAGCTGTTTTAAGAAACAGAAGACAGAAAATGGCTAAAGTTCACTTTTTGAGTGTCAGAATTCGTTAAAAATTCTGAAAAGGTCTTAAATTATTTTCACTTCAACCATAAAACTGAAAGTGTCTATTTTTCATGTTTCAGCCGCAAAGGCATAAAAAAACAGCTATGGGGCACGAAAATTTTGTTAGGATTCGCCTGAAACGTCAAAATTTCAGCCGAAAACTGTCTGAATTGAACTCTTAAAGGAACAATAGTTCTTTGTAACGTTTACAAAGAATTCAATCCGAAAATCGTTTGAAATTTGGTGAATTTTCCCTTTTTAGAATTTCAACAATTTCAAAACATGATTAAACCGAATGTGTCTATTTTTCATATTTCTAAAAAAGTGCTGAAATGCGCGAAGATTTCAGCTTATTTTTGCAAAAGTAGTATCAGGATTGAGCTTTTTTAGACACACAAATTCTTTAAAATGTCTAGAAAAACGGAAGAATTTCAAAAACGAACTGGAATCGGCTTAATTCTTCTGTTTTTGAGAGGCAAAATTCGCTGAAATTTCTGAAAATATCTGAGAATTTCAATTACCTACTAGTCAGTAAACTGAAAATGTCTGTTTCTCATGTTTCGGCAACAAAGGTATCAGAAAAACCAGCCATGTAAGACGAAAATTTTGTTAGAACTGGACTTAAATACCAAAATTTCAGCCAAAAACTGTCTGAATTAGCCTTTTTTATTATGAAAATGGGTAAATTTTCGCCTTTTGAGTTACAGAATGTATTGAAAATTACAGAAAATTTTCAAGGTTTTCCAGTAAAAAAAAAATTGGTTTCAAAAACGATTAAAATCTACATCGCGCTATGTTTTCTCAAAGTACTACTACTGAAAATAGCTAAAAACCAATGATCTAGAGCGAAAATTTTGTAAAATTTCATCAAAAAATTCAGCTGAAAAGCAACCAAGCTTTGAATCGTCTTCTTTTGACAAATTAACATAAAAAAATGTTACAAATTGACGATTTTGAACAAAAACTGGCTTGAAACTCAGAAAGCTTTTTTAAAACACCTTTTAAGCAGTGTGTATCACCTTGGACTATAAGTTCTTAAGGCAACTGCCCTTGTTTGGCAAGCAATTTGTATAAATATTTTTAGGAGGATCTCTGTAGATCATTTCAGCAAAATTTGAGCACCGTAAGCTCATTTGAAAGTTGGTCAAAAAACTTCGTTTCTGACCGAGTAGCGATTTGCAAAAACGAGTTACACACCTCGAAGAGCTTAGAATGACTTCAGGATGCTTGCAACTTTAACTTTTTTACTCTTCTCCATTCTTTTCTAGAATGAGTAGAAGTATTTTGTATTTGGCCTGGCAAATTAAGTTGAGAGCATTCTTGAGTCATTCTGAAATATGCAACATTAGAAATTAGCGTTTTTGACCAACTTCAAGATGAACTACACGGTCCAAATTTTGCTAAAATAATCTCCAGATACCCTCCCATAAATCCCTAAAGTATTTTCTCACCAAATAAGGGTAGTTGCCATAAAAACTTAGTTCGAAGTAAAAAAAAGAAAATTGTATCAATTTTGCAAAATTGCCCCAAAATTTTCTCTAAATCATCTACAAATCGACAACAACCAATAATCGTGTATAATTTTAGGGGGCCCTCTTCGAATCGCCGCACATCGACGAGAACGACGTCCAAACCATCGCCCACAAATGCGAAGTACTACCATTGAAAGACTATAAAGAGCGTCTCGGCGACGATCCACAGCGCTATGCGGAAATCTACGATAACAATGACATTTATTATTTAGCTGGTTATTATGACCCAACGACTACAACATTAAAAATACAACCGGAAATACCGTTTACGCCAACAAAAAACGACAATTAACAATACAATAAGCAATAAATGGGAATAATAACCATGAACAAGAATCAAAAAAAACAATCCAATTGATATAAATTTAGTGATTTTTGGTGCTATATCGATGATAAAACTTTAATTGTAAATAATTTTTATTTGTTGTAAACTATATTAAGGTTATCTTCATTAATAATTGTAATAATAATCGATAATAACGTACAAGAATTCAGGAAATTGTCGGTATTTTGTTTTGGTTTTTGGCTTTTAACTGTAGTTTTAATTTTAAAATTGATACAACCTCACGATTACAGTACAATTCCAAAAACAAATATAAATTTAAGCAATATTTGTATAGAGAAATCGAAAGATTGGTAGTTTTGTGTTTCTTTGTACAGAAAATTTGGCCTTTAACACAAACTCTCCACTGATTTAACAATAGCGAAATAAGCGACAATCTTGTCGAGTCTCTATTTCTCTATCAAATCCGGTAATTGTAATTGTAAATAGATGTTTGTTTTTTTAGTTTTGCACAATTGTAGATTCGACAAATTATATTTTCATAGTTACACTTATTGATAAAGACATACCAATAGGGTAGAAGTCATCACGGTCTACTGTGGTGGCATCCATGAAAATCATACGAAATCATTCATGAAATTTGTCAAATTTGATAACAAATCATTGGAACTTTTTGGTCTGATATGGGTGCCTATTTTTTTCTAAAAAAAAACAAATCAACTCGAAACAAACTTACAATTAGACCCAAGATGGCTCTAAAACTATTGGAACCAGTATTTGTTAACTTTTAAGGCTATAATCGGCTTAAGTCCGGATGTTTAATGTACTTAAATTGTGGTCTATTTTATTGAAAAAATTGAACATCCGGGTGTTGGGCTAACGTATTTATATTCAATGTGCAATGTACTCAGTAGTTATTAATTATTATTTAAAACAAAACAAAACAAATATTGTACTTAGCTTAAGTACTGGAAATTAGAGAGAATTATAACTAAGTATAACGAATAGAATTTAAGTAGATTTTGCTTGTCGGAGCTTTATTTTCAAATTGTTGTGAAATTTGCGGAGTATCGGCTGAAATTAAAATCTAAACTTCCATTCCGTAATCCTCGAAGCTTTTGCCACCCAGAATCTGGCTGGTATTTCGAGAATTTTAGCCAATTTTCCACATTCTTACAGACAAACTCATCTTTGGCTCAGATATTTCGAAAATTACGGTCTATCGGCCTAAATTTTAGCCAACGTGGCTCTAAAGCTCCATAGGCAAACTTCTAATTTGTATCCCCTGGCTTTTGGCCAAATTTCGCCAATATTCTACACCCTCAATTTAGGCGAGGTTCTTTCCCTCTCTCTTTTGCCACTTACAATCGGTATTTCCCCGATTGTTTCGAAAATTACGAAATATCTGCCGAAATTCCAAAATTTTACCTTTCCCGGTTAGGCAAACTTCTAGTCCCTAATCGCCGGAATCTCGCAAATATTTCGTAAATCATTGTGAAAGTGTCGAAATTTCAAAATTTCTGCATTCCAAGTTCCTAATTCCTCGATCTTTTGCCGCCCAGAATCGCGTCGATATTTCTGAACAACGCGGAATATCAGCCAAAATTTTGACCAACCTTCCACGTCCTCATTGGTAAACTTCTAGTCTCTCTATTCTCTAATTTTTTGTTCAGAATTTCGCGGATATTTCGAAAATTACGGAATATCGGCCAAAATTTTAGCTCCATAGGCAAAATTCTGGTCTCTATTCTATTATTTTTTGCCCAAATTTGGCCAATATTCTACACTCTCAATTTAGGCGAGGTTCTTTCCCTCTCTCTTGTTCCACTTAGAATCTTGCCCGTATTTCCTCGATTGTTTCGAAAATTGCGCAATATCTGCCGAAATTCCAAAATTTTATATTTCCCGGCTAGGCAAATTTCTAGTCCCTAATCGCCCAATCTTCTGTCATCCGGAATCTCGCAAATATTTCGTAAATCATTGTGAAAGTGTCGAAATTTCAAAATTTCTGCATTCCTAGTTCGTAATTCCTCTATCTTTTGCCGCCCAGAATAGCGTCGATATTTCTGAACAACGCGGAATAAAGTGTCGAAATTTCAAAATTTCTGCATTCCTAGTTCGTAATTCCTCTATCTTTTGCCGCCCAGAATAGCGTCGATATTTCTGAACAACGCGGAATATCAGCCAAAATTTTGGCCAACTTTCCACGTCCTCATTGGTAAACTTCTAGTCTCTCCATTCTCTTATTTTTTGCTCAGAATTTCGCGGATATCTCAAAAATTACGGAATATCGACCAAAATTCTAGCTCCATAGGCAAAATTCTGGTCTCTATTCCATTATTTGCCCAAATTTGGCCAATATTCGACACTCCCATCTATGCAAACTTCTAGTCTCTTTTGCCTCTATCTTTCGGCTCCTAATCCCTGCATCTTTTGCCATTTAGAATCTTGCTGATATTTCGCTGATTGTTTTGAAAATTACGGAATATGGAGCGAAATTCCAACCAATTTTCTACAGCCTCTTGGACAGACTTCTAGTCTCTCTATCCCTCTATCTTTTGTCCAAGATTTTGCCGATATTTTGCGCATTGTTTTGAAAACTTCGGAATATCGGCCAAAATTTTAGCTCCTTAGGCAAAATTCTGGTCTCTATTCCATTATCTTTGGCGCAAATTTGGCCAATATTACACACTATCATCTATACACACTTCTAGTGTCTCTTCCCTCTATCTTTCGGGCCCTGATCCCTGCATCTTTTGCCATTTAGAATGTTGCCGATATTTCCCTGATTTATTTTTCCGCACCCCCATAGACAGACTTCTAGTCTCTATTCTTCTATCTTTTGTCCAAAATTTCGCCGATATTGTTTTGAAAATTTCAGAAGATCGGCCCCAGTTAGGCAAACTTCCAGTTCCTAATCCGTATATCTTCCCATCCAAAATTTTGCTGATATTTTGCGGATTATTTCGAAATTTTAGCCATTTTCCCACAGTCTCTGTCCTCTGTCCCTCTATCTTTAAGCCATAATGGGCCAATATTTCCATCTCTAATCACTCTATCTTTTGATTCTTCTGAACATCACGAAATATCGGTCGAAATTTTAGCCAATCCTCTATTCTTCTATGAACACGAGACTAGAGAGTATCTATCCCTCTGCCTTTTGTTCAAAATTTGGCCCATTTCCTTCACCTTTTGTCACACGGAATATCGGCCAAAATTTTAGTCAATTTTCCACACCTCAATCTTAGCAAACTCGTAGTCTTTATCTCCCATTTTTTACACAGAAGTTGACCAATATTTCGTGAATTACTCTAAAAATTGTGGAATATCGGCCAAAATTTTAGCCAATCCTCTATTTTTCTATCTAGACGAACTTGTAGCCTATCCCTCTATCTTTTGCCGATATTTTGATCCCCAGTTCCTTCGTCTCTTGCCACCAGGAATATCGCCGATACTTCGCAGTAATATCGGTCGAAATTTTAGACAATTTTCCACCCCTCAATCTAGGCAAGCTTCTGTACCCCATCTTTTACCACCCAGAATATCGCCGATATTTTGCAAATTCTTTCGAACATCACGAAATATCGGTCGAAATTTTAGTCAATCCTCTATTCTATCAAGACGAGACTAGAAAGTATCTATCTCTGTCTTTTGTCCAAAATTTTGCCCATTCCCCCGGAATATCGGCCAAAATTTTAGCCAATTGTCCACACCTTAATCTAGACAAACTCGTGGTCTTTATCCGCCATTTTTTACCACCCAGAAGTTCGCCAATATTTCGTGAATTGCTCTAAAAATTGGGGCATATCGGCCGAAACCAAAAATTTTGACGAGATTTCGAAAATTGTGAAAATTCCAAAATATCAGCCGACATTTTTGCGAGTTTTGTCCAAAATTTCGCCAATATTTCGACCACTAATCCCACAATTTTCTGCCCCCCATTGGCAAACTTCCAGTCTGCCGCTCCCTCTATCTTTTGCCACACGAAATTTGGCCGATATTTCGCGAAATCTTGGGGAAATTGCGCAATATCGGACGAAATTTTAGCCAATCTACACCAACCTATAGTTTGTCTAGAATTTCGCCGATATTCTGCAAACTTCACACGAAAGTATCTTCCTATCCTCTTACAGGTCAATCAATTTCTTCAACAACTATTCAAACTACAAATACGCTTATACGAAAGAAATCTATTTAGTTTATAGGTGCTTCTAATTAATTAATTAATTAATTAAGTTAATATACTTACATTGTGATTTTCCGATTAATCAAATCTTTTATTTTACACACTTTTATTCACTTGAAATTGTAATTAGTGTTTTATAAAAATATATCAATGACAATATTAACAGATGTTTATTATGAAGAATTGTAGATTTCTATCAAATAAAATATCACGAATTAACCTCAAATTATTCCAATTTTTGGACGTAATTGCGAATTTCGTTGAAGTATTTTTATTCAACACTCAAAATCGATGTTTTTTCGTCAAATTATTGTAAAACAACAACAAATAAATCTACTCTTATACTATTCCCGTATTATTCTTATCAATACTATAATTTATTAGATTTCGATGTTAAAACTGATGATAATAATGAAGAAAGGAGTATTTCGGTACCACTCAAACCATGTAGTACTTTCAATTCTTCAAATTTTTGAAAATACTATATCTATATTTATTATATTTGTGTATACGTGTTGTGTAAATAGAAGAGAATAAAATATTTTTCGATAATATCTAACGGTACGGTGCTAAGTTGGAATCTAATTTTCCAAAATCCTCAATTTCTCCGCTTTCGTTCATTATCATCAAATATTAACTTTATTGTATATTCATTTGGAATCTTGTAAATAATTAATATCTACAAATAGTACAATTTCCAGCTAATTCGATTAAATTGATGTATAAATGTCTGTTTTATTTGATAGTTTTGTTGTGCCTGTTGTCGTCTTTATCAAAGTTCTGTTGGAGGGTGATATTATCGTTATTATTATTATTATTGAAGTGGAATACAACCGTAATTTTTATATTGCAATAAAATATTGATTTGATTCCGATTATTGTTTAATTTCGAATCAACCGCACGAACATCGATACGGATCGGGGTTTTGATAAAGTTTGTGAAAGGCCCAAAACTCCGTACTTTTGCTTTATAATTCGAGTTGGAATACTCAAATCTCCATCTGCAGAGTAATTTTGTTATAGTTGAAGTTGTTTGAGTATAGGAGTTTGGTTGTTTTTAATGGTAATTACCGACAGAAATTCGTATCATTAATATTACAACAGTCAATTAGGGAATTTCCCTTTATGGTCATTTATTTTACCGCATTTGAAACCTTTGCATGTTCGTTGATCATCATAATCAAGGGAATCGATTTTAATTTGTCGTTATTTTAAGAATTTAAATTTGTATTATTATCAATTCCATTCGTATAATTAAAGAATCGATCTTTGGATGATTGATATTGTAAAATTATAATTTAATGAAATAACAGTACAAAGAATACCAGAAATTGATGTCATTATCAATTATTTGTTGGTAAATTTAAACCGCGCGCCAATTGGAACCAATCAGGGCCGGTGAATCCTTTACAGAACCAATCACAACGCTTGATTATTTGTCAAAAATTGCATATACGGCGCCAAATTCAACTATAATTCTATCATAATCGCCGAAATTTGATATAATCAATCTTTATTTGTTAGATTTTATCGTTTATAAATCGTTATTTATTAATTAAATGCAATGGAAGTGGACTTTTCAAATTGTTATTGAATTCAAATAACGCGCGCTATTTGAACCAATCGGAATCTGTAAATCCTCTACTGAACCAATCATATACCTTGATTATTATTTAAAAATGGCAATTATAAGGCGCCAAATTCAAATTTGTCTACTATAATTCTAATGTCATTATTTTCTGAATATTTGATATAATTGTTAAATTTTACAACCAATTACTGTGATTATAAATCATTTGTTAAATATAACTTTAAAATAATTATTCAATTTAAATTACGCGCTCTTTGTGAATTAATCCAAACCAGTGAGTTGTCTAGCGGACCAATCATAGCGTCGATTAGTGGAATTTTAAAATAATTGAATTCAAATCACGCGCGCCGTTTGAACCAATCGAAATGTGTAAATGGTCTAGAGAACCAATCATGTAGCTTGATTATTATTTTAAAATAGCAACTAAACGGCGCCAAATTTAAATTGTAATTATTTCCGTTCTTCATTTGTTAGATTTTATCAAAATTTACGGTAATCCAACGGAATTATTGAATTTAAATCGCGCGCTTATTTGAACCAATCGAAATCGCTAATTCAAAATAACCAATCATGAGGCTTGATTTTTATTAAAAAAACGATAATTATAAGGCGCCACATTTAAATTCTCCCACTATAATTCTAGTGTAATTATTTTCATAATCTTATTTTTTTGGATTTTATCACCATTTATTTGACAATTAAATGGAAGTGTGGTGGAATTTTGAACAATTATTCAATTTAAATTGGCCGCCTTATTTGAACCAATTGGAATTTACATATCGTCAACAGGACCAATCATGCTTGATTATTTTTAAAAAATGGCAATTATAAGGCGCCAAATTTAAATCTTTTACTATAATTCCATTATATTTATTTTTGTTAATCTTTATTCGTTAGATTTTAACACAATTTACGATCATACAAATAGTTATTTGTTAATAAACTGTAATTCTAATGGAATTTATAATCGCAGTTGAATTTAAATCACGCGCTTTATTTAAACCAATCAAAATCAGTAAATCATCCACGATACCAATCACGGCGCTCAGTTACATGAAAACATGGCGATTCTAAGGCGCTAAATTTAAAATTTCTACCATAATTCTATTGTAATTATTTTCGTGGATACGATCTAATCTTTATTGGTAAAGTTTTATTGCCATTGACGGTGATTATAAATCGTTATTTGTTAATAAAAAGTAATTATAGCGGAATTATTTTGTAATAAAACTACATTAAATCGATTTGCGTGTTGATATTTTAAACAATTTTAGATTTTTATTACAGCGAGATATCGCATAATTTCACTAGAATTCATAAATTTTCAAAAATTTCTTGTATATTTCATAAAATTAGAGAACATTATAGTGTTTAATGTAAAAAATGGTGGATGCGCCGGGGAATGTTTGCAAATTTTATAAAATTAGAGAAGACTAGTGTCCGGTGCAAAAATGGTGGATGCGCCGGGGGAATTTTTTATTTAAAATTTAATTCTAAACATACACAATAAGTTTACGTCAATAATTAATAGACGAATTAACTGAATTTAAAGGGCAGAATTTATAGAGCTCTTGAGAGAATCTTTGAAGCTCTTACACGAACAAAACAGAATAAGAAAAGAATACGTCTACAGTCTTGTTTATAACTAAATAAATTCCAGTTTAAATTCCACAAATAATATAAAATACCCTTTTGTTTTGCACCCTATTTTGAACTTGTTGTTATACACAAAACCCTAGTCTGTTCATGAAGATAAATCATTTAATATATGAATAAAATTTTGATTGACTTAATAACAATAACAGAACGTACATTCAAAATTTCAATCAATTTTAATTGAAATTTAATTGAATTAAATTTTCCAACTGTTTATTTTAATTTCCTTCATCATTTAGTTATTATCAACGTCATTATTCCCCATTTGAAATAGAGCGCATTCGATTTGGACAATAGAGCCAAGTTGATCGATTTTTAATAGACCGATTATAATTAAATTTAGAATTTTAGACGCTGAAGAATTCGAGTAGAGCGATGTTTCATTTTATCGTTTTTCTTTTGCTAGAATTAGTTCCCTCACTATTTTCTGTCAATGAAAAAAACACAGTCATTCGCCTCCAATTGAACAAAATTTCCCAGCTTTGCGGATTGTATTTTAAACAATTTGATCGGTACTATAGATGGAATTTCAACCAAAAACGGATCCCGTAGCGAATTTTCAAAGTTCCTCGCTACGGGATCAATTTTTGATTGAAATTCTACCAGTCACGAACAAAATTAGACAATTAGGGGCTTATTTTCAAACATAAAAAGCACAGTCATTCGCCTCCCTGTTTTCAATTAGTAACTTAGGATTGTGTTTCAGTGAAGATAATTTGTAACAAAACTTTTAAATTGTGACTTGAAACATTTAAAAAGTATAATCATTCGCCTCCCGGTCCATTATCCAATGTTAATATTGAAATTGTTCAATATTTATTATATTTATTTATTGAATTTCTCTGAATACATTTATGATTACAGTAGCGCATCGACTGTCAATCGATAGTTAATTTACTCGGTCAAGTAGATCAATTTTTAGTAGACCAATTATAATTAAATTTAGAATTTTCAGCTTGATAGTGAGCAATAGAACTAATCTCGAGAAAAATTCGAGTATCTTTTTTTTTGTTTATTTTTCTCTCAATGAAAAAACACAGTTATTCGCCTCCAATCGAACAAAATTTCCCAGTTTTTCCGATTGTATTTTAGACAATTTGAACGGTATTATAGATAGAATTTGAACCAAAAACTAATCCCGTAGCGAGTTTCTAAAGTGCCTCTTTATGTGACGAAAAAATTTAGACAATTAGGGGCTTATTTTCAAACATATAAACAGCACAGTCATTCGCCTTCCTGTTTTCGAATAGTAACTGAGGATTCTGTTTCAGTGAAGATAATTTAGAAGAAAACTTAAAGAGCATAATCATTCGCCTCCCTGTCCATTATCAAATGTTAATATTGAAACTGTTCCGTATTTATTTATTTATTGGATTTCTCTGAACACATTTATGATTCTAGTAGCGCATTGACAACACTTATAGTCAATTTATTCGGCCAAGTTGTTCGATTATAATTAGATCGATTATAGGACAATATCGCATGTCGTCGAGTTTTTAGCCTACAAATTACCCCAATTTACCTTTGACCCAGTTTTTCTGGTTTATTGTTAAATTTTTCGAACTATTTCCCTGAAATTAACTCTCCTGATCCCCCGTATTTCGATGTAATTTAATCGAACTATTAGCCCAGTCGGAGAGCAAATAAATACGACGATACTGTTTGCATATTAATGAACGAATGAATGGTCAAATGTCGCCTAATTTTTTCCCTTGTATTCTTCCTGTTTATATAAATTTATTGACAATTATTTTGATAACACGAATTTGTTGTCAATTTATGAAAATTACGGATAGAAGGATGACAAAGTTTTATTGAGTTTTGTGGAATAAATAAGAGCACTGGAAATTTGTTGGATTGTTTTTTCGAGTTTTGTCGACAAATAAAGTAGCTGATGGCGGTGGTGGTGGTGGTTGTTGGTGGCGCACGCTAGAAACGAATATAAAACATAAAAAAAGAAAACAAGAATATACGAAATAAATGAACGTTACTGCAGCAACTGTAGTAACAGTAGAGATATTTTGATGTACATCTGTTCATTGATGTAGAAATTTCGTCTTTAAATTCCAATATACATATGAATACTGTAGTTTATTGTGTCTTTTTAAGCGAAAAAAATCGCTAGAATTGTATGAAATATTGCACAATAATATAAAGATTCAATTCTACAATTAGACTACAATTTTGTAGTCGATTTTCAACACAAAATCGTTGTAATAAAACGATTTAAACACTGATTTTCGCAATTAAGTCTCGAAACTCCATAAATCAAATATCTCGAAAACTACTAAAGTTATCGAAATGGCAGATATTTAATTTGTTTCCGGATTTCAATCTCTACAATTCTAACCCTATAACATTTGGAAAATCCGGCTAAATTTCTGGAAAATCCCGAAAAACTAATTTTTCCCACTAAAAACGTGTAGTAATAGATTTCAAATTACTCGTTCTATAATCATTGGAATGAAATGATCTATAGATAGATGGATAGGCGAAAATTAGAGCTACAATTCTCAGTTATCCTCTTTTTAATTTTGTTTTCCGTTTTTCGTCAAATGTCGCCCAAAGTTGGCTAATTTTTGTGAATTTTTTCCACTCAAATAACAGGTGATGTGATGTAGTTTCGAGGCTTATGATTGGTTACAATAAAGAACAGGCGACTTGATTATTTCTCGACAGATCTCTCTACATGTCTCTCAAAGGGGCTCTCGGGGAGCTCTTGAATTTACAGAAAAAGAGCTAAAATGCCTCTCGAGCAAGACATTTAAGTCAAAATTCCTGAAACAGTTGTAGGCAAATTTTAGGCACTTCAATCGATTAGAACTTACCCTAAACACTTATTGTTCGAACTTGAAAATTGTCTATTGTTACCAAAACAACTGATAAGCTCTGATTGTTAGACAATCGTATTAGATTTTGGAGATAATCGTTTAATTGTCGCCTCTATTCATTTAATCTAAAGTACGGAAATCACCCAGACAGGAAATAATTATCGCCCACTTGATTCCATCAATATGGACAATTGCCTCAATTTACAATGATAAAAATTATAAAAAAATGTTTACATTTGATATCCGATCATGATCGATTATCGATTTTCGATTGCAATAACAATGAAATCGAATTGATCCCAGTTCTAATCAGATCCTAACAGAACTGTTAAGAGTTTAAATACTCCCAACGGAAGTTTTCTATCTGTATAGTTGATCTAAATATGAACGTGATGTGAAAAGAAAATTTCCGTAAATTGGGGGTGGAAAAGGGAAGAAAAAAGGGGGTAAAAAGGGAGTAAACTGTCGTCGCTATCTGCTACTACCTGTGCAAAGTTAATTGATAAGATGAACGATGATGACAAGTAGTTGGGGACTGTCTACACATCATGTTTGTATGATAAATTGGATTTTATCGTCGCCTTTGATTTGTCGATTTAGTGGAAAACGGGCCGGAAAAGGAGCGTTTCTCGCACGTTCCACAACCGATTCGAATTGAATTGAATTCATCTCTGAAAATACCAATATTTATAACTACATATTTTATTTGTTTTCCAAATGATTTTAATGATTTAAGCGGAATTAGAAAGTACGTTTTAAGAAGAATAGACTGGTGTTTTCTGTTTTGGAAAATTTTGATTAATTTTTGAGTTATAGAGGAAAATTTGGGAGCATGTTTTTTATTCTAATTTCTTACAATTTCTTAATCTTCCCTTATAAATTGAGCAATTTTGTAGATTCTGCAATGAAATTCTCGATTTTGGTGTGAAATTGAAAACGTTTTCCAAATTTGCGAGAAATTTTCCGGAAAATTGATAAAACATTGAAAATTTATATTTACTCTGTTTTATATAATTTGTAAGATAAACAATTGTTAAATATCTCATCTAAAAGCTTATCAATAAAAAAAGGTTGCAATAATTCTGAAAAATCCAATTTTGGAAAATTAGAAAAGTTACCGGAAATTTTCCAAAATTGTGTGTTATTTCCGCATGTTAAACACACTTGTTTGCGACAAAATTTAAATTAGTTTGTAGGGTACTTTATAAATTTTCCGAAAATTGCAATTTGAGAAATTTTTGGAAAATTCTGGAAATGGCTCAGTGCCGGAGTGGACCTTTTGGGTGTCGATGAAAATTCAAAAACCCGGATTAAATCTTCGACCGGAAAATTTTCCCATAACTTTTAACTATCGAAAATTTTCCCATAACTCTTCCAATTTTTCAAAATTTTCCCAAAATGGAATGTCGTATTCTCGCTCTATTGATAAGCTTTCAAATGAAATTTTGTAGAATTGTTTATCTTTCAAATTCTAGAAAACAGGACAAATATAAGTGATAAACTTTCTTATCAACTTCCCGGAAAGCTGTCGGAAAAGTTCTTGTATATTTGGAAAGTACTTCCAATTTTTTATCAAAAACCACAATTTCATCGCAAAATCAACAATCTCGGCCAAGTTATAGAGGAAAATATAGAAGATTATAAGAAATTACAACAAAAAATATACTACCAGATTTTCCTGTAACTTGAAAATTCGTCAAAATTTTCCGAAATACAAGCCCTCTACACCTTGAAACTGATTAACTTCCGAATTACAAAAAGGAAAATTTCTTATAATTTTCTATATTTTCCCTTATAAATTGAGCATTATTGTTGATTCTGCAATAAAATTCTAGAATTTCCAAATTTACAAGAAATTTCCCGTTAGATTTGTAGTTTTCCAGAAAATTACTAAAACATTGAAAATTTATGTTTGCTCTATTTTATCTGATTTGAAAGATAAACAATTGTATGATATCTCATCTAAAAGGTTATCAATAAAAAACGGATGTGACAATCGTGAAAAATCCAATTTTGGAAAATTTAACAAGTTACCAGAAAATTTTCCAAAATTGACTGTTATTTCCACTTATTATATACGATTATTTTGCCACAAAATTTAGATTATTTTGTGGAGTATTTTATAAATTTTACGAAAATTACAATTTTCTTTGGAAAATTTTTAGAAAGTCTTGGAAAATTCGACTGAAAATGGCACCGTGTCGAACTAGACCATTTTGGCTCCGGTGGAGATCCAAAAAGCTCTCTTAATTATTGGAAAATTTTCACATAACTCTTCTAGTTTTCCAAAATTTTCCAAAACTGATCTCTATTGATGAGTTTTCAAATGAGATTTTGTATCATTGTTTTTCTGTCAAATTGTAGAAAACAGCAAATATAAGTGGTCAACTTTCTTATCAATTTGCCGGAAAACTACCAAGTCTATTGGAAAATTTCTTGCACACTTGGAAAGCGCTTTCAATTCTCTATCAAAAAACATAATTTTATTGGAAAAATCAATAATTTTATGCAAGTTATAAGGGAAAATATAGAAAATTATGAGAAATTGCAATAAAAAACAGGCTACTACATTTTCCTCTATAACTCAAAAATTAATTAAAACTTTCCAAAACGAAAAACGTCACGGCCTACGCCTTGAAATTCTCTTTCTAATTACAGTTAAATCATATAAATCCATTAGAAAACAAATAACAAATATTATTATAAAGATTGGCATTTTTCGGCCACCATATCGATAATAACGATTGCTTTTATCGATTATCAATTCGTATTGTATTGTGGTAGAAACTACGGCCGATTTGTTCTATTGCCGACAATTTGAATATTTGTCAATTCTAATTTTAATGTGCATATGTCGAATTGAATGGAAGATATATAGTCGGAAATCAAATTTACGTCCCAATTTGCATTTATATAGAGCAACAAATGTGTATGGTAGTCGAATATAATGGCAAACAGATTGACCAGGACCGGGCTTATTATTAACAACCCTAAGGCGACACAACCAAAACTTCAACAAATATTCGTGCTTTTAAAATTAAATCATAAATGAAAATTGAACCGCCACACTATCAACTCAACCATAATCTACTAGTCTATTGTAACGAAAACAAAACAAAACAAACAAAAATCGTGCTGTTCAAATGCATTATATCTAAATGGAAATAGATGAACTTGTATAACACTATACAGAGTTATATTTCCTAATTTGTGTGTACTGTAACGTTTCATAACTCGAAATTTTTGATTAGATTAATGAGAAATGACAGCGAGACCTGAATTTCGTTCACTAAAATACAACAATGTCGCTGGAAATTATACGGAAATATCAAATGAAATCGACTTTTAACACGTTTATGTGTTTAAAATCAACAAAAATCCTTGACAATCCAATTTTAAATACCATTACCAAACAATAACCTCGACTCAATTGACAATTGATTAATTTCCATTGTAAAAACAAATAAATTCAAAATTCTAATTCAAATAACGCGCCGTATTTCAACCAATCACAATAGCCGAACCGATCATAGAACCAATCGCGAAGACAACTACAAGAGCGCCAAATTTAAATCTCTTGTAATATATATCAATTTTTAATTTAGAGTTTTATTTATTAGACAATTCGACCAATCGCAACGATTGACTCGTGATTTCAAATATGAATTTAAATCGCGCGCCCTATTCCAACCAATCGCGACGACTAAACTATAATTCGAAACGTCAGTTTTAAATTGCGCGCTTTATTTCAACCAATCGCAACAATTACAGGACCAATCGTGATGTATATGAATTACAAAAGCGGCAAATTTAAATATTTTTCCATAATTACAATATAATTATCCTGACGTGTCTCCAATACTAACCATAAGAAATTTCTAATTTATCGTTTTATTAAAATCATTCCATTTGTTTAACCAATAAAAGTAATAACCGACAATAAAATTCTTGTCATAATATAAATTTTCTCAATTTCCCTAATCATTTCTATTGTAACATGAAATGTAGCGTTTTATCTATCAACATTTATCTTTTTCAATTTTTTTAAGAGATATACAAGGTGTTTCACGGTATTTCTCTTCGCAGTAGTATATGACTGTGAGTTTTTTGTATCAGCTCTGTAATCTGCATTACCGACAGGTTCTTCTTTCAACAGCTTGTCGGTAATGCAGATTGCTACGCTGAAAGGCCACTGCGAGGAGAAATACCGTGAAACACCCCCTATAAATGAAATTATATTTTAAAATTCAAAAAAACTATGCATGAATTAAATTAATGATGCATCAATTGCATTAGCAAGTTTTATTGTATTTCTAATTACTATTTTCAGCGAAAAAAAAATAGCACTGACGTCTTTATCATTGTTACAAACGTAATTTACAATAAAAATAATAGAAATTGTTGGATTTTTTCTATTTTTGAAGTTTTTTCTCTTCATTGTACATTGAAATGCAAGAAAAAATGCAATTGTAAACGTCAAAATTCGTGTCCAACCAGTGGCGTTTCGTTTAAAGCACTTCACTGTCTTTAGGACAGTTGAGGAAAGGTACTAAATTCTAACCAAAATACCATAAAAATTGGTTAAAATTCTGATTTATTTGCGAATTTTACTCAAAACTAGTTTAGGAGGATTGTTAAAATTTCAATTTAAGCTTGAAATTCGCCTCCAACTAGACCAAAAAGTCGAAAATTTCGCTCAAAAATCAAACAAAACTACTTAAGCAATCAATAAAATAGGTTTAAAATGTCAAAATTTTGATCTAAGACTCAAAAATTTACCAAATAACCTACTTAAAGACCCGAATTTCACAATTTCTATTAATTTTAACAAATTACTCACCCTTTTGCTACGCCTCTGGTTTAAAGAAACTCCAAAACTGCCCGATTCAATCTGGATATGTCAAAATTCTGTTGACGCCATCTTTGATTTTTCTACGCATGCGCCCATTGAAGAAAACTACCATTGTTCACATAGTTGTAGTCTTTTGTTTGCGCAGGCTGCTCAATCGAATTTACTTCAATAACTCCTTGAAATTTGTTTTAATAACCCTCTAAGGCAATTTAAGCCCGATTTTAGGTTATCTATCGATAGTTATCGGACGAAATCTAAATAATAATCTACAAAACACCGGATTTAACTCAAAAATTTAGCAAATTTTTATTATTTTTATCAACGCGCTCTGGTGTAAACAAACGAAATTCGATATGTCAAAATTCTAACGCCGCCATGTTCACGTTTCTACGCATGCGCACTTTGTTCGTATAATTGTCGTCTTTTGTTTGCGCAGACGTTTTGATTTAGTTCATTTTTATTCCCCATTACAATTTTGAAAATAGAATTGTAAACCGACTGTAATTCAAGCCTAATTGTCGAATTTCAGTTGGAAGCCTTCGGTTATCTATCGATTTTCATTCTGAAAAAAATCTGAAACAAAATCCACAGGACACTTGATAATGCAACTAATATCTGAAACTATTCATTAACGGATTAGGAAAGGTGGATATGGTTTGAATTATAGTCTATCGATTTTGATTTTAAACAACTTGACTTACATGAAAGTTTTATCTCTCCAAGACTAGGTCGACCGATTTTATTCCAGACAGGGGTATAAATGTTAAAATTCCAAAAATTTAATTTGTCATCTGACGACAACTATAATTTCAAGTCTTAATTAAACGAAAATAACTAAATTATTAAATAAAATATACAACTTTTAGCCCTATAATCTTTAAAATAAAAAACAACCCTATAATTATGGAATATTTAATTGAATTCAATAAAGAAACTTATCAATTTTTATGATAGTTGAATAGTTTGTATTGATTTCGTATAAATCGTCTCATCAAAATTGAACAAAGAAAAATAGATCGCACATTTAATACTGGGGGAGATTTCCACCCCATTCCCTGATAATTCCGTCTCTTTATCAATTTTGGCTGGTTATTGGAGAGAACCGTTACGTTTAGATTAGCGTTAATGGTAGCGTTTTGTATTTAGTGAAACTTGCCATAACTGTATAATTGTATGGTTATACAGGGTGTATGGTATTTTATTTCGTAGTTGGCTATGCCTTGATTATGTTGTATTGTAGATCGATTGATATTGCCCGATATTTGACATTTGTTGTTGACATTTTTAAGTGTCCGGACGAAGCTACGACCTACCTAACAATTGCAAGGTGAAATAGTGTTGTTTTTTCGATAAACACCGGATTTTTTTGTGTAATGAATTGTTTTAATGAATTTTTTTATTGATGTCTGTTTCTATTAACCTTTCAGTTTAACAAAAATTTTGATTCTAGTCAGTTCCAACCGGATTTTCCATTGCTATTCAAATTTGTTATTGTTTTGTTTTATTATTGTGATACTCAAGTTCAATTAGTTTTAATTATTGAAGGTTACAATTTGAGCAGATTTGCGAAAATAAAATGACACATATGATAAATATTATAAAATTTGTCTATTTTTAATAAAATAATAATGTCGAACAACATTTACTAATGTTATAATTAGGAAAATTTGTGTTGTTTTATAGCCAGTTTTCCATCTGTAATGTAAACATATAATTTAGATGCCAACAGATATCGAGGACCTAGTTTTTTACATATACAGGATGATTCATAACTGTGGCCTTTTAAATAAAAACTCGAAAATTAGCATTAAAATGTTAATTGAAAGTCGTTAAACGTGGGGAATTCAGGGAATTTATTAGCCGATTTTAGAGTCAAATTCATTAATTTCGGGTATTAAATTGTAAAATAGTCAAATTCGGACACTTTTCTATCCTAAAATCGTGATTTTTTGCGAAATTTCAACAAATTTTAACCCTAAATCGTCAATTTAGCAAATCTTCCCTCAAAAGTAGACAGTATTTTCCATTTTTAGGTTAGATTTTCGGATTTTTTAGCATTGATTGTTCAAAAGTTGGATATTAAGACGGATTCTAGATAAATTCTTGACTTTTAACCCAAATTTTACAACAAAATTGTAAAAAATCAACAAATTTCGAGCAATAAAAGAAATTTCAAAGCAGCCCAATTGAGGAACATTGAAAATTTTAAATTGCGCGCGGTTTGCTAGACTTATATCAACCTATATCACTGGATTTTTAAGTTATTTATGTTTATATCAAGGCCTGCTAGATTTTTTAGCGCTTTGCTTATTACCGGACTGCCCATTTGGCTAAAACTCCATAAGAACATTCTTGATGAAACGCCAATTTTCACCACTGTGGCGAGTGTGGCGCTAATACCTGAACGAATCTTGAATTATGATTGGTAACAGATTTCCCGCCAAAAACAAACAAACAAATCAACCAAAGATGGCGTATCTAAATAAAGATAGAAAAATAAAGATAGAGATATAGCTATGTCGTTTTATATTCCGGTAACTAGCGCCAATGCGGCCAAAGTTCGCATTTTGCTCGGAATAGTGAATGAAGACAAATGGGCAGGCCTGTAATAAGCAAAGCGCTAAAAAATCTAGCAGGCCTTGGTTTATATACTCCACTTCTCATCGAATATACGATTTTATCTAGAAAATCTCATTGGTTCTAACATAAAGGCGCAAATTTTAAAAATAACCAATAACCCAGCAATACGTTATTGCAAACAAAACACTTAAAGGCGCTAAATTTTAAAACAACCAATGATTTAAGTTGTTATAATCACGTCATAACTTGCAATGCCAACTAAGTATACCTAAAGTTACTAGATTCGTAAGGGATTAAATTAGTAAAAGTTAGGGACTTTTATTCCGTCAAGTTCCCGCCAATTTTCCATTAAGGCGTATCATGATAATTTACCTACGTTTGGTACGTAGAGTCGTAGCTTTGTTCGGTCACTAGAAGAATGAGCAAATGTCAAATTTAGTAAAGTACGAACCAATCGACGACAATGTCTACGCGATTTTTTTTTTGTTTTATATTATTACATTTTTAAATATAAGTGTCATCTTAAAAAGCACTTCAATTGCGGAAAAAATACTTTAAAAAAGAGTCAATTATCGCTAAAATGGCTAAAATAAAAAATAATTACTCACTCGTATAAATAATCCACAAATTCTCAAAAATAGTGCAACAACACTACATAAATAATCAAATATGGAATTGTAAGGTTAGGAAATTTAGTTACAAACGTCAGTTAGGGAATTTAGTGATACCAACCGATTTTTGAGAATGACGCACTTTTTTGAAATTGAGGTTAGGAATTTATCTAAAGAATAGCACTTTAAATCAAAACTCATTTTACAGGTAAAATTGCCAGGATGAAAAGAAATGACCAAATCTAGAATACCACCGTAATTTATCTTAATTTGGTTGGTTATTTAGTTGGTTCAATGACTTGTAAAATTGATTAACAAATGACAAAATTAGTGGAATCGTAGAATATGAAACAATCTACGGCACTATGTAACCAAAGCCAACTACCACAAATTCTGAATTTTGAATAGGTTAGAATCGTGAATCGTCCTGTATATAGTCGTGAAATAAAATAAAAATTCAGCCTTCTAGATTATTACCACACTACTACTAGCCGCCTATATCATCGATTATAGTAAATCTTCTAGAAAATTAAAGTAAATTATATAACTTTTTTTTCTTATAATTTAAATTTATTAACTAATTTATCGACAATAATATTTTAATTAGGCGGTTATACGAAATTGTGTTTAATTGAGCTCCGCCGCCGTCCCCTCTTCACTCTTCTCGTACACACCGATTGTTGTTCTACCTGTAAATAAATCCATAATAATGTTTATTTACAAAAGTATTTAAGTAAGCCAACAATGCTAATGAAAACAATGTATAAAGTCACGCTTTGGAAATTTTCCAACATAAAATTATCCACAAATATCGTATTTTTCCTCTTCTATACGTTTTCAATTCAATTAAATTAGTTAAAAATCGTATTGAATAGAATTCCCGGTTTATCTCTATCTAAACGTTCTATTATTCAATGTAAATCGTTGTTATCTAGAGAGCTTTGACTCAAATTTAGCGATACGGAAAGCTGCAAACTTGGGTTCAAATCCGGCTAAAGGAATCATTATTTTTTATCTAAAAAAAACCCGTTTAACAGTATTTTAAGCTTTAAAACGCTCGATAAATTGTATTATTGTGTTAAACTATCAATTTAGGTCAACTAGGTTGATTGTAAAAAATTACTAATTTCTAAGAAGGCTAAGATCAGTGGCGGTTCGTTATACGTCGTGTGTATGCGTAGAATTGCTAATTAATGTAGAAATATTGAGTTGCCTCTGGTTGATTGAAATAATTGAAATTATATGGCATCTTTGATAAATACATTAAAATACCAATTGACGTCATGTTTAATTTGTTTAAAAACTATAAAATTGTCTATAATTGTTGATAACCAGAGGCGGATTTCGAATATTTTTGGCCATTTTTTCAAGATAACAACACAATAAAAAATCTTTAAAATTAAAGAATTTTGAAACAATCTAAACGGGTACATTTTGTACAGTGATAAGAGAGGTCAATTATAGTAAAGCTAGACAGTTTGGCTCAAATTTTTCAAAAATATCCGTGATAAGAGCAGAATATTTTGACCTATTGGTTCAGAGTCTACAATCGTAGTTGGCTATAATTTTGTGTATAGAGTCGTAGCTTATTTCGTATTTCACTATCAAGTGTTCTACGACAATTCAACCATTAGCCGTATTCTGTAACTTTTTGTCGATTCGTTACTATGACAACCTTGAAGATCAACAGTCTTTTAAATAAGCGGTTTTGTTCTTCTCTCTTTTCACTTATATTAATGATGGAATTATAAAAAAGTGAGACAGAAGTTCTGTAAATTTCCAGCGTTGTTATAGTAACGAATCGTCAAAAAGTTAAAGAATACAACTGCATACTTTTGGCATATAGTGTCGTAGATTCCTTCCGATACTTGAGAAATACATTAGCATATGTTAAATTATGAACCAATCTAGGATATTACGTAACCAACTCTTATTGTTAGATAATTTGAAGCTACAGTGGTATTCTCTAACTTTTTAGTGATTCGTTGCTATGACAACACTAGAAATTGACAGCTACTTTGAACATAACTCTACGTCACTCTTCAGAATCCCATCATGTGTATAATTGAGGAGACAAGGATAAAACAAGTTGTCATGGTAACGAATGGTAAAAACATGTCTGAACAAAGCTACGATACTATAAAAATTTGGAATTTTTAAGATTAATTTGTCTGCAATGAATTCGACTGTTTATCCAGAATTATAACGTTATTTTCGCAAAAGAGACAGTTGTTCTTCAGCATTGTCATGGTAACGACTGGATAAAAAGAGTTTGAACAAATCTACGACATTACATAACTAAGCCATGGCCTTCTGTTCGGTTTACAAAAATTTTGATGATTTCAGCCCACTTGATTCATTTGTCTGCGATAAATTCGATTGTTGTCTGGAGATTGTATTGTTATTTTTTTAAGTGACTGTGATTTCCAACGTTGCCATGGTAGCGAACTGTCAAAAAAATAGCCGAATAGAGCTACGACATTATATAACCAAGCCATAGCCTTCTGTTTTCAAAGTTTTTTTTAAATTTCGATTATTTCATCCCTATCGATTCATTAAATTCAATTGTTTTCCCCCAATTGCATCGTTATTTTTTGTAATTTGATAAAAAAAAATCATACATAGATGATAAGGGGGTGAAATTTCGAATTCTTTCAACGTATGAATAAAATTCCAATCAACTAAAAATTGAATTGAAAATGAACGTTGGAATCCTTTGAACATTTTCCACTCGATTTCACCCCTTCCACTAACCACCCCTAACCGCCATTATCAACATAACATTTCTTTTTAAATTTCACATCTCGTTTCTTGTCAACATGAAAATCTCACCCCAACGTATATGAATGAATGAATTAATAACCACTCATTCGTGTACATCCCCTATTTTCCACTTTACAGGATTACCAATATTAGAGAGGGAAAAAAATTAACACTAAACTACTTATATCGCAGTAGAAATTGAAAACAATTGAAACGTAATTAAGACAGGTGATCGTATGATTTTATGTGACGTCACCCGGTGGTACGATCATTCAATTGTCTGCGCCCCCCCCACTCCTGAGTTAGTGTGAATTTTTCCGAATTATTCAACGAATATCTCATTATGACACCGGAAAAATGCCGATTATACAACAAAAGTGGTGTGATCGTTTTTTTTCTTGTCAACTCTCTCTATTATTCACTAAATTACAGGAAATCTATCTACATCTATCTTTGTCTGATTCGTATCTATTTATAGAAAACGACAAAGATGGTGATAGAGTCGTCTGTCTTTCTTTTCAGAAAATACCTCTATTTTGATACACCTATCTACTATATGATATCTAGTTGGCAGTGTAATCGCGCCACGTTTCTCATCTGTTTTAATGTGCGCGTTTCACCACCACCACCACCACTACCACCAACCACTACTACTAAAAACGTTATACACGGAATCCAAGTTGGCCAGTCACTTTCATAAAACGTCGAAGTCTAGTTGGCTGTGTGTTCAATTATTTAAACACGTGACTATCGTTCGTTCCGTAATCGGAAAAGCGGCAATTTGTAAATTAGTAAATTATTCAAAAAAATAAAATAAAATCGTGTGAATTCACCCTTAGTGAACTATTATGAATAACTTGTTTAAGAATATTAGCAGCAGTTTTGCCGTGTTATCAGCACTTTTTATCACCGGTAAGTTGAATTCAATTAGAGAGAATTTTTCCGAGAAAACTGAACTTTAGGGCTTCCTTTATCAATGCTAATGAAGCCTTAAAGGGCGCAATCAAATAAATTCTTCGATATTCAAATTGATAACCGGACGAGTTTTCGGCTAAAAATAACGAAAAAAAAAAATGACGCACACCTTGCCATTTTTTCGGCAATTTTATCAATAAACAACAACAAGTAATCGTGTGCCAATTAACGTCACAATTAAGGAAAATTTCTTTATAAATAATTATCGATTTGGAAAAAATCCCGATTGCTTATTCATCAAAACAAATATCGATTCCATTGAAATCTAGTGATAAGGAATTTTGAAAATTCCCACGGTCACTTGATTAATTCCTTCAGTTTCTCTCAATACAATTGGATGATGGCCGGTGACGTCATTGATTATTAATTGTTTGATTCAGCCTCCCCTCTAGGCGACATTTTCTAAAAATAGTAAGGTTATGATTCCAATTAACAATAAGACTAATGATAATCCTCTAATGAACCGTTATTTGTGCAACAAGGTCGTCTTTTTGATGGATTTTCACTGAAATAATCATCGTCATCATCATCATCATCATCATCATCACGATAATACAGAAAGGGAACGACAGACTAGATAAATTATGACATGAAACAAATGCCAATGCTATTTTTAGTTAGTCCTCTATAATAAACCAGCAGTACTCAACAATTCTATTGGAAATAACTCCACAAATTAACGAAAATCAACAGGAAATCCCATTTGAATAACCATAATTACAAATCTAAACAATTAAAACCAGTAAAATTCAATTATTTAAATTAATTTGGCTTTATTTTCGTTTATTTGTGGATGGATTGTTTGAGAAACACTGGTAAGTTACTGAGCCAGGTAGAAAAAGTGCGTTAAGGTGAAGGCCTTCTAGATGACGTTTACTGTACATATACACACAAACACATTGAAATTTTATAGGTAACGGTGTGAGGGGAATATGGACGAGCCCACAAATACTTCTATCTGATTGGTTAGAAACTATCGTACGATTTTGTTTGCAATTGTAGAAAAATTAAGTGGGGGGCCGTTTTCTAGTAAAGTATCGTAGAATTTTTTCTTAATAATTAAACGTGTAATATTTTATCGTAAATTATGATAAAATAATCGTAAATTCATTAAATTGATTTATTTTTGTTGTTAATCGTACTTAAACATGACTTAAGTAAGGTAATGGCAGATAAATTGAGGATTATGATTCAGTGACGTCACAGTAGTTGTGACGTTTTTTATTTATACAGGATGATCCACTATTTTTACGCATTTAACGCCCAATTCAAGTAAAATCACCCTTTTAACGGGGGCAGTAATTTTCGTTATATTTTTCGAAAAATTGTATATCTCGGAAATTATTGTCAATAAAGACTTAAAATTTGGAATTTAAGTAACCGAAATTGCGCATTTGTCTCTGATTATTACAGTTTTTGCTAATTCTCCATAGTTTAATTGGAATAAATGGGAGCAATTAAAGTAGTATTACTCATCTAGTGGGCTTTGCAAATTGTAAAATGTGTCATTTACAGGTTATACAATTGTTTTTCATCTCGTAGTAGGCTATGCTTTGATTAAATTGTCGTAGATTGATTCGTATTTTCGTAAATTTAAACGTATCAATCAATCTACGACACATAATCAAGACAAACTGGGAGTTAAAATTTAAAGTTGGCCATGTTTCTGATACGAGGTGTCGTAGCTTCATTCGGGCTCTTATAAAATATATAGCCAAATGTCAAATTTAATACAATATGAACCAATCTACGATATTAAATAATTGAAGCATAGCCTATTGCGAGGTAAATTAACGCAGTACGCTCGATGTAATAAACAAGAATTAGTTACTAGAAATTTTTCACTAAAAACGCAGATTGCTGTGATAAATCGTCCAGTATACAATAATGGCGTTGTTTATCAATTGTTTCCTATATTTTTATGAGAAAAATCACGGACGACTAGATTAGACCTTTGTTTTAATTAATTTGTTTGTTAAATTTTCCGATTGTGGCAATATTGAGTGGTTTTTATAAATTTCCGCTAATTATTACAGTTTTTGATAATTTTTTATAGTTCAGTTAAAATAGGACCGATTAAAGAACAATTACTCATCTAGTAGCCTTTGCAAATAGTAAGAAGCGCCATATTTAGGATAAACAAAAATATTTGGTTATGTCTTGTTTAATTAGAGTCGTAGATTGGTTCATATTTGACTAAATTTAATGTAAATGTAATTTTCATTGGTATCAATCAATCTACGACACAATAACCAAGCAATAGCCAACTATAAAGCAGATTATCGATGTAATAAACAACAATTGATAGTCGACTTGTCAAGATGGCGTCAATTAGCAACTAGAAATTGAAAACGAAGATTGCTGTGCCAAATCGTCCGGTATATAATAATGGCGTCCTTGATTGTCAATTGTTTTCTGAAAAAAAAAAAATCACGGACGACTAGATTGGAAATGATGCCTTTCTCACAGTTGTTCGATACGATATGTAGGTTTTTTTTCAGGTGTAGGCTATATTTGAAGAGTAAAAGGTCATATCTTATGAAATATTAAATCGAAATTAGTTGTACGATTTTATGGAATATTTAAAGGTGGCCGTTTTTGTATTGAAACTTGTACAATTTCGTGGTTTCCTTCCCTTTCTACTGTACCGACAATATATTTATTGAATATTTATCCGTTGTATAAACCTGAAAGCGGATAGTGAATTATTAAAAGTTATCCGCATTAAGGTTGGTATTACTCGAGGTATATTTTAGGGGATAGAGGGGATATAGCACTACCTTTGATGTGATAAAATACTGATAAAAATGATAAAATTACAATCGTCAACTATTATGAAATATTCCGTAGGGAATTCAAACGAGTGTGTTAAAATATCGAGGGTAGAGGAAGATGGACAACAAAAAAAAACACGGTAATTAAATCAACTGAAGTTTTTCCTACAAGTGACAACCACTCCGGACATAATGACAAAGACGTTAAAGAAGATGAAGGTAGTAAAAAAATACAAGAACTTAAGCAAATAATTAAAGTATTTCAATTAAAGACTGACTCGACCAATTCCACCTGTAACGGCTTTTTCTCCCCCATTTAATTGGCGAATTCATCAAGAAAATCTCGATATTTTTACAATTCACCCCAATTGTACCAGTGGACCACTTAAACGTATATAATTTAAAAGCCAATGGAGCAATTTGTGAAATATTTTGGGAATTTGTAGAGGAATCCCTGGAGATTATTTATGCAAAAATTGGACCGCGTAGCTCAACGGGAAGGCGATCAAAATACGATTTCTTGGGGCAATGTCGCGATTTTCACCAACCAACTATACACAAAAAACAACCAAGAATTCAGATCCTCGTTTATTTTTGCGTTGTTTTGTAATAATGCCACATTTCTATCTTTAATTGTCAAATTTATCAAGAAAATCTCGATATTTTCACAATTCACCCCAATTCTACCGGGTGGAGCACTTAAACGTACATAATTTAAAAGCTAATGGAGCAATTTGTGAAATATTTTGGGAATTTGTAGAGGAATCCCTGGAGATTATTTATGCAAAAATTGGACTGCATAGCTTAACGGGAAGGCGATCAAAATACGATTTTTTGGGGCTATATCGCGATTTTCACCAACCAACTATACACAGAAAACAACCAAGAATTCAGATCCGCGTTTATTTTTGCGTTGTTTTGCAATAATGCCACATTTCTATCTTTAATTGTCGAATTTATCAAGAAAATCTCGATATTTTTACAATTCACCCCAATTGTACCGGTGGACCACTTAAACGTATATAATTTAAAATCAAGTGGAGCAATTTGAAGAATATTTTGGGGATTTGTAGAGGAATCCCCGGAGATTATTTATGCAAAAATTGGACCGTTTAGTTCATCGGGAAAGCGGTCAAATCGAGCTTTTTTGGCGCAATGTCGCGATTTTCACCAATCGACTACACACATAAAACGATCAAAAATCACCAGATGCTAGTAAGGTTCTTTTTGTGGTTTTTTCACATTATGCCCTGAAAATTATTGCCGATAACGATAATAAATCGCTCACTAACAGAATTTAGCTTCAAGTTAATCTTTTAAATGGTCCAACTACATTATAAACGTGGCCTATACAGGATTTGTATAATTGATGTCATTGTCCGTTTATTAGAGTGAATTGTTAATCAATTACAACGTCAATTGTGTACACACTATTATGACTAAAAGGGGTGGTATAGGGGGTGGTTGGTTGGATAATATCCAGCATTCTGTTATAATAAAGGGTGATATTTGTTGAACTTTGTAGAAATGTACAATGATTACGATAATAACAATAACGACACCCTTGTGTGACATATTAAAGAAATTAAAAGTGATATTTCTACTATATAGGGTGTATTTTAATGGACAGAACCGGCTTCAATAATATCCATGCCACCCTAGTGACTTATAAATGAATTTCGTAAATAAAATACCAATTATTAATCAATAGATTTGAATGTTTTAGTATTGTTTGTATGTTGAATATTCATGTTGTTATGTGAATAAGGTTCTCTTGTGACTAATATTGTGGTTAAATGAATGATGTTGTGCATTCAGGGACATTATAACGTATGTGTTGTTATACACCGGTCGTTTTCCTAGATGCACGATTCACCACCACCACCACCACTAATACCACAACCCTTTACAAAAATACCCCTGTATTCGTATACCTATGTATGTGCGCCTATTTATTATACATGTCCTCTTGTTTCATGCACCATTTATAAATTCTCGTCCTTTTAATTAAATACATACCCTCATGACTATCATTATTATTATTGTAATCTAAAACAAAAAGGATAAGGTGCGAAAAAAACCTGGGCGTTAAATCATTTCAAGATTCTTATTCAACGTTAATGTTTTAACATTTATAATGAATTAAATTAATTAAAACTTCCTGTATATACGTGTTCGTTACAATTTGATATACGAACATACATTCATAGAAATCTGAGTTGGAAATGTGCTACGAATATATCAACACATTGTTACAAGAAAATTCCAGAAAATTGAATATACTCCGGCGCTAACAAATCGGCCAACTCTACCTGCAATTTGTAACTCCCATTATAATAGAAATATCGTATGAAATAGGAAGAAACACCCGATCTATAGCAAATTAATCAACTTTTCCTGGAAATTGTAATGTTACAAAATCTATAATAAATCGGTCGGCTTTGCCAACAACTCGTAATTTGAGAAATATCGCATAAAATAGCAAGAAACACTATACTCGGTCTGGAACAAATCAATAAGCTTTATTAGAATTCGTAATTATTGCTAAAATAATAGAAAATAGAACACTACAAATAGAACAAATCGGTGGGTCAATTTTACCCTCTAACAACGCGATAAATCTACAAAATAGCAAGAAACGTAGTGGTTTATAAAAAATCAGCTTTCCCTCAAAATTGTAACGCTGTACAATCTGTAATAAATCGGCCATCTTTGCCAAAAACTCGTAATTATCACTACTTAATAATAGAAAACATAGTTACTTTTATTCTAAATTATTAGGCCAAATTTACCGGAAATCTATAGCTTTTACAACACGCGAAATGTTCCACAGAATAGAAAAATTAATTAAAAATTAATCAGCTTTACTTCAAAGTTGTAATACTATTAAATCTGTAAAAATCGGCTTTGCTAGTAAGTTTTAATTAAAGCTGTAGAGTAATTGAAAACAGTATACTACATTTAGAAGAAATCGGCCAACTTAACCCGAAATCTGTAATTCTCACTATAAATTTGTAACGCTGTAAAATCTAACGAATCGGTCAACTTTACCAACAACTCGTAACTGTTGCTTGAGAATTATAGAAAGCATTACGGTCGGTCATTTTGTAACTCTTACAGCTCGACAAATATCGTACAAAATTGAAAGAAATATTATAACCGATCTATAAAAAACCAATCAACTCCTCTTAAAGTTGTAACGCTTTAAAATCTACAATAAATCGGTCATCTTTGCCAACAATTCGTAATTATCCCAACAGAAAATACTACACTACGTGTACAATAAATCGGGCGGCTTTACTCGAAATTTGTAATTTAACGAAAAATTCGTGCTAATTATATATCGAATCCCAGTTTTGTGGGTGTATCCTCGACTGAATTAGAGTAATAAAAATAAATTTACTAAAAATACCTCATTTTGGACGTATTTCGTCGATGTATAGCTTGTATACATGAAAAGTGAGCGTGACAAATATTTTATGATGCAATCATTCTTTTTTTATTACTGTACAGTCAAAGAAAATCTTATTTTTCCGTTATAATTTCGAAAACGCAATTGAAAATCCACGGTTTTTTTTCCGTTTGTGCGTCAAGTTCAATTGGCATCTAGCCGATTGAAAGTTGTTATTTTTATATTGTTCAGAATTCGAAAGAAAAATGCTAATAACAATTATGACGTTAATTAACTGACAGAAGATTGTTTTTTAATTGTTTGTCTATTTGATTTTGTTTGCTAAAAATTATCTACTCGACGAAATTGGGATCGATTAATAGAAATAAAAACGACGAATCATGAATTGATAATGATAATGAGTAAATCGTAGAGCAAACGAGGTTAAATTACTTGACTTATTTATAGTTAAAAATTAATGATGGCATATGTTGACTGTGTGAGAACGAAAATCGTAATAAACGTTAAATTATTTTATCAATAATCGTTTCTAATGGCAATAAAATGTTCGAATTACACCAGCAAATTTCGTTATTGATCCCCTAAATGTCTTGAAAATTCTTATTGGTAAAGAAAATATAGCATACTGAGTCAATTTACGAACTTTTTGACGTAAAATGTGGATTTTTAAACATTGAAAAGGCACAGTTATTCGCCTCCTTTTATAATATATGTTAAGAATATCGTTGATTGTTTACTTGTTTAAATTGTACGTAAAATTTCGGTTTTTGCAGTTAGATTTTCCCAGATAAGAGAGAATTTGAGACTTTGAAAAGCACAGTCTTTCGCCTCTTTGTAATAGTTCATCATAAATTATTGTTTACGCATATAAAATAAATGATTTTTAGTATATTTTGTTTTTCTTTGCATTTTTGTTAAGAGACAGTAAGGAAGAACACAAAATAACCGATTATTTTGACTCATTTTAATTATTCTAACGGGGGTGGAATGGATAGGTATTAAATAAGGGCTTAAATTAAGGCCTAATTTATGTGTAGATTTTCAATTTTTTCTTAAAATTCGGTTTTAACTCTTCGAAAAAAGAAACAGCCTTAAAAATGACTGGTGTAAAACTTTAAAAAGCACTGGCAATTCGCCTCCTTCAATTTATTATCAACTTCTAGGCTGTTCGTTTTGAAATTCTTGTTTGTTTATGTGAAAAATAACAGAATTTTTGCAATTTTTGAGTTATTTTCTTTAATTCTTTGCATTTTTACCATAATATATAGGAAAAAGTCAAAAATCAATGTTACATTTGAGTAATTTTTAATATTCTCGGAAGGGTTGTATAAGGGGTTGAGAAGGAGTAGAGTATGGAATTAGAATCTAATTTATCTGTAGATTATTTGATTGTTTTACTTAAAATTCCGCTTTTACTCTTCGAAAACGGAAGATTAAAAAGCACAATCTTCGCCTCCTTCTATTTATTATCAACTTCTCGCTGGTTTCTCTCAAAATTATTGTTTATTTGTGTAAAAGATTCCTGTAATACCCGATTTTCCAGATAAAAAGTCTGAAAAATTTAATTTTCTCAAGATAAATTGAGCAAGAACGCAAAAATTTCCAACTTATTTTACATCTAGCGTCAACAAGTAGTAGTGTAAAGGTTAAATTTAGATGTGAATTATTAGATTTTTCCCGAAACATTGATAATTTATCTTTGTATATTATAAATTTGGTTATATTTAATGAAAAATCCCGCTTTCTAACTCGACTAGAATAAGTTTGTTCAAAACTTGTACGTAAATCTACAAGTTTTGTTTATTTTTACATGTAGAAATGGTGGATGCGCCGGGTAAATTTCACTAAATTATAATTCTACTAAGTTTTGTATGTCTCTAGTGAGATCTTACTATTAGTTAACCAAAACTCGAACAATTCTACCCCAACACCACCACCCCTATTTAACTATTGCCACTACTACTACCAACATTGAAATATCCACGACTTTATAACGTCGTATTTCTTTTCATTTGTGAGTTTAAATCTAGTTTCAGATCTCTCTCGATCTATCTATCCACTGCTAATAATTTTCAAAACTTTGTTAGGATATCAAAATGTTACAAATAGGGCAAGTTTGTGTTCATGGGGTGGTTTACAATCGACGACTTGATTTCGAATGAAAATCACCGTATGACATCACGTAGACGGTTTACCACCGAAAATTTAATACAATTCCAACAATTTTAGATGATTATCAATTGTATTTTTCAACTTCCATACTTGTATTAAATTCGATTTTTGTTTATTATTTTAAGGAAGTGAAGGGAACGTTTCGGAAGTTTGCAACAATTGTTGGATTATTTTCGTAATCGGCTTATTTACTTACAATACAGTAGGAGAAACGACAAAAAAAAAACAACAATCGAGACACAAATAGACGGTGGTTGAACTGAGAACAAATGTAATTTCGTTCTTAAAGACAAGTGTTAGTTAGAATAGAGATTCATAAGAGGCTTGACATCAAATTCCGCAAATATGCGGAATTTTCGCAATATTTGACAATTCTGTTTCTATTGCGCATGTGTTACTATCCGACCTGCGTCATTATGACGTCATGTTGTTAGTGTTTAAATTGAAATTTGGGCTCTTTAAATTGCAAATATTGAATAGTCGATATCTCACTTGTTTGATGATGTATAACGTTAAATCAAGTATCGTTAGAAAGGGCATTTCAAGCAGCATTAGAAGGTGTTTTTCGTTTTGGAAAATTCTAATTGACTTCTGGGTTATAGAGGAAAAATCTTGGAGCATGTTTTTAAAATTTTTCCAAATATTCCTCCATAATTCGGGAAATATTGCCGATTTTTTAATCATTTTCTCAGATTATAGAGCAAATTGAGAGAATTTTCTAAATCTCCAAGAGTTTTCCTAAAGTTTTGCTTGTTTTCCGGAAAATTGGTAGAAATTGAGGATTCACAATATTTTTTAATGCTAGTTTTTAATCATCAATATCTTGCTGGTTTGATGAGTAGTAGTAATGAATAAAGTAGCATTGGAAAGAGCATTTCAAGGAGTATCCGAAGACGTTTTGCGTTTTGGAAAATTCCATTCGATTGCTGAGTTATAGAGGAAAATCTTGTTTCTTTCAAATTCCCCACATTTTCCCATAAATTCGGCAAATATTGTCTATTTTTCAATGTATGGCAAATATGCTCTTTGGTATATTATTGCGCATATCTGACTGACGTCACATGACGTCACTCTGTTGTCAATTTAGTTGAGTATCTGCAAATGGCCAATATTTAATGGACGATATTTCGCTTGTTTGATGAGATACAATAATGAATGAGGTAGCATTGGAAAGGGCGTTTCAAGTAGTTTCTATTTCCACTAAATTCTGGGTTACAGAGGGAAATCTTTTAATTTTCCCCTATTTTCGCTTACAAATATGGTCGATTTTCTCCAAGAATATAGCAAATTGAACGTTCTTTCCAAATCTCTGAGGAAATTGAAAAGAAAGTTTCAAATATAGGAAAATAATATGAAATGAAAGGAAAGGCAGTAAACAGCTGATAATAGTAAGTGACTATTATGGCCTATAAGAACAAGGAACATTAGAGTGGCCTTCTCATAAATGTCAAAAGATTCGTTAGAAAACGAGTATAAGCGGCAGTAGAAGGGGTTGGGAAAAAGAAGTAAAAGTAAAAGCAAAGTTTCCGAGCTTTTTGTTCAACAACTACTGTTACAATATAAGAAACGAAAGAGATTTCTATTATTTATTCTTTTATAAGACTCTCTACTTATTCATTGTATCAACTAATCGTTTCCGGCTTAATTAAATAAATATAAGAGAAGATTATTTCAGTTGTATCTAAATGGGAATTAAGACAGAATTCTGATGATTATGAATCCGTAACGCATCCAAGTTAATTAATTCAAGTAAGATCCTTATACAACATATAGATATGTCAACTATTACTATATAATATCACTCCAGGATAATGTTTTTGGATGTTTACAGATAACGTTAACTGTAGTTTTCGAGATAAGAGGATATGTTGTGACAGTGGATTAAAGGATACATCAACTGTCTACGAAATTAAGCAAAACTTGAATTGCCTAATAGACAATGTCTTTAATTAAAATATAATTGGAACCCGTATTCAAGTATTACAACAAAGAATACAATTGTTGATTTTACCCTTGTGAATTAGGGGTGAGATTATTAATCGATACGTGCGAATTTACAGCAATATTGCCGGTAAAATGACGTTTTCCCATGCCATTTTAAAATTAGTCTATAGGATCTAGTTAAAACTCATTATATATAAATTAGCCCCTTTCGTAGCGTTACGAAACGTAAAACAACACTACTAAATTTGTGCTTAATAGACCCCTATATATATGTGTAGGGGTATAAATGGGTTGTAAAGAAAATTGCCTTTTTATCCTTATTGTCGTTGCTATTTCTACCAACTTCGTCTCTTTTTAGTTTATTTTTTTTGTAAATTATTCACCCCTGTAATTCATATTTACTCGTTTTCTTTTTAATTTTTGACGGTATTATTGTCATACATTTGGAATAAATCCTTGTTAATTTACATCATAAATACGGAAGCATGTTAAAAATAAAACGAACAATAACAACAACAACAACAACAACAGGGTAACTTTTAATCAGTTGGAAACGAGCGGTCTGTACAACCACCAGAAAACTTTAGTTGTGGAAAATAACGCAATGAATTCAGATTAAATACAACAACCGACTATCGGTAATTGGAGATTTGAGCTAGATCAATATTGAGGCAGTTTTTGGAAATTCCCCAAGATCTACGTGGTTTTTATGCGTAAAATTTGAACTTTTAAACATTGAAAAGGCACAGTTATTCGCCTCTTCATTTAATCTATATTAGAAATGTTATTGACAGTTAATTTGCATCGAATTTACCCAGTTCGGTTATATTTTAGACGAAATTTGAGACATTTAAAAACACAATCGTTCGCCTCTTTGTAATTGTTTCCCATTTATTTACCAACTATGACATTATTTTAAGGAAAAACCCAAAAATCAACGTTACAATTTTAGAATAATTTTAACTCATTTTAATTGTTCTAAAAGGGGTGATATTAGGCATTGATAAGGGGTGGAGTGAGGGCTCATTGAATTACGGACTAATTTTTTGATTCTGTTGTTTGAAATTCGTCTTTTATTCATCGAAAAGAACTGGAATAACTAAAGAATGGTTGAAGTGAAAAATTAAAAAACTCACCCTCTCGCATCCTATTTATGATCAATTTTTAGCTCATTTCGTTTTAAATTTACGTTGAACACTTCCTCTACACTACATTCTCTCAAAGTACCCCACTATCATTAATTAGAGATTTGAGGAATGTATTGATTGAGCGACTTTTTTAATTCAGTAAAATTTTTGGTCTTTTAAACAATGAAAAGACATATTTGTTCGCCTCTTAAAGATGTTGTTGCATTAAAATTTGGGGTTTTTACGTCAATTGTAAGAGACAACTTGGTACATTAAAAAGCACAGTCCTTCGCCTCTTTGTAGCTATTTTGCCTTTATTTACTGACATCTAGATTGTTTATGTTAATTTTTTCTTAATTTATGTAAAATACGCGATTTTTAACGATAGTGGTTGTAGTTTTTCGCATTTTTGTTGAGATACAGTAGTGAAAATCACAAGGAACAGGGTACGATTTTCGAGTCACTTCTAGTCATTTTAATTCTAAGAGAGTTGGTATAAGACATTGAGTAATATCAGAGTCTGAGTTATGTGTAGATTGTTTGACCTTTTTGCTTAAAATTCGCTTTTTACACCTGCAAAAAACTGAGATAACTTTAATAAATGGCTGATATGAAACATTAAAAAGCACACTCTTTCGCCTCCTTATATTTATCATCAATCTTTGCGTAACAAAAACTTATAATACGCAATTTTCTCTTCAGGTTACTTTAATTTAGATTAAAAATAACAACAACCACCCACTAGTGGTAATCTCCACCCCTTCAGTTGGGGAAAAATCCGCTAATAGAAAATTATTTATCGTCTTAAAGTTTAAGTAACCACTATAGCCGGGACTAGAAACTAATTGTTCAGATATTCCCGGTGTGGTTGTAAATTTTCGTAAAGAAACAGTTACGAGCCTTATTGTGGTCGTTGTAGTCCCGGTTTTAATTCCTTTAGGCCATTTCAACTTTCAACGATACTCGGGCAAATTGTTGGAACGTTCCAATATTTTCCCACCTACATCTATAAAATGACCGTTGACTGGATGAAATTGAAAAAAAAATCCAGTGGGAAATATATTGGGGATGAGTTTCTCCAATAAATAGTTGGGGTTGTTGAATGAATATGAATTTATTCAACAAAACAACAAACATAAAATTATCTGCGGTGGATTTAACTAATTAACACATAGACGTAGAGCTTTCAGCAAGTTAGTAAAGGAGACTGTTTTAACGTAATGTATTAATCCCGCGGGACATCTAAGGAGATTCAACCCCTTTACTACCACCCTCAACCGCCAGTCGAAAATCTAAACAACAAGAACTAAATATGCGACTACAATCCACCCTATCATTACTGTTGTTGTTGGTGGTGGTGGTGTTTAAGGAAATTCCAGAAATTTCACATCTCAAGAAAATCCCCCAATCTTAACGTCTCTTTTTTTGACATATGACCACCGAATTATGCCGTGATCTATCAAATTTTTATCTCTACGAACCAGAAGTTTATCCAGAAACTACCCCCTTATAATATCCGCAAATGACAAATTTCAATCAACTTGATATTTATTTTATTTTATTCTATTTTATGACTTAATTGTATTCGTTTCGGTTTTGTTACAGTTGTAACGTCGAAATTTAGGGGCCATCAAAGTTGCGGTCCCGAAGAATTGGTCCATTGTGCCAAACCATTGTCGGTATTGACCGATTCCGGATTAACGTTCGCCTCCAGTAAATCCGAATTGGATAGAATGTGCCCGTAAGTTTTATATTTGAGTTTTTTCTAGTCGATAAGGGGTGGTTTGAACGATATGAATAAAGTTCCGATAAGGGGATAAATTGGGTCAGTTTTCGCTATTTTTCGATAAACAACCAAGAATTTATAGTTTCGAGCAGATATATTCGAGTTGAAATTGAATTAAACGAGACTTCGTTCATTTAGAGATAAAATTCAACGTGTAAGTACAGATTTAGAGGGAAATATATTTAATATTCCTGTATATAGCAGAATTCTTTGGATTCTTTATCAAATATCAAAAGAATGTTCATAGATTGGAAATTCTAATGTTTTTATTATAAAATCCAGAAATAAACGCGTACAAATTGCTAATTATAAAATTATTGTATAGTCGGTCGCTTTAAATCCGGTGAACTTGGCTGTAATACTGTAACTCCTAATTTTCGCCATTTAACCATTTTAACCTAAAAATCTTGTACTCTCTCGATTAAGGCGTGAATTCTCAAGCTACAAGCTAGTAATCGCACCAACCCCCTAACTTTATTGTATGGTCGGTCGATTTAAATCCGGTTAACTTGGCTATAATAGTGTAACTCCTATTTTTCGCCATCCAAGTGATTTATCTGATTACCCATCATTACGTCATTGATTACTCGATTAAAGGGTGAATTCTCAGGTTTACTGAATCAATCCCTAATTGTATTTTCACCCTACTGATTTTTATTAAAAACAACAATACAACTGTTGGGAGAAATACTCTTCAACCCCCTGTAAATTATTCTCGACAATGATGTCAAATTATTGTAATTTGTGAGAAAAATTCCATTTTTTCGTTTATTCTTCATCCCCATCCCCTAATTATTATTATATTTGCTCGATCAACAATAATATTAACCCTAAATGACCAACAAAATACCAATACAGATAATTTAAATAATCCAACATATGGTCTATATCAAATTAATTTTTGGTTCTAATTAATATTGGCTTTTAAAATTAATTAATTGTGATTATAATAGAAGAATACGTCCATTATTTGTTTTGTTTTGAATATTATCAATAACGATGAAACCAACCCCTATAAAGCGGCTAATAATTAGTCGAGATTAGGGGATGGAAAAACCGTACAATAATAAAACAACACTGATATAATTATGGTGTTAACAACAATAAAAAATTGTGAAATTTCCGTTATAATAAGGGGTAGCAAAAAACCGCCCTCAAAAATGTTGAAAGATAAAACGTGGAATATTTGTGAAATCAAAACACCGCCTCCTATCTCTTCAAATGTTGTGTATTTCAGTGTTATTTTGTGTGTATTTAGGGGGTTGATTTTCAGATACATGCAATACTACCATCATTACAATATAACAACCCTATAATTCGACTCTACAGATAAATTACAAAGCGAAATAGTTAACTGGTATCAACTATATAAAATCACACACTACTGGGGGTGGTTATTTTTGTTTAGTGGTTAAATTTAAGGGATGTTTTATGTAACAATTTTTTGCACACCTTCTATTCAACTACACGTGTTAGTTTTTTTTCTCTCTCGAATAACACCCCCAAAGTCTCGACATTTATAAAACTATACAACCATTCACTTTTCATCCTATTCATAAACAAATTAGATGCCATTTAATTTAAAGTTGACTTTTTGAATGGGCTACCATTAGCTACTTTTTCTCCTTTTATAGGGGTGGTTTTTGTCATAAAGAAACACTTCCGGTGAGATACACACTAGATTTATTATAAAAATCCACAGGAAGTTGGTAAAGTACAGTAAATGTATATGTGGTTGTTTTAAAAATCAACATTTAAGTCAAGTTTTAATAAGGGTTAACTATTTATTTCAACCCCCTGTTAAAACCTATGTTTAGTTTATTGTCGAACTCGTAGGGGTGGTTATTGCACTATTTCGATTACCTCTTATAGTTTTTGTTTTATTTCTACGATTAGCACTGTCAATTAAAGCCTGTTGGGGTTGATTAAATGGAATATACAGGGTGTATCAGTTATATAATTTGTTATTGGAGGCTTAAAATTTTGAAAAATTCCATAAGTTTACATTTTTATGGAGTTTTATTTTCAATATTTGTCATTATTCTGTTTCGATTAGCACTTTTAGTTGAAAATTCAAAAATTTTCGAAAATTTTAGCATGTTTTGAAATTTTTCTTCTTATTGGTTAAAATATGAAAACAAAGTGTTGAGAAAATTGCATTTTTTGTAAAATTTTGCTTTATTTTGAACAGTTTTCGCTACTGTAAGGCGTTGAAATGCAAAATTTTGAGAAATTAGCAGCCCAATTGAAAATTTTTGATAATTTTAGCACTTGAAGTCAGAAATATGAAGAGTTTTCTACGAGAGTTGCTTTATTTTCCTCTTTAATCTAATCAAAGTGTAAAATCTTGAAAAAATTGAAAGACTTAACACCATTTTTATGAAAAAAGCGTCATTATTTAGGACATTTTTCGCTATTTAAATGACCCTAATACAAACACGAAAACTGGCACTTTTTCGCATTTTTTGTGGCATTTTACTTCATTTTTTCCTTTTTTTTTAATTTTTTCAAATTCTTCTGACAACTTCATTAAATAGAAGTGCAAAATTTCGAAAATTTAGCACTTTTCGTTAGAAATTTTAAAAAATTTTCGAAAATCTTAGCACTTTTAGTCAAAATATCAAGACTTTTACGTCGGATTTGCTTTATTGTGAATAACTCTCAAACAAAATTGTGAAAAACCGCCAATTTGGTTGAAAATTTGAAAAACTTGCAATTTTTTGTAAAATTTTACTGTTATCTCACTAACCCCCGAATACACAATTTTGGAAAAATAGCACTGTTAGTTAAAAAATTGCGCAATTTCCCCAACTTTAACCTTCCAGTATTTATAAATCTTGACGTTTTACGAAATAAAATTTGAAAATTTCCAATATCACCCTGTATAAACAACAAAAACTGGACGCAAAGGTGTCGATTTAAGCCCCACTATTGATTGATTCTTTTAAAGAAAGCTTCCGTTTCGAATTGTCTTGTCGGATATCTCATTTTTAATTGGAAAAATTTAATTAATTTCCTTTCACCGAATATAAAACCAAAATAAATTAAAACAATCGTAGAAAAATCGTGTTTTATCTCGTTTTTCGAACTCAATGTTGGATTAGTTCATTCCGTTGCGTGTACAATTGTTCCCTAAATTTTCTTTTATTTTCTCTTTCGAATTAAACTAACAAACCGGTAAAGTTAAATCCACTTAAAAATTCCGATAATTACTCAAACACACACACAATCAAGTCGATAATTATCCGAAATTAGAAAATTCTATTTGATTTCCCGACAATAACCGCAATTTCCGCTGGATTTTTTCGGTATTTGCCTTACACTAGCCAAGTCAGCGATGTTATCGGCCTTATACACAGTTTAACGAGTCCGTTTTTATATGCATTTACCCCGTTTTACTCGAATGGAAATTTGGCAAAGGAACGAAATTTAAAAATGTTAAAACGTGAAAAAAGCAACGTTTTGTTTGATTAAAATATAACGGGGTGAGACAAAATTGTCGGACTTTTATCGCAGTGTCTCAACTTAGATTTATTCCCTTCATTATACAATGGAGTGTTAAAATATTTTTAGAAAATTCAAACGAAACTTTAATTTACAGAGACTTGAGGAATGCGTTGAAATGCATCCACGTCTATACCAGACATTGTATGTCGCTAGACGAACAGGCACATTTCAAGAAACTCTTCCACGGGACGAATTTAATGGTACATGAATTATGCAAAAATGGCACTTATCAAACAGGTATAGACAAAATTCTATAATAGCTTTGTTAAAACATCAAAAACAGTACTTTAATACCTATTAACGCACACTTTTAATGGTAGTTCAGTTATATGTAAATCCTATAAGACACTAGAACACGAATATCTCGAAAATGATAAGAGATATCAAAACGGCGAATACCTCATTCGATTCTAAATACAATTCTACACCTCTGTAACTCTGTAATTTTTTGAAAAAATGCCTCAATTTGCTGAAAATCCTGAAAAACTACATTTCTATAATGATAATATGGTTTTAGTAGAATACACATTTCGTTCAGTAAAATTCAATGAAATCAAATCAAATTTTCATAAATCGAAAGATGAAAGCTGACTCTACAATTGGACGATATCGTATTTTCAGTTGTTTTCCCCATTTTCCTGAAAATCGCATCTAAAATAACGCAAATTATAAATCGAAATAACCGATAGAATCGAACATTGGATTCAACAGCCGTAACAAATGAAGAATATAAATTGAGTTTCTGGTTGTCTTGTCAGTGATATCAACAGCTGTAATTCCCCTAAATTTCAAGAATTTAATTTGTTTTTAAAAAAAATATAGAAAGGGCGCAAAATATAGAAAAAATAGTACAAGAAACTGACTTATGATACTTATTTCTTAATAATTCGGGTTATTACTTTTTTTTGTAGAATATCTGAAGCATGCACCCTGTATGAAACGTGTCGAAGAACAGAATGAGATCTGTTTGGATCGATATACGGAGGCAATGAAAGAAATCGAATCACGAACAACAGTTGAAACAACCCCCGTACCTGATTTGGTGTCTTATCAGAAGAGGAAACGTGAAGCTGCCGATGAGGGCATCAAAAGTGTCTGTTGGTAAGTGAATTTCAACAAGAACAAACGAATAAAACAACAAAAATGATAACAATAACGTTGAGATTTTCGGCAAGACACGGACAGCTGGATTAATGACGTGTCACACGTTTTGATAACAATAAGATGGTTCTTTTTTCAGTTATTTCCAACGATGCTTATCCTATATACCGGATGGACCATCCAATAGTATAAAGTCCTATTAGTCTGAAAAATATCAGGATTTGTAAGGGAATAGTTGAGTAAAAGTTGAACCTCGTAGCTCATCGGGAAGTCGGTCAACAATCGCTTTTTTGACAATGTTGTGATTTTTATCAAATGACTGCATTCGTAAAGCGATAAAAACAACTTTACAATGATCTTTGGACTAATCTTAGTCGTTCTATGTGCATAGTCGATTGGTGAAAATCGCGACATTATCTAAAAATAGCGAAATTTGACCAACTTCCAAATGAGCTACGAAGCTCAAATTTTGCTCAAGGACTCTCCTATAGATTCTCAAAAGATTTTTTGAATTGTTCATCAATTAATAGGACTTACCTTCAAATTATACCAGATCGGCCATTCAAAAGTATATAATTCAAAAATCCTATTAGCAATTCGAAAATTATTTTGAGGATTTGTAGGTGGAATCCCGGAGAAGATTTTAGCAAAATTTGGACCTCGTAGTTCACGGGAAACAGCTTCACGCGGACCTTTGGCAAATTTTTGGTAGTTTTATGTGCGTAGTCGATTGGTGAAAATCGCGACATTGACCAAAAACAGCGTTATCTGACCGACTTGCAAATGAGCTACGAAGCTCAAATTTGGCTCAAATGATCCCCAAGGAGTCTCCTATAAATCCTCAAAATATTTTTCGAATCGCTTACTAATAGGACCTTTAAATTCTATATTTTTTAATAGTTCACCCTGTATAGCTCGAGTGTTATCAAAACGTTTAATCGATTCCCCGGCAACAAAAATTCATTCTTTTTTCTATTACAGTTCATTCCAACAATACGTCGAGTGTTCAACGCACACAATGCGACGTGCTTGCGGTGAAGAAGCGGCCCAATTCAGTCAAGATTTCTTAGGGCGCATGTCATCATCGTTGATTCAAGTAAGTGGTAGCAACCCATTTGAAATTCCATCATTTATAACCTTTCTTTTCAATATTATAGTTGCATTGTCAAGAATACGGCCGTCGAGAGTGTGGTCTAATATCATCGGCGCCGTATTTCCACAAATTATCAACAATATTCGTAGGATTCTTAGCGATATTGTCGTTGATTTTGAGTTAAAAATTGTCAAATTAGCAAGATGGAGAAGCTTAAATGGGGATGTTGGTGTGGATCCTACGCCATTTCTCCGTAATAAGACTGATTTGTGATAAAATTCTTCAATTAGAGACAGAAAAATTGAAGCTTCTTTTACTGAGACAGGCAAATTTACAAAAATCTCTTAATTTCTCATCTATTTGTACATAAATCAATTTTGTTTTTTTGAAAAAAGACAATTAGAACGCCGCCACTCTAGTCCGACATTTGTATATCTATCAATTTTGTGATTCTTATCACAGAATGATAATAAAATTAACTAAATTATTGTGATCATTTATCATATACTATATAGAAATCCATTCCCATTATTATCATTATTTTTTGTGTTGTTAGTCGCCCATGTTAATTATTCAAAATTTCTGTAAATGTTATTTGGTTCATTTCCATTATTTATATGTGTGTTTCGTTTCGTTTCGTTTCTTCATTTAGACCGTCCAATGAATGAATGTTAGATCAAATAGAAATTGTACAGACTTCAATTAGTTTAATTTAAAATTGTTGTATTTTAGACTATAAATAATAATTATAATTAATTATAAATTAAAAATTAAATCAATGTTGAAATTGTTTAGAAAATCTAAATCTAAGTACTAAAATAAATTATTTCTCAAAAATCGTGTTTAATTTCGCCTATTTTACCTTTATCAGAGCCTATTTCGCCTCCCAATGGTATTCTATAACTGTTAACAAAAAAGTTATCATCTCATCCAGTTGTAACTTTGATTTGTTCCATTAAATTGTTTAATTGAACAACCAAAAATGTGGAAATTTCACCGACAAATTCTCTAGTTTTTGAAGAACCAACCGTTAGTATTCTGTAACTGTTAAGAAATTAGTCATCGTCTCGTCATGTTGTATTTTCATTGAATTGTTCCAATTGTCCAATTTCGCTGATTTTATCGATAAAGTTCTGCAATTTTTCAGCAAATTTTATCTTTATCAGGACGAATTAAGTGTGTTGATGGTATTCTATAACTGTTAACAAGAAAGTTATCACCTCTTGTAATTGTAACTTAATTTATGATGATTTGTTTTATTACATTGGTCAATTTAACAATCAAAAATCTGCAAATTTTACAAATTCTCCAATTTTTTGAGAACCAACCGTTAGTATTCTGTAACTATTAAGAAAATAGTCATCGTCTCGCCTGGTTGCATTTTCATTGAACTGTTTCAATTCAACGGTCAAAATTTTGTTCAACTTCGCTGATTTTACCGATAAAGTTCAACAATTCAACAATTTCTCAGAAAATTTTAGCTTATCAGAACCAATTAAGCCTCCGGATGATATTCTATAACTGTTAACAAAAAAGTTATCATCTCGTCTAGTTGTAACTTTATTTATGATGATTTATTTCATCGGATTGTTTAACTGAACAATCAAAAATCTGCAAGTTTTACCGACAAATTCTCCAGTATTTTGACCAACCAACCCGATAGTATTCTATAACTGTTAAGAAATTAGTCATCGCTTCGTCTAGTTGTGTTTTCGTTGAATTGTTTCAATTCAACGCTCAAAATTCTGTCCAACTTCGCTGATTTTACCGATAAAGTTCTGCAATTTCTCATAAAATTTAAGCTTTATTAGAACCAATTAAGCCTCCAGATGATATTCTATAACTGTTAGCAAAAAAGTTATCATCTCGTCCAGTTGTAACATGATGATTTGATTCATTAGATTGTTTAATTCAAAAACCAAAAATCTGCAAATTTTTTCAACAAAATTTCTAGTTTTTGCAGAACCGATTAAATTTTTCGATGGTATTCTGTAACATTAAGAAAAAAGCAATCGCTTCGTCAAGTTGTATTTTCATGGAGTTGTTTCGATTAAACGGTCAGAATTGTTGCTAATTTCGCTTATTTTACCGACAAAATTCTGTAATTTTTCAACAAATTTTACCTTTATCAGAACTAAGTTCACCGGTAGTATTCTATCACTCTTCAGAAAAAATAATCGTCTAATTCTAGCATCACTTGTAATGAATTTGTCATTGAAATATTTCAGCGGTCGAAATTGTGCCCAATTTGGTTTATTTTGGCGATAAAATTCTAAAAATTTTCAGCAAATTTTACTTTTATTAGAATTAAATAAATTCCCTGGTAATATTCTGCAACTACTAAAAAAGTTATCGTCTTGTCTAGCGGAAATTTGATGGATTTTTTTCATTAGATTGCATAACTGAACGACCAAAAATTGCTAGTTTTTAGAAATTCTTCCTCTATTAGAAGCAAGAAAGTTTCCCGATAGTATTCTACAACTATTCCGAAAAGGTCATCATCCCATCTAGTTGTAGTTCAATAATTTCTTTCACCGTTCAAAATTGTATCTAATTTCCCTCATTTCATCAACGAAATTCGTCAATTTTCCAAGAAATTTTAGCTTTATCAGACTTCAATAAATCCCTTGGTACTATTCTATAACTGTTGAGGAAAAAGTCATCGTCTCGTTTAGTTATATTCTCACTGTAGTAATATTTGTCTTGTTTGAACTTAACAATTTTACGTTAATCAGATCTGATCAAATTCCCCGTTAGTATTCTACAACTGTTCAGAAAAAAGTAATCGTCTCGTTTAATCCGGCGACTAGACTAGTTTGGCGATTTTTCCGCTGAATTGTCGCAATTCAATGGGCAATACTCGTTCAATTTTTTCCAATTGTAATTAAATTATCAAACAACAATTTATTCAAATCTAGTTACAAATGGAATATTCGATTTACAACAATTCAAATTAACATATTCTAACATTGATTTTTGGTTAATAATTAAATTTCCCTCATAGAAACAAATCTACATAATTTCCAATTGTTTATCAATCGAATAGAAAACTAGAAAACGTTGTGTTGTTCATTTAAATTATTAACGATGCTAATTGGAACACCAAAAAAAAATCAATTGATACAATAATTAGATTTATTTCTAATGGAAATTATACAGAACTGGCGATATCAACTAGAATCAATAAATTAGAAGTATACTCGATTCAGATACTTACTATGAGATTTTATTTGAAATGAATCTCATTGGTTCTCTATTTAGGCACTAAATTTGAAAACAACCAATGATCTACAAGTACGTCATTGAAAACAATAGTTTGTTATGGTCACGTGATTATTTAATTGCAATGCCAACTGAGTATCTAGTGATAAATTTACTAGGTTAGTAATAAAATTAATAAAAGTTAGGGACTTTCATTCCGTCATGTTCTTGTCAACCTTCCATTAAGTTAAATTGTATTGGTTTGCAGTAAAGTCGCCTGTTCTATAGATCTTTAGTCCAATTATTAGCACTTTAGAATTGTTTTAGCAAAATTTATTGAGAAAAAAGCTCTAACTTACCAATTTTTTTTTTAAATGCTCTTTCTGAGTTTACGTAAACCTACAGTTTTTAGCCCTTATCAACAGAAATGTAGCTGAGCCATGTCAAAATCTTATCTCTTGAGCCATCGTTAAATCAAGCTTTACGACTACTCCCCCATTTTAGCCCCTTTTGGACATAAAAATGGCCAAAATGAGCTTCCTTAAAGGCTTCGTTCTATTCAGATTCTTTAATTTTTTGTTCTAAGAAGACCTCTTTGATAAGCACATTTTCATCTTCAAAATCACCAAGGTCTACTTTAATTTATTGCTTGTTTGCAGTAACATCGTCTGTTCTGTAGATTTTGGCTCCAATTATTAGCACTTTAGAATTGTCACAGCTAAATCAATTGAGGAAAATCTCTAATTAGTGACCAAATTAATTCAAAATCACCTTCTGAGCTTTCTTAAACGCACAATTTTCAGTGCTTATCACCATTATTAACAAATGAAGTACGTTTTCAGCTGGTCCAAATCAAAATTTTATTTTTGAGTTTGAATGAAACTTTTCCCCATCTTAAACTTTTTTGAGCAAGTAAATTTCAACTGAAACTCCAATTCGAATCTGAGCTTTCTCAGAGCTTTCGTTTTTTCAGGTTTTCTGAGCTTACGTAAATTTAGTGCTCAGTACTTATCATCATTACCACCAATTGAAGCACACTTTTAGCTGATCCAAATGAAAGTCTTATCTTTTGAGCTATAGTTAGATCAAACTTTACAACAATCTTCTTCATTTTAGCCCTTTTTGGACATAAAAATGGTCAAAATGAGCTTTCTCAAAAGTCAAAGATTTCATTTTATTCCGAATTTCTTCAACTGCGAAATTTCTGCATTAGAAATAATTTCGCAGTTTTTTGTTTTAAGAAGACCTCTTTGATAAGCACATTCCCATCTTCAAAATCATCGGGGTCTACTTTTATGGAAGCTTAAATTGTGCAGAAAATGGTTTAATGACAACTTGGAAAATTATACAGAATTGGCAATGTCAACTAGAATCAATAAATTAGAAGTAATAGAAGTTAATTTATTGTGTTTGTTTGCAGTAACATTGCCTGTTCTGAAAACTTTTGGCCCCAATTATTGGCGTATTAGAATTACTTCAGCAAAATCAATTGAGAAGGAGCTCCAATAACTTACCAAATTAACTCAAACTCGTCCTCTGAGCTTTCGTAAGCTCACAATTTTCGGTGCTTATCACCATTATTAACAACTGAAACATTCTTTCGGCTGGTCCAAATCAAAATTTTGGCTTGGCGCCACTTTAAAGTCTGCTTGAACTGAAATTTTTCCCAATTTTAAAACTTTGTGAGAAAAAAACTTCACGAGAAACTCCAATACGAATCTGAGCTTTCTCAGAGCCTTCGTTTTACTCAAATTTTGTTCCACTGTGAGTTTCTACAATTTAAAAATTAATTCTCAAGTTTTCTTGTTCTGAAAGAAAGACATCATCTTTTTCTTCCATGAGCATATTTCTATCTGCAAAATCACCAATTTCTGATGTCTCAGAAGCTTAAAACTCGGAAAATCTTGCAAATTTCACATCTTTACCCAAATAAAAGACCAAATTTGTTACACTTTATTGAATATTGGACTATATAGTTATGCAATCATAAATACTCATTGCTAGTATAAAGTCTCATCTATCATCTCATCTTTAAATTTAATCATTATTTTTGTACATAAGCTTATGATTTGATATTTTTGTCATCGACAATGATAAGAAGAATTTGTGATTATAAATTTAAAAAATACTCATGTGTACGGGGATTGGTTGCTGTTAGAACAATTCACGATTTACAACTACAAATAATACAATTTTATTACAAACGAAACACGTGAAATGCTGAATTTTTAAACGTTTTCTGTCTACCAACTCGTCGATTTTGCTTATACAAAATTCATAAGGACATGCTTCAAAGACTCGAACCTTGACTGGTTTCTATTCAATTCACAATTTCGATGATGTTGGCAGGATTTGCAAGCAAATTCAGTAGTGATTTCGGAAAAAGAAACGAAGCAAAGCAATTAAATTTAAACTTCATAAAATACCGGAAACCGAATATCTTCAAAATGGCAATTGATAACGAAATGGTTGATATCTCATTCGATTCCAAATGTAATGCTACAACTGTGTAACAGCATGGATTTTTTAAAAATGATCTAGCTTTTCTGAAAATTATGAAAAACTACGTTTTTTAGGATAAAAGCACGGTTTTAGAGGAATACAGATTTCGTTCAAAAAAAATTAACAAAGTAAAATAAAATTTATATAGATCGATAGGTAAAAGTCCAGTCTACAGCTGGTGCTTATCAAATTTTCAATTGTTTTTTCCATTTTTGTAAAAATCGCATGTAAAGTAACCGATTTTTGTCGAAATTAATAACCGAAAGGACCAACACAATCGACCATGTTCACAAGTAAATTAAATACAATAATACATTAGTCACCATTCTATATGGTCTACTATAAATTTGGGAAATTTTCCAAAATTAGATTTTCAAAATCGTTACGCCTCCCTCTATTGATAAATTTTGAACTTTCTTATCAATTTTCTGAAAAACTAACAAATTTATTGGAAAATTTCTTGCAGATTGGGAAAGCGCAGTCAATTTCCTATTAAAATCGATAATTTCATTGCAAAATAAACAAAATTGACCAAATTATGGGGGAATTATAGAGAAAGAAATTACAACAAGACATACTCCTAAATTTTCCTCTATAACTCGAAAAATAATCAAAAGTTTCCAGAACGGAAAACACCATTCTCTACTCCATGAAATTCTCTATCAAATTCCGTTCAAATCATTTAAATCCGTCCATAAACCATTGAGAAATTGAGTTATAAACATAAGCATTTGTCGATCGCTCTCAAGTTGGGTTTACATTCAACAAACGAGCACCAACGATCGACAACGAACACGTAAGAATTTCAAATATGGGTGATTAATCGCACTCGAACGAACACAACCAACATCACGAACTGTCCTCATGTTTATTTGACGTGACTTATATTCCACAACTAAAATTTTCACGTATTCATCAACTATGTTCGTTGCCGCTCGTTCGTGTTCGTTCATTAGGTGTGAACCCAACTTTAGTCGGCTGAAATATTTGAACATTTTCGATCAATTGTCGGATTATGGAAATATCGACGATTTTCTAGTCCTAAGCCGTATTGTCGATTTATTCCCGAACTGGGCTATTTATTAGATACAAAACGATATGAAATCTACTCATTTAATGGAAGATTGGTGGGAACATGACGGAATAAAAGTCCCCAATTTTTATTGATTCAGTTCCTTACGAATCTAGTAACTTTATCAATGGTTAGTTGGCATGGCAATTAAATCACCACGTGACTATAACAAAAGTACTTCTATATTTTGGTTTTAAACTAGACTAAAGCCGGATTTACACCGAAAAAGTCACTAGAAACCAAAAGTATACTCTACATTTGAACTACGAGCAGTGATTTGAATTTGGCGCGCCTAAATGCTAGCTTCTCATTGGCTATTTTACAGACAAGCTTACACAACTCAAAAATAATGCCTAGGAAATATTGAATTTTGTTTTTTCGATAGTAATCTAGTGTTAATTATAGAACGTACTTCTTACCAGGTAAATAAACACAGGGTGTACAACGCTAATCAAGTTCGCAGTAGCCTATGATTTCGTGAACATAGGTCGGCTTCTTATTTCAACTCTATAAACTACATTACCGTCAATCTGTTGAAACAAAATGTCGGTAATGCAGATTATTCAGTTGAAACAAGAAGCTGACATACGTTTGGAAAGTCATAGGCTACTCGAACTTAAATATGTTAGATTTAAAGTAAAAACGAGACATAAATATTTAAATTTCCGATCCAGTTTGTTTCTAGTGACTTTTTCTGTGTAAACCCGGCTTTACTCATTACTTCTAGTTTAAGAATAGAGTATAGGTATTATTTTTGAGTTGTGTAAACTTGTCTGTCAAATAACCAACAGAACGCTTTTAGACGCGCGAAATTTAAATCAATTCTACTTTAATATGATTGGTTGTTTAAAATTTGGCGCCTTTATGACTTTTTCTGCTATAAAATCAGGCATTTAGTGAGTAAATAGACTATAGTATTAGGTTTTAACATCAAATTTGATTTAAAATTGAAATAAAACCACAAATAAATAATTTAATTCGAATTTATACAATTAAGAATTGATTTGTAACGTATTGGCGTATTGAAATTCGGGACTATTCTCATATTCGCACATATCCAAAGCAATTTCACAGCTCTCTTTAACGACCCGCTTCTCATCATTCAAATATTTCTGTAAGACTTCATAGCAATCTTGAGTGGCGATTGCACCCAGAGCTTCAGCACACTCATGGCGCACCATTTCATTCTCATCAACATCCTCGAGAGTTTCAATTAAAGCTCCAATACTGCCGGAATTCTGCATTTGTCCGAGAACGAAGGCGATTTCGTGCCGAAACAGAGCACTGCCGCACTTCAAACCATCCGATAGGATCTTCACCGATTCGGGGCTGTTTAGATTTCGTAAAGTGAACATTGCGCGATATCGCTCGAATAATTGTCGATTATCGTCTAATAGAATCCGCTGGAGATTCGCTAAATTGTCGTCAATACTAGGCGGAGCTGGGTCTATCGAATTGTACGGATTCTTCGGTAATTCCCCGCTTTTATCGGCGTGATTCAACCATTTAATCCTCTCTAAAGCCAGTTGGCAAGTCTCAGCAACTTCAACAACCGGATCATTAACGTAACGTTGTAGAATCTCCAAATTCTCCCTCGACCCGATCGCCCCCAACGCCTCAGCTGTAAATACAACCAATTTAAACTATAAATACTCGATTTTGGTTAATTTAAAATACCGGCTTCGTGTCGAACCATCGGTTCTTGGTCTGGATCTTTCAACACATCAATCAGTATCGAATTGGCTTGTGAATCTTGCATCTGTCCGAGACAATAAGCCAGTTCGTGTTTCAATAAAGCCGAACTGTCGCAGAAACACTGTTTGATGCAATCGATGGCTGTCGGGCCGCCGATATTCCGTAAAGTGAACAAGGCACGAAAGCGCTCCTTTAACGGACGTTGATCGTCGTTCAAAACCGTACCGATTGTACGAATTTGATCGTCGCTTATGTTCAACATGTTGATTTAAAACAATTGAAAGTGGATAAAGTTAGGTTATGTCAAATGTCAAACTCAATGGGGTACTAGAGTGGCATCCGGTCAAAAAACGTATGGTGGCAGACATCTTGGATAGTGGAGACGCAAACGAATTGAAGTAGTAATTGGTGAAACTGGTGGTTTGCATCTAAACTACAAGTATTGCTGGTTGTATAAAATTGGGTGTATAATGTAGGCACAAAATGTCGGTTGCAAGAATCGCAGCCTTGTCTAAAACTAGCGTTTTTGACCTACTTCCAAATGAGCTACGGGTTTCAAATTTTGATAAAATAATCTACAAGGAACTTCTTGTAAATCCTTGTATTTTTCAAATCGTTCATCAAATAATACGTGTTTCCTTAGAGATAACAACATTTAATTGAAACACGCGATATGTTTCTAAATTAGAATTATTTTATAGAATATGGTGCTAATTTAGACCCTATTAATCTAAATACTATAATTTTTGCGATTATTTTGCATATAATTTTGCACCCAAAGTCGCAAGGAAAAATATTTAAACAATCTTATCCAATTTTCAAACTATTTAGACCTAGAAATTTGGTAGAAATCGTCGTAAATACAAAATATTTGAATATTGCATTTAAATTTATTATTTACAAAATCTACAATATTCTAGAATTTTATAATTTTAGCGTTACGTAAACTAACACTTTCAAGTTATCTTGTTTTTTGCGGGCTAAAAACGACACGATTACAAGTTACGCACTCCTGTACGTATGGCCAAACAACTTTTTTCCAATTTTTGATAAGAATACAACAAAGGAATGATCACTTAACGTTATTTTCGAATCTTCTCAGTGCCTGCCTTTTGTTCATTCGAATTGTCGTCGTCGAGATGTTAACACCGTTTCGAAAATCGGTTTTGTTCAATTTAACAATAAATTCTCGCGTTTTTTAAAACAAAGTGACGCGTATTTTGATGCCCTCGTTGAAGTGCTACCGTTACTAAAATTCAATAGTTCACGTATTTTTCTAAAACAAAGTGCCTCGTATTTTGTTGAACGTTGAAGTGTTTCGTTTACAAAATTTATTAATAACGCGATTTCTAAAACAAAGTGTCGGTGTTAGCGTTTTGAAAATTTAAAAATAAATTTACGTACTTTTTAAAACAAAGTGTTGGTGTTAGTGTTGGTGCTTCTGTTGGTGCCAATCTGGACGAAGGAGTGAGCAGCAAGTCATCCCTTGGATTTGGGCGATAACAAGTCAACGAAAGGGTAAGTTGAAATGTTTCAACAATCGTAATTAATAATGAAATTGAACAAAAAAACTCTAATCAAAAATGAGTTTTCTGTTCTATTTCGATAATAATTTAATCTCATATTTGTGTAATGGATTCTTGGTTTACAAATTTAATCATCATTAAAATAATTTTTCAAGTTAAATTATTTTTCAATTACTAACGGTTTTTTTTCTGTTTTATTACAGTAGGTCCGAACAGCGAGGGACAGGAGGCGTTGTAGCAGAGGGGTAAGTACTTTTTTGATTTACACCGCGATTGTTCCAAATCGGGATATCCCAAGATGAAAATGGGATATAAAATAACTTCGGCTCGGTTCGGTAATTGACAATACGCAGTTGTAGGTATAGGGAACGCGCAATAGGTACTTGTTAGGTTCTTGTGAGGTTCTTGTTAGGTACTTATTAGGCACCTGTTAGGCCCTTGTTAGGTACTTGTTAGGTACATCAACGTACAACCCCCCCATCATTACTGCTGGATTTTCTAAAGCTTTATCAACAACGATATCCCTAATTATAAAAGGAATCTTCATCGTCTCCATCTTTTGGATACTGGTCTACTTTTGGTTCATCAACAAAATGGTAAATGTGTAATATTTCTACAGGTAATTTTTTCTAATTAAACATTTTTTTCAGAACATTTATGCATTGTATTTTATATGCATTATATTTATAACAAAATTTTGTTTATGTTTCAGAGTTTCAGATTGACTTCGCAGGTCATCAGCTTCAATCTCTTAAAATTTCCTATTATCCTTCCCCGGGGAATGGCCATTCCTATTGCATGAAATACTACTAACATAGAATTAGGTTAATGTTGTGTTGTTTTGTCTTAAGCATTGACTCCTTCATATGACTGTGCAGTTTGTGGTGTGGTTTTTTGCTAGTCGCTCTAATAATGCTCAAACATTTTCACGGATTGTGCGGTTTTCGGAGCGAGAGATTGCAATAGGTAATTTGCATATCGTAAGGATGTCTACCGCATATATCTTCGCTGATTGTTTGAGGTTATTATTGTGACAAAGATGCATTGACCACATCATTTCCTGAGCAATGGTATGACGGTGACAATAGCTTCGTAAGTAATCAATTTTCACTTTGTTTCAGAGAAACTATCACCTCGCGATTATCCAAGCATTGACTCCATCATATCACTGTGCAGTTTGTGGTGTGGTTTTTTCGCTAGTCGCTCTAATAATACTCAAATATTTTCACGGATTGTGCGGTTTTCGGAGCGAGAGATTGCAATAGGTAATTTGCATATCGTAAGGATGTCTACCGCATATATCTTCGCTGATTGTTTGAGGTTATTATTGTGACAATGATGCATTGACCTCATCACTTCCTGTGCAATGGTATGACGGTGACAATAGCTTCGTAAGTAATCAATTTTTATTTTGTTTCAAATAATTATGATGTAGCATGGATATATCCAATACTATAGTGGATTAGGCCTACAGGGGATACCACTATAAAAAAAAAAAAAAAACCCACCGTGTGCTTTACCTCACAGGTGGTGTGGAAAGAAGCACATTTATTACTTTTCTCTTCAACAATTGTAAATTTACAGAAAAATCATGGAGATTTAAAAAGATGATTTTGCATTATAGACTTAAATTTCAGGTGATTTTAGCTTAGATTAATTTTCTATAAGCAACCACAAAAACTGTTGAAAGTTTCGGGCTTTTGTAACGATAAAGGTGACATCTATTGATTTTTTCATAGAACTATAATGTTGAAACGGCACCAACATATCGCCTTCCTTTTCTCAAGCTTTGGTCGACCAAAGCTTGAGAAAAGGAGGTCCCAATTGAACGACACACTCATAAGTTAGAAAGAGTGAGGGGCAACTGCCAAAATTTCCCCATATGAGGACCAAATTGGTCTTATACAAGTATAGGGGATGCGCACTCTAGTACCTCATTGGTCAAATTGTTGGGGCCCCTATGTTCTGGAATGTCAACTCGAATCGGGTTTTTATGGCTTCGAATTTATAATTTAACACTAGAAATATTTAAAAAATTATTACATTTTTGGAAATATACAAAATTGGTTTAAATATCAATTATCTGTGGAGTTTTATTGTAAATTTACCTGCATTAGAGTCAACGTTCCACAATGTAGAGATTTTTAGTTATAAACAGTGACACCAATCTAGTTGCAATAAAGTTACTAAATTTGCAAAATTCTTACAAAATTAAAATATTTTCCTATATTTTCACGTAATATTCTCTATTATTACTGTAATTCTGTTGAATTTACCCCAATTTAGACGAAATTTTGATTTTTTTATCGCGTTTAAAACAAATTCTATCTTCTCGATTTTAAGTTGGCAACGAAATGTCACAACCTAACCTAACATTTTTACACTTTCTGGATTTTCAAAAATAGCTTTTAAACTGAAAATCGAGCAATGGCAGGCAGTCGTTTGGAGAAAATCGGCACAATTTACGCCCGGTAAACTGGAATTTTTATAAATTAACCCAAATAAAAGTTGAATTTTTAGTGCCACCGGTTTGTTGAAATCTGGCGCCGTCAGTTGGGACGATCGTCCGTTATGGTACGACATTTACGAGGCGTTCCCACCGAAAGAAGAACCGAAATTCGACCGGCCAACACCCAGACTACCATTACGGAAAATATTCTACGAAGAGGACAAAACCCGAGCGTAATATTTCGTTATTGAATTCGGCTCGTTGTTGAATAATCGATTTTTAGTCTGTTTCATCGCCACAATAAAAGAATCGGCACTATCAACATGTTGGATGATCGATATCGGACGTTAACGCAACGTTTCGTCGATAATTATCGTAAATTACAACAACAATACGGCGATGATGGGAACGAAGAGCAGTTGTATCGAGAGGCTATCGATTTATTGCAAAGAGATCGTGATGTTAACAAACAGGAAGATGATGAGATCAGTTTGAGTAGTGCCTTTAAAGCTGCACAAAACGATAGTAGTAAAAATGAACCGAATTTGAATGTTCGAATCACTGATATTATGAAAAGTTGATAGTATTGCCAAATTTCTAGTAAATATGTAGCTTAATTGTGATTATTTTTGAATTAAGCCATGAATTCCAACCGTATAGCGTAACTTGATTCAACAGTTATTTGAGTGGGGTATTTGAAAATCGCGCTAATTTCATTGGTATTGGGAGTTTTTTATTATCAGGTTGGTATGCTATTTTTTTAAAGTTTATTGAATTTCAATCGAAATTTCACAATCTTTGATAAATTGAAAGTTTTTCCAATTTCTAAACAGAAAAATTGAAACTCAATTTCGTTGACATTGGGAAGTTTTTATCTATAAGTTGGTATCTTTAACACAGATTTATAATACTAGATGGCGCTTTACACCAAAATTGTGTGTCATACATTAGTAGGCAACCAAAGTTACATCTGCAGCCGAATCTATTAGAAAAATTAAACTTTAGCTTTTTTAAAAAGAAAATTGTGTCGATTATTGTTAATAGAACTACTAAAATCTAGCATCCATGTGCAATTAATTCAATAAATAAATAAATAACGCAGATTAGTTACTATAATACAAGTGGCCTGTGACTCAATTTTTCCTGTCTAAATTTAATGGGTTGCCTAACTTATTGACAAGCGTTTTAGACGAAATTATCGATATATATTTCTGATTTATTTAATTTCGATGAATTTTATTGAATTTGCGTCAAATTTCGAATTAAATTAATTTAATTCTTCCCGATTTCCGAACGCAATCCTCCCGATCGGCCGACCAAACAATCCGGCAACACAATCCACAAAAATCGAAAAATCCCCACGGTTTTTCTAAACCAACAATTGGGGACTTTTCCATCTGTCAAGTTGGTAGAGATTTACTGTCATTTGTCAAATTTAGAAATTGACGTTTTAATTTATTTTGCATGCGTTTCTAATCGAATTTCAATTAAAATTGTTAATTATTATTAGAAAATTCTAAATAAGCCTTAATTAAATTGGAATTAATTAATTAATTGAACAGAACAAAATGCCTAGAGGTAAATTATTGTTGAAGATTGATAACCTAAAAATTGCGTCACACCTATTAATATTATTATTATTATTATTTTTAGGTAAATTTACGAATCATAAGGGACGTAATCGTCGTTTTACAAATCCGGAAGAATTAGAAGAACAACGATTAAAGGACGAACAGAAGAAGAGATGGCGACAAAAACACGATGAAGAAACCGATAGTGATGAAGATGAAGATAATGAAGGTTCTGGTGATAATAAAACTAGCAATGAATCGGGTAGTGAAGAAGATTCTAGTAGTGATGAAGAGGTGGTTTTATTGTTGAATTTAATAAATTCTATAGTTTTGTAATTTTAGGTTTCTAATAAGGCCAAAGGTGTATCGAGTCTTATAGAAATAGAGAATCCAAATAGGGTACAGAAGAAGACGAAGAAAGTATCGAATTTAACTAATTTAGAAGATAATAAGCCGCAATTGTCGCGACGTGAACGCGAGGAAATTGAACGACAACGCGCCCAAGCCCATTATCAAAAATTGCACGCTGAAGGTAAAACCGAACAAGCCCGGGCTGATTTGGCACGTTTAGCGATAATTAAACAACAACGAGAGGAGGCGAAGAAACGACGGGAAGCCGAACAGAAAGGTAGTCAATAATTATAATTTAATCAATTTTATTTTAATTGTTTTTGTAGAGAAAGAGATGGCAGCGAAATTAAAAGCGGCACAAACCCAAAAAGCGCTTGGTAAAAAATAATTCGACCCTTCTTATATTAACCCCCGTTTCTCTCTCACTCTTTGTCTATGATTGATTTGTCCAGTTAACGAATTTTTATTGGTTTAATTAAAAACAAACAATAATTTGATTTTTTCTAGACCTTATCATTATTTCCATTTCGGTGGTCGTTTTTGTATAAAACTCTCAACCCCTTCTCGACCATCATCCATTTCTAGATTATCAACCATCTGTTTACTCCCCAATTGATAAGCTGTCCGAATATCGCATTGGATTTGTTTATAAAAGAAACGTTTACCCAATTCGATCACATTCCGGCTTTTTCCTTTAATTAAACCGCAAATCTCTTGAATCTCATCGTCGAGATTATCGTAAACATCAGTGATAAGCCCACAAGTCTTCGCCTCTTCACTAGTGATAGCCCTACCGGTTAGCAACATTTTTAACACGGTTGTTTTCTGAACTGTTCGTGCTAACGGAATACCGGGCGTCGAACAAAATATACCGAAATTAACCCTGGAATTTCCGTAATCAATTCGTGTTGATTTGAATTTTCGAATTTACCCTGGTGTGGAGAATTGGCTGCGTTTCGTACAGAAAGCCAGATCGCATTGGGCGACCAATTGACAGCCGGCGGCGGCGGCTAAACCGTCGATTTTCGCGATCACCGGCACCGGACAATCGATGATATTCAACATCAGTTTTGTGGCTAAATTGAAGATGTTTTCGTGGTTTTTACGTCCGTTATGCGAGGCCTAAATTCAATCGATTAGTTTATGGTTTAATTGTTGTGGAATTGTTACGAATTCTTTTAGATTGTGGCCGGCTGAGAAAACGGGTCCAGTTGATGTTAGAATGATAACGCGCAATTGGGGGTTGTTTTGGTCGTTTTCTAGTTGATCGATTAATTCGTGGAGCATGTTTAATGATAGTGAATTTCTACAAATTTCGTTAAAATCATCGATTATTTGGGTAATTTTGTGGAATTTACCTTGTTTTAGGGTCGTTCATTGTTATAGTTTTGACACCATCGTGGAAATCGATTGTTGTTAGATTTGTTGTGGAAAATTGCCGAATTTTTTGTAAACTCTAATTAGATTAGAATTAGAACAATTTTATTAATTTAAAATTAGTAAAATCACCTGTATTAGGATTCTATTTAACATTTTGTACGTTATTTTAGAAACGTTACTTTCTATTTGATTATTAATAATTTGTTCTAATTGATAATAGATGGCAGTGTTATCCAAGTTGATTTTTGTGTTTCATAATCAAAATTTTCGAAAATTTCGATATTTTTAAACTGATAATTCTCATCAATTATTCCATTTTGGTGGCCGTTTTTTATAAAATCCCCAATCTCTTCTCAACCATCTTCCATGTAGTTGATCAATTTATTTAGTCCCCAACTGATAAGCCGTATTGGTTTATAAAAGAAACGTTTACCAAATTAGATAAGATTCCGTTTTTTCCCCTTAAATTGTTTGAATTTCTTCGTTGAGATTGTCGAAAACTCAGTGATAAGGCCACAATTTTTGGCTTCTCCATTATCAATAGTTCTACCTCTTGGTAGTATTTTTAACACGCTTGTTTTTAGAATCATACGTGCTAACAGAATTCCAAGTGTTGAACCAAAATTTACCCTACAAGTTTTAGAATAATTTTTGATAATTTGGTAGTTTTACAATTTACGTTGCGATTGGAAATTGGTTGTAGAGTATTGAGTTTTTATTTAGCCCCCAACTGATAAGCATCCCGAATATCATATTGGATTTGTTTGTAAAAGAAATGTCAATCTAATTTGATAACATTCCGGATTTTTTCCTTTAGTTTTCTTGAGTTTCAGTACTGATAATAGATGGCAGTGTTTTCCAAGTTGATTTTTGGGTTTCATAATCAAAATTTTCGAAAATTTCGATATTTTTAAACTGATAATTCTCATCAATTTTTCCATTTTGGTGGCCGTTTTTTATAAAATCCCCAATCTCTTCTCAACCATCTTCCATGTAGTTGATCAATTTATTTAGTCCCCAACTGATAAGCCGTATTGGTTTATAAAAGAAACGTTTACCAAATTAGATAAGATTCCGTTTTTTCCCCTTAAATTGTTTGAATTTCTTCGTTGAGATTGTCGAAAACTCAGTGATAAGGCCACAATTTTTGGCTTCTCCACTATCAATAGTTCTACCTGTTGGTAGAATTTTTAACACGCTTGTTTTTAGAACCATACGTGCTAACAGAATTCCAAGTGTTGAACCAAAATTTACCCTAGAAGTTTTAGAATAATTTTTGATAATTTGGTAGTTTTAGAATTTACGTTGCGATTGAAAATAGGTTGTAGATTATTGAGTTTTTATTTAGCCCCCAACTGATAAGCCTCCCGAATATCACATTGGATTTGTTTGTAAAAGAAATGTCAATCTAATTTGATAACATTCCGGATTTTTTCCTTTAGTTTTCTTGAATTTCTCCATCGAGATTATCCGAAACATCACTGATAAGGTCACAATTTTTAGCTTCTTAACTATTAATAGTACTACAAGTTAGTAGTATTTTTAACACGGTTGTTTTTTGAACCCAGGTGTCGAACCAAAATCTACCCTAGAAAATTTAGAATATTTTTTTGATAATTTGGTAGTTTTAGAATTTATATTGGGGTGGAAAATCGGCTGTAGACTATTGAGTATTGATTTAGCCCCCCAACTGGTAAGCCGCCCGAATATCACATTGGATTTGTTTACAAAAGAAACGTTAATCCAATTTGATAACATTCCGGCTTTTTTGTTCAATGAAACTGCAAATTTCTTGAATTTTTCCATCGAAATTGTCGTATTTAAATCAGTGATAAGGTCACAATTTCTAGGATCCTCCCTACCAATAGCTCTTACCGTTTTTTTTTAAGTTTCAAATTGCAGTTTTCTGTATGTGATTAACAAATTGTTCTAATTGATAATAGATGGCAATGTTTTCGATGCTGATTTTTGGGTTTCTTAATCAAAATTTTGCAATATTTTGATATTTTGAAATCGGTTATTCGTATCAATTTTTCCATTTTGGTGGCCGTTTTCGATAAAATTCCCAATCTCTTTTCAACCATCATCCATGTAGATTATCAACTGTTTATTTAGCCCCCGACTGATAAGCCGTTCTAATATCACCTTGGTTTTGTTTATAAAAGAAACGTTAACCCAACTGGATAACATTCCTGATTTTTTCCTTAAATTGCTTTAATTTCTTCATCGAGATTGTCGGAAACTCAATGATAAGGCCACAATTTTTGGCTTTTCCACTATCAATAGTTCTACCTGTTGGTAGAATTTTTAACACGCTTGTTTTTAGAACCATACGTGCTAACAGAATTCCAAGTGTTGAACCAAAATTTACCCTAGAAGTTTTAGAATAATTTTTGATAATTTGATAGTTTTAGAATTTACGTTGCCATTGAAAATTGGTTGTAGATTATTGAGTATTTATTTAGCCCCCAACTGATAAGCTGCGTGAATATCACATTGGTTTTGTTTATAAAAGAAACGTTAACCCCATCATAGCTTTTTTCTTTAATTAAACAGCAAATTTCTCTAATTTTTCCATCGAAACATCAGTGATAAGACCATAATTTTTTGCATCTTCACTACTCTTATCGTTTTTTAAAGTTACAAATTGCAACTTCCTGTATGGTAATTAACAAATTGTTCTAATTAATAATAGATGGTAATGTTTTCTATGCTGATTTTTGTGTTTCATAATCAAAATTTTGCAAAATTTTGATATTTTAAATTGATTATTTTTATCAATTTTTCCATGTTGGTGGCCGTTTAGGATAAAATCCCCAATCTCCTTCTCAACCATCATCCATGTGGATTATCAACTATTTATTTAGCCTCCAACTGATAAGCCGTTCTAATATCATCTTGGATTTGTTTATAAAAGAAACGTTAACCCAATTAGATAACATTGCGTGTTTTTTTCATTTATTTTTATGGAATTTCTTCATCGAGATTGTCAGAAACTTCAGTGATAAGCCCACAATTTTTGACTTCTTTACTATCAATAGTTCTACCAGTTAGTAGCATTTTTAGCACGGTTGTTTTTTGAACCGTACGTGGTAACGAAATCCCAGCTATTGAACCAAAATTTACCCTGGAAATTCTACAGTAATTTTTTGATAATTTGATAGTTTTAAAATTTACGTTGGGATGGAAAATTGGCTGTAGATTATTATTTATTTAGCCCCAAACTGATAAGCCGTTCGTATATCACATTGAATTTGTTTATAAAAGAAACGTTAACCCAATTCGATAACATTCCGGCTTTTTTCTGTAATTAAACTGCAAATTTCTTGAATTTTTCCATCGAAATTGTCGTAAACATCAGTGATAAGCATCTTCACTACTCTTATCATTCTTTTAAGTTACAAATTACAATTTCATGTATGGTAATTAACAAATTGTTCTAATTGATAATAAATGGTAATGTTTTCTATGCTGATTTTTGGGTTTCATAATCAAAATTCTCCAAAATTTTGATATTTTTAAATTCAATACTCTCATCAATGTGGTGGTCGTTTTTGTATAAAATCCTCAACCTCTTCTTAACTATCATCTATGTAGATTATCAACTATTTATTTAACCCCCAACTGATAAGCCGTTCTAATATCCTATTGGATTTGTTTATAAAAGAATTCGATAACATTCCGGATTTTTCCTTTAATTAAACTGCAAATTTTCGAGACTGTCGTAAATATCAGTGATAAGGCCACAATTTTCAGCATCTTCACTGCTAATAGCTCTTATCATTTTTTACAATTACAAATTCTATTTGATAATTAACAATTTGCTCTAATTGATGATAGATGGCAATGTTTTCTATGGTGATTTTCTGGTTTTATAATCGCTAAATTTTCCATAAATTTCCCCATTTTTAAATCGATCTAGTAATTTCCTTATTGCATCAATATCAACCTTGGCATATGGTTTAATGATTTTTCAACCTCAATTATTATCAGCCATTCACTCATCTTTTTGTTATAATTACAGGCTATAATAATTGATGATAATTGTGTTGTTTTTTTGTTGTTGTTGATGTTATAAAAAAATAATTAACTTGTAATAATTTTGAGACAAATTGATTCTGATAGTGGAACAAATTGGGTAATTAGTTACAGTGTTGGCAGCTCATTTATTTCAGAATTTTAGTAAAAAAAACAATAATAATCAATTTCATCATCGTTTAGATGTTTAATGGTAGCGTAAATTAGAAAGCTTATTGTGGTTGTAAATCAAATTTTTGTTTTATTTTGATATGGACACCTCTTTAAAGACGATTACTTCTATATTCTGAATTAATTTGAGACCATGCTTGTTATACGTGAAATTATGGCCATTTACTCAAATCTTTTGGGAAATTGCAGAGTAATTGGCAAATTGAAACTAGTATAACTCCTTAAATTAAGCGAAATATTTATCAGACGGTTTCTCCTTTATTTTTGGCTCTAAATTCAAGTGCTACGACTCGTTAGAAAGAGCGCTTTAAGCTACAGGATAAGAAATTTTGAGCTACAGACGAGCTGAAAACTTCCTGCATATTTGGAAAGCTCTTTCAATTTTACATCAATCTAAACACCATCTTCATTACAAATAAGTGGAGTTGAATTGTGGGAGACATTTCAGAAAGACATAAGTTTCTAGATGTTGATCTATAACTCTAAATGTCCCTAAAATTTTGTATAATGGTGGGATTCTTGTCTTGTAGCTTCAAATTCTCTTTCCAACGAACCGTAGTGCTTGATTTTAGAGTAGAAAATGAGGAAGAAATCGTTGAGCAAAAATCTCTCTTTTTTAAGGAGCTGCAGCCTAGTTGGTAGCAAATCTGTAGTAATTTTTTATCGTTTTATATAATTTGGATAAAATTCGGGTTTTATCAATCTTAATTTTTCAAAATTGGGTGTTTTCAGTTGAAGAAAACGTAATCTTCAACATTTCACGATATGAATCCGTTTTTTTGCGTGCTAGGTGAAAATACATTGAAGATTGTTAAAATTAAACGAAATTCCCACTCAATTTTATGTTAAATTTGAAAATTTTGCAACCGGAAATTGAAAAATCTATAAAACAGATAGTTTATCTTGAATTTAATCAAATGAACACGAGAAAAAAGTAAAATTCGATATTATCTTTGATAGACGATTTCTACTTTAATTTTCACTCAAAATTCAAGTATTGGGTTCTGTTGGAAACAGCATTCCAATCCGTATAAAAGGAATCTTAGCGTTTTAGAAACTTTTAATGGAAATTTGAAGTTAGTTGTAGATGAAAATCTAGAAGCATGTTTCTCTAAATTTTCCCTCATAACTCAGCTTATATTATTTTATATTCAATAAATCTGGGGTTTGTGGAGCAAATTAAACTTTCGAAATATTCAAATGTCGCCTTTTACTTCTACATGGGAAAATCATGACAAAACTCGTAAGTCATTGCATCCAGGTTTTTCCCAAATTATACACAACTCTATGGACTTTTCAGTAACACAAGCTTTTATATTTCCACGTGTAACTAAAAATTTCCACATTTTTTTTTTAAAGTGATAGCATCTGTGTTATTTCGCTTAAAATGTTATTTCCAACGAGCTCTAACACTTGATGTTAGAGTAAAAAATAAGGGAGAAATCTTTAGTTCAAAATTATGCTTGTTTTAAGGAGTTGGAGCCTCCAATTTGTAGCATCTTTTCTTAGATTTATCTAACCTTGCGTATTTAATGTGTCACAGATTTTTAGAAAATTCGAATTTTATTCCAAATTTCAACACAGATTTTTCTAGAATTGTTGTTTTCAGTCGACAAAAACACAACCTTTAACATTTCACGATACGAATCGAAATTTTCGCCTCCTGGATCAAAATATGATAGTGATTTATTGGGATTTATTAAAATTAAACAAAATTCCCACACAATTTTATGATAGAACTGAAGATTTTTCAACAAGAAATGGAAAAATCAATAAAACAGATGCTTTATTTTAAAATTAATTTGTATGCACAAGTAGGAAAAGTGAAATCCAATATTACATCGCAGCGTTATACTTTGAATGCAATCAGTTCCGGTTAAATGCATAAATAATTGAAACATTTATTACGAAAGCGATTGTAATCAAAGATTTCCTCAATTTTCAATCAACTACAGGGTGGCTCTCTCAAAAAAACACTATTTTACTAGAAAGTAGAGCGTATTTTAATTGAATCTGTTTTAAATACGACACCCTGTAGAATTTTAATAATTTCAATTAAAATATTACAAATTATTAGTGCATCGAATTATAACTTTCTCAAAACAATTATTACAGTTATCGTTTAAAAAATATTCAATTAATGATGCTTTTATAACACAGTGACATATTGAATTATGTATATGTGTTTTGAGGTAACTATTTCTCATATTTTATTCATAACAATCACTTGTAAGAATCGAGAAGTTTCTATGTTTTTCCATGCTTTATTAAAATTTTAATCCGGATAACTATTTTCGAAAAAAATAACTTTTTAAATTGTTAATTATGCATAATTATAATAATTATAACAACTCGATGAATTTAATAATTAATTCAATATTCAATAACTTTTACCATAAATTATAATGGAAAAGCGTAGTGAAAGTGTTTGTGTATTTGTAATTTATAATTACAGTCAGGTATGCGATTGTTTAATGTTAATGCACTTGATGGAGGTTATTTGATGAGGAAAAAAATTAATATTCAAATACACACGTTTTCCTATTTAATAATAAAAAGAAACAATCCGTTTGGGTGGTACGCATTTTACAACACTTCTATTCAAGTTTTGTCAACTTGACTCGTGCGTTACATCGTTGAAAAATGTTTTAGTTAAGCTGTTTCCTTAATTATGTTTAGCATGTACAAATTCTTGCACCCTGTCTATTTAAATTTTGTCAACTTAACTCGGGCGTTACAGAGTCTTACAAGCAGTACTGTTCAATCGAACTTTATTTATTTTATAATACACAAGGAGGTTGTTTGATAAAGAAAGAATTGATATTCAAATACACACATTTTCCTATTTAATAGAAAAACAATCCGCTTAGAACGCACAAAATTTCTAGAACCCATAGATTTAAATTTTGTCAACTTGACTCGTGCGTTACATTATCCTGATCGTTGAAAAATTTAACATTTTAATGTTTTATTCAAGTTGTACCGTGAATTTTGTTTATAACTTATTCATTTTTACACCAAATCTCTTTAAATTTGGCCAACGTAACCCGTGCGCTACAAGAAGAATCACCGTTGCAAAATTTAAATTTTTAATACTTCTTATAAGTTGTACCGTTAATTTCAATTGCAATTATTCATTGTAAAGTCCACGTGGAGGTTGTTTGATGAAGGAAAAATTAATGTTCAAATACACACCTGTTCATATTCATTAGAAAAACTTACCGTTTAGAACGTTTAAAATCTTATAATCCATCTATTTAAATTCTGTCAACTTGACGCTTGTTTTATAAAGAGTTTCATCGTTGGAAAGTTTGAAATTCTAATGATTTTATTGAAGTTATATCGTTAATTTTAATTGAATTCCATTCATTGTAAAGTACACGTGAGTATTCAGTCACATGTTTGTGTGGTTGGTTATTATTGATTTAATATTGAAATTTAATCAATTATTCATTATTTCAGATTACATTAATTGTTTCTTAATGGAAATCAAGGTGTTTGTTTAGAAACAGGTGATTGTTGCCTACAATTGGTTATTTTATTTGAAAATAGATGATAATCACTGGACTATTCTTATAAAGTTACAGAATACGAGTCGAGTTTCTTCGTGATTGTCTATAGAACCGGTTTCGGCCCTTACTCAGACAAATAGATAATTCGTGTAAGTAAAGATTGTTTCTATAAAAGAATACGGATTTTAACAAAATTTGTAATGAATACAGCTTTAAAATAGAATATTTGATAATCATCTAGAGAACCGGTTTCGGTCTTTAATCAGACAACGTTTAATTTAGAAATGAATGACACTTCTTATACACAGAGCTACAGACTACGGGCCATATTTCCACAAAATTTGTAATAATTATAGTTGATAGTTGAAACTTTAGAACAGATAGTTCGATTATTGTTTAGAGAACCGGTTTCGGTCAAATAAATCGTTTTTCTCTGTCTTAGATAGAGACTATTTTATAAAATTATAGAGTATGGGTTAAGCCCTAACGAAATTTTTAATAATTTCAATTATAGCAATAATTGGAGGTTTAAAACATTCGAGGATTGTCTAGAGAACCGGTTTCGGTCTTTAAATATTTGATTTTACTCAAAAATAGATGACAACACGTGGGAACAGAGATTATTTTTATAAAGTTACAGAATATGGGCCATTATTTAACAAAAATTGAAGTTTTGGATTATAGTCTAGGAAACCGGTCTCGGTCTTTAATTGAGCAAATATCCCGTAGAAGTAGACGATTATTGGTGTCCTAGATAGAGACTATTCTTGTAAAGTTATAGAATACGGGCCAGGTTTAACAAAATTTGCACTAGAAGATACACCTAATATTAGGTTTTTCGTTGATTTTTAAGAGAACCGGTTTCGGTCTTTAATCAAATAATGGCTAGTAGCGAATACCTTTATAAAGTTATAGAAAATGTGTCAATTTCCTACAGAATTAGTAATAGAAGCGCTAAAGTCGCGATTAATCGATGATTATTGTTAATTCTCTACTATAGAACCGGTTTCGGTTCATCTACAATTTCTACAACAGCTGTAAAATGTCTATTTACGTTGATTATTTCGTTTTTAAAAAATTAATCAACAAATAAGTTTCGAATGTCGATTTAAAAGAGGCCAGTTGTTTTAACAATATTTCATTTCTATTAAACATTCACTACATATTTAATTAACGTTTTTTTCTCTGTTTTATTACCAACAACCGGTTTCGGTCGTTTCTTGTACCTTTAGGACCCAATTTGAACCGCACCTGGGCAGATTCAACGATTATAAATAAGCAAAATTGTGATATGAGAGAAAGTCGCATTGGTCCATCATCATTATCATAAAATTTTCACTTTTTCCTCTCTTCAACATTCTCTAATTAATTTCCATTTTGAAAAATGAGACGAATTGATAACGAAACAAATCAATTTTGATAACGAATCGATTCGTTTTCGCTTACATCGATCGATTTTATAGAATCATCGAAAATTTGATAAAAATCAGCAATTGCGGCTTCTTGAAAATAATTCCAGTGTGTCCCCAATTGAACTCTGTTGTTGTAAGAAGTAAAAGAGAGGTATTAGCGCTTTCACCGTATTCTTGTAGATACCGATAGATACAAAACAACAGTAACAATAACAACAAACAACACGAGCGTTTTTCGAAATATTCGCCTACAATTAAAAACGGTAGTGTTAAATCGACAACGCAACCCCATTATTACGCGATTGTTGCATATTCGAAATAGAATTAATTGTTTAAACAATGGTGAGAATTTTGTGAATTGAATAACACGAGAATTGTGAATTATGGCTGAAATCGGTGATAATAACAAGAGTAATCCTGAAATTGTCGAACAACCGGCTGAAATCGATAAAGATAACGATAACAACCCGACTAAATCATCGACGATCACATCGAAAGACCAATTAATTTGTAAATCGCCACAAAATTCGATTAAAACAAAAAAACGTGGTAATTCTGATAAGAAATCGAACAATTACGACAACTATCTGATATATACGGGGTTGTTTCAAATTCTATTCGGGCTGTTGATGGTAACGTTTGGTATTTTGACGATAATCAACGATGCTAGCTTATCGCAGGTGAGTTTAATTGCGAAATTTTCGAAAATTTTCGATTTATTGTCCGATTTCCAGATCGGTGGTGGTATTTGGGGCGGTTTCTTCGCCACGATTAATGGTTTTATCGGGGTGCTGGCTTCGGCAAGGGGTTGTTGTCCCTTAAAACCGGCCGTACAACGTATCGCCCATACAGTCTATTTGGCGTTAAGTCTAGTTTGTTTGGCTACATCGCAGCTAATTGTGGCAATTTCGGCCATAGGTCTGGGGCGTGATTTCAACAATTTGGTCCATACGATGATGGCAGCCGATCGAGATGACGATTTAATTCTTGTAAGTTTAATCCACTTGATATTTGCTAGAAAGGTTAAATTGTGATTGTTTCACGATATTATTGTGGGATAGTACAGGATGGGAGGGTATAATTATCCTTGAAATTCCGTGTCTTGCTTGAAATATTTCGTTTTTCTTGTGTGTAAAGTCTAGCGATTTGTGTGAATGGCTTGTATGTTTAACCTAGATTGACTCTCGATTTCAGTTTGGCCCCAGGCTGGATTTTTGTTTGATAGATGAGGAAAAAATCGAATTTAAATTTTTTGAATAGGGAAAAAATTGGGTTGGTTCGTTTAATTAAATTTGTAATACAGGTGTGGAAAAATTGGAAAGTTAGTGAAACTCTAGTCGGTTCCGTTGGCTTACCAATTTATCTAAATATGGAATTTTTGTTTACTTATTCGTTCTATTTTCTATACAGGATGTGTCTTTTAAAATGTTTCCATCTTAAAAAGGCTCTAATTTCGCGTTACAATTGCTAGTTTACGAGAGAAACTATGTTGAAAGCGTAGAATTTTGCTAGAACATTGGCTAAAAATATTTAAATTCTGTGATTTTTGCGCCTCAAAAGCTAAATTTCCTAGGAAAGTCGGAAATTTTGCTCAAAAATTGGCTCACATTGTTTAAATCGTTCTCTTATTATGATGATTCGAAACAAATTTTTCAAAATTTGTGTTAAACTACTCAAATTTAACACAATCCGAAACTCCCGAATTGGAACTTTTTAATCTTTTAGAATGTCTCTACTCTAAAATAACTTCAATTTTGTTTGAAAATTGCCAATTTTGGACCGAAACTGGACTTAAAATTGTCCAAAAATTTCTAAATTCTTTAATTGTTGCGAGTCAGTAGCAAAATTTTCTAAAAATGTTGAGAATTTGACTCAAAAATTGCCTCAAATTGTTTAAATCGTTTTCTCTTCATGATGGTTTGTAAAAATTTGACAAAATTTGAGTTAAACTACCAAAATTTAACTGAAACTGAACCTGAAACTCCCAAACTGGAACTTTTAAATTTCTTAGAATGTCTTTACTCTAAAATAACTCCAATTTTACTTGAAAATTGCCAATTTGGGACCGAAACTAGACTATAAATAGGTCAAAAATGTCTAAATTCTTTAATTTTTGCAAGCCGGGAGCAAAATTTCTTAAAATCTGGCTCAAAAATTGACTCAAATTGTTTAAATCGTTTTCTTATCATGATGATTCGAAACAAATTTAAAAAAAAAAAAAATGTGTTAAACTACCCAAATTTAGCCTAATCTGAGACGGAAACTCCTAAATTGGAACTTTTTAGTCTTTTAGAATGTCTCTGCTCTAAAACAGCTCCTATTTTGCTTGAAAATTGCCAATTTTGGACAGAAACTAGACTAAAAATCGGCCAAAAATATCTAAATTCTTTGATTTTTACGACTCAAAATCAAACTCTCAAAAAATATTTCAGATTTTGAATTTGGATCAAAAATAGACTAAATTTGAGTAAACCTTTTTGTGAAAGTTGTATTAAAGTACTGAAATTTGCCAAAAAAGTGGTTGTAGTTAAATTAAAATTCATAAATTGGGCCTTTTTGACGATTTAAGAGCAAAATTTAGCTAAAATTAGTCATATCAGATGAAGATTTTCAATTCGAAAATCAATTCAAAGTGGCTAGCCTCTAAATTTGATAAAAATAAGTTCTAAAAATCTCAAAAGTCGAAGATTTAATTCAAAAACGTTTCAGTTTAGTACCAAATTCAATAAATTAGGGGTTTCTTTTTCAATCACTCCTTTTCAGAATTTATGCTGAATAACATAAGATCAGTGATTTTTGAAAAAAATGTCTCAACCTTTTGACTAAAATTTGAAAACTTTGATCAAAAACCGAAAAAATTATAGAAATTATCGATAATTTAGGATCAAACTTCGTTAAAACTCTGCTGAAATTTCAAAATCCCAACCCTAATGTACTCTTAAAGTGATAAAATGAATCTTTTTTCGACTCTAAATTAAATTTTGACTAAAGGTGCTAAACGGCAAGGACGAAAATTGGCTAAAATTGCTAAATTCAGTTATATACTCAAAAATTGATTAATTTCATAATTTAATAGTTAATTTGACTGAAAATAAGACGATTTAAGAAGAAAATATATCATTAAAAGTCAAGAATTGATTGAAGTTCGGCTCCAATTTACAATAAGTGGTATTCTCTAACTTTTTTGGCGATTCGTTACCATGACAACACTGGAGACTGACGTCATCTTTGAATAACCTGTTATATTCTTGTCTTTTTTCAATTACACATATGATGGAATTGTAAAGAGTGAGTACAAGCTGTATTCAAAGAAACAGTCGATCTCCAGTCATGGTAGCAAATCGCCAAACAGTTATAGAATACGACTGAATATTTCAACATCCACAATAAACTACGCTTTTTTTATAAATTAAAATAAATACATCCATCATTGTTGCACAATAATTGACTATTTCCTAAATACAGAACAGTTGCGAAATTTTCCAAGTTTCTCTATCAAAAAACACTACGAATTTCGTCCAATTTCTCACAATTTCATAACAATCATCCATTTCGCTTATAAGTAATCGTAGAAATTAATCAAAATTACCCCAATTTTTCCAATTTAATCCATTTTCAGACTACAACAACAACACAATCACCCTTAACAACATCAGGCACAATTTTTATAACATTACCAGTAAATTACCCGATACTACTCTACAATATTGGTCTGGTCATTGTGGCCAGTTTAGAATGTTTAATTGCAACAATAACATCGTATAAAAGTTCAAAATTATTATGTCCATGTTTCCAACAACAACAACATTACAATAAAGATGGAACAGCAACAAGAACAACACAAGATGATAACGCCTATCGGCAAGCTTTTGTCAGTAATTGGCTTGGAAAACATAACAGTCCACCAACACAACTGTTCTTCGTGGCTACTGCAACACCCCCATCATCCCTAGGCAAGACCAACAAGGTAAAATTTGCATTATTTACCGAATTCACTAACTTTAAGGGTAGCTTAAATTAACACATTTCTAGACAAGATCAACAGTTATCTTCAATATTAATAAATAAACAACGTTAAGTGTGGCTTAACCCAACACTTAATTGTTGTTTTTTCCCCTATCATCGCTAAACAAGGTTAACAAAGTAATTATTTTCAATATTTATCGAATTAAGCAGCATTAAGTGTGTTTTATACTAACACTTGAGTATGTGACTCAACCTTAAACACTTATCTTCACTATTTACCGAATTAAGTAACATTAAGGGTGGGTAGTTTAAGCTAACATATTTAAGTGTGACCTCGATCTTCCATAAACAAAACCAACAAGAAATTAAGGGTGACTTAAACTAACATTTAAGTATAACTCTACATCTAAAAACAAGATTAACAATGTAATTGCCTTTAATTACCGAATTATGTAACATTAAGGGTGGCTTAAACAAACAATTAAGTGGACGACCCTCCATTATCCCTAACCAAGACTAACAAGATAATGGAAATAACACTTAAGTGTATAACTTCCATTACCCCGTGACGATACCAAGTCTTTAGTATTTTCCGAATTAAGTAACATTAAGGGTGGCTTAAACAAGCACTTAAGTGGGTGATCGTCCATTATCTCTAAGCAAAACTAATAAAGTAATGAACTAATGAAGTTAATACTTAAATGTGTGATTTGCATTATTGCTTGTAATTAAACAACATTGAGTGTGGTTTAAGCTAACACTTAAGTGCGACTCTTATCACCCCTAAATAAGACTGCAATTATCTTTAATATCTATAGGATTAAGTAACATTAAGGGTGACCTAAAGAAGACTAACAAGGTAATTATTTTCAATATTTTCCGAATTAAGGGTGGTTTAAACTGACGCTTAGAATGTGTGATATACGCGCTTTAAACAGGTGTAATTGGATTTATTGCAATCGAAAGAAAGTCGACAAGATTCCGACTATTTGTGTCAGATAATAAGGTGTGGTTGACGATAATAATAATAATAATATTAAAGGTAATAATAGCGATAACTATAAGTGAAAGAAACTAAATTGTGGTATTTTAAATTGTAGTAACGATTGGATTTGATTTAACTTACTGTTATTTGTTTTTCTTGAGTTTTTTTAAAGGAATTATTTCGTAAATTTTAACTGTAATTGTCGTTAGATTCGGGGAATTTTTATTATTTCGATTTGAATTCAATCGGTGTACGTTTAGTAACAGTATACTCTACTTTTTTCTCAATTACCACAATTATTTTTCGACAAAATTGAATGATAATCTAGGGGATTTTGTGCTATTTGTATGTTTTTTAGTTTTATTGTGGAAAATCGTTGGAACTTTCGATATTCTACTGAAACTAAACTCATTTTCCATTGTCGAAGGATTAAAGAAAAAATTGTACTTAATACACTAACCTAGTTTAGTTTCGTTGAATTTCGTTATTTCTTGATCTATAAACAGGATAATTAGTCTAAAGATATATTTTTCTTTTATTTTAATGTCTGTCTTGAATTTAGGTATATAGAATTTCTAGTTTCTTTAGCCTGAAGTGTTATCAAAACCTGTCTACCAATAATTAAATTGATTTACAGGGTATTTCACTTCAGAGTTGGCGATGATTCTGTTGAACAGAGTCGTAACTTGCTTCATACTTCACTAAATTTGAGATTTATCTAGTGTCGTAACTTTATTCATATCATACATTTTCTAGCATTGTTGTTCATTTCCAAAAAATGTCATAAAGAACAAAATTTGGATGAAATGCCAATTTTTACCGCAAAAGCGCTGTTTACCAATGCAAACAGATTTTCCACCAACAGTTGATAAAATTTGATAAAAAAAAAGAAATTTTTAAAGACATCTAAAACAACAAAGTATTGCGAAATCTAGCAGGCTTTGATTCATATTCTACTACGAGTAACTGAATCAATCTACGACTCTATATACTAAATACATGGCCAACTTTGAGGTAAATTACTGTGTCACAGAGTGTAACTCTTTTGTTCATAGTTGACCATACTTCTAGTTACGTAGGTCTTCTGTTTATTCTTTCATCACCCAATGGATGAACTAAGCTACGATTCTAATTAATACAAAACCATGGCCAACTACAAGGTGAAATGACTTTGTATGTACAGTTTGTATATTTATGTGGTTTGTTTAGTTCTTTGAATTTTTCTTAGAAGACTTCATTAAATTTGATAAGACAGCTGACCTTTCTAATTTCAAGGATTTCTAACATCAAAGAAATAAAAGAAATACATACAAAGTACTGTTTTATAGTTGGTCATGCTTTTGTTTATCCAGTGTCGTAGCTTGGTTCATATTTTAATATAGCAGTATTCAAAATTGCTCATATAGCCTGTACAATAGTTGGCCGTGATTACGTTATGTAGTGTCGTAGCTCAATTCGGTTTGTTTTTTGGTTCAATAAATACCAGATGTTGTAAAGTATGAAATAAGCTACGACTGTATCCATCAAAGTCAAGGGTCACTGCAAATTTTGAAAAATGACTCGTGTTGAATTGAGTGGGGGTGAAAATTTCTAAAAATTTCTAAAAATGTAGCCCCAAAATTGATTTGCAGTGCTCCAAATTTGGGTCTTTTCCTAATCTAACAGAAGAATTCATCAAAAACTGCTAACCAAGAAAGAAAATGAACAAAAATTATTTCAAATTTGTCTTCTAAGTAGTACTAAATCCGATAATCTTTTACAGGAAAGCAATTTCTGAGTTACACCTAATTTTGCTAAACTTTATTCTTCTAAGGAGTCTAAAATTTTCTCTAATATGCCTTCATAGCCAATTTTGGGCTAGCTTGTGGAACTGTTTTGAAAGCTTCAGTATTATTTTTTTAAGAACTGGGTGTAAGGCAACATAATTTGGCACTATTTGCAGAGTGTGTAAATGCTTGAAGAGGCATTTTTGGGCTGTTTCTTCTTATTTATCCAAACAAGGATAAAGAACTACTTCTTTTAGAAGTTGTAAAACCAACATTTTTTTGATTTGGCTTGACTACATTATACGATTGTAAATTTTGTGCCAGTACCAAGACCTGAATTTTTGCAATTTAGAAATTTTTGACTTAATTGTGGACCTTTTTTAAAACACAAACGCTACTACCTTCATTTTTAAGACATTAATCTAATTTGGAACAATTAGCCGCCTACTGATTTTTGTAATTAAAAGAGAAAATCTACAAAAAACACGAATTTTCATGTTTCCAATTATGTTAAAAATCTGTAAATCATTTACTAGACCGTAACACATCAAATTACCAAAAAAAAAGAGCGTGAATAATTTATTTTAATTAAAACAAAACAAAATTGAATTCCAGCTGGAAGTTCCATTATTTGCACTACCAGTAGTACCACCACCAGTACCACCGCCAGTAACAGCAGTACCGCCACTTATATCGTACCCTTTAATTCCTGCACCACTGGGTACAATACCACCACCGCCACCACCATCGAAACGGGACATAGTAAATTCTTCAAAATTACCAAAAAATATCTTAATCTCTATCTTTATACTTTCTAGTTATACCATCAACGTCGATATTTAGCCAAACTGCATGCAGAACAGTACTACCGTCGTGATAGCAAATCAGATATTTCGAATTCATCGGCAAAATCTCGATCAAAATCAACAAATACTAATGATAATAATAATAATAATAGTAATAATAAAAATGATAAGCTCTCAGATATGGATGTTGCTAAGACTTATACAGGCTTAGATAAGACAATAGCTGAGGAATTTATCGATATTTGTGATTCAAGACATAATAGTCTATGTGGTGATTCAAGTTGTACAAGTTGTACCAATAGTAGCTCTTCTAATACAACAAATAGCGATCTATCGTCTGGAGATTATCTAGTTAATACTAAAATCTAAATAGTCTTTACAATTCTAATAATCTCGATCTTTGTATTAATTTTTATAAGACTAGTGGCTCATTGTTTTTGTCAATAATTGCATTGAAGATAGAAATCGAGATTCAAGCTTGCTCAGAATTGTATTCTATATCCCGAGAGAAATAGTGGAATGTAGCTATCTCACTCTCACCAGCATTGCTTCATAGAAGCTTTCATACCTTGTCTAACTTATAGAACTCACTATTTTATTCTTCTTTGCTTTAACTAAGAAAGATATAATAGATGCTTATCTCTTTCTAACATATAGAAAGTAATGGAGGAGAGAGTGAGATAGATATGTTGCTTCATTGTTATCATTATGAATAATTTTATTGTAAATACTTATATGTATTATAAATTTAAATAAATATCGATTGTTAACATTAAATTGGGTAGATCAAAAATTTTGCCTATCAATAATGGGGCGCAAAATCAAGATCTGTGAATAAATGCTTGTTAATTTGAAGAAGTGGGCAAAATTGAAGTACTTGGTACTAGAGAGGAGGAAGTTCCTTGGTATATTCTTTAAAAACCTCAGAAAATTGTTTTGCCAAAAGCTAAGGTAGAATTTTGAAAAAACTATGGAGAGGTCTTAAAATTGAAGATTTTTGGCAGTTTTGCCAAGCCTAGGTGGCGTAAAGATTGAATGTAAAAACTTTGGATATCGAATCTCTTCAAATTTTATTTTATACTTCCCTAAGTATAAAATAAAATTTGAAGAGATTCGTTTTCTTTTAGGTACAATAAGTTGTATAGGATTTATAGAAAATGCCTGCTGATTTGGGTAAGTAGTCAAAATATAAGTATAGCTGTATTAAAAAGGAAAAATTACAGATCTGAAGAAGCGTCATGGTATAAATTTTGAAACAAGAATTTTGCAAACATTTCAAGTAAGAAGCTTTGAAGGATAAGAATTTAACAGGCCTTTGAATAGTTTTGTATCAAATTGTATGCAAAAGGGCCTTCTCTTGCAAGAAATAGTTTTGTCTAAAAGACCTTCTATACATCTCTTCTAAAAACTAGCGTAGCTTTGGCAATAAAAATTTGAAAAAATGTAAAGGGAACGTGAAGTTTTGAATTGAAAAACATTTATGCTTATTGAAGATTACAATTTTGAACAGGCTAGAAAATATTCCTTATAGTACTTCCTTTGTTGAGTTAAGACAAGTGTCTAGACAAGATTTCAATTCTTGTTGGGAGTGCAAAAGGACAAATTTTGAAACAATAATCAAGGAACACGGATTTTGACAATATGAGCTTCATAAAATAACTTAGCTAGATCAAGTAAAGCATCTGTGAAGAAGTGCTTCATTATTGGAAGCATTCAAGAAGAGTCCTAGGTGTAGGAACACCTTTTCAAAAATCTCCAAAATTGACAGAGAGGAAGTTTTGAAGAGGGTAAAAGCAGTAACAATATGAAGAATGGCAAAATTGCAAATTTTAGCAATATTGCCACACCTAGGTGGTGTAGAAATTGTCCACAAGAGGCATTTTTATTAGAAGCTTTATTAATAGAAAACATCTTTTCTTACAAAACAAGTACCTTGAATAACAAAACAACATTAATAGAAATTTTGCAAATACTGTAATAAAAACAAATAATAAATTACAATTAATTAAATTATCACAACTATTTTTTTTAATCTATTTTATTTTATTTTTAAAATTATCTATTTTGATATTCGATTCGTATACTCTTTTAATAAATCACTAAGTTGTCCATAGTTATTACAACAAATGAAATCCTTCGGTTGTACACCTTGGAATATATTGATAACACTTGGTTTTAAATTATAGAATACAATCGGTTGGTTACGTTTATTGAAATCTTCAATTAATGTTTTTATACCCTTTGCCACGGTAAAGTCAGCACCTTGAATATGTCGTGCATCAATCACAACTGGTGTTGAACTAGAACCTAATTTAACACCAGCTTTCGATATTAATGATCTCACATATTCAACAGAAGGGAAGGCTAAACTTCGGTCTGGTGTTATCAGTAAGTACTCACAGCCGATCGGTGTCTGCAATAAAATAGTCCATTTAGAGTAACAAGAGTTTTGGTAGGTGCAAGGGAGCAAGCAGAAGCTTTGGCAAAAATTTGGGCGGCCAGGAATAAACAATAAACGAGTTTGCCGAGGTTGGATTCGGTTTTGACAGATGTAAAAGAACAGTCAAGGGACAACGAGGAGTTATGGCGGCCAAAAAATAGCAATAAGAACGTTTTGGCAGGTTCAAGGGAGCAAGCAAAACGGTTGCAGGTGGAGGAAAAACTCCTTGCAAGGGTGAGGAGTTGTGAAGATAACTTACAGTGACTTTTTCAACGACGACTGAGGGTCTTGCTGTTGCATACAAAAGGAAAATCACATTAATTCCGATGCCAATAAGAATACCGATTTCGACACGGAAGAACAAACAGCCAATGAATGTGGTACATGCCGGAATTAAATCGGCTTCTACAAAAAACCAAATCAACAATACTAATTTTGGAAGTTTGGCAAAAATTTTGACTTACTATTTGTATTCCACATTGGTTTAATAACGTGAAATTCAACCATGAAAACAACAGCAGCTATAATAACAGCAGCCAATGAAGCTTTCGGTATATAGAAAAAATATGGTGTGAAATAATGTAGTGATAGAATTACAACAATTCCTGTGTAAATACTGCCAAAAGTTGTACGTACGCCACTGACATTATTAACAGCACCCCGTGATAAGGCCCCGCTTGTTGGCATCGAACTAACAAAAGATGATGCAATATTGCATAGTCCTAAAGCTAACATTTCTTGGGTAGCATCGATGGTACGTCCATTTGCTGCAAGTCAAAAATTTTGCAATTGAAATTTGGGCAAATTTTGCTAATTTTGCCCACTTACAGAAAGCTTTCGCTAAGGCGATGTTCTCTAGAATACCCAACAAAGAAACCACCAGAATTCCTGAACCTAATTGTGAAGCCATATCGGCAAAATCGTAGGTTTGATTACCGGCAACCGTTTGGAAGGGTGGTGGTGAGAATGATGGCAATCCAGGCTTGACGAAACCTACAAAATTTGGGGTAATTTCCTGTTTTTGGGGGTAAAATTACAACAATACCTGTAAGTTTGAAGGGTTCATAGTCGTGTAATTTGCAAATATATGCAGTAAGTCCAGATAGGACCACAATTAGGATGTTTCTAGTCGTTGATATCAACCAAATAAATTTATCTAAAACTGTATGGATTAATTTACGTTCACTTTCTTCGGTGGGGCCGAATTTGAAATCTTTCAATTGCTGCAAATTTTCGATCAGAATAGCTCAAAATTTGAAGAATTTGTAAATTTTTACCCTTAATGCTAATAGGATACCCATACAGATGATGCCTAATAAACAATCCCATAGTTTAGTTTCGGCAATATGTTCAAAAATGTATTCCCAAATTTTTAGAAAATTATCCTCATCGGTATTAATGCCTAAAATGTGTTTAACTTGGGTTGTTGCAATGATAATAGCAGCGGCTGATGTGAAACCAGCCGAAACTGGACCTGAGATGAAGTCAATCAAAAAACCTGCAAAAAGCCCAAATTAAAACAGCCAAATTTTGCAATTTTGCTCCATAAACGAGTTAAGGGTAGATCTATAAGTTTACATTTTACCATATTACTTCCGAACAGTTTGAAATACAATGATGGGGTAAATTGGGTTCGATTCCTAATTCTTAAGCACAGAGGGCGACAGATTTAGTTTTTCCAAAAATTTCCCTTTTTTGTAAAAGGGAAGTCAAAACTTTTTCCTCAAAAAAATAGAAAATACACCATAATTTTTGGAAAATAAAACGACTTTTCAAAAAACAAATTCCGTCGCCCCCTGCACATTAAAATTTAGAATCGAACACAACGTACCCCATCACTAAAACTTCAACCACCCTCAAGAAATATGGTAAAATAAACAACCCTCCCAAAAACAATTTCATCTACCAAAACGCTTAGAAAGTTGTTTTTACCCCCATAATTACCTAAATGTAAAACACCCATCAGGAACTCCAAACAGCCACTGAGGAAACACAACAAAACCGCCCCATCCACCCCCATTTCGTGGATATTCTCCCTTGTTAACAATGCAGCAATCGCTGTAGGCCCAATCGCTGAATCTTTACAACTGCCAAAAATTGCATAAACAAAACACCCCATAAACGCCGAATAGAGGCCTAAAATTTGACAAAAAATAATCATTAAAACATCCCCCAAATTCGGCGAAAGGTTAGAATTTACCAACTTGTAGTGGTAGTCCTGCTACGTTGGAATAGGCGATAGCTTGGGGGATTACAGTGAGGCCAACTGTAATACCGGCTACTAGATCGGGGATGATGAATTCTTTTTTGTAGGTTGGTAACCATTGCGCTATTGGTAGCCGTTTGTACAGGACTTTTTTCGTACAGCTTCGCCTTAATCGGTGCGTTATCAGTTGTTTGATATTCGATTGGGGCGGCGGGGGTTGTTGGTTCAATTTGATTTGAGTCAAGTCGACTATTGTGTTGGGATCTGGGCGAAATTTGGGTTAATTTTTGGTGATTTTGGTTGTAATTCGTACTTACTTTTTACCGGTTTTTGATGATTATCATTGTAACCATCATCGATATTATTATTGCCTACCATATAAGAGATCAAGGTGACTTGGCTGCCTGTTGTTGTGGTCGTCTCGTTGTTGGTCATTTTGTATTTTGTCATGTTGTTCTAGCGGAATTTTGACCAATTATCGACATTGCGTCGGGTATTTTCTCCAAATTTCCGGATTCTGCACCACTGTCTTGTTGTTTTTCGATGCGCTTATCACTGGAAGAAAATCGGTTGTTTTGCTGTTTTCAATAGAATTCCAAAGGCCATCAGATTAACACGTTTAATTAATCGACAGTTTAGACGTTCTTGAATTTTGTATCGATTAAAGTCGCATTATTTGTATCAAGGTAATTAAAATCGTTGTCCTACTTAAAAATAGCCAATCATTTTGCAAATGAATTTATCGAAAATTCCAATTTATCTTGCACGTTTTTACTATTTCAAAGATTAGTCGGCGATATTGATAACAAAATTGTTTATTTGTGACAACACGCAATGAAGACGATAACTAGCTGTCAAAATTTACAACTTTCTAGTTGGGCTAACTCAACAATTACCCATTGAAAAGTCAAAAAATCATCGAAAGGGTGGAATGGTTAATTTTTTGTTAAAATTGTTAATTTTACCTCTAATTACACATTTTTGTGACACTACAGCACGAATGGTGAGTACACTGTTTTATTTATAGTTAGGTTATTCTGACTTGACCACTTTTCGATTGGAAACCAGCACCAATTATAGTTGGCAAGGCTTTTATAACGCATGATCGTTCCGTCTTCCGTTCAGCCTCCAAAGCGGATTTTGGTGGCCGTTCAAGGAGAATTTTCGAATTTAAAGCCGGATTTAAAGCCGATCCCGCTCTAAATTTGACCATTTATGGGCCATATTTTTGATTTTTAGTCCAAATTTTGGGACGTTCTTGTTCTAAATTATGGATTTCGTTCTAAATGTTCTTAAGTTTTACAATTTTTATAAAGAATCACTAAAATTAACACCTTTTTTTTGAGATGGGCTAAACTGGCCGAAAACATGTCAAAAATTTACCGAAAAAGTAGGAATTTGTGGGTCAAAATTGCCAATTTTCATATTTACTTGCATACAGCATGAATGGTGAGTACACTTTTCATTTATAGTCGGGCTACTTTAACTTGACCACTTTTTGATTGAAAACCACCACCAAATATTGTCACTTGTGCAGCCCTAGATCGAATTTTGGTGTTTTTGCACGGAGAATTTTTGGATTTAAAGGATAAATGTTCAGTTGATTTCATTCAAAATTTAGTCATTTACGTGCTAAATTTTTGATTGATAATCAAAATTTTCAAACATTCCCATTCTAAATGATTTCGTTAGTCCTTAAGTTTTAAAATTCTTATAAATAATCATCAAAATTTGCATTTTTTATTTCCAGATGGGCTAAACAGGGTGAAAACAGGTCAAGGTATCGAAAAGGCACAAATTTACTGGTTATTTTTGGATCAAAATTGCAAATTTTCATCTTTACTTGGAGCACGTCTTCTCAGCGTAATTGGTAAGCACGTTTTTTTTATTTATAGTCGAGCTATTTTAACTTGACTGCTTTGCAATTGAAAACCGGTTTTTCGTATTTATTGCACATCAATTTTAACGCTTGAGTATTCTATCGTGTAACTCCCAAATGAAATTTTGGCCGTTCTTTGGGGAGAGTTTTTATATTTAGGACTAGATTTTGACCCATTCTTGTCTTAGGTGTTGTTAATTTTTTACAATTTGATCGATTCATGTGCTAGATTCTTTATTATTGTCCAAATTTTGACACGATCGTGCTCTAAATCATCAGTTTTTGCATTAAAAGCAGTTGGAAGCCTTAACTCTTTAATAATTTGATTATTTCTAATAAATTTTAGAACCAAATTTTTGAAAATTTCTAAAATTTTTTAAATTTGTCATTTTTGAGAAGATGCGTTTTCTTAAATTTTCTAATGTGCAAGACGAATTCAGTAATTTTTGAGTCAAGTGCTTAGTTTTTATTCCAAACCACAGGTTGAGATTATTGTTTTGGTCCTAAATCCGATTTTTATTGCAAAAATTTTCCATCAAGACCCTTTTAATTTCTTGAGTCATCATTTTTTAACACATTTCGATATAGAATTACACTTCTTAACCGTTCTTTAAGTTGGAAGAAACTGGTCTTTAGAACAGAAATTTTGAAAAACTTCCATTTTGAATTGGTTCTTAGTGAATTTTACTATTGAGTCGGTAAAAGAAATCAATTTTAGAAACGAATCATTGACGCCTATTTTAGTTTTAAATCATTAACTTTTAATGAATTTGGTGGTGGTAAGCGAAATTTTTGAATTTTTATGCATTTTGGAAATTTTCGTTCATTTTCTCTTAAGAAGCTTAAAAAAGAAAGATTTTAACCATTCTTAGAGCTAAATTTTTCAAGTTTAAGAATATTTTTAATAAATCTCTACTAAATTCCACTGTTATACTGTGAAAGGAGTCAATTTAGAAAATTCTATCTTATTTTTTGCGAAATTCTTGACTTTTGGGCTAGAGTTTTGAAAATTTCTATCCCAAGTCATTGATTTTTAACCAATTTCAGAACTTAATTATTCAATTAGTTAACATTGAAAAATATTTCTATAGAAAGCCGTACAAAGGGTACTTGAGTTGGAATTTTGACTTTCTAAAATAAATTTCAACAAATTTGTGTCCCAAATTGTCAAATTTTCTAAAGAACTTGATAGTCAAAATGATAATTCCAGGATATATTTATCGTTAATTTTCCACTTTTAATAAACTTTTTAAACAATTTTGGAACTAAACCCTCCAATTTTGGTTCTAAAATACTTAATCTTTAGCCTATTTGTAAAATTTAAAGGGCCAAAAGGGGAAAATTCAGACGATTTTCGACAAATTCAGAGCCAAATTTTTGATCTTGAATCCAGGTTTTAACACAACCACGAACCGAACCACAAAATTTTCTACAGTGCTAAAAATTTCGAAAACCAAAAAAGAAACCCCTTAGTTTTAGCAACAAAAATCAAAATAAAATCCCTCAAACTATTCTCTTGAATAGTTTGAATAGTCTTTGTATAGAGACCCCTTGATTATAACCACCCCCAAAGGGCACATCCAGTTCGTAATCCATCCCCGATGACAACTGGCTTTCATTGAGAACAACTCAATTAATCGCAAAGTATTAGGTGGGTAGAATTTAATAATTTCCAGCTAATAAGAATAAAAATTCATCTACGAATTCCTAACTAGTTTCGACTGGATTTTTGAATAATTTACAACTAAGTGGCAGGGAATTTTTACTAAACCGTAAACCAACGACGGAATTACGCATACTATTTAATAATAATAATAATAATAGTGGTAATAACAATAATAATTATAATAGTGATTGTTAAACGGAAAAAAATTACAGGAGATTCAAAGGAATGCGATCACTCCATTCATGGTCAGTAATAATGCTAATAATAAAGAGTTACATAATTTTTCTTTTTGAAGCTATATAGTTTAACAATAGTTGATGTAAAAGTGGAAATTTTGTAATCCAACAATCGAGAAATAAGAAATCGTAAAGTTTTCTACAGAAAAAATAAAATTCCACTAATTATTGAATGTTAAATTAACAATTCAAATTTTTTCTAATTGAACTCACCTAATAAGTGAAAGTATTCAATTTGATCCCGATTTTAACACGCTTATAATTCTAGAAAATCGCTTCAAAATCAACGAAATGGCCTAATTTTACACGAATTGTTGAAAACAAACTGGACGTTTGTACAAATTTTAAAGAAATTAATTTCTGTTGTTGTCCCCCATGATTTATGTTAGAGAATTATAATCAAAATCCCATTACTAATAGACTAATTAAAAAAAAAACAAACAACGGCCTTGATTGTTAACATAATTCAACACTTTTTACGCGAATTCGGCTAATTAATCAAAAATGATTAACAAGAATCGATTAAAAATTAAAATTAAAATTAAAATTCATTAGAATTAAGGGGGCGCTATCGAATACAATCACTTTCCCCAATTGAATTTCCCATACGAATCGAATAATAAATCGACTTTCACGATAGTTGATGAATTTTATGATAGTTCAAATTTTCGAAAAACTCACCTTATTTAGCCCAAATTGACGAATTTTCGAAAATTCCCCAAATTTCTAGCACTATTAGAGGAGTACCAGCGACAAGCAACTGTACACGACAGAGTTGCACTTGTAAATAAAACAAAAAGATGTTATTTGCACACGTTCTATTGACGTCGGCCAATCAAATCGTTGGAAATTGATCGGCTACTATCAGGTAGTTTACTAGTGAAATAATTTTATAATAACCGAAATAATAATAATAATGATTTACAATTTGAATAGCACGTGGATGGGGTCATTTTCTTATAAAATTAATAAAGTTGTAAAGATCATATGACTGGTTGCTCAAACCTGTCGGTTTGTGGGGAAAATTTTCGAGAATAAAACTAGAAATGGAGTTAGGAAACAATCACATGACTGGTACCGAACGATATTGTATAAAAAAAGCCAATCTTGTTTATTTGTAAGTTGATCTAAGCGATTTTTTGCTCCTCTCAGGTTCCGCAAAGATTCCAGATTGACCTTAAAATCGACCAGAACAATACAGTATTGAATATTTATAATTGAAGATCTATACAGAAGGTCAATGATGGGATTAAATAGATTTTTAGAATGTTGTTCTAATAATAATAGAGAGAAATTTCCAATTTTTTCCCAACTCATCTCCATTTAATTTATTCTATATTGAATTCATTAGGTTTTATTGCATCAATAAAAAACCACGGATGTGAAAGCTTCACTAGATCCAAACCCCATCAACAAACTCAATGTTGTTTGAGACGCTTCTGCTTGGAAACCATCAATTTTGGCACAATGCCAGTAAAGTATGCGTTTTGGCAACGATTTGGGGCAAATTTTGAGACCTTACAACACCAAATTGGCCTTAAAGCCAATCAAAAACCGGTTTTTCCCAATTTTTGACCCACCCTGGGGCCACAAAAAAATCAATAAATCTGATAATTTTCTAGATATAGACGTCAATAAAACACCGTTAGTTGTAAGAGGTTTGTTTTGGCAAAACAATAAAACATGTTGACACGGAGCAAAAGAAAACAACATACGAAAGTTAATAGTAGCGTTTAAAGGTCAGTAATTACACTATTAGAGACTTGAAATGAGTCATTTTGATTTTTAAGTAGAGGTCAAATGTGGAGATAGTTTGTTGTGTCAGTTTCTTTGCTCTGATCTGAGTTGGGTACTCAAAATTGGGGTAATTCGAGCAGTGTCGGTAGTTCTGAGTAGATTTCTAATTGGTAAATATGAGTTGTAAATTCATAAATGAGGCTCTAATTTCTGTTCAAAATTCGAGTTTTTCTATATTTGCAATTGCAGTTTACATGGCCAAAATGTTCAATACTATCTTGCTCAGATTTCGAAATTTCGAAAAATTTTAGTTGTCCTTAGTTGAATTGTAATATTACAATAACTAATTGATAGAAACAGGTTTAATTGAGTCATTTTTGCTCAAAATTGAAGGTTTTTTGATATTCATCTGTACTTATGTGGTATTGATTTGATGATACTGAGCTTTGTGCCTCAACTTATGAGTTTATTTGGTCGATATTTTCTATTCTTTAACTCAGAATTCAAGAAGTAGAGAAGTATTGGTTGTTCTGAGTAAACTTGGGATGAAAGACTCAGAATAAAGCTTTGAAAGTTGAATTTTTTGCTTGACTGAGCAATTTTTTGCTCAAAATTTCCTCAGTATTCTTCTGTGTGTACAATTATAGATTTAATTCTGAGTTGTAGGTTTTTGCCTTAAATTTTCTATTGTTCTTACAATTGGGAATTTGGCAGAATCTTGCCTGTTTTGAGGGCTCTAATAAATATTGAGGATAGTAACAGGTGAGGCTCAAAATAACGGTTGAGGAAGGAGTTGTCTTACTGAGGTCAAAATATTGACCGAAGCAATGATTTTGTACTTGAAACTTGTTTTATTGATACTCGTGGAATAGATTTTGCCTTACTTTATTCCTCATTTGGGCTAACATTCGCTATTCTTCTCGTAATTTCAATATTGCGAAAATTACTGAGTTAGGAGACTCAAGAAGGGACGTAGAGAAACTCTTCCTTTTAGTTGTGTCAGTTCAAAATTTCCCCTTTCTCTGTTTTTTTTTTTTAATTCTCAATAAGGCTCAAGTTAAAGAGGTAAAATTTGATACATGAGTTTCTGCCTTCTTCCTTACTTGATTCTGAGTCTAATTGAGAATTTTCTTTAAATTTTACTTTACTCCATCTCTTATTTGGATCAAAATTCTTTATTCTAACCTGCTCAGAATTGACAATTTGGAAGGAATTTCGTTGTTTTCGTTGTTTGGTTGTTTGATGACTCAGAAAGAGTTGGAGAAATTCTCAATTTGAGTTGTTTCAGTACAAAATTTTATCTTTTTCTGCCTTTTAATTGTGAGCAAGACTCAGGTTAATGTGGTGAAAGTTGAAAAGGGCTTAATACAGAGTTTTTACTTTTCCTCTTCTTGATTCTGAGTCTAATTGGGGATTTTTACAAATTTTTGACCTTACAATTTGAACTAATTTCACTGATAATGAAATCAATAGGACCAAAAGTCTCTATTCTAACGTGCTCAGAATTAGGAATTTGAAAAGAATTTAGTTGTTTTAAAATAGATGACTCAGAAAGAGATACTCACTGTTGGAGAAATTCTCAATTTGAGTTGTTTCATGACAAAATTTTATCTTTTCTGTCTTTTAAGACTCAGGTTAAAGAGGTGAAAATTGAAATGGACTTAATCCAAGAGCCTCTACTTTTTCTCTTCCTAATTCTGAGTCTAATTGGGGATTTTTCCAAATTTTTGACCTTACAATTTGAACTAATTTCACTGATATTATTGAAATTATTTGGACCAAAAATCTCTATTCTAACGTGCTCAGAGTTGAGAAATAAAAGAGGATTTGATATTCAGCGAGCTAGAGACTCGGAGAGTTAGAGAAGTTTTCAGTTTTTGGTTCATTCAGCTGAAAATTTCTGCATTTTCTGCTTCGATATTCTTCGATATTCACAATTACTGATTTAATTGGGGATTGCTTCTACATTTATTGCCTTACATTTTGATTTTGTTACATTGAACAAATTCAATTCGCCTTCATTGCTTATTTCCTTGATTTCTGTACATTTCACCTTTTACAGAAAAGACATTAACAACCAGTTTATTGATCTAGTTTTTTTTTAATAAATAAATAAATAAATAAACAACCTCTTCCACATCTAATTTTTTTGTCGTTTACTTTCTCAGTCATTTTATTATAATATAACAAAGTTTAAAACTTATTATTGCTACAATTTACAAAACAATTATATTTTATCGAACAATTTTTATCAAAACTCTGTAAAAAATAATGGAATTATTAAAAAATTTGTGTATTTTTTTTATTATTTTACAAAAAAATTCTAACAATAGAATTCTATAGGTTGGTATACCATTATAATTCAAAGACAATAGATGCACTAATTAACCAAAAAACAAATAGTAATTAAATGAAATTTTATTCGTGGAAATTGAATGATTCAAGAGAAAAAAAATTAAGTTTATTCAACAGAATAAATACGCTTCCACTATTGTTGAAGAAAACGGAAATTACAAATAAATAACACAAAATAAATCAACAATATCAATAAAGTTGGCCATGCCTTTCGTTACGTAGGTCGTTGATTATTTCATCTAATACACAACCTTAAACCAAAGTTGTTTATGAGAATCTTGCTGGGTGTATTATAGTAATTTACTTTTGTGTTGGCTATGTTTTTGTTACGTAATGTCGTAGATTGGATCATAATTTAATAAATTTGACATTTGTGAATCAATTTGTAAATAGCTGAACAAAGCTAAGACATTACAAACGGTATGGCGAAGTAAATTATCATATAAATACACAGAGTGTATAATGATATTCGACTTTATAGTTGGCCATGACTTTGGTCAATAGAGTCGTAGCTTGTTCTATACTTTACAAGGTATAACACTCGACAATTTGAAATCAAAGTGGGCTATGACAATATTATTGTTAACATAATTACCAAAATTTTTGCTACTTTTTCATTTTACAGTTGGCCATGTTTTAGATAGTAGATGGTGAAATAAGCTACGACCTATTTGCCAAAGTCATGGCCAGCTGATATGAAACTATCATAGCCAACTTGATTTGGATTTTAATAATAAAGCAAGCTGCAAGTTAAGTAGGCTATGAAAATGTTGTTAACATAAATATTTCGCCTTAAATTGGCAATGACTTTGATGTATATAGTCGTAGCTTGTTTCACACTTTATTATCAAAAGCATGGCTAACTACTATTGGACATCCTGTAGGAGAATCTACAGATGAATAACTTCAAATCAAAGACGGCTATGAGAATATTGTTAACATAAATATTTTACCTTACAGTTGGCCGTGACTTTGATAAATATAGTCGTAGCTTATTTCATATTTCACTATCTAAAGCATGGCCAACTGTGAATTGAAATAGCACAAAAAATTGTTGCAATGCAATTTAGCCAACTGTGATCTGGATTTAGATCGACAAATGTCAAATTTAATAATTCAATCTAGTGAACTGTGAATTGATAAAGGCATGGCCATCTGAGAGGTGAAATTGTACATCCTGTGGGAAAAATTATGAAACAAAAAGATAAATAAATGGAAACCTACCGGAACTGTGTATTTTTCAACAATTCCAATTCGATTCTATTTATTGTTTAACAGACTAATAAAGTTGATTGTTTAACGTAAAAAATTGGGAAATTTTCGTTTGGCAATAAAAGCGTAATTTTATGGTTCAGATCGATCAAAAATTGGATCTATTCTTTGAGTAATTTTGATTGGATTAATAATCAAAATGACTATTATAATATTCATATAACAATAGAACAAGTTCATGTTTGATTGTATTTGCATGTTGATTTATCAATTTATTGTTCTAATTCGATTTATTTTATTTTATTTATTTAATTCAATAAGATATGATTTGATTGTTTATTGTTGTGACCGTGACATTAGCCTTGTACAAGTTTGACCGATTCATTTCTCGTTTGGGTTAATTTTTCGTTAATAATCCATGAAGAGAGGCAAAACAAAACACACATAAAAGTGTTATTTATTTGTTTACGCTTTTTTCGCTCGTCTGATTTAACAACAATTATTCGTAATTTATAACAAAATCGTTGTAACTTATAGATGGAATTAACGATCAAAGTAGTTGTTAGACGATGAATCAACAGGAAAACTCGCATTGTTTTCCTGTTTTTTTTTCCGATTTTTTCTCACTGACATACGAGTAACTACAAGTGATAAATTACCATAAACCGCGTCTTGTTAACGTCTAATTTATTAGCCTTTTATTTTATTTATAGTGTCTAGAAGTAGCTTTAAAGTATCAAAAAAAAAGGTTCAAATTCTGAGCAGAGACTCGCTAAGAGCTAAAGAGCCCTTGGAAGTTACTATGAGGGACCATTCTTGACTTATTTTTGATTTATAAATGAAATATTGTCCAAATTTCTATCTAATTCGAATTAAAAATTGAAGCTCAAAATGGATAGAAAATCGTAATTTTTAGAAAATTGGTCTCTAAGTTGATTTATTTTTGATTGATGAGTGAAAAAATGTCCAAATTTCTATCTCATTCTGATTAAAAATTGAAGATTGAGGCTCAAAATTGTTTTAAAACTGGATAGAAAGTCGTAATTTCTCGAAAATTGGGCTCTAAGTTGACTTATTTTTGATTTATGAGTGAAATAATGTCCAAATTTCTATCTCACTCTCATTAAGAATAGAAGAATGAGGCTCAAAATGCTTTTAAAATCTGGATAGAAAGTCGTATTTTTTTTAAGAAAATTAGGTTCTAAGTTGATTTATTTTTGATTTATGAGTGAAAAAATGTCCAAATTTCTATCTACTTTGCATTAAAAATTGAAGATTGAGGCTCAAAATGGTTCAAAATCGAGACAGAAAGTCTTCATTTCTAAAGAATTGAGCTCTAATTTGATTTAATTTTAATGTCCCAATTTCTATCTCATTCGCATTAAAAATTGAAGATTGAGGCTCAAAATGGTTTCAAATTTGAAAAGAAAGTCGTAATTTTTAGGGAATCGGGCTTTAATTTGATTCATTTTTGGTTTAGGAATGAAATAATGGCCAAATTTCTATCTAATTCGAATTAAAAATCGGAGATTGTGGCTCAAAATGAATAGAAAGTCGTAATTGTTAGAAAATTGAGCTCTAAGTTGACTTATTTTTGATTTATGAGTGAAATAATGTCCAAATTTTTATCTCATTCTCATTAAAAATTGAAGACTGAAGCTCAAAATGATTTAGAATCTGGATAGAAAGTCGTAATTTTAAAGAACTGGGCTCTAATTCGATTTATTTTTGATTTATGAATGAAAGAATGTCTAAATTTCTATCTCATTTGTATTAAAAATTGAAGATTAAAGCTCAAAATGGTTTCAGATCTGGATAGAAAGTCGTAATTTTTACAGAATTGGGCTCTAAATTGATTTATTATTTGTTTATGAATAAAATAATGTTCAAATTTCTATTTAATTCGCATTTAAAATTGAAGATTGAGGCTCAAAATGGTTTAAAATCTTGGTAGAAAGTGGTAATTTAAAGAACTGGGCTCTAAGTTGATTTATTTTTGATTTATGAGTAAAAACATGTCCAAATTTCTATCTACTTTGCATTAAAAATTGTAGATTGAGGCTCAAAATAGTTCTAAATCGGGACAAAAAGTCGTAATTTCTAAAGAATTGAGCTCTAATTTGATGTCCCAATTTCCATCTCATTCGCATTAAAAATTGTAGATTGAGGCTCAAAATGGTTTCAAATCTGGATAGAAAGTCGTAATTTTTGAAAAATTGGGCTCAAATTGACTCATTTGATTCTGATACAAAATTTTGGAAAATTTAGCCCAAAAATTCCAAGATTTTGATAAGCAGATTTGCTTGAATTTAGAAACATTCCACTGTTTTATGCAATTTTGATCCAAAATTTTGAAAAAATGTAGTTTTGCTATAAAATTTTAAGCTTTTTGTAGATCTCTCACTCTACTTTTAATTTAGAATTGGATTGTAGTTAGGAAATTTATTTTATTTTTCGTATTTTTTAGGTTTGCATAACCAAATTATGGAAATATAGCACTTTCGGCCCAAAATTTCAAGATTTCCGCCAAAAATTTGCTTTATCAATGAGTCTAATACAAACTTGAAACAAATTCAATTTCATTCCAAAATTTTATAGTTTTGATAACAATTTTTGTTATTTTTGGGAAATCTGTCGTTAATTTATGATTTTAATCAAAATTTAAATAATAATAGCACTTTGGGGCTAAAATTTTGATATTTTTTTAAGAAACTTGGCTTATTTTGAAAACCACTCGTCACTTTTCAACTGAAACTGTAATATTTGAATGAAAAATTGTGCTTTATTTCAAATATTCATATTGCTTCATGTGATTATGAGATAAAATTTTGAAAAATTTAGCTTTTTGGTCCTAAAATATTGCGAGTTTTGTAAATCTAATGCGAATTTTTCTTAAAAACTGTATTTTTAATCCAAAATTTCAAGATTTTGGCCAGAAATTCTGGCTTATTTCGAAAAGTTATTGCTGCCTTTGATTCCAGCACAAAGTTTTCAGCCAAAATTCCATGATTTTAATGAGGAATTTGCTGAATTTTGAAGGACTCTTACTATTTCAACTAATTCTAATATCTAGGTACAAATTCAAAAAAATACAATTTGCACTTGAATTTTAAAATTTTTAGGAGAAACAATACTAAACTTGGAAATTCTAATCAAAATAGAAGGAAAATAGCATTTTTGATTTAAAATTTTAAGAATTTTTTGAGAAATTTTGCAAAATTTTGAAAAATTTAACTCTTCAGGTCTCTCGTTATTTTACTTAACGTTAATGCAGGATTTAAAAAAGGCTTTCCTATCCAAAATTTCAAGAAATTGGAGAAGTTTTGCTCTATTCCAAAAATAGTTCACTACTTCATACAATTCCAATAAAAATGGAGTTGAAATGATACTTTGAATTTGAAATTTTAACACTTTATGAGACAGTTTATCTAAATTCAAAAAAAAAACCCTAGCCCTCTGTTCGATCCTAATGCAAAATTTTGGAAATCCGGCACTTCAGAGCTTTCGTTATTTATTTAACACCAGTGCAAGATCTAAAAAATGTCTTTTTGTCCAAAATTTCAAGCAATTGAAGAAGTTTAGCTTTATTTCGAAAATAGTTGACTACTTCATATAATTCGTATAAAAATTGAATTTAAAATTCGAAATTTTAACAGAATTTTTGCCTTATTGTGAAGAGTTCTTGCTGGTTTATTTGATCCAAATACGAAATTTTGAAAAATTTAGCACTGTTGGCCCAAAAGTCTTGTAGATGGCGTTTTTAATCTAAAATTTCAAGACTTTATCCTAATAAAAATTTCATAGGAAGGTTTGCTTTATTTCAGAAACTTTTAATTCCAAATCCTATGCCCTTGTTGTACCCAAATTCGGGCCTAACTCTGCAAAAATACCGTACAGAAGTCGCAAAATTTTCACAGTTAACACTCGAATCTCTCCTCTTATTCCGCATCAATAAAAATCCTGTTCTATTCATGAATATTAACAATCATTCCAAACAGTAGCGGCATTGCAAATTGACCTTGTTGATCGATAGATATTTCTGGAATTGTTCTTTTGCCATTGAAATGGTGCATAATTAACAATAAACCAAAAATAGAAACCGCATTTCTTCTATTGTTCAAATAAATGAAAATACCACAAAATTGGCGATTTTTCCGAGGAAAAATCGCACATATACGCCCACATTTAACACCTTAGATTTTCTATAATCGTCCACCATTCAGGGCAATTGAGAAAGAAATGAAATTTCGTAATAGCTTTAAATTTTAGGCAATAATCGATCGAAATTCGTTGTTATTGATTTAATAGAAGTACAGTTTTTTATGCCCTTTGGTCATTTAACCAATCATGCAACAATAATTGTTTTGATTGCAATTTTACGGTTTTCTATTTTCACTAATAATAATAATAATAATAATAAATTAATGATTAATTTGATACGAGTGAAAGGATTTCTTTTCAATCCTTTAGATTTGATTAATTATTAATTTTCCTTAAATAAAATCGATAATGATTGGAATTGTGGAACGGTTATTGGATAAGGTCGTTCCTGTTAATGATTTTCCATCACTTCCGGTTCTGACCAACTAACAAGAAATCGAATTAATTAGCGATTGAATTACTTAAATTGATTTCCTATCGAAAATTTGAATACAATACCAGATTTCAACTGGATTTTTGTTTCGCAACTTCCACTAATGAAAGTTTGTAAAATTCACACACCTGCACACGTTTATTTCATTCGCTTATTTCCCCATTTATCTATTTATTTATTGTAATCTATACCAATAAATATTTTACCATATGAAATTGATCGTGTATTTTGCAATTTAAACAGGCCTGATTTCTTTTATTATCGTCGATGATTTCACATAAATTATTCGTACGGTTTGTTTTTTTTGTTCCAAGAAACTCTGTTACGAATTAATTTGCATAAATTTCGACAATAATAACGCCCTAGAATTGGATCCACGTCGATTAAAAATAGGTAGAATTCGGCTAATTTCACCTAGAATCATAGCCAACAGGGCTTAAGGGAGGAAATAGGGGTGTAAAAACTGGTTGATGAGTTAGAATGGTGCCAAATTTTCAAAAATTCAAATTTTGAAATTGAAATTGCTGCAATTTTGATTAGTTTTCTAGTAAGCTAGCAAATTGGCCAAGTTATTACTGAAAAAATTGTTGAAAATTACTAAAAAACAAGCTACACGATTTTCCTCTGTAGCTCAGAATTTGATTGGAATGTTTTGAAATAAAAATCCGTCATTAGATGCACCTTGAAGTGCTCTTTCCAATAGAGTTTGATTCGTTACAATCGGCTGAAGAACGAGGGAGAAATCGTCGATTAAACATTGGCAGTTTTCGTTGCTCAGAATCGAATAGTGTTGACCTTTAAACGTTTTGTTTCCAAATCGTTCAACCCTTTATTGTACTTTTACATCAAAAACACAATCTAGTAATTATAATTAACAACAATTCCACCCTTTCTAAGGGATGGTAAATCGATTTGTGACAACCCTTAGAATTCTCCTTTATTTAATCTTTGAACAAAAAATTTGAAGAGTTTTTGAAATCTATCAGGGTTAATTCCTAGCCCTATTTCTCCCTTACAACACCAAAATATTAGCCCTTATAAAACCATAAAATCGGGTAGTTTATTTGTATTTTATCTCAGTTTAAAAAGTTTAGTACTCTGATAATATTCGAGAACCCTTAGAAGTATTGAATGGTTTCTGAGATCTAGTATGGCTAATTTCAACCCCTATTTCTCCTGTAAAACAACAAAAATATCTTTTATAACACCCTAAAATCGTTAATTATTTGTACTTTACTCACAAGTAAACCTTACGAAGTCGAAACTCCCGATTTTGATGATTTTTGGTATATAAGTACTTCATTCTATTCTAAGGGATGCGTGTTTTGTCATTCGTGCCCATACGCAAGTTTAAGGGAGAAAATGGGGGTTGAAGTTACCCCTGCACAATCAGTTTTTTAGCAATATCTCTAGAATGGTTCAATATTTTTTGATAATTTAAAAACTGAAAGATAGACATTTGTGAGGCCTATAACGTGGTAGAAACCAATTGTCAATATCTTGTTGGGGGTAGAAATGACAGGCACTTATGTGCCGTTTTTTACGGTTTTTTGTAATTTTACACCCCATGGTAAAACATACCAATATGAAATTTTTTGTAATGGTAGAAAATTACAAAATAAAAGTTACCTGTTCGAGGGTTTTTCATTATTTTCAATTGTTACCCCATAAATAATTCTTAAGTGTTGTAACTTTAGGGTGAATTTTGGCTATGTATATAATTTTTTGAAATCGTATTTATGTGGGTTTTGAAGTTATTTGAAGAACCTTTCAAATGATATATGAATGAGTACCCCAAACTACCCCTTAATGAATTATGCTAATATGACTTTATGAAAAAATATTTTATTACTATTAGTGATTCTACTCATAGTAATTATTTTATTTACCTTATCTAGTATATAATTATCCAATTTTTTATTTTAATTACTATTTCTACCAATTACAACCCCTTCCGAATTATGATAATATAAATTTATAGAAAAATATTCTATTATTCTATTTACAATTATTCTAGAAATTCCCTACATTTTACATATTTCCATATACGTAACAACTTGCTTATGGTTAGCAGTTGTTATAGTAAAGATAGATTTGGAAGAAATGTTCAAAGCAAAGATTTTGCTTGCACCATCTGTAGGTTACATTCACAATCGTCACATGTACGGCTTGTATGATAGGCTTTGAATGAAAAATCTGTAGAAAAATCTGGTCTTTCATTTAGAAATTCACTCTGGTACCACGCATATTTGAATAATTCTGTATATCTTGGGGAAGAAAACATTATGGACTGATTGTAGTTTAATTATGTTATCCCTTAAGTGAATATTACAATCATATCATGACAACAACACAGTGTTCGAGAACTGTTTAACGAATTTCTTCTATTGGCGAAAGCCATAAACTTCTAGAGCTTGAATAAGTACAGTAGACCCCTTTGGTAAATTCATAATTTCGACACATGTGGATAGTGGGATTATTTCATACAAGCCTTTGCTTTCTGCCCAAACAGATTTAGTGTTGCTGTTTGGGATGAACACTTTGGTAAAACACTCTTCAAATCGTTCTTTCGTCAAGTTACCAAAGTTGCCATTATACATCATAATTCAGAAGGGGTTGTAATTGGTAGAAATAGTAATTAAAATAGGAAATTGGATAATTGTATACTAGATAAGGTAAATAAAATAATTACTATGAGTAGAATCACTAATAGAAATAAAATGTTTTTTGATAAAGTCAGATTAGCATAATTCATTAAGGGGTAGTTTGGGTACTCATTCATATATCATTGGAAAGGTTCTTCAAATGTCTTCAAAACTCACGTAAATACGATTTCAAAAAATAATATACATAGCCAAAATTCACCCCTAAAGTTACAACACTTAATAATTATTTATGGGGTAACAATTGAAAATAATAAAAAACCCTTGAACAGGTAACTTTTATTTTGTAATTTTCTACTATTACAAAAAATTTCGTATTGCTATGTTTTACCATGGGGTGTAAAATTGCAAAAAACCGTAAAAAACGGCACATGAGTGCCTATCATTTCTACCCCCAACAAGATATTGACAATTGGTTTCTACCACGTTATAGGCCTCACAAATGTCTATCTTTCAGTTTTTGAATTATCAAAAAATATTGAACCGTTCTAAAGATATTGCTAAAAAACTGATTTTGCAGAGGTAATTTCAACCCCCATTTTCTCCCTTAAACTTGCGTATGGGCACGAATGACAAAACACGCATCCCTTAGAATAGAATGAAGTACTTATATACCAAAAATCATCAAAATCGGGAGTTTCGACTTCGTAAGGTTTACTTGTCAGATTAAAAAAAATTAGTACTCTTTTACATGGAAAACAATCGTGAAACTAAAATTAGTAACACTTTTGTCCTTCTAAGGGCTGATAAATCGATTCGCAAAATATTACAACCCTTAGCAATCTTCATCATTTAGTTTTTGTGCAACCCAAAAATGTTGAAGCGTTTTTGGGACCTAGCAAGGTTAATTTTAACCCTAATATTTCATTTAAAACATCGAAATCATACAGTGATTAAAATTTCGTAGTTTATTTGTACTTCACCCCAATTAAAAAAAATCAGTAATCTTTTACAATATACGACTGCCTTTAGAAATCCTACTATTTAATTTTTAAACCACCCTAATTTATTGGAACGTTTTTGAAAACTAAAAGGGCTAATATCAACTCCAATTTCTCTCACAAAATACCAAAATTATCCCTTATAACTCCCTAAAATAACTAAAATCGAATATTTTCTTTGTACTTTACCCCGATTTAGAAAATTTAATACCTGAAAGTCGTGACTAACATTAATAAGAATTCACCCATTCTAAGGGATGGTAATTTGATACTCAATATACGACAACCCTTAGAAATCTTCATCACTCAATCTTTGAATCATTAGGGCTAGTACGACTGAAATCATCTCTAATTTCTCCCTCAAAATATCAAAATCATCCCTTATGACACCCTAAAATGAATGAATTTGATTTAAAAAATTTGGTACTCTACAATAATTGACAACCCTTGAAAATTCTACTATTTAATTACTGTACCGCTCCAAAATATTGAAATGTTTTTAAAATCTTCCTCAAATTCCCAAAATCACCCCTTGAAACGACCAAAATTGCCTAATTTATTTGCATTTTACTCCAATTTCTCCAAAACATCAGAATCATCCCTTGCAATACCCTAAAATGATTAAATTTGTGTAGTTTTCACCCTTATTTAAAAAATTTAGTACTTCTATAATAACCCCTAAAAATGCAACTATTTGATTTTCGAACTATTCTAATAAAATATTGAAACGTCTTTGAAATCAAGTAAGTCTAATTTCGACCCCAATTTCTCCCTTAAATTCCCACAATCACCCCTTAAAACGACAGAAATTGCCTAGTTTATTGGTACTTTAGTCTAATTTCTCCCTCAAAACATCAAAATCATCCCTTATAACACCCTAAAATGAATAAAATTGTCTAGTTTCTACCACAATTTAAAAAATTCACTACTCTTTTACAATAATTGACAACCCTTAGAGATCCTACTATTTAATTAGTGAATCACTCCAAAATATTGAAACGTTTTTGAAATCTAGTAAGTCGAATTACAGCCCCAATTTCTCCCTTTAATTTCCAAAATCACCACTTGAAACGACCAAAATTGCCTAATTTATTTGCATTTCACTCCAATTTCTCCCTCAAAACATTAGAATCATCCCTTATAACACCCTAAAATCATTAAAATTTGCATGGTCTCTACCTCGATTTAAAAAAATTAGTACATTTTACGTTAAAAATCCCATTTTCTTTTTGAATCACTCTAAAATATTGAAACATTTTTTAAATCTAGTAAGTCTAATTACAACCCCAATTTCTCCTTTAAATTCCCACAATCACCACTTGAAACGACAGAAATTACCAAGTTTATTTGTACTTTACTCTAATTTCTCCCTCAAAACATCAAAATCATCCCTTATGACACCTTAAAATGAATAAATTTGCGTAGTTTTCACCTTGATTTAAAAAATTTAGTACTCTACAATAATTGACAACCCTTAAAAAACCTACTACTTACTGAACGATTCCAAAATATTGAAATGTTTTTGAAATCTCCCTTAAATTTCCAAAATCACCCTTTGAAACGACCAAAATTGCCTAATTTATTTGGATTTTCCTCCAATTTCTCCCTCAAAACATTAGAATCATCCCTTATAACACCCTAAAATCATTAAAATTGCATGGTCTCCACCTCGATTTAAAAAAATTGGTACACTTTACGTTAAAAATCACATTTTCTTTTTGAATCACTCTAAAATATTGAAACATTTTTGAAATCTAGTAAGTCTAATTTCAACCCCAATTTCGCCCTTAAATTCCCACAATCACCCCTTAGAACGACCGAAATTGCTTAGTTTATTTGTCTTGTATTTCGATTTAGAACAGTAAACTTGTTTATCAGTAAAATCGTGACTTTTGTGAGTGTTTTTGGTGTTTTATCAGTCGAAATATAGCACGAAAATTACGAATGATGAAGATACGAATTGAGATACATATTTTCGAAGAAATGCATCCATTTTTAGACGTTGCTAAGTTACCATTTTGTTAGAATGCAAACAAAAGGTTGATTACTTTTGTGGAATTTGCTTCGGGCAAAATGTCGTATAGAGATGTTCGAAGTGAGTCATTTATTATTATTATTATTACTCTTATTATTATTTATTATTATTTACTATTATTATGCAATTGCTATAATTATTATTGTAATTAGGATTTAATTATTACGATTATTGCTCTATTATGGTTGCGAATTGACATAGACGTTAATCTGCATTGTTTATTTAATTTTAAATCTAAATTAAGACACGTACAAGAATTTTTCGATAATGTTGTTGAACTATTTTAATTGTTTTATTTACATTAATTACAATAATAATTAACAATTTTTTTTCAATACTCTACGTATTAAAGTTTATTAATAACTAATGAGTTGAATATTTCTTATCGTATCCGTTTCTATTATTCGTTTCTATAACAATAACAAATGCTAATTAAAATGTAAATTCCATGGATTTTTTTGTGTTCTAATCTTTGATTTCTTAATTTATCATAATCAACATTCTTTTCTAATTATTAATAATTAAAGATTATTCATCATTAAATTTAATTAGCCTGTCAGTAGATCGGTAAAATCGAGTAATATAGGCGACCAACAATACACCAATAAATAAAGATTCCATCCGGGTGGCCCTCTTCGATTTTGTACTCGAATATCGGTTTCATTGATACATTATTTTTAACAATATTAAGATAATAATGATGTCCTTTTGTTATTTGTTAATCTAGAATGTGCTCTATTAATTCAAACCATCAGTTCATTGTAATCAACAAACTATCCCCGGTGACCCTCTATTATTTCTCAACCTGGATGTATAGGCTGTACAACGGAATTTCAGTAGGCCATGTCTTTAATGAGCAAAGTCGTAGATTACCTCGTACTTTATTAATTCGATATTTGCTTGTTAGAAAGAAACAACGACTCTGTTTATTAAGTTCGAAGTGTTCCTCTAATAAGACTAATTGAGGAACTATCCTAGGTGTCCCTCTCTGATGTATTTTTTTCAATTGGCTATCGTGATTGATAATTTTCAGAAAGACCGATAAGAATCAAGTGATTCTACAACAATAAACAATTTATCCCTGGTGTCCCACTCTAATTTGTGAATTTACTATAGACGTACATACAACAATATTTCATATCGCAATTGGCCATCTCTTTAGTGAATAGAGTCGTAACTTGTTTCATACTGTATAACATTTGAGATTATTTCAACTGAAAAACAAGCAACTGAACTAAGTTACGGCCCTACGTAACTAAAGACATGGCCAGAAATTATGTGTCCTACTATTTGTTAATATTGTTAATGTTGATTTCTTAATCTTATACAGGCTTTATTGGATAATTTGAACAACTAACAATCTATTTTAATACAGAAATTATCCCTAATGGCCCTCTCAAATTTATGTATTTGCGCAAATAATTAGGGAACTATCCTTAATGTCCCTTTCCGATTACTTCAATTTTTTGAGTGATTAAACATCCCTTAATTTCCAATAAAAAACAAATTATCCCCACTGTCCTTCACTGATTTGTTAATTTAGTACAAACGTACGGATTTACGCCATGTTTTTGGAACAGAGGGTCGTAGCTTAATTCATATACTTGTAAAATACGTTGATAAATATCAAATCCAATGAAACAATCTACTACACTGAAAGTAAGGCCAACTGCGAGATATATTACCTTAGTAGCCTTAATATACTACAAGAATGAAGCAACTACCCTTGGTGTCCTTCTCCGATTTCTTAAGCCATAATTTTGGGTAATCTAGATAATTAATAATCCATCTTTATGGTGTCCTTCTTTGATTTGTTAATATACGCAGATTATTGATGGAGAAACTATCCTTGATGTCCCTTTCTGATTTATAGCAGATTACAATTGACAAAAAGCGGCCCTCAATGTCCCTCTTGGATTTCTTTTTCTAAAAATGATAATTTTGAGTAATTTAGACTACTATCAACTTATTATTAGTCCAAAAATCATCCCTAGTGTCCCTATACAATATATTGTTCTGCTCTTGGTGTCCCTCTCCGATTTATCTTTGTGGAGTGGAATTCTTCAACTCTTTTAATTTGTTGTAGATTTCATTGAAATGACGCGAGCCTTAGGCTATTCGAATTTAATATCGATGGAGAGTTTCCGCAAACCGAATTTCAATCTACTTGCAAATCTTCTAGTGTGGTTATCGAAACGTTTCGATCCAGATTATGAGATTGAATTCAATATTAATACAGAAGATCAACGTATCAAATTAATACGCCAAATTGGTGAATTTATGGCATTAAAAGCTAATATTAAATTGAATACGAAACGTTTATATCAAGCTGATGGTTATGCTATTAAAGAATTATTAAAAATCATTACTGTACTATATGAGGCATTAAATTTAAATGATAACAATGATGATGATAATGAGACAAATGATAATAATTTCGATGATGATAATAATAATAGTTTGAATTTGAACGATTTCGATTTGAATGATAAAATCAACGAATTGAAATTAACAAGACAATTAGCTAGTGAGATTACAACGAGTGGGGCGACTTTATTCGATTTATTGGGCAAAGAAAACGAATTAAGGGTTAATTTCAATATTTTTATCAAAATAAACAGGATTAACATTTTATCTTTTAGATGGTACGTCAGAAAAGTTTAGGCCGACAATTCGAATTGAGCGACATTGAAGATGGTATCAAGAAAGCTATCGAATCGATTAAGAATGAAATCACTGAAACAAAACAATTAATTGATAACGTTTCAGTAAACCAAACGAATCTCGATGCGAAAATTGAACGACGCAAAGTAGAAATTGAACGTTACGAGAAACGATTACAAACACTGAAAAAAGTCCGGTAATTATAGTAGATATAGCTACTTAAAGTGATTGATAAGTTCAATCCTTCGCCTCTTTTTGTAAATCGTTATTTCTCCACATTTACCCCTTTTAAATTATTATTGTGTTAGTTATTGTAGATAGACAATTGCGGAGGCGAATTACTATGACATTTCAATCATTTTTTCGCAGTTTTTCTAGTATTTCCGTTTGTTTTATGTAAAAAATTTCAGCCCTGCGTTTCTAGAAGAGTTTACTGAATTGGAAGCGGAATTGGAACAGCTCTTCGTCCAATATTCCCTACGTTTACGTATTTTAAATCAATTAGAACGTCAATTCAACGAAGCAGAACGTACAAGATTAGAGAAACAGCTATTATTAACCTCGCCACGAATCGAACCAATCCCATTAGATACGAATAATGATAATGATAATGTTGATAATGATGATGATGTATTTTTAGATAATCTAACTGAAACGAAACCGAATCGCCAGGATCGTCCTAGAGCTAGTACAGGAGGTGAATTGCATTACAATTTTTATTTTAGTTCTTTAAAAATTGGGTAATTTTTCAGGACGTTCACGTACTGGTAAAAATGTTAAAGTTTACGGTAGTATGCAACCACCGATTTCAATAACACCATCATTAAGTTCTGAAACTGAAACTGATGATGAATTGTTCATTGATAAAGATGAATCGGAATTGATACATTCCGATGGTGATGATGATGAGGAGTCGTTAGGCTTAGAAATGTCGGAAATTGATAAGCGTGCAGTACAATCGAAAAGTGTTGGTAAACTTCAAACTAACAGCGATGATGAATTTTAAATTCTATTGAAATTATGTTAAATTGTAATTGAAAAAAGTATTAGTAGAGCTACAATTAGCTGTTGAATATTAAAAAGCACAATCATTCGCCTCTTTTGTTAGATTACTGTTTCTAACCTTTATTCTTCACCGAATGCTATATTGGTTATGTTAAGAGTGTTGTTTTTTTGTTTATTGTAGGTAAACGCTTGATGAGGCGAATGATTAGAAGATTTCAATTGTAGTCTAATAAGATGCATGCGTCTGAATTTTGAAATATCACAATTTTAAGGTAAGTACGAGAAAAAATAAATTGCCTTGTTAAAGTTTACTTTATATTGTTCGATATAAACATGTCTATTGCGTACAATGTCAAAATTTGAAAATGAAAAGAACAATCATTCGCCGCTTTATGTAGTAAATCGTTTTTAAACTCTATTTTTTATTGAATTTTACATAGGTTAAGTTGAGATTGTTTTTTTTTTGTTTATTAAAGGTAAATAATTGGTGAGGCGAATGATTAGAAGATTTCAATTGTTGTGTAATTGATGCCCGCACGTAGATTTTTGCACTTTTCTGCAATACAATCGATTGGCATAATAAAAGTCTAGCTTACATATATATTTGAGTTATTTGAAGTCTTTTGACGTGGCATTTGGTTAGTAAAATCAAGAGATTGTCAAAAATTTCGATACAATGTGGAATCTGGACCAGAAATATCGCAAATTTCACAGTAAGTGCTAAATTTTAGACTTCTATTTGACAAAAATTGATAACCGTATTAATTATAAACGTGATTGTTGTGTAAATTTGCCAAATCTTTGCAATTTTGCTGGTCTTTATCATTACAGGTTTTGGTAATTTACGTCAAAATTTTAGAATAAAAAGCACAATCATTCGCCTTTTTATTTAGAAAATCGTCTCTAATCTCTATTCTTGATCTAATTCTATATTAATTATGTTGAGGTTGGTATTTTTTTATCAATTAAAGATAAACGATTGTAAAGGCGAATGATTAGGAAACTTCAATTGTTGTATAATCGATGTGGACTCGTAGATTTTTGGACTTTTTTCTACTTTATAATTGATTGACGTAACAAAAGTCAAGATTACCTGTATGTTTGAATTATCTCAAGTCATTGAACGTGTACAGCCGGTTGGTAAATCAACCAAATTGTCAAAAAACTTTACAACAGCGAGTTGGGACTAGAAATGTCGCGAATTTCAAAGTAAGTGATGAATTTTATAGTTTTATTTGACAAAAATCCTACAAATATAGATAAATTAATAATATAGATGATCGGTAAAACGTAAAAATTCCATGTCGTCGTATCACATTTGTTGTCGTCATGTCAAAATTTTAAAATAAAAAAGACAATCATTCGCCTCTTTATTTAAACTTTCATTTCTAACTTCTATTCTTGATCAAATTTTGTATTGTTTATGTTAAGATTGTTATTTTTTTGTCAATTAAAGAGAAGGAAGTGGAGAGGCGAATGATTGGAAGATTTCATTGTTGTATAATCAAGCCACACATACAAATCCTTGCACTTTTTTTAATGTTAATTGTCATAACATAAGTCAAAATTACGTCTGATTGTGAGTTCTTTCAAGTTATTTGACGTGGGTAGTTCATTGACAGCTGTCAAAAAATTTCTCTACAGTGTGGAGATGGGACTAGAAATATCACAAATTTCAAAGTAAGTGATGAATTTTAAAGTTTTATTTGACGAAATTCATACAAAATTGTTAATAAATAAATATAAATAAATTATTAACATAGACGGTCGGTAAAACGTAAAAATTCCACGTGGTCGTATCAATTCGTTGTAGTCACGTCAAAATTTTAAAGTTAAAAAGACAGTCATTCGCCTCTTTATAAAGATTACCGTTTCTGATCTCTATTCTTCATCAAATTTTGTATTATTTATGTTACGATTGTTGTTGTTTTTGTTAATTAAAGCTAAAAGCTTGGAGAGGCGAATGATTGGAAATTTTCATTGTTGTGTAATCAAGACACACGCATAGATTCTTGCTTTTTTTAATGTTAATGGACATAACAAAAGTCAAGATTACGTCTGAATTCTTTCAAGTCATTTGACGTGGGTAGTTCGCTGATAGCTGTCAAAAAATTTCCCTACAGTGTGGAGTTGGGACTAGAAATATCACAAATTTCAAAGTAAGTGATGAATTTTAAAGTTTTATTTGATGACAATCGTACAAAAGTGATTATTAAATAAATTAATAACATAGACGATCGGTAAAACGTAAAAATTCCACGTGATCGTATCATATTCGTTGTCGTCGTGTTAATATTTTAAAATTAAAAAGACAGTCATTCGCCTCTTTATAAAGACTATCGTTTCTGATCTCTATTCTTAATCAAATTTTGTATTATTTATGTTAAGATTGTTGTTGTTTTTGTTAATTAAAGCTAAAAGCTTGGAGAGGCGAATGATTGGAAATTTTCATTGTTGTGTAATCAAGACACACGCATAGATTCTTGCTTTTTTTTAATGTTAATGGACATAACAAAAGTCAAGATTACGTCTGAATTCTTTCAAGTCATTTGACGTGGGTAGTTCGCTGATAGCTGTCAAAAAATTTCTCTACAGTGTGGAGTTGGGACTAGAAATATCACAAATTTCAAAGTAAGTGATGAATTTTAAAGTTTTATTTGATGAAAGTCGTACAAAAGTGATTATTAAATAAATTAATAACATAGACGATCGGTAAAACGTAAAAATTCCACGTGGTCGTATCAATTCGTTGTCGTCGTGTCAAAATTTGAAAATTAAAAAGACAGTCATTCGCCTCTTTATAAAGACTATCGTTTCTGATCTCTATTCTTCATCAAATTTTGTATTTTTTATGTTAAGATTATTGTTGTTTTTGTTAATTAAAGCTAAAAGCTTGGAGAGGCGAATGATTGGAAGATTTCGTTGTTGTGTAATCAAGACACACGCATGGATTCTTGCTTTTTTTTAATGTTAATTGACATGAAAGTCAAGATTATGTCTGAGTTCTTTCAAGTCATTTGACGTGGGTAGTTCGTGACAGCTGTCAAAAAATTTCCCTACAGTGTGGAGTTGGGACTAGAAATATCACAAATTTCAAAGTAAGTGATGAATTTTAGAGTTTTATTTGACGAAAATCGTACAAAATTGTTAATAAATACATATAAATAAATTATTAATAATAATCACCAATAAATTATCTGTCAGAAATGTCAATGTCAATTTTGTAAGTCAGTCACAAGTGTCAAGTTTTTGTTATTTTGTCAGTTTGTATCGTCATCGGTTTCGGTAATTCATGGCTAACGATATCGAAATCTTTAAATTTCGGCAATTCTAAATTTGAATCGATATTTGTTGCATTATAGAAAATCCATCGATTCTCATTTGGTGCAATATCGAGATCGACTAAACGCAAATATTCCTCAAAATTTCCCAAATTTTCATCATTTTCACGCTTTTCTAACTCGTAGCCATCATCATAATCATGAACACCACCTTGAATACTGGAAATTTTAACAAATTTCGTCTTAAAATCAAACTGATCGTTATCATTATCGTTCGGTATCCGTTCGATCTGTCCAATCGAATAGAAATTGGAGGGTCGTTTCCGATTGTCGTATTGTCCAAAAGTCGGTCGTTGTGGCAAATCGAGACGATCGTAGAATTCGTCATCGTTCGAATAGTACAAATAGGATGGGAAACGGGTCGTTGTCGATGTCGGATAGATGTAAGGTCGTCGAGTTGTCGGTCGGATCGGTCGGTAGAACGTAAACACCTCGTACGGTCGCATCGTAGTCGTAGTCGTTGTCGTAACGCGTCGCCTTTTCGTCGGCTTTATCGTCGTTGTAGTCGTAGTCGTAGTCGGGGGGTAATATTGGATTTTAATATTGACTTCGATCGGTTTTTGTCGTATTGTCGTCGGTCGTTGTGTTGTAGTCGTCACATCGTAATCGTATAAGTGAGTCAGATCGTTATCGTATCGGGTAGTTGTCGGTTTTCGGTTAGCGTAAATGTCGTAATTCGGCCGTTGCGGAATTCTAACCGGTACGTAATTGTTCGTGTTGTATTGTTTGTAATTTTTAAACAGTATTGTCTGTGTCGAAATGTCTTTAATGTTGATTTTCAGTGGAGTTTCTGTCGTTTTTGTCCGTTTCGATGCTCGTCTGGATCGTCGATTACGTCCGATTTCATTGAAATCCCTCTCCAACCACGGTGTTATATCGAAATTCGTTAATTGTGAATCGTCGCAACGTATCCGACGATTATTCAAATCGTCAGCAATCAACAAAACAAACGGTTGGATTGTTTCAATTTCGGTTAGACTTTGACATAAAATATGGGCCAATGTAATGTGGCGTAATTGTTGTAATTGTGCCGGTGTGAATGATGATTCAAATCCACCATTCTCATACCAAAATCGATCACCTTTACGCAAATTCGTGAACTGTTGGGCGATGATACAGGCAAATGTCGGTCCAACTAAACCGCCACGTACCGGCCGTTCGGCCAATCCACCAGTAAATAGATCGATATCGTCGATATGATTGTAGATCGATTTCAAATGAACTACTGTATTGCGCGACATAATTTTCAATAGATCTGACCAATTTTTAATTGGTGACAGGCCGCAAGGTTGGCGCCAATGCGTGTAGGGTGGTAGGCCGTGGTCCCGGCCACGTTGAATATTAATCGCTGCCAAATCCAGACCGAATGGTAGTTTTGAATTTTGGAATAGATGGTTTGTTAATTCATCGGCTATAAATTCGTCGCGTCGTTGTGATGGTTGATTGATTAAACCTAAAATTAAACGGTCTAAAGAGCCTAAACTCCAAATATTTTCGATGTTTTCCTGTTCTTGGTGCAGCGATACATCTGAAAATGATCGAAAATTAGGACTATATACAGTTGATAAATTGGAAATTTCGAATTGCGCGCCATTCAAGACCAGAGTGACAACTTTACACAACTAAATCTCCCTCGATTTCTAACCTTACTGCCAACTAAATTCCCTATATAGTTCAATTTCTAACCTTACTTCGATGATTATCGTTATTTTTGATCGTGTTTTTGGGATACTTTCCCAATATTTTCAATTTGTGATTGTTTTAAGAGTGATTATGCCTCAATTTTGGTGATTTTCAGGTCCAATTTACAATTGACAAATTGAAAATTTTGAATTGTGCGCCGTTGAAGAACAGATTGACAATTCTACACAACTAAATTCCCCCAGAATTGAACTTTTAACCTGAATTCTACAATAAACGTTATTCTTATTCATGTTTTTGTGATATTTTCCTAATATTTTTGATTTATGTGTGTTTTAAGGGTGATTATGTCACAATTTTGATGATTTTTTAGTCCAATTATAATTGATAAATGGAAAATTTCGAATTGCGCGCCATTCAAGAGTAGATTGACAACTTTACACAACTAAATCTCTCTATAGTTCAATTTCTAACCTTACTTCGATGATTATCGTTATTTTTAATCGTGTTTTTGTGATATTTTCCAATATTTTCGATTTAAGAATGTTCCAGGAGTGATTATGTCTCAGTTTTGGTAATTTTCAGGTCCATTTTATAATTGATAAATTGAAAAATTCGAATTGCGCGCCATTCAAAGACAGATTAACAACTTTATACAACTAAATCTCCCTATACTTAAATTTCTAACCTTAGTTTCCTGATTGTCGTTATTCTTGATCGTGTTTTGTGATATTTTCCCAATATTTTCAATTTGTGATTGTTTTAAGAGTGATTATCCCTCAATTTTGGTGATTTTCAGGTCCAATTTACAATTGACAAATTGAAAATTTTGAATTGTGCGCCCAGATTGACAATTCTACACAAAATAAACGTTATTCTTATTCATGTTTTTGTGATATTTTCCTAATATTTTTGATTTATGTGTGTTTTAAGGGTGATTATGTCACAATTTTGATGATTTTCTAGTCCAATTATAATTGATAAATGGAAAATTTCGAATTGCGCGCCATTCAAGAGCAGATTGACAACTTTACACAACTAAATCTCTCTATAGTTCAATTTCTAACCTTACTTCGATAATTATCGTTATTTTTAATCGTGTTTTTGTAATATTTTCCAATATTTTCGATTTAAGAATGTTCCAGAAGTGATTATGTCTCAGTTTTGGTGATTTTCAGGTCCATTTTATAATTGATAAATTGAAAAATTCGAATTGCGCGCCATTCAAAGACAGATTAACAACTTTATACAACTAAATCTCCCTATACTTAAATTTCTAACCTTAGTTTCCTGATTATCGTTATTCTTGATCGTGTTTTGTGATATTTTCCCAATATTTTCAATTTGTGATTGTTTTAAGAGTGATTATCCCTCAATTTTGGTGATTTTCAGGTCCAATTTACGATTGACAAATTGAAAATTTTGAATTGTATGCCGTTGAAGAACAGATTGACAATTCTATACAACTAAATTCCCCTATAATTGAACTTTTAATCTCAATTCCACTATAAACGTTATATTTGTTTGTGTTTTCTGTCATATTTTCCAATATTTTAAATTTGTGTTTATCTTAACAGTGATTTTGTATCAATTTTAATGATTTTAGATCGAAACAAGTTAATTTTTCTGTAATCATTTAAAAATGTGGTAGTTCCCCTAAAATAATCACTGAAATAATTGAATAATTTAGAAAAATTTAAAAAAATGATTGATAATAATTTTTAGTTTTGAAAATCGCGCAAAATTCTGGGGGAATTTGGTTGTACATTTACCATCCTCTTTCTTAGAAGGCCCGCAATTCAAAAACACGTTGACAACCTAGATATCTAAATTCCTCTATGTTTAAATTTCTAATTATGATTCTACAATTAAAATTATTTTTTAGTTGTATTCTACAACTTTTTAACAATTCGTTACCATAACAACGCCGGAAATCAAACTTCTATCTGATTCTTTATAATTTCACATATATAATTGAAAAGAGATAAGTACAGAACAGTCTTCATTGTTGTTATGGCAACGAATCGCCGAAACAGTTAGAGAATACTAATGTTTATTTATATTTCGTGATATTTTTCCAATATTTTGGATTTGTGATCATTTTAATAGTGATTAAGTCTCAATTTTGGTGATTATAGGCCTAAATAAACTGGAAATTTCTAAAACAGTCACTAAAAATAATTAAATAAGTTGGAATGAACAAAAATTTACTCTAAACCGCTTTAACAAAAATAAAATTAATCAAATTTGAAAATTTAGAGTTGGAATCACTTAATATTGGGGGAATTTCTCGGTGTAGGTTATCATATTGATTTTGAAAGGCGCGTAATTCAAAAATAATTGGCAATTAACATAACGAAAGTCCCCTATAGTTGAATTTCTAACCTTAATTTCAACATTAGCTTTATTTTTATTTGTGATTCTTTCCCAATTTGGTGATTTTAGGCCGATTTAAGCTGTAAATTTCGATTAGTACTGTTTACATTTAAATTTTCTACAATTTAATTTTATTTTGCGGTAATTCCCCTAAAATATCAAATAAAAGGGAACTAATCGACTAATTATAAATTAATAAAAGCAAAATTAATTTTGACTAAAATTTGGACTAGAATCACGCAAAATTCAGGAGGAATTCGTTTGTATAGGTTATCATCTTGTTTTTTAAAAAGCCCGCGATTCAAAAATGGGTTGACAATCGTATCTTATCCAAATTTCTAACCTAACAATTTACGTTATTCGTATTTTGAATTTGTGATTATTTTCATAGTGATTATTCCTCAATTTTAATGATTTTAGGTCAAAATAGAATGTTTAGCGACTTTTTCGTTATTTAATTAAGCGAAAAAATGACAAAACAAATCAAAATTGAAATTTTAAGGTTAGAATCACAACAATACCGTGCAACTCACTTCAGAAAGGCGCGCAATTCAAATTTTCAAACTTCTTCAATTGATAAAATATAAAATTATCGACTTACTATTGAAAATTGGCCGGTGTAAAGTATCGGTTCGAATAAACGAATTCTGAACTAAACTATGGCCAAATCGGAAAGCAGCCGTACTGAAAGAATTAGCAATTGTTGGATTAATTCTACTATTATACCCCTGATAATAGCCTTTTTGCTCCAGTTTCAAATCGAATAATTCCATCACCTCTTGGCCGAGAACAATCGGTAAGAATTCCCTATAAGTGATTTGTTGCAATAAAGCCCCAACAATTCGTCGGGTCTCTTGGAAGACCTTCTCATCGCTCCAATGGTCGTTGATTTGGCTCAAAACCGTTGCCAATTTATTATGGTAACGTATCCAAATCGTGTGTAGAGCAATCAAAGCGGGTTGTTCCCCGATCCGACCATCGGTAATTTGGAAACAATCCAAAGTTATAGCACCGGCCCGGCACAGTTCGCCGTTCGGTGGGTCCGGCGGTGTTAAGACGGGCCGTCTCGGCCGGCCGTACTGTAATTTTCCATTACGAAACGTTCGTATTGAATCTGTTGTTTCGATATCGCTGCCGTAAATCGAGGACGCATCTAGAAACGATGTCACCTGGTTGATTTGTTCGCGCCAACCCAAATTACAATTGATCCGTGTCGATGGGGCACTCCTTGTGAATTCTAAACAACGTACACCGAATGCCGATAAATTCCAATCGTTTTCCGGTACTTCAATCGGTAAACAAATCGGATGCTATAAGTACAATTCTTCAGAAATTCGTTTCAATACAGACATTTGAAGAGGCTTACGGTTAATTCGGGTGGTAGTCCACAACAACGCGGTATTGTTCCATTGAATCCGCGCGATTTTACCGTTGATGTTAAATCGTGATCGATCAATTGGCCCCATTGCATCAACAATAAATTGACTGTTGGTAATTCGAGATTGTTGTCGCGATGGATTTGGGTGCTAATCAATCGGGCTGATGGTAGATTCGATCCGAAGACCGAACGGCGTACGTCTTCAATCCCTAATTTTAACAATTTTACAATAGAGAGTTCGTTGTCTTTTTCGATCTAAGATTTCTCACTTGTTTTCAAACGAATTGAAATGATTTTGACGGTATTAGAAAGAGAATTTCAAGACGTAGAGCGTGACGTTTTGTATTTTGGAAAATTTTGATTAATTTTCAAATTATAGAGGAAAATCTAGGAGTATGTTTTTTGTTGTAATTTCTTATAATTTTCTATATTTTCCTCCATAACTTGGACAATTTTGTTTATTTTGTAACGAAATTATTGACTTTTGTAGTAAATTGACTGCGCTTTTCAAATCTGCAAGAAATTTTCTAATATACCTGCAACTTTTCTGGAAAATTGGTAAAGTAGGAAACCTATATTTGCTTTGTATTTTATTTAAACGTAAACGTAGTCAGTTTTTAAATTTGTACTTTACGCCCGGTTTTTCGAAAAATGGAAAAAACAATTGAAAATTTGATAAGCACCAATTGTAGACTAAACTCTTATCGATCGATCTAGGTGAATTTGATTTGATTTTGGTAATTTTTATTGAGTGAAATTTGTCTTCCACTAAAATCATACTCTCAGCCGGAAAAACGTAATTTTCCACAATTTACAGAGAATTTAATTAATTTTTTAAAAATCCATGGAGTTAGACAGTTGTAGAATTGCATTTAGAATCGAATAAGATAGCAGCCATTTCGTTATCTGAGACCGTTTTCAAGATATTTGCGTTGGTTCCTTTTGAAATTGCTCCTAAACTAGCCCACAAATCCTGCCAAAATCTTCGAAATTGTGAATTGAATAGAAACCAGTCAAGATTCGTGTATTGAAAAACAAATTCAAGAAATTTGGACGGAATTTGCAGAGAATTTCAAGATGTAGAAAATTACGTTTTCCGTTTGGGAAAATCTTAACAAATTTTCAAGTTACAGAGGAAAATATAGGAGTATGTTTTTCCTTGTAGTTTGTTATAATCCTATAGATTTTCCCCCATAACTTGGACAATTTTGTCTATTTTGTAATGAAATTTCCGATTCTTATAGTAAATTGACTGGGCTTTTCAAATTTGCAAGCAATTTTCTAATATACCTGCAAATTTTCCGGGAAATTTATCAATAATTTGAAAATCTACATTTGCTCTGTTTTCTATAATTCAAAAGAGAGAAAATTGTACAATTTGTCAGCTTCTGGAAAAGGGGAAGGGTATGACAATTTTGAAAAATCCAATTTCGGAAAATTGCAAAAAGTTGCGCAAATTTCCCAAAAACTCTTGTGCAAGTTGCTTATAGTCGTTCTCCATTGTTTTACAAGCATTTTGTTTTGACGAACATCGCAAAATGGGCTTTTGCACCAATTTTTCAATGAGCTACAAAGTTCTAATTGCGCTCAAATCGTCCCTTGGGACTACTTTACCGTTCTTCAAAATATTTTTCAAATCGCCTGGCAATTAATAGGGACTGTCATAAGAACTAGGACCATTTAAGTGAAACACGCTGTATAAGTTGCAGAATTTTTTTGGAAATTTTTTGCGTAGTTTCGCTAATTTTCCAAAATTAGATTTTTCAATATTGCAATGCCCCTATTTATAAACTTTAAAATGTGCCCTCACTCAAGTGACAAAGCATAAAACTGTACCCAAAAAATTAATTGGAATTTTTAAACTTTTCATCGATTTTCCGGAACACTAAGAATGCGATCGGAAAATTTCGTCCAGATTTGGAAAGCGCTTTTAATTTGCTACAAGTTTGGGAAAAACCATTAGAAAATAAGCAATATTAGTGAAGTTCTGAGGGAAAATATAAAAAAATACTGTAAGAAAATACTAAATAAATGCTTTAGATTTCCTTTTATAACCTTAGATTACATCCGAATTTCCAAAAATCAGATAGTTCAGCGGATGCACCTTCAAATGCTCTTTCAAATGCCGTTCGGACCATTAAAATCAGTTGGAAAATAAACGAAAATTCTTGTTTGGAAAATTGGTACAACTGTTTCTATTTCAAATCATCGTAAATAGAGTAAATATACATTTTCAACAATTTTATCAATTTTCTGCAAAACCAACAGGTCTATCGGAAAATTTCTTATAAATTTGGAAAATGCTTTCAATTTGTTATCAAAATCGAGAATTTCATTGGAAAATAAACAAAATTGGCCAAGTTATTAGGGAAAATATAGAAAATTATGCGAAATTACAGCAAAAAACATGCTCCAAGATTTTCCTCTATAACTCGAAAGTAAATCGAAATTTTCCAAAACGGAAAATGTCCTGCCCTGCCGCTTGAAATTGACTTCCAAATGCCGTTTAAATCATTTGAATCCGTTTGAAAACGAATGAGAAATTTAGCCATAAAAATTGGTATTTTTTGTCCGTTAAATCGAAACGGATGTGCCCTTGACTAATGGTTAATTAAAAAATTTCAACGAACCGTCATTGTAGACAGGCGGCAGGAATCGTTGCATTGGTAATAAAGCAGAACCTCGCCATGGTTTTTCCAGATTATTACAAGTCCCATCGGCTGTACGGTAGCGTTGATTCGTTGCCGGACACCTTGGCAGGCCCCTTAACGGACAACCATCGTCTAACAAATTGATTTCGTTCGATTGTCGACCGAGATTTCTAATTTTTCCAAACAATAACAATAAAAAAAGAGATAAACAAAAATCCACTTTCTTTAATAGAAAATTCAATCAGGGGATTCCGTCCCACTGACCCTTTTCTTTGCGTTTTAATTTCGAACTAATCAATTTCACTAAAAAGCTCAACTTTCTCCTCTTCTTCTTCTTCTTCTTCTTCTTTTTCGTCTTGTTCTTCTTCATTATTATTGACAACGAAAACTGACAATTTTGTAAAGTCGTCGTGTTGATATATTTAAATTCCTACCAATTGTGTCCCCCCGAAATTAAATTTTAACCACCACTACGGTTTATTGTATAGAAAGTTCCTTTGTGAGCCAATCAAGCATAGATAAAGAGGACTTTATTATTGTCGTTGTTGTTTTTTCTCGCTTCTCTTCTGTTCCAATTTGTGTGCGATTTGAAAAGGAAGAGACTTTTAATAAAATCGAACGGAACAGGTGTACGCTTTCTTTTTCTTGTGGTAATAGAAATCGTTTAATTTTTATTTCGACTAGTTTATTTTATTTTATGAAATGTGTATTGTTTTATTGTTGATAATATGCACTTTTTTAATGTGCATAATAACGCATTTCACTATTGTTGATAGTAAATGGAATTTGTGGGAAATTGTTGTGATGTTATGTTGACTATCACTTTTTATAGTAATCATCGGTTTCAATTAAGTTGGCTAAATAGAACGTCAAATTTTTGGATTACTATAATTTTTGTAAAATAGTCACGCTTAGTTATTTTTGATTTGAGGTCTAATATTTGAGAGATTGTTAAATGAACCGTTTCTTTGAGGCCTTTGGGCTTGTATTTTGGAATAATTTCGTCATTTTTGTGACATTTTTAGCCCATTTTGGGATATTTTCCTTAATAATCAAAATTTTGGGACATTTTTGTGTTTTAAGTTATTGATTTTCATCAAGTGTTGTTATTTAACCATGGAAATTAGACAATTAGTCGGGGGATTTTCGGATTTTTGATTAAATTTCGATACATTTTAGTGCCAAACCGTTAGACTTTTTTGAGTAGAAATTTGCTATTCGAGTGGAAATTTAATTGATTTTAAACAAATTCAAAATTAAAAATATGTAAATTAGAGCTAATTTTTTATTACTTTTCAATAAATTTACTTTTAGACAGTAAAAAGATCTCCATTCTGGCACTCCTAGTGGATTTTCTGTGTAAAATTCCGAAATTTTGCAGCCTATTTACTTCTGAAATTTCGCCTTTTCAGTCTCGTATTAACAAATATTTGCTACAAAATAGTTTTATGTTTGTTTTTCAAAATTAAAAGGCTTAATATTGGTTCTTAAATCAAATTTTCGAGTTTTTGGTCGAATTTTGAGACGTTCTAGCCCCAAAAAATGGATTTCTTTAGAACAAGTTTGTTATTTGAGAACAGATTTGAATTATTTTTGAGATTCAACGTTACAATTGTGGCTCTAAATTCGCTAAAATGTGCAAATTTTTAGCCCATTCTAGAGCTAAATTTTTCACATTTTGTAAGACTTTGTGTCCTCAATCATCAGTTTTTGAACAGTTTTAGTTTTAACAGTAAAACGATCTTCACTTTAACACTTTTAGTCCTTTATTTTGCCCTTAAATCGTTAAACTTTCAATATATTTGTCTATTGATTTGGCCTTTTCAGTTGAGTGCTAACAAGTCTTCTCTATAAATCCTCAATTTTGGTTCTTGTTTTTAACTAGAAAACGATATTTGGGCTAAATTTTGGTTCTGTAGTTTAGATTTTATCAAATCCTATGTTAAATTATGATAAGGTCACAATTTAGTACTTTTGGTAAGTTCTGGAGCTAAATCTCGACTATAATCTTCGGTTCTCATGTATTTTTGATAAATTTTAATATATCTTTAAACAAATTTAGAACTAAATTTTGAAATTTGAGGTAATTTTATCAAAATTTACTAGTTTGTAGAAAAATGTTGGCACTTTTAGTCATGTTTTGGATAAAATTTTGAAATAAAATCTCATTTTTGAGACATTTCTATTATAAATTATCAATTTTAGATAGAATTTCGTATTTTTGATCTACGTTTTGAACAATTTTACTTTTCAATGATTGAGTTTTAGCAAATTTTGATAACGATTTGTGTAATTTTGATTGCTTTGAAACCAGTTTTTAGCTGAAGTTGCGACTTTTTATGACGAATTTTATAATTTTTTTCGTAAATCAACAACTTTCTTGAAAATTTTGTCACCGAATCGTACTTAGGAGTGAATTTTAATCAATTTGAGTCAATTTTCGAAGTAAATCTTTTAGTTCGGGTCAATTTTTGAAAATTTCTCCAAATTCTGGCCAATTTTGGTGCTAAAATCTCAACTTTTTTGCACATTTAACCCAATTCGTTACTGGAGTGCGAACACCAGTTGATTTTTAAACCAAACTATTATCTTTTAGTCTTGGAATTTAGTTGCTGAAGAAGTAATTTTCAACAAACTTACAATTGAAAATTTCTCTAATTTCCTATATTATATAAAATAAACTGCAATTCTTCGGTGCGTCTTTTACGTACATAAAAGTAGAGATTTTACCGACAATTAGACCAGAAATTTATCGTGTTTCACATGACTTCTTATGATATAATCGAAATCCGCAGAATTACGAGCCTTTTTATTTTTATAAATCATCAATATATTTAACAGACAACCAATCATTGAACCGTTAAATTACAATAGAAGAAAAAGTTTGAGAACTCAAATTGTCATGATGACAACAGGAAATGAATTGTTAAATAATCGAAAAATTCGTAAAATTCTTGTAAAATTGCCACTTACGTTTCGGTAATTTTCCGATGAGCCTCCAAACTGGCATAACCTAATCGTGATAGTTCGATAGCCCGTCGATTTGGTGCCCCGAACCTACCAACCCGACTAGCCGGATGGTTCTCATCCAAATACAATCCTAAACGATACAGAACCGGCTCTTTGATTTCGACCAATTCTTGTAGGGATTTGAAACCGAATTCTAAAGCATCGGCCGTTTGTTCCGCCTCTCTTCGTTCTTGTTTGCGATCCCTTAAACTTTCACTCCTTTCAGCGTTAATAGCGTCGTTTCCATTCGCGATATTAGCATCGATTGTTGCGTATTTGTGTCGAAATCGCCCCGTTAAGGGTTGTTGTTGTTGTAATAATGTTGGAATATTATCACGATCCGTGCCATTGTCAATTGTCGTCCATTTAAAGTCGTGTAATTGTGTTGTAAGATTGTCAATCGTCATAGTTTGAGTTAGAGTCGTTAAAATTAGTAGAGTCGGGCATTGTATTCTGAAATAAGCGAAAATTTTAATTTAAAATCGTTGAAATTCAACAAAAACACACCTCATTCTAATTCTTCACGCACACAGATTCGGAACAATAAGCGAAACTGGCAAATTTTTGTAACAATCATCGACAAGAACTACGAACAGAATATCGGCGTGGATTTGAAATGTCGTATACTTCGAATCTAGATACAGTTAGATTGTTAATTCATCTGTTCCCCGGGGCCATTTTGATCCTCTATTTTTTTTTTGCAATATATCAATTATAAAAAGAAATATGGCGGATAATTATTGAAATTGTTGGATAATTAATGGCACGTAACGAAAAAATCTTTGGCATCCTTTCTATTGACAAACACGATGGATTATTAGTGGAAATTACAGTCAAAATAGGTGTCTTAATGTTATTTTTTGTGTATTTTTTTTGGTTGTTGAAGAGTTAATAAAGATCTAGAAAGTGGCTAAATCGTAGAGTACGAGTTCTCCAAGCCTCCTTTCTATCTGCATTTATGATAAGTGCAGATAGGAAAAAATGGAAAAATTGTGTTGAAAGTTGAAAGTTTAACGAGGACTTTTCAATGGGAAAATATTCGAAAAATGAAACCAAAGATGGGAGAAAGTTTAGGTGGTAGAATCGGAAACTCCATGGAGGTCTATGAAACTACAATTTTTCTAATCTTCAAGTTTTTAACGGTGAGAAAATGGTCTAAACTGCGAATTTTTGGCTAATTTGGACATTTTTCGAGTAGTTCTCGTTTAAAAGCCTCAGTTAGAGAGTGTTTCCGTCGTAAAAACGAAACTGTTTGCATCATTTTAGTGAATTGTTAACAATTTTTGAAAAATTTTGCTTTGAAGTTCGAAATTGAAACAGTTTTGGTCGCTTTTTGATCAAATTTTCCGATTAAAATTTGATTTTGAAGCATTTTTTGTATAGAAAGGAAGGCTTCATTAGAGACCTCTTTTAGGTGGTGAAAACCAAACTTTTTCGGATAGTTTTGGTGGTTTTCTGGCCAAAAAGTTTTGACTATAATCGTAGGTCATTCTTTTTCCTTAAATTTGCCCTTTTTCAGTCTTTTTCTCAAATTTTACTAAAGCTAAAAGTTTTGTTATAAATTAAGAGACGATTAATTTCAAGGTTGAAAACAGTTTTTGGTCTGTTTCTGCAAGTGAAAATGAAACTTCTTGGACAATTTTAGTCGGCTTTCATCAATTTTTGAAAAATTTTGTTTTTAAATTTATAATTGCAACAGTTTAAGTCGATTAGAGTCTCTAAACATTAGATTTTGATTTAAGAACTAAGCTTTTCAGGTGGTTTTCGTGATTTTGTTAGCCTAAATTTTTGATTTTAAGACCATATTCTTTCTCAATAAATTTGCTCTGAAGACGCCAGAAATTTTAGTTAAGCTTCTCTGATATTTTTAGTCTTTTTTAATATTTTAAAGTTAAATTTTAAAAATTTTTGAGTGCAATTTTCAATTTTTGAACCTCAAAAAAGAGAAATGATAAGTTCTATGTTCATGAGAGGATTGTAGCTGAAGAGGGCAATTTTTGGCAAATTTTAGAAGAGGATTTGGTTAATTTCAGGCATTTTTTGAGAAGAATTATTGTCCTTCCAAGTCCAAAAATATTTTTTTGGCCAACAAACTCAGTTCTAGGTAGATAATTTTCGTGATTTCTCTACCAAAATTTTTGAGCCTAGATCCTCTTTTAGCAAGTCTTCAACAGCTTTAGGTTTGCTTTTACATCTTTTAGATCGTCTTTTTTTTTGAATTGACGTTTAAGAAATTCTTGTTATAAACAGCAGCAACTTCTAACCAAAAAGAGAAATTGTCAAAAATAAAATTGAAAGAAAATTTCATTGCTTTTTGGTGAATAGTTTTGGCACTTGAAATCTCAATCTAAAGATATTACTCTGGCCAAAATCTAAACTATTTGGATGATTTTAACGAATTTTGATTAATTTTTGAGAAATTTTGCACTGCAATTCAGAAATGAAACAGTTAGAGTCACTTTTTGAGCACTAAAATCTAAACCATCTGGACAATTTTAATCGGTTTTTATCAATTTTTTAGAAATTTTGTATTGAAATTCGAAAATAAAACAGTTTAAGTAATTTTTTGAGAATATTCCTTAATATTGAATTTAGATTTGAAGAATGTTCAAGAAACTCGATTTTTTGATCTGAATTTTTGATTTTTAGATCCATGCGTTTTTCCATCAAACTTTTGAACTTCTTTTTGTTTTTTTTTAATCTAAATTTTGAGTAATTCGTATTGTAAATTTTGAGTTTTGGCCAGAAACAATTTTTTTGCATTTCTGGAAGAGGGTTGGTCTCTAAATCTAAATTTAGAGACACTTTTGGCCAAAGATTCAGTGTTTTACACAAAATTGCCCAATTTTGGTATAATTTTCGAACGATTCTAAGGAATTAACTTATCAAATTTAGAAATCTAAAGATTTATTCGTTTGAGGAATTCTTGAAATGTGAATATTCTAATAGGACTAATTTAAAAGCTTAAAAACTATTTAAATAAGACCGAAAAACCCGAAAATTCCTCGAATTATAATCAAAACTACCAAATCCTGTTACATACCATTTTAACAACCAATCGTTCGATCAATAACGAAATGAATTTCCATTAATTAAACTTTCACTAATTAGCAAATAAATCACATCCAATTAAAATCTAATTCCTGTTGAATCAGATTTTGAGGAAATCCTTGACATACCGTACGGACGCAGGCATTTCAAATCGAATTTTAAAGAAAGTTCAAGGCTCCCGACAACTTTCCCCTTTTTGACAAGCATTACCCTTCTATATCGAGAACAACAAAGGAAAAGCCAGCGATTTAAGGTCAATTTCTCGAGAAACAAGGCCACTTTAACATTTCAATTTTGTCAATTTGTTATCAATTATTGTAAAAGAAAGTTGTTGTGACCTGTGTAGTACCCACAACAATTCTATAGTAGAGGTAGAGAGAAAGTGAGTGAACGAAATTAGATATGAAAATTTATGAAAATCGTTAAATCCAACCAAAGTGGGTTATTGGAACAATACAAAGATTTTTAACCAAAAAAAAATTGGTGCCTACTCACTTTGTTTTAGATCCTTTTATTTTCTTTGGCCGATTTTTCCTCCTGTTTCAAGCGGGTTATCGCATTAACCGACCCAAATAGCACCTTGGCCGTCACTTGGATCCGTTTTTGGTGTTGTTCCGGACGATTATCGCCAACAATACTACCAACATTGTAGGTGTTGTTGTTGGCATCCCGTAACGTAAAAGATTTACAATTGTCGGGCATTTTTCCAAAATTTTCCCCAAAATTTTACAAATACGACTTACTGGCGAATTGTTGGAATTTTGGCGGGACTATCACAACACTATCGTCTCACTGAGAACAACAACAAACAAACAAACAAACAAACGAAGTGTCTGCAATATTTCAGGTATAGGTCACCTGACTGGCTACAACTGTTTTAAAATCTCTATGCTTTCCTTGATCTATCTCTCTCTAATATTCCCACATATATTCGTGTGTATATAAATTAGTAATCAACACAGTATAGGTGAAAGGTCTAAAATTTGTGGAGGTGGTATTTGCAAGTGGGACACTCCGATAATAATCTTGTTATTTTAATTACAAAAATCTGTCGACGAAAAATCCAGATTTCTATCTCTATTACTATTATTAACGATTTATTAACGCTTCTATAATTATATTTGAATAATTTCGAACACAAAATCGTGTTTATTCAAGTTTTTTGTTTCCCCTAATTGACAAAAATTAACCAAGAAAATGAGCAAAGATGCAGGATTTCGATCTGAACTGGGCTAGCAGGTTAGCAGTGTGTTGGTTGGGTCAAACTAGTTGCCCCACCATTTCTACTACTTCTTCTTTTTATTGTCACCGTCTATATTACATTCGTTACTAGCGAATATAACGAATTCAATTAGAATTTTGTTTGTACGAATTAAAATGAACGATTCAATTAGATTTAATCGTATTTTATCATGAATTATTTACTATAAAACTTGTAGTTGTTCTGCTAATTTTAGCGTGGATTTTGAGGGTAATTGGGTGAAAGACACGATTGTTGAATCACGAATTTGCGCGAAATTTTTATGAATTGGGGGTGAAAAACAATAGAATTACACCCGGCGCATCGACCATTTTTCAAATAAATCTTCATTGAATATTTATTGATTATTTGTTAATTTGATTCTATTGTTTAGAAACGATTTTTAAAATGCCTTAATTTTTGACGTTTTGAATTGCGCGCCTTTTTTTAAAGGCGCGCGACTATACCAATACATTTTTTGTGGGTTGGTATAGTTGCATAACCAAATTCCTCTATTGTTGGTTGTTCAAGTTTCTAACCTAAAATTTGCAATTCAAATTAACATTATCGTAATTTTTTATTGTTTTATTCAAGAAAATATTCAAATTTTTTGTCAAATTTATAATTTATGGTAACACTAGATTTTAAGACAGAAATTTAGGGTGGCAATTATTCTTATTGTATCTGTTTATAGAGTAAAACATCCCTTAAAAATTAGGCTACTAATTTACCAAAAAAAAATACTTAGAGATATCGCTTTAATTAATGAGAAACGTTATCAATTTAATCAAGAATTGTGTTTTATCAACAAATTTGATAATTTTTAATAAATTCAAGCAATAATTGAGCCTCGATAATTGTCCATTTCTTATCTGATAACAACGTTTCAAATTTACAAGATTGTCTAGTTGTAAAAATGGTGGATGCGCCGGGTTTAGGTACTGTCTCAAATGTAACAGTATTTGATATGAAATTTGCATTTTTTCGTTAAATTTTATTTAAAACGAACAATTTAATATTTCGTACTAATAAACTTATTCGTAAATTCATCATTTTCTCCCTTGAATTTTTTTTTTATCAAATAGTTGGAGTATGTATTTTAATCGATACAATTTGGAAATTTTGAATTGCGCGCCTTTTAAAAGTGTGTTGGTACAGTTACATAACCAAATTCCTCGGTTGTTGATTGAAATTTCTAACCTCAAAATTGCAATTCTAATATCTCTATTTTGAATAATTTAAATTGTATTTTTTGTTTTTTTCAAGAAAATATTCAAATTTTACGGCAAAATATTGATACTTTTGTGTAAAATTTATAATTTGTGATTAGATTTCAAGGAACAAAATTTGGGTGGCAATTATTCTCATTGTATCTGTTTATAGAGTAAAACATCCCTTAAAAATTAGGCTACTAATTTACCAAAAAAATACTTAGAGATATCGCTTTAATTAATGAGAAATGTTATCAATTTAATCAAGAATTGTGTTTTATCAACAGACTTAATCATTGTTAATAAATTTAAGCAATAATTGACCGTCGATAACCGTCCATTTCTTATCTGATAACGACTTTTCAAATTTACAAGATTGTCTAGTTGTAAAAATGGTGGATGCGCCGGGTTTAGTGTCTCAAATGTAACAGTATTTGATATGAAATTTGCATTTTTTTCGTTAAATTTTATTTAAAACGAACAATTTAATATTTTGTACTAATAAACTCATTCTTAAATTCACCATTTTCTCCCTTGAATTTGTTTTTTTTTATCAAATAGTTGAGTATGTATTTTCTTCGATAAAATTTAGAAATTTTGAATTGCGCGCCTTTTAAAAGTGTGTTGGTACAGTTGCATAACCAAATTCCTCGGTTGTAGGTTGAAATTTCTAACCTCAAAATTGCCATTATAACTAATGTTATCCCTATTTTGAATAATTTAAATTGTATTTTTTTGTTTTTTTTCAAGAAAATCTTCAAATTTTCCGGCAAAATATACTTTTGTGTAAAATTTATAATTTGTGATTAGATTTCAAGGAACAAATTTTGAATGGCAATTATTCTTATTGTATTTGTTTATAGTGTAAAACATCCCCTAAAAATTAGGCTACTGATTAACAAAAAATAATTCTAAGATATCGCTTAAATTGATGGGAAATGTTATCAATTTAATCAAGAATTATGTTTTATCAAAAGACTCGAAAATTTTGAATTGTGCTCCTTTTAAAAGTGTGTTGGTACAGTTGCATAACCAAACTCATCTGTTCTTGGTTGTTCAAGTTTATAACCTAAAAATTCCAATTTTAATTAACATCCTCCTAATTTTAAATAATTTAAACTGTATTTTTTTGTTTTACTCAAGAAAATATTCAAATTTTCCGTTAAAATATATTTTCGTGTGAAATTTATAATTTGTGATTAGATTTCAAGGAAGAAAATTGGAGTGGGAGCCAACCTTATTATAACTGCTTACATGGTAAAGCATCCCTTAAAAATTAGGCTACTAATTAACATAAAATATTCAAAGATACACTTTAATTAATGAGAAATGTTATCAATTTGATCAAGAATTGTGTTTTATCAATAAATTTGATAATTTTTAATAAATTCAAGCAATAATTGACCCTCGATAATTGTCCACTTCTTATCTGATAACAACTTTTCAAATCTACAAAATAGAGTCTAAATGGAAAAATGGTGGATGCGCCAGGTTTATTTTCCGAAATCTAATAGTTTTTAATATGAAGATTACATTTTTTACTAAATTTTATTTAAAACGAACAACTTAATATTTCGTACGATTGAATTCATTTTTGAATTGGATTAAATTCACCATTTCTCCCTTAAATTTATGTCTTTAAAGGGTAAAAGTATGAATTTTCATCGATAAAAATTGGAAATTTTGAATTACGCGCTTTTTAAAACTAGTGAATTGGTAAATCCGTATAACCAAACTCGCCTATTAATATTCACCTAAATTTTTAACCTCAAAATTTCGATTTTCCTTAACGTTTTTGCAATATTTTGAATCATTCAAACTTCTTAATATTGTGATTTTCAATTAAAGTAAACGGTTTTATTCAAGGAAATCTCCAAATTTTCACGGTAGAGCATATTTTCTTTAGTATTCTTTTTTATGGAATAACTCAAGCGAAATAAGTCTATAAGCTGTTAATTTTTGATAATACTGAACTTTAAGGGCAGAAATTGGAGATGAAATTGCTAAATTTGTCTAACAATTCAAAATATCCCAAAATTATTAAAATCTCAACGAAATCGCTCTAATTAATTAAAAAACCTAATCAAATTGAACAGAAATTTTATCTTATCACTAATCCTATTAAATCAATACATTTAACAAATAATTAACCCTCGATAATTGTCTATTTTTGTCTAATAAGAAATTTATTCAAGTCGTACAAGATGGACGTTGCACAATTGGTGGAAATTTAATTAACTCCACAATTAAATTTATGTAATTTGTACTATAATGCCAACTATTTCGATATTAAAATGGGTTGTATTCTGGAACTTTATAACGACAATCTCTGCAATAATAGAATCGACTTGGATGCAGTGAATTATTAGATGAAATTACAGAATATCACCGGAAAGCTACAATAACATAAACACTGCTCAATTTGAATACTGTAGTTTATTAGGTAGAGTTACAGAATACCACCGAAAATCTTGTTTAACAAATTTAACCAATTTAAACCCTTGGCGATTGTGTATTCTTATCTGATAAGAATTTTATTCAAATCTACGAGATGGGTGTTAATAAAAAATGGTGGATGCGCCAGGCTTGCTTTTCTTATTCAAATTTATTGACAAAAACAAAAACAAACCCTTATTTCCTTCTAATTAACTCATTAATTAGCAAATAAAGTTAGCTATTTTTTGATACTAGAAAGGTGGTATTCTGTAGCTTTATAGCCGTAGTAGAATCAACTTAACACGGTGATTTATTGGTAGAGTTAGAGAATACCACCGGAAATCAATTGAATGGGGAAATAAAGAAATAATCGAAAGTTACTACAATTGTTCTGTTTATTATCTCAAATATTACGACGTTTACATGTTTATTAATAATAAAGTGACAATATTTTAATTGATTTTTTCCATTTATTTAGTTTATTTTATTATTTAAATGGTAATTATTGTAGATTATTTATTTTAAAACTGTTATTTTGCTTAATTTAATTCAATTATAATTAATAATCTCCCATACCTTACACTATTTTATAATTATAAATAAACGAAAACGAAACATTGAAATAATCGACAAATTTTATACAATTTGTTGATTTATATTTCGATTGAAATTTGCCAAATTTTCGAAATAAAGGCAGAGAAACTAGACAAGATTGTTGTTTTTTGATAGTGAATTGAGGAAAACTCGTCAAAACGTTCCAATGTTGTTTAAATCAAGCTAAATTCTAGAATAATAAGGAAATTTTCCAGCAATTCAAGGGGTAGAACTCTGAACAACACACTACAAGACTTTGCTAATTTTAAACGACTCTCAATTAAATCTAAACTAAATTTATTTGGTTAATTATCGAGTAAATATTAACGATTATTATTAACGTTCCATTTTAACACCTGTTATTATTATTATCATCAATATTATTATCAATTTAATTGTTTAAATTCTACAATCTACGCTTGATTGATTATATTGCGATCGCTGATTATATGTTTGTTTTAATTATTTAATTTTAATTTAATTCAATTTAATTTATATTGACTTATAATTAAGTGATTGATTATATAGAGCGCTATAGAAAGAACGAATAAGCGTCGTTTATTAAGCAATTAGTTAAATGTTGAGTAAAATTGCGGTCACAAGATTTGCGTGACAGTCATCTATCTCTCTTAATTCGCGTATTATTCGTTAATTTTTTATCAATTAATCTCGCATATTCTCGAATTTAGTTCAAATTTATTTGGGGAAAACTGCCACATTATCGAGGGAATTAAATCGCATCCGATACAGATCGTACATTGGTGTTGGTTTCGTGGTTTATTTCGTTAGAAGTGTTGAAAGATGGTAAAGTGGAAGTTGCTCAATAGACCACGGTATGTAAACGATCCGCTTCAGATTCGATGTAGTTCCTGGAAGATTCGTGAATTTCCATTTAAAATTTGTCGATTATTCGAATCATTATCAGTATTGACTAGAAAATTTAGCTAAAATTTTACAATAACACACCGTACAAGTTTGGATGATTATCGGGGATTGCTCCAAATAAAATCAGACTCTTCATTTCATCAATTTTATCATCATCGAAACGGCGGTTGTTTTCTTTTTGTTTTAGAAAAATTTGATTGTTGTACATTTGAGGGGATATTCGATTGAAATTAGCAATGAATTTAAACGAAATTTCGAATTAAATTAGGGTTGTTTTATAAAAAACTACATAACAATCGTTAACAATTTTGTTGTTTGTTGTTAAGAGGAATTCTAAATGCTTTAATATAAAATTGTCTCATCTAAGAACATCAAACTGTTCAAATTAATCACAATAAATAATAATAACGGTAAAATCAATATAAACAAACTAATAATTAGCTGCATATAATTCTACATGATAACGCATTTGCCCTTTTCAGCCCATGGATTGTTCTTTTTGTCCGGTGCGTGGATTAGTGGGTCGTTTTTCTCATTTTCTTCAACATATTCTCGCATCCTGCAATCAAAAAATCAACATAATTTCATCATTAAGATCATTAAATTGTTGTAGGGTGGTATTTGGGGGATGTTTCAGCGAAATTTCAGCTTTTTAGCTCGTTGGGAAATCGGTGGAGAACCGTTTTAATTCGCCAATATTCTGATTTTCACCAATCGTAAGTGCACGTAAAACGATCAAAAATGTCTAGAGGATGCTTTATTTGAGGTTTTCTTCATTGCATTGTGGAAAAAACTAAAAAACTGCTCCAAAATCGATCATAAATGAATCGATTTGGCTCCTAATACATTACGATGACTTGTAACTCTTAAATTTGTTATTTTTACGCGTGTATTCAATGTACTCTAGGACAAAATCGTGCAATTTAGGGGTAATTTTTCCAAATTTAACAACAAATGTTACCAAAAAATAGGGTTAATTGTAAAAATTGGCTTGTAGTTTCATTATTTTAGTTACCGTGTACTACAGGGAAAAATCGTGTAAATTTGAGGTAATTTTTATGAATTTTTGGCAAGTTTTCGAAGATATCACTTTTGTACACCTAATCAATCTCAAATTTTGGAATAAATACTATAAAAATCAAAATCAATGTTGAAAATTGGCTTGCAATTGCGTTATTATAGTTACAGTGTACTAGAAGGAAAAATCGTGTAAATTTGCGGCGATTTCTAGAAATTTTTGGCAAGTTTTCAAAAAAATCACTTTCGTACGTCTAATCGACTTCAAAAAAGTCAGAGTTGATGTCGAAAATTCGTTTGCAAATTGATTATTTTAGTTACCGTGTACTATAAGGAAAAATCGTGTAAATTTCTGGAAATTTTTACGAATTTTGAACTTACGTTTGTACCTAATCGACCTTAAATTTTGAAACAAATACCACAAAAACCAGAGTTAATGTCGGAAAATTGGTTTGTATATTGATTATTTTAGTTACCGTGTACTGTAAGGAGAAATCGTGTGAAATTTGAGGTAATTTTTATGAATTTTAAGCAAGTTTTCGAAGATGTCAGTTTTGTACACCTAATCGATTTCAAATTTTGGAATAAATACTACAAAAATCAAAATCAATGTTGAAAATTGGCTTGCAATCTCGTTATTTTAGTTACAGTGTACTAGAAGGAAAAATCGTGTAAATTTGCGGCAATTTTTAGGAATTTTTGGCACGTTTTCGAAACAATCACTTTCGTACGCCTAATCGACTTCAAAAAAGTCATAATTGATGTCGAAAATTGATTTGCAAATTGATCATTTTAGTTACCGTGTACTATAAGGAAAAATCGTGTAAATTTGTTGTAATTTTTTGGAATTTTTGGCAAGTTTTCGAAGAAATCACTTTTGTACGCCTAATCGACTTCAAAAAAGTCAGCATTGATGTCGAAAATTCGTTTGCAAATTGATTATTTTAATTACCGTGTACTATAAGGAAAAATCGTGTAAATTTGTGGTAATTTTTATGAATTTTGAAATTACTTTTGTATCCCTAATTGACCTTAAATTTTGGAATAAATACCACAAGAATCAGAGTCAATGTCGAAAATTGGTTTGCAATTTCATTATTTCAGTTACCGTGTACTATAAAGAAAAATCGTGTAAATTTTTGGAGATATTTACGAATTTTTCGCCAGTTTTCGAAGAAACCACTTTTGTACACCTAATTGACTTCAAATTTTGGAAACAAATACCACAAAAACCAGAGTTAATGTCGGAAAATTGGTTTGCATATTGATTATTTTAGTTACCGTGTACTGTAAGGAGAAATTGTGTAAATTTGACTTAATTTTTACGCATGTTTAGCAAGTTTTCGAAGAAATCGCTTTTATACGCTTAACTGACCTCAAATGTCGGAATAAATACCACAAAAGTAAGAGTTATTGTCGAAAATTGGCTTGCAAATTGATTATTTTAGTTACCGTGTTCTACAAGGAAAATGTATCTAAATTTGAGGCTATTTTTTACAAATTTTTGCTAAATCGTGTTTGTTCGTCTAATTGACATCGTTTTTAATAATAAATGCCATAAAAAGCTGAGTTAATATCGAAAATTGTCTTGATTACCGTGTATTATAAGACAAAATCGTGCAAATTTGAGGCCATTTTTATAAATTTCCGCAAATTTTTGATAAAATCAATTTGGTACGCATAATCAACATCGAATTTATCAATAAGTCCACGAAAAATAAAAGTTAATATCGAAAATTGATTTGTGAATTGATTACTTTAATTACCGTGCACTACAGGATAAAATCGTGCAAATTTAAGGCAGTTTTCACGAATTTTAGCAAATTTTCGAAAAAAATCGCTTCTGTACCCCTAATCGACATCGAATTTAGTAACGAAATTCGACAGAAAGTGGAGTTAGTGTTGAAAATCGACTTGAGAATTAATAATTTCAGTTACCGTCCACAACACGATAAAACCGTGCAATTTCGAGGCGATTTTTCCAAATTTCAACAAATCGCTTCTGTACACGTAATGTGCATCAGATTTAACAACAAATATTACAAATACTATTGTTTTATTCATAAAAAACTATAAGAATTATGAATTGTGTTTATTGCTTTGGTACGTACAACGATTTTCCATCAACTTTTCCAATAAGCTACGGAATTCTAATTTTGTTGAAATATTGCCTAAAATATGTTTCAAGTCGCCCGATAATTAAAGAAACATTTAGATGGAAGACCCGGTATAGCAAAAATAAGGCCGGTTATATTTTCCACTTTTCTGATTAAATCTATTGATCGTAATCTAAAAATAGTGTACTGAAATATTGGAAATAGCACAACAAATGTAGTATAGACGAGGATTTGAAATAACACCACCACTACGACTGCTATCACCACGAATCTAATATATTGTGGATCGTTTCTTTTATTTTCCATTAGGGAATTTATTGGGGAACAACTGAAGATTTATTATTATTGAAAATTGAAAGAGAAAAGCTGATGTAAGGCGACTTAAATAAATAATAAATCAAATAATTTGTTGTATCAATATTGATTAAAATTGGAGACGTACAGCTTCGATAAGTCAATAAAATTTAATCTCATCCTGGAGCTTTTCATCAGAAATTGTCGAGCGATTCTAAAAATACTTAAGGCTTTGTGGAGATTATTTTAGCAAACATTGGACCATGTAGCTTGTTTGGAAATTTCTCAAAAAACGTTCGTATTTTCAACCAAACTTCCTATGAGCTACGAGGGTCTACTTTTGCTAAAATGACCATCAAAAGTTTAAAACTAATTTAGAATTTGTTCTACAGGATTTTTTTGGCTTTGAAGGCTTAAATTCGTTAGAAAAACTGATAATTTATAGTAAAAGTTCATTAGAAGTTACAAAAAAGTCGAAATTTTAGATCAAAAGTTTCGTGTAGACTAAATTTAGCTCCTTTTTGATGATTGAACAATAGAATTTTTTTCGAAATTTTAATTAAATATAGAATCCTAATAAAAAACATCGATTACAAGTATCAAGATTTCAAATTTTTGACCATTTACCACGAAAATTCGATTTAGTGGAAAATTTTATTAAAACTAGAACTAAGAGTCAAACATTTTTCAAAATTTGTCCTCTTTTTGAAAATTTAGTACCAAAATGAACTGGAAATTGATTATTTCAAACAAAAATGTCTTCAAGAACATTCACAATCGTTTCATGTGCCAAAAGGACTCAAAAATTTGGCCCTAAAAGTTTCTGAATCTTCTCTCGATCAACTAATAACAGAAAATTTCGGAAGCCAATTCTCTAAAAAGAATAAATTGAGAATGAAAATGTATCGAGAGTCGGTCTAAAATAAAGAGTTTAGCAGAAAATGGGCTAATTAGACCTAACATCGATGAATTTAGCCCCAACACTTAAAATTGACAAAATCTCTTCCTTTTAACGACTTAGCCACCAAATTTTCTCAAAAATTGTGATTCAGGAGTAAAAAAAAGAATTCAATTCAAATTTTGAAAGTTAACAAAAATTACAAAAATTCTAGCCCCAAAAAAATCGAAACCACCATAAATTTTCAAAAATTCAATCTAAATGTAGACCCAAATCTTTCAAAATGTCCCCATTTCATGAAATTTATTGAACCACTCAAAATTTAGAGTACAACTCAAAAATTTCCAAAAAAGACAATTCAATAGCCAAGTTTGGTCAAAATGGACTATTTAAAGTCAAAATCTATCAAAATTTCAATGAAATTGGCCTAAAAATCAGCTTGAAATATTTGAACTTTATTATTTGGTGCAAAATTGGTGATTTTAAATAGAAATTCAGCTCGAGAGTCATTGAATAACGAATTTCACCAGACTAGTTAAAAATTTAAGAGAACACCTCGAAATCTAGTCTTAAAACAGAAACATGCCCATTAAAATACAAAAACATCTCATTATCATTAAAATAATTAGAAGATTACAAAATTATAACATTCTTGCAAACTTTATAAACCTGGAAACTAAGTGTGTTCGAATTTAATGGGAAACTGCAATAATCAAACGGCGCATCCACCATTTTTCAAGCTATAAAACTTTTATATCTCCTTTTATGATAAAATTAATGAGACTCTTTTATTGTTTATTAAAGAAACAGATTAATTTTATTTCAAATTCTCTATTCAATTTCCATTCGTTACAAATAAATATCAAAAAAAAAGAACAATTCTTAAACTGATATCACGATCCAATTTACGAGAATCTCCACCGATTTATCTAATCATCAGTCCGGATTTTGTTCGAGAACAATTTATTTCACTCAAGATAAAATCGAAAAAGAACGAAAATTGCAGTCGAATCAACAACAACAACAATTAAATAGTTTTTATTGGAAAAATTTGTACACAAAAGTTGGAATTTCTGTTGGAAATTTGTGATACTCTTCTAGAATTTCTCATTGGATCCATTACGTATTGACTGAAAAGCTCCCGATGATGTTTCCCTAGGGAACTCGTCCTATATACGTCGGAATCATTGTATTTATGCCAACTAGACTTGCATGACTATGTGGTTTTAATCCATATTGCCAATTTCTAAGCAAATCAGATAGCTTAAGGTTGAACTCTACTGGTTGGAAAACACAAACTGTAAGTTCAAAGAATTCCAAAAAACGACTGAGGACTAGTATTGGCCTAGACTGTATGTGGACCAAATTTTGAGCAAATCTGGTGAGTAGTTTTTGAAAAAAATTTAAAAAACCTAAAAAAATCGTCATTTCGTATATTATTTCATTCAAATAGTCCTGATTTTTAGTATGTAATTTTGAAAAAAAAATTTCTGCCTAAATAATCGATTTTGGGCGAGTTTTTGTCAATATTTCAGTTGAATTCTTAAAGTTTCAGGCGATTTCTTGGTTAATTAGCGATTTTCCATAGAATGTTCAAAGTTGGACACTTAGTTTTGACAAGGATTTTTGAGTTGAATACAAATTTTTAGTTTTTGGCAATTTTTATAATCTTAAAAGGCATTTTTAGTCAATTTTCGACTTTGATTCTCGACACTTATCTTAAATCATGAATTTATTGACAAATTTTGGCCGAATTTGAGCCGAATTTTGTACTAAGTTTTTGTAGTTTCAATAATTTTTATCTTAAATGAATATTTGTTAACGATTTTGAGAGTAAAAGAGACAATTTTTAGTCCACATTTTTCACTATTTGGATTTCAGGTCGTTAGTTTACAAATTTGTCTCATCAAAGAGGACCAACTTAGCACTCTTAGCATACTTTTGTGCTATACTGTCGATTTTTTGAATAATTTCTCATTATTTCTCACCTCAAGTCATGAATTTCTCAAATAAATCAATTTCTGAAAAATTTTGAACTGAATTCTGGTCTTTAAATCCAGATTTTCCGGCAATATTTTAGACCATTTTGAGCCAAATTATACTCTTAATCGATGATTTTAGCCAGAATCATCAAGTCTTGGATGTTAAAGCAACAAAAATTTAGGTTGAACTGAACTGATTTGAAAACAGAAACTAAATTTGAAATTTTTCAAAAAACTGGTCTAGGCTTGAAATTTTGATAAAATCAAGCCTGTAGTTTTTGAAAAAAAAAAAATAGAAAAAACGTTATTTATTTTCCCAAATTATGAATTTCTCAAGTAGACTTGTTTCTGAAACATTTTCGAGCTGAATTCTAGCCTTTAATCCAGATTTTTCAGCAATATTTATCCTAACTCATCAATTTCAACAAATTGTATCAGTCCAAAACCATTTTGAGCTCAGTTATGGACTTTTAATAGAGAATTTTAACCAAAATCATCAATTCGAGAATGTTAAAGGAAGAAAAATTTAGAGTGAACTCTACCGCTTTGAAAACAGAAACTGCAAATTCGAAAATTTTCAAAAAATTGTCAGAGTTTAGTACTGATCTAGTCTCAATGTAGACCAAATTTTGATAAAATCAGGTGTGTAGTTTTTGAAAAAAAAAATGGGAAAAACGTGGTTTTTTCCCAAATCATGAATTTCTTAAGTAAACATTTTCTAGCTGAATTTCAGCCTTTAATCCAAATTTTTCAACAATATTTATCTGAAACCATCAATTTCTACCAAATATTGTTAGTCTTAGACCATTTTGAGCCAAATTATAGTCTTACTCGAGGATTTTAGCCAAAAATCATCAATTTTAGAATGTAAAAAGAAGAACAATGTTACCAATTTAAAAACAGAAACTTTAAATTCGAAAATTTTCTAAAAATTGTCAGAGTTTAGTACTGATCTAGACTCAATGTAGACCAAATTTTGGGAAAATCAGGTCTGTAGTTTTTGAAAAAAATGGTAAGAACGTGCAAAATTCATGATTTTTGTAACATTTTATTTTTTATCTCAAAAACTGTACACCAGATTTGCTTCAATTTTTGTCACCACATAGAAAGTACTTGTGTTTAGCACCTTTATTTTTTTGGTTGTCTTTAAACTTACAGTTCTTGTAGAAAAATAAAATTAAGCATAATTTTGTTAATTTAGACTCAAAACCAATCCTACGGGTAGAATGAGCTATGAAAATTGATATAAACCAAATTATTGAACATGAAAAACGCATCAATTCAAAAATGCCACTCATTTTACACAATTTACAGCGCCAAACTTAATAATTTTCCTTAGAGCTCCCCTTAGGGGTTGAGAAATTATAAATATTGATATGTCTTGTCAAATATTGACTCGTATTTCAAACATTCCGCTACAAATTCATGCAAGATATAAAGTCAAGTGGATGAAAATCACGGATATCAACGTTCAATATTGGAATTTTACATAATACCAACATCAGCGAGCCCATCCCATTTGTTATATTAAAATCAATCCATTACAATCACCCTAGAAAATGGAAATTACGCGATAAAAGCTTTGCCTTTCAACGAAAATTCGAATACATTTACATCGAATTTGAATCGACATTAATGATATAAACCTAAGAGGCAGGTACGTAAAGAAAAAGATCGATGTTGGAAAATTTGATATTGAGGAGAGAACGTCGTGCGATTTTCGCTAAATTTCTAGACACATGTGCGCTCTATACGGGCCATAATTCACAGCCCATTTCCAAGATTTGACCAAATGTTACCAGTTAAGAAATATTGCCATAATGACCCCGTTTACATCTACTGGAAACTAAAATGGTAACCCATTTAATAACAACAATGTAAACGCTCTAAGTTAGCTGGCAGTACAATTAAGAAACCAAACTATCGTACGTTTACATCTGTTTGTTAATTTTACTATGGCCCCGTTTACACCTAGTGACAACTAGAGTGGTAATTTAATTAACAATGATTCAACAACAATGTAAACGATGTTATTAACACAGCTGCAGTTAAAATCGTAGAGTAGTTAAAATAAACTATTGTGGATATAAACTTCAATAGTGCCAACATATGAAAAAGTAGACCCCGTTTACACCTTTTGATAACTGATCTGTTTAATTTATTGTCAATTGGGTAAATAATATTGCATGTTTACATCTATTCTTGAAATTATCGCAAATACTGTCGATGTAAACGTTAAACTACAGCAGTAGTGCCAACATATAAAAACAGGCCCCGTTTACATCTTGTAATAAGTAAGCTCCTATTTTAGTTTAGGAACTAAACTATGCGCGTTTACATCGATTTTTACAAATGTCAAGGCAACTTGTGGTTTATTTTTTAAATCCCCGCCATTGGTTAACAGTGTGCAGTTTCAGATAACTGAGAAAATGTGGAATTCTACGTTCTGTGTAGCAAAAATTTTAGAAAAAAGGCAATAAGAAGAACAAACACTAAGTAAAACACTCCTAAGTGTAGTTAAAGTTTATATAATTTCTATATTGCTGTTATCTTTAACACGATTGTGATTAGCTACCGGATTATATATCGTTAGATGTAAACGCAGTCAATTTGACTCAAAATTAACACAATAGTTGTCGGTATAAACGGTGCTTTTTGTAGTTAAGGGCCCCTTTTTTGGAGATTTCCATTCTTATTTACACCAAACGTAAAAGTCCACGTGTTTTAATAGGAAAATACACGTGGTTGTTAGAGAATTAAATCATCTGAAGTGCGTAAGCCATCCTGTTAACCATTGGCGCGAATTTTGAAAATAAACCACACGTGCTTTGAGTACAATTTTATATATATATATGTATATGTATATAGTTATCAAAAGGTGTAAACGGAGTCATACAGAACTACAATAAACGACTTTAACGAATCTTTTGGAGTATTTTATGCGGCGTTTGTGTGTTTTTTACCATCAAGTGTCCGAAATCTTCGTTACTCTATAAAATGTATAATTAGTGAGAAAATGCACGTGTTTTGTAGGGAATTTACTCGTGTAAAACTGCAGTTAGCCACACTGTCAACCGTTGGTGGGAAATTTAAAAATAAACCGGTTTGACTACAATTTCTAACACAATTATTTAGTCCCCAAACTAAGATGTAAACGGGGTCAATGATCAATATTGAGACTACGATTTGTTTGGAATCCAATTTATTGACATGCAATTTCAATAAACGATTAACAAAAAGGAATTATTAATATTTAATGCAAATTGTAGAAATAAATTTTGTCATCGATAAACTAACCACAAAATTTGAATTTAATCTTTGTTAAGTTTATAAATAATTCATAATTTAACACGAATTCCGAGTTAATACCACCAACTTCTGATAAGGCCTTTGTTTGTATAAATATGTATATGTGTGTGTGTTGTAAATGAAGATTAATTAGTAAAATATTAGAGTTGATTTAATTTCATTTAGTTTCGGTGTAACTTTAGAAACTTCATCAAATATTAATTAGAATATGCTGAAAAGAAAAGAAAACACGTTACAAACTTGTACAAGAGCATAGTTTATGAGTTTGTTCATTTTCTTTCCCATTTAACGGCCGTCATCTGGGAACAATAGCAAAGTTTTTCGGTTGTTTTTATAATATTTGTGTCTGTGTGTTTGTACGTTGATGTCGCTTAAATTTCAGTTTTCAAATCACGTTTTTTTCTTCAATTTTTCTCATCACAACGGTTGAACATCAACGATATGGCATCTGTCCAAACCGACACAGAGCCAAAGTATTTAAATTTTAACACCTTTCCGCATTAATTTGACAAACATTCGACTTTGTAGGTTTTAAATTTAACAATTTCTACCCCAAATTCACTCACTTAATGGAAGATTGATGGGAACATCACGAAATAAAAGTCCCTAACTTTAACTAATCTAATCCCTTACGAAATCTAGTAACTTTATGTATACTTAGTTGGTATTGCAATTAATTTATCACGTGACCACAACAAAAGTGTTGTACGTCTAAATGATTGGTTGTTTTAAAATTTGGCGCCTCTACAGACTAGTGTTTTATTTAACAGTGACGTATTGTTAGGTTATTGGTTATTTTCAAATTTTGCGCTTTTATATCAGAGCCAATATGATTTTTTCTAAATAAAATCTCACATTTAACAAGTGAATCGCGTATAGCTGGTTTTAACAACAATTACAACGAATTTTTATTGGAACCGAAGACAATTAAACATCCGAATTGCTCGGATTTCAGTGTACAAGTTGAGAGCTTTTCGTGTTCTATTGTCGGTGAAATTTCGGAAGAATAAAAGGAATTGTTCCAATAAAACAATGAATGATTGTGGCTACTGCGATAATTGTTCTCGTTACAGGATTTTCTTGATATTTGCTATTGACATTTAGAGGTTGGAATAATTGGAGAATTTGGTTATACAAGTGTAGCAATCCATTTTTAATGGCGCGCAATTCGAAAATTTCAATAATCGAAAATTGATAGAAACGGCCAATATTGGATACAGTTTGGTCATATTCAAAATTTTGAATTACTCGCTTTACTCAGAAGAATCGGTTGGTATCACTGCGTAACTAAATTCCCCAATTGTTGTCAATTATCGGAGTTATTTCAATAATTATTTTCGTTATTGATTTAAGTTGTTGATTGCTAATTTTCAAATTTCGCTTATTTTCCACTGTTGCGCAATAAATTTGATTATACGAGTTTAGCAATTCATTTTATAAAGGCGCCCACTTCGAAATTTTAAATATTTGTTGTAATTTTGATCAGATTAGTGCGCTCCTCTCGAAAAATAGGTTGGCAACATGCTAAATTCCCCAACTGTCATATACCTCAATTTCTAACCTCAAAATATCAATGTTGTGTGCTGTTCAAATATTTCAAGAAGAATTATTTGTAAGTTTGATTAAAAATTGCAGTGAAATATTTCAAAAAAAATTACAAATTCTCACTAATAAGAATAAAGATAACCAAAATTGAGATTTTAAGGTTAGAAACTTATATAATCAAGCATAAACAAAACCACGATACATAACCAACTATGAGATGGAATATTCTCGCAGTTGGCTGTGTTTTTGATTACGTATCATCGTAACTTGATTCAGTTGCTTGTCTTCCAATCGGAACATATCAAATGAATCAAGCTACGACTCTACTCACAAAAAACATGGCCTACTGGTGGAACAGTACACCCTGTATAAAATTTCAATTAATAGTTCTAAACTTGAATTGACAGACAGTATGGGGGAAAAGTTTTGATATTATTTGATTGGTGGAAAATCAAATAATAAGCTAAAGTTTCAATATTGATTGATACTTGAGCCATTCAAAAATCTCTCTTTAACTTAAGAAATAAATAAATAAATCAACAAACAAACAAACAAATAAAGAACGATATCGAGGAGAAGGAAAAAGAAAATCATGTTAGTCCAGTTTACGTTTCAACTATTTCTGATTTCCTGCACTTGTAACGGAAATCCGGTAGATCACGTTTATTTTTAATTTTTTTTTACTTCTCTAATCCGAAAAAAAATCTATTTTATATTTAATAACGTATTCTAATTAGCTTTTCTACTGTTTAATTATTGATATTCTAATGAAGTTTCAATTAATTAATTTCTAATTATATGATTTCATTAACACTAATAATTAATTATTTAATTAAAAAAAAACAAAGACTAGAATTGTGATAATTAAAATGGTACGTCTTCCTTATTTTCTCAAGTTAATTGTGGCAATTTTACTAATTGTGGACGAGACAAGATGAAAAATTCGAAGACTTTATTGTGGAAATTGGACTCGTAATTAATATGATCAAGTTTAACGAGAACAAACGATAATTAAGTCATGTCCCGGTTGTTCTTCAAATTCTATACAACAACACTGTCCCTGTTGTTCTACAATTTAAATAATGCAATCGAATCGATTGGATAATCCCAGTTCTTCAATTTTATACAATGCAATTGATCAAATCACAAATCGATCAGATCGTGTCGGTTGTTCTTCAAAAATTGAGAGTCGATCGGATCGTCCTGGTTGTTCTTCGATTTGAACAAAACAATTGGTTCGATTGCATGCTGTCAGTCACAAATCGATCAGATTTTGTTGGTTGTTCTTCAATTTTGTACAACACATCGAATTGTGAATCGATTGAATAGTCCCAGTTGTTCTTCAATTTAAAGAACGCAATCGGATCGAATTGTGAATCGATTGGATCGTTTTAGTTGGTCTTCGATTTAAACAATGCAATTGCATCGAATTACAAATCGATTGGATGGACTCAGTTTGTCATTCGGTTTAAATTGGATCGAATCATAAATCGATAGGATCGTCTCGGTTGTCGTTCGATTTAAACAATGTAATTACATCGATTGTGAATCGATTGGATACTCTCAATTGTTCTTCAGTTTAAAAAATGCAATCGGATCGAATTGTGAATCAATTAGATCGTTTCTGTTGTTCTTCGATTTAAACAATGCAATTGATCGAACCACAAATCGATCAGATTGTGTCGGTTGTTCTTCAATTTTATACAACGCATCGAATTGTGGATCGATTGAATAGTCCCAGTTGTTTTTCAATTTAAAGAACGCAATCGGATCGAATTGTGAATCGATTGGATCGTTTTAGTTGGTCTTCGATTTAAACAATGCAATTGCATCGAATTACAAATCGATTGGATGGACTCAGTTTGTCATTCGGTTTAAATTGGATCGAATCATAAATCGATAGGATCGTCTCGGTTGTCGTTCGATTTAAACAATGTAATTACATCGATTGTGAATCGATTGGATACTCTCAATTGTTCTTCAGTTTAAAAAATGCAATCGGATCGAATTGTGAATCAATTAGATCGTTTCTGTTGTTCTTCGATTTAAACAATGCAATTGATCGAACCACAAATCGATCAGATTGTGTCGGTTGCTCTTCAATTTTATACAACGCATCGAATTGTGAATCGATTGGGTCGTTTCTGTTGTTCTTCGATCTAAACAGTGCAATTGCATCGAATTACAAATCGATTGGATGGACTCAGTTTGTCATTCGGTTTAAATTGGATCGAATCATAAATCGATATGGTCGTCTCAGTTGTCGTCCGATTTAATCAATGCAATTACATCGATTGTGAATCGATTAGAAATTAATCGTCCTGGTTGTTCTTTAATTTTATATTGCATCGAATCACAGATCGATCAGATTGTGTTGGTTGTTCTTGAACAATTGGGAGTTGATTTAAACAACGAAATTGGATCGAATTGCGAATCGATTGGATTGTCTCAGTTGTTCTTCAACAATTGGATCGAATCATGAATTGATGGGATCTTCCCCATTGTCGTCCGATTTAAATAATACAATTATATCGATTCTGAATCGAATAGAAATTACGTGAATCGTCTTGGTTATTCTTTAATTTTATATTGCATCGAATTATAAATCGATAAGATCGTTCTTCCGATTTAAACAGCACAATTACATCGAATTGCGAATCGATTGAATGCTCTTCAGTTTAAAAAATGCAATCGGATCGAATTGTGAATCAATTGGATCGTTTCAGTTGTTCTTCGATTTAAACAATGCAATTGCATCGAATCACAAATCGATCAGATTGTGTCGGTTGTTCTTCAATTTTATACAACGCATCGAATTGTGAATCGATTGGATCGTTTCTGTTGTTGTTCGATTTAAACAATGCAATTGCATCGAATTGCAAATCGCTTGGATGATCTCAGTTATCATTCGGTTTAAATTGGATCGAATCATAAATCGATAGGATTGTCTCGATTGTCAACCGATTTAAACAATGCAATTACATCGACCGTGAATCGATTAGAAATTAATCGTCCTGGTTGTTCTTTGATTTTATATTGCATCGAATCACAAATCGATCAGATTGTGTTGGTTGTTCTTCAACAATTGGGAGTTGATTTAAACAACGAAATTCGATCGAATTGCGAATCGATTGGATGGTCTCAATTGTTCTTCAGTCTAAAGAATGCAATTGGATCGAATTGTGAATCGATAGGATCATCTTGATTGTCCTCCGATACATCGGATCGAATTATAAATCAATAGGATCGTTTCGATTATCCTCCGATTTAATCATCGATATGAATCGATCGGAAATTACGTGGTTGTTCATTAATTTTATAGAACGCGAATTGTGAATCGATTAGATAGTTTCAGTTGTTCTTCAATTTGAAGAACGGAATTGGATCGAACTGTCAATCGATTGGATCGTCCCGGTTGTTCTTAAATGTCAAACAACACAATCGTATTGAATTGTGAATAGATTAGATCGTTGTGGTTGTTGTTCAATTTTATGCAACGAAATTGTATCGAATTGTAGATCGATTGGATTGAAGATTTGAAGAATTGTGTGTGAAGAACAGCCGGACGAGACCACTTTTCAACAACCGTAACAAGTAAGAAGAAAGAATTGTTATAAAATCTACTTTAATATTGTATTGTAGTCTGGAAATTGTTTCAGAGTGCGTGCCCTAGAGGCATACACTTGATACGATTCCGTAATATTTTCCAGACAGTTGCTAGACTGAAATTAATGCTGAAACTAAAACTGAATATTGTATATGAAAAAAAAAAATGTAAGAGTAGACTAAATATTTACTTAGGAATAAAAGTGGAATTTCTAAATGATAAAATTCGGTTTTAAACCTTCTCTAAACAATTTGAATTTGATTGAAAATGTCTATTTGAAGATTTAGATAACGAAAATTTAAAGATCATGAGTGTGAAGAACAGCCGAGCTCTAGAATTTTTATAGAAGAATTCTACCATTGCGATTGACTTAAAACTCCATTAATATTAGAATAATTTAAGTAAAACTGTGAAATTATTCGATATAATTGTTAATTCAAAGATAAATTAAGCGAGTGTGAAGAACAACCGGGTCTTTTTAAAACTATCAAGCGCTGTATACCTAAGCGAATTTTAATTATAAAAGAAATCTTAAGTAACAATTTGATTTATTTAAAACTCATTTAATATTATTTCAACAACAAATTTGAGTATGTGAAGAACAACCGGGCTCTATAATTACTCTTAAAGACTATTCGGTGTTGTAAAACTCCATTTAAATCGCACATTTTAAACTAAATTATAGAAGTATAGGATAAAAATTTTAACTTAACCACAAGTTAAGCTAATGTGAAGAACAACCGGCTTTTAGAATTGCGACTCAAGACTATAAGGTGTTGTAAATTAGGAGTAATAGAGGAATTCTGCAATTTTAATTGATTTAAGGCTTCATTTCGACAATAAAAAATTAAGTTTAACGTTAAACTATCAAATTATCTCATGCAATTCTAAATTTAAGCGAGTGTGAAGAACAACCGGGTCTTTTGAAAACTATTAAGAACTGCATATCCAAGCGAATTTCAATTGTAGAAGAGACTTTGAGTAACAATTTGATTTATTTAAAACTCGTATAATATCATTTCAACAACAAATTTAAGTATGTGAAGAACAACCGGGCTCTATAGTTATCCCTCAAGACTACTATTTTGATTACTTAAAACTCCATTTAGATCGCACATTTTAGGCTAAATTATAGAAGTGTAGGATAAAATTTTTAACTTAACCATAACTTAAGCCAATGTGAAGAACAACCGGCTTTTAGAATTGCGATTCAAGACTATAAGGAGTTGTAAATTAGAAGTAATAGAGGAATTCTGCTATTTTGATTGATTTAAGGCTACATTTCGACAATAAAAATTAATTTTAACGCTAAACTATCAAATTATCTCACACAATTCTAAATTTAAGCGACTGTGAAGAACAACCGGGTCTTTTGAAAACTATCAAGAACTGTATACCCCAACGAATTTCAATTTTAGAAAAAACTTTAAGTCACAATTTGATTTATTCAAAACTCGTTTAATATCATTTCAACAACAAATTTGAGTTTGTGAAGAACAACCGGACTCTATAATTACTCTTAAAGACTATCAGGAGTTGTTAAATAGGAGTAATGGGAATTCTTCTATTTTGATTGATTAAAACTGTACTTAAATTGCATAAATTATAGAACTATTGGATAAAATTTTTAACTTGAACATAAGTTACGCCAATGTGAAGAACAACCGGCTTTTAGAATTGCTATTCAAGACTTTTAAGGGTAATAGAGGAGTTGTATTATTTTGATGGATTGAAGGGCTCATTTCGACAATTAAATTTAACGTTAAAGTATCAAAATTGAAATTTAAGCAAGTGTGAAGAACAACCGGGTATTTTTAAAACTATCAGTAGCTATAAAACCAAGCGAATTTTAACTGTTAGAGACAAATTGGTTGCATTTTGATTTACTGAAAGCCCACTTAATATCGCCTTAACAACAAATTTATGTACGTGAAGAACAACCGGGCTGTATTAACAGCTGTAAAACACGAATTATCGAAAAATCACCAAAATCGAGGGGAAATAAAATTTAATTTTCTGCAATAAGACTCTTCAAGACAAATTCGAATTGTTCTCTTCAATTTTCCGGATCAAATCACACTGAAACTTTCATAGAAATTGGGTGCGTTTGACGAACACCCGGCCCCTCAAAAAATCGACTTTATTGGCCCGAAATTGGTGTCTCGATTGAAATACAGCCGGAAATTTGGAATTTTACTCTACAATTTTCCAGATCGGATTAGTTTTAGTAGAAATAAAGTGGGCGTGACGAACAACCGGCCCCTTTAACAGGCAACTTTCTCGTTACAAGACAGGTGTACGAGACAGATGTTCGATTGAAATTAACCGAAATACGGTGGGGTAGAATAGCGGCGAATTTTCGGTTCTCTAATTCTTCTAGATGATTTCGTTTCAATTAAATCGCCCGGTAGAGGAAAAGGAGGAAGCGCTCACTGTTTTCAAGAGTTCCAAATTCTATTATCAACTTTTCCAATTCTAAACAAATAAAGTTAGAGTGTATCTATCGACAACAATGCGTTGATGTTTCGAATAGAATTGAATTAAACGTTAGAAATAAATTAGAAATAATAAATGCGTCTATAATTGTTGTTGTTTAAAGAAAATCGACTTTAATCGACGATCGTAATGGAGGAAATTTGCGGCTTAATTAAGGTTCAAATGTTAATAAAACTGGAACATCAATTAATTTATTGTTATTGAGATTTTTATCAATTATAAACAAATAACAACAACCTGTTTTCTGGTCGACACTTTCATTATTTTGCAATAAAATTATAATTCGTACGTTTATTGATAAATTAAACACAAATTTCCGAGTTTTTCCCAACAAAGACAACAATTTTAAAAACGGGAATTTCAGCGAATTTCCCACACTGAATCATCGCCGATCGGATTTTTTCAGAACTGTTAGTATATTGGATTTGATAGAAACGAGCGTCGCGACGCTCGATACACACAACACACACACACATTCAAGCCTTATTGCAGCCGGTATTGTTTTGTTAATGAAAATACGAGAATTCTAGATCGAATTTATTAATATTTAGTTAATTTCTAGGGTTGTTTTTTGCGAAATTATCGTTAGGAAATTTAATAAAAAATAAAACGATCTACTTACGCGGCTATAGATTTGGATAACGGCCAACGTTCCATTGATGCCTGATATTTCATGTTCTCTATTTGCTTTTTTAAAGCGTCCTTATCCATGGTTGCTAATGTACTGGCGTCCATCGGGTGCGGTTTCAATAGTTAGTGGCGCCGTTCGCACGAATTCACGCAAGCGTCGTCTTCAATCTCGCTCGATACGCTAATAGATGGCACTATTATTATTACTACTACTACTACTATTATTATTAATATAAATCATGACTATAATATCCGAAAAAACCCCATAAAATCAAAATAATACTCGAAATTTCCCATAAATCCCACCCCAATATAGCGAATTGAAAAAAAAAAACTAAAACCAAAGTTGGCTATGCAAATTTAAATATGAACTTACCCTTAAATTACTTGTTAATAATAATAACAATCAAGTTGGCTGAGAATTTAGTTGTGAATTAATTTGTTAAGCCTACTTGATTTTTTTAATTAACGAACGATTCATAACGGATGTTCCATGTTTTGTTTTTTATTGTGTCGTAGATTGCTTCATATTTCAATAAATGGAACATATAACAATGTATTTTTTAAATGTCCGAACAAATCTACGACATAGCCAACTTCCATGCAAATTACATTTGATATACAGTTGGCTGTACTTTAGTTATGGGTGTCGTAGATTGCTTCATATAAATACTTCAAACCTTACAAAATCAATTGATTATAGGGTTAAAATGCTTTGTTTATTTGTTGTTAATTGGATAAATGTTGATTAGGTAAATGCTGGGGCAAATTAAGGCCACTTGCCTATAGAGACCAATACTAGAAACTTTACCCCTAAATTCTACCCCAATCTAGCAAGTTTCAAAAAAAAAAAAACGAAAATCAAAGCTGGGTATAGAAATATACACGTGAACCTACCCTTAATAATCAAGTAGGCTTAGAATTGTGTTAGGAATTCATTTGCCTGCTTGATTTTTAGTTAACCAACAATTCATATCGCTTTTCATAGTGTCGTAGATTGCTTCATATTTTACTAAATTTGACATTTGGCAATGTATTTTTCAAACGTTCGAACTAATCCACGACACTATGTACCAAGCATGGCCAACTTTGATGTAAATTACAGTGAAACACCATGTGTGCCACGCTATTAGTCTTCACAGTAGCCTATGACTTTATGAACGTAGGGCAGCTTCTTGATTCAGCTTAGTAATCTGCATTACCGACATCCTCTTATTTGAACCCATTGTCGGTAATGCAGATTACTAACAATAAACTGAATAAAGAAACTGTCCTACGTTCACAAAATCATAGGCTACTGAGAAGAGGAATAGCGTGGCACACATGATAGAGGCTATGAATATTTTAATTGGCTGTACTTTAGTTATCGGTGTCGTAGACTACTTCATATAAATACTTCAAACCTTACAAAATCAAGCGATTAGAGGATGAAGAATACTGTTTATTTATTGTTTAGGTTTATTAATTGGATAAAATTAGCCACTTGCCTATAAAGGCCAATATCCCAAATTCTACCCCAATTTAGCGAATTTCAAAAAAAAAAGAAACTAAAATCAAAGCTGGCTATAGAAATATACACGTGAACCTACCCTTAAATTACTTACTAATGATAGTGATAATCGAGTAGCCTTAGAATTGTGTGTAATTTACTAAGCCTGCTTGATTTTTAATTAATTAACAATTCATATCGCTTTTCATAGTGTCGTAGATTGCTTCATATTTTACTAAATTTGACATTTGGCAATATATTTTTCAAACGTTCGAACTAATCCACGACACTATGTACCAAGCATGGCCAACTTTGATGTAAATTACAGTGAAACACCATGTGTACCACGCTATTAGTCTTCGCAGTAGCCTATGACTTTGTGAACGTAGGGCAGCTTCTTGATTCAGCTTAGTAATCTGCATTACCGACATCCTCTTATTGGAACCCATTGTCGGTAATGCAGATTACTAAGCTGAAACAAGAAGCTGACCTACGTTCACAAAATCATAGGCTACTGCGAAGACTAATAGCATGGCACACATGGTAGAGACTATGGATATTTTAGTTGGCTGTACTTTAGTTATCGGTGTCGTGGATTACTTCATATAAATACTTCAAACCTTACAAAATCAAGCGATTAGAGGATAAAGAATGCTGTTTATTTGTTGTTCTAGTTTATTAATTGGATAAATGTTGATTAGATAAGTGCTGGGGCAAATTAGAAATAGGCCACTTGCCTATAAAGACTAATACCCTAAATTCTACCCCAATCTAGTGAATTTCGAAAAAAAAAACTAAAATCAAAGCTGGCTATAGAAATGTACACGTAAACCTACCCTTAAATTACTAACTAATAATAATGATAATCAAGTAGGCTTAGAATTGTGTGTAATTTACTAAGCCTGCTTGATTTTTAGTTAACATGTCGCTTTTCATAGTGTCGTAGATTGGTTCATATTTTACTAAATTTAACGTTTGGCAATGTATTTATCAAACTTCCGAACAAATCTACGACACTACTTACCAGATATGAGCAATTTCGATGTAAATTACACTGGAACACTTGTGTAGAGGCTATGAGTATTTTAATTGGCTATATTTAAGTTATCGGTGTCGTAGATTGCTTCATATAAATACTTCAAACCTTACAAAATCAAGCGATTAGAGGGTAAAAAAAATGCTTTGTTTATTTGTTGTTTGGGCTTATTAATTGGATAAATGTTGATTAGATAAGTGCTGGGGCAAATTAGGAATTGGCCACTTGCCTAGAGAGACCTATATTAAAAACTCACCCTTAAATTCTAACCCAATCTAGTGAATTTCAAACAAAGAACTAAAATCAAAGCTGGCTATAGAAATTTACACGTGAACCTACCCTTAAATTACTTACTAATACAGGGTGTACAACATTATTTTAGCCCGCACTAACCCATGACTTCATAAGCGTAGGTTAACTTCTTGATTCAACTCTATAATCTGCATTACCGACAATCTGTTCAAACAAGAGCATGTCGGTAATGCAGATTACACAGTTGAAATAAGAAGCTGACCTACGCTCATGAAGTCATAGGCTACTGCGAGCTTAAATAATGTTGTACACCCTATAATAGTAATAATTAAGTAGGCTTAGAATTGTGTTGGGAATTAATTTGCTAAGCATGCTTGATTGTTAGTTGAACAACAATTCATATCGCTTGTCGTAGATTGTTTCATATTTTACTAAATTTGACATTTGGCAATATATTTTTCAAACGTTCGAACTAATCTACGACACCATGTACCAACTTCAATGTAAATTAGTGTAATACTTAATATTATAGGATGTGGCTGTATTCTGGTTATCGGTGTCGTAGATTGTTTCAAAATCTTGCAAAATCAGGCGATTGGAGGGTAAAAAAAGCTTTGTTTGTTATTTAGGTTTATTAGTTGGATAGGGGTAAATATTGGCCAAAAGTGGCCAATTTCTAATTTGACAAATTAGGAATTGGCCACTTGCCTATAAAGAACAGAAAGAAAGTTTCCCCTAAATTCTACCCCAATTTAACGAATTTCAAAAAAACAAACAAAATGACAGCTGGCCATGGAAATTCATTTGTTTCAACTATTCTTAAATTACTAACTACTACTACTACTACTAATAATAATAATAATCAAGTGAATTAATTTGAAAGGGCTGCTTGATTTCTCAACTAATTATTCATATTCCTCTACAATTTACCTCGCAGTTGGCTATACCTTCGTTATATAGTGTCGTAGATTGGTTCATACTTTACTACCAAGGTCATAGCCAACTTTGATATAAATTACAGTAGAATACTTGATAAAAAAGGTGTAGAACCGTATTTCAATTGGCTGTGTCTGGATTATATAGTGTCTTAGATTAATTAATACAACCCTATAGAATCAAGAGGGTGGGAAAATGTTTTGTTTGTTTATTTGTTGTTCGGTTTTATTAGTTGGATAGATGCTGATTAGATAAATCTTGAAGCAAATCAGAAATTGGCCACTTGCCTACAAAACCAATACTAGAAGAAAATTGCCCCTAAATTCAACCCTAATCTAGCGAATTTCAAAGAAAAAATTCGAATCAAAGCTGGCTATGGAAATTTAATTGTAAATATACCTTTTAAATTACTAACTAATAACAATAATCAAGTGGGCTATGAGTATTTTGTTATGAATTAATTTACAAAGCCTGCTTGATTCATTGACTAATTGTTCATATCATCGTGTATTCCACGGTAATTTACTGGTGTCGTAGATTGGTTCATATTTTACAAAATTAGACATTTGTTAATGTATTTTATTGCGTACGAATCAATCTACGACAATAGTCAACCACCCTGTATTTTTTCTAATTCTATAAAATTCAAACATTTGAATAAGTGCCAATTTTCGCTACAATGGCTTTAGTTATCGCGCAAATTTTGTTCAATTTAGTAGTAACCAGTTAAATCAAACCAGCTTTGATTTAAACAAATGGGAAACACAAACAGTAGAAACGTTAAAATTGATATTTTTTCAAAAACTAATTAAATAGAAAAATCAAACAGGCCTTGGTAACATTTGACGTTATACAGAACGAATAATACAGTTGGCCATGCATTTGTTTGCATAGCCTGCTTCGGTTATTGTTCAACTGAAAAACATCAAATGTAGTAAAGTATGAATCAAGCTACGACTCCAATCGCTAAAAGTATGGCCCACAAATCTCAAATTTTGTAAAGTATGAACCAAGCTACGACACTATTTGTGCACTCTGTACGGGTAATGCGTCAAAAATTCTGAGCCATAGCCTATTTTGATTTGAAGTTGAATATATAGGGTGACCCAAACAATGAGTTACTTCAGGAAAATTATAAATAATTAATTAAAATTGAGAAGAAATTAATAAAATTACGCAATAATTGAGCCGAAATTAAATTTATTTCTTATATGCCAAAAATGCGGTAGGTAGTGGGGAAAACAATAAAAACCTTTAAATGGACATTCATTTGTTTCAAATGCCATAATCTAGCAAAGATAACTAGATTGAAATTGTCGATAAAATCAAAAATTCTGCATAATTTTCAAAAATTATCAAAAATCCATATTGCTAAAATCTTAGAATCAACAAAAACTACACAGATAATGGAAAAATTATGAATTTACGCCGTTTAAATTCGAAATTTGTAGTAAATTTTACTAATTTTAGTCATTATGTTAGAGATTTTGATAAACTATACACGAGGGAAAGAACCAAAACATGTGTACTAGTTTTTGTTCAACTACCCCTTTTCGTATGGTGGAAGTTTTAAAACTAGAACACCGGTGGTGTTCCCTTGTTCGGTTTCTCCCCAGAGCGAACAAAACACACAAATCTAGTTAATAACAACCCCTTTGTTAAGATTTCGATTTTTTATAGGGGATGAAACTGGATTTGAAAATAGTCCAAAACTTCAACAAATACATCTACAATTAATTGAATTTAATTCGATAGGGTTGTGCTTTAATAGCAATCTATAAATACACTAAATCAAGGGATGAAAAATGCAGTACTGATAATAAAAATGAATAAAATTGGAGCAATTTTAGCCCCTTTTGATTTTAATAAAAATACAACCAAAAATACAGTAACGCTCAAAAATAAACTATACTACCAATTTGATTTATTAAATTAAATGAAACTTACGCAAATTTGTAATTTTTTTGATAATCACTAAAACAGCCCTTAAGTGATAACCACCACTACCAAGTCTATCGTTAAAATGACTATTAAGGGTAGTAGATTAGGAAAAAAAAAACACGTCAGACTATTAATTCTAGAATACATACATTTATAGGTGTTCACTACTATTGAAAATGGAACGAGAAATAAATTTGATAACAGAGATAAGAAATTAAATTTATAGTGATAAGAATATAGTGAATATTTCGTATATAAATCATGAAAATTCGGCGTTATAATTAAGAATATTTAGTCGCCTTATCCCTCATGTACAACTCTCTTATCTTTATGATAAAATATGATTAAATAGATACCGGGTGATTCACTATCAGGGTCTATCGAAACTCGCTTTATAGAGAATTGTTTCGAGGAATTTTGGGGGAAATTTTTGCGCAGTAACCTTTGCTAAATTATTTGTAACAAACGAATATCGATTTAAATGTTGCTTTTTGCACAATCACCTGATTTTCTCCAATAAATTTAATTAATCAATTAATTAAAATTGAATTATTTGACAATTTTGTTTATTTTTTTATGAAAATTTAATTAATTAGTTTAATTGTAGAACAAAATTTGAATAATTTCGAAAATTTTGGCTATAATCATAGATTACTGGATAATTTGGAAAATTTGAAAAATCTGAAAGTCGGCTATGAATTTTTGTTAATTATAGATGGCGTTTTGTTTCGAAAGCTACTAGATGTAGAATACAGGAGTAAATGTGAAAATTTTCAAAATAAACACTGAAAATCTGTTGTAACTGAAAAATTTTGAAAAATCCAATTGTAAACACATTTAAGGTATTTGAATACGACACGATTTCCTGAAAAATATTGACTGAAAGATGGAAAATTAGTGAAATCTACAATCTGAAAATTTTCATTTATTAAAGATCGCGTCTTTTATCAAAGACTACTAGATATCTAATAGCAGTATTTGCAAAATTCCGAAAATAAGCACTGAAAATTAGTTGTAACTGAAAATTTTTGAAAAATCTAACAATTTAAAGCATTTATGAATATAACATTTTCAAAATAGCTAAAAACAAAAAGCTGAAAATGAAAAATTTGTAAAATCTATAATAGCTAACTGAAAATTATTATTTCAGCTACTGAAATTCCAAATTTCAAGCCTTTAGCTCCAACAGGTGCTGAAATATGAACATTTTTGATGGAATACTAGAAAATTTCTTCAAACAATTCAAATTTCAAGTCCATTACAGTAATTGAATTCGCAGTTGGCCAGGCTTTTGGTACGTAGTGCCGTGGCTTGCTTCATACATTACAATATTGAACATTTGAAAATCAAAAACACAACCAAATGAATTAAGTTACGACACTACGTAACCAAAACCAAGATTTTCTGAAAAAAAACTGACTGAACGATGAAAAATTAGTATGATCTGAAATACTACTAGATGCAAAACAACTCAATAATTGTGGAAAAAATCTGTAATAGTTAAAAATTAGCATTTCAGCTACTGAAATTTCAAATCTTTAGCTACAACAGGTCCTGAAATATGAAATTTTTCATCGAATCCTACAAAATTTCATCAAATAGATTATGGTAATGTTGGCTATGGGTTTGGTAGGTAGTGTCGTAGCTTGCGTCATTTCAACACTTGACGTTTGTCGATTCAAAAAACGAACCAAGTTACGACACTTTGTAATAAAACCATGGCCTACTGCCTAAAGTATACTCGATATTCTATCCAAAATAAGAAGTTAGAGTACTTTGCATCTAATCAGAAAGTATTAGAAGCTTCCAAATTCCGAATAAGCCACAATATTGACTCACCCTGTATATTTACATTTACATTACGATGACTCAAAATTTCTTTCTTTCTCTAGGAAAGAAGCCTTAGTTAGTTTATAATTTGCTGATGGAAAACTTAGAAAAGTTGAAACGTTATTAATTTTTATGGCTTTTCAAAATTACAATTGACCTAAAATTAGTATCAATCGATATGTTTGAAATTTCACTAAAATAATGTTGTAATTAGGTGTAAATTTTTCTAATTAATTAGCGATTCTATTCTAGAAAGCACAATAGCTTTGTTTTTTTTTTTGAATTGTTTTGTTGTTGTCTCTATTAATTAGACGTTAAGAATGAAAAGAATAATAAGAATGATAGCAATAATACAAAAATAAGACAATCAATGGCCTAATTAATTAACAAAACAATAGACTTAACAAGTTTCTGTCTCTGTGCACATTTTCTTTTTCCTTCTTTCGATTTTACTGCATTTAATTCATCCAGAGACAGACTAGTAAAATTAATTATATGGATTAACGTTGTTCGAAAAAGAAAAAAGAAAATGTAAAATGTAAATTGAATAAAGAAGACGTGTTATCTGGAACAGAGGGTGAATAATTAATGTTGCAAACTGTGAAAATTATTTAGTTGCACGATAATTAGAAATAATGAGAGAAACAAGAGGGTGTTTGAACAACTTTTATTACACCAAAATGTGGTGATATTTTTGTGAAAAAAGGATACAATTTTAATTGGATATTTATAGGGGGTGTGTTAGAGAAGGCCTAAAATTTTGGAGGCTTTTAGAGAGGCTCAATTTCAAAATGTTCTAAATTTTGAGGCACTTTTAGACAATTTTTGGCTTTTCTTCCAAATTTTTAAGTAAACAGGAGTTGAGTAAGCAGATCCTATGGAATTTTAGTTTTGAAGCCGTGAAGATGAGACGATTCAGGTGTCATTAGTTCAAGCCTAATTTTAGACTTCAACTCCTAATTTTGAGGTGTTTTTTGGCCGTTAGTTATAGTCCCTTTACTTCTTCTTCTTCTTATTTTCCTTCTTTTCTCCTTCTTTCTCATCATCATCATCATCTTCTTCTTCTTCTTCTTCTTCTTCTTCTTCTTCTTTTCCTTCTTCTTCTTCTTCTTCTTCTTCTTCTTCTTCTTCTTCTTCTTCTTCCTCCACCTCTCCTCCCGTTTTTCTTCATAACCCTCTTCCTATTTTTGAAACTTTTTAGCAATTTTACTATTCAATTGTGAAAGAAGATCAAATTAGACATTATTAGAATATTTTAGAGACTAATTTTGGACTTTCAATTCAAATTTTGTTCGTAAAAGATGTGTCCATTTGTCGTTTTTGAGCAGATTTTAAATTTTGGCTTTCATCAATAAACTCTTCTTCTTCTTTATTATCTCTCTCATCTTCTTCGTATCTTCCTTTTTATCTATTCTTCCTTATTCCTCTTCTTATTTTATTCTTCCTCTTCCTCTTCTTCTACTTATAATCCCTTTAATTTTCTTCTTCTTCTTTTTCTCTCTTTTCTTCTTTGGATTCCTATTTCTGAATTAGTTTTTCACTGCTTTTACTATTAAATCATTAAACAAGGAAAAATTGGTCATTTTTAAAGCATTCTAGAGACATATTTTTGACTTTCAATTCAAATTTTGCTCATAAAAATGTAAATAGAAGAATCATTTGTCGTTTTTAAGCATATTTTCGATCTTTGAATTTTTAGTGTGATTCATTTCCCATTTGTACCATAGACTTTCTTCTTTTACTACTTCTTCCTTTTTTTCTTCTTCCTTCTCTTCTTCTTCTTATCTTTCTTCTTCCTCTTCACCTTCTTCTATTTATGTTCTCTTTCATTTTTCTTCTCCTTTCGCTTTTTTTTCTTCCCTTTCTTCTTTTTTTAAATTACTTTTCCATCCAATTAGACGCTATTAGAACATTTTAAAACAAATTTTTGACTCCGAATTACAATTTTACTCCTAAATACTTAATAAAGAGATCGCTTCAGCTCTATAAGGCGTTTTTTGACACATTTTTCGGGATGGACTATTTCATATGTGCTTCCATTTATAATTCCATTCTTGTATGTCTTTCTTCATCCTCCTCCTCCTACATTTTTTTCTCTTTGTCTTCTTGTCCTATTTCTTCCTCTTGTCCTCTTTCTTCTTCCTCTTCTTGTCTTTCTTCTAACACCTCCTTGTCTAAACCTAACAAATCATCAATTCTTTATTTGCATTCCCAATTTTTTCTTTGTTTTTCTCAACAACACCTACGACCTAAACAAAGAAGCACGCACATAACCAAATGACTATAAGAAATACGAAAATAAATCAAACTTTTTGCTCAATTTATTAGCCTGTTTAGTAATACTTATAAGCCTCTTATTAGCATCAATACATACATAAATACAGCCGATAAAAATTCTTAATTGTCGTCACCCAGAAATTGAAAAAAACACACACAAACACAAAATGTCAAAGTGTAAAGGTCCGCATAGACAAGTTCACTACCAAATCCTCCTCAATCACATCAAAGCCGAACCGGAATTATTCCGTCGTTTTGATTGAATAGCTGATGAATTAACCTACAAGCAAAAACCGAAATGAAAGAGGGTCTCTTGGAAAAAAAGTAAAAGTCAAAGAACTGCAAATTATTCTCTCGTTATCGCCATACATCGCCGTCGACTGTGTTTTATTGTTGCATAATAGCCTCGTTTCGAGCCAAGGAAGAAATCCAGTCGGTTGTTTGTTTGTTTTTTTCTACTTATTTGATGTTTTTGATTTCGTCCACGACAACAGGTGGATGCCAATGTTCTTGTCGTTGATGGAAAAAAAGTTAAAATCAACGTGTATGAATGAAGATCGTTGAGATTATCATAAAATAAAGCACTTATTTCCAAAACTCCAACATAACATAAACTTTCTCTCTATAATAAGGCAGGTACAATATTATAAACTTTCACTGTACAAAACTACGAAAAAAGTGTGTTTTGCTAATTGAAAACAATAATAATAATAAAAGTGACTGAATTTATAATAAATAGTCAATATTGATTATTAATTTAACAATGAATACATTAAAAAGACGTGTCATTTGACTCATAACTTTATAATTTTGACATTTACTTCGTTTTATATATTAAAGAATTAAAATAAAATAGCCAAACAAAGATACGAATAAAAATAGACACAAAGGAGATCCAAACAAAACGCCAAGGTTTTACCAATCTGTAAACACATCGATAAGTCTGATTGGCGCCAAAATGTGCAAACTCCACTTATAGTCTTTCCAAAAAACCAAATTATTGTCTTTGATTGTAAAAAATCGCTATTGTAGGTAGATTGGAGTATATTTTTTTGGAACTAGAGGCCTTGACCTATCAATTTTTGGCAATTTTATTGTTCTGCGAAAGCAAAACGTCACAAAAACTGCACTTTCTAGTTGCACGATTAAAGGAACTACCTCTTTTTCAATGATGAGTCTAATTGACGCCAAAAATTACAAACTCCACTAAATTATTGACACTTACAGACTCTACCAAAAACTAAAAGATCGACTGTCAAAATTTGATGTTGTAGGTAGGTTGGAGCCTATTTTTTGGAAATAGGGGCCTTGACCTATCAATTTTTGGCAAACTTACTATTTTGTCTAGAAGAAATAACGCAAACACTCTAAATTCTAGCTGTTCGATCTAAGGAACTACCTTTTTTATCAATAAGTTGGAGTTTCGATAAGCCTGATTGACGCTTAAATCTGCAAATTCCCTTGATACTTACAGTTTGTGTCAAAAAACAGAAAATTCTCCTGAATAGTAAAAATTTCATGTTGTAGATGAGTAGGAGCATATTTTTTGAAAATAGAAGTCTTGACTTATCAATTTGACAATTCTACTGTTTTGGGAAAAGAAACGACGCAAAAACTCCACTTTCTAATTGTTCAATTAAAGGAACTACCTCTTATACTTAATTATTAACACTTATAATCTATACAAAAAACCAAAAGATTGACTTAAAAATTGATGATATAAGTAGATTAGAGCTTTTTTTTGAAATAGAAGCCTTGACCTATTAACTTTCGGCAGTATTGCAGCTTGCCAAAAAGAGATGACGCAAAACTCTACTCTAGAGGAACTACCTCTTCTACTAATAAGTTCAGCGTTTCGTTATTTCAAGATAATAACAAGCAAGGCCAATGCAGATATCTGGTCGAAAAAACAACCAGTTACAGCTCCACTTTTGGGCGACAAGCCTTGACCTTTGGAACGCCTCCACAAATTTTGTCCGGATATTTTGGTGATAATTTATAAAGTTATCAGTTTGTCAAAAAGTCGATCAAATCTGGCCAACAATAGGAGATCGGTAAGGCAATTTTGCAAATCGGTCAATACTCCCCATTGACGAAATTATAAAGACCTTCAGATCGCTGTTTTGGAATTCTTTCAATAATAGGCGACTATTAGCAAATTTATCAATTTCCGATCGTTTACAAACAACGATTAGACTTTCACAAATTTTTCGACAAGCAACAATCATTGTGAATTGTTAGATTCTCATTTGGAGAGTTAGTTTTTTTTTAATTAATTGTTAAAAAAATTGATGACCTAATAATGTAGACATGCATAATAAATCATGCAATACGTCAAGAAACTCTTCAATTTCGACTTCCACACTGCTGTCTAACAAAATAATAAAATTTTCCGTAAGCGAAGGTAAGCAACTTTGGAAAAAAACTGCCGTAACTTCCAGTCTTTTATTATTAGAGTGAATGGTTTGATTCGAACAATAAACGATTTTTATCAAGGAAATCGACAAGAATTACCTTGGCGACAACAATTTTCAGAAATGATTCAAACAAAAATAATTCTAAAATAATCAAATTAATCATTAATTACAATTGTAATCAATAAAAATTAATTGATTGATGGTCGATTTTTTGTGCCTGTCGATTTCAAATTTTCCCCATTTGCTTGTTATCTTGATAGAATTTCCTTTCACCGGAAACTCGAAATTTTTACCACACCTGTTCGTTTGTTGATTTGTAGAATTTGCAATAAAACGGATCTTTTGAATTGTTTTAAATAAAATAAAATATTCTTTATCTTTAATACAAATTGTATTATTACGGTCAAGTGATTTGTTGGTATTTCTTATAAACTGTAAAGTCGGACATGAATCTAGTGCAATATCGAATAATTTACAGATGGAAAAGAGAGAAACAATGAGTTTTAAATTTCAATACGATTCACGAGGATTTATTTCCTCCTATTTGCATTCCTCATTGATTTGTACTTTCTTTTTTTACAGTTTGGCAAGATTCCAAAAGGACCTACTTCAACTCCTTTGGTCTAACTGCAATAAGGCTTCGAGTAGGGATCATTCATAATTAAAATAAGTTTCACCATTTATTATTGGCATCAGGTCAAAAATTTTGCCACACTTAGGGCAAGTTAATTTCTACATTTTCGAAGGATTATAACTTTTTAGAAATTTTTAATTTGTTCTGATTGATTTCTAAGTCGTTTTGAATGGCAAAAGTTTTCACTTCTTCTCAGTCTCAGAATTTTCTCAAATGGTCCCTACTCAAAAGCCCATAAGAAGTCTTAATTTATGCCTTTCATTTTTTGCCTCCCGGTGACTCCCTGTAAGGCCCGCAGATTCTATATTACGGTTTTTATTATCTTTGCAAAGAATTACAAGGATCAATCACCCTCAGATGGATTTTCATTAAAAGTTGCGAATTTTTAGAACTCTACAGTGAACATTTTCAAGCATGATTTTCCAAAAACTGGGCAAATTCTATAGTTGGGTTCATTACCTGGACTCATTTAACGAGAGAGTCCAAAAATAAAATGCCCTGGATATAATTTTTACTTTTGCTTCTTCTTCTTTGTCCTCTCCTCTTTGTTCTTCTTCTTTTCGCTTTACTTCGTTTTATTTTTTTATTTTTCTGCCTCTCGATCTTCCTATTCTTGAATTGACTAGAAATTTTGATTTTTTAAATATCTCTTCTTCCTTTTCTTGTTCTCATTTTTCACTTTTTCTCCTTATAGCTTTTCGTTTCCTCTGCTTCTTCCTCGTTCCTCTTCTTCGCTTTCTTATTTTCTTCGTCTTCTTTCCCTTAAGAAAATTAAACTGTGTAAAAGAATTCCAAAATAAAATGTCCTGGATATAATTTTTAGCTCTGCTTCTTCTTCTTCCTCCTGTCCTCCTTGCTCTTCGTTTTCTTCTTTTCGCTTCCCTCCTTTTTCTTTTTTATCTTTCTGTTTCTCGGTCTTCCTATTCTTAAACTAGTTTTTCACCAATTTTGCCTTTGAATGGTAAAAAAAAAGAATAAATTAAGACACTCCAACAAACTCCCAAAATAAGGCAACTTGACTAGAAATTTTAATTTTTCTTCTTCCCCTTCTTGTTATCGTTTCTTCACTTCTCCTTATGTCTGCTTCTTCCTTCTGCTTCTTTTTTCACTTTCTTCTTTTTCTTATTCTTCTCCTCTTAGGAAAATTAAACAAAGCAAGAAAATTCCAAAATTAGTTGTTTTTGAAATAATTTAACTGGAAATTTTGATTTTGACTTCTGATCTTTTTCTCCTTACTCAATATTTTCCTTTTGTTCTTTCTTTCTTTTCCTCTTCTTTCTTTTGTTATCTCTTTTTCATGTTTCCTTATCTTCTTCTCCTCACTACTCCTCTTTCATTCTGCTTCCTCCTCTTCCTTTTTCTTCTTCTTTCCTTCCTTAGGAAAGAAGGATAAATTAAACAATGCTAGAGACTTCTTAAATTTGATATCCTCACCATAATAAGATCAAAAATTTTGATTTGTTGAAACAATTTTAATCCCAACAAGTACAAAATCGTGCAGATATTAAAGCCAAAATTGAAAAAATCGCCACAACCAATGAAATATCGTTAAACGTGACTCATTCTACATTTACAAATACCTCTCATTATTGCAAATCCAGCTCAACTCTCTGACAATAAGGTGATTTTACAAAAATTCTGATATCTTTATAGACAATCGACAATAGGCTTGGTTAACTGTCTACACTTTCCGTCTATTTATCCACCCATTGACTCAACTATTGCAGAATCATCTTTGTAAATTCAACAATAAAGCACTCCTTACAAGATTATCATTAAGCAAATAAACCAGGAAGTTAGGTGGAATCGACCCCACCCTTGCGCAGTAGACCTGCGCATTGTTATAAAGTCAAGCCGTGTTAGTTTCACTATAATTATAACGGTTTTTTCGAATGAAATTTCAGTAGAAAATATTTAAAAATCGTTAATCACAGCAGTTATCGTCCTGTTAATATAAAACAGTCAATCAATAGAATATTGTTGAAGTAGGAAACGAAAGGTGAACATTAATTTAAAGTCCTTCATTTTCAAAACAAAGCGATAGCAACTATTATAATTCATACAGAATAAAAAGAGATAATTGTAGTCGGTGGAAGAAAAATTAAATTCAAGTCATACACCAAATGAAACTTTCGAATTCAACACTGTATCGTTTATATTCGTGTTGTTTCTGTGCTATATTGTAGTAGTAGTTGTTACCGTGTTGTTGTTGCTATTTATTAAAATTGACCAGAGAGGGATTTAGTTTTAGTGGGGGACTACAACAGGGACGTATTGTCAAAGTGGTTAAAGTAGAGGGGCCTTAGCGAAATTAACAAGTCACAGTTGTGTTCCATCTAACGAAACTTTTAGTTTGTTGCACGATGCCAGTTTAGTTGACGGTCTAATTGTGTGCAATTTGTGCGTTAATTCAGTGACTATTTTAGTTGATTTTCGAAAATTTTCAAATTATGTTCTAGTGTTTTTTTGGATTTTATTGATTTTGTAGAATTGTTGTAATTGATTGGAGAGAAATCGAGAAATTGTGGACGACAATTAGAGATCAAAACGAAAATGGTAAGGCTCTATTGGGGCGAAGTACTAAAAATTCTAAATTTTTTCGCAATTCCAAATTTGGAATTTTATATAAAACAGCGACACACATTCTCTAATTTGATAGGCAAAAAATCTAGTTCAATTTCGAATTGTTGGATTGCCGATTGAATAAATTTCGAAAATTTGCGGTTACCGTGAAAGAGGCGATTTTTATGTAAAGTTTTAATGACAGAAAAAACGAACAATTCGAGAAAAGTGTAACACTGTGCAAGTGTTTTTTTTTTTTAATTTTTGAGGTCACTAGGTTGTTTATGTTGTTCATCTTTCAGATGTATTTTCACAATTTTGTAACGAAACTAACCGCGTTTTCATCCATTTAACAATGAAACAATTCCGTTAATTATGCAATGATTTATTGAAGTCGGTCTCTTTCAAACAGATTTCACTAGAATACGAACGGTTGGCAATAGAGATCGCGATTAGGATCGCAATTTTAGAAGAATAGATAATTGGAGGAAAATTGATTGCCAATTATCGGATAGAATTGTTGATTTGGGTTATTACTTTGTTTCCTTATCAGAATTATCGTCTGATTCACCTGTCGAACTTTCTAAGTCGCTTTGGTTGGACAAATAAACTCTGAACTCTACTAGAAATCGACGAATTATTCGAATTTCCATTCGATTTTCCTGTATTTCGATTCAATCACGCTACCAAATTTTAATTATTTTTAGAAGAGCCTGCACTCTAGAGAATTCTCTCAAATTTCTCGATTAAATTATTCATAACCATTCGATAATTTCGATAGAAAACAGGTTTAAATAATTCAAGAATTTTGTTAAAAAATCGTAAACATTTCAACAATTTCTCTAGCTCAGCAATATCTTTAATTTCTATGATTCGTTGCAGTTTTAGCCGAAATCCACGAAAGACAGTGACGGCTCGTGTTGCTTCTAGTAAACGAGCCGCCACTGGTTGTAGCCCAATTGTAATAAAAAGGCCATTTAACCGAGACCTTTTAACGAATTTAATTAATTTTTGGTTAAAATCTTTCATTTTAAATACACGTTTTGTTCTGAAGTCCTGAGAATAAGATAATTTAGCCCTTTTCGAGTAAAATTTTCGAAATTAAGTGAAATTTCGAGAAAATTTTCTGCTCAAGTTGGTCAATTTTTGATCAATAAAATAAACCAATTTAGTCAAATTTTGTTCGAGTCTTTTTTTTTCAAATTTTGGCCAATTTAGCATCTCAAAAAGACGCTATTCGAGCACTTTTTGTTGTTTTTGAGAACAATTTTGAATTACAAAAGAAAAGATTATTTTGAAGCAAATTTCTATCTGAAGACCTGAGAGACAGTTTAGACACAATTAGGGCCGTTTTGGGGTCAATTTGAAAAGAGTTCTAAATTTTCTATCCAAAAGATCAATTATTGGTTTACAAATTCTGAAAAATTAACTCAATTGTCTCTTTTGAATTGCATTTTCTGTTTTCACTCTAGTTTCATTTCTTTAATTATTATTTTGCGGCCTCAAAAGTCACTTTTTGCGCAAAATTTGCAGTAAAAATTGGGCTTTAAAGAAGCTTGTGGTCAAAAAGATCAATTTTGGAACTGTGCCACTAGTACAATGGAATTTTTTGATGCCCCCAATCTCAAACAAAATTTTTTTTGATTTAAAGATTTTTGAGGCACTTCCACGTTATTGTGCATAAATTGCATAAATTTCTAACCTCAAAATCTCAAGTTCGAAAGGTGTGCAAAACATTTTCTAACCTTACAATTAGAAATTTGCTTAACGTCAGTCTTATCCGTGTATTTCTGTCGTGGTATTGCTATATTTTGAAGAATTTGTGGATTATTTGTTCAACTAAGTATTTTTAATCTATTTTGAAGAGTTTAATTTAAAATTAAAGAAATTATCGAAATTTTTGATATTTTTAATTTTTGCTACAAAGGAGGTTCTCTTTAATAACTTTTTGTAAAGTCAAAATATTTGAAAATCACACAAATTAAAAGAAAATTAATCAAAATTTGGATTTCGAGATTAGAAATGTAGATACACAAAAATAAACTAGTAACATCAGGCCTACCACGGTAGTTAACCCCACAGTTAGCTATGACTCCGTTACGTAGTGTCGTAGATTACTTCATATTCTAGTAAATTCGTTATTCGTCAATGTACTTTTCAAGTATTCGAACAAAGCTACGACACTACATCCCAAACGCCTGGCCAACTACAAGACATTGTAGACGCAAGTTCAGCAAACCATCAGATTTTCGTAATTAGATAGTTAACCCCACAGTTGGCTATGACTCCTTTACGTAGTGTCGTAGATTGCTTCATATTCTAGTAAATTCGTTATTCGTCAATGTACTTTTCAAGTATTCGAACAAAGCTACGACACTATATCCCAAACGCCTGGCCAACTACAAGACATTGTATTGGTTACGCAAGTTTAGCAAACCGTCAGATTTTCGAAATTAAAAGCAGTGGCGGAGTAGTCTGTCGGGCGGTCGGCCCGTGAGCCTCGCCATTGATTAAATATTCATTTTAAGGCACATCACGCATCTTAAAATGAAAACAACGACTAATCAATTACCACCTGACACATCCATCAAATTACCGATTGATTTATCGAAATTGTTGATTATAATAGCGGAAATTATGACTCAATTGATTAGAATTTTAATTAAAATAATCAAAAAATTAATTAATTAATAATTGAAATAGAATAATTCATATAAACATGTGTTCATCGACCTTCAATTAGTGATTGATTCCAATTTTATATCACTGAAATTACGCCATTCTAGGACCTTCAAAATTGTATTTACCATAATTACACGACTCAAATTGAGCCTTTAATCACCAATACAGTAACCTGTAATCATGATCTCTATCGGTATAAACAACAGAAGAACGACAACAAACAACACAAACGTGATGATTGTATGTGCATTACTCAAATCACGAAATCGTTCTCATTATAGTACAATAAATTGTCTTAGTCATCTTAGGGTGCGTTCATACGATTCAAATGACTCAGTCGAGTTGAACTGAATGGGGTGTAAAGCTCTTTAAATTATAGTCTTTCCATTTGATAGATTCGAACAATTGTCATTTATTTGAATGCATTGATTCGATTGCTCAACCTATTTAGAAGCAACGAAAAAATCGAGGGTTTCACGCCCAATTGCACTCGTAATTTAGCCGGTCATTATTTTGTTCAATAAACGATAAAATTATATTTTTTAGGTTATAATCTAGTAATTTCCATCGGTAAACGTGCTAAATTGTCGCGAAATTCGCAATTCAATCTATACTCCATCTATAGGAATTCAGTCAACTCGGCCTACTTTTAGACATATACCTACGCGTTTATGTAATTGTTACGTTATTGTTTCCTGATTTCCTTATTTATCGACGATATTATTATTAAAATGTTGAAATCTAATCGATATTATGACAATATTGCAATGTGAAATTGTTGAAATCGTTATCCTTATACAGGTCGATCTAAAACATAAGTATAATAAAACATACGTGTGGTAATATCAAGTAGCCTTGGCACTTTTACTATTTCAATACACAAATTTTGCAATGATCCATAATTTTTATGTGCACCTCGTGCTTGTTTATATCTAGTGTCGTAGCTTTGTTCGAACACTTGAAAAATATCAAATTTGAGTGTCATGAAATATGAACAAAGCTACGACACTAGGTAACTATTTGCAATCAAAGTGAGCTATCATCAAATTTACTATGAATGTCCACAATTAAACTTTCTTAGCTCACTTTGATTTGAAGTTTAATTGAACACTTTCTACAGGGTGTAGCACAGTAATTTACTTTGAAGTGGGCCATGCCTTTGGTACGTAATGTCGTAGCTTTGTTCGACTACACTTGAAAAATACGATTAATTATTATAAACCAATCTACGACTCTACTTAATCAAAGCATGGTCAACGGTGGTAGGCTTTATATGTATACGATTCTGTTTTGTCTCGTAGTAGGCTATGAGTTGTATTCTCTAACTTTTCGGAAATTCGTTACTATAACAATATCTTTGATTAGATACATTTATCCTACTCACTACAATTCCATCATATGTGTCATTCAATAGAGGCAAGAATAAAAGAGATCTTCAACGTTGTGATGTTGCTGACAAATTACTAAAAAGTTACAGAATACGACTGTATATTTTGGTTTGACGTATTTTTCATTAAGAAAACAGTCTACTAAAGCACTAAGGCAACTGCCCTTGTTTAGCGAGCAATTTGAGAAATATTCTAAGGGATTTATAGGAGAGTCACTAGAGATCATTTGATCAAAATTTGAACCTCATAGCTCATTTGAAAGTTGGCCATAATCGCTCAGAATTACTCAAGAATCAATCCAATTTATAATTTTTTTTCTCTCCATTTTTTCATGGAAAAAATGGTAGTGTTTCACTTTTTTTCTTGAATTGATAATCTTCCAGTCATTGATAGTCGTCTCATGTGCATAGTTGATTGGCGAAAATTGCGACATTGTCCAAAACAAGCGTCTATTGGCCAATTTTGGAGTGAGCTACAAGCTTCTAATATTGCTCAAATCTTCCTTATAAGTCCTCAAAATATTTTCCATGGCCAACTGAGAGCTAAAATAGTATTGTACACCCTGTATAACTGTCGTGTTATCAAAGTGTATCTGTTTTCGTGTAATAGCCGATATTCTAGTGAAAAGCTGTAAAAGTTTCCTGATTTTTTGGGTAATAAATTTAGTTTTGGAAAATTACCAAATTTCATTCGCCGTTTATCTAAGCGACACTTTTTTATAGAGTAACGGTAATTTTATTTCAAAATTGATTTACGGAACAAACACGACAAAAGTCGAAACTCAGGGGGAATTTCAATTAAAATGTTGGAAATTTTGTTGGAGAATATTAAATATTAAATTTTCCAAGCCCAAAATTCTATAAATTTGCACAATTTCCATTAAAGCGCAAATATTGAGAATTTAACTGTCTCAACATGCGCTGTATATTGCGCACAACGTAAAAATTGCGCCAATTCAAAATTCGTGCAAATTTCCAATAAATTCCCATTATTATCATGCCGAACTTTCGCACAATCCTCTTGTAAATGATTTTTCATGTTTCCAAGCATAGATTTCCTCACTTTTCGAATTGTTCTCATCGATTTTTTCCCTACTGTACGCTACCATAATACCAACTGACTTTCTCTTCGATAATGTTTCAATGGATCGTTGTTTTATTCTCTTTCTCTTACGCTATCATTATTATTATTATCATTTTCTTTATACATATAAGTATGTTGGTGTTCTTTTATAAATTTTAAAAGGTACCGAAAACAAACGATGATATCGTATACGATTTACCGTTTCATAAATTTAATAATTTCCGGTAATCAACATGCCATTGAGAGAGTAGTTTCACTTAAACTTTTAATTGAATAGTTGTTGAAAATATTTCCAATTTTTCCTATTGTGTTGTTTGAACATGAAAATAAAAGGTCACCTATTATTTTTATGAAAAGTTCCGTTGTGAAAGTTTAAAATAAAGTTGGAATAGTTATCGTGTTAATTTAGCTAATGGTATGCTTAACACAATTGTGTAAAGTAATTAAATGAAAATTTTTCAAAAATAGAGGAACAAAAACTAGGGAAATATAATGGTAAATAATTGTTTAGTATGTGTAAATGAATAGATAAAGCTTTCTGAAATCTAGACGTTTTCATTATGTAGAAGAAATAAAAAAACAGTCTCTATTGTTGTTAATTTCACAATTGTTGTGAGGGAATAATTAAATAGTTCTACAACCTTCACAAGGTTTTACAACTCGGTTACAACATTATTCAAATGTATTAAGGCCAGGCTCACAATTCGAGGCGCATCTAGGCGATTTTAGACGATAATTTTCCAAATTTCGTTGAAAAAACCGTACCAAAATACCGTCTAGACTCGAAATTGCTGAAATTCAATTAGAAATTTGTTCCAATTTTAACGGAATTTAACCAAAACTTGATGACTTAGAACCGAAATGTCTCGAAATCTAGAACGGAAGCTCGTAATTTAGCTCAAATGTTAAGAATCTAAATTGTATAGTATTATTAAATTGGGCTGGAATAACAACTTGTTGAGATTGTTGACAAAAAAGTGTTGAAATTTTGAAATTTGCCACAAAATTGGGCTAAACATTGAATTGAGGCCAAAAATTTCGCTAAATTTTTGCCTATTTAGGACCAATTATGACAATTTCGCTAAAAATGATGAAGGAAGACTCAAAATTAATCGTAGAAATGTTCAAAAAATTATAAAAAAAGTCGTTTAAAATGTTGCTTTTTATAATTTGAAGCAAAATATTTCAAAAATCGACAATGAGTCCGTTCTTTTGGGAAATTCAAGCATTGAATTTGCCTTCCCTTCACAATTCAAAACATAGAAATTCACTTAAAACTGACAGTTAGGAGTCGAAATATTTGAAAAAATTGGAGTCAAACTCGAAAATCTTCATTTAAAAGTGTTTAAAATGTTTCTTTTTTAGAAATTCATGATAACTCAAAATTAGAGCAAAATTGATTAACTTTGCTTTTTTTTTAAACGCAACTGCTTTGGTCCAAAACAGACCGAAATTTGCCTTTCTTTGGCTATTCGGTTAAGAAAATTTACTCAAAAGGATAAAAATTTTGAAAAATTCTTTCAATATTAGAATTTCACTCAAATTGGTACTTAAAAATCTATTGAAAAGTGCCAAAAACGTCCTTTTTTGGAAATTTTCAATTTAGAGTCAAAATCTCACAGAAATCGAAGATTTAAGACTAAATATCTTAAAAACTGGACAGAATCGATGAAGTTTCCCCCAAATTTACTCAAAATTTTGAAAAATCTCAATCTCAAAAATCTCAAAAATCGAAAATCTCTAAAGGATAGTGTCTAAATGTCAAAAACCTATAAATACTGGTAAGTTAACACAAAATATCTCAAAAATCAAGCTCAATTAGGTCTACTTTTTTTGGAAATTCAACAGAATTGAGCTAATTCTGTCTTGCTTTGGTTATTCAATAGCAGAATTTCACTCAAATTGGTAATTGAAAATTTATTTAAAAGTGCCAAAAATGTCCCCTTTTCCAGAAATTTAAATTTAAAGTCAAAATTTTTGTAAAAATCAATGATTAAGACTTAAAAACTGGGCAGAATCTTTGGCATTCAAATATCAAAAGTTACTCAGCAGCAATAGAAATTCTGAAAAATTCCAATTAAAATCCAAAATTTTCTCAAAAGAAGGGTCTAAAGTATTTCCTTCTTCTAATTCAACAATTTTAAGTCAAACTATTCTAAAAGCATGATGACTTAAGGCAAATTATTTCAAAAATTAAATTTAGTTAATTGAATCTATTCCTTTTAGAAATTGGTCTAAATTAAAATTTACTCAAAATTTTGAAAAATTTCGTCAAAATCGGAAATCTCCAAAAGATAGTACCTAACCGCGAAAAACTTATAGAAACTGATAATTTAAGACAAAATATCTCAAAAATTAGACCTACTCTTTTTGGAAAATTCAGAATTGATCTAGAATTGAACTAAATTTGTTTCCCTATCATTATTCAATGTGAGAATTCACTCAAATTGGTACTCAAAAATCTACTGAAAAGTGCCAAAAACGTCCCTTTTTTCGGAAATTTTCAGTTTAAAGTCAAAATCTCGTAAAAATCGATGGTTTAAGACCAAATTTCTCAAAACTAGCCAGAATCGACGAAATTTCGCCCTTATGAAATAGAATTGGCTCAAAAACTGACAGTTTATAAAACAAATATCCCCAATTTAGTCCGAAATTCTTCACAAAATTCGACAGAAAGTATCAAAATAGTCTCCTCAGACAATTCATTACAGTTAGCCCTCGAGGTCGCTTACACCTTCTCAATTCAATATCAAAATTTACTCAAAATTGATATTTAAAAACGAAAGTATCCCCAAATAGTCTCTAAAATGTTTTAATTATCCACAATTAATATCGAAATATTCTAAAATTTGAAAATTGAAGACCAAAAAACCCAAAAATTTCGACATTCAACAACAAAAACCGAATAATTAACCAAATTAATGTGCTAAAAGGTGGACCTAAAGTCACAAATTCGCCACAAACTGACAATTGGGCTAGGTGCCGTTACAACTACCATAATTTAATGGCCTTCTAGTCTCTATAAACGGGCTCGCTTCTATTTTAAACCGCCCCTGTTTTAATCTGCAACATTCGCAATATTGCAATGAACTAAATTCCATAATAGATGGAGATCTTTTCCTATTTCTACACGCAAATCGTGATCGTACAGCAACTTGATTGTCGATTATTTCAATTTACAACTGACACAATAAGTAAAGTGCACATCTTCTTCTGCTCAATTCGTGATTCTCTCATCGTAAATAAATCGAAACTTGATCTAACTACATTTAAATGCCGTTTATAACTTCCGTAAATATCGAGGGTGTAGCTCGCCAAGCACGATTCTGGGAGAATTTTCAAATTTCTAGAATATCGAAAAAATTGCGATTTTCCCCACAAAACCTTCACAATCAACCTTGATATTTAAACGATAAGTCTGCATTTGAATTCGTGCGACACATCGAATTTCTCGTATGTTTCACTATATTGAAATGAAGTAGTCCAGCGATATGCTCTATTTGAATTAGAAATTATCGAGAATTTTAATTGTAGCACTCGATATTTTCTAGATTTATAAGAAAAACACGCACATTCTTGCGATCTTCATTCATTGTTTCTTCAAAATTGAACGAATTTATGATCCGAATATTGATTTAGCGCTTCCTCTTCCTAAATGAGAAATTATTCGAAATTCTTCAACGGATACGTAACTCGATTACATAACATTTCAATTCTCTCGTTCACTGTAAGTTTGTGGGTAATGTGAATGGGCCTTTAATATAGATCAAGTTTTAAGTAGGTCTGATTAATACACACAATTTCAAATGTTAAAACAAAGAAATTCAACCGAACGGCCACACCTCAATTTCCATAAGACCTGACTTTAATTGATATAGTTGTTAGCCTTCTTCTAAACAGAGGGAATTGGACAGAAATTCTATCCGGTTTACACGAATTTTTATTTCTGTACAAAATTATGGCTCTCTATTAACACGTATAAGTGGCAAAATTATAAGGTCATAGTTGTAATTGTAGCATAGAATTATTCCAAGGATTTCGTTGTAATGCATCTACCTTTTAGAAATTTATTGTGGTCTATTTAATAATTGTTCAATCGAGTATAACGCGATTTTATATTTTATAACACGGAAAAAATCACAATAATCGAATGATAGAAATCGAAAGTTGTCGCTATTTTCTTTATTTTTATTATTATTGTTGAAAAGATCAACGTAATTTATTCATTCTACCGTTATTTAAGGCTGCCAACACCATAAAAAATAGTTGGAATTAGTGTTAATTTTCCTATAGTCGAAACTAGCGAAAAAATTGAAAGTTATTGACAATATTGAAGGCTAAAGCTATAAAAACTGTAATGTTTAAATAGAATTGAATTGATTGCTTTAGGCTATAAGAACACTTGTTTCAATTTAATTATAGTTTGATGTAATAAAACGACTTGACTGAAAAATCTACTTTTTTTATGTAAATAGTCAAGTTGACCAGCCTTCAATAGATTGCGTATACATTGATTATTAGAGTTTCTAATTAGATCGTTATTTTGTCATCTAATTTCCACTTGAGGCTCAATTTACACGCTATTTGGTTCTTTTTTTCATTATTTACACTGGAGCGAGTTTGTTGTTTGAGGGAGTATTTAACTAAATAGTTAAATTGTAAAGGGCTCCAACAACTAGTTTAGAAACTGGGTTAAAACTCGAAATGTCTAAAAGAGTTTGATGAAAAGTTGATCAAGAACATAAAAATTTCGAAATCTACAGTTATAAACTAAAATTTAGCTCGAAATTCATCTAAAACTGTCTAAATTGCAATTTTGACGCTCTTCAATAATGAAAATTGCAAAAATGAATAGTTTAAGGCTAAATTTTGGTTTACCTAGACCAAGGAAATGGAATTAAAATCCAAAATCTGCAAGAAAATTGAAAAAAATACCGCAAAATTCAACTAAATTTTGTAGTAATCTAGTAACAAAATCCTCCAATAATAAATGATTTAGGAGCCAAATTTTGTTAAATTTAACCCAATAAGTATAAATTTTAGCACTAGAACAAGTCTAAAATCGACTAAAACCGCCTTATTTTTACAAATTTAGTGTTAATTTCACTAATTATTGACGAACTGGGTTGAAATTTCTCGAAAATTGGCTAAATTTCTCAAAAATCTGCATTCAAAAAATTATCAAAAGTGCCAAATCACAATTCATCAACAAAATGACTAAAATCTCTGCTTTAAACTTCAATTCTCCCAAGAAAAATTGTTTCTTTTGAACAGGCAATGGGCTGAAATCTTTAAACATTTAACATTTAAGAGAAAAACGTCTTAAAACCTCAACAATTTAGCCCTGAAATTGAGTAAAAGTGCCTATATTTACCTCTTTTTCACATCTCTTCAAGTATATTCGCTTGAAAATTGTTAATCGAATACAAAAATGTTCTAAAATTTGGGTTAACTTTAAGAAATCGAATATAAAATTGAGTAAAAATTTGACAAAAAAGAGTTAATTTTGGAAAAAACAACCCAAAATTTCATCTTAATCATCGACATATTATAAAATGTGCTAATTTAGAAAGAAAACATTTGTTGATAAGTCAAAATTTTATCTTAAAAACTGATTAAAAGTAAAATTCATTAGATAAAGATTGATAAAATTTTCCAAAATCTAGATTTATAACAGGAAATTGAACCTAAATTTCACAATTTAAGTCGAAATTGTTACAAAAATTGGCAAATTCTTTCACTATCAAATCGAACGATTCAGAAAACATCCAAAAATTTAAGCAGTCAAAATTTTTGACCAAAAATCAAATAAACGTGCCAAAATTGCGTCTTTTTCACCGGAAATTAACAATTTAGCACTAAAAGATTTGTGCTTGAAGTCGAAAATTTTGCTCAAAAATCCACCAAATTGTTGTTTATCTCCGAGCTAAAAAAAATTAAATGTTATTCTTCTAATAAATTTTTTCATCTAACCCACACAACGATTTTAATCGTTTGCGGAAGACACTTTCCAGATGGCCAAAGCAAAACTCATAAGTCTATCGACAATTCTAACAATTCACCACTTTCCTATATGATGCTTCATGTTTTTTTTATTATAATTTCGAGTCAAATATCCAATAATAGCCACTTTCGCTTCTTTCCATTTTTTCCTACTTTAGCAATTAATAACTAATTTCGTCTATATAATTTTCCGTTTGCCAAAAGAGAAAGCCATACACTAATATAGCACGAAAATATTAAAAGAAAAAAGAAACCAAACACGTCAACCATTAATTAACATTCACGTCGTCAACAATCAATCAAAAGAGTTATCGAAATCAATCTTTGGAGGCAAAATTTGGGCAAAAGGCACGTGTTGGTGGGCTATCAAGACCAAAATCTTGCTCAATTTCAATTTATGTAATAGTAGATGATATTAGAAAATTTCCGGTAAAATTTGTTCTTATTTTAGGGCAAACCAAAGTGAGAGCAAAAATTTTGCCTCAGATCCAATTTCGGTTTGTATCCAACGACATAAATCATTAACGTATCAATTTTGCTATTTTAATACCGTTATTACTTAACAATATTGACAATCGCTTAAGTAATATCAGGCATTGGCCGTGTGCTAAAGCTGACCACATCGATTGCTATGCCAGCCGTTCACTTTCACTCCCATTCGATTTAAATCACGTGTAATTACGTTAAAATTGAAAAAACTTCAAAATTTCTTCTATTAATTTGGCGTTTTAATATTTTTGACAGCTACCACGGCCTTGTTGCAAATTTCGCACACTCCTCTTCCTTGTTCTACTTGTTCTAATCATTATCGAAAATGCTGCATCTGAACGACGTAAGTACAAATCAAGGCCAAAGATTCCAATTTGTAATCATTTTTTTCCCAACAATTAGCAACAAGACGGAGACTTAGACGCCCAATTAAATCATCAACATCAGCCACATCATCGGTGCGAGTTTCAGTATCCAAAGACCAAGAAGTATCGTCGAGTGTTAATCGATTCCGTTTCCGAACCAGACCGAATCACCATCGCAAATCGGATAATGCCCTAGCAGCATCATCATCAACATCATCGCAATCGAAACGCGATAAAGACGGCCACAAAATCGTCTGCTATTATACGAATTGGTCGCAGTATCGGCCGAAAGTTGCCAAATTCACACCGGAAGATATCATCCCGGATCTATGTACGCATATAATTTTCGCTTTCGGGTGGTTGAAAAAGGGTAAATTGTCGTCGTTTGAGAGCAACGATGAGACGAAAGATGGCAAAGTTGGTTTGTATGAACGTATCCAAAAGTTGAAGAAAGCGAATCCGTCTTTGAAGACCCTTTTGGCAATCGGTGGTTGGTCATTTGGTACCCAAAAATTCAAAGAGATGTCCAGTACACGGTATGCAAGACAAACTTTCATCTATAGCGCGATTCCGTTTTTGCGCGATCGTGGATTTGACGGCTTAGATCTCGATTGGGAGTACCCCAAAGGCTCCGAAGACAAAAAAAATTTCGTCCTACTATTGAAAGGTAATCAAACAACTCTTGCCAAATTTTGCCAAAAATTTTGACACTTTTTCCCATCGAATAGAACTCCGGGAGGCCTTCGAAGCGGAAGCACAAGAAGCCAAAAAGCCCCGCTTACTCCTCTCGGCAGCCGTACCAGTCGGACCGGATAACATCAAAGGCGGCTATGACGTACCGGCAGTGGCCTCCTATTTGGACTTCATCAACCTTATGGCATACGATTTTCATGGTAAATGGGAACGTGAAACCGGCCATAATGCCCCATTATATTCACCAAGTAGTGATAGCCAGTACCAAAAACAACTGAATGTGGAACATGCGGCTAATTTATGGGTGAAATTAGGGGCGCCTAAGGAGAAATTGGTGATAGGTATGCCGACATATGGGCGTTCGTTTACTTTATCGAATACAGCGAAATTCGGGGTGCATGCACCGGCTAGTGGGGGTGGTAAAGAAGGTACCTATACGAAAGAATCTGGATTTTTGGCCTACTACGAGATTTGCGAAATGTTACAAAATGGCGCCACTTATATTTTTGATGAAGAAATGAAGGTACCATATGCTGTTGATGGGGACCAATGGATAGGTTTCGATGATGAGAAATCGATCAGGCACAAAATGAAATGGATTAAAGACAACGGTTTTGCTGGTGCTATGATATGGACAATCGATATGGACGATTTCACCGGTACCGTATGTGGTGGTAATGTTAAATATCCGTTAATTGGGGCGATGAGAGAGGAATTGCGCGGTATTAGTCGTGGTAAAAACGCTAAAGATGTGGATTGGCAGACAATTGCCGGTGCTGTTGAAGATGACGATGATGAAGAAGTTGTAGTCGAGAAACCAACACCTATCAAAATTTCCGTTTCTGAAGTCTTGAACCGGGTCCGAAAGCCCACCAAGAAACTCCTCTTGAAAAGCGCATCCAATGCTATTAGCAAAAAAGGTAAATACTCCAAATATTCACAAATTTGTAGCATTATAGAATTGTTAATTTTGCAGTACGTCCTCCCCAAATCTTCTGCTATCTAACAAATTGGTCAAGAAAACGTCCAAACGCTGGCAAATTCCAACCAGAAGACATCGATCCTTCGTTATGCACCCATGTTATTTACGCTTTTGCAACGCTGAAAGACCACAAATTAGCTGAGGCTAACGATAAAGATCCAGAAATGTACGATAGAGTTGTAGCCTTGCGCGAAAAGAACCCCAATTTGAAGATTTTGCTAGCAATCGGTGGTTGGGCTTTCGGTTCAACACCATTCAAAGAACTGACAAGCAACGTCTTCCGTATGAACCAATTCGTCTATGATGCAATCGATTTCTTGCGCGATTTCCAATTTAACGGTTTAGACGTCGATTGGGAGTACCCACGTGGTGCAGATGATCGGGCAGCTTATGTAAATTTATTGAAAGAATTACGTGTAGCCTTTGAAGGTGAAGCTAAAACAAGCGGACAACCTAGATTGCTACTAACAGCAGCCGTACCAGCATCATTTGAAGCCATAGCTGCTGGTTATGACGTACCGGAAATTTCCAAATATCTCGATTTTATCAACGTTATGACTTATGATTTCCACGGCCAATGGGAGCGTACAGTTGGTCATAATTCCCCATTATTCCCATTGGAAAGCGCTACAAGTTATCAAAAGAAACTTACAGTTGATTATTCATCTCGCGAGTGGGTTAAACAAGGGGCGCCTAAAGAAAAATTAATGATTGGTATGCCAACGTATGGTCGTAGTTTTGAACTGGTCAATGTAACACAATTCGATATTGGGGCACCGGCTAGTGGCGGTGGTACCCCAGGCAAATACACTTCAGAGGCTGGTTTTATGAGTTTTTATGAAATTTGTGATTTCCTACATGAGGACAATACGACATTAGTTTGGGATAATGAACAGCAAGTACCGTTTGCTTATCGCAACAATCAATGGGTTGGTTTTGATGATGAGCGCAGTTTGAAAACGAAAATGGCCTGGTTGAAGGAGGAAGGATTCGGAGGTATTATGATATGGTCGATTGATATGGACGATTTTAGGGGTAGTTGTGGTACTGGAAAGTACCCATTGATAAATGCCATGCGACAAGAGTTGGAAGGGTACAAAGTCAAGTTGGAATACGAGGGGCCTTATGAGACTGTGATCGGTTCCGGACAATATACCACCAAAGATCGTAAGTTTTTCCATGCAGGGTAGATTTTGCCTTAGCTTGAGGGACGATTGTGAGAAGCAAAACACCTTTTATGCCTAGCAAAATTTACTCTGTACTTTAAGTAGATTTTGCCATAAATTGGGTGGCGGCTATGAAGGGTAAAATGTCCTCTATGGATACCAAAATTTACTCTGTAATAAAAATAGGTTTTACCTTAGCTTAGGTAGCAGCCATTAGAGCAAAATTAATTCCAAAATTGTTGCAGCAAACGAAGTGACTTGCGACGAGGAAGACGGCCATATCAGCTACCACCCGGATAAAGCGGATTGCCGGATGTACTACATGTGTGAGGGTGAACGTAAACACCACATGCCATGTCCATCGAATTTAGTCTTCAACCCTGATCAAAATGTTTGCGATTGGCCGGAGAATGTTGAAGGGTGTATGCAGCATACGGTAGCACCACCAACTAGACGATGATTCAAACAAATTCACCCCCTACATCCTTTTTCCTCCATAAAATGGAGTACAACAACTGCCAAAATCGACTGATAAGATCAAGGAAAGAACAAATAGTGGTATGCCATTCGAATTTCTGGATGAATCTTCCCTTATCAATAACCAGTTTGATTTTTCCATTATTTAATTATACTACATTTAAATCTATTTACATTTATACAACAAACAAATATTAATTAATATTTATAAATTATAAATAAGTTAGTGAAATATTTTTTTTATGTTACATTATTAAATTTGTATAATTGTATAGATTAATGTTTCCTTTTATAAGGTTTTTTTCTGTAAATATAGACTAAAAATGTTCTTAATTGCCTTATTTATGAACGATTGGCCAAAAACTCTGAAAGAAAGGAGCCTTATCACTTTACTTTAACGATCAGCATTCCCCCATAACTTATTTATGAACGATTGGCCAAAAACTCTGAAAGAAAGGAGCCTTATCACTTTACTTTAACGATCAGCATTCCACTAGTAGTGTTAGACTCCCATAACTTATCCAAGATCCCAATTCTAGGATATCCTTAATCTTAGAAAAATCAGCATGTGTCGTGCAAAATTTTTGGCAAGTGCCAAAAATCTCAAAAAACTATAATTTTAGCTCCCAAAAGAGCTAAGAATCATTCAAAGGCTCTATTGAGGCAAAATTTTGGCCCTTTTAGAGTTTTTAGACGAAATTTGAAATTGACTCAGATTCCTCATAGGACAACAATAGATTAAGACTCAAATAAAGTAAAGTAAACTACACTTATCCCGAAATTTACACGAGATATTTTTACACGGTAGAGCTCCATTTACACGGTTTTATTTCAAACATTCGTTCAAATATTAGTTTATTTCTGCGGTTTCCATTATCATAAATTGCTTTTTTCACTAATTCATTGAAGAATATGTCAAATGTCAAATTTTGTGTGAATGAAGCTGCGACCTACCACAACAAAGGTATGGCCAACCGCCATTTAATTGAAATTCAAATTTAAGTGGACTAGTTATGGAAATTTTGTTGTGAATAGACAATCGAATCGACAATTGTTAATTTGTCATTTCATAGCCCACTTTAATTTAGAATTTAATGTATGTAGTCTTTTTATACAGGGTGTCCAAAGTGTAAGTGTACAATTTCTAATTTAAAATGATCGAGAATCACCTCAAAATTGATATATTTTTATTTATCTCAGTACTGGAAGGATTTTTGGTCCTTATAAATCATTCTAAGTGCGTTTTGAACAACTTCCAACTAAGCTACAAGATTCTAATTTTGCTCAAATATTCCCCGGTAGCTACCTTACAAATGTACAAATTGTATACTCCAAGATTGGACACCCTGTATTTCTTTGGTTCAAATTCCTGATACAATAAGCACAATGTTAACAGTTAAATTTATCATCCATTCGAATAAAAAAAGTATTGGAGATTCAAGTGGAACAATTATTTATTCAATTAAATTTCCGTTACCACGCTAAATGTAAAATATTTGCAACTTGTATCCATAATTATAATTATTTATAGTAAAAGCTACATTAACAAAATAGTTGTCATTTTAAAATGAACAAGACATGAATGGAGAGATTTCCTTTATTCCTATTTCTATTTACAGTTAAGACTTACAGGTAAATGAACTACTATCGAATAGTTTACATGAAAATAAAACACACCACTTTCATTGAGAAATTTCCATAATTTTCCAACACATTTTTCCACAATTCAAACAAAATTTAATCGAAAATTATAATTGAATCGTCACGCACTACTTTAACTAGTAAGACCTCAATTGATAAGGCTAATTTTGTAGGTTTCTACACCACATTTGTTAAAACAATCGGCTTGATTTCCGCTATATCCAACATTAATTGACATCTGTGTACTATCTATTAATTTAGAACAGTGTTGTTTGAGGAGGTTTAACGTCCTTCAAATTTGATAAGAAAGAGTGCTAAATTTTAATGATTTAATCCTGTAAGGGTCATTTTTTTAATTTTTTTAAAGCATTTATTAAAGTTGATTATTTAGTCTATTAAATTACACGGGACATGCGTTCTACACGAATGAAAATCGTGTAAATTGAGTCTATCGATATATTAGAAAAAAGACTATTTTGGAATAAACCAACATTTATACGACTGATCTAATAAAACCGTGTAAATGCAGCTGAAATTTGCCGCGTAAAAAAAGTACCGTGTAAATTAAGGGACGGTTCTAGTTGAAATACATACGATATCCGTAATCATGATACACTCTGTATAGAATCTTAGTTTACAAATAGTCATAGTCCACTTTGATTTGATTTTAAACACTCGTTACATTAACAAATATCAATTTTAGTAAAGTATGTATCAAGCTACGACATTACGTAACGGAAAGCATGGCCTGTACAAGAGTATACAAGACTATTTCATCATGCAGTTAGGCATACTTTTGTAGAACTAAGTCGTAGATCGATTCATACTCTAGATTTGATATTTGTTGACATATTCGATGGACGATAGTCAGTTGAAACAAGCTACGACTTACGTGTTGAAATAATGGTGTACAGTCTGTAAAAGATATACATAGTCCATTCTGAATTAAACTTCAACTAAATATGCGTCACATCAATAAATACGAATTTTATTAAAGTATGTATCAAGCTACGACTCTATGTTACGAAAAGCATAGCCAATTCTTACAAAATATACAACATTATTTAACCCACAGTTGGCCATACCTTTGTTGTGATAGTTCTTAGATTGTTTCATACACTACTAAATTTGACATTTATTGGCGTATGCTTCAATGAATCAGCTGAAATAAGCTACGATCTAAGTAAGCATAATGAAATAGCGTTGCACACCCTGTATAAAATTCCAAAATCTTCCAGTTTGGGTTAATAATTGAATTTTTGTGTAAAAATGGTGGATGCGCCCTAAGTTTCTTCAGCACTATATCATCGAATAGTTGGTCATACTTTTATTGTGTTAGGTCGTAGCTTGATTCATACTTTAGTGGATTTATCTGATATATTAGTCAATGGAAATTAATCAATTGAAGCAAGCTACGATCTACGTAACTATCGATAAGTATTAAGATATCAATATAAACAACTAGTTTTGAGCAATAAATGGGTAAAAATGGTGGATGCGCCTGGCCATGTCTTTGTTGTACTAGGTCGTAGCTTGATTCACACTTTAGTAGATTTGACAAATTCTTCAGTGAAAAACAATCAGTTGAAATAAACTACGATCTACGTAACTATCGCCAAGCGTTGAGATAACAATTTAAAAAATAACTACTTTTGGACAATAAATGAGTTAAAATGGTGCATACGCCTGGCCATGTCTTTCTTATACTGACAAGAGTCGTAGCTTGATTCATACTTTAGTAGATTTGACATATGACATATTCTTTAATGGAAAACAATCACTTGAAATAAGCTACGATCTACGTAACTATCGTGTTAAAATTTCAATATAAAAAACTTTAGTTTTGGGTAATAGGTGAGTAAAAATGGTGAATGCGCCTGGCCATGTCTTTCTTCTACTGAGAAGAGTCGTAGCTTGATTCATACTTTAGTAGATTTGACATATGACATATTCTTTAATGGAAAACAATCACTTGAAATAAGCTACGATCTACGTAACTATCGTGTTAAGATTTCAATATAAAAAACTTTAGTTTTGGGTAATAGGTGAGTAAAAATGGTGGATGCGCCCCAACTTTCCATTCTTATCAGAAGAACCGTTCAAATTGAAAGTTGATTTTTCCCAAATTGATTCATCTTAATCGATTTCAATCAATCGCCATCAACCTATTTGAGTCGGATTATTCGTTAAGATCTAATCGAAAAAACATGTGACATTTTTTCCACCAATTAAACCCAAAAATGAATAATTAGCAGCATTAGAGACCGATTACTGTTTTAATTAAAAAAATTTAAGTAAAAGGCTCTTAAAAAACGGATTTACATTCTTTCTCTGTACTGTAGTTATTTTTTAAATAATTTTGTTTAATTTGATTAATCGTCACGATCTCCTTTCACGTTCGTTTCTTTCGCTTGTTAAATTCAATAATTTTCCAAACAAATTCCCACATTGTTTTCTATGTCGAATAGACTGGCGGATTGTTGAATTTTTTCCACATATCTCGACTGGAAACTTGCAAGACATTGGGTTAAGAGTTCATCGATATAACAGTCGATTGGACACGGCCTTTACGTTTTAGAACGTTAAAAACGAACCAACTGTACGAATATTCTTTGAAATTTCCATAAATTTCTGCAATTTCTTCGAGGATATTGCCGACATATCCTGATAACAATACAACCTCGGCCGAATTCCGTTATCACCAGCAATGTCATCGATTTGTGTTCTTTTTTTTTTAATTAGAATCGACGTATAATTTCTAAAGCCGCCACACTACACCGTCTCCAATCCGTGTTATAGTAGTAGCCGTTGTTGTTTAGTTTGTGAATGGTGGGTAGATATTGGAGGTCTTCTTCCGTAACAACAAATCTAGTCGGTTATCAGTTCAGATGTTCTAACTGTGCCAATACTGTGTGCGAATTAGTGTAAATATTTGTGTAATTTGCAAAATTATCGGACAATTTTCCATATGTAAGTACGATTTCTCTTCAATTAAACTTGACAACAATAGAAATTAGAATTAGAAAACTAAAATTAGATATTTCTCCCCTAATGTTAATAATATCACCCCCAATATTTTATCATTTTATTTCCTTATCTATTAGAATTTGCCGCATATTACACATCGTGCTTGTCTAAGCGTAACAATTATCGTTAATTAGATTCAGCTGATTATTGTTGATATAATTAATGAAGTTGCATAAACGGAATTCGTGTTGTAATTGAATTTTTTGATGATTCGTCTTGTGTAATTTATTTTTTAATTTTTTTTTAATCAATCAATCAATCGAATTTTGTCAATTTCGTCGTAAATAACCGGTTGAAACAACTCAATTTTAACTGAAATCTCTCAACTGGAGCGCACAGTTATAGTTTAAATGCATTTTAATTAGTGTTGTAGTGTCGAAAAAACGATCGACTAGCTTGCTAACATGCCAATTACGGTTAGAGTGATAATTATAAACGATTTTTTCCCCCTTAAAACAACTTGATTCAATAGAACGAGTTTAATTTTGAACGTACTTCATCCAAAGGTGGAATTTTCGCTTCATTGAACTTTGTTAATTACGATTTTTCGGCCAAACGGTGAATTATCGAGCGATGGTAAATATCTCGTTCGATTCTAAATGAAATTCTGCACCGTTATACATCTTACATTTTTTGGAAAACCGAGTAGTTTCTCTAAAATGTGGGAAAAATGTACAATTTCGTGTCAAAAACTAGCGTTAATTCATAACATATTCCTCATCTTGTAGTCGATGAAATTTAACGAAATTTATACAATTCGATAGAGAAAAGTTAATTCTATAGCTGCTTATATTTGGTTTTCTGATTTTTTCTTAAGGAATTTCAAGATAAATTTCCAAAGTTCACAGATTAGCTGTCTCAATTTGGTATTTTTTCTAAATCTTAGTCTATTATTAGGAATATGAACTTAATTAGGAACCGCTCTCTATTGATTATTATCTGCTATAAGCTTTAGAAAGAGAGTTAACCCTTATTGCATCTAATAACAACACCCCTATAGTTACGATTTTTCAGCCAAACGGCGAAATAACAAGCGATGGTAAATACCTCGTTCGATTCTAAATACGATTCTGCACCGCTGCACGTTTCGCATTTTTTCAAAAATTTTGTAACTTCGCTGAAAAATACAAAAAACGTACAATTTTGGGCCAAATATGGTCTGAATTCAGAGCATATTTCTCCTCTTGTAGTGAATGAAATTGAACGAAATTCGGACAAATCGATAGAGAAAAGTCAACTCTATTAGCGCTAGTATTTGTTTTTTGATTTTTTTATTTAGAAATTTTAGGATAAATGCACAAATTCGCCGAGTTCTGGCAATTTCTGCGGTATTTCTAAATGTCACCCTGTTATTTGGAATACTAACTCAATTATAAGCCGCTCTCTATTGATTATTGTCTGTAATAAGCTTTAGAGAGGAAGTAAACCCTCGACGAAGTCGGTTTTAGCAAACATACAGAGGTGGCTCGTGTTTTTAATTAAAATATCGATTTGTAAATACAATAATATGTTCCATTTCTTGTATTTCTTTAGTCTTTCTTCTTTATCCAATAATTTTTCTTTCTCTTCTGTGTTTGTTTCTATTGTTTCTTTATTCCTTCCTCTCCCTCTCTCTTGTCTTTCGTTTTTCTACTTTCCCAACCGTGTTTCTAGTTTCTATCTCTCTCTCAAATTATCTGTAATTTATCTTTCTTTCTAGGCTTCCTCATTCTCATGTATTCTTTTCCTTTTCCCTGTATTCCATCATTTCTAGTCTCTCTTTCCCTCTCATCGTCCTGTTTCTGCTGTTTTTCTCCGCTCTTTTTTCTCTTTAAACAACCTGTTTCTACTGTCTTTCTTTCTCTCCAATTTTTCTTTATTTCTCTCCACTCTTTCCTCTTTACCTTCTCTTGTCTCTGTCTCTTTTTATTTCTCGCTGCACTTCCTCGCTTTCTTTCTCGCCAATTTTCAAGCAACGAACCGCTACTGGTTTAGACAGTGCCATATCATTACTGTCACTTGATTAATGTTTAAATCAACATTTCAAAAGTACGACAGTGATATTATCGTGCACGTTTTATTACTTTCAAACACACAACTTTGTCTCATTATTCACGACTAATTAACTTGTCAGATTCTGTGTTTTTTTTCCTTATTTCAATTAACATTTCATTAAGCAACTCTTTCATTATTATCACTATTATTATTGTCATTAAGTTGAAAAATAATTAAATGAAATGTATACAGTTTCATTTCAATTAAATTCCAGATCTTCCAACAACAGTATGAACGGTTTTCCATTTAGAAAATCGCAAATAATTGTGCAAAAATTATAACCATTCCAATAAGACGAGAAAAATGTAAAAACGTGTAAAATGGGTAATAATAATAGTAACACGTCAACATCGTCGATTAACACGAAAGAGAAGAGTGGTAATAGTAGTCGGATTCTATTTTTTCTGCATCGAACATGGACGGTAATTGTGGCCGAACGATGGATAAGATCGTTGAAGCGCCAACGACACCGCCGCCACTGTCAAGAATCGGACACAATCAGTGATTATGGATCACAATTATCACAATACACGTTTTGCAGTTGTTCACAATGCCAACGTGATGATGGTTTTAGTAGCGCTTGCGACAGGTCAGTTCTCATTAATTAAATAATTAATAAATTAATTAGTAAGATTAGTTAGATTTTTGTCGAATATTGTAATGGAGATGGCCCAATTCGGGTACACTTCAAGATAACTGTAATTGCTTGAGAATTGGGGTATAGAGGAATTTTCTTTAATAATATTGTTTAAAATAATGCTAGATAATAAAAATAATAACGATAACAGTGAAATCAGCGATGTAGACGAAAATTTATTGAATTTTCTAACGGAACTGTACGCTTTTTTCCATTTTTTCTTTCCTTTTTACAATAATGAATTAATTAGCCTACAATAACAACGGTTTTCGTATAGATCCGCTTTGGTATTTCGGTACGGTTTTTAAATTAATAACACAAAACGATAACAATAAAAGAGAATGCACACGTGTATCGTCCAAATCGAAGAATCGAGATTTATTAAGGCGAACAGTTAGTTGGGTTGGATGTTGTTAGAATTAGCAAATCTCCAACAAGTCTCGCTTAATAAAGTGTAATTTTCTACAATTCCAACGATTTATAGACTTTACTTGCAAATTGACTGGAAATTCTCTAATATTTCAACTATTATTTGTCTGTTAATGCAGTTGGTGTAGCGGAAATGTTGCGAATTCCATAACGATTTCAATAATCAAGTTTTCGAATTTATCAATGATTACAATAATAGAAATATTTCTAATATAAATAAGCATTGCGTGTTCGTTTCATTATTTCGTAACCGATTAGATAGAAACAGGCTGAAGTATTATCGATATTTTCTTAACTCTCTATCAAATAGAAAGGTGTTACGTGTTCTAGGAAGATTACTAAATTCTAGAGCAAAGTTTCAGATTTCCTAAAGATTGAATGTATTTAGGGTTAAAGTACTCTGAAATGAGGAAATTACTAACGATAGGATATGCAAATTTTATTAGGTATCAGGTTAATGGACGTGGGGAATGAATTAAGTCCATATGAAACCATTAAAGTTCACCCTATTTGATAATCGTAAATAACGGAAATTCAAAATGCGCTGTAATATTCTAAGTTTTAAAATTCAATTCAAACAATTATAAATTTACGATTTGTATTCTAGCTTATTGGGGAAAAAGTGAAATTTTTGTGAGAATTTCCTGCTTGAAGGTGGATAAAAAAGCAGTTTAGAGCTAAATTTTCCCCTGAATTTGATAAAAGAATCGTTATTTAATTATAGGAAATATGCAAATTTGAATTAAAAATTGAAAGAAGGTTCAAATTAGAATAAAGAATTGTGAAAATCTAGTTTAGAAGTCAACAATTTAGTCGAGAATTGACTAAAATCGACTAAATGGTCTAGCACTAAAGTTTTCTAAAAATTGCTAATTAGCGATCAAAATTTACTAACGCATAGATGAAAAATTCCAATATTTTACTCAAAGATCGATCTAATGCCATATTTTTATATTTCATCAAAAAAATAACGATTTTATTGTTACACTTTCCTAATTTTTGTCAAATTTTTGTGTTAGAAGTTTACCATTTAGGTACCTTCTAATTTGTAGGAGAAAAAGTGTCAGTTTTGCTGAAAATTTCGTGCTAGAAGAATTAACTATCAAATTAGCATTTTATTATGGAAAGTATGCAATTTTGGATTAAAGTCAAAAAAGTCTTTACATAATTATTCTGCTAAATTTGTGAGAAGTCAGCAATTTAGAACACAAGTTTTTGAGAAACTAGCCTAGTTTAGTCTAGAAGTTAAAAATTTAGTAGAAAATCAACTAAAATGGGCTAAATCGTTTTTTTTAAGAGAAACTAACACTAAAATTTTCCAAAAAATGACAATTTAAAACTAAAATTGCTCTAGCATAAATTAAAAAACTAAAAATTTGTTCGATTTTGCTTAATTTTTACACAACAAGCTTATAATCTGTGCTCTAATTTGTTGGAAAACGAGTAAAACTTTGGTGTTAAAAAACGGCTCAAGAAACTGTTTGCACCTAAATCTTCCCCCTGAATTTACTCTAAAATTATGGTTTAATTATAAAAATTATGTAATTTTGAATTGAAATTTTTAAAAAAGTCCAAATCATGTAATTATTCTCTTAAATTTGCTAAACATCAACGATTTAGAGCAAAAAACTGAGTCTAGAAATCAAAAATTTACTAATTCATAAAAAAATAACGATTTAGTAGCAAAATGGGCCTATTTTTAGCCTAATTTTTGTTTGAATTCACGATCCAAAAACCAAATTTGCTAAAAACTAAAGATTTGGATCTAAATTGGCAAAAATAAGTTTTTATAATCAAAATTACAGCCATTCAAATATTTCTATCTTAAAATCTAGGCCTAAATTTAAAAATCATCTTAAGAAAATGTTTATACTGAACGATTCAATCTCGAAATTTATTAACATAAATGTTCTAAAATTTGGAAATGGTCGAAATGTTCATCTTGTAACAGTTTAGGTAAGAAAAGACGAGAAAATCTCAAAACTTCCATACGCAATTCCAAAATGCAACTTTTAAGTTTACTTTTTTGCTACTCATGAACTAAAACTTGATGATTGAACTATCCTGAAGTCAAGTTTCAAATTCCGTTCAAAAAAACGATTCGAAATACAACAATTGTCTCGTTTTCATCAATAAATATGAAATTTTAATTGAAAAATCAATTATCTCAAATAAAAACTCAAAAATCCGTTAAAAATCAGTTAGTCAGTCTCAGAAATTCAACATTAGAGTCAGTCAAATATGAACTAAAACTAGTAAAGGCAAAAATATCGGAAATTTTCTAAGAACTGTCTAAATCAACATTGCTATTGTTATCATTGAAATTATTTAATTATAATAATAGAAAGTAATTATTCTTACCTTAAATCTCTACCACTGTCTGATAAGCCGCCATTATTTAGTCAACCTGCAATACAAAAAACACAATAATAGTTGGTTGCATAAGCAAAGAAACGTTGATTTTTTAGAGTAGGCAATCAGTAATACAATTGGTGTAGAACAAGTTGCATAAGTAAAGTCACGTTTCGTGTAAAAATTAATCAATAATAAAAAATCAACAGGGAAATTGATACAAAGCCTACATTAACCACTTATCTTCACCACTATCTGCGAGGTTGGCATTCAAATTTGCAAGTGTTGAATGTGTAGGCAATTTGTAATACACAAAACGCAGTAAAAGTTGGTTGCATAACCAAATTTTAATTTTTATATAGGCAATCAGTAATACAATCGGCGTAGAACAAATTGTAAGTAAAGAAGTATTATATTTAAAAATAGATCAATAATACAAAATCAACTGGGAAATTGATTGAAATATTGAAAATTAACTTCAAATTCATCATCATACACTTATTAATAAAATAAAGCATAAAATCCTCTCATAATTAACCGTTCTCATCAAATTTTCTCACCCACCTATTTCACTCAAATTTAGGCAACCTTTAATACGCAAAAGTAATGAAAAAGCCTGCATGAAATCAAACTTTTTCTAACTAATTCCGACAAACAGTCTTACAAATAGCAATTTTCGCACACCTATTGAACATTTACAGTAATTTGACTCAACATGATAGCTTAATCGTCAACTAAATGGAACTTTCTTATCAAATTAAATATGAAAGTTGGTAATTTAATCAAGGAATCAAACATGTTTGACCAGCGCATTGATCGAAACAACTCAACGTCATATATTTTCGATTTTATCGTTGAAGGAATGAAATTTCAAACTGGAATTTAATCGATTCATAATTCAACAAGTCTCCAGATAAAACTGAAATTCATTTCGAGAAATAATGTTTATAAACAAAATTTATAGTTGGCTTCACAAGTGTTCTTACTTTATTATTGTACAATATTTACACCTACACACAATAAAATTAATCAACTCTATTATTGGACGTAATAATTCTAATGAATTACGAGTTTATAATGTGGACAATAAACGGCAATATTGCCAATAAAGTGAATTGATACACATATAAAATCTTCGTTTTATACACAAGTTTATGTATAAAATTATAATCTTTGGAAGTCGTTAAAGTGTCTAATAACTTCTATTAATTAAACAACTCGTACTATTATTTATAAAATTTTATTTTATAAATAAATTATTGTTCAAGATCAACTAATTAAGACCGAGATTTGTGATAATTCTATTCAAAATCTCGAAAATTATTCATAAGAAAATAGCCTGTAAGCTGAAAAATCATCTGAAAAACCGACAATTAACTTTAAATACTGTGTAAGTACTGCAATTTTTCATAAATTCAGCAACAGACAACAGAGGTGGCTCGTTTAATTATGGAAATATTACAAGCACTGAAAATCGCCAGTTTCAGGATATGCTTGAGCAGGTTTTTAGGCAACTTTTCTTTAATTATAAATGTTAAAATTTCGGATAGGGAAGTAATTAATTCATATTTTAGAAAGAGAAAAACCAGTTCAAAAATAAATTAATTACACACAGTAATGACTGCAATTAGAAGAACAAACACAATAGTTAATTTAGACCAAAATTTACCACACAATCATGTTTTTATTTTAATAATAATAATAATAATAATGGTAATAAAAACAATGATAAATGAAGATATTTGAATAGATCCATCGAAAAATGTTTGCGTGCATATACGTTTAACTTTTTTTAATTGTTCCATAAGAAATAATTTAAGATGGAAGAAGAAACGACGAAATAATGAACAACAATCACAATTGCGATATTGTGTGAATATTCTATAAACTTCTATTTGTTTCTGGTTATTCTTGTTATTTTTGTGATTATTGAGTGCGTTTTTATAACACGTTTTCCTAGTCTTTTTGTTTGAATTTCTCTTTATTATTTCGAAATAATCATGTTTACCGATCGACAAATCATTGTCAAGATCACGAAATCTAAATTGACAATGTTTTTTTGTTATTAGAAAGCCCATTTTGCCCCCTAGAACACGGTAGATGTCGTTTCAACAGCGCAATGCTTTTATAACACGTTTTGTTACTGAAAAGACTCAAATACGGGCGTTTTCTACTACTAGGAGTTGCCTCCCAGTACACGGTAGATACGTATTTTAAATAGAACAGTGTTGTGTGAAACCGTGTTGTATGAGATACTTATATAAAAGGAATTATAACCGAAAGTATGGCTTAATTTTGTTTATCTCGAAGAGGTTAATTTTTGAGGAATTTAGCAGAATTTAGGATAGGAAATTGGCATGTGTAATGCGCAAATTTCAAGAATTTCAACAATTTTCTTCAATCTTCTGAAACATAAACAAAATTTGGCAATTTTTCTATAACTTGTTTTCGAATTTTTCGCGATTATCGTGTTGTCAGAGGATTACATGTACTATTTTTAACGAATAGTTCAATTTCCCGTGTTAATTTATTTATGCTAATCGAGCATAACCACCAATTACTGTTAATTTTCCTATTCAAATATTTACAGGAATTTATCAGAAGATTTGTCAATTAAATAGAGTGTAACACATTTCCGATACTCTTCTAAAGTCTTATAACCGACATATTGAAGTTTAAATTAGCCGGAAACGTGTAATCTCGGATCAACAATATTTGAAACGCCAAGAAAAAACCGACTAATTAACGTTCTATTTGCTTTTCACCAATTTATCTGGTGGAAAATTTCTACATATTGCCTGTAATCGAAGTTTTAGTAGAAGAAAACGCATTTCTTTCTGATTATTTTTCTTTGTAGAACTTTCAAACGAGAATATTTGAAATTGTAGTTCTTTCACTATTAATTGGTCGACAATTAGAGAAACTCAAATAGACTACGGTATGTTTAAAAATCGATTATATTCTAGATAATTTTCAGGAAATTCGACGTTTGTAGTCTCAGGAAATTCGACGTTTGTAGTCTGCGCGCCTGTTGAAGTCTCCAATTTTGTAGCTTTGAAATCGAAAAAAATTAATCATCTAGAAGGCTTCTATGGTTGATTGTGGTTTAGTTTGTTGTTTGTTTCACAGAAAATTTGATTAAATTTGTGGAAATAAATATCGATTATTTTCAAGAAATTCGAGGTTTGTAGCCGATGCCCCTGTTGAAGTCTCCAGTACAAAAACCTTGAAATTGAAGAAAATTAACAAATACTTCAACGTTGATTATCTCTAAAGCTTCTATTATTAATTATAGTTGAGTTATTTTATCAAAATTTCGGAAATTGAAATCGATTATTTTCGAAAAATTCGAAGTTTGTAGTCCAACTCTCCAGTTTTGTAGCTTTAAAATCAAAGAAAATTAATTTAAAGAAAACTATCTAGAAGGCTTCTATTGATGATTTTTTTTGTGTATTTTATCAAAAATTTGGTTAATTTTCGAAATTTACAGACTAATTTTTTAGAAATTTGAAGTTTGTAGTCTAAGCACCTGTTGAAGTCTCCAATTTGTTGGATTTAAAAACCAAAACAATTGACAAATCATTTATCGAAGGCTTCTATTGTCGATTAAAAGTGGTCTTTTGTGTATTTTACTGAAAATTTGATTAAAGTGGAAAGAAATTCGAGGTTTCTAGCCTATGCGCCTGTTGAAGTCTCCAGTTAAAAAGCTTTAAAATTGGAGAAATTTCCAAATATTTTAACGTCAATTATCTAGAAGGCTTATTTTATCAATTGTGATTGGTTTTACTTATTATTTATCAAAAAATTGAGTTCAATTGGAAAATTAGATTCGATTATTTACCAAGTTTGTAGCCTATTCGCCTGTTAAAGTCTCCAATTTTCTAGCTTTAAAACTGAAGAAAATCAACAAATCGTTTAACCCCAATTATTCTATTGTTTATTGTTGTTTTTTCTTGTACCTCTTTAAACTCGTAAAATAAATGCAGAACTTAAATCGTTATAAATTATCGTCATTATCGTGTTGTTTTGTTTGAAAATCATCAGGAAAAAGGGTGGAAAACTAGAGCATGATTTCTCTACAATTACAACACGAAATTATCAATTTGTCGTCATTATTCTTGATGATAATAATAATAATAATAGACAACATTGACGATAATAACAACAACCGGTTGGATGCTGGATAAGATTTAAAAGTCTGAACAACAGTAGCCGATCGTCTTTTCAACTGAAGAAAGATCAAGAACGGCGCCCGTCAGTTACTCGATGCCGTTCCAACCGTACGTTCGGTCTGTTTTCGTCTCTAATAATTGTGTGTTTGAAGAAGAAATTTTAATTGAAACTTTAGACTTAATTAATAAAATGACTCGTTATCAATCGTTATCAGTATAGGAGAAATTGAAGAACTAGTGGCGAAGAAATGATAAAGAATGGTAGTGTGAAAAGGTAAATAATTTTGTTAATTATCGGGGGTAATTGTGGACTTATTGGAGGTGTTGGGGTGGGTTTTTCCCTATTCAAGTTGCTAGATTGGTGTCAATGGCTTGAATATTATCGGATGCCATTCTACTTCTGTACAACTTGAGGGAATTCTTCAGCGTCCATGTACTTCTATAGGAAGTTGAGGTCATAGCACTTTTATTGTAATACAAACAAATCTTTATACGAAAATTTAAATAACAACAACAAAAATACGGACTTTAACAATAATAATTAAGAAAATCGCTTTAATTCGTGTTAATTTAGGGATTTTATTGTTATTGATTTACAACAATCGGTAATGAAATTTTATTTTTCAGTGTTTGTTTATTTATGATTGAAATTGTGTCTTTCACCCGATAGTTCTTGTGATTAATTGCGGGCATCTCGCTTAGACCACCGTTAAAGTCTCCGGTCTACGACTACATGATATTGGATAGATTTCGTGAAGATTCAACTAGTTTTCTTTTAATGTCGGAAACACTGAATTGTGCCACTTATCAAATTTATTAATTTTGAATATTCATCTAATTAATCCGTTGGAATGTTGATAATTTCAGCTGGAAGACAGTTTTCTAGTCTCTCCGATAATAAATTGGATACTTAATTCGTCGAATTATCCTACTAGTTTGATCGAAATCGCTAATATTGTGCGATCGTTGAAATCTCTCCGATAGAATTGTTTCAAGATAGACACAAGAATTGTTGCCGTTATTTTATAATTAAAAATAAAAACCAACATGGCAATTGTAGATTTCAATCATAATTCCATCTGTTCGGTCTTCCTGTTCGAATAGTTGTTGAAATTTCAACAATTTTTTATTGGCTCTAATGTTAATTTAATGATTACTGGCGCTAGGATTAGCCATTGGTCTCCACCAAAGAACTTCATCATTAAATTGGATGCTTTTTCGAAATAGAATCGTTAAAACCGTAATTAAATAAAAAGTAAACCAAAAAAAAAACTAATCGCTTACATTTTGACCGGTTGAAATTGAATGGAATTAAAAACTGAACAAGAACTACAGTTTATACAGGCTGTCCTGGTGAACTTTGGCTTTTTTAAAAGGAAATAGAGCTATTATAATTGAGATAAATTAGACAAAGATCGAATATATTTAGCGTTTCTCTTGGAATAAAGAACAACGTCTAATTTGAAACATTTCCATTAAAATAAACAACATAAGTTGTAAATTGATCTAGTCTTCAATTGTCTTGATTTGAAGTGATATGCAAGTTGCGACCTACGTTCTTCTTACATTGCCAATTTATCAGAGGTGTCTGTCTTAACTGACTATTGAAATCTCCAATTATCATGAAGAATTATGTCAAATTTTCAATTTATCTTCAATATTTACAGCCCTATAACGTGTTTTGATTGGTAGTATTCAAGTTACGACTCATGTTTTTCTTGTAGGTACTGCTAATTGATAATAGGCGTCTGTTTTGATCGACTATTGAAGTCTCCAATATCAATATAAAAAAGCCAAAATTTTAGCAGTTTCTCAACATATCTAGTTTTATAACATATTTTGATTCCTACGATAGAAATTCAAGTTACGACTTACGTTTTTCTTAAACTTGTAATTCTTAAGCTGTCTGACTTAATCGACCATTAAACTCTCCAGTTATTACAGATAAAGAACAAAATTCCAGTATATCGTCAACATTTACAGCACTATAATATCTTTTGATTGATAAAATAGACATTACAGCTAAGACTTACGTTTCTCTTCAACTGTCCCTTAGATATTTTCATACGCTATTAAAGCCTCTAGAAATATCTATCGAGTATTGCTTACAATTCCAGTTGCCAGCATAGTATATTTATTCCATATAACTATTTTGATTGCGACAACAGACTCAAGTTACGACAGACGTATAAATGTTAATTTATTTAATAATAGACATCTTAGATTTAAGTGGCCATTTATGTCTACAATGTAGGCTAATATTTCAGTATTTCAAGTCCTAATTGCCGGTACTTATTTCATGTAACGTATTTTAAATTGAACGTAACTAATTTAAATTACGACCTACGTTCTTGTTGCCGCGCCAATTAATCCAAGGCGTCTATTTTTTTCAACTGTCACTCTTATAGAATAAAAGGAAAATTTCACATATCTTCAATATTTTAAAATTTATTTTGACTGGTAGCATAGATATTCAAGCTAAGACTTACGTTATTTTTGTACTGCTCCCCCATAAGAGGCGCCTGTCTTAATCTACTATTAAAGTCTCCTATTATTATCAATAGAATAAACCAAAAATTAAGCATATTTTCAATATTTCTACTTCTATAACGTTTGATTAGTAGAATAGATATTTAAGTAACGACTTACGTTTTTCTTCCACCGCCTTTTGTTTTTTAAACACTATTGAAGTCTCTAATACACCTATGAAGCAATACTTTCTAATTACCAGTAAAGTAAATTTTATATATTCTGATTGCGACAATAGATTTAAGTTACGACTAACGTTGAAATGTTAATTAATCTTAATAATAGACTTATCTTAACTCATTATTGAAGTCTTCAATTGAGTCATTAGTGTTTCAAATCCTAATTGCTGATGTTTATCTCATATAACGCATTATAAATAAAATCAAATAGATTCAAGTTACGACCCACGTACTTATTCCACCGCCCATTCGGTATTAATCGTCCAGTTTTAAAATACAGTGTTTTCAATTCTAATCGCCGTCACCGTATATTTACGCAGAAGTTTAATCAAAACGATATATAATTAAATTCCAATACGTTGCGACTATCTAACTTTTATCCAATTATAGAAAGTATTGAGAGGATTTTCATAGTTTTTGGCCCAAAATCTTGAATTTATGGTAAAATTTCCATTACTTACACTGAAAATTTGCAGAAAAAAATGGAAAGTTATAGAAAAATTCTGAATGCTCGTTACAATTACAATTTTATGCAAATTATCGGTGTTTTTTTTTTTAAACAAATGTTTGTTAATTAATGACTTCAGTGTTTAAAAACGTGTTTTCTCACGCTGTTAAAGCTGATTGAACACTAACCAATCAAAAAATGATTTAAAAAAAATTACCAACAATTATTTGATTTATACGAATCTTAATTAATTATTATTTATTGGCAATTTGTTAACTTAACACTTCATTATCAATTTATATGGATTAAAATGGTGTTATTTTTCTTGTTTATTTTTAATTAACACTAAAAAAACCTAATCAGTTTACAAATACGGAAATTATGTCTCAATTATTATTATCATTAAAATAATTATCAAATTGCTGATAAGAAATTGAACGTCATGTTAATTACCAAGACGATTAAGAGAAAATTCGAAGAATTTCCCGTGGATTTCCCATCAATTTAGATCAAAGTAATTAAAATTGTTTATAATTATTATCAAAATTAATAAAGACACAAATAATTCAATCAAAGTAGATAATTTTAATCTAAATTCAAAAAAAAATTGACCTCAAACGGGATTAAAGTTGAATAAAAATGCTCGAATAAAGTGAAACGTGGAGATTTCAACAGGCACGTAGACACATAACCTTGCTGCATTTTTCTCATTATTATTATCATTATTTTAAATAAATAAACAAGTTAATCGTAATATATTACAATATACATAACTGGCAACGAATAGTAGAAACATCGTGGATTCGGATATATAGCCAACTAGGATGGAAAACACCTACCTCAGAGTGGTTATTTTATGTCGTAGCTTGATTCAGTTGTTTGTTGAATGAAAAATGTCAAATCTGCCGATTTATGAAACAAGCTACGACTCTATTCAGTTAAAGCTGAGTCAAATGTTGGTTAAATGTTGTCTACTCTGTATATTAGTTGATTTAATACGGCGTGATTCTAGTTCGATCGCCAGAACGGTAGATATTTTGATGGGGCGTTATTTTATGCGTTCGTTTACACTTTATGATAATTTTTGGTGTAATTGTACAGAAAAATATTCAATTTTTGATATAAGCAGACTTATTGATCGAATTTTTGATTAATTCTAGTCACGTTCGTTACGATACGATGTAAACAAACTCGAATTATTACCAATCAATAATTCGTTAATTATTTCCAATTTCTATCTAGCTTCTATCTAAATATTTGTGTTGATTAGTCGTCGAATCATCCGCATTCGATTACCGTTATCACGACTATAACTGATACAAGAATACCGACTGGATCGTATAATTTACAGTCAACTTGGTATTCATGTTTGTCTTCCAACGATGGAGTTTTTTTTTCGTTTCGTTTCTTGGTTGCCGTCTATTTTGTTGTTGGTGTCGTTGAATTTCGGAGTGGAGAAAAAGAAATGTGAAAGAGGAAAAGTCACACGACAATGGCTCATCAGAAGTACATTAAGAACACACAGAAATTTCCATAAATTAACTGTAACAATGAGTCAATTTAGTTTCAATGTATATTTTTTGGGGGGTCACTATAACTGAAAAAGTCACATTAATTTCGGTTTAGCCTAACAGGCAATTAATGGAGAAATTGTCGATTAGGGCAGAGTCGAAGTGGTAGGCTTAAAAACGGTTGAAATAGAAAATTCAGTCGATTTTTGGGCTGTTATCGAAATTTCTGAAATATAAAGATTCTATTTTTTTGAGTCGCTTTCAAGCAGAAAATTTGGTCAATTTTTGAGCTTTTGCCGAAATTTTTGGAATAAATTTTAGCACAGACACAACAATTTTCCAGCTCTCATTGAAATTTTGAAATCTAGATTGGAAGTGAGGCGATTTCAGTCTGCATTTCGAGCCATTTTCTTTGAATTTTTGACCACAAATTAAGCTCTCGAGTTGTTTTATGAACAAAATTTTCAAATTTTGACGAGACTTTCAAAATAATTTCATATTAAATAATCATTTTTGTTAAATTTAGCTCTAAAGTTTCAAAAAACTGTGCAATTTAGATAGTTTCAGTCGTTTGTTAGCTAAATTCCAAAATTTTAATCGAAATATTTAGAAGTATGACCTTAAATTAGCAATTTTTTAATAAATCTTAAGTGACGAAATTGAAATAATTTTTGAAATAACTTTTAGGACAGAGACCATCTTAGTCTACATTTTGTGACAGTATTTTGAATTATCATTTACCAACAAATTTAGCTCTTTACTCGTGTCTAAAATTGAAAATTTGATCAATTTTTTAGCTCACAATAAAATTTTGAAATTAAAAATGGACTGAGGCGACTTCTGTCTATATTTTGAGACTTTTTCTTTGAATTTTTGAAAAAATTAAGCTCTCAAGTTGTTTAAGGACTAAAGTCTCAAATTTTGATTAAATTTTCAAAACAATTTCGTATTAAATCTTCATTTTTGTGTTAAATTTAGCCCTAAAGTTTTAAAAAATTATATTGTTTCAGATTATATAGTTTCAGTCGTTTGTTAGCTAAATTCTCAAATTTGATCAAAATTTATAGAAGTTTGACCTTAAATCAACATTTTTTTAATAAATCTTGTATTTAAGTCATAAAATTGAGAAAATTTTTGAAATAAATTTTGTGACAGTATTTTGAATCATCATTTAACAACAAATTTATCTCAAAATTCGTGGAAAATTTGATCAATTTTGCAGCTCTCAATGAAATTTTTTAATTAAAAATGGAACTGGGACGATTTCTGTCTACATTTTGAGACTTTTTCGTTGAATTTTTGTAAACAAATTAAGCTCTCAATAAACTAAATTCTCAAATTTTGATAGAATTTTCAAAACAATTACGTATTAAATAGTCTTCTTTTTGTTAAATTTAGTTCTAAAGTTAAAAAAAATTGCACAATTTAGATAGTTTCAGTCGTTTGTTAGCTAAATTTTCAAATTTTGATCAAAATTTATAGAAGTTGATACCTTAAATTAGCAATTTTTTAAACAATTCTTGTACTTAAGTCATCAAATTGATTTCATTTAGATTGATTTTCAATATTGCTGCTGAATCATCATGACATTTGGACAATTTCGGGGCCAAATTTTTTACTGTCCTTCAATATTTCACGATATTCTCTGGCTAAATCATTATTATTGAGTTAAATCTTTCTCTTGCTTGAAAAATGAACTTAATGCTATAAATTTAGAACCAAATTCCCAAAATTCTAATATTAGACCTCCTATTTTGAGGGATTTTTTTACAAATCAATCGAAACTGTGGAAGTTTTAGAAGTTTTTTCAGCCAAATTCAAAAATTTTGCGCAATTTTGGTAAAATTAAAACAACCTAAAAACTGTTGACCAGAAATCAAAATAAACACACAAGCAGATAAGAATTTTGATAAAACATCCAATATTAATGGCAAAATTAAAACAACTCAAAAACTGTTGACGAGAAATCAAAATAGGGTAATTAAATTCAATGGAGTTATGTTCCTAAGACACGAGGAGATAAGAATTTTGATAAAACATCCAATATTAATGGCCAACACGTGCCAAACAAACAAGACTATTATTTTTCCCTATATTCTCTTTTCTTTACTCATTGCGGTAGATTTTCCATAGAGAAATTCGACAAGCTTTATCATCCATTGTGATTCAAAGAAAAAATTGAACAACTTTGTAGTAGGTGTGTACATTCTATTAAATTTTCCCACCGATTTTGCACGGAAGTTGTCTGTAATTAACAACAATCGAAAGCAATTTGAATCTATTTTAAAGCGATGTTTACCGTTACCAACCAGCATTTTAAACGTATTCAAACACACATTTACATTGAAAGAGAACAAGTCTGTGGAGTATCACTCAAAAAATTAATTACATAACGATATTATAGAAACAAAAAACGAGACGAAAATTACACAGTTTTCTTCACGATAAAATTTATGATTTCTGTTTGCTTTAAAATCTACATAATGTGTATTTAAAAGAGGTGGTACTAGAGGAGAAAAAATCTGGTTTTTCCATCTTGATATTTTCGTTTATCTAGTAATTATTTTGTCTATTTTAAATCTTCTGGCTAATTAACATAAAATCCATATAAATTCCAATTTACAGGAAGTCTCCAACTATAAAGATAAGAGCCAGTCTTAATGAGAGTTGTGAAACTTATTTATTAACGCAACAAAGAAAAATCAATTAAGATCAAAACGAAATTATTTTGACTCGTTTTTTCCAATTTTTATCCAGCTTCACTGTAAAAGAAATGGGCTTCATTAAGATAATCCCGATAATTTTCACTCATTTATTATAAACTGGATAGTTTCGATAAAATCTTAGATTTCTTTAAGCTGTTATCATTTACGGTTATCAGTGGTGTAATTGTACTGATTTTTTATCGACGCGTAATTCACAACGGATGTGGGTGTGTAGTGTTCAATATCAATTTAATTGAAGTGGCATTTAATATTCAAGTTTGTCAAACAAAACTGGTTACACAATGAAAAAACGACGAAATTCTTCAAGTTCAGTCTTTAAATAAAGTTGATTTGTTGGCTGTCTTCTTGTTTCGACAAACCGGATATCTCACGCAGAGCTGACAATGAGACTGTTAGTTTGTTCAGGAATAATTATGAAGAAAAAATTATTACTGTTTTTCTAACTGAATTGTAATTCAAAAAAGCAACGAAATCTTAATTTTGATAATGAACCAAGTCTTGGGTCAACATAGAAAAAACAAGAAGAAAATGAAGCAATAGAAGCCTAAAATGTGCTTAAGAACAAAGCAAAAGAAGGCTATAAAAGGCTAAAAATTGCGGAGATAACGAGAGATTGGTGAATTGAAGAGTGCATAAATAGTGATAAAATTTAAAATTCTGAGGCTATTTAGTTGTTGTTGTCTAAAATTAGATATTTATCGCTTGCAAAATATCTCATCTTCTTTTAGTTTTATACACGATTGTGAAGAAAAACGAAAGAATCAGATTTCTTGTGTTTTTCTAACTTCAGTTTGACTTGAAGCAAGCAATTTTGTCAAGAAGCAAAAGAGTAAAATGAAGAAAACAAGAAGAAAATGAAGCAGAAAGGCCCAAAACGTGTACTTGTGAAGAGACCAAAAGAAAGCTGGAAAATTGAATAAAGTATGCAAAATTTCTGTATAAAACAACAAAAAGTGATAAAATTTAGGATTACAGACTACTTAGCAATTGTTGCCTAAAATTGGCTGACTTTCATCCTCTACAAATTATCTTCTCTTTCTCGATGCCTTAATGAACCGCAACATCTCTTTAAGTTGAAGAAAATTACCTTGAGGAAGCTTTGAAAATGAGGAAGCGGCAATGTTTATTTAATTATAGTGGAAAAGTCATTAAGATATTAGAATTTTTGCATTTTTAGAAACGTCAGACGAGAGATAAGAAGATTTTAAATTATCTGCTAATTAAAACAAAGAGGCAATAATGAAAGCCTACAGGAAAACAGCAAATTAAGAGGCTGAATAGCAAATTAAAGCAAAGAGGCAAAAACGAAAAGCCGCAATAAAACAGCAAATTAAAAAGTTGAAAAATAGACGAGCAGTATAAAATTGAATACACAAAGATATCAGAAATTAACCCAGAAATTTCGTTGAATTTAACAGTTACATCCAAAATAGATGCACAAAAATGAACTCTTTATTGCATTTTTGGCAACAAATTGTACAACAAATTAACAATAAAATACCATTACAAAGTGCGCTACAGAACGATTTTTTTTCGAGAAATTAATTTCCCAAGAAAAACACTTGGCAAAGCTTGCAAAATTAACAAGCAACATGATAATGCAACCAAATGAAGGAGTTTTAAGCGATTCTGGCGTAAATTATGAAGTTTCACCAATGCAAACCGGATTTTGTGACACTTATAAATGCCTTCCAGTTTTATTCGTAATAAAAATCGAAATTTGGCTATAGGAACGATTCTGTAGGCAGAAACCGGAACGTGTAAAGAAAGCAAAATTGCTATATAATTATTTACGCATATAAGCGTGACTTATTTCCGAAGTAGGAGAAGAAGAAGGGAATAACATTGTTCAATTATTATAACTTATAATTTACCACAAAATATTTGGCCAAATAGTCTAACAAGATATTTAAATGTACATGAACCAGTTTTGAAGAATTCCAATATTCCACGCGTTCCACTATAGCCCTATTGTGAGAGATTCGAGTGGTGTTTAAGAGATTTATAGGGAAGCTTCTGGAGAAAAATTTATCAAAAAACACACAATTTTAAGTGTATGCTTTGAAATTGAGAAAAACTTCTATTCGAGCCCTACCAAGGTATTTTTAGAGGCTTCCAAAAGAGTTACAGAGTTCTAATGTTGCCCAAATATTTTGCAATCTTTGCCCTATCGTTCAATTCTTAGAAATTGACCACAAAATATTCAACCAAATATTCTAATAATAAATTTAACTGAACACCAACCAGTTTTAAAGAATTCCAATATTCCACGTGTTCAGAGTTCTAATGTTGCCCAAATATTTTACAATCTTTGCCCTATCGTTCAATTCTTAAAAATTGACCACAAAATATTCAGCCAAATATTCTAATAATAAATTTAACTGAACACCAACCAGTTTTAAAGAATTCCAATATTCCACGTGTTCCACTATAGCCCTATTGTGAGATATTCGAGTGGTGTTTCAGGGATTTATTGGGAAGTTTCTAGGAAAAAAACTATCAAAATCGGTCAAAAATGCTCACAGTTTTAAGTTTATGCCTTAAAATTGAGAAAAACTGATTTTTGAGGCCTTTCAACTCATTTTTAGAGGCTTCCAAAAGAGTTATAATGTACTAATTTTGCTCAATTATTTTATAAACCTTTGCCCTATCGTTCAATTCTTAGAAATTCACAAAATATTTGGCCAAATATTTAGCTTTACAAAAACCAGTTTTGAAGAATTTCAATATTCCACTTGTCCCACTATAGTTCCATTGTGGGATATTCGAGTGGTATTTTATAGGGAAGTTTTTGGATTTTTTTTATAAAAATCGATCAAAAATGCACACAGTTTTAAGTTTATGCCTTAAAATTGAGAAAAACTTCTATTCAAGCCCTTACATGTTATTTTTAGGGTCTTCCAAAAGAGTTACAGAGTCCTAATTTTGCCCAAATATTTTACAAATCTTTGCCCTATCGTTCAATTCTTAGAAATTGACCACAAAATATTTGGCCAAATATTCTAGTGGCCGCAAGGAACCAGTTTTGAAGAATTTCAAATGTCCCACTACAGTCACTTCTGATACTAATTTCTATTGTGGAAGATTCTAGTGATATTTTAGGAATTTGTAACGGAGTTTCTGGAGCAAATTTTAGCCAAATCGGTAAAAAATGGATTACAATCTAGAAAACCGAGTATTGATAGTTGTTCTAGGTGATTTTAGCGCCCTCTAAATGAGCTACAAAGTCTCAAGTTTGCTCAAATATTCTCCAAATCGTTCAATTCATATAAACTGACGATAATTAGATGCAACACTTTGTTTGTAACTGTACCTAGCTAACGTCAAGAACGCAAATTAGCAAAACGTGAAAAATGACTTGACCTAAAAACATGAACCGAACCGAATTGGCGCGAAATTCAAAACTATCATCATTTATACATGTATAATGATCCCGAAAATGTACAGTTTGATTTCGAGAAATATTCACAATTGTATAGATACGAACAGTGAACGGTAATCCGAATCTTTACTACCGTCATCTGGTTAGCGGACGATCTCCTCTCTTGCTCTCCCACTGTAAGTATTCATTTCAAATGGCCATCGACTTCTTTACAAAGCCACCAATACACAAACGAAGACGCCGTTTCTAGCGCACACGTTTGGAATTTTTGCCAAAAAAAAACTTGATAGAACAATAAAATAATTGCTGTAATTTTCAATTAGGCAGTAGCGTAACGCAATGGGAGTGTTGAGGATGCGAAATCTACAAATTTGATTTATTGAAACAATGACCAAGTGACCTGGTGGAGATTATTGGTGCATCAATTGCTGTAATTTATCCAACATATTTTTGATGTATTTACCAATAATAATAATAATAATAATGATAATAATAACAAAATAACGGATGTTGTTAATCTAATGACAGTCATATTGAGGACGTTATTAATAATCGAATTGGAGATAAAAAGGTTTGAAGAAAACGAAAAATTTGATAAAAGGAAAATTGGTGATATTTTCACGCTGATCATCTGGTGAACTAGATCGGAAATAATAGGAATAATCAAGATTTTATTACTTTCTTCTAATTTGTCGATTTTTCAACACACTTAAGTCACCTACATTTCGATTTATCTATCTATCAAGTGATTTTACTTTTTCTCGAACAGGAAAAACTTGAAAATTTCCTTCGATTTCTTTATTCAAATATAATCGACTCCCACCATTTTTAATTAAACTTCCTTTTATAATTCGATTACAAGTTCTAAATCATTAAATTTCTAGAATTCTGTTATTTTTTTTTTATCTAAACTATAACATGTGTGTGATGTGTGTTATTATCATTTTTTAATTATTTCTAGTGAAAAGAGGAAGTAATTAAGCGTTTTATCAGTTCATTTAACAAGGTTAAGCTTGAATGTTATGGAAAAAGATTGGATCATTAATCCGGAAATCCGAATATTGGTGAATGTTTAGAAATTCTGATGCAGTTTCTAACAGTGGAATTAGAATTCGAACTTTAGGAGCTTCCCAATGGGGTCTTTTGGGGCGAATTTTTGCACTCGATGCTGGACTTTGGGGGAATTTTCAATAAATTTTAGGTTCTAAATCATTAGATTTCTAACAAAATTTGTGTTTGAGGGTCGAGCTTTAACTCGAGGTTTTGGCTTTAAGTTATCAATTTTTGACAAATCCTGCTCCTTAATTATCAAATTGAAAAAAAAATTAGGCAAATTTAAAAGTGAATTTTTGGACTTTAAAAACGTCTTAAGTTCCCAAAGAATCACGATTCTAAATCATTTCTGAATTAAGCAAGAGCTAGAGACGATTTTTAGACAGAATTTGGTTCTTAAATTATCGATTTTTTAGCGAAATTTCTATTTGAAAGGCGACAATTTCAAATATTTCAGTCATCGTTGACTATGAATCCCTGAAATTTTCCCTTGAATTAGTTTTAGATAAATTCCCATATCAAATTAAGCACAGGACACGATTTTGACAATTTTCCAGTTAAATTCGGGTGCTAAATCAATTTTTAGCAAAATTTCTATTTGGAAGACGACTATTTCACATATTTCAGTCAACATTTAGTCTGAATTCCTGAAATTTTCTCTCCGATTAGTTTTAGACAAGTCCCATACTCTAAAAATTATGGACAGGACACGATTTTAACAATTTTTCAGTTAAATTTGGGTCTTAGATCATCAATTTTTATCAAAATTTCTATTTAGAAGGCAACAATTTGAAATATTTCAGTTAACGCTGAAATTTTCCGTTCAATTAATATTAGACAAGCTCCCATACTCTCAAAGTTATGCACAGGACACGATTTTGACAATTTTCCAGTTAGATTTAGGCCCTAAATTTTAGCAAAATTTCTATTTGGAAAGCGACGATTTCAAATATTTCAGTCAACTGAGTCTAAATTCCTGAAATTTTCCCTTCAATTAGCTCTAAACAAACTCTCATACTCTCAAAATTATGCATAGGGCAAGATTTTGACAATTCTCCAGTTAAATTTGTGCCCTAAATCATCAATTTTTTAGCATTTTTTTTTGTTCGAAAGTCGCCAATTTAGTCAATCTTGATCCTTAAATTTAATCAACATTTCAAGTTTTAGTTACAAATTAGCAATTTTTGACAAATTCGCTTGCTAAATGGCCAGCTTTGGTGTTAAATTTCAAAATTTTCTTTCAAATTGCTTCCGGAACTATGCCAAAAAGCACAATTTTGACCAATTTAAGGCGCCTTTAAATTGATTCTTTAGATTATAAAAAAGAGACGATTTTTGGCCAAAATTTGGGCCCTAAATGATTAACTTTTTGATATTTTCAAAAAATTCAAACCCCTCTACTCAATTTTAGCAAAATTTCAAAGATCTAAACGTTTTTTTATGTCTCAAGCCGATTTTTATTAAATTTTATTCATTCTTGAATTATTGAGCTTGATTTTTCCAGATGGAAAATCCGCAATTTTAACAAATTATAATTACAGATAAATAACTGTAATTATATGTTTATTTTATTATATGAATCAAGTAGATTCATTTACAGTTGTTTATTGTTGTGTAATATTGATGTTATTGTTGTTAATATTTTTCCATTATTGTTTGTAATTCAAGACAATTAAAAGAAAAGTAATGTAATAACGCGATTTTTTTAATTTTTATCCTTAGTAGTTCGTGTTAAATAACGCTGTTTTTTATTATTCGTTCCATCGAACTAAATTACTATCAAATCGTTATTGTTTCAATTCACTGATGATGAGATACAATTTAAATTCAAATAATAATAATAATATTTAAATATTATACAATCATTATACGGTAGTTGGGAATTTAAATTGTCGTTAATTAAAGTTTCTATAAATAGACTGTACATACTTGCGGAAATTTTACGATAAAACTAGAAAGAATCCAATTTTTAAGCGATACTAACCAAAATTTCCTCTAATTAACAATTCAAATTAAATAAATTCCACTCGTACAGCTGTTCTTCTATTGCGCCTTTTTCGGAAATAAACCCACCGATTGTGGCATAGATTTTTATCAAAAGAAAGTCAATAAATCGAATATTTCCACGAAATACTACAAAATTTAACCTTTTACTTTTCAAAAACAATCAACAAATATTCGAGACAGCCTGTACATAATTGTAATTTGTCCAAATTGTTGAGTTACAGTGAGCTTTTTGGATCGGCTAGCAGTATGGCGCCCAATTCGGAGGAATCGTTACGTTTCGGACAATTCCCCTTGGACGGCACGCTAAATAAGGTAAAATTTCCTTTAATTATGATCGCTATAATATCACGAATGGGAGTTTTCCTACCGTAAAGTGTAGTAAACTTAACTGTATTATAATGGCTAATTAAAATGCAGTCTTATTACGATAAATATAGACGGATTGAGTAGTGGAACGCGTATGATTAGAAGAGGAATTGTTGATTGAACGGATAATGGACGGTTTAATTTTCCAAAATTTCCCAATTTCAGTATAGAAAGGCTTAAACTTTCAATTTTTCCATCATTACTTACATGTTATAATTTTCTCCTTTAATTTTTTTTGACGTTCAATTTTAATCGAATAATTATAGATATTTAAGTGAAATCTACTTTTCTTCAAGTTGAAACAATACGAAAGAATTGGATTAATGGCTGGTTAATTGTTGTTATTAACAACCGTTAATTTTAGTTCGTTTGTTTGGTGAGCTGATGAGGAAAGAGGAGAGAGAGAAGAAATAAGAGACGTTCTCTTCACAATACAAACTGATAAATTATTCATCAACTTATGATTAAAAGACAATTATTTAAATTTAAATTGTCTATTATTTGTTTAATAACAATTTTCTTTGTTTACAACAGGAGAAACAACGACCACCTATCTACAATCCCGAAGATTACGTGTTATCATTGAAGAAATGGGGACGAAAATCGTTGAATAGTGGCAGTACAACAACATTGTATCAACAACATCAACGGCCCGGTATCGATTTAATCGAACAAGAATGCCAACAAATGCATCAACAACAACAACAAAGGGTGCATTCGTTTCGTGATTATACAAATCCGATGTTGTTATCAACAGGAAATGAGATGACATTAAGGCAATTCGGTACCGTTTCGGAGTTATTGGCAAAATTGAAGTCCGATTTGCGATTGGCTTATCCCAGGTAAAAATACTAAAAGTATACAATTTGGGAAGATTTTGGCAAAATTTGAGCCTCATTTTGAAGTCCAAAAACTAGCAGCTTGCGCAAAATGACCCAGAATAACTCCCAACATTGATTTTCTTCGTTCACTTCTATTGTATTCTGAGTACAGTGAAGATAAGCTGGAAAAATCAATGTTTGGAGGGTCTCCCAATATCGCCCAAAATTTTTGACCAGCTTGTAAATAAACTATGAGGTTGTAAGTTTGCTAATATGTTCCCTAAGAAATGCTCAAAAATTGCTGAAATATCAAACGAACTGCTCTATTATTTTGACCAAATTCTAGTCTCTCGATTTTAACACGAATACTTCTACTAAGGTTTATTTATTTGAGTTAACCCATCTCAGATTAGCTATTCAATTCTGTAGACTTAGATTTATTTAGACCCTTTAATAATTACAAAGTAGTGAATAATTACAAAGCTTCTAGAAGTGTAACAAGTTCAATACTGAGAGTCAGTTGAGCTTCTGTAAGCTTTTGTGAGAGATTGCTTCATAGTAAAAAAACGAATTCTGAGTCATTAACATCCCTCTCAGTTACTCCAAACCTGACTTAACTCTTGCCAATTTTATGCACCCTTCACAGCTCTTATCAAACCTTGCTCACAAGAAGTTCAATACTGAGAGTCAGTTGAGCTTCTGCAAGCTTTTCCGAGAGATTGCTTCATAGGAAAGAAACGAATTCTGAGTCATTAACATTCCCTCACAGTTACTCCAACCCTTACTTAACTCTTGCCAATTTTATGCACCCTTCACAGCTCTTATCAAACCTTGCTCACAAGAAGTTCAATACTGAGAGTCAGTTGAGCTTCTGCAAGCTTTTCCAAGAGATTGCTTCATAGGAAAGAAACGAATTCTGAGTCATTAACGTTTCTCTCAGTTATTCCATCCTTTACTTAACTCTTGACAATTTTATGCACCCTTCACAGCTTTTAGCAAACCTTGCTTGCCCTTTTCTACCATGCTCACGAGAATTGTGATTATTCTTGAACTAGCTGTTAAGCTACAAGTAATCATTAAACAAGCAAAAACTGCAAAATTTTGAAGCATCGCTAATACCAAAAAATGCTCGAATAAGGCTATTTCATAATGAAATTTTAGAAAATTACTGATAATCAATATTGTATTTCTGTCTAAAGCAAGTTTGATATAAAAATTCAAAATTTAATGATTATCAAGAGTTAATTGCAAAAATATTCAAAAAACCAAGGAATAGAAATCAAAATAAAAATCAATCAAAATCCCAATTAAATCAAAATCAGTATATCCGAAACCTTTCAAGTAAATGTCACTCAATATTATCGATAAGCGCTTATTTTTCTCCACGTTGTTTGGAAATTTGTCAAAATTCGTTCGCTTATAATTTAGTAGAAACAATGGCAGATTGTGTACCGTGTGCCCAAATGTGTATTGCTCCACCCCAAGTAAATTGTCCGAACTCGTCCAGCTGTGGCAAAAATGTGGAACCTGCCAAAAAAAGCACCGATTGTTGTGTGGATTTCTGCGTACCAATTGCGGAACCACAACAACAAGAACAACCCAGACGAAGGAAGAAATGTAAATATATTCAACCGTCAAGGCCCAAATCTTATGCACCGCAACGGAAATACATCCCACCGTGTGCAAAATTGGAAGACAATACAATCTATCGAAAATCGTATTTACCGACAAAAACTGATCGGCCTGATGCAATCCGTCCAAATCCTAATTTATGTGTTGGTACTGGTAAAATAACAAGTTTTACCACCCATAATATGTCATATTTACCGCATAAAGTTAAACCACCATGTCCGATATATCCATGTGAACATAAATTATTAGGTGAAGGTCCTATGCAAGATTTAACAACACAAAAACACGATTTCGTACCGAAAGTTACTGATCGTCCAGCACCGGTGCTACCACAACAAAATCTATTCACTAGTGATTGCCCATTGAGCGGCGATACAATAAATCGTCTCTCATATTTACCAGTAGATATAAGTAAAGCTTTAGTAAAACCGATCTATCCGATAAATTCCATACAAAAACCTACTGGAATTGTGGATGGATCGACTATACAGAAATTATCGTACCAACCATGGCAACAAGTGGAGCGTATTGAAACACCATGGGCTGATAAGCCGAAATATGCACCACCAAAATTGAGGATGGAGGGTAATACTGTACAAAAGATGAGCTATATGGCACCTGGTATTTATGTCGAATGCGATGATGATGATCCAGATTGTGTGGATTGTGTTGAAGAGATCTGCGATCCGCAATTTTATATGCAACCGAAACCACAAAAGCAAGAACATAAAGAACCACAACAATATTGTTGTTGCTGTTGTCCAAAGGCTGCATGCTAAAATTAAACATTTCTAGAGATAACATACGGTCAAATTCCTGTCATGTGTTGTTGATGCATCTAATTGTGTGATTATATGGAAATATAGCGAAATTTTGAGCGTATATTTGTGTTTCATTGCTAATTGGAAGGGGCTAAAGGGGCCAAATAGGATGGCTAAAATTCTTGCCCGATGGGGCCAAAATTTTTGCCCTTTTCGTCGTCTTCCCAAACTGCTTTCGTAGAATTTTTCCGTTAGTTTTGAATTCTTCTTGCACTTGTTTTTGTCAAAAACGAGATTTTCCTTGTTTATTTGAAGATCAACTGAAGTCAAAATTTCTCCATAATCATCTAACTTAAGCATTGGCAATTAAAGAGGTCTGAAGCTTTAAGATTTTTGGCTGATAAAATCCAAATCTTGTTGGTTCTATTTTGGTTTTTTTCCTTACCTTCTCCCTTTTTTCAACTTATTCCATATAATTTTACAAATGTCTCTTCTGACTCGTTTTCTTCAAATCCATTTAGTTTCCTTTACATTTTCCACATCACTTTGTCTTCTACTGATGATATCTCTCTAGAAACAATCAAAGTTAAAGCTCTTTGAATTCTTGCTCAACGAAGGCAAAATTTTTTCTCTTCTCCCAATCTTGTCAAAAATTCATTCCCAATAAAAGGCAACTTTTTGGCCGTACACCTAACGACTAACTCAAGCCAAAATTGACGAGCACCCCTAATTTTATCTTGTTTTTGATTACAGTTTTGTCCAGGAGTTCGTCGCCGATCCTCTTGATGGTGTGACGCTACTCTTGGATCTTCTACGAGCCATTCAAATGACTCAAACAACAAATGGCCAATGTAATAATAATAATAATAATAAACAACACAAATAATAATAATAATGGTACAAATGTAAATTGTAAATTACCACCATCATTACAACGTCGTGCTTTGCTCGACGAATTATCATGTTTACAATGCCTCCAACATTGCTGCCAGCGTTACAACGATTCAGCACAGAAATTAATTCAATCATCAGCTGGTCTATTTACATTAGCCATATGTATAATGAGTAATGTAACAAAAACACGTATCTTATCATTAGAATTATTAACAAAGATTTGTAAATGTACAACAAATGGACATTCAGCCATATCAGAGGCAATGTCAACGTTACGTTTACGTTTTGGCGAACCTGTACGTTTTCGTTTTCTTGTCGGCATGCTAATGTCATGCCATAATAATCATAATAGTGAGTTGTTGGTAGCTGGTATGCGATTTTTGAATGCCTTCTTAGATACAGCCAGTACAAAACAGAAACGTTTGTACATCCAAGCTGAATTAGAGCAAGCCGGATTAGATGTGCATTCAATCAAAAAGGTAATCTCCCTTGAAATTTGTCCAAAAATTTTGATTATTGATTATCGTATTTGTAGGGGATACAACTTGGATCTACTACAACAACAGATCAGCTCTTCATCGAATTGGATCGTTGGGAAAACAATCATATCGATATTGATAATTTGATGTTGCGGCTCAATAATAGCGAGAAAACCAATGATAATTTACGCGATAAAGTTATGTTGTTAGAACGAAAGGTTCAAATTTTGCTGGAAGAGAAAGGCATATTGATTTCGCTAGAGCAATGTTTGAAGGAGCGCTGCAGTGAGTTACAAGAGGAAGTTTTGTCGTTGAAGTCGGAAAAATCGCGGAAGAATTCAACTTGTAGCAGTTCTAGCAAGAAGAAAGGTAATTTTCCATTTTTTGTCTTTAGTTCCACAAATGCAAAATTTTTGCTATAGTAGCTGTATCAAAAAATGTAGATTCATCTTCCCAAAGAGACCATTTTTGGCTCTCTAAAGGTAACATTTTTTTACTTGCTCGCAGTACTCCTACCAAAAACAAAGGTAAATTTATCTTCCCAAATTTTCCCCTTCTTTAGCTTACCAAATGCAATTTTTTTATTTGTATTAATTTTGATTTTCTTGCAGTAGTTTTAGCAAGAAGAAAAGTAATTTCATCTTCCCAAAGTACCCCTTTATGTAGCTCCCCAAATACAATTTTTGATTTGTACCAATTTTGATTGTTTCAGCCGAATCGCCACATGAAGACGAGGGAATTTCATCGTCTGAACGCAGTTTTTCCCCTGAAAGCCTCCAACACCAATCGCAAATGTATGAGGCTTACAATTTACAAAATCAAAATTCAGCGCAACAAGACAACCATAAAAATGCTGATGATAATGGTGAAGAAGAAGAGACGACAATTGATGAAGTTATTGAAGAATTGAAGAATATTATCAACGATGCTGAAACTGAAGCTTATCGGCAACAAAACGATAATAGCAATAGTGATAATAAACAAAGACAGACTGTGAATAAAAACGATCAAAAATTTGATGTTTCAACAGATGAAACGGCAATAGTACCATCGAATTTACACCCGCAACCGCCACGACGCACGAAGAGCCTTATCCACCTCTTCATGCCGGACGATGAGTACAATAATGTGACAAATAAAGAATTATTTTTCGAAAACGGTACAACTTACAGCGACAGTGAAGAAGACGATGAAGAAGAAGGCTCCGATTCTCTATTGAGCGCTTCAAAATACCAACTACCAAGAGTAGAGAAACCGGTTCAGATTGTAAAACGTTCGGAATCGCATCGGCATGTGATCCATTGTGAGAAAACTGAGAGTTTTTGCCACCGGAAATCGATCACACGAATCACACAATTATCGACAACAAACGATTCAATGAATTTGAAGAAAACCAAATCGGAGCAAATGAAGAAATCGAAAAGTCTCGATCGTATCGATGACGGTTTGGACACTTTAGTCGATATTGTTGTAACCAATACGGTCAATTCAACAAAGAGCAGTTTGAATCCAATATCGAAGATTTTCCTACCGAATTGCCAAAATTTGGGCAATAATTATTTCCCACGTGTCCATCAGGACAAGCGTAGTAATAGTTTTTTGATTAAACGCGGACATACAAATGCCGGTTTGTATTCGGGGCAAATTAACGAGTTTTACACGGCAGCTACAACAGCAACAACTGAGAAATTCGCGCAAAATTCGGGCAAAACCACCGGAAAACTCTCAGATATGCCATCAGGTTTATATTGATTGTAAATATAGGTTTATTTATTATTAATTGTTATTATTAATATACAGAATTTGTGCAATATTTAGATTGTTCGTGTTAAATTTAGGTAGAGGTTTGGGCTCATAAGACACTTGTTCGATTCTCTTCTATTTCACCTCTATTGAGAATTGTATCTAACGTGTTATAAAATCTTGAAAAGTATGTATTGTTCATTTTCCGTGTTATACGTATGTAAATATTTCTGCAGGTCAAGGATGGAATTTAGTTCAAAGATCTCTATTGTGTAAATTGATTTTTATCTTAAATAAATATTAAACCAAATTAGAGTACTCAGCGTGTAATAATTAACCTTGATGGTAAAAATTATCGTTAAAATACCCTAATTTTTGTTTAAAATAATTAAAACATTACCATAGATCGGTTGTACTTTATAATAAGCACTAGTAAGTGTATAAATGATTGTCTAACTACCGATGTATAACTGGTTATCTATATTCTATGTATGATTACAATAAAAGAAATTGTTTAATTTTTAAACGGATTTCCTTAAAGTTCATTCCATTAATAAAACCAATAGTAGGAACAATAACACAACGTAAACAAATATTTATTTATTAATGAAGCATATAGTACGATGTTAATTCAATATACATACAGGGTGATTCGCTAATAGTTTCATTGATGGGAATTTATTAAATCTTAACTGTAGCTCTTTTGGTGTTTAAAATCTATCTAGAACGTACTCTAGCAACCCCTGTTATTAAGGGTAGTGCAATCTATAATTAGTTTGTATTGCATTTCCAGACTAGATAGCAAGATATTCCAGTTAGTAGCCAAATTTTGAGTTTCATAGTGCCAAATTTAAAAATGACTAGCATTAAGGGTTCAAAATTTGAAATTTAAGTGGTTAAAATAATCTATTCTATTCGAAATTTTAATTTGATTGATTTCCCATTGTTTAGTTGAAATTAATTTGTCTTTCAACCAATCTTCAAACTACGAAATTTGGTTTATTTTTCGACTATTTATAATTTTTGAAAATTTTCCCCAATTCAAGAACTACTCTGTTATAAAAGATACTGCAGCCCCTAATTTTTATCGCATTCTCAGATTCTATGGCGATTTATTGCAATTTGGAACCAAATTTTGAGTTTTGCAGTGTCAAATTTAAAAATGGCTAGCACTAAGGGTTCAAAATTTGAAATTTAAGTGGTTAAAATAATACCGTTTCTAATCTAGATTTTAATTTGGTTAATCTTCCATTGTTTAGTTGAAATTGGTTTTTCAACCAATCTTCAAACTACGAAATTTGGTTTATTTTTCAGCTATTTACAATTTTTCAAAAATTTTCTGCAATTCAAGAATTGTTTTGTTATAAAAGATATTGGACCTTCTATCAATTTGTATCGCATTTTTAGAATCTATGGCGATTTATTCCAATTTGTAACCAAATTTTAAGTTTTGCGGTGTCGAATTGAAAAATAACTAGGCACTAAGGGTTCAAAATTTGAAATTTAAGTGGTTTAAATAAAGCTATTCAACTCAAAATTTTAATTATTTTTCAGTTATTTACAATTTTTGAAAATTTTCCCCAACTGAATACACATTTAGTAATCTTCGCTAAAGAACCTCATTTTACAATTAAACAAAATTCAGAGGTGATTTAGAATTATTCAAATTCTTCTACAATTAAAACAATTAAAATGAAAATGGTTGAAATTCTTAATTATTTTGAATATAAATTGATGAAATTACCGTTTTTACCTTATTTAGAATTAAATGCGTTTATAAAAAAACACGTAGACAAATAACTGGAAATTCATTTGTTACAAATAGCGTAGTTTAACAAGCTTACTAAATACTGTTGGAAAATTTTCCAAAATTACTGAAAAATACGTGGAGAACGAAATAATTTCAGCAAAACTAATGGAAATTATGAAACATTGTAGAATTTAATCAAAATTAGATCATTATAGCTGGTTAAATTCGAAATTTTAGAGTTCTAGAAGTTATTTTTGAATTTTCCAAACTAACACTGTAAAATTCCAAATTTCACCAAAATATCAGAAAAATCGTTAGATTGCGCCACCAAATTCCTTCCAAAAATATATAAAATAGAGAAATATATGGCCTAATGGAGTTAATAGAGCAACAGGAGTGTTATGGGCCAAATAAGTCACTAAAGAAAAAGTTTAGTCCAATGGAATAAAGTAGTCTAAAACTACAAAATCTGTTGAATTATGATTTCGTAATGCCACGGGGTTGGATAAAAATGTTTTCTAAAGTACTCTTGTGAAATTGCAAATAAAATTTGCTAATACGATAGTGAATCACACTGTATATTGATCCTGTATTTGTTCGTTTCATATTAATTAGGGGAATATTCGAGAAATTTTCCATTATTTCTATTATATCAACAATAAATAAATAGAAGAGAAAAGAACAAATAGGAAAATTGATTTTATAAAAGTAAAATATCAAAAATAAAACAATATGGTGAAATAACCGCCTCCAGTTCTAATATGTGTACCGGTATAGAAAAATCGATTTCTCTAACGCCTCCTTAAAATACACACACATACATAACACAATCCCAATATAGGTATGTGTAATTTGGCAAATAAATTGCAAATATCGTCATCTAATTAGAAATAATAAATAGGAACGTTTATTGATAAATAATCTACAGTTAAATCTGTCTAATAAGAGAACAAACAATCGCCCCCTCTCGTGTTGGAATTTTCCTAACATTTCACAATATTAACCAATGTTTCGATTAAAAGGGAGGATAAGAGAATGACATCGAATAAAGAGTCGAATAGATTGAAAAATGTAAACAATTTACGTCATTTTTAATAGTTTTTCCTTTCTCCAATTAAATGTAATTCAAACAATAATTAACATTGACACACGCCGGTGCTCTTGTTTTGGAAATCAAATAAAAAAATAAAATGAAATAAATGAATAAACAAGCGAAAACACCTTGACAGAGATGACGCATACGATAAATTTTCGAAATTAAAGATGTACAGAGACAAATTTAAATTTAAACAAGGAATTCTCCACGTTTTACTGATAATAATAGAACTAATCAACGTCTAGACTCTCTAGACAGATAGGTATTTCTTAAGACTATTTGCTATATTTATCGTGAAATATTGCAAAAATTATTGTTGATTTTTTTAATTATTTTATAGTTGTTGTCGATGTGATTAACCGGAAGACTGCCCAACAATCGCGTTAAATAGTATCTATTTGGCAAAAAAATTAGCCACAAAATGACTCCCCAATTCGAATAATCACAGCCACAAGTTGAACTAAAATCAAAAAAGTAAGAAAATAAATCAAGTCAAACCAGTTAAATCGAAATAGACAAAGTGTGTTCAAATTTAGTCACTTTTGGGGAATTTTCAATTTTGAATTCAAATTTCGGGACTTTTTCAAATTAATTTTCAATAAATTTAGTGAAAATTAGTTAATTGTGGTTGATTTTTGGGGTACTTTCTAAGATTTTCAAATTTTAGAGACAGGACCATTTTAAGCTCAATTCTAAGGCATATTATCATAAAGGGTTAATTTATACATGCATTTTGGCAATAAATCCCGAAAAAAGACAATTTTAGCCCTTCTAGTCGCTTTTTGAGTTATATTTTCAACTCTAAATTTGCACATTCTTGCCCTTAGTTTGCAATTTTGAGATCACCCTCCATTCGAATAATCACTAGCCACAAGTTTCACTAAAATCAAAAAAAAATAAGAAAACCACTCAAATTTAGTCTCTTTTGGAGAAGAATTTCGATTTTGAGTTCAGATTTTGAAACTTTTTTGAGTTAATTTTCAGTAAATTTGATGAAAAAGGAAGAAAAGTAGTTCACTGTAGTCATTTTTTGGATACTTTCTAATTAGATTTTCAAATTTTAGGGAATTTTGGGCATGACAGGACCATTTTAAGCTTAATTCTAAGGCATTTTGTCGTAAAGTGTTAATTTATACATGAATTTTGGCAATAAATCCTGAAAAAACCACTTTAGCCCTTCTAGTCGCTTTTTGAGTTATATTTTCGACTCTAAATTTGCACATTCTTGCCCTTAGTTTGCAATTTTGAGATCACCCTCCATTCGAATAATCACTAGCCACAAGTTTCACTAAAATCAAAAAAAATAAGAAAACCACTCAAATTTAGTCACTTTTGGAGAAGAATTTCGATTTTAAGTTCAGATTTTGAAACTTTTTTGAGTTAATTTTCAATAAATTTGATGAAAAATGAAGAAAGTTAGTTCACTGTAGTCGTTTTTTGGATACTTTCTAATTAGATTTTCAAATTTTAGGGAATTTTGGGCATGACAGGACCACTCGAAGCTCAATTCTAAGGGATTTTGTCGTAAATGGTTAGTTTATAAATGAATTTTGGCAATCAATACTTAGAAAAGGCGATTTAAGCCCTTCTAGTCGCTTTTTGAGTAATATTTCCAACTCTAAATTTGCACATTCTTGCCCTTAGTTTATCATTTTGAGTTTAAAAGTTTTAGAGCTTTGGGGCTAAATTCTAACAAAAATTTTTTGAGCAATTTTGCAATTGATGTCAAATGATTTGATTTTCAAATTGACATGCAATTTTTTTTTTTGAAATTTCGATATATTTTAGTCTTAAAACATCCATTTCTAGCCCAAAATTATGATTATTTTTCTACTGAGACCCGTTTAGTCGTTTCTTTGAGAAAAGCCTCTTGTCTTTATAAATTTCTAACAGAATTTTAACGGTTTTGGTTGCATTTTGGGCTAAATTATCAATTTTTGAACGGACAGTAAACCACCTCTTTAAAGTGGAACTGATTTTTGGGCATATTTCGGAAACATTTACACCCAAAATGGTGAATTTTTGGGCAAAAATATTCGTGTTTTTTTTTTAGTCGGAAGACCAAATTTGCGGCCCTATCTTGTTCTTGGTACGCGTCCCTGGAGATTTGACGGGGCAAAAATCACGTCTACATCTGAACTTGTGGAAAACAAAATAACTAAAAATAGACGATGTTGTTTTGATGAGACATTTCGTATAAATTTGACTCTGTCGTGGGGGAATTGGAGAAATTCACATCTAAAATTACCGTGAAAATTTCTCTGTCTACTGAAAATATAAACAAATAGGGCTAATTTTTTTTATTTTATTTCGTTTTATTTGAAATTGCGGCGTAGTTTTAATCGTGACACGGGGTATGGGGATGTAAAGAATTGAAATTATTTATTAATATAGAAAATCGATAGTGTTTTTAGACGCGTACTACTGATAAACTATAATCTAACATAGTAGTAATAATAATAATAAGAGTAGAATGGAAAAAATCTCATTCAAAAAAACCTATCATTGATAAAATTCTTTTATCAGTCGAGAGGAAAAAAACGGTTCATTATCTTCAACATACACATTGACATTTTGGTTTGTTTTAACGATAACAGAATGAAGCGCAGTATTTGGAAATAAATACGAAATTTTCCTGTTTTCTCCCTGGGGAGGAAAATTTTCGGAAATTTTCCACTGTGACTTTTATTATTCGTTCATTATTCATGTGTAATTTTATTGTAGTAATTGTAGTAGTTGTAGTAATAGTAGTAGTAAACAATGAGTAAGGGTTGATATGAAATTCAATAGTTGTAAACTTTTTTTTTTGAATGATTAACCCTCGCGTTTCCATTTAACTGCGTAATTTCATGCTGACGTAGCCGTCATTTTATCGGCCTCTATACATATTTGTTCATAATAAAATAGTATTATAGTGTGTTTATATAGTAGGAATACGTAAAGTCGTCATGCTTGGCGGCATCCTGAAGCTGTCCATACCATTGCGCGCCGGTATGAATGACCTGTGAAGGGCGTTGCTCTTGCCCCCATCCCCTACGACCTTCAAAATTTACCAACTGTTCGCTCAATGCCCACCGACGTCGTTGTCGTCGTCGTCGTCGCCGTCGTCGTTATTCCCCCCGACCGCCCCGCCCCACCCCGTCTTGTCCGCCAACATCATCGCGTCCACGAACCGACGCCGTCATAACATTGTGCAATAGTATACGTTTCTCACCATTTCCACTACTATACATGTCTCATTCACTATCCTCGTCGGTTTTCTTTTTTTAACCGCCCCCCTGTTCCTCCAACACACCGCCACATTGTTTGCTTCTTTGCCGCCTGTTCCTCTTCCGCCCGCCACAACAACCATGTGTAGGAAAAATCAATCGAAAATTATTCGGTAATTTTACAACAATCCAAGTTGGCGTAACTAACAAATATTCCCATAAACAGTAATGTAATAGAAAAAGATCAAAATGCTACCCTAACGTAACATTAAAACCATAACGGTAATAATCAAGTGGTAGATTTCTTTGAGTTGTATTTGTTTAGGTTCGTCAATTGTTTGATATGGTGGTAATAATGGTGGCAGCATTGGAATTGGTGGCGGTGATGGTAGTGGTTGGTGGTGGTAGCACTGGCCGCCAACGTCGTTATTATCGAATACTACAAGTTTCGATTCTGCGCAATAGTTGTTTACAACTATTTTGGCTGGGTCGCAGTGCGACGTAGACATGCGTAATATTGTTAATAATAAAGTGAATGGGTGGGAGTGAGAGGGATAGAAAGTGCAAGAGCGATGGCCAGACAACAACGGAGTTAAAGCGGACCCCGCACGATCATATCTGTTCGATGAGAGGCATATATTTGGGCTTTTACACTTTATCGTTCTAGTCGGGGCGATTCATATAGAATAGTGGGTTGGAAATTTCTTGGTCCTATCCAAAAGCCTGTAAAACTGACGTTTAGGCTAAAAGTATCATCGTTTATATTAATATTAAATGAAATAGTGCGAATTTTCCATAATTATATGAAATTTTTTATGAAAATCTGCAAATTTTGAATTAAAAGTGCTAAATTTTCCAAAATTTTGAACCGAGATCACATGAAATTATAATTTGTCTTGTAATTTTTCAAAAATCGCCGAATTTTGGTACGAAATTGTATATTAAAAGGTACGAATTTTCTCAAAAAGTGCTAAATTTTACACCAAAAGGGCTAATCTTTTATCAGTTTTGAGATAAACTAAAATGTCTCATCTAGATTTTGATTTTCTAAACAGAATAGGCGCCAATATCGAGCAACAATACGTAAAATTTTTGAAATTTTTTTCAAAATTTCTATTAGGGTCAAATAATCTATCGAGTTTTTCAAAAAAAAAACGCAAAAACTACACAAATCTTAAAACTTTTGGCTAAAATTTTGCATTAGAATTAAACAAATTCGTAAAAAATTGTTAAAATGAGTATAGTTTTCTAAAAACTTATAATTAGCATCAATTTCCTGATAATTTCCATGAATTTAACAAACCCTATAACAACACATACAGGTATCTGTATTAATCATGGTAATGTAGAACTTGAAAGGCTTGATTTTTCTAGTTAAGTGGTTTATAATCGATTTGAAAACATCGTGAATGCTGAAACCCTTTTAAGCATCATTATGTTTACAATGGATTTTAATTACATTACCAGCAATAGTGGCGGCGGCGACGGCGGTGGTGGTTTTAGGTGGGGTTGAAATAGGGCGACCGGCCAGTCAGCCAGCCAGCCAACCAGTCAGGATGTCCTAGATAAAAAGAGAAGATTAAATGGCTGGTGTTTTTTTTCGAATTAGAAACGAAAACTGAAATTAGGGTAGAATATTGTCGGATGCCGCAACGGATGAAATGGGGGTGTGAGTCAATGGGCTGTTAGGTGGTTTAGTGGTGAACTAGCCTAGAACGCAATGCTTGTCAAGGCCAGCCCTAGATACAAACTACTTGACACCATTCTATAGAAATTCTAATTAACACCATTTGATAATTGTTGTTTTTCTTCATTGTCAAATGATTTGTTTCAAAAGTGCACTTTTAATAAATGAAAATTTAAAAAGAACAAAATAGGAGAATTTATTATTTTTATGAGAAAATGCGGATATTGTAATTTCGGATGCAACCATGCGCTGTAAAAACTAGGCCATTGAATTCTTTCCCTCTATCTCGCTCCTTCTATTATTTTTCTTTCCTTACGACACAAAAAAAAAGATCAAATACAACGATCCTGGCCTCAATTCCGCCGACCGTCTATACAACATATTATTACAATAATGGCTAAATATACCAGACTGGCACAATCAACTGGAAACATTAAAAAACAATCCAATATTGAAACGCTAATTATACCACAGTATTGCAAAAAATTCGCCTCCGTTCCAATTTTATTTGAAATATTTACTAGTCTAAATCATCCACCTTATTCGATATTACTGATTTTTATAGTAAATTTTTAAAAATATAAATTACCATTTTAAAATCAACGTAAAACTGTCAAGTTATAAATGGAAAATAAGTGAGGAGGTGAATGACTAGTTCATTTCAATTTTAACACGATCAATACCTATCCGTGGTATAGTGAGTATTTCAACCGCTTTCTGTTACCCGTGTTATTTGTTCCTCTTTATACTTTCATTGGTTTATAAAAAATCGGTTACATTGCTATACAATTAAAAAAATAGAGTAAATAAAAACATTAATAACCATTTAAATTGAAAATCATTGAAGAATTTCTTCAATACAATTTAACAGCTGTCATTTAAGCCTAATTAACAAGAAAGAAACACAGAAAAGTCCATTAGTAAGTCTTAGATTACTTTTCTTATTGGCCTAATTCTGTTATTAACAACTATTGAATAAAAACTTTCAAGGAAATCGCCCTATCTAGATGTTTTTTTGGTATAAATTTACTTCATTTCATCCTAAGGGTTGCGTGTTTTGTTATTTGTAGCCATACTTAAGTTTATGGGATGGATTTGGGGTTGAAGCTACCCCTGTAAAATCCGTTTTTTTCGCAATATCACTGGAAGGACTTATTGTTTTTTAGTGATTCAACAACTGCAATTGATTTTCAATATCTTGTTGGGGATGGTTTTTGTTCTTTTATGCCCCATAGCAAGACAGATCAATTGGAAAATTTTGTGATAGCAGAAAATTACAAAATAAAAGTTACCTATTCGAGAATTTACCTTCAAAACAACCTAGTACCTTTTTCTAATGACTTTTTTGTTTAAATCTTGCCTTATTTTCTAAATCATAGAAGAGAGAGAGGGTTAAACAACCAAGAAGATGCTTTAATTTACGAATAAGACCAATCTAGCGAATTTTTAAGAGATTTTTCCAGAGGCAGTTCGCATTCTCTCCCTTTCGTTACAAATTTACAATTTTGATAGACCTATGATTTTATGAGAATTTCGAAAAAGTTTGTTCATTTAGACGCTGATTTTTGAAAAACGAAAAAGGAAATTAGAACGACTAGCCTTAACTTCCCTTGATCTGCCTAAATGTGTTTCATTTCATTTTATCGATTATACAACGAGAAATATATCAGATTATTAACCCACTTTTTGGGGGAATAACACAATTTTTCACAATTATCAGAAAATTCAGACAGATCTTCAGAATTTCTTGGGGTTACGTCTGTATAGATTTGTATTTTGAATCAAATCAAATATGTACAACCCCAAAATCTTTTGCCGTTTTCGAGTTATAAGTCTGATTGTTTCTAATGGCAATAATACTTTAAACGAAAGCCTTAATGACTTTTTTGATTTAGGATCCCGCTCGAAGCAAACTAGCCTATCCTCAATTCCATTGAAATCCTAGAAGAAAAGCGTTTCTAGAGTCATTTAAAAAGGACAAAAGATATCGAGTTGGGAAATATCTCACTTAATTCAAAATTTAAGCCTCTATCAACCCTATTGGGGAAAATTTGGACAATCCGACTGGTTTTTCCGAAAATTCCGAAAAACAGCATTTTTAGGCCAAAATAGTACCTATACATATTATATAACAAGGGACTAAAGAGCGTCATTTCGTCCCGAAAGTGGAAGTATATTGCCCGAGGGACGTAGGTCCCGAGGGCAATAACCGCTCGAGAGGTATATAAGCTATTTTTGCCTTTTCAGAAATATTTAGAAATAATAAATTTAGCAAATTAAAGATTTGAAAATATCTATTACCATTTTTAGTATAGGGTGCTATGCAAATTTACCGTGGTCACTGCATCAATAAACAGGATTAGTGAAATCGTCATTATAGAAAAGTAAACAATGTCTGAAAATTTCAATTAAAAAAACGCTGCTGAAGAAGCTTTAGAAGATATTTTGCCTTCAAAATCAAAAAAAATGATTCGAACAACAGTATAAAATATTCACGACTTGATGCCAAAAAAAATTAATGATGACGCCATTTCTTGGCGATGGTAACTGGTAGTGTCATTTTGACCTCATCACAAATACACAAATAAAAAATAAAAAGTTACCTGTCTCGGCGTTTTTCAAAATTTTGATAAATAAAAAAGTGATTTGCATTATGCGGAACCTTTCGGTCACAGTGTATGGTAGAACAGAGCAAATGTCGTATTTTGGTACGTCCTGCGCATGACGTCATTTTGGTCAAAAGTGACATTTAAATTAGAAGAGTAACTGTGATAACTCGCGATTTCTCGCTGGTCGTTGATGCTACCACAACCGGAGATAGATTTTTGGAAAGAGCACTTCTTGTAGCCTCTGTTTTTTAAAAAGTTGATATAAATTTGAATTACAGATGAAAATCTAACAACATGTTTTTGCGTATTTTTGTACAATTTTCTTATATTTTCTCTTATAACATGGCCAATTTTGATTATTTTGCAAAAATTCTTATACTGTTACATAGCAAATAAAAAGTTCTTTTCAAATCCTTTAAGAAATTTCCGATTCTACGGTTAGTTTTCCGGAAAATTAAGAAAATATCAGGGAGAAGAAGAATTTTTGCACAATTTTTATTTTACAACGATGATTTACCCCTCATTCGAAAGCTGATACAAAAGTCAAAGGAAGTGCGAAGCCCTTTTTTTGATATTTTGAAAATTGCCTGAATTATCGCGGAAAATTCGAGTTGATTTTCTGGCACTGCTTTCACTTGTAAAAATTGATGGTACTAATAATAATTAATTGTTGTGGTAATTTGATAATTAGGAGATAATATAATGCTCGACAGTTCTCAATTTTTGAAAAATTATTATTTTATTAAAAAATAACTTCCCTACCCTCTGGTCGGGGAAGTTAAAAAGCACCATACAAACAGTCTTCAATAGGTTATGGTGATATGACATTCAATGAGGTACTAGAGTGCGCATCCGCTATACTTGTATAAGACCAATTTGGTCCTCAAATGGGGAAATTTTGACAGTTAGTCCTCACTCTTTCTAACTTATGAGTGTATCGTTCAACAGGGACCTCCTTTTCTCAAGCCTTGATCGATTATGGTTTCTGTTGAAACGACACCAACATATCGACATATCCAAGATGTCTGCCACCATACGTGGACATGTTTTTTGACCGGATGTGCACTCTAGTACCTCATTAATGACATTCAATGAGGTAGTAGAGTGCGCATCCCCTATACTTGTATAAGACCAATTTGGTCCTCAAATGGGGAAATTTTGACAGTTAGTCCTCACTCTTTCTAACTTATGAGTGTGTCGTTCAATAGGGACCTCCTTTTCTCAAGCCATGATCGATCATGGCTTGAGAAAAGGATATGGTGTCGTTTCAACAGAAACGACACCAACAAATTGAGATATCCAAGATGTCTGCCACTATAAGTTGACACATTTTTTGACAGAAGGATCACTCTACTACCTCATTGATGACATTACGACCTAGATGACGTCATGCGCGCTGGCACACCATATAATATTCACACCACAGCACACATGATAGAGGCGATATTAAACGAGCAATGTCGCGCTCTAGTTGCCGAACACGCCCGATTGTTCGATAGAAGATTGAGCGTGCATGGCCGGCTTTAGATTGTGTGTATATCTCACCAATACACGACCGACCTAGCCGTCGTCATCACCATCGTCGTCGTCGTCGCGGCCGTCGCCGTCGTCGTGCAGCATAGCGCAGCAGCAGCAGCGCAAGATGGATGAAATAGACGATGAATAGAGAGTATACGGCAACGTAGTTATTTTACACACACATTTACACACAACTATATACATATATCCACACACATATACAGATACAAACAAACATACGATACGGGTATACGCGAACGATGACAACAACAACAATCCAATGCATACACACTGTGCGAACCGTCGTGGTTGTGTTGTAGTGTTTTTATTACAGCACACGTTTACCTATCGCAAAATAAATAAATAAATAAATAAATTGGATAAAAAAGTGCACGAAATTTTGTTGTTTTTTCTAATTAATTTCGATTTTTTTTTTTGAAACCAAATTAAAATAAATTAGTGATTGGTACAATTAAGTGTTGTTTTTCTTGTGTTTCCAAATCAATTTGCGCATTAAAAACGCCGTCTTCATTATTAATAAACATACAAAAATAATAATAATAGTTAAGAATAAAACATTATTTATAGAAACAGTGGGAAAACTTGTGTAATACGGACATACGGAACAAGTGCGTATGTTGCATTATTAATAACAATTCTATTACAAAAACAACAACAACGTGGTCTATTCGTGTATTATTATTGTTTAATTTAAAATTTGTAATTATTTATTTATTGAATAATAATAGTAATAATAATCAGATTTAGTGGAATACGGGCGTGTTTGTGTTGTATTTCGTTGTATAGTGTGTATGTGTATATAAATTTCCTATATATGTGCAAGTGTGTGTGCACACAATATCGAGGCCGTCTGGGATGCTTGCAGCTTCTATAGATAGGTTTCCGCCTTTCATCTTTATTATCATAAACAACAACAACAACAACAATCGCGTTTTGTATTATAGTTGGAATGTTCAATAGAGGAACACTATTAACGTTAATTGGGAAAGAAATCTAACGCCATGTCGGTGAAAAGTCTGGAAAATACAACAACAACAACAACAACAACTACAGTTAATCAACAACAACAAACAACAACGAATACTACGGCTACTACGACTACTGCTACAACATCATCATCATCAACATCATCGATAATAGGAACATCAAGTTCGGGTATTGTTCGTTCTGGTTATTTGAAAAAATTGAAAACATCAAGACGTAAATTCTTCGTATTGCGTGCCGAAACGCCAGATACATCGGCACGTTTAGAATATTACGATTCTGAACGTAAATTCCAACATGGACAACCACCAAAACGTTGTATACCATTAAAGAATTGTTTCAATATAAATAAACGTTTAGATACGAAACATAAACATGTTATTGCATTATATACGAAAGATGATTGTTTTTGTATTGTATTAGATAATGATGATGAATTAGATAGTTGGTTGAAATCGTTATTGGCATTACAACATGGTGAGGATGTTGTTGATGGTGAACCACCACGGCCCACATTTGGTAAGTCTTATTACTAGATTGCTTGCAAACCCTAAAATTGGTAGAAAATTTATTTACGGGTTTTGTAAATTAGTCCACAGGGAATGTTGTAGCAAAATTTGAGCCTTGTAGCTTATTGGGAAATGGGTGAAAGACCGTTTTAATCGGGCAATGTCGCAATCTTCAACAACCGAATATGCACGTGAAACGATCAAAAGTACTAGAGGATCCGTTCTTTGTAAAACGAGATTGTCGAATTAATGGGATTTTTCGGGAATTTCCCAATGAGCTACAAAGCTCTAATTTTGCTAAAATACTCTCTTAGAATTGTCCTATAAATCCGTAAAATATTTTTAAAATCGTCCGACAATTAATACTTAAATTACTAACTTTAAATTTACAATTGTTAACAAATATAGAGAAAGAAAATTAAAAATTTCTTCAAATCAAACAACTAATTTTAATCAAAAATTACTAAAATACAATACTTGAACAAATTATCCACCAATTTTTCAAAATAGTACAACAGGGCACAATAAACACAGAACACTAATCAAATTTGAAATCCTAAAGTTAGAAATTTAAATACTAACATTTGGAGAGTTTAGCTAGCAACCCACTTTTAGGTTGATATGCAATTCAAAATTTCCAATTTTAATTGGCCAAATTGAAAATTTTGAATTGTATGCTCTTAAAAATTCAGTTGATGTAACCATTTTAATCAAAAATTACTAAAATACAAAAATCCCTACTTGAACAAATTATCCACCAATTTTTCAAAATAGTACAACAGGGCACAATAAACACAGGACACTAATCAAATTTGAAATCCTAAAGTTAGAAATTTCAGTACTAACATCTAGAGAGTTTTGCTAGCAACCCACTTTTACGTTGATATGCAGTTTTAATTGGCCCAATTGAAAATTTTTGAATTGTATACTTAAAAATTCAGTTGATGTAACCAAATTCCTTAAATTTCTCACCTTACAATTCCAAATTTGATTAATTTCAGCCTTTTCCTGTTGTTGTTCTGTTTATAGAATTTGTAAATTATTTATTTGAGGTAACTATTCTGAGCAATTATTTATACTAAATATTCGAAAAATTTGCCCAAAATGGAATTAATGTTGATAATTGTAGTCAAAATTGCAGTTTTGGGGTTAGAAATACACAAATATTTGTTTTTATCCAAGAAAAATAAGCAAAAAGGGTAAAATTTGTAAATTATTCGATTTTTGAGGTTAGAAATTTCAACGGATAAGTCATTTTCTCAACTACTATCATAAAAAAATCGATTTATAAACCAGTTAGTTACTTATTTTTTGTCGTCCACTATACTTTACTTTGTAAATAGTACAAAATTCTAGAACAAACAAAAAGATGAATTTTTTTTTGAAGTTCAAGCCACTTTGAAGGGTTTTTTTCCAAAATTAACCCGATTTTCTCACGGTACTAACGTAATTCAATTTATATTTCAAAAACTGCACATTCACCACACCCATCCCTCAATCTACAAGGCAAATACAAAATTCGTGCAATTTGAAACCGTGCTAAACCGGATATGAGTTGCATTATTAAATAATATTTATTTGAGCTTTTTGATATTATCGTAAAAACCGTGTAAAAGTTGGACCGTGTTTTTTTTTTCGAAAAACAACCGATATAAGTTTAACAAACAAATCTTAAATGCCAAATGGTGTTATCGTTTGATTACTTCGTTCGTATCTTTTTAATCATCGGTAGGCGGTAATGGAAAATTCGTTAAATACAGTAGTGAAGGCAAAAAAAAGTATGTTATGTTTTTGGTGTTTAATTATTTAATATGCCTTTAAATTATATAAATTTAATTGCCCATAGTAGGTTTTTTCTACCTTAAAATAGCTCCATTGACTGGAATTATTCGTTTTGGTAGCTAATTTCGTTTAAATTTTACAACTTTGAAAAAATATTTAACAAAAAAAAACTATTTTCCATCGTCACATTTTTTTTAATTTCAAAAATTGTGATGGTACTAATCAAAATTGTACTAATTTTTACCGGTTTTCGAAAATTGTAATTCTAATAGAAAAACTACTCGAAAATTACACGTTTCTATAATAATTGTACAAGTTATATGCGTAGAAATTTTCGATTATTTTAGATTACGATAATTCTAATATCAATTATTCGGTTCAAGTACTAGTGAAATGCTGATTTTTAGTTTTGCACGTACGAATTGTTGTCTCATGGTCTTGAATTACACTATTTTTGCTTAATTTTTGATTACATTTAACAAAGAAAACCCACAAAAGGCGTATTTGAGTATCAACATTCATCCCTTGAACTTAATTAGACTATTAATTTGAGGTTCATTTTATTAGTACGATTAAATTCAGCTGTTTAAATAAACTATTGGGGTATTTTTAGTACCATTTTTTAAGTTTCTTCTAATTGAAATTAGAAGCAAAAGAGTACCAACTGAAATTCTTGATTTTTGGAACACTTTTGATTGTTAGTACCAGTTTTCATTGCAATTCAAAAGAAAAACTACTCGGAAATTCCACATTTTTGTAGTTTTACACGCAAAAATTTTCAATTACTTCGATAATACGAGCTTCAATTATTCGAGTACTTCTATTTTGCAATACTGTTTTTAACAAACATCAAAATTAGTAAGGATGCTTATTAGTTTTGCACGTACGAATTACCTCCTGATCTCCGATTACACGATTTTTGACTCTTTTTAAACTCATAAAAGGAGGCAGGTAGTTAATATTCGTCCTTTGAGCTTAATTAGAAAATAAATTTGAAGTTTATTTTGTTAGTACGATTAAATTCCACTATCTAAATGAACTATGGACAAGTTTTTAGTACCAGTTTTAAGTATCTTCTAATTGGAACTATAAGCAAAAGAGTACCAATTAAATTTCTTGGTTTTTTGGAACCTTTTTGATTGTTAATATCAGTTTTTATTGCAATTTGAAAAAAGAACCACTCGAAAATTTCACGTTTCTACAGTTTTACGCGCAAAAAATTTTCGATTACTTCGATAATACAAGCTTCAATTACTCGTTTCGAGTACTTTTATTTTGCAATACTGTTTTGATTACATTTAACAAAGAAAACCCACAAAAGGCGTATTTGAGTATCAACATTCATCCCTTGAACTTAATTAGACTATTAATTTGAGGTTCATTTTATTAGTACGATTAAATGCATCTGTTTAAATAAAATATTAGGGTATGTTTAGTACCATTTTTAAAATTTCTTCTAATTGGAACTGTAAGCAAAAGAGTACCAACTAAAATTTTTGGTTTTTGGAATACTTTTAATTGTTACTAGAAACTTTTATCAGTTTATATTCTAAAAGAAAAACTACTCAAAATTTTCATGATTCTGTAGTTTTGAGCGCAAAAATTTTCGATTATTCCGATAATACGTCGAATTATCCGTTTCGAGTACTTCTACAGTACTGTTTTTAACAAAACTCAGAATTAATAAGAACACTTATTAGTTTTGCACGTACGAATCGCCTGATCTCCGATTACACGATTTTTGGCCAGTTTGAACGATAGAAACGCATAAAAAATGAATCTTTTGAATATTAAGGAGACATTTGTGGCTAATAGTCATCCCTTGAACTTAATTAGGCTATAAATTTGAGGATTATTCAATCGAATTCAGCTGTCTAAATAAACCATTCGACCACAATTTTTTTTAACATTTTCTTCTAATTAGAACAACAAGCAAAAGAGTGTCAATTAGATTATGAATTATGGCCAATTAGATTAACATAAATTAGAAACAAAATGAATTAATTAACAATTAATTCCTTTAGACATCTTTGTATCCTTTGTTGAATTTTATTCTTTTTTTTTTAGTAAAAATTTAATTTTGTATCTAATTCGATACGGTTATGTGATCTTTTTATAAATAATAGAAGGGAAGGAGGGTTTACACGTGACCAAATAAATATTTAATATGTGACATTTACACAAATCATATGATTTATTATGTGAGAACCGCTATAACTGTCAATTTGAGTAGATTATGTGCCGCTCTGTTGTTATTAAAAAAAAAATGTTTGGTGGATTATTTTTTTAATGTTTTAGGATTATTTCGACAAAACACTTGTAATTTAGTTGTTTTGTAGTATTATTTTTTCAATAATAATAGTAATAATAGTGATAATGAGATTAAAAATATTTTTGTTATTTTTAATCAAATTTATTTATAGATTTCCATTTTTTTTTTTTTATTTATGTTATAAATGACATTGAAATGTTAACAAAAATCATCGTAAAATATAGATAGAAAATCGATAAAATGCGAGAAAATTCTCAAAAAATTACAAATTGTTTAAAAATAATTATTGATAATTGCTATCAGTGATTAAAATAATGTATGTCGAATTTTCAACTATCATCTATTCGAAAATAAAAGTTCAATGGCCCACCAATTCTAAGAGTGCTTCAATTTTTCGTACCCGAAAAAAGACAAGATTACTATTAACCTTCTGTTCTGATAAATAAATAAATAAATAAATAAATAAATAAATAAATAAATCGATAAATAAATAAACAACAATGTTGCCACGATTGTGTGATCCGACAAATTTTGATATTAAAAAATTTACAAAACAACAAAAATTGTGAAAGTCCACTGTTGTAAATTGGAGAGGGAATTCAAACGAAAAATCAGCAAATTCTTGTATGTCGACCTATGTTAATGAGTTAATTATTTGGAAATTTTCGAAAATTCATTTAAAAAATTCCACAAAACAACCGAAATTGATTGTCTCAAAACACAGACGATAGCGCAACAGAGACGTATTGACGCCTTAGTGGGCCCCCACATTTACTTAACACACAACAGAACGGGGTCACCGGCCTCCTTCCTTCACACATTATAAATAACAAAATTGCGTCACAGCCAAAATTAAACTAGGGTTGTTTTTTTTTTGTGAACAAGGGGTGGCTTTTCGAAAAAAATCACCCAATTGTATATTTGTATTGTGGTTTTTGCGTGTGGAAATTCATCTTTGATCGCTCGTTTTTGATCCGTCACCCTTAGATTTGCGTGTTGGAGCTTCGATCGGGGTTTTTGTTATTATTATTATTATTATTATGGATTTGAAGCCAAGGACGGCGGTCGTCGGGAAAACGACGCCCGCCATTACAGCAACGCCGCCTCCATCACATCATCATCATTGTCTAATTGTGTTCTTTTATGATTCTCGCCTTTTATCAAGCGTCAGTTTTCGAATATTTCTATTTAAATTGTTATTAGCGTCGATTTATGGGCGTCGAGACGCTCCTTTGAAAATTACATAAAACAACATAGATTTTACACGGTTTGGATGTTGCGTCGTTATAGTTTTATCAACGGGCGTCGCCTCTACTTGGACTTTAAACGGTTTTTATTGTTATTTTGAAATGTTCCAAAGATGATTACTATTTAGATCGTTGTTTTTCGAATCGATGATTAAGGGAGAATTCTTGGTTGTTGTTTTTGTGTGGAATTGAAACGAGAGAAAAATTAGTCGAAAAAATCTGACCCAGTTTCTAGTTTTACTAGGCCAACAGGTATAAGGGTCACCTTATCGTATGTTGCAATTGATTTTTTTTTTAGTTTTTTCGTGCGTTATCGTTACAATTGAGTTTATTTGGTCGACTTTGAATAGTTAAAATTTTATAATGAAGGGGGTGTTTTTCGCCGAATTTCGTTGTTTATCATGTTTTCGATGCATCGATGTGTTGTTGTCATAGTTCAACGGAAATGAATCATCTATATGAAAAGTTGTAAACAAGTGCCTCATAAGATACCGTTTTGTTATTTGTTTGTATGAATTTTCCAATTATTTTTGGTCAACAATTTCACCAATTGATTTGCCAATTGGAAATTACCGGATGTTTAAATCCTGATTCATATTGTTTTTCAATTCGTTATTATTAGTAGTAGTTTTCCTATTTGTTGCAAAAATATGGAAAATCCAAAGTTTTTTATAGAAATCCCAAAAGGCAAATACCGGTTATAATAAAAGTAAATAATTTTGTTCAATACGATTTCAATTGGCACGCCTTAATTTGCTTTTTCGTTGGGTTTTTTTTTGCATTAACTATTCGTTATTGTTGTTATTTTGACGAATTTGTCGCAAACAATTTAGTCATCTGTAAAATTGATGTCCTCATGGCCCAAAAAATTCCACTACTACTGATCGAAATTTACTTGAAGTACCGAAAAACGATCAAAAATCATTGAAAATTAAACTTATTTTTCCTATTTTGCTTTGGAAATAAAATCATTTCCACACTAAAAGTAGTGATGTAATGGAGATTTCCCAACTACTTTGAGTGTGGAAAATCTGGGATAATTTATTTTTTCGAAGTTGGTAACACTGTCGACTATCTCAAATGTCATTCTTTGACAGAAATGCAGACCACTTGATTAACGTGAAAACAACTTTTATTTATTTCAAATTATTATTCTTGAAAATTTTGATAACAATGTTCATATTTTATTTTTGATTTACCGGGAAGTAAATCATTGATACCATTTTCAACAATATCACGTAATTCTGGTGGAGTACACGATAATTTGTCACACATTTTTACTTTATTAAAAGTCATAATTAAGATGGAGACTTAAACAATTGAAAATCAACTTGTTTACAAACAAAAAGTTGAATATCGTCAAGTAGAACTTTCATTTGTTTTATTTAATACCAACTTCTACAAAATTCCCTAAATTTGAAGGGTTCAATTTTTATTAAAAAAGGGTACAAAGGGGCGCAAAATAGGAAAAATAGTATGAAAAATTCGTTTCAGAAGTCAATTCCTGCACTCGACCATTAAAAAACTCGTGCTACCGCACTCGTTTTTTAATTTTGGTCTCGTGCAGGAATCATGGACTTCTGAAACTTATTTTTCAATATACTATTACGGCAAAATTTTGTAATTTTCCTAAATTGCACCTTCCTATCTACTTATTTGTTGATATTTTTGAATTACTGGAAGATTTTTGTAACAGTTAATAACCAAATTCGACGAATTCTTTGATTTGGACTTACTAGGGGTAGATGTACTCATGATAATGGTATCACCAAAAATTCCCACTTATGTTTCTAGATTGAAAATCCCAGAACTTGGGCAAAATGATAAAAATAAATTGCAAAATTATTCAAACTATTTTTAAGAAATTGCGGTAAAATCGGGTGTTTTTCCCAAATTTGTTGTTTTAAAATTACCAGAATTGTTACAAAGACTTTTTAAAATGATTCCAAAGGTTGATATACTCTCTATAATGATGTCAGCCAAAATTTGGCCATTTTATAGTAATTTTAGTTGTATTTTTTCTAATTGTAAGCTTGAAAGTTCCTTACACTTGGGCAAAATAGTAAAAATAACAAATTTCAATGCTATTCAATATATTTTCAAGAAATCGTGTTTTCCCAAATTTGTTGTTTTAAAATACTGGAATTGCTACAAAGGCCTTTGAACGTTCTTTTTAAAATAACTCTAAAGGGTTGATGTACTCTTTATAATGATGTCATCCAAAATTTCGCCATTTAACGGTATTTTAGTTGTATTTTTTCTAATTGCAAGTTTCTAAGCTCCTAACTTTTGGGCAAAATAGTAAAAATAACAAATTTCAATGCTATTCAATATATTTTCAAGAAATCGAGTTTTTCCCAAATTTGTTGTTTTAAAATACTGGAATTGCTACAAAGGCATTTGAACGTTCTTTTAAAAATAATTAAAGGGTTGATGTACTCTTTATAATGATGTCATCCAAAATTTCGCCATTTAACGGTATTTTAGTTGTATTTTTTCTAATTGTAAATTTCTAAGCTCCTAACGCTTGGGCAAAATGATAAACATAACAAATTTCAATGTTATTCAAGAAATTGCTATTAAATCGTGTTTTCCCCAAATTTGTTGTTCTTTTAAAATTACAAGAATTGCTACAAAGACCTTTGAACGTTTCTCATAAAATGACTCCAAAGCATTGGTGCAGTTATTGTGACAATTTGCAAAAATTTCTATCATTATTTCTTCAGTTTATATTTTGATGGCAATATACTTAGGAGAAATAATACTTAAAATACTAATCCCCTAAATAATGGAAAATTTCTAAAAGTTTCTAAAACAAAAATAAGGCACTTCCGAGAAAATGTAATAGGTTCTTGTGTTTTCCCTAAATTTATATTCGGCCTTTCTACCAAATTGCTTATTTGTTGTTATTTCTGAATCATTAGAAAGGCCTTTCAACGATTTTAACTTAGTCATATCAGGAAAACAAAGCAAATTTTCCATTATTAAAACTAACGCAATTTTGAAAAGGAACTCTTAAGATGACTCAACTTATTGTTGACTAAGAATTATTGTCTTGTTTTGCATTCATTGATCTATTCAGTTTTTAAATCGTTTTTACATAAACATTACTGATTTGCGAATTGTTTTGAAAATCTATTAAGGTCATTAATAGTATTGAGGTCTTTAAACGGTTTAATTCAAAAATAGAATCAATGTCCGCGTATTTGTACACTTGTATGTCTCACTTATATATTTAAACTAAAATGTTCTAGTGAAATTATTTTATTTTAACAATTTTGTGTTCGATTTGGAATTGTTAAAAGGACCTCTGAATAGATTATGGTAATTTAAGATGGTGTTCTTTTATCAGGTAAATTTCTACGTTTCGTGGTCTTTTTAATAATGGGAAGCAAGAACTCATGGAGAAGGAGCTCCTGATTCAAAGTAGCTCAACTTTTTTTATTCAAAAGTTGTGTTGTTTATCTTCCAGTAACTTAAATTGGCATTCATTGGTCTATTCAATTTTTAAATTATTTTGCACAATTGTGGTTGTTTTGAAGATGTACTGAGGCCTTTGGACGGTTTAATTCAAAAGTCCAATCAATACCCTCATGTTTGTGGATTTGTAAGCTTGACTTTTCAACCAAAAAGTTCAAAAAGTCATTATTTTATTTTGACAATTTTGCTTTAGATTTTGAATTGCTAAAGGCGTCTTTGAATAAATGATTTGATTTGGTCATCTAAGAAGTTGAGGTACTTTTATCAGGAAGAGAATTCTTGCCTTAAGAAATTGTTTTGCTTTTTTGCAAATTAAGTCAATTCAGTTTTTGATTGTTTTGGTGTATTTTTTGAAGGGCTTAATGCGAAAATCGAAACAGTTCGCTTCCCTTTTAAGGCAAATTAATGATCAAATTGTAGTTTTGACATTGCTTAGACTTCATAAAATTAAATTGAATTTCCTTTAAATTTATCGTAATTATTTGTGTCATTAATTTTTTATTGTATCTCATTTAAATCGATGATAATAATAAATATACCAACAATCCGACTTTTTGACTTTCCGCATACTTTAATGTATCAAAGTACATTAAATTTACAGAACATTATAGGACATACATACGTACATCAAAAAAGGAATCATTTGTGAGTGATTGAGATAAATAAATTATAAAAATCAAACACAAAGTTATAAAAGTTCGCATTAATGTTATTTTTACAAAATATCCCCCCTTTTATTGTTATTGTTATTTTAAAATCATATCTTTATCATTTATTTTATTATTAATCAGAATCCTTATTGATAATCATATATCGTCAATATGTACAACATATAAACAATAATTAAATGTGGAACAAAGCCTCAATATTGCTCAATATTATTGGACAAATAAGAAAACGATGACAATAAACAATATCAACAACAAAATCACCAACAAAGATGATAGGAAAGAAAAGAATTCTCCACTCATCACATCTCATCAAAAGTGACTAATTTCGAGCGTTGTTTACAGTGAGTAGGTTGTAAACAACATAATCAAATCTCATAAAAACATCCTGTAGCCATCTATGTATATGTACAGATATAGATATTATATTTTATAACATATAATGTATTTGTGTTGTCTTGTTTTCTATATATTTGTCGTCGATTGTTGTTGCAAAACGTATTCTGAAGGACGTATAGACGATTGTCTTTTGATTTAGCTCGAAAATAACAACGGAAAAACTACAATAAGAAAATTCCCCAACATTCACCAGAATTCCCGAAGTCAATACATTGGAAATTGTGGCAGATTGTACAATATTTGCAAAGAAAAAATCGAATTTTCGGGTCAACTCGCTATTTTAATTCCGTATTAACATCAAATGGTATTAATGATTCGCGTTTTAAACGCGGAAGAAGTCCGAGTCTTCCGGTGTTTTTGCAAAATTTTGAATTTTGACCCAGTTTTTTTCCACAAAATCCATTTTAAAACAATTCCATCCATCCTATCATCACCATGTTTTTTTCCATCCAATTAAAAATTATCCGAAGAAAGTTACAAAGTTCATATGAATCATATAGGCACATCTTTCTGGTCTTATCGTTCGATTTATTAAAGGGTCATCGGAATTGTTTTTCTGTTCGAATAACAAGTGGTCGTGAAATTGTTTTCAAGTCTACCGTGTACAAGAATCACTGGAGGAATTGGTAGTATTCAAGGTCAAATAAAACGAGCCTACTATTATTATTAACAATTTATTTTAAGTATTTCTTAGGAGGAAAAAAAACGAAAAGTATAAGAATAGGAGAGAAAGTTTTGCTGTTATTTCCGGTATTTCATAGTTGTTTTTCCACTTTTTCCATCTGTTTGGTTTTGACGAATGGCAAAAATTTTGCAGAATAAATTTAGATTGTTTTTTATGCGAATTGTCGTTAGATCATGCAAAACATGAATGATCGTGATGATGTGAGGAGTGTTTGTTAAGGTCCAGTTCTCCTTCTAGTGGATGTCACAGCATCCAGCAGCTGTATTTTTATTTAGCAATGCCGGGAAAAAAAAAACAAAACATGTGTCGATGAGTAACAACGACCGATGGACTCTTTTCTTCAATGATTGTATTTCTATCTTTGTTGCTCTGTTTCATTGTTATCTTTGTTCAATTGTGGTTTTATCGATTTTTTGATTAGAAATTTTCGGATTACAGGCAAATAGTTTGAAAAAAAAACTATTTTGAATCGAAAATCTTGAAAATATCTAGACTGTAAAACTTCAAATAACTGGTCTTTCTCTTTTGTTGAAGCTATTCGAAAGGAACGAGTTGTTTGTTGTTGTTTGTTGATTGTGTTAGTAGTGGCGGTGGTGGTGGCCTGAATTCTGATAATTCTTTTCTCAAAAGCAATAAAAAAATTTCCTCATACAATTTTTTTTCAATGAATTTTATATACGATTGTGGTTTTATCGACAAGGACGCCACCTTTTTTAAGATTCCTAAATAAATAAATATAATGTTTATCTTGTCTGGTGTTATTTTCGGTTATTTTTCTCTGATCGAATTCACTATCTTGCTTTTTATTATAGCAATCTATCTATCAATCTATCTTTGTTCCTGTTTTTAGCAAAATTTCTGTTGGTTTTTTTGTGTCTGATCTTTACTCTAGCAACTATAGCTAGTCTGTGTCTGGTCGCACGGTATCTATAGAATTACACACACATACACAACGAAATGATGAAGTTCAAAGTATTCGAATAGTTTTCTAAAAATAGAAACAAACCGCCAGGTAGAATAGAGAGAGGATTATATTAGAAAAGTGCCGACTTATTCTACAATTTAATAACATTTGGTTGTATAGTAAATTTACGATTCTATTTTTTGTTTTGTAATTTGCTTAAATGTTTGATTATTTTCATCTAAAACGGCCATTAAACCTTGAGAAAAACGCTTTTTCGGTTCAGCCAAACAGCTGTAAATCTCGGCCAAAATTGATCAGTTATACTAACTGTAATTCCTTTCAAATAGCAATGTTAACAGTCAAGTTGATTTAGTTGAAGTATAATTCGATGATTTGTTCTATTATTCGAAATGTTTATCTTTAAATATTCACTTCATTTTAATAAAAGTTCGATTTTATACAGGAGAGTTTCACCAAAACGAACGGTTATATAAAAACAGGAAATACCTCTTCAGTTTGATGTTTGTTGGGGATACCCCAAGTTTTTGCAATTTCAATAGCAGTGTTGTTTAGTCATCTACAATCGATACTGATGCTTGTATTATTTTACCATTAAAAATAATGAGTTTTTGAGTTTTAGCTAGTTTCTCCCCGAAGCTTCAAGTTTCATGGTTTTGTGTTATAAACCATGAGACAATGCCCTTTTATTTCGTTTGGTTTACTTTAAAAATAGTTTTGCCTTAGTCTTCTTATTTTAGACAATCTGGATTTGGACTTAATTTTGTTGAATATTCGGCAGAATTGCAGGTCCATGGACTTTTGTTAGATGAAAATAGGAAGTGCCATTACAATTTGGGGAAATCCCAAGTTTTTGCAACTTTCGAAAAAATGCCAATTCATGCAGAGTCAATATTAACACTTTACTTATTGCTATTTTATTGTAAACATTAAAAACTTCTCCTTTAATAAACTATTGTCGAAAGTCCTGTTGATCAATTCGTTTGAGTTGGAGTATAAATTCGTTTTTCAATATTTCGCATCATTGATGTACGTATTTGTTTGTTTTTCCATTTGTTTTTTCCGTTTTCTGTTCAGAAAAACTGATTATTTTGAATATTGTTTCTGTCAACAATAATTATTTGACGCAAATTTTTGTTTGTCTTTACCAAAACGATTAAAATCGTTTTACGTCAATAAAAAGCATATTAAATGCATACGTTTTTCCACAGGAACTACCCAATTTGTAGTTCAATTGAACTCAGACTTGACCATTTTTAAAATGGCCACCGCAGAGTTTTCGTTTAGCAGGGAAGGGGACTACTCTGGTGGTACTTCCTGTATAGATTTCCCCAGATATGAATGATGTTTTTTGAACTCTTATTCAATTTATAAATAGATTGTTGTGTGTGTGTTTGTATTTTGTATGTGTAGGCGCCGCCATTTTACAAGGACGTATTACAGTAAAAAAGTTTTTACGCTATCTTCTCTCCTATTATGTCTATGTATATGTGTATATAATTAACGTTATTTTTGTTCTCGGAAAAACTTTTTTTACAGTGTGTTATGTTGTCGTCCCTAATTACATGATTGTTTTAATTTTTTAATTATTGTTTACATTGGAATTTTGTAGAATTTTTGTTTATATGTTTTTATATTGTCTGTATGTTGTTGTTTTTTCCAAAATATAATTAGATTGTTATTTGTCAAAAAGTAATAACAACAGAGGAAAAAATTTAATTTTAAAAGGCCATCATGTATTAGTATCGTGTACAGAAATTCAAACGACCACTTTCACCTAACTGTACAACACAATCCGTATGTGTTCGTTTGTATAAAAGATACATTTGCATATGTATAATTTGGCAAAAATTTTTGAATTTGGTATGATTACGTCAACTTTACCAGTAATTTTCCTATCGATTTGTTGTTATCAATCGTTTTCGGGGAAATCCCTAATTTCGATAATACTTCGTGTGTATTTATTTGATTAATTCTGATATTGATTTCGATCATATTTGCACATGTATTTATTTATTATATGTAGCATAATAACTAAATATCTTTCGGTGAATATGTATAGACATTTATATAGATGTATGTGTGTAAGTTGTTGTTCGCCGGACTGACTTGATAATGTAAACAACTGCAAAATTCATTGCTGTTGTTGTTATGACGTGAAATGTAACCTTAACGGTTTCCAAAGCATTGCAAAAAATTCTAAATCACGATCTTCTTCGAGCATTATCAACAATACAACTACAGAAAGGCTCAGCATGCATAAACAGCATGTTGTTGCCGTACAAAAATCTTGTCCATAATCGAAAATTACATAACCGATATTGTTTACAAGATTTGTAACGATTTTGTCTGTTTGTTATTATGTCATCGGGCAAATTTCTTAGAATTCAATCGATAATATACAGGGGAGTTGCCATAAAAATATAAAATTTATATAAGAAGTCCTATTATTTGGTAATTTGAAAAGTATTTCAAGGATATCAATTTTGCCCTCATAGCTCATTTGAAAGTTTGTCAAAATCGCGCGTTTCGCACAATGTCGCCATTTTCATCAATCGACTTTGCATGTAAAACAATTAAGAACGACCAAAGGGTGCTCCTAAGGCTGATTTTTACCATTTTTCTTCCTTTTATTCGAAATTCAATGGAGAAATATGAAAGAAAAGCATCCGAGCCTTTTGGCATAGTTTGCTCGTTTCCAAAAATGCAACGAGCGATTTTTGATCAGCTACAAATTTTGGCAAAATTATTCCCTATAGATACTCAAATTATTCTCCAAAGTAGTATTTGGGTTGATTTCAATGGAGTGGCACTATAGTTTTTTGCAACAACAAAAATGACGCTTCATATCAATGCTGATCGATTTTTTGTTAGGTCCTTATGTAAATCCGGATTAAGTCGGGATTTTGGGGCTTAATTATTAAGAAAGTTGTATATTTTATAAAAAAAACCGCGTCTAAAAAATTATCAATGTCACTTTCTTGATTTATTTGTATTTTTTTTTATTCTTTCGTCCTTCGTTTATTCAAATTAAACGATTTTCAAGTTTAATCTAACGGTAATTGTTTAATATGGAAAATTCTCAGATTTTTTTTGTCGCTCTTATCGTACGATATTAACGCAATTTTGGGCAATATTAGTCTTTTGAGTTTTTAAAAATGTTTTTATATTCAAATAAGCGTACAACAATAAAAACATACCGAACACTTAGCCTGGTCAATAACAAAACGACAAGGTTATTAGTAAATAAGCAAAATTATCGGTACACGTGTATATTGTTGTTATAATATTGAACTAATTTTACTTAAAATTACGAATTTGTGATTGTTTCTGCCGGTTTTTTTCTCAATTGCCCCCAAAAGAGACGACCGGAGAGAGTTGCATTGTGAAGAATTCGAAAAATTTCCGTTTCAATTTCGTCATTGTTTTGTTGTGTTTTTTCCTTTATTATTATTATTATTATCATTACTTCAAAATAACTTACGACATAAATTTTTAAATTAGAAAAAGATTGGCAACAATGCTACTACTATCGATGTGTATATGTCGAAATAATAACAATAAAACTATAAATTTACTATACTTTGTTAATCGCCCCCACTATTTTTAATTTTGATATAACCCTTCCTATTGTCGCCATTTTTGTTTCGATTTTATAACCTATAAAATTAAAAGGATGCAACAAATATTTAAAGTATTTCCTGCAATACAACCGATAGCTTTCTAGGTTTATAGACATTTCTTTTTGTTGCTCTCAACTACACACGATTTGTTGTATGACGACATAAAATAATAATAATGATTGTGTAAACATTGATGTTGATGTAAACAAGAAGAGGGGATTCACATACATACAACACACCTGTCATACCCTACTGCAAATATTCTCATTTTATCAACACTTATTTGTACAATAACATGTTCAAAAGTGATATTCAATTCCATTCATGATTTTTCCATATAACTGATATGTTGTTATCAATCGTTTGTATCTCTATATAAAGTTTTTATCGGTACGTGTAGAGGTTAGAAATGGCGGCAAAAGGGGAGGTTCAATTACCGGCACGAAATTGGCGCTGGCGATGGTCGCCTAAACACGGCCTATATACTGGTTGTTTTCATTTTTATTGATTTGTTTTTAATTACGAATTAATTTTTTTATTTTATTGTTTTACAGAGCACGTGTGGCAGGTGACTGTCTTGAGTCGTGGCTTGGGTAATTTGGGTTTAACCGGCCATTATCGTCTATGTTTGACTGATAAAACATTGAGCTTAATAAGGAAGGATACGGAAATGCCGCAAATTGAATTAAGTTTAACGAATATACGCAGTTGTGGCAGTTTGAAAGATTATTTCTTCTTGGAGGTGAGTGTTTGTATTCAATTTTTTTCTTGTAGTCTTTTATTCAAATATAGACAAACACGTATACAGATAGACATTCAAAACAAGGCCGCGGCCAAGTTATTCAATCATAAAAATCTAATAGAGAAAAGTTTGTTTTGTATACACACGTATATGTTTATGTCTGTCTATCTTTGTTCCATTTAGTTTCGATGATACTTAACTTTATATGTCTGTATGTATGCTTGTTTGTTGAAACTAAAAATACAATTTGAGCGAGTTTGTCTACATTAACAACTGGGTTTTTTGGCGGTGTTATTTTGACGGTTAAATTGTTGTTAATTTTATGACAACGCATCACGTTACACATTTCTACATAATTTTCCACATGAGTATCACTACAGTATGTGATTTCTCTCTAATGTCGTCTAGTCTAGACGCCTATTCAGCTTACGTATTTTTTCTCTCAAGGGTTTTGCCTCCCTCCTCCACCACCTCGTCCGCCGCCACTGGCCTATTACATGTGTGTATTTATTTCTAATCTTGTCCGTCGTCGGGCATGCTTTATTTCTTCACCTGTCTGACAATGTTAGCAGATTTAGAACTATTTAAATAGAGAATAAAACATGTAATACACCAAAGAAACAAATAGATAATCCTGTTTTTTTTTTTAAGTAACCACCTACTCATATGAAAAACCATCTAATTCGCTATAATTTTACAGTGTAGGTGGCGAATTTTCCGATATAAATGGAAATTTCGTCTAATTTCGTCTAGTTTCTCATATTACAAAAATTTCAATTTGATAGAATTACAATCGAAATTTTTGATAATTAATAAAAATCACCGGATGTAGACAAGACCTTGGTGACATGCGGGAAAATAAAGCGTATTCGACACTCTACATAGATAAAATTGTGATTAAACATCTCCACGTGGAGATTTATCTTTAATTTTATCCTATTGTTTTCAACGTTATTCATAGAAAAAATTTATAAGGAGGTTAAAGAACCCATTTTTGATACTGGAGAGGAATTTTTTCTATTTGATTTGATTAAATTTTTCGATTCCAGATTGGCCGATCGAGTACTTTAGGAGCGGTGAATTATGGATGGAAACTGAGGATGCCAATATCGCCCAAAATGTCCATTCTACAGTCTATCAGTAAGTTGAATTTTTTTGTGTTGTAAAAGGGGCAGGGTAAATTTCAAGGAAATTTATCACGTTTATTGCATGTGCACTTTTAATAACAAAATAGATACATTGAAAAATATTTGGAGTATGTGTTCTCATCGAAATTTGTTTACAAAGTTAATTTGTTATTGTCGTTTAACAAAATAATTGTTGATTCATTTGTTTTTTATATATGTCTATATAAGTAGAAAATAGAGCCTGACCCAAAATTTATCACACTCCGATAACATTAAATTGATTTTAATAGAAATAATAAGAGAAAGAAGACGAGAAAAGGTTCGATAAGGCTGTTTCCTATTTGTTTGTACGTACTTGAATATTTATAATAGAGGTTTCCTGCCGGTTTTTTTTTACATTTTCTAATCTACGTGTAACTAACTTATCGCCCGGCGCCTAATAATAAATAACAGCTGTTATTATGATGATGCTGTCGTCGTTGTCGTCGTCGTTATTGTTGTATGCGATGATTGCGTAATGATTAAATAGAAATGATTTTTATCATTTGAAGTGAGATTTGCATTGTATGAAATACATTTATGTATTTGTTCAATAGAGAGAGGAATAGTGGCGACAATGATACAACAAAAATTATCAGGAAAAAAGTGAACGTCATTTATAATCATTAGTTCTACGAGTGCATTTTCCCGTGTCAATCGATTATTATTGTTTTTGTCAATCGAAATTTTCGGAAATTATTGTTCAAATTTTATTACATAGAAGATAACCGTTTTTTTGGCGACATAAATACTCGAAATTTTTTCAATAAACTAAAAAAAAAATTCGAAAATTATTACATATTTACAGGCCACTTTACAATTTCAACATACTTGAAGTTTAGTATTTTTGACCTAGGTTTGAATCATAATTATTTAACGAGAATTTGGATTTTTTTTAAAATAAGACACGGTAGTCCTACAACCTTGGCCTGTAAGTCAAAGTCTCCAATTTGAGGTTTTATGATGATGCAAATTTCGGAAAAATTCAAGGCTCGTTGAACAAGCCTTGTTTTGAACGAAACTGCACATGATAAACTACAATTTCCCCGCATTTTTTGCCAATACACCAATATCAATGCCTATTATTAGGCGAAGGATTTGAAAAATATTTTAAGAGTCTTGGAGAACTTATTGGCAAAATTTAAACCCACACCTCATGAGGAAGTTGGTCAAAAAGCTTCGTTTTACATAATGTTGCGATATTCAATAAAGTTGCAAGCATTAAATGACTCTCCACATTTATTTTTTATTTTAGCTGCATTGCATTCTAGAATAAAGGCAAAAATTTTACTCATTCTTGAGCTATTTTGAGTCATTTGAAACTTCTGAGTTACAGAGTTCAAATTTTGCTCATCGAGAGCTTAGGAACATTTAAAGTTCGTAACTGCATACAGAACTGGTAAATTTCATCAAAAAACACCAAAATTTCTAAAATTTCCAGTTTATTTGAACGACAATACGATTCTATTTGCATCCTTAATACAGTAGAATTTAAAATGATTGTAATTTCTAGTGCTATGACCACCAATAAGAATGATGATTTTGGACCGAAAAGCCGCAATCGATCCTCATCAGCTACAGAAGCATCAAAACCGAATACAACCGGACGTAAACAAATAATTGGCGGTCTTGGTGGTGTATCACAAACAACAACAGGAACAAAAGGCCATATTTTTTCACAAGGTAATTGTTTTTTATTTTATTTTCCATTAAATTAAATAATTGCGAAACGAGGAAAAAGGAAAATACACGAAAATTAAAAATGTAATACGGTCTTATGATCAAACAAAAAAAAAATATAAGATAGTAATTTGTAATTGATATTTGTATTATTTATTTTTTAATTTCGTTTTCCTCGACAATTTTTCATTTCTGTTCGTATATTAATTACGAAATGAGAAATTTGATGTTTTTGGGAAATGGGTATTGAAGAATCTATTGCAAAAACAATGCTAGATTACATCTTTAGAACTTTATCTAAAGGTGCAACTCTAATTTTCTGCTTTTTAGTTTTAAAAATATTTTCTTTACTACTCTACTAGGTGGAAAAATGCTAATTTGTCAATTGTATTCTTGTTTTTGCCTTTTTTAACATTCCAGATATGCCCCAAACTACTACTAATGACACTACTCACACCCTTTCTACTACTATTACTACTATTAGTACTGCTTCTACTACCATAACTAGTAGCAGTTTTTTACAACACGCTCTCGGTATGAACTAGTTGTTCAACAACAAAAATCTGTCTCTATATGTGCATGTTCTATTCTGGATTTCTTTGTTTTATCTTTACTGTTTTGGCTATTATTTAGAGCTTTTTTCGAATTCCAACATCAGGAAAGAGTCTCTAAATATATTGTGTAATTATCGGAAAATTTGTCAACAATTTTGCTTAAACTATCCCCTTTTTTCCGAATCATTAAATGTCGTGCTAATTATTGATGATGTGGTTTGCATGGGGCTTGCAGTGAGTGGTGTTGCCAGTTTTTATCATCATCTAATCCAAAGGGGAGCATCAAAAGCGGCTGAACGACGACATTCAATATCAGGTCTGTAAAAACAGTCTCAAAAGTTTTACAATCAAAATTTTTAGCCAATTGGTCGGAAAAAAATAATTGTAGTTTTGCCAAAATGTAGATTCTTTTTGTTTGTAGAAATCTAAATTTAAAATCGAATTTCATTACGAAAATTAACATTTCCTTATTATTATTTTGTAAATTTCATCAATCTCATGCAGACAACATATATTGTGCAATATACACAACATCCCCAATTAGTTGCCAAAAAATTATTAACAGATCTGATATCGGATCGTGTATTCTATTTGTTGGTTGTATGTTTGTGTGTGCTATAATCATTGTGTATGTTTGTTTGGAGGATTGAGTTTTTTTGTCGTTTACCACCCTCCATTTATTCGAAAATCATGGTGTTTTTTTTCTGTGAGACGTGATTTGTTTATTATTCATAGCAGGGGCGTTAACCTGGTCTGGAAATATCAGCCACCAGCGCACTCAATCACTGCCCTTAGCGAATCCTGCACCTATTTCTGATCAAAACACAACAACTACTACTACCACCACCACTACTACTATTACTACAACTAGTATTAGTACTACTACTACTACCACCACCACCATTACAACCATTTCACAACATCCCCCGAGAGCTGCTAAACGCTCGAATCAATCCTCTAAATGTATGTATCATCTCATTCATGTGGTTCATTGTTTTTTTTTTAACGTTGTTGTTATCTAACATTAACTAATGTAGCTTAATTATTAATCGATTCATTAGGGTTGTTGTTGAAAGGGATGGAGAGATCGATTTTGATAAGCTTTCTTATCATCTCAACATTTTGTTTGAATCCAGTAAAACTAACAATAAAGCATGTGAAAAGCTTCAATTATAATTAATTAACGAATGCTTCTAAAATTAATGTCATGCTTAATTGAGTAACACAACTATTTTGTAAAAGTGTCTCTGAGCGAAGGTATTGCAAGCTATAAGCATTACAGTCGGTATTTCAAAAAGTCGACTACAAAGCGGTAACTTCGAGGATTTCTCGTTTATTTTTCACTCAAAATTTGGACTTGTTAGAAAGAGCATTTCAAGTTGCGCAATTGTGAAAATTTTAGCGAAATTTCGAGTTATAGGCGTGTATTTTTTAAAACTTCCCCATAACTCAGCTTATATTAATTTGCAATTTAGTGGCATTTACTCGATTTTAAAAATAACCTGGTTTATGAAAAATCAAATTGTTTCCCGAGAAAGTGTCGATTTTACAATTCAGTTTACTAGAGGAGAATTGTGATTTCAAAAATAAAAATGTTTGGCAACTGCGCACAAACCGGTAATAAAGTAGAGCACGTACTTATCAACATTGTGATACTAGCACCATCTATGCGCAGCTTAGTGAACAAAGAAGCCTATTTTCCATGCTATTTTCCCATGGAAATACGCAATTTTTCCACTTAACGATAGTACGACTTTAAAGTCTATAAAATCGTCTACAAACTGGAAAAAATTTGGTTTAAAACAATCATTTTTGATTGGGGAAAATAGCAAATATATCTTTCCCGAATTTTACCATTATCACCGAGTTTTCTAATGTAGAAGCTTTCAGAAAATGTGGCATTTAACTCTATATTTAAGATTTAATGCAAACAAATTAAAATTGGCTGAGTTGTGAGCAATATTAAGCAATATTAAAAAAAACATGCTTGAGAGTTTTGTATAATTGAAAATTTCCCCAAAAACGGTAAAATGCTTGAATTTCGAGTCAAAAATAAACGATAAATCCTTTGTTAAAGTTGTTTAACGAGTTCTAACCCGGCCCTTTGACTAACGTTCCAATTGATTGGCTTAAATTCTTGTAAATTATCCAGCTTGATTTTCCAAATAAGAGTGCTTAGAGTAGCTTAATTTGTGAATTACAGTACAGTAATAGAATCGAGCTCTCCATTTTTCTAATCGTTTAGTTTATATGTGTTTTTATCGATTTTATTTTGGTATTTGATGATGTTTTACAGGTGCAAGTGGTGGCCGTGAACGTTGCGATAGTATGCCATCATCACGTGCCCGTACAACTAGTGAAGGTGGTGCAATAACAACAAATAATCATCATATGTCAATACCAATATGGCCACGTTCACATCATTTAACACCATATCGACCAACATCATTATATGGCCGTGATATATCGCACAGTCCACCATCTGGTAGTCCAGTTAGTCCACCATCTGTTGGTTGTTCAACAGATTCAGCTGGTTCATCATATAGTTTGGCTGATGAAACCGAACAATGTTGTAATAATTTAAATGAATTATTATTAGATCAAACAAGTGGTGGTGGTAGTATTGGTGGTCGATATAGTCATTCATTAACACCAGATGAAGCGATAGCTGAAGAGGATTGTTGTTCGGATAGTCCAAATTTATTGTATAGTGCGAGTCCGAATAGTACTGGTACTGGTAATTATGTTCCTATGAATTTGCATAGTTCGGATGATGGTTATGTTGATATGTCGCCGAAAGGACGCCATCAACATCTACAATATCATCCACATCATCACCATCATCACCACCATCATCATCATCATCATCATCATCACAATTCACCAACGGCTAGTTTGAGTAGTGTTACTTCAGGTACACCATCAACAGATATGAGATTCAGTGAATATCCATTGGAGAAGGTTTTCAGTTATTTACAACCAAATACAGATACGGATAATGATGATTGTAATACACGGCCGACACGGTGTTATTCAGTCGGTTCGAAACCGGATCGTTATAAGAAATATTTAGATTTATTAAGTAATAATATCGATAATCGTGTACGTGCATTTAGTGTTGGTTCGAAGACATCAAAGAAATTAACAAAAATGCTATTACCACATTACCACCACAATAATAATCAACAACAACAACAACAACACAATGTTAACAATATAAAATCATCGAGTGCGCCGATTTTAACACGAATACAACAGAATTCTTCGCATAGTAGTGTTGGACCGATGGATGATTTAATGGAAATGGATTTTACCCGGACTGGTTATTTGAATCATCATCCACCACAACAACCACAACCCCAACAACAACAACAACAACAACAAGAAAATTCAGGGTATGTTGAAATGAAACCGATAACACCACAACCAACAACAACAACAACGACAACAAATCATGGGTATGTTGAGATGAAACCGGGTATTCCACCACCACCACCATCGCCACAAGTTGATACTTCAGCTTATGTTGATATGTCGTCGGGTTTATCGCCGGCGAAATTACCGGAAAATCCAAATGATGATTATATGGTAATGGAACCAAAGAAGAATAATAATAACAATAATAACTCGATATTATCGTTTTTATTAAAACAACAAAAATCGAATGATTATAGTCATAATAATCATGATGGTTGTTTAAATGGTAGTCCGAGATTTTTAGATTCAACAACAAATCAAACACCAGATGGTTATGTTGAGATGTCATTAGGTAAAGGTCATCAACACCAACGACAATCTAGTTTAGATAGTCAGAATGGTGATTATACGGATATGACAATTGGTTTAAAACAACAACAACAACAACAAAAGAAGAATAAAACAAATGGTAAAAATCCACGATCACAACCTATAGCTATACAAAATTCAAAAGAACGTACACCTACAACGTCTGTTGGTAGTCCAATGTATTATTCGTCATTTATAACTGGGAGGAAATTATCAACAGGTATATAAAAAATTGGGACTTTCACATTTCTTTATTCCTTCCCAATTTATAAAATTTGTATTTTTTAAGTAAACATAGTATCTATTTTAAATGTGGATGAATCTAGAAATTCAGGGGCGGCAGTATAGTAACAAAAACAGAAGCGCCTCAAAATTTCGACTTGAAGAATGTTAAAAGCATTAAAGTTCTTCTCAAATGATTGAGTAGCCAAATTTGTTAAAAATTCCTTATAATTTAGAACCACAATTTGTTAAAGAGCGAAATTTACTAAAGTTAGTGTTTCAAAATCTAGAATTAAATTAGAAAATGTTCTCCAAAAAGTGAATAAAAATCGAGATTTTATCCAAAATTTGAGTAAACATCTGTCTGTTTTCCAAAAAAATCATTTTTGGTAAGTCCAACTATTGCTAAAATGTTTTCTCTGGCTCTGGACTCGAAGAATATCAAAGTTCCCTTCAAAATGATTCAAATTTGTTGAAAATCTGGTTTAACACTTAGGTCTAATTGAATGAAATTCATTTTCAAATAGGAAAATCTACTAAAATAGACGAATATTTCAAAATCTAGAATTAAATTCGAAAATTTTCTCAAAAAAGTGAACAAAAGTCAACCTTCTATCCTTAAATTTGAGTAGAAATCTATTTTTCAAAAAAAATTTTGGTAAGTCCAACTATAGCTAAAATATTCTTTACTAGAAAAAGAAAAATCTCAAAATCTGGCCTCGAGGATCTCAAAATGATTCATCGGTCAAATTTGTTCACAATTTGGGACCAAAAGTTGCCAAAATCTGGATTAACATTTAAGTCTAATTGAGTAGAATTCATTTTCAAATAGGAAAATTTACCAAAATTTAGTCTTCAATCGGAAAATTTTTCCGAAAAAGTTAAATTTACCTAAGTGGGCAAACTTTCTATTAATCACAGCATTTTTTAAAGTGATGGTTAATGTTGGAATGTTTCAAAATTTGGATCTAAAACCAAAAATTTCGCTTAAAAACTGAATTTGATCAAAAAATATTGGCCAAAAAAGTCTAAAAAATGTCAGTTTCACTGAAAATTTGTCTAGTGCTACAAGAGTGGAGCTTTTATAATTCGAGAATCGTATAAATAAAATTTTGTGGACCTAAAGATTGTGAAATATAGAAAATTATCACCTCAATTAACCATCAAGTAGATTAGAAAAGATAAAAATATAAAAATATTAACGTTTTGAATAGATTTCATTGGCATTAGTGATCCAAAATTTCAAAAAACTTCGTCGTTTCTTAGTTTATAGTTCCCATTACACCTCATAAAATTTTGGAAATAATCTTGGAGGTTGCTTATTTGTTTTTTTGGTTTTTAATTCATACGAATTCGATTTTAAGTGGATTTGAAGGGAAAGCTCTTCTTCAAAAATGGAAACTTGGGCAGACGGTTTTTCATAATTTAGGCCCAAAACTTGTTAAAATTTGAAGACTAATTGATTCGAAAATGCTTTGTAAGGTCCAAATTTACAAAGTTAGATGAATATTGAAAAAATTTTGGCGTAAATTCGAAAATTTTCCCCAAAAAATGGAACAGAAATCAAAATTTTACCCTCAAATTTTACAGAAAGTGCCTGAAGTATCGTTAGAATCCATCAAAATCTGGACTCAAAAACTCGGAAAAAATATGGAAAAATTGAGATTTACATTTCGAAAAAGCAGTTAAATTGTTTAATTTATCCTAATCTGCTAGTTAGCAATTTGACATTTATAATTTGTATGCCTCAGAGATTTTTTAGTACTCGAGGTCTAGTACAACTTTTAGTTAACAAATTCGAATACTTCAAAGATTTATGGAAGGGTCAAAATTTGAACCTTGACGTTCATTTGGAAGTTGGTCAAATAACGATCATTTCTGTGTATCCTCCAATGATTTTTTCCCAATTTTCTGCCCTTTAATTCACAATTTAGTCGAGAGAAACGAAAAAAATCTATGTTGGAAGAGCTGTGAGTCGTTTTTGGTCGTTTTGCGTGTGTTGTTGATTGATGAAAATCGCGAGATTGCCTAAAATCAGCGTTTTTCGACCAACTTCCAAACGAGTTATTATGGAAGGGTCAAAATTTGAACCTTGACGTTCATTTGGAAGTTGGTCAAATAACGATCATTTCTGTGTATCCTCCAATGATTTTTTCCCAATTTTCTGCCCTTTATTTCACAATTTAGTCGAGAGAAACGAAAAAAATCTATGTTGGAAGAGCTGTGAGTCGTTTTTGGTCGTTTTGTGTGTGTTGTTGATTGATGAAAATCGCGACATTGCCCAAAATCAGCGTTTTTCGACCAACTTCCAAACGAGTTATTGGGTTCTAATTTTGTTGAAGGATCTTTAAATTCCTAATATCCACATTTAAAACAGACACTTGGTTTAAATTTGTTTATGGTAAAGATGTTCGGTTTTTTTTTTTGTTTGTTTTGTCATAGCTTATGTGAAAGTCATAAGGTGTGCGGTCTTCATTGTTTCCTTAACCTTATGCCTTTTTATTATCGATATTTTTAGTGTTATTCTATGTTACTTGATTGTTTATTTTTATAGGTAATACACCACCAAAAATGCACCTACCATTATCATCAACAAATAGTATTAATAGTGGTTCATATGCGAGTCTACCAAGACAACAACGTAGCCGAAAGAATAGCCGGCGTGATTCTAAAGATAGTTCAAGTTCAAGTCTAACAACACCATCAAGCTCATCGACAATATTTCCAATTAGTTTAAACAGTCCGTGTAGTCCAATTAAAACCGAATTACCGGCACCAACGACAACAACAACAACAATTAAAGTACCTCCATCTGTTCTAAATACAGTTTACAAAAAACCAAAAAAGACTGATACTAACGACTATATGCCAATGGATTTTGAACAGAACAAAAAAGAACAATCAGATTACGTTAATTTTAATCCGAGTGGAAGTAATGATGAATTAACAACAACAACGATACTAAATGATTCACACAAATTCCGGCCGATTGATAAAGATACATCATCAGCATCATCATCGACATCATCGTTATCATCATTAGAACAACGTCTACCACGGCAAACAACCGAAAATCAATTGCATTACGCTAGCTTAGATTTAGATAATGATAATAGTGGTGGTGGTAATATTAGTAATAATGGTGGTGGTAATAATAGTAACAATAGTGTTAATCGTAGTAGTCCTAGAACGATAATTAAACCAGGACAATCGACAAATAATGATAATATTGATACAGGTCTAACGTATGCTGCTATAGATTTTGGTAAAAGTGGCGAATTGAAGGCAGCTAATAAGCATTAACAACAGTCGTTTATATTTCTTTTCAAATTAAATAAAAAAGGAGGAAAATATTTATTTTTGTTATAATAGACTGATTTTTCTCTAGCAAGAAAAATTGTTGACAAATTTACTAATTATATAGGCATATCGTTTTTATTAATGAATTCATTGATTATTTAAAATAATTGTTAAATGTACAGTGTCTCTTTGTCTATACTATTATTGATAATTTAGGATAAATTTTTCCAAATAGGCAAATTTATTATAAAATAATAAGTAAACATATAAAGGAGTACATTTTAAATGGAATATCCTGTAAATTGTGTGTATTTTCAAAAAAAAAAACATATCAACCCGAATATAATGAGTCTCGAGTTTATTTATTTAAACAAATAAAAGACAAAAACACCCTGTATTTCCCTGATAAAACTGTAAATATTTACACATTTTTAACGATATTGTTGTTGTAATTTAATTAATGAATCTATCATTGATTAGTTGAAATAATTAGTTTTAAAATCAAATCTATATATAGGGAATTTTTGAGTTTGCGGAAAATGAGGCTCATTTCCTACGTTTTATAACTATTATTACTATTTTGTTATTATTATTTTCATTATTATTAAAGATCTAATTAATTTATGTTTATTTTTTTCTAATTTATTTCATATTTATATTATCGTTAGATGGAAGGAATCTAGTTCGGACGTACGTCGAAGCTCGATTCTTTTCAATACTAGTTTTTCTTGAATATTTTGCGAAAATTATAATACAGAAAACAATGAAAAATCGTTCCATTTAACAAACAATAGAAGAAACGCAACTGTACTGCCATATCTTGCAAAATTTGTTTTCGATGCTTGATCAAGCGAAAATAGGTGCTACAATTTATAAGTAGACATTTGATTTTAATTTTCCATTTCTCTAATGACAAGAGTGCCTTTTAATGGTCTTTTATTGTTATCCTAATTGTTTTTTTTATAATTTAATTAAGTACGGAATATGACAATTTATAGAGCCTTGACTATTACTAAAATTATAAATTTCGTTACAATTACGCAAAAATAACACAATTCTGTCTAGGAAATTGTTACGATTATCAAAAAATTTAATAAACATATTGCTGTGTACTGTTTTGATTTTTTCTCGTTGATTAGCTTGATTGATTAGCTCTAATTGAATTGATTTAACAAAATTATAGCGATAATTGAGACAAAATATGTGTAGTGGATATTAATGAAATCAAAAATTGATAAAATTATTATAAATGTGAACTATTTTAGTGAAATTTTCTAGTTTTATTTATCGTTTTCTACCACAGAAATTATAGAGTTGGTTTTGTTTCATATTTTATCAAAATTACTAATTTGGTGTGTTTTTAAGTTGTAATATTGAAAGAATTGTTTTAATTATTTTATAGAATTTTGTCATTTTTCGTATATTATAAAATTCAATTATTTTTCCTATCTATTGTTCTATAATTATCATTACTAATATCGTAATCATCATAGAATATAAAAATGGATGATGAATTGTAAATATTCGAGTATATTTTATAATTTACATTTCTATTATCTATAAATAAAGATAATAAATTACGAATGATAAATTTCGTTTTTTTTTTTGTTTCGTTTGTCTTCGCTTCCTTATTACAACGTTATAAATCAAAAAATATGGAAATAAATCGATGGATATTCATGGAATTTATACGGAAATTAATCATCCTAGACTGTAGTCAACGCTAAATTTATACGGACAAATATCAGCATATATTACAATGATTTCCATAAGAATCAGTGGAAGGTTTGTAAGGCAGATGGGCTGAATTTATGCGCCATTTCGGGATGAAAAGGAATTCAGAAAGCAACCCATGTTTGGCAATATCAATTGTATAAAAAGGGTGCATTGGGGATGGTACGGAAGTGGCCTGAACGAAACAGAATTGGAAATGGATTTCCTTAAATTTATTTTAACAAAGAGACGAAAAATACGAAGTTATTGTCAATTTTCTGGAAAATAAATCATTGGAAAAATCCCTGGAGATCTGGAGTCACTTAAAAAATCGATAATACTGGCAAAATTGTAGGGGAAAATAAAACATGCTCCTCTATAAATCAAAATTCAATCGGAATTTTCCAAAAGTAGAAACGCCGTTTGCCGTTGCTCTCGGCAATATTTCTGGAAAACTAACCGTGGGATCGGAAAATTTCTTGAAGATTTGAAAAGAACTCTTTATTTGCTATCTAATAGTACAAGAATTTTTGCAAAATAATCAATATTGGCCAAGTTATGAGCGAAAATATAAAAAAAAAAGAAAAAAATTGTACAAAAAAACATGTTAGATTTTCGTCTGTAATTCAAATTTGTATCAACATTTTGAAAAATGGGAAAAACCGTTGAAGGCTACAAGAAATGCTCTTTTCAAAAATCTATCTGCGGTTGTCGTAGCCGCAAGGACGAGCGAGAAATCGAGACGTAGAAATTCACATTTTCGCCGGTAAAAACTATGAGAACAAGGGAAATATGGATTGCTAAATGACATATTTTGGGCATTGAATAAAACAAATCCGCAAATGTGGCAATTTTCCAGGAACCTAACAAATCTATTGTGAAATTTGTTAGCTTTTGAAAAGCTCTTTCAGCCTGCTATATACAGTAACAAAGTCATTGAAAAATCGATATTTGCTCAGTTACAGGGAAAATATCAAAAAATTAAAGAAAACATTCTCCAAATTTATCAACTGAAAATCTTTAAAACAAAATACACTCCTACACACCCTTTGAAACGCTCTTTCTAATGCTATGGTAACTATCGTAATATCTCATCAAACAAGAGAGAAATTAGTAATTAACAATTGGAATTTTTCTGACACCAAATCAAAGAAAAAATCATGGGTTTCTGTCGATTTTCCGGAAAACGAACAAATCTGTTGAAAAATCTGAAAAGTTCTATTCTCTGAGAAAACCACTGAAAAATCAAAAATCTTGCTCTAAGATTGTCCTTTGTTATTTAGAATTCAATCGGCATTTTTCAAAATAAAAAAAAATATATCCTCAGATACTCCTAGCAATATTCTTTATAAATTTACTATACTCACTGCAATATTGTATCAAATAATCGAGATATTGATGATTAAACTAACAAACCTATTGTGATATTTCCATTGTGAGAAAATCAATGAAAAATCCTTAATATTTGCTAAATTGTAGGGGGAATTTAATTTAAAGTTATCCAGTGTAATTCTGACTGTAGAATTTTTCGTAAAAAAGGTAGGAAAACAGGATTTTGTAGAAATTCTAGGCCTCTTGCGATTTCGTCGATCATTCCAGGCTAAAGTTTAATAATTAATCAAATTCAATTATAATACAGGGTGAGTCAAGAAGATGGCCTTTTAGAAGTAAGAGCAGTTCTAATTGATGAAAGTTTTGTTACTTGATATATGTATTTTTCATACTTAGATTCTATGGTAGTATTGAGGAGGATTTATTGTCTAGTACTGAAAATTTTTCAAGAATTTTGACTCTTTCTGAAATGTTTAAATTTGCAGTGTTTGTTTCAAAAATTCATATTTCAAAAAATATTGCGTTTCAATGAGTAAAATTTAGAACTTATATAGTCCAAATTATGTACTTTAGGCCAAATTTCATAGAATTAAAGTAACTTCCCTCATTTAGCTCAAATTAAGTTTTTCTTTCAGGCTAGTTTCTTATTTTAAAGAGAACACCTTAGATATCACATTATTCAGTTCGGACTATAAGTTTTCATCTCAAGTGATTTGAAAAATATTCCAAAAATTTATAGTGAGGTCCTGAAGAGTATTTTAGCAAAATTAGAACCTCGTAGCTCATTTGGAACTGGGCCAAAAAAGCTAATTTTGGAGAAGATTGCGATTTTCGAAACGAGCTAAGAACGTTAAGGATCCCGAGAGACCGTTCGCATTCTCTCCCCCTTCATTCCAAATTTACAATCGCCGTTCGATACTTATGAGAAATCGATGGAGAGACAATCAAGTTGCTCTCTACCTTCATCAAACCACTCATAAGTCTCGAAACCACCTCACAACATCTGCTGAGTTACCTAGAATGTACATTTTCGAAAAACTTGATTCTTTTAGACGCTGTTTTCGAAAAACGGAAAAGGAAATTAAAACGGATATGGCTCATTTCTCTAGCCTTGAATTTTCTTGATCTATCTGTATCTGTTTCATTTCATTTCATTGATTATACAACGAGTTATAGGTCCGATTATAGACACACTTTTCTGGTGAAAAATGCGCTTTTTCACAATTATCGGAAAATTCCGGCTGATTTCCCAAATTTCTTGGATTCATTTCTGTACAGATTTGTATTTTGAATCGAACGAGGTATGCCCCATTTCGATATCTTTTGCTGTTTTCGAGATATAATCCTGATTATTTATTATGGAAAATTACATGTTTACGTTTACTTCGAACGACAGCCTAGATGCTCTAGAAAGCTTACCAAAAACATGAGTATTTGGTAAAATAAAATGCCTCTACTGCGTGAATGACCGAGATACCCAATAAAGAGGTTTTACTGTATTTGTAACGCATTATTCTTAGATTTGAAAGAATTATAATACGAATGGAAATTTGAACAAATAAATGTCTAGACAAGAAGACAGACGAGTATAATCAAAATTGGCCTGATTATTATTCATCATTGAATATTTTTGTACACGACCTGTTAGACCGTTTAATCCCTCGAATTGTACCGTTTTCCTCTCATTTACACGTAAAATTGTACTTACACCGAGTGTCGGAAAACAACACAAATTCAGCAACCAACATTGTGAAACTAACAAGTACAATTTTAGAAAGAATATTTTTAAATAAATTGTACAGAAACCAAATAAGATGACGTTTTTGCGTCTAAATTTCGTTAAAAACATCCAATTGTTCGCAATTTTAACGTTCAAACGTTTTGGAAATTTCCACATTTGTGATAAAACTCACTTGTAAAATTATCAAAAAACATTTTAACTAAAAATAGGAATATCTGGGGCATAAAACGCCTCTACTACGGAAATATCGAACTGCCCAATAAAGAGGTTCTACTGTATTTGTACGACAATTTGAGCAAATTAACGCTCAGGATATAGACGAGTTTAACTGAAATTGACTCACCATTTCCCGTACTCGCTGGACCAATCTTGGAAATAATCAGCAAACAGGACAGGACAGGATAGGATAAACTGGAAAATAATAACGGATATTAAACGGAAATTAAACAGAATCAACAATTGTACAATAAAATTCCATATATTTAATCGAATTATCACAGTAATAAATACCTGAATATCACCTATTTCCACAATAAAACCACATTATGGTCTCGTTCCAGTTGATCATCCAATTCTTGAGTTGTAACACAAGTTGCACAACAAATTTCATCCAAATTAGCCGCCCCCGATAGGGATTTTTGTAACTCTTCCGACGCATTATTCATCATAATTGGATATTTATGGACACGACGGATTAGACCGTTTAATACCCCGAATTGTACCAATTTCCGTTCGTTTATACGCAAATTGAAGGGATTGAAACGTAAACAGAGATCTTTGATGGTTGTACCACGGGTCATTGCGGCGTACATCCGGAAAACATCCCGGAAATTCGGTAATTGACGCTGCGATACTGAGACATACTGTAGACATTTAGTCTAAAATTATAAATTAGAAAATTTCTAATTGTAGTGGCGTTAAATTTTGTTATTACTTGTAGATTACCATCGTGGGCTAATAATTTTAATTGTGGTGTTGTACAATAAACATTACCATATTGAAACAACGGGACTAATGCAACAATCCCGTAATAAACTAGATTTTGTACACACGCCTTAACTAAATTATTTTCAACATCTGATAATACAGCAATACGTGCAACATGATTGAAACCATCAATATATGGTGCGACTTGTTGTGTTGTTAAATCCCATTGTTGTTGTGGTAGTTGTTTGATAAAAATCGGTACTTGATGATCGGCCACCGGTTGGGGATCTTTACGTATATGGACAACCTTCAAATGGGTAGCTGTTGGACCTTGAGTTATAGCGCATTCACCTAAATTTAATCGAATCAATAAATAAATAATCAAATCAAACAATTGTTGAATGATATAAAAGCAACCTTTGGTGTTTAAATCTTCGATTACTTGTTTGAATATCGGTTGTAAACGTTGTGCACTTTTACCATCTGATAGGAAACTGCTTTCGATTTCCATGGCTGTTAAATATTCGGAAAATTTCGTAACAACCGGCTCATATTGTACAGTCCGGGCGTTACTATCACATACGAAACACAGATTAAAATGGTAGGCGTTACGGGCGTATTTCTTATCGTCAATCTTCACCGGAAAGCCGAGAATTTTACAATCTGATAACGTCCTGAAATCAACAATTTTTACAAAAATTTTCCTATAAATCAATACTAAAACATACACTGTAATTGTACTACGTTGTAAATCGGCTTTTGTTATAATATAAACGCAAACACTATCGAATAATTCTTTGGAAATGTACTGTTCAGGTTCCTGGAAAAGTTGGGTTAGAAAATTCTAATTAGAGACGAATTTTATTAAATACCTGACAGGAAATTATCGGGCCTGCTGTTGGGTGGAATTCACAGAAAAATATACACCGAATTGGGCCCTCGCGGGCTTGATTACTTTCAAAATTATACCCCAAATTGTCCATTACTGTAGCAAGATTTTTACAAAATCCGCCATTGTTGAAAAACCAGCGCTACCAACACTATACACAAAATAACAATCAACTAAACGTAGCTCACAATTAACCAATATTTTAACTTTAATTAAATTAAATTATTAACAAATTACTTATTTGGTGATAAATACAGAGTACTTGTATAATTATATTATTTATATATTTTTCTATTTATTAATTTTCAACTATTCACTAAATGAAGCTCTATATGTTAATATCAGAATCTAACACGTTCGTCCCACAGAAAACAAATTGTCTCAAAGTTAAAGTTGTTACTCTATAATTGATAATTTTCCTCTAGAAAAGTCGTGGAAATCTACTAGAATGTGGTCTACTAGAATGTTGGCAACAATAATTGGAGAAATTTTCTAGGAAAAGCGGTTTACTATGTCGCATTGTGGGACATTAGGTAGAGTCGTCGTCACTGTCACAACTGTCGTTTGGAAAATCAGCGCTGCCAACTCCAAATACTACTATAATTGGCTAAATAAAGCCCAATCTACATTTTTGTTCAATTTTTTAAATTTTTTTAAATAATGTTTTGCCTTAAAGAAGATCTAAATAATTTTTATAGTAATTTATAAATCAAATATTGTAGTTAAATCAATATTTTTAATAAAATTTATAATTAAAAACATAATTCGATTGTCGGTAATGCAGGTGGCTGTAAAATAGTGGACTTCTAACCTTGTTGATAAATAAATCGATGTTTTAATTGTAATTCGAACAAAAATCGTTAAAATTCCATTTTGTATCAAAATTCAATTTCTACTTTTATTCCAGTTGAGAATGTTGCAATTGTCGCAGAAATTTTCAACGAATTTAACCAAACTTGTATATCCTAACCTCAAAGTCTTGCACCAAAGATCTATGGGCAGTATAAACGCCCAAAAATTGGTCTACACCGACTATGGTGATCCGATTAAAGTGATCAATGTGGAAACGGAAACGATAAACGACCCGAAATCCGATGAAGTTGTTGTACAAATGTTAGCCAGTCCGGTAAATCCGGCCGATATCAACACAATCCAAGGCAAATACCCGGTCCGGCCGCCGTTACCCTCCGTGCCCGGCAATGAGGGTGTCGGCAAAGTCGTATCGGTCGGCAAGAACGTCACCGATTTGAACGCGGGCGATCACGTTGTGCCGTTAGTCAATGCTTTGGGTACCTGGCGAACTCATCTAGTTTTAACGAAGAACGATTTGTTGAAAATACCGAAAGAATTGGGCCTTGTGGAGGCGGCCACGTTGACGGTCAATCCCTGTACGGCGTACCGTATGTTGCGCGATTTCGTCCAGTTGAAGCCCGGCAATACGGTGATACAGAACGGCGCCAATTCGGCCTGCGGACAGAATGTGATACAGATCTGCCGTACTTGGGGCATACGTACGGTGAATATAATCCGCGACAGGCCTGGTGTGGACCAATTGAAAGACTTTTTGAATAAATTGGGCGCGAATTACGTGCTCACCGAGGAGGAATTGCGCAAAACGCAAATTTTCAAAGAGAACAAATTGGAGAAACCGAAATTGGCATTGAATTGTGTCGGCGGACAGAACGCTCTAGAGATCCAGCGACATTTACAAAACGAGGGGGTTATGGTGACTTATGGCGGTATGTCTAGGGAGCCGGTGACAATACCAACATCGGCTTTAATATTCAAAGATTTATGTTTTCGTGGTTTTTGGATGACTGAATGGTCACGAAAGAATGCCGACAATATTGATCGTTTCGAAATGTTCGATGAATTAATATCGATGATGATGAATAATGAGTTACAAGGGCCGGCTTATAAAATGGTCAATTTTGCTAATTATAAAGACGCGTTGATGAATACGATGACAATTAAGGGGATGATTGGTAAAAAATATATTTTGGAATTTGAATCACTGTGATTTAAGTTAATTTTCGATAGACTTGTAAACTAACGATATTTTTTTTATTAATATATTTCAATAATGTATGTTAATTTTATAGTTTTTGACACAGAGAAACGACCCTTTTATCACACAGCCCCTTATCAAAGTTCCCTTCATTATTGTAAGGTAAGGATTGTTCAATCTAAGTCGGTAATAGGGAGGAAAATCACCCCCGAAGAATCACAATTGAAATAATTATTAAAAAATACAATTTAGGGGCTAGATTAGAATTCTTTAAAGAACGATTTCTACCTTATTTTGCACTCTAAAATCATGTTTTGGGGTTCGTTGGAAAGAGTCATACCGTTTTGGAAAATTTTGTGGAAATTTTGAATTTTTTGTATTTTCCCCCTTAATTGACAACTAATTGAAAGAGCTTTGTAAGAAATCTTTCAATTGATTTGAAAAACAATTCGGAAAATTGAAAAAATTATTTCCTAAAACGTGGACATTGAAAAACCTAAGAAGATTCGGAGAAACATTTATTATTTTTACCGATCAAAAATTATTTCTCTTGCTAACGAGCCCTAATTCTTCATTTTAGAGTGAAAAATAAGGGAAAAAATCGTTGATCAAATAATGTTTTGTTGGTCTTCAACACAACGAAACGAGCCTTTTATCAAAATCTTCTTATTCTACGCAAAACAGTGTTGAATCTAACAATAAGTGGATGATAAGGGAGGGAAATCCCGGAGATTTGATATTCACCCCTGGAAGTTTTTTAAGAAAAACGATTTCTCCCTTATTTTGAACTCTAAAAACTCGTTGTAAAGAGAATTTTTATGTGATTATATTTAAAAATCCAGGGAAATTTAGGGAAAACTCATTTGCTACTTTTACCTAGTAGAGCTTGAAATTTTCTTTCCAAGGGGCCATAATACTCCATTTTGGAGTGAAAAATAAGAAAGAACCCGTTAATTAAACATTTCCTTTCTTATAGTTTGTAATACGACGAAACGAGCCTTTTATCACACAGCTCCTATCAAAGTACCCTTCCTTATTATAATGTTGGTTTAGGTACTTAATCCGGAATACCTAATCAGAAGATTTATCCCCGGAAGAATCATAAAATGTTCAATTAATAATCAAATAATACAACTCAAGGTGCCAGAGTAGACATTAAAAAAAAAACACGAAACTATTCAACGATTTCTCCCTTATTTTTGACTCTAGAAACAAGTACTAAGGCTTGTTGGAAAGGGAATTTCAAGCTACAGGACACAAGTTCTATCGTTTTGGAAAACTTTTTGGAAATTTTGAGTTGTAGTCTATAATTTACAAACATGTAATTTCTATATTTTCTCCCATAATTCAGCCTGTCTTCATTGATTTGTATAAATATTGGTTATAATTGATAAACAAATTAAAAAGTTTTTCAAATATACAAGAAATTTTTCGACTGGCTTGGTAGTTTTCTGTGAAATTAAAAAAAAAGCCCACTCTAAGAGATAAACAATTAAAAATTGTATTTTCTGATGGTATCGGAAAATTCAGGAGAAATTTCATTTTTACTTACTTCGAATCTGATTTTTCAGTTTGTAGATTTTATGAATTCTCCAAATCTCCCCTACAGCTTGAAATTCCCTTTCCAACGAGCTATAGCGCTCGATTTTAAAGCAAAAAATTAGGGAGAAATCGTTGATCGAAGATTCTCCTCTTCTACGACTTCTAGTTTGTTCGAAACTAAATTTTCGTGTTTGTTTCTGCAATAATTCACCCTTTAAAAGTTCAAACGTACCCCCGAAGTTTTCAAAAAACTGGAGTTGGGATAAATTCAGATTGTAAAACACGACAAGTTCTACCGCAATGTATGCTTATAGACTTCAATATTAAAAGAGTTATGTATTTTTTTATGTATTTTGGCGCGCGTACCTTCTAATAGAAATCTTTTCACGTAGACCTACCCATGCGACTCGTGTACACGTACGAAACTAGCCTGGCACCGGTACAAACTCCAACGGAAAGGCGCTATTCCATTGTTAGATATCCCAGAAATTTCAGCTTTATTAAAGCGAAATTGTGCCGATTGAAGTGGTTTTTTTGTGCTGCAATCCAGGCTTTCAGGCGTTATTTTGGCACAGACAAGGTTAGTTTAAAATTTGACGAAATTAATGCAATTTCAGCGAGTAATTTTGGGGATTGTTCGGGTGATATTTTGGCATAAATAAAAGTAGTTTTGGGTGCTTCTTTCAGTTTAAAATTTGATAAAATAAATGCAATTTCAGCGATTTTTTGAGTTGCAATCTGGCTTTCAGACGTTGTTATTTTGGCATAAACAAGCGAAGTTTTGGGTACTTCTTTCAATTTAAAATTTGATAAAATTTTAGCGAGTGATTTTAAGGATTTTTTGAGTTGCAATTTAGCTTTCCCTCAGTGATATTTTGGCATAAACAGGAGTAATTTTGGGTGACTCTCAGTTTAAAATTTGATAAAATGAATGCAATTTCAGCGAGTGATTTTAAGGATTTTTTGAGTTGCAATTTGGCTTTCACTCGGTGATATTTTATCATAAACAAGGGTAGTTTTGGGTGCTTCTTTCATTTTGAAATTTGATGGAATTTCAGCGAGTGATTTTAAGGATTTTTTGAGTAGCAATTTGGCTTTCCCTTGGTGATATTTTGGCATAAATTGGGCTAGTTTTAGTGCTTCTTTCAGTTTGAAATTTGATAAAATTAATGCAAAATCATCGGCTTTGTGTCGGTTATATTCTTCAATACACCGGTATGCATTATAAATGTTCAACAATTACATGTTAACAAGCGTATATTCAAATTCAAACAACAATACAAGCATCACATATCGAATTACGACAATGTGTATTTTATAAGTGTGTATGTGTAAACAACAAAATCCGATATGATAAGAATTTCAATTAGGCACCGTCTACAAAAATTAAAATCATTTAATAGAAAATTTCAACATTTATCAGCTATTTCTAACGATAGAACTGGAAGAAATGGCTCGTACTAGTTGGATTGATTTTTCGAAAAAATTTCAAGAATTCGAAAAGGCCATTGTTTAAACGATTCGCTAACAATTCTTGTAAGCCAAACTATGCAAACATGATATAATGCAATAGCCAGTGCAACATTAGATAAGAGGATAAATTGTTAAATACGAGTAAAATGTAAAAGAGAGGAAGACGAAGAAGGCAAGAAGCGATAGTTTCAGGTAAATGAAACGTGACTTACATATACATTTATATGTTGAAAATTTACCACAACAACTACAATAACAACAGCAATGATAGATGGAAATAGAATAAAAGAAGAAAATGTTTGTGGAGAGATAATAAAAGATTCCAAATAGAGTTCTATGAAGGATCAAGTGTTTTGAAAATGTTGTAATCCAATCTTAAATATAAGAAAAACTGTTAAAATTCGTGATAAAGCACATTTTTCTTCTTGTTATTGTTATAAATATGTAGATAATTGTTGATATTTCATATATTTCTTTTTAATTTTTCAATAATAATAGAAATTGTTGAGATAAAGATAAATTTGTTGATAAATGAAAATTCTACACAATCGTCCAATTAACAACAATAATATTTCAAAACGATTCAAATTCGTGTTATTAGAGGAACCGGAAATCGTTGAAAACCGATCTTTTTTTGTTGTTTCCACTATAATTTCGTTTCGTACGAAGATTTTGATGCTTACAAAACTACCAATTTGATTTTGACAGGTAGTTGGGGTGGTTTTGTGTCGGCTACAGTTGAAGGGAAGATAATTGGCCCATTTGCAAAATTAATGAGACCTCAAGCAGATAGGAGAAAATCGTAATTTCAGTCATTTGGACCGTTTTTCTGGCGGAAATTTGGCTTTTAAAGCACTCTGTTGGACCTAATTGTCGATTTTTCTAACAAATGTCGTCGGAAAATTGGTAAAAATAGGGAGTTTTGGCAATTTTGGAACGTTACAGTTGAGGAAAAATCAATGAAACTTCAATAAGGTAGTAGAAAATTATAATTTTAGTCATTTAGGACAGTTTTCCGGGCTTAAATCGTGATTTTAAAGCGTTTTATTTCATCAAATCTGTTTTTCTAATGAAAATTGTGGAATTGCAGAAAAATGAGAAAATTTAACAATTTTTGACGAATTTGATCAGTTTTTGATAGCTCTATTAAGAGTAGGTATTAGAGTTGGGCTTAATTTTCAGATAATTGTTGTATACCCTACGACAGAAAATAAGAAACTGGCTTATGAGTTCAGTTATAAAACAACAAACTAACAGAAAATCACTAAACTCGAAAAATTGTACAAATAATCGACAAATTCTCCAAAATACTCAACGAACACGAATACGGATGACATTAACCAAATTTGTAATTGTGAGGTTAGAAATTTAGGTAGAGAGTTTTGTTACCAACCCATTTTTTGATGGGCGCCAAATTTAAAATGTCCAATTTATATTGGCTAAAATGGAATTGAAAACTCAAAAAATTGGGTTGGTATAATCAAATTCTCCTAAATCTCTAACCTCACAATTCCAAATTTGATTAATGCCAGTCCCATTATGTGTACTGCTATTTTGTTTGAAGTTTCTTTTTTTTGCAATTTTTGATTATTTTTCATTAAAATTAATTATCTAATTCAAAATTAACAAATTAGTAGCAGGGCCGTAGCTACGGGGGGGCTAGATGGGGCTGAGCCCCCCCCCCCCTGTAACAGTTTCTTGCCACCCCAACATCTTAAGGGCACGGGGTACATCTCAAGATTTTTACCGGTGAAAATGTGAATTTTTAACTAGCGATTACTCGCTCGTCCTTGGGACTACGACAACCGGAGATAGATTTTTGAAAAGACCATTTCTTATAGCCCGGAACGGTTTTTCCCGTTTTTCAAAATGTTGATATAAATTTGAATTACAGACGAAAATCTAACAACATGTTTTTTGTACAATTTTTTGATTTCTTCTATATTTTTTTATATTTCCACCCATAACATTAAAATAGATCTTTTCTTCCTCATACAATTGTTATAAATGTATTGTGAAATCTATCTTTTAAAAAATACGCCCCCCTTATAAAAATTGAGCCCCACCTGAAATAGTTTCCTAGCTACGGCCCTGATTAGTAGGGGAATCAATAATTTGAAGTTTTATGGTTAGAAATTGTAGTAAATACCCAAATATTTGTTTCTATTCGCAGAGCCGGAATTAGGGTGTGGCGAAGGTGGCACCCGGCACGGGTGCAGACGTCCATGGGGTGCCAATTTTCGTGGGCTAACTAAAAAAATGTGCTATGTTAAAAACATTTTGCATATAGGGGCGCAAAAAAATATCTTGCCACGGGCGGTAAAAATCCGAGTTCCGGCACAAAAAGGGCTATAACTCCTTTATATTTGTCCAAAATTGGTCCGGAATTGTAAATTTTACAATTCCTATCAAGTTTTTCAAATAAATACAGCACGTTCCACTTTAAAAGCGATAATTCTATCAATATTACATAACTACCAGTGGTATTCTATAACTTTTTGGAGACAGGTTACCGTGACAACCTCTCTTAAGTTGTCTCTTTTTAATGATAGATAGAATACCACTGATAACCTCCAATGATAGTTGAAACAGTCTGTATTGTTGAAGATTATGATTTTTTTTTAAATTGTAATCTGAAATATCCGGTTGCATGCTGTGGAAATTTTCCCACTATTATCATTATTCTTCGCCTTCTTCTAAATTTATTTTTATTTTTTTCCATAGAAGGTCGTTTATTGTAAAAACATAAACCCTTAACAGTGTGTAATTCGAAAATAATTACAATTATTCTAATGTCATTGTTTAAATCAATTACGTATACCTGTAATAGTACAGGTAATAAAAAAAATTGGTGGAAAAACAAAAGCGACAATAGAATTATTGATATGGGAACAAATAATTAGCAACAATTAAATTGCAATAATTGAAACATAAAAGTTTTAAAATATTGAAAATCAAACAACACTAAAAAATTGCACCCATTAAAGTAGGTGTGGCTTTCAAGACGACAACTGAAGAAAACGAACAGAGACAACAATATAAAATCGGTGATTTAACCAATAATAGTGATTAGAAAATACGATTACACACGAACATTGACGATTCTATCTAATTATCGTACACGTATATATGGAAACTGAGCGTGTGTTAGTGTGTGTATGTACACAACAACAAACAACACACAAGGTTAAAACTGCCAACCTGTTGAGTTGATTCTGTGCGTGTGTTGTTGTTGTGGAGCTTTAGATGGTGATTTTTGTTTTTTTTTTTGGAAATTCTAAGTGTTTGTATGCGTGTATGTGAGGGTGCTAATTTTCAAAAAAATTTTGAAAATTTCTCAATAATTGAAGATGATTCGTGTATAAAGTGACACGTCTCCGGGTATTCTTATTTTCGTCAAAATTCCAAGTGTATATGTGTTAGTTTGGTCAAAAATAACAATAATTTCGATTTTCCAATGGTGGAAATGTGCAATTTTGGTAATTATCTCGTTCTACATTGTTTCAATTAATTAATTAAAACAAACCGTGATTCGAGGTCACTTTTTTCGGAATTTCATCGAAATGTTTCAACAATTTTAACGGTTGATCCAAATTTGATTTTCCACAAATAAATACGGCAATTTCAGGCGGGTTTACGTCCCGATTTGGCGTTGAAATCACCGAAAATTACGCCGATTTTCCTGTTGATTCGGTAAATATTTGGTTGAACATCGGGGGCACGTGGTGGTTTATTTGTTGGATTGTTTAACAATGGTTGTTTAATTTTTCGGTTTTTTTTCGGGGGAAACAAGTCGAGAAAGAGAGGAGCTGAAGCCGATCTTCAGAGACCTATAAATACGTCATATAAGTATAAGAGACTTGTTCAGCCTCTGGCGAGACTACCTCTCTTCTAAATCGGGATAGTCAACAGTAAAGAATGGAAGAAGTAGCGCTTAATCCATTAAATTTATTAGGAATTGTAGCGGACTAAAATTTTCATTGACAATCGAGCGGAAATTCATTGTTGTAGAATCGGAAGTTGATAGTTTTTTCAAAAAAAAGTCGGGGTCGCTTCTTCCACGTCCTGTATAGATAAATTTCACTAGAATTTAACCTGAAAGTTTCCGGTTTTTCAGGCGTGCAATCGATCGTAATAAATACCAGATTATTATTATTAATTATAGTTGATGGAGCCGTTCGAACGGAAATAGAATCGTGTCGTCGATTTTAAACTCGAATTGAAGAGAATTGGAAATTTGGAAATTCGACAATGTTCGATAATTTTCTAACGCGCATTACGAGTCCGTCGTCGCGACGCCGCCACACTTACCATTGCCCGCCGCAGGAGATCCACTCCGATCCCGAGGACAACGACGTCCAGATCAGTACGTGTCGCCGGCCGCGTTTGTTAGAAAAACGAAAAAAGGGCCGCAATCGTACCAATGTTGGACTGCGCCAGGCGAGAAGTCTGGGCCGGTTGGACGGCCTAAAAGAGGTAAATTTCGCTTTAGTACCATTTTAACTATTTCTCATATGAGTTATTTCATATATTTTGATTTCGATATGCACCGGTAAGACCAAGCCCATTCACGATTCACTTCAGGAATGGACATAAACTTTCACGATAATTATTCATTGGCGTGTGTTTCATTGCAAATGTATGTATCGGATATGTATAAATATTGTTTTTTTCACCTTCCTCTTATTATTGTAAAAGTTCTTTGGCCGTTGGTATTGTGTCTTGGTCGGTTTCTTCAACGAAAAATCCCACGAGTTTCGCAACTTATTTTAGATATAACACAACTATTAATAATAATAACGAATTATTGCTAATTAACATTTACAAAAACAAACCGGTTTGTCTATTAAAGAATTTTTAGTAAAAATATACTCAATCGATTATATTCCGCCGACTTGCCGCTTTAAAATTGAATTTTTTAAAGAGTTGTAACCGTTGAAAGATTTAAAAATTGCCAGACAAGTACGACAAACTAGTTTTACACAAATCCAAGAAATATCATCAGAGCAGTAGGGCAATTAAAATCAACTTTGTTAAATAAATACAGTAATAGTCTGCTGAAAAATCAACTTGATTTTATATAAAAACCAATTTTGATTGAAATTCTGCGTTATTAGAACCGTAATAGCTTCAAAAATTGCACAAATCAGGCTAATTTAACAGCAAAAAACAAAACTGTAGTTTAGCGTGCGGAAAATGGTTTAAAAACAACAAGACTGCAGTTTAGCGTGCGGAAAAGTGGTTTAAAAACAACAAGACTAGTTTAGCGTGCGAAAAAGTGGTTTTCTGCCACTGTACATTCGTGTTGTAGTTTTGAGCCGTTTCTATTGTAGATTTGTTCAAAATTTTGCCATAATAGCTCAATTTCTACCTCAAAATTTCTATATAAACTACTTTTACATATAAATATCGTTTTTTTCCCCACCCCAAATTTAAGAAACTATAATCAACTTTATTAATTCGATACAGAGGTTTTCTGGAAAATCGCTTTCCAGTAAAACGTTACGTTTTGAGAACTGTGAGTTTGCAAAAATTAGACAAATCAGGCTAATTTAACAGTAAAAAACAAGATTGTAGTTTAGCGTGCGAAAAAGTGGTTTAAAAACAACAAGACTGTACTTTAGCGTGCGGAAAAGTGGTTTTTGACACAATACATTCGTGTTGTAGTTTTGAGCCGTTTTTATTGTAAATTTGTTCAAAATTTTGCCATAATAGCCCAATGTCTACTTCAAAATTTCTATATCAAACTACTTTTACATATAAATATCATCGTTTTCTTTACCACCCCAAATTTAAGAAACTATAATCAACTTTATTAATTAGATACAGTGGAGGTTTTCTGGAAAATCGCTTTCCAGTAAAACGTTACGCTTTTAGAACTGTAAGTTTGCAAAAATTGCACAAATTGGTCGATTTTCTGTCTAATTCAACAACCAAACACAAGTGGGTAATTTACCGTGCGGAAAAGCTGTTTTCGGCACATTACGCTGTAATTTTAGATTGCTTTTGGTGTGGATTTGTTCAAGATTTTGCTGCAAAAGTTTAGTATTCGCCTTGAAATTTGCATCGAAAGAGGGTAGTTTAACGTGCGGAAAAGTGACTTTCGACACCTCACGTTCGCATTGTGGTTTTGAGCCATTTATCCTTTAAATTCATTCAAATAACTTGCTAGAATGGTTTAGTATTTACCTCAAAATTGATATATCCGGCTACTTTTACATGTAAATATCGAAAAAGTAGGGTAAATATCGTTAATTTTGATAAATAAGTACGGTTATATTCTACTAAAACTTGAATTTGTACAAAAATTAGCACTACTAGAACTGTAATTTTTCGAAAATTGCACAAATTAATCAAGTTCCTATTTTGTTTATCAATAAACAAGACGACAGTTTAGCGTGCGGAAAAGTGACCTCCGGCTCATTACGCTCGTGTTTTGGGCCCTTTCAAGCTTAGATTTTTTCAAAATTTTGTTGTAATAGTTTAGTATTTATTTCAAAATTTACATATCCGAGTACTGATGATATATAAGAAATATCATCAGGGCATTAGGGCTACTATTGCCAATTTTGTTAAATTAATACACTGAAAAATTGATTTTCTCCAAAATGTTATGTTATTAGAACTGTAAATTTTCCAAAAATTGCACAGAAAGTCAATTTGCTGACTAATTTAACAGCGAAACAATACAGAAAGACGATAATTTAGCGTACAGAAAAGCGATTTGCGGCACAGTATACTTGTGTTCAAATTTTGGGCCGTTTCTAATTTAGATTAATTCAGAATTTTGCTAGAATAGTTGAGTATTTACCTCCAATTTTGCAGTTTTAAGTTCTCCTACGTAGAAATATCACAGTTTTCTTTACAAATACAAATTTAAGAAATATCAGGGCAGTGAACACTGAAAGATTGATTTTGATCGAAATTGTAACCGAGTCTTTTCAAAAATTGCCAAATGGGTCTAGTTTAACGCCTAAAAGCAAGACGATTGTTGAGCGTGCGGAAAAGTGACTTTCGGCAGTTTCGGACTGTTTCTAATTTAGATTCGCTCAAAATTTGCATTTCTGACTACTTTTACATATAAATATGATCATTTTCTTTACAAATACAAACAAATTTAAGAAATACCATCGGAACTACTCAATTTTGCTAAATAAATGCAGTACTAGTCTACTGAAACATTGATTTTGACCGAAATTAGAATTGGGTATTTTCAAAAATTGTACAGCAAAACAACAAGATAGTTCAGCGTGCGGAAAAGTGACTTTCGGCAGTTTTAAACTGTTTCTAGTTTAAATTGACTCAAAATTTGCAATTCTGTCTACTTTTACATTGAATTTTCATCATTTTCTTTACAAATACAAACAAATTTAAGAAATACCGTCAGAGCAATAGTCAATTTTGCTAAATAAATGCAGTCTAGTCTACTGAAAAATAGATTTTGACCGAAATTACTATTGGATATTTTCAAAAATTGTACAGCAAAAAAACAAGATGGTGGTTTAGCGTGCGGAAAAGTGGCTTTTGATAGTTTTGAAACGTTTCTACTTTGAATTCGTTAAAAATTTTGCTAAAATTGTTGAATATTTACCTCAAAATTTGCATATCCGACTACTTTTACAATATAAATATCATCGTTTTCTTAACAAATACAAACAGATTTGTGGAAGAACCGCAAGTCGGATTATATAACTTACAACACGAAGAGGAGATTGCTCATCGATCTATACAATACAAAATAAAAAAATCTTGTTTACAATCAATAATAAATAGACGAGTACGTCGTAGTGATGGTAAACTGACATAATATGGATGTTATTAGTCGATAACGGTGTTAAAATTTTTGTAAATTCCTAATTGATTCACGTATTCGAAAGGTAATCCTATTACAACAACAACAAGTCAAGTCGTTCGGTTCAAACTAAATGAAGTGTAAAAAAATATCAACCTACAACTATATGAGCGTAGACATATACCGATATTTATACATAAATAACAAGAACAAATCGAGGGCTGGAATTTAAATTTTAAGATACCAGAATGAATAGAGATTGGACGATGGAACCGTTACATAACATTCCAAAGATGAACGTACAATCTTCAGAATTATCTCCATACAACAGAATTTTATTACATTATTTCAAAAGTATTTTCATTTCGAAAAATCCACAACAACATCGACGGATATTGGGGGCATTTTGATGGATCAACGAAAAAATCGATGACGATTTGAGGAACATTGTGGCCTTGGCTGGGCTACATCACCATCATTATCTCCATCAACAACAACAACTGGAAGACCAGACCACAGATGACTAAGTCGATGTGGAATGTTGAGAGGGTCTTGATTTATCAGTAAAACACTCATGAGTTGGTTATTCATCGAAAAAGAATAATTTTTTGGATAATAAAGGCGAGGTTTTATCGTTCCTGCCTTCATTGTTCTTTTACACGAAAAAAAACCTAGACGAAATGGGGTTTTTATCTTTGAAAATAATTACAACGGTGAAAAACTCCAGACTCAAAATCGCCTTTCTCTTCCATCTCTATTAAGTTTTCTTACATGTCGCACATTAGATCGGATTGATTGATATTTTATTAACAGTTATTACCAATTAAAAATAATTGTGATTGTTCCGATAAAAAAATCAATCGAATTGTCCGAATCAATGACTAATTTTGAATGAATTAAATGTATGAATAAGCAATAATGTCGTACTATCGATTATTCTCAATTCAAATTCCATGATAAAACTGTAAAACTCGCTCCAATCAAGGCCGTTGCCGTTAATCGCCTGCTTTATTCAGCCGATTTCAGCACCGGAATCCGTTTCGAAACAAGTCGAACTTTCGTATATGTTGACTAAATTGGGGCGCCTTATTCATCTGTTCCCTTATCATTTCAAAACTGATAAATCCCAAAACCTCAAATTGCACGAATTTGCGATTAAATTACAAATGCGTCATGATCTCTATTGTTTAACAATTTCAACACGACCCTTCTTGTACACGATAAATCATTAGTTGTTTATGATAGGGTCAATCAACTGGTATCTTTTCTACCTGTTTTACTTTCCACAATCGCTAATAATTCATAACTTTACACGAATAATGACGAGGAAGTAGTTTAAAACTAGAGAAAATCGATTAAAATCAGTGTTGTGTTTGGAAAAAAAGTGTCGTAATCAATTTCTATCAACTATCAAGCAATTAAATTGAGGGTGAGTTATAGACGATTGATTTCAATGAGTTATTGCGTGTTAATTTATGTATAAATACAAGTTTTACACGATTTTTACCTGAAAAAATCACCTGTTCGTTTCCTATTACTGGTCATTTGTCGTGTTGTATACGACTTGTTTTATTTGTTTCCGGTCACGTTCTAATCAACAATACAATGATGTATGATACATACATGTCTGGCAAACAGCACTAGAAACACACAGTGAACTATTTCGAATTGATAAGTGTTTGATTTTTCTGATAATATCTAGAAAAAAGGCAATTTTGGCGCTTTTTCCGCTAAAAATCTCTAAAATCACTAGTAACGTTTATGTTTCTACTGCCAATTGCCAAAGCTGTATTAAAAACATAATAAAATTGACCATTTCTAATTGTTGGATTTGTAATAGTTGGATTTTTATGTCATTTTCTAGAAAAAAAGGGCAATTTTCCCACTTAAAATTCCTGCAATAGCGGCTAAAACGTTGTGTTTCTAATGCCAATTGCCCAAGCTGTATTAGAAACAAATTAAAGTTGATTATTTCTAGTTGTTTGATTTTTATGCTAATTTGTGGGAAAGTTAGCAATTTTGACACAAATTTCTCCGTTAAAATTCTTGAAATTGCGGATAAAAGGTTGTGTTTTTAGTACTAAGTGCCAAAGCGGTACTAGAAACACCTCAAAGTAGACTATTTCCAATTATTTGATTTGTGATTGTTTGGTTTTTATACAGATTTGTAGAAAAAATGGCATTTTTGGTGGATTTTCTCGCTTAAAATCCTTGAAACTGCGGATAAAACGTTGTGTTTTAGTACCAAGTGCCAAGGTGGTACTAGAGACACATCAAAATTGACTATTTCTAATCGTGTAGTTGGTAATTGTTTGATTCTCCTGTCAATTTGTAAAAAAATTGCCAATTTTAACGCGTGTTTTTCTTTTAAAATCCCCGGAAATTGCGGGTGAGTTGTGTTTTCAATGCGAATTGCCAAGGCGGTATACTCGAATATTTATTTGGTAATTTCTACCTAAACTGTCCAATAAATAGGGTTATACAATACTCCCCCCTGTATTATTAAAGTCACGTAATTTCCATAGAACAGGTGTTTGAGAATCGGTTTGAAATTTTTCCCGAACCAAACAAATGTTTCGGAATTTTTCAGTTGTACAGTTTCAGTACAGGTGAACGTCTAGTGATGGTGGTGGATTTTAGGGGTGGATTTTCGAATAATCGAGTAAGTTGAAATATTTCAAGAATTCGTTAATTAAAATCGTTTGTCTAATTCTTTTTTCATTGCTTTTACGCAGAAATTGACTCATAAAACAGGTGTAATAGTAAAAGAGAATTCTTTTACCATCTAATTACATTGTTTTATTTAATTGAATTTAAATAGTTTTCACTTGTTTCAGTTAAGGTTTTCATTTCTAGAAACGGCATTAAATTTAATTGTACTGGTTTAGAATTCAATTCTATTGAAAATTATTCAGTAAAGTTAATCGAATCGAAATAGGCGCATTAGAGTCTGGTGTTAGTGATTTCGGTCAAGTTGACTGTTTCAAAAGAGCCGCAGTTTAGGTTCGTTGATGGGTAGTTGGTAAAAAATCGAGAGAAACTCTTGCAAATTGCATCCGAACCGCGAACAGATTGCTTTCGGTCGTCTGTCTATCTCCAGATGTTCGATTAGAACTCAATAAGCTATAGCTTCAAACTGACAGCTCTTGAATTTGATCTCTTTTGGGCTTTTTGTAGCGAAATGGTCGTGTTTACCTCGTGATTTATACCCGATTGATGCTGGAGAGAGTCGACAATGATCGATTAAATTTCACTTATAATCGATTATTACAATCGAACTAATATGGACGTCGAGTAAATAATGAAATTATTGTTTATTTATCTTTGAATTTTTTGATTTTGTGAAAGTTTTTCAAGTGAATCTAGGTAGGTTCAACTAGGAAATTTAACACCCGAGGCGGTATTTGTATTAGGGACAGAATTATTACACAATCGGCATTTTTACCAAATCGATAATTTAATATTTTGCAATTTTCTGTGTGTTTAACGTTTATTAAATGCTGTGTCGTACGAAAGGAATTCCACCTGTATGCGACCTCGAGAGGCCGATGCAATAATTCCTGCAAAAAGGTCAAAGTACTTGGTAATGACCAGTTGGAACGCCATACAATTTTACAACGATTCCAAACCGAAAAAAATCCGTTAATTAAACAAACAAAGAACTTTCACTTGGAGAGATGCACGCCGTCCTACAATCCAAAGGAAATTTCCCTAATAACGATTGTTAATAAAAGAAAGTTTGTTTCAGGCTGAAAAATTAGCCGATTTTGGCAGGCATTTGAGCAATTCGGAGATGATTCTCGATAATGGACGACACAAAGATCTGGACCGGATCCAGGATTTGTTCCCTTACGACAATTTAGGGCTGCATATAGCCGATCCCATTTCAACATGCCAACTTGTAATTATCACTAATTTTATACAGGGTGAACCTGGAGGGCGGCCTGTTGAAAGTAGAAGCTCTAATTGATCGAGTTAATGAAATTTGACATATTTTGATTCTATGGTGATTTATAATCTAGCGCTGATAGTTTTTCAAAATTTTAGATTTTACAATATTTAATCAAAAATGTCATATTTTTGAAACTATCCCTCTTAGATGATCAAAATTTGAAACTACAATAGCCCAAACTACCCACTTTTGGCCAAATTTCAGAGAATTTAATGATCTTTCAGCCAAAAGTTTGAATTCCTGAAAAACTATTAGCTAGCCAGTCCTTCAATTTCAACAATTTCAAAAAATTAACCATTCTATAAAATAAGAAAGGGTTGCTCGACCCCATATACCAGGGGAAAACAAATTACAGAAACTTCGATCAATTAAAACTTACATCGGGTGTATCACAGTAAGCTGCAGTTACAGTTACGATAAGGATACTTTTAATAGGCTGTCCTCGTGGTTCACCCTGTAGATTTCCCATTAATTTTCGATTTTTGTAGAAGAAATCGTTCAGGAAGAAGAGTCTAAACGATTTAAATTCAACAATAGACCATCGTAACGAAAACGAAGCAATCAATCGTCTATTTCTAATTGAAGCCCCATGTGCCATGTCCTTTCCGCATCTACCATCGAGTGCTAAACCGCGTCATTTATTTCTATTCTCCGATCTGTTATTGGTAGCCAAACCACGCTCATCGGGCACGTTTAAATTAAAGGTAACCATCGAAATTTTAATGTTGATTATTTGTAAATTGTGAAATTTTAGGAGTGTGTTCGTGTATCGGAATTATGGTTGGCTCCATGGTCGGATTCGGAGACTGGTTTTCTACTCGGCTGGCCATCACCGGCGCAGACTTATCTTGTGATATTTTGTACACAAGCAGCACGTGATACATGGTGGCGTCAATTACAACAAAGTCTCCAATTACAATTGCGCTTAGAACCGCCAATAACAAATATTAAAGTCGTCTATAAGGATCCATTGAACGGTGTTGAATGTTCGAAAACGTTAAGTATAGGGCCGGAGATGAATTCGATGGATGTGGCACGTTTAGCATTGGACGATACAACATCCCGTATCCGTGAGTGGACGTACACGTTATACGCTAAAGATCGTGATAATAGTCCGTGTCCGTTGATCGGCTGTGAACGGCCGCATTCTATCCAATTATCACGTTTAAGACAATCATTGTGTACGGAGGAGGGTTTCGATTTGATTCATTGCAACAAAATCAACCGTATACCGAACGATATTGTATTCGAATTGAAGCCAGTCATCAAATCGCCCACAATTCGAAAGTAAATCAATTAAAACAACGAAAATTGCTCAGCATTTTGCTCAAAAACCTGACAATTTGACTTGATTGACAGTTGAGAAAGAAATGCGACTTTTGGCCGCATTGGCGCTCGCAACCGTAACATAAAACGACAGCTATAGTATTTCTATCTCGATTTCTAAGCTCTGTTCTTTAATCTTGTTGGTGGAAAATCTGTTGCCAACCAAACAAATAATTCCAAACTTGCTTGGGTGAACAGCGCCACTGCTGCGCTAATAAGCAAAATGCTGAGAAATCTAGCAAATTTTGATCAATCGATCGTTTAATTTTATCTAATTCCAGAACCCCGTTGAAGCTCTTCAGAAAGACCAGCAGTCGGATTTTCGGCGTCCCCCTTTCGAGACTATGCCCAAATAACACCTTGCCACCGGTAGTGATGGCGTGCCTCCGGGCTTTGTTCCAACGCGGCCCGCATACCCAGGGCATTTTCCGGCGGTGTGCCTCAGCCCGGGCCCTGCGCGAATTACGCCACAAAATCGACATACAAGGCGCTTCTGTATGCGAAGAAATCTCGAATTCACCGGCCCTACTGTTGGGTTCGTTGCTCAAAGATTTCTTGCGTAGTCTGCCCGAACCGTTATTGTGTGGTAATGTTCAAGATTGGTTGAATGTTGTTGTTGTCGTTAACGGTAACCGTATCGATCATCTACGCCGACTTATCAACGAATTACCCAGAGAGAATTTGTTGTTATTAACTTACGTTATTTGTGTATTGTATGCAATAGCAAAACGGTCTAGATATAATCTAATGTCGGCCGCTAATCTCGGTACAAATCGATTGAATTTATGTTGGATTGTGTTAATAATTTTGTTGTTTTTTGTAGGTGTTTGTGTTGGGCCGAGTTTGTTGTGGGAACCGACACAGAATGCACCGTTACGGACACTGCCAACGCTAATTGAGACGTTGATAACGAATTGCCAGCATCTATTCGGGCCGCAGGTTGTTTCGCTTCTTGGCGAAGTCGCCCACGATAGCGGCGCTGAAGAATCCGACAGTCTCCACTGTAAGTACCGTAAACTCCCAATATCGGAGCCCGGGGCAAAAATTCTGCATATTTTACACGAAAATTGTTAATTTCTATCGAATTTTGATGATCGTTAGCTTTTCAAACTAATTTTGCCCCACAACAGGAAGTTACTTTTAGTCGAATTTAACGCTAAAATGTCGATTTTTGTTTAATTTTAGACGACAATTATTGAGTTTAAGACTACATTTTCAGTAAATTTTGCTATTTGAAAGTAACTTCTAGTCAATTAGTCTTCATCCAGATTTCAATTTGGTCTAAATTACAACAATTTCTAACAAATTTGGATCATTTCAAAGAGTTGTGAGGCTTCTAAGGTGCTTCAAGCCGATATTTTGAGACTTTTTTCCGCTAGTAATTCAAAAAATATCTTACGGAGCTATAGGGGAGTCCCCAGAAAACATTTCAGCAACAGTTGGACTCCATAGCCATTGGAAAATCGGTCATTCTTTATGTGTGCAATTTGGTGGTGGAAATCGTGACATTGACCAAAAAATTGTTTTTGACCGACTGATGAGCTACAAGGTCCAACTTTTGCTAAAATGTTCTTTGGGGAGATTTCGATTAAATTTTGGAGATATTTTTCGAGTCGCTCAGCAACTAATGGGACTTATCTTTAAAAAATGCCCCCTGAGACAAAAAATCTGCATATTTTGCTTGTTAAAGCGTCAAATTCTATTGCAATTTGGGGTGTTTTTATGGGGAACTTTTCGAACATAAGTCTAGACTTTTCGATGTTTTAATCCTTAATTACGCGAGGTAAATTTTCGAATTTTTGGGTGCAAATTTTGAAACTTTCTTATCACCAACTTCATAATTGTAAAAACCAGAAAGTTGAAGCGATTTTAGTCAAATTGAAGGATAAATTTTTGATTTTTACTACTTTGGACGAAAATTTTCGCATTTAAGGCTAGATTTTTAGTAAATTTTGCCATATGGAAGCAATTTTTGGTCAATGTTAATGTAGATTTTAACAAGTTTTGGTCTTAATTATCAAAATTTCAATCAAATTTGGCCACTGGATCATTTTAAAGACAGTTTTGAGGCTTTTATTTTAAGATTTTTCAAGTCGAAATTTTGAAACTTTATTGTTTTTTTTTCTAGTAATTCGTAAAATATTCGGCGGATCTATAGGGGAATCCCCAGAGAATGGAAAGTAGGCCAAAAACGCTTTTAAAAAAATTATCGCAACAAAAGAGGATTTTTGGGTCATTTCTAGTCGTTTTGTGTTTAATTGATTCGTGAGAATAGCGACATTGTCCAAAAGGGGTGTTTTTGACCGACTTCCCACTAAGCCAAGGGACCAACGTTTGCTGAAATGTTCTCTGAGGATTCCAAAAAAAAAAGCGTATGCTCTACGACTTCCCGCTAAGTCAAAGCGTCCAACTTTTGCTAAAATGTTCTCTAGGGACTCCCCGACTATTCCCAAGAAATTTTTACTAACTCATCTTTTAAATAAACTTACGATGTTGCCGTTAATCACTCAAATTAAAACAATTCTTTCAGCTTTAGGCTTATCACTCGACAGTGTCGAATTGAGTAAAGACCAGAAATCATTAAGCCGCGATTCCGGCCTAACCCTATCCGAAGATGATCGGGACAGTCCCGGTTTGTACAACTATCAACAACAACCACCGACATTCCATCGTTTCGATTGGACCCGACAGGCGGCCAGAAGTAGCAACAATCGAATCTTGGAGAATTCCCAATGGATCGAAGAGGATGACGAGGTGTTTTGTACGTCGAATGAGAATTTGTGCGGACCACCGGTACCACCACGCCGGCATTTGCCTTTAAGACACTTACCACCGGTGCATTTACCGCCGATGTATCGCCCACCGCCGCCGGTGCCGGCCGGTTTGACGACACCATCGCCGGCGTCGTCGACGTCGTCGGTAACGGCAGCTTCGGCGCCGATTTATGCTACGGCGAAAGTGTTGCTCGTTACTGATGTTGAAAGTGAAAGTTATGTTTGATTAAAATTCCATAAATCTGTACATAGTTATAATTTAATGATAGTTGAGGCGAATTTTAGCCAATATTTTAATTCTAATATTACCATTTAGCTGTTTTTAATTGTTTTTTTTATAATTTCATGAGAAATATTCGGAGAATATTTTTAATTCAGGATCTCGCTATGTGAGCACAATTCTTTATAAATATAATTTCTTTATACGTATATATAGAAATCTAGGGTATTTTCTGAGTATATTGTACAAAATTGTTTATATTTTTTTTGATAATTTTCAGTAATAAAAGGACGATTTTGTATTATTTCCGGAATCGTTAAAATCAAAATTGGCGCCTTTGCTACCATCTCCACTACAATTTAGACAAGGATACAACTATATTGTTTTAGAATTGCAGAAAGTGATGGAAAATTAGATGCTATATGGGGAATTTCATCAACTATATTGGCAATACTGATTTCTGTTAACTGTCAATTTAGATGTGCCAAATGTACCAATTTTCGCTAAATTTGCCGACTTTAGACTAACCAAATCAAGCCTAATTCTAGATAAACTTACACAAATATAAAATGAACGCATACAAATTATTTAAATAAACATAAAATAATGGTTATTATTGTACCGCAAAAATTTGCTGTAATTATTCTTTTAATATATCTACTGGTGACATTCCGGCAACACTGTATCGTTGACATAACCTTAAAACCAAATTGCAAGATTTCTGTTAAGTTTTTAATAATCGAAATTAAATAAAATGAGCGATAATACCGGTGCTGATATCCTGGAACAATACCGCTCCATTTCCAACAAATTAAAAAAGTAATTCCGCACAATTGTAAAATCGTTGAATTGAGGTTAAATTTTAGGCGTTTCCTGCGTAAACCCAACGTAACCGAAGCTTGCGATCTATTCACATCTTTGGGCCAACATTGCGAACGGAACGATCTACCCTCGTATGCCGGACTGTGTTGGATAGCGGCCGCCCGTTGTGAGGGCTCCTTATCGAATATTGCCGGCGAGACGAATTGTTTAATACGAGCCGGACGGCAATTCCTACAAGCCGAACAGAATGACCGCGATTTGAATTGTCCGAGTCCATCGATGGAGAATTTACAAGTATTCGAATAGAGATTTCGTTATTGTCGATTATTGTTGGAATTTCAGGCCGGTTTGGGGTGTTATTCGTACGCTTCCAGCCGTTATCCGGAAGATTCCTCAACTTTAGCCGTTAATCTGAATTTGGAGATTGTTGATTATTTGAAAAACAATCAATACGGGGATTATATCGATGAATATTTAGCCGATTCTATCGATTTAAGTAAAGATAGTTTAGATACGAAGATTTATTGTATGGAATTACTAGCGAGGCACCAAATTGAACGGTTTAATTACAATCAAGCGTTGAATATTTACACGGAAATTGTGCAAATTTTGGATAAATTACCGATAAACGGCGCACGTTCGAGTATTCTACTAAAATGCGAAATTAATCGGATTTTTCTATTGTTGATATTGCGACCGATTCCGCAGAAATTAACAACAGAACAACAAAAATTATTAGAAAAGTACACCTGGGGTGATAAAAACGATAAAACTCTGAAAGGTGATCGGTTATTTCATCCAAATTTCAGTTTAACTATAAAATGGTAAAATTTCAGCCTGTGGAATGACCGAAAAAATGTTTATTTTGCTACAATCGCTTGTCGCAATCTGCCAGTCGTCCGATAAACGGAATTTGATCGGTCTCGAAAGCGAATTTTGGACTTTATTGGAATGCAACGAACGTGAATTGTTGAGAATTTTAGTTCGAGTTTATCAATAATTCGAATTGGCGTTTAAATTTTGTGTGGGAGCATTAAAATTTTAATTATCGCGTAAATTAAATACGACAAAAGAATATAAAATCGCGTTAAACAATAGGATATTGAAACGGATTTAAGTAATTTATCGATAGTTATCTTTAAAATAATTGGAAATGGTGGTATTCTGGAGGTAATCATCGTCATTAAAAGCTTATCTTTTTAATTAAATGTTACTCTATTTTTCGACTAGGAGTGATTTAAAATTTGCGCGTCTAAATGCTAATTCCCATTGGTTATTTTACAGACAAGTTTACACAAGTAAAAAATGTATCTAGTGACTTTTTGTGTGTAAATCCGGCTTTACTTTTTACTCCTAGTATAAAAATAGAGTATAGGTAAATTCCCTGATTTAATGAATTTAATCAATATTTACATGATTAGTTTCTTAGAATTGCTATTTATTATTGTTATGAAAATATGAAAATCTCTAGAAATATCTAAATAATAAAACAATATTTACAATCAATTAATTTCAACAACAATAAAAATTGAATATTCCTTGAATTGTAAAAAATCCCAATTTCAATATGATTTATGCAAATTAACAGATGAATATAAAAATCGAAAAAAAAAAACATTAAACAAACAAGATAAAGTAAAAGTTCATGGGAACTACTGTGGGTTTATTTATTGTTATAAAAACCAGTAGAAATCGTGTTGAATTAGATGAACCGTGTTAGTTTCATTCGAAGCTTTAACGAGTCGACAGCAAACGAACAAGATGAAAATTGCACTAATTTGTTGTTTCGCCCTATTACTAGCAACAATTGCCGCTCAAAATCGTAAGTTTTCCACCAATATCGCCCCGATTAACACTCAAAAATCGATAAACAATTGGAGTGTATCGCTGATAACAACCCAGAGGGTTATCACAACGCCCTGAACTGCATCTATTTATAGAAAACCATTTAATTTGAATACTATTCTATTTTTGGACAACAATTAAATTCGATTTCGTGTAAAAATTTCAGCTCCGTGTAATCCGGGCGATGTGAAACAGGAGGATTGCAACACTTGTCGGTGTGTTAAAGGCGGCCTATGGGCGTGCACAAAGAAGCGTTGTTTGCACAAACGGGCGGAAGGTGATATTTTACACGATTCTAATCGAGTTTATTTTAATAATTTAATTATAGATACGTGCCAGGATGGTGAGAATTGTGCACCGAAACCGAATGGAAGTGGTAATATTGTAATTTAATTATCGATTTGAGGATAATTATTGATAATTTTTAGATGTTAACACGTTTTCGTGTATTCCGGGACAGACATTTAAAAAAGAATGTAACTCTTGTAGATGTACACCGGATGGGAAGAATGCTATTTGTACATTGAAAGCGTGTAATAAAGTGTTGAATTGATCGAATTTTGGAATATCTTCAACTTTACACTATTATAAATGCATAATAAAATGTAAATTACAAGAGAATTAATCGAAAATTTCGTAATCGTAATTAAAATAATCTTCCAAATTTGCTTCATTATCTTTATCGACTTCTTTCCTGTATCCTCCCCTATTTTCTTCCAATTTTATTTGTAAATTTCTTTTATTTATAAGATTATTTTTCGATTCTTCTTCATTTAATTCGTGTTGTATTTGACCACTGCCGATTTCAGCAATATCTTCATCATCAGTATCGATTTCTTTACGATTTCCGTCTGTTATATCCGTTATCACATCTGTTTTATTGCTCTTATCACTTTCTGTAGGTTTATTTATTGATTCTGCACGATTGTCGTTGATTGTATCATCGAATTCTATATCGTCTGAATTTCCGCTCGTTTCAGGAGTTGCTGTAATTCTTCGTATTTCAGCAGGAACGGGTATTTCAGTAATATTATCTTCATCATCATCATCATCATCATCGTCCATTGCACCATCACCAGAACCACTTGCTTCGATAATATCCGTTTCAAGTGGTTGTTTTTCAGTTGTTGTAATTAACGGAGTTTCAGGTTTTGTAATTGTTTTATTTTCTTCTGTTTCAGTGGTTATCCGGATTGTTGTTAGAGTTGTAGGCGTTGTTTTAGGCGCAGGTCTTTCTTCAGTTGTAACTACAGGAGTTTCAGGCGTTGTTTCAGGTGCAGGTTGTTCTTCAGTTGTAATTACAGGAGTTTCAGGCGTTGTTTCTAGCACAGGTTGTTCTTTAGTTATATTTACCGGAGTTTCAGGCGTTGTTTCACCTGTAGGTTGTTCTTCATTTGTAATTACAGTAGTTGCAGGCGTTGTTTCTGGCGCAGATTGTTCTTCATTTGTAATTACAGAAGTTTCAGGCGTTGTTTCAGCTGCAGGTTGTTCTTCAGTTGTAATTACAGTAGTTTCAGGCGTTGTTTCTTGAGCAGGTCTTTCTTCAGTTGTAATTACAGGAGTTTCAGCCGTTGTTTCTAGCGCAGGTTGTTCTTTAGTTATATTTACGGGAGTTTCAGGCGTTATTTCAGCTGTAGGTTGTTCTTCAGTTGTAATTACAGGAGTTTCAGGCGTTGTTTCTTGAGCAGGCCTTTCTTCAGTTGTAATTACAGTAGTTTCAGCCGTTGTTTCTAGCACAGGTTGTTCTTTAGTTGTAATTACAGGAGTTTCAGGCGTTGTTTCAGTTACAGTTTCAGTTGTAATTACAGTAGTTTCAGGCGTTGTTTCAGCTGTAGGTTGTTCTTCAGTTGTAATTACAGTAGTTTCAAGCGTTGTTTCTGGCGCAGGTTGTTCTTCAGTTGTAACTACAGGAGTCTCAGGCGTTGTTTCAGGTGCAGGTTGTTCTTCAGTTGTAATTACAGTAGTTTCAGGCGTTGTTTCTGGCACAGGTTGTTCTTCAGTTGTAATTACAGGAGTTTCAGGCGTTGTTTCTTGAGCAGGCCTTTCTTCAGTTGTAATTACAGTAGTTTCAGCCGTTGTTTCTAGCACAGGTTGTTCTTTAGTTGTAATTACAGGAGTTTCAGGCGTTGTTTCAGTTACAGTTTCAGTTGTAATTACAGTAGTTTCAGGCGTTGTTTCAGCTGTAGGTTGTTCTTCAGTTGTAATTACAGTAGTTTCAAGCGTTGTTTCTGGCGCAGGTTGTTCTTCAGTTGTAACTACAGGAGTCTCAGGCGTTGTTTCAGGTGCAGGTTGTTCTTCAGTTGTAATTACAGTAGTTTCAGGCGTTGTTTCTAGCGCAGGTTGTTCTTTAGTTATATTTACAGAAGTTTTCAGGCGTTGTTTCAGTTGCACGTTGTTCTTCAGTTGTAATTACAGTATTTTCAGGCGTTGTTTCTGGCGCAGGTTCTTCTTCGGTTGTAATTACAGGAGTTTCAGGTTCTGTAACAGTTGTTTCATTGTCTCCTCTTTCAGTGGTTATCCGGTTTATTATTAGAGTTGTATTTTCGCTTATTGTTTCAGCCGTTGCCCTTTTTTCGGTGGCTGTTTCTGTTATAGCTGCTTCAGTTGTAACTTCAATTTCAGTAGTTTTCGTTGTTGTGTCTGTAATTTCTGAAATTTCTCCAGTTGTTTCTTCTACCGTTTCAGCGGTTATTTCCGGAGTTGTAACTTCATTTTCTGTAGTTGTTTCTTTTTCAGTTTCATAAGTTGTTTCCATAGTACTTACAAGTTCTGTCTTCTCTGTTTTTGCAGTTGTTTCAAAAATCTCTCCACTTTCTGTGAATTTTTCAGTTGTTGTTTCAGTCGTTTGAATCGGTTTTGTTGTTTTTTGTGTCACAGTTGTTCTTCTTGTATCAATCTCCTTACAGACTTTATGCTGAAAACAACTATCAGGACAGCATTTATAATTTTCAGGACATCCACTATCGTACGAACACTCAAATATATAACTGGCTCTGTAATTCATTGGATAGAAACATTTGACATTTTCTTCAGGACATTGTGAATGGAATTCTATAAAATTTTACAATTTCTTTTTAAATCAAATTAGAAAATTTCAATTTACCTTGATCGTTATGAAATGGATTAAAATAAGCCGGTGGTTTATTAAAACTGTAATATTGACGAAAATGGCGCAATTTATGATGATTACCATAATAATACTGAAAATTGGGATAAATAAATCGAGACTCAATAATTAATGTCAAATACAATAATATTAATGAAAACTTGATCATTTTTTATGTAAGTACTAATCAAAAATGATAATCTAGAAATGAATCATAAAGACTCTGCACTATATTGATAAATGATAATGATAACAATGAAGGCTGTTTGAATGAGTAAAATTACAAATCATTCCAAAATATAAGTGCAGTTTAGTTGTTTGCATTCATTATCGAATAGGATGTTTTTCATTTAAACTGATAAGATTTCATCGAGTTGGAATAAGATATTGGAGTTGAATTTGAATTAATTTTCTAATTAACTAATAAATTAATTAGTTAATTATTGCAAAATATGAGTTTTTACCGGTTATTTATGTTACTGATTGAGGTGTAGTTAATCTTAATTCAGGGGCGGATTTAGGCATGGGCTTTACGTATTGCAGCCCAAGGCGCCGTTGATCAAAAGGCCCCATTGTACTAAAAGATTAAAGTTGTTTGTCTATAATCTCTCAATAATAGTGAGGGCCCCCAAAATTAACAATCAGTTCCTTACTCTATTGATAAGACGGGGTCGTATTCTGCAACTTTTTGGCAATTTGTTACCAGGACAGCATTGGCGATCTATTTTACTCCATCATTTATTAAATTGAAAGAGATAATAAGAAAGCAATCTCCAGTGTTTTCACAATAACCAATCGCCAAATAGTTACAGAATACGGCTGTGGGACCATTAAATTGTTTAATCTATAAAATCAGTTAATTATTCCAATACGTGAGCAATTATCGTCTATTTGTTTACACTCATATTGCGGATTGAGACGTATTTAATTTTAGTTTTGACTTTATATCCAGGGGCGAATTTAGGCCCTGGGTTGCAGCCAGGGCGCCGTTGATTAAAGAACCCTATCGCACTCAAAAGAGTGTAGTTTGTCTACCTATAATTTTTCCGATTTAATAATTAGCCGAAATTTCATGTTTTTCTATAAATTCCTCAACAATATTCAGGGCCTCTAAGGTTAAAAGTCCGCGCCTGATTGTATTGATAAGATTGTAATTATAACTGACAGTCGTATTCTGTAACTTTTTGACAACAGTGGAAAGGGCACTTATAACTTTACAATTGCAGCGCATGTAGCGTTGTTATGGTAACCAATTGTCAAAAAGTTATAGAATACGACTGTTGTTCGATTTTTATCGGAGCGTACTGGGAATAAGGTGTTGGAGTTAAATTTTAATTAATTTTTCAATTATTTATTAAATTAATTCAATGCAAAAGAAACAACATCAGGTACGATTATTGTCTATCTCTCCTTATCGTATACTATTATATCTATATATAAAATCTATTATCACAGTATTAAAGCTAAATTGACCAATATTTCTAATCACTGATACTGTGAATTAATTTCAATTATTGCGATTTTTGTTGTTTTTTTTGGATCACCAAGGCCGCCACATTGCCGTTGTTGTTGTTGTTGTTGGTGTCGTTTTAATCGCCTCTTTTTGTTCGAATTGTTGTTGATAATTTGGACAATAGCCGAATTCACGTACACAACTGCCTAGATGTTGTAATAATTTCCTACCAGCACACGGATCGACGAAATCCGATGGTGTTGTCAGAAAATACGACACCTCCTGGGCACATTGCGTGAAACCATCACGAAAACGATCCGATAATGTGGTCGATGTTGTTGTTGTAGTCGGCAGAATCAATTGGTGTTGTCGTTTCAAACTATGTAAATGTTTGACGGTCAGTTCCAGAATATCGGCTTTTTCTAATTTCGATACGTTCTCGCCGTCATTCTGTAACGCCGTCACCATCAATTCTTTCAATTCGTCCAAACAACGATTGATACGAGCCCGCCGTTTGCGCTCCAACATCGGCTTCATCACTTTCCGATATTGATAAGTTCGTGAAATTGGCTCGTCGGTATAATCACCAGTCTGTACCATATACGGTGTTGGGGACATTGTCACAATCAAAAAAATAACCGGCACTAATTGTTGATATTCACTCGGTTAAAGTTATTATAGGAATGAAGTCGACAACTTTACTGGCATTTAGTTTTATAGGATTCTTCCGGGGTACGGGCATCTAAAGAAGTGGGGATCACTAGACTTTTGCACCAATAAAGCCCCACTCTCCCTTTCTTAGTACAAGTCCCCTATATAACGGCGTCTTTGTTTCGGGGTGGTTATATTGTAATAACAATAATGCTCGGTTGGGAGCATCCCTTTTTTTTTTCTAGTTAAAGGAAGCGCGCCTGTCGTCCGTCCGGCCCGCGTCAAATTTACCGCGCGCGTTCTTTAAGGAAACTACAACAACACTATTCTTGATAGGCAAGAGGGTTCTATTAACATACACTCGAACACACAAATACACACACAAATGTATAAATAAAAGTCTTACGTATTAATCCTTATTCGTGGGACGTTTAACCCGTGAACGTTCCCACGAACGATACACACAGATGCCTTTACATACATACAAACCACCTGGCCAAACAAAGACAACTTTATATAGACTTGTATGGATAAGAAAAGACAACAAATAGGTGAACGATAAAAGATTTAAGGGTGGACATTTAGAGGGTAAGTATTTGGAAAAAAATAATTGTAAAGGGAAAGTCGCAATAAGGGCGACACACGCACTTGAAATCCGTTCACTTTCTTCGAGTCCCTCTTATTATTCAATTTTTTAACGTACATTAGATAAGCTCATCGTCTATTAATATCGGATATAACGAACTGGCTCGCTACACTGAATAAATCCGTACTATAATTACGATTATTATTTGATTACAAGTGATAAAAATCACTGGTTCCGTAGACTTTCAAAGAATTTTCTCTTATAACGAACTAAATTAATAATTATAGTAAGAAAATTTATGACAATTCGGATATAACGTTCTGAAGTGCCTCTATAACAGAATCTTGGTTTGGAATTATTTCGTTATAAAAACATTACCAATTTTTATGTGAGTACGTATTAAAGGTATAATTGTAATAATATAAAGTACGAGTGCGTAATAAACGATATAATTGAATTATGTTATAAACAAATACGCTGTAATGGGTCAATAAGAAATCGGATATAACGTTCTAATATTCATCTGTAGTAGAATTATAGTTAGAATTGATAATTTCGTTCTAAAAATCACCTCGAATAATGTGAGAATTACGAGTACATACGTAATAAAGGGTTTTTCAAAAAAAATTACTCGCTACAAAAGAATTTAGTTTTCGAATTACAACTAAACTTACAGGCTGTACAACGGTATTTCACCCTGCAATTAGCGTAGATTGATCTATATTCTAATTGAATTTGATGAAGAATGAACCAATCTACGACACTACATGATCAACAGACAGCCAACTACGAGATGAAATACCGTTGTACACCCTGTATAGTAAGTTGATAAAAAACATCTAACGTCTAATTAGATTTTCACTATTATTCTATTAATTATTACTATTAATTAATTATAAAAGCATTATAATAGATTCGCTATAAAAGTATGTAATTATCAAGTCTTATATTACGAGTATTATTAATTATTCGTTTCCGTATAATAATAATTAATGATTTTTTTCAAATTTCTCAACGAATTCACTCGTTACAAAAAATCGTATTTCTAATCCAATTATAGCTAATTTTTTATAACGAACAAAGTTAATAAACGTCTTATAAGTTGCAGTTAGAATCGATAGTTCGGATATAACGATCTGACATATCAGACAATAAAATAATCAATTGAAAACCATTTTCGATTGATTATTTCGTTATAAACGGATTTATTTATCAATCAAACAACCTAAGAAAATAAAGATTTTTCAATTTGCTTGTTATAAGAGTTCCGGTTGGTTGGGTCTGTTATAACGAGCATAAGGGGTCGATTAATCGGATATAACGTCTTAATACTTGTTACAGAATCATAATTATGTTAATTTGTAATCGATTTCGCTATTATTGAAAATTATGTTGAAACAACGTTAGATGGCGTTGTAAATCGTGTCTTTCTGAGCGATATTTACAGATTTCTTACTTTCTCATGGCGGGATTTCTAAATTAAAACTTTAGAAATGAGTTTTTTAGCACGATTTTTGTCAAAATTGCACATATAGAGTTGGCCAAATCAATAAAGAAGATAAATAAAAATGATTCAGATATGATAGCGGAGTTAAAGCGACATCTATCTATTTTTTGAGATTAACAGTAAAATAGAGGAGGTCTTTTTTGATGTTTTTTTGCTTTCTTTCAGAAATTATACTACAGATTTGTTTCAAGTTTGGCAAGAATGTAGCTTAGAATGATCCTAAGTTATTGAAATTTTTTGAGAATTTTTGAATTCACACTTTCTACATAATGTCGTCCAGTAGAGGTCAACCTTAACGGAAATTTTGTAGTATGTAAGACTAATTAAAACCATTGCTGTAGATGAGTTTTTTCAACTTTTCTCAACGAATAATGAACAAATTTGAGAAGTGTGAAAGAATATTTCGTTATTTACGTCTATAATAAGTCGGATATAGCGTTCTATTATAACGATTTCTAATAATAACCGGTTTAGAATTGATAATTTCGTTTTAAAAATCGTTAATTATCAGCACTAATAATGTGAGGATTATTGACCGTCTTTATAATAAAGGAAATGATCTGTGCAACTGATTAAAATCACCGCTGTAGGTAAATTTTTTCAACTTTTCTCACGGTAGTTGTAATTGTAGTAGTTCGTGTAGACGATCTGGTCTTACTGTAATATTATTATTATCATTATTATTGTTATTTTATTCCTTATTTTTAAACAAGCAAAGCGACAAAATCAGAATAAAAAATTCCAATGTATTTTTGTTTTAAACGTTTATACGTTGATTGTATAAAGGAAGAAACAAGTCACGGAACGATTAAAAAAAAAAAAAAAACCACTAAGAATGGAGAAATTTAAAGGAAAAACAACAATAGCCAAACAAAACGAGCAATTTTTCTAAAAGAAGTCGACAAGAACAGTTCAAAACTGGAAGTTTCTCATCATTTTCTATTTAGCAAAATGGCAAGCAATAATTTTACAATAATCGACAACAAATACCGAAAAAAAACAAACAAACAACAACGGTGGATTTTTATCTTTATTGAACGGAATAATCATTAGATGAACAAGAAAACAGAGAAAGAGAAGAAGAAAAAGAAGAAGAAAAAAACAGCAGCACCAATTGAAGAGAAACCGTGAAATCAAACTATCACATCAGTTCTCACGACTGGCTATCTCTTCACTTTATCTTCAACTTATTCTTCGATTTTCTTCATCTCTTTCTTCATCTACGACTAATTAATGATTGATCACATCGACCACAACAAGGACAACCGATATAATCGAATAATAATACTAATAAAGATAGATAGATAGAGAAAGAGATAAATATAGACAAATCCAATGTTGGAACGGAAGCGGTAATCAACAGTGATTGAACAACACAGCCAACTTTGATTCTCACGCTTTAATAGCACCACGAGCCCCACGCCTACTATTTTATTTCATATTTATTTGTATATATAGATTGCAACGTCCGCATATTAAACATACCGTTATCTTTATCTATCAAAATATCTATCTCTATCTAACTTATAACCGGATCTAAATGTACAGGCTGTACAATAATAATCCACCTCACAGTAGGCTATGCTTTGATTTTGCAATGTCGTAGATAGATTGATACGCATTAACAACTGTCAATTTTTGTGACATGAAACAATCTACGACAATACGAGGCGTAAATTATTGTGAAATTTAATAATTACAACGATTGAGCAGATTTGGCGATTAAACTTCTAAAATACAACAAATGTCAAATTTAATAAAGGATGAACCAATTTACGACACTACATGGCTTACTGCGCAATACTTTTCTGTAAGTTCGTGTGTAATAGCCTTTAATTGTCATACATACAATTATCGTGTAATTGTAATAATTGCAGTAACAGCATTTCATCTCCCAGTTGGCTATGCTTTGATTGAACAGTCGTAGATTGATTCATACACTTCAGTAAAGTATGAAACACTCTACGATACTAGTGAAATACTGTTCTACATACTGCAAGTACGTCTGTAACGGCCTTTAATTGTATATATGTTTTAATTATTATTTTTAGATGTTGAATAGTAAGCATTGCAGCGGTAGTATTAATCATCAACAATGTAATTATTTTTTATCCCTTTCTCTCTCGCATTCTATTTTGCATCCAGATATAGAAACCATAAGGAGGTGGCTACACACTTAATTGGACTTCCGGTGTGAACCGTGGGAATACAAGACAGGTGCTATGTTGTCATTATTATTATTATTATTGTTGTTATTTTTTTAATACAATTTATCTGTCTCATTTCATCTAAATAAATACAAAAGAGACAAAATGATTCGATTAAAAATCAAAAGAGAATTGTAGGTGTTAGTTCTCTCTTTTTCTACTCCACCTTACTAGTTGGTAGTGAGGAAAAATTGAAAATACAGGACGGCTCACGTTTATAAACCATTAAAAATATCAGAGTTCGCCATGACTTTGATACGTATTGTCGTAGCTTTGTTCATACTACACCAAATTTGACATTTATTAATGTATTTTTCAAATAAAGTTACGCTTACAATTGAGTTGGCAGTTGGCTATGCATTGCATATGTAATGTCATAGTGTAGTTCATACTTTACAAAATTTGACATTTGTTGCTAGGTAACCAAAGACAGCCAACTGCGAATCGAAATTCAGCCAAATTTCAAACATTAATATCTCGCTTATTTTCAGCATACAATTATGTTTCTTTTCAGATTTTGATAGAGAAAATTATTCTTTATCAATCGGTGTTAATATCCCTATGGATATTTTGGATAATTTTTGAATTATTTAGAATTTCTAACCTTATCAGAAATTTTTCCATGTACATCTAGTTGTCTTTATAACAAATGAATTTCTACATATTCATTTGTTACAATTGCATCCAATTTTGTTTACATAAAAAACAATTGAATTAAATAATTAATAGTTGTGTCCATTTATATTAATTTTAATTAATTATTATAATTATAAAATTTGAAAATAGTTTAGAAAGTTGGCTGTGAATTTCAAACTACAATAGTAAGCCATCCTGTATAAATACATACATATGTAATACATAGTTAACTATGATATAACTGTTTGTCATTTGTTTTGTTTTTGTTTTGTTTATTTCTTGGATATCTTGATTGTAAAAGTCCTTCTAAAGGACGTTGTTCATTGCATATTATCACGTCGATTTCTATGTATACATGTGTGTATGTGATAATAAAACGGGAAAACCATCGTTATACCATTGTCATTTTAATCAATTCTTTTGTTTTTAATTGATTCGGACCGTCTTGAATACAATACACTATCGATCATTTGTTTTATTATTCAATTGTCTCTTTTTTTCTATACCTATAGATAGAAGATTTAATAGAATACGTTCAACAATTCGAATTATTATTTGGTTGTGTTTTATGAATGAGATTCTATCTTTGTTTAATTTCTGTAATTTGATTTTGAAAAAAAAAGAGAAGAAAAATGATTACGATTGTTTTCCACTTGTTGCACCCAATCAGAGAGGCTATCCGAGAAAGATAACACGATTTGGATGTAGATGATAGAGAGAGACAAGTTGAATATCTATCGGATTTTAGTTGGACAGGACCGCAATTAGGGTATTTTTGGCACAACAATCAAATAGAGTAGGAAAAAAAATGGAAACTTTGACGGACGATATCTCGTTTATTTCTTAATTAAAATTAAATTTTTTGAGCTTGTTCGAAAGAGTATTTCAAGCTCCATAAATGTAATTTTAGAGTTTTGGGAAATGTTGGGGAAATTTTGAATTATAGACGAAAATCTAGAAGCATGTTTTTTTTTAATTTTCCCCCATATCTCAGCTTGTATCAATTTTTTTCAATGAATATGGGGTTCAATCGATAGAAGATAGAAAGAGCATTTTAAACATGCAAGAAATTTTCCAATCAACCCGTGAGTTTTCTAGTAAATTGAGCAAAATGCACGTCAAAATTCCCACTTTGTTCTACCGGCTTCTAGTCTGGCCCTTTTCGATTACAGTTCGAATTTTAAGTCCGTCTCTGTGCTCAACTAGTTCTACAAGCTCCGCCTTGTTCTTAGCAATGTTAGCACGTGTTGGTGTGTGGCAGGTGCGAGTCGCACGCGGTAGCATGAGTCTACAAGCCTACCCAATTGTTCTCTGTCTAACCGACTCAATATCCCGATCATCTATCCTTTATTATAATATTACCCATTCACCCGTCCCCCGTTCCCTTTGCCTCGTTCATCATACTTCTTCTATGAATGTAATACCAGGCAACACAATACGGCATGCCGTCACAGAAGCGTGGGAACGGCTTCTCTGTTAGCTTCCCAAAACGACCGCACCATGCCAGCATAACGCTGACCTCGTGCACGTCATATTCTTTGACACCAGTCACACACACAGATAGACAGTCACGCACACATAAACACGTATTATGAACAGACAAATACCGTCGCCTATCCATCTTTCTTCCCCTATCATTAATTCAATTGATTCTATTTTTGTTTACGGTGATTAGAAGAGGATGTTGTATAAAGTCTGATAGTATGCAGATAGAACAACCAGCATTCTAGATGATAATAATGATAATAAAAATAATAATAATAACAACTGTCTCGTGCCTGATATTATCACATCAAATCGGCCTATTACTACCAATTTAAATAACAATAATACGATTAGAAACAATTGAAATTACATAAGTATCTAGATTTAAACCCAACATAAATCACTCAAAGTTGGCTATGAAAGTTTGACTTCCATAGTCAACTTTGCCTTTTAAAAATACACAAAGTTTAATTGTAACGAAAAACAATAGTAATTAAATTTCCATGGTCGACTTGGATTGTTAAAAAATACTGGTTATACGAAATTGATTGGTTGGTACCCGATTTGTGGCGCCATCTGTGTATTGGCGCCAAATAATTTCAATTTTACAATTTTCGATTAAATTAATTTGGTCGATTTGAATAAATTCTTATCAAAATAATGTCGAATTTAATTAAAGAAATAAAAATCAGTAAGTTTCATTAAGATAAAAAAACAGTAAAATTAATTCATGATTCTTAATATAAATTGGTTGGATTCAATTTTATCAGTAATTGGTAATTATTCAGATTTAATTATAGATAAGTCGACATTATCCTTTATCAGTGGATTTTTTTTTTGTTAATCGTCAGATGTAAAATTGTTGAATTAAAGTTACGATGTAGATTATTCTATTGGACAGCTGTATTAGTTCAGAATGATGTTGCTGTTAAATACATCTAGTAAGTACAGTTGGCCAATAAAGTAGTCCAATTGAAATTAATTTCAGCAATTAGAGTTTCCAATTAGACATCCTGTTACACAAACAACCCTCAATTTTCTCCTTATAAACAAAAATTCCGTGTTATTTTCTTGTTTATTTCCACAAAAATCGTTGTCCAAATTTAAAGCGATTCATTTTAAGAATCACCAATTAATATGATTTGGAAAAATTTTCTGCCCAACTGTAATAATAATTTCAATTTCTAACAATTGACCAATAAAATATTCAAGAAATGATCTAAAATTGATTGAAACCTGTAACTGACCCTTTAAATTAGGCACCATATTGAAAAACAACCCCCAATTTTTGGCTTATTTTTTAACAAAGCAGATGATTAATCAAAAGTAAGATTTGGAAAATTTTACTGTATTACTGTAATAACAGTTAGAATTTCAGATGAATTACTCTTCTAGAATAGTTGACCAGTAAAATATTCAAGCAACTATTTAAAATTGATTAAATTAAATGGAATCTATTACAATATGTTCGTTATAACCGAATTTCTCACCTATTTGTTATTAAATTAGAACAAATTTTAAAGAATTCTGTTTAAATTCACATTCTAACTTCGAATTTTATAAATTCACAACCAACTATTTGAATTTCAATCGACCTTCAATAAATAATCAACCCCAATCAATAAAGTTGCCCTAGTTGAAATCAATATTTTAGCAAAATTGTTAATTAGACAACTTAACTGTACAACTACAACCATAATGCTGTGATTGTATTATACTACAGTCGACCAATAAAATATTCAAACGAAAATCTAACATTGATTAAATTCAGCAATGTTAAAATCGATTTTTTTGAGTATTCTCGTTATAAATGAACATACCCTTTATTCCTTAGTAAAATGGGGTACATTCAAAATTCTCCATGCTACAATCACGCAAATTCGTCAATTATCTTCGGATTATACCAGCAACCCCTCGATTCTCGCCCCTATTCCCAACAACCCCAAATAATAAACAAACAATGATGACGTTTCAGATTTTCAAGAATCACTTCCTAGTTCCGGTTATCTGATTGGTGTACTTGTCACCCCAATATTATATCATCAAAACAATAATTTCCACCAACCCTCAGTACTTCAATCAACTTCAACATGTTCACGTTTCCTCCGTATTCGTTCAAATCGGTTATTTTCAATTTTCAACAAAATTAAATAACGAGTAAATTCTCAATTATCTCATACTGTATGAAACTTTAACATAATAATCATCAACAATTGTAACTAACTGTAATCAATAAGTGGAATTATAAACGTGTGTTGTGTGTATAGTGCTTTTATTAAGGTGGAGTTGGTCACGATTCTGCTCTTAATTTTTATGTAATTTTTTTAATTTTAATTTGATTACCGATCATTTCACTCACAAGAAACTCGAATTAAATTGATAAATTTTAATGGGAATTGTGCAAATTATAATTGTTGAATGTGTGATTGAAAGTTGGCCTGAAATCGGTGAGTCAATTCAGGCGTCTTGCCCAATCTCCCGTTAAAATCTCCAAGTTTTCTAGCAATTTTCCCCAACACCTTTCAATTTAGACAGGAATTTTTAGCGCTATTATCGGAATTTGGTCGAAAATCGATAGATCAGCTCATTTGTTTTGAAAACTAGTCCTGAAATAGGTGAGTCAGTGCGGGCGTCTTGCCGAATCTACCGTTGAAATCTCCAGTTTCTTTAATAATTCTCCCAAATACCTTATAATTTAGATAGGAATTTAGAAAGAAATTATCAGGATTTGGCCGAAAATCGATAAATTAGCTCATTTTTGATTAAAAGTTGGCCTGAAATCGATGAGTCAATGTGGGCGTCTTGTCCAATCTGCCGTTGAAATCTCCAAAGTTTCTAGTAATTTTCTCCAACACCTCACAATTTAGATAAAAATACGGTGGAATTTATGGGGAATTTGGCAAATGTCGATAGATTATCGCGATTTATAAACGATAAACTTGAAGTTTGTTGCTGTTTAATAATAATAATAAGAAAAAGACGAAGACAACGACGAAGAAGACGATGTGGAGAGATTGGAAACACCTGCTCGATTTTCCCACGTTTATGTTGTGTTGAATATCCAATCGATGTCCATTTGGCTTCTTTCTGTGTTTTTTTCTCGTGTTTGTGTAGGGGAAAAAATTAAAATTATGTCGGCGCCTGGCTTGCAAAATAATAACAATAATAATAATAGTAATAATAATAAATAAATAAATGAGATAAGAACGGAAAAAACAACGATGGACACTAATTTATATTTAACAGCAAAAAAATGGATGATAATAATGATACAAAGTTATCGACTGTGGTGCATAAATATTAATGAGCGACAGCATTGATTAATTCTTTTGCTTATAATTTGTTAATTAATTCGTATCGCGGTTGGAGTAAGTATTTGCATTTTTATCCGCTTATTTTGTCAATGTTTTTTAGAATTTTAGTTAAGTTATAAATAGAAAAGAGAGTCGGTCTCAATGAAAAAACCAACAGAATAGTAAAAAATTCTTCAATAATTAAATGTTACAAGTTGCATTAATACAAATTAGTTTTTTTTTATTGTTCCTGGTTATAAAGGCCAAGAAATTTCCATTTAATCCAACTTACAGCACGTCTCAATTAAAAAAGTGTTAAAATTTAGAAAAAAAAACTTGAAAGGATCACCTTTCACTACTGCACCTAAATCCAAGAGAATAAATTTTAGGCGAGAATTTCCACATTTTTGCCAATTTTCGAACTTTAAACCACTTATTTTGCTCTAATTTAATGCTTTATACAATATTGAGGGTTGCAACCCTTTACAACAGGGATGAATAAAGAAAACAATAACAGGTAACTTTAGTTTTTCAATTAACTTTGCGGATTTGAAAAGAGTGACTTGAATTGTTACCAGCTTTTTTTTCTTAGATAAATATTCCAAATATTTGAGTATTTATTAAAATTTCTAACCTCAAAACTTCAATTTGGACACAATCTCTATTAGTATGAATTTGTTTTTGTGTAATTTTTCGAATATTTTGAATTTTATTTAAATCTAAAATAATCAGAATAGAAAAAAAACTTACTCGATGGAATGTTCCACAAATTCATCAAACAGAACAGGACACAATGAAGACTCGGATTAAGACTAATATGAATCAAATTTCGAGTTCCAAGGTTAGAAATTTAGGGGAATTTAGTTATACCAACCCAGTTTTTTTAAAGAGAGCGCAATTTAAAATGTTGAATTTGGTCAATAGATTTTGAAATGGGTTGGTAACAAAACTCCCCAGATGTTCTTAGAAGGTAGGTACTTACATAAATTTCTAACCTTACAATTCTCAATTTTGTTAATGTTATTTGTTTTGTGTGTTGTTCCAAAATTTTGAAGAATTGGTGTATTTCTTTATCAATTTTAGTAATTTTTTATCGCAATTTATTGTTTATTTTCCAAAAAATACTATCACTTTTGACATTTTTGATTTTCAAGTTTGTTATTTCAGTTTATTTTCTGTTGTCGGGTATGATTTCAAGGGGTGTTTTCATCCCTTAAGTTAAAACACATACAATTCCCTTTTCCCATTTTCAAGCTAATTTTCTGAGGCACAATCGAGGATAGAACAACCCGTTTTGCTCTATTTTAAATGTCTTGTGTATTATTATTTTAAATATTAGGGGTTGCATCCCTTTACAATAAATCAATCGATAGATTGAAAAACAGACAACTTTAATTTCTCAATGAGTTTTCTGGATATGAGAATTTCCAAAAATTGTCATCTACACAATTTTTTACTCCTTCTTAAAATAAAAAGGGGTAATTTCACGTTCTTAATGTGAATATGAGCAGCTAAAGAAACATAATTTTTTAGAGTTCTATCTCTAATTTCGTTCTTAAACCGTAAAAAGAGTTCAATTTAGAGACTTTTAGCCAATTTTTTGGGCTAACGTTAAACTTTAATAAATGTTTGATCAAAATCATTAATTTTTCTAACCAATTTAGTCTTGAAGAACTCTAAGTATCGAAATCTCTAAATATAATAAAGACCTATTGGACCAAATTAAATAAAAACTTAAAATAAAATAGCTAAATTAGGCACCTTCAACCTATTTTTCACAAAAAAAATACCCAATTTTTAGGCTAGCATTAGACAATTTTTGATCAAAACCGTTAGTTTTTCTAGCCAAGTTGCTACTGAAGAATTTCAAGTACCAAAATTTTTAAATATGACCTATTGGTCCAAATTAAATAAAAATTTGAGACAAAATAGCCAAAACTTGACTATTTTATCCGTAAAAATAGCCCAATTTAGAGACTTCTAGCCAATTTTTTACGCAGTTTTGGAGCTAACTTTAGATTTTAATAAAGTTTTGACCAAAATCATTAGTATTTCTAGACAAGTCCTTATAGAGGAACTTTATGTATCGGAATCTGTTAATAAAGACCTAAAGTGTAGAATAAAATTAGAAATTTGGAATAAAATAACCAAAATTTGACGATTTTATGCATTTACCTTCAATCTGTAGTCACGATTTTATTAAAATTTCGGTGTTTTCTTTTTTACCGTCACATTTTTTCTTATTCCATTAATTTAAAGAGTCTTAATTCTATATTTGGACCGGTTTAATAGAACCACCTATTAATAATAAAATCGGTCTTATGTAATAATAATAAATATTTAATTATAGAGAAGTAGGTATGACAATTTAAAATTGAAGGAGCAGAGAGAGAGGGAAATTGAAAAATTTTCGTAGGCCGTAACACGGTAGCTTAATGGCGAGTTTTAGATAAACGATTAAGAAACACCTGTCTTAAATTCTCACGGTAGTAGTTCTTGTATTGGCCTTTAAAAATCAAATTAAACAAGAGCTAAAAAAAAAGTGAATCGGCATAGAAAAAAATGAAGACATAGGGGCTGCGATGATATATTTGAAGAGGGTGGTTGTGGGATTTCTTCCCTTATCCTTGAATCGATGAGAAAACGAAACCGGGAGACATTCGGTATTATTGCAGAAACAGGATCAGCGGTTGATTGGTTAGTCGGTGGATGGCTTCTTTACGAATTTGATAGTTCCCACATAAGGATAAAAGAAATTAACCTGTTTTTATAGGGCATTAGGGGAGTGTTTTTTTGTTGTTGTATGTGTGTGTGTGTAAAAATCACAGGTGCGACACAAAACCACCCTTGTGTTTGTGTTGATATCCACTTTCACTTATTCATAATAAAACCGTTATCACCTCACCCTCACATTCATCCACGTGTAATACCCGTTTCCTACCCATTCTGTCTTTTGTATTGTTATTTCTACCCCTATACATTCTCTATCTTTATCTCTCTTGCATCATTTTCATAAATATCTATTAATATACACGAATTTCGTGTATAGTTATGTATTCATCTCTCTTTGTTGCTCTTATTATAACAATACCTAACAGTGTTTAAACGGAGTCTTTTTCTCTGCTGTTATATCTCCGTATACATGCCAGGTGCTGTTTTGGGTGTGTGGGAACGGGCACTGTACCGAGTTTCCCAGGCCCTAGAAAGGAGATGATGATGATGAAGAAGAAGAAGCACCTGCCGCCCCATAGCCATCATCATCATCATCATCAGCAGCAGCAGCAGCATCGACAAAAACGACACACGCACCATGAAGGATGCTGAACGCGCGCGTAACGCACGTCATCTAACCGGCAGAACAACAAATTTTTGTCTCCCCCCCATAAGTAGAAGGAGACAACATATGGGGCAATATGACGATGATGACAATAATGGGGAATTTTAACGGTCGTGTGTAAGACGTGTGGATGGAATGCGAGTACGAAGAAATCGGATTTTACCCCAAAATTGAATTTTACTAATGTCTCTAAAATATACCCTTTTAATGCATTAAAGGGTTGTACGGGGGTAATTGTCTATATATCGATTCAAAGCTCTTTCAAAAATATTTTCTTTAGTGATAAAGTACCTACTTGTATTTTGCATACGGGAGTCTTTTAAAGGACTATAAAATCGATAATTCTGGTAAATTCCGATATAATCGGAAAATCGGGTTTTGGAGGGTTAATTTCAACGTCCATTTGCAGCCTTAATTTTAGCCTTAGTTTTAATCAAAAAATCGAATTGGAGGGTTAAGTTCAACCCCTATTTGCTACCTCAATTTTTACTATGAATAAGAATCACAAAATGCATTTATCTCCAATTCCAACCCTAATAGTTTTCTTAATTTTGAGTATCAACGAGAATTACAAAATTTCCTTACTTCCCTTGATGTCTAACAGAAAATTTTGAAAATTATTAGTATTAGGCGATGTTAGTGATTTTTGATTCTATATTTTTGATAAGGGTGATTTTAAGTGGAAATTTTAAGACACTTAGTCTGACGCTTTGTGAAGTTTTAAGGAACTTTGATATCGAAAAATGACTCACCGTTAGTTGATTTTCGCCTGAAATTCTCGCCTGGCGTTGAGTTTTTGAAAATTTCGTATCTCAAATCATCCATATTTTGAAAATTTCGCTTTTAGGTCCTGGAAAAAAAACGAAAAAATTCAATTTTACTGGAATTGAAGAATATTTTAATGATAAATCATCAATCTCGATTAATCATTCATTTGGCTCTAGAATTATAAAAAGAGATAATTTTTTTGCAACATTTCCAATTCTTGACTCAGTTTCAATAGATTTTCGCCCCCAATCGTCAGTTTGTCAAGCGATTTTATCGGTGAAAACCCAAAGAGAGTTGATTTTGAAGTCGAATTCTGGCTCTCTAGTCTAAGCTTTTGAAAATTTTAGCTCCAAGTGCTAATTTTTAGCATATTGTAGTAACAAATTACAACAGGGGTATCACTTAGACTATATTATTCGTTAAAATTCTGAATTGTATCAGTTTTTTCAGCGAATTTTTCAATTATAAAATTGGGAATCCTTCAGCGTTGAAGAGCCCAAACTCGCACGTCAAGTGTATAAACTCGTAACAAAATTTAGTATTTCAATGTCTACTTTCCCTACCAGTTTTGTAGTATATTATTTTGAAAATTTCGCATGTCAAACCTACAAATTTGTAGAAAAATGTGTAAATTGTGGCGTCTTCTTTCCTTACTCGTACAATCTTGTCTCTCATCCAATTTGTTACCAATCAACTTAATATCAAAAATAAAACAATCTCTTTCTGAATAAATGAATGAATTAAATAGACACCTAACAAATTGAAACCATCAAGGATCCCTATCATTATAAAACTATGAAATGCATAAAAGGAATAGAGTAATTATTTCATGACTATTATTTTTTATTGTAACAAAACTAAATTCCATTACATAATAGTAGTCTATATGTTGGAACGTAGCTATTTTTAGTAGTCTTCTTGATTTATAAAAAGCAATTTACATAGTGCAATGTTCTTGTCTGATTCTATTTAATGATCATCACCTCAATGATTAATGAGATTCCTGTTAATACCAGTAGTAAGTTGCAGTCATTTTTTTTAATTTGATTTTTTTGTTGTTATTTAAACACGACTGTCTTACAATGATTTGTTATGTTGTATTCGAATTTAAATTACTCTCCATATTTAGTTACCTGATTCGAACAAATGAACAAAATAAACAAAGACAGATAGACAGACACAAAAAAACAAGTAGAATTATGCGCCCTATAAATAACAACATACACAACCGAGCTTCGATTGGGAGCTTTCAGTTTTCAGAGAAAAAAAAACAAAGATAGAAAATGTATGCGCACGCCATACGCGTGTTCAGCGCGCGCTATAAACCCACCATATTCATGATTTAGACGCATAATAAACCGCCATTTTTCACCACCACCACCACTACCACCACTGGTAGCCTATAAAATGCCATTACGGCCCTGATTCTAAAGCACTCACCACCGGACCGGTGTTGGGTACGTTACAGAAGCCGATCAATATGAGCCGAGAGATGGCCGAAATCAAGATGAAAACCACCCCCAAATCGCCCTGGCGACGTCACCATCGCGAGGTAAGACTAATCTATTTGAAAAATTCCTGAAATAATTGGAATTTTGGATTTTTTCAGGTGATCAAGCCGAAATTATCGCGCAAAATTATAACAAGTGCCCGTGTCAATTTGAATTGTTATTGGTCGAAATTCGAGAAGATGCCACTATTAGATATAACAAACACCAATCTGATAACAATTGATAATGAAATTAACGAGAATCTAGCCAATGAAATTAAAGAAATGGGTAAATAGAGCTTATTATTATCGTAATTAATTATAATTAGAAATTGATTAGAGTCTGTGATTTGAGAATTTGTGATAACACCCAGAATTACAATGTAAATATTATTAATTAATTATTTTAATTATCTACTTTAATCAGGAAACACATCTTAAATTTGCTCAAGCTTTAATTGCCGTTTATTATCATTTATTACTACAATTAACATTAGTATAATTAGTTTTTAATTAATTACACCTGAAATTCTTTAAATTCCATTCAATTCAGGTAGAGATGTGATATTAATCAAGCTTTAATTAGTTTTTAATCGATTTAATTTGAACATTTATTATAACATAACATAGGCCGAATAGTGTCAATTTTGTTTCTAGATAAGAATCTGATTTTCTTTTTTATTTCAGTAATTAAGCTTAGAAATTAAATTTTGTAACGAAATTCTTCGATTTAAGTTAAGTTTTATTATTATTTGATTTTTTTTTTGAATAGCTTTACGAATTGTAGTTTACTGAAAGCTCCATCGAAAGCTTTGTGATCGAGTTTTTGTTTAGTTTGTTTTTAGAAATGTGATATCAGCTTTTATGATTTCTATTTTTTTTTAATTAGCTTGTAGTTTTTTTTGATTATTTTAGCATTTAAATACTCACAATTAGGTTTAAGTTTGGTTTTTCATTTTGTAACCTTATTCGTAGTTTTATATTTGTTTACTTTATTTTTTTCATAATAAATATGATTAAAGTATATTTTCTTGTCTGAAATCAACCCTTTCGTATCGTTTGTAACAGAACAAATCATAAATTAAAAGAAAACTAGTAAGTAAAATCAATTTATAAGAAAATCGCTAGAGACTTCAACGCTAGGTCAAGACCGAAACTTGCCTGAAGTTTCAATTTTTTACAACTTCCAAATAAAAAGAGCTTTTCTAGTAGTCAACTACTGTAAATTATTTATTTTCATAAGCATCCCCAAAATAAATCAGTTTTGATACTCGTTGAAATGATGCAAATTTGACAATATTATTTTTACTTTAATTTAAGCATAAAGCTTGAAAATCTGTTTAGAAATTACTCCTTTGTATAAATTCCAGATATAACAATTATAAATAAGACAAAGATCCGGAAATTATTTGATTTTGCATGGTAATTTTGAGAGACTTCAACGTCAAGTCAAGCGCGAAACTAGCCTGAATTTCCAATTTTTATATTTTCCCAAACTAATAAAATTTTCAATAAAAATCACTTTGACTGTTTGTCGTAAATTAACCCGTCAAACAACCCTCTCTAATTAGTAAGTATGTTCAAGATGAAACAAAGTTTTAAATGAAAAATCAATCAACCTAAATTGCTACCACCGCCACCACCCTCTGTAAAGCTCACTATATTTAAATTAATATTTTACTTTAATTTAAGCACAAAGTTTTAAAATTTTTATCCGGGAATTAACCACTTGTATAATTTCTATTATAAATAAGACAAAAATCCGGAAATTATTCAATTTTGCGTTGATATTTTGGGAGACTTCAACGCATTTCCAAGCGCGAAACTCGCCTGAATTACCAATTTATAAATTTTTTAAATTAAGAAATTTTTCAGTAGAAATCAGTCCAAATTTGACTGTTTCAAGGCAGTCAAATCGTTGTCGTAAATTAACCCGTCAATTAACTCCCTCTAATTGATGAATACGTTCAAGATTAAACAAAGTTTTAAATGACAAACCAACCCTAATCACTACCACCGCCCCATACTCTCTGTCAAGCCCACTACTTGACTTCAATATAAAAACCATATGTATTTACTAATATTTACCATATGGTGAACCGTCAACAAATATTTACAAAAAAAAAACCATCCATCTTTTAAAAGACGATTGATAATTATCGGATAAGAACTGAAATTGTTGTTGTATCGGTCCCTACTCGATGCTGAAATTCAATCTTTTTTTCCTGAAACAACCAATGAGCCGTTCACAATTTTTGCTGTTGGAATTTTTCCGTTTTTATAAAGTGATTTATTATAAAAATTTGAAAATCTTCGGCTATCCAATAACAACAACAACTATAAGGAGTCAGTATCGTATTACTGAAAACACGTGTTATTATCCAAACACACGTGTTACTCCTCCTGAAAAGAGATGATTGAGTGAAACTGAACAAAAACGGCCACTGTTTTCGATTATATTGGTCTAATTCACGGTTGTGATTTTTCCAGAATAATTGTCGCCTAATTAAAATGCTGAAAACTTGACTTTTCAGGAAATTGAAAACAGCTGTTTGTAATAAATTCGATGGTCGTTCTGACAAGTGTTAGATGAGTGGGTAAATGAGTGGAATTTTTCAGGCGGTCGATTGTTCGAAGACAATAGAGCTTGTGGAGGTATTTAACAACAAATATTGGCCAAGAAATCTAATTCTATTCGGGCATAATTCTTTATTTTTCTCCGTCAAAACCGATACGTCTCAGTTTCGTGCCAAAGTTTAATACAACAACAGAATAAATCTTTTAAAAATCCTCCACTATTAGACTGTGATTGTTTGATTTGGATTGTTAAGAAATTGACGATTGTATAGTTAGATTCTAAACGTGTTCTCGTATAACACGTGATGTAACAATAGATGCTCTGAAAAGTCTTTAAATGGTTAACCGATTGTTAGTTGCCTATTATATCGTTATACATTGTATACAAACTTGAGCCCTGATGGTGTATTATGTTTGTATTTATAGAGGCAGTAAGGGGGCCCCATACAATTCCATATAAATTGTTAATCCACCAACTAGAAGATCAATTGATTCAATAGATGTGTTGATTTTTATTTCTATACTTAACTACCATAACAACATCAAGTATTCTTCAGTCAAAAACCAATTAATTGATTAATTAATTAGCCCCCTATTATCCATGGTTTTGAACAGGATATTTCAATGTTGATTTTCGATGGAATGTAACGGTAATTTAAACGAAAACCTCAAGGGGGGAGCAGAATTTTTAAAGACGGTAGTGTAATTTGATATTTTTCAGGGCGGTTTTTGTGTTCATCTTATTTGCTAATATTTGAAAGATCAGTCATGTGGACAATTATCGGACAAGAAAACAGAGAATCAACTTCCTGTTGTAACGAAATTTCGAGATTTTGCATAGTTTCACTTGAAAATTAGTCGAGAATAAAATATTAGGTTTGCAAGTTAAATTAAAAGTGCGGTATTTACTACTAAAAGTGTGCAAAAAAGTTTGAATTTTTCTCTTTAAGTGATTGTTTTGAAATTCGGCAATAAAATTGCAAATTTGTGGCGAAAATTATTAAAAATTGACGATTTAACTCAAAAATCTGTAAAAATTGATTAACTTTAGCTCTACAATTTAGCAGTTAAATTCGTTAAAAATAAAGTTTAGAAAACCAAAAATATTAGAAATAGAAGTAGTCAAAAATCAAAATTTTAGTGCAAAGTGGCAAAATTGGACAATTGTTACGACTCATGCTAAAACTGAAAATTCTAATCAAAAAAGAAAGTGTCTAAAAATCTTAATTAAAAATCAAAAATACACTTCGACGATCGATCAAAAATGGCTAAATTTCAATCGCAACCACTGAAAAATAAATAGAAAAATCATTTTCAACAAATTCAGAAATGTACAGGATTCAGAAGGAAACTGCCTGAAACTGTCTGAAATGGCTGAAATTCGTACTGAAAAATCCCTTCAAAAAAGGACTAAGGCGTTGTATCTCTCCTGTTTTATAAAAATTCAGTTTTAAAATCGACCAAAAGTATTGAACTCAAAAAATCGTCTTTTCTTCAAGGGTTTTAGTATCAACATTTGATATGAATTGATTACTTAGAAAACAAAAATCTCAAGATATTGATTAAAAATTAACATTTTAGAAATAGAAATAGCCAAAATTCGAAATTTTAGTGCAAAGTGGCAAAATTGGACAGTTTTTACGACTCATTCTGAAATTGAAAATTCTAATAGAAAAAGAAAGTGTTCAAAAAGCTTAATTTAAAATCAAAAATATACTTCTACGAGCGATCAAAAATGGCTAAATTTCAATCGCAACCACTGAAAAATAAATAGAAAAATCATTTTCAACAAATTCAGAAATGTACAGGATTCAGAAGGAAACTGCCTGAAACTGTCTAAACTGGCTGAAATTCGTACTGAAAATCCCTTCAAAAAAAGGCAAAGGCGTTATATCTCTCCTGTTTTATAAAAATTCAGTTTTAAAATCGACCAAAAGTATTAAACTCAAAAAATCGTCTTTTCTTCAAGAGTTAGTATCAAAATTTGATATGAATTGACCACTTAAGAAACAAAAATCTCAAAATGTTGATTAAAAATCAACATTTTGACTCTAAAATTAATTGTCAGTTCAGTCAAAAAATTGGCTAAAAGTGTCCGAATTTTAGAAGAGCTGAACTTATTGAAAACTGAACATTTAACTCTTCAAGAATTCAACTCTCGACTGACTAGAAATCTCGTTTTTTGTCACTTTAAGAGTAAAAGTTCTCAACAATTTCACGATTTAAGTCAACAATCTCGTAAAATAAAGAGTAAATCGACTGAACCAAACTTTTTGATAGCCAAATTTCTCAAAAGAGCTAACAATTTTGGACAAAAAATCGTGAAAATTCCCCTGAAAAGCTAACTCTCTTTTCTTCTTTTCCTAACAACAATAAAATTCGATAAATACTAACAATTTAAATTTGATTACTATTATTCCTATGTTTATATCCAATTAAAACTTTAAAATTATTGACGCCTGAAAACGTGCTAATTAGCAAAATTCGTAATCAATTCTTGTGCAAAATTCACTGTGATATAATCGAACTTTCACTAAAAATGACGCCTTTCTAGAAATAAATAATAAAATCAACGAATAATACAATCCAATATAAATTATAATTAATTGTTAACGTAATAGTTAACGCAACATTACTTAACTAAACGGTAACAATGATTATACAAGTAATCAACATTTGATTAATTATAATTTTCAACAGAAAAATCAATATCTTGTAATTTATAATGACTATAATCAAATATCGATCTATAATTAATAATAAATCCAACAATATAAACGTTAACGCTGATGTAATGCTCTAATTAACAACAATAAATGGTTATTAGACAGATTTTTATAAACAACTATCGATCGATAAACACACGTGTTATTTCTATTCGAATCTTGTATGGTTTCTCGATCATCCATAACGAATTTTTGTGGAATCGACCGATTCTTTTTTCGTTTCTTTCCTCTCTACACAAATTTTTATAAAGAATTTTGAAACTTTTGTCGACTGGCACGTACAAAATTCTATTCATTGATTTGTTGTCGACTTTTGTCGGAACGAACAACTTTAATTTAGCGTGAATTCCATCTTGAAAAAGAAATAATGAGAAGGCTTGTTAGATGTTGAAATTGATTTCAATGCTAGTAATCGATATTTTCAATAAAACTAACAAGATTTCACCCGAAAATCAGTCTTCTTTCTGGTCGATTAATTAGTCATAAATAAGCAGTGGATTTTTATGTAAAAATTATAATTACATTTAAGTTATATGAAATTATTCAGGATGGTTTCGTATTTGTTGGAATTTTAGAATTTTGGAGTTGTATCTCTCTGTTCTTTGGTTATAGCTACGATTGTAGTCGTTATAAATCGTACAATACTTAAATCGTTTAAGGCCCTTCAAAAACCACTTACATAGCGAATTTTACGCGTTAAATTTGTCGATTTTCCAGCGAATTTTCACGGTTTAAATTGTTGGCTAAAAGTTATACAATTCATCTAGTGTCTGTGTGTGATTCACTCTCCATCCATCTGCTTCGGGTATTAACATAATTTTTTCTTTTCCTTCGTCTTCGTCGTTTATGAAAAGACCGATTCGATGCGCAACATTGGAAATCTTCAATTGCTGCCAGTCAACAATGAGGCGAGTCGATGCGAAAAGAAAATGTGACCAGGAATGAAGAAAAAGCAAACCGAAAGAATACAGATATAGAAATGGTCCAGTTGTTATTATTATTGAATTTTTTGGGGATTTTTGTTGTTTAAGAATTGTAAATGCAGCCTTTGATGTGATACAAAACAAGGATTAACTCTGAAGTTTGCGAATAAAAATCACTAAACATCTGTATGTGTTACAAAAGATGTTTCAAAATGTCGAAATTCTGCCGGAATAGACGCAATTGCACTCGATTAATTGGCGAAATCTCAAACAAGAGTTCGATTAAGGGTTGACAAAACACCCTTAATCGATAACATCCAGTATTTTAATCCCCGATTTCGTGTAAAAATCGCATCAAAATTTCATGCTTCGTTAGAAAAATTGTTAGAAATGAATAAGGTTAAAATTCTGTTAAAATTCAGGAGAAAGCTTAAAATTTTAACGCAAAAATAGAATAATTTTAACAATTTCATGACAAATAGAATCTTAATTAAAAGGCCTAAATTATAGTCTTTTTACAGGTCATTAATGTCTAAAATTCGATACAAATCAGTGGTTTATAACAAAAATTTCTTAACATCTACTCTTACAGTGAAGAATTCAACTCAAAAATACTTTAAAGCTTCATAAGTTGTTTCTTTTCTGTTTAATTACCATAATTCTCTATAAACCGATACATTAGGCTGAAAATATCTTCAAAATTGAACTTTTACTGAAAAACTGTCCTTCAAAAACTATGAAAACAATCAAAATCAACATCTCTGCATAAGTCAGAAAAACAACTGTTCAAAACTGATGATTTTTAAAAAAAATTGATTTAAAACTTCTAAAATTTGCCACTGAAATTGATTAGGAGTGTACAAATCTTATTTTTTCAGCAGTTTAAGCAAGAAATTTGCTAAAAATTGGATAATTTATGACAAAAAAGAACACATTACTCCCAAAATGCAGCCTGAAAATGTATTAGAATTGGTAAAAATGTCTGATTTTCAGGATTCGATAACAAAATTCAAGAAAATATCCTGAAACTTTACTCTAAATAAAAGCGTTTTAATAATTCGATAAGATAATTGGCTACAAAATTGATAATTATGCCTGAAAATCTAAGCCTGAATTCCACAGATCACAAGTATGATTAAGGGTTGATAAATACAAAAGACAAAACATCCCTAAATCCCTAACCTCCCCTTTAATCTTCGTTTACAAATATTGACATGACAATCAAATGATTATTTGTGAAAAATTTAGGGCGAAAATTTGACCATCACTCGAATCTGTTAAATGGTGTGCTAAAATATCACCACCCTTAAATTGTATTTAAATCCTTAACGTTATTGTTTGTTTAGTTGAATTCATCACAATCATTATAGCGTAAAAATAAAATTGTAAAAATCTTTGAATTTTTAAGATTTACCACCCCCTTATTTCTTGAACCATGAACAATTTAAAAATCGAATAGCAAAACTGACCTCCTTCATCGATTGTTGTACGTATTGAATTTGGACGAACAACTATAACAACCACCAATACGAATACAACCCCCGCAATCGTTGATGACAATACATTAAAAATCGAGAAAAATCTCCTAGTAAAAGAAGCATTTTAACACACACGCACCCATAGGGCGATTCAAAGGCAATAATAAATGTGTTATATTATGTTATTTTTATAAAAGAATAATTTCTTCACGGCTAAATGGTTAGCAAGCGAAATTGTAAGAGATTGTATCTTTAAAGAATATAAGAGCCAAGATCCCTCCCGTTCAATTCTATTGAAACTCTCTTGCTATTGAAGGGCCAATGTTTGGTTAGCTGTCGGTCGGGGTAATACTAAACGATCAATACCAACACAATAAATACGGTGCATGTTATAGTTTAGTAGATGTGTGCCCTTTTGCCTTCAATCTTGCCTCTCGTTTCTTTCTATTTCCAAATAAAAATCTCTAAAAGATCAGATGAATAGTGATAAGATTTTGTTTAGATGAAATACTCATTCACCGGCCAAAAACGATAGGAATCTGGCAGCAGATGTTGGTCTAAGATTAGAGATTGAACTTATGATAAGGAATTTTAAAGATTTTACTCGACGATAACGGATCGTTCTACCATTTCTATAGAGATTTAATGTGTTGTTGTTGTTAGAACTGGACGATATCACGCCACCATCTAATCTGCAACCATCTTAATTAAACGTCGCGATAACTTTATTGAGTCAAAATAAAACACAAGTGACTCTATTCCCTGCCACTGTACTGATGATTATCGCTCTAGAATTGACCACTATCCGAAGAGATTTTATCTTAATTGGGTCCATTATGGTTGCTTAACTAGAAGGTTTATTTGTTGATGCAACAGTATGGATACGGGCCGATTAAAAGTGCAATTTTATTGTAATTTTATCAAATATTTGATATTTTGATTCGCGCACGTTAAATTCAGAATAAATCCCGATTATCCGGAGATTTACTAAACTTTTTCGTTCTTTCTTGTAACTTGAACGGATCTTTATAATAAATCACTACAGCATAAAATAATTTCTTATGCTACTTATATAGAAAATAAGAGATTTTCGAATAATAACCAAACAGATCTATTGTCGGACATGAAATTATAAACAACAATAACAACAAAAAAATTGGCTAGTTTCATTCAATCAATCTGTCTATTCAGTAATTTTGTCTGCATTCCGAGCAAATTTTAAACAACTAAAAAGCGTGTAATATTGTTTCATGCCTGCTTGTCTCCTTCAACAATCAACGAACTGGAGCCGAGCTTCAGAAATCAACTAGTGGAACAATTATCGGTTGTTATTGTCGTTTGTATTGAAACCAAAAACACGTGCCGATGAAGCCATGAGGGAATTGGCGACAAATTATTGTGAATTTGTAGGAAACTCAGAGAAACCAGCCTCCTGACCTGCCCATTGGCAACCCACACAAATTAAAGTTTCAATGGTGGCTCGTTGCTTGATATGAGGCAAGACAGAAAAGCGCCGCAATTCTGGATAAACAACAGGAATTTAGCTCGAAAATCATCTAAAATTTGCTAAAAATCTTTGCTAACACTGGAGAATCTTTTGGGGTGGATATTGAAAGTCAAAAATCAATTCATTTGGCTAAAAATCTTTGACAACAAGTCATCCCGTAAAATTTATTGAAAATTGATGGCTTGAAAGGCTAAATTTGGGATTAAAGTTCTCTCTCTTTTACTCCTTACACAGAAAGATTCATTGAAAATTACCCATTTAGTCCAAAATTTGAACTCAAAAAAAACTACTCTCCGATTCCAGTAGCAAAAGAGATCTGCAAAGATCGACAAAGATCCAAAAATTAACAAGATAAATTGATACAATCAAGTGCCAAAGAAGTCTCAAAAGATCGAGAATTAGACCTCAAAAATTAGCAAAAATGAAGCAACACTATAACAAAAAGCGTTTCCAAGGTCCGAAAATCCGATCCGAAAAATTACCAAAAAAATTAAACAATTTATTTGTAAGAAAGGTCTCAAAAGTCACAAATTACAACTCAAAAATTATCAAAAAATTGATAAATAAGAGCTCGAGCTGTTTAAAAAGATCACCAGAAGTCAAAAATTTTAACAAGTTGGAGAAAACTTCTTGTTTTTTTTTAAAGAAAATGCCTCAAAATCTAATCTCAAATTCCATTTTTTTTTTTTAAATGTGATAAAAACTGTCTATACCATCTCGTTCTCAAAATTTTATGATAAACCCTTCACCACAAACCAAGATTTGAAACATAAAGTTGCTAATCATCTTTGTGTGGATTATAAAAACTAACAACTAAACTTAGATTACGAACTACCCCTGAAAGAGCCGGAAAACTGTCCAAATCGTTTCACCATTCATTCTTTTTATCAAAAATTGTTGAAATTTTTCAAAATTTCGCGTCATTCAAACGTAAGGATGGCATTGATTGCACCATTCTGGTATAAAATCAGAAAATAATAATAATAGAACGTAATCTTGCCAAACGATCGGACACGTCTTGATTGTACAATTGTTGAATTTTTATAAACATTTGCACAAGAATTCTACATTTATCTATTGATCAAATCTTCCCTTTTCTTATAAGTTTATACTGTTGTTCGACCCTACAAAAACCACTCACAAAATCTAAATATTCAATATTTACCCACTTCAAAATTATAGCTGGAAAAACTATCAAAACTGTCCATCTTTTTTTACCTGAACCAGGATAAAATCCAATTTTTATCTTGACGTTTTCTTGAATATCTCACACAATAAACCAAATTTGAAATACTCAAGATGACATGTGTTTATCATCGCAAAGAACCGGAATAAAATAATAATAATAACGTTAACAATACAACGATTATTATAGTTTGGATAATATTTGTTGTAACATAATATTTTCAAAATAATACTGATGTGGGTAATATTTTTCTATATTTATATATACAACTATCGATATTATCTCCCCAACAAAACCGAGGATATGTTCAACTGAGCGTAAGTTATCCAATACGCCAATATTTTTGCAGAGATAAACAAATAACAGCGTAATTTTTGGTTAATTTCGGCGGGTTGCTGGCTTGACGCCCTGTTGGAATCTCGCACATTTCAACCGATATAGCCGAAACTACCCCGTTTTCAGATGACTCAGACCCTTTCTTCGCCTGTTTATCCAATAATAAGTCAAGCATGAACGAATTCGTATACCTGTGTCAGGTATATTTTATGAAAAAATATAACCTTTAAATAGAGGTTTCCAATGTCCATCTCTAACTACCTGAAATCGAAGATTTGTCCGCCTACAGGTAGATTCGATTGAGAAGTACTGATGTACACGTGTTCAAATTGGCTGGCCACAAATTGATATCGATAACAATAACAATAATAATGTCCACTAATGAGCGTACGTTGTATAAATTCGTTTATACAAACAGGTTCGTACTCGTTTTCTTACAACAATGATTCATCTTGGCAGCTGTTTTGATTGATAAAAAGACAAAGAATCGTGTTATTAGGTCGCTGATTTATGCAAATATTTAAACAATCTCCGATTAAATTAGATGATTAAATACCAGTTGGAATAATAGTGCTGTCATTCGAGATAAATTGATGGAAAATTGATCAATATTACTTGTATCTTGATAATAATGGTGGTAGCATTTAAAATATCCGCTCTATAATTATGAATTTAATTTTCCAATCATTACTTGTCATGAACTAATCAACTATTATCATCTAAATCGATCATTAAATGTTACTAAAATCGCCCGTTTCCGCCCTACTTCACTACTTGATAACGGTTAGGGGGGCCTTTTAAAACTAACGGTGTTTCAACAAGTGGGTTTGAAAGGGTTGAAACGAATTAAAATCCACTTGTTACCGGCGAATTCTATAGAAGGGTTGTAGTTCTAATTTTATCGATATTGGTATAGTTTTGATTTTAGAACAAGTTGCAACATGTTTGGAGATAAATCAATCAATTTTCGGCTTTTGTTGATTTTCTCAATGGTTTCTTTGACGCAATCTTGCAAGTTTAGACTTGTAGAAATCTGAATTCGAAACAAGAATTATACTCCCCGGGGCCTTAAATGAATCACAGAGCAGGTGTGGGGTGGTATTTAAAAATGTCGACTATACTTTTTGTTTTCTCTCAACTTTCATGATTATAAATCGATAATTATTCGATTGATGGTTTGAATGTTTGATGTTTTTCTTAGATTTCAGGTAAAATCGGTGAAAAGGAACCCTTCTTTTATATATGCCAAACCTTGTACAAGTGGGGTGTTTTGAAAAGGGTAAGGAATTTCTACATATTGTTGTATAAAAGGCTACAGTAGACGGGGGTGGATGTTGAGAGATCAAGAAATCTTTTTTAATAGAAAAACCCTCTATAACACGTTCACCATCTGCCCTTAATAATGTGTGGGAACCTAGTAGAAGTTGCGATTCTCACGATCCCACACCCTATCCGTCCATCCACACATATGTCCATCTATCCTTATTTAATGCATTTATAATGTTATAATATCGTTGTCTCGCTTCGATAGGTTTTGGTGTTGGCCGCCGAAATATGCACACCTGTCCCTATACTCGCTCACTATAGGCTTGAGGGTATGCGCCCCACTTTAAACGAAAAAGGGTCGATATGACGTCACACATATGCCACAGTATATAAAGCCACCGGGTTGGTATAGTCGGACAACATTCGCATTTGTGCCTTATTTGTGCTTGTATTCCAAAAATGAGTCTTAACGATTTTATCGCAATTTCCAACAATTCAATCAACGAGAACATTTACAATCAGAAGAAATCGAAATCGACTATTCATCAAATCAAAAAATTATTAATCAAACCGATCATGGATCGAATACGCAAGAATAACACGAACACCTACAAGAAATCACCACAACCTGAATACTACAAAGATGATGAAGATATCGATGAAGATTATGGTGGTAATGAAATTGAAGATAATCTAGCTAATGAATTATTAGAGAATCAGATCTTTGAAGAGATCGATTGTTGTGAAGAATCGGCAGCTATTAAAGTCTACAATAATGGTTGTTTGGATATAATTCCAGTTTTTCGTGGCCAACGATTTATACCGGTCAATTTTGCTCGAACTGAAGCTGGTACGTTCTTTTGGACATCAATGATCGACCACCAATACCAACAGTATCATCATCAAGATCCCGATTGTGATTTTAATTGTTATGGTGATCAGAATTCAATCACAAATCACCAACGGCCGCAACTGCAAACACCCCAATTCAGATGGGCGCAAGCTTGATTGAATTGGAGAGGAAAAAGTGATGATTTGTTGTGATTTTGCTCAATTTTTGTACATTAATTTTGTGATAATTGTTGTAATTACCTCGCAATTTCTATTGTGATTATAGCTTTAATTATTGATAGAGAATGTCTTCCAATTTTTGCTAAAGTTTTATTTCTTTTTAATAAAAAATTATTAAAAATTCTATTTTACTATTGAATCTCCTTCTAGATTTGACCATCCCCTTTTCTGCCAAAAAATCAATAAAATTGGTCTAAATTGCGTTATAATAAATCGGCGTGTTTTGAGTGGGACACCCGGTACTTTATCTGAATAATGTATGCGTAAAGCCACGCGGACGGCTTGCTTCAAGTCCTTGGAATCAACACGTGTTCGAAAATCGTGGGAATAAAGACAGATGTGCGTAATCCAACCAACTTGTTTGCTGTGTGGATGAATCACGCATGCATTCCACAACTTGATATCATTAACTATCCCCATCTTTCTTTGTTACGGTTAGTTTTTTTTCCTCGGCTTCGCCCCTTTATTGTATAAATGAAAACATCAGATTTGTAATTGGATCTCGATTTTTTCCGATGAATTCTACACCTGCAATGAGTTCGTTTCAATTTTAGGTATACAACCGAACAATCGACGCCACCCCGACAATGTTGTGATTTTAGGGGCGGCTAGACGTACATAGGTACCTGTCGCCGACAATAAAACCCGACTTTAATAGTCTTAAGGGTGGTTCGATTCAACAACGACAGGTAGGTGCTAATATTGTTGAAATTTCCGTGAAATTTGCTAAACTTTTCTTATAAATACGGTGAAAAAAAACCGTAATTCTTCGAATGAGCCCAAATTGACTTGACTTGACTTGACCTTGATAGTTTTAAGGGTGGCTCAATTGAGCAACGACAAATATCAATATTAGCGAAAATTTCGTAAAATTGGTTGCATTTTCGTTAAAAAATAAGCCGAAATTTCTTGAAATAACCAACCCAGATTGACTTGACCTGACCTGATAGTTTTAACGATTCAATTGAACAACCACAGGTGCCGATACTGGCGAAAATTTCGTGAAATTTGTCGGATTCTCGTTAAAAACTGAGGGATTCTTTGAAAGAAAGACTCCAGATTGATGGTCATTATAGGAGTTTATAAGTGGTTTCTTTGTTAGGATAGATTTTCCCTCCTCTTCCACCTCCATGGTTGTTGTTTCGAATTGGGCCCGGGGCGATTCACGTGCACGATGATTTTCGGGGTGTTTAAAAGTGGCAACTTCTATACAACAAAAAAATTTCAATGGTGGGCGGTTGATGTGTTTTAGGCTCTAACGGATGTAAATGATTAGATACGGCCGTGTCCAGGTAGTAACCGAGAGATATTCTAATGGAATTTTTCAACAACCTATCTTGTTTTTTTTTTCCTCTTCGATTTCTTCTCTATACAATACAAAGAATACGACCAATACGAGAAATTTAGATAGGTACTTTTACTTCCTTATCGTTAAAATTGGCAGAAGCGAATTGGAGAGGTTTTAACCACTTTCAAATCATCATCGGATATCGACTAATTTCTGCTAATTCAACGGGAAAAAAAACAAAAATCACGACAAAATCGGAAAAAAACAAAAGTGAAAGCCTTTTGCTATTTGTCCCGCTTTCTAGCAGAGGCGTACGAAGGGGTGATTGAAGATTAAAAGTTTTTTAGACACAAAATTCCAGTTTTTGTCAAAATTTAGCACACTTTTGCCCCAAATCATGCCACTAGAAGAAAGGGCGCCAATCCGTACTGTTCTCTATTACCACAAAAACCTAAATCAATACACGTTTTATTAACAACCTTGTCCTTATTGCTAAATTCAACCCTCAATTTGTCCTTATTGTAGAATAACCGGAGCAGAGGGTGAACTGGCCGTGACATAGAATCCAACAGTGTTGATATGCGTACACACAGGTTCACCTTTATAGAGGGGTTGAATTGCGATGAAGGGCCATGGCTACGGCCTGGTTTTGACCAGGTCACGGACAGATCAAATTAGGGCAAAGTTTTATTTTTATTGTTACACAATCATCAAATCGATCACCCTTCATCTATTGATTTTTCAATAAATAAATACCCATACTTGAGACATTTTATTGTTGTTGTTTGTTGTATCCCGTGCCCAGCACGCGTGTAACCGCTCTTATATACTGATTAGGAACGAACAAGCCAACATTCCGGTGTCTTGAAGCGTGTCCAACGTTCGTTTATTCCCACGGTTTCACGGCCCCTATTTATTCATTCTCTTTCTCTCGTTCATTCCCATTATATCACCCGGTCAGTGCCGTAACATGGCAAGTTAATTGGCGCCGTCAATTTTCGATCAAAAAAACACAATTCAACTCTAAATTCAACTATAATCAATCAAAAGTAGGTCAAAAATTTCTAAATTGTCCAAAATTTAGGACAAGAGTGATTAAACTTGAAAATTCTTACGCTTGAAACATGAGCCAAAATTATTTCCCTTGCAACTGTCTATAGCCAAATTTATTGTAAAATAGAAGTTTTAAAATTGACGATAGAATTTGACACAAAATTAGCCTACTTAACGCCAAAATTTCCTCAAACTTGAACTAAAATCATCAATGAGGTTAAAATTTTCGTTCTTACATATGGATTGACAAAAACTGGTCTTAAATCGATCAAAATCTTACTTTTGCACGATTCAAAATGATCCAAAATTTATCAAAAACTAATGATCTAGGACAAAAATGGTTAAAAATAATGATCTCAAAGTAGAATTTGTCACAAAAATTGCTAATTCAGGGCCTAAATTTCTTCAAATTTGAAACAAAATCATCAATGAGTTTAAAATTTTGGTTCTTTTTGCACATGACTTGACAAAAACTAGGCTTAAATCAATCAAAATCTTACTTAAAGTTGCACGATTCAAAAATTTTGAAAATTATCCAAAATTTATAAAAAAATTATGATTTAGGACAAAAATAATTAAAAAGCAGTAGAATTTTTCACAAAAACTACTAATATAGAACCAACATTTCTTCAAATTTGAGCCAAAATCGTCAATGAGGTTAAAATTTTGGTTCTTACACTTGAATTGACAAAAACTGATCTTAAATCAATCAAAATTTTCCTTAAAATGGGTCTCTTTTGCACGATTCAAAAATTTTCAAAATTATCCAAAATTTATTAAAAAATTATAATTTAGGACAAACATGATTAAAAATTAGTAGAATTCACAAAAATTGCTAATATAGAGTCAAACTTTTTTCAAATTTGAGCCAAAATAATCAATGAGGCTAAAATTTTGGTTCTTACAAATGACTTGACAACAACTGGTTTTAAATCAATCAAAATCTTACTTAAAATAGGTCTTTTTTGTAGGGAATTATCCAAAATTTACGAAAAACTAATGATTCAGAACAAAAGTGATTAAAAACTGAGAATTTATCACAAAAATTGCTAACTTAGGACTAAAACTTGAACAAAAAATCGGTAATGAGGCCGAAAATTTGGCCTTTCACGACTTAACACAATTTAAATCGATCAAAATTCTCTTTTGCACGATTCAGTAGGGAAATTAACCGAACTAATTTTAAAAATTCTGCAGTTAGAAATCCAAATTTTATTTCTAAATCAAACTTTTTACCGATAGCAAAAATTTCTGGGCTTCGTTTCTTAGCTACGCCTCTGTTTAAACAATCATAATGATATATTTGTTGTACAAGCGAGCCGTCCGTATGGCACAATAACAGAAGATGAAGAGTTATCAGATTTCTCTTATCGCCATCATCACAATTATTGTTATTATCGTGTAATCGTGAATTGTAACCGGAAGCTAAAATCGACGATAGCAGTGAAAGTATGTTAGGTTAATTATCGTTTTTCCTTATAATTTTTTTTTTAATTAATGACCTATGATCTTTCAGTCATCTATTCTGATTGATTTGGACTCGTTTATAATTATTTAATTGGCGGTATTTAAGACGGCTCGAAATTTTATCGAATCCCATGAAAGTTGATAGCAGGAAGTGCACTATAAGAACAACAACAAGAAAAAGTTGATGGGAATTCATGGTATTCTCATTCGATTATTCTCCCATGGTACAACAACAACAACAACACAATAAATGGTAGTTGTTGTACGACTATAACAAGTGGCTGGGTGCGCGTGACGACCTCCGACCCCGCCGTAGCGGCCCCCAGGCAGGCACGGGTCAACTCCCAACGGTGGGAATTGTTTACACTCTTAACAACAAATATTAATAACTCTTGTAATAATCCGTATACGGTCTACTGGCTTTAAACTTGAGATTCAAATATGGACACAAACAAATTCGCGGAAACGTCCACCATACAGGGTGATTTATCAATGTTAATCCGAATAATTAAAAATTAGCGCTTTTTATTTCAAAAATAAACCACCCGGTATACACGTTCCTACCACACGCTCTATTGTTGGAAATTCCGCTTGAAAAAAAAGTTCCAAATCTGTTGATTCCCCCTTGATCACTTATGGAATGTCTATTTCTATTTAACAAATATGGTAAAGTATAAGCGTTCCCACGGCATCGAGAACACCTTTCTTCAATTATCGCTGCTTCTACCCCGAATTCCTCAAAACCGTATGTGTGTTTGTTATATGTGCGCCCCTTAGAAGAACACACTCGCCCCTATTATCCATGGCATACGAACGACATATGGCCAACGCGTTCCTATTCTATACTACCGTGGGAAACCGGGGCATATTGCCGAAGAAATCTCACTTTTATTAAACAACAACAACAACAGCACGATATCTCTTTATACCCCCATCAAGACAAGACTGGGGGTCGCTCCTTTTAATACTTGTACAATTGCATTTCCATTTTATAACACGGAAAATCTAGACAAAACGGAGCGGCGCCTCTTTCAACACGTGTCCAGTTTTATACGCGTTTGATTTCCATTTAACACTGCAACAACTACACAATTGATTGTCAATTTTTGTTAATAAGGGAAATATGCAACAATTATGATAATTGTGGTGGTTGATAATATAAGAAAAATGATTTAATCGTGGCTTGTCTCCGCGGGCCTGACAACATCCGAGAAATTTGTGTTCTGGTTGGAAATAAATTAAAGTAAAAACAACAAGAAAAAGGCCTTTTCTTTTCGGTTTTTTTCCTCCATCTAAAAAAGTCAAGGATGGTTTAAAGGAACAAAAAATTCCTGCACAAGTTAACACCTGCCTCATTTTCCCACACATAAGACAGGAAGTGTACGATAAAGACAACAACAATAACAATTATAATAATCTAAATAAAGATAGATAGATATCCGTATACACCTAGAAGACGATATACCTGGCCAAATATTATTATTATTACTATTATACATATATGTTGTTGATATTTATAAAAGTTGCCTGGTTGTTTACATTTTTTTTAATGTACACTTTTCCCAGCTGTAGTTTGCAAGTTTTTTATTTATACCCACTAATTAGTGATTTGAAATCAATTTGACAGCAATAAAAGACGAGAAATTGAAAAATCAGACTGTTATCTAATCGATAATTGGGCCATTAGGGAGGTGTGATTACCAAAACTTGTTTAATACGACCTCCAGTCTTCTAAATATACGATGTATTTCACCTCGAAGTTGGCAATGATTTGAATACGTAGTGCCGTAGATTAGTTCATACTTTATTAAAATTGACATTTGCCAATGGGTTTGTTCGAAACAAGACCCAAAATTTCCAAAATTCGATACTTTTTGAAGATCTCATAAGAAGCCAGCCTTCTTTTTATTTTTGCCAAATTTTCAATCTCGCAGGTTTTAGTCCGAACAAAGCTACACTATGTAACTGAAAACACAGCCAACTTTAAGGTGAAATACCCTGTAATAATAGTTAGAGGGGTGTCAATTATGTATAAACTGATGTGTTGAATATTAGTGGTCACTTTAGAAGGATTATCGAAAATCTAATTACCACATAAATCAAGTGACCATTGTTCATTCATTTATTTTCGTATTCTTTTGCAATTGTTTTGAAATGTCAATTGTATGATTCAATTGTTTTGTTGATGGCGCACCCACTTTTGGGAGTGTGTTTGGAACGTGCTCACTCTCAATATGTTTAAACTTTCCCACGACCTCTTTTACACACACACTCACACAAACATACACGCATAAATACAGATACACATACATTTTTTGTTCTTACCCCATCCCTTATTTGAAATCAAATCGGGGGATTCCAATGGAACATTATTATTGTTGCCAACACCTGATGTACGCTATGAATTCAGAACGTAGGGCGTAATTTGATGCAACAAAATTGACATTTATCAACAATCAAATCTGGTTTATTGTTTCTAATCAATCAACGACTTAAGTTTCACGTTCAAGGCTTGAACGATAATTATATCAAAGCTATGCAAATTTGTTTTTAATTTAAACGAGGAAATGGTGGAAATTAATCGAAAATGCGTGGGTAGCCAACTGTATTATCATTATACCTACATGAAAATAATATTCATTTGTCTATTATTATCATTATTATTATTTATGTACGACACGAATTGACCGACAGAAAGTAGTAGGCCGTGTAATCATCATCATCATCGAACTACTCACGATCCTATAATAGTTTAGCTTATGTAAGATAGAAAGAGATGGAATGATTGGTATATAACCGTGGGAATATTCCAATGGAGCACGTGCTCAATGCAAAAGACAATTTCTAATTTCTTGCAACTAATAGGTGGATTTTATTGTTTTTCTTAATTCGATCTAATCGATTTGTAACGAACGTGTAATTTTACAAGAAAATTAATAATATTGATGATAATGATAATTGTGTCTTATCAATTTATTTCAAGTTCTTTTGTTACGACTAATATGAAATAATTGGTGGCCAGTCAAGTCAACTAAAATGTATTTATAGCAATTTAAAGTAATGTTAAATAGAGATGAATTGGATTTGTTTGTGTGTGTTTGAGGGAGATGGTTGTATGGACCGTCGTCCATCCACGCACCAAGCACGAGCTCTTTGGTGGACAAAGATAGCGGATTTAATGAACATAATAAAGGAAGCGAGAGAGATATATTGTTATAGTAGTAGTAGTCTACTATAATGTAGATATACATATATTTATACATATAGTATACAAAAAAAAGTGAACAGTTCTTTTTTGTTGTTGTTCTGTTGGTAGAAAGAGATAGATACAGGGCAGCTGCACGCGCTCAAAGTTTACCACAGGTGGCCTAAGTGTGGGAACGAGCTAGCTTCTGAGTTTCCCACGATCTGAGTGTTGTTGTTGTTGTTGTTGGAGTAGAGTGTCTTACGACCGGCACACATATACACACACCTGGGGCATCTATAAAAGCCACCACTACCCATTTACCAGTTCATTCAAAGACCGAACTTGGTGCTGATAGTTTCGTGTCTCGCTCTTCTATCTCTTTTTTTCCAATATTACTCGACAATTACGAGTCAAGTGTTTGTGTTTAAAATTATTCTAATAATTTGTTATCAATCGAAAATGTTATCAACGGAAGATCCACAACCGATCTCCAGAACTTATCAATATCGGAAAGTGATGAAACCGATGTTGGAGCGTAAACGGCGGGCTCGCATCAATCGTTGTTTGGACGAATTGAAGGAATTGATGGTGACAGCACTACAGAGTGAAGGTGAAAATGTATCGAAATTGGAAAAGGCCGATATTTTGGAATTGACGGTACGTCATTTACATAAATTACGCCGTCAACAACGCTTATCAACGAATCCGATTATCGATGCTGATCGTTTTCGTGCCGGCTATACGCATTGTGCTAATGAAGTATCAAGATGTTTAGCATCAATACCACAAGTTGATGTACAATTAGGTACGAAATTGATGACACATCTCGGCCATCGTTTAAATGAAATGGATAAAGTCCAACCGTTAGTTATACAAGTGGCTGGTGGTTATACGCCGCCAGGTTCACCAATTCCTGATAATTTAAATAATAATTTTAATAATACAACAACGGCAACGGCATCTACAACAACACCGTTATCGTATCAAATGCCATTGACGCCGGCATCGTCGACGTCGTCACGCCAAACACCACCGTCGCCTATCGATTGTTCGACGGCTGGTTTGTTGAAAGTTGTGCAAAAAGAGGAAGTGTGGAGGCCTTGGTGAATCTCACGAAAATTTTGTAAATAATCGTTTATTGTTTAAACAAAAATAATCTCACGATATGTCTTTCATTAATTGTTTGCTCAATTTGCTTTCATTATTATCGTATCTATTCTATTTTATAATAGAGTTTAATGTTTTGATCTCCAATCATGTTAATTTTTGTGTATTTGTGTAGACAAGCTTTAATTATTGTTTAGAATTAAGGATTTGTTGGTTCTTTTTTAAAACAATTTGAATTATATACTTTGTGATATCTTTAATGTAAGTTGAATTCGGTGTACCTGTGATGATCTGAGGCTTCAATCAAATTTCAAAAAAATAATTTGAAAATTGCCTTTGTAAACAAGAAAATTAACAAAAATCTTTGTAATCTTTTCTTTATGTATTTGTATTTTTGTATTGCAAGCGTTTCTGTGATACATACATTTGTAGGGTGTTTTTTTTTGCCACATTTATATTATGAAAGTACTTTGAAAATAAATACGATTTGTTACTGAAATTAACTGATTTTCAATCATTTCCATCAAAAACTCCAACCTAAAACCAAAATCACAACTCTTCAACTGTTTCAAATTTAAAAGTCCGCCTTTTAAATTTATTTCACTATAATTCCAACAGATGTCACCCTATCGTTTATGAATAATACGATTGGTCGATATATTATTGTTAAATCCAGAACCGCCAATCGAATTAAAATAACGCCGACCTCTAGTTTGTACAAACCAAATTCAACTATATTTCACTACAATTCCGCTAGATGCCGCCATTAATACGCTTTATATTTAACTCACACCAACAGATGTCAGATGTATCAAGATTTCAAACATATTGGGTACAGACAATTTGATAGGTCGAATCTATTGAATAACAAAAGGACCAATCAGGCGTAAGTATAGTATTGGTAATTTTCAAATTGACCACTTGAATTTAAAATATCTTAGATATTGATAATCAGATTCGTCCAATCAAACCAATGGATTTTAAAGGAACCAATCAAGACGAGATATACTAGCGGTAGTTTTTAAATTTACTACTCACTGATTGATTACAAATTCATTAGAGCCAATAATTTTTGTAACATTAGCAAAATTTAAAGGATTTATAAACTTGTACAATTTGAATTGAATTTTATTCAATTAAACTATTGACATTGTGCCAATATTATAAATTGATTATTTTTTACATGATATTTCCAAGAAATAACTGTTTTAATTTACAAATGTTTAAAATTTTGTAATGTAACACTACACGTGTCGAATTGGGGGAGTTTTGTAGAGAAATAAATAATTTTTTATAGACGTCTGTAATATTGGTGTACTGGTAATGTTATCTTTATGTTATTAGCTTTGGCAAATAGCCATAAATATTTGCTAGAAACTTAAAAGAAATAATATCGAAGCTTTGGCAAATAGCCATAAATATTTGCTGGAAACTTAAAAGAAACAATATCAAACACACTTCTTCCATTGATAGATTTTAATACGAATACTTTGAAATAGTCTAATGAGAATCACCGGACCATTTTCCAAATAAACGATAATTGCAATAAATTCGTATTGTAAGATAATAAATAATTTCCATTAATGATAGTATTGAAAAACCGGTAAATAAACCTAGAAGACCACCGAAATTCGCTAAAAAATCCAATGGACCGTACAATTCGCTGCGTTCTGATGTTATAAAGTGGTCAAATTTAAAATACACGGTTAACTTGGACAGATGTAATCTAATGAATGTTTTTTTGTTTAAACTTTTAAAAATAGCAAATCTTACAATCTTACTGTTTATTGTTGTGTCTAACCCCGAATTTACTACTGTTCCAATTCCAGTAAGTCTGCGAAGTTACGCCATAATAACTCAAATCTGTACACAAAGGCATACAATCGCAATCGTATTTTGAATTCGATTTACTTTCAACTAAAACCCTAATAGGTTAAAAATGATCGCATTAAAATCGAACTTACTTTCTGCCATTTCCATACAACGATAACTACCCGGTCCGCAGATTTCCGTCGAATTATCCCCTAAAATTATCAATTCTGTTATTAAAATCGGACCAAATTTGCGCTAATTTAACTCAACTCGGCATATAGAAATCCACACAACTGCACTGTTGTAACGTTAGATTTGTTAAACATTCCAATTGGCAATTCAATTGGCTGTAAGATTTAAAAAATTTCAATTTCCTCTCGAATGGAAAACAACAATCCCGCTTCTTTGTCGGATACGATTTTACAGCATCCGATGTTGTTATCATCACCGGTTGTACAGCGATGATAACAGTCTCATCTAATGGTATACGAACGAATTCTTGTCGTAAACGTGGCAAACGCACCGGGGAATGCAACAATACCTGAATTATTCGACAATTTAAAATTGGCGCGCTATATTAGGAAAAATGGCGCCATAAAATAGCGCGCTAATTTCAAAAACTAACACGATATCCCTGTACTTCTTTACAAATATTATCAATATCGTCGATATCCGTTGCTAGATGTATAATAAAACCATTGGTAGCGCCGGCTAAAAGGGCGCGTTTCGGGTAGACATCGGTAATATCGTTAAAATAGCCCTTTTCGATATTCCACGTACTAGAAATTTCAGTTCTATGGTAATTTTTATAATGCGACCTAGAATTATTGTGTTTAATTGATTTTTATGTGATTATTTTTTGAAATTTACACAATATCGCTGAAGATTTCGTTACGATCCAATATATTGAACGAATAACAGACACCTTCATCAGTAATTATAGGCGTTAATAAGTGCTGACATGGGTAATTAACGCCCATAAAACGACAATTATTGAATAGATCACCAGGATTTGGTTTAATCTAGAATTAAATTATTAGAATATACAAATTTGGGAATAATTCTAGCTGTCATACTTCATCGATAGTTGAGAAGAAATCGGAATTTAAAGTTGTATGATTCAAATATTGGAGATTCACATCGTAATCATCACAAAGGAATGAAACATATTCGTAGTATTTATCGCTGAAAATTATTGAAAATTTTACGAATCAACTGAAATTAGGGTGAAATTAATGAGTGAATTGATAAAAAAGATTGAAATGAACCAAATCCAACAAAAATAGATAGTTTTAGGTATTTAAATTTAAAATTTCGCGTATTTGTTTAAAACACAAGATTTTTAATTGATCGTTACAAAAATCAAAACTATGATTTGGAATTGGTCTATATTCACTTCAGTTTCACCCTATAATCTATAAATGCGGCTTCTATATGCAAAATTTCATAAAATACCCCCCAATTAGAACTTCTTACGCTCTTATCAGTTAAAGTACACTTACTCCAAAGCTGTTGTTTCAAGTTTTTCAGTTTTCCTCTGATAGATTTCAGTAAAATTGCAAAGATTCCGTCTAGTTTTCATTTCTGGACAAATTGTAATAGCCGGAAATGGAATTTTATAGATTGAAGTCTCTTTTGTTGCGAACGTTACAATAATCGGTGATTGATCATATTTCGAATAAATATTATAAATCATTATTGTACAAACTGTTAGGCAAATTAAAAACGTAACAATCCACCAAATTCTAAAATTGATTATCGATAACAATTGATTTAAATCAATATAATAAATTTGTACCTTTCGAAAATTGTGCGATTCTCACCGAAATATTTACACCCATGTATACTACTCGAATTGCAATATTCACGGAAATATTGGCCAATATTCGATTTTCGTTCAATCGACATGTTGATATTTCCGGTTAAAATGTTCTACTAATGAAGTTTTAAGGATTATTTTTGTATTTATACAACAAGTATCACTACTACTACTTGAGATTTTTACTGGAATCTAAATTGTTTAGAGAAATAGTTAAAATTAGACGACGAAAAAAACCTTTAATAATATTGCAAACATTCCCCTTTTTGCTTTGTTAAAAATCAAACTATAAGGTAATCAAATTAAAATAACCGACGATAATAATGACGGGAAATCAAAACCACAATCGAATCTAAGCTAATTATTTGCCGATTATTTAATTCGTGCCTCCGGGCACACAATATTGGGACATTCGGTATACGTATAATAAACAATAGCGCTACAATTAGCTACAATAATCAGTAAATTCTCTACGAGAAAATAAGTTAAAATTCTAGAAAATTCCACATTAGATTAGACAATATTGTGCATTAAAACTTATCGAATTATATTAAATCAAATTGAAATAAAATAATTTATGAAACTTGGATATAGGAGCTACAATTAGAGGTCAATTGTCAAACAATCGACATAACCTCAATTGTGGTTATGTTCTCTTGTTGTTTATCGCAAATTCAACGTTTTAAAACCGTCAATTTTCGAATGAAATCGCAATAAAACCATGTCAGTGGTGATTGAGACAACTTTGGGCGACATTACCGTCGATTTATACGTAAAACAACGGCCGAAAGCCTGTTTAAATTTCCTTAAATTGTGCAAAATCAAATACTACAATTACAATCTATTCCATACAGTTAGTCGTGGATTTATCGCCCAAACAGGCGATCCTACCGGTTCGCGAACCGGTGGCGAATCAATTTACTGTATTCTGGACGGTGTGGAAAAACGCTATTTCCAACCGGAAACCGTTCCACCGATCAAACACACCAAATTCGGTTTGATCTCATTTGTCGGCAATACCGACGGTAAAACGATCGGTTCCCAATTCTTCTTCACATTAGGCGATGAATTAACGTATTTGGATGATAAACATTGTGTTTTCGGTGAAGTTGTTGAAGGGTTTGATGTTTTAGAGATAATCAATGAATCGATTTGTGATAACGATGATCGTCCTTATCAAGACATCCGAATTACCCATACGGTAATCCTAGATGACCCGTTCAATGATCCGGTGGGTTTATCGATACCGTCCCGGTCGCCATCGCCGACACCTGATCGGTTGAAGAACGGCCGTATTGCGCCCGATGAAGAAATCGACGAGATGGCCGGCAAAAGTGCGGATGAAATCAACGAAATTATCGCCGATCGTGAGGCGAAGGCGCGGGCGACGATTTTGGAAATGGTCGGGGATTTACCGCACTGCTGAAATGGCGCCACCGGAGAACGTTTTGTTTGTTTGTAAATTAAATCCGGTAACTACCGATGATGATTTGGAGATTATCTTTAGTCGTTTTGGTCGAATTAAATCGTGCGAAATTATACGCGATCGTAAATCTGGTGATTCGTTACAATATGGTTTTGTTGAATTTGAAGATAAGAAGGCTTGTGAAGAGGCTTATTTTAAAATGGATAATGTGTTGATTGATGATCGCCGGATTCATGTTGATTTCAGTCAATCGGTGGCTAAAATTAAATGGTTGGGTAAAGGGAGAGGTGTTAAGAATTATGGGGTGAATGTTCGCGATTTGGGTAGAGGAAATTACCAGAAAGATGCAACTTATCGAGGGATGAAGAGTGATAAGGAACGGCGTAATGACGATTATCAAGAGGATTATCAGCGGAAAAATCGACGTAGAAGTCGGTCTAGATCCAAAACCAGACATCGACGTAGTCGATCAAGATCTAAGCATAGCAAATTGAGTAAACATAAGCATAAGGATTACCATAAAGATAGGCATAAGCGGAGGAGGAGTCGGTCGTAGCTTTCTTGTTATTGTGAAATTCGAATAAAATTAGAATTGGTAGAAAGATCTGTTAATTATCCCTATTATAGTCCCTGTTGTAGTTTTTTGAGCCCTTAACCGCAATGAAAATTCAGAAAAAGCACTCACCCTTAAAGTGGTCGGCTCAGATGATTTTCCTGTTGTTACCGTCTTGAAATCCCTCAGAAAGTCGCTAATTTAGGGTAGATTTGCGATTTTTCTCCGTTTATAGAATTTCCTATAATTACACAAAAATTCAATATTATTCCTTTATTCCCAAATAATGACTTACCCTTAAGACTTGCACAATAAGACCAATTAAAAATAATCACCAGATTCGTATTTCTTATACAAAAGTTGATAAAAATAGAAGACTACCCTTACTAAAGGGGGTGTATATTGATTCACCCATGTGGAAAAACTTGGAAATTGCATTTTAAAAGTTGTAATCCTGCAATTCGCAAGTTATTTGGTCGTTACGGTCGATATTTTTCGAATTTTAAATGATTTGTCTCCAAATTTGTAAATTTTAAATACTCGCAAATATGGTGATTTTAATCAAAGCTACCATTGCTCAAGTTTTTCGTTCAATTGTTCCTATTTTCCGATAAAATAGCACAAATGAATTCTACAATTGTTTTTTTGCTTCTTACTTTCGATATTTTCGAATTTTTAACGGTTTTTCCCCCATATTTTTGCATTTTTTTTTATAATTTTAGTATTTTTAAAACCCGTTGATTACAATCAAAGCTACCATTGTATGACTCCATTTTTTCTTTCAATTGTTCAAATTTTCCGATAAAATGGCGATTCATTACGATTTTTCCAATTTCTTGTATTTCTTCATAATAACGACTTCCAGAAAATAGATCCAAACCTTAAAATTATAATTAAATTAATAATAAAGAATTAAAAAAAAATTCAATCTTATCCACCTGAACTAGCGGCACAAATTTACTGACAACAACCAAAATTACCGTTCTATATTCACCAAACAACCTACAAATTATTGTAATAAATATAATTATTATATTTAATTAATATTATAATTACCTTTTTTAAATAAAATCCGTTTTTTTAAACTTTTTCACCCATAAGCGCAATTTTAAAATCAAGATGGTGTACCGAAATCTCATTGGTCGCAGCGCCACCATCAGCGCACTTGATTCACTAATAATTCACGAATTATCAACCAAATTTTCCCAATTTAACCAAATATTCAGCATATTTGGTATAAATTTGAAAATATTAACATACAATTTAATTAAAATATTCACGAAATTAACGATAATTAGAATTACATAAAGAGTTATAGAACAGTAACGCCAATGATTTCTATTGCGCATCAAGTGTGCTACGATTTTTGTTACAACCTGTGTTGCCAGATTAATTTTCAATAACTCTATAGAATAGCACAGATAAAATAGAAAATTGTAGAATTGTAAATTTATAGTTGATCTAAGCTAGAATATGCTGATGTAATTTAATAGTATTGTTCTATAATCGTGCTAAGAAATTATAATTTTGAATTATACTACTGGCAACGATGTAGTTTCTATTGCGCATATCTACTACTGCCATCTATGATTTGTCAAAGTGACAATTTTACGAATTGTAATTGAGGTTAGTTTGTTGTTGTTAAAATTTACTTTTTTTTTAAATATAGAATTGAATAGAATTGTTGAGAAAAATGGGTAAACGTTGTTGTTTAAAAGCTTGTAAAAACTACGACGGTTGCGGTACTGGTATCACATTTCATCGGTATCAAAACTTCCGATTAAAATCAACCAAATTCGTCAATTTTACCGTTTTAGAATGCGTCCAGAATGGCTGGATTGTACACCACCAGAATCGTTGCGATTGAACACGAAAGTTCTGTACATTTGTAGCGAACATTTCACTCTAGACAATTTCCAACCACCATTCCTGGGCTACAGCCGACGAATGTTGAAGAAAACCGCCATTCCGACGATCTTCAATTGCGCCACAAACTGCATCAATTACGAGGTTATTCTTGATACGATCGACCCGAATTTGTGTAAATCTCCCGTATTTGTAGACGTTCTTGTCGGACGACGAAACTTCGAATTGTTCCCAACTAGCGACCGATCCTTTGGCCATCGAAGAGACTCGATTGACGCAAACTGTACGCCGTTGAAACTCGACTTTTTCGAAATAATAATTCGTTGTTTTCTTAAAGAAAGAAACGAGCATTCAGGCGGACCTATTCGATAGGCGGAATGTCGAAATACAAACATCACCGAGACGATTGAGACCGTCCGATAGGGAGCTGGAATTGAGGCGTGAGAATCGGATTTTAAAGCTGCGGTTGAGACGCCGAGATCGGCGTATCGGAGCGTTGAAAAACTTCCTCGAATTCCACAGGAATTGTTGCAATATCGACGGTTCTATTAGCACTCCAATAGTTGTAATTTTCAGTAATTTTGGTATTTGTAGAAGAGGTAATTGGAGATGATTGTTTGGACGAGTCGAGTTCGGATGATCGAGACGATGAAGAATTTAGTATTATCGTTGTTGAATGAGATTAATTTAAGAGAAAGTGCCTTTGATTGTTGAATTATTATAAAATTTTATTAGTACGACTTGGTTTTAAGTAGTAATAAATGCGATTTGTGGAGAATTTACATTTAAATCGGTTCCTAATTAGAATTCTCTTTGATAAAACAGGACCCGAGATAATCGTAAAAAAATTGGATTCAATTAGTGTATAATTCGATGGAAATTACGGGATAATTAAGGCTATATTGGTGCAAGATTTTCTGATTTTTGTAGGTGAAAATTCCAAAAATTCGTCTTTATTTAGCTATAATCTCTAATGTTTCAGGTTTTCAAATAGTAGCTTGATATAAAAAGTGGAAACTTTAATGATCGATTTCTCGTTAATTTGTCGTTCTAAATTCAAGTATTTAGGGTCGTTGGAAAGAGAATTTTCAGCTCTATTACTGTTATTATTTTGAAAATTGCCACTTCTAGATCATTTTCTAGGAGCACGAATTTCTACAGAGTGAGCCAAGTGGCTGGCCTATTAGAAATATAAGAAATTCTAATTGATGAAAGTTTCTGAAATTTGGGATGCACCCGTTTTTCTACCTGAACTACATCTGGAAAATATTTTCGTTGTTCTATCAACCCCCGGTGTATAGGGTAGTGTACTCTACTTTCTTATTTTAAATGAAATGGTATATTTTTAATTCCATATTTAGATTCTACGGTAAAAATGAAATGGACTTTAATAACATGACCTATGGTCTAGCATTAATAGTTTTCCAAGAATTTCAACTTTTTCAGAAAATTTTGATTTTGTAGTGTTTTATTAAAAAATTCATATCTCGGAAAATATTGTTGCTAGACAATCCGAATTTGGAACTGAAATAGTTTAAACTATGTACTTTACATTAGATTTTTCAGAAATGAATTATCTTTCAGCATTTAGCTGAAATGAATTTTTCTTTCAGCCAATTTTCAAAACGCAATATCTTTCTTATTTTAAATGGAATGGTATATTTTTCTTTACACGGTTGGATAGAGAAAAAAATTCTACATCGAACTGTATTAGTATTCCCTATACCTATCGCTGATAGTTTTTCAGTTATTTGACATTTTAAATTTTTAATAGTTTTCTCCCCAGTCTGAAACTGACTAGTGTCTAGTAGTCTCTGATTTAATAATTCGCCTAAAAAGAAATGCATAGGCGGCTTAGCAAAATAACATTAACTGTCACATTTGAGGTTATTTTGTATGTTTTTTCAGTGATTCCAGCCAATTTTACATGAAAAGAAAATCTAATTAATTTTAATTTAATTATTTGTCAACTTTTTCTATGATTTTTTTAATTAAAAAATATAAAAATAATCAATTATTTAGATGTTAATTGTGACAGAAGGTTGTTTCTCCAAGCCTACTATGTTTTAGTATTTCGTTTCAGGGGGTAAATTATTAGAAATCGAAAATCTTGAATAACTGAAAAATTATCAGGAATAGGTATAGGGAATGCTAATATGATTCGCTGCAGAATTTTTTTCTCTATCCAACCGTGTAAAGAAAAATATACCATTCCATTTAAAATAAGAAAGTTATTGGGCTTTGAAAATTGGCTGAAAGAAAAACTGATTTCAGCTAAACGCTGAAAGATTATTTAATTCTATAAAATTTAGCATAAAGTACATAGTTTGAACTATTTGATTTCCAAATTTGGATTGTCTAGCAATAATACTTTCAGAGATATGAATTTTTTAATAAAACACTACAAAATCAAAATTTTCAGAAAAAGTTGAAATTTCTGAAAAACTATTAACGCTAGACCATAGGTTATGTTATCAAAGTCTATTTCATTTTTAGCGTAGAATCTAAATATGGAATAAAAAATATACCATTCCGTTTAAAATAAGAAAGTAGGGTGCTCTACCCCATACACTGGGGGTTGATAGAACAACGAAAATATTTTCCAGGTGTAGTTCAGGTGGAAAAACGGGTGCATACCAAATTTCAGAAACTTCCATTAAATAGAACTCCTGAAACGTCTAATAGGCTAACCACTTGGCTCACTCTGTATATTTCCTTTAGTTTCTATTCATTTGCAATCAATATGGGGCTTAATCGGTAGCATATTGGAGGAGCTTTTCAGATATCTCTTACATTTCCGATCGGGCCAGTAGTTTTCCGGAAAATTGAGAAAAATACTAAGATTTTATAGATTTCTTGTGCAGCTGTACTTCCAGGGAAAATTACGTGAAAACAGTCTCGCTAATTCAAAAAGTTCCGTAGAGATGGAGCCACTGATGTATTGAGTATTACCCAATTAAACAGGGTTGCCTATACATCACATACCTATACAAATCTTGTTTTTCTTATGATTACAGTAATAAAGGGCCTCTTTTGAGTTTATATCTTTATGTAGTGGATAGGCAACCCTATTTGTTTAGCTATCACTCAACTTAATAGTGTCTCCATCCGGAATTTTTGAAATTAGGGCTCTGCAATTTTCCCAGCAAAATAGGGAGATTTTCGGATAACAAAATATACTTTAAAGGCTACAAATTGAAGAAACCAACAAGTGAAATTTGCTAATGAATTTCCCGGTAATCGTAGGGAAATTCCTCGAGTTTTTTCAAGGGATCCTTGCTATTTTCCCCGTGTATAAACTTACAGAAAATTCTACAAGAAATCTTTGTATTTCTACCAATTGTCTTAATTTTACGGAAAACTACTGAGCCGATTGGAAAATCTCTTGCATATTTAGAAAGCCTTTTCAATTTACTATCGATTAAACCCATGTTTATTGAAAACGAATCAAAATTGGCTGAATAATGGGGAAAATATAAAAAAATACATGCTTCTAGAATATGATCTATAACTCAAAATATCCCCAAAATTTTCCAAAACCGCAACTATCGTGTCGTAGAGTTTGAAATTCTCTATCCAAAGGCTCTAAATACTTGAATTTCTAGTGAGAAATCAACGAGAAATCGCTCATTGAAGATTTCACTTTTTCGAACCGAATTGTAACCCGGTCTCGCTAGAAGGATACTTTTACGGGGATTCCTCGAGAAATTTATCAATAAAGGTGAGACAAGGTGTATTTATAATAATAGGAATTTATTCAACAATAATACGATAAATAGACAATACTGTGTGCTATAAAAATATGGCAATTTTGTTAAATATAAGTCTTGTGCTCTTATCATTGGAAATTCGGTTGTAACCCCCAAAATGGTCCCAAATTTTCAACAATTTCCATCTATTTCAGACCGATCGTTTTACTAATTCGTTCGTAAACCGTCCAGGCCATGGCCGCCATCAACGTCCTCCTCAACATCCTCGGTACAACTCCCTTAAAATAACCATAAACCCCATATTTATTATGAACATAAACCGTAACCGACCATAGATTAGTGAATCGATTCGGATACAATTGCATCTTAGTTTTCAGAACGTCCGCCGGTTGGGTTATTATTGAAGCTAAAATGCCGGCTGTTAAGCCACATGTGAAATGTGCCGGCGAAGCGTACGTTGTCTCGAAGATTTCTTCGGGTAGTAATTGTTTGGTTTGTGTATAGAACATTAGATATAAACCGGAAAATGGGGCGTCCCGGAACAGGGTTGGAATCAGGCCGCACGTCATGCCCCGGACGCCTTCAGTTTTGTAGATTTCCACAAGCGCCGAAGACATACTGTTATAGCCGTAGACGCCGCTTTCGAATCGCGTCTTCACTACGGTTATCGAATTAGAGCCACACCGCTCATACACCGCGCCAACATCCCCATTGTTATCGATTCTAGCGGTGTTGGTTTGTTGTTATTGAAGAAATTCGTTTGTAGATAATTCAAAGAACAGAAATATAAACCGACGCCTGGTACGCATCTTGTTATCGACTAGAACATTGAAAATGGCCGTAAAATCGGGTAATTAGCCGGCTAATTAGAGTCTTACCGGCACCATTCCGCGCCATAATCCCCGGATTTGTTCCTGTTGTAGAATTGTGGTGAAAACTGTAACCATACCCGGGTTGTGATTGGTTAGAATCGGCGGATTTTGGAGGCGCGTTTTCACCAAATCCAACGGTTGGAAGAGGACCGTTGAGAAAGTGCCGGAAAACGAGCCGGCTAAGAAGGCCTTCACTAACGGATACTGCAACAGAAAATTGCGGTGTTAGTCGGGAAATTTTGGCAATTAATCGACTTACATTCGAAATTAAATCCATTTTCGTGGTAGAATTTCCACCTTTTACAAGAGAATCGTATCGGAATAGTCGGAATAATAGATCGGATTTACGCGGAATTTATCAGCAATTGTCATTTTTTCGGCGATTTGATCCAATTGCGACATTCGAACGATAATTTAAGCGGAAAGGTCACGATTTACAAAAAAAACTCCAATTTAAATCGAATTTTATTGTAATTCAAACAAAATTTATTAAAACGCCACACGTAACTGTTGAATATTGAATCGATTTATCGAACAACGGATATTTATAGTCGTCCGATTGAAAGGTCAGTTTGATAACATTTATTGATAAGAGGACCCCCAATCGATATTTTCGGCCCAATTTTTGTATGTTACTTACGTCTTGTAGAAATTGTTTTTCATCTTTATCGTTGTTATTGTTAACTTGACCCCCTGTAGCTGCTTGATGGAAGATTACGTTATCGTTAATTTCTACTGTTTGCATATTTTTCTCGTATAACTCGTTGTTATCAATTTATTGATAAAAATAGCACTCATTTCTACCTTTCGAATTACGTAATTTCTTAATCAATCGATAAATAACAGCCGGTAATTATGGTCGATTTTTGAACAATAGTGGGGTTTAATTGAAAATTCTACAAAATCATCGTTGATCAATTAAAAATTCAATGGAAATTTAATTGATTACAATCGAGTTGCGGTGTGCAATTGTTGAGGTTATGTCACCTGTCGGCGCCATTAGTTCGAAAATTATTACCTCGAATTTTGTCTATTTGTAGCCCTCTCGTTATTTTCCGGAAAATTCCCCAATTAAATCGAGGAAAATTAACATTTTTCTATGGCGTGTCGATTTTTCTAGACGTTTCGTAATTTCCAGGGGTCAAGGAATAGTTTCAAATTATCACAAGTCTAATATTTTATTTAATCGGGTGTATATCACGCGTCTAAAGGTGAATTTTAGATAAAATGACACAATTATTTCGATATTTGGTTCTATTGGTTCTATTCTATTCTATCAAAATTACAGGACGTTCGAATTAATGCACTAGATTTTATATACAGACTGTCCGAAAATTTCGAGAATTTCCAAAATTTTCGAAATTTCCGTACATTTTTAATAAAATTACCGATTATTGTGTGATAGTTACCTGTCGATAATCCATTATTGTGCCTTATTGGTTATTTTAAAGAGAAAATTTCAAGTTCAATTAACTAACACAGGTCCACTGGTACTGCGATACTAATTAATGCCAATTTAATCATTTTTGATTTATATGTCTCGGAATGGCTTTTTTCTCTTTAATTATTGTTAAAAGATAGCTAAATTTATTTCGAAAACAATCGTTATCAATATTGTAATTGTTTGCAGGGGGCCTTATTTTCCATTCAGTGTCAAACGGGTTAAATCAACAACTCAAGTCCATTTTTGAAATTGATAACAATAAGGTCGGGTATCTTATCCGTTTAGCTGTAATGCCAAAAAGTCAATTCGGCAATTTTCGTACAATTTTTGCGGCTAAAATGTCACAAGAGGGTTAACTTATTAAATCAAAGAAATTAACCCCATATTTTGAAAAAAAATGGACATGGTTTTCAAATATGAGGGTTAAGGACAACCGTCAGAAATGCTAGTATTAAAGGTAATTTTCAAACCACAAATTTCGTGCATTTTTCAATGGACTTTGATGCCCTCAACGGCATTTGAAAGAGCATTTCAAGTAGAATGTCGTGGATTATCAGGTTTTTGGAAATTCGAACGTAGTCCAGAGTTACAAAAGAAAAACCGGAAGCATGTTTTTTTATATTTTCGTTCATAACTTTGCCAATATTGCTAATTTTTCAATGAATTTCACACAGCATGTATAAAATTAAAAGCGCTTTCCAATTATGATATTTTCCGATTGTTAGTTTTTCGGGAAATTTATGAAAAACAAATTGTTGTTGTTACGAGTGGCTTACTTTATCTACTACCGGATAGAGGGCCTCATCCTAATTACAGACTGCATTATCATATCTCTGAGGCGACCACCTTACTTGTTTGCAATGTTGTCAAACCTCTTTTTATGATTGAAACCACGCCTTTGGTAATTTTGTAAATATTATTCGTATTTATAACATTTCGAGTATTTGTAAGCTTTTTTCGTTTGTTGTTCTGTTGGTTGAAAAAAAAATTACAAAAATATATATCGACGTCCCTACTTGTTTCTAATGTCTTTAAAAAAACATAAAAATTAAAAAACCATCAAACAAGTAAGACGCATAATGACCGTAACTGCGTTAAAAACCAGAAAAAATACTGATAATTGACAAAGGAAATAAAAACCGAAGGTGTGGTTTCAATCATAAAAAGGAGGTTTGACAACATTGCAAACGAGAAAGGTGGGCGCCTCAGATATATGATAAAGCAGTCTGTAATTATGATGAGGCCCTCTATCCGGTAGTAGATGAAGTAACACTCGTAACAATTCGTTTTTCATAAATTTGCCGAAAAACTAGCAATCGGAAAATACCTTAATTGGAAAGCGCTTTTAATTTTATACATGCTGTATGAAATTCATTGAAAAATAAGCAATATTGGCAGAGTTATGAACGAAAATATAAAAAAACATGCTTCCGGTTTTTCTTTTGTAACTCTGGACTACGTTCGGATTTCCAAAAACCTGATAATCCACGACAACAATGACGAAATGCCCTTCCAAATGCCGTTTAGAGTATCAAAATCCATTGAAAAATGCACGAAATTTTTGATTTGAAAATTACCTTTAATTAGCATTTCTGACGGTTGTCCTTAACTTTTTGTGTTGTTGTTTAAAGCTAAATATAAGAGATTTTCTTTCTAGATTACAATTTGTGATAGTTCTGGAGTGTTTTCAAGTTTTTATTTCTAGATTTCGTCATTTTCGTGTTGTAAAATAATAAAAAAAAATACTTGAAATAAATTGCTTTGTTTGCGTACTGTTTTTCTTACAACAAATCCAACAAATAGTAAAAATATTTCAAAAATTGATAACAAGAATTGTAAACAAGTCTAGTTTTGATTACGCAAATCACGCCTAAGTCACATTCATTTATTTGATAAAACGCAAAGCAATTTTAGGAGGCTTCACTGTTACTTAGAGCTCATTATTGATGAATATTGTGATGATAATTCATGAAATTTCAGGAAAATCACACGAATAGAGGTCTTAAACAGGCGATAAAGCGTCATTTAAATTGCACTGAAAGAAGCATAATAAGAGCAAGATAGAGTGCAGTTGAGGAGCCAAGAAGGGGGCTAAGATATCAAAAAATTAAGAAAAAGACGCGCAAAAAGGCGAATTGGCAAAGTAAAAAGGTAAGATTGTGAGAGGGTTCAATTTTCTACTTTCTTCCCTTAATACTTTCAAAATTATGCTCTTAATTTAAGCCTTATTTCGCCTTTATACTTTATGCTAGATTTAATTTAAAATCAAATTTAGATCTGGAATTCTACTGAAAATTCATTTGGTATATTCTCCTCGAGAAAATTAATCGAAATTAATTTGATAAAAATCGAAAATTTATCAAAAAATACAATCTCTAATAATATCTTTGAGAGGATCAATTTAAACGATAAAATTCCAGAAAAATCACCGCAGTATAAGACTAAAGGAGGCCTAAAAAGGGACAATAAAGCCTCACTTAAGTCGAGCTTACGAAAGGAAGAGCAATAACTAGTTAAGAAAGTAATCAAGAAATAAAAATCGAAGAAATAGAAGAGAGTTGAGGGGAGAATTAACAAAATAAAAGGTGAGCTAGACTTTTATTGAAACATTTCAGATTCAAATTGCGCGCTTATTCTAACCAATCACAATACGACTATCGTTTACAACAAAGACAAACTCTATTGATCTTCTATAGGTAAGAAAGAGATAAATTTTGGCGCGAGATCTTGTCAATTTAAAAATTACTTTATTAGATTTAATTTAAAATACAATTTAGATTAGAATTGTACTGAAAATTCCGTCGGTATATCCTCGACAATCTCCTCTGTAAAATAAATCAAAATTAATTCGATATAAATTACAAATTTATAGGAAATCACCATTTCTGATAATATCCTCAAGGGGACCACTTTTAAACAATTCACTTATCTCGCTCCTTATACCAATACAAACATTGATAATCGACGGTTTAAATTCAATAAAGTAGAGTTTTTGATTTTTGATCTTCAATTCGTTAGCCAAGTCAACAAGACTCTAAAAAATAATTAAAAAATAATGATCAACCACTCGAAAATTGGCCGAATTTCGTTACTTTCGCAACAGTAAAATCGATATTTCCGATATATTTCCCATTGATAACAACTATTGAATTGTCGCCATTGATTTCTAGCAGTAGATTTCGCAGATGTTCAGCTGCCGGGAAGTGTAGAGTATCTTTTGGTGTTATCATGTAAACATCACCGTAATAATTTGGTATTTTTTGTTGGATTATATTCAATTTGGGACGTGCGGTTGTGTATAAAATAAACAATAAATTAACACCAATCCCGATTAAAATTCCATATTCTAAGCTGATGAATAAACAGCACAATAACGTAACGAGGAACGGTATTAAATCCAATTCTACAACAGATTTTTACCAAAAAAGTATCAATGAATTAAAAAAAAATCATCATTACAGTTACTTTTTGTCTTCCATAATACAATGAACGCTTCATACTCGAATAGATAGAACATTGAACAAATAACAACCGATCCTAAGGTAGCTTTCGGTATATAATAGAAGGTTGATGTTAGAAAAGCTATCGCTAATAGCACCATAAACGAGGTGAAAATACCGGCTAAAGGCGTCTTCACGCCGGACGCATTATTGACAGCCGTACGCGTAAACGAACCAGTAACCGGCATCGAGCGCACGAACGAGCCGAAAATATTGCACAAACCTAACGCTATCAATTCTTGTGTTGCATCAATCGGCCGGCCTTTAGCTGCAATGATAATCGATTAAAATTTCGATCGCCAACGATTTAATCGGTTAATTAGTTTACTGAAAGCTTTCGATATTGCTACAGCTTCCAAAATGGCAACTATAGGCAGAAATATCAAAGAAACACCGTATTCTTTAGCGATATCGATGAAATCGTACTCGGTTCCGTTGGAATTCGTCGAAAATGGTGGCGGTTCAAAGGGTGGAAAACCAGCCTCAACATTGCCGGTAATATTGAAGATTTTCTCGTCGCTATTGCGGACGCTATAGGCGATTCCCGTGCCGATTATAACGACCAAAGCGTTGCGGGCTAGCGATAGCATGAAGATGAAGCGGCCGATGATGGTGCGTCGGGTTGACCATCCGGGGCGCCCTTGTAGGCTGCCGAAACGGCCCAATTCCTTCAATTATTAGTTTGTGGTTTAAATTATTCGGGTTGTGTTGGAAAATTGTTACTTTCATCAAAACTAGGAAGATTATACTGCAAACGCCCAAAACGGAGTCCCAAAGGCGGACCTTATCGATGTGTTCGAACAGAGAGACCCAGCTGTCGAGGAATGTGTCGGCTTTGCCCGGTAAACCGAAGAGGCTCTTCAGTTGGGATGAGCCGATTTGTAAGGCGGCGGCGCACGTGAATCCGGCGATAATCGGATAGGAGAAGAAACGGACAAGAAAACCTAAAAATCGCCCTTATTTTCGAAATAAACCACCAAATAATAGTCGTACCCAAATGCAGTAACCCGAACACAAAAATTAGTACTCCGGCTATAAAAGTTATGGTTACAGCCACATCATTGCCCATATTGATAACGTGCGGCTGGATCATCAATGCCATAATCGAAGTCGGGCCGATATTCACGTCTTTACAAGTACCAAAAATTGCATAGATAAAACCGCCCATAAAGCCGCAATACAAGCCGTATTGAGCGGGTAATTCTGAAAATTTCCTCATCAAAAAACTCTAACACGGGCGAGAAGCCCAAATTACCTGCAACTCGCGCATAAGCTATCCCTTGGGGGATCTCCGTTAGTCCCACGGTAAATCCGGCCAGTAGGTCCTGCAACAGGGTGGTTAGAGTGTAGTAGGGGAGCCAGGTGACGATCGGTAGACGCTTTCTGAGAATTTCCCGGGGGCTACAGGAGAATATCGATTGTTTCGATGGTAGAACTTTATCATCTGTAACATAATTTTTAGTTTACAAACAATTATAAAATTTGGGTTGCCTACCGGTTGGCGGGTCTTCATTCTCCGTCGATTGGCTTTGTTCCGGTTGTGGTGCCAGTTGTGTTGTCATTTTGTCTGAAATTTCGATCAAATGCAACAACTGCCTTATATAAAATGGAAAAATATTCGTTATCTACTATAAGTACCTGACAATAATTTTTGATGTATTTATTTAATATTTCTTAATTAATTTCAACTTAAATATGAATTACAATGTAAATACATATAGAATTAACATTAAAATGATGATTAAGTAACGTTTCAAGTTTCGATCTATGCAATATTGCGAAATAAACAGAATTTATGTATGAATGGTTGCTTTTGCAAAACTAGTTGTGTTCGTTTGAATTAAATTAGACGACATTGTTATATTTATGGCAGTCTGTTAGTTTAATTCTAATCTAAAGCCGAAAAGTCGACACTAAAATGAGATAATTTGTGATTAATCCACTGCTTTATCTAAAAACTGAGTTCATTTCTTTAAAAAGAATGAATTTTTGGACTAGTAAACGATGCTCTAATTCTTCTTATCTTACAATTAATAATTATTTTAATTATATTGCATAAAATGAAGTACATATTTTTAATTTTATCTCTTATCTTTAGAGCTGATAAGTTCTAAATGTAAGTGCGACTGTAAAAATGGTAGGTACTTTTTTGTTCTTCACTATCTAAAGGTACTAATCTAAATCCTCACCTATGTTTTTGAGTTGTTTTAGACTTGAGATTATCTAAAATTATCGAAAAAAAAACCATAAAAAATTTGATTCTAAAGTTTTATTTCAAAATCTCTAAAAAATCAGCTTTTAGTACCAAAAATAGTTTAAAACTTATCTAATAGTAGATAATTCAGCTTAAAGGGGACAAGGTACATCTCAAGATTTTAACCGGCGAAAATGTGGGAAAATATGAATTTCCAACTCGCGATTTCCCGCTCGCCCTTGGGACCACGACAACCGGAGATAGATTTTTGAAAAGATCATTTCTTATAGCCCGGAACGGTTCTTCCCGTTTTCGAAAATGTTGATAAACATTTGAATTACAGACGAAAATCTAACAACATGTTTTTTTCGTATTTTCGTACAATTTCTTCTATTTTCTCCTATAACTAGGCCAATTTTGATTATTTTGTAAAAATTCTTGTACTGTTAGATAGCAAATGAAAAGTTCTTTCCAAATATTCAAGAAATTTTCCAATTCCGCCGTTAGTTTCCTGGGAAATTAAGAAAACTGCTGTAAGCTACAATAGAGTTTTTTCTACAGTTTTTATCTTACAGCATTGATCAACCCCTCATTCGAAAGCTGATACAAAGGTGGAGGGCAATGTGAAGAGCCTCTTTTGATATTTTGAAAATTGCCTGAGTGATCGCGAAAAAACCAACTGGTTTTTCTGCCATTGTTTTTACTTATTAAAATTAATTATTTTGCTTTGAAATACATACGGTTAGGTTGATAATTTTGTTCTCTTTCCGATTGGTCCATTTATTTTGTAAAAAATGTTGATTTCTAGCAGAAAATAGCATGAAAATCCAGTAGAAATCAACATTTTTGCAAAAATAATGAACCAGTCGGAAAGAGAACAAAATTATCTACCTAACTGTATGTATTTTAAAGCAAAATAATTAATTTTTATAAGTAGAAACAGTACAAGAAAATCATCTCGGTTTTTCCGCGATAATTCAGGCAATTTTCAAAATATCAAAAACAGGGCTTCGCATTCCACTCGGCTTTTGTATCAGCTTTCGAATGAGGGGTTGATCAATGCTGTAAAATAAAAACTGCGAGCAAATTTTTATATCTCCTCCCAGACGTTTTCTTAATTTCCCGGGAAACCAATCATGGAATCGGAAAATTTCTTGAATATTTGAAAAGAACTTTTTATTTGCTATCTAACAGTACAAGAATTTTTTCAAAATAGTCAAAATTGGCCAAATTATAAGAGAAATTACAAGAAATTGTACAAAAATATGCAAAAACCATGTTGTCAGATTTTTGTCTGTAATTCAAATTTATATCAACATTTTGAAAAACTGGAAGAACCGTTCGGGGCTACAAGAAGTGCTCTTTTCAAAAATCTATCTGCGGTTGTCATAGCTTCAAGGACGAGCGAGAAATCGCGAGTTTAAAATTCACTTTTTCGCCGGCAAAAATCTTGAGATGCACCTGCACCTCGTGCCCTTAAGTGTTTCATTTGCTTCTTTTTCAAAATTAAATTACGGCTTATATGCAAAAAAATCTTAAAATGCAGACTCAGTAGGCTTAAAACAGTCAAAATCGTGCTTTTTAGTGCTCAAGATTGAAAATTGTTAAAAATAATTAATTTAATAAAACAAAAAAATGCCAGCTACGTATTATTCTAAAATTTTATTCCAAAAGCTATCGAAAGATCAAAAAGAATTCTATTTTTCCCAAAATTGGTACACAAATAGTTTTTAAAAACCAAATTAATTGTAGAGAATTTGGTTCAAGAAGTGGCTAAATCGCTACTTTTTTGAAATTAAGTGGTGCCATTTATTAAAATGTTGGCTTACAAAATCTCAAAATGAAGGCTAGATAGACTCAAATAGTGCTAGAAGAGCTAAGACTAAGACTCAAAAAAATTCTTTGTTACTTAATAATTTAACACCACAGAGTTAGATTCACTTAACAGAATTTCTAAAATTTCATTACAAAAGCTCTCACAAGTACAAAAATTCTAGTTTTTCAGACTCTAGAATGAAAATGGGTTAAAAGCTCAACTAATAGTAGAAAGTTAGCTCAAAAAGCGGTTAAATCTTCCTTGAAATTTTGGCTTCCAACTAGAAAAAGTTTAAACATGAGCGCTAGATAGGCTCAGAAAGTGCTTAAAAGAGTCAAAATGATGCCTTTTTAGTGTTCAAGTTCCAAAATTTGTTAAAAACTGATTGTTTAGGTTAAAAAGAGCTGAAATAGAGTCTTATAAATGAAAATTTAATCTTGTTTAAATTGCAAGAAAATTTGATTCAAGTACAGTTCATTGTATGCTTTCTTATCAGAACAAAACCAAATATTTTGTGTGAAAGAAAACAAAATTGAGATAAAATTGTATTGTAACATAATTGAACTTAAGTCTAATATCACAATAAATATTCTTATAATATAAAAAAGCAACTTACACCTAATATTAAACACTCAAGCTCTTTGTTTTTTTTCATCAGTCTTTTTCACATTGTTCCATTCTTGTTCCTCTGCAGTACCGAAAATTAAAAATATGATATTTGTGACACCGAAGACGCCGACAGTAATCCAAAAAACAGTACGCCACTGCATTAGAGTATGCTAAAAAATCCAATAATTCAATAAATTATTTAAAAAATTAGAAATTTTGATTACATCTTCGGTTAGAGCTCCAACTAAATACGGTACGACCATCCCGGTGGTGGCCCCAATGCCGTTAACAATCGCCATTATAGTACCAGCGAAATTCGGGGATAGATCCAAAGCGTTTACTTTCATACCACAATAAAACGCACCCATAAAACCCATACCGATGGTGAACATCGAAACGGCCAATATACGATCACAACCCGAATAGGATGCGGCTATGATGAAAATTGCCGGACCCATTGATGCTAGAAAAACGCCAAATTTGAAAATTTTCGAAAATTTGAACACTGATAAGACTCACCGATAGTTGTGAAGAATTTTCGAGCAAAAGTTATCGACCAGTAGTTCTTTTGAATGATCCAATCGCACAGCCAACCGGTCATCAGCGATACTAACCACATTACCACATATGGTACCGAAGACCAAACGCCATTTTGGTCGACGGGGAATTTCAAAACGTCTTTCATATATTTGGGCAGATCTGTAACCATAGTGAAGAAGCCCCAATCGTGGCCGATTTGGGCGGCGACTAGCGCCCATAATGGTACCGATGTTAAAATCGCCGTCCATGGGATATCTTTCTTTTCGTTCGAGACACTCTCTACAAAATTAACAGTGAATTTTCCAAAAAACAATAGCGTCGTTGTTTCTACCTAACTCTTTAGCCAAGAACCGTTTCTCTTCATCACTAATGAACGGATGCGATTCAGGATCTGAATAACACAACAACAACCATAAAATCACCCATAAAACACCAATACTACCAAATAGATAAAAAACAGACGCCCAATCGGATGTTGCTTTAATTAAAGCCCCACTAACCAGATTACTAAAAACAGTACCGATTTGACTGCCTGCATAGACTAAAGAACCAATTTTAGCCCGCTCATGTATTGGTATCCATTTAGCTAACAACGCGTTCAATGCAGGATAAGTGGTACCTTCACCTAGACCTTCAATAAAACGCAAAATCACCAAAATTACCCAATTACCATCGGTTAATTCGATCACTAACGGTGTTATCAACGTGAATAGGGCTGTTGATAGAACCCCTAAGCCTAACGTGTATTTACCACCGAATTTCTCCGCTAATATACCACCGGGCAAATGGGTGATAATGTAGCCCCAATAGAAGGAACTCAAAATTAAACCTTGGGTCTCCTCGTCCCAATCGTACAAGCGATCCGGATCCTGTAATGATACGAAAATTTTGATTATTATCGAATTGTTGATAACTCCAAATCGGTTAGTACCGTTACTGTATTGGTGGAGTTCGAGATGCTTTCACCGGGACAAGCGTCAGGAACGAAATGTTCAGTTTTATTCGATGGCACTACCATTTCTGTTATCGCAACTGATAAGCAGATGCGCATTGTGTAAGCGTTGACCAGTGCCAAAAAGCCCATGAAGCCCAAAATGTAGCGTTGTGGTATTAAAAAATCTACAAATATAAAATTGGGTTAATTTTGACAAATTGACAATCGGGTTTTAGATTGAGATTTGTTGAGAATACGTCGGGATATTCTGTCGACAATTTTAAAACTTTAACAGTACTTACAGATAACAATGAAATTTTATCAAAAAAATAAAATATTACTCCGTATTGTTATTTATGACTAGAGCTATACAGTTTTGATTGTTAAAATTGATACGTTTCAGTTAATTATACCGATAATCATATGGTTCGGGTTAATTATAGGGAAAAAAACAAAAAAAATTATAAACAAAAAGAAAATTTTAATTATTTCGATAATTAAACGTAGAACTATACAGGGTGTCTATTTTTTATATAAAAATCGCTCTGTAAATAGTTTTTCCAACCTTCAAACTTCATAAAAAACCAATTAATCAGCCTTGATTTTATTTATTCATATGTTGGTACTTTGGTTATGTAATTTCATGTAAATTTAGCCAGTTTTGTACGCAAATACGTGCCTGGCGAGTATGATTGGAAACAACGATTGGCAATTATGCTTCCAGTTGTCTTCGCCTGACATGTATATGAAAACGTATTAGCTTCGAATTATAAGAAATCCAATTGAAATCGGCGCAAATACGTGTTGGCGGTTGCAACTGGGAACATACAAATTGACACTTATGCTTCCAGTTAGCCTTGCCCAATATGTATAAGAAAATTTTTGCACGGAACAAGATTGGAGCCGAAATTTAACGGATATACGTTATGTTTTTCTGAATTTTCAACTTACATTTGGCAAGTTTCGGCTGCGATTCCATTTTCATTTTAAATATCCAAAATCGAGACGGATTCTGAGCACAAACAATTAAAATTCACTTAAAATTAATTGAAAAAAAGAGCCTAATCACAGATCTTTCTGGTTGGATATGCTGTAGCTGTACTGACAAGTTTCCCATTTGTACGGCTCGCCTTTATATATCCGTAAATGTTATGTTTGGGGTCATTATCAGGTAAGATATCCCATTTTAAATACGCTATGAAATGCCACCATAATGACATTGGATTATTCAAAATATGACACCAAACGATCTCATTTCCGGCCGGACGGTATTTGGCCAGCCCTCCGGCGCAATTCGGGTGGGAAATCGAAGAAAAATTAACAAGATTGATGAACTACACGAACACACACACACACGTAATTTTTATTGTTGACATTAAATTGATTAAATATTGACAAATATCGATAATTGTTTTTTGTCTCTATATTTTTTGATGAATTTCTATTTGGTTTTCACGACAACATGTGATAATCTCATCTGGTATGTGGTACAATGATCAATTATCGATGTTTTTTTGTTTTTCGAAACATGCAATCGATTAGATCTTGAATTGTTGTAGAAGTGGCCCTTTTCCGCACGTGTTATTAAAGAACAAATCGAATTTTATTACTATCATTATTGACATTCGATTAAAATTCAAACATTGTAAAATTGACAATTGTTGATTATATACGGCTATAAACGTTAAATGCATCAGGAATATTAAATCATTTTTATTCACTAATACGGAGCGTCTCATAAAGAAGGAGCAACGCTTGAAATTTGGGCCGAAAAGCGAAAATTTGCTTAGATTAGAATTTTTAACACCCAGACTTGCACGCCCCAAGCGCCGAGCCGCCACTGGAAGAACACAGCGATTCGGAAGTATTTTAAGGATTTGCAGGAAAATCTGAGCAAAATTCATTGGGAACTGGAAAAAATGCTTTAATTTCACAATGTCACGATTTTCATCAATCAACTACACACCTGTAACGACCAAAACTGACTAGAATAGATTTTTCATTTTTTATCATTGGATCGTTCTCCTTGCACATTCAGTTGGTGAAAATCGCCACATTATCGGATTCAAGCGGCTTTCCACCAATTTCCAATGAGCTACGAAGTTCTAATGCCTCTAAAATGCCCTCTGTAAACTCCCTGGACGTATATTTGGAATAGTAACACCCGGTATAATTGTAGTGGCATTGATTGGGAAACGATCCGGGAACGGGCAAGTTTTACTTACGATTTTAATTCTTTGATATTTTCTAAAATTTATTGCTTTGCTAAAATACATAAAAAAATACCTAATAACAATACGGTTTATTGTTTTTTTCTCAATAAAAAAAGAAAAAAACTACTAGAAACTAGAAAAAAGCACAAACAAATAAATAAATAAAGAATTCCGCTTAATATTGACGTGCTAGCATTTCTCTGAATATTCTTTAACCGCATCTTTATTTTTATTAACGCAATCTCGATCGTCATCATCACCGCTAATAGAATTCCACGGTTGTATATCACCACTTGAAAATAATAAAAATATAACGTTTGTTATGAGGAAAACACCGAAGGCTATCCAGAAGACGGTCCTCCATTGGGCCAAAGTGTGCTAAAAATGATTCGAAATCAAATCAACTCTAAACTAACTCTAGAGGAGTTAAAACCGCCATCTCTATCTTCATCAAAATCGCCACCATGCCCCAATTTTAACACAGTGTTAAGTTAAATCGGATAAATTTTGGAAAACCGATTCTAAAAGAGTCAGCATCGTTATCTCTATCTCTACCAAAAATGTTAACACGGTGTTAAACTGAGCTTAAATGGAGATAGCGATGATTGGATTACTCACATCCTCGGTCAAGGCCCCCACTAAATACGGCACGATAATCCCAGTCAAACCGCCAATACCATTAACGATCGCCATTAAAGTACCAGCAAAATTCGGTGATAAGTCTAAAGCGTTAACTTTCATGCCACAATAGAAGGTACCCATGAAACTCATACCGATTGTGAAGAATACAACGGCTAAATTACGGTTACAACCTGAATAAGAGGCTGCAATTATAAAGAGTGCTGGACCTAAAGATGCTGAAATTAAAACGGATTTCTTTAACAAACGTGTTAATTTAGTACAATAGAAAATTACCAGTGGTTGTAAACAGTTTTCTACATGTCGTTACAGGGAGATATTCGTGTTTTATGAGGTAATCGCAAAAATAACCGGACGTTAGTGATATTAACCACATGAAAATGTACGGTATTGATGATAGAACACCATTCTCTTTTACGTTATATTTCAGAATATCTTTCATGTATTTGGGCAGATCTGTTACCATGGTAAAGAAACCCCAATCGTGCCCGATTTGTGCAGCTACCAACGCCCATAATGGTGCCGATGTTAAAATCGCCTTCCATGGTATAATCTTCTTCTTCTTACTAACATTAACTATGGAAAATTTAGAGTATTTCTCGATAAAAATTGACGAAATTAGTACCGATTTGTTCCCGGAGATAGATTTGTTCTTTTTCACTGATAAACGGATGCGAATCTGGATCATTATAGCAGAGTACCATCCAAATAAAAACCCACAAAATCCCAAAACTACCAAAAACGTAAAAAACAGACGCCCAATCTTTCGTTGTTGATATTAGAATGCCACTCAACGAATTACCAACAACAGTACCAATTTGACTACCAGCAAACACCAAAGTACCCAATTTCGAACGTTCAGTTAACGGTACCCATTGGGCTAACAGTACATTCAATGCTGGAAAAGTGGTACCTTCACCGAGACCTTCGATTAAACGCACCAGTACCACCCAGAACCATTTCCCATCGGTTAAATAGATAATAAACGGCGTGATAAATGTAAAGATAGACGTACACAAAATGCCTAAACCTAAAGATAGTTTACCACCGAAACGTTCCGCTATTATACCGCCTGGTATATGGGTTAGTACATAGCCCCAATAGAAGGAGCTCAAGATTAGGCCTTGTTGCGAACTAGTCCATGGATACAGCTTATCAGGATCCTAAAAATTCAATCGTTGTCTTATCAATTTATCGATAATTTTTTTTGAAAACTAACAGTAACGGTATTTGTGGTGTTCGTTAAGGAGCCTTCACATGCTTCCGGATCGAAAGCGTGCGATTCATTGCTATGTACTAGCACCATTTCGGTTATAGCGACCGATAGTGTGATGCGCATTGTGTAAGCATTGACAACGGCTAAGAAGCCCATAACGGCGAGGATGTACCGTTGCGGGATCAAAAATACTATAAAACAAACAAGTTGACGTTGATCTTTTGTAAATAAATAAAGAATATGGATAAACAATAAACAATAACAAGTAATTAAGGATGATTTATGATTTTAATTGTCTAATCTATTCGAAAATGTGGTTAATAATCGGCTGTGGGAATACAAATTGATCAATTAGCTACACAAATTGACGCGTGGCTTGATTGTTTGCGCTTATGGTTGATCGCGCATGCGCTTTTTAAAATGCGCATAGTTATAAAACGAGCCGCTACCAATCTAACCTAATTAACAGGCCCTAAAGTCTATTTTTCTCATCAAATGGAAGAGATTTTGTCTACTTTTCAGTAGATTATTCGATAATGGATATTTCAAGATAAAAATTGAGGCAAAATCGCGTTAATATCCGTCTGTGGGAATTGAAATTGATCAATTACACAAGTGACGCGTGGTTTGATTGTTGAACGCATGCGCTTAGTTGATTGCGCAAGCGCAGTTCCGATAACGAGCCGTTAATTAGATAAACAGGCCAATAAATTCGAGTTTCTTATCAGATGTCTATTTCCGTCAAATTGTCTGATATTTGAATAATTTAAGATAAAAATTGAGAAAAAATTCCGTAGTTAAGCAATAATAAGTGGTATTTTAAGCTTTGTAATACCCCTTTGAAATTTGCCCACGACCAAACTTGAAAAATTGCATAAAAATGCGTTAATTCGTTGGAATTCCGGGCGAAATTATAGAAATTTCCCAAATTTCGAATGCGATCGCTTCAAATTTGGATTAATTGTGATCGATACGTACGTTTTGATGCGTTGAAGTTGCACCCTGTTAACATTTTTATATATAAATAAATAACTGATACAAAAAAAAAGAAATGGTGTTATTAACAATAACAATTTGACATTATCACAATTACGATTTTAATAATCAATCGTTGTAATTTTGTGTGTTCAATTCTAGTTGAACTGGAAAGATTTAATCGTCGACATTCCATTTTATACAATGTTCCAACTAAGGTCATCTATCTAAAAGAGCGAACCTGTGTTGATTTTAATTAACATCAATAATTTCAGCTAAACACAAAATCGTTTTCAATAAATCAGTTTTTTTACGAATTTATTAGAGGAAAAGCCGATTTTTTGCGCCGCAAATAATAAACCCATCGCCAAATTCGCTTGTGGGTCTTTTAAAATTAATTGTTTTTTGCGGGGTTTATTATAAAAATTAGTTTTTTCTTGCATAGTCATTGATAATGTTTTCCGGTCATGTAAGCATGAAGTATGTTGTTTGGACGCGTTTCTCGACCAAAGACTCCAAATATGTAATTCTAACTCTAATCGAAAATTAATTAATACCGGAAATTCGATAGTTTTCCAGTAATTTCCGCCCCAATATTGGAAAATTAATTCGTATTTAATTAATGTACATAACCAGTTGTGGGCCAAGGTAGTTACAAATAAGGTTGATTATGTTAATGGTTGGAAAACTCCAACGAAATATCAAACTTTAATCGAAACACGTCCGCCAGACTTGACCTGACTTGACTTAAACTGGGAGCCATTTCGACGACGTTTATACATTTTTTACTATTCGAGCCTTGTCAATCTAATTATAATTGTTCAATGCAAATGTTTTTTGTAAGCGGTAGTCCTTCTAGCGATTTTTACCGTTGTTATTAAAGAAAGTCAAGGATTCTCGATAATACTCTATAATCCCGATTTATATCGACATACAATGTTATTTATCTCCGATTATAAATTCCTATTGCGACTCCCACTATTGGGAAATATTTCAATGATTTGTGGCAAAGTTAAAATTTGGAGTTGGTCAAAAAAGCTCTTTGAGTAGTTCAAAACATTTGTTTTTGTTTTTTTCCCATTGTATTCTAGGAAAAATACAAATCTCCTCAAGCTATTGGTCGTTTTTCGAGCTTATCCCATTGTGGATGAGCGTTTTTAATCAACTTTTGGCCGAGCTGTAAGGCCGAAATTTCGCTAACATAATCTCCAGAGGACCTCTTGTAAATCCTTAATACTTTTCGAATCTCGTATAACAAATTGTAACCCAAGTTGAATAACAATACCAGAATATATAATCGGATCCTTGATCTTATTTAAATTATCAACCGAAAAAATCAATTTTTTATTTATCGTGTAAATAAAACCGAATAACAGTCGAATCTTTGTTGTTTATTACTGTTATCAGTAGATTAAGTCGATAGTAGAACGGTACTCACCATCTTCTGATCGTCTGATCTGTTTTGGTAGCAGATACGATGTCTCATTGGCGATTTTCGTTGAATATTCCTGTTGAATATACCTCTTCAATTCATTCTGTCTAATTATATGGTAGACATTGTACAAGAACATCGTGTAATAGAACCGATTTTGTCAAAATTTTGAACGTTTATACCGATTGGAGACTTTAAACGAACTAAATTTTAACAAATTTATAATTTTCAAGATTATTGTTTGATCAAAGATTTGTAAAATTTTCCATTTATTTAATTATAACATTGTTATTCTTATTAGTAATTGTTTATCTGGACTTAATTCTTTCTCAAATCGGTCATTATTATATTGACCCGTCCTATCGGAATTTCTACAAAATTGTTATCCATCCAATGAACCGTAGACTTTCGCTAATATATCCAAATAAATTCGTGAATATTATTGATCCGTTTGTCATCTTCTTATCGCAACTAAAGGTCAATTAACCCGTATCAATCGGCGTGATTCGTGATGAAAATGCAGATTTCTATTGTTGAAACTCGCAAATCTTGTATATATATAGGAAAAGTACTTAATCATTTGTATTTTTCCTTAAATTATCGACAATATACACACATACTACCTTTTGTTAATTTACTACTCTTATCTGTTATCGGTAAAAAAGCACTCAAATCGGACTTACCGGAAAAATGCAATTAAGTAATTAGATTACAATTTTCACAAGTATGTCTGATTAAAATCTTCGACAATTACGCCGTATCTAGGTTAATATGAAACCAGAATTTTTGTATAAAAATACACGTTTATTAAAAAAAATGATACAATTTTTTTTACGATTGTCTTTCTAGCCTGTCTCGCATGTGCAAAATTCGATTGCTATAGCGTGACATTTCTTAGCGACAAGCTCATTTTTGATTGCTCCGTCAGCGTGCGGAAAGGTGCACAAGTGATTGAAGTACGAGCATTAGCGAGGCCTCGTTTCCACTCTTCAGAGATAAATAGCTGTACTCAAATTATTGCTAATCGTATATAATACATATTTCCCCATTCCTCTGGCAATGGATGCCACGCTGAAAATGTATTCCTCTTTTGTGGCAAACTCTCAATTTTTGTATATTTTCGTACTTGAAGCAAGCACTATTCATGCTTGTCTCATTGATGCAATAAGTAACCAGATGGAGCCAAGTCTGATGATTAAGCTGCATGTGAAAATATTGAACAGTTTACAAGGGGCTGGTAGGTTCTTGATGATTATTTTAGCAAAATTTGCGCTTTGCAGCTCATTTGAAAGTTGGCTAAAAAACGCTCGTGTCGGCCAATGTTGCGATTTTCATCAGTCAACTTATACATAAAACGATCCAGGATTGATTTTCCCCTAAGGAGGACTCCTGAGTCATTCTGAGCCACATGACGGGTTTAGTTCCTTTTCAAATCACAACATAACTAAAACCAGCCTTGTTTGATCGCTTTATTTATAAGTTATGAGGTTCAGATTTTGCTAAAATAATCTCTCAGGATCCTCCTATAAACTCTTAAGATATTTTCCAAAACTCTCGTTTAATAATAGGACTTCCCATATAAACTATATGTACAGTTCCTTAGTTCAACTGAGCTCCTCAGTTGTTCCGTTGAGGCTTTGCTGTATGCATTATCGTGAAGCAAATTTCTTTGTGTTGCCTTTTTTAATATTCCAGTCATTTTTCAGATAGTTTATTCTCAGTAACAGGTTTTAGCAGCACTTAATAGGTGACACCTCCTTGGACCTTAAGTCCATAGCGATTTGGTCTCGTCAATAGTCAGTCTGGACTTATTCATAATTTTTTACGCTTAAGTTTCTCAAACTATATCCACTTCTTATCGTTAGTCGATGGAGAATGACTGTCTTTTGCATCTTGAGAGCAATTGGCAAATGGTCTTTCTGTTCTTCTGCTGCCTTTCACTCAACTCATTTGTTACCCATCTGACTACCTTCTGGATCTTTCCCAAAGCTTTAAAACGTATGGAGACAACTTCTCGTATGGTATTTCATGAATTTGGGAGTTGTTACGTTTAAGCTTCATCCTCGTCTTTCATCCAACTCATGTTGAGCATCACCGGAGTCTGTCTGTCAACTTGTTCCGCATCTTGTAAGTGCCTTCACGTAATAGATCTGGTGGCTGAGCTTTGAATTCACCATTTTCACCTCCCTACACACTGTTAATTAGGGTGTACATCACCGTAGGTAGTGTTTATTGTGCTGAGCACCATCATTTTGATTGCTCCGAGAGTTGCTGTTGCGTTTGAGTGTCATCCTCACATCCAGAAATGCTCGCAAATCGCTGTTCTCGTTATCCTTATATGTTCTTCGTTCGTCATCAAAATTTTTAAACCACTCAATGAACCATCGTAAGTTTCAACAAGCATTGGATGATGGGGTAGCATGTTCTTCAAATGTTACCCGCAAATCGTAGTGCCCAGGCTCAAAATTTAACGCTATTAAAAACTATAAGTTGCCAAAGCTTTAGAATGACAGTACTGACGCGGTTTAATTCTAACTAGAGCCACTATGGACAAATTCCGGTTTCATATTTATGCATCTGTTACTCTTCTTGTTTAAAAATTATTTGGCTAAATTTCAGGATAAAGGATACGGTAGTTATCGAGGAATCTACAATTACAAACTCATTTATTGAGTACTCCTCTATCTACAATCACTTTCAATAATTTCAATATTAGTAGTACCATCCAGACTTAAAACGATATCATCTTTAACTAGAATCGAATTAGCCGCATCTATTTCTTCTTCAACATTCATACCTTTACTTTTATCATTATTACCATTAGTGTCTTGATGTTGTTGTTTCATATGATCCCTCAATGCGAACGCCCTCGAATATAAAGCCCCACAAATCCAACACTCATACTTCAAATTATTCTCCCGTTTATGCGTCTCCATATGCGCCCGTACCGCATACAATGAAGCAAACGGCCGATTACATTCCGTACAAGTGAACGGCTTTATATGGCTATTTTTATGTCCGGCTAACTGGACGCTAGTTTTGAACGCTTTCGGACAATATGGACATTTATAATTTCGGATATCCGAATGGGTTAATAGATGGTGATTATAAACACTATGCGATTTGAAGCGTTTACCGCACGTGAAACACTGATACGGCCTAGCACCGCTATGCGTACGTAGATGCAACGTTAGACAGTAATTAACACGGAATGCTTTGCCGCAAATCTCGCAAACGTGCGGTTTTTCCCCAGTGTGGATGCGTTCGTGTTTGACTTTCTCGTGCGGACGTACGAATCGCCGGCCGCAATACTGGCAAGCATACATGCGTTCTTTGCACAGATGTCCGTTTAAAGATTCGTAAGTTACGAACGGTTTTTTACAGTAGGAACACGAGAATTTCTTGTTGTTCGAATGCGCTTTTAGGTGCATCTCTAAATTCGCTTGGCTGAAGAATTTCCGATTGCACGTTTCGCAATTGTAACCATCGTTACTATTATGGGATTCCATATGGATGTCTTCGTATTGTTTATCGTAGCTTTTATTGCAGATTTTGCATAGGAACATCGGTCGTTTTTCCTCCGTTATCGGTTCTTTGATATCGTACTGGACTGGTGCTTCGATTTTGCGCTCTTTCACCGGATCGTGCATGCGACGGTGTAGACGCAACGATTTAAACGTCGGAAATGTCGTATTACAAACGTCACAATTGAATAAAGTCTTCTTTTTATCACCATTTTTAGCAATGTGTTGTTTTAAATGTTCGCGTAAATCATCCAAACCGTTAAAGATCAAATTACAAAAATTACATTCGTACTTCTCTTGATTATATCGATCGCATTTATGTTTTTTATAATTCTCTAAATTTGTAAATAATAAATTACAATCCGGACATTGATTAATTTCAATAATTGTCGTTTTATCAACAACCTTATCTAAATCATCATTTGTTAATTTCCTTATTTCACCATTATCAATTATATATTGTTGGATTATTGGTTGTTTATTTTGTAACCAGAATTTATCGATTTTAACAAATTTCCGGATATACAAACGACCATCTTTATCTTTAACATTCTCTACACTCATCTCTTGATCAACTACACCATCATTATCATCACCATCATCATCAGTATTATATTGTTCAACTATAGTTTCATTAATTTCATCTTTTCTGGCATCATTATCAATATTATCGAAGATTAATTCGGAATTATCAAAGAGGTAAATTGTTTTTGTACGATTCGCTTCGTCTGTTTCCATTGACGGCTCGTTATGATCGTCCTCCTTTAATTTAAATAATTAGAGAATTAACACAAAATCGGGCAACAAACTGGAAACGTAAGGCGCAGCTTAATACACATTGATTATATCCGTTTAGTTTGCTTTGAATGAAATTCTGGATAAGTTTTACGAATTTAGATAGAAAACGTACGTCGTTACTAATAAATATAAAAAAAAGGAATATTTGACTTATTTAGTCATTATAACAGGTGTACAAGGACAGTTGGCATTTGTTAATGTATTTTTCAAGCGTTCAAAGAAAGTTACGACATTATGCCTCAAACGTATGGCCAGTAGCGAGTTGGCTGTGTGCTAATACGTAACGTTGTAGCTTAGTTCGGACATTTAAAGCTATATTAATGACAAATTTAGTCAAATATGAACAAAGCTACGACTCTATGAAGCCAAATCTGAAAACCTTGTATTTATTGTATGTATGAAGCTACGGCATACGTTCTAGCTTTGTTAGGACCGTGTATTTATTGAATGTATGAAGCTACGGCATACGTTGTAGCTTTGTTAGGACACTTGATAACATTAACAAATTTAGTAAAGTATGAACAAATCTACGACTCTAGGCAGCCACGATACAGCCAATTTTATAGTGAAATTTTGTTGGATATCTGTATTTGTAGCAGCATCAAGTTACGCCATACGTTCTCAATTGTGACGTTGCAGTTTTGTTCGGATCCCTAACAACAATATTAATAAATATCAAATGGTTAAAGTATGAACAAAGCTACGACTCTATGACGGTAGCTTTTTCCGGCTTTTTGACAATAAAAAATGTCAAATTTAATCCTGTATGAACAAAGTTACGACTCTATGAAGCCAAAACACAGTCAACTCTACATCTATGGGGTGTTTCACACTATTTCTTCTCGATTTTGTGAGCGTAGGTCAGCTTCTTATTTCAGCTTTTACAAAGTCATAGACTACTGCGAGGAGAAATAGCGTGAAACACCCTATATATTTGTCGTATGCATCAAGCTACACCGTACGTTCTCAATCGTAGCGTTGCAGATTTGTTCGGACACTTGAAAATAATAAGTATGAACAAAGCTACGACTCTATGAAGTCTTTCTACAGTCAATTCAAAGTTGAAATATTATTAGATGTCAGTATTTGTGGTGTGCATGAAGCTACGCTATACGTTCTTAATTCGTTGCAGCGATACGTACAACGATGATTTCCTGCCCTTCGTGGAAGTCTTTCAGGTGTTCTTCGATTTCATTGAAATGAACGCCACACATTTGGCAATAATAATCGCCTAAATTATCAATTTCATTCAAATTCTCCTCAATTTCGGCCCCATTGTCGTTCTGATTGTCCAATATTTGATTATCAAGTAGTTGTAAATTATTGTAATTGCCACTGTTGAAATCGTTAGGGGCTTGTTGATTTTCCGTTTTCGTATCAATCAAATCGATATCGTTGCGAAGTTGGCAATCGTTATCATTCAAATGTTGGATGAAATCCATTAAATTCGTGTAGGAATTGTTGCAATTTGTGCATTTTAAGTTGTCCAAAATCGGTAAAAGGTGCTGTTTCAATTCGAGAAAATTGTCGAATTCTCTATGACAACACAACGGACAGGTTAAGGTGGCCATTTTATCGTTTATCTGAAACAATTCAACAATAATATAGTCGTATATTTTCCATTATTATTATTTTCGTTCACTAATTATGATAAAATTAATTTGGAAAATTCAAGACAAATTTAAAAATTCAAATTAGAAAAATCAAAACAATAATTTAACAACTTCATACTGGATTCTAATCGGAGTCGATAACAAACACGAAGTTGGATAAAATGGCGGCTTGATGGTAGACACTGTTGCCGCATCTACCGTTAGTCGGTCGATTGTACAGAGAGCGCTCGATATTGATCCAGCCAATCGGAAACTTGCAATAGCGCGCTAAAACTCAAATTTACAACTATTATAAATATCTAACTGTATATTGAGAAACAAATAATAAAAATTGTGGCTTATTACACGAGTTCAATTTATAGAAAATATATTCGAGACGAGTTTTATACTATTTCTCTAATTTGAAGAATAAAAGAACAAAAATCATCAAATTTAGGGAACTTTGAAGCTGTTGGTATCATTGAAATTATAACTAGAAATTCAATTTATATTTCAGTTGTTCCAGGTTGTGAGACAAAAAGATAGACTAATGCTCCAAATTGTACCAACAGAAAATATCGCCCCCTATATTTTTGTTACACGTTAAAATGATTAAGTGTTAGGGATTTTTGAAACACTACGTTGGATAACCTCCGGAAACGATATTTTATAATGAAACGCCAATTAATTTTAATAAATATAAATTTGGGACAATATGCCGGTAAAAATCGGTAGATCTACCGAAAAACGGTAAACTTGACGCTCTTGTTGTATGTTACGTCAGCATTACAACAGATGGTGCTGTTAATTTAAATTACATAAAGTCACTATATACCGCAATTCAATGTTCAAATATGTTAGAGAAAGAAGCACATTTTCTAGACACAACATGGCTGCCTGACAGAAGGTGACTTTCATTTAACAGAAAACAATCGATGACAACCAATAAATGAGACGAGTCATCAAAATTTTTAGCGCGCCAAATTTAAAACTTTAAAATTTAAGTATTTAGTGTTGCCTACCACCACCATTATAACTGGCACGAGCCTGAATTGTTTCATTCTGTTTAAAGTTGGCGTCAAATTTCTGACACAAAATGGATGCCAATTGCGATACTTTATACATATAGTGACTTTAAAATTACAAAATTACATATACGAAAATAACAAATTAAAAAATTCAAGAAATTGAATTTATAATTATTATTTTGAAAATTTTCTACGATTTTAACGTTTAAAAATTCCCAATTACGCAACAAAATTAAAGAAAAAATATTTTTGAAATACGTATATTGTTGGTTGCATAACCACACGTACAACACCAGTTTTAAGGTTAATTCACATTAAACGTTATATTAAAATTAGAAAAAAACCATAAAACCGTTGTTGATTAGAATTAACCTAATTTACGATAAAATTGAATAAAATTCGAGTATATTTTAATTAATTAGTGATTAATTAACGCATTTCTAATTACCCAATTTTTACACGACACAAGATTGAGGTTAGGTTAATTACGTTGATGTTTTAATTTTTTCTAAATTAATAAAATAAACGATTTTATAGTGAAATCTCGTCTAGTTGCATTCAAAACGATAAGAACAACATTAAAAATATGAGTGAGAGTTTATTCGAGTTTACCGAGTTTCGAAATGTAAATTTAAGGTCAGGATCAATACAATCTACCCAACGTCCCGAAATTGTCACCCCCCAATTGAGTTATTTCCGGATTAAATTGGCTTAAAATCGATTAGAAATTTCACTTTTTCCGTTAATTAACGGGGAATTAGTGAGAGTACATTCAGAAGAACAACCACTACATTTGGAATAATGATAATAATAAAAAGATGAAATAGTAATTGTGGTACTTTCTTCTATGATTGAGTTTAGATCAAAAACCGTCGATATGAAAGTCATTTTAATTATTATTCTACTGTTACTTATAATTATTTTGTAAGTTTATAGAAATAATTCATTTTTTTTTTGTTTAATTCCAGGGAAAATTTGATTGTTTTCTTGGGAAGTCCCCTCGTCGATCTTATCGTCGAAGTTGATGGGTTGCTCATGGACAAATATAACCTCCAAATCGATCAAACCTACCCTATTGGGGCCGTGACCGGTGAGATTTTCAATGATTTGCTAGAATTAGATCCGATTGTCCAAATTGGGGGTAGTGTTACCAACACTGCGCGAATTTTCGGTAAAATTACAAATTCCCCCAAATCGATTATTTATTTCGGTACGATCGGTGGTGATGATTATGGCGCATTGATCCAGAAACAATTCAAATTAGAAAAAATTCCCAATAATTTACGTAAAATCGATAATGGTTCAACTGGTAAAGTTGGCGTGTTGTTGTATCGAAACGGTAGGACTTTGGTTACAGATTTGGGGATTTCCCAAAAATTTTCCGATGATTTTTTCGAAAGAAACAGGGTTGTTTTCGAAAAATCCCAATATTTTTACGTTTCAGTAAGTTGTAAATTTGTTGATGAAGATCAGGATTTATTTCAATTTTTCTAGTTGTTGTTTATCAAAATTTCCTTTGAGATAATCCGGAAAATTGTCGATTTTTTCCGCGAAAAACGCAAAATTGTGGCAATCAATCTAGGGGCGAGTTTTCTCCCTGTTCAACATCCTGTAGAAACCAATTTTCTCTTCCAATCAGCTGATTTAATCTTCGGTAATGAAAAAGTAATAATTTCCAGTATAATTACGAAAATTTTCTTCAATTTTCTTTGATTTTTCTCCAACAGGAACTCAGAGCTTTTGCAGAAATCAACCAAATCCCCTCTAATAACCCATTTAAGATTCTACAGGAAATTAATTGTAAATTTCCCAAGGAAAATCGCACAGTTTTGATAACGCGCGGTGAAAAATCAATTTTACTGTCGAATTCGGGGAAAATTCGGGAATTTCCCGTGAAAATAATCGAGAATATTGTCGATACAAATGGTGCCGGTGATGCTTTTGTTGGTGGATTTTTGGCTGGATTTTGTCAAAATCAAAAATTGGAAAATTGCGTTGAAATGGGAATTTGGGCTGCTGGCAAGGTGATACAAAATTACGGCTGTAATTTGTGAAAAATTTTGAAAAATAAATTCGTGTTGAAGAGAGAAAATTGATGATTTATAACTGCAAAATATTTACCTGTCCTGAATTTGGAAGCTTCAGAAACCAAAGCAAGGTAGGTCCTTTTTTATCCCTAACAAATTGCAATAATATCCTACCTATTTGGGGCCTTATTTTAGTCTTTTTCCATGCGGAAACTAACTGAAGTCATCAGTTAGTTTATAATTTTTTATAGTAACCTAAATTTTGGGTCTATATGTTGATTACAGGAAGGGAAATGACTTCATGAACTATTAAAGCTCCAATTTTGAAGCATCAGTTGGGCTGTTGAAGAACCAAAAAACACTGATTTAGAGCTTCAGAATACTCACCTGTGCTGAATTTTCAAGCCGTGGAAATCAGAACAAGGTAGGTCCTTTTTATATCATTGGCAGAACCCTGTTTTATCCCATTTGGAGCCTTATTTTAGATTTTTAAAGGAGAAACTAGCAGTTAGTTTCATGCTTTTGATTCGTTGCAAGCTAAATTTCATTTACTGATGAGTGCAAGGGTTAAACTTGTTTCACGTTTCTTGAATATATTTTGTGTTTTAAATTGGGGGTCAAAATTTGATCAAACCGTTACTAAAATTAGGACTTTTCCTCATTAAAAACTATCCAGATTTTTATCTTTTTGGCTCTTTTATTGGCTTAACCAATTTCTTCGGACTCTTCTACTGTAATTCCCGAAATCAGAACAAGATAGGTTCCTTTTTCATCATCAGCAGATCCAAGTTTATGCCATTTGGGACCTTATTTTAGCCTTCTTCATGAAGAAACTAACTGGAGAATCAGTTAGTTTCCTATTTTTGGTTTGTTGTTTGGTGAGAGGAATGATCAAACTTGTTTCACGTCTTCAATAATTTTTGTATTTTAAATTTATGGCTAAAGAACAAGTCATTCGTCTAAATTCCGCTGAAGTTTTGCCACACAATTTTATTAAAATTAGTGGGTTCCTTTTTCATCTAAAGGTGTCGTTGGGGATATTTATTGGTTTCTGCTTGAAAACTAAAGAAATGCAATTCACCCTCAAAATTCTGGCAAAATTTGGGCAACTTGCACTAAAACAAAACTTTTCTCTTCAAAAACTACCCAAATTTTGGATTAATCATAAAACTTATAAATGATTTTCTTCCGATTCTTCCTAGACCTGTTTTCCGTCTCCAGTGAGGATTTTTTGTGGTTTAAATTGAGGGCTAAAGGAGAGCCTTAATTGCTCGTTCAAATTTGAACAAACATTTATCAAAACTAGTGGATTTTTTTTCACATAAAGCTACCTTAATTTTACTTTTTTGATTCTTTATTGGCTAAATTATAAAGCTGCTAAATGACTTTCTTCAAGTTGAGAACTAAAGAAGAAATTCCATTTACGCTCTAAATTTTGGTAAAATTTGGGCAACTTCTACTAAAACTAGCCAGGTTCTTTTTTTCAAAAGCTACCCAAATTTTGCCTTCTTGGATTAATCATAAATCTTATAAATGATTTTTTTCTGATTCTTCCTAGACATGTTTGCCGTCTCCAATGAGAATTTTTTGTGTTTTAAATTGAGGGCTAAAGGAGAGTCTTAATTTCTCGTCCACATTCTGGTAAAATTTGGGCAAACTTTTAGCAAAACTAGTGGGTTCCTCTTTCATCTAAAGCTACTTACATTTTATCTTTTTTGGCTCTTTATTGGCTAAATTATAAAGCTCCTAAATGACTTTCTTCTGATTGAGAACTAAAGAAGAAATACCATTTACCCTCCAAATTTTGACAAAATTTGGACAACTACTAGAACTAGGAAGGTTTTTTTTTTCAAAAGTTACCCAAATTTTACCTTCTTGGATTAACAGTAAAGCTCATAAATGACTTTTTTCTGATTCTGCCTAGATTCATTTCCCCTCTCCAATTAGAGTTTTTTGTGTTTTAGAGAAATTTTGGCAAAATTTGGACAGACTTTCACTAAATCTAGGAAGGTTCCTCAAAAGCTACCTAAATTTGGCTCTTTATTAGCTCGATTATAAAGCTTCTAATTTTCTTCTGATTCTTTCTCAAAATGTTTCATGTTTCCAGTTAGTTGTGGGTGTTTTAAATTGGAGTCTAAGAGCCTCAATTTCTCACCCAAATTACGGCAAAATTTGGCCAAACTTTTACTAAAACTAGAGGATTATTTTTTCAGCAAAGGCTACCAAAATTTTGGCTCTTCATTGAGTTAATCACTCTTTTGACTCTTCGCCTCCAATTTACACTCAATCTAGAAAAATAGGAGATCCTGTTTTAACGTCTCTAATCAGTGATTTTCAAAAATAACCAACGAAATTTTTGGCACAGTCTCAATTGAGAGAAACCTTGAACCACCTTGGGTTAAGTCTATCGCCCACAAATTTAAACGTTGAACTTTGTCCATAATTAAGCGTTTTTGCCTTTGTACAGTCTTGTTGTAAGTCACTCAACTTTGGAAAGTACGTCCAGTTTGATTATTTTTAGATGCAGCATCATTTTTATAGTTGTATCTAGAATTTTATGAGACTATATTGCCTGAAAATTCAACAATTTTAACATTAACTCGTTATATTTGTGATATTTTAAAATATTTTGAAATACAAATTAGATGTTCACATCGATAAAACGATTGCAACAAAACTGACTCCCACACGAAACAATAACAGATGAAATAGGATTCTATTGTTAACACATTTGTTTTTAAATATAATAAACAAAATAATAATAATTGAGGAAATTGGTAAAATTATGTAAAAATAAACAATTAACCACCAAAATTAGAGAATCTCCAATGTCACATGCGATTGAAATTGCGAAAATTTTCGAAATAACAAAGCCATTCTTGCATCAATCGAATGCAAATATTTAAACAATTTTTCCCTTTTTTTCTTCGACAAATTAAAGAAAACAAAACCAACAAAACACCATCGAATAAGCGTGAAAGTAATTGGTATAAAGTGAAATTCGAGACGTTAATAATGTTTGAAAAATTTACAAATTATAGTGGAAAAAATCGACACTTCCGCTAGTTTTATGAATGATTTTAATTTATAATTGATGTAATTGTTTAAAAGAATGCTAATTTGCGGTTTTAACGACTACCAACTTTCAAACGAGATAATCTCCAGGGTGTGGTTGTTTCGTCTATTGTGTTATTTTATCGATTAACAACAATAAAGTATGCTATTAGGTCAAATAAACCAACAAAACTTGAGTGATGATAAATAAATTGAGATTGAAAAAAAGAAATCACATGGATTGAGATCTGTTGAACTTTTCAATCTTGCTTATTTCAAGGCGATCACAACAATACAACGATAATCAGTCACGTACCACCATCATCCTGTCTACATCCTGAAATGACGAAATCGTTTCAAAATAACGAAAAATTATCCATTTGTGGAATCTCCATTGATGAAAGTTTGACGAAACCGGTCGGAATTCTGCGATTTTCACTTTCCAGATCAACTGGATTTTTATACAGGACGATTCTAAGCGATTAAATTAATAAACAGCCTGTATTATGTGAAAGATTATTATTTTTTTAATAACTCCAACTGGTATTACGGTGGAGAAAGTGATGAGTAGGTCGTGTGTACGTTGATTTTACTCGGGCGTGTCGTTCGAGTCAATGAAAGAAAAGGCGTCGTATTTTTCGAATTATCGACTTTCTATATTGAAAATTCGCATCGAGTTCGAACCACCATTGCTGGTCGTCTTTCAGGAAATTGTTGAAAACCGCCACCCGGGGCAAGGTAATTTCAATGACTTTGTCCGAAAATTTATACGCCAGTAGATGCTGTAATTCGAAATTGAATCGACAATCACGCGGTGTGAAGCAATCGGATTTTGTGCAAACAATTAGAAGACGTACAAATGGTGTGGATGGTGGTGTGCGGATGGGGGCCCCGACGATCGCGTTCAACTTTCTCCAGATAATAAGCCAGCCACATGGAGGTGTACGCTTAGTAGAAGAGTACGTGCCGTCCGATTGACGACGTTTGTACCACCGAAATTCGAATTGGGTGGCGATTTGTGAGGCAATTTCGCCAAATTTGTGATTCTTATTGGAATTATGTGGTGTTTGTGATTGTAATTTTTGGTTCATTCGTTTTTGAAGAAATTGTTGAAAATCGGAGATTTTCCGAAAAAAAAAAATGGATATCAATCTCTGGTAAGATTATCGAGATTTATTTTGTAAAAATAAATCAACGACCTTGCGGTTTTGTTGCGGAATTCGAGTAGTTAGCAGTTGTATTAATCGATTTTAGTCCGAAATGAATAGGGTAGGCTTTAAATCGATGATTTCGGTGTAAAATAAAAGGGAAAATCGTTGACCCCATTCACAGGATTTGTATAAAATTTTTAAAGTACCATGTAAAATTTCGTTGCACAATCATATGTGCTAGAACATCAATTGAATTGTAATTAAGTGATACAAAATAACAAACAACAATAACCAGTAGAAAGTGAGTTTGAAAAATTGGAAATATTCGATAGTCGGTTTCAATTTATTTAAAAATCCAATTTCTTTATATTGCCATATTTGTAACAATAGTTTTGATTATTTCCTCTGGTTATAAGAGAAAAAAAGCAAAAGTTGACATACAGGAATCGATATTGGTTACATCACATCGTTCGATACTAGCGTTAGTGATTAATGTATTTAAAAATAGGAATTTCCGTATTCTCACTATTCAAGAAATATTTTAAATACCATGTAAATTATCATTGAAAATGACAAAAATTTTGACAATACGAATAATGAACGTAAATTTGATTGGAAATAATCGAAAAAATGCCGGAAATCTTAGGAAAGTCCGTGGAGACTTCAACGGTAGATCACCACAGAAACTCGCCTGAATTTTATTACAGCGTTTCCTGAAGTAGTAACAGTCGAGAAAAGTTGTTGAGGAAGTACAAAAGACAGGAAAAAGTAGAAAAATTGTCTAGACTTTATAGCGATTTTAACGGCAGTTCTCACCTGAAACTCGCCTGAAAATGGCAATAGGAAAAATTGTTCTGAAATACAAAAATTCCCAAATGAATAAAGTAGTAATATTCAGAATTTTAATGCAAATTTGAGATTTTATTGGGACTATTGAAGCGGTTCTTTTTTAATTTCATGAAAATCAAGACGCAGGTTTGTGAAAAATACAAAAAATTAAAAATCTTCCCAATGTTGTGGAAAAATTGTAAAAAAATGAAAGTTTAGAGTTACCGAAACTCGTTTGGGTGAAAAAAATCCGGGAATCTTGGCAATTTCGTGGAGACATCAACAGTCGATCAGCACAGAAACTCGCCTGAATTTTGCTGTAACCTCACCTGAAACCGATAATAACAATGGTTTTACAGGAAAAAGTAGATATGGGGATATCAGTGGTAGTTTACGCTTGAACTTCGCTTGAAAACGATTCCTGAAACTAGAAAAAATTGTTGAAAAATACAAAATTGCCACAATCTTCAGAATTTTAAGGAAAATTGATTTGTAGATTTTCTTTTAATTTCAAGAAAATAAAAATGCGAAAAACCCATGAAAAATAGAGAGAAAAATAAAAATCTTCTCGATAAATGTTAATTTGATTAAATAATTGGAAAAACCGAGGGATCGTGAGGAAATCTCAACACTACCGAGACTCGTGAATTTTCTCACGTTTCATTAAAACAATAACGAGAGAAAATTGCACAAAAAAAAGAAAATTTCAGCAATATCCAAAAAAATCTTCAAAAACTATGAGAATTGAAACCGCCTGAATTTTCTGCAATATTTCATGAATTTAACACCGAAAATCGCAATGTCCCAATCAATGCTAATTTTATTGAAAACATTGAAGATTCCAATGGTTGATTAGAATTGAAACGCTTGAATTTTTTACATGCCATTAAAACAAAAAAATTAATTTCATAAACAATGCAAATTTTAACGAATAAAATCGAGAAATCGTCGAAATTTCGTGGAGATTTCAACGGTCGATCACGATTGAAAGTTGCCTGAATCTGACGGTACACCATGAAAAAATAACAAGAAAGTTATACAAAAAACAATATGCAAAATCAATGGAAATTTTGTCGAAAAAAAACATGAAAAATTAAGAGAAATCGTCGAGATTCAATAGAGACTTTAATGCTAGATCACGCCTGAAACTCGTCTGAATTTAACATTTAATTAAAAACAATAATAATTTGAAAAAAATCAACATATTTTCTTTTTTATTGAAAAGCAGGTAGACTCGTGGAGACTTCAACGGTCGATCACGACCGAAACCCGCCTGAATTTTCAAATTTCATAAAATAAAAGGAATGTCGAATAATATCCGGAATAATTAAGTCTAGACACGCTATTTTTTCCTACCAATCCATTTTAAAGGTGATTGTCTAATTTCGATTGGCGATTTCTTTAAAAATAAATAGTAATATTTTGAAATCGGTCCGTTATAGTGAATTCAACACAATATGTAAAAGCGTGAAGGTCTTGTTCTCCCCTCCTACAATAACAATAATTATCATAAAAATTATAATCATTAGAAGTGGGAAAGACTGAAAAATTGTACATAGTTGTATTAATTTTTAATTAAATAGTTTTTATTTCTGAAAAATAATTGAGATGATGGTGCAAGTGTTGATTTTTATGGAAAATGCAACAAAATAATGCTTTTACGACCTATAAAAGCTTTATTGATTATTTTTCAGCAAATATAATAAAATCTTACACAATTCACGCCGTTTTGTGGCCTTCTGGTTGAAAAAGACTCCACTTAAATTGGCTATTATTATCAATATTACTATTATTAATCTAATGATTTCTGATATCTGTTCAAATTAACTAATTTAGTCTTAATTCGTCTATTATTAGGCGATTAAATGAGCTGTTAAAATTATAGTGAATCTAATCAGTCGGCGTACGGAAAATTGAGTGTTCCCGGTACGAATCCCGTTGATGTTTTTCGATTTTTTCCACTGAAAATCGTGACAAATCTCCGATTAAGTCTAAGAAATCATCTGGATCTGATTCATCGACCACTTCCTATTTGCGCACTCATTGAGTAATTTTCATTAAATTACACAACAATTTGAATAATGCAATGTGTTTATTTACAACGAACCGTAAAATTCCACAAGTCTATTAATTTTTAATTAATCATCAGTTTTAATTTCGTGTGATAAGACCCGATGTTGATTGGAAGACACAACGTCCTTGGTGTGATTTAAATGAGATAATTCTTATTTATAAATTTTACGATTAGTTTGTTTTCGGAATGATTTTCTAGCAAATTGCTTGTCATATCGTCCGATATTCGATAATTTTCTGGTCTTGAATACAGAAAGAATTCGTTTTTTTTTTAAATTATTTTTTTATTTCAACAGTGTAAGGCGCTCTCGCGCCGCCAACTTTCACCAGCTCGTTATTACTTTCATTCGACAACATTCCTTTAATTAAATTTTTCGATCTTCGATTCGAATGAGACATGTGACTTTGACTCATTTCTACTCTCACATACGCCCCAATTTCACCAGTTCGTCCCCTTGTAATTAATCGAATATAAGAATCATATGATTCGAAAACGGATTACAACACGATGAAATAACATCCAAATGGAAAGTTATTTGTTTTTCCATCGATAACAAATCGAATCCTTCCTATTTTCGTTTTTCAATTACGTAAAGAATTTCGGTTGATCAACACACAATTTTATCCAAAAAAAACAATTCGAATTATTGCAAATTACATCAAATTCTGTTATTTAACACTAATTTAGTGAGATCATAGTTCTAATATTGCCGATTTTCGAAATTCGTACGACCCATTGACCCGTTTCGCCGGCCATCAATATTTATTGGGGAAATTTTGGCAAACTTTCTTCAATTTATCGACCATTAATCATCGTTTTGTTCTTTATTGTTGTTCTTATTGTTGACCTACGCTTTATAAACTGAAATGTCAAAGCTGTGGTCTAGTTTCGTAATAATTTCAATCACGTTTACTTTATTTACATAGCTGTAATTAATCCAGTTTCGTTTAAAAATAGATTTTTCCGATAAATGTTGTTTTTTTGACTGAATTTCGCCGCATTTGTGGCCATTTGGCGCCGAAAGAAGCCTTCAATTTCCGCCCAAAAACATTGACATTTGTCCAAGGATATCGTTCGTCTTCAATACGGAACGTCTTCACTGAAGAATGTGCTCTCTAATATAGTTTACGATTATTGTTGTTCAATTGATCGATTGAAACAACACTCACTTAGCCTTGATCGCGTCTTTTTTCGAAATAAAAACCAAATCCACCTACAATGAAGAGTTTTGGTGGCGTCGACGCAATTTCGAGTACAGTTCAATCGAAGATTTGTGTATTTTTGATCGGTACAACATCGACATTCACTGAAAATTCAAGGCTTTGAAACCGGTTTGGTTGTGCCACAATTACGTGCGTTTTTTGAAATTTTTCGAATTTCTCTAAAATTATTCATACCGTTTGTTAAAACCATATAATTAGTTTTTAATTTATTCGTATTTCTATTGTCTCGATCTTTCTCGTTCAATCGATCTTTGACATTTTTTTTCGATTTATAAACACGATTAATTCCATAATGAACGCATCCCGGATCTTATCGAATACCACAATTTCAACTAATTTCATTCAATTTCAAAAGCGTAATTACCAAATTGTGCGTGTCTTAGCTCTTCAACAATGATAACAACAAAAAAAATGTTATAATGTTGGTATTTCCGAACATTTATATCGTTGGATGTTGATGTAAATTCGGTGATTATCGTTCTGAATCACTGCATTGAAACTGAAATTTTAAATGAACATTTGATTCTCTATTTTACAACGTTCCCTCGGCCTTAATTACAACGGTAATTATCATAAACGGGTCTTTAAACCAAAAAATTTGTCTTATTCAAGGCGAGATTTGGCAAAAGATCGTTGCAATTGGGTGGAATTTGTTATAGTTTGGTAATATTTGGAAATTACGTTTGCACAATTCGTGGTTTTTAGCGCGTTTATCACTGAAATTCGGTGCAATAATTTATTTATTTATTTTTTAAATAACGATAGTTTGATTGATAATGTTGGTAATAATGATAATATAAAAAAATAAATCGTAAAATACAATTAGAGGTAGAAGGAAAATAGGTAAAGGTTGAATCCGAGCTCCTTTGTTTAATTTTCTAATAACAATAATAGTAATAGTAATAATATGATTATAAAGATGTCAACTTATTATAATAATAGTTACTATTTACTCTTAATATCCCTTTATTTTGTAATCTAATCATTTTAGTTGCGTCAATGCAGTTTACCTAGATAACTAATAATCTGTAAAATCGACAATTAATACGTAGGTGATTAGGTTAAACGATTATCTAAGAGTTATATACAAGGTGTTTTATCTAATTATAGATAGAGCACGTTATTTTCCTAGAAGAATAGAATAATTACTGATATAATTTATTAACGTACTGTAAAGGGGGAGCAATTAGTCTTTTGTGTTTTGTGGAGAACAAATCAAAAATTTCTGAGTATGAAAAAATGCCCAATTCTAGTCAAAATTTGAAAGTTGTGGCCTAAAATCGAAAGGTTCCAAATTTAGAAATTTCACAAAATAAAGCTCAATCTATCTGATGAATTTTGTTGAAAAGATCTTTGAAATTTTCTGTTGGGATCACAGGACGCACTGGGTGTTCGAAATGAAATAATATCGAGTAAAAATTTGGAAATTTCAGACAAGTGGTGGTAATTTTTTCGAAATTTTAGCTCAAACACCGATAGTGAGAGGTATTCCAATTAAGGTAAAGTTATAAAGATGAATAAATTTTGTATTAGGGTCATACGAAAGAGGTCTTTGTGTTAGGGTTACATGAAGTAGTGAGAGGTATTTCCAAATTTTTGACTACTCGAAATTTCGTATTAGGATCGTATCAAATAGTAGAAGAACGACCGAAAAATCTTTAGAATTCCAAAATTTCTAAGAAAAACTGCCAAATGACTGAAATTGTATATTAGGACCTTATTAAATTGTCTAAAACAAAATTTCAGATTCAAAATTGCAAATTTCTAATATTTTTGACCTTCAATTTTTTCCCTAGGCTTAATGCAATACTATTCAAAATAAAGCAGTCTTTCTCATATTAAAGATTGTCAATTTTTTTTGATTTTTTAACAGGCTCACGTATAGAGACAGGAGAAATTCAAAATTATTGTCTCGTAAAAAAATTGAAATTTTCGTAAATTTTCATGAATCAATGAAAAGTTTTCTATATAAACCAACACTTCTTCTGTATTAGTATTCTATAAAGTAGCAAGAGGTAGAAGCAGGGCTAAAAATTTGCTAAAAATCAGGATTTAATACTTTATTTTCCAAAATTTTCTAAAAATTTTGGAAAATAAAATAAAATCTCCAAAATTTTTGGAAAAATTTTGGACATTTTGTAAAGTAAGCTAAAAATACTAAAAAATATTTGCAATGAAACCAAATTCACCGAGAAAACCTCAAATTTTAGCCTAGAGAGTTAAATTTTTGAAAATTTCTATAATCAAGTTGCGAATAAATTTCAGTTTATGAATTTTTATATGAAATTATTAAAATATACCACTTTTAGTTTTAAAAATTCAAGAAATTTCCATTTGTTGTTGTCGCATAAAATTCCAATACAATTTTTTTTTTAAATTCAACATTTTCAAGCTGAATGTCAAATTTTTGCAGGTGTTTTTCCCAATATTTCCTCAAAATAATTGCCGTAAATACTTTTAATTAACATTGTAGGTCATTAGACGCGAACCTACATGCACATACGTACATTTCAAGGTGGAATTTGTTGAATTCTTAATTACTTTACAGATTAATACAGTAATTCATCAAAAAAAAAAAAATGTAAATGTACTAATTCACGCCTACAGCTGTAATAAAAATTCTATAAACAAAAAATCGAAGGGCACTGAAATTAAAAGATTACGTTCGAATTATTCAAAAATTATGCAAACAAACAAAATCTCGCTCACAATAAAAACGTACAAGATGCGACATACGTTCATAATTCACGGCTTCTATAAATCTTACGTTAGCGTTATCGGAGCGCTATCGGATCAAGTTGCAACATGCGTTCTTATTGCATTGCCGCTAGAAACCAGGAAATTCAAAACAATCGCACATTCCATACTAGTTGATTGTTATCTTAAGATTAAGGTCATTATAAACGGCACGTGTCGTACTGTAATCAATGGGGAGTAATTTTAGATTTATGGGAGGAAAATTGGAAAATTTTTGATTAATATTCACTTATCTTTGAATGATATTTTTGAATAATATTCATGATTATCATCAATATAGGCAATGACAGAAAAAAATGATGAATATTGTTTTCTCGATAGAACAAATCAATAATTCGTCGATTGTTTGAATTGAATTAACATAAAATCGTGTAATTATTATTGAATCTGTTTATTATTTATTACCGTTACTATTATTATTATTATTATTATTGTTAATAATTTTATTATGTGTAATTCTTTAAAATACAACAATTATAATAATAAGAAAAATAATCGTTTTGAAAGTCACGAGTATCTGTTTTAAAATCGCAGAATATTTGATTAATCTTTGATTTTATTTGTATTGACAAATGATAGTTGGTTTATAATTAATTGGTAATTATAGATATTGGTTAACAAGATGATTGTTTCAACGAAACTCTAATTTTATTGATTTATTTATAAATTAAATAATATTTGTTCAAATTCAATAATCGTGATTGATTATTAATTTGATATTTTTCTCTTGCGCTTCGACGATGATTGAAGGAGTTCCATGAAATTTATGTTTTCATATGAAAGAAAATTGACGTCAAAAAAATTATTAAAATTACGATATGATAATTGTTTTTGTTTTTTTTAATAGTAATTCCGATGTCTTCCAGCCAAATTGCGATTGATTTCCAGCTTTATAATGACGAAACTTCAATTTGATTTATAGGTGAATTATGTTAAAAACATGATGAAATTGCGCTAATTAAGATCCACGTGTACTTAATTACTAGGAGATAAATATTTTCAATTTTTAAATGAAAACATGTGTATACTTTTTGTTGTCTTCTTAATTTCGAATAATTCTATACTGGGAGTTATAAAGAGCACGTGTTGTTTACAAAAATATTTCGTATTTGCTAGATTTCTGATTGCGAATCCGATTTCTGGATATTTTCTATGATAAAAATCTTGAAATTTCAGTTTAAAGTAATTGAATCATCCAAAAATTTGTATACGTGTCATTTTGAATGGCCAATAGTGTTTAAAAATATCGAGAAATAGTTGAAAATTGGCCAAATTTTGGTCCGCAATTGCGATTGTTAGTTGTTTTGAATTGAATTATAACGAAATTTTGTTTAAAAAGCGATCCCTACTGAAAATTTAGTATTACTATCATATAAAATCGAAGAAATTGTCGAAAATCGTGCAAAATTTAGACCAAAGTGCTAAATTTTTCAAAATTTTGTACGAGACTTGTAAACCGAGATAATCTTCGAAATAAACCGAAATGTCCCCTTTAAAACGATGAATTTTGTAGATTACAATTTTAGAACAAAAATAATCAAGATTTTTTTCATTTTCAGCTTCTCTAAATAGCCCTCTATTTTATTTTAACAAAAAATCTCTTTAATAGTTTTCAAGATAGCATCAAAGTAGTTTTATTGCTTCCAGTTTAAGAAATTCAAGTTATACAGAGTGGCCAGAGTTGTTTCAAAACATCGAAAAGGAGTTGCAATTTTGATCTATGATTGAGATTTTTTGTTGTCTTGTTAAAAGTTTCCAAAATGTCCAAATTAAAAAAAAAAATTCGGATTCAAATATTCGAGGAATGTTCTAAATTTGGTTCAAAAAAACAACAAAATTGTGTATTAGCATTACTTGAAATAGTAGAAATTTGCAAAATTTAGCTCGTAGTGCTAAATTTTTCAAAAATTTTCGAAATAATGTTAAAATAAACCGAAAATTTCCTCTAAAAACAATAAATTTTGTAAATTACACTTTTAAGACAAAGTTAGTCAAGATTTCTTCCATTTCAAGCTTAGCACTACGGCTAGGACTCCAATAGAAAATCCCTTTTGTGATTTTTAAAACAACATCAAAGTACTGTAACCAATTTGAAAAATTCTAGTTGAACAGAGTGACCAAAATGTTGAGAAATATCGATAAAAAAATACAAAATGCCTAGATTTTGGCCCACAAATAGAACTTTTAAAAGTCTTAAGAATATCCAGATCAAAACAAAATCCACAAATTTTGGCCACAAAACCACCCCTATTGAAAATTTAGTGTTACGATCATCTAAAAGAGTAGAAATTACCAAAAATTTCGAAATATTTAGCCCAGAGAGCTAAATTTCTCGAAATTTCGTCTCAGATTTGCAAACAAGAGCTAAAATAAATCCAAAACTTCGCCTTAAACACGATGAATTGTGCAGATTACTTAGAAGAATTTCACAATTAAATCATCAAGATTTCTTCAAATAGCCCTCTATGGCTAGTATTTCGACAGAAAATCTCTTTAATCGCTTTCAAGATAGCACCATTAAGAAATCGTCATATCTTTTCTACTCTATTAGTTGAATTTCACAATGTTTCCCAGTTTTCCCCCGCTTGCATTAACTGAGAATGTTTATTTCTTGTTCTCATAAAAGTTTTAACATTTTTTAGCAACAGATCCGGTTCTAGCATTAGACAAATTTAGGTGATCTTGTAGGTGGATCAAGGATCTAATAATAAGTACGTTCCTACCGACAATTCATCCACAATCAAACCAATTTGACAATTATCGGCCACCTGTTGTTAATTTTCAGCAATTTCAGGCACTTATTGAATCTTTACTCATTGAATATTCGATAAGCAACCAGACAGATTGTCGGTTGGAACAAAGTTGATAATAAATCGAGATTTTATATCGTGTAGGTGGATCAAGGATCTAATAATAAGTACGTTCCTGCTGACAATTCATTCGTTTTGGAACAAAATCGGTCATCAGATCGTCGATTTTTGGCAATTTCAGGCTCCGATTGGTTGTTTACTGATATCCACCAGTAACCAGTTGGATTGTCGCTTGGAATAAAGTTTATAATAGGTCGAGTTTTATTGGAGATTTCTCTTGGATTTTCAACAATCGGTTCTTTTATCTCTCGGTTGTTTAATGGTAATTGATGCAATTTTCAGCCAGGTGTTTCATGATATGTCACCTGGCTATTTTTGAAAAAGTAATTGGATGTAAATGTTTGTTTTTCTCGTTTATTGATTGATCAATCGTTGAAATTTTATAAAAGAAGAACCTTGTCAATTGACCTGATCTTTTATCAATTCAACTGTCATGAATTCGTGTCGATAAATTAGAATTTTATAGGACAATAACAACTATGTTAGTATGCCTTCTTTTCCTTAATCAAATCTACCGTATAGGTCAATAATGTTGTTTATAAAATTGTCAATTTAATGTATTTGCCATAATTTAAACCCATATGGTAGGTAGCCAATTAACATATCCAATGTTTATTCCATAACATTGTTATTTAAACTATTATAAAATCCACAATAAATCTCTCAATAAGAAATAAAATTGTTGAATTGCTTATTTATTTATTCTAATGATATTTGTAGGATAATTTGCATTTTGGGCACGTTTCCACTCTTAATCAACTGCCAACATTACGACTACAACATTACAATCTATACGAGATCATTACCGGAAGAACTCCGCTCAATTGTACGCCAAGCCTTAACTATCGAACGACAATTAGACGATAATTACCGGCTGAAACAATGCCAGAATAGCGAAACTATACCGTGTCCACCGAATAAATACAGACGACCATCTGGGGAATGCAATAATGTCCGCCATTCGAAATGGGGTACACGTGGGGCGCCGTTTTTACGCTTCCTACCACCGAATTATTCCGATGGTGAGTATAAAAATCAAGGAAATTGCAAAGAAGGTGTGCCGTTGTTGTTGTTGTTGTTGTTATTATTGCAACAATAACGGTGAATGTTGCTTTCAATTAATAAAAAAGTAATGAACTTGAGACATTTGATAGGCAGAAAAATCGATTCTAGTTTCACTACGGCAGAATGAAAAATTGAGTGGTGAAAGTTACAATTACCATGACACCGGCGAGTACTAAAATCCGCTCAAAAAAAACCATCACTTTCTTTAATTTAAGCATTTTGCCCTTTTTTAACCCTTAGGAAAATCGACGTGGCAGCTGCTTTGCAAACTATAAATTTCCTAAATTAGGCTTCAATTTTTCCCTTATTTTAACCCTAAGGCAATATGTAGCAGCTGCTTTACAAACTATAAATTACCCAAATAAAGCTTGAATTTCCCGTTTTGCAACCCTCAGGAAAGTCACAACCGCGCCAATCGGCAAACCATCAACCCCTGCCCAGTCCGATCGACGTGGCATCTACCCTGCAAACCATAAATTCGCACCGTCACGAATCCGTAACGGCCCTTTTGGGCGCTTGGAGTGAACTTCTATTGCACGATCTCGCCAGTACTGGCAACCTAAAGAATCAAGATTGTTGTAGTGAAGATGCTAAAAATCATGGTGAATGTTATGGTAGAATTGGTCATGGTCAATGTAGGCAATATATGCGGACATTGCCGGCGATTTTAGACGATTGCCATTTTGGTAAATTTCACTTTCATTACAAAAAAAAACGCAATTTAACCGGTGCAAATTGCAGAATACCGCAACCAGATGAATTTAGCTTCGTCATTTTTGGACGCTTCAGCAATTTACGGTAATACCGACCAACAGATGGAAAAATTACGAACCTACGATGCTGGTTTGATTAACATTTCCGTATGCTCGGTTTGCCAATCGAACGCTTTATATTCGGCGATTTTAAAAGAACACAACCGGGTCGCTATCAATTTAGCCCAATTAAACCGCCATTGGACCGATGAAACCCTGTTTTATGAAAGCCGAAGGATTGTAACCGCCGAAATTCAACATATCACCTACAACGAATTCTTACCCATAGTTTTGGGCAATGTAAGGCGTAATTTTCTACAAAAACCAACCCTTTAAACCCAATTTTACAGGAAGCAGTAATCGAGAGTGGTCTTCAGTTGCAAACCCACGGTCGCTATTCCAAATATTCCAGCTCGCATCGCGCCGGCATCTACAACGAAGTCTCAATGACCGCCCTCCCAGCTCTGTTATCGATGCTGCCCAGTTCGCTGATGAATGAAACAGCGGAGAATTTCGCCGAAATGGTGGATATTCTGATAAGAACCCCAGCACAAGTCCCCAGTATGCATATGATGGTGACTTTACGTCCGGATTGGGATACTTCCTCTTTGTTCCTTCATATGGGTCGTGATCATGGTCTTCCCGGTTATATCAACTACCTCCAATTGTGCCAAAATCAAAGCTTCCCAACTCCTCTTATCAGTTTTGATGATTTAATTAAAGCCGGTATTAAAGAGGAATATGTTAGGGCGTTGAAATATTTGTATAAGAACGTGGAAGATGTGGATCTGTTAGCTGGTGCTATTTTGGAACAACCAGTAGCTGGCGCTATTGTAGGTCCAACCTTTAATTGCTTGCTGAAAGACCAATTTATTTTGCTGAAAGAATCGGATCGATTTTGGTATGAAAATGACTTGCCACCCAGTTCTCTAACAACAGAACAGTTGAGCGAAATCAAAAAGATCACCTTAGCTGGCTTATTATGCGCAAATACTGACGACTTAGACAAGATCCAACCGAAAGCCTTCTTCCAAGAAGACTCCTATTTGTAAGTTGACTAAATTGCATTTTATTTTTAGTTTAAATTCGATGATTTTTGACAGAAATGCACGAATTTCATGCAATCAACATCCATTACCACAACTGACAGCCTGGTTAGAAATGGACCATATGACCGATCTTTCTGAAGATCTACTAATGGAAGCTTTAACGAAAGCCGAACAGGAAGTTTTACAACGTAGAAAAATGGAATATCAAGTTTGGGCTAGTGTAGGTGGTGTTGATCCAAAATCACCAGTTGGTACAGCTGCATCGTTTAGTAAAGCAAACAAACAGGCTTTGAAATTGGCAAATTCTTCGCTACTTTTCGAATTTGCATCGAATGAAATCATCAATTCTCTAATGTAAGTTTTGCCAATAATTTACCATTAGTGATAGTGATAGTGATAGTGTGCAGAAAAGTGAATTTTCGCTTTAGTGCAGAAAATAATATTCCTGCACGCTTAGAGACCAATTGTAAACGAGCTGTTTTCTTTTCGTTTACGTTGCTGAGTAACGGTCACACTCTGCCAAACATGCCAGAAAATTAACAGTTTCTGTTCAGTTGTAGAAAAGACTTATTTTTCTAACAAGAGGGGAGACGTTAAAGTATAAACGTTATTGAATGTTTCTTTCACAGGAGTTTCAAAAAGGTTGTTTAAAATACAGTACTACAAAAACATCTTGAAAAGGCGTGTGGAAAAGTGGTCTTTTTTGCACTAGAGCGAAACACTTTTCCGCACGCTGAGGATTGAATTAGAAGAGAGTTGCCTTCTTGTTGCTTAAGTTGTTGAGAAACAATTCTATTCTGCAGCAACCGAGCACTTTCCATGTCCAACATTGACAGTTTCTTTTCTTAGATAAATAGGTATTCTTTAAGACTGATTAGAAACTGAAAAATTACTCCTGAAATCTGAAAATTTTACGACTAAAATCGATTGTGTAGCTCTTAAATGACAGTGACGGCCTCAAGCTGGCATCATGATTATACTTAGTGATGCTACTGAAGCTGAAAAAATATTCAGAGTGCGGAAAAGTTATTTCTCCGCTATAGGGTTGACGTAAAATTGTCATAATGAAGGAATGCTTTATTATTACCATTAACGATGCTACAGGACTGAAAAAATATTCAGCGCTTTGCTCTAGTGTGTGGAAAAGGCCACTTTTACGCACGCTGAGTATTAACTAGAAACTAGGTGCCTTCTTATTGTTAACGTTGCTAAAAAAATCAGTATACATTTAGAAAATTGGCAGTTTCTGTTCTATCGTAGATCGTAAGAAATTTGGCAAATTTATTTCGAGTGCGGAAAAGTGACTTTTTGCTCTAGTGTGGAAAAAATCATTCCGCACGTTCCAGGTTTGACCAGAAACGATTTGTTTGTTCTATCGTAGATCGTAAGAGATCTGGCAAAAATATTTCGAGTGCGGAAAAGTGACTTTTTGCTCTAGTGTGGAAAAGATCATTCCGCACGTTCCGGGTTTGACCAGAAACGATTTGTTTGTTCTATCGTAGATCGTAAGAGATCTGGCAAATTTATTTCGAGTGCGGAAAAGTGACTTTTTGCTCTAGTGTGGAAAAGATCATTCCGCACGTTTCGGGTTTGACCAGAAACGATTTGTTTGTTTACGTTGCTTAAGAGAGGGTCATTGTAGCAATCGAGCGCTTTCCAGGTGGCAAATGGGATAGAAAATTGATAGTTTCTATGCAGTCGTGGATAATAAACTCTTAGATAATTTGTAATTGTTGTAATCTTGCAGGAATCGCCGAAGAAAGCGTCAAATTTTCGACAATAACGTAATCTCGGCGGTATTTCGTGATGAATTATCTGACGGTTTACAAAATGTCGATATTGCATCATTAATACCACCGAATGCGTTCGATGTTGATAATCATTGTGATGATACGAATGTTTGTGATCCAACAACGCCATATCGTACAATGACAGGCCATTGTAATAATTTACATAATCCAAGTTATGGTAAAAGTTTAACAACTTTTGCACGATTATTACCAAGCGCTTATGATGATGGCATATCGAAACCAAGAACAATTGGCGCTACCGGTGTTCTCCTCCCATCACCCAGAATCATATCAACCCTCATCCATCCCGATATAAGCAATCTACACGCGCGTTATACTCTAATGGTGATGCAATTTGCCCAATTTCTCGACCACGATTTAACAATGACACCCATCCATAAAGGCTTCCACGAGTCAATCCCCGATTGCCGGCCATGCGACAGCGCTAGAACCGTCCATCCGGAATGCCACCCGATCCCAATCCCAACCGGTGACCATTACTATCCTGACGTGAATGTAACAACCGGCCAACCGATGTGTTTCCCATTCATGCGTTCATTACCCGGACAATTACAATTAGGACCGCGCGAACAAGTCAATCAAAATACGGCCTTTTTGGACGCTTCGCAAGTGTACGGTGAGAATGTGTGTGTGTTGCGCGAATTGAAGGATTTCGGTGGTCGGATGAATTTCACGAAACGGCCGGGTATAGGCAAGGATTTGTTGCCGCAAAGCGACCACCATCCCGAATGTCGGGCGCCGTCCGGGTTGTGTTTCATTGCCGGCGATGGGCGGGCTTCAGAACAGCCCGGTTTAACGGTGATCCACACGATATTTATGCGCGAACATAATCGAATCGTCGATCAGTTGAAACGAATCAATCCGCATTGGGATGACGATAAAGTTTTCGAGCATGCTAGACGGATTCTTATAGCTGAAAATCAACATATTACTTATAACGAATTTCTACCGAGATTATTGAGTTGGAATGCTGTTAATTTGTACGGTTTGAAATTATTACCGCAAGGTTTCTATAAGGATTATAATCCGTCTTGTAATCCGTCAATTTTAACCGAATTCGCTACAGCAGCTTATCGAATTGGGCATTCGTTATTGAGACCGCACATTCCCCGATTGAGTCCCACGTATCAAATCGTAGATCCACCAATTCTACTCCGGGATGGTTTCTTTAAGCCCGATATGATGCTACAGGTGAGTTTTTCTATTATTATACAGGGTGAACCAATAGCGTGGCCTATTAAAAGTAGAAGTTCCTGAAATTTGGTTTACACTACAATTAATTCTGAAAAAACGCAAAGAAATCCATTTATTCCAGAATAAAATAAAGAAAAATGATGATTCTCCACTCATTCTGCATATCTTATCTTTAAAAATTGGTAAAAACGAGCATACTAACTCCCCAAAGGGTTATTAGGCTCAAATTTTGCTAAAATGTTCTCTTCAAATAGGGGAGCTACCATAAGAATTCATAGTCCGAAGGGGCTATACGTTCTTATGCCTTTGTTAGCGAGAGATTGGAATAATATTTTTAGACTTTATAGGGGGTTTTTGGAGATTATTTCGGAAAAATTTGAGCCTCATAGCTCATCTGGAAGTTGGTCAAAAATTGTTCGTTTCCAATTATATGCAGTTTTCAAAAATGAGATATGCGCCTAAAATGATTCAGAATAACTAAGGAATCAACTCAGCATAGAGTATTTCTATTTTAAATAGAAGTGATTTGGATTTTTGCTAGAATGCAATGAAGAAAAACGAAAAGAAAAGTGATCTTCAAGTCATTTAAGGGTCGCGTTCGAAGCAAGCTCGCCTGTCCTCAATTACATTAAAATTCTATAAGAAAAGCATTTCCAGTGTTATTTGAAAACGACAAAAAGTTATCGAGATGGGAAATATCTCTCAATTCAAAATTTAAGCCTCTATCGCCCCTGTTAGGTAAAATTTGGAAAATCTGACTGGTTTTGCCGAAAAGTCCGAAAAATAGCATTTTTTGGCCAAAACAGGGTGTTATATTTTCTACTGTAGTTTTTAGTACAATCAATAAAATGAAACAAATTTTTCATAAATAGAAAGTAGAAAGGTAAGGGTACCGCCCCTAGTAATTGCTTTTCTAATTTTCTTTTCTGTTTTTCGAAAAACAGCGTCTAAAGGACCAAGTTTTTCGAAAATGTACATTCTAACACAGCAAATCATATGATGCGGTTTCGAGACTTATGATTGGCTAGATGACGGTAGGGGGCAACTTGATTGTCTCTCGACCAATTTCTCAAAATTATATCGAACGAAGTTGTAAATTTGCAACGATAGGGACAGAATACGAAGTACTTCTCGGGGTCTTTAACGTGCTTAGCTCTTTTCGAAAATCATGACATTCTCCAAAATGAGCTATTTTGACTCAGTTCCAAATGAGCTACAGGGCTCAAATTGTGCTAAAATGTTCTCCAGGGATTTCTCTATAAATCCTTGAAATATTTTTCAAATTGCGTTTCAAATAGGGGAGCTATAAGAATTCATAGTCCGAAGGGACTATAAGTTCTTATGCTTTTGTTAGTGAGAGATTTGAATAATATTTTTGGACCTTATAGGAGGGTTTTTAGAGATCATTTTGGCAAAATTTGAGCCTCGTAGCTCATCTGGAAGTTGGTCAAAAATTGTTCGTTTCCTATTATATGCAGTTTTCAAAAATGAGATATGCACGTAAAATGATTCAGAATGACTAATTGTAAGCATAGAGTATTTCTATTTTAAATAGAAGTGATTTGGATTTTCCCTAGAATGCAATGAAGAAAAACGAAAAGAAAAGTGATCCTCAAGTCATTTAAGGGTTGCGCTCGAAGCAAGCTAGCTTGTCCTCAATTACATTAAAATTCTATAAGAAAAGCATTTCCAGTGTTATTTGAAAACGACAAAAAGTTATCGAGATGGGAAATATCTCTCAATCCAAAATTTAAGCCTCTATCGCCCCTGTTAGGTAAAATTTGGAAAAACTGACTGGTTTTTCCGAAAATTCCGAAAATAGCGTTTTCCGGCCAAAACAAGGTGTTATATTTTCCAGCGTAGTTTTTTGTACAATCAATAAAATGAAACAAATTTTACATCAATAGAAAGTAGATAGTTGAGGCTGCCATCCCTAGTAATTGCTTTGTCTAATTTGCTTTTCTGTTTTCCGAAACACAACGTCTGAAAAGACCAAATTTTTCGAAAATGTACCTTCCAACACAGCAAATCATATGATGCGGTTTTGAGACTTGGCTAGTTGAAGGTGGGGAACAACGAAATTGTAAATTTGCAACGAAAGGGACAGAATCGGAAGTGCTTTTCGAGGTCTTTAACGTGCTTAGCTCTTTTCGAAAATCATGACATTCTCCAAAACGAGCTATTTTGACCCAGTTCCAAATGAGCTACGAGGTTCTAATTTTGCTAAAAAACTCTTCATGTACTTCTCCATAGATCTTTTTAATATTTTTTTTAATCGCTTGAAATAAAAACTTATAGTCTGAGCTGAATAACATGATATATAGAGAAAAATATGGTGTTCTCTTTAAAATAACAAAAAAATAGCCTGAAAGAAAAAGTTAATTTCAGCTAAACGAGGGAAGTTAATTCAGTTCTGTAAAATTTGGACTAAAGTACATGGTTTGGACTATATGAGTTCCAAATTTTATTTATTGAAACGCAATAGTTTTTGAAATATGAATTTTAGAAACAAACACTGCAGAAGGAGTTAAAATTGCTGAAAAATTGTCAGTACTAGACTATAGGTTCTCTTCAATCCTACCATAGAATCTAAGTATGCAATAAAAATATACCATTCCATTTAGAATAAGAAAGTGGGTTGCACTACCCTTCTTACTAGTGGTTAGAGTAATGTAACTTCCATCAGTTAGAACTGTTTGTACTTCTACAAGGCCATCCTTTTGACTCACCCTGTATTATAATTGAATTTGATTAATTATTAAACTTTAGCCTGGAATGATCGACGAAATCGCAAGAGGCCTAGTATCAACCCCTATGGAGACTTTAGACCAATTCATCACCGGTGAAGTAACAAATCATCTATTCGAAGACCGCAAAATTCCATTTTCCGGTGTCGATTTGGTCGCTCTCAACATACAACGAGGCCGCGATCACGGCATACCCTCCTACAACAACTACCGAGCTTTGTGCAATTTGAAACGTGCCACAACATTCGAGGATCTAGGCCGTGAAATTCCTCTGGAAGTCATATCGCGTTTCAAACGCATCTATGCAACAGTCGACGATATCGATTTGTTCCCGGGTGGTTTGAGCGAACGACCCTTACAAGGTGGTCTAGTCGGGCCAACTTTTGCTTGTATCATTGCAATACAATTCCGACAATTGAGGAAATGCGATCGGTTTTGGTATGAAAACGAGGATCCAATGGTGCGTTTTACTGAATCCCAATTGGCTGAATTGCGGAAAACTACATTGGCGAAAATCATGTGCGATAATTTGGATGTGGAAGGTGATATGCAAAGGGCTGCTTTTGATTTACCCTCGAATTTCTTGAACCCGCGAGTACCGTGCCGCTCATTACCAAGTATCAATTTGGAGATGTGGCGTGAAAATACCGGAAACGGTTGCGTGATCGGCGATCGTCACGTACAAGTCGGCGATTCAGCCTTCCCTAGTCCGTGCACCAGTTGTATATGCACAGCTGAAGGGGTAACTACCCTCAACTCAAACGAATCACCCAAACTAACCCTCGATTTTATCCAATTTCAGGGCCAATGTGCCAGTCTGCGCGTTACGGATTGTTCGCAACTGATGCGCGAATGGTCCAAAGAGACAATCCTACGCGACGACGTCTGTACAGCTCAATGCGGTTTCTTGTTGAGAAACTCACCCCAATCGAGCAGTTTAAGTTCGGGATTCATCCCACCACCACCGCCGCCACCTAGACAAGTGCGGGCTAAACAATTACGCCGACCGACACGTCCACCACCACCCCCATTACAATCGAATCGCAACTACAACAATTTCAACGGATTTAAATTCCCCGACTTATCTGTATATATCGCCAAATGAAGAATAGGGGTTGATTTGGAACTTTTGTAAATAGAATCTCTTAGGGTGTATTATTTTGGTACAAATTTTGGAGACTTTAAATTTAATTTCCCCGCCAAATCCCCATCGACACCTTGTGTTAATTGTGGTTAATTTAAGTCGAAAAGGCGGGAAATTTAAATCGTAAATTAAGTGCGACTCTTCTATAATTCAACTCGTATCATTCAATTCTAAGAACTGTTACCAATAAAATACAATAAAATATACTAGGGAATGTTTCTGTTATGTATGTATTGTGTATATTCTTGTTTTTTTTTTTTTAATTTTTAATTTTGTTTTAATATAAAGTTGTTAACAACACTGCCGTTTGTGTCAGTTCAACAATAACTGGATTTTCTTTGAAATATTCTCAATAAACGACTGTTATCCCTTTCTATATTTTTATACACTTAATTAACTAAAATACTGTTACTATTTGTGAATATTTTTAAATGTATTTTACTTGAAAATCTAACCACTTCAGTAGATTTGTGTTTAATTGTTGAATCCGATTAATAATTAGGGGATGATGTCAACGATTTAAGACGAAAATCCACCCTTTTAGTGAACTTTTAATTTCCACAACAGATATGGCTATGTTCCACGATTAGTGTGAACTCAGCTTAACGATAATTAGTGATTTCTACTACAGATGTCGCTCGTTTTTTAAAATCAAATATACACCAATGTGGGCCTGGTTTACAAATATCGGGTATTCCCCCGATGGGCTATGTTTTGGTTACGTAGTGTCGTAGATTGGTTCATACTGTACTAAATTTGACAATTGTCAACGTATTTTTAGGTGAATAAAGCTACGATATTGTGTATCGATCAAAAGCATGGCCAACTGCGAGATAAATTATCGTAGAATTCTCTGTAAAGGGGAAGTTTTTACGATTAAAAACAAATACTTACCGTAACCTCAGTTAAATTTGAAAATTTAAAATGTTGGATGAGTTGCACCAAAACACGATTAGTTAATGAAAATTGCAATTTTAAGGTTAGAAATGTGTCAATGGGGGGAAGTTTGGTTGCGCAGGTTTAGCAACTTTTGTAAGGCGGGCAATTCAAAATTATAAATTTAATCAATAACGAATTTAAGTTGATCTCAACGGTTTTAAGGCAAAAACCAACCCTTACAGAGGGTCTCTACCCTTATATTAATTATCGTTTGTAATTACAGATGTCGCTAATTATTTCAAATTAAAAATACGCCAATGTCAACTTGGGTTAACGGTTGGCTAAGTAAACTTAAGTGACATTTTTAATTATTTTAACACGACAATTATAAAGATTTAAGTTAACAATCATTAAGAAAAAAAATACATAACTTCAACTATTTCACCAGGAAAAAACCATCCAAATTTTCAATAATTTCTGGAAATAGAACTTTGTTCTAGTCTAAAATCACCACAATCTCAAATAAGATTGTTTAAATAATTTGAAATTCAAAATATTGAACTATTTATATTAAAACAAACAAATAATCGAGAGAAATTGAATTTTAAGGTTAGAAATCTATGTCAACAATAATGGAGAACTCTGGTTACGCAGGTTTGGCAACTTTGAAACGGCGCGCAATTCAAAATTTTAAATTTGATCCATAGAACTTACAACAAATTGAGTTGATTGAAATGATTTTAAAACAAGAATTTGCCAAGAGCTAGTTGTTTAAAATAAAAATTCATTGTGAACGCGGCTTTACAAACGCCAGCCCTACATTTAGAACTAATTACGGTTTATTTCTATCGAATGCAGTTCTGTTTTTATCCCGTCTCCAACTTGGTTGAACCAGTTCTAATTTTAAAATTGCGTCTTGCCGGCCGTTCTAATCAAATAGCGCAACGAAAATGGATTATTTCGATCGGAAATTTATGGAAATTTGCAGTCAAAAAACGCTACAATCAAATAACAACGGCTTCTTCCTCGATTTCGTCCACAATTTAATCGAAAACATCGATAAAACTGTGATTAAAACCAATTTCAACCACACAAAATCGGATCTAGAACGGATTCGAGCCATTTACGAGAACGAATCGGTAAAAATTCCAATAATTTTTGAAATTTTATCGAAATTTTGTGATTTTAGATCGCAAATTACGTGCACGAATTCTTGGGCCACGTTCAAGAAGTCTATCGGAACAAATCCAAAGAAATAGCCTTGGAACGCTTACAGGCGGCTGAAAATTGCCTGAAAACCGGCGATCTTCTGAAAGCTTCAATGCTGTACAGCCAAGCCGTTCTGAAAGCCCCCAGCACAGGTAATTCCACCTTTAATTACGATTCGATAATTAATCGCTTCAATTAGGCCCAGAATTGGCGGTATCTCTCTACGGCCGATCGGAAATTCTAATCATCAAACAGCAATATTCAGCAGCTTTGAACGATCTCCAAACGGCGTTAAAGCTGAATTTGCCTGAAAGATTCAAAATCGAAGCCTTCTCGCGCATGATTCTCTGCTACAAACAACTAAACGAGCCCGATAAAGCGCGAATAGCGTTCAATATTGCCGAGAAGATGGCAATTAGCGGGGACAAATTGGGGAAATTACGGGAAATTCTAAACGCAGATCCGGCGATAATTCACGATCGTGTTGCTAGTCGAGTTGGGGTAGTTAATGAGGTTTATTCGGGTAAGATTACGGTGAAACAAAGCCGACAATTCGGCCGTTATGCTGTTGCTAACGACGACATAAAATCCGGTGAGACTTTAATTGTCGAACGTCCTTATGTTGCTTGTTTATTACCGGAGAAATTCGGCTCGCATTGTCACCATTGTTTCGCCCGTTTGACGGCCCCAATCGGCTGCCCGGATTGCTCCAGTATCGCATTTTGTTCGGCGAATTGTCGCGATATCGCTTTGAACTCGTACCATCGATACGAATGCAAATTTCTCGACCTATTAATCGGTTCCGGGATGAGTATTTTATCGCATTCAGCCCTACGAATGATAACCCAAAATAATCTAGACGACAACCTTAAAATTTACGCAAATCGAAGTAAATTACCGGTGTACAAATTGTGTACAAATTCGGAAAAACGAAACTATGAAGATTTCTTTCAGCGCACTCTAATGGCAGCTTTCCTGCTGAGAATTCTGCAAAAATCCGACTATTTCGGCCGAAATTCGGCGATTCTACCGGCAGAAATCGAGTATAAAATCGCCGAATTGATCCTGCAACACTTACAACTTCTACAATTCAACGCCCATGAAATTTATGAAAGTTTACACGACGAAAAACACCGCCTGAAAGGCACGATCCCTTCGTATATCGGCGTTGCTTTATACCCATCAGTAGCGCTCTTCAATCACGGCTGTTATCCAGCGGTAACGCGGTAAATTTCTATAGTCGGTCGATTAAAATCCGCCGACTCAACTGGGCGGTTTTAGTTATTTTTCAGGTAAAAATATCGTGGTGAATGCAGTAAGACCGCTGAAACTCGGCGATGTAATTGAGGAGAATTACGGCCCAATGTTCACTTGGCGGACTCTACCGGAACGGCAACGGGTTCTGGCCGGCCGCTACTGGTTCCAATGTGAATGTCAAGCGTGCCGGGAGAATTGGCCGAAACTCGATCAAGGTTTGGACGATCGGCCGGCGCGAATCCGGTAATTGAACGCGAATTTAATCGAATTCTCCCCTTTAATTGTCTTGTTGGTAGATGTCCGAATTTGAAGTGTTCGTATTTGTTTACAATGCCGGTAAAGTCGGCGATATTGAAATGTCCATCGTGTAAACGACACGTCAATTTAGATGAGAATATCGAAAAATTCAAACTGTGTCTGGATCAATATCAGAGAGGTTTCGATTTTGTTGATAATGAGGATGTTGATAAGGCGATTGAGACGTTTTGTTCGGCTCTGGATGTTTTCCACAGGTGAAATTATCGCTGCTTTATTGAAAATTCTTGCAATTTCTTGTTTGCTTTCAGAATTTCAGCAGCACCACATCGAGAAACGCATCTAGCCCAAGAAGCTTTGAGACTGTGTTTTGCTGATTCTGGGAATACATTTTTATGCCGGAAAATGGCAAAATAGACTGTATTGTTGAATTTAGACTGAATTAGAGACCTTTTTTGTGGTAAAAAACGTTTTCTAGTGACCAAAATTGTTGTTTAAATGGGGTTAAAAGGGGAAACTTCCATCCTAAAATTGTCCTTTCAGCAGAATTTGCCAAAAAATTAACAACCTAAGAGAAATATTCCTTAAAAATTTGACTAAAGTTAATAATTTAGGTCAATTGACTACAGGTTTGCTTTCAAAACACCAAATAAAATCTAATTTAGGAAGGAGTTTCAGTAAAAATACCCCCTAAAAAGAGCTAGAAATAATTGAAGTTTTCCCTCATTAGCAGAATTTATCAAAAACCGATAAATTAGTATGAAAAAGTGCCCAAACTTTACAAAAAACAAGATTCGTTGGAAAATTTGCAGAAAATCACAACTAGAACTGCTTAAATATTCCTCTTTCATCACTTAGAAGGATTTTCCCCTTAAAAGAGCAAAAATTTCGCTCTAAAATTGATTAAAAGTGTTTGAGTTTCTTTGAAGCCGAATTTCACAAAAAAAGAAGATTTATAGCTAAATTCTCCCAAAAATCGAGCTGAAAATTGAGATTATATGATTGAGAAGCCCAATTTAGAGCAAAACGAGAAGAAATCAAAAAATTCAACCAGAAAATTGACCGCAAGTGGCTCAGTACTTCTTTTCAAAGAGCAAATCGTAATCATAAGCTCAAAATTACTCCCAGAAAGAAACCTAAAATGTCGAAATTGCTTTGATTGATTTAGAGACCAATTTAGAATCAAACCAGAACTAAAGTCAAAAAATTCAACCAGAAAATTGACCACAAGAGGCTCGGTACTTCTTTTCAAATAGCAAATCTTGTCAAAAGACTCACAAACTCAGAATTACTCGAGAAAAGAAACCAAAAATGCCCGGATTGATTGCCTTGATTGATTTAGAGCCCAATTTAGAACAAAACGAGAAGAAATTAAAAAATTCAACCAGAAAATTGACCACACTCTCTTTTCAATGTGCAAATCTTGCTCAAAATTACTCGCGAAAAGAAACCAGAAATGTCTAAATTGCCTTGATTGATTTAGAGCCCAATTTAGAACCAAACCTGAACTAAAATCAAAAAATTCAACCAGAAAATTGACCACAAGAGGCTCAGTACTCTCTTTTCAAAGGACAAATCTTGCCAAAAGACTCATAAGCTCAAAATTACTCTCGAAAAGAAACCAAAAATGTCTAAATTGCCTTGATTGATTTATGAGCCCAATTTAGAATAAAACGAGAACCAAAATCAACCAAAAAATTGACCACAAGTGGCTCAGTACTCTGTTTTCAAAGAGCAAATCTTGCTCAAAATTACCCGCGAAAAGAAACCAGAAATGTCTAAATGGCCTTGATTGATTTAGAGCCCAATTTAGAACCAAACCTGAACTAAAATCAAAAAATTCAACCAGAAAATTGACCACAAGAGGCTCGCTACTTCTTTTCAAATAGCAAATCTTGTCAAAAGACTCTCACAAACTCAGAATTACTCGAGAAAAGAAACCAAAAATGCCTCAATTACCTTGATTGATTTAGGAGCCCAATTTAAAACAAACCCAGAACTAAAATAAAAAAATTCAACCAGAAAATTGACCACAAGAGGCTCGATACTCTCTTTTCATAGAGCAAATATTGCAAAAGACTCTCATCAGCTCAAAATTAGTCGTGAAAAGAAACCAAAAATGTCCGGATTGATTGCCTTGATTGATTTAGAGCTCAATTTAGAACCAAACCAGAACTAAAATTAAAAAAATTCAACCAGAAAATTGACCACAACGCAAATCTTGATCTTGATCAAAACGCAAATCTTGCCAAAAGACTCTCAGAAGCCCAAAATTACTCGCGAAAACAAATCAAAAATGTCTAATTTGCCTTTTTAAGATTGATTTCAAACAAAAATTGATCCAAATTTTAGCCAAAAACCAAAACTAAACCGGCTCAAATCGCTTCCATTACATCGCTCACAATTAGAGGAAAGATTCACCATTCAAGTATTAAGAATTCAACCCTGAAATTGGATAGAATTTTCCTTTTTTTGGGGACTTTTGAATCAAACTGGTCAAAAAGGGAAGATTTAGAACAAATTTCAAATTGAAAACTGAGAATTCCCAATTGCTCATCGCGTCTCAAATTTGACTTAATACAGAAAATTCTACTCATTGAGTCAAAAACACTCGAAATTCCTCTTTTCCTTCTAGTCAAATGGATCAAATCCGACAAGATTGACATGGCAACGGATCTACTAAAGTTACAGAATACGAACATTGAATAGCCTCTCTTATACTTGTCTCTTTTCAATTCTACATATGATAGAATTGTAAAGAGTGAGATAGAAGTTCTATCTACAGAGACGGTTGAGCTCCAGCATTGCCATGACAATTAATCTCTATAAAGTTAGAGAATACGACTGTTTTTCTAAATTTTTGGTGATTCGTTGCCATGGCCACCACTGGAGATTGTTTTATTCTTGTCTCTTTTCAGTTTTGTATATGATAGAATTGTAAAGAGCGAGGTAGATCTGTTTGAAGAGACTGTCGATCTACATGTTGCCATAGTAACAAAACGTCAGAAAGTTAGAGAATACAACTGTGAGTTTCTAATTAGAGATTCTATCGAGAGCAATACCCCCGATAGAGATTGAGATTTCGTTACAGAATACAATCGAACCTTCATTACTACATATAATCCCTTTTATAGTTCTATTATGGCTTGTTTATTTCTACATTTATTTGTTTTATATTAAGCAACAAATATAATTCGTGTATTTACACAGAACAAATCCACGTAAATAGAATTATTTTTAATGGCAAATATACAAAAACAACAACAAAAACGAAATTTCCTCTACAATAATCCAATTAAACCCAGCTTCACTCTGTCAATTCTATACGTCAAGTCGCTATATTTACAATTAATAAAACAACAACAAAACGATTAAAAACCAACCAACTGAGAAAAAATAGCGCAAAAAAAATTCTAGAAGCCTCAATTAGAGATTTCCAAGCGGTTCACCTTGCACCAGATCGATCTCCAGCGACGATTCTTCACCACATTGAATAGCCAGAGAATTTATCGCACAATTAGAAAATCCAATCAATTCATAATTAATTGATGGTATCGATTGCCTTGACGCCGACGAAGAGAAATCGGTTCAATGCTGATTTTGTTGTCAGTTTTATGTTGAATTTTATTCCACACGATTCTCCCTCGGTGTTGTTATATAGTCGGCGGAATATCAGGCAAATTCATCGCAACTCTGTACAGTTGTTATCCAGAAACGATAGCTGGTGGAACTGATAACGGCCGCTTTGCAGTGATTCGAAATCGTCCGAATGATGTGAGTTGGACCGGTGGACAAGCACTAATGGAGTCGCGCCGCAATTCTACGAAACTGTGGTAAATTCGCTTGATTTAATTGAATTTAATTTGCGATTCGGTTAACGTTGGTTGAACAAGACTTTCCTCTAGCGGAAAGTTTATTCGGTTAGAAATTAATTTTATAATCGAATCAGCTTGATGATTGTGCGAGAAACGGGTCGGGAATTGTTCAAATAATGGAAGTTTACCGGTAAATATTTGCTAGATTTTTATGTAAATCGAATTAGAGCCAATTATTGATAATGACGTTCGAATAATCGGCAACAAATGGAAATTCTGAATACTCGCACGTTTAAAATTCCGTATTTACAATCTAATTTGCACAATAATTAACTCAACAACTGCGAAAATAACTGGCTTTGATCAACAAATCCGAGACGAAATCGATACGTCTCATTAATGGGGGAATTGGAGACCTACGGAGATAATTGCACAATCTCCCCGGTTCGTCTATTCTACCCTAATTGCGGGGAGAATAAAAGGGGCGCTCTACCGTTGTTCTATTACGGCTAAAAGCACCCTGTTTGTGACGGTCTCTATTATTAAGTTAGTTAATAAAATAATGTAAATATGGGGTGGAAATATTCGATTTACGTATAGTTCGAGTGAATATCGCAAACTTCCATACAGGCTACCCCTTGATGTGGAAAGTTTCGTGATTCAGTGGAAAATTTAATAATTGAATTAAATCCGTCTAGTTTGTTTACGTTTTCAGTTTCCCAGAATTTCATTAAAATCTCGTTTATTACGAATTATTTTTATTATTGACGGCCTTGTTTTTAATGCGCCAAAACGCCGTTTTCAACCTTTTAGCAATCTTTAAATTTAGATCGTATTGTTCTTGTAGTTTTACTATAATTGGCCTAAAAACCTACATTATTTTTATTATTTTCGTGTTGTTGTTGTCGTCTGGCATAGAACAATAAACCGACAAATTTCCATTGAAGATATTGCAAATAGAACCTTGAAAAGATGGAAAATACACGGAGAGAATCGAGTGAAAGAAAAATAACAGGCGTGTCTCATTCAAATATCATCATTTTTAAAGATTTGTAACCGAACATTGACCCAAATTGTCTCGATTTTAAATTTTTATTTTCGATTTGAATTATTCCAACTACGAATTTCTGTTTCAGTGCTGTTATTTTAACGTTATCATCATTGATATCTTCGTCAACTTTGGCAACAATCGAACTGATAACAACAACGCGAACAATCCCGGATAATTCATGTGAAATGATAACGGACGAGTATTTAATTTGCTCCGCTTATCTACCGGCTGCTGGAGATTCACGCGATATTAAAATTCTCCAATTTCATGATATTATCGATAATGTACTGAATATCGATGAGATTCTAATTAAATTTCCGAATCTACAACAATTATCGGTAGAAAATGGCAAAATTTCAGCGCTAGAAAAGGTCCAACAAGTCAACAAAATTCAGGTGAGCTTGCATACAATTGGTGGATGCGCCGGGCAAATTTCAGTTTCAGTCATTAATCGATTTCTGTGATAAAACTTTAATTTTGAAGAGTTGAAGAACAGTTAGTCAAAATTCTATTGATAAAACGAACCCAAACTAGCTCATCAAATTAAGGTAAATTCTATGCAAAATTTGGTGGATGTACAGGGGAAAATATCAATTTAATTCGATATTCGTTAATTCCTCCAAAATTTCTAAAATAAAACTTTAATTATAAAGACTTGGGGAGTAAATTAGTTGAGGTTCAGTAAATAGCTTAAAATTATGTCAAAAATTTTCGAATTTTCTAATATTAACGAACTCAATATCGATAAAATTCTGAACGAATTTGCAGATTTACACAAATATCGAGAGAAAATGGCAAAACTTCAACAATACAAGAGACCCATCAAACTAACCCAATTTTATAAACAATTTGGTGGATGCGCCAATTATTCCACGATTTCTATGCTAAAACTTTAATCGTAAGAACTTGAGAGTAATTTAGCTGAAATTCAGTTGATAACCTTTTGAATTGTGTCTAAAATTCTCAATTTTCATAATATTATCAATAATGCACTAGATTTCGATTATATTCTCAAAAATTTTCTAAATTTCGACAAAACTTGGTGGATGCGCCGGGCAAATTTCATTTTTATTCGAAATCAGTCAATTATACCGAGATTTCTATCACGAAAGTTTAATTTTGAAGACTGGAAGAGTAATTCAGTTGAAGTTCTGTGAGAAGTTTACAATTCCGTAAAAAATTTCCTAATCTTGAAAGGATTATCGATAGGAAAGGGCAAAATTTTAACGGAAAAAGAGACCCAAGAAACCAACCAAAAAGGCAAGTTCTGTGCAAAATTTGGTGGATGCGCCAGCCAAATTTCAATTTTATTCGATATCTATCAATTATCTAAATATGTCGATTATGAAGCTTTAGTTATAAGGTTCTGAAGAGTAATCTAGTTTAATTAAGCCCTCTAGGAAGCTTGATTGTGTCCAAAGTTCGCTAATTTAACAATATTCTCAATAATGCGTTAAATATCGATAATATCTAAAGTTGTAACAATTATCGATAGAAAATTTGAATATTTCAACAATAAAAGAGGTCCAAGAAGTCAACAAAATTCAGGTGAATTTGCACGAAATTTGGTGGATGCGCGGACAAATCTCGATTTTATTCAGTATTCTTTAATTCCTCGAACATTTCAATGATAAAACTTTAATTGTCAAGACTTGAAGAGTAATTTAGTTGAAGTTGTTAGTAAGAACCTTAAAATTGTGTCGAAAATTCTCGAATTTCGTAATATTATCGATAACGTACCCAATATCGGTGAAATTCTAGATGAATTTCCGAATTTGCAACGATTATCGATAGGAAATGGCAAAATTGGAACGATAAAATCGGCCCGAGAAACTAACTAGTTTCCATAAAGTCTGGTGGATGCGCCGGGTAAATTTCAATTTTATCCGATATTCGTTAACTATTTCATGCAGCTTTAATTATAAAGACTTCAGGGATTAATTGTGTTGAAGTTCAGTTAAGAAGCTTAAAAATTGTCGAGTAATCCATCTCTGTTTATTTAAAGCCCGGTACAGGAGAAATTAATGAGAAAAATAAGCTTCAGAGACAGTTTCTGATATTATTGTCTTGTTATATTTACATAATGTATTTTTTACGACTATTCTGTTATTTTTAGTAATATTTCACTGGAATATTCTGAAAACTAATAAAAGTTTCGTTTCAACATCCAAGATAATCAATAAAGTCTGAAATTGACTGAAACTAAAATATTTCTTGATAAAAATAGGACAAATTTAAAGGAAAAGAATAACAAATTGACGACTTTATTCGGATAATTGATGATAAAATACTTAATTTAGAAGGGATGAATTATTTAAATTTGTAACGAAATGGTGGAGGCGCCGGGCGGGACTCCTTAATTTCAGTTTCAACGGAAATATACTTGAATTATCAGCCAATATTTCCCTTCCCAATTAGATTAAAGTTTGTCTCATTTCTTCCCAAAGAACATTTGGTTGATTAATTTTAAGTGAAGCTGCCTCAAATTTGAAGAAATTCGGTCTTGATTGATTGCTTTATCATCGCCGAGTGTAAGCTTTTCGTGCTAAACACATGAAATTTGCGCAGCAAAGTCTTTCATAACGTCAACACCCACTACGGAAGGACTTTTAGAGAATTCACTCCGAATGAGGCCAAATAGGGGATGAAAGTTTGTATGGAAATCCGTCGTTTTCAAGGACTGGAAACATGAAACATTTTTACACCCTTGGGGAATTTGTGTGGTAGCTCTATCATTTTTGACGTTAAAAACATAAATCTTTATTACTTAGGCTTTGGATTGAAGAACAATGAACACGTGTTCCATCGACTTTCAAAATTCCACCCTTAAGGGGGTAAAATGTAGTATAATAATGCCATCACTTTTGAAGTAAATTAGAGCGAAACTGTGCTACTTCAGGACAATTTGTAGGCGTGTTAAAGAATTCCACATCTGAGGAGATAAAATGAAGGATAGTTTTCAATGAATATGCGAGCAGGCGAATTAGTCGCTAGTTATTTTATAAACTTTCTCTGTCAATTGTAGAAATACTCAACAGTTGGTCGATATTCAATTTCAGCTGAAAATCAATTTCAAGAGGGTTAATTTTCGTTTTTTATTTACCACTCAGTGTTCTTTGATATGATCAGGTTTCTATAATTTTGCAATCAATTTTTTAGACCTTCGTTTTTAACAAGTTTATCGCTTCTTATTTGCATCATTGCGAAATGGTGGAGGCGCCAGAACAACTCCCAATTCGTAGAAATATTCATAAAATAACATTTTCCACAGCTATTGCTTTAATAATTTCCGGAAATTCTCGGAAAAGCCGTGGGTGTTTTCGCTTGAATATCCGCAACAGTCAAACAATTCTAATTACATTTCTACTAGTTAGCGAAATGGAACCGGTTATGTTCTTTTTACTCGAAAAAAAGTGTTTCAATTGTAGAAAAATCAATGAAACTGTCCTAAATAGGAGTGAAAATTGATCGAAAAAGCTAAAAGGGTGTCTGATGTTCCCATGAATAGTGGACGTATACAAATAGCAATGCATTTTACTAAAATTTCTAACCTCAAAACTTTAATTTTGAGGTTATATTTACTCACATTCATTCATCTTTGTGTAATTTTTCGAATATCATAAATAAAATAATTCATTTTCATAAGTAAAAATAGAAAAATTCAACAACACTATCCAATAACACACAGAGTAAGCTTGATAGTAACCTAATTTGTAATTGTAAGGTTAGATAATTTAGGGGATTGTGGTAGTACCACCACAAACTTGTAGAGACTGCGCAATTGAAGGTTTTTAGTTCGGCCTATTGGCCGAATAAAACTAACGTTAATGACAGTTTTAAGGTTTAAACTAGAAAATTTAGTCACCAACGACATCTGGGGAGTTTTGTTAGCAACCCATGGGCGCCCAATTTGAAACTTTCTATTCCTATTGGGTTGGTAACAAAACTCCCCAGATGTTAGTGCCTAAATTTTCTAGTCTAAACCTTCCAATTGTCATTACCATCAGTTTAATTCGAGCCTTTCTGTGGTGTTGCGCCAATTTTTTGGAGAATTTGCGAAATATCCGTACAAGTATTTGTTTTTCTATTTTAATGATTTCTGAATAAAATTTATCTAAAGAAACGTTATCACTTTAGATATTTTTGATATTTACGTCAAATAAAGGACAAATCACCATTTATCACTGATATATCGTCCTCTTTATAGAGAAAATGTAATATTTTATATGAGTAATCTCTGGAATCGCTGAAACTCCATTAGGACTCCAATCTTAGTTAAATATTCATATCGAAGATTTGTTTAAGAAGAAACAAAAAATCAATATTCAATTCGAACTTGATAACGAAATGGTGGATGCGCCAGGTGTACTTCATTAATTCGAATTCCCATTGAAACACGCTTGAATACTCAAATAAAGCCAAGAGTTCCTGTCTCAATTAGTTTAAAGGAGACATTCCGTTGATTAATTCTTGAGTGCTTGCTTTAAATTAATATTGAAAGTGGTCTGAATTTAAAGAAAATTAATGTTCCTTGTGAATATTTCATTTGAATCACTCAAACACTCATTTATCATTCGAACTGTTTTGGCGACAGACCCGTTGAAATGCTCATCTTTTCAGCTGAAAATCAGCCTCAAAACTGAAAATTTTCGCTTTCCTTCTTCCATTCAGTGTTCGACAGTAATCTCACAATTAGATCACTCTAATTATATTGTAATTACCAGTTTTCTAATTTGCATCATTGCAAAATGGTGGAGGCGCCAGGGCAATTTAGAATTTGATTTTTATTCAACTTCATTTCTTCCAATTTGTTGAAATATGCATGAAATGCAATTTTCTACAGCTATCCTAGTGTTTTCTTTGATATTTCACGGAAATTCCTGCTGTCTACTGAAATACAACAGGTAATGTAGCTTTTTACTGAAAAAGACAATCACGAGTGTTTTAGCGAAAAATCGATAATATTGCCCTAAAATTGAATAAAACTCTTGAAAAAATATGAACTAAAAAGAGGCACAATTTTGTAAATTTCCCTGTAATACACGAAAAATCCCTGAAATCGTTACAAATTCCATCAAAAACAGATAAATATCATCAAAAAATAGAAAATTCCTATTTGACAACGAAATAGTGGATGCGCCGGTTATAATACATTTCTATTAAAGTTCTAGTTAAGCGCCGCATCAGTTATAGAAGAATTTTCAAAACAACCCCAGAAGTTTATTTTCCAACACATTTCTATGTTCTAAACGGTATTTAAAAGGGCATTTCAAGAGGGAGAGAAGTACTTATTTGATTTTCTGAAATTCGGATGTAATTTGGAGTTACAGAAGGAAATATAGAAGCATGTTTTTTACCATTTTTTACAGTTTTTTTTTATATTTTGCCTCATAACTCGGCAAATATTGCTTATTTTCTAATGAATTTCACACAACATGTGGCCAATTAAAAGCGCTTTCCAAATCTGTCGGAAAATTTCCGATTGCATTGTTAGTTTTCCGGAAAATTGATGAAAGGTTTCGACATACTAATTTTGTTTTTTTACGGACAGTTTTAAACTTAGACGACTGAACCAGGACTTGCTTGAAAAGTAATGAATAGAAGATTATTTGGAGAATAGTTTGAGATTGAAATTCGGAAAATTTACTGGAAATTTATGGGAGCGAAATGTGAGAAATTTTCACCTATTATTTTTATCTGTTCAAATTAATTATTTTTGTATAAAGTGGATTGCAATTTATAGATTATTTCATTACCTTTCCAACGGTACCATTGTTGCTGCAAAAAAGTGAAAATCTTTTGGAAAATTAGTGATAAACAAAATTATGTTTATCGTGTGAAAAACTAGTTGAATAGCAAGTCTCCAAACCACAAAAATGAGTTACTTCTATTGGCCGAAAGGGGGCTCCAAAGTCTGTCATCTCGTCTTTCTGCAATGTTGCCAAATTTGTTGTTGTTCCTGAGGCCACACCTTTGGCGTCTTATTATTGCATAGATAATTGGAGAAAAAAAAACAATAAACTGATTGTATATAATTAACTTTAATAATTAACAAAAAAATTAGTCGCCAATTTGCTAAAAAAGGTTTATTTTTTTGTAAAAAAAAATTACAATTTTCTTTTTTTAACATTCCAATTAAAATAGCGACTATTTTTTTTTGTTAATTGTTAAAGTTAGTTATATACAACCAGTTGATTGTTTTTTTTCTCCAATTATCTATGCAATAATAAGACGACAAAGGTAAGGCCTCAGGCAGAAAAAATAATTTGACAACATTGCAGAAAGAGACCTGCTGACATCTGTGAGCCGCTGGAAGAAACCCATTTTTGTGGCTAATTTTATACTCTGGCGAGTAGTTATCGAACTATCACTGCCGGCTTTCCACATAATAAACATAGTTTTGTTTATCGCTAATTTTCCAGAAGATTTTCACTTTTTTACAGCAACAATGGTACCGTTGGAAAGATAATGAAATAATCTATAAATTGCAATACACTTTATACAAAAATAATTAATTTTAACAGATAGAAATAATAGATAAAATTTCGCCACCATAAATTTCCAGTAAATTTTCCGAATTTCAATCTCAAACTATTTTCAAAATAATCTTCTATTCATTACTTTTCAAGCAGGTCCTGGTTCAGTCGTCTAAGTTTAAAACTGTCGGTAAAAAAACAAAATTAGTATGTCGAAACCTTTTATTAATTTTCCGGAAAACTAACAATGCGATCGGAAAATTTCTGACAGATTTGGAAAGTGCTTTTAATTGGCCACATGTTGTGTGAAATTCATTAGAAAATAAGCAATATTTGCCAAGTTATGAGGAAAAATATAAAAAAAAACTGCAAAAATGCTAAAAAACGTGCTTCTATATTTCCTTCTGTTACTCTAGATTTCATCCAGATTTACAAAAATCTGATATATATATTTCCCTCCGCCTAGAGATGCTCTTTCAAATGCCGTTTAGATCATTAAAATCCGTTGGAAAATAAACTTCTGGGGTTGTTTTGAAAATTCTCCTATAACTGATGCGGACCCTTAAGTTCACTTAACTTGTTGCCAAAGAAGACGTTTCATGGATTAATTTTTACCTACAGTTGCTTTAAATTATTATCTGAAAATGGTCAATATTTAAAGAAACTCTGCAATTCTTTTATTGTCTGCTTACTATTTTATAAACTCTCCGCATGAATATTTTATTGGAATCTCAAAATAGTTCAACAGTTGATAAATAATCGACTCAATCGAGCATTCATTCAACACTTGAACTGTTTTATTGGCAGAAAGTCGTTGAAATTGCTCTATTTTTCAGCAAAAAATCAACCCCAAAACTCATCTGTATGAGCGTAAAATGGTGGAGGCCCCGGGATATTTCCCAATTCGTCGACATATTCGTACAATGCAATTTTCTACATTATCCAATAGTTTGTTTCGATATTTTACCGAAATTCCCGCTATCCACTGAAACAGAATCGGTAGTGTAATTTTTACTTAAAAAAAAACGCAATTACCGATGTTTTGGCGGTAGAAAAATCGATAAAATTACCCCAAAATTGAGTAAAATCGACAAAATTATCAACTGAAAACCAAGCAGAATTTCCTGTAATACACGAGAAATTCCTGAAATTATAAATGCCATCGGAGACGGCGCTATTGAAACTGTAATTTAGCTGAAATTTTGTATCAAAGCTTAGTTTAAAAAGAAATAAAACATCAAAATTGCACTCCTAGTCGGTAACGAAATGGTGGATGCGCCGGGTGTAATCCACTATTTCTCATTCCAATCAAAACACGCTTGAATAATCAAAACCACCGAGTATAATCAGAGACTTCTCTACTCCGCTCTATTCGTTTCTATTAAATGAAGAGTTTTTTTTAACTGTACAGTTATACTGCTACAAGTTTGTTTTCGAGGAGGAGTCTTTATCATTTTGTAATCAAACTAAAAGTGGAGTGGAATTAATGTACATTTAGTTGTATTTATTTGAAGAGATGATTTTATAAAGGATCACAGTTCTTGAAACTTTCCTTATGCATATTCAATTCGTACTCAAACAATGTCTCTTGAATACTTGAAATCGTCTGGCTCCGGTCGATTCTATCAAGTATTCACATCAGATTCTCTTGTTATTGACCGAAATAAGAACGACAATATTTAATAAGTTGAATTTACTTTTCAAAAACAGTTGGAACTTCTTTCCCATTGCGTTATTTGATATTTTGTTGCAATATTTCAAGTTAAATTTCCAACAATTCCATTAATATTCGATTGACTGATTCAGATGAGATTTCGGTCTATTGATTTGAATGGAACTAAAGTTTCGAAGGGAAAACTTGCAAAATTCTAATGTAAATTCACTCTAATGTATTCATTTTTTTTTATATCGAATGTTGTTAGAATAGTCGAAATTTTCATATTTTAGTCGAAGAAAATGTGAACGAAATTTAGACACAGGCGCAAAATGGTGGAGGCGCGGATGAATCAATTATTCCACTTTTACTTGAATGAATCGAGAAATAGAGCTGTAATTGTAAAATTTCCATTTGTATTCGTCTAAATTTGCTCCAAACAGCCGCCCAAATATTGCAATAAGCAAACAAATTAAACTTTGTTAATAATGAAATATTACCAGAGATATTCACAAAGTTTCCGCCTCATTATAGTAGACCGACTAGAATCGATGACTCATATTTAATTGTATTTTGTTAGATTTTGCAACAGTAATTAAGCTGGACAATTGTTTCATTAGATATGCGGATTTATATGCAATTTTACGCAGAACAAGAATTAAATCGAATCGATTTTTTCTATTGCCATTCATTCGAATATTGCTGCATTTTATGGAATCGATAAGGAGAAGTGTGAGGCAATTTACGGTAATTTCTCCGAGATAAGGATACAATTTTGTTGTTTTTAAAAAATTTAGCCAAATTTCGATAATTACAAGGACTAAGCGCCGTGTAGAATCATTTTTAGAACCGTATCACAAATTTAACAGCCTTTTATTTTTTATTATTTCGATAGAAATGACTTCAACTGGCCTTAATTTATATTTTTTACAAGCTTCACAGTTGGAGGCCTGCAAATTGGCGGTTTATTATTGAATTTTTCACCAAATTTGGCCAAATTTTCAAAAATATGATGATTAAGCGTCTTGTAGAGTCATTTCGAATCAAAATACAAAATTACCACCTGTTTATTTCGATAGAAATAATTAAAACTATTCTTAATTTATAGTTTTTACATACTTTAAAATTGAAGAATTGACAATTTTCCAAAATTTGACCAAATTTTCAAAAATCCAAAGATTAAGCGCTACGTAGAACCATTTTGAGAATCAAAATACAAATGTAGCACCCCTTTATTTGTTCTTAATCTCGATAAAAATGATTGAAACCACCCCTATTTTTATAGATTTTGAAATTGAATAGCCACATTTTCAAAAATACATGTTTTATAAACTTTAACTACCAAAATTTGGCTAAATTTTCAAAAATATGATGCTTAAGCGCCATGTAGAGTCATTTCGAATCAAAATACAAAATTACCACCTGTTTATTTCGATGGAAATGATTAAAACTATTCTTAATTTATAGTTTTTACATACTTTAAAATTGAAGAATTGACAATTTTTCAAAATTTAATCAAAATTTCAAAAATTCTAAGATTAAGCGCTACGTAGAACCATTTTGAGAATCAAAATACAAATTTAGCACCCCTTTATTCGTTCTTAATTTCGATAAAAATGATTGAAACCACCCCTATTTTATAGATTTTGAAATTGAATAGCCACATTTTCAAAAATGGATGTTTTATAAACTTTAACCACCAAAATTTGGCCAAATTTTCAAAAATCCAAAAACTGAGCGCTTCAAAACCATCTCTAGAATCAAAAAACCAACTAAACATCTCTTTATTCATTTTTAATTTCAATGAAAACGAATTAAACCACCCTTAACTTATATTTTTTACAAATATTAGAATTAAAAAGGCGTAAATTGACAGTTTAGCACCGCAATTTCGATAAAATTTGGCCAAATTTCCAAAATTACAAAGCCTAAGCTCGATGTAGAAAGAATTTTTTGAAATCTAATGAAAATTTAGCAACTCTCTATGTCCTTAATTCGATGCAGACGATTTAAACTACCCTTAAAACTGATAACCTTCCAAATTGATAGCTTAGCACCGAAAATTTGGCCAAATTTTCAAATATCTTTAGAATCAAAATTTAATACTTGTTCTTAATTTCGATGAAAATGATTTAAACTACCGTTAGTGTACATTTTTACAGACTCTAAGGCTGAAGAATCTGCAAATTGATGGATTACCACCAAAATTTTTACAAAATTTCAACAAATTAGAAATCCTAAATTTACAAGGCAATCATTTAAAAAAACTACCAACGAATCTAATGAAAACAGGACGAATTAAAGAAATCTATCTGTCAGGTGAGTCAAACAACCAAATTCCAATAATAATAATTTATTTGTCTTACAGTTACAATAATTGACCCCAATTACCAACAATTGATTAATTAACAATAATTTTATAAATAAATATTAATACAGATTGATTTTAAGGCACAAATTGTTCGAAAAACACTCGAAACAGGCCGATTTTTCGAACAAACTGTACTAGTACAATTAGTCTACAATAACACCCCTTTAATGTTAATTTATCACCATCATCCCCTATCTCACAGCTTAACTATACCGAATTTCAATCGTTCTCTCAAAATTGGTACTAAAGAGGTCTCAAAATCAAGAATGGTGCCAACAATAAGAACAATAACGGGTGGAATTTAAATGTTAGAAACATTAATAATCGTGGTAGATTTCCTAAGGATAGTGGGAATATGCGGAGATGTTGGAAAATTTTCGATAATATTACAAATATTGGTAACGGTGATATTGTTAAACTGTCCAAAAGTACCGAGAATCTCATCATGCGATCATCTAGCGATCTAAATACGTTTCTCGTTAATGATAACACCCTGAAAATGAACTGCCCTATTAATTTTATCGGTTGCGGTAAGATAAATAATATCATCGAACTCAACCATACTGTTATTTCCATTAATTGCCGTATACGATAATTCATAGTAATAAACGGTGATAATAGTAATTTCAATAGAGACCCCATGATACGTTTGGGGAGACTTAATGTTGGGAGTGAAAGTATCGGAAGGAAGAGTAAATTGTGAAGGGCTTCAATCGGGGATAACAAAATTGTTAAGGGTGCTAGCAAGATTTCTAGGGGTAGTAATAGCAAACTAATTATCGGTGGTAGTTTTATCAATGATAATAGGCCGATTAATACTTTTTTGAATCGAATATATATGAATAAGGGGGTTAGGAACGATCGGAGCCCTAATAGGAGGATTCGATTGATAAAGTGCATTATATTCTTGTAAGGGTACGGAAATAGGGCGGTAAATCTCTCTAGAATCACCGATAAGATGCGGTAAACGAACCGAACCGGTAAATACATGATCATCGGCGGTAATAATAGGAAATTCAACAGCAATATTAGCATTTTTAACGGTAGAGGAGCCGGGATACGTTCCCAATTTGGAAATAGAAACGTTGTAATTATACGCAAAGGTGCTGTTAATAATTTGAGCGGAATCAAGAGAATCTCGATCGGTATTAGGGGAATTTTCAACAATAACGGAAGCTTCTTCGATGCTAGTAACGGAAACAGAATCTCGTACACGACTCGAACTAGAGCTCTAAGGTAATTCAACAGCAAACTCAGCAATATAGGCGGAGTTTGAATTTCTGTTAATCGGCAAAATAGCGGATATGGTGCCGACGGTAACGGTGCCCACGGTCTGAACAATTTATGGAACAACACTTGAATCCCATAAAACAACATTCGAATCAAATAAACAGCACAGGCCAATGATCTGAACGGTTTCAAGAAGAATTCGAGCAACTTTTGACCCGGTGATGTGCCAGAGAAATTGCACGATATCGATGGTAGGATCTTTGGTAGTTTCAATGGTCTTATTAGTCTCGACATAATAATCTGGACGATTCTATCTACGATTCGTATTGGGAGAAGTAACAGGAATTTGAAGGTCTGCAACGGCAGAAGTAGCAAAAACATGAGGATCTGCAATGGGAAAAGTGCCAACCGGAGCGGCAATAGGAGCAAATTGAGCGGAAACAAGAGGATTCCGAGCAATGGTGGCGGTCTTAACAAAGGAACCTGTCTGAATATTAACGACTTTATAATGAATATAATTAGTTTAAGCGGTAATAGCACGATTCGTAGCGGTAATAACAGAAATTCGAGCGGTAATAGTAGGATTTTAAGCACCAAAGAAAGGTTCGGATCGGTCAAAGTCGGGAGTAATAATTGCAAAATTAAACAGCCGAGTAATTTAAACATTCTCAATACTGTTAAGAATATATGAATCGGTAATATCAATGCGAAAATAATGAATCCAATGATTCTCATTAGGATTCGTAACGGGAGAAGTAGGAAGAATTTAAGTATTAACAACGGTAAAAATAGCAAAAATAGGATGATTCTCAACGGTAAAAGTAGCAAACGAAGCAGTAAGAATAATATTGGAAGCAATGGAATTAAATGAATTAAACGTCGGATCCATTTTAATGGGTTTAAGATAATACGGATTAAAGCCTTCAGTATTTTCAACGGTGTTAATTCAAATAAATCGCACAATTTCGGGCCTGATGGTAGGATTTTACCAATCAATTTCGACAGAATCGACCCGATGACTCCCATTGGGATTCGTATTGGCGAAAGTAGCAACAATACGATGATTCTCAACGGTAAAGTTAGCAAACGGAGCGGTAATAAGAGTAAATTGAGTGGTAATAAGAGGATTTCGAGCAATAGTGGCGGTTCTATTGGGAGAATCCAATACCAAAACGATCTAAATAACAGTAATTTGATAACGGATATAATCCAATTTAACGGTAATAACACGATTCGTAGCGGTAATAATAATAAGTTCAAAATTAGACAACTGATACGCCTTAAATGTCTCAACAATAACTTCAGCGGTAATAATATCAAACGGAGAAGGAGGAAAATTATTGGCAATAAAAGGGCTTTCAACGGTAAAAGTAGTAAAAGGAGCGGTAACAGGAGCAATAAGATGATTTTCAGCGGCAAAAGTAGTAAAAAGAGTGGCAAAAGTAGCAAAAGAAGCGGCAATAAGAGCGGTAACAAGAGTAATAGAGGCAATAAGATGGTTTTCAAAAGTTTTAAAAAGAGTGGCAAAAGTAGCATAAGAAGCGGCAATAAGCGTCGTAACAGGAATAATAGAGGTATTAAGATGGTTTTCAAAAGTTTTAAAAGGAGTGGCAAAAATAGCAAAAGAAGCGGCAATAAGAGCGGTAATAAGAGCGGTAACAAGAGTAATAGAGGCAATAAGATGGTTTTCAAAAGTTTTAAAAAGAGTGGCAAAAATAGCAAAAGCAGCGGCAATAAGAGCGGTAATAAGAGCGGTAACAAGAGTAATAGAGGCAATAAGATGATTTTCAAAAGTTTTAAAAAGAGTGGCAAAAGTGGCAAAAGTCGCAAAAGAAGCCGCAATAAGAGTGGTAATAAGAGCGGTAATAAGAGCGGTAACAAGAGTAATAGAGACAATAAGATGATTTTCAGCGGCAAAAGTAATAAAAAGAGTGGCAAAAGTAGCAGAAGGAGCGGCAATAAGAGCGGTAACAGGAGTAATAGAGGCAATAAGATGGTTTTCAAAAGTTTTAAAAAGAGTGGCAAAAATAGCATAAGAAGCGGCAATAAGCGTCGTAACAGGAGTAATAGAGGCAATAAGATGATTTTCAACAGTTTTAAAAAGAGTGGCAAAAATAGCAAAAGAAGCGGCAATAAGAGCGGTAATAAGAGCGGTAACAAGAGTAATAGAGGCAATAAAATGATTTTCAAAAGTATTAAAAAGAGTGGCAAAAGTAGCAAAATAAGCGGTAATAAGAGCAAAATGAGTGGCAACAATGTCTTTATTACACGCAAGATTCTTTTAAATATACTAGAAATATTCTGCAATATCGAGTTTGACGGTGGAATTTCGGGTGGTCCAAATAGCGATTCCAATAATTTCGATAAAATTAACCGGATGATATTTATTATGATTCGTACTGGAAGAAATAGGAAAAATTTAATGATTTTCAACGGGAAAAGCAGCAAACGGAGCGGTAATAGGAGTAAATTTAATGGCAATAAGAGGATATCCAACAGTATTTTTGGAATAAAGAAAATTAATTTGAGTATTCCAAAAATAGTGCACAATATCGGGTTCGATGGAAGGATTTTCGGTGGTTCAATCAGCGGTACTATCACGTTCGATATGATAAACCGGATGGCTTCCATTACGACTTCTACGGGTATAAATAGCAAATCTTTGAGGATATTTAACGGGACAATTAATAAAGATAAGATGCTTTTTAATGGGAAAAATAGTAACGATATGGCTATTTTTAACGGTAGGAACAACAAACTGAGCGGTAATAAGAGTAGTTTTAGTGGAAATAGGATAATTTTGAACAATACCGTTAGAATTAAAGAAATTATACAGGGACTTATTGATACTAGTTTTAAGAAGGTGCGGATTAGGAAATAGGTCGGTTTAAAATCGAATATTTCGCACAATATCGACCGTTTTGGCAACAGTTTTGGCGCTGTAATCAATAGAAGAAACCGGATGACTCTCATTACGATTTGTATGGGGAGAAGCAACAAACGGAGCGGTAATAGGAGCAATTTCAGTGGAAATAAGATAATTCGCAACAATATCTTTGGAATAAAGAAAATTAAATCAAAGAGCGGTAATAGAAGTAAATTGAGTAAGAGTTCGAATATTATTTTTGGAATTAGAAGAATTAAATTGAAGATCAATTTGAACGGCATTAAGATGATCTTGATTATTAAACTGGGCGGTTTAGGGGCGAATATCTGAAAAAACTTGCACAATATCGAATTGATTGGTAAGATTTTCTGTATTATCCTCAATAGAAAAAACCGAATCACTCGCATTACCATTCGTATTGGTAAAAATAGAAAATATAAGATGATTCTTAATAGTGGAAACAGTAAACTAAGCATCAATAGTAGTTTTAGTGGAAATAAAATGATTTTCAACAAGAGTATTGGGATTAGAAAAAAAATTAACCGAAAAAGCAATTGAAAGGGCAATAAGAAAATCGGTATTATTATATTGGGTGGTTTAGAGGAAAATATACGAAAAAAATTGCACAAAATCGGGTTTGTTGGCAGGAGAATCGCTAGAAAAAACCGAAAGATTCCCAATACGACCCTTAGTGGTAAAAGCAGGAAAAACGAGATGATTTTCAGCGGTAAAAGCAGCAATCGGAGCGGTAATAGAAGCAAATTGAGCGGAAATAAGATGATTTCAATCGATATTGGCGGTCGTGGCAAAATTGGGGTGGTAATCAACGACTTTATAATGTGTACAACCAACTTCAGCGGTAACAAGAAGAATCGTAGAGGTAATAAGAGTAAGTCGAGCGGTAATAATAGAATTTTGATCACGAAGGGAAGGTTCGGGTTAGTTAAAGTCGGGAATAATAATCGGAAAGTGGTACAGATCAATAAACTCAAAAGTCTCAACAGTATCTTCAATATTTTGAACGGTAAAGGTAAAGCGGACAAGATGATTTGGAGCGGTAACAATAGGAGATTCAGCGGTGATAATAGAAGTTTCAACGGTAACAATAGGAGTCTCAACATTAGCGAGATCAATTTAATCACTCCTATTACGATTAGTATTGGTGAAAATAACAAACTAAGCGGTAATAGGAGTAGTTTTAGTGGCAATAAGATGAGTTTCCACAAGACTATTGGAATTAGAGAAATTAACCGAAAGGGCAGCAAGAAAAGCGGTATTATTATATTGGCGGTTTAGAGGCGAAGAAACGAAAAAAATTACACCAAATCGAGTTTATTGGCAAGAGAATCGATAGAAAAAACCGAACAATTCCCAATACGACCCTTAGTGGTAAAAGCAGGAAAAACGAGATGATTTTCAGCGGTAAAAGCAGCAATCGGAGCGGTAATAGAAGCAAATTGAGCGGAAATAAGATGATTTCAATCGATATTGGCGGTCGTGGCAAAATTGGCGTGAAAATCAACGACTTTATTATGTGTACAATCAACTTCAGCGGTAACAATAACAATCGTAGGGGTAATAGCAGAAAGTCGAGCGGTACTAATATAATTTTGATCACCAAAGGAAGGTATGGGTTATTTAAAATCGGGAATAATAAGCTGAAAATTGTATAGATGAGTAGACTCAAAATTCTGAACAATATTCCTAATATGCTTAACGATAACGGTAAAAGGAACAAGATGATTTTGAGCGGTAACAATAGGAGTTTCAGCGGTAACAATAGGAGTCTCAACGGTAGCAAGATCAACGTTAATAAATTCAAATTCAAGACTAACAATGCTAATAATAGGAGTCTTATTATAGAGAAGATAGCCGGCGGATTTGGCCTTCTAAGGAGGTATTTAATCACTTTCCAAACGGACACTAGGAAGAATCTCAAAGGGAATAACAAAAGTCTCAAGGGTAGCAATAGAATTTCTAAGGGTATTAAAATAATCTTCACCACCAGCGGTAATGAGGAACTGAAAACCGGCAATAGAAGCTCCAATGTTGTGTTAATTATCGATACAATCACTTTAATCGGCAATAGAATTAAGCGCAATAAGAACGGTAGACGGTCGTAGATTAAGTCGAAAATTCGCTCGAATATCCTGCGTATAATCATCCAAATAAATGGCAGTTCAAATAAATATTTCAACAATACAATCAAACGAATCAAATTACCGATTCTAGTAGGGGGTAGGATTATTATAATTTTGATAATTATAGGGATGCTGGGGTTGATTAATATTAGGAACGATAGGATTTTCGCTATGATGATTCGGACGAATATCATTAGAATTTTGAGCGGTAATAGGAGTAAGAATAGAAGTTTTAAGAATATCAACACCGGTAACAACAATAGAATGAATCGGAACAAAAACCATAAGGTTAGGGTGATGATTCTCCATATTTTTTCAATAATTCTCATCGGTATATTGATACTTCTGAATATTTCCCTAATTATACACATAATCAACCCTCTAACATTAGTGACTCGTATCCGATTCGTCGCTAGACTCTCGTTGAGTTGCAACAAATCGCCTCGAATCGCCCCCAATTGATCGGCCAACGAATCGAACAACGATCCGACATTAATTTGTCGAGCATTCGACGAGACTTTGACGACATTCGTTAGAGATTTCGCTAAACTATCGAAGAACGGTGCGATTTCTTTCAATTGCCCGAACAACGGTTTAACGATTTTGACCGTTTGCAAGGCGGCACTAGCTATGAATTTTACGATATTATCAAATATATCCACAGTCGATTTAATTCGATTCACGTAACTCGGTGATAAGTTCAATTTCAATCGTTTTATTGCGCCAACAATACGATCGATATAGCCGATAATCGATTGGAACGTCTGGCTGGATGATCGCGATGAGATTACTGTGATCGTCCGATCTAGGCCGTTTTTCGCTATAAATTGAACAACATTCGATTGGAATTTATCGACAATTTTCAATAGGGCGTTCTGGGCGGAATCGATGGCCGGCTTCATAGCCGGCACGAAGAACCGTATCGGCAATGTTAGAATCAAACAGAAAAATTTCACAAAGATTCTAATCAAACCGGACGGTCGGACAATGATGGGGATCGATTTGATCAACGTTAAAAACTGCCGGTACGGTATCGTTAAGAAATACAAATACGCTTGGATTAATTTGATTGGAATTCGAAGGATATTCGGCATAGATGCTGCTTTAGTGGCGCTTTTTCGCGTCAATTCCGGCTGGATTTCTCGGGCAATTCGGGCTAATAATTGGCGTTTATAGCGGTGATTCGGCGATATACTAACTGCGGTTTGTTTGAGCAATTGTTGGACGACATTGACTAGAAATTGGATGATCTTTATGGTCGGCCGGAACGGATATAGTACCGCTTTTTTCGCTTTATAACGAGTACGGAATAGAATTTGCAAAATCAACATAATTTTCGTTATAGATCCGGGCAATAACAGCAAAAATAGCGTCAAAATTATCAATCCAGTAAAACGGATAACATTATAGATATTAACGAAAAATCGCCGAATATAATCGGTGACTCTTGTTAATCCCAATAAAGTACCAACCACTCCGCCTACCGAAAATAAACTGCCAGAAGTTTGAGTCGGTTCTAAACCAGGCACTAAATCGCCAAGAAAACTGGTCAACGATGGGATCAGATTGAATGGCCCCAATCCCAACGTCTCCAAGCCCAACAGTCCCAACGAGCGGATACTGCGGCGTAATTGCGCCTTTTCGGCCGGTTGGTTGGCGAATTTCGGCCCATTTTGGTGGCGTTTCGTTCGTAAATTCGTCGAATTCGCTGGTAATTGCGTTAATTTCGGTAAATGCCAATTGAAAATTAAACGTTTCTGTTGGAATAGAGCCGGAAATAAGTTCTGGAAATTCGTTAAAATCTGGCTAAATGGCGGTGGTGGATCTGTTGAATTCGATTGTGCCACGTCCGGCTTGGTTGCATTTTTTAATTCTACACAATTTCTTTCTAATTGGTGTTAATTTTGGTGTTAATTCGAAATTAAAATAATTAATTAAATTAATTAATAAATTGAAATTGATTTACCTGGTAATAATAATAGAAATAAGGCAAGTCCACAATAGAAGGTGAGCTTCATTTCTCGGGTTGGAACACTCAAATTGGTGTTCGGTTTTGAATTGATTTTCGTAAAAAAATAATGACTATATGAGAACAAATATAATAATCGCACAATTACTTTTGTAGGTTGGTTTTGCGGTGATAAAACCAAAATTTATTAGTGCCATGCTAAATATTTTGTCATAATAATTAATATTATGTCTATTGTACTAACGAACCTGTGGGTGTTTTATATTTTGATGTTTGCTAATTAAATAAAAATTTGTCATTGTTTTCATTAACTACACTACATGAATATTTTAATTTTGCATTAATTTTATTACTTATTTTAAGTATAGAGAAAAAAATATTAATTTTAATTTATCATCTTTTTTTTCTCTTGGCTAACATTATACATCCATTATTAACGTACGGACAGATTTCGTAATTAAATTAAATCATTGACAACGTTCAAGTATTACAATGTACGATATAAATAGATAAAAACCGGCTTTACACGATTGAAAAGTTGGAAAAATCCAAATACACTCTATCGAAATTCATCCTGTAAACTTGACTCGACAATTTCCGATAAAAAATACGTAAAAGACGCATTCATTTATTGATTATCGATTCAAAACAAGTAGATGCTCACACTTTTAATTATATCACGTCTATTTCGCTTCGGTCAACTTGGCGTTAATCATGTGCAGTTGAATAGGTGGCAATTTAAGTGTCATCTTTATTTCTTTATAGTTTTTTTCCAAGTAATTTGATTGCAGTCTAAGTTAGGTTCACTAATTTCCAATAGTTGAAGTGTACAATCTTCTACTAAAGAGCTAAAATAAATCCGGTTTTACACTGTTGAAAAGTTGGAAAAATCCAAATACACTCTATCGAAATTCATCCTGTAAACTTGACTCGACAATTTCCGATAAAAAATACGTAAAAGACGCATTCATTTATTGATTATCGATTAAAAACAAGTAGATGGTGACACTTTTAATTATATCACGTCTATTTCGTTTCGGTCAACTTGGCGTTAATAATTTGCAGTTGAATAGGTGGCAATTAAAGTGTCATCTTTATTTCTTTATAGTTTTTTTTTCCAAGTAATTTGACTGCAGTCTAAGTTAGGTTCACTAATTTCCAATAGTTGAAGTGTACAATCTTCTACTAAGAGGTAAAATAAATCCGGTTTTACACTGTTGAAAAGTTGGAAAAGTCCCAATACACTCTATCGAAATTCATCCTGTAGACTTGACTCGACAATTTCCGATAAAAAATACGTAAAAGACGCATTCATTTATTGATTATCGATTAAAAACAAGTAGATGGTGACACTTTTAATTATATCACGTCTATTTCCTTTCGGTCAACTTGACGTTAATAATGTGCAGTTAAATAAGTGGCAATTTAAGTGTCATCTTTATTTCTTTATAGTTTTTTTTTTCAAGTAATTTGACTGCAGTCTAAATTAGGTTCACAAATTTCCAATAGTTGAAGTGTACAATCTTCTACTAAGAGGTAAAATAAATCCGGTTTTACACTGTTGAAAAGTTGGAAAAGTCCCAATACACTCTATCGAACTTCATCCTGTAGACTTGACTCGACAATTTCCGATAAAAAACACGAAAAAGACTCATTGATTTATTGATTATCGACTAAAATTAGAGCAGAGAGTGATACTAGTAATTATATCACGGCTATTTCGTTTCAGTCAACTTGGCGTTAATAATGTGCAGTTAAATAAGTGGCAATTTAAGTGTCATCTTTATTTTTTTGTTGTTCTCTTTTTTTTCAAAGTAATTTGATTGTACTCTAAGTTAGGTTCACAAATTTCCAGTAGTTGAAGTGTACAATCTTCTACTGAAGAGCTAAAACAAAACCGGTTTTACGCTGTTGAAAAATTGGAAAAATCCCAATACACTCAATAGAGATTCATCCTGTAGACTTGAGTCGACAATGTCCGATAAAAACAGGAAAAAGACGCATTTATTTATTGATTATCGACTAAAAATAGTAGAGAGTAAATATATCACGTCTATTTCATTTCAGTCAACTTGGCGTTAAAAAACGTGCAGTTAAATAAGTGGCAAGTTAAGTGTCATCTTTATTTCTTTGTTGCTGTTTTTTTTTTCAAAGTAGTCTAATTTAGGTTCACAAATTTTCAATAGTTGAAGTGTACAATCTTCTATTAAAGCGATAAAATAAATCCGGTTTTACACTGTTGAAAAATTGGAAAAGTCCCAATGCAGTCTATCGAAATTCATCCTGTAGACTTGACTCGACAATTTCCGATAAAAAACACGAAAAATACGCATTGATTTATTGATTATCGACTAAAAATAGAGCAGAGAGTGATACTTGTAATTATATCACGTCTACTTCGTTTCAGTCAACTTGGTGTTAAAAGACGTGCAGTGAAATGAGTGGCAAGTTAAGTGTCATTTTTATTTCTTTGTTGTTCTTTCTTTCAAAGTCATTTGATTGTAATCTAAGTTTAGGTTTGTAGTTAGAGATAAGGGTTATTTTCATTCCTTTCGCTCTCTTTTTCCGATTTCATTCTAATCTATCTATAAATTTTTAATAGTTGAAGTTACAATCGTGTTCAATTGAGATAAAATTAAGCTGGTTTTACACTGTAAAATTTTTTAGGAAATCTTCATATACTCCGTCGAAAGTTATCATGCCGTATTGACTTGATAATCGCCAATTAAATCACGCAAAAGACGCATTTCTTTGTTGGTTACAGTATAGATAGAATTAAGTTCGTTTTACTCTATCGAAAATTTGAAAAAATCCCAATATACACTGTCGAGATTCTTCCTGCCAACTTGTCTCAACAATTCCCAATTTAATTCACGCAACCGACACGTTTCTTCATTTGCATAATAATAATAAATAAGAATAAAAATTAGTACAGAATGATAATAGTGGAAAGTTTAAGAACCATCAATTTGTAACGTTTTTCCTGAGAAATTTGATTTGATCAAAGTTAGGTTCACATTTTTTTAATAGTTGTAGTGTATAATTTATAATGCCAATAAAATTAAACTGATATTACGCTATGAAGCTTGACAAATTAACTATACTTGGACAAAATTAATTACTAAAACTTGACTCGACAGCGATTTTCAATAAAATTTACTCGGTAGTTAAGTTTCTTGGTAATTTATAGACTTAACTTAAAATTATAACACGTCGATTTCATTTCAGTCAACTTGGCGTTCATAATGTGTAGTTATTTATAATGGAAGATTAGGGAGCACAAATTCCCCATTGCAGATTCGTTTCCCTGAGTAATTTGATTTTAATCTAAGTTAGGTTCACAAATTTTTAATAGTTAAAGAGTACAATTTCATAGGAAATTCTTGTAATTTTCTAAATTATAACAATCGAGTTGAAAAAAAGGCTTCTTTAGCGGTCTTCGGTACAGTTTCTAGCACCACTGACTCTATTCTCGATAAATTTTATTAATAATCGAAAGAGAAAAATGGCTTTAGAATTTGCAAAGTTTTTCTTTTTTTTGGAAAATCTAAACATTTTTCCGAAAGAATCACTCTGAAGCGCCCCGTATAATAGTGTTTTTAATCAAATACAATAGAAATATGTTCAAAAAACCAATTATTGGTTCCAAAATTTGGAAAATACTCCCCAAATTTGCCTAAAATTGTGTACTAATTGCTAATTCTTTCCAGATAATCGTTGGAATTGCTCTGAAGACTTATCATGGATTTTAACCATCAATTCGCACACAATTAAAGATTTAGATAATGTCACCTGTTTTAATGATCCGTACAATAACAAACCAGTATTACCAATTGCACAAATAATTAACAATATGAATAATGAATGTCCTAAATTATGCACGTGTACATTACCGAAAATCGTACGTAATCCAGAATCGGACAATTTAGAACCAATAATTTACGTAAATTGTTCATCGCGTAATTTAAACGAAATGCCAACACAATTACCAATTGATACAAAAATTCTACATTTAGAAAATAATAATATTCATAATATCAAACCATTAAAATCGAATCATATCTATGGGAAAATATACGATATTTATTTAGATAATAATCAGATTGATCGGATCGATGAATTGGAAGGATCGTATTGGTTGAGAAATTTTCGTGTCTTATCGATTTGCGGCAATCGAATATCGGAGGTAAATTCCAATATAAAAAACAAAAACAAAGCCTACTAGATTTTTCAGCAATAAACTGTCTTTAAAATTCGAATTTTGGCCGCGATAGCGCTAGTCACCAATACAAATCTTGTATAGGTTATGTGGTTTGCTACAATTTCCCACTGATAGTTGGCAACATTTGATAAACGAAGAAACCCAGTTGGCCATGCTTTTGGTAACTTAGTTCAACTATTTATTGTTATATTAAAAAAATGTCAAATGTAGTAAAGTATGAAACAAGCTGCGACTCGATATAACAAAAATAGATATAGGAATACTGTAGCTATTTCGTTTTAAGTGAGGGTAATTAGCGCCAATTTGATCAAAATTTGTACGATTTTCAAGGTTTCAAATAATGAAACGTTTAGTAGGCTCTGTTAGAAACATCAAATAATCAAATTTTCAAAATTAAAGCTACCAACTTACGTTCTGGATAATGCCCTACAACAAAATCCCAATATGCCAGACGCCATCCAGATGTACTTCGGTAATAATCCATGGCGGTGTGATTGTGGCTTTACGCCGGTTTTTCAAGAGATGTTACAGAAATTTGCACCACAAATCGAAGATATCACTGATATTCGATGTTCATATGTTGAAGGTGATAAAAACTCCAAACAACCGGTAAATAATAACCTCAATTCCTGCACTTTCTGAAATGAACAATTGAAATAATTTCAGATTATCGAATTGTCAAGAAGTTCAGTTTGTCGATTGTCAACCGATTATTCGATACAAGCATTAGATCTAGTTAACGGTATTTTAGCTAGTTTGATTGTTTTAATTTTAGCCAAATTAGGTTATGATTATTATTATTTTAAGAGAACAGGACGATTACCGTGGATTGTAACGAAAATGCCTTAATTTCTATTTAAAAAACAATAAAAACTACAAAACAATAACAATTTTCTTTGAATAACCCAAATTATAAGTTTGAGAACCACTGGAATTGGCGCCGATCGGTGTGAACGCGGCTTAAATTGTCAAAATTGCGCACAATATCAGCGCAGATTGCGCAATAAAAATGGCCACCGTATGTTGTTGATTGATAAAATTGTAAACATTAAAATTGTTTAAATAATGCCGATTTCTATGGAATTTTCAATAAAATGGCGTCAATATTAGAAGATAAATTACGTGAAGCCGCTTGTATTGGTGATATTGAAGCTGTCTTAGCTTTATTGACACAAAATATCGACATTAATGCTAAACATTCAATAAATGGATGGTATTTAATTAACCTACAAATGTACAAGGATATTCCAATTCAGTTGGCTGTGATTATTGATTACGTATAGTCGTAGATTGGTTCATACTCGAAAATTTGACATTTGTTGCTAAGTAACCAAAATCACAGCCATCTATATGTTGGAATACAGTTGTAAATTTGAATTTTTTGAATAAATTAAAGAATATGAAATAATTGTTGTTTTCTAGGACAGCTTTACATTGGGCAACAAAACGCGGACATGAGGATATTGTTAAAATACTTTTAAATCACGGTGCCAATCCGAAAATTGAGAACAATAAAGGTGAAACACCAAGTAGTTTATGTACAGATCCAACAATTTTGAATCTATTAGGTGAAACGACAATTAATCAACAAATTAACGATGAAATTGGCTTGAAATTTGTACCGAATTATCTGCGAAATCCACCAATTAATGGTCAAGTGGATATTGGACGATTACGACCGAAACATTCGGATTTCTCAACGATGCCCACCACCGCCCTACCGGCAACCACCCCCAACGATGGTAAATTCCACCCCTAATTAACTCAACTACGTTATAATCAATTGTTTGATTGTAGATCTGGTTTTGAAAGTCCGAATAGCTGGCGGATCCGACCCCGATTTCATTGAAATTGAAATTCCACGATGGAAATTGACGTATTTGAATCTATTGAAAATCTGTTGCGATGAATTGGAAATTAATGAAAGTCAAGTTGAACGTATACGTAAATTACCAAATACACGTTTACGTAAAGATAGTGATGTGAAACGTTTAAATGATCTACAAAGTTTAGAATTAGTATTGAAATCACCGCTTAATAGTAATAATAGTAATGATAAAACGAATAATTGTTATCAGAGTATATCGACGTGTAAAAATCAAACTATTTTATATTGAAAATCGTATAGATAACGCTCAAATTGATTGATTTGTGGAAATTAAGCACCAATTTTCTTAATAGAGTATCGCTTATTATATACACAACAGAGAATTGTATTTTTTTGGGCTAAATTATGTAAAAATAGCGAATAAACTTGAAAGAAAACCGTGAGAAATTTAAATCTCCCGCCATCATTAACAATATTAATGGTAGAATATAGATGGCATTGCTGCAACAAAAGTGCAGGATTGCCAATTTTTCTCGATTACTAGATTATTAATAATTTCTGTATATAAACCGATTTTGTGAAATTTCCCGTTTTAACCCCAAAATTGAAATTATTAAACTGTTATACAAAAATCTGTAAGTATTTTTCTACAAATTAATGATTTTTCTATTTAATTTTCCAGAAATTTATAAAATTTCGTGCAAGTTCCAGGAATTTTTTGAATCACTATTGGTAACACTGATTATAACCTCAAAAATGAGCCACAATTTATTTAAATTCATCAACGAATTTTACTCGAAATCCCGAAATAATCCAACTAATTTTAATTAATTCACCAGAAATAATGGAAGATTTGTGAATATTTCGATAATTAATTGAAATTTTTGAGGTTATGTTCGAAGTTTCAGGTGTGAAAAGTACATCCACGATCACCAGAATCCGCTGAAAAAAATTGACCTACCCGGCACGAAAGAGTTTCTATCAGTTGGTAAACAAGAGGAGTCAATTAAATGTTTGGAGAATTTGAAAATTGCCTTGCAATATGATCGTGTTGAACGAAGGTATGTTAATTTTGAAATTTGGCGATTTTAATGAGAAATTATGGGAATAGGTGTGCCCGTTTGAAAGCTGTCTGGTTGCCCGATTTACAAGCAGCGAAAATTGTGAAAACCGTCGGCTCGTTGCGGCATTACGGCTACCAGAATAGAGACGGTCGATTTTTATACGCCGAAGAAGTTTTATATTTATTAGAAACAGTAATTAACCATTCGATTTTTATAACGGCATTCAATTTGGTTGTTTTAGAATCGATTGGAGGTTGTTTACAACGAAATTCCGTTGAGTATTCAGGAAAGTTTTGGAATTTTGTTGAAAAACGGCTTAACTTTAGAGAAATACTTCGTTTATAAGAAACTAACAATCCAAGGTTACCGTTTGTTGAAAAAACTCAAATCTGGGGCGGATACGGATGAAAAAACCGAAGAACCGTGCAGGAAGAGGCGTAAAATCGACGATAATTCCGGTGAATTTACCGAATTGTTCGCCAAATTACGACAGAAAGCACCGAGAAATTTTCACGAAAACCCCACAGAATCCAATCCGGATTATTACGTATTTCTACCGAATAGTACCAATAATCGACCGGATTTCTCTCTATTTATCGTTGTTGATGATGATCCGATTGGTTCGATTTCCGGTAATTGTACCGATGAAAATGCCAAGATTTTTGCGTTATTTTCGAAAAATGGGGAATTCACAGGATTCTACAGGTGTGGCAATGTTGATATTCCCTGTTTATAATTCGTACAATTTGTGAATTTATTTGTATTTTAATCTTTGGTATAAATGCAGATTTGTGTAAATATTTCTATCAGGTATATCACGATAATTTACCCTAAAGTTGGCAATGGTTTCGAAACTTATGTCGTAGCTTCATTCACACGACACCATTAATATTGGTTAATATCAAGATTGCTAGATTTCTCAACACTTTGTTGTATTCTAGACTTAATTGAAATTTGGTGGAAGTGCGAATTTTGGCCACAATGGCGCTCATAACGGTTACAAAAACAAAAAGCTTCTATCTTAGGTCAGTTACTTTGCTTTTCTATTTCAGTCAAATTTCGCAATCTGTTGATGGAAAGTCTATTACCAACTGCCCAAATAATTGGTGATTTGTGTTGGTAAACAGCGCCATTGCGGCAAAAATTGGCGTTTCATTCAAAGATTAATTCTTATCCAATTTCAGGAAATGGTCAGGCCTACAATGAAAGATCTAGCAGGCTTTGAATAGGCAGTTGAATAGAGCTGCGACATAGCCAATTAAATACAATGATATTTCACGTTAGAGTTGGCTTTTAATTTGTAGAGTCGTAGTTTTGTTCATACTTCACATTTGTTAATGTATGGCTTGCTAGATCTGCCTGCCTTTTATTTGACTAAATTGAAACTTTAAAGTGCGAATTTTGGCCGCATTGGCGCTCATAACGGTCACAAAAATAAATAGCAACAATATTTCTATCTCTCTTAGATCTTCTAACTTGTTCTTTTCCAATTTTTGTCAAATTTTAGCAATTAGAAAGCTCGTAGTTCTATTCATATTGAATTAAACTTTGGAGAAAGTACAAATTTTGGCCGCAATGGCGCTCATAACGCTTACAAAAGCTTCTATCTCTCTTAACAGGTCTGTTATCTCATTTCTATTGTCAAATTTTACAAACTGTTGGTGGAAAATCTATTCCTAACTACCCAAACAATTGATGATTTGTACTGGTAAACAGCGCCACTGCGGCAAAAATTGGCATTTCATTAAAAGTGTTGGTTAATCTAGCAGACTTTGAATAGGCGGTTGAATATATTACATAGCCAACTACGATATGAAATATACAGGTGTCTAATAGTATATCACGTCAGAGTTGGCCATGCTTTTAATCCGTAGAGTCGTAGTTTTGTTCACAAAACTTGGCATTTGTTAATATATGGCTTGCTAGATCTATCAGCCTTTTATTTGACTAAACTGAAACTGGAAGAAAGTGCGAATTTTGCCCGCATTGGCGCTCATAACGGCCACAAAAAAGAAATCTCTTTCTATTCTTATCAAGTTAATGGAAAATCTATTTTTAATTGCCCAAATAATTTAAGATTTGTGTTGGTAAACAGCGCCACTGCGGCAAAAATTGGCATTTCACTAAAACTAGATCTTGGTTATCTTTTCGAGTGTCTGAACAAAGCTACGACACTATACTAAAATCAAGGCCTACTGCGTGGTAAATTACCGTGGTACACCTGTATAGTACTACAATTTTCTATTTTTTTGTAGAAAAAAGGGACAATCTCACTATATTTTGGCAAAATCATTCGAAAATTCTCTGGACAGATCTGTTACTAGATTTAAAAATTTGAGCATCATTTCAACTAGTGATTGGTTAATTACCCTGATTAATTGTAAATAATAGATTAACGAAAAAATCAACAACAACAAAAAACAGGTACAAATAAGTATAAACTTTGGAAAACTACACGACTAGCCTCCTAAATTGTTAAAAAAAAGCAATAACGTGAGGATATGGTGTTGTCGTTTTTCTCAACGTGAACATTCCGCTATTAGCTACAGTTTTAAGTACAAATTTAAAGCTCTAAATCAAGACTAATTATCGAGTGGTAGTAGTGATGGGCTTAGTTGTGATTTTTCGGTAGCAGTGATCTCGTTAGTGCTATTTTTGGTGTAATGTAGGCAACCAACTGTGCGTAATACAGACTAATATTTGGTTGCCTATATTACACTAAATAGCAATGATTGTGATTGTTGCTATTGAAAAATCACAATTTAGACTAAATTAGCTTAAATTAAGCCCATCCGAAATTGATACCGGTCATTTGATAAAAACGCAAATTAAATGGCCGATAAAAATCCCGTAATCTTTGTATAATAACCGGATCTATAAATGGATGATTTCGTCCTTTTGTTTTACCTAAACAATGCGGTGAACTGTGCCCTTCACTTTTAAATAGACATGGGAAACCTTTCGTTGAATTAAAATAGAAATGTTTTTCGGTTACAACCAATTTTAAACCTAGAAAATCTTGTACACGTTTCAATTCAATTGCCGGATCGACAATTAAACGTTCACCGCTTATAAATAAAAATTGCGATAATGGGAAATATTTCAACCAACGTATTAGGTATCGCGAATAAATACCTAATTTGATTGGTCCCCAGGATGTATCAACAATACTACCAACTGTACCGTTAACAAATACCAATTCTTCGAATTTCCTCATATCCGACTTCTTCGATATAGCTTGAGTATAATCGGAAATGGCTCTAGTGACCGGATCACGAACAACCACCAATAGTTTCGTTGATGGATTCATGTGTTGGACACGATGTGGGGCTTCTTTCGTTATAAAATACGACGGTGTCTTTTCGATTGTTAATTGACCCTCTAGTGTGGGCGGCATACGTTGACGGTACCATTGGAAGCCGCGACCGTAGTTCTTATCGAAAAAATGCACCTCATTACCGGCGGCCCGTACGTCCGGATGTAAACGGATGAATTCTAATAGGGCCCGTGTGCCGCCCTTTTTAACGCCGATTATTAGAGCGTTCGGTAATTGGCGAGATGGTCTTAAGCCTTGCTCGCGTAGGAATTTATATTTCGGCGATATGTCCAATTCGTCGGCTTCGTTATTGTTGTCTAATAAAGGCACAACACGTACGGATGTTGTGTAGTGTAGAGGTGAACTGGGTAGGTCTCCACTAGAACGGCGACGCCACTAAAATCAATAAATTTCCAATCAAAAATCGCGAAAAATTCGCCGAATTTAGGCACAAACCTTAGGTAGAGCCCTGGCTATACTACTGACTAGACAAGTATTAAAAGTATAACTGATATAGAATGATATGGCGGCCAATAGGATTAAAGCTAAAACGATCTTCTTCGATACCAATAAGTCCATTGTAATCGGCCAGATTCCAACATAATCTTCAGTCTATAATTGATCACATCTGAAACGAAAATTGGCGGATGCGCCGGGTCCAAATCCAACCCCTATTCGTTCAAATTTATCGAGAAATACCCCCCGATTGCGGTTGCAATCGATCGACATTGAGGGGGAGATAACCTCAAATTATTGCATAACTCACCTGGATGGCAATTTTATTCGATTTCCTCAATTTGTTCGTTTCGTGAATAATTTTCGACTAAATCGAAGCATTTTTGTGGTAAATTCACGTAAACATCTTTATCAATTGAAATTTCCAACAAAATCGAGGAAATTACGTTGTTTTCTTTGCTATTGTTTTTGTTTTCTAACCTTAAAAAATAGAGCATCGTTGCCACAATTACCACAATTGAAACCTTAAAATTTTCAATTAAATTTCGAGTTTATTAAATTAGTTGCAGTTATACGTTTAGATTTGATTTGTTTAAAAAGATAAAATTTTTAAATTTATCTATTTATTGTAAACTGTGTGAAATTCGGGAAATTATAGCAAAGCGGCAACACTGGAAAAAATGATATAATTGCAAATAGTAGAATTCACGAATTTGTGAAACTCGCGTATCGTTCGATAATATTCTACTTTTTCCGGAAAATTACCGGAAATATTGTAAGATTATTGCCGGAATTTCAATTATTAATTATTTTATTTCAAATTTGGAAATTGTAGCTTTTATTATTACACCCATAAAAATTGATTTTCCTAATTGGTGAATTGTATTAGACAAATGTCATTTCCACCGACATCTATTTGTCGCACTCAGTTTATGTGAATAAATTTGGTGGATGCGCTGAGAGATTCTATTTGTAGCTTAAAATTAAACAGTTATGGTAAGGCGTTTAATTAGAAAATCGTTCTAGTTTTATTTTTTATAGTTGATATCACGTGATTAACAAACGTAGATGAGGTTAGTTTATTTCCTTAAAATTAGTGAAAAGTTCTGTGTGACAATATTGCATTTGTTGTGGAAAAGGCGCCAATTTTGAATCTCAACATTGGTATTTCGAGTTGAATTCCATCAAATTATTCATTAAAACCCCAATCTTTCTATTGTTCTAGCACAGTACAGTTATTTATTTTAATTGGCTTGAAATTTATTGAAGTTTAAACAATTATTAATAAATTTTATAAAAAATAATTCTAATTTCTAATAATAATATCCCATAAGTAATCTTAGATGAGACTAATCTATAATCCCCTCAATGTTAGTGAGAAGTGCACTGTGGCAACATTGTCGAAAAGCGCCAATTTTAAATCTTTTAATTGATATTTTGAGTTAAGATAAACCTAGGTGGAGCTAGTGCAATTCCTTTAAAATCAATGACAACATTGTATTTAGGGTCGAAAAGGCGGCAATTTTGAATCTTTACACTCATATTTCGAGTTTAATTTCTTCAAATTGTTAATTAAATCCATACATTTGTGTTATTTTACCACAGTATAAGTCTTTTATTTTAATTAGTTTAGAATTTATGTGTTTGTAGCTCTAATTTTATTAAGGGGGAACACTACAAAACAGGAACAGATTCCAAACAGGATAACTTTTTTATTTTCCAACGGATTTCAATGTTCTAAACGGTATTTAAAAGGGCATTTCAAGAGGGAGGGAAGTACGTGTTTGATTTTTTAAAATTCGGATGTAATTTGGAGTCACAGAAGGAAATATAGAAGCATGTTTTTTACCATTTTTTACAGTTTTTTTTTTATATTTTCCCTCATAACTTGGCAAATATTGATTATATTCTAATGAATTTTACACAACATGTGGCCAATTAAAAGCACTTTCTAAATCTGTTAGAAATTTTCCGATCGCATTGTTAGTTTTCCGGAAAATTAATGAAAGGTTTCGACATACTAATTTGATTTTTTTACGTAGAGTTTTAAACTTAGACGACTGAACCAGGGCTTGTTTGAAAGGTAATGAATTGCAGATTATTTCGAAAATAGTTTGAGATTGAAATTCGGAAAATTTACTGGAAATTTATGGTGGCGAAATTTTATCTATTATTTCTATCTGTTAAAATTAATTATTTTTGTGTAAAGTGTATTGCAATTTATACATAATTTCATTATCTTTCCAACGGTACCATTTTTGCTGCAACAAAGTGAAAATCTTCTGGAAAATTAGTGATAAACAAAACTGTTTATCGTGTGAAAAACTAGTTGAATAGCAAGTCTCCAAACCACAAAAATGAGTTACATCTATTGGCGGAAAGGGGGCTCTAAAGTCTGTCATCTCGTTTGTCTGCAATGTTGCCAAATTTGTTTTTGTTCCTGAGGCCACACCTTTGGCGTCTTATTATTGCATAGATAATTGGAGAAAAAAAAAACAATAAACTGGTTGTATATACTTAACTTTAACAATTAACAAAAAAATTAGTCGCCAATTTGCTAAAAACGTTTATATTTTTGTAAAAAAAAATTACAATTTTCTTTTTTTAACATTCCAATTAAAATAGCGACTATTTTTTTTTGTTAATTGTTAAAGTTAGTTATATACAACCAGTTGATTGTTTTTTTTCTCCAATTATCTATGCAATAATAAGACGACAAAGGTAAGGCCTCAGGCAGAAAAAATAATTTGACAACATTGCAGAAAGAGACCTGCTGACATCTGTGAGCCGCTGAAAGAAACCCATTTTTGTGGCTAATTTTATACTCTGGCGAGTTGTTATCGAACTATCACTGTCGGCTTTCCACATAATAAACATAGTTTCGTTTATCACTAATTTTCCAGAAGATTTTCACTTTTTTGCAGCAACAATGGTACCGTTGGAAAGATAATGAAATAATCTATAAATTGCAATACACTTTATACAAAAATAATTAATTTTAACAGATAGAAATAATAGATAAAATTTCGCCACCATAAATTTCCAGTAAATTTTCCGAATTTCAATCTCAAACTATTCTCCAAATAATCTTCTATTCATTACTTTTCAAGCAAGTCCTGGTTCAGTCGTCTAAGTTTAAAACTGTCCGTAAAAAAGCAAAATTAGTATGTCGAAACCTTTTATTAATTTTCCGGAAAACTAACAATGCGATCGGAAAATTTCTGACAGATTTGGAAAGCGCTTTTAATTGGCCACATGTTGTGTGAAATTCATTAGAAAATAAGCAATATTTGCCAAGTTATGAGGAAAAATATTAAAAAAAACTGTAAAAAATGCTAAAAAACATGCTTCTATATTTCCTTCTGTAACTCCAAATTACATCCGAATTTCAAAAAATCAAATACGTACTTCCCTTCCTCTTGAAATGCCCCTTTAAATACCGTTTAGAACATTGAAATCCGTTGGAAAATAAAAAAGTTATCCTGTTTCGATTTTACTCGGGATGGCCCTCAATATTTGCACAATTATGAATACAAAATTGTAATTTCTAATAATTAGAGAAAAATGTAGATGGAGTTAGTGTAATTCCTTCAAAATTAGAGAGAAGTGGAATGTGACAACAATGTATTGACGATCGAAAGGCGCCAATTTTGAATCTCAACTTCGCATTTTGAATTCAATCAGCTTAAATAATTGATTAAAACCTGTATTTTTCTGTTTTTATGCCAGAGTTTTAATATTTTATTTTAATTAACTTAAAATTTATGAGTGCCAATATAATTAACATGTAATTTAATGATTCTTATTTTAATAATAAGGAAAAATGTAAATGATTTCCTTTAAACTATTACGTTCTTCTTCAAATAAGAAAAAAAGTTATACGACTTTCAGTGCTCATTGAGGTTAATGAAGATAATCCTCATTAAAATTACTACCAAATCAAGAATTCTGTTTGGAATGTATCGGCGTATTTCCATTAAGAAACTTCAATGAAGAAATGAATAAGTAACGATTGATTAAATCGATTTTGTTATCGGAAAATCGGAGGAAATTGGAAAAAGCCGATGAAGACCTGACGTGACGAAAAGGAGTCTCCCAATTACTATCATTAAAGAATTCATTGCTATTATCATTTTGGTAGTGTTGTTGTTGAGGTGTGTGTCCTATTATTATTCCTCTTCTTCATCATCATCATTATTATTATCATCAGAGTCTTCGTCTACGGTTTCACTCGATCGAAGAGCGTTGGATTTGTAAAGAACGAACAGGAGAGAGTTAAAGTGAAATTAAATTTAAACGATCCCTGTGGCCTGAAACTTTAGAAAAAATTAATAATATTGAAAAAAATCGATGTATATGAAGGAAACAGTAAATATTTGTTAAATATTTAACTGAAAAAAGCTGAAAAATGTCGTGTTTGTTTGTATTGAAGTTGTTATTAGACGATTCATCAATGTCTACCTACATTATCCAACAGTAATTGAAAAATAATTCATCTTTCAGTAATGACGACTTTTTTCAGGTTAATTAATAAATACAGTAGATGAAGATGTGGGCATTTTAATTGTATAGAATATGGTCTTTTGAAGGCTTGGATTGAAATTTTGCTGAAAATTAGCGTTGGAAATCGGCTGAAACCCCAAATATAAGGCTCGAAAGACGAGTTAAAGTCTCTTTCTTTTTTCTTTAACGTAGTCAACTTTCAATTTAAAATTCATAAATAAACAACGAAAAATAATTCTAGTCTATTAAAATAAACCACATTGCAAATTTGGGATGCGTTGAGAACGTATCAAAATTTACAGTTATCGATTATTATTATTTTTATTCAGTCTACGCTATTATTGCCAATTTTGTAATTTACAAAAGAATTTAAATTGTTCTACAAACCAAATCGAATAAGAAAAACGAATAATTATCGTAAAATCAACAATACAAATGTTTTAAAATAGCAAATTATGCAATATTGACACAATACAGGCCTTTATTTGATCAAATTTAGCAAATACGACTTGGTGATTTCGATAGCAGTACAGGACAGTAACCTGCTAGTAATATAAAACAGTGGCGTCTCGTTTTCATCATCACGATTTACCTCGAAGTTGGCTATGTCTTGATCATCTAGGTCGTAGATTACTTCGTATTTTATTAAATTTGACGTTTCTTAGTACGTTTTTCAAATGATTGAATAAAACTACTATGTAAGAAACATGGAAAACTAATAACCATGCTACACTCTGTATATTAACAAATATTACACCATTAGCCAAAATAGATACTACCCTTTATTTGATAGAATTTATCAAATACGATTTAGTAATTTCGATACTGGAGCAGGACAGTAACCTGGTGGTAATTCGAAAAACAGTAGCGTCTCGTGATTCTATATTTGAAATCAAACTACTATCGATTAAAATTAAATTGGGACAATCTGTATATTAACAAATACATGACCATAATTCCCAATGTATAAAAAATAATAAAATTAGGTAATAATATGTGACAATAGTTGTATTCTATAACTCTGACGATGCGTTGCTATAATAACGTTAGAGATTGACAGTCTCTTTGAATAGAGCTATCTCACTTTTAAAATTCTATTATCTATATGTATTATTGAAAAGAGACAAGGACACGAGGTTATTATTCAAAGGAGATAGTTGACCTCCAACATTGTCATGGTAACGAATTCACAAAAGGTTAAAGAATACGATTGAGAATTTATTTAATAAGACTTGGTGATTTCGATAGTAATACAGGACAGTAACCTGGTGTTAATGCAAAACAGTGGCGTCTCGCGATTCTATCTTCAAATAATTGAAATCGAGACAATCTGTATATTAACAAATCCTGTAATTGTCAGGCCCTTATATGACAGATAATAGTGCAAAATAAGTCTCAGAAACAGACAAAAATTAGTAATAATAGGGCTTAATTTGACAAGATTTATCGAATACAACTTGGTGATTTCGATAGTAGTACAGGACAGTAACCTGGTGGTAATTTTAACTCAATACCGACTTGTAATCTTATTTTCAAATCCAATCATTCGAAATTTTGAACATTAAATCGAGACAGGCTGTATATTAACAAATAGTAGACCATAATTTTTGGTGTACTAGAAAAAACAGATCAAAATTATTAATAAAAAGCCTTTATTTGACAAAATTTATCAAAAACGACTTGGTGACCTCAATGCTGATACAAGACAGTAACTTGGTAGTAAATTGTCTTTAACGAGTGGATATTAAATCGAGAACACTTGTAGATTATCAAATATTATACCATAATCTTCAATGTATAAAAAAAATTGTGTAAAATTAATAATAACAGAACTTTATGTGACAGAATTCATTAGTACGACTTGGTGATTTCGATAGTAGGTCAGCACAGAAACCTCTGGTAATCTTAATTCAGAAACGACTCCTCTTTATTAATGGTTAATTAAATCGAGACAACCTGTATAATGATAAATGCTCACCATTTGAGAAAAAGAGAGCAAAATTAGCAATAATAATAATAATAAATAACAATAACAGTTGTAGACTAATTAACAATTAACAAACAATTTAACAAAAGGGGTGGGCCCTAATTCATTATTTACTCTGTTTAATTTAGTCGAATAATTAAATAAAACGTAGAAACATTCAATTATAAGCTCGTTAAACTTAAACAAACAACTATAATTTTAAAATTAATTAGAATTTAAACGAATCAACAATTTGAAAGAATTGCAAATGGAAAAGGGGTAAAATAATAATAAAATGTTAGTTTTGTGGTTAAGATAGCGTTCCAATTTCAATTAATTTCAATTGTTGTTTTTTTGTTGCGCTCACGTTCACGTTAAAATTTTTGGCACGTGTCCTCGTCGTTGATTGTTACAGAAAGTGTGACCGATTCTTGAAATTTTAATCGAATCGGGAAAAAACGATCGAATCTTCGATGATTATTATGTAGAACAAGCAATTTCCTCACGTTCGATTTTGATAAAAATCCCAACAATTTAATAAGAAATAAGAAATCTTGATCTAAGATAATAGAATTGTAACGGTAGACTATAAATTGGATCGTATTCTGTAGCTTTACGAAAATAACTTCTATTTTTTTATCTCAAAGAGTTGCGCAGTAATCTGCGCCGATTACAAATTTCTCCACAATCTCAGAAGGTTTCTTATAACTGCCAATTCGAGTAACAACCACAAATAGGTGATAATCACCAATTTGGTACAATTATAGAATACCATTTGTGGGCAAATTTTAATTAAATTATAATTTGAATTTTTGTAATTTTCGATTTTAAGAACAATAAGCAATCTAGAATTGAAGCCACAAAATAATAACGGTTGTATTCTTTTTTTTTATTATTCAGTACAGCAATCACTTTTAATTTAATAATAAATCAGTAATAAATAAAAATTGTGGCTCTTGGTGTTTTTTTTTTGTGTTTTCAAATTAAAAATTGGTGTTAAGAAAGCCATAAAATCTCTTGTAATTAGTTAAATTCGAATTACAGTTATTAATTATTTGGTATGAATTGAAGTTTTGGTAGTGTTCAAGGTCGAATAAATCCCAACCAATTTCTGCCAACTAGCACGAATTTAGAAGAAAAATTGATTAGTTTTTTTCTCGAAAGATCGATGAGTTGTTGATTGTGTTCTATTATTTCAAGCTCTAATTATTGGGATTTATTTGTTTTTTCTTTTTTTTTCAGATAATTAAATAGCAGAACTTTCATGTCCTGAAATCTGTAAATTTACTTGCAACTAATTGTTAATAGAAATTTTATCGATCTTTCATTTTTAATTAGTAAAGTAATTAAACAACAGGTGATTGAAAATTATAACCTCAAATTTGTTCAAGGCCAATAATGTCAATAATCGGCGCCATCTTTGCAAACATAACCGATCTCCATGCAGCATAACTGTTACTTTACAATTCAAGTTAATTGCAGTTTTGTTATAAGCAATGGTGTTGATTTTAAAATAATTAATCTTCAGTTGTTGAGTTAAATAAATAGAAATTGTTTTGTGAAAATTTAGCAACCCACAATTTGAATGATTTCACAATAACGGCACCTCTCGCGGCTCTTCTCCCGGCTTAGGGGACAGAATAGAGTTCTGTGAGTTGCAATGGCCCCCAACCCACAATTTGAATGATTTTCACAATATCGGCGTCCCCCGAGACTCTTTTCTCGGTTTAGGGGACAGAATAGGGTTCTGTGAGTAGCAATTGCCGCCGATACGTCCCTGTAGACTTCATAAATATGATAATACCTTGCAAATTTGCTAATAACCGGGAATTATTTATAGATAACAGGTAGTCTAAAATATTCAACACTTCGATTAATAACCTTTATTTATAGTGTCATTTCCCTTTGGAGGAATTAAGCAACCCACACAAGGTCGACCGTGTTAACGTTGCTCTTCTTCAAAATTTTCAGGATTCAAATCATTGACTTGTTGTTTATTTTGTTGTTTTCTAATTGAAATTAATAGCCGGAAATGGTCTTACATTACTACAATGATACAATTTCTTCCATTTTACCGATAAATTAAATTGATTAATCGCCTAATTAATATTTATGCGCTTTAATTAAATAATTACAACCTTGATGTGCATCGAAGCGGGTGATTTCTTTATTTAGAACGAAACCTTATGGAATTTTTCAGTCGAAAACGACGAAATTGAAGCAATCTAGATCACTCGTAAGAAACCGGACGGAAATCGCTTGGAATCCAGTGGAGATTTCAACGGTAGATCTGGATGGAAACCCGTCTGAAAATTGAAGTAATTTCGATCATAAAGAACTGGAAGAATTTGGAATTTAATGGAGACTTCGTTGGTAGGTCAGGACGGAAACCCGCCTGAAAATTGAAGTAATTTCGATAAAGAACTGGAAGAATTTGGAATTTAATGGAGACTTCATTGGTAGGTCAGGACGGAAACCCGCCTGAAAATTGAAGTAATTTCGATCAGAAAGAACTGGAAGAATTTGGAATTTAATGGAGACTTCATTGGTAGGTCAGGAAGGAAACTCGCCTGAAAATCAGCTAATTTAGATCACTCGTTGGAAAACTTGTAGAATTTAATGGGGACTTCAATGACAGGTCAGAATGTAAACCCGTTTGAAAATCAAGTCATTTGGTGGTAATAATAATTAATAAATTTGAACAAAAAATTTATGAAGATTAAACTGAAACTGGTTAAAAATAGAATAGACGATAAAAACAATAATAACAAAATTAACCGTTAAATCTTTGTTAAAATCATTTAGTCGGGTGTTTACACTTTTTCTAAGTGCAGATTTTACAGATTTCAATTAATTATAAATTTTTGGTGCTTGGAAAAAATAATCAAGATATATCTAACTAGTAGAACAACAAGAAAGTAAACAAGAAAACAAAAATTAAGGAAACTCTATTAACTACAATGAGTGGTCTCTAACAAATTACTCGGTTCAGGCAGTTTTTTGTTTTCATTTTTTCGTGTATATCTCATGTTGTAATTCAACTTTAACAATGTTGTAGATCCTTAACAAGCCAAAAAAATTACTTAATTTCATTTGGTTGTAATAAAGAAGTTATTAGATAGCAGCACATCCGGGAAATACACGCTAACTTTAGCGTAATCGCGCAATAAACGCACATACCCAATTATAACGAACAAATTATTAACTTAACGTTAACAATCAACTTTAACGTTATTCAAAGTCAATAAATCCGAGCAGTATGCGTTAACTTCAATTCGTGCGATAATGATGCGGAATAATGGTAGAAAAGTCACTAAATCGCAACATATCCGGTTGGTAAACGCTAACGTTACAGTAATTCGTGTAATAAACGCACATGCGGAATTATAATGAAGAAGCGGTTAACTTTAGCGTAACTCGTGCAATTATAAGGTGGTACATCCGGCTCGTACACGCTAACTTTAACGTTATTCAGGCAACAATCGTGTTGGTATTTTACTTTTTACATTCTCCACTTATATTGTCCGATCAGTATGCGCTAACTTTAATTCGTGCGATAATGATGCGGAATAATGGTGGAAAAGTGACTAAATCGCGACATATCCGGTTGGTAAACGCTAACGTTACAGTAATTCGTGTAATAAACGCATATGCGGAATTACAATGAAGAAGTGGTTAACTTTAGCGTAATTCGGGCAATCATAAGATGGCACATCCGGCTCGTACACGCTAACTTTAACGTTATTCGCGCAACAATCGTGTACGCCTATTTTAAATGTTGGTATTTTACTTTTTACATTCTCCACTTATATTGTGGGTTTTTTTGGTTTCTTAATGATGCTCGATAGGTATGTTAATTTCGGCTATTTACAAGTAGAGTTCGTCTGTTAATTGGCAAAATAAATAAACATGCAGGTTCTTTGGAAATTTATAAAGGGAAACCGAGACTAACGGGCCTGTCCAATCTTGCCATCCAAATGGAACACCCCATTGTTGGTATTTTACTTTTTCAGTCGTCTAATTCTGTAAAATTACCGACAATGCAACTTTTTTTTGTGATGATGTTGTTATAAATTTTACAAATTACAGTTAAATCGAGACGCCTAATTGTTTCATTGTTTAATTTTTTTTGTTGTTATCATTATTATTATTGTTGTTTAATTACCGAGTACATTCAATTTAGTTAGCAGTCGGTGGTTTAAATTAGTAATGGGTGGTTGGTGATGCGCTCAAATTGATCAAATTTTCATCAGTTCAAATAATTGGTGCTTTTCAGCTGAAAAATTCCATAAATTTCGACAAATTTGAAACGTTCCAACGATGACCCACAAGGTGTCCATCATCATCCATCAAATTTCAGCTGTTAACACGAATCTTATAGATTAATTCGGAAACCGTGTGGGAATCTGTTCTATTCCGAAACGATGACATGTAATCGTGAAAATTGCCCTTCTTGTTGTTTATCAGTCTACGTGTGTGATTTTTTCGGTTAAATCGATTAAAGATCGCCCAACTAATAGCTGTTTTGTTCTTAATACCACAAAAGAATTCCACATAATTCATAATATTATAATAATTCAAATTGATTTTCAACGATTACGAAATCTTATCGGACCTTTAGAAAATCGTTTATAACGGAATTTAATTCGTCAAATGAACCGTCATTAAATTAATTATAGATTTCAATTGTTATTCCGAACGATTTCCAAGGGAAATTTCACCAAATCCCGCTGAATTGACGGAAAATTCACGGTGACTTCGATGCGATAGCAGACGCGAAACCTGCGAAATTTTCAAAATTTCAGCAAACGAAAATTGGCAAAATTAAACCACCATTTCTCCTACCACTGCCCCTGATCTGTATATATAGAGGTAATTCACTAGTTTAACAGTGCTTATAGTGAGATGTTACGTTGATGCAAGACTGTCATTACCTGAAAAACTGAAAAAAAAATTAACGTTAACAGTGAATGTGGTCATTCAGGATTAGTATTTTGTTCGATACAGTCGCTATTTGACGCCCGTATTGTTCGTATTTGATCAAATTCTAGTGCAAGGTCGATCAAGGCCGATATTTGGAACTAATCGAAAAGGTACTCACGTTTATTTCCTAATTATTTCTATCAATTTTCGTTAATTTATTGCAATTAAAAGAAATTTCAGGATTATTTCAGAATTTTTTTCCACCACAAAATTCTCGACAACGGTAATTACCGGAAAGTCTCGTCGTTCTACATAATTTAATCGTTTTTTTCCAGTCTAATTAAAATTAAAATTGTCGACAGTCTACTGTTTTACTGTGAGAACGTGCTCTACGTTATTAATCGATTAATTAAATAGAATATTTTGAATATCGCGCCATATTACAACCAATCACAACCGGATATCGATGATGTTGCAGTCATAATTATCGATGATTGGTTGTCGCTGTCCTCATTAACGTTAACGTGATCGTTCCGGATGATCTGCATTGTGACTTACAAGTTCGTTCACATTATTGTACTTGATCGAGGATAATTAACGGTGATTGGGTGATTGTTCCAGTAGACGTTAGCGTTAGCGGATGATCTACATTTGAACTTCGCGCCACATAACAGCCAATCACAATCAGATTTAACCCCGTGATTATGTACAGTTAACGGTTGGTTGTAAATATTGTAATTAACGTTAACGTGATCGTTACGGATGATCCGCTTTGATACTCGTACAGTTACAACCAATCACACCCGGATTTAAAACTGATATCAATGACGTAGTGTCTCGTGATCCTTTACAGTTAACGTTGATTGGTTGTGAATGTCCTAATTAACGTAAACGCGATCGTTTCGGATGATCCACTTGTGACTTGCAAATTCATTCGTTTTATTGTTTTGAATTGTATTTGGCGCCACATTGCAACCAATCCTAGCCGGATATCGATGTCATGTGATCGAGTAGAGTATTGGTGATTGGTTGTTGTTATTCTAGTTGACGTTAGCGCGATTGTCGCGTATGATCTGGCTTGTAACCTACAAGTTCGTTCACTTTATTGTCTTGAAACCGTATTGTACGAATTAACGGGATGAAAATTTATTGTTTAGATGTGAAATAATTTAAATAAAACGTGTAATTTATGTAATTTTCGTTTACAGATGGATTTCCTGTTGTATTTCCTGTTAACTGGATTCTTTCTACACGGATTAGAATCAGCACCGACAACAACAACGCAACGTAAACCGAAACAACTCTATTACGATTATCTCCAAACAGATGATGATTTTAATAATGACGATTTAAATTTAGATAACGATTATGTTGATGATAACGATATTAGCCGTACAATTGAGGGTCGACGTCGTATAAAACCGACAAATCAATTTACATCCCCTATTTATTATATTCGATTGCCGCCACAACCCTACATGTTTGTACCCGGATTGGGGTACGTTTCGCAACCACCCCCACAATCATCACTAGGCGGTCTTTTGAATGTTCCAGTCGATTTTATCGCCAACGGTAAACCATCAACGATTTATCAATGGAGCGGTGTTGGGGGTGGTTTCCAAACTGAGCCGCCACCACTGCCGCCACCGCCACCCAAACCCCAACGTCCGGACAGTCCGATCCATCGGCTACCGGGACAGTTTATGTTCAATGGCAAACCGGAGGATATTTTCGTATTGCGCGACTCTTACAATTCTCTGTATAGTGACGCTTTAACTAATTTCTATCCGTAAAGATTTGGTATAAGCGGATTATCTAGTCGCTTTGTATTTTCTTTCCACAACAAGAAAAACGCATTAGAATCCAAATTGTGGCCTTGAAAGGTCAAATCTATTCAACGATTTTCCTTTCGTATCGCGCCTCGCATCTTTGGTCGTCTATTTTTTCTTCTTCATTTTTAATTTTATTTTCTCTTAAATGTTGTTGTGTTGTTGTTTTTTAATTCCTTATAAAATTGATCGATTATAGGCTGTTACCAAGCAATTTTTCGTATATTCAAAAATTTAATATGGTAATTCGATACGGTCTTGTATTATCTCCAGTTTGTGTGTGTGTGTGTGTGTGTTAAAAGAAGAGGCATTAATAATTTTCGGCTACTACAACAGCGATCGTTCCAATAGCGCAGCAGCTGCAGGTTGTTATCGTAGTTGTTGTTGAAAATAAAACAAAAACAAAATAGAAAAATGCAATGTAACCATTATTTTTTTTAAGTTAAGTAAATTATACGGTCTTCCTTCTAGTAATAGTTGAGAATTTTCGAAATAATTTCGATAGTAGACGATGAAATTTATGGATGTATTTCGTGATAAATTATTTATAATTTCGTAGTTTTTTTTTTTAAGTCGTCAACTAGTAAACACTATAATTAAGTCTATTAACCATTATTTATTGTATTTATTTAAATTAGTAATTTGTAATCATTAATTTTGAATAAAATATTTCTAATGAAACTCGTTTATTTTCAAATTGAAATTCGCGCAATTTTATTCTAAACTAGAAAGTGTCGCCAATCGATGATGGTGTAATTTGGAAATTACTAACCAGAGGCGCCGGTGTCTTGATAGTACAAATAATTCGAAACTATTGTGAAATATCCAAATATTTGGAATAATCTTTAAAAAAGTGTCAAATTTAAATTTATGGATGTTTTGTGATTAATTATCTAAAATCTTATCTTAATCAACTAGTATACCATAATTAAGTTTGTTAACAATTTTTATTCAAATGTCTATATTTATTTAAGTTGGTAATAATGTTTGTAAGCCATCTGTCATATACAGCGTGAGCCAAGTGGTTGGCCTATTAGACGTTTAAAGAGTTCTAATTGATGAAAGTTTCTGAAATTTGGTATGCCGCCGTTTTTTCCACCTGAACTACACCTGGAAAATATTTTCGTTGTTCTATCAACCCCCGGTGTATGGGGTAGTGCACCCTACTTTCTTATTTTAAATAGAATGGTATATTTTTTATTCCATATTTAGATTTTATGATAAAAATGAAGTAGACTTTGATAACATGACTAATGGTCTAGTGGTAATAGTTTTTCAGGAATTTCGACTTTTTCAGAAAATTTTGATTTTTTAGTGTTTAATTAAAAAATTCATATGTTTGAAGATATCGTTGATAGATAATCCAAATTTGGAAATCAAATAGTTTAAACTATGTACTTTCCGTACAATTTTTCAGAAATGAATTATCTTTCAGTATTTAGCCGAAATGAATTTTTCTTTCAGCCAATTTTCAAAACGCAATATCTTTCTTATTTTAAATGGAATGGAATATTTTTCTTTACATGGTTGGATAGAGAAAAAAATTCTGCATCGAACTGTATTAGCATTCCCTATACCTATCGCTGATAGTTTTCCAGCTATTTAAGATTTTCAATTTTCAATAGTTTTCTCCCCAGTCTGAAATTGACTAGTGTCTAGTTGTCTATGACTTAATAATTCGCCTTATAAAGAAATGCATAGGAGGCTTGGCAAAATGACATTAACTGTCACATTTGAGGTTAACAACGATTATTTTGTATGTTTTTTTAGTGATTTCAGCCAATTTTACATGAAAAGAAAATCCAATTAATTTTAATTTAATTATTTGTCAATTTCTTCTATGATTTTTTAATTAAAAAATATAAAAATAATCAATTATTTAGATGTGAATTGTGACAGAAGGCTGTTTCGCCAAGCCTACTATGTTTTAGTATTTCGTTACAGGGGGTAAATTATTAGAAATCGAAAATCTTGAATAACTGAAAAATTATCAAGAATTGGTATAGGGAATGCTAATATGATTCGATGCAGAATTTTTTTCTCTATCTAACCGTGGAAAAAAAAATATACTATTCCATTTAAAATAAGAAAGTTATAGGGTTTTGAAAATTGGCTGAAAGAAAAACTAATTTCAGCTAAACGCTGAAAGATAATTTAATTCTATAAAATTTAGCATAAAGTACATAGTTTGAGCAATTTGATTTACAAATTTGGATTGTCTAGCAACAATATTTTCCGAGATATGAATTTTTCAATCAAACACTACAAAATCAAAATTCTCAGAAAAAGCCGAAATTCCTGAAAAACTATCAACGCTAGACCATAGGTCATGTTATCAAAGTCCATTTCATTTTTATCGTAGAATCTAAATATGGAATAAAAAATATACCATTCTATTTAAAATAAGAAAGTAGGGTGCACTACCCCATACACCGGGGGTTGATAAAACAACGAAAATATTTTCCAGGTGTAGTTCAGGTGGAAAAACGGCGGCATACCAAATTTCAGAAACTTTCATCAATTAGAACTCTTTAAACGTCTAATAGGCCAACCACTTGGCTCACTCTGTATATAGATGGCGCTTTCTTTAGGTTCTCCTATGGCGCCTACTGCATTAAAAGTTAGGCAACACATTAAATTTATACCGGGAAAATTGAATGTTTGTGTCAATCACAGCCCACTTATAATTCTAGTAACGAACCTGTAGAGCCAATTTTATGTCAAATTTCATTTAAATTTTTATTTACTGGATTAATAGATAGATGCAAGATTTTAGTAGATCTATAAAAAATAATAATTGACACAAGTTTCTTTGAAAAAATCCAATACTTTGGTTTCCTTTTTTAAGGGGATGTGATACATATTCTAATTATTGAGGCCATTTTCAAACCCAGTATTTTCGTGCATTTTTCCAATGGATTTTGATGCTCTAAACGGCATTTGAAAGGGCATTTCGTTGTTATTGTCGTGGATTATCAGGTTTTTGGAAATTCGAACGTAGTCCAGAGTTACAAAAGAAAAACCGGAAGCATGTTTTTTTATATTTTCGTTCATAACTCTGTTAATATTGCTTATTTTTGAATGAATTTCACACAGCATGTATAAAATTAAAAGCGCTTTCCAATTATGATATTTGCCGTCCGTAGTGTTAGTTTTTCGGGAAATTTATGAAAAACGAATTGTTGTTGTTACGAGTGATTTACTTCATCTAGTATCGGATAGAGGGCCTCATCGTAATTACAGACTGCTTCATCATATATCTTGAGAATATGGAAAAAGACTGGATATTTTAATCACTCCTTTAGCTGCAGTAATAAGGCCGTGGCGATTTTTCAAAGATGACGCTTTTTCGCTCTTTTTTCGACCATAAAATCTAAACGGTTCATAATTGCCCAATAAAATTAAAGGCATCTTGATGAGAATCAAAAGGCCTTTCTAATGATGTAAAAATATACGGGGGTTCCCATTTAAAAAAAACATAAGTTTGGTGCGCTACCCTGTATAGCAGTAAGCACTAAATAATGAAAATAATTTTAGAGTATGCAGAACGTCTGTAGCTTCTGCCTAAAAAAATCTCCAAGTCGATATCTCAAATAGTACCGAAGATATGGAGGTTCCTCGTACCCTGGGACACCCTGTATATTCTTAAAACAATAACAAACTAAACAATTACAAATTAATAAATAATTCTAAAAAAAAAAAACAAAAACCTCTCTTTATAAATTAAAAAAGAAAACAAAAAAACTAACAAATTAATATAATTTCTTTTTTTTTAACCCTATCTATCTATCTATTTCTTTACCCAGTAAATAATGCGGTAATGCAATTTCCTTTTCTTTATTGAATGTTTGGGTTTTTAATTTTTGGCAATTATCAGTATTTTTTCCAGGTTTTCAACGCAGTTATGGCCATACAGGGTCCGCCAGCTTGTAGCAAAACTCCTATTAATTGTTGAATGAATGAAAACAGATTTTAAGGATTTATAGGGGGTCCTTGGTGCACATTTCAGTGAAAATTGGACCATGTAGCTTGTTGTGAAATTGGGGAAAAAGTGATTTTTGTCGAAAATGTCAAAATTTTCGTCAATCAGTTTTTTACAAAAATGGACTCAGGATGACTTGAGGATTCTTGGAAAACTGTTTTTTTCGGTTTTCTGGCACTGTATCCTGAAAAAAATTAAAAAACTGGTTTCTCGTAGATCGATCGTAAATGTGACCAGTTATTCGCCTCTCAGTTATTCTATTCTTATCTTAATGGGTGTTCATGTTATCGTATTTGTTTACTTAAGAAAAAGTGCTTGACATTCGATACTCATAAAGGGGTCTACACACCAAGCAACAGTGCAACCGTGCAACCTGGAACACCCACACATTAGGGCCGTGCTAGTAATTTTGGACCAATCAGTGTGCGTAAAATAGGTGATAAATCTTCTAATCGTACTAGGAAGGCCAACTCGTGAATAAAAAAATTGAAAATATTTGGAATCGGAGTATTATTTCTGTCATCGTTGTAGTTGTAGATGTTTTTCTAAGCCGCAATCAAGTGGTCGCAGTACCACTTTTCTAGTCGACCGGCCGCGATAGTAGACCCGTTATCAGTTGCTGCAACACTTGAAATTCCTAGATTTCGGCTTTGAAAAACATCCACAATCACAACGATGACAGAAATAGTACTCTGATTCCAAATATTTTCGATTTTTTTATTCATGGGTTGGCCTTCCTAGTACGATTAGAAGATTTATCATCTATTTTACGCACACTGATTGGTCCAAAATTACTAGCACGGCCCTAATTTGTGGGTGTTCCAGGTTGCACGGTTGCTTGGTGTGTAGACCCCTTAACAAAGTCTCATGCCAGTTATTTGAATAGGCTTGTTTTTTTTTTTTAATAAATAAACATTGGATCGTTTTAAGAGAGTACACCAGTGGTTTTCAAACGTTCTGGAAGTGCCGACCATGTAAATTATTTATTAATTCATTAAGGACCTTCATTTTTCACCAAAGACACATTTCTTATTTTGTGGATACCTGAGGAGTATTTCACCCTGAGCCTGTTAAATCGATCTGCGGATTAAAAAAATTTACCAGATCGACTGTTGAGAAACACTGGTCTAAAACTTGATTCAAAACTACTGTGACCGACAAAGGGAGGCGAGCGACTTTTGCATTTCAAGTTTTTCACGGCCAAGCTCAATTCGTACCTTTTTTAATTTTTTTCGAAATGTTATGAATGTATTACTCTAATTCAACATATTCTAAAGTTAGATTTGATATCACTTATTCCTCAATGAGCTACATGGTTCAACTTTTGCTAAAAATATTCATTAGGAGCCCCCTTATAAATCCTTAAAATATGTTACCAATCAGCCAACAATTAAATGGGAATTCTGTGCACTCTTCCTGTTAAAAGAATGGAGGTCTTACTTGTTTGAGGGTTTTTATTGTTCTTTAAAAAAAAAGACATTCTAAACAAGTAGGGACGTCTAATATTTTTATTTTCAACCAAAAAAAGCTTATAAATACTGAAATGTTATAAACACAAATAGGTGGCCATCTATTTACAAAAAACCGAAGGTGTGGTTTTAAATCATAAAAAAGAGGTTTGACAACATTGCAAACAAGTAAGGTGGTCGCCTCAGATATATGATAAAGCAGTCTGTAATTATGCTGAGGCCCTCTATCCGATACTAGATGAAGTAAGCCACTCGTAACAACAACGTTTTCATAAATTTCCCGAAAAACTAACAATACGATCGGAAAATATCATAATTGGAAAGCGCTTTTAATTTTATACATGCTGTGTGAAATTCATTGAAAAATAAGCAATATTGGCAAAGTTATGAACGAAAATATAAAAAAACATGCTTCCGGTTTTTCTTTTGTAACTCCGGACCACGTTCGAATTTCCAAAAACCTGATAATCCACGACATTCTACTTGAAATACTCTTTCAAATGCCGTTTAGATCATCAAAATTCATTGGAAAATGCACGAAAATTCTGGGTTTGAAAATGGCCTCAATAATTACAATATGTATCACATCCCCGCCAGTACAAGTAATTTTGGTTGCCTGCAAACTTTTGAGTAAAGCGCTATCCGTAGTATACTAGATCTATGAACAAGTGATGCCACTGTCTTGACGTACTTTCTCTAGAAAGTTCTACCAACCTATAATTTGAAAATACCCAATACAAATATATAATTTTCTAGGAATATAAGTCGCAGTTCTATAAATATAATACAAAAGTTATTTTATTAGAATACGATTATCGAATTTTATCACGATTTGGTGATTATAATAATATTTAAATAGTAATAATCAATCGTTATTGTATGGAGAGCTACAGTTAGTTCACAATCTAATTTTTATCAAAATGTCAAAATTATAACCAAGAAAATTCGCTGTTTATGACATCGTTTTCAAATAATTCAAATAAAAATGTTTCGCTTATTGTTATCACCGAGAAATTATCCGAAATTGATCCAGAAATCGCCACTGAGCCGTTGGTCAGCGTTAGAGAAAACCTTCAATTCACGTCCAACTTCTAACCTAAATATCATCACACAAGATGCTGTAAGCTGATCGATTTTAAATTGATTGAACAATAAAACAACACGAATTTCAGGGTTTATTCAACGTACCTCAGTTAACATCCAAGGAAGGCTTCTACAACTTAACCCACCAATGCGTACAGAACAGCAATCAATTGATCAACGAAGCATTAGATCCGGATCGTAAACGCAAAATGGTCGAGATCTTCGACGATCTATCCGATACTCTATGCCAAGTCGCCGATTTGGCTGAATTTATCCGTTTTGCGCACCCTTCGAGTGATTATAGCAATGCCGCCGAATATGCCTCGATTTCCATCAGCGGACTGGTCGAAAAGTAGCAATTTCTTTGCGTTTAAACAATAATCCAATTAAAATTTCTAGATTGAACACCAATGTTGCTCTATATCGGGCATTGAAGGAGGCCGTTGACGGTAGAGATGTTGTTGCGACGAATGAAATCGATAATTTGGTCGGAAATTTATTTCTATTCGATTTCGAACAGTGCGGAATTCATTTGTGCGATGAGAAACGCAATCGGGTTGTTGAATTGAATAATAAAATTCTAACATTGGGACAACAGTTCGTGCATGCGCTGGCCACACCGAAGATGGTGAAGAAGAATTTGTTGCCGGTTGAAATTCGTGAAATGTAAGCATTGAAATCGTTTAAAAATTCCAATCTCTCGGCCGAAAAATGCCAACTTTATGATTATATTTTTAATTTGTTTTCGAACGGATTTAAATTATTTAAACGGGATTAGAAACAGCATTTTAAGGCCTACAGAATAACGTGTTTCGTTTTGAACATTTTTATTAAATTTCCGAGTTATAGAGGACAATTTTGGCGCATGTTTTTCCTGTTATAATTTCTTCTTATCTCCAATATTTCCCCTCATAACTTGGACAATTTTGTTTATTTTCCAATGAAATTATGGATTTTGACAGAGAATTGAATGCGCTTTTTAAATCTGCAAGAAATTTTCCTATTACTCTGTTAGTTTTCCAGAAAATTGCTAGAAAAGTTGAAAAAATATGTCAAATGATTAGGTGGGTTGCTAAACTTGAGTTACTAGACCATCAATGGTGGATTGACAACTGTGAATACTCGAATTAGTAGCCTCTGATATAGAAAACGCATCTCGTTACATCACACTATACGAACTTAATTGGGCTACTTTCAAAAAAGCGTTCTCTCGGTCGAATTTTCCAAGATTTTCCAAGAATTTAACAACGGTAATCACTGTTTAGTTGCAAAATAATCACTGCCTGTTTCACTTAAATTTGAAAAATGTCTAAAGCATTAATAGGGAATCCTTGGATATTATTTGAATGAAATTTGAACCCCGTAGCTCATCGCGAAGTTGGTCAAAAACGATCGTTTCTGACTACCTCGCGGTTTTTGCAAATGAGTTATCCACACAAAATGACTCAAAGATGCTCCTAAAATTGATTTTTCTATTTTTTTGCGTTTTATTCTGGAACGGGTAAGAATATTTCGCATTTATTCGAGAGTTAAATTTTTAAAAATGAAAAGAAGTAATGTAGAGAACATCTTTGAGTCATTACGATTTGATTTGTTTAGCTGGCTTTCAGAAATCGCATTATTTTTTGAAACAAGACGTATTTGACCAACTTCTCGATGAGCTACGGGGTCCAAATTTTGCTAAAATTATCTTTAAAGGTCCTCTTATAAATCCCGAAAATATTTTTCAAATTACTCATCAAATAATCCTTAAAAACTAGGAAAATTTGACTGAAAAAATAACATCCGAATATTGGAAAATTTTCCCGTAATTTTCCTAATTTTCCAAAAATGGCTTTTTCGAGATCGTCATGCTCTTCTTTGGTGCATAATCTTTGAAATTAGATACGGAGGTACAATTGTATATCTTTCAAATTGTAGAAATTAGAGCGAATATAAATGTTCAAATTCAAGCCTATTGGAAAATTTCTTGCAAATTTGAAAAATACGTTCAATTTTCTATAAGAATGTACAATTTCGTTGCGAAATCACCAAAATCATTCAAGTTATGAGGGAAAATATTGAAAATTATGAGAATTTACAACAATAAAGACGCTTGCACGTTTTCCTTCATAACTCGAAAATCAATTAAAATTTTCCAAAACGGGAAACATCTTGTCTTGTACATTGAAATTCCCTCCCAAATTCCGTTTAAAACCATTTAAATTCGTTGATAAGCAAATTAGAAATACATTTATAAAAATTGGTATTTTTCACCTTCCAAATTCAGAAACATTTTGTGGTTTATAAGGAATCGGACTAGAACTCGTTAAAACAGTTGAAATTTTAACAAAGAATTTCTCTGTTTTTCCTGCTCTTATACACCTTGAAATGCTCTTTCCAATAAACCCCAATACTCGAATTTTGAGTGGAAAATAAACGAGAAATCCTCTTTCAAAGTCACCACTTTTGACAACGAATTCGAATCCCGCTGCTTAAGGGCCCTCAGCACAAAAATAGACAATTTCAAAGCAGGATTTCTTTTTCATTTTCCAACGGATTTCAATGCTCTAAACGGTATTTAAAAAGGCATTTCAAGAGGTAGGGAAGTACGTATTTGATTTTTTGAAATTCGGATGTAATTTGGAGTTACAAAAGGAAGTATAGAAGCATGTTTTTTAGCATTTTTTACAGTTTTTTTTTATATTTTCCTTCATAACGTGGCAAATATTGCTTATTTTCTAATGAATTTCACACAACATGTGGCCAATTAAAGGCGCTTTCCAAATATGTTAAAAATTTTGCGATCGCATTGTTAGTTTTCCGGAAAATTGATGAAAGGTTTCGACATACTAATTTGATTTTTTTACGGACAGTTTTAAACTTAGACCACTGAACTAGGGCTTGTTTGAAAGGTAATGAATTGCAGATTATTTTGAAAATAGTTTGAGATTGAAATTCGGAAAATTTACTGGAAATTTATGGTGGCGAAATGTGATGAATTTTCACCTATTATTTTTATCTGTTAAAATTAATTATTTTTGTATAAAGTGTATTGCAATTTATAGATTATTTCATTATCTTTCCAACGGTACCATTGTTGCTGCAAAAAAATGAAAATCTTCTGGAAAATTAGTGATAAACAAAACTATGTTTATTATGTGGAAAGCCGACAGTGATAGTTCGATAACAACTCGCCAGAGTATAATATTAGCCACAAAAATGGGTTTCTTCCAGCGGCTCACAGATGTCAGCAGGTCTCTTTCTGCAATGTTGTCAAATTATTTTTTCTGCCTGAGCCCTTACCTTTGTCGTCTTATTATTGCATAGATAATTGGAGAAAAAAAAACAATAAACTAGTTATATATAACTAACTTTAACAATTAACAAAAAAAAATAGTCGCTGTTTTAATTGGAATGTTAAAAAAAGAAAATTGTAATTTTTTTTTACAAAAAAATAAACGTTTTTGGCAAATTGGTGACTAATTTGTTTGTTAATTGTTAAAGTTAGTTATATACAACCAGTTTATTGTTTTTTTCTCTCCAATTATCTATTCAATAATAAGGCGCCAAAGGTGTGGCCTCAGGAACAAAAACAAATTTGGCAACATTGCAGAAAGACGAGATGACAGACTTTGGAGCCCCCTTTCCGCCAATAGATGTAACTCATTTTCGTGGTTTGGAGACTTGCTATTCAACTAGTTTTTCACACGATAAACATAGTTTTGTTTATCACTAATTTTCCAGAAGATTTTCACTTTTTTGCAGCAACAATGCTGCCGTTGGAAAGATAATGAAATAATCTATAAATTGCAATACACTTTATATAAAATTAATTAATTTTAACAGATAAAAATAATAGGTGAAAATTCATCACATTTCCCCACCATAAATTTCCAATAAATTTTCCGAATTTTAATCTCAAACTATTCTCCAAATAATCCGCTATTCATTAGCTTTCAAACAAGCCCTGGTTCAGTCGTCGAAGTTTAAAACTATCCGTAAAAAAACAAAATTAGTATGTCGAAACCTTTCATCAATTTTCCGGAAAACTAACAATGCGATCGGAAAATTTCTGACAGATTTGGAAAGCACTTTTAATTGGCCACATGTTGTGTGAAATTCATTAGAAAATAAGCAATATTTGCCACGTTATGAAGGAAAATATAAAAAAAACTGTAAAAAATGCTAAAAAACATGCTTCTATACTTCCTTTTGTAACTCCAAATTACATCCGAATTTCAAAAAATCAAATACGTACTTCCCTACCTCTTGAAATGCCCTTTAAAATACCGTTTAGAGCATTGAAATCCATTGGAAAATAAAAAAGATATCCTGCTTTGAAATTGTCTATTTTTGTGCTGAGGGCCCTTAATTGCCAAATTCTTCTATTCTAGCTTCTCATCGAATGGTGATAACGTTGTAATTTCCGGTCTGTATGCAGATTCAGCAAACCCCTTAGTCCGCGAAATCGCCTATAAAGTCTTTCTAAGCCCTAATCCTTTCCAAGAATCACTATTAAGTGATCTATTAACATGTCGTGATCAATTAGGTAAAGTTTGCGGTTTTGGAACCTATTCAGAACGAGCTTTACGCGGTAGCATCCTAAATACACCCGAAAATGTTATGGAATTATTAAATCAACTATCCGATTTAATCCACGACAAAGCCGACAATGATTTCAAAGATATGGCCAATTTGAAAATGTTAGAAACACCAAATTGCCACGAATTATCCGTATGGGACGTTCCATATTTCACTCAAAAAGCGAAAAAGGACCGTTTCGATGTCAGTTCGAAAGAATATTCGCCATATTTCTCTTTGGGCGCTTGCATGGAAGGCTTAAATATAATCTTCCAGAGTCTCTACGGTATATCGTTGATTAATTCGGAAATTGCACCCGGTGAAATCTGGTCGAAAGACGTCTACAAATTGGAGGTTATCCACGAAACTGAGGGACTTTTAGGTTATATTTATTGCGATTTTTACGAACGCAACTTCAAACCGGATCAAGACTGTCACTTTACAATACGCGGCGGTAAAGTACTACCAACCGGCGAGTACCAACTCCCTATAGTTGTATTAATGTTGAATTTCTCGCTACCCCGTTGGTCAACCCCTACACTATTAACCCCAAATATGGTCGATAATTTATTTCACGAAATGGGCCATGCTATGCATTCGATGCTAGCGCGGACTTACTATCAACACGTGTCGGGTACTCGTTGTTGTACCGATTTCGCGGAAGTACCGTCGATTTTGATGGAATATTTCGCGTCAGATCCGCGCGTCATTCAACTCTACGCCAAACACTTCCAAACCAACGAACCAATATCGGACGATATGCTAAACCGTCTATGCTCATCTAAACGCTTATTTACATCAAGCGAAACCCAATTACAACTCTTTTACGCTACTCTAGACCAAATTTACCACGGTAATCACCCGTTAAACGGTACAACAACTCAAGTTTTAGCCCAAATTCAGAATAAATACTACGGTTTGCCGTATATCGAGAATACAGCGTGGCAATTGAGATTCAGCCATCTTGTCGGCTATGGGGCTAAATACTATTCCTATTTGGTATCGAGAGCTTTGGCGCATTTAATTTGGAAGACTTATTTCGAAACGGATCCTTTGAGTCGAGTACAAGGCGAGAAGTACCGTTATGAGTGTTTGGGTTTCGGTGGTGGTAAACAGCCGGAGAAATTGATCGGGGATTTTTTGAAAGTGACACCAACACCGGAGTTGCTAGCGAAATCGATCAATGATGAACTCGAACAGCACCAATATCACTTGAGGAACTCTAAAAAATGATTAATTCAGTGAATGTTTATGTAAATATTGTAAATAGGCGTTTTTTATTTCTAATAAATGTGATCGAAAAGTTGTGTAAAGTTTTTAGGTTGGAAATCAACAAGAGTGAGGTTATTAATTTGAATTTCGCGCCGGTTTCCTGTATAGTGTGCTGTCTAAATTTGGGCAAATTTTAAAATTGTACTATATTGTCGATAATAACACAATAATACATAAAATAATGCTAGTAATTTATATTAAAAGCGTAATAATTGTCTAATTATTGCATTTTTGTAATATTGCCTTAAGTACGTATCTGATTTTTTGAAATTCGAATGTAATCTAGAGTTACAGAAGGAAATATAGAAGCATGTTTTTTAGCATTTTTTACATTTTTTTTAAATTTTCCCTCATAACTTGGCAAATATTGCTTATATTCTAATGAATTTCACCAAGCATGTGGCAAATTAAAAGCGCTTTCCAAATCTGCCAGCAATTTTCCGGTCGCATTGTTAGTTTTCCGGAAAATTGATCAAAGGTTTCGACATACTAATTTGACTTTTTTACGCAGAGTTTTAAACTTAGACAACCGAACTAGAGCTCGTTTGAACGCTAATGAATAGCAGATTATTTTGAGAATAGTTTGAGATTAAAATTCGGAAAATTTACTGGAAATTTATGGTCGGGAAATGTAGAGAATTTTCACCTATTATTTCTAGCTGTTAAAATTAATAATTTTTGTATAAAGTGTATTGCAATTTATAGATTATTTCGAAACCTATCCAACGGTACTATTGTTGCTGCAAATAAGTGAAAATCTTTTGGAAAATTAGTGATAAACAAAACTAACTAACAGCGATTTAAAAATTTCTGGCAGATTTGGAAAGCGCTTTTAATTTGCCACTTGCTGTGTGAAATTCATTAGAATATAAGCAATATTTGCCAAGTTATGAGGGAATATATAAAAAAAATGTAAAAAATGCTAAAAAACATGCTTCTATATTTGCTTCTGTAACTGTAGATTACATTCGAATTTCAAAAAATCAAATACCTACTTCCCTCCCTCTTGAAATGCTCTTTCAAATACTTTTTAGAACATTGAAATCCGTTGGAAAATAAAAAAGTTGTCTTGTTTTGCAGTTGTTCTATTTTGGTGATACATACCCTTAAAAATTGCAACAAGTGTAAAGTTGCCGGTTTGAAATTCGCGCCGATTTTGTGTATTGTGTATTGCCTATACCTAGACAAATTTTATAAAATTCCCTATTATTTACGTATAAAACAATAAAACAATACATAAAATCATCGATAATAAAAGTAGAATATCAAGCAAAATTGTGGTAATTACGTGAGTATTGAAAATACACGATTTCTATCTGTAATAAGTTTTTCTAAATCACAAGTTCGAAAAGTGGATGGCAGTAAGGTTATCGATTTGAAATTTGCGCAAATTTTGAGTATAATGTGTTGCTCACTTTTTGAAACTTACTAAATTTATGTATAAAACACTGGTTGACGATTTGAATTTCGCGCCATTCTTGTGTATAGAGTGTTGTCTAGCATGGAGTTAATTTTAGATATTAAAGATTAATAATAGAACAAGAGTAATAATAGAAAATAGAAGTAGATTTTAATGCGTAATTCGTGCAAATATTTGAATACGCATTTTCTATCTTAGAATTCACATTATTTTGATAAATTATGAAGTTCTATAGAAAATGTATGAAGTGGCGGTTTGAATATCGCACCAATGCCGCGTATAGTGTGTTGTCTAAAGTAGAACAAATTCAAAAATTTTTTCTATTTGTTGATAATAATAGAATAATACGCAGAATTACGCTAATAATAAAAATGCGATTTAACGCGAAATTGTGTGCGTTTGAGTTTATTTCCGTAAATTTAAAAATAACCGGAATCTTTTGTTTGATATTTTGTTTTTTTTCGTTTGTTTGTTTTCCACCAATCCTTGATATGAAAATATAATGCGCACGCATTCTTCAATATTCTTTGGTAAACAACAAAGATAAATCGATTCGATTTAATTCGTGTTAGAGTGAAATAGACGATATCAATCGTGTTTATTGAGCTGTTTTTGTTTAGACTGTGATGATTTGTTATTTGTTAACGAAAAGTCAATGTAAATTCTAATGTCATTACCTCGTACTCAGCTGTTACAGTTGGGAGGGTGATTGACTTTTCTGCGTTTTCTTCAAGTTGAAAATTCACATTGTCATCATTATCATTAAAATCGTGGAACGTGTGATTTTTATTGTCGTTTTAGAATAAAATACAAGATTTTTTTTGTGTTGAATTTTAACTTTTTGTCCTAAAATTTTTAAAGAAAATGAGCGAATTAACACAAGAGGAGGTGAGTTTCCTTCAAATTCAATCAAAATCAAACAAATTCGATTTATTTAAAATCAAATAAAAGCCATTGTTCTCCAATTTCGATGGTTTATTGTTCTAATCAAATAGGCCATGAACGATGTTCATTTTTTCTGTATCGTCTTTTGTTATAACCTATTTTCAATTAACATAACCTACAATTGATCGAATTGATTGTAATTATTGTTGATTTGTAGATGCGTCGTCGACGTTTGGCCCGTTTAGCTGCAATGGACAATAGTGTATCACCATCGAATTCGATATCGCCACCGATAACGCCAATATCACAATCGCCGATCAATACGAATCGTAATCAGAGTCCACCATCGTTCGGTGATGATAAGACTTATCAACAACAAGAACTGAATAAGGTCAACAATAACGAGGAGAATTGCGAACAACAAAAGGGCGATTTTGGTATATTCCAATTGCCTAGTAAACCGATTGATATCAATGTGCCGTCGAGTTCGAAAAGTGGCCATTTACGGCGGCCACCGCCGCCACAACGTAGCGATTCCGAAACGAGTTCCACCCAGATGGAGGTCGATGAGGTTAGTGGTTGTAATGATAAACTTGGTGGTGGTAATACGGATATCGATTCAGGATTCGAGAATATGGAGGTTATTATCTACTGTTATCAATTCGATTCGAAAAAATCGACCAGTAATCTAGATTTTGTTCGAATTAGTGCAGAAAGGTCGCATTTTTCCATTCTGTAATTGATATTAACGTAATTTCGATTTGCTAATTCGTTTCGTAAATGTTTATAGAATGTCGAAACTTGGAGATTAACACACGATTAAAATAAATTTCCAATCGTATATCGAAATGAGAACGTAGGACGTAGTTTTATACATTTTTTAATCGTTTCAAATTGACATTTATTAATGGTCTACGTGTATTTTATTAAATAATTCATTAAGTTACATTTATTTGAATTGAGTGTTACAATTAGAAGGTTCAGGGACGATTTCCAATGGTAATATTTTAAAGATAATAACTGATAATACTCGATTATAGATTTTTACAATTTTGGGCGTATTTTCAGAGATTTTCGCTATTGCCAGTTGAATTTTCTAGTAAAATTTGGAATCGAGGCATATTTCGTGATAATTTATCAAATTTATCGAAATTCGCTATCAAATCTTGAAGCGGACTCGTTTTAAAAACTTTCAGTTGTTTTTCAGGAAGATTTTTTTACAACAATTTGTTAGTTTTTGGCAAATTTCGGTTGATTTTAGAGCTGAATCAAGATTTGAAAGAATTTTCTTAATCATTTATCAATATTGTTGAATTGTCGTAATGAATTCTGAAAAAAAAAAACAATTGGGATAATTTCAGTCGTCTTTCAGAAAGATTTTTGCCAAAGTTTGATTGATCTTAGAGCCCAATTAAGATTTGAGGATATTTTCTTCATCAATTTTATTGAATTTTGGTGATTAATTCTGAAAAAAGCAATTTTTGACAATTTCAGTCGTTTTTCAGGAGGATTTCTTTACTTCAGCTCGTTAGTTTTTGCCAAATTTGATTGATCTTAGATCTAAATCAAGAATTGATGATATTTTCTTTAAATCAACTATCAATTTCATTGAATTTTGTTAATGAATTTTGAAAAAAAGCGATTTACATAATTTCAGTCATCTTTCAGGACGATTTAAATTATAATATTTTGAAGATAATAACGATGAAAATGTTTATTTCGTGATAATTTATTAAATTTATCGAAATTCGCTATCAAATCTTGAAGCTGATTCGTTTTAAATACTTTCAGTTGTTTTTCAGGAAGATTTTTTTACAACAATTTGTTAGTTTTTGGCAAATTTCGGTTGATTTTAGAGCTGAATCAAGATTTGAAAGAATTTTCTTAATCATTTATCAATATTGTTGAATTGTCGTAATGAATTCTGAAAAAAAAAACAATTGGGATAATTTCAGTCGTCTTTCAGAAAGATTTTTGCCAAAGTTTGATTGATCTTAGAGCCCAATTAAGATTTGAGGATATTTTCTTCATCAATTTTATTGAATTTTGGTGATTAATTCTGAAAAAAGCAATTTTTGACAATTTCAGTCGTTTTTCAGGAGGATTTCTTTACTTCAGCTCGTTAGTTTTTGCCAAATTTGATTGATCTTAGATCTAAATCAAGAATTGATGATATTTTCTTTAAATCAACTATCAATTTCATTGAATTTTGTTAATGAATTTTGAAAAAAGCGATTTACATAATTTCAGTCATCTTTCAGGACGATTTAAATTATAATATTTTAAAGATAATAACGATGAAAATGTTTATTTCGTGATGATTTATCAAATTTATCGAAATTCGCTATCAAATCTTGAAGCGGACTCGTTTTAGATACTTTCAGTTGTTTTTCAGGAAGATTTTTTTGCAACAATTTGTTAGTTTTTGGCAAATTTCGGTTGATTTTAGAGCTGAATCAAGATTTGAAAGAATTTTCTTAATCATTTATCAATATTGTTGAATTGTCGTAATGAATTCTGAAAAAAAAAACAATTGAGATAATTTCAGTCGTCTTTCAGGAAGATTTTTGCCAAAGTTTGATTGATCTTAGAGCTCAATTAAGATTTGAGGATATTTTCTTCATCAATTTTATTGAATTTTGGTGATTAATTCTGAAAAAAGCAATTTTTGACAATTTCAGTCGTTTTTCAGGAGGATTTCTTTACTTCAGCTCGTTAGTTTTTGCCAAATTTGATTGATCTTAGATCTAAATCAAGAATTGATGATATTTTCTTTAAATCAACTATCAATTTCATTGAATTTTGTTAATGAATTTTGAAAAAAGCGATTTACATAATTTCAGTCATCTTTCAGGACGATTTAAATTATAATATTTTAAAGATAATAACGATGAAAATGTTTATTTCGTGATGATTTATCAAATTTATCGAAATTCGCTATCAAATCTTGAAGCGGACTCGTTTTAGATACTTTCAGTTGTTTTCAGGAAGATTTTTTTGCAACAATTTGTTAGTTTTTGGCAAATTTCGGTTGATTTTAGAGCTGAATCAAGATTTGAAAGAATTTTCTTAATCATTTATCAATATTGTTGAATTGTCGTAATGAATTCTGAAAAAAAAAAACAATTGAGATAATTTCAGTCGTCTTTCAGGAAGATTTTTGCCAAAGTTTGATTGATCTTAGAGCTCAATTAAGATTTGAGGATATTTTCTTCATCAATTTTATTGAATTTTGGTGATTAATTCTGAAAAAAGCAATTTTGACAATTTCAGTCGTTTTTCAGGCGGATTTAAATTATAATATTTTAAAGATAATAACGATGATAACGTTTATTTCGTGATAATTTATCAAATTTATCAAAATTCGCTATCAAATCTTAAAACGGATTCGTTTTGGATGTTTTCAGTTGTTTTTCAGGAAGATTTTCTTGCAACAATTTGTTAGTTTTTGGCAAATTTCGGTTGATTTTAGAGCTGAATCAAGATTTGAAAGAATTTTTTTTAATCATTTATCAATATTGTTGAATTTTTCGTAATGAATTCTGAAAAAAAACCAGTTGAGGTAATTTCAGTCGTCTTTCAGGAAGATTTTTGCCAAGGTTTGATTGATCTTAGACCTCAATTAAAATTTGAGGATATTTTCTTCATCAGTTTTATTGAATTTTGGTGATTAATTCTGAAAAAAAGCAATTTTTAACAATTTTAGTCGTTTTTCAGGAGGATTTCCTTACTTCAGCTCGATAGTTTTTGCCAAATTTGATTGATCTTAGATCTCAATCAAGAACTGATGATTTTTTAAATCAAATATCAATTTTATTGAATTTTGTTAATGAATTTTGAAAAAAGCAATTAAGATAATTTCAGTCATCTTTCAGGACGATTTAAATTATAATATTTTAAAGATAATAACGATGAAAATGTTTATTTCGTGATGATTTATCAAATTTATCGAAATTCGCTATCAAATCTTGAAGCGGACTCGTTTTAGATACTTTCAGTTGTTTTCAGGAAGATTTTTTTGCAACAATTTGTTAGTTTTTGGCAAATTTCGGTTGATTTTAGAGCTGAATCAAGATTTGAAAGAATTTTCTTAATCATTTATCAATATTGTTGAATTGTCGTAATGAATTCTGAAAAAAAAAAACAATTGAGATAATTTCAGTCGTCTTTCAGGAAGATTTTTGCCAAAGTTTGATTGATCTTAGAGCTCAATTAAGATTTGAGGATATTTTCTTCATCAATTTTATTGAATTTTGGTGATTAATTCTGAAAAAAGCAATTTTGACAATTTCAGTCGTTTTTCAGGCGGATTTAAATTATAATATTTTAAAGATAATAACGATGATAACGTTTATTTCGTGATAATTTATCAAATTTATCAAAATTCGCTATCAAATCTTAAAACGGATTCGTTTTGGATGTTTTCAGTTGTTTTTCAGGAAGATTTTCTTGCAACAATTTGTTAGTTTTTGGCAAATTTCGGTTGATTTTAGAGCTGAATCAAGATTTGAAAGAATTTTTTTTAATCATTTATCAATATTGTTGAATTTTCGTAATGAATTCTGAAAAAAAACCAGTTGAGGTAATTTCAGTCGTCTTTCAGGAAGATTTTTGCCAAGGTTTGATTGATCTTAGACCTCAATTAAAATTTGAGGATATTTTCTTCATCAGTTTTATTGAATTTTGGTGATTAATTCTGAAAAAAGCAATTTTTAACAATTTTAGTCGTTTTTCAGGAGGATTTCCTTACTTCAGCTCGATAGTTTTTGCCAAATTTGATTGATCTTAGATCTCAATCAAGAACTGAAGATTTTTTAAATCAAATATCAATTTTATTGAATTTTGTTAATGAATTTTGAAAAAAGCAATTAAGATAATTTCAGTCATCTTTCAGGACAATTTAAATTATAATATTTCAAAGATAATAACGCTGATAATGTTTATTTCGTGTTGTTTTCTCAAATTTATCGAATTTTACTATCACATCTTGAAACGGGCTCGTTTTAGATATTTTCAGTCGTTTTTCAGGAAGATTTGATTCTAGAGCGCAATCAAGGTTTTAAGAAATTTTATAAATCATCTGTCATTTTTATTGATAATAAACTGATAATTTTAGTTGACTTTCAGGAAGATTTTCTTATTCCAGCTCGTCAGTTTCTGCCAAATTTTGATTGATTTTAGAACTCAACCAAGATTGATTAATTATCAGTTCTATTGAATTTTATTAATAATTCCTGAAAAAAGTCAGTTTAGATATTTTCAGTCTTTTTTCAGGGTGATTTTCTTACCCCAATTTGCTAGTTTTTGCCAATTTTCAGTTGATTTCAGAACTAAATTAAGACTTCGTAAGTTTTATCGACTTTTGCTATTGCTTTACTTTCAGTCGCTTTTCAGGCGAATTTTATTGATCTAATTTATCAAATTTTCCTAAATTTTGTTTGATATTAGAGTTGAATGAAAACTTAATGAGATTCTCTTCAAAATTTTGCTATTAAATCGTGAAAAAAGGACACTTTCAGTCGTTTTTTCACTTCGTTAGTTCGTTTTTGCCAACTTTTGGTTGATTTTAAAGCTCAATCAAGATTTGAATAATTTTTTTATCAATTTTAATGATAATTGATAATTTCAGTCGTCTTTCAGGACGATTGTCTTACGCCAGTTCGTCAGTTTTTGCCAAATTTTGATTGATTTTAGAGCTCAACAAAGATTGATTAATTATCAATTTTATCGAATTTTATTAATAAAACCTGAAAAGGTCAGTTTAGTTATTTTCAGTTATCTTTCAGGGAGATTTTCCTATATCAGATTGTCAGTTTTTGCCAATTTATGACTGATTTTAGAGACAAATGAAGTCTAGACAACGTTTTCTTCACAATTTTCTGCCATAAAATCTTGACGAGATCTCGATTTAGATATTTTCATTCGTTTTTCAGGCTGATTTTTTTACACCAATTCGTTAGTTTTTGCCAATTTTCAGTTGATTTCAGAACTGAATTAGTACTTCAGAAACGATCAACTTTATCGAGTTATGCTATTGCTTTACTTTCAGCCGCTTTTCAAGCGAATTTTCTTGCTCAAGCTTGTCAGTTTTTCCTAGATTTTGGTTAATATTACAGTTGAATTAAAACTTAATGATATTTTCTTGAAAATTTTACTATTAAATCGTGAAAAAATACTTTCAGTCGTTTTTTCAGGAAGATTTCCTTATACCAATTCGTTAGTTTTTGCCAACTTTTGGTTGATTTTAAAGCTCAATCAAGATTTGAAGGATTTTTTTAAATTTTTTTTACCAATTTTAATAATAACTGATAATTTCAGTGGTCTTTCAGGAAGATTTTCTTACTCCATTTCGTCAGTTTTTGCCAAATTTTGATTGATTTTTGAAAGCTCAATCAAGATTTGAGCACATTCTCTTCAACAGTTATCAACTTTATTGAATTTTGATGATGAATCAATGAAAAAAAATCAGTTTAGATACTTTCAGTCGTCTTTCAGGCCGATTTTCGTATACCAGATTGTCAGTTTTGTCAATTCATGATTGATTTTAGAGTTAAGTGAAGCGTTGACAACGTTTTTTTTTTACAAATTTTTGCCATGAAATCTTGACGAGGTCTCGATTTAGATATTTTTATTCGTTTTTCAGGCTGATTTTATTGCTCCAATTTGTCAGATTTTTCTAAATTTCGGTTGATATTAGAGTCAAATTAAAACTTAATGGACTATTTCTTCAAAATTCTCTTATTTTCAGTCGTTTTTCAGGATTTTTTTTATCTCAACTCGTTAATTTTTGTCAGCTTTTGATTAATTTTAAAATTAAATCAAAACTGGAGGAGGTTTTCTTCAGAAATCGATTTTATTCAATTGTTACAAAATCATGAAACAATAGTCGATTAGATACTTTCAGTCTGTTATCGGGACGTAGAAAGGAGATGATTTCAGTTATTTTCACGGTTTTTGCGGAGGTTTTCGGTTTTATATCGTCAATTTTTAACCGAATAGAACACAATTTCTGTATTGAAATTTAGCCTAAATTCTTAGGCTTATTTTTTTGATATTTTGCAATAGAACTGAACGGTTTTGGACTAAAATTCTTCGAACAATATTGATTTGAAGATTCTGAAAAAAAAAGATTCAATCGTCTCAATTTTTTATCGGTTTTCTGTTAAACTCGTAAATTTCTGTTAATTTGGTTGATTTTATAGTTGAATTTTCGTATTAAACCATCAGTTTTAGTCTTGAGTCATCAATTATCGTCAACTTCTCACAAAAATTTTGAGTTTGTTATGTTATTTTAGTCTTAAATTATGAGTTTTTTACAAATTTTGTTATCGACTCGTATAGGCGAGATAATTTCGATTATTTTCATCGTTCTTGGGAAAGATTTCGGTTTGTATTCGCCAATTTTAACCGAAAACTAGACAATTTTGATATCAAAATTCAATTTAAATTCTAACGCTTGTTTCTTAGATTAGATTCTTCAAATTAAATCAGCCAATTTTAGAGTTTAATTCTTCAATTTTCAGATTAATCTGAAGATTATAATGAAGTTTGCTAAAATTGAGCAAAAATTTGTAATTTTGAGTATTTTTTCAAACAATTTGGATATCAAAATTCAGTCTAAATTCTAATGCTTGTTTTTTGGATATCTTCAAATTAAATCGGCCAATTTTAGAGTTGAATTCTTCAATTTTCAGATTAATCTGAAGATTATAATGAAGTTTACTAAATTGCAATTTTGAGCATTTCCTAACAATTTTCATATTGAAATTCAGTCTAAATTCTAATGTTTCTTCAAATTCTTCAAACTCTAGTTTTAGAGTTGAATTCTTCAATTTTCAGATTAATCTGACGATTATAATGAAGTTTACTAAAATTGAGCAAAAATTTGTAATTTTGAGTATTTCTTCAAACAATTTTGACATCGAAATTCTGTCTAAATTCTAATGCTTGTTTTTTTGGATATCTTCAAATTAAATCGGCCAATTTTAGAGTTGAATTCTTCAATTTTCAGATTGATCTGACGATTATAATGAAGTTTACTAAAATTGCAATTGTGAGCATTTTTGAGCATTTCTTCAAACAATTTTGACATCGAAATTCAGTCTAAATTCTAATGCTTGTTTTTTTGGATATCTTCAAATTAAATCGGCCAATTTTAGAGTTGAATTCTTCAATTTTCAGATTGATCTGACGATTATAATGAAGTTTACTAAAATTGCAATTGTGAGCATTTCCTAACAATTTTCATATTGAAATTCAGTCTAAATTCTAATGTTTCTTCAAATTCTTCAAACTCTAGTTTTAGAGTTGAATTCTTCAATTTTCAGATTAATCTGAAGATTATAATGAAGTTTACTAAAATTGAGCAAAAATTTGTAATTTTGAGCATTTCCTAACAATTTTGATATCGAAATTCAGTCTAAATTCTAATGCTTCTTCAAATGAAATCGGACAGTTTTAGAGTTGAATTCTTCAATTTTCAGACACTCCATTTTACTAAAATTGAGTAAAAATTTGTAATTTGGGGTATTTCTTCAATTTCTAAACAATCAAATAGGGAATTTTATAATACTGGTTGATTTTCTTGTCGAATTATCCCCAATTGTCGTATAGATTATCGAGAAATTCGCATTTCAGGTGGATGAAATGGAACAAAGAAAAGATACGCCAAGACAACGAACATCATCATCATCAACTGAACTATCTAATAATCAATTACATTCAATAATTCAACGTATATTGCATTCCACCTTTGATGAAACATTAAATTCGATGTACATTTATTTACCAAAAACAAAAATCAATTACAATAGCGACGATACAAATTATACAAATTTAATATCGTGCATATTAATGGAAGTATTAACGCAAATATCGAATGGTAATTATCCATTTAAAGAATTAAATAATTTCGCAATACCAACAACACCAATATCGAGTCTAACTACAAATCCAAATGAATCGAGTGATGATACAAATGATGATTCTAGTCATTCAACATCATCATCAACTTTATTAAAACGACTGAAAAGTGATGATACTGATAATAGTTGTTTTTATATAGCATTACGTTATCTAATGGATTGTTATAATCGGGTTAATTTAGAAGAACGCAATCATCCGAAACGTTCAAGCATTCCACCATTAAGTGATATTTTGGTAGATATACGTGGCCAAATTATCCACTATACAACATTATTATTAAATCGTTCTATAATTAATAATGATGATTTATCTAATTATAGTTGGTTACCGTTATTAAATTCGATAATAAAATCGTTAATACCGCGCGGTTTCCTAACCGAATTAGTAACACAAACTTACACAAATGAACAATTATTCTCATCGATATTTACGCCGATTTTACAAAATCTATATCGAATGATGCAAGAATCGAATATCGTCGACGATGGCCATCGGATACCGTTACAGATTTTGTTCGATTTAGTCGATATTCGTTGCGGTGTACGGCCGATTTGTACGTTGATAACGAAACAGAAACAATTCTTGTTGAAGCCACGTACACCGGCCCAAGGACGCGAAATTACACGTATCACCTATCTAGGACCGTTCTTATCGATTAGTGTTTTTGCTGAAGATGAACCGAAAGTTGCTGAAAAACTCGATAAAGTTCTAAATGAGACATTACAATTAGAATTGGAGTATATAAGGATACAACAATTTCGTATTTTCCATTATATTCTAGCTAATACCGATAGTCGTGATTTGTGTTTGGTGTTTTTATCGAAGATTTTACAATATAATGATAAACGGTCACAATTACAAATTGAGGAACGTTCGTTGGCTGGTGATGGTTTTATGTTGAATTTATTGAGTGTTTTACAGATGTTATCAGTGAAGATTAAATTAGATAAGATCGATTCTATGTATCCATTCCATCCTGAATGTGCGGTTTGTATTAAAAACGATACAAGACTGAAATATACATCGCAAGATGTCACCAATTGGTTACAAAATTTAGGTTCGTATGATAGAATAAGATTTAATTGATTAAAAGTTTACAGATTTTGTAGTTTTCGATTAAATAACATCGATAATTTAGCAATTATTGTTACTAGTTGACTGATATTTTCAATCAAAGTAGTCTAAATTGGGTATTTTCAGTTAAATTTTATAGAATTGGGTTATCTTTCAGTTTTTTCCTGAAATTTAGCTTTATTTTAGGTTATCTTCAATCTAGGATAACTTGCTTATTTTAAATATAATAATTTATTTCTTTACACGGTTGGATTGAGAGGAAAATTCTGTATCGAATTGTATTAATATTCTTAATATCTAAGTGATAATTTTTCAGTTATTTAAAATTTTCAGTTTTTTCGCCTGAAAGTGTCTACTATCTAGTCGTCTGTGTTTTAATCAAAGCCTATTAGATTTGTCAAACATTAATTTTAATAATTCCTCAATTAAGTAATGCATAGAAGGCCTTGCAAAATGACAGTTGTCACAATTGAGGTTAATTTCGAATATTTTGCATGTTTCTCTGGGTAATTTCAGTAATTTTACATGAATTTCAGCAAATTTTCATGAAAAACTTGATTTTGATGGATTCTATTTTCATTGAAAAATCTACAAACAATTGTTAATTGTGACAGTTGTTCTGCTAAGCCTTCTGTGTTTTTCTTTCAGGAGAAAATTGGAAATGAATTACTGAAAACTTATCAGAATATGTTCGCCCAAATAATAAAAAATATAGTGTTCCATTAAAAAATAAGCAAAATATTACTGAAATTTTTCTTTCAGCCACTTTTCAAACTTTATTTTAAATAGAATATCCAGTTTTTTATAGAGTTAAATAGAGAGAAAAATTCTAAATCGAACTGTTTCAGCATTACTTATAGTTATTTAATAATTTTTCAGTTATTTAAACTTTTCAGTTTCTTCGTCTGAAAGTGTCTACTATCTAGTTGACAGTTTTAATCAAAGCCTATTAGATTTTTCGAACATTAATTTTAATAATTCGTCTATTAAGTAAAGCATAGAAGGCCTTGCAAATTGACAGTTGTCACAATTGAGGTTAATTTTGAATATTTTGCATGTTTTTCTCGGTAATTTCAGTAATTTTACATGCATTTCAGCAAATTTTCATGAAAAACTTAATTTTGATGTAATTAATAATTTATTTCTTCTATTTTCATTGAAAAATCTACAAATAATTGTTAATTGTGACAGTTGATTTGACAGTTGTTCTGCTAAGCCTTCTATATTTTTCTTTCAGGAGAAAAGTGAAAATGAACAACTGAAAAATTATCAGAATTTGTCTATCTATTCACCCAAATAATAAAAAATATAGTGTTCTATTCAAAATAAGCAAGATATTACGTTCAACTGAAATTTTTCTTTCAGCCACTTTTCAAACTGTAATGTCTTTATTTTAATTAGAATATCCAGTTTTTTTAATAGGGTTAAATAGAAAGAAAAATTCTTTATTGAATTGTATTAATATGAGAATTATTCAGTTATTTTAAATTTTCAGTTTCTTCGCCTGAAAGTGTGTACAATCTAGTCGCCTGTGTTTGAATCAAAGCCTATTAGATTTGTCAAACATTAATTTTAATAATTCGTCAATTAAGTAATGTATAGAAGGCCTTGCAAAATGACAGTTGTCACTATTGAGGTTAATTTTGAATATTTTGCATGTTTTTCTCGATAATTTTAGTAATCTTACATAATTTTCAGCAAATTTACATGAAAAACTTAATTTCGATGTAATTAATTATTCATTCCTTCTATTTTCATTGAAAAATCTACAAATAATTGTTTTGATGTGACAATTGATTTGACAGTTGCTCTGCTAAGCCTTCTATATTTTTGTTTCAGGGGAAAATTGAAAATGAACAACTGAAAAATTTTGTCTATCTATTCACCCAAATATAAGCAAAATATTACATTCAATTGAAATTTTTCTTTTTTTTTTCAAATTGTAATATCTTTATTTTAAATAGAATATTCAGTTTTTTATAGAGTTAAATCGAGAGAAAAATTCTGAATCGAACTGTATCAGCATTCCTTATATCTATTTAATAATTTTTCAGTTATATAAAATTTTCAGCTTTCCTCTAGTATCTAGTCGCCTATGTGTTTATAATTCGCCTGTCAAATAAAGTAAAGAAGGCTCTGCAAAATTGACATTAACTGTCACAATTGAGGTTAAAATTGGATATTTTATATTTTTTTTTCAGCAATTTCAGTAAATCTTACATGGAAACGAAAAGAATGTAACGAATTTTGATTTAATTGTTGATTTCTTCTATTATTGTCATTAAAAACTGTTTGTATGTCACTTGTGACAATTGAAGTTGTTTTGCTACGCCTTCTATGTTTTAATACTTTTTCTTAGAAACAATTGAATTTGGAAATTTAAAATAGTTGAGAAATTATCAGGTACAGGTATAGAGAATTTATTCAAATTAAGGCAAATATTGTATTTTCAGTTATTCACATTTTTAATTCCTCAAGCCTGAAAATGTCTAGAATCTAGTCACCTGTAGTTCGCTTTTCAGAAATTACATAGAAGGCCTTGCAAAATGACAATTATAATTGAGGTTAACATTGGGTTATATGTTATTTTTTTCAGCAATTTCAGCATATTTTACATAAAAAAACGAATTAATTAATTATTATTATTTTCTATTATTTTCCATTAAAAAAAAAACAAAACTAGAAACAATTATTAATTTTGATGTTAATTATGACAATTGAATTGACAGTTATTTTTCTAAGCCGTCTATATTTTAATATTTTCTTTCAGCAGGAAATAGTAGAAAATGAAAATTTTAAATAACTGAAAAATTATCCTACAGATATAGAAGATATTAATACAGTCCGATGCAGAATTTTTAAATCTTTCCATCGAAATAGAGAAAATATGTTGTTCCATTCAATATATACACGATATTGTACCTTGAAACTTATCTGAAAGAACAATTAATTTCAGCTAAACACTGAAAGATAATTTAATTATATCAAATTTTGTTTAAAGTACATAGTTTGAACTATTTGAATTCGAAATTTCAATGTTTTAAACGTTATAGTTTCAAAGATATAGCTTCTTAAACCAAACACTATTTGAAAATTTCATGAAATATTGAAATTCCTGAAAAACTGTTAATTGATCTATTCTATTTAAAAGTAGAAAAGTAGGCTACACCTACTAGGAATTGATTGAACAATTAGAGGTGGCACAATCAAATTTTAACAACTTTTATCAATTAAAACAGTTTATCATTGTTTCTTTTTTGTAATAATTAATTGTTTTTATTATTTCTAGAAAATGTACATCAATTTCAGACGCCGAATTTCTCAACAATTTGTTGGTTTCTAACATTACACTGCCATCATTTATCATTATTACCGGCATTACAAAAATACCAACGTCGTTTACGTACAATACGTGAATTACAGAAATTATTAGATGAAACAGTAGCAGCTGAAGCCCAATGGAAAAACACGCCGTTTATGAATCGTAATAAACAATTTATAAAACGATGGCGACAACAATTGAAAAAACTACGAAAGTAATTAAACTATCAATTAATTAAATTAAATTAATTAAAATAATTCCAGATCGAAAGCTTGTGCAGATGTTGGAATATTAGATAAGAATTTAATGCGACGTACGTTGATTTTCTACACATCGGTTGCACAATTTCTATTGAGTGTTATGACAAAAACACCACCAGGTAGTCCAATACCGGCTTTACCATTACAGGAGAATTCCGAAATTTTCTCAGCCCTACCGGAGTGGTATGTTGAAGATATCGCCGAATTTCTTCTATTTGCATTACCGTAAATTTCTGCAATTTCTAATAATTATTATCAATTGTAATTGAGTTAATTTTCTAGTTATTTCCCGACGATAATCGCCGATAATATGGAAGATACATTTTTAACATGGCTTTTAGTAACGATATGTTCATCGAATATGATCAAAAATCCATATTTAGTAGCGAAATTAATTGAAGTTGTATTTGTGATATTACCAACAATGCAACCACGTTGCGAATTATTATATAATCGTTTAATGACACATGAAATCTCCCAAAATATCCTACCAAGTGCATTAATGAAATTCTATACGGATGTTGAAACGACCGGTTCAAGTTCAGAATTCTATGATAAATTCTCAATACGTTATCATATAAGTTTAATAATAAAATCAATGTGGAATTCACCAATGCACCGACAATCATTGATAAATGAATCGAAGAGTGGTAAACAATTCGTTAAATTCATCAATATGTTAATGAACGATACAACATTCTTATTGGATGAATCGCTAGAAAGTCTAAAACGGATACATGAAATTCAAGAATTAATTAGCGATAATCAGAAATGGTTGAAGTTGAATAATGAACAACAACAGAATCGTATGCGCCAATTAAATAGTGACGAGAGACAATGTCGTTCTTATTTAACATTAGCAAGAGAAACTGTCGATATGTTCCATTATTTAACTGTTGATATTAAAGAACCATTTCTACGTCCGGAATTGGTTGATCGTTTAGCATCAATGTTGAATTTTAATTTACAACAATTATGTGGACCGAAATGTAAAAATTTAAAAGTACGCAATCCGGAGAAATACGGTTGGGATCCTAGGAAATTATTGAGTCAATTAGTCGATATTTATCTACATTTAGATTGTGATGAATTTGCCGCAGCACTGGCCGGAGATGAGGTAAGAAATTTATTAAATTAAACACCAGTATTCTCTAACTTTTTAACGATTCGTTACCATGACAACTAACAGTTATTCTTTAGTTGTATAACAAGTGTAATTTATCTTGCAGTTGGCTATGTCGGGTCGTATTCTGTAATTTTGTAAATCCGTTACTATGACAATGTTGTTGATCAACAGTTTCCTTGAATAGATCAATTTTTTTTTTTTATTTCTATTATTTTGGTCAACTATAACTTCCAAAATTGTGGTTGACCAAACGAATAGAAATGATGAAATTGAGGCGGTTGATCTATTCAATAAGATTGTTGACCTACATCGTTGTTATGGCAATGGAATAAGTTACAGAATACAACTGTTAATATGAACAAAACTACGACACTAATAACCGAAATTATGGCCAACTTCAAAATAAATTAAAGTAGCACAGCTAATATGTCAAGTTTAATAAAATATGAACCAATCTACGACTGTAAATAAACAAGAAATGGTCAACTGTGAGGTAATTTGCCACAATACACTTGATAAATCGAGTATATCACGATAATTTAGTTGGCTATGTAATGTCGTAGCTTTGTTCAGACAGTTAAACGAATGTCAAATTTGGTAAAATATGAACCAATCTACGACACTATATGTATAACCAGAGGCATAGCCAATTACGAAATAAATTAGCATGGTCCATCTGATATGTCAGATTTAATAAAATATGAATCAATCTACGACACTATATAACCAAAACCATGGCCAACTGTGAGGTAAATTACAGTGGTACATCTAACATGTGAAGTTTAATAAAATATGAACCAATCTACGACATTAAATCACCGAGACATGGTCAACTGTGAGGTAATTTACCACAATACACTCGATAAATCGAGTATATCACGATAATTTATCTCAAAGTATGGGTATAAAATGTCGTAGCTTTGTTCAGACACTTGAACAAATGTCAAATTTAGTAAAATATGAACCAATCTACGATACTATATAATCAGAAGCATAGCCAATTGCGAAATTAATTAGCATGGTCCATCTGATATATCAGATTTAATAAAATATGAATCAATCTTCGACACTATATAACCAAAACCATGGCCAACTGTAAGGTAAATTACAGTGCTACATCTAACATGTCAAGTTTAATAAAATATGAACCAATCTACGACAGTAAATCAACAAGAAATGGTAAATTGCGAGGTAATTTGCCGCAGTACACTCGATAAATCGAGTGTATCATGATAATTTATCTCAAAGTTGGGTATAAAATGTCGTAGCTTTGTTCAGACCCTTGAACGAATGTCAAATCTAGTAAATTATGAATTAATCTACGACACTATATAACCAAAAGCATGGCCAGCTGTGAAATAAATTACAGTGGTACATCCAACATATGAAGTTTAATAAAATATGAACCAATCAACGACACTAAATCACCGAGACATGGTCAACTGTGAGGTAATTTGCCACAATAAACTCGATAAATCGAGTATATCACGACACTTTATCTTAGAGTTGGCTATAAAATTTGCCACAATACAAAAATGTCGTAGTTTTGTTCAGATACTTGTCAAATTTAGTAAAATATGAATTAATCTACGACACTATATAACTAAAAACATGGCCAATTGCGAGATAAATACAGTGGTATATCTAATATGTAAAGTTTATTAAAATATGAACCAATCTGCGACAGTGAATAAACAAGACATCGTTAATTGCGAGGTAATTTGCCATAATACACTCGATAAATCGAGTATATCACGATGATTTATCTCAAACTTGGCTATAAAATGTCCTAACTTTGTTCAGACACTTGAACGAATGTCAAATTTAATAAAATATGAAGCAATCTACGACTATATAACCAGAGGCATAGCCAATTGTGAGATAAATTAGCATGGTCCATCAAATATGTCAGATTTAATAAAATATGAACCAATCTACGACATTAAATAATCAACTGCGAGGTAAATCGCCCAAATATATTCGACATATCGAATATACCTCGTAGTTGTCTATAAAGTGTCGCAGCTTTATTCGGACATTCAAAAAATGTACTAATAAATCTCAAATTTACTAAAATATCAACAAAACTACGACGTCTACTATCGTATTCTGGAACTTTTTGTAAATTTGTTACCACGACAACGCTGAAGAATGACAGTTACTTCTAATCGATTTTATTCTTCAGTCGTATTCTATAACTGTCTGTAGGCCAGGTATTATTGTCATGGTAATGTAGATCCATTGAACAGAACAGCCTCCATATCTTTGGTTGTATTCTGTAACTTTTTGTAGATCTGCTGCCATGACAACGCTAATCAATAATCTTTTTGAACAGTTACATCTTGGTTAATTTAATTTCGATTTCATTTAATTAATTAGGAATATTACAATACCGTTAAGTAACGGTATATACAAAATTATAGCTGAACAAATAAATAGTTAAAGAGATCTACAATACTGTTATGGTAATCGATCAACAAAGAGTTACAGAATACGACTGTTTCAATTCTATTAATGATTGAAATTAAGGAGTAAAAAGCTCCAATAGATTTCTAGCGTTGTTATAGCAATACACCATTAAAAAGTTACAGAATACGGCAGATAGATTAAAATATTATTTGTTTTTCTAGCGTTCATTTCGTAAAGAATTATTCGACGATGCTGCAATTCGTTTGGAACGCAGTTCGATTAAAACATTAGTAGAAATTGAACGTTTCAAATTATTAGGTGATAAAGCCAATCAAATATCGGTAAATAATAAAAAAAGTGATGATTGGATGTCGGATGCACCCGATGAATTTAAAGATCCATTAATGGACACATTAATGACAGATCCTGTATTATTACCAAGTGGAAAAGTTATGGATCGACCTGTTATTATGCGACATTTATTAAATAGTAGTACGGATCCATTTAATCGACAACCATTAACTGAAGATATGCTACAGCCAGGTTGGTTTTTCGAAATTAATTTAAATAGTAGGCTGGGAATTTATAAACGTATGCTTGCTTCTTATTTCAACCGATTGTCGGTAATACAGATTACGTTAATATTTGCAACAGTGATCTGCATTATCGGCAAATGATTGAAATAAGAAGCGGACGTGCGTTATCAAATCAGCCGATTGCGAAAATTACAATTAGCCCAAGATAATTGCGAATTGATTTGTTTTAGTGAATGAATTGAAAGAGCGGATAAGAGTATGGAAATCGGAAAAAACACGTTCAACTAATTGATTTTGTTTCAAATAAAACTGATCCCTTTAATATTGTTTATATTTAGTAATAAAGCAGATAATCGAATATGAATGAATTTTCGTGATTTATGGTGAGATCTCATAGATTTAACGTTAAATTTGAATAAAAACGTTTGCATTTTCTCCTTGTAAAATTCAATAAGTTCACTTGAATTCTAGTAACAATTAGGACGACTGCCAATTATTTGCTTTTCTGTTAATTTTTAAACAAATTTGTAGTTTCATTGTACAGTTTTCGTGTCTTTCATCAGATTTCAATAAAATTTACGAATAAATTTGATTAAACAGTAATCAAATTCGTTTGTAATTAATTAATAAGATTTTTTATATGAGAATTTAGTATAATTTATACATGTAATAATGGGATGAATAAAAATTTGTAAAAAATAAACCTTTTAAACCAACCCAATTGCGGGTAATACCGGGAAACTTAGCGAATTTCCACAATTTTATTAACAACATAATTATGGCCAGTACAAAATTACAATACAAAATTAAGTTAAATTCCCTAAAAACCAATACAAGAGAGACGTGATGCTATTAGAATTCCTCACTTTCGACTAGAAACTCTTCGAATAATTTAACTAAACTATCGATACCTTCCAGATAATTCTTATCAATTTCATGACAATGCCCAGTGTGATAAGCATGAGCGAAATCGATCATCTTAACGGACGCCCACAATTCCGACTTCTGTTCCATACACAATTCATCCAACATATTCGAATAATCTTGTTTTTTATTCTGCATCTCTTTATCGTAATCGTTTTGAAACGAATGGGTACGCTTCAAAATCCTTATCGATTTCTGCCATACGTTATTGCGTTGTTGATAGTTGTTCGTATGGTTGATTAGATCGAAATTTTTAGTTTTACGCGTCGTCTTCAATATTGGCCCGTCTGTCGTTAATTGACCACTAAAACCGGTCGATATCTTCTCGTTTTTGTTCAAAACAGCCAAACTCAACGGACGATACAGACTAGTTGTACGTTGTAATATCAATTTCGGTTCAGTCTTGTTATTACTCTTATTAAGGACTAATTCGCGCAATCTACGGGCATCGTATACGAATAACAACGATGATGAGTATAGATGGTAATAGTTTTGATGGCGTGCCCATAGTTGTATCTTCCATAAACTGGCCAAAAACTGGACGATTAAGTTCCGACAAACCACTTTATTACCATTCAAAAAGGTCTTTAACGTTTGTTTAATTGTATGTTTATTCAATTTTTTACCATAATCCTTATCGTAACGGTGTAATTGTTTCGTATAAATATCATAGACTTGAAAACCGGGTATACAGAAGGCTAAATCCCGTTTACAATCGTGATATTTCGTTTCTTCTTTCAATATTTTATCGTAACTCGCCTCCGGATCCCATGTACGCCGTCCAATTTTCACATCGATAATACAAGGTTCTTTAAAATATTTCGTTAAATCTTCCAATATTAAACACGGAATATTTCTCTCTTTTATCGGTATTGTTATTGTACCATAATATTTCGGTATAAATTCTTTTAAATCAATCAAATCTTGATTTGTTGTTATTGATGTATCGAATTTTTTCAATTCTTCATAGAAATTAATTTCACGTTGGCCACATTTCTCATTCGTTATCGGTTTTAAAATAGTACCAGCACATTTAATTAAACCTACGATTATTATTTTAATAGAAATAAAATAAGTTTCAATGACTCATTAATTTTGAAATTCGAGTATTTGTGTTAAAAATAGCAACATATCAACGACCATGTTTGAAATTTCAACGTTTATATGAGTCATTTTCAAATATACAGTCGTATTCTGTAACTTTAACGATTCGTTACCATGACAACACTCAAGATCTACTCTATTCTTACATCTTGTCAACTATATATATCAGGTATTTCACTGTATTTCTCTTCGCAGTAAGCAGTTAGTTAGGTTAGTTTAAGAGTCGATCGTCAGCGTTGCTATAGTAACGAATCGCTAGAAAGTTACAGAATACAATTGATAATAACAATTATAAAAATATTACCGATAGATTTCCCATCGTTGGTATGCCCGGCTACTTGATGTACGAAAATTTCCATATTTTTCGGTATACCATCATCATTATTATCGTTATTATTGTTGTAATCATCATGCATTCTATAAATTTCTTTACAACCAGCATAAAAATTACTACCTTGACGGTTGATTGGCATTGGTACAATTTCCGATTTTCCCATTTTCTAATTTATTTAATTATTTATTTATTTTTAATTTTTGATAAAACCAATACAATTCTTTAGTTTATTGTTGTTGCTGTTGGAAATTTGCTGATTTTTCTCTTTTAATCCACCAAAATTCTCGATTTGAACTGTAAAAATACAACAATAATACGATAATCAATATCGGCTTTTTATATACACAAATTCACGACAAAATTGATTATTTATCGCAATATTTATCAATTTATTTCAATATTAACAAAGTAATAATTATAATTAATTTATTGCCGGCTTTATTTTCATTATTATTATTATTACCACAAAAAATACCGACTAATTTCTAGAGGATTAAGTCAATCATAATATTAACAACAATAAAAAAAGCTATTTAATTTATGACCTACTCTCTAGTATGATCAATCTATAAAGTGAATTGCACTGAAAACTACATATGCTTGAACTTATAAATAACTGTGCTAAAGTGTTGAGGAAATAGGAAGAAGTGCCAAAAAATTGAGAGAAAATGCAGATTCGTATATACCGCATGGTCCATTTGAAACTATATAATTCAAAAATAAATCCTTAGAGTGGTTCGAAACATATTTTCTAAAATATTTTAGTAAAATTTGGGCTTCGTAGTTCGTCAAGAAGCCGATTAAAAAACACCTTTAGGGCAATGTCACAATTTTCATCAATCAACAACACACTGGTAATAACCTAAAAATCTTTGTAAGGTTATTTTTTGATCGATTTCCCGATGAGATAAAGAGTCGTAAGTTTTGAAAAGCGCTTTTTGGCAATTTCACGATATTCACAAATTAAATACTCGCTGAGGATGTGTAAAGCAGTCTTTAGAGAATATTTTAGCAAAATTTGGGCTTCGTAGTTCGCCAAGAAGTCGCTCAAAAACACTCTTTTGGACAAAATCCCAATTTTCATTATTTATCAACACAGTTAAAACGACTAAGAATAATCGAAAAATCTTTATAAGGTTATTTTTTGATCGACTTCACGATGAGCTAAGAAGTGTAACTTTTGAATCAAATACGCACTGAAGATGTCTAAACAGTCTTCAGATAAGATTTTAGTAAAATTTACGCTTAGTGGTCCGTCAAGAAGTGGACAAAAAAAAACCTTTTTTTAGCCAATGTCACTTATCAATCAGTAATACACATAAAACGATTAAGAATAACCCTAAAATCTTTGTAAGGTTATTTTTTGACCGATTTCCCGATGAGCTAAGGAGTTAAAAAACTTACCGAAACACAAAAACCGCTTGAAAACAAATATTCTGAGGTTATGTTTCAAAAATGACAAAAGAATGTAAACAAACGCATAGGATTTTATGCCTTCAGTGATACACACACACACACACACACACACACACACACACACACACACACACACCACACACGGACATCAAGCTAAAAACTTCAAAAACGTGTTCAGGGGACCTCAAAAACGTAAAGATCTGGTGAAATCTCGAATTCGAAATTTTGGTCCGAAACTAATAACTTCCCTACCCTCCGGTCGGGGAAGTTAAAAATACGCTTTTTTGGACAATTTAGTGATTTTCATTAATGAAATACGTACTGAGAATGTGTAAAGCAGTATTTAGCGAATATTTTTGCAAAATTTAAGCTTCGTTGTTCGTCAAGAAATCACTCAAAAAACGCCTTTTTTGACAATATCACAATTTCGTGATATTCACCAATGTAAAACAGTCTTCAGAAAATATTTTAGTAAAATTTGGACTTCGTAGTTCGTCAAGAAGCCGATCAAAAAACACTTTTTGGACAATGTCACAATTTTCATCAATCAACAACACACTGGGAATAACTCAATAACCCTGTGTAAAGTTATTTTTTGACCGATTTCCCGATGAGCTAAGGAGTCAAAAAAGACGCTTTTTTGGATAATTTAGCGATTTTCACTCATGAACTACGTACAGAGAATGTGTAAAGTAGTCTTTAGAGAAAATTTTTGCAAAATTTAAGCTTAGTTCGTCAAAAAATCGTTCAAATAAACGCCTTTTTTGACAATATCACAATTTCGTGATATTCACCAATGTAAAACAGTCTTCAGAGAATATTTTTAGTAAAATTTGGACTTCGTAGTTCGTCACGAAGCCGATCAAAAAACACTTTTTGGACAATGTCACAATTTTCATCAATCAACAACACACTGGGAATAACCCAAAAATCTGTGTAAAGTTATTTTTTGATCGATTTCCCGATAAGCTAAGAAGTAAAACTTTTGAAAAACGATTTTTTGGACAAAGCAGCCCTCAGAGAATATTTTAGTAAAATTTAGACTTCGTAGTTCGCCAAGAAGTCACTCAAAAACGCTTTTTTGGACAATATCCCAATTTTCATTAATTATCAACACACTTAAAACGACTAAGAATAATCGAAAAATCTTTGTAAGGTTATTTTTTGATCGACTTCACGATGAGCTAAGCAGTGTAACGTTTGAAAGACACATTTTTGGACAATTTCGCGATTTTCATCAATCAAATGCGTACTGAAGATGTCTAAGCAGTCTTTAGCAGTCAAAAACCTTTTAGTCAAAACCACTCATCAATCAGCAACACATATAAAAAGACTAAGAATAACCCTAAAATCTTCGTAAGGTTATTTTTTGACCGATTTCCCGATGAGCTAAGGAGTCAAAAAAGACGCTTTTTTGGGACAATTTGGCGATTTTCACTAATGAAATACGTACTGAGAATGTCTAAAGTAGTCTTTTGAGAAAATTTTTGCAAAATTTAAGCTTAGTTCGCCAAGAAATCACTCAAAAAAACACATATATCACAATTTCGCGATATTCACCAATGTAGAACAGTCTTCAGAGAATATTTTAGCAAAATTTGGGCTTTGTCATTTGTCAAGAAGTTGCTCAAAAAGCGCTTTTTGAGCAATATCACAATTTTTATCAATCAACAACACAAATAAAACGACCAAGAATAACCCAAAAATCTATGTAAAATTATTTTTTGATCGATTTCCCGATAAGCTAAGAAGTAAAACTTTTGAAAAACGATTTTTTGGACAAAGCAGCCGTCAGAGAATGTTTCAGTAAAATTTGGACTTCGTAGTTCGTCAAGAAGCTGCTCAAAAAACACTTTTTTGGATAATTTCACGATTTTCAACAATCGAATACTCACGTAAAACGATCACAAATTTATTCCTTGAACTGACTTTCCAATGGGCTAAAGGGTCCAACCTTTGAAAGGCGCAATTTTTGGACTAATGTCGCGATTTTCGTCAATCAACTACACAAATAAATCTAATAAAAATAACCTAGATTCTCAACATTTGAATTGCTCATTAACTGTTCAAAACAGGAAAGATCCACTCGATGGGCTGTATCCGCAATATTTCCATTTGAACAATAACCGAACAATTGACTTTTAGAAACACGATATTCAAGTTTAAAATTAAGTTTCAAAGTACAAACTTGAATAAGTAGAAACTTTAAATAAATGTCCATATTTTATGAGAATTTCAAATACTTAAAAGTTATTAGTAATAATGCATAAAACCATAAAAATATCGATTTAAGAAATATAATTAATGTCTGCTACTTTATTTAATCAATAAACAAATGAACCACTCATAAAATAAAATGATTAAATTTCAAACCTCGTAATTGTTTCTAAATTAATTCTAAATTCAAGAGGCAATCAAATTAAAGTTCAATCAATAAACTAAGTCTATAGATAATTTTACCATTTTTTTAAAATGTTATAAAGTTAATTATTGGAAATTTAGACCCACCTCTATACAGTTCAAGATGAAAAAATACACAGCAACAAATTTAAATATAGTAGTCGTATTCTATAGCTTGTTGGTGATTCGTTACCACATTGTAGACTGTCTCCAGCGTTGTCACAGTAACGAACCATCAAACAGTTAGAGAATACGACCGATTATCTTTTATTGAAATTTATTAAATTAGAGACATATAAAGAGCAAATTGGTGCAAAAAACTGTCTAAATTTGAATATAATCCAAATTTAATAAAGATTGGAGCGTAATTGGTGCTTAATTATATGGAAATATCGAAAATTTTTCGACAATAATTGGATCAAAACATGCACCTTGGCCTACCTTAATTGATCTCAAATACGGAATGAACTTAAGCAACCCATTATTAAGGTTATAATTCTTTTTGTTTTTAGGTTAAGTAATCATAACCTTTAATTTACTATTGTGCAAGAAATGAAAGTATATAAATTCTATAAATAAATAAATAAATTTACACATACAATTTCTCTTTAAGTGAAAGCTTATTTAACAATGGGAATCTACTTTTTTAATACACGAAAAAAAAAACGATAAATAATCGTAAATATTGATTATAATTCAATTTAATTAATCCAATTAGGGAATATTCGATTGGGAAATAGAATTGAATAGTTGGCATTGACATCATCTGTTACGTTTTCTTTTGTTTGTATAGCAACTATTCGCCTATTTGATCTTTGAAAATAAGTCCGGTTCTGTTTAATCAAACAATAAGAAAGGTGGACGACCAGTTTCTAGTCGAATACCAACATTTATAATCTTTGTGGCGTTTTAATTTTAGTTTCGAATACGTCAAGAATGCTCCTATTAATTTTTATTTTTAATCAATTGATGTCCAAAAATATTTACACGCATCAAGACGAAAATAAACTCAACGAGTCACTTTCTTCGCAATAAAATCCATAGAGGTGAACAATATTTAAACTGATAGTGTCGTAGATTGGTTCAGATTGCAATAAATTCGATTTAAAAGTCCGAACAAAGCTGCGACACTAGCAAATGACAGACATGGCCAACTTTGTTATACATCTGTTTGTTTGTTTGTTTGAATCGAGTAGGCCAACTCGACTTACTTTCTTTTCTTTCGATTGTATTTTGTTCATTTCGAATTTTCCAATTGTTTTTAAATACGTCAAACTCGATCAATTTTCGAATAACTCCGATATTGTAGGCAATACGGGTAGATAAATCGATATCCTAACCTCACTTTAACCTAAAATAATTTTAAATAATTCGATATTTACCTATTCGACTTCGAACCATAAATTTAAAATTTTGAAACCAAATTTACACTCAGAACACGACAAATTTTTCATTTTCTAACGGACAATTGGTGGAAAAATTAGAATTGCGGCACTACCAAATAGACACACACTCTAACCTCCAATATTTACACAAATTTGCGAAATTCACCGAGTTGGCTGGGTATTTATAGCAAATCGGGCGCATGCGCAAACTTTACAACTATAGATTTAGGAAATTATAGATTAGAATTTTTCTGAAAATAATTCGATTAGATTTGAAATTATCTAAATTAATTACAATATTACATGATTATTTCTTCTATTTATAAGAGATTATTGTATCCAAGCGATTGATTGGTTGTAAAAATTGAAAAACGCGCCAAATTTGAAATCAACCAACACCCGTGTTTAGTTATTCAAACAAATTTCTAACGTAAAACTGTAAAATTGTAGAATTTGGAACAATTTGAAATTAGCGCCCCCTAATACGTTTAATTAAAAAAGGAAATTATGGAAATTCCGTCAAATTAGAAGGCTATGAAAGTTTTTTATTCGTTCATCAATTTTACCTAATTGGAAAGTAGAAAAGGATGGAAATAGGCAATTCTTATAGGAACAAGAGAGAGGTGAATCATTCCTGTCACTATAGATGTAAGAAATGTAGATAGATGGGCTCAAATTACAGGGTTGGATTGCTTCAAATTTGGCTCTTGTCGATTTATTGAAAATTAGAAAAACACGATTTGGAATAATAATAATAAAACGCCCCCACGTCCAGTCGAAAATAAACGATCAAAATGTGTGCTTATTTTTAAGCAAACTCATTAAAATTATGTAAATTTCATAGAAACCGTATCGTTAATAGACGAAAATTTGTAAAATCGATCAAAACAAATAATAGAAAAACCGATGATATCACTCGACAAATCGATAGAGGAAACGATACAAATTGACGTGCAAATTCGACGAAAATCAGGTGTACAAATAGACATTTTGACACAATAATGTGGGTGGTAGGAGGCCATAAACCGGCGACTTACGTTGAGAATTAACGGAAATTATGCAATTATCGAGATTTGTAACGCCATCCTTCGATACTGAAATAGAATTTGCGTTTATTTGGCACATTAAATTGATTTTATTTTAGTAAAAAGTTTATTGAAACTAATGGAAAAACGGCTCAAATCGTAAATTCACAGCATCTTGTCGAACTAGATCATAAATATTTGGTGCATTCGATTATGTACATTGTTCAATTGTTTTCATCATCCTCCATTAAAACAGGCTATTTACAAGAATTTTTGGTAAATTTAACACGATTATTGTTGTAATAAATGTGCTTTTTATAGGTGTTGTTCCAGATCTGGCTCTTTTTAAACGATAACTGCACAATATTTGATTCTCACGGTCTGTATAGGTTGTGAAATTTGGAAATTGTACAATATTCTCTTTCTAAAAACAAATAAATAAAAATTAGAGAAATTATACAGAGTGTATCACGATAATTTACCCCACAATTGGCGTTGTTTTGGTTATTTAGTGTCGTAGATTTGTTCATAATTTGGTATTTGTAAATACATCATGTGTGCCACGCTATTCCTTTTCGCAATAGCTTATGACTTTGTGAACGTAGGACAGCTTCTTGATTCAACTCTATAATCTGCTTTACCGACAAGCTGTTAAAACAAAGGGTTGTCGGTAATGCAGATTGTTAAGCTGAAACAAGAAGCTGACCTACGTTCATAGGCTACTGCGAAAAGGAATTTACTGTATTATTGTATAGCAACTTTTGAGGAAATACCACTTTTTGCCGCAATGGCGCTGTCTACCAATGCAATTTTGAATTATTTGTACGGTTGGTAACAGATTTTCCACCAATAGTTGGTAAGGTGGAAGAAATAGAAAACAGAAATAACCTAAATTCTATAATAAAATTTTAAAATAACATCTGAGGAACTTACGAACGTGACGTTTCAAAAGTTACTAACAATTAATAATCTTAAGTTACAAGAAAAACAGAGATAGAATGATATTTTCTGTTGGTACTACTGCCAAAATCAACTTAAACATGAGTCTATCTCTTTTTCTCTCACAAGTAACTAACAATTGACAACCTAAACCACATAAGTCAATATGTGACCGTTTCGAGCGCCAATGCGGCCAAAATTCGCATTTTTCAAGTATCAAATCGTATAATCAAGCCTGTAATATACAACTGAGAAATCTAGCAATCTTGATTAAAATTTTGAAAGAAACTTCGGATTTTAGTCGCACTAGCGCTCGAAACGGCCACACAAGAAAATCGCTCTATTTCTAACACGCGCCATTTTATTTCTTTTCATTTATTGTTAGGCGTTACCAACTGTTTGTGGAAAATTTGCTACCAACCGTTCAAATAACTCAAAATTTGCCACCACGATACCAAAATTCTGTTTCTTCCGACATTTTAAATTGCTATTTTTAAAGCGTTCGAAGAAAGCTACGACACTAGATTTCCAAAGCAAGGCCAATGCGGGTAAACTACTGTGAAACTCTTCGTACAATTGGCTGTGACTTGGTTAGCGTAGATTAGTTCATACAACAAAATTTGACATTTGTTGCTAAGTAACCAAAAATACAGCCAACTGTGAAGGACACAATTAAATACTACCATAATCAAGGTGTCGTCCCGTTTACGACAGAACGTTAAATGTAGCCCAGTATAGAAATATTCTTCCATTTTTCGAGTCAGTAGCGTCTCATTATATGGTATATTCTGTAAATGTGTCATAAAACTCTTATTACGAAACTCGGATGGTTCTTTTATGATTAATTTCTCGAAAATCGAACGATCCCCATTCGAATCACCTTCAATCGTGTAACTTTTTGCATTTTTAATCGCATCAATGGCCCGCCGATTGGCTTCCAATGACATTTCATCACCCGGTTGATAAGTGAAAAGTAATGGTTTTGTTGGAATTGGCGGTAATATTGGATTATCAGTTCTGAAATTGATTTGAAAATTGATAAGGCTCATTTTTTCGATGGGGTAAATTTGACTTACTCGCCGTGCAAGAAGATTTTTTCGATTTGTGTCATTGTTCTATCGTAGAATTCGGCAACACCGAGAGTTTCGAAAAAATATTTGATTGGCGACATTGAATAACAACCGGCCAATTGGATGCGTGGATAATGTAGAACAAAAGCCAGACACATTTCTTCTTTCGTTGAATAACCACCGAGGGTTGGTTTTTTCCGTTCGATCGTCGAATAAGTACACTCAGTTATCAGACCATCACCCGGTAAAATTGTTGTATCTTGTAATAAACGTCTCGATTGTTGATAATTGAAATCGTAATGATCATCCTGGGCTAACGGTTGTAATTCTTTACCACTTCGAATATGGCGCAATTTCATTTTTCTACCCGCCAAATGTGAATGCAACATAACCGAAACGACTTTAATGCCATCTTTCGGGAATGTAGCCTTAGTACAACCCATGCTACAATAACCGGCTGTTCTATACTCTTTCTGATACGGTGGTATTAAATGTAGCGACGATAGGGCGATACCTGTTGTTAGAATACCACCATCATTTTGACGTAATTCATTCGTGTAGAACAACCTTAAACCGGATGTATCTTCGATTTGTCTCATTGCAGGATTATCGAAATGTACTTCTAACATGTAATAGGAATTTTTTTTCGGTGATAATGGTAAACCGACATGTTGTGGGAAATTTTCACCTTTCGAACCGATCGCCCATGCTACTAATGGTGTTAAACATTTCTCCCAATCGACGAAAATATCAGGACCGTAACATAGACGGCCTGTATCTTTGGAATATTGGTCCCATTTTGTAAAATCTTCATTTGAATTTAATTCGCATTCATGTAATAGCATATGATGGACGAATTGGGTGTGATTATGGCCAATTAATGGTTCATAGCCGATTATGTGGTGTTTGTCGTTCAAAATTGGCGCTTTGAAGATTTTACACCAATAGATTGTGTCCATGTTGTTGAAAGTAGCAAACTGTAATTAGGAAGTCAAAAGAACAGGTTACGCCACTGTTTAAGCAGGGCTGAATTGCAGAAAGCTAGCACCCGGGGTTAAAATCGGTAATGGAGCCTTTAATTTACTTGGTTTCTTATTTTAGAAGCCTCCAATTAACGTCAAAAATTGATTAAAAACGTCTCAATTACAACCCTCCTACATAACTTAGAACTAAAATGTCTAGAAGCTCAAAAATTTGGCTCGGAAAATTGATTGTAAGCGTCAAAAAATTTTCCATTTGGTGCCCCATGGGCATTAACTTTATAGAAATCGCACGAAAAGTCTAAACTTAGCTCGAAAATTTACTAGAAAGAGCTAATTGGAGTCCTTCTAAATTGCAAAATTTAGCAAAGTCCTTTTTCTGAGAGAAGAAATTTTCAAAAAACGATGATTTAAACTACAATGCTATAACATTCACTTTTAAAGGTCAAAATTTTCCTAAGAAGGCACAGATTTTCTTCTATTTCACTACTGAATCACGAAATTATCAAAAAAGCTTGCTAATTTAGAAGTCTTCAATGAAAGTAAAAAATTGTTTAAAAGTCTCCAGATTACAATTATTATATAATTTAGGACTAAAGTGTCTAAGAGCTCAAAATTTTGGCTCGAAAAATTGACTGTAATGTCCATTTATGCCTAGTAAATGTCTATTTGAGGCCTTAGAAATTTGACAAAAAGTGTAAAATGCAGCTCGAAAATTGACTAGAAAAGTCGAATTGGAGTCCTTTTAAATTGCAAATCAGAATTAGAGTCCTATATTTGTCTAATTTCCTATTCTAGAAGTCAAAAATTGATGAAAAATCGTCGGATTACAAGTTTTTACCTAATTTAGTGCTAAATTGGCTAAGAACTCAAAAATGTGGCTCTTAGAAATTAGACGAAAAGTCTAAAATTTAGCTCAAAACGACTAGTTAGAGCCCTTTTAAATTGCAAAATTTGGCATCTTCAAAATTTCCAAAAAAGATGACTTGAGGCACGAACTTTTTGAACGGTAATGCTACAAAATCTTTTTAAGTTCTAAATTTTTCAAAAAAGACACAAATTCACTTTCATCTCACAGAAAAATTTAAAATTCATCTGAAAAGTTGACTAAAAAGATTAGTTGTGTCCTTATAGACGGCAAATTTTACTATAATTAACCTTCAAACTCTGAAACTCCTCGTTTTTTTGAAACAAGACTTGAGGCATAACCTTTTTAAGGCTGCAGTACTATGAAATGCATTTTTAAAGGTCAAAATATTCCCAAGAAGGCATAAATTTGTTTCTATTTCACTATTCAATCAGGAAATTGCCTCAAAATCTCGAAAGCTCTTCTCAAATCGGTTAAAACTCACAATTTAGATAAAATCAGGGCCTTTACTTCCCAAAGAAGTTTGCTAATTTAAAAGTCTATAGTTAAAATCAAAAAAAAAAGAATACAAGTCTTTGAATTATTATTGTTTTGTTAATTTTGTCTAAAATCTCCAAAATTTTGCTCGAACCATTAGTTCTAAGTGCCTAAAAAGGCTTCATTTGGCGCTTTAAGAGCAAAATTTTCTTAGAAATTAAATTAGGTCAAAAATTATCTAGAAAGGGCTAATTTAAACTCCAAAAATTCACCAGAATTCTCCAAAAGGCCTAAATCTGCTTTGATTTCGCAATTCAAGCACGCAATTACTCAAAAATTTCCGAAATTCACCTCAAAAATGAAGCTGAACCTAGCACCCGGGGCTAAACTTTTGCTACACCACTGAATTAAACCCAGAGAAATACCTTCAAATCAAACTTACATTTTTCAGCACGACATCCCATTGGCGTACGTTGCCACCGATCAATTTCGGCACCGGTGGTGGCCCTAACAGATGCAAACTTTGACCACCCCGCTTATCACCATGATAGATCATCTCAGCTCCCAACATTGGATCTTGATCGTGATAAGCCCAAATGACTACCACTGTATCAGCCTAGATAAAAACAATAATTCCAATAATATTCCAAAAATTTTTAGTACAATTTCCAGACTTACAGTCAAGATATAATCATCTGGATCGCAAGTATCTAAAACACGTCGAAATTCTAAAATTGTATGCGTACCATTTTGGAGACCTTTCATTAACGTATAATTATCGGTAATGTCTTTGACTGGGACACTGCCTTGACTAGCTGGCACTCCGTGACAATCCTTGAATCAAAAAATAACACAATAAACAGGTAAAACTAATAATAATAAAATAATAATAATAATAATAATAAAGCAGACAGATTAGAAAACAAAGCCTTGTTATTATTGTTCAGTTTACATAAGGGTAAGGGTAGAAAAACGTTCAACCGCTATACATTTGGCCGGATATACGAAACGACGACGAAAAAAAAACAGGAAATGGAACACTAAAACGGATTCTAACGTTTTTTTAGAGCAAAATAGACGATACAAATTGGGTACGGTACGTCAAAGTTGTACAAATATAGATTGATTGTTTGTGGAATTATTAAATCGGTGACATATTCCCTATCATCAATCTTTTGCAATACAACAGTCTCGTTATTATCATCTCTATTATTTATCGGTTTATACAGGCGGTTATATTTAAAACAACCGTTGCGCAGTTGATATGCGCAATGGGTGTTTCAAGAGTAGGGGTACTAAAACGACCAATCAGCGACGTTAAAATACACGAATAACACCGATGATTGTCGAATATGTTGCATTTTAATTTGTTAATCTGATTTCATTGTCATTATTACTGTTCCATTAACAGAAAATGATTGACAGATATGAAATAGAAAGGTATAATTTATCAAATATACAGTTGTGTTGTGTTGAATAAATGGACCTGTCAACGGTCGAATTAATCTCAATACTCGGTACTATTTTTAATGCTAGCCAACGTTCTAAATATCGATGGCCATGACTTTATTACGTAGTGTCGCAGCTTTATTCATACTGCACCAAATTTGACGTTAATGTCAAACAAACGAACAAAGCTGCGATATTAAGGAAAAAAAGCATGGCCAACTGTGTGATTCACTCCGTATTTCGACTTTATTCTACCATCATCAGGGATAATGATTTTGTTACAGAATACCACGTTTTAATAATTTAACGCTCAGTAGTCTGTTTTTCTCACGACTTCTACCGTTTATAATGAATGAACAAATTAAAAAAACAAAAACAACACGATTATCGGTGGCGTTAATGTGTATGGACAGCTTTCAATTACTATATTGAAAGAGAATGAAAGAATTCGATCAATGAGAATAGAATTTATTGGACTTGAAAGCTGTTGAATGTTATCAGTTTTAGACAAACTGACAAGAGTGTGAAAAAATTTGAGAAAAAGTCGATTAATTAGGGCGAATCTCCCCGATTTTTTATTAATTGTTCAGCCTCTTTTTAATGAAAATTCAAACGACTTGTAGCATCATTGATTTGCATAATTTAACAATTTATAATCAACAAATCTTGCTTTATTAAACTGAAAGAAAACAAAATTAGTGGAAAAAAACTGGTAAATTTATATAAAGTTTAGTATAATTAAGCGCTTGTAACCGGAAATAAAACAACCAGATAAATATTAGTTATGGCAGTTATGCTACATCGAGAATTTCTTAATTGTACGATAGAAACTTTGCAAACTTTTCGAATTTAATATGGAGTTAATTAAACGTCTTTAAAGCTATCTTCACATCTTAAAACATGATTAAATGTGGTGTTTAAAGTTGAATACAGACGTTATTTTGATTATTTTACAGTGAAATTCGGAAAAAATGGACGAAGACTTTATTTTAAAGCGATTTAACTTTTCATAAAACCCAGGTGAAGATTAAAAATTCGTGTATCAGTAGTGAATTTGTGTTAAATTCTATTGAAATCCAGCCAAAATTTGCGATTTTTGTGCCAAAATTGGATTGAAAATCAATTAAAATTGACGGTTTGAAAGAAAAATTGATGAATCTAGCGTGAAAATAACGAAATTTAAATTAAAATTAAAAAAAAAAACTAGTTCAAAAAACTATTAAAATGGTCAAATTTTTCAAGAATTTTTTACTAAACTTTTATAAAAGTATCAAAATTTTGCCGAAAAACGACAGAAACTGGTTCTTTTTCGAGTTTTAGAACAAATTCTTTCAAAAAACTATTAATTTATGAAAATTTTATAAAAATTCAGTCAAAAATCGAAAGTTTGGTACCAAAATTAAATTAACTTTTATAATTTAGCACCCCAGTGTTTTGAAATATGGACTAAAATGGAAAAATCTAGCTTGAAAATCAAACTAAAGTCGGTATTTCTAGTTTAGGAAAACCAAATAATAAAATTTCAATCAATAATTGACAACTTACATAGCTCAAAAAAAACGGGCCAAACTACAATTTTTCAAAAATCTGTCAGTGAATTTTGCAAAGTTATACAAATTTTGCCGGAAAAAACAAGTTTCGAAGATAGATTCATTCAAAAAACTGTCGATTTGTGGCGATTTTATTGAAGATCAGTTAAAATTTAGCATTTTGGTTGCAGAACTGGGTTAAAATTCAATTGAAATTCATAATTTAGAGCTTCAGTGTTTCAAAACATTGTCTAAAATTGAAGAATTTAGTTTCAAAATACTTTAAAATTGTCATTTCTAGTGATGACGAACCAAATAACATTTCAATTAAAAAGGGGGAAATAATCCAAAAAGAAAACGATTAAAACAGTCTAAATTACAATTTTTCACCATTTTATTAGCAAAATCTCATAAATATCAAAATTTTGTTGAAAAATAACTGAAAATGGTCTTTTTGAGTAGTAAATTTGCTCAAAAAAGTGATTTTTGTCAATTTTGATGAATATTTAGTCGAGATTTTAGCACCAAAATGTTTTGGGAGTTTAATATTTTGACTAAAATTTGAAAATCTCGCTGAAAAATCAACTGAAATCAGAATTTCTAGTTTTGACAAATCAATTTAAATTAAAAAGCTCAAAAAAACTGTTCAAATTACAATTTTTCATAAATTGGCCAGTTTAATTGAAAAATCAACGTTTTGAATTTAAAAATTCAAAATTTTAATTTTAGTAATATATTTGTTCGAAAAACTGTTGATTTGTTACGATTTTATTCAAATCCAGTTGAAAATCGATATTTTAGTAGCAAAATTGGATAAACTAATTGTAAGCCCCATTCAAACCCAACAACTGATTTTCAAAAAAACGTTTTTGATTCTAATTGAAAGTATCTAAATCGTAATTTTTATACAATTGACGACAAATTAGAAAAAATGGCCTATAAATTGATTTAAAAACGACTTTATAACAAAATTTGCTCTAAAATTGAATATTTTCGAAAAATCTAGACCAAAAGTCCAGAAATAGACTCGGAAATGGATTAAAAACGATCATAAAGTCTCCCATTTTGTCTTAAATTAGAAAATTCGACTGAAAAATATTCGAAAAAAAAAAACAATTCACTCGGAAAAACTCAACACTAGCACCCTTACTCGTATGAATAGCTCTTAACTCCCCTACTAACAAATTTAATGCTAAAATAACTCATCCAAAGATGGCTTTATGATCGAATTTTGTTATGATTAGTTAAAATTTCATGACCGTTTTCTATTAAAAAAAGTCGATTTTCTTGCGGTCGAAATTGTATTTCTTAATAAATATTGTGCGGTTATTTCATTTTCTACATGAAAAAATTCAATGTTAAGAATTTCGGCTAATTATGCGCTTAATTAGATTTGTATTGAGTCGATTTTTTTATTTTCTTTGTCTAACCACCGTTGTTGTTGTCGTTATTGTTGTTGTTTCATCTTGAGCAGATGGTAATTATTCGGCGAAACATCTGCCCATCGTCGTTGTTGTTATTATAATTAAAGCCGAAAAGCAGGTGCTAAATGATTGAAAAAAAAATTAAATTCGACCTGTGTACACACCAACGCCGGTTAGTTGTCTAATGTTAACGTTTATATTGCGGATATTCCCAATTATTATTAAAACAACTACAACTATGTGAAATTTCTCCAAGTCCTCTTATTAAATATCGAGTCTAATTATCTTAATAACTTACAAGACTTGTATTTCATTTGAACAATTACTGTAAAATGTGGGAAGACAGATAATTGGATTTGCTGTAGAGAAATTATTCAAAGAAAATTCCTAATTTAATATTTCACTCTATCTTATTATTAATATTAAAACTAGTATTGTAGTGCTTTGAAATACATAAATTACCCCTTTACTAGCTCTAATAAATTCTATTTATTAGAAATTTCTTGTAATTTTATCGTTAATTTCCGACCTTTTGTCCTATTTCGTTTCACCCCTAACTTGTCATATGCCATAAACTAAACAAAACACCTGGATTCTAGAATAATTCTGTTTTAATTGTTTTATTTTCTAGAACCGGAAGGTTAAAAAACAGCGTCGACTCGTGAGCGACAATAGACTAGAATGTTGAAACAGTAGCTTCTAGAATTTGACTTGACCGTTTGTTATATTTTTTCGAATCAGAGGGTTGAAAACAGTACCGACTCCTCACCGATTGAAACAAATATTAGCTACTTTAATTGTTTTGACTTCAAGAACCAGACCTGACCTGACCGATCCTAATTAGATACTTTAATGAGTCTATTTACTCGGAGGGTTGAAAACAGTGCCGACTCGTGACCGATTACAATAGAACTGGAGGATTCAAAGTGTCCACATGATATGTTTATAGAATTTGACCTGACCTGACCGATTGCCATATTTCCTCGAATCAGAGGATTGAAAACAATCACCGATTAAAACAGATATTAGATACTGTAATTGTTTTATCTTCAATGACCTGACCTGACCTGACCGATCCTAATTAGATACTTTAATGGTTCTATTTACTCGGAGGGTTGAAAACAGTGCCGACTCGTGACCGATTACAATAGAACTGGAGGATTCAAAGTGTCCACATTATATGTTTATTGAATTTGACCTGACCTGACCGATTGCCATATTTTCTCGAATCAGAGGATTGAAAACAGTCACCGATTGAAACAAATATTAGCTACTTTAATTGTTTTCACTTCAAGAACCAGACCTGACCTGACCGATCCTAATTAGATACTTTAATGGTTCTATTTACTCGGAGGGTTGAAAACAGTGCCGACTCGTGACCGATTACAATAGAACTGGAGGATTCAAAGTGTCCACATTATATGTTTATAGAATTTGACCTGACCTGACCGATTGCCATATTTCCTCGAATCAGAAGGTTGAAAACAGTCACCGATTAAAACAGATATTAGCTACTTTAATTGTTTTATCTTCAATAAGCTGACCTGACCTGACCGATCGCAATTTGATACTTTAATCATTATATTTTCTCGAACCGGCTGGTTTAAAACAGTGGCGACTCGTGATCGATTAAAATAGATATTGGATACTTACTAAAAGATAAGCTTTCATTGTCCTATCATCAACCCATCCTAATACAATATCAGCATTCTCCTTCTTACCATCTGGACTAAAACCAATCGATACATAGCCTAATGTACGTGCTTCAATACGAAATTGTATTTCTTGATGTCTTGGTTGCCATTTTAATACAATATTACCAATATTATTATCTAAAATTACTGTATGTGTCCATTGATTTTCATGTATTTCACGTTTCTCAATTATTGTTGATTTAAATTTTAATTGTTTATCAATAGAATTATTTAATAAATTAACACTATATGAAATTTTAATTAGTCCTAATAGTGATATTATTGTCACAAATTGGAAACTCGCAGTTGCCATTGTTACTGAAATTTATACAGAATAAAAACAATTAGAAATTTAATATTAACTTTACGCTAACATGGACGTAATTAAACAGAATTTTATATTGATACGTTAACGTAACAATAGTTTATTTGATTTTAAATTTCCGTTATTGACGTCAATATTTAACTGTACTGACGGAAGTCTTCACACCAAATAACGGGTCGTCTAAATGCATTGCATCGACAATAATAGTAATAATTTCCGTTTTAGAGTAAAATTTATATTAGATTTCCTGGATCCAGTACAAAAAAAATTGAATAAATCGATAATCAAAACCATTTTGTAGCAAAATCCGCTAAGACAAACTGGCAATTAGAGGATTGAGCTACAGTTTTTTTTGAAAAAAGTGAAACATTTGGCAGAAAATTTAACAAAAACACACTCTTAAATTTTCATCCATCACTCAAAATTTCCAAAAAAGTCCAAAGAGATAAAATCCGTGCCTTGCACTTTAAAATGCTCTTGCCCACGAACCCTAGCACTTGGTTTTAAAATAAAAAGTAAAGGAAAAATCGCCTGTCAAACATTCCAATTTTTAGGAGTTATAGTCTAGCTCTTTAATGTAAAAATTCATTTTCAAAAATAACTAAAAAGTCTGAATTTATTCCTTTTTATTTCTAAATTTTATGAAACGAATGATTTAGGGTGAATATTTTGAAAAATCTAAGCTAGAGATCTATAATTTACCTCAAAAATGGACTAAAATTTCGACTAAATGGGCTAAATTTGACAATTTAAGGCTAAATTTTGGACTAAAAATTGCGAATAAAGAGAGCAAACTTGGAAATTTTCTTTAAAAAGCGACTAAAAGCGCTTGAATTATAATTTGTGAATATCTAAATTTGAAAAAATTTATAAATGAGTAAAACGTATTGAAATTTTTAAGACTTTAGCTCTAAAGTTTGCTAAAAGGGACTAGATTCGTTTATTTTTCGTTGTAAAATTTGTCAAAGACTCAAGGAAAATTAGAAAAATGTGCCAAAACTATAAAATCAACCTAAAAAGTAATTAACGATGCCAAATTTGGCCCATCTTGAAGATTTAAAAATTAATAACTAAAAATTAAGCCAAAAATTGTACTCTAAAATGGATTTTTCCCTATTATCTCAACTTTCTTTCAGTTAAGTACAGTGGCTCGTTGAAAAGAGCACTTCAAGTTGCAGAAAACGTTCGTTGAAATTTTGCCATTTTTCTTAATTTTCCAAAAAACTATCATGTCAATTGGAAGATTACTTGGACATTTCCACGAAATTTTCCAAAACGGAAAACTTCATCCCCTAAAACATGAAATAGACATTTTAACGAGCTATAGCGTTTTGATTTACAGTTAATAAAAGGAAAAATCTCCTGTCAACTATTCTATGTTTTTGAGTTTGTAGTCCATTTTGAAAAATAAACAAAAAGGTGTGAATTAACCAAAAATAGCCCAAAATTTCCTTAAATTTGATGATTTTAGGCAAAAAAACAAAACTATTACTATTATTGTCGATCTAATTAATTCTACGCTGATTACCCGGTGATCAAATAAATTGTTCGTCTTAGAGAAGTTACACTGTAAATTTCGCCGCAATAAAAATATTGACTTCCCCCTTAAAAAAATCACCACCCTATTTAAAGCTTTACAAACACGAAAGTAAATACCGGCCATTCATCAAATAAAATGTTGTTTATTCTAGGATTATCAATGAAAACGATAAATTTCAATGAAAGTATTGATAAAACTGAAAACAACTAATTGTGTTGTTTTTCCAGTTTTCCAACTAAATTTCCGGCATTTCTTGTATCGAAAATATTTGCATTTAATTTTCTAACGAACCAACAGGATGTGAGTCATACGAGGTGGATTTAATATTAACAACACCGTTACACCAACAAAACTTACGTGATTAATTAGAGGGAGAAATTTCGACTTACAATTGAATTATTCCATTATCCTTCCGGTTTTTCAGGACTTATTTACACGATTTTCTTAGAAGAATATCACGTTATTGTCGGACTTGTACACGGCATTTTCACAAAACGGATCTGTCTTTACCAGTTGCCAAAGTTCGACTGAATTGTGTTTGTATGCATGGTACAACAGACCCTCTTCTGTTCTTGTTGTTGTTGTTGTTATTCCATCGTCAGCCAACCAGTACGAGCTACCTTTCCAGCACATAATGGGTCCGATCTGGTTGGATTGAAATCGCTACCACATCGTCTACTATGTCTAAAAATAAACCACAATTTCACAGAGATTTCATTCATCTTCTTGCTCCTCTACCACTGCATGGAGCCGTTCCTCTAGTCATCTAATGGATAATTTTCGTTGGAAATCCATTTGAAATTTTTCCAGATTATGTAAGTATTGAAACCGACAACATCTGCACCTGGTGTTGCTTTAAATAACAAAGAAATTCCGGTATGAGATGGGGCACGTGCCCGAACATCTGTCCCATATTTACTACAAGATGCACATTGACGACTTTATAGTGGGAAATCGAGAATTATCTCGATGTTCAGTTGAATTAAATCGGGTATTTTTGTTGTAATTTAAGTTGAGAAAAATCGTTAATTCCACTTGTTATGCTTCGTTGCAAATGACCTGTTGGAGAAGCCAGCCAATGCATAATAACAATTAGACTCGAGAACATTATTTTTTCTCTCCTCTCTTCGTTGCTTTGGCTTTTATTAAACTGAAATTTATATCAAGTTATTTCCGTTGAATATTTTACAAGAACCAGTTCTTTCTGTTTTTTTTTTGTCTTCCATCCAGTTCCGCCTCTTTCTCGATTATTTTCATTATTATTTTGATTAGTCGAAAGGAAATCCTGTGTCATCGAAATTATTTGACCGAAGATCGGAGTAAGATTCGGTAGTCGAGAAAAAAGTTCCTCGAAAATTCCTCGATGTATACAAAATCAAAGATGCATTTTGAATTATTTATAGGCGTTATTTTTTTTTTCGAAAAAAATTTTATCACGATTTTCGATTTTTCGTTTTTTCTTAAATATTCAACAACAATACCAACAACCACACCTAGAATTTTCATCGAACAAGCAAATTTCAGGAATTAAATAAAACAAGAACCAGAAGAACATCTGGCGTGTTTCTAATTTCCGGTATATACAGCGTGTCCCATTCAATTCCATTCGGTAATTAAGCCGTCAATTTTACGATATAGTTTGTCTTGATGGACTTGAAGTGGCGTGCAGGGTAGAAATGAGAAAGAGCGCCTCAATTTTAGCTCGAAAATCATCTAGAATTGAAAAAATTCACTAGGAAATTATTATTTCTAGTCTACTCCAAAAATAGACTAAAATTTCGACTAAATTTATCAAAAATTGACGATTTACGATTAAGACCTAGGCTAAAAATTGTTAATTAAGTCATTTTAGCTCTAAAGTTCACTAAAATTACTAATTTGGTTTCCGCTGAAAAAATTGTAAGAAACGACTTGACATACCGTACAGAATAAAAATTAGAAATAGTACCCTTAATTTTGGATAAGATCTAGGCTAAATTTAAGAATAAAAAGTGCAATTTTTGAAAATCCAAAATTCCTAAAACTGCTTGAATGATACAGTTTCCCGAATTAGTTTAACACCTAAATTTTGGAAAACTGATAAAAGGGACAACATCTTGAAATCTTCAAGCACTTAGCTCTAAACTTCGAGTTTTCGTTGCAAAATTTGACAGAAATTGACCCAAAAGTGTGCTAAAATTCTAAAATCAGCCTCAATTAGTCATGAAAAATTTTAAAGTTGACCCATCTGCAAGATTTACAAGCAAAATTTACATAAAAAAACTGACAATTAGGGCAGAAATCTTGTAAAAGTCCAAAAAGTGGATTCTGAATTGGACTTTACCTCAAAAATAGACCAAAATTTCGGCCAAAATTTAAGATAAAAATTGAAAATAAAGAGTAAAATTTGTTGAACACAAAAAACAACTAAAAGTACTTGAATTCTCTACCATTTGTTTGATTAAAGGAACAAAACATCTTTCAATTTTTATTGCTAATTAAGACTTTACCTTTAAAATAGTCTAAAAGTGGCTGAATTTATGTTTTTGACTGAAAAATTTGCCAGAAATTCGAACAATATTCGAAAAGTTTGTCAAAATTCAAGAATCAAACTCAAAAATAATCATCAAAAATGCCAAATTTGGCCCCAGTGTTTAGAAGCAAAATCTGCTAAAGCGAAAGCAACAATTAGGCTAAAAATTGAACTCTAAAAGACACAAAAAGTGCCCATATTTTCTTTATTGACTTGGAAATTTGCCCTTTCTCCAATTAGATTTGATTCAAGTGAAAGTCGGGCAAAATTTTAAAATCAGTCCCAAATAAATAGAGGAAAATGCCCAATTCGATCCGCCTGTATCATTTAAAGGCAAAATTTGCTAAAAAATATTGGCAATTAGGCCAAAAATTTGACTTTAAATTAAATTACAAGTGTCTAAATTTTTTTCTATAGAGTTACGCCACAAAATTATCCTTTCTTTAATTAGATTAAGACCAAAGTTCGTTGAAAACTGGCAATGTTAGAAGAAAATGTCAAAAAAGACCTCAAACCAATTCTAAAATTTCAGGTTTACTGCTGAATCGCGCCACCTCGTATTTAACTCATTAATTATCCCATCTTAAGAGGTCAGCCTGTATATTTGTGATTTTTATAAAATCGTCCACCACAACTCAATTAAGTAGAATTTTCAATAAATTAATTAGAGAATTTTAATCGAGTTCAATTTAAAATTGACGATATTAACAGGCCGAATTGATGATGTATTCCCATCGATATCAGTCACAATGGGCTTTTTCTTCTGGGAATTTTTCAGTTTAAAGCCCCCGTCTCTTCGTATAATACAATAGAATATAATACAGTGTGTAATATTGTCGAAGGGTACGTTCTCACGGGGGTTATTCTCCCCTTGTTCATTCAGTAAAAGTTGTCGACATTTTTCTCGATTTCATTCCATAATTTCCACTCTATTTTATAATTTTTTTTTTATAAATTTCAATCTATTTTTATAGCGAATTTCCGTGAGAATTTCCCCATTAACACCCTCAAAATTCTTAAAATACCACAAGTAACCAACAATTGGCACAATAGCCGAATCCAGGTAGTTTTTGTCAATTGTAAAGAATTAAAATCATCCCTTTTAGTTGAATAAAGGGCAAACTTTAAAATTTATCTACTTATTTGTTGTTTTTTTCTTAACATACTTGAACTGTAAGGTGGGAAAAGAAATCAACAACTTTCTCAAAGTTTTACGTGATTAGTTCGATTTTAGGGGGTGTTTTTTTGTTAGTTAATTATTCCCACGAAGGGTGTTGTTGTAGAGATAGAACATATGTTCGTATATGTATTTTCGTTCTTTTGACCACTATTAGAACTTTCCCACAGTAATTTCCGATTCTCTCAATGTAATAAAGTTGTGTTTGTATGTGGATGGATCAAGGCAATAATGGGATTTTTCCTGGTACTATTACTTATGAAATTAGGAATGAAATTCGATAATAACAAAATTGGATTTAGGCGTTTTCTTTCTGATTTATAAAACATGAACCTAGACAGATTCGGGTGAAATCAGGGACGCATTAAGAAACAGATACGCCCTTGAAATAGCTAGAACCTTTAATTTTGCAAAGAAAGTATCTCGAAATGTTGATTAAAACGCTTGAATTTCAATTGATCATGGAATAAAAACGTCTAAATACGGCTCTATTTCATGAATTGACACTAACTGATGATTTAAAACAATATGATCTTAAAATATAAACTAGAAATTTGAGAATTTAGTCCAACTATAAACCAAAAGTGCTAACAAAAGTTAGAGATTAAGCCGTAGAATTTGTTAAAAACTGACGACAATTGAGTTAATTCGCAATATTGATTTGATAATTCAGATTCAAAATTTTCTGAAAAATGAAGGCAAAATTTTTAAAAATACGCTAACCATTCAGTTTCAAAAATTGATACAAAGGGTCTAAATTGCATCGCTTTAATGATTCAAGAATAAAAATACCAAAAGATCGATTTAGAATAATCTAGATTGAAAATGTTTTAAAAATTTGAGACACCTTGTATGTATTTAGGACGTAGAGTAGTAGTTTTGTTCAAAATATGAAGCCATCTACGACACTATGTATCCAAGACATAGCCCAACAAGAAGTTGATGAGCTCCTAAATTTTAAGAATAAATAATTTGAGTAGAAAATATCTCAAAATTTGGATGAAAACCAGAGGTGGATTTGATTGTGATTTAATTTTTAGTACCTTTAAAATTTTGGACCTTTTTAAATTTTTGTCACTATTAAAATTCTGTAGTCTCCGAAATATTGGCGACCCCAAAATGTAGCGCCCCTAGTCCCAGATTTTGCGAGCCTAAGCCGAAATCCATCTGATTAAAACAGCAAATCTTCATTTGTGAATGGACTAAAATAGTCTGTTTCAGAAATTAACAATAACGGGCGATTTAAAACAAAAATGACTTAGAGCATGAACTAGAAAGTCGAAAATTTAGCCGATTAATAAAGCAAGAGTGCTAAATTGTACCTTAAGTGTAGAATTTGTTAGAAACTGACGAAAACTGATAAAAAATTAGCTCAAAAATTAAACGAAATTTGTTAAAATTTGAATGCAGTTAAAAAATAAACTAAAAAATCAAGAAGTCGGCTCGAAAATTGTCTAAATTGCACCGTTTCATCACTCAAGAATAACAATCGATGATTTAGAGTAATCTAGATTGAAAATCTTCCAAAAGTACCAAAACAATGCCTAAAAATCGGACCTATATGGTTTATAACGACTTCATCAAGTCTTTAAAACGTGAGTCGTAGCATTCTTCGGATAAATTTCAAATTTAATCAAATATGAAGCAATCTACGTCACATAATCCATCGAGAAGTGGATCCCCAAATAGTTAAAAAATAATAATTTAGAGTCACAAATTTTCCAAAAATTAACAATAACCGATGATTTAAAACGAAAATATCTTCAAAGAAAAACGAGAAAGTTGCAAATTTAGCCCAACATAAACTAAAAGGGCCATATTGTGGGTTGAACATAAAGTTCGTTGAAAACTGATAAAAAATGACCAAAAATCTTGTTCAAAATTGAATAAAAACAATCAATTTTTGACAATTCAGACGGAAGTTAGCAAATGAATGAATTTTCTTTAATGTGGACTAAAGTCGAGAATTCAGCTCGAAAATTACAACAAATTCTCTAAATTGAATCGTAATAATTCCAGAATAAATCAACTTGAAAATCTTCCAAACAATTGATACGAACGCAACCTAATTTGAGACACCCCGTATAATAAAAGTGGGCAAAAATCATCCGATATAATAAATTCAACTATATTTGCCTGTAAATTTAGGCTTCCTGTAACACAATATTTGGTATATCTGGTTGCTTATACGACAAAATACGATAATTGGAGCTAATTTCATTAATCAAACACAAACTTTAACACCATCACGAAAATTATTTGAACACAACCCGAATGCTTACGGGTGTTGGACTTGACTAATTAATTATTAATCAAATTTAAATATAAATGAAAAGCCAATTAACGGTAATGTTGAATAGATCGAGAAAAGTTCGGCTTACCGACTGGGAATTTCAATTAGATTGATAAGAAAACGGAAACGCGGAACGCTAATCTGTACACATTACAATTTCGATAACAAATTTTCCAATTGTTATTCATGAATTTCTGTATGATTTTCAGCTGGGGAATGTTCCCGAATAAATCGTGTAGAAATTCAATTATCAGTAAAGTTTAAACCGGGGACAAACCGTGAATTTCGTCGTCTTCTTCAAAACTTCGAATATTATCCGATTTCGCTTTAAAATTAACGATTTTGATAATTGAAACACCTACAAGTCGTGTTCGAGAGAAGCAAGAAAACAGAAAGACAAGGCTAATGATTTAGAGACTTTTTTCTAAAATAAAACTGGAAATAGTTAATTTAATCAAACTTACAGAACTGGAAATCCGTCTTGACTTGTTGTTAACGTTTTAATGAAGCAATTTTGTAGTTTTATTGGAAATTAAATGGATTAAATTTGCATTTCTGTTATATAATTTCAAAATGACAGTCCAGAAGGGCATCCAACGTTACGTTTAAAAAATCACCAAAATCATAACCTCCAATTGTGCCAGAGAAAGAGAGATAGCGCGATATTTTATGTTGCTACACCTATTAATTCTAACATAGCCAACTCGAGTTATTCTTTTTCTTTCTCGGAAATTGGTGTTTTCAAGACCATTTTACGGTAAGTTTAAATATTTACGTCCCGTTGTTAATTAATCTAATTATCTAATTAAATTATTCCTTAATTATCACTAATTAATATAGGGTGTTGTACAAAATAATAAAATTGAAATATTTGTAGGTTATCTGTGACGTTTATGAAGATAACCAATAGGACGGTAATATTGAGGCGCCAAATTTGAATCACGCAATTTTAAAAATGGATATTCCATATTGTTTGATATTTTATGATAAAAACGTGGTTTTTCTATTAAAATCTGGAAGTTAATAAAATTTTAAAATATTATAGTAAGTTAACCAAGTTTATGTTCCAGAAATCACTAAATTGTAAAAAATTGTTATATTGGTACACCTGCTAATACTACCATAGCCACCTTAGAATAGTCTTTGTTACAAATTAGTTTCAATATTCATCGTTTTTAGCATCAATTTTGTGGTAAGTTTAAATATTTATAATTATTATAATTATTAATTATTATTATAATTATTAATTTAAACCCAGTTAATTAATCTGTTGTATTATCTTTTTATTAGTTTTATTGATATGAGTTTTCTATAAAACAAGAAAATTAAGGCGTTTGTAGGTTAGGTGTGACTTATGTCATTTAGTAGCCAATAGGAAGTTGCTATCGGGGCGCCAAATTTAAATCGATTTAGTTTAGAAATATAATTGCTTCAGCCAATTTTCTATAGATTTTATTATATTTTTATAATAGAAACTCGAATTTAGTTTACGTTCAAGTTTATATTGAAGTTTCTATTAAAAACCGGATGTCTATGTTGCAATTTAATCCAATTACACGAAATTCTCTTGTATAACGTTGTTGAATTGTTGATGATGGAAATGAGAAAAGCTGAATACAAATAAGAAAGGAAATGAATTTCTCTTATTTTAATAGACTGTTGAGCTTTGTTGAAGATTTGCCAAATTGAAATAATAATAATCACAATAACAATCTAGAGATTAAAGTTGATATCGCTTTAATAATTGAATTGAGAGATTAGTTGATTCTTATATTAAGAGATTTACAACGTTTAATTAAGTCAATATAGAAAGCAACTGGTTTCTTTAATCCCTAATCAAGTAGAAAGGTAATCGTTTTAATGATTTTAATTATAATTTAAATACGAATTGATTGTTGGCTGAGATTGTGAGAATTCAGTTGAAATAGAAAGGATTCGCTATTTGAATTTCAAATTGAAATAATCGAACAATTTTCTTCTTGTTTTCGAGTGTTTTCCCAATGGAATACGAAATGTGTTTCTGATCGATAAATCAACACTTGTACGAGTCGAAATAGCTCTCTATTAATTTGGACAATCACTCGAAATAACGATTAATGATAACGATTAAATTATGATAACACTAATGTTGGATTAAAAGGCGATTTAGATAGTTTTTTGGAGATAATATTCGAGTTTAATTGGGGATTTTGAAGTGTTCTTGTTTCGTCATTGAGGTGTGAAAAAATGATTTTTTTAATTTGTTTAAATTTTATTTTAAATTGTTGAGAGGTTTCATTATTGAAGCTTCAAAATGAGGCAATTTTAAGTCAATTATAGTCGAATTTCGAGTTGAATTCGTCAATTTTGGACTACTTTTAGTGCTTTTTAGGGCTCAGTTCTGACAAATTCTAGTACCAAAACATTAAAATTGAAAAAAGGGTAGTTTCAAATAATCAATTTTAAAGGTACTCCTGTAATAGTTCAAGGGGAGTGTAGATTCGTCGATTTTGGGAAGGATTTTCGCAAATAGGGGTGGATTTTGCGAGATTTTTAAGTAGATTTCGTTGTAGAAAAAGAGCTATTTTCGAGTTGAATTTCGAAGTTTTCGCTTAAAATCATCGATTTTTAAAAAAAATTTCCATTAAATGGTTAGAGTAAAAAGATTTAGACAATTTTCTGACGAAATTGTACATTTTTAAGACATTTTTTCGAAATTTGCCAAAATTTCTAGACTTAAACTATTCGAATTTTGGGTTATATTTGAATAAGTCTTCACCAATTTTATTGAAATTTGAAAATAAGTTATCTTAGGATGAATTTTGATTTGAATTTTAGCCTTTTGGTTTCGATTTTAACATATAATTGACCTAAATCCATAATTATGAACATTAATTCGTTAATACGTCGCTGATCTAATTCCAATTCACTACACGACATTAATTCTTATAATTAATGAAAATTGATTGTTCCATTTTTAATTGCTCCAGATTTCACCCCATGTCGTCGACATTTAACAATGTTTGACAAGAGATCATCTCTTAAATTATTATTTTCATTAATTTTTTATACCAAAGGCAGTAAACGACCCGGAATACATCTTCGATTTGGTGTGCAAAAAATACTAATATTTGATCAACGATTTCTGTTAAGTTTTCAAACGGATTACAACGATTCAAACGGCATTAGAAAGACCATTTCAAGGTGCATTTACTGGGGTTTTCTATTTTTAAAAATTTGAATACAATTCTGAGTTATTCAAAAAAATCTTGGAGTATGTTTTGTGTATGATTTGATACTTTTTTATGTAGTTTTTCCGAACATACGAGTAAGTTTATCTTGAAAATTGTGTGCAACTAAGAAAGAAGATAAAATTGTTTACAAAGCAGTGTAAATTTTATTAGGAAAACATTAAATTCTGTCGGGGGAAAGCTTCCCAAAATTGAGAATTTTAGGGGATGTTTAGGTTTTCAAGTTGAAAATTGTGTAATAAAACTTGTAACAAACTCTTCAACTTTTCATTGATTTTTCGGAAAAACTAACAGTCCGGTAGGAAATTTTTTTAGAGATTTGGAAAGCACTTTCGATTTGCGAAAATTATCACAAAATGTTGACCTGGCTATAAGGAAAAATATAGAGAAAAACATGTTGCAAGATTTTCTTCTGTAGATAGGGATTTAATTGGAATTTTTTGAAATAAAATCCACCTCTAGATGTATCGTGAAATGCTCTTTCCAATATTGTTTTAACCGTTTAAATTGAATTGAAAATACGGAAGAAATCGTTGATCAAATATTAGCATTTATCACACTCCAAGTCGAAGAAAGTATACTCTAATTCTTCATCTATTTGCCGAAAATTGACAATCATATCGGAAAAAATTTCAGAAATCTGGAAAGTAGTTTCTATTTGCCATAAGCTTTGTAAGATTCATTGCAAAATAAACAATAGTGACCAAGTTATGGGGCAAAATATGAATATATACGCGAAACTATAGAGAAAAAAGATGCCCTTAGATTTTCTTCTGTAGCGCAGAATTTAATTGGAATTTTCTGAAACGAAATCTATCTCTAGATGTACCTTGAGATGCTCTTTCTAATATTGTTTTAATCGTTTCAATCGAATTGAAAACAAGCGAGAAATCGACGATCGAACATTGGCATTTTTCATTGAAGAGGGTGTTTTCCAATTTTTCATCGATTTTCCTGAAAATCAACAGTTATATCGGAGAATTTTTTAGAAATCTGGAAGGGACTTTCAATTTATTATAAATCATATAAGATCAACAATATTGACCAATTTATGGGGTGAAATATAAAAACATAGCCGAAACTATGAGGAAAAAACGTGCTCCAAGATTTTTCTTTATAAGTCAGAATTTTATTGGAATTTTTTGAAACAAAAACTGCCTTTAGATGAACCTTAAAATGCCCTTTCCAACACTATCCGTATCGTTCAAATCGGTTGGAAAACAAGGGAGAAATCGTCGATCAAACTTCGCTATTTTTGTACACCTAAGAGGGTATATTTTTAATTTGTTTTGAAAATAACTAAAAACTTTAGAAAAAAAGTAGGACTTTATTGACATTTATTTTTACAACAATCAGACAAACATGTTTACAGAAATAGGTCGCGTTTTGATAAATTTCAACTCGTAAGTGTATTATTTTCCCTTATTATTATTATTATTATTATTTAATACCATTATTATTATTATTATTTTCATAAATAATTCACATTTAATTACGTTAAAATTTACAAACAATTACACGAGACAATCGATTAAATTCACCCCACCTTGGGTGGTTTTCATTAAATGCAACTTAACAGAATTATAAAAATATTGTTCATAAATCGACCCTTAAATGAAATGAAGATTTTTTTTTTTTTTTGAAGAATGATAGCCACCCTTTTAATGTTTACATTTTACTACACGCATGTTCATTATTGCCATTACCTAGTAGAGTGATGGATGTTTCTTGTCCAACAACCGCATCAAAACGTTTATTAATCGATAAACTACCCCGTTTTCGATTACATACCGATTGATTACGCCGTGTCGATACCATAGAGAGGGTTGTTGCCTGCTGTCCCTGGCACGTACTACAACGGGATGGTTTCGGTTTGATGCACAACAGATAACTGGAAAAAATAACAAAAAAAAAAACGACATTAAGGGTGTGTTGGCGATAATTCATATGAGCGAAACTTAATATTAGAGAATTAGATTCATTCACCCCTAAATGTACGATAATCCAAATGTGCCAAGATCAGGATTATCTGATGAATTGTTGGGTAGAATTATACAGTTTTGCTTTACTGAATAAAAAAGGAATAGTAGATTAAGGGAATATTTTCTGATGTTGTTTTTTTTTCCAAATAGATAACCGGCACGTGTACTGCAAACATACAGGGAAATTTTCTACAATTTTATTATTATCATTATTATTTATTTTTCAATTAAGTAGACAACCCTTGTGTAGAATGGGGGATGTAAAATCGAGGAATAAAGTTGAGAGGGTTGTTTTATGCCGTCTGTTTCGATACTTGTGTTTGATATAAAAATTCCAAAAGTGAACAGAAACGAATAGAATTAGTAAGATCAAGGCTCGAATTCTGTAATTTTATAAAATTCGTGATTATCTCGAAATGAATAAACAAATACTGCGCATATTACAGCGCAAGTATTTTATTTTAACCCAATTATTATTCAAACAAATGTCAATTGTTAAGAGTACTCGATGACATGTGAATAGAGCCGGTTTGTAGAAAGTTACAGAATACGGGCGTTAAAATATTGAAAGTCTTCAATTTCAAAATTTTTCTAAGTTATGATTGAAATTAAGGCTCGGATTCTGCAAGTTCAATAATTTTATACCTATTTTCAACACTAAGAAATTGGTCACATTGAATACAAATTGGTTATATACTGGTTACAAGGTGGATAGAGTCTATTTGTAAGAAGTTACAGAACACTAGCCTCAATCAGTTATGTATTCAATTTGTGTATCTGTTCGGAATGTCTTGCTTGTATATTAGCCTCTTATTTCCTATTAATTGAATTGGAAATTGTTGACAATTTCATGTAGAATTGTATGAAACTAGTGATGTAAAATCGACAGGGTTGTTTTATACCGTCTGTTTCGATACTTGAATTTAATATTAAAAAAAAGGGATAAAAACGAATAGAATCAGAAATTAAGGTTCGAATTCTGTAAGTTTACTAAATTGATGATTATCTCTGAACGAATAAACATCTATTGCGCATTTTCAAACTACTGATCTCTCAAACAAATGTCACGTTTTTATAACTAGAAATAGTCGATAGTTTATTTGTAGAAAGTTACAGAATACGAGCCTCAATTCTTACATAGTTCCTTAAGAACCCGAACTCTAAAGGGAGTTTTTGATTAACGATTTCTCCTTTATTTTTTATTCTCAAATCAAGTGTTACAACTCTTTGGAAAGAGCATTTCAAGCTGCAAGACATGACGTTTTTTGTTTTGGAAAATTCTGTGGAAATTTTGAATTATAGATGAATATCTAGAAGCATGTGTTTGCCATAATTCAATCGTTTCTTTGCAATGAATATAGAATTTATTCAATAAGTTTTCTAAATATTACAAAAATTCTCCAATCAGCTTCATAATTTTCCGGAAAATTCGTGAAAATGCCAAAATTTCTAGCGGTTTCTTGCACAATATTGCAGCATTAATGTTGTATTTTCAGGAAAATGTCAGAAAGTTTTTGAAATATCGAAATTTTGGCAATTTGGGGAAAACTACCGAATCGATCGGAAAATTTCGTAGATTTTTGGAAAGTTCTTTCAGTTTACCATCAACCAAATCCCATATTTATTGAAAACAAATTAATATCGGCTGAGTGATGGGGGAAAGTATAAAAAAACATATGCTTCTAGATTTTCCTCAATAATTCAAAATTTCCCCAGAATTTTCTAAAACGGAAAACATCATGCTCTGTTGCTTGAAACGCTCTTTCCAACGAGCTGTAATACTTTATTTTAGAGTGAAAATTGTTGGAAAAATCTTCTGTCAAAAAATTCACTTTTTTAAGGAGTTTATAGTCTGGTACTTTAAATCAATACAAATTCCTCGATTTCAAAAATTTTCTAGAAGTGACAGTTTCATTTCCAAAGGCAAATAGCTTGGTTAACATTAAGGCTCGTATTCTGTAATTTTAATAATTATATCCCTATTTCGAACACTAGAAAATTGATTACAAACTGCGGATAGATTTGTAGAAACTTACAGAATACGAGCCTTAATCTAATATCGATCGCTTTAAATTATCAATGCTTCAAAGAATTAACAACTACAACTTATGTATCGATTTCAAATGCCTTACCTGTATATTACCTTTTTTTTCCTATTAATTTAATAGAAAATTGTTCAATATCGATCGCACACTTACCGATTAAAATGCTTACGAAAGGCACCACTAACCCAATACAATGCCACAGGATTTGCACAAGAATTCAAATAACATAAACAGAAACCAACAATACGCAAATAATGCCAGAATGCATTGTACAATTCAAGTGCATTCGGATGGAAATAGAAGAATAACATAAACATATGCGATGGTAGGAAACATACGGCGAATACAACAACGAAGATTAGTACTGTAATTGCCACCTTTTTACGAGCTTTAATCTATAATAAATTACAAAAAAAAAGAGAAAAAAGTAATTATTCATGAAATTTTATACGGTGTACCCTGATAATTCTCTTTAAAGTAAGTTGTGTCTTTGTTGGTAATGCAGATTACTGTAGAAATCACCTATCGGTAATACAGATTGCTGAGTTACCGACAGTAATCTGCATTACCGACACAGTCTACAAAGTCATAACTAACTTTGAGGGGAATTACCGGGGTACTCTTGATTTTAAAGTTACTTGTTTTTGTGTCCCTTGTATCTCTCCCGGTACATTCTTCGTGCTTACAATCAAATGATTGGCCATATTCAAATAGAAAATTGCAATTATTGTTAACGGTACAATGTACAATGTTAGAAATCTTGACATAACCATAACTTGAGGGTAAGTACCGTTTAACCAATGCGTTGGAAATGGGTAGCATACAACAAATTGTACATTACCATCATCGTCGCGGAATTCTTTCAAATACGACCCGATAGCTGCCGGTATGGAGCACAATATTGCTAGCAACCATATCGAAATAGCAATACATAATGTGAATCTTGTTGCTTTTCGTCCACCACCTATAGAAATTAATTAAATTTTCTCGGACATTGTTTAGTTGTACGTATTAAAAATTATAATTAAAATAAAACGTACTCTAAGGGTCGTTATATGAGCTCAATTTCAACCCCCATTGGTGTTTTATTTAATCAACTCGTATTATTTTGGAATTGTACCGGTTAATTGTGAAATGTTGGGCTATCAAAATGATGACGTGGCGATTCAATTTTTGAGTTCAAATGTGGGTTGCTCCAAATTGCGGTTAGAGATATTTAATTTAGTGATTTTTGAGAGAAACTAGATTTATTGTGGTTGTATTGATCGGACTGTAACCTCAAATATATTCAAATTTTGTGAATATTTCTCAATTAGAGAATAAATGAGGCTATATTTAGGGACTTTTAAGAGGGATTAGGTTTATGTTTGTACTAACAAGAATGCGAAATTCAATAAATTAATTAAATTTTGTAAATATTTCGTTGGGTTCTTGAAATGATTGAAATTTTTGAGTTAAAGGTGGGTTGCTCCAAACAGTGTCAAATTCGAGATTAGCAGAATCGAATTTAGTGATTTTTAAGAGAAACCAGGTTTATGTTGGTAGTATTGAGAAGAATATAACCTCAAATTAGGTAACATTTTGTTGTGTAAGTAAAATTTAGTAGATATTTTCAATTTTTGAAATTGAATGAAAAAAAAAATCTAAAAAATTATAGCAAATGGAAGTTTGGTGCAACCCATTCTAACTTTACGTTTCGCAAACAATAAATGTCGCTGTAAATTTAATGTTTAACAATGTTTCACTTATTGATATTTACCGATTTATGATTGTGTAAATACGTTTAATTTAGTGATTTTTAAGACAAACTAGTTTTATGTTGGTTGAACTGGTGAGAATATAAAATAAATTAAAATTTGGAAAAATATTTTCAGTTCATAATTTCTGTTTGAAATAAAGTAATAAAAAGTAACCAGTCTTTAGTGATTTTCAAGAGCAACTAGTTTATGTTGGTAGGTCCGAGAAAAACATAACCTCAAATTGATTGTGATGTTAGTAAAATCTTGTAAACGTGGCAATATTTTTCAAAAAATCCGCAATTTGATAGAATACTTAAAAAACGTGGCAATTATCGAACATAATTTGGTGTAACCTAACCTAATTCTAGTGAAAATTATTGTGTTTTGTAAACGTTAGATGGCGCTGTTTAATTGAATGTTCTGATTATTGATATTTGCAGATTTCTACTAATACTGGAGATAAAGTATGGCGCGATTTTCAAATTGTTACTAAATTTTGGTAATTTATCTGAAAATTTTTGAACTTATAACTTTTCCCATGCAATATAGAATACAACATTCAACTTACTAGTAGCGTGGAATTTCTTTAACGGATCAACGATAGCAAAGAATCGATCACCAGATAGTGCAGTCAATGTAAATACTGATACACCGATTGATATATCTTTGGCTGTTTCCGATATTTTACATATTGCAACACCCCATGGCCATGATTCTAACGTATAAATAACGGATGTGAATGGTACGCTGGTGATGATGACTAGAAGGTCGGCTAATGCCAACGATAGAATATACCTGCAAGAAATAACGAGATGAAAATTAATCTTTTAACTGAAATAGAATACGAACATGTCGTCTTATTAAGAACATTGAACGCTTTGAAGTTGACGTTGATATAGTGACAGACAAGATTAACGAATAGACTGAAAGGTCGTGATTAAATTATTCGACTCTACCTCTGGTTATAGTTTGAATAAAATGGAAAAAAGTCGTAAGGATTGAGAGTGATTTTTAAAGAAACTAAAAAGAGGCAATTACGTGTAAATTTTATAAATTACTGGAACACAAATATCTCGAAAACCATAAGAGATATTGATATCGTTAATATCTCAATCGATTCTAAATGCAATTGTGCATCTGTGTAGCTCCACAGATTTCTAAATAGTTGGCTGAATTTCCTGAAAATACTGAAAATTACGTGTTTTAGAAAGAGAACATGGTTTTACTGGAACACACATTTCATTCAGTAAAGTTAACAAAATATAATGAAATTTATCGCAACAGATAGACGAAAGTTAGCTCTACAACTGTTACTTATTGAATTTGGAATTGTCTTTTTCAGTTTTCTGAAAATCGCGTCTAAAATAACCGTTTTTTTTGCGAAATTAGAAATCGAAGTAACCGATAAATAACGAGCATTTGATGCTATAAATTGTACGTTTTTTAACGGACTCTTGATGGGAAATTGCGTTAATTTAATCGTTTTTCTGAATTTAAGTTGTTGTTACAATGAAAAGAAATGAGGAAATTTGCGTACAGAATCAACAATAGGATTTTTAACATAAAATTCAAATAAACTGAACAGTTCTCATGTTACAACATTGTTGTGATACTATTTTAAAAACTCTGTTTATCAGAGGGTTTCGTTATTGTTCTTTTTCTAAATAATAGACACATTCTTATGGAAACGACAACAATACAATTTCGCGTTATGAAAAATGACAACGTCTACCAATGGATAGCTGGCAACAGTTATTACAGTTAAACAGAACGTGACTTCATATAAATCACGTATGGAATGCGGTTGGGTGTAAAAAAATATACAAAAACGATAACAGAATTGACTCGAAATTGACACAGTTATGTTTGTAAATACTGTGGCGTCGTTTAGAAATCGAATACTGTAAAAAAAACCGATAGAATATTTAACATAATTCGTGAATTATGATCGCATCTGGGCTGAAATGGAAAAATTACGGATGAAAACGGCTGAAATAATCTTGTGGATATTTTTTTCCCGATAGCGGTCCTATACATTTATCATTTATTGGATTTGTAGGGGATATTTGAGCAAAAAATGAACTTCGTAGCTCAAGTTTGCTCCTTTTTTCAGGATCCATTTCCAAAAGACTTGGTCATTCTGGATCATTTTGCGCGCACATTGGATTGGTGAAAATTGCAATATTGTCGAATTGATCCGACTTTCCACCAATTTCCCAATAAGCTACGAAGCTCTAATTTTGCTAAAATGCCCTCCGAAGACTATTCTACACATCTTGGAACTTATTTACAGAAATATTTAAATGAAAGTAGATTTAAATTGGCTCATCCACCATTTTTCATTAAAGCTAACACCAAACTAAATATTTCATCCAATAAAAGTTAATTTCTTTGACGTATTTTACTAAAAATAGTTTTCCCCGCCAAATGGTTTTCAGTTTTAATTTTTCAAATTTTTGGATAAATTCAGCATTCTCAGTCGTTCTACGTGCACATTCGATTGGTGAAAATTGCAATATTGTCGAATAAATGCGACTTTCCACCAATTTCCCAGTGAGCTACGAAGCTCTAATTTTGCTAAAATGTCCTCTGAAGACTATTCTACAAATCCTGCAACTTATTTTCAAAAATATTTAAATGGAACACGCGGTATATGTAGAGAAATTAGCGTTGAATTGGCGCATCCACCATTTTTCATTAAAACCAACCACTAATTAAATCCTGAATCGCGAACGGACTTTATTGTTACAAAAATTATAGGAATTCTTGTAATTTTCCCGGTTTTCAATATTTTATTTCCTCCAATAAAGTTTTGAGCACCAACCGGTGTAGATTTACGCATAAATTCAACGATAAAGTTTGGTTTTCTATTAATCGATTTTCCGCATTCTAATTTGATTTATTTGTCAAATTAACAATAAATTCCATTAGTTTTTTTCAATGTTTAAGTGCTCGCACTGGAGAAATTCAGCGTTCAACACGCACATATTTGGGGGGTAGTTTTTTGCCGGTAGACGAATTGAAATTTACTCCGCCCCTAAATTACAGTTTTATCTATATAGAAATGTTTGTAGAAGATGGAAGGATCCAAGGAATTGTCTGATAAGAACTATGGGAGTCGTATTTTATAAATTGAATCTATTGAGAAAAAAGTCAAATAAATTTTTGTGGTTTATAAATGGGAATTTGGAGTTTTCTCTAAATGTTTGCCTAGAATTTGATAAATTTGATAAAGTTTCAGTATTTCAAAAGTGTCCTGAAATTGGAGATTTACAACAGGTAGTAAAATATTGTTCTTTCAACTTTACAAACAAGATAAATGAGCAAATTATGTAAATTAAGTCTAATAACTCACATAGACAGTAAAGTTCAAGTGTTAGACGTAAAGTTGAAGGTAGACTACTTCATTATACAGGGGGTACAACAATATTAAAGCCGATACAAGCTGGATTTTTTTGTCATATAGCCTCTACAATAAATCTTGCTTTATTTTTAACACTTCTTAAAATTCTGGATAGTCTTAAAAGTATCGTAACCTTGAACAGAATACTGGGGGTTTACAGTTATTTTGGGTGCAATTTTCGGAAAAACGAAAAAGAAAATTGAAAATCTACTCGCCCCCAAGTGTAGAATTAACTTTCGTCTATCTAATCGTCCAAATTTCATTTGATTTTATTAACTTTACAGAATGATATGTGTGTTGGACAAATATCGGTTTTTCGGCACATAATTATGATTTTCCGGGATTTCGAAAATCCAGCGTTTATTTTCAAAAAACTATTGTCGCCCAAAGTTGAAGAATTAAATTAAGAATCTAAAGAAACATTTACCATTTCGATATCTCTTACCATTTTTGAGTAAGATGAGTTGGAAGTTTTTATGGGATTCACCTGTAATTGGCGATAGTCTAATTGAGTAGAAACTCTTAATATTCAATAGTGGAAAACTCAAAATTTCGAAAATTTGAATAGAAAATTTCGAAAAAAGCAGTATTTCTGATCAAAACTACCAAAATTTTGCTGCATTTCGAATACTCATCGCTGCTTTCTGAAGTTGCAAATTTGACGAATTTGTAGCAAAATTGTCTTATTTCCACTATCTCTAATTCTTTTATATTAATTCAACATTTTCTAATTGCTTCATAGTAATTTTTTCAGAATTGCTCGAATAAATATCGATTTTTTCTTCTCTCTATCAACAGTAAAGTTGTTTATAAGAGAAAGTCGATAGAACCAGATAATAATCAACTTAATTGACCGAACTTTGATTGGGTCTTTATTAGAGATTATCTAGAAATACCGTAACGGAGAAGGGATTATTCAAATTGTTTCCGAAAATTTGAAAGCTCCAATTAGGGAACGACGACTTTGTAGATTGGGTATCGCTTTTCAAAAAAAAATCTAACTCGATTTCTGCCTGATAAGAGCGTATTGAAACAATTTTTTTCCTAAACTAAATATTGGTTCGAAATTGGCGTATAACCGTGAGTCAATCCTGGCGCATCCACCATTTTCCAATCAAATTACAAGTTGTGGCAAATATCTTTCCATCAATAACTCTATATTTGGCTCTTAAAGCCTCCAATATAGTATTTTGTAGTGATTTTGATCCATATTTACGAACTTATATTGGGGGAAACCAAAAAATGAATTCATTTGATCGAATTTTGATCTTAACACCCTTAAATGCAACTGTTGTTGGGAAATAAAAAAATTACGACTAGATTATAGAATTGATGCTTTACTACATCCGTTGACTTTATTGTGGTTTAAAATTGAGATTTCAGATTAAAGAAAGGGGTTAACAAAAGGGTTGTTTGCAACTTCAATAGATATAAAATTGTTGATTTTCCAACAGTAACTATGAAACATTTATTGATATTTTTATATCGAATATTGATCGGAAACTCTTAAAACTTCGATTTAATCCCAGCGCATCCACCATTTTTCAAACAATTTATATTATTTTGATAAACCTCAGCAACGATAGCTTTACATTTGATTATTAAAGCCAATAACATTGTATTGTTACCGATTTGAAATAGTTTTGTGTTCATAAATTGCAAAATTTTGTAGCAATTTTGATCAAAATTTACGAATTTGAATCGGCAAAAAACAAAAAATTGACCCAATTTACCAAATTTTGATTCAGTTATTCTTAAAGCTCCTAAACTGAGACTTAAGATGAAAGTCAATGCTGCACTAACTTTAATGGAGCTTCCAGCAGAGGTTTTCGGTTAACGAAAGGGGCCAACAATAGAGGTTTTTTTATTCCCAAATAGACGTCGAATTGAGTGTTCAGCACAAAATTGATTGATATTTTTATATCAAATATTGACCCAAAACTAACATCTAGATTTGATCCCGGCGCATCCACCATTTTTTCATTAAGTTGCAATCTTTAGTGAATACCTCTATATGGACAACCCCACATTGTATACGATTTGTTGATAAATTGTAAATGTTTGTAGTGATTCTGATGAAAATTTACAAACTTGAGTTGAGGAAAACACCAGAAAAATAACCCAATTGACTAAATTTCAGTTCAATTATTCGTAAAACTCTTTAAACAGTGAGTATTATCATAAAATATAAGAAAATTACAATTAGACTTAAGGATGAATGATTTACTGTATTAAACTTTATTGTCCTTTGAAACTGGAATTGTAGATTAAGAGACAATCAAGTCGCTTTTTTCCTTGTCTCCAACGAATCAAATTACATTACTTTGGATGCTGTTTTACAAAAAAAAAACATAAAGCAAAGCGTCCATTTCAATATCGAGATATTTTCCACAGTTTTACGGAAGTTCTACGCAATTGAGATAGATTTCGACCCTTAGAAAGGACCCAACTAGAGGAACCCCTCTAGTTTCAGATAGGGTCGAGATTGTTGAGTTCTCAACCCTAAACTAGAAATTCAGTTGAGGCTGTCGCTTCAAGTAATCGTACCATGTAATTTTCCAGATGAAATATCTCGAAAACGACAAAAGATGTTGAAATGGGACATATCTCGTCCGATTCAGAATTCAAATCTGGACAGAAATGAAACCAAGACATTTGGAAAATCCGTCTGAATTTTCTGATAATTGCAAAAAGCCGTATTGTTCATCAAAAAATACAGTTGAAGGTTGCGTTCGAAGCAAGCCTGTCCTCAATTACATTAAAATCCTATAAAAAAAGCATTTCTAGTGTCATTTGAAAGCGACAAAAAGATATCGAGGTGCAAATATCTCATTCTATTAGGTAATATTTGGAAAATTCGGCTGGTTTTTCCGAAAATTCCCAAAAACAAGGTTTTTGATTTGGAAAAATGTGTTCTATTTTCTAGTGTAGTTTTTTGTACAATCAATAAAATGAAACGAATTTTACGTAGATAGAAATTAGAAAGATGAAGGGCAGCATTCTTAGTAATTGATTTTCTAATTTGCTTTTCCAAAAATAGCGTCTAAATGAATTTAGTTTTCCGAAATAGCACACTTTAAGGGGAAGGAGTAGATCTTATTGTTTTGACCGGCGAAAATGTGAAGCGATTTCTCGCTCGTCCTTAAGACTACAGCAACCGCAAATAGATTTTTGAAAAGGGCATTTCTTATAGAGTCGAATGGTTTTTCCCGTTTTTCAAAATGTTGATACAAATTTGAATTACAGACGAAAATCTAACAACATGTTTTCTTCGTATTTTTGTACAATTTCTCTTATTTTCTCTAATAACTTGGCCAATTTTTATTATTTTGCAAAAAATCTTATACCGTTAGATAGCAAATAAGAAGTTCTTTACAAATATTCAAGAAATTTTCGAATTTCGCTGTTAGTTTTTCGGAAAATTAAGAAAACGCCTGGGAGGAGATATAAGAATTTGGGCACAGTTTTTATTTTACAGCATTGATCAATCCCTCAGTCAAAAGCTGATACAAAAGCCGAGGAAAATGCGACGCCTTTTTTTTGAAATTTTGAAAATTGCCTGAGCTATCGCGGAAAAATCAATTTCAAAAAAAGGGCTTCGTATTCCCCTCGGCTTTTGTATCAGCTTCCGAATGAGGGGTTGATCAATGCTGTAAAATAAATACTGTGCCCAAATTCTTATATCTCCGCCCAGACGTTTTCTTAATTTTCCGGTAAACTAACGGCGGAATTGGAAAATTTCTAGAATATTTGAAAAGAACTTTTTATTTGCTATCTAACAGTACAAGAATTTTTGCAAAATAATCAAAATTGGCCAAGTAGTAAGAGAAAATACGAGAAATTGTACAAAAATACGAAAAAAAAATGTTGTTAGATTTTCGTCTGTAATTCAAATTTGTATCAACATTTTCAAAAACGGGAATAACCGTTGGATTCTATAAGAAATGCTCTTTTCAAAAATCTATTTCCAGTTGTCGTAGTCCCAACGACGAGCGAGAAATCGCAAGTTATAAACTCACATTTTCGCCGGTGAAAACTTTGAGATCTACCTCGTCCCCTTAAGTAACTTTGCAGATGTGGCTTCGAGACTTGTGGTCTCTCTACATACTTATCGACAAGTAGCAAAACTGTTCAAGTAATAATCCTTATTACTCGTTGTAAAATCGATAAAATGAAATCAAACACATGTAGGTAGATCAAGGAAAGTTGAAGCTAGAGAAATGAGCAATACCCGTTTTAATTTCATTGCTCGTTTTTCGAAAAACTGCCTCTAAAAAGCAAGTTTTTCGATTGATTGTCTCTCCGCCGATTTCTCGAAAGTACCCAACGAAGATTGTCAATTTGCAACGAAAGCGCAGAAAATGCGAACTGCCTCTCGAGCGCGACTCTTAAAAATCGTGAATTAATCCCGGCGCATCCACCATTTTCGCCAATTACTCTTCAAATATAAATAGTTTCAACTCTATTTCAATTTTTTTATGGCCGCAAATTGGCGCAAATGTCGCCATCAAATTAGCAACTTTGACTATTTAATCGGCGTAGAATTGAACTTACGTGTTCGGCACATTTCGCATGGCTCGATGTCTCAAGAAGATCACAACCAATGTCCCATTCCCCAACACGCCAACGACGAAAATGATGAAAAACAACACGGGAACGAAATAAGTCTCCGGCCGTTTATCGTACGGTATATAATCAGGTATACTGGAGACATTCCTTTGTTGACTATAATTACTAGAGTTGAGTTGTGTTAATAATGTCGCCAATACAGTGGGGAAGTTCAATGTGGAATTACTTCCGCTCTCCATTATCTTAGAGCACAGCCACAGTCTATAATGTTGAGCACATTGTTATTATAAGCGAACCATTTGGGAATCTGTAACAGAAATTTTAACGTTAAAACTCATCATTGAAGGAAATTTCAAATAAAATGGAAACTCTTAATTTAACGTTGTTATTGAAGTCACAGTATGAGCAATTTTCAGACGTTATTAGATCGCTGCCCTTTGATCTTAATAAACAACTATTCGGCAATATGAACTGCTTATTATTAAATTCTTTGCCATTGCCTTTGATAAAACTGGATTTTCTCCAATATTTTTGTGAAAATTGCTGGAAATTTCGAATTATTGTAATCTGATCTCGACTGTCTGAAAAACACGATTCGAACCTTTTTTTCCCCGAATAAATCCCCGGATTTATTACCACGAAAATCACGTCCTATTCGGCTTTATTGTCTCAAAATGGGCGGTTTGTACACTTTAATAAAGTCCCACTGAATTGTAATTAGAACGTTACAATTTTTTTAATTCGCTTACTTTATCAACAGCAATAAAGATTACACACAATTTCCACAATTAAGTCATCACGAACGACTCATTTTAAGTGTTGACTTTCCATCCTTTGCCGTATAAATTTTAAAATTAAGTTCAAAATTTAATAATAATTCGTGCGTTAAATGAGCATTGTTTGATGTTCGTAAATTTGAATTGTCTTGTTAAAAAAATTGTGTTATCAATAGGGTTGTGTACCTTATCAATTCGCTTGGAGTACTGATGAACTCGCCCTCTAAAATCAACAAGTTGCAAAGTTAAAAGTGAATTTACCGGGGATGTTGATCGTAAATACAAATAAACAAACATCTTGTGAACATCTGTAGAGGATTTTCTTGTACCGTTGAAGCTTTGTACAATGGAAAATCTGCCACAGTAAAGCTTAAATAAGCTCTAGATAGCGTTAGTTTCAAAATTATCACCCCAAATTGGCCATAAATTACGAACTTTAATTGTTATTGAGGAAAATTCCAAAGATCGGGCGCATTCTTGCCAATTTGCCGCCATTTTGACACCTAACGCTTGAAATGGCGGCAAAATTCGGTAAATCCCCTAAATTTGAAATTATCGGCTTGTCAATTCGGTTATTAAAGGCGGGAAATTCGAAATTCCAGAATAGTGGGGAAATTTAAGTGGGTTTGTCAACTCATACAAATTTGGCTATCGATGGCGGGAAATTCAAAAATATACGTCCAGTGATATTCTAATTCTACTGTATGGAAATTCCTCAAATTTCACCCCAAATTAGCCTTCAGTTAGAGTCGAAATTAACCAATTTGCCACCATTTTGGTAGCTAGAGCTATGAAATGGCGGCAAAATTTGAAAATTCTGTAACCTAAATTTGAGGTTACAACTATTGCATGGCGGCAAATTCAAAATTTATCAATAGCGGAGAATTTAAACTTGAAAATGGTCGAATGGTGGTAAATTTTGCTATCTGTAACCGTTTCAATTCAGCTCAAAGGATTCAATTTCAAACAAATCGGGGTGGAGAAATCGTCGAAAAACTGAATGATAATTCGGATTAAATTACCATCAAATTTTGAACCGAGTGAACGACAAAATTCACCCCCATTGTTCATTATCCACCCCGAAACTGTTTACCGAACTTCAAATTCGATTATTGACTTCATTATTAACGCAATTTCGTGCTAATTGCCCCACGAAGGTGGCAAAATAATTAACACAACTACCGTGTTGTCCGTGACCGTATCCTGTGTTACATTTGAGCTTAATTATCGAAAATTCCGTGTATAAATCGAGTAGATCTGGAATTAAAGCTTGATTTGTCCAATCAATAGAACTCCACAAATTTATTCGATTCATATTGTGAAATCGCCATGAACTTGCATAGAATCGAATTAATATTCGACATAAATTAATAGTTGAGTTGTTGTAATCCAGGATAAGCAAGTACATAATATCATCATTATGGTATTTGAACGGTGATAGAATATGAAAGGTTGCCCGGCGCATCCACCAAAATTGAATTCCCGTCAACTTTTTTTAGGGGTTGACAATTCACGGATAATCGCCTGTGATAACTGGCAGTAAATCAAATTTACGAGTGGCTAAATCAATAAAACAATTACCGATTTGCAATTATGTTCATGACAGCCAACACGCCGATAAAAATTGATGGACTTATCATCTTTCATTACCATCCGCTCTATAGGAAACAAAAAACAAACAAACGCTGATTACACGGAAATTGTCTCTACAAGAGACATCGGATGTTTTAATTGTTAAACTTAGATTAGTTGTGTTGATTTAGAGCCGAAAAGTTGTTCAATTAGCTCGGAAAAACTCAATGAATGTTTCATTCGAATAATTACACCATTGTTATGGGAGGGATTGAAAACAAGCAAGAATCAAAGCGAATTCCGTTTGTTTTGTTGGTTTTTTCCGAGCAATGAGTCGGTTTTTGTCGCCGTTCAAGCGGGCTTACAGCTCCACCAATTGGCTGGAATTTAATTGGAAGTTACTGTTATTATCATTGTTTTTTTAAGAAACAAATTTTAAGCACTTATTGTGGCAAATTTGCACGTTTCAACTAAATAAAAATCGATTCGATGCAAATGTGAAGTATCTCTAGAGACATTTTCGGTTGATTCGGCATTTTCCCCATCTCGATATCAACACAAAATCAATCTTTGAATAGGGTAGAATTTGAATAAAGAACGTCCAGATTCGAGTAGATTTTTCTCTATTCGACTATTCAATTAGAATCAATTTTTTGAATTCATCTCTTCCAACGGGGTTGGTTTTTTTTTATCCGACTGTTTGTTTTTAATATCTTGTTTATTGCCGAGTTAATTAGATAAGGCTGGATTTAATTCAACTTTCAGATACAACTGGATGTTGATTTGTTGAACAACTATTTTAATTTAATTCATTTTAGGATAAAGAACAACAAAAGACTGCGACAAAGGTACGTTTAATCGTCGCTTTATTTCGTATTCATCTTAGATTTTCTGATAATTTGTTCCGACGATAATTAAGCCTTGAACTTGAAATTGAAAGATAAACGTTCGCCCGGCGCCTCCACCATTCTTTCCAAATATAATTGTCAGGTGTGCTAATTTTCCCTAATTTCTCCAAAACTAGTGAGCCACTTTAATGCCAGTTAAACTACCAGATAGTAGAATAAATTAGCTACAAAAAGATGGTAGATAACCCATTGTTGTTGGCTTTCTTGTGTATTTTCTAGTGTGTGAAATAACCAACAACTCGGTACTATACCATTTTTACACTTAAAATTGTATAGCGTGTCGATTTTGTCAGATTTCTTCAAAATCACATAAGCTGTCTTAACGCCACTTAAACTACAGAATACAACGATAAATTAGCTGTAAACTGATGGTGAATACTCTTATGTTATTTGTGTTTTTGTGTGTTTTGTAGCGTGTGAAAGTTAAGCTTAACAATAAAGATATTTACCCGGCGCCTCCACCATTTTTCACTTTCTAGTTTTTATTAAGTTGTAGATTTTTCTCAATTTCTCAGAAACTATCAATGATATCGAAATGCGGTTTTCACTATCGAATACTGCAATAACACAGCTTTTATTTGATAATAAACACAATAATCTTATCATCACTTTTCTATTTTTAATTCCACTTGAAAGTAGGTCTTTAATAAATTGCAAACTAAAGCATTATAAGAATCTCTAAATTCTGATTTGGTAATGGTTCAAAGCCCTTTCTAGACTCTCGTGATAAGCGTCAGAATACGTCAAATTCATTTTAAATCAGCTTCAGGTTTACCGAAATAAAGATCGAGGTGGAATTCAGATAAATGACAACAACAATCTAATCGCCAAAGAAACGTCAAAATTTTCAGGAATGTATCAATTTTACGATTAACTTCCACCGACTTTGCTCCGTGAGTCGTGTTGACAACGTTTCTACTGAAAATTCTGGAATTAATCGCTGAATTTTCTTGGGAAATCCTAAAAGTCTAAAAGCCTATCGGTTTCCAGCCGAGAAACGAAACTTTCTTTTGAACAGACGAGCAGGAATTGTAAATATTTCATTTGCGTTAAAATTGTGTATTTTAACTGAGACGCACAAAAATTATATAAGTTTCGGTAAGATTTGGAAGTTTTTGACGCTATCATCATTGTTAAATTAAGATGAAGGGAGAGTTGTCAAGTTGATAAGGACCCGCTCTCTTATCGCTATCCTGTGTCGAGAGTTCAAAAAACATCCCCATGTTAGCTTCACTGAAGAAAGCTACAATCGGGAATTTTATAAACTCGAAACTCTAAACTAATCAATGTTATTGCATTCTATCTGGATTTTAATAATGTTATCTTTAAATTTCTGTAAATTATTGGAATTGTTAGAAAAACTAAAAGCTAAGAGTTTCAATATTTGTCGACAGTTTGCGGTCAAGTAAAGCTGAATTTATGCGCCGATTGTTCAAATATAGACACAAATATGAATTGTTGAAATTCCCCCATGTCATCCATCATTACACAACAAAGTCGGTTTAATTTTTGTTGATTGTTTCAAGCGCTTGTAAATTTCAATGAGAAATAAGCGAATTTCGAGGAATTCAGTTGGAATTTTGCACGTTGAATTGTTCAATCTTCACCTACCGATTTGGGGTTGTACTGATACTGGTCTTGTGTGTAATAGCACGCTCTCTAAACACAATTGAATGTTAATACAAACGATTCGAATTGTTGTCAACCCTCGATTTAGGGAATTATTCCAACCAAAGTATTATCGATGTTGTGGGGGTGTTTTAAATTCGATGGTTGGATGGAATTTTTGTTGATCTACTCGAGAGGATTTCATTATAACAAAAATTCATATTCAGCAAGTTGGTGAGAGGATTATTTGTATTTTATTCGATTATTATTTTCATTAGTGGATTTTGTGTTGAAACCCGGATACAATATTGTAATAACAAATACGATTTAATTACTTTAACAATGTGGAATTATCATAGATTTATCGGGATTAAAGTTAAACATACATTGTTCTTTTTCTGGTAATATTGTACAAAAAAACATAAATTGAATTTAGGAGACACGTATAGTTTTTCCTGAATTTCTCCAAAACTATATGAGCTATCCAAATACGGCTTAAACTACCGGATACTACAATAAATTAGCTACCAAATGATACCAAATAGTTCCCTGTTGTTGATTATTTTGCGTATTTTCCACCGTGTGGAAAGTAGATTTTGCCAAATTTATCATAGTAACGAAAAATATCCAAGATTGAAGAAGATTTCACGTTTGATGATAAAGAATCACAAGAAATATATAAAATTAAGCTGCCTACACTCTTTTATTCTTGCTGCAATCAGTAAATTTGTTTGACCCGGCGCCTCCACCATTTTTTACACGAAAAATTGTGTAGCATGTGGATTTTTTTGAATTTCTCCAAAACTCTACGAGCTATCTTAATGCGGCTTGAACTACCGGATACGACAATAAATTAGCTACAAACTGGTTGTAAATACTTAATGGTTGTTGGCTTTTTTGTGTATTTCGTATCGTGTGAAAGTTCAGCACTGCGGTAAAGATATTCACCCGGCGCCTCCACCATTTTTACAATCAGTTTTTGCGAGCTATAGATTTTTTTCCATTTCTCAAAAATGATAAGGAGTACCGAAACACGGTTTCTAGTATCGAATGCTACAATAAATCAACTCTAATTTGACAGTCATCATCATCTTTTTGCCGTCTGTTCTCTATATTTTGAACCGGTTGAAATTACGTCTTTAGTAAGCTCATATAAACAACTCTATTTAAGCTTATTGAAAATGAATAAAAACTATGTAAATATTCTCTATATTACATTGAATGTTTACATAATCTAACAATTTAAGAAAGCCAAGAGCTTTCCGTCTACTAAATCGAATTGAATTATACTCTAGAATATAACATACAATTAGAATGAATTCAATTTGACACATTACGATTAAATTGAAGCGAATAAAGCTAGCCACACACTATTATATTCGTTGCAATTTATAAATTGATTTGATTTGAAATTAGTAGAGGAATAACAATAGTCTGCTCGGCGCCTCCACAATTTTTGTACACCAAATTGTCTAGGATTTAGATTTTTATCAATTTCTCCAAAACTATATAACTTATCTAAACGCGACTTCAACTGCCGTATATTGCAATAAATAGGCTAGAAAATGGTAGTAAACACTTCGTATTTATTGGCTTTTTGTGTATTTTCCAGTGTATGAAAGCTGAACAATAGAAATAATAACCCAGCGCTTTTACCATTTTGACACACGAAATTGTCCATGATTTACATTCTTATCAATTTTTCCAAAACTTTATCTAAACTTTAACTGTCAGATATTACAATAAATAGACTACCAAATGGTAGTAAATACTTCATGTTTGTTGGATTTTTTGTATATTTTACGGCGCATGAAATCTGAATATCACAAAAGAAATAAACCGGCGCCTCCACCATTTTTACACTTTTCGATTCTATAGATCGTAGATTTTAATAAATTTCTCAGCAACCATCACGAATATTGCAATGTAGTTTTCATTATCAAAGACTGTAATAAAGAAGCTACAAAATGGTGGTAAATACTTTATATTTATTGGATTTTTTGTATATTTGCCGGTGAATGAAATCAAACTTTACAACAGGAATTTACACTTTACGATTCTACAAATCTATAGATTTTTATACATTACTCAGAAACTATCAAGAATATTGCAACGTGGTTTTCATTATCGAAAACTACAATGAATAAGCTACAAAATGGTGGTAAACACTTCAAATTTATTGGATTTTTAGTATAGTTTTCGGCACTTGAAAACTAATCACTACAACAGAAATAACCCGGCGCCTCCACCACTTTTACTTTTTTTTTGATTTTACAAATTGTAGATTTTTATAAATTTCTCAAAAACCATCAAGAATATTGCAATGCGGTTTTCTTTATCAAAAACTACAATAAATAAGCTACGAAATGCTAATAAGCACTGAATTTCTGTCGTATTTGCTGTGTTTTCTGGCGCGTAAAAGAAATCTCTAACAAGCTCTTAACAACAACGAATACAAGTACTTGAACATAAGAAAAAGGTATTCAGCTTAGATTTTCTTCAAATCCAATTGAATTATAATTCAAGTCTAGCTAAGATGTAACAGAACAAAATAAAGCTATCCACGTGTAGTTTATTTTAATGGAAAATTCGCCCGGCGCCTCCACCATCTTTACATCTTTGAAACTTATCCCTGTGGATTTTTGTGAGTTTCTCCGCAACTACAACAGATACAATAATGCGGTTTCCACCCACAAATTCTACAATAAAAACGCTTTAGAATGATCATAAACACGCTAATAATATCGTCCCTTTTATCCATCTTCTATTGTGTGCAAGTTGGATTTTGTAAAATTGGGTCAAATAATCGACAGTGTAGCGTTAAGATTAAAACTTCCCACTTACAGTGTAAGTTGAATTTCTTGTAAATCTACGAATTGTAATCGAGAACGATGCATACTGTTGCTATAAATCGGATTATATTCGAGTGTATTGTATTTTCAATCTCTATCGTCAGGATACATTACAATGATTCCAATTCAACTGAAAATGCTGAGGAGATTTGCAACTGAAATAATATCGATATGTATTTCCAACTCGAAGCTGAGTATTGCCGGAAATAGTCTACAGTAGGCCACTAAAATATGAAATTATAAGGCAAAAAATCCACCAATTTCCCATGATTGGCAACAGTCTGAAAATAGTTCGTTTTTATATCGGAACAACTTTAACTTTAAATGACAGCTTGACACTTTTGACAACAGTAATCTCAACGATATTGCTTCGTATTGAAACAGTTCTGGAGACTTTCATCAAATAGAAATCGAATGACTAAATATTTGCAGTTCTGTCTGTTACCAATATTGGCCTAAATCCAACCATATTGATCCACACTTCTCAATTATTAATTAATTAATTAATTATGACAGAATTGAATTGAATGTACGCGTGTATCGATTTGTAAATTAGTTGTTTGTAATTTACAATTCTCTGAACAATTACGTCTTCAAACTGTTGATAAATATTGAATATTACATGGTTTCTATAATTGAACAATACAAATGGGTTTACTTTGTATAGGTGTACTTGAGTGTATCTTGTAAATTGAATTGTAATCAACATTTAAACATCAATAAATTCAATAATATGGCTATTTTATTGCCCTATTACTTGCCTCATTCCGTTTCAATGATAATAAAAACGGTAAATTGCAAATAAACTTGTACGGAACAAAATGCCAGAAAATCGTTCAATTTTGCCAAAGAATTTGTTTATTTTTGAACAATTTTGCGTGTGTTAATAAATGTAGTTGCTGGATGGTTGATTGTCTTGTGATTAATTTCTTTATCCCATTTCTTTAATCAATTTTAGGTCATAATTCACAAGAAAGTCGTATTTATAGCTCACTAGTGAATTATAAAATACTCCACACAGTTGGTTAATACAATAACCGTTCAGGGCAACCGAAAATTCAGTACGATTAATTACTCTATTCAGCATAGTTTTATTATAAGGCCACAATTCAAACAGTTTTTGGATCGATAAAATACTTCAGAACTGCAGTGAGTTATAGAATACGTTACTTCTCTTGATTAGAATAACTTTCATTCAGTATGATTAGTTTTTTTGTCCGACACATTTCTTATTAAGCGATTTTAGGTCAATAAAGTACCCTATAACTCACTAGTGAGTTACGTTTATAACTCACTCTACTCATATTGGTCAGTATAATAATTGTCTTTGGTATCAAAAAATTCAGTAAGATTGATTTATCCAGCTTATTTCAGTCGATTTTACATTACTAAAGTATATCGTAACACACTAGTGAATTAGTGATATAACTCACTAATACATCAATCTATTACTTTTAGCTAATATAACAATTTTCCATGGCAAAAATTCATCGTGATTGGTTTCTTTATCCAATTGCAGTTGTATAAGTCCCTAACACGACCGATTTTAGGTCTATAAAGTACCTCATAACTCACTAGTGACTTATATTTATAACTCACTAGTGTAGTGTATAATGAGCTATAGTTATTCCTTTTCGATCATCTGTGTGGTTAATTTCCGCATCCAATACAGTTGCAATCGATTTTAGATCAATAAAGTAATTCATAACTCACTAGTGAGTTATAGAGTACTTTTCTCTTATTGGTTAGAAGAATAATTTTCTATGTCCGTCAAAAATTAAGTGGAATTAATTCCTCTTTCCAGGACAGTTGTATTATGAGACTATAATTCAACCGACTTTAGATCAATAAAATACTTTAAAACTCACTAGTGACTTATATTTATAACTCACTGAATTCTCAACTTCTACTAATTAGTATAAAAACTTCTCATGGTAGCCAAAAAGTTTCTTTACCTAAAAAAAGTTGTATTATCAGACCATAATTCAACTAATTTTAAGTCAATAAAGTAAACCACAACTCACTAGTGAGTTATAGAATCCTTTTCTCCAATTGGTTAGAGGAATAACTTCCTATGTTAATCAAAAATTGAGTGGAATTATTTTCTCCGTCCAACACAATTGTATTATTAGACCATAATTCAGCCGATTTTAGAGCAATAAAGTATTTCATAACTCACTAGTGAGTTATAATTCCACTTTTATAGATTAGTACCTATAATAACTTTTAATGAAACCTAAAATTTAGTGATTAATTTCTTTCTCCAATGAATTTATATTACGAGATCAATTTTTACCCGATTTTAGATCAATAAAGTAATAACTCACTGGTGGAATATTCATAACTCACTAGTGAGTTATAGAATCGATTAATATGATAACTTCTCATGGTGACTAAATATTCACTTTATTCAACACATTTGTATTATAAGATCATAATTTAGTCGATTTTAGATTAATAAAGTCACTTATAACTCACTAGTGTTATTTTCATAACTCACCAATGATTTATAGAATAGTCTACTCCTATTGATATCAACTCAGTTGTATAATAAGACCACAATTCAATCGACTTTAGAGAAATGGAGTATTTCACAACTCACTAGTGAAGGTAGATTCATAACTCACTAGTGAGTTAAATTCATAACTCACTAGTGAGTTATATAATTTTCAAAATTGCATGGATACGACCGGTGTATTGTGAGGCAAATAAGCCACGCTAATAAACTACTCTACTCGGTTAACACGTGGACTAAACTTTTTCTCGCGTGACTTATTTACCTTATAACACACTTGTTGTATGAACTAGTTGGAAATATCTTTTCTAGCAAAAAGTGTGATAGATTCCTGAAAATATTTGTAATTCTAACAATAGAAAAGTCAATCTTAAGTCAGATTTAAAGTTTGTTTTAATTGTTGTATTGTGTTTCAACTTCAATTCGAATTGATTTCTACCACCCACAAACACTTACTTCAACTTAAATAGTCGATGAAACAACTCGTTATTTACGTCTCAATAATAATTAAAATATTGTTAGTTATTTAATTGTAATTTGGTGGATGCGCTCGAAATTCTTACCGTTTACCAACCAAATTAGAGCACGATTTCTTCAACAATTTCAACAACACGTAAACAACGTCTAAAAATAACAAAATTTACAAAAAAACACCGACACGATATTGCTGTAAACGAATTAAATTTTTCATTGGAATCGATAATTACTAGACAATTGTATAATTGTACATGCAATTAGCAACAAACGATGTTTTCAACAATTAACTAAAAGGAATTAATTAACTTACCGGATGATTTCCGTTAGTTTCAACAAAAAAAATCGAGCGAATTTAAGATGAGATTAACTGTACGTCTTTTTAACACGATTCAACGATAACAACTGATTAAATAAACGTAAAACTCCTCATATCTACACGTCTTTTTTCAACACACTAGTATTTATATTATTTTTTTCGAAAATTATATTCAATTCTATTTCTAGTAAATATTTATAATGAAAATTTATTAACATATACCGAAACGTAGTCGATGTAATAATGTCAATATAATAAAATTAGTGCGGTTGTTCTAATAAAATTATCTTTACACTAATTGTATATAGAAGTACATGTGTGTGTTTAAGCTGAATTATGTGGCAATTTCTACTGTATGCATAGTTATAAAATCTATTTCCAATGATTAATTATCTGTTGGTTTCGATTCGTACTTGTGGCCGGGTATTTCTGTCTATTTGTTCATTTTGTTGCTGTTTTTTTTCCAAAAATAACGCTACGAATCAGGGTTGGATTGAAAACTAAACGAATCGTCATCGATTGCAGTTTACTAAAATTGGAAAAATTAATTGGAAATTTCTACAGGGTGTACATTGCCATGTAGAATCCCCCTAACGTAGCTTAATTCATACGCTAGTTTTCCATTGAAAAATACCTTAAATACATGCAGTAAAGTATGAATTAAACTACGACATTATGCAATAAAGTTGGGAAATACCCTTATACACCCTGTAGAATTGTACCGATTTAGTTATCATAAACTTTTCGTTGGAGAAAAACAATCAGTGAGCTTGTTTATTTTCTAGAAAAGTTGCGTGATTGTTGAAAAATCGATGATTTACTTCAAAGATGTTTCAAAATTCGATTCAACCGTTCAAAATTCGGTTTAAATTAGAAAAAAAGCTCAAAAATTGATCAAGATTCATTAATTCCTTGATTTACACGGAATACGTGTTAAATAAAACCGTGTACAATAAAGCAGATCTATCTAGACTTGGACAAGTTGTAGTTTCAAATGGAGCTTATAAATAGTGTGAAAAAGATCATTCGGTAAAAATCGTGTCAATCGGGGGAACAACGTGGATTCTTTAAATTTATTCATACAACCCATAGAATTAACTACAGTACAAAAAAGTGTCAAAATTTAGAGTTGTCTTAGAATTTTTCTAAGCATTACCAACAAACTAGACATCAATTTCTTGCTTTACACGGTAGCCATGTTTTTGAATTAAAACCGTGTACAATGAAGCTTAAATTGTCTGGTTCAACATCCACCCAGACTATTTTTCTTTACTTGCACTAGATTTGAATCAAATAAGTAACTTTTGATAAACTTATAAAATAGTGTAGAGTGATTGCTAAAAACAGTCTAAATCGAGGGATTGGTAGAGGTTTAAAAATATTTCATGACTTAGACTTGAGTCTAAATATTTCTGTTCGATCCTTTAATAAAAAACATTTGGTAAAACTAACTACTTAAAGTGCAAAATTAGTTAAAAAATGGTCGAAAATACTGATGTTTGTAAATCGAGGAGCATCAGTTGCTCGATTTACACGGTAGGTACATTTTCTGAAAAATAATGTGCACAACAAGGCACAAATTATCTGCTTCAATAAACATCTAGACTGTTTCTCTTTACTTGCACTAGTATGTACAATAGATCAATTGTTAGGAAGCGTATAAATGGAGGGACTGATCTAAATACTTTATTCTTGATCAAAATTAAGCACAAAGTGTTTCAAAATTTATACTTCCGCTCAAATATTTTGTCGTTAACCAATGAACGGAAAAAAATTGGTAAATTTGATAATTTTTAAAGTGCACAATATGTTCAAAAATTGTGTAAATTACAACAATTCCTTGATTTACACGGTATACGTGTTAAATAAAACCGTGTACAATAAAGCATGGATCACCTCTTTCCAGATCTATCTAGACTTGGACAAGTTGTAGTTTCAAATGGAGCTTATAAATAGTGTAAAAAAGATCATTCGGTAAAAATCGTGTCAATCGGGGGAACAACGTGGATTCTTTAAATTTATTCGTACAACTCATAGAATTAAGTACCTATAGTGGAAAAATGTGTCAAAATTTTGAGTTGTGTTAGAATTTTTCTAAGCATTACCAACAAACTGGACATCCATCTCTTGCTTTACACGGTAGCTATGTTTTTGGATTAAAACCGTGTACAATGAAGCATAAATTGTCTGGTTCAACATCCACTCAGACAATTTTTCTTCATTTGCACTAGATTTGAATCAAATAAGTATCTTTTGATAAACTTACAAAATAGTGTGGAGTAAGGTTGCTAAAAACAGTGTAAACTGAGGGATTAGTAGCGGATTAAAAATATCTTACGAATTAGACTTGAATTTAAATATTTTTGTTCGATCCTTTAATCAAAAAGATTTGGTAAAACTAACCACTTAGAGTGCAAAATTAGTTTAAAAATGGACTAAAATACTGATGTTTGTAAATCGAGGAATATCAGTTCCTCGATTTACACGGTAGGTACATTTTCTGAAAAATAATGTGAATTGAAACCGTGCACAACAAGGCACAAATTATCTGCTTCAATAAACATCCAGACTGTTTCTCTTTACTTGCACTAGTATCAATTGCTAGGAACCGTATAAATGGAGGGAATGATTTAAATACTTTATACTTGATCAAAATTAAGCACAAAGTGTTTCAAAATTTATACTTCCGCTGTCGTTAACCAATGAACGGAAAAACATTGGTAAATTTGATAATTTTTGAAGTGCACAATATGTTCAAAAATTGTGTAGATTACAACAATTATTTGATTTACACGGTACGCCCGTTTTCTTTAAATAGAGTGAATTTTAACCGTTTTCCCTGACTTACTAGATTTTCGATTTAACACAATGAAGAGTACATTAAGTAGCCTTTAATGGAACCTATAGAAAATTGTAGAGGAAATCAATTTTTACGAACCGTGTCAATCGAGGGAATACTCTGAATTCTTCAAATTTATTCAGTAGAATTACTTACAGTGCAAGAACGTTTCAAAATTTAGGTTTGCAGTCGACTACTTTATCCTAAAACCACCAAATAAAGAAAATTTGTTAAAATTGATTTTTGTGGTACGAAACACGCTCGAAAATTACTACAATACCTTGATTTACACGGTAGGTTCGGTTTTCAATTTTAATTAAAACCGTTTATCATGTAGCATTCATTATCTGTGTCGACGTCTATCTGGAGTTTTTAGTTGGACTTAAAAACAGTGTAAATCGAGGGAATCCTACAAATTTACAATTTAATACAATTTAAAAATAACAATGTTGTTTACAATCCGTGACAAAAAAGTTGGAGAGAACTTACAAAGCTAGAAATTGGTGTCTTTTACAACAAAAAATGTGGCCTCAAAGTACACGTGCTGGCTAAATACAAAAACCACAACAATCCGAACAGAAGCCCCGATAGTTTCCTTTAAAACTACAATAAAGATTCCTTTTTGTACAATTCTCTTTCAATGCGGCTGAAATTTCCTTGAAAACTATCTGAAAAACAACACCACCTCACTTAACTTTACCCCCAAATTGTTTCACCCCTCTGACTTCTAACATGCGTTCATTTCAATGTTTCCGTTTTTTATCATGTAGACTGAATCTTGAAAATTACATGCTCACTTTCAACACGGTCTAGAATCGATTTTAATTAATTTTCAACAAGTCACCAAATCTGTTTTAATGCAACCGAACTGTTCTATTTCCATTCAATTTATTTCCAATGGAAAATCACGGGGAAAATCGCCTTTTTATTGTACAAATAAGACTTGAAATTAGAGTTTCAAAACCGAAGAACGGAAGGGTCTTAGACGTGGTCTTATCAGCAAAGCACTAAACCATTCTGGACTTTTTTCAGGCATAATTGGAAGGTTTTTTCAGTAATTTTTCGGGTTATTAACAGGAAAATCTCCAACGAAGACTCGTGACGGTTCAATTCTCTACAATATAGCCCCATTTCGTTCAATTTATAGCGGAAATCTTCTAAAAATGTCAACGAAACAGTGCTTTGGTTGAATAAAAAAATATAATTTAATGATAAGGGAATCTACGGTAGTTTCAGTTTGTAATTAAGAAAATATCCAATCGTAAATCACTAATAATGGTCGACTTGGCTTACAATTTCAGTTCTCTATGAAGATGTTATTACGATAGAAGTCAAACAAATATTGATTAATCTAGTTAGAAGAGGAGGACTCGTATAACACGTCCATTATTATTATTATTTATAAAGGAAATTACAGTTTTAATATTACAAGTTTATCGTAATTGAGATTTGCGGAAGTATCCTCTTAAGGGTCGTATAATATAAAAGGTGTCAAGTCTCAAGGGTAGATCTTTCAGTACTTTTTTTAAAACAACTGGTAAACTTTAAAGCTTATTTTTATATCAAAATATGCTCAATATAACGAGATTTTCTAAAATTTTAGTGGAAAATTTAAAAGCTCGTATTCTGTAAGTTTTTAAACATAATCTCTAACTAGAGTGACAATTGAATTGAGAGAGTTGCGCAGTAATCTGCGCAGTGGTGAAATTACAGGGTTAGGTCCCTAAAGATACTTTCTTTAACAACAAAGTTGGTCGATTTGGGGGAATTTCCTGTAAGTTTCTAGATTTATGGTCCTTTTATGTTTCCCAAGCTAAAACTTGTAAAAATTTCATTGACTTTCTGTTTGTTTGCAGTAATTTTTGGTCAATTTATAGACAGTTGAAACCTTTCAGAATCGTAAAAGAATCTCTGTAAAATTCAAGACTTTTTTGTAGTTTCGGCAAATTAACAATTCATATTTTTGGTGTTTTAAAGTTCTACCCGACTACCTATTGGATTTATTAGAATTTATAAAATTGTTCTTCGGGGGTGCCTTGAGTGTAATAAAATGTATCAATAGTTGGACAGTTTTTCAACTTTGATTCAAAACTGGGCGAAATTTTATAGCGACTCGATTGAAATATTCCAGTTCTGGTTGTTTAACCACGTTGGAAATCGTGCAATAAACTAACAAATAGAGATATGTCTTGATTTACACGACAGGTAAAAAATCCGACTAACTCGGACCGAGTTAATGGAGGCACAGACTAATATCCTTATTTTCTTGTCAGTCTGCCTGTCTTTCTTTCTTTTCTCTATTTTTTCCCTATCGCGTTTATAAAATTGCTATTCGTGTAATAAAATATACTCTTAGACAGTTTTCTAACTTTGATACATTACTGGTTGAAATTTTACAACTAGTCAATTAAAATATTTCCATTCATGGTGTCTACTCGCTTAAGAAATCCTGCAATATATAAAAAAATAGAAATCCCTCGATTTACACGACATTTGCGTCAATTTACAACGTGTTAAATGAGTTATAGATACTCCTATCTTTTTCCTTGTCATCCTGTCAGTCTTTCTTCCTTCCTTTTCTCAAGTTTTTCTTTTGTGCCCTTCAGTTTATCAAATCGCTATTCGGATGTCACTGGCGAGTAATAAAATGTACCCGTGGGCTGTATTCTGTGTTAAGTACAGGGCTGGACGAAATTTTACGACTACTCGATTGAAATATTTCCAGTCTAATCGCTTTAGAAATCGTACAATAGGAAAACTGAAGGGTCTTGAATTACACGATGAATACGTGTTGATTTGAACCGTGTTTAACGAGGTATAGATTAATATCTGTTTTGTTTCTGCTTTATTTCTTGTAAGGCTGTCTATCTAGAATTTTCTTTCAATTTTTTTTCTTTCTTTCTTTCTTTATTTCTTTCTTTCTTTCTTTCTTTCTTTCTTTCTTTCTTTCTTTCTTTCTTTCTTTCTTTCTTTCTTTCTTTCTTTCTTTCTTTCTTTCTTTCTTTCTTTCTTTCTTTCTTTCTTTCTTTCTTTCTTTCTTTCTTTCTTTCTTTCTTTCTTTCTTTCTTTCTTTCTTTCTTTGGAGTTCTTATTCTTTATTCAGTCCTGTCTTCTTTTTTTCCATTCTTTTTCTTTTTCAGCTTTATTTGACTTTTACTTTTTCTTCTTTCCCTTTATTTCTTTTCTGCTCTTAATTTTTCCTTTACAATTCTTCTACCTTGTCTATTTTCTGACTATTTTGCTTTACTTCCACCTTTTCTCTCTTTTATGTTTTTCATTCCTCAATCCTTTTCCTTTCTTCTTTTCTTTCGGTCGTTCTCTATTTCTGCCTTTCTGCCTTTACGTCTTTCTATCTTTCTATCTTGCTGTCTTTCTATCTTTTTTCTTTCTGTCTTTCTGTCTTTCCGCCTTTCTGTCGTTCTTCTACCTTTCTGTCTTTCTGCTTTTCTATCTTTCTGTCTTCCTGTCTTTCCGTCTTTCTGTCTTTCTACCTTTCTGTCATCATGTCTTTCTGTCTTTCCGCCTTTCTAACTTTCTGTCTTCTATATTTTTCTCTCTGTCTTTCCATCTTTCTGTCTTTCCGTTTTTTTATCTCTTTTATCTGGTTTTCTGTATTTCTGCGTTCTTTCTGTCTTTCTGTCTTTCTGTCTTTCTATCTTTCTATTTTGCTACCTTTCTATCTATTTTTTGTCTGTCTTTCTGTCTTTACGTTTTTCTGTCTTTCTATCTTGCTGCCTTTCTATCTTTTTCCCTGTCTGTCTTTCTGCCTTTCTGCCTTTCTATCTTTTTAACTTTCTATCTTCATGTCTTTCTTTCTTTCTGTATTTTTCTCTGTCTGTCTTTCTGTCTTTCCGCCTTTCTAACTTTCTGTCTTCATGTCTTTCTATATTTTTCTCTCTCTCTCTTTCCATCTTTATGTCTTTCCGTTTTTTTTATCTCTTTTATTTGTTTTTCTGTATTTCTGCCTTTCTGTCTTTCTATTTTGCTACCTTTCTACCTTTTGTTGTCTGTCTTTGTATCTTTACGTCTTTCTGTCTTTGTATCTTGCTGCCTTTCTATTTTTTCCCTGCCTGTCTTTCTGCCTTTCCGTCTTTTTGTCTTTCCGCCTTTCTAACTTTCTGTCTTCATGTCTTTCTATATTTTTCTCTCTGTCTTTCTGCCTTTCTGTCTTTCTATCTTTCTAACTTACTGTCTTCATGTCTTTCTTTCTTTCTGTATTTTCTCTGTCTGTTTCTGTCTTTCTGTCTTTACGTTTTTCTGTCTTTCTATCTTGCTGCCTTTCTATCTTTTTCCCTGTCTGTCTTTCTGCCTTTCTGCCTTTCTATCTTTCTAACTTTCTGTCTTCATGTCTTTCTCTCTTTCTGTATTTTTCTCTGCCTGTCTTTCTATCTTGCTACTTTTCTACTTTTTTCTTGTCTGTCTTTCTATCTTGCTGCCTTTCTATCTTTTTCCCTGTCTGTATTTCTGCCTTTCTGTCTTTGTGTTTTTCTGTCTTCATTAAACTAACTATTAAAATGGTGATTCTACAATTGAACTCCATAAAAAGCACTCTCTAAATAAACTCTAATCAAACACTATAATTTAATCCTCTGTTGATTTTTAAATAAGCTATTTGAAACGTTTTCTCTATATAATAGACTTCTAAAAGAGACACTAAGATCATCGACCTTTGAGAATATAATAGGAATTCTTCAAAATAAGCCAATTATAATTCCAAAACAACCTGTCTTATATACGAAAAATGATTGACTTTAAAACGTTTCCTATTTATAAAACATCTTGGTAGGTTCATTATTTTTTTGTTCTTGGAAGAAAAATGTTCCCAATCTAAGCGAATTGCTGTTCGTAATGCTGAACTTTACTGGAAAATATTGAATAGACTGGTGGGTGTATAACAAGAAATTAAATTTTCAACGTTCATCCAACTAATCTCGTAAATTTAAAGATGTCTCTGTCCGTAACTGTAATAATAAAATGGACCAAGATTATCGTATTATAATGTAAAATTTGCTGGCCGTATTATTTGTACAGGATTTTCAATGGAGACTCTCCAGGGTGGCCATTATGGATATTTCCTATTACACTGTATTTGCTCGTATTATGCAAGTTCAACATAGGGAAAACACGCTTAATAACCGATGGAGATTGTTCGAATTTTAACGCGAAATTTGCCACTAAAATCACCGGCGATTGTTGTGAGTTTCACTGCAACAATGGCGCGATACACAGGGGCGATTTTAATGGGAAAAAGTCAAAGACAATGTCAATAGACCGTGTTTGTCGTGGATTATTGCAGACGGGCAAAGTGTTAAAAAAATAAAGGCCATTGATTCAGGTACGCGGTAATCAATCGAGTTTTCAGCAAGAAAAACAAAACTAATGGAGTGTTGATGATATTTCCCTGGTCCGTTGCGGATTCGCATGCAAAACAACCTAATTCTGTACGTTTGATCCTTGTAGATTAATTTGAAATTATTAAATATAAACACCGCTGGCAGGTAATTTGTGGAATTTTATATCTTTATTAATTGCAATTAAATTGAGTGTTTATTTTATTCGATATTTTCACGAACATTTTTATTCGGCATTTGATTCAGCCGACATCAAAGCAATTTGTTCCAATTATCGCTCTTCGATTTGTTTTTTTTTATCGATCATCGTTCATTTATTAATTAACCTTACCAGAAGGAAGATGCGTAAATTTCGATATTAGCTGGTATTTATTTTCCTGCCACTAGCGAATTTTAAAGCGTAATGAAATTTCCAAAACCGCTCATATTTCTTTGGTTGAATGTTTATTAATTTGCCAATTTTAGCGGATATTTCGGTCAACTTTCCCGTTTCAAAATTGTAAGGTGTCCGAGTTTGTTAATTGAGAAATTCGATATCAGTTGGTGAAATTTTGTAATTTTGGTTTTCCCACAAACTCTTTTATTGTTAAGGAAATAAGAGAGAAACTCCCCTCAAATCAAGTTTTTTGATTAATTTAAATTCTTTAAAAAAGGGTGGAATCGCTTAAGATTTAAGACGGGACATCTTCCCCAAAATTAAGTCTTTTTGCCAATAAAACTGTTCTATAATGCGCAAAATAGGCCAAAATTTGAAAGCGCTAGGGTTTCGTGAGTTCTACCGGCCAAAAACTTTCTCCAAGCGGAGTTTTTTGTCTTTGGAATTGCTTTATTTGGAGCAAAATCGATTAACTTTTTCAAAATTGAGTCTTTTTGGCACTTGGAGGGTCTTGCAATGAGCAGAATTTATCAAATTTTGAAGGGACACTTGCGTCTTCAAATTCCATTTACTCCAGTCAATTCAGGATTGTATTGCCGTTAGAAAATTGAATTTTGAGGCAATTATGCTTCGTTAAATTTTTACCAGTTCTGCTAATTTGAGAGCTGATCAAATATCGAGAACTGCGCCTTTTCAAAATTTCATCAATTCAGCTATATTTTGAATAATTCAATTATAAAGAGTAAAGTTGCAGATTTTCGTCGATTTCGCTCCTCGTGGAACGATTTAAATGCCAAAGTGTCTCATTTAGATAAGGATTTATGCCCTTAAATTTTCGTCTTTCCTATTGATAGTCAAAAAACATGTAATTTTGAAGGAGTTGTTTCCTCAAATGTTCCTTTATTCTGCTCAACGAAGAGCAATTTGAATATCGAAAGAAATTAAACTTCTAGGAAGCCCCAAATTTGAATCAATTCTGCCCTAATAAAAGATCTTAAAACGAGAAAAAACCTAAACTTGAGGAAGCTTTTTTTCTATGACTTTCAAGCCTACTTCATTTATTTCAGCATTGGTTGCTGAAACAAATTTTGAGACAACTGCGATTCAAATTTTCATCAATTCTGCCAATTTAGAAGAAGTTCAAATGCTAAAAAGCTTCAATTTTGAAGAAGTTGTCCAATTAAAAGAAACTGGAATTTTGAGGGAGCTGTATAGTGTCAAATTTTGATCAATTTTGCCCTTCATGAAAGTGGAGTAGACGGAAATTTGAAGACCCAAAATTATTTCCAAAAAACCTCCCTCAAAATTAAGCTTTTTATCTTTTAGATTATTTTATGAGGAAAAGAACTGATTCAAATCTGAGACCTTACAGCTTCTTTGAAGTTGACGTTTTTTCGATATTTGAACCCTTCTATATTGAACATGATCAACTTCAATACAATTACACTTTTTGATAATCCAGGGGCGGAATCTTCCTCCTCGAAGTGAGCCTTTTTGGTACTTAAATTGGTTAAAATTTGAAGGGACACACTCCTCTCAAATTGAGCTTTTTAGACATTCGAGCAATTCTGCAATAAGAAGGTTAGAATGAAATTTGGAGACACACAACTATCTCAAATTTTGCCACCAAGAAGCTACCTTTAAATCAAATTTTTTGCCGTTTAAACCATTTGATAAAGGGTGCAAGCGGTTAAAATCTGAGTCTTCATAATTCAGTTTTTCAACCTTTGAACTATTCTAAAATTGGTGGATTATACTCAATTTAAAGGCACAAAATTTGGCCAAATTCCATCACCCATAAACTAAACAATTACAATCCAGTCAATATAACCAAATAAAAACGTACCAGCTCTTCAAATAAATCAAATTTACATCCGCTAGTAAAGATTACAGCTATTTATTAATCGATCGATTTTATTAATAATGAATGGCATGCGCTATAAATATTTACATTACAATTTCTCTCATACAAATAATTTTAAATTTAATTCGACTAAACATAAAACCCACTCGTATTTAATCTTTTTCTAGCATCGTTCGAGTCTGTCGTTGAGTTTAAGTCGAATCCATCAATCACCAAAACTCGCCCCAATTTTTATTCATTTTCTTCCCCAATTCCTAACTGCATGAGCCAACAATTTGAACAAATCCAACTCTGTTATTAACACCGACTGAACTTGAATCTAACCCAAAATCGCCCATCGAATCTATCAACGTCTGTATCACCGAACGCTTGTCATTTCTCTTTATTTCACCACACTTTCGATCGGCGAATTTTGACGCTTTTCAGCCAATCCACACGCACTTTTCACTGAATTCAATCGCTAAATTAGCCCATATTTTATCGAATTTATTTGCGCGATATAGGATCGGATTTCGGGGCAATTTCGGCGGGTTTTGTTGAGTTTCCTACCGCCCCCATAAGTGGAGAAAGTTGTTGGTATTGAATGCGAAACCATTGTTGTAGAAATTGAGCAATTTTCGTAATTTAGTGGTAGTGAAAAAAATGTTGTCGGAAACCGTGACAATCTTCTCCGCATTTCAAAGACATCCTGAAATTCGTTGAAACTTCAGGGCAAACTCTGCAAACTTATACCGAACTCTGAATTTAATAATTCCTTCAGGCGGCCATCAATTTGGATAGTTTTTTCAGGCAATACAAAAATCAATGTTGCCAAACTTGGAATTGTTTGTACAATAATCATCAAAAATTCGCCCCTATTTCTTTGGAAATTACCCAACTTCACCCTCTCAATCTGCGTTACAACGAAAGTTTGCTGAAAATCTTTATTTTAGCTGAAAACGACCTAAAAGCGCCGGCAATTCGGCTAAAACCGTTCCATTTATCGATAGAATGGCAATTTGGGGAATGCTATAGAAGCTCGCATTCTTGTTGTACAAATTGCGTTTTAAAAGCCCGCATATATGCGGAGATTCACGAGAAATTCAACCAATTTAAGGGTAGAAACAACGACAAACTAAAACATCATCCCTGATTGAACGCATTTCGTTCATTTCAAAAGCCTATGCGTTTGTTCTAGCCGTGGGGCGAACTCTTCGGATCTAGCCGTAGAATGTTCATGAAAACTCCCTAGTTTCAGATTTTTCAGGATACTGAAAGAAAGAAATGCTCCACTTACCGCATTAATTTCGTTCAATCGAGCAGACTTCGGTGTAGACAGAAGAAAAGTGCGATTAAAGATGTCCGCTTTGATTGAAGGCGCTTCAAAATTTCCGATTCTAGCCGATGGCAATACTGCAACACCAAAATTACTAAATTTTAGCGTCAAAATAAAAAATTATAGAAGTAGTAGGCATATTTTTTCAGAAAGAACAATCGAGTTTAACCTAAAATCTGTCCAAGAATTCCCCCACTGAAATAATTTCGATTAAAACTGTTTTTTAAGGTTAGAAATTCAGTAAGTTAATCAAGCCACATTTCAGCAAGGCGCGCAATTCAAAATCTTCAATTTGCCCATAGAATTCCGTATTTTAGAGGTTTGGAATGAAGGCGAGTGATATTTCTTAATTCAAATGATATTGAAGGATGTCAAAGCAATTCTTTAGGAACCCTTATCACAGCTTATCGACTGGCTTCAGAAATAACTTCCATAAATACGGAGAATTTTCTTTAATTTAAAAGCACAGGATTTGGTGTTCAATAAAAGAATAAAAAGAATATCGTTATCTAAATGATAAAATTCTACGGATTTTCTATTGTTAACTTCTTAAGTATACAAAGCAAAATCAGTGTTGAAAACGAGATGAAAGTAGTCCCATCCAGATTACAAAATTTGGGAAAATCTCCTGTTTCAGTGCTTTAATCGAACATAATTTTATACCATTTAGACCCTCCATTTTGGGGGTAGTTTAATTAAAAAAACTGGGGATCTAATTAGGGGTTCAATCGAATATTTCTACAATATTGTCAATTATGGGAGCTTCTTTGGAGCAATATCAGATAAAATAGTGTGATTAATTAGTTCCAATCAAAGATAAAAGCATAAGTCTTTTAATTAAAAAAAAAATCGCATTTATTGGTTTAATTACAAGCATAAAACAATTAACTCAATAATGGCAATTTATTTGAGCTTTTAATTTAATGATACACCTTTTTTATCTTATAATCTATTTTATTTTAAATGTTAATGGTGGTGTTTTGTTTGATTAAATGCCAAGCTTGTTAGAAGCAACACAATAAGAGAATAAACTTTTTAAAGCCAAACACTACTGCCAAAAATTCGAAGAATACGGCCTAATATGCGAAGAATGCTGAACTTTCTATCTAAACTCATTGGCGTAGCTACCGCATAGTTTCAGGACCACTAGTAGGGTTTTTTTTTATTTATCAGTATCACAGTTGTCTCCTTTTTGTCTGTCTGCCTGTTTCTCTCTCTCTCTCCTTTGTTTGTTTTTGTATGTCTGTCTGTCTTTACCTGTCATTCTATCTCTGTCTGGTCGCACTCTCTCTCTCTCTCTGCTTGCATGTTTCTCACTCTATCTCTTTATATTTGTATCTACTTGTTTTTCCCTCTATTGTGTGTCTGTCTTTCTCTATCACTCTATCTTTGTCTGAGTCTTACTCTTTTTGCCTTTCTCTCTCCCTCTTACTCGTTCTCTGCTCATTTGTTTCTCTCTTTTTCTATCTCTCTATATTGGTTTCTACCTGTATTTCCCTCTTTATGCTTGTCTGTCTCTCTTTATCACTCTATCTCTGTCTGAGTCTCACTCTCGCTGTTTTTATCTCTCCCCCTCTCTCTGTTTCTCTCTCTAAGTTTTTCTCTGCTCTGTTTCTCTCTCTATCTCTCTATATTTGTATCTATCTGTCTTTCTCTCAAATGTGTCTCTTTATGTTTGTCTCTGTTTGTCACTCTGTCTCTGCCTGAGTCTCACTCTATCTTTCTTTATCACTCTATATCTGTCTGAGTCTTACTCTCTTAGCCTTTCTCTCTCCCTCTTACTCTTTCTCTCTAACTCGTTCTCTGCTCGTTTGTTTCTCTCTTTTTCTATCTCTCTATATTGGTTTCTACCTGTCTTTCACTCTTTATGCTTGTCTGTCTCTTTTTATCTCTCTGTCTTTGTCTGAGTCTCACTGTCCGTTTCTATCTCTCTCCCTCTCTCTGTTTCTCTCTCTAACTCTTTCTCTGCTCGCCTGTTTCTCTCTCTATCTTTCTATATTTGTATCTGTCTGTCTTTCTCTCTATTGTGTCTCTTTATGTTTGTCTATTTGTCACTTTGTCTCTGCCTGAGTCTCACTCTCCATTTTTTTCTCTATCTTTCTAAATTCTCTGCTTGCTTGTTTTTCTCTCTCTATATTTCTATGTCTGTATTTATCAGTGAATTTCTTTACCTCTCCCACTCACTCTATCTCATTTTCTCATTCTCTCATTCTTCCTTTTTTTTTTTAATATGATTATTATTGTCTTAAGCGGTAGTTTAAAATTAACTAAACAATTTTTAGTATTTTATTTACTGAATTTTAATTGATCACAGAGCAAAAGTACTTTCTAATGAACCAAATTCACCCCTAAAATTACAACTATTAAAGAAACAATATGATGATTTTACGGCGTTCATTTTCAACCCCAATTTACTCCCCAAAATGGACAATTTTCACTTATTAAATTTACATGGGAGAAGAATTAGATTATTTCTCGTTTAAAGATATCACTCAGCATTTTCTCAGTTTCTTTGCAAATTTGAAACTCTTGTTCGATAGACCTATTGCGGGACCTATCGAAAGACAATTAAGATATTTTTATAGTCTCCCACCCTCTCTTCTAACCAATCATAAGTCTCAATATTGCCGAATGTGTTATTTTGAAGCAAAATTTCGCGTAAATTGGCCTACTTTGGGCGCTAGTTTACGAGAAATGGAAACGGAAATCAAGATGGGGATAACTCAGAATTATAGTTTCAGCTTTTCTCTATCTAACTGTCTTTATTTCATTGAGTTTCATTGATTATATAATGGGTAATTTTGGATGTCCTAACACTCATTTTTTTGATCAAAATTTTTTGGTTTTTTGATATTTTCAGGAAATCTAATCGGAGTTTCCAGATGCAATTGGGTCAGAATTGTAGAGATTCGTATTTAGAATCCAATGAGCCATCTAATATTTCGATATATTTTATATTTTTCGAGATATTTCAGTTCTACTGTCGAAACTCTCAATAATTTGCGTTTAAACTCCACAGATAAGAGTTTCTCTTTTCGAAAATCTAAAATTTTCGCAATTTTCAGTTAAAAATTCAAAAATCAAACAACGCACGGATGGTGTTCTAATTGGGATTGTTAATTAACTGAAAATTGACACCCTCTTTCAGTCCATTTTCCACATCAATTGTTCGTTTAATTCGATTAGTACGACAATGTGCACCGATTCTAGTCACCAATTCTTTCGATAATAACGGAATGGGTTCGAATTTCAGCTGGAAATTGTTTAATACAAAAACCCAATTAGCTGGTAATCTGTAAATAATCCAACAATCTAACCGAGCGTGCCGACTTTTTCTTTATAGTCAAGCCACAACCGATAATAGTTGGGGCCAAATTGCCGATTATCAACTTGTTCATCGTCGCCACTTCCTTGTAGCCTCGAAATTTGTTCGACGAAACTTTGGAAGTCTTGTAAAGTTTTCAGGGATCGATCAGTGAATGTGCGATACTTGAAATTCGACTCGATATTAATTAATTATCGTAAAATTACGAGTAAGTAGACGATTTCTAAATCGTGTAATTAATCAAATGTTAGAGAACGGGCGCGTGTAATTCGCAATTAAGCCAACACTATCGGTAAAACTTGTAAATTATCCGTTTAAATTACAAATAAAGTGTCGGTTTTTGTTAACATTCACGAAATGGCCAATTAAATTTAATTGTCTCGAACGGCAAGATAAAAGTGCGATAATTTTAGAATTTCCAACAATATTGGGAATTGAAAATCCAATCTAATCCTGAAATTTATCGGATTATCGAATAAAAATCGACGAAATTCCCCAAAAAAACTCGAATTTATTCCAAATTTAACCGAACTATTTTCCGATATAGACCACTGAAAATTCGATTGATCCCGAAACTAACTACAATAAATCCCCCGGAAATGCAACTAGAAGCAGAAGTCGATTTTTTTATAATTGTCTATCAACTAATTACCTGAAAGTTTCAGCGAATATCCACCGTTCCACTGGATAGTTTGAATCGTCGAGCTTTCAACTGAAAACCGCGCGTTGTACTGAAAATCCAACTGAAAGCTACAAATTGGACGGTAAAAGTTGCGACGGAAACGGCCGATTCGTTACGATGTTTCATAAATTTTCAGTTTTCAGCGGATAATTGGAGTTTTATTTCGAATTTGATCGATTCTTGGGTGTTATCGACATGATTATCCTGAATCTTACAATTGTCAAATTGTAAGAGCAGCTGTTTTCGATTGTTCTGATGTGATAATTCAATAAAAATGTCGCTTTTCTGCGTTTTATTGGCATTAAATCGTTGCAGTCGAATTGTAAACAAATGTCCAACTGCCAGTCGATGAATAATGGATGGAACTGTTGAGATAATTTCGAATTTTTGCAGTAGATAGGGGTGAGTTTTTGGATATTCGCCAGTTCATCTAAGTTGGCGCAACAAAAGATTTTTTCAGGACAAGCAAAGCAAACAAGATTTAATTTCATCGAAAACCTAAAAACACCGAGAATTGGGTTAGACGGTTAGGAATCTCTATCGAACAGGCAATTCGTTGTTTATGACTGAATATAGAGAAATTTAATTACACGGAAACGATATTACAAGGCCGAGCTTTTAACATTTTGCAATAGAATAAAATTTTGTTGATTTAGTTGTGCCCAGTTGTCTTGTACGAAATCGAATGTTTGGTTGATTTTTTCAGGACTTTCAGTCGTTGGTGGGATGGAAACGGAAAACAGAAGACGGAAGAGGAATGGTGAAACAGGGGCAAAAAAGCTCTCCCATAACCGATAGAAACGATCGAGTAGATTGGTGTTGGAACAAATTGTAAAAAAAGCTCGATGAAAATTGATAATTTAATGGAAAAAAATCGTCAAGCTTTGACTCTGATGCTTTCATTGATGAAATCTTATGGCTTGGAAAATGGGCTGGTTAAGTGATTTCTTTTAAATAGAGCTTTATATTCAAAATTTTGTCACGAATGGGACAACTGAAATTGTCGATGATCGTTAAATTTTGAAGCTTTTATTTCCAAAATTCTGAGTGGGAGAGCTTTTTTGGAAAAATAATCGAATATTTAACTGAAGAATTCTCTCTAATGACTGAAAGTGACTAAATTTTTCAGCGTTTAACAGTAAAGCTCGCTAAAATTTAATAATTTACAAGTGTCGTGAAAATTTGGTACTGAAAGTTTTATGTCCAAAATTCTGAAAAAAGTTGTTTCATTTCAGAATACAAATAAAAGTGTTTAAATTGTTTACCCGTCCAAATTTGGCGATAAAGCTCGATATAAATTAGTTTGAGACCAAAGCTCTGATCATAAATCAAGTTGACTATGAGCTTTTTCAGAAATCTCGCAAAATAGAGCTTTAATCGTACTGAAAAATGCAACCAAAAGTGTCTCTTATGCAATATTTCATAATAAAGCTCGGCGAAAAAAATTGTAAGTTCTGATTATAAATTAAAGTTTTATTACTGAAAATCGAGCTTTTTGGAAAATTTGTTAAACAACAATTAATAAAATTCTTCAAAATTGAGCTTTGTATTTAAATTTCATGGGGAAATTGTTTATTTTTCAGTATTTTAGGATAAAGCTTAATGAAGTTCGGGAATTGAGTGAGATTCTAAATCTTTTTTTTTGAAAATTGCTTGGTTATTGACTAAAATCTGCTAAAATCAAGCTTTCAACTGAAAAATCGTCCTAAACAAGACTATTTAAAAGTGCTCAAAAAATTTAACAATTACTTAAATCATGAAAATTACTCGAAATGAGGACAAGTGTCGACAATTCTTTTGAAAATTTCCCAAAATCGAGCTTTTAACTTGAAAATCAAAAGCACAACAAGGATAATTGTCAATTTTTCACAATTTAACCAAATTATGAAAAAATATTGAAGAGGACAAATTCTGGTTCACCATAAAAATCTCAAAATTTAGCCTGAAACTCAAATCCTGAAACTTTCACTGTTTTAATTGAAAACTTCCCTCAATACTTCCCCTTAAAGCTGAAAGAATTCTCGTTCAATGTGAATCGCCACAATTCCCCCATCGTCAATAAAACTCGAGCCTTGTCCAAGCTAAAAATAGAAACTATCCAGTTACAACAAAACGAATTAACTCATCCTGAAATCTCGAAACTGAATCGTATCGTTCGACTGGAATACGCTGAAAAAATCAGTGTAGGTGTAGCGAGTGACCGCCGAGACGAAAGCCCGGGGGGCGCTGAAATTCGCGTCTTCCCACCGAATTGGGCCAATCGAAGCGAGCAAATGGGGCGTTAAAATGTCACGAATCACATTATTAATAAGCGCCATAGATTCTAATTAATTTAGATTATTGATCTGGCGGTGAAGAAATCTGATTTAGTTCCATTATAATTTATTCACAATTCAATTTGTTGACGATTATAAATTGTGTTTCTTCCAGTTGTGATGGAGTTGTTATTGTTGTAATCGTGCTGTGTGTGTGGGAGCATTAATTTCGTGCCGCCATTTATCAAACATGCACTTTCAATATCATTCGTTTGTCTTACACGAATCGAATACAGAATTAGTTTCAATAATAAATAATCGAAAACATTTACCGGCACGAATGATGGTTTTATTGGCTCAATTTCGAAGACAATAGTTACAATTTTTACAGCTTTGTGGGAATTTGAACGCTTCATTTTGTGTCGAAAAATATTAGAAATTCCTAAAATGGAATAATCTGGAGAGTTTAGAACCTTCAACTCAAAATTATCTATGGAAAAACAACTAAAATTCTCAACTAATTGGAACTTAAGGGGACGAGGTAGATCTTAGGATTTTAACCGGCGAAAATGTGAGTTTGTAACTTACGATTTCTCGCTTATCCTTGGGACTACGACAACCGGAGATAGATTTTTGAAAAGAGTATTTCTTATAGAATCGAACGGTTCTTCCCGTTTTTCAAAATGTTGACACAAATTTGAATTACAGACGAAAATCTAACAACATGTTTTTTCCGTATTTTTGTACAATTTCTCGTATTTTCTCTTATAACATGGCCAATTTTGATTATTTTGCAAAAATTCTTGTACTGTTAGATAGCAAATAAAAAGTTCTTTTCAAATATTCACACAAATTTCGCTGTAAAATATTAAATTAAGACGATGAAATCTGCAAACTCTGAAGGTTTTAGTTCTAAAATTTTGAAAAATGTAGGATGAAACTCAAAAACTGTCAAAAACAATTTAATTAAAAGTGTCTAAATCATCAAATTATTGAGATTTAACAATAAAGTTCCATGAAATTCAGCGATTTGAGTCTAAATTATAAAGTAAAGTTTTATTACCAAAAAGAGTGCAGAGCTTTTTTGGGAAATTTTCGTTAATCGCTGAAATCGAGCTTTAAATTCAAAAGTTATCTTGAAGAAGACCACTAGAAGCGTTAAATTATCTTCTATTAAAGATTAGCAAAAAGCTCTGTGAAATTAACAAAAAAAGTCCCAAAGCTCTGGCTATAAATCATAGTTTTGTTACTAAAATTTGGATAAAACTGTGTGCAGCTTTTCTTGAAAATTTCGCGGATAATGAAGTAAAGAATTGGCCTGTTTTTCAGAATTTATGAGAATTTCCAAAATTTATGAAAAATTTCGGAGAAAATACTAAAGCGTTACTGAAACTATAATGGATGAAATTTACTGGGAAAAGCAAAAAGCTCAGTGAAATTAATAAAAACATCCGAAAGCTCTGATTAAGTTTTGTTGTTAAAGTTTGGATAAAACTGTGTTTTTTTTTTTGAAAATTTTGTAGGTAGTGACACAAATTTTCAACATTGAGCTTTAAACTTAAAAATCATGAAGGGGTGGTCTGCTTTTCAGAATTTGTGATAATTTCCGGAATTTATGAAAATTACAATTTTGGGAAAATTACTAAAGTATTAATACTGAAAGTTTAATGCCTGAAATTTACTGGGAAAAGCAAAAAGCTCTGTGAAATTTATAAAGAAGTCCGAAAGCTCCGATTATAAATCGAAATCTATAATTTGGATAAAACTGGGTGAAGTTTCTTCTTTTTTTTTTGGAAATTTTACGGGTAATGTCATAAATTTTCAACATTGAACTTTAAACTTAAAAATCCTGAAGGAATGGCCTGCTTTTCAGAATTAATGAGAATTTCCAGAATTTATGAAAACAACAGTTCAGGAGAAAATATTAAAGCGCTAATACTGAAAGTTTAATGTCTGAAATTTACAGGGAATATAAAAGTTTTTTGAAGATTCCTTGGTTAACAACAAAAGTCTTTCAAAACCGAGCTTTAAACTCAAAAACCGTCATGAAAAAGCCTACTGGAAATGTCCAAATTGGCTAATTTTCAAAGTTTAAATTGCATAAATTCAGAAATGATTAAAAGACTATCTATTTTTCAGCATTTAATAGTTCAGAAAGAAAATTAAACCCTTGATAATAGAAGTTTGATTTCTGAAATTTATTGAGCATGAAAGTGTTTCTTTTTTCAAATATTCTGATAAGTCCAAAAGATCTTCCAAATTTGAGCTTTAAACTCAAAAATCACTTAAATAGACTACTTTCAATATTTAAATAACATAATTCATGAAATATGTTCAAAATGGAGCTCAAAAAATTCAAAATTTAACATCAGAGCTTGATAAAAATCGATAATTTGAACAAAGACATTGAAGCTTTGATACCAAGAACTTAATTTTTACAATTTATTAAAAATGGTAGTCTGTTTTCAAAAATTTCCTGGTTACTGAAAAAACTTCCAAATTTGAGCTTTAAACTCACAAACCATTAAGAAATCTCCTATTTTTCAGCTCGATGAAAATTAACAATTTAGGAGAAACAGACTAAAGCTTTGACACTGGAAATTTATTGAAGAATATTCTAATTAATTACAAAAATCTTCCAAATTCGAGGTTTAAACTTAAAAATCTTCATGAAGAATACCACTAAAAAAAATGTCCATTATTTTTCAGCATTTAACAATTAAATGATATAAATTCATGAAAATTAGTCAAAATTGAGCTTTAAGCTTGAAATTCATGAAAAATGGTCAATTTTTCAGTATATACAATGTTTAATTTCTTAAATTAAGTGATAATATGTATTTTTTGAAAATTTTCCAGGGTAACCACAAAAATATTCCAAATTAAACTCAAAAATCGCCATGAAAAAACTATCAAAAGCGTACAAATGGACTACTTTTTAAGATTTACCAATTAAATTGCATCAATCATGAAAAAAACTGAAAACTGAAGTTTAAATTGAAAATTATGTTGAAATTGTTTGTTTTTCAGCATTTTACAACAAAGATTGATAAAAATTCATAATTTAAAAAAAAAACAAAAACTTTGATATTGAAAGCTCAATTTCTGGAATTTAGTCTGTTTTGGAAATTTCCTATTAATGACAAAAATCTTACGAATTTGAGCTTTAAAACCAAAATCAATAAGAAATTATCAATTTTTAAGTATTTAACAATAAAATTTCGATCATTAATAGTTTAGGAAAAAAAACCTAAAGCTTTGGTACTGCAAATTTAAATTTTGAATTTTTTCGACGATTTTCCAATTAATCAAAAAAATCTTCTAAATTCGAGCTTTAAACCTGAAAATCTTCATAAAAAAAACTATTAAAAGTGTACAAATACACGACTATTCCAGGTTTATTAATGAAATTGCATCAATCATGAAAATTACTGAAAGTTGAGCTTTGATCTGAAAATTATGTTGAAAATGTCTGTTTTTCAGAGTTTAACAAGAAATCGTTGTTGTTGTTGTTGTTGTTGTTGTTGTTGTTGTTGTTGTTGTTGTTGTTGTTGTTGTTGTTGTTGTTGTTGTTGTTGTTGTTGTTGTTGTTGTTGTTGTTGTTGTTGTTGTTGTTGTTGTTGTTGTTGTTGTTGTTGTTGTTGTTGTTGTTGTTGTTGTTGTTGTTGTTGTTGTTGTCGTCATGATTTTTTCATCAGTGCGATTTCCACAATAATATTTAAAATTTCCATAATCTTTATGGCGAATTTAAACGCATTACGTTCTAGAAGAAAACTCGCATAAATGCATTAAAAAATATTAAACGTTTCTAAGATTAAATAAGATATGAATCTGGAGTATTTAGAGCTTCGTTCTAAATAAACGAATCCACTTTCTGTACGTTGTAGAGGGATGATTATGAAATTTTCTCTTGTTGAATTTAATGGGTTTCTTTAGTTTTACGGGGCACGTTTCCCACAACAACATCCACTTGGAAATTAGAACAGCACCGATATGTTCAACATAAGCAGTATTTGTAAATGGTGCTGTTCGAGTAGAAATCCAACGGATTGATTTGGATGTTTTACAAGAATTTGGCCGAAAGATTCCATTTTCAGCTAGCTTATGCAAATAATTTTTTAATAACCGAGAACTGTATTCTTACCATAATCTTTCATAATCCAAATGCGAAGTTGCTCGCAAATTTCAGCTGAATACCGAAACAAACTTGGAATTATTAAAATTAAATTGTGCCGGGTTGCTGGCACATTCAATTCAGCAGTTGTAATTATAAGGGCGCTACCTCAATTATAACAAAATTATAGAATCTGATGGGCGAATTGTTGATTTCAGCCGAAATTTAAAACGTTCTGTTCGTAAAAATACCGACTAAATTGTTAGAAAATTGCGAAATAATTACAGAAACTGATCTATAACCGCACATATTTCAACATTAATTCGAATCCAACGATAATAACTCACTCTTAACTGCAGGGTGAAGCTCATCAATTATCTTACGAAATGATAATAACTCGTATACTTGACAATTATTATCTTTGGTCGATAAATTTTGTTGTTGCTGTTGATGTGGGGTGGATTAATTTTTAGGGGCGGGGGCTTGAATTCATTATCTTAATCAATTTAACTTTATTGTAAAGTTATATTTGTTTGCTGATAACAAGACGAATTTAGTTAAAAATCAAGACGAATTCTATTTGAGCAAAGTTGATTGTTGGGAAATTGCCAGAAACTTTGACTTTAATCGAGTTACAATTTTTTCGGTGATTGTCATTGTCGTGGTTGTTATCGGTAATTTCAGCTATTTTCAGTTCTTTCCAATTGTTACAATTTTATTTTACATTAAAAGTACATTAAGGAACCAAACTACAATTTGTTAAAATAAAGTTTTCTTTAATCGACGATTTCTCCCTTATTTTTAACTCTAAGATCAAGCGGTATGACTCGTTGGAAAGACCATTTCGAGTTACAAAGCATAATGGTTTCCGTTTTGAAAAATTTAGTACAAATTCTGAGTTATAGATGAAAATCTAGAAACATGTATTTTCTATGTTTTCCCCAATAACACACAATTTTTTCGAGTTTTTCATGTAACTAGAATTTTTTGAGGGTTCTAAAATTTGCTACAAATTGGATAAATCTGGATGGAAAAACCAAACGAATTTCCCCTTGATTTTCCGGAATTTTCAAAATTCTGATGCCTCAGAAACCTCTTTCAGCGAATGCAATGTACGATTTTCATGTTAAAGTTTGTGCAAGAACTTTCTCCAAAATGTTGCCATTTTTCTCAATTTTCCGGAAAACCACAGAACATACAGGAAAATTTCTTGTATATTTGAAAAGCTTAAGATAATTTAGAAAAAAACATGCTTGTAGATTTTCCTCTATAACGTAAAATTTCCACACAATTTTCCAAAACGGAAAACGTCACGGTCTGTAGGTTGAAATGCTCTTTCCAACGAGCCATACCGCTTGATTTTGGAGTCAAAAATAAAGGAGAAATCTTCGATCGAAAACTCCACTTTTCTTTATTAGAGTAACGGCGCATCCACCATTTTTGCGATTGAGGAACCAAATTATAGTCCCTCAAAATAAAAGGATTTCTTAATCAACGATTTTTCCCTTATTTTCGACCCTAAAATCAAGAGATAGAGTTCGTAGAAAAGGGCGTTCCATGCTACAAGACGATTTTCATATAGGAAAATGTTTTCCTCCATAATTTATAATTATTTGTTTTCAAAAAACAGGAGATGTAATTGGTAATAAATTAAAGGAGCTTTTCAAATTTGCAACAAAAACAACTTTTCCGGGAAATTAAGCAGATTTTTCCTATTTTTTATAATTTTCCAATACTGGTGAAATCGTCTACACGCTATGAAAATCCGATACAAAACACTCACTTTTAAGAGGCGAAAATGCAAATAAATTTTCCTAGAATTTCTTCAAATTTTCAAAAATCGAATGTTTTAAGAATCATCTGAAATTTTTCCACATGTAAACTCTCAGAAAATGTCACATTTATTTTGAAGATTGGGCAAGAATTGTCTTCAAAATGCCGCGATTTTCTCAATTTTCCGGAAAATCACGGAGCCGATTGGAAAATTTCGTGCATTTTTGGAAAACTACCAATTTTCTATCGTTTAATCCCCATTGATGTCACAAACAGGCCAAATAGGTTGAATTATACAGAAAAATATCAAAAACGCAAGCTTCTAGATTTCCATTTATAACTCGAAATTTCCACCAAATTTCCCAAAACGGAAATCACCGTGCCCTGCAGCTTGAGATACTCTTTCCAATGAGCTATACCACTCGAATTTAGAGTGAAAAATAAAGGAGAAATCTTCGATCAAAAATCCACTTTTCTTCCATTCAAGTACCGGCGCATCCACCATTATTAAACTTGTTATGATAAATTTCCAAACTTTGAAGCAAAATAAAATAAAATAAATCAACCCTCACATATATTTTACGAATTTTCGGTAATTAAACAAAAATAGAACCCAATTCGCTTCAATTTCGTGGGTAATAAAGCAGAATTCAACACAAATCTAAACGTTCTCAAATTAATAAATTCCCTCTTCTCTACAGTGATTTATTCAAATATAATTTCGAACGAGTTGACTTTTATTATCCATCTCTAGAGCAGCTTCTATGAGATACCCCCTTTTGTTTCACATTCAATTCAACAAACTTAATGTTGTGTAAACACAACTGTGAAGTATTTGTTTGGTATACAAAATTGATAAATGAGCAATTGTTATGTGGCAACAAATAAGATTCTATTTCGACTATCGTTTTTGAGTCTGTTCCAATAAACTGAAGACTCATGAAATTAATGACGATAGAGTGTGGAGTGTGTATTGGGTAATAAATGACAAAATTGTGTTCTGCTTTTATCTTCATTGTTACACTACCGGGTTAAAAGTCCTTATTTTATATAAGATTTGGGTTTAAATCCGAGAAAACTGGGGGCGTGTTGAAAGCAGAAAGGATTTGTGTCTTTAAATCTGTAATAATACAGTTGATTTACCATGAAATTAACTAGAATTGGTATAACAAGGTTAGAATTATAGTCGAAAATCGATTTCTTTTATTTCACGGCTATAATAGAGTTGTTATAGTAACAAAAATACTACTTTAATGGCTATTAACGCACATTTTTGTTTTATTGAGGCAGTGATATTTATTTTTTTAACGTTGGTAATTGAATATTTGACGTTTATACCCAAATGACAGCTGTCAAATTATATCTTTAATAACCTCCAAATTAAATTGTTGTTAATTCTTATATTTGTAATATTTTATTTATGATTTTAGAAAATATGGCAGAATTACCTATTACTTGTTATTTTTTAATAAAACAATAAAATTTTCAAATTATAAAAAGAAACAAGTAGCCCGGACGTAACAAAAGAACAATTGCGATATAAATTTATAGTTGTCATGTCTACCAACCGCTACAAAATTCCCCAAACTTCAAAAATTTACACTTTTTCAAGTAAAAGGGACTAGAAATGTTTCCTCCCAAAAATTTGTAAAAATGCGGTATAAAGTTGTAATTTCAACTCAAAAATTGAATCAAATATCTTATTTAAGCCCATTTTTGGAACAAATATCCAAAAATCTTGTCTAAAATTGAGAAATTCGTCACGGAAGTCAATTAAATTCGAATAATTTCTTCTCTTTTGCAAATCTCAATTAAATGCAGCAAATCCGGTAAAATTTGTTGAAATTCAACAAAATTTATAATTTGAATGATTGTAAAAATACTAGATGGCGCTAAAACTTATTTGTTACAGATTACAGTTTCCTATACTTTTTTACAGATTTCTTGAAATTTACAGAAATGAGTAAGTACAAGCTTCCAGGTATTGTCTACTAGATGGCACTTATAAATCAATTTATCGGAATTTAATGGATTATTATCAAAATTCATCAAATAATTAAAAAATTATGCCCAAATCTGTAATTTTCTAACCAACAAATCAATTCTAAATCAATTATGAATCAAATCATGTTATTTTAGTATAGTTAGCATAGTTGGCTATGATTTTCTTACATAATGTCGTAACTTGGTTCGAACACTTGTAAATGGATTAACAAATGTCAAATTTAATAGAGTATGAATCAATCTACGACACTACCTCAAAAGGTCATAGCCAACTATCAATATTAGGTGGTAATTTATTCTCTGTTTCCTAAATATAATTGTTTTTAGTCACTTTTAATTAATTCTATCGTTAATTAATCCAACTGCTTGTCTCTTGTTGTAGAAACAAACAATCATAATGATAAAATTGGATTAATTTCTGGATGTAGGTGTACGTTTATAAGTATGATAAAGTTTATTTGTTATGTAAAGTTGGAAAATTCGAATTTCGTTAGGAAGTTTAACTTGATAATTTGTGAAGACTAGAAAACTATTTTAAATTCTTTTGATGATCAATTTTTATTTTTTAAACTGAAAGTCCCACATTTTACAGAAGTTAAATTTATACGGTTTTAATAACAACAAGAATCGAATCTATAATAATACCACAATATTATCGCCTTCTTCTTCTAATTAATTTCATAGATAGAGCATCAAACAAGGACATTAGACATATTTCAACATATCCATCTATCGTCCATAAACATAGTTATTTGGATAGATTTTATTGGAATGGAATAAAAGTTTACCATTTCAATACAATTCAATGGGAATTTCCGAGAAATTATGTTTTCTAGAAATCGAATACGGAATATTAGATGGAAAAAATTTGAATATTTCACATTTGAATTGCACTTTCCATACGAATCAATGACACGAACGTTTATTCCAATAATGGAATAACAACAACAATAAAATTTCCTATCTTCATCTTGATCTTTATCGCAGTTTTAGAACAGTGGCATGATGAAATGGAACAGAATCGGTAGTTTTGAAGCAGAAGCGACTCGTGTAGCAGTCCTGTAGAATTGCAGCGCCCCCTATGTTCATTCGTCTACACATTTCTTGGTTAATAATGTTTCTGATTTATTTCTGTGTCGTTTCTGTCTTCTCCCTGTCTTTTTGAGTTTTGTCTTAATCTTTTTTTATTTCTCTATCCTCTTTCAATATGTTTTCTGTTTTGTCTCTATCTTCTTCTAGCCTTTTTGTGTCTTCCTTCTGTTTTGCTGTCTTCTGTATTTTTCCTGCCTTCTTTTTGTCTTTTTCTCTGGCTTTTTTCTGGCTTTCTTGTCTTGTTTCTACCTTCTTCCAGACTTTTTTTCTTTATCATTTTGACTTTTTCATTTTTCTATCTATCTACTGGCTTCTTTCTGCTTTTTGCCTCTTTTCTGTCTTCTACTAGACTTTCTGTCTTCGTCTTGCGATTTCTATTTTCAATTGCCACTGTTATTCTTCTATTTTCTGTCTTTTAGTCTTCCTCTCTTATTTTAGTCGTTTTCCGGTCTTCCCTGCATTTTTTCCTAGTTTTTGTCTTTTTTGCTTTCTACCAGTCATTTCTGCTTATCATTCTGCTGTATTTCTTCTGCCTTGTTTCAGATGTCTATTCTCTCTCATGTTGCCAGTTTTTTGTCTTTTTTTCTGCTTTTTTTCAGTCATTTTTCTGCCTGCTTTTTGCTATGCTACTGTCTTTTTGTCTTGGTGTCTTCTTTTAGTCCCTTTTCTAACTGTTCTCTATCTTTGTCCAATATTTTTCCATTTTGCCGTCTTTCTAAATTTCTCTGCTTATCTTCTGTCAATCTATTGTCTTCTATCTTCTTTCAGTATTTTTCTTCTCTTTGATTTGTATTATTGCTTATATTTTTTGTTCTGTTTCTGCTTTCTTCTTTTCTATTTATCTTCCATCTTGTTCTTTTTCTATCCTTTTTTCTGTTTTTTCTTTAAATTTTCGTCTTTTTTGGTAGTTTCTTTTTGTCTGTTTTCTTTCAGTCTTCTAATTTTCTTCTGCCTTCCTTCAGTCTTTTTTCTGCCTTTTAGCCTTTCTTTTAGACTTTTTAATGTTGTTTTTCTTTTTTCCCAATTTTTTGGCTTTTTCTGTCTCTTCTCTCTATTTTTCTAGTTTTTGCATTTTTTGTGCCTTCTATGAGTCTATTTTTATTTGTTTAACATCATTCTGCTGTCTGTTCTATCTTCTTTCTTTTTTATTTTTTATTTTTTAGCTTCTGTTAGTCTTTTTGTGTCTTCCTTTTGTCATTATTCGGTCATAATTCTGTCCTTTTGTCTTCTTTCAGTCTCTTTTCTGTTTGTCTCTGTTATTGCTCAACTTTTCCTCAAACTTTTTTGTTTTTATTGTGCCTTCTTCCTATCTTTTTCTGTATCTTTTGCCATTTTACTGCCTTTTTTCCGTCTTCTGATGTTCTTTGGTCTTTCTGCATTTTTGAGCCTGCTTCTTTAAGTTTTTAAAGCCTTTCTTCTGCTTCCAATCTTTTTCTGTGTATGTCTTCAGACTTTTTGCCTTTTTTCAGTCTTCTCTGCAGATATTTTTTTGGCCTCTTTCCAGTCTGTCTTCTATCATTTTACTATCTTTCTTCTATCTTCTTTTTGTTTTTCTGCCCTTCCTCCAGTCTTTTGCCTGTCTTTGCTTTTTCATTCTAAAATATTTTCCTGTTTTTGTCTTCTTTGTGTCTTCTCTTTCTGTTTTCTATCAATTCTTTCTGTTTTCTACTGCTTTTTCTACTTTTGTAGTTTTTCCTTTTTTTTGTTCGTTTTCCATTATTTTCCCATCTTTCATTCATATGTTTTCTGACCCTTTCCCTACCTGTTTTTTTGTCTTCTTCCAGTCTCTTTCCTGTTTTTTTCCGTCTGCTCTCCACCTTTTTTTCCCTTCTCTATTTTTTCAGCTTTTTTCTGACATTTTATCCTTCGATTTCCTGTCTGTTTGTCCATTTCGAGATCTTGCTGTCTTTCTTCCCCTTCGGCCTCTGTTCTCTTCTAAACTCTTCCGCTTTTCCTTCCCTCCATCGCTTCTAGCTTGATGTCTTGATGTCGTTTAGCCCACAAACCGCAACTAAATTTCGGCTGTTTCATGACAATACTTGACAAAATTAACAATCATAACGAAAATTTTTGCTTGGTTGGTTGATTGATTGATTGATTGCGGTATAAATTACACAATTTTTTCTCCACTCAATCGTCCTAATAATTGTCGCGTGTATAGGAAAAAACACCACTGTCACAGTCTAATTAGTTTAAAATACAACAAATCAATATAAGTATTATGCAATACTTTCTCTTTTTTTCCACCAATATATTCTTTACCTTTTATTTCCTTTTTTTAAAGTAATTTATCGATCGTCGATTATATATTTATAAACTATAAAAGAATATAGATTATTTGTACGGTGTGTTTATGATATAGCGCACAAGAAAGAAAAGGGAGGGAAAAATTATAAACGATAAATATCCATCGGCTTGTTTTGTGGTGTTTTATTATTTTTAGACAGAAGATAAACTGGAAATATGTTTTTGTTATACAAATTCTCATTGTTATTGTTAATGCTTGGATTTTTTTATTCGTGTGCCTTTGTTAATGTTGTTAAAGGTAAGAATCTATCTATCTATCTATCTATCGAAATAAATAAATAAATGTGATCGGAATTATTGATAAATCTTTAATAATAGAAATGCATTTCCTATAGAGAAAAATACGAATTTTCCACCTCTACAAATTGTCACAATTAAACAAATAAAGTGAAATCAAATATCAAATAGAGGGTGGTTCTTCGATAACGCCATCAATTTCAACAATTTAATCACGTAATCTATATCGGTTTGACTTAATTGAAACATCCTGTATATTGATCGTTATTTAATCGAAAATTTAATTAGAAGATTCACACAGGAAACTTTCTTTTATTATTCGTTTTTATTCTTTTGAATTCTAAAGAAACAACAGAATAGAAATCGATACACATTCTAATTGATAAAAATAATTGTTATCAATTAGTTGATAAGAGAATTTGTTGCACAATATTACAATAATTGGAAGAAATTTGCAATGGTCGTATTCTGTAACTTTCAACAAAAAAATCAATCTTGTATTTTCTAGAATTATAGAATACGACCATATTTGTATAAATAAGGAGCGGACAATCTTTACAACTTTAGTGGGTTGCATGTTTGAAGCAGTTTTGCCAACATAATTTGTAAAATCATCAATATAACGCGGCTACGTTGCGAGAATATTCTCTTTAAAATAGAATCATGCGATTTGCTGAATTTGTATAACTTGTTTGCTATTTATTTTTGTAATTTTCTAACCTTAAATTTCAATTTTAAGCATTTTGTTAGTATATTTAGAATTTGTTAATTATTTTACTAAACAGCTGAAAAATTACTAAAGGCAATATTCTTTACAAAAGGAATTAAAAATCTCAAAAGTATTGATAATTCCTTTAAATAAAACAATTTATTTCGATTAAACAGCAGCTAGGGACTTTGGTCATACCAACTGAGTTTTTAATGGCGCGCAATTTAAAATTTTAGAATACAAGAAAGACTCAAAAAGAGCCTACTAGATTTTCCAGCATTGAACTCTGTTACACGTCTATTCAATTTCACATCGTATTCTCGAACTTGATGGCGATTAGTTACTATTATATATAATATATATATATATATATATATATATATATATATATATATATATATATATATAACTGAAAAGAGACACATATAAAATAGGCTACTCAAAGGAAACTGTAGTTATGGTAACGAATCACTAAGAAGTTACAGAATACGACTATTAATTGGGAAATCTAGCAGGCTTTGGTCTATCTTTTAGAATTACCATTGCTACCAATATAATCAGCGTAAAATAACTTTAAATTAGCCATTCTAGTTACTTTATTAATAAAATGATCGAGATAGGGATAGAGATTTGTTTTCATTATAGAATCTCTTCAGTTCCGTATTGGTCTATGGAGATTAATAAACGAATACCTGTCTATTTAATACTAATTTGAATTTGGTTTTTGTTTCCCATGAAAGTTTTCCATTCTCTCTCTTTACAGTCTATTTGAAATTATACTCGATTTGAATTCATAAACATTTTTCGTATACAGTTTTATCGTTCCCCAATCGTACATTTTCTTATTTCTTTATAAAATTTTTATGTGTTGTGTTAAATTTTAATTGGATGAAACGGAAATTATTCAGGCAATTGTGCCGCTAAATTACCGCTACAATCAAAAATGTCCAAATTTGTAGGTTTTTGGATTTGAATTACGCGCCTAGATTGCCACTTCCTGTTGCTTACGTGGCAATTCAACGATTCTAATTCTTTTGGCGGTAAATGTAAATCCACGTCTCTGTATATAATTAAAAAGACATAATTCATTGTCCACATGGTCGATATAGGCAAGTTTATGCTTTTATAAGTATTGTATTCGAAATTTTTATTTTTTCAAAAGGTGTTGTGTTCATTTTGAGTGAGATAAAAATTATCCAGCCATCTCCAAAATATTACATCTAAATTCTATTAAAACAATTCGAAATTTGTTTTCTAAATTTGAAATGCGCGCCTAAACAGCGGCTCCCTATTGGTAGTGTGGTAACAATTCTAACCTAAGAATTCTGGGTTTTTGGCGGTAAATTCGAATATTATTTTAACACTAATACAAATTACGGCTCGATTATAATTAAATAATGTTAAAATACAATTAGAAAGGCAGATTTAATCTCCATATTAGCAAATTTATCCCTTTATAAATAGAACAAGCTGTATATTTAATATTTTATAGGTTAATTATTAAGTTTTTAAAATAACCAATAGAAAGCTACGTTTTAAACGCGCCAAATTCAAATGAATATTACAAAAATTACAATCTATCATAATTTTTGTTTGAATTTGCTAACGCTGCTTATTTTCAACGATCAGGATCGATGTTATTGAGAATATTTCAAAATATTGTGCTGTAATTCTCTATCGAAAATGACACATCTGTACAACACACCCATACAAACATATATCAACTAATCAATCATTTATCATTACACACAATTACGCCAATTTTCCATTCGACAAAGATTTATCATCGGAAAATATGTATAGCAAATGAGCTTTTGCTGATTTTTTTGTGTATTGTTGCCGGTTTTCCACCCATCTACAAATTCTCCGGTAGCTCAGTTCTATGCCAACGATAATCACAATCAAGATGATGATCAAGGTGATGATAATGGTTCTAAAGCAATGGAACGTATTATAAATGGTCGTGTCGTTGATATCAGCGATTATCCATACCAAGTTGGATTGATTATCGAAAGGAAACAGCGTAAACACATCATCTGCGGTGGTGCCCTTATCAAGCCCCATATAGTCTTCACAGCCGCCCATTGTACCCACGATCGCTACGACACCGAACGCAGCTTATCGGTTTTAGTCGGGGCTGATCATCTGGACGATTCAAAAGGGCGCATACATCGCATCAAACAGATCCATAAACACCCCGATTTCAGTTATCATGATCTAGACCACGATTTCTCGGTGATTGTCCTCGAAAAACCGGTGGAATATGACGAGAATGTGCGCAATATTGAGGTGTCAACGAAAGATTTGTCTGGTGGTACGACTGCTACAGCGTCCGGTTGGGGAGTCACCGAATTCGGTACCCAATCGAAGTATCTACGGGCTGCCGATTTAGAGATCGAGGATTGGCCGAAGTGTCAGGATTATTTCCCGGGTGTTTTCAGTGTGACCATCACGAAGAATATGTTGTGCGTCAAGCCGGGCAGCACAACGACTTATTTTGTAATTTGATCGATTATACAGCCTGTTCCACGTAAATAGCTCCAGTTTTTGATCGCTGGGCAATTTGAGGATTTCCTTACAGTAGATTTTAACGAAATTAGAACTTCGTAGCTCATGGGAAATCGGTGAAAACAGTTTGATCGATGACGAGTGTAAGTTTCCCGTTTTTCCAGCATCCAGTGGTGGAAAACGGAAAAACTACGGTACAAGAATCTTCCAATTATTCTTCATCGTTTTAGGAGAATTTCGAACTGGTGAACATCGCAACCTAGTCGAATTAAAGCGGTTTTCACCAATTTTCCAATAAGCTACGACGTTCCAATTTTGCCAAAATTTTCCCTAGATACTACCCTACAAATCCCCAATTCGCCCACAATTACTGGCGGCTATAAGAGTTGAGACTATTTGCATGGAATTGGGATTGTTTGGTGATTTTTGTCAATTTTTGTGGATTTCAGGGCGACTCCGGGGGCCCGCTCGTCGTCGACGGGGAACTCGTTGGATTGGTGTCGTTCGGCCGGCGGTTGGGGCGCCAGAAGAAAACAACCGTATTTACACGTGTCCGGGAATTTCTCGAGTTTGCTGAACAAGTTGTGTCCGATTTTAATTCGAAATAACGCAATAAATTCAATGAAGATATAAAAAGTTGCGTTCTTTTCGTTACTCGGTTCTGTGACAAGTCACCATTAATTCTGATTATTTCAGTTGAAACATTCATATTTTCTGGCGTTAATGGGAATTGTCTTGTTTCGTTTTTATATTATTTTCTTTACGGATTTTTTCCAAGATTCAGTTTTAATCGAGTTCTAGAGCACATACCGGATAGACCATTCAAATGTATATCGAGTAGACCATAAGATTTAACCGGGGAGTCCCCAGCAAAATTTGAACCTTGTAGCTCAGTGGAAATTGGGTCAAGAGACTCATGTTTCATCAATATTGCGATTTTCACCAATCAATTACACAAATAAAACGACAAAGAATGACAAAAGAGGTGTTTTGCGTCGGTTTTTTACATTGCGATTTGAAAAAATTGAAAAATTATAAATAAAACGATCGTGAAAAGCAGAAATCTTTCTGTCTTTGTCTCTATTTCTGTTCCTGTTTCTGCCTCGGCCTCTACTTCTATTTATATTTCTGTCTCTGTTTCTATTTCTGTTTCCGTTATTTCTGTTTCTCTCTCTATATCTGACACTATTTCTGCTTCTGTCCTTGTCTCTGGCTCTATTTCTATTCTTGTTTCTGCCTCTGTCTCTGCTTCTTTTCCTGTCTGTTGCTATTTCTGTGTCAGTTTTGGTTTCTGTTTCTGTTCGTCCCTCTGTTTCTGTTTCGGTCTCTTTTCTGCCACTGTTTTTCTTTTTGTCTCTGCCTCTACCTCTATTTTTGTTCGTCTTTCTGCCTCTGCCTCTATTGCTTTTGCTGTCCCTATTTCTGTCCCTGTCTTTCTTTCTATTTCTGCCAGTTTCGGCTTCCATTTCAGTTTCTACCATTGCCTCTGCCTCTCTGTCTAACTCTATTTCTGTTCGTCTTTCTGCTTTGTTTCTGTCTTTCTGTCTCTACTGCTTTTTCTGCCCCTGTCTTTCTTTCCATTTCTATTTCTGCCACTGGCTCAGTTTCGGTTTCCGTTTCAGTTTCTCCCATTGCCTCTGTCTCTCTGTCTACCTCTATTTCTGTTCGTGTTTCTGCCTGTCTCTACTGCGTTTCCTGTCCCTATTTCTGTTCCTGTCCTTCTTTCCATTTCTATTTCTGCCACTGGCTCAGTTTCGGCTTCCGTTTCAGTTTCTACCATTGCCTCTGTCTCCCTGTCTACCTTTATTTCTGTTCGTGTTTCTGCCTCTCTCTACTGCGTTTCCTGTCCCTATTTCGGTTCCTATCTTTCTTTCCATTTCTATTTCTGCCACTGGCTCAGTTTCAGCTTCCGTTTCTGTTTCTACCATTGCTTCTGTCTCCATTTCTGTTTCTGTTTCTATCTCACCTGCTATTCCTGTTGCTGCTTTTGTCCCTGTTTCTGCTTCTGTTACTATAGAGACAATGCCAGTGGCAGAAACAGAAACTCAAACCAAAATTGACAGAGTAACAGAAGAAGAAATAGAGACAGAGACAGGGGCAGAAACATGAAAACTAATAGAGACTGGGGCGAAGACAGAAACAGAAACAGAGGCAGTAGCAGAAATAGAAATAGAAGCAGAGACAGAAGTAGACGTAGGGCAGGGACAGAAACTGAGACGATGGCAAAAAGAAAGACAGAAATAGATACAGTCAGAAATAGAGACTGAAACAGAAATAGAAATCGAGTCAGAGGCAATGGCAGAAACAGAAACAGATGTCAAAACTGACACAACAACTGGAATGGAAGCAGACAAGAAAAGAAGTAGAGACAGAGGCAGAAACAGAAATAGAGAGAGAAACAGAGACAACGATAGAAACATATCTACTTTCATTCGTAATCGCTACTGAAAATAATTTTTCAGTTTTTTTCAGACCGCAATGTAAAAAACCGACGAAAAACGCCTTTTAGGTCATTCTTTGTCGTTTTATATGTGTGATTTACTGGTGAAAATCACGACATTGATCAGAAATGCGTTTTTCAACCGATTTTTCAATGAGCTACCGGGTCCAACTGTTGCTCAACTATTCTCCAAGGATTCCCCTACAACTTCTCGAAATATTTCTCGAATCGCCCCCTAACTAATATACTTTTGAATGGTTTATCCGGTATTCGCGCAGGAATTGAGCGTTAATTATAACCAGAACTCCTCAAGCATTCATAACTATCGCTCTTAATATTTATCTTCGTATTAAGGCTTTATTTCGTGTTTGAATTTGATTAATTTAACACAAATTTAAAGGATATCCTAAGCTTTATTGTAGCAACACAATTTTTCTGGGTGGAATCCTAGAAATTTTACCACCTGAATCCTGTGCAGATAACCCTTCTAGACCCTAAATAATCCGTTGATTTGTTGCTAATTTTCGGCAACTCCACAAAACAACTAGAAACTTTCTACAGATTTAGTCATAATTGATTTATTTAATCATCACAATAACCATATTGTAATGTTTGTTGTTATCATTAGTGTCAAGCTTATAGATTGATGGCAATATCATGTAATTTATAATTATCTAAACCATTTATTTGCCAAGTTGAGTGGTCTGATTATCAACAATGCACGAATATTGAGCCATTGAAATAGTGAATTTTTTTACAATTCCGCCTGAAATTTCCCCAATTTGATTGCGAATTGTAACAAGATCCGACACCAACCGGCTGCGAATCATGTATTCGTTTGATTCCAACCGATTTTTCGTCGGGATTTCTTCGTTTTTCTGGTCGCACCGTGAAGACTCCTCCAGCCCACATGAGTCCTGTTGCGTCAGGAATGAATCGAAATCGTTTGATAGGTTGTTGAATACGTCCGGTAAGAATTCTGTGTTTCTATTGGTTCAGCCGAACGTGTATTAAGCTCGCCAACGTTGCTATCGTAGCTTCAGTGCGCTCCTGATATCCCACCTGTGGTTATATTATCAAGTCCAACTATATATAACACCGAATGTTATTATAGTTGTGTTTCAGTCCTTGTTGTAGAATTATCGTAGACTCGTCGCTCGCTTAGCGTTTTATTTGGGGGTTGTTTGTACCCATCGTGCGCCGGCAAACGAGACATAACCGAGGCGACAATTAAAGGTAAGTTTTCCTATTCATTTAAACTATTACAGGCTCAATTTAAAATGCAATCGAACTTTTTAAACAATATTGAAACTTTTATCAACCCCACAATTCAGGGGAAGCCTCGCAACTTTTAAATTTCGCAACAATATCGGCGTAATTGTAAGATTTATTAACCGGTGAACGTTCAACAAAAGATTTTGTTTCTTTATTATTATTATTATTAGAAATTCTTAATTATGATCCCATTGAATTGATAGAATGCGCCCTTTTGTTTCCACTGTAATGAAACCCTCAAAGCTTTTTAATGAAAAGCGATACTCGAAAATTGTTTTTTTTTAATTCGAAATTCATCCAAATATTGCACAATTTTTCCAAAAACTATTCGCAATAACCGAAAAATATCGAAATTATTCGGAAAACTAGCCGTTATAAACGAGTGGATTTTTGTTGATTAAATCAAGCTCGTTATAGCCAATTTTAGGTTTACCCTGTCGAATTCTTGGGGTTGTTTAATTAACAATTAAATTAAATATTCGTTATAGCCGATCTTAAGCTTTCTCTGTTTAAATTCTTGGAATTGTTTAATTAACAATTGAAGCAACTGTTCGTTATAGCCGATTCTTGTTATTATCAAATGATTCAATTAATAATTGATAAAATTTTAATGAAAAGCGACACAGTTTTTTTTAAATCTTGGGTCCAACGAAAATTACACAAATATTTCTAAAATTATTCGCTATAACCGATTTCTCTAATCCACGGGTTGATAGTTGCTTAAATATTGCTGTTATATTCAATTAATTGTTGATTAAATAAAGGCTGATTTATTTCAATTTTTCGGGGTTGTTTAATCGACATTTGTTATAGTCGATTATTGTCGTTATTAACGAATTATCCAGCTGATAATTGATAAAATTTAGCGGAATTTTTAATTGAAAACCAACTCTAAAAATAGTTTTTAAAAATCTCGAAAATTGCACAAATACGCTGTTTTTTTACATTTATTCGTTATAACCGATTTCTTGAATCTAGAGTTTGAGAATCCAACACATATTGGCATTATTCCGAAAACTCTCCGTTACAAACAATTGAATTTTAATCTAGCTATTTTTAAGTAAACTAGATTTAGCTTGTTTGGGCTCTTGCACTGGTTTAATTAACAATTAAATCGTAATAACCGGTTTTTCTCGCTATTGTTGAAATATTCTATTAATAATTGGTTAAACTGAATGAGTGTTTTTAATGAAACCTCGCACTGAAAAGTTAAAACAAGATCCGGAATCCAACCGAAACTTACACAAATATTTCTGCAACTATTCGTTATAACCGATTTCTTTAATTCACGGGTTGATAATTGATTAAATATTGCTGTTATGTGGAAAAGTTTCTTTTATCGAATCATTCAATTAATTGTCGAATAAATAAAGCCTGATTTATTTCAATTTTTCGGGGTTGTTTAATCGACATTCGTTATAATCGATTATTGTCGTTATTAACGAATTATCCAGCTGATAATTGATAAAATTTAGCCGAATTTTTAATTGAAAACCAACTCTAAAAATAGTTTTTAAAAATCCCGAAAATTGCACAAATACGGTGTTTTTTTACATTTATTCGTTATAACCGATTTCTTGAATCCAGAGTTTGAGAATCCAACACATATTGGCATTATTACGAAAACCCTCCGTTACAAACAATTGAATTTTAATCTAGCTATTTTTAATTAAACTAGATTTACCTTATTTCGGCTCTTGCACTGGTTTAGTTAACAATTAAATCGTAATAACCGGTTTTTCTCGCTATTGTTGAAATATTCTATTAATAATTGGCTAAACCGAATGAGTGTTTTTAATGAAACCTCGCTCTGAAAAGTTGAAAAAAGATCCGGAATCCAACCGAAACTTACACAAATATTTCTGCAACTATTCGTTATAACCGATTTCTTCAATCCACGGGTTGATACTTGCTTAATTATGGACAATTTTTCGTTATAGCCGTTATTGCATATTCTTATCGAGTCACACAATTAATTGTTGATTAAATAAAGCTCGTTATAGCCGATTTCTTTGATATCTGATAATTAAACCAACTATTCGTTATAATCGATTTTTGTCGTTATTATCGAATTATTCAATTGATAATTGGTGAAATTTTGTCGAGTTCTTAAATGAAAAACGACTCTGAAAACGGTTTTTTTAAATACCGAAAACTGGAAGAATATTGTCATTATTTAGTAAAATTATTCGTTATAACCGATTTCTTGAATCCAAGGGTTGAAACTGCATATTAATTGATATTTTTTTTTACCACTATCGGTTAGAAACGATTTTTTTGACTCGAATCGAGCAATTGAATTGATAATCGATTGAATTGAGCTCCTTATAACCGGTTTAAATTTACCTTGTTCGAATTCTTGAAGTTCAATTAATAATTAAATCGTAATAAGCGATTTTTGTCGTTATTATCGAATCATTCAATTAATCATTGATACAAACAGTTCGCTCAAAAAATTCTGAAAAAATCGAAATTCAACCGAAAATTGCACAAATATTGGCATTATTTGAAAAATAATCCGTTATAACCGATTATTTGAACTGATCTGAATTCATTAAAACTATCCGTTATAACCGATTTCTTAAATTTCTATTAGATTTCTCGAACTTTAAACGATCTGTTCGATTGATAGTCGAGTAAATTAAGCTCGTTATAGCCGATTTTAAGCTCGCCTTGCTCGAATTCTTGAAATTGTTCAATTAACAACGAAATCAACTGTTCGTTAAAGCCGATTTTAGGCTCGTTATTTCCGTTATTATCGAATTATTCAATTATTAATTGTCAAAATTGGGTCGAGTTGAAATTAATCTAGAAAAGCACCAACAACGACGCGACATTGTTTTGATAATAGCGAACAAACGATTACAAGAAACTTCGCATTGTTTTCAATAAACAAAAATGGAATCATTTCAGCGCTTATTCATTGAATTATTAATCCTGAAATATTCTGGTTGTTGTTTTAAAAATTCAATTTTTTCCTAGAGAAATTTATCCGGCGCATCCACCAAAATTGTAATTCGAGTTATTTCGAGCAATAAACAGCGCGATTTGATGAAAAATATCGCTTTTAAAATCCAGATTAATTAGTGACAAAGTGTAACAAAGACGGCCCATTAGCGCTCATCAATTTTGTAGGTGGATTTGAACAGTTGTTGGAAAAAATCTTGAACTGTAGCCCTATCAAACAGCGAATTGGACGACGTCGTTTAAACGGAAAGTCGAGGGCGATTTTATGAATTTACAGCGCAATTTTTTCCACTCGATTAATAATTAAAGTAGAAATATCGTTTGTAAGTTTATAAAAAAATGTAAAATTACAGTGTTTCAAGTTTACACGCCTTCCAAGCTCGAATATTGCAGACTTTCAAAGGCTCGTAAATAATTAATACGATAACTTAACAAATTAGTAAACAACAACAACATTAAAACTGGTTGTTTTATTGCGAAAATTGTTGAAAAAACATTGCGGATTCTTAATTAAACGTCGTTGTTGATCAAGATCTCAAAGAATTTTCTGCATTTGAGCGTCTGTGGGAGTTCAGTGCAAGATCAAAGCGTCATTCTCCGCCGAAATTCGCGATGAATGACGGATATCCAACGAAAAATTGGGCGTTTTAAGCGCAATTCAGCGACGGTAGTTTCGACAATACGACATATTCTAGGTGAATATTTCGTTAATTTATAGAGTAGTGACTGGGGAGAATTAGAGCGTTGTAGCTCATCGGGAAATTGGTGGAAAAACGTTTGAAGAGGGCGGGCTGAGACTCGTCAAAGAAGGGAATCTTTAGTTGATGATTTCTCCATTAGTTTGAAACCTAGACTGATGCGTGGCATCTCGTTAAAAAGGGTATTTTATGGTCTTCATTATAGATGTATTGATTTTGGGAAATTTTAAGGAAATCTGAATTATGTAGGAAAATATTAGAGCATTCTTTTCTTGTTTTTTTTTTTATATTTTCTCCTATAACTTAGTTAATAATATTAATTTTATAATGAATCAAACTGTTCTACGAAGAAAATTGAAAGCACTTTCCGAATTCATAAGAAATTTTCCGGTAGGCCCGTCAATTTTCCGGAGAATTAAAGAAAAACGCGAACATTTTCGAAGTGGTTTTCGGACATAATTTTAAAGACAGAATTTTACACAAGATATTTCCCTAAGTTTATACGTAAGTGCAAATGCTGATGATCGCGAAAACCCCAATTTCAAGAAATTTGGGAAAATCGGGAAAATTCCTTAACAATTTTAACAATTCCTTAATAATTTAACAATTAAACTTACCAAATTGTTGTTCAGTTAATAAATGATTTGGTCTTTAAAATTATGAAAATATAAAAGAAACATAAGAAAATATGCTCTAATATTTTCCTCCACAATTCAGAATTTTCTCGAAATTTCCCATAACCAATATGCGTGTGATGCAGAGCGAAAAATGCCCTTTTCGGTGAGATATCGCCCGTCGGTCTCGGTATCCAACGAACGGATAAATCATCAACGAAATATTGCCAATTTTGAACGAGTTGTACCCCTTTAAAGCGGTTTATCACCAACTTCTCCATAATCTACGAAGTTCTAATTTTGCCCAAATCTTCCCTAAACATTACCTTACAAATTCTCGCAATATTTTTCAAATCATTCATCGATTTGTAAAAATTTCGGCAGTATTTACATGGAAAATCAACACGAGTTGAGACGGTAATCTAAATATGTTCTAAAATTCAGAATTTTCTCGAAATTTCCCGGAACAAATAAATCTGTGGTGGAGACGAAGAAATACCCGTTTCGACGGTGTATCACCGGCGGCCTAAGTAAGCAACTAATTGAGAAATCGTCAATCAAAGATTCCCTTTTTTGGACGAGTTATCGCCCCATTAACACGGTTTTTCACCAATTTCCCAATGAGCTACGACGTTCTAGTTTTGCCCAAATCTTCCCTAGATACCAGCCCACAAATTTTCGAAATATTTTTCAAATCCGACACCGATTAGTACGAATTTCGACAGTAATTACATGGGATATCGACACGAATTAAGGCGTTAATCTAAATATACTCTAATATCTTCCTCTAGAATTCAGTCTTTCTCAAAATTTCCCAATACACCTGTAGTGGAAACCAAGAATTGCTCTTTTCAACGAAATATCACGCATCGGTCTAGATATCCAACTGAAGGAGAAATCATCAATCAAATATGCCCATTTTTTGACGAGTTGTAGCCTCTTAAAGCAGTTTTTCACCAATTTCCCTATGAGCTACGAAGTTCCAATTTTGCCCAAGTTTTCCCTAGACACTACTTTACAAATGCTCAAAATATTCTCCAAATCATCCTCCAATTAGTAAGAACTCGAACTATTTATATGGAAAATCGACACGAATTGAGGGATCAATCTAAACATACTCTAACATTTTCCTCTATAATTTAGAATTTTTCTCGAAATTTCCCGAAATAAATACGCCTGTGTTGGAGGCCAAGGGAAACATTTTTCAACGAAATATCACCCGTCGGTCTAGATATCCAATTAATGGAGAAATTGTCAACCAAAATTCACAATTTTTATCGAGATGTACCTCTTTAAAGCGGTTTCCACTAATTTCCTACTGAACTACGAAGTTCTAATTTTACCCAAACCTTCCATAAACACTACCCTATAAACTCTCATCATATTTTTCAACCCGTCCACCAATTAGTAAGAACTCGAACTATTTACATGGAATATCGCCGAGAATTGAGGCATTAATCTAAATATGCTCCAAGATTTTCCTCTATAATTCAAAATTTTCCGAAAGCAACTCGCCTGTGGTAGAGACCAAGAAATGCTCTTTTCAACGAAATATCACGCATCGATCTAGATGTCTAATTGAAGAAGAAATCGTCAATCAAAGATTCCCTTTTTTGAAGAGTTGTAGCTCCTTTAAAGCGGTTTTTTACCAATTTCCCACCGAGCTACGAAGTTCTAATTTTGCCCAAATCTGCCCCAGACACCACCCTACAAATTCAAATCGCCCGGCATTATTGACATGGAATATCGACACGATTGGGCCGTTAATCTATGGATTATACGATATTTTGATTGTACCGGTTGCATTATATTTCAAATTTACGATGCAATCATCTTGTCGGCGAAGAATTCGTTAAGACTCCGACTGAAAATGGATCCCTACATAAAATACAATGTAATTGAAGATGTTGACTATTGAAATACACCGCCGTTTCCCCTCACAACGGTAGTGAATTTCAAAGCAAACAATCACGGTTTTTTATCCAACCATCCACTCTCAATATCTTCACTTTTACTCCACCTACAGTCGTGTCCTTTTGTATACAATAGACCATTGATTGTGCAATTTTTTCTATTATTCTAAAACAAAAGCGACAAATAAACCGTATAGCTTGTTAACGAACGACAATTATCCAATGATTGCGGAATGCTTTCATTACAATTCAGCTTTAATGTTTGTATATTCGAGTTTCAATACAATATTTCGCTTTTATTTATCGGCAACTAGGCGCTCGGTTCGAGTACACCCGAATGCCAATCAAATCAAACAAGTATTTGCATAGAACGAGATAACTAAAGTTGATTCATTCAACCATTCAATCATTGACGAAATTCATTCATTACAACATTGATTCTATTTTAAAATCGGACTCTTGTATTAATTTAGAGAAGATGTATTCATAACGATCGGTCGTTGGTGTTATTGTGGCAAAATTAGGCTCGTCCACTGCTTTTAGTTAATGAAATTCATCGAATTTCCCGATAATTGAATCGGGAATCAATTTGGGCTAGAGTTGAAAGGTTGCACAATATTTTTATATTGTCTTATAGTTTATTTGTTGGGAATAATTGAGTTTGTTTTCGTGTCCGTTCTTGTTTCCAAGCACGTTGTTGTCGTTAATTGGGTTCGGTTAATTTTAAACTGCAAATACAACCGAATCGAATTTGGGAAACTATCCGTTTTTCTTTTCGACTTGTTTTCCAGTTGTTATTTCGAATATTTTAATACGTTCGGATTGAATACGACCGCTGTATATTAATCCGTCATCGATTTCAAAGGATTCTCGTTTATCATTTTCTCAAACGAAATGGACCGATTACTTTTAGAATATTGAATGGATCTTGTACGGTTTTGGATAGAGTTGTTTTTGATGATGGAAAAATTGATAGATGGAGAAATTCAACTGGGGGCAGAAATTGGAGAATTATTGAAACATCTGCACAGATTGGTGGGTGTAAATTGTTGATTTTCCAGTGATTTATTGAAATAAAATTTATTAAAAAAAATCACCAATTTTCTGAATTTAGCCTTTTAGAATTGTAGGTTGAGATAATTTAAAAATTGTGCAATAATTCGCCGGCGCATCCACCAATTTTTCTACCTATCGATAAAATAATGTACAGTATTGGCAAATGTAATTAGAACAATAAATCGTGGACCTGACCTATTTTACAAATTATTGTACATACAACAATGGCACTTGTAAGTAGAAACAATTAAATAATGAATGAACAACAATTTAGAAGAAAAATTTATAAAATTAGTAGTCTTTCCTCATCAAGCTCTACAATTATAGCGATTTTAATTAGAGATAATTCTTCAAAGAAATATTGTGCAATAATTCCCCGGCGCATCCACCAATTTTGCAATTTCTCTTTTAAATTGCAGTAAAATTTGTTATATAATACTAGCAATTTGTTTATGGATAATACTAAAAGATTGTCGGTCTATTAATTTAACTAATTCCTCAAAAACATACAATACTGGCAATTCAAAATAGAAACAATACTTAAAACGTAGATAATTTTCCCGGCGCATCCACCATTTTTCAATTGCTCTATAGATTGTTGTACAATCTAGGCGAATGTAAGTAGAAACAATGAAAATTATAGAATTTTGCAACCTTTCTAAAAATTCTTGTTGCACATACAGAACCGGCGATTGTAAGTAGACACAACCCAGGAACAAATGGGGAAACAGCAATTTACCTGAAAAACTCACAGATTTTGCACTCTTTCTCCTCCAAATTGTCCAACAGTGGAATTTTTAAATGGATAAATTTCAAAAATATTGGCCAATCTTCCAATTTCTCTATAAATTTCTATACAGTATTGGCACTTATTGTTAAAATTGTTATACACAAATGGCAATTTTAACTAGAAACAATACAAAAAGATCGTTTAAAACACTTCAAAAATTTTGTATCTTCCATAAAAATATACAGTCTTGGCAATTAGAGTGAAAACAATACAACAAGATCGTAAAACCTGTAATTTGTCGCATCTAGCAATTCGTACATTCTTCTTGGAAATTATTATAGAAAATTGAGTATTTCAAATCGAAATAGTTGCCAGATAAAAGTAGAAACAAGAATAGACAGTTTCTCTCACTTTCAGTCCTAAAATTGTTATACAACACTGGCAAATTGAAGGAGAAACAATAAAAAATTCTCAGTCATCTAGTAGTAGATTATTTAAAAATATTGTTTTTTTGGTATTGTTTCTATTTAAAATTTCCGGCATTGTAGATCTCAGCGGAACCTATTAAATTGTTAAATATACAATTATTTGTATTGCTTCTACTTCAAATTGCCAGTGTTGTATAAAAAATTTAATTAATGCGTAATTTTTAAAGAAATTGGAAAATTGGTGGATGCGCCGGGAGTTATTTTACAATATTTCCTTGAGAGATTGTCAATCGTATTCTGTAACATTATGGAGATTCGTTACCATGACAATGTTGGAGATCAATGACCTCTTTACTCAGAACTTGTATCACATTCTTTACAATTCTATCACATATGTAATCGAAATGAAACAACAATAAAAACTTTTCCAAAAATTGTCATGGTAACGAATCGCCAAAAAGTTAGAGAATACGATTCTTTCTCTATTTAAAATTGACAGTTTTATACAATTTTTGAGTAGAATTATTATGTTTCCACTTATATTAGCCAGTATTGTATTGTAGAAATAAAGAAAATTGGTGGCTGCGCCAAGGAAATTGTTGTTGCAAGATTTCTAGTATTGCTTCTAGTTTAAATTGCCAGTGTTGTATATTTTTAACGAACACACTAAATTGCTAGATGAATAATATTTTTGTATTATTTCTACTTCAAATGGCCAATGTTGTATAATAATTTTAATTATAACGTTGCACAATTTTTAAAGAAATTGAATAATGTTGGATGCGCCGGGGACTATTGTTCAATATTTCCTTGAGAGATTGTCAATCGTATTCTGTAACATTATGGAGATTCGTTACCATGACAATGTTGAAAATCAATAGCCTCTTTACACAGAATTACCTCATTCTTTACAATTCTATCACATATGTAATTGAAATGAAACAACAGTAAAAACTTTTCCAAAAATTGTCATGGTAACGAATCGCCAAAAAGTTATAGAATACGATTCTTTCTCTATTTAAAACTGCTAGTTTTTTACAATTTTTGAGTAGAATTATAATTGTTTCCACTTATATTAGCCAGTATTGTATTGTAGAAACAAAGACAATTGGTGGATGCGCCAGGGAAATTGTTGTTTCAAGATTTCTAGTATTGCTTCTAGTTTAAATTGCCAGTGTTGTATATTTTTAACGAACACACTAAATTGCTAGATGAATAATATTTTTGTATTATTTCTACTTCAAATGGCCAATGTTGTATAATAATTTTAATTATAACGTTGCACAATTTTTAAAGAAATTGAATAATGGTGAATGCGCCGGGGACTATTGTTCAATATTTCCTTGAGAGATTGTCAATCGTATTCTGTAACATTATGGAGATTCGTTACCATGACAATGTTGAAAATCAATAGTCTCTTTACACAGAATTACCTCATTCTTTACAATTCTATCACATATGTAATTGAAATGAAACAAAAATAAAAACTTTTCCAAAAATTGTCATGGTAACGAATCGCCAAAAAGTTAGAGAATACGATTCTTTCTCTATTGCAAATTACCAGTTTTATACAATTTTGAGTAGAATTATAATTGTTTCCACTTATATTAGCCAGTATTGTATTGTAGAAATAAAGAAAATTGGTGGATGCGCCAGGGAAATTGTTGTTGCAAGATTTCTAGTATTGTTTCTGGTTTAAATTGCCAGTCTTGTATATTTTTAACGAACACACTTAAATTGCTTGATGAATAATATTTTTGTATTATTTCTACTTCAAATGGCCAATGTTGTATAACAATTTTAATTACAACGTTGCACAATTTTTAAAGAAATTGAATAATGGTGGATGCGCCGGGGACTATTGTTCAATATTTCCTTGAGAGATAGTCAATCGTATTCTGTAACATTATGGAGATTCGTTACCATGACAATGTTGAAAATCAATAGCCTCTTTAAACAGAATTACCTCATTCTTTACAATTCTATCACATATGTAATTGAAATGAAACAAAAATAAAAACTTTTCAAAAATTGTCATGGTAACGAATCGCCAAAAAGTTAGAGAATACGATTCTTTCTCTATTTAAAATTGCCAGTTTTATACAATTTTTGAGTAGAATTATTATGTTTCCACTTATATTAGCCATTATTGTATTGTAGAAACAAAGAAAATTGGTGGATGCGCCAGGGAAATTGTTGTTGCAAGATTTCTAGTATTGTTTCTAGTTTAAATTGCCAATGTTGTATATTTTTAACGAACACACTAAATTGCAAGATGAATAATATTTTTGTATTATTTCTACTTCAAATGGCCAATGTTGTATAACAATTTTAATTATAACGTTGCACAATTTAAAAAAAATTGAATAATGGTGAATGCGCCGGGGATTTTTTTTCAATACTTTCTTGAGAGATTGTCAATCGTATTCTATAACATTATGGAGATTCGTTACCATGACAATGTTGAAAATCAATAGCCTCTTTACACAGAATTATCTCATTCTTTACAATTCTATCACATATGTAATTGAAATGAAACAAAAATAAAAACTTTTCCAAAAATTGTCATGGTAACGAATCGCCAAAAAGTTAGAGAATACGATTCTTTCTCTATTTAAAATTGACAGTTTTATACAATTTTTAAGTAGAATTATAATTGTTTTTACTTATATTAGCCAGTATTGTATTGTAGAAATAAAGAAAATTGGTGGATGCGCCAGGGAAATTGTTGTTGCAAGATTTCTAGTATTGTTTCTAGTTTAAATTGCCAGTGTTGTATATTTTTAACGAACACACTAAATTGCTAGATGAATAATATTTTTGTATTATTTCTACTTCAAATGGCCAATGTTGTATAACAATTTTAATTACAACGTTGCACAATTTCTAAAGAAATTGAATAATGGATGCGCCGGGGATCGTTGCTCAATATTCCTTAGAAAAATTCTCTCTACTCGAATATTGTGCAATTTGTTGTGGAAATAGTGCAAATTTGTAAATTTTTCTAGTTAATTATTATTTCTTAGATCGTTTTTGTTATAATGCGCTGGCCAAATTACTTTGACAAGATTCAAAAATTAATCATCGTTTTAAGAAAATGTCGACAATTTTCTACGTTTCGACCGTCTTGTAACCTTACAACAACCGGCATTTAGATGGAAATTTGTTAAAATTCCCAATTTCAACTGTATTATCGTCAACTTTACCCTCTATCGACCCGTCTGTTTTACTTTAAAGAAAAAAGACCAACTTTGTAATAGACAAAATCAAGATTTCATCACTGTTGTGCATCCAACGAATTTAACAGAATCACATTGAAAAAACAAATATTGCGCCATTTTCCCTCTGTTTGTTGATTTTCCCCACTGGTTCTTGGAAGAATAACATCAATTCTAACCATCAGCCAGCAGCAATCTGTTTATTTAAAACAACAATTTTCTATTCTTTCTCATAATTGAATCATCAGGAATTCAATCTATTCTAATAACATTGAAATTAAATGAAACACTACAAAAGAAATTTCATAGGAAATATGTTTTAGTGTGGTATTTTTTTTAAATAATTTCCATCGACAAACACTAATTTATCCAACCGATAACGTTCATAATTCAGTCGATTATCGTATGACAAGATGATGGGTGGTGATTTGTGGATTTTCTCGGTAGAAATTCGAATCAATTATCTCGTAAAACTCGCTAAAGCGTCAATTTACAATTTAATTGTGCAATAATTGTGGCAAATCAACGCATTTTCTAGAAAAACTACCATTCAAATATCAGACCAGGATTAGGCGTTTAATTATGTAATTAATAAACCACAATTTCGGCGGGTATGCTTAACCGCAAACTGACAACCCTCCTATTCCAGATTATTAATAATAACAACAACAAGATCCGGATATTGTGTGTAATGATAATACCTGAAATTTAATTAGTTTGAAGTCGAAAAATTCGCTGAATTACCGCTCAATTAACGACAATTTTAATATTGTGGCAATATCGCGATAAAACTACAATTGTGGTGGTTTGCTCGATTTGAATAGTTATGAAATTGTTGTCGGTTGTCGGTACAGAATTTCCAACACAACCCTTAGAAATTGGGGTAATTTCCATAAACATGTGGTATAGTGTGATAGCGCAAGATCAATGCGATATTTTATATTCCGTATTGTCAGTTTTGTGCATAAATACATACAGTTTAGCGGAATTTAAATTTGTTAAAATAAATGCGAGGGGTGGAAAAAACACGTGGAATTTTCTAAATATCACGTACCATCTCCCTTAGGATAATCTTAAACTGTACTGTGTTAGTAAACAGGCAACCAACACGGCCATCATTCATATCTAGAACAAAGATAGTTTCATATCTGCCACCCCTTAAGGGATTATTTTTCTAGATAATTGATGTTCGCCATTAACGCGCCTTGAATTATTATCGTTTTAATCAACACTACAAAAGTCGAATACAACCAATTTGTTGTCGATCCGATGTTTGGATCTAAACGAAACGATTCCTGAACGATCCCACAGGACTAGCACGGGATAAACGTCCGTATTCCGATTCTATTGGCTCTTATCGGACAAAAACCGACTTTTTAAGGAATTGTAAGCGATTTAATTAGACAATAGCGTTATCAAAGGTGTTATCAAAAATTACCATCTCCATCATTTCAAAATTTAGTCTCCAACATTTAGATTTAATCGATTTGGCAGCCACCTTGTAGGATTGTTGTTTTCACAATCGGACAATTGTCCGACAACTTTCTAAGTTTGTAGCTCGGGGAAATTGGATGTTTCAAATAAAATCAATTTGCGGTCTAGTTAGAGAGGTGATGTGAATGGAATCGATGTTTCTAAATTGCCAATATTGGGGGAATTTTAAAGGGAATTGTACAATTGGTGGATGCGCCGGTTTTCTATTGTATTATTTTTGTATAGTTTCCACTTAAAATTGGCAGTGTTTTATTATTGTTGTTAATTCAAATTATCTGTACTGTATAATTGTCAAAACGAGATTTGTAAAATTGGTGGATGCGCCGGATTAATTATTATACTCATATTTTCTAGTTTTGTTTTTATTTTAAATTGCCTAGGAACTTAGCAAAGTGGCAGATAAATGATCCTTTTATATTGTTTCTACTTCACATTGCCGGTATTGTATAAGAATCTTGAAGCATAAAAAAAGAAGAACTGTAAGATTTGCAAATTTCAAAAAGTATACAATACTGGCAGTTAGAGTAGAAACAATGCAATTATACTGTAGAAACAGTAATTTGTCACATCTACCAATTTTTTGCATTTTTCTTGAGAGAAATAAATAGAAATACGAATAAAAATTTGCAGTTTCTTTTTCAAAGGCCGTAAAATTATTATACAACTACGGCAATTTGAAGTAGAAGCAATATAGACAGTTTATCTATAGCTCAGTAAGTTGCTGTAAAATATACACTACTGGCAATTTGAAGTAGAAACAATAAAAGAGAACATCCATCCATTTTCGAACTATTCTATCTTTTGTGCAATTTCTATTATTGTACAATATTGGCAAAGGTGAGTGGAAACAATAAGGAAGTTTGTACAATAATTCGTCTGGTAAATAAACCAATTTTACAACCCCCAATAAATTGTTTTACATACAAAACTGACGATTATAAGTAGAAATAATGAATTTATTTGAATAATTCACGAATCTTGCACTCTTCTCTCATCAAATAGTACAAAAATGGCTATTTTAAGTAGAGAGAATTTTTTATAAAAACATCATGCCTTATTTCCCCTGGCGGATCCACCAAATTTTCATTTTTTCTATAAATTTTTGTACAGTTCTGCCAATTGTAATTAAAATTGTTATATATCACTGGCCATTTGAAATAAAAACAATACAAAAGTATTGCTCATCTGCCTATCTACGACCTCTCCTAAAAGTATACAATAGAGGCATTTTAAAATCGAAGCAATACTAGAAATCTTGGAATAATTTTCCTGGCGTATCCACCAATTTTCGAACTTTTCTATGAATTTTTATACAATACTGGCAAATCTAAGTAGAATCAATAACAAAGAATAATTCGTCTGGTACATTAAGAATTTAACAACGCCCCAATAAATTGTTTCGCATACCATACTGGCGATTTTAAGTAGGAACAATAAGTTGAGTTGAATAATTCAAATCATAAAAAATCGGCGATTTTGAGTAGTTTTTTATAGATTTCGTGTCTTGTTTCTCCTGGCGCATCCACCAATTTTTAAATTTTTCTATAAATTCTTGTAAAACTGACGATTATAGTTAAAATTGTTATACACCACTGCGCATTTGAAGTAGAAATAATACAAAAAATTGTTCATCTGTCAATTTAGTATGTTTCCCAAAGATATACAATAGCGGCAATTTAAAATAGAAGCAATACTAGATATCTTGAATCAATAATTTCGCTGGCGCATCCACCAATTTTCGAAATTTTCTATGAATTATTGTACAATACTGACAAATTTAAGTGGAAACAATTACAAGAATAATTCTCCTGTACATCAGTAATTTTACAACGCTCCAATGAATTGTTTTACATAAAATTCTAGCGATTATAAACATGAGTTTATTAGAATAATACACGAATCGTGCCCAATTTTCTTATCCAATCATAGAAAATCGACTATTTTAAGTAGGGAGAATATTTTATGGAAATATTGCGCTTTATTTCGCCTAGCGCATCCACCAATTTGTCAATTTTTCTATAAATTCTTGTAATTAAAATTGTTATACATCACTGGCCCTTTGAAGTAGAAATAATATTGCTCTGCTGCCTATTTAATAGAATCTTTCCTAAAAGTATACAGTAGTGGCAATTTAAAATAGAAGCAATACTAGAAATCTTGGAATAATTTTCAATAATTTTCCTGGCGCATCCACCAATATTCCGACGGATTTATAAATGACTGTAGGTACATTACTGGCGATTGTAAGTAAAAACAATAAATTCACCAATCTTGCGCTCTTTTCTCAACAAATTGTACAAAAGTGCCAATTTTAAACAGAAATAATCCTTTAGAGAAGTACCGAGCAATATTTCTGTGTCCACCAATTTCTTTAATTTTTTAATTGTCCAGCACGATTTTCATTAAATTATCATACAACACTGGCAATTTAAAATGCAAACAATAGTAACAAGAATTTTAGAGTTACAATTTGCCCGGCGCATCCACCAATTTTGCAACTTCTTCATAAACTATACGGTATTGGCAAATATAAATAGAGGCATTAAAATGGATTATGTCTACATAATTGGCATTTGTAAGTAGAAACAATAATAAATCTAGTTGAAAATTTAACCAGTTACGCATTCTTTCTCCAAAAACTGTACAAAACCGGCAATTTTAAATAGAAAGAATCTTTTAATGAAATATCGTGTAGAATTTCTCCCGGCGCATCCACCAATTTTTCAATTTTTCAACTATTCTACAGTACTAACAATTGTAATTAGAATTTAAAAAAAAAAGAGTTAAATAAAATGGTTTAATTAGTGCCTTGATGTCGCCTATTACCCGGTGTTTTTGAGGTAAAACAGACGGGTCGATACGGGCAAAGTTGACCGTAAATACACTTTGAATTGTGAGTTTTAAGGCATTTCTATTAAAATACGTGGCTGGTTTGACAAACTTACAAATAGCTGGGTGAATAGAAAAATTGTTAACGTTTTTGTGTTTATTGAAACGAAAATCCAATCTTTAAATCTTGTTGAATGCTTTTTTAATCCTCGCCTCGTATTTCTAGTCGTAGTTCTATTGAATAGTTTTCGATGAATATTCCAAAGTATTATCATACAATGTGGATTTTAATAGTGTAATTATGCTATAAACGATAGAGGACTTTATGCTGCTGTTGTTATTGTTGTCGACAATAATAAAGCCGGCTTGTTCGCCGGTTGTATGGTTGATTAGAGGATAAAATCGTTGTCAAAATATCAAACGTTGATTTTTAACTATAACGGACAATGACAGAGAGAATAATGGTGCAATTACCAGCGCCACGGTAATCCAATTTTTATTTAATCGTACCATTAATTAACCAAACAATTTAAAACTAAAATTACAAACAGCGGTGATTGCGGACAAACATTCTGCTAGTTTGAAATTGCAGTTGAATTACGACAACTTTCCGCTAGATTCACATCATTTTTCATAAATTTCAATAATTATACTCAAGGTATTTCGCATAAATTAACACTATTGATTTAGTTCCTCAATAAAATAATTTACGTAGATTTCGGTGGGGCAACTGGTGAATTTTGTGCCAAAAAATCGACCTTAGACTCGGAATTATTCTTCAAACTCTGGACTTAAATTCAGGCTTTAATACGGAACGAAAGTTTAGATTTTGATAGAAAAATGGCTTTTTTGCAAATCTGGTGTAAATTGGCTGGGAAAATTGATGATTTAGAGGGAAATTTGTTTAGATTCGATCGAGAAGTGGAAGTTGACTTGAAAGTTTCCAAATTCGGCTTGGTTTCAGAACGAAATTCAATGGAATTTGATTGTTTCGAAGTTTAACTTGAAAATCGACTAAAATCTTTCAAATCCACCCTTCTAATGATTCGATAAGACTATTCAACCCCATATCAAATAACAATAAATTTCCACTTGATTCTCATCGTTGTTTTCATAAATTTCAATAATTATTCTCAAGGTATTTCCCATAAATCAGCAGCATTAGTTAGTTCTTTTACAAGAAACGAAATCTACGTTAATTCTGTTGGAATTCCGGAAATTTCAAGAATTTGGCCTAAAAAGCATGTTTCAACACGATTTAGAATTGCAAATTGGTCTGAAATATGTATGATTTTGTTGAAATTTTGATATTTGCAAGCGAAATTGAATTAAAATCCACCAAATTCGGTTCAATTTGAGAGAAAAATTCAATCAAATTTGACTATTTCGAGCTGAAATGGATTAATTCACTTTGGACATGAATTGAAATTGACAAAATCACCCCCTTCAAAAACACTCCCCAATTTCACGTTAAATAACAATAATTCCACCCGATTTACATCATTTTTCATAAATTTCAATAATTATTTTTAACGGTAATTATTTCTTCAAAAAAAATTTATCAATCTCCATTGGTTCTGTTGCAATCTTGAAAATTGGCCAAGAAATGGAGGATTCAAGAGTTTAACTTCGAAATTTTGCAATAAAAACGTCTCGTTTCCAAATTTTAACAGTGAATTATTCTGAAAATCGATGTGTCAAAATTTTGAGATTTTGGACCAAATGTAACGTGAAATTCTGCAAATTCAGGACCATTTAAGAGAAAAATTGAAGCCCATTCGATTATTTCGAGTTAAAATGGATTAATTTGTATGGAAATCGATCAAAATTGATAAAATCTCCCCATTTTATAACACTATCGAATTGCATATTGAATAACAGCTAATTTCCACCATTTTTCATAAATTTCAATAATTATTCTCAGGGTGTAACGAATAAATTAACAGTAACGACCTACTTTCTCGACAAGGGAGGAAATTCCCATAGATTTTGGTTTAATCTTGGATAAATTTTCAATTTTCTCGGAGTATTAAAAAACAAAATCAAGAGTTCTTTAAATTGGCCAAATTTTTTGATCAGTAAAGTTTAAATTCAAGAATTCGCCCCAAAAATTAGAATTTCGTTCGAGACTTGGTCACTCAAGAGGTAAATGGCTTAAAATGGGATTTTAGAGTGAAAATTAACTGAACTTTTTCAAATTTGGCCCGATTCTATTAAAAAATAAGTCTTTCAAACTAAACCGGATAAATGTGACTTGAAAAACAAGCTAAACTCGATCAATCTACCCCTTTAATTATTAAATAAAACTGTTGAACTTGATTTTAAATAACAATAAATTTGCCACCAGATTCGTATCATTTTTCATAAATTTAAATAATTATTTTCAAGGTATTTCGCATAAATTAACAATACTGGTTTCAATTTTCGAAAAAGAACAAATCTCCAAAGATTTCAGTTCAATAATCATTAAATTTGACTTCGAATTCGAACATTTAGAGAACATTTCAAAAGTTTCAGAATTTTCACCAAAAGTTATCGATAACTTAAATTTGAACTCGAGAATTCATTAAAAATTCAGAGGAAAGTTGCTTAAACGAGATATCAAGCGAAAAATAAACTGTCGCCGATCAAGACCAAAGTTAATAAAAATCAACCGGAATCTACCCGCTTAATAATCCGATAAAACAACAATTTCCCCACCGATTTGCATCGTTTTTCATAAGTTTCAAGGAGTTTCGAATAAATTAACAATAACGATTTAATTCCTCTATAAGGAACGAAATCTGCAAAGGTTTTGCTTTTTATTTATCGAGAATTTCAAGTTTAAAAATTTCACCAAAAGTATTCGGATAACTTGAGCTTGAACTCGAGAATTCGCCACAAAAATCAACCAAATCGTGCCCTAGAACAGCTTAAAATAAGATTTCAATAACGAACGATAGTTGGAATAGAAACTTTTCTTTAGAAAATCGATTTGAAGTGTCGTTTTCATGCTTCAGTAGCAAACTGAAAATTGAAAATTCTAGTAGGAAATTGTTTAAACTTAAATTTATCCGAATTAAAGATGAACCCCGACAGGAATAGATAATTCAGCATGGAAATCGGCCAAAATCTACCCCTTTAAATTAACAATTCGATAAAACAACAATTTTCCACTCGATCCACATCATTTTTCATCAATTCCGAGAAATTTCGAATAAATTAACACCAAATGAAATCTTCTGTGAGGGATGACAATGTTGAGTGTTTCATTATTTTGATTTTCACTCGAACATTTATAGAATTTCAGGAGTTTCAAAAAATCTCCGATAACTCAAGTTTAAGCTCGACAATCCACCCTAAAAATCAACCAAAATAACCAAATTATGCCCTACAACAACTTAAAATGAAATTTCAATAGTTGTCATAGAAATTTCTCAATAGAAAATCGACTTTTCACGTTTTAGTAGCGAACTGAAAACTGAAAATTCAAGGGAAAGGTTGTTTAAACCGAGATTAAAAATTGATATTCCAACGTGACAAATCGACTAAAATCTACCCCTTTAACTTGACAATTCAATAAAACAACAACTTTCCACCCGATTCACATTATTTTTCATAAATTTCGGAATATTTCAAATAAAGGAACGAGTCTAATTAAATTTTTCCATAAGGGATGAAATCGCCAAAGATTTCAGTCGTTAAATTTTGCCTTTTACTTGAACTTTTATGGAGAAACTCAAGAGTTTCAAGATTCTCACCAAAAGTCTTCGATAACTAGAGTTTAAACTCGAGAATTCACCCTAAAAATCAACCAAATTACACCCGAAAACAACTTAAAATAAAAGTTCGATAGTTGGAATAGAAACTTCTCAACAGAAATTGGACTTGAAGTTCCTTTTTCACGTTTCAGTGGGGAACTAAAAACTGAAAATTCAAGGAAAATGTTGTTTAAACTGAGATTTATCAAGGCTCAAGATCGAGCTTGATAAAAATTGATATTCCAACGTGATAAATCGACCAAAATCTACCCCTTTAACTTAACAATTAAATAAAACAACTTTCCACCCGATTCACATTATTTTTCATAAATTTGGAATATTTCAAATAAATGAACGAGTCTAATTAAATTTTTCCATAAGGGATGAAATCTCCAAAGTTTTAGTCAAACAGTCGTTAAATTTTATTTGAACTTTTATAGAGAAATTCAAGAGCTTCAAGATTCTCACCAGAAGTATTCGATAACAAGAATTTAAACTCGAGAATTCACCCTAAAAATCAACCAAATTATCAAATTATGCTCTATAACAACTTCAAATAAAACTTCAATGGTTGGAATAGAAACTGTTCAATAGAAAATCGACTTGAACTCATTTTTTGACGTTCTGTAGCGAACTGAAAACTGAAAATTCAAGAAAAAGATTGTTCAAACTGAAATTTACCAAGGCTCAAGATCAAGCTTGATAAAAATTGATAATTCAACGTGATAAATCCACCAACCCACCCCTTTAACGATTCAGATTATTTTTCATAAATTTCAAAGTATTTCAATTAAATTAACGACTCTAATCGAAGTTTTCTTTAAGGGATGAAATTAGTCAAACAATTTTGCCGTTTACTCGAACTTTTATAGAGAAATTCTGGAAATTTCACCAAAAGTATCCGACAACTTGGGCCTAAGAATTCACCTTAAAAAATCAATCAAAAGTAACCAAATCATACAACAACTTAAAATGAAATTTCAATAGTTGGAGTTGAAACTTCTCTATAGAAAAGCGACTTGAAGTCTTTTTCAAGCTGAAAACTGAAAATTCAAGGAATTTCTTTAAACCTGCGTCGACCCCTTTAACAATTCAACAGAACAACAATTTCAGCCCCCATTTGTGTTGTTTTCTGCGATTTCGAAGGTGTTTTGTATAGAATTAACAATCGATTTAGTTTTCCTGAAAAGAACCAATCCCCATAGATTCCGGTACAGATATATCGTGAAATTTTACATGTTATTGAATTATTTATCGAACTATAGAGGGAATCTCTACGAATTTCAGGAATGTTTTCGTGAATTTCCAGTAGCATATGCTTATGAAAAATTCAATACTACGATTGTAAAACGATCAAAATTCGCGTCTCCGTGGAACGTTACGAAAGTCCAACAAACAACAACCGGGTTCTAATTAGAACAACTCGTTTAAATAATGGATTCGTTATTGCATTGCGATTCTTTTGATGCAATTGTTGCAAACTTACGTGTTAATCTAACGAGAACACGCCGATTTTTTGCACCAAACAAAACAGGGAAATAAAGTTGAAACTTGTTGATTTTTCTCGCCGGTTTCCCAGTGTATACGTACAGTTTTCAATTTGTATTAAAACGCTACTAAATCAACGGCGCATGAAATTATTAATTCGTTGTACTAACAGGAAATTACAACGGATAGAAAAACGTAAAAGTTGACTTGTTCGTGTCTGTCTATAAGAACGGAATCTTGTCGATTTTTAACTCGATAAGTGTGCACTTAAATCGTTTACAGATCGACGAAATCGAACATAAAATGAGTCAAGGAAGCGCTCGACTGTCGGTTGCGGGGCTTACTCGGGCAAATACGAAATAATTGGATTTTTTCTCAGTAGACATAAATAGAAATAATAAAAAGACGGTAATGCTGAGGGCACAATTGAAATACCACAAATTTTATTTTTGTTACAATTCGTGTATTCATTGCGGCGTGTGGGTGTGGTCGAAGTGTCGGTATATTGAATTGAATATATCGGCTTGTAATTGAACTCATTAATCGAACGTACAATCAGGCTGGAATTGCTGATGGATCGGGTTGCTGTACGATAATCCATACAACTATTAATTGTCATCATTATTGGCACAATTCGATGGTAATTGGGCATTGGGGAGATTTGAAGAAATTCGGCCGGCGCCTCAGCGATTCATCACCAATTCCTGTTGGTTTCATTGGGCAATACTTCAATGGAATTGAAAGCAATAGAAATGAATTAGAGCGATTGATGATTGTTTTAAAATGGTCTTATTTCGGTGTTAAATTGGACAATTAATTAAACATGAAAAATCGCGAATTTTCAATACGCGATTTCTCCTTTATTTTTCAATCTAGAATCAAGAGCTATGTGTCGTTGGAAAGAGCACTTCAAGCTGTTATAGAAGATAGTTCACGTTCTAGAAAATTGCGTAAAAAATTCGAGTTGTAGAGAGAAATTGTGAGAACTTAAAGAAATTTTCCCGGCGCCTCCACCATTTTCCACAAATTGAATTGAGAGCAATAGACGTAAATTAAACTGGATAAAGGCCCATAAATTGTAGTTTAAAAATAGTCGTATTTCGAAAAATTGGATGATTTAAACACTGGACAAAAAAAATAGGGAAATCTAAGAGATCTCGAGAAACATAGAATTCTCGATTTCTCCTTAATTTTTTATTCAAAAATCATGAATTATAGCTTGTTGAAAAGAGCATATCAAGTTACAAGAGAAAACGGTTTCTGTTTTAGGAAATTTTACTGAAATTTAGAGTTATGAGTAAAAATATACAGAAAATAACAAAATTCATCCGGCGACTCCACCAATTCATCACACTTTCCTGTTGGTTTCATTGGGCAATACTTCAATGGAACTTAGAGCAATAGAAACGGATTAGATCGTTTAAAGACTCGATAGATGACTGTTTTAAAACGGCCTTATTTCGCAGTTAAATTGGACGATTCATTAAAAAAAATCGCGAACTTCCAACACGCGATTTCTCCTTTATTTTTTGATCTAAAATCAAGAGCTAAGTCCCGTTAGAAAGAGTATTTCAAGCTGCAAGAGATGATAAATTTCGTTTTGGAAAATTGTGTAAACATTTTGAACTGCAGAGGGAAATCTAAGGAGCTTAAAGAAATTTGCCCGGCGCCTCCACCATTTTTTACAAACTGAATTGAGAGCAATTGGCGCGAAGTAAACTGCCTAAAGGCCCGATAGTAGTTTCGAAATAGTCGTTCTTCGACAAATTGGGCAAGAAAAGTAGCGAAATTTAAGAGACTAAACTACAAACCCTTGAGAAATGTGGAATTCTCGATTTCTTCTTTATTTTTTTACCCAAAAATCATGAATTATAGGCTTGTTGGAAAGAGCATTTCAAATTACAAAAGATTTGAGTGAATTTTATAGAAATTTCAAGTTGTGTATAAATCTACAGAAAACAACAAAATTCGCCCGGCGCCTCCACCAATTCATCACTCTTTCCTGTTGGTTTCATTGGGCAATACTTCAATCGAATTTAGAGCAATAAAAACGGATTAGATCGTTTAAAGACTCGATATATGACTGTTTTAAAACGGCCTTATTTCGGTGTTAAATTGGACGATTTATTAACCAGGAAAAATCACGAACTTGCAACACGCGATTTCTCCTTTATTTTTAGATCTAAAATCAAGAACTAAGTTCCGTTAGAAAGAGCATTTTATGTTGCAAGAGATGATAATTTTTTTTTGGGGAAATTGTGTAAACATTTTGAACTGTAGAGGGAAATCTAAGGAACTTAAAGAAATTTGCTGGCGCCTCCACCATTTTTCCACAAATTGAATTGAGTCTAATAGATGCAAATTAAACTACTTAAAGGCCCGGTAAATTGTAGTTTCAAAATAGTCGTATTTCAACAAATTTGATTATTGAACAAGAAAAGTAGCGAAATTTAAGAGACCAAACTGCAAACCCTTGAGAAATGTGGAATTCTTGATTTGTCCTTTATTTTTTTCCCTAAAAAATTATGAATTATACCCTTGTTGGAAAGAGCATGTCAAGTTATAAGAGATGACGGTTTCTGTTTTGGGGTATTTTATAGAAATTGTTATATAAAAATTTAAAGAATTAAACGCAATTCACCCGGCACCTCCACCAATTCATCACCGACTCTTGCTGGTTTTATTGCGCGATCGTTCAATTGAATTGAGATCAATAAAAACGAATTAGAACGTTTAAAGTTTCGATAAATGATTGTTTCAAAACGCTCTTATTTCCGTGTTAAATTGAACGATTTGTTAAACGGGAGAAATGGTGAAAAAGTGGAATTGTCGAGCGGCGATTTATTTATTTTCTCAAGCGATATGACTCTTCGGAACGAACTTTTGTTGTTGTAAGCGATGACACTTTCAATTTGGGAAAATTTTGACTTGAACATGAATATTTGAGCAATTTGAAAAAATCGTCAGGCGCCTCCACCAATTTTTCATTTTATTGCGCGACATTTCAAATGAAGTGGGAGTAACAGAAACGAACTAGAACGTCCAAAGTCTCGATAAATGATTGTTTTAAAACGACTTTATTTCGACAAATTGGACGATTCAAAGGGCCAAATTACAGCTCCTGAAAAATTGAACTTTTGATAAGCAATTTCTCCTTTATTTCCTGCTTTCATATCAAATACTACGGCTTGTTGGAATGGACATTTCAAGTTGAAAGACATGAGTTTTTGAAAAACACAGAACTTTTGCGTTGCAGATGACATTCAAGGGAGCTTGAAGCAATTCACCAATTCATTACAAATTTGCTGGTTTTACTACAAAATTCTTCAGTTAAATTGCAAACCGTTAAAAACCGCTGTAATTGGTAGTTTTAAAATACTCTTATTTCGATAAATTAGACGAACTATTAAACAGGAAAAATAGCAAACTTCAACAAGCTGAGCTTGAAGAACTAGAATGTTTCTCGGGTATTTTTTACTTTAAAATTAAGCACTAATGCTTGTTAGAAAGAGCATTTCAAGCTCAGAACAGGGCGGTTTTTATTTTGAAGAAAAATTGTGGAAATTTTGGGTTATAGAGCAAATTTCCACCATAATAGTCGATATTTACTCATTTGCAAAAATTATTGAGTAGAGTTCATGGAAAATTGAACAAATTTTCTAAATATAGGAAATTTTCCGGAAAATTGAGGAAAATGAATAGAATCATGGAGGAAAATGTTAACTATTTTAATTTTAATAATTGTTTTGTACCAGATTTTGTACAACTTGCAGACAATTCCGTGAATTTACCAATAATGCTCTAGTTTTGTAAAAACTTGCCCACTTTCAAAAATTTAAGACAAGAAAAAATAAAACTCTCCCATATTTTCATGTATAAATCAAAATTTCCACAAAATTTTCCAATATAGAACCGTCATTTCTTGCAGCTTGAATGTTTTTTCCAACGAGTCCCAACACTTTACTCTCAAGTATAAATTAAAGGAGAAATCGTCGATTAAAAAAAATAAACAGTTTCAAGGTATCAAGGAAATAAGAATATAAATTATTAATAAAGCACTGTTTTCAGTATTGTGGCTAATTAGAATCGTATAATTGAAAGACCGGGCTAGTGGAGGATCAAAGAAATCTCGCATTTATATTTAAAAAGGACCCACCCAACTTGCCGATGGTCCATTTGAAATAAATTCACCGACAATTCAGTTTCATTTCCTTTATAAATTCAATAGAGAATAAACACCCACTCCAACTATTGTTGGATGTTTTCTTGTATGTCTTTGCACTCGGTAGATATGGACAATTTTAATTAAAACAATTCTCTATTAACAACTGTATTTCTATCGTAAAACTTCAACAGGTGTATGTATAGGTAGAAATTGAGTCTTTAGAAGTTCCACTACAGATATTTATCGTGATTGTTTGTACAACATAAAGACGTACAACATAGCGAGTTATCGTACAATACCGAAAACCAACCTAAATATACTACACGACCACACATTTCTAATTTAATAACGATATTATACAATCAATTATAATCGTCAGGATATGTGCTATGTTTGTTTTATAAAACGTTAATTAGTGGGTTTCTAATTAATTTCAACAAAATGAATGAATTACGAAATATACACATGTTGGTTAATTCTTGTGTTAATATTGATAAAACAATACGACTTTTTATACAGAATGTACTGTAACTATTTCACAAAGTTGGCTATGATTCTAATTTGTCGTAGCTTTGTTCATATACTGCTAGATTTGATAGTTGTTGGCGATTTTTGAATGAAAAACAATAAAATACAAGGCCTACTATGTTGTTCATATACCACTGAATATGCGGGGTGTTCACGGTATTTCTCCTTGCAGCAATCTGCATTACCGACAACTTGTTTGAACAGCCTGTCGGTAATGCAGATTATCGAATTGAATTAAGAAGATGACCTACGTTAACAAAATCATACGCTACTGCCAGGAGAAATATCGTGAAACACGCTATATAGAGTGTATTTTACTATAGTTGGCTATGTTTTAATTAAGTTGTCATTTGTTAATATTTAACTAATAATTTCTATACAGAGTGTACAATATTTCGCCTATTATTTGGTTTTGAATGTGTTTCACTAGTGTCGTAACTTGGTTCATATATTTGACATTTGTTAGCGATTTTTGAATGGAAACAAACGAGCTATAATAAAATGCAAAGCCTACTAATTGTAAGTGAAACGAAATTGAACCATAAATGTCAAAAAAATGTTGAATACAGTTCATAGTTGGCTATGCCTTGGTGTCTTTGTTCTTTTTTATCAATAACAATACACATTTTTATACAGACTGTACAATACTATTACATCTAGTTGGCTATGATTTTGTAGTAGTGTCGTAGCTTTGTTCATATCCATGTAGAAATATTGTTTTGTTGTAGAATATACAGAATTGGCTACGACTTGATTAAATCGAGTCGTAACTTTATTCATATACCACTAAATTTGACATTTGTTGGGGATTTTTGAATGGAAAACAAACAAGTAACAAAATGCAAAGCCAACTATGCTGAAATAGTGTTGTACACTATATTTGCAAAGATAAAAATCAACAAGTATGAAGAAGTAGTTGGAACGTAGAGTCGTAGCTTTCTTCGAACAACAAAAAAAAGTTTTAACAATGCAAAATACTTGGCTAACTTTGATGAAACTTGAAGTACACTCAATTTAAACATCAATAATGTTGTTCTATTGTAAAATATAGAGTTGGCTATGGCCTGATAATATTGTGTCGAAACTTTATTCATACTCTAGACATTTGTTGGCGATTTTTGAACGAAAAACAAACGGGACGTTACAAATATTAAAATACGAATCAATCTACGACATTAGACATCTGAGGCACAGCGAACTGCGATGTACATTACCACGGTACACTCGATATAGAAATCGAACAAGTTGGCTTTGATATTTTCCAAATTCGACCTTGGTAGTTTTCAAGTGTCCGAACGAAGCTACGACTAGGATGGTCGATTGTTAGCGTTGAAATGGCGTTGTACACCCCGTACAAGTTTTTTTTACAATTTTATTATCCACAGATATTAAAAATAATTATAATATTGCGTGTTGGCGATATTTTTACAGGGCACGAAAGTTGTCCGAGTCGAAGAGATATTCTCATGTTTTCCACAATAAACTACCACTTGTTTGAACATAAATAAAAATTATTTAGTAAAAAAAAAATTGTTATCAATTCTGATAATTAGAAAAATTGATAAATTATTGGAATTATCTAGAATTATCATTGTTATTTCACTGGAATTTTACAATTTCCCATTAATAATGTTTAGTGAAATTCGTCGATCAATAATTACCATTATGTTTAACAAATAATATTGATTTATTTATCTAAAATCTAATTAATTATTTAAATGTAATTGTCTAAATGGATATGAATTAGTTTAATTTTACAAATATGAATTCGGTTTATCGGTCTCATTCACTTTATTTACTAAACAGATTATTCATCAATTTTATGGGATCTTTGGTTAGTATCAAACTTTAAAAATATCGAAGAGTCGGTTATATTTTGAATGATAAACGAGATATTTTACAGTTACGGTTTTATTACTGTTATATTTTGATAGAGAAATAAATAGGTTGGATTTTTTGTTATCTTTTATTAGATGCTTTCATGAATACTGATTTCTCTACAATATCGATTCGCATTGTTGTATTGTTAGAATTTGCATTTTTTATTAAGTCAACATTAATTTATTAGTCGCTTATTACGACAATCATTCGGTTATAACGTACGATTACAAGCCATGACTTTCACTATGTCGTAACTTGGCTCAGACGTTCGAAAAATACGCGAATACACCTGGTAATATCAAAATCAAAGCTAGCTCTGTTTCTCAACTAGAAGGAGTAATGACTAAAGCCGGATTTACACAGACAAAGCCACTAAAAACCGAAACTGGATCGTTTTGATTGTAAATTCAAATATTTATGGCTCGTTTTTACTTTAAATCTAACATAATTAGGCCCCTACGTTTTCTAATTAACAAATAAAACATATGAGAGTACTTTCAAAACTTCAAAATCCAATGTTTCATGTGCATTATTTTTGAGCTGAGTAAACTTGTCTGTAAAACAGCCAATAGGAAAACAACAAACTTCTAAGAAACTTATTGTTAGTAAGCATGGCCAACTTTGAGATGAAATAACATAAGGAGCACAGGGCCGTATTGAAAGCTAATTTTGCGCAACAAATACCAAAATTTCTTTAAAGGACCACAATTTTATTTAGAGACAAAGTAATAATTCAAAATCAATTTTAGCACGACTAGTAGTCTGTAAAAAAGTGTATTTTTTGACGAGCGATATCTCAGTCATTTTTCAACGAAAATTCAAGTTCTTGGTCTTGTTGGAAAGAGCATTTCACGTTGTCTAAGAAAAACTTTATAATTTTGGAAAATCTTGTGGAAATTTTCAGTTATAGATGAAAATCTACAAGCTTGTTGTTTCTAAATTATCTTCAGCCTATAATAAAAATGGAGAGAGAATTTCAAGCTGCAGGGCACGGTGATTTCCGTTTTGGGAAATTTGGTGGAAATTTCGAGTTATAAATGGAAATCTAGAAACTTGCGTTTTTGTTATTTTTCTTTATAATTCAACCTATTTGGCCGGTTTGCGACATAAATGGGGCTTAAACGATAGAAAATTGGGAGAGTTTTCCAAAAATGCACGAAATTTTCCAATCAGCTCCGTGATTTTCCGGAAAATTAAGAAAAATCGCAGCATTTGGAAGACAATTCTTGCACAATCTTCAAAATAAATGTGACATTTTCTGAGAGTTTACGTGTGGAAAAATTTCAGAGGATTCTTAAAACATTTGATTTTTGAAAATTTGAAGAAATTCTAGGAAAATTTAGTTGCATTTTCAACTATTAAAAGTGAGTGTTTTGTATCGGATTTTCATAGCTTGTAGACGATTTCACCAGTAGCAACTGGAAAATTATGAGAAATAGGAAAAATCTGCTTAATTTCCCGGAAAAGTTGTGTTTGTTGGAAATTTGAAAAGCTCCTTTAATTTATTACCAATTACATCCCCTGTTTTATGAAAACAAATAATTATAAATTATGGAGGAAAACATTTTCCTATATGAAAATCGTCTTGTAGCGTGGAACGCCCTTTTCTACGAACTCTATCTCTTGATTTTAGGGTCGAAAATAAGGGCAAAATCGTTGATCAAGAAATCCTTTTATTTTGAGGGACTATAATTCGGTTCCTCAATCGTAAAAATGGTGGATGCGCCGTTACTCTAATAAAGAAAAGTGGAGTTTTCGATCGAAGATTTCTCCTTTATTTTTGACTCCAAAATCAAGCAGTACGGCTCGTTGGAAAGAGCATTTCAAGCTACAGACCATAACGTTTTCCGTCTAGGAAAATTTTGTGGAAATTTTAAGTTATCGAGGAAAATCTACAAGCATGTTTTTCTAAATTATCTTCAACGTATATTGATTTGCCTTCAATAAATATGGGACTTGATCGCTCAAAATTGGAGAAGCTTTTCAAATATGCAAGGAATTTTCCAATATGCTCTGTGGTCTTCCGATAAATTGAGAAAAATGGGAACATTTTAAAGAAAGTTCTTGCACAAACTTGAAAATTGTATATTGCATTCGCTAAACAAGTTTTTGAGGCACCAAAATTTTGAAACCATGTGTTTTTTTTTAATTCTCCAAAACTCAGCTTATATCAATATCAATATCAATAAATATGGGTTCAATTAAAAGAGCTTTCCAAATATGCAAGAAATTCCCCAATTGACCCGGGAGTCTTCCGGAAAAGTATGAAAAAAGGAAAGTGTGAGGATTTTTTTTGCACAATTTGAAAAAGCACATGCTTTCAAATTTTCATCTATAACTCAAAATTTCCACAATATTTTCCTAAATTATCAAAATTTCCTTAATCGGCTTGAAATTCTCTTTCGAATAAGCCGAAGAACTTGAAATTTCGTTGAAAAATGACCGAGAAATTATTCGTTAAATTGTACACTTCTTTTACCAACTACTAGTCGGTTATTACGACAATATTTCGCTTATAACGTCCGGTAGTTATAACAATTACTGCAAATTTCTACAGGGTGTACAAAGCTGGCTATGATTTTCACTAGGTCGTAGCTTGGTTCGGACATTTAACAGGAAAAGCAACAAATAACCAAATCTAAAGAACCAAAGCCAACTTCGACAGAACATATCACATGATGGCAGAGACGTATTACGAGTTAATTTTGCCCAATGAATACTAAAATTTACCAAAATTTGCACTAATGGGTCATCCTTTCGAATTTCAATTGAAAATTCGTAGCTAAAATTGATAATCGAAAAAATTTTTGATAAGAAGTCGAAATCTTTGTATAAGAAATGAGCCAATTTTGGATGTTTCTACGATTCAAGAGGGAAAATTTAATTGAAAATCGATTAAAAGGGACAATTTTAGACGTGATAATTTAAAAATGAGGCTGTCTATTATACAAAAATTCACTTAAACAAATAAAAATTAATCATTTAAGCAGAAATTGTTCAAAATTTTGATTAAAAAGCCCAAATTCAACTCAAATTTCACAAAATTGATTGAGGAAAGACGGTTTGAACATGATCTAAATGGCAAAATTTCGCGGAAAATCCCCCAAATACTGAAAAATTCTAAAACACCCCTCCTCACAATTCAAAATAAAAACTTGCAATTAGACTGAAAGCCATGAATTCGGTCAAAAAAAACCTACAAAACAAGCAAAATTTAGCAAAAATCTGCCTTTTGGGACAAAAATATCTGAAAATCTCGCCCCAAACGCCCGAAATTCTCCTGAAAAATCAACTGAAACTATCTAAATTGTAATTATACGGTAACGTTAAGTGCTATTTAAGAAGAGCGTTGTTTTTGAAATTTTCAATTTTAATATTCGATATCTCCCTTATTTTCAAATATATTACAATGGGTTTAATGGCATTGGAAAGAAAATTTTTAAGAGTATCTAAGGATTACATTTATTTTGGAAAATTCCAATTGAGCCCTGAGTTACAAATGATAATCTAAGGGCATGTATTGTTCCAAAATTTTCATAATTTCCTCTAGAATTAAACCAATATCATCAATTTTTCAATGATTTTCTCAAAGAATATAGCAAATTGAAAGCGCTTTCTAAAAATAATGGAAATTTTTCGATAAACTTGGTAGTTTTCCGGAAAATTGATGAAAACCTGACCATTTCAATCCAATTTCTATTCTCACACCTTCTCTAGCAATTAGACAATTGTTCTGTTATCAAATCTTATCAATCCCAGTTGTAAACCTGGAAAACTCCATGGGAATCCGCCAACTGATTCGATTGACTCTAGGATTTTCCAATGAAATTAACCACTTTAAAATTCAAACGATATTTGTTGAATCTATAAAGCCGTAGAGAATTATGCAAATTTCACTACCTAGTTGAATAATAAAACTATTCGAATTCTTGTCAATTCAACATGGAATAACGCGAATGTTCGGCGTTATTTCGGTTTTTTTTATGTTCGTGTGCCATTTAACTAGAAGAAATCGCCCCCGAATACGCACAAGTAATTAAAATATAATGGATACAAGTTGGATAATGAGACTCCGGCCGCATTTCGAGATTACTTCAAAATAGTTGTACGAGCCTTGGAATTGGTGTATGAAACAAGTTTTAAAATCCAAAGAGTGTCGTTGAAACTATGTCTGAATAAAGGAAGTTGTACTACACGACAGTAGTGAAGTTGACGATGTTTAATTGCAACAATCTCAAATCCTATCAGTTTAGAAAAGCATTCTGTTTGGAAATTGCGCAATTTTTATTATAACCGGCGAAATTTTCGATAAATATTTATGTCTGGACTGTCTCACAGCGTGATCATCTAATGGGATAATTAACAACGAACGTTTCGTATAATTGGATTAAAAGAGAAGGCGACATTCTTGAGATCGCGTATGATACATCTGGCTGAAATACAAACGGAAAATTTTCAGTAAAACGCTGAAACTGACAAATACCTCTAATGTTGGTTTATCAATATTAACAAAATTTCGTGACTCCAACTCTAATTAATTAGTTGCGCTTATTCCGGATTGATAATCCCCAAGAATTCGACTGGGTGCCCTTTATTTATACGTGAAGTTTGCCGGAGATAGACTATAGTTTCTCAAGTTAATTCATGCGTTTTATTGTAAATTTCAGTGTTGATTTAGAGGAAAATTAAGATTGTTTCTCTTCAACTATTCCAACTCTTCGGTTTGTTTTATTTTTATAAATTCGTGACGATATTGTCGTAAATCATTGTCAAGTTGTATGTTTGTAGCGATCTTTAAAATAACGAGATTTAGAACTGGAAATGCACCGGAATTGAGGTTTTTTCGTTACATTTCCGTCAACATTAAGACTTTAATTCTGGTGATATTGTAGATATATCGTTGGATCTAAGTTTACAATTATATAGGAAAGCTCTTAAATACTACTTATTGTTACAGTAAAAATACGATTTGGTTGTTTTTTTGGGGGATTTTTAGATATTTTTGTTGTAGTTGAACTGAATTCTTGGCTTTAAAGTTAGGGTGAGTTTCTATTTTGAATTGTGAAGAGGGATGTTGCACTGTGTCATCAAACAAGCGGGATATAGATGATTAGAAACTGGTAAAGTTTTCGGGAAGTTGCCGAGCTTATTGGAAAGTTTCTCGCAGGTTTCAATGGAGCTTTCAATTTTCTATATATTGTAAGAAAATCGCTGAAAAATCGATAATCTTTGCTTAATTATAAGGAAAACATTAAATTAAGTGAAAAATAGGTATGATTAAAGATTATCTATTGTAACTCAGAATTCAATTAGCGTTTCCCAAAGCAAAAACACTCTTTGATACTCCTTAAAATGTTCTTTCTAATGGGAGTATGTTTATTGCAATACATCATCAAACAAGGGAGTTATCGATGATTAAAATTGGCATTTTTTAAAGACCGTATTCAAGAAAAATGTTAGCTTTCAAGTTCCTGGTAATTTTCCGGGAAACTAACAAACTTTATGGAACATTTCTTGAATATTCAAAAAGAGCTTTCAACTGCTATACACTGCAGAAAAATACTTGGAAAGTCGATAATTTTAGCTAAATTAAAGGGAGAAATATGGAAAAATTAAAAAATAACATCTTCGAAAATGTTCTTCTGTAACTCAAAGTTTAATTGAAATTTTCTAAAAGAAACAACGCTCTTAGATAGCCATTAAAATGCTTTTTCTTACGCAACTATGTTCATTGCAATATATTATCAAACAAGGGAGATATCAATTATTAATAATTGGCAATTTGTAGACACCGAACCGGAAAGAAAGATGTTCCTGTTAATTTTCCGGAAAATCAACAAATCTGGAAAATTTCTTGAAAATTTCAAGAGAGCTTTAAATTTGCTATACACTGTAAGAAAATACTTGGAAAATCAATAAAATTAACTAAATTATAGGGAAAAATATGGAAAAATTTAAAAAAAAGACATGTTCCATAATTTTTTCACTAATTGAGAATTTAATTGCAATTTTCTAAAACAGAAATACTCCTAAATACTTTTTGAAATGTTCTTTCTAATGCGACTATAGTCATTGCAATGTATTATCAAACGAGGGAGATATCGATGATTGAAAATTGGCAATTGCCGACACCCAATTGGGAAAAAAAGATGCAATATAGGCCTTCAAATTCCGGTTATTTTCCGCAAAACCAACAAACCTTCTGGAAAATTTCTTGAAGGTTTCAATAGAGCTTTAAATTTGCAATACACTGTGAGAAAAATCTCCAAAAATCGATAATTTCAGCTAAACTATAGAAATATGGAAAAATTAAAAAAAAGATGCTCCACAATTTTCTTCTGTAACTCACAATTTAATCGAAAACTACTCTTAGATACTCCTTCAAATGCCTTTTCTAACACTATTGTATTCGTTACAATATCTCATCAAACAAGGGAGAAATCGATGATTGAAAATTGGCAATATACTAAAACCGAATCGGAATAGATCTTGGAAAAGCCTTCAAGTTTCAATGAATTTATACTTTTGTAGTAGTGATTTCCGTTATAAATTCGTTAAAACGGATGCGGAAACAGAACTCTCAAATTTACCGGAAATTCCGCAATTGCAGATCCGTAAAACCTCTACTAATTACAATAATCGAATTGAATACAAAAATTCCAATTTTACAACACCAACATTCTATAGAAGTGCTTAAATATCAAACGTTAATAAAAAACATTGATATTGTGGGGTTATAAAAATATTACTACCGCTCCTATCTAAAACGGGTGGAATTTAGCGAAATTACAAATTTTATGAATATTCGATTAATTTGTAAAATTGGTGGATGCGCCGGACGAGATTCAACACAAATTCGATTATTTTCGGTGTATTTTAAGCGACTAAAGTTGCGGATTTATGTTGGAAAAATAACGGGGGCGAGTCCGGCGACAGTCAAGAACGGATGCTTGTGCCTTTTAAGGAAGCTTTCACTTTAAAAGCACCGATAATTCATGACGTACAAGCGTTGGATTTTGTTTTTGTTCTATTCTATTGTTTGGGAAAGAATAAAAGAGCGGAAAGCCTTTGATTTTTTTTCGGTGAAACAATAAATATTTGTAAATGTTGATAACTTGTCGCAAATTCTTGGTATAAATACCAATTTTCCTCGTTTTCTGTAAATCTGTAAAGGTCCAATTACGTATCCGGAACGTAAACCGATCTCGTTTATTTATCCACAACAGAATCTCGTTATATTTGTTGTTATTGGTTTTTTTTTTCAGACTGAAAAGAATGCATCCGACGACATCGTTAAATATCACCATCGTTATGGTTTTGATCTGTTGTAACCTGTGCAGAGCCGAGGACCATCATAAACGTATACCGACCGGTTTTACAGGAACTAGAGGCAAGAAATCGATTCAAGATACAACAACAGATGAACCGGTTAACAATCAATTTAATGGCATTGAAGACGATGATGGTGGCAATGACAGTTTGAATATAGAGAAACGTGCACCATCCGGCTTTATGGGTATGCGTGGCAAGAAACCGTTTCCGTTCTATGATGAGGACAACATCTATCCGGATGGGATCTACAAACGGGCACCGTCCGGATTCATGGGGATGCGCGGCAAGAAGGACATCGAATTCCCCAATTTCGGTAATTATGGCGTTGAGGTTGAAATTAAATTACTCAAGATTCACTCAAGTACCGGCTGTATACTTTTTCGATCCACTCAATTATTTGTGAATCGGTTTTAATGACTCGAACGGTATTAGATAGGGAATTTCAAGGAGCAACGCATGAAGTTTCCCGTTTTGAAAAACCTCAGCTAGTTTTCGAGTTATCGAGGAAAATGTAGGAACGTGTTTTTGTTGAATTTCCTTATAATTTTCTATATTTTCTCTCATAACTTGGACAATTTTGCATATTTTGGAACGAAATTGTTAACTTTGATAGAAAATTGAAAACGCTTTCCAGATTTGAAAGAAATTTTACAAATACCTCTTAGTTTTCCAAAAAATTGATAAAAAAGTTGAAATTTACAATTGCTCTTTTTTCTGCAGTTTGAAATTTATATTTATATTGATAACCAAATTGCTTAGTTATTTTTGAACAAATTTTAATGATTTGAATCGGATTAGAAAGAGAATTTCAAGAAACAGTGCATGAAGTTTCCCGTTTTGAAAAACCCTAGCTAGTTTTCGAATTATCGAGGAAAATGTAGGAACGTGTTTTTTGTTGAGTTTTTTTACAATTTTCTATATTTTCTCTTATAACTTGGACAATTTTGCATATTTTCGAACGAAATTGTAAACTTTGATAGAAAATTGAAAACGCTTTCCAGATTTGAAAGAAATTTTACAAATATCTCTTAGTTTTCCAAAAAATTGATAAAAAAGTTGAAATTTACAATTGCTCTTTTTTCTACACTTTTAAATTTATATTTATATTGATAACCAAATTGCTTAGTTATTTTTGAACAAATTTTAATGATTTGAATGGGATTAGAAAGAGAATTTCAAGAAACAGTGCATGAAGTTTCCCGTTTTGAAAAACCCTAGCTAGTTTTCGAATTATCGAGGAAAATGTAGGAACGTGTTTTTGTTGAGTTTCCTTATAATTTTCTATATTTTTCCTTAAACCTTGGACAATTTTATATATTTTGGAATGAAATTGTAAACTTTTATAGAAAATTGAAAGCACTTCCTACAGCTGCAAGAATTTTGCTTGTTTGGCAAAATCGGAAAAATCAAGCGAACATTTTATGTTATTTTCACATGTTAAATGTAGAGTATTTTATGAGCTTCCGGAAAATTGCCATTTTCATTAGGAAAATTTGAAAAATTCTAGGAAAATTCGTCTGAAAATGGAGTGCGTTTGTCTGAAATTAAACCGGCTTTATTCAAGCAGATGCGTCAACCATTAGGTGGGTTGCCAAACTTGAGTTACTAGAAGGAATATGCCTGTTTATTGATTTTAAGAAGGGTTTGGTAACTTTGAGTGCCTAAGTTTATACCATCTGGAATAAAAAAGGCATCTCACTCCAAACAAAATCCGTCTAGTTTCAGAAAAAGTTTTCCATTTTCAGTCGAATTTTCCCGGTTTTTCCAAAAATTTTCCAATGGTAGTGGTCGCAGTTAGAAAATTAATTAAATACTCTATAAATTACTGTAACTTTTACTGCAAAAAATTATGTTTAATATGTGGAAATGACACTCAAAAACGTCTGAAAATTTTCGCGCAACTCTTCTGATTTTTCAAAATTGGACTTTTCCAGATTTTCGTGGTCTCTTCCCATGCCTAAGATTTCAAACGGGATATTGTACAATTGATAATCTTTAAAATTGTAGAAATCAGAGCAAATGTTAAATTTCAAATTTTTGAGCAATTTTCCGAAAAATTAGCAGGTCTATCGGAAAATTTGTGTCGGAATTGGAAAGCGCAATCAATTTTCTGTGAAAATCTACAATTTAATTGTAAATTATACGAAACTGGCCAAGTTATAAGGGAAATTATAGAAAATTATAAGAAATTTTGTCAAAAAACATACTGCTACATTTTCTTCGATTACTCGGGAAATAATTAGAATTTTCCAAAATGAAATGGATCAAGTCTTGCTCCTTGAAATTGCCTTTCTAATACAACTCGAACCATTTAAGTTGGTTTGGAAACAAACCAGAAATACAGTCACAAATTGGCAAGAGCTACTTCTGGCCCCAAAACTAACAAACAATTTTATGAAATTTGACAGATGACGAGTACGGCAAACGGGCCCCCTCCGGCTTCATGGGTATGCGCGGCAAAAAGGCCAACGACCAGGACCAGGACAACGATTTTTATTACAAACGCGCCCCCATGGGTTTCGTTGGGATGCGCGGCAAAAAACCAACGGACGACAAACGGGCACCGTCCGGTTTCTTCGGCATGCGCGGCAAGAAACAACCGCGGCAATCCGGCTTCTTCGGCATGCGCGGCAAGAAGTTCCCGTACGAATTGCGTGGGAAATTCGTCGGTGTGCGCGGCAAGAAGGCGCCAAATCAGGCGGCGATCGGCGAACCGATTTACGAACAAGAGTTGGATTTGCAACAGTTGCTGTATTTGTTGACGAACCAGCCGGATAACGGGGACTTTTGGAATGGAATCGATGACAACAGTCAATGAATTTACTTTTAAGTAATTGCAAAATAGTTAAAATGATTGTTTGTAAAATTGTTAATTTTAGGTTGATGTCACCGTCTTAACTGATCTAGTTTAGGGCTATCCGTCATTTGAATCTATCGAACCGGCCGTTGAGACGATTTTTCGATGATCGGTCCTCATTGTTTTTTGATTTTTTCCAAGTAAAATCACCGGTGATTTTTCCATAATGGCTGGATTTGGAAAAATCAATCCTCTTAACAATTTCCAAAATTCAAGACACATATCAATGTTTGAATTTAATTAAAACAACTTAATTTCTAATCGACTTTTACTTAAAAAAATCTATTCTATTTTAATGTAGATAGACGAAATAAAGTTGTATTTATTAATTATAATAATAGAATATATATTCTGTTATATTTATTGTAACTTAAACAAGAAATAAAAATTATTAGAGTTGGACAAAGCAATTAAGTTTATTGGAATAATTTCCATTGATAAAACACGACCACCGCCTACAATATTCGATTTTCCAATCGTTATTGTCGCCGTGTAAAAAGTTGATTTGACTAACTAATGTTTGTTCTGGGCTTATTCATGTTGAAAATCAATTCATGTTCTAACGATTGATAAACGCCCAAATGTTTTTGTACAAATTTAAGTTCCCATCAACTTAACTCCAAGATTTCCATCACTTTATGCTCAATGGTTTGAATTTATTATAAATTACAAGAAAAAACGTGTGAATAAAGACTGCTTGAAGTTCAGTTGAGGTGGAAATTGGTGGAGGCGCCGGGTTTTTAAGCGACTTTAAGATTTAACGGCGAAGTTTCGCGGGATAAAACCAAAAAAAACTGTTGAATTTTAAGGCTTTTGAGACGATTTTCAGACGCAAAATGGATTTGTATCAACTCATGTAAGTCAGAAATGTAAAAAAAGTGCCACAATTAAGAAAATAATTGTTTTGGTGCGACAATTAGGGTTAAATTTGGAATATTAAATCGGATTGATAGGGGTAATTAATCGTAAAAACGACTCTTTTAGTGGAATGTTTAGTTTTAAAAAGGGACTTTGAAATATTTTCGTCTAAACTCAAATTTAGAAGTTAATTTAGGTGGAATTTACGAATAAAAGAAATACTTACATTCAATTTTCCAACTGGATTCTCACCATTTAGATTTCGAAAAATTCCCGTTCCCGATGATTGATTTTCTTCAAATTTTGCCATAAAATTGCCAAAAAATATTCAAACATCAACTTCGTATGAAAATAATGCAGTTTAACTCGATTTAAGGCTAAATTTCCAGCTTAATTTCAGTCAATAAGCGGTTTTTGTCTTCACTCACGGCCGATTCTTGTGAATTTTCCGACTTACTCGTTGAGAGGTACTCAATTTTGGAGCTCTGAAAGGAAACAATTTAGCGAACGAAAATCTGAGCCTTTTGGTATTTTTCGATCAGATTTTTATCAAAATTCGCTATAAAGGAGATCCAAACGTGTTCAATTTTCCATTTTCCGCCTAAATTACAAAATATTTGCCTCTTAAATGACCTAAATTTGCTACAAAACTTGAAAATAATACAGTTTAAGTCGATTTCTAAGCTAGATTCTTGGCCTAATTGTAGCCCAAAATATTTTCGTTACAATTTATCTTCATTTTTGATTATTTCTTTGATGTTAACAGTAGGACTTATTTTGGATGATTTAATGGAAACTTAACCAGAAAGGAGGACCAAAAATAAAGAAAAAACACAGTCATTGATTTTTATTAAATTTTTATCAAAACTGCCAGGCATCCAAACGGGGTCAATTTTCGAGTCGAATTTTTCACTTTCCATCTACATTTCAAAGCATTTGAGCCTTAAACCGTCTAAATTCGATATCAAAGATGAAAATGATGCAGTTTAAGTCCATTTATAAGCTAAATTTGCACCCTTAAAAGGTTTTCACCTTAAATTATCATCAATTTTTGTAAATTTTGTAGTCAAGGGTGGAAAATTTTGCCGTTTTCGAGTCGAATTCTTGACAATTTTCTTAAAATTCCAAAACACTGAAATTAAACAATTCAGTAAAAGAAAATCGGAATTATTTTGAGTATAGGTTTTTAAATAGTAAAGAAATACGATTATTGATTTTTATTTTTATCAAAATTTGATATAAAATTGCCAAGAGGTCAATTTTCGAGTTGAATTTTCCACTTTTCAGCTAAATTTCAAAATATTTGAAACTTAAATCATTTGAATTTCATATCCGACTTGAAAATTAAGTCGATTTTCTCGCTAAATTGGCACCTAATTTTGTAAATTTTCTCGATACGAGGGAAGATTCGGACGAAATGAGGAGTCTTAAACATCAATTTTTGACTTGAATTTTCCACTTTTCATTCAAATTTCAAAATATTCGAATCTTAAGTCGTTTGAGTTCGTTTCCTGACATGGAAATAATGCAATTTAAGGGTCAGTTTCTAGAAAATACAGAACCGATATAGAACCAATAGTTATAGATTCTACAAGGTTGTAGTCTCGATAAACTTGAAACGTGTTTCTGAAAGAGAAATAATATAGGCTCGCTAGCTTAGAGAAGACTAGTCGAATCTACACCTCCTAGCGGCTCTTTCAGAAACTGATATTGACACTTTATAGAATCGATAACCTTATAGGACCGATATCTATCGTTTCAGAAACCGACCCTAAGTCTATTTCTAAGCTAAACTCCCGTCTTAAATCCCAAATTTCGTCTTGAATCATTACCCGTTGTTATAAATCTTGCCTTATAGTCATTGAGAGTAGATTAGGACGATTTTCGAGTTGAATTCTTGGATGTTTTCCTCAAGTTTCGGCACTGGAATGAGACAATTTAACATGATTTTCGGTAATTTTCTAAATTTCTTAACTTTAAATTATCAGAATTCGACTCTAATAAGCATGAAAATAATGGAACTTAAGTCGATTTCTAAGCCGAATTTCCAGCTCAATTCCGGCCCATAACAGATTTTCATCTAAATTATCGCCAATTTTTTGAAATATTGTCGTCAGGATTGGAGCTTGAGATGTTTCAAGCGGATTCTTAACAATTTCCCTAAATTTTTCGACACTAGAGTGAAATAATTCGAGAAAAAATCGATTTTCTGCAACTTACCTTAAAACCACAAATGCTAGTATTAAAGGTAATTTTCAAACCAAAAATTTCGTGCATTTTTCAATGGATTTTGATGCTGTAAACGGCATTTGAAAGGGCATTTCGTCGTTGTTGTCGTGGATTATCAGGTTTTTGGAAATTCGAACATAGTCCAGTTGTTGTTACGAGTGGCTTACTTCATCTAGTACCGGATAGAGGGCCTCAACCTAATTACATATCTGGGACGACCACCTTACGTGTTTGCAATGTTGTCAAACCTCTTTTTTATGATTGAAACTACGTTTTCGGTAATTTTGTAAATATTATTCATATTTATAACATTTCGAGTATTTGTAAGTTTTTTTCGTTTGTTGTTCTGTTGGTTGAAAAAAAAATTACAAAAATATATATCGACGTCCCTACTTGTTTATAATGTCTTTAAAAAACATAAAAATTACAAACCCTCAAACAACTAAAACGAATATATGACCGTAATTGCGTTAAAAACCAGAAAAAATACTAATAATTGACAAAGGAAATAAAAACCGAAGGTGTGGTTTCAATCATAAAAAAGAGATTTGACAACATTGCAAACAAGTAAGGTGGCCACCCCAGATATATGATAAAGCAGTCTATAATTAGGATGAGGCCCTCTATCCGGTACTAGATGAAGTAAGCCACTCGTAACAATTCGCTTTTCATAAATTTCCCGAATAACTAACAATGCGATCGGAAAATATCATAATTGGAAAGCGTTTTTAATTTTATACATGCTGTGTGAAATTCATTCAAAAATAAGCATTATTGGCAAAGTTATGAACAAAAATATAAAAAAAACATGCTTCCGGTTTTTCTTTTGTAACTCTGGAGTACGTTCGAATTTCCAAAAACCTGATAATCCACGACAACAACGACGAAATGCCCTTTCAAATGCCATTTAGAGCATCAAAATCCATTGAAAAATGCACGAAATTTTTGATTTGAAAATTACCTTTAATACTAGCATTTGTGACGGTTGTCCTTAAGGGCTATCCCGAATAAAATGGAAACAGGATAACTTTTCTATTTTCCAACGGATTTGAATGTTGTAAACGGTATTTAAAAGGGCATTTCAAGAGGGAGGGAAGTACGTATTTGATTTTTTGAAATCCGGATGTAATTTGGAGTTACAGAAGGAAATATAGAAGCATGTTTTTTAGAATTTTTTACAGTTATTTTTTATATTTTCCCTCATAACTTGGCAAATATTGCTTATTTTCTAATGAATTTCACACAACAAGTGGCCAATCAAAAGTGCTTTCCAAATCTGCCAGAAATTTTCCGATCGCATTGTTAGTTTTCCGGAAAATTGATGAAAGGTTTCGACATACTAATTTTGTTTTTTTACGGATAGTACTAAACTTAGACGACTGAACCAGGGCTTGTTTGAAAGCTAATGAATAGCGGATTATTTGGAGAATAGTTTGAGATTAAAATTCGGAAAATTTATTGGAAATTTATGGTGGGGAAATGTGATGAATATTCACCTATTATTTTTATCTGTTAGAATTAATTATTTTTGTATAAAGTGTATTGCAATTGTAGATTATTTCATTATTTTTCCAACGGTACCATTGTTGCTGCAAAAAGTGAAAATCTGGAAAATTAGTGATAAACGAAACTATGTTTATCATGTGGAAAGCCGACAGTGATAGTTCGATAACAACTCGCCAGAGTATAAAATTAGCCACAAAAATGGGTTTCTTCCAGCGGCTCACAGATGTCAGCAGGTCTCTTTCTGCAATGTTGTCAAATTATTTTTTCTGCCTGAGGCCTTACCTTTGTCGTCTTATTATTGCATAGATAATTGGAGAAAAAAAAAAAACAATAAACTGGTTGTATATAACTAACTTTAACAATTAACAAAAAAAATAGTCGCTATTTTAATTGGAATGTTAAAAAAAAGAAAATTGTAATTTTTTTTACAAAAAAATAAACGTTTCTAGCAAATTGGCGACTAATTTTTTTGTTAATTGTTAAAGTTAATAACCAGTTTATTGTTTTTTTTTTCTCCAATTATCTATGCAATAATAAGACGCCAAAGGTGTGGCCTCAGGAACAAAAACAAATTTGGCAACATTGCAGAAACACGAGATGACAGATTTTGGAGCCCCCTTTCCGCCAATAGATGTAACTCATTTTCGTGATTTGGAGACTTGCTATTCAACTAGTTTTTCACACGATAAACATAGTTTTGTTTATCACTAATTTTCCAGAAGATTTTCACTTTTTTGCAGCAACAATGGTACCGTTGGAAAGATAATGAAATAATCTATAAATTGCAATACACTTTATACAAAAATAATTAATTTTAACAGATAAAAATAATAGGTGAAAATTCATCACATTTCCCCACCATAAATTTCCAATAAATTTTCCGAATTTTAATCTCAAACTATTCTCCAAATAATCCGCTATTCATTAGCTTTCAAACAAGCCCTGGTTCAGTCGTCTAAGTTTAAAACTGCCCGTAAAAAAACAAAATTAGTATGTCGAAACCTTTCATCAATTTCCCGGAAAACTAACAATGCGATCGGAAAATTTCTGACAGATTTGGAAAGCGCTTTTAATTGGGCACATGTTGCGTGAAATTCATTAGAAAATAAGCAATATTTGCCAAGTTATGAGGGAAAATATAAAAAATAACTGTAAAAAATTCTAAAAAACATGCTTCTATATTTCCTTCTGTAACTCCAAATTACATCCAAATTTCAAAAAATCAAATACGTACTTCCCTCCCTCTTGAAATGCCCTTTTAAATACCGTTTACAACATTCAAATCCGTTGGAAAATAGAAAAGTTATCCTGTTTCCACTTAACTCGGGATGGCCCTTAACTAGGAGCATAAAAATATTAAAAAAAAAAACAAACTCAAACTCACCAAAAATCCAAATCTAAAAGTTTTCAACCACTCTACAGACGCCCGATTCTCGAAACTGACCAAAATCATCGTTACACAATCGTAGTCAGTTTAAAAATTATCGTACGTAGAAAAAACAACGCCTTTCGCAACTTTTCGGAAGCTAAATTTCCCCTCCGACCAACTTTTTCCAAATGATTCGCTTAAAAACGACAACATAATCTCGTTATATTTGAAAAAACTTACGAGTGTACTTTAAAAAAAGCCCCCAGTTATAACTGAACAACTCAAACTTTCCTTTTGATCGTCCATTCGTTATAACAATAAACATAAATTCTATCGCATTAATTAATCTTCGAACTAATTAAAAATAAATGAACTTGACTATTCTTTAATTAAGTCGTAGTGTAAATATTTTGGCACAGACGTCGATTTACTTAAGAATCGGAACGATAAGGCAACGAATTAACGAATTCGGCGCAATTTACACAATTAAAATAATAGAAAAACCATAAAATTTATTACAATAAATTAATTTACAATGAACCCAGTTGGTGCACTCGACAGTCTATAATGTTGGACATCGTTCACGAAAATCTGCAAATTTCGCACAAATGTCGGCATATCTTTATCGTAATTGCGTAGAAAATTATTCAACAGAACCTCCTTTTGTTCATTGTTGATATCGCTGATCGTCTCTAGAAATGTACGCAGGAATGTTGTAAAGAAATAATCGAAATTAACAACAGCCATATTGTAGACAGCAATCTGGATATCCTCCGACAATAAACTTTGAGTTTTCTGGATTAATTTTTGCAACAATACTGTTAAATACTTCGATAGATTATTGTAACGATAGAGGACATTCAAATACAATTTCCATTTCGAATTCAAATCCTCCAACGATGCCAGACTCAATTTAAATACATTAATATCGTCCTGTAATAAACCCTGTCCGAATACTTGTAATACTACCAATAATTGTGTCGGTTCTGGTGTTTCGGCTTCGGATTCGTTATAAACCGGCGAATAGCCCAATCGGACTTGACTACTGTAGAAATATTGCCAGCGGTGTAGTAAAATACTTGAAAATTATTTAATTAAATTAAACAACAATCTAAAGAAATCGAATTAAAATTACCTGTGTAATAGCGTTAATAACGAGATAAAGGCGTCCGGATTGGTGTTATTTGTTAGAATGTAAGGGTAGACGTTATCCATGCAGAGTTGTAAGATGCCCGGTAGGAAATTCTTGTATGAAGAACCAGGAGATTCGATGACTAATTGGAAGATTTGCAGGAGTTTATCGAGGAAATTTCCAGCGCCTTGTTCCCTAAAATGAACGAATATTATTACAGTTTTAATATACGGCTCTAGAAAATATGAGGTACTTTTCTATCTTAAATGGAATGGTACATTTTTTATTGTATATTTAAATTCTATAATAAAATTTATGGCTAATTTAATAATTTTTCAGGAATTTTGACTTTTTATGAAGGTTTTGATTTTGCAGTTTGTTTGAAAAATTCATAATTCAAAAACTATGGCGTTTCAGTAACTGAAATTCGGAATTTTACTAGTATAAATATTGTAGTTTCTACTAAATTTTGTAGAATTGGTTTCTCTTTCAGCGTTTATCTGGAATTTGCGTTTAATTTCAGGCAATTCTCAAACTCTAATTTCTTTCTTATTTTAAATGGAACAACATATTTTTTTATACGGTTGGATAGAGGAAAAATTCTTTATCGAACTGTACTAACTTCCTGGTATCGAACTCTAATGTTTTTTCAGTGATTTCAGATTTTCAATCCCCTCTAGTTTTCTCTCCTGACTGAAAATTTCTAGTATCTAATCGCCTATGACTCAATAATTCGCCTATAAAGAAACGCATAGAAGGCTTAGCAAAATGACAACTGTCACAATTGAGGTTAATTTTGAATATTTCATGGGTTTTCAGCAATTTCAACAAATTTTACATGAAAGAAGAATCCAATTAAATTTGATTCAATTAACTATCAATTTCTTCTTGTTTTTCGTAAAAAAAACTATAAATAATTAAATATTTTGATGTTAATTGTGACAATTGAATTGACAGTTGTTTGGCTAAGCCTTCTATGTTGGGATTTTCTTTCAAAATTAGTCCAAATTGAAAATCTTCACTGAAAAATTGTTAGACAAATATAAAGAATGCAGAATATCGACCAAAATAAACGAAAATGTAACGTTCCGTTTAAAATAAACAATATTTTATCTCAAATAAATTTTGATTTCAGCCACTTTTCGAACTGAAATATTTTGCGTATTTTAAATATACGGTTTGATAGAGAAAAATCCTGTATCGGGTTATATTAACTTCTCTATATCGATTTCTAATAATTTTTCAGTTATTTAAAATTTTCAACTTCCATTGGCCTGAAAGCGTTTAGTATCTAGTCGCCTTTGACTCAATAATTCGCCTATAAAGAAAAGCATAGAAGGCTTAACAAAATGACAACTATCACAATTGAGGTTAATTTTGATTATTTCATGATTTTTCAGTAATTTTAACAAATTTTACATGACAAAAGAATCCAATTAAATTTGATTCAATTAACTATCATCTTGTTTTTCATTAAAAAAATCTATAAATAATTAAATAATTTGAGGTCAATTGTGACAATTGAATTGACAGTTGTTTGGCTAAGCCTTCTATGTTGGGACTTTCTTTCAAAATTAGTCCAAATTGAAAATCTTCACTGAAAAATTATCAGACAAATATAAAGAATGCAGAATTTTGGATCTATCGACTCAAATAAATAAAAATGTGGTGTTCCGTTTAAAATAAACAATATTTTAGTTCAAATGAATTTTTCTTTCAGCCACTTTTTGAACTGAAATATTTTGCATATTTTAAATACGCGGTTTGATAAAGAGAAAAATCCTGTATCGAGTTATATTGGCTTCTCTATACCGATTTCTAATTATTTTTCACTTATTTAAAATTTAAAATTTCCATTAATCTGAAGTGTTTAGTATCTAGTCGCCTACGCTCAAATGACACGCCTATTAACAAACGCAAAGAAGGCTTTGCAAAATGACACTTGTTAAAATTAAATATGTTACATGTTTTTCAGCAATTTCAACAAATTCACGTGAAAAAACAAATCCAATTAATTTTAATTTAATTAACTATCAACTATTTCTATTATTTTTCATCTAAAAAAACCTAAAAATTTTTGATAATTGAAAGTTCAATTGAAACAATTGAATTGACAGTTGTTTTGCTAAGCCTTCTATGTTTTAGTAGTTTCTTTCAGTGGAAAAATTAGTTCAAATTGAAAATTTCAAATAACTGAAAAATTATTAGAAAATAATAAGCGATACTAATACAGTTCGATTCAGAATTGTTTTATCTATCCAATCGAGCAAAAAGATATGGTGTTTGATTCAAAACAAACAAGATATTAGAGTTTAAAAATTGACTGAAATTAAACAAAAATTTCAGCTAAACGCTGAAAGATACTTCAAATCTATCAAATTGGGTAGAAAGTACAACATTTATACTATTGAAATTCCAAATTTTGATCATTTAAACCCAGTAGTTTTTAGATAATGAATTTTTCAAAAAAAAAAAACTATCAAAACTACCTCAAATTTCATCTTAGAATCTAAATATGCAAAAAAACCATCAATTAGAATGTCTTTAATTTTGATAGACCACCTTCTTGATTCACCCCGTATATTCGAAACTTACTTTACAGCAACTTCTAAGAAGACTTCCACAGCTTTCCTTGTACCATCAATACCGATTTGTTGTTGTAAAACTCGCAGAACATTCAAAAAAAATATCAAAATACAATTACTAATCTCATTACAACGTGCATATTGCGGAAACAATAAAATCGCATGTTCTATTGTTGTTTTTAACGATAAATACAACCGTCGTTTCGCCATATTCGTAAAACTTTTACAAAAATCAACAATATGCGACAATGGCGTTAACGTATTATCAACAATCTCCCTAATACGATTCTCATTCATTGTATTATTATTGTTGTTGTTTAAATTGCGGAAATTATGCGTTAACGTATCGAAGAATTGATTGATTAGATAGTTTTTATGGTTGATTTTATCGTTAATTGTATCATCCCATGATTTCAATAATAAATTAACAATCCCACTATAAACAATTAAATTTGTTTGCTTATTTACGAATTGTAAATTCGTCGATATCGTTATAAATTGCGTAATATTCGTTAATAAAACAATATCGTTCGTATTCAAATTCGTTAACGATAGAAATAAATGTGCAGCTGAATTGTTAATTTTCTCCGGTACATTCTCATCGATTAATGGTAGAGTTATATCGAGAATTAACCGGAAATTTTCCAAATCAATCCGTGTTGATATCCATGGGAGGACTGTTTTTATCGCTGCCAATAATTGACTGTGACTGCAATTAAATTTGAATTAAAAACAATTATTTTTTGTAATTAAAACAATTACTTATCGATGAAAATTTCAATTAATTTATGGCTAGTTTTGAGATTATAAAATCGTAAATTTGCAGCTAAAGAGGCACTTTCTACTAATTTCTTAACCAAATTATTAATCAACACCGTTGAGGTTCTACCCACATCTTCATCACCTATAATTTCGTTAATTATTAAAAAATTTAAACACAATTACAATGATTTTCTTAAAATCGCACCTGGGTCGAGGAAATATTGCGATAATCGCGCTAAAGTTTGTGTTAAAATAGTGAAATCGTTTAAAATTTGACAAAGCCGTTCAGTCTCCAATGGATCACACTTCAATATCGAATTTTGTCGATCAACGATCATTTCAATACGTCGATACACTTCAAATGTATTCTCCCATAAAATAATGACACGATTTAATGTTTCTATCGGCAATTGTTCGGTGATCATTGCGATAATTTCGATGGTTGTTTTTAAGAAAATCTGCCAATCGGTTTCGTTCTATAAAAATTCCACAATTAAATCGATTAATTATTGAAAATTCTTAAAAATTAGAGTGGTAATTACATCGTCGTTTAGATCGGTATTATTGATTTCTTCCAATTGACGATTGTTGGTAGAAAATTGGATTTTTTTCAATAGAGCCTCTAATAAACCGACGAAAGCTTGCGAATATCTATGAAAATTATAAATAGAACGATATTCTCAACAAATCTTGATCTTAATCTCGATTCTTATTGAAATAAATTGAACACTACAGGTTGAAATTTGGTTTACAACTGTTTTTCCATATGAACTATCTCTAGAAAATATTCTCCTTGCTCTATCAACCCCCGGTGTACGGGGCGGTACACCCTATTTTGAGTTTTTCTGAAATTTCTTGGTGTTTTATTTAAAAAATCATATCTTTGAAAATATTGTTACTAGAGAAATAAAATTTGAAACTCAAATAGACCACAATATGTACTTTAACTCAAATTTCATATAATTGAATTATCTTTCAGTATTTAGCTGAAATTTATGTTTAATTTCGTCAATTTTCAAACTCTAATATTACGCTTATTTCGAATGAAACACCTTAATTTTCTACATATAGTTGTATAGAGGGAAATTCTGTATCGAACTGTATTAGGTCATTTATACCTATCTCTAATAATTTTTCAGTTATTTCCAATTTTCAGATTCCATTTTTCTGAAGTTGTTTAGTATCCAGTCACCTATGCTTTAATAATAGATCTGGAAAAAAATACATAGAAGGCTTTGCAAAATGACAACTATTACAATTGAGGTTAATTTTGAATATTTCATGATTTTTCAACGATTTCAGCAAATTTTCCATGAAAAAAAGAATCCAATTAATTTTGATTTAATTAATTATCGATTTTTTCGATTATTTTCCATAAAAACGTACAAATAATTAATTATTTTGTTGTTAATTGTAACAATTGAATTGACAGTTGTTTTATTAAGCCTTCTATGTTTTAATATTTTCTTTCAGTGGAAAAGCAGTTGAAACTGAAAATATCAACTGAAAAATTATCAAACAGATATAAAAAATGTTGAATTTTTTATCTATGCATTCTAATAAATAAAAAAATATTGTCCCATTTAAAATAAGCTATATTTAGTTTTCTTTAGCCCCATTTTTTTAAAACTTTTTTAAAAGAAATATTTTTTTTCTTTACGGGGTTAAATAGAGAAAAATTCTATATCTTTATACTTATCTTTGATAATTTTTAGTTATTTAAAATTTTCAAATTTCCATTATTCTAAAAGTTGTATCTAGTCGTCTATGTGTTGATAATTCATCAATAAAGAAACGCATAGAAGGCTTTATAAAGTGACAACTGCCACAATTGAATATTTTCACGTTTTTTCAGCAATTTCAGCAAATTTTACATGAAAAAACGAAACCAATCTTCATTGAATTAATTAACAAATCGTTCTACTGTTTCTCATTTAAAAAATCTAAAAATAATTAATAATTAAGTTGTCGATTGTAACAATTGAATTGACAGTTGTTTGGTTAAGCCATTACAATTGAGGTTAATTTTGAATATTTCATGATTTTTCAACGATTTCAGCAAATTTTCCATGAAAAAAGAATCCAATTAATTTTGATTTAATTAATTATCGATTTTTTCGATTATTTTCCATAAAAAGGTACAAATAATTAATTATTTTGTTGTTAATCGTAACAATTGAATTGACAGTTGTTTTACTAAGCCTTCTGTTTTAGTATTTTCTTTCAGTGGAAAAGCAGTTGAAATTGAAAATATCAACTGAAAAATTATCAATCAGATATAGAAAATGCTGAATTTTTCATCTATTCATCCTAATAAATAAAAATTGTTCCATTTAAAATAAGCTATATTTATCTTTCTTTCGCGCAATTTTTCAAACTTCTTTAAAATAAATATTTTTTTTCTTTACGGGGTTAGATAGAGAGAAAAATTCTATATCTTTATACTTACCTTTGATAATTTTTAGTTATTCAAAATTTTCAATTTCCATGATTCTAAAAGTTTTATCTAGTCGCCTGTATTGATAATTCATCAATTTAAAAAAGCATAGAAGGCTTTGTAAAGTGACAACTGTCACAATTGAATATTTTCACGTTTTTTTTAAAGCAATTTCAGCAAATTTTACATGAAAAAACGAAACCAATCTTCATTGATTTAATTAACAAATCGTTCTACTGTTTCTCATTTGAAAAATCTAAAAATAATTAATAATTAAGTTGTCGATTGTAACAATTGAATTGACAGTTGTTTGGTTAAGCATTCTATGTTTTAGTATTTGTTTTCAGGGGAAAATTAATAGAAATTGAAAATTGAATAACTGAAAAATTATTAAATATAAGTATGGGGAACAATAATAAAATACGATAGAAAATATTTTTGTCTACCCAACTATATGAAAAAAAAGGTGTTTCATTCAAAATAGGCGCAATATTTGAGTTTGAAAGTTGCCTGAAATTAAACAAAAATTTCAGCTAAACTCTGAAAGATAATCCAATTTTATAAAATTTGACATAAAATACGTAATCTGGACTATCTAAGTTGCAAATTTTGATTGTCTAGTAGCAATAATTCCAAAGATATCGATTTTATCATCAAACCCTGTAAAATTGAAAATTCCTGAAAAACTATCAACTAGAACATGGCATTAAAGCCATCCTAAATTTAACCATGGTTGATAAAACAACGACAATATTACCTTGACTCACCCTATATAGAGATAAAGATCAAGACTAATTAAAAAAAAAAAAACAAAACATTACTTCTGACTTTTCTCCGGTTTGATTTCCTTGAAGAAAACCGCCCATACAGCCAAACAACGCAAATAACATTGAATCGATGGTAATTGTACAGTCAATTGAAACAATAACGATAAGAATTCTAATGCTGAAAAACCCGGTTCCATTTCAAGACGCCATAAATGTTGCTCAACTATCAATATCAACAATTCGGACAATTTTTCGATAAAACTAAAAAAAAATAAATTAATATAAAATAGAAAAATAAAAAAACAATTTACATTGGATCTAAAGTATCGATTCTACAAGTCGTCGAACAGGTGATATCGCGCAATAATTCCAACGTATAAAAATAGAGTTGAATGAAGAATTCCCGGCTACCTGGCGGTGTACATTTACGATACAACAATTCGTTAATTGTCGACATTGCTAAGACGCACATATCATGATCATCCTACAGTTAATTAATTAATTAATTAATTAATTAAACTAATTAATAATTAGTAGAATTGATTAATAAATTACTTGAGCATAACTGGAGATGTTGGTGAAATTAAAGATGGCTTTAATTATCGTTGGTGGTATTTGATTGATTGCTACCCATGTGAATAAATGTTGTACAGTATCTAAAGCTTCTTTATTTAAAGCTTTATTATCCGGTTTGAATGTTGCTGTTGTTAATTGTTGTGTTATTGTTGGTGTTGTTGTTGGATTTGTTGGTGATGGTGGTGGTGTTGCTGTTACTGTATGTCTCGGTTTACTAACTAAATTCACTAAAATCGAATTCAATAATTGAAATACAATAGGAATGTATTGATGTAACAGTCTTGTAATTTCATCTTTACGTCCATTCTCGAATGATGCATTCACACCCATAAATTCCTCACTAGTTGTACGTAATAAAATCAAACCGACTAATTGATTTGGTTCCGATTTTAACAACTAAAAACAATTATAATAATAAACTATAATAAATATAAAGTGAACCAAGAGGATGGCCTGTTACGAGGATAAGTTCTATTTATTGAAAATTCCTGAAGTTTAATTTTTAGCTTCAATCTATATGAGGCCCCGTAATCTGGAATAGTGCACCTTACTTCTTATTTTAAATCAAACTCTATATTCTTTATCGTATATTTCGATTTTATGATCAAATTTTTTTAATTTTAATTTTATTTTTGCAGTGTTTGTTTAAAAAATTCATATTTTAAAAACAATACCGTTTAAATGATCAAAATTTGGAATTTCAATAGTATAAATATTGTACTTTCTACCAAATTTGATAGATTTGAAGAATTTTTCAGCGTTTAGCTGAAATTTTTGTTTAATTTCAAAAAATTTTAAACTCTAATATCTTGTTTGTTTTGAATCAAACACCATATCTTTTTACTCGATTGGATAGATAAAACAATTCTGAATCAAACTGTATTAGTATCGCTTATTATTTTCTAATAATTTTTCAGTTATTTGAAATTTTCAATTTGAACTAATTTTTCCGCTGAAAGAAACTACTAAAACATAGAAGGCTTAGCAAAACAACTGTCAATTCAATTGTTACAACTGAACTTTAAATTATCAAAAATTTTTAGGTTTTTAGATGAAAAATAATAGAAATAGTTGATAGTTAATTAAATTAAAATTAATTGGATTTGTTTTTTCACGTGAATTTGTTGAAATTGCTGAAAAACATGTAACATATTTAATTTTAACAAGTGTCAATTTGCAAAGCCTTCTTTGCGTTTGTTAATAGGCGTGTTAATTGAGCGTAGGCGACTAGATACTAAACACTTCAGGTTAATGGAAATTTTAAATAAGTGAAAAATAATTAGAAATCGGTATAGAGAAGCCAATATAACTCGATACAGGATTTTTCTCTTTATCAAACCGTGTATTTAAAATATGCAAAATATTTCAGTTCAAAAAGTGGCTGAAAGAAAAATTCATTTGAACTAAAATATTGTTTATTTTAAACGGAACACCACATTTTTATTAATTTGAGTCGATAGATCCAAAAATTCTGCATTCTTTATATTTGTCTGATAATTTTTCAGTGAAGATTTTCAATTTGGACTAATTTTGAAAGAAAGTCCCAACATAGAAGGCTTAGCCAAACAACTGTCAATTCAATTGTCACAATTGACCTCAAATTATTTAATTATTTATAGATTTTTTTAATGAAAAACAAGATGATAGTTAATTGAATCAAATTTAATTGGATTCTTTTTTCATGGAAAATTTGCTAAAATTGCTGAAAAACCATGAAATAATCAAAATTAACCTCAATTGTGATAGTTGTCATTTTGCTAAGCCTTTTATGCTTTTCTTTATTGGCGAATTATTGAGCCATAGGCGACTAGATACTAGAAATTTTCAGTCAGGAGAGAAAACTAGAGGGGATTGAAAATCTGAAATCACTGAAAAAACATTAGAGTTCGATACCGGGAAGTTAGTACAGTTCGATAAAGATTTTTTCCTCTATCCAACCGTATAAAAAAATATAGTGTTCCATTTAAAATAAGAAAGAAATTAGAGTTTGAAAATTGTCTGAAATTAAACGCAAATTCCAGATAAACGCTGAAAGAGTAACCAATTCTACAAAATTTAGTAGAAACTACAATATTTATACTAGTAGAATTCCGAATTTCAGTTACTGAAACGCCATAGTTTTTGAATTATGAATTTTTCAAACAAACTGCAAAATCAAAAGCTTCATAAAAAGTCAAAATTCCTGAAAAACTACTAAACTAGCCTTAAATTTACCATAAAATCTGAATATACAATAAAAATTTCCAATTTCATTTAAAATTAAAATTAAAATACACCATCTCATGCTTTTTAGACCTAATTGAGGTGGATAAACCAAATTTACGACTATTCCATCAATTAGAACTTTTAATAGGCCATTCTCTTGGCTTATCCTGTATAATTAAACCACACACTTCTAGGATATTGTTGAAAAATTCGGGGTACCGTTCCGGCCAATCAAATTTCGCTATCATCACCAATAATTTCGTATATTTCCCCCGTATAAAATGGGGCGCACTACTACCCTTCTCTACTAGATAATTCTGCAAGAAATTCTTCAATTCTTCCTTACACGACCAGTCGGTATTCCTCCATTGTTGATTGATCACAGTCTTCAAAACAGAACGATTACATTTCGAAAATCTACAATTTCACCAACAAGATTACCTCTAAAGTCGATAGAGCGAACATAGTCACGTATTGATTAGACGTATTCGTTAAAAAATAAAGACACAATTTCCATAAATGCGGTGAACATTTGAACGATTGCAACTGTTGTTCGATTTCATGTTTTCTTGAATTGTCCGTTAATGGATTGAAGAATTCGTCCATTAAATACTCGAGAGCAATCAATGAATCGTGCTCATTCATCCCCTAAATTGATTTATTGTAATTTTATCGAAATTCTCACAGGGGGTAACAATAATTGATAAGAACGAAAATTTGAGGTTATGTTTAGTTGTATTTGTAATTTAATTGTCTAACTTACCATAATTGTTAGTAGAATTATTAGATTAAGGTTCTAATAAGGAATTATTTGTTTTACGTTTAGTTTTCGTTTATAATTGTTAGTACAGATTGTTTAAAATTGATTAAATGTTAACATTTTGACGTGCGATTGTCATTTGTCAAATATTGCCAACCTTAGTTGGACCAAAAAATTACCCACTAAACTACTTTTAAACAATTTAAACATGCTATTGTAACAAATTTAATTAAAACAACACAATTTTTGATAGTGTTCAAAAATTTTAACGCGTATTTATCATTTAATTTTTGTTTAATAACAACAATAATTATGCATAAGTTGGTAACGTTTTTGACAGATAACCTCTTTTTGTAAATCCGAGAATTACTCCATTGATAATAAATAATTACTAGATTACTGAATAATAAGGCGATAGTTCTACAAATTTTATTATTTTCGACATTTTAAACACTTTATTGGTGTGTTCTCAGTTGTTGTTCTGGTATATTTAAATTTGCCGCCAATAAGAGTGACATTTGATAATTTTAGCGTTTTCGCCACGGTAACTAAACGCGTTTTCGCTTATCATTATGAAAAAAAATCGGAATAAATTTCCAATTTTGGTAATATAAATAGTCTCAGAATTTCTAGAATACTTGCTTCAATTATTTTATCATTAATGTAACAATAATTTAATTATAAAATCGACAAATAATTGGAATTGAATTACAGGAAACTGTAAATTTTACAGCGACCTTCTTTTGTTCAAAACAGGAAGGAAATTAGTTAGGTTATGTGTCGCATAAGATGGCGACTGTTTCACGAAATTCAGTTCATTTTAAAATTAAATTCAGTTCATTTTAAAATTAAATTCAGGTAATTCAATAAATTAAATTAATATTAAAATCATTATTATCATTTAAAATTAATTAAAAATATTGTTTTAAAATAGTAATAGAAGTGTTTTGTTGATTAAATTTTGTGTACTACCACTTCCGTATACCTACCTGGGGAGCTGAAAAAATCGCTGAAAAACTGGCTGAAATCATGAAAAAAACCAATTACAGTAAGTGATTATTTTGCTTTAAACCAATTACGTTTTAATTTTTCTAAATTGAACCGCATAAGTACCTGTTTTGTTTAATATAAAATTGTGTTAAGAGCAGGACCGGAGTGAGGTTAATTAGTGCCCCAAATAAAAACGGAATTGTGGCACTTCAGGGGTCGTTCAACCACATTTTGTACGGCGGATATTTTAATTGAACCTCTTATATTGCGGCAGTTGGTTAATTTTAATTAGATTTCAATTTTATTGGTTTTTTATCTATTTTTGTAAATTTAGACGCTTGTATTTTAGCGAATTTATTGACGCATTCTCTTCAATAATCGTAAACTTTTTCGCATTCTCTGTTTTTTCTTGTAATAAAATTCTAACGTACAGATCTAAACATGTTAACTGCTTTGCGGTTTTATCTTCCACTAAATAATAATAATAATTTGTTAGTATAGAAATGCATTCATTCCTTTGAAGTTATTTAACTGATCAGCTTTAATCTAAAACAGAATAGGAGTAAAACGATTATTGTCTTTGATCTTCCTTGTAACTTTACAGTATGATTTACTCGCCCAAAGTTTCCTTTAACTAAAACTTCTGTCCAAACAGGAACAAGAATACCCCTTTCGTACATAAGTACATACCTTAAATGCTTATTAAATACTTTAATTTAATTATTTGAATATTTCACAAGCATTTTCTACTCTAATTCTTATCGAAAAATATATAATTTATAAAATCGTTGAAATTGGCTATAATGATTTTAATCGGGGCTAGAGACCGTCTCTATAAGGTTACAGATTACAAGCAATTTTTGATTAATCTCAATGCACAATTTAATTCGATTTAAAGCCACTAGAACGAAACTAAATCCTTAAAGTTTTTAATGCGTTTTTTTTACAGTTTCACTTATCTAAAATAAGCATTTAATAATTTAAGATTGTGACAATTCAGCTGTATATTTTAAACTAGAACTGATAAAACAATATTTTATGATTATAGTCACGATTTTTACCAACAAATTTAACATATAATAAGCTCTATTTAAAAACTAATACTAAAACCATACTTTCTGACGTCAAGATAAATGCTTAATATATAATAGGGTTGCAAAAAACTACAATTTATGTACGTATTTTGCATTAAAAATACGTATAAATGATAAAATTAAGTTTACGATACGCAAATAATTTGTCGAGTGTTGTTTTTGTTGTTATTATTGTAGACAAATAGGGGAGAAATGTTGATTTATTTTGTGCGATATAAAATAACGAATAATAATAAATTCCCCCACCATTGCGCAGTAATTTGCGCAGATAATATTTATAAATAACTTATTAAAATCGGTATGGCCCGTAAAAAAAATTAATTAAAATAATATAGCACGCCTTTCTTACAATCAATCCAAGTTTGAGTTTGATAAAATTATTAAAATCCATCATTGTTATTATTGTTGTGTATACTATAAGAACCACCCTCTATTTTAACATATTGTTGATAAGCTTGACAAATGCTTTGTACATTATCACTTGACATTTGTCAAGATATCAAGGTGTTGTATATATTGTGTATTTTTTTCTATACTCTTGTATATGTGTGGGGGTTTTTAAAGAAATAGCTTGGCTATTTTTATTTTACCCCGTTTCTATTTGTCGTGTTCAAATTCATTTGATAAGGTGGTGGTGCAAATTTCTGTTAAAAAAATTAGAATTTTGCATATGTATTAGGGGTGGGTTTGTTGTTTTTCAATTAAAATAACTTTTGATATTTCAATTTAAAATCACAGTTTATTGAACAGTTGATTCTATCTATAATTAACAGATTTTAATTTAATTATTTTATTATTTAAATCCAATTGTGTTTAATAAATTCGTCTATAATTAGACGTAGTTTCTCTTGACAATCTTCGGTAATATTGTCGGTATTGACTTGGATTTCTTCAATATCGCTCATTTCTATTGGTTTATGTTCGAAAATCGGTGTTAACATCACTAAAATGTGGTGGATTTGGGATTTTTGGGCTTCGATTTTAATTTCGTTCAAAAATCCATCGTAGCTGTAATTCTCTAAATTACAATCGCATTTTTTTAGATTGTTAATGAAGTTTTCGTAGTAATATTCGATGAATTCGTCCAAATATTGGCGACAAATTTCGTTTTCGATGCTTGTAAACAGATAAAAGAGTAGATCTTTAGCGATAGAACCGTACGTGCAAATTTGATAATCGACGATTTTTATATCGCTAGGACCATCAGAGGACATTCTTACCATTATATTATTAGTCCAAATATCATTATGGATAGCAGTAGCGTAATTATCGTTTTTAACACTGTAATCGGTGTTAATTAAAGCCGTCTTGATTCGGTCTTTATACTGACTTATTCCTGTAATTTTACCTGTCATATTGTATATTTTTTGTTTACTTTCATCATCATTGGAATTATTTGGATTATTTTCGCCGTCAAATAAATCAAATTTCAATAAATACGGTTTGATTTTATCATTGAAAATTTGTGGTTGTTTCAACTTTAATGCCAATAAAAATCCGTGAAATTCAGCCATAGCTTCAATTACTAATTTGGCTGTTTGATAACAACAACCAATTGTACGTGGTAGATTTTTATATCCGGCAATTTTCAAATTTTCCAAAATTAAAGCAGCATTCTCATTAATTTTTCCATTATTACCGTCGAGATTTAAACGGCTACCATAATATTGTGCAATGAAATTTAGAGAATTTTCGATGTTTTTTGTTTTTAAAAATTGTTGAATTGTTGGAAATACGGTTTTATAAAAGCCGATTTCATTCGGAAATGTTAGATTTGTATAGAAGATTTTTCGTAAAATTTCATTATTTGGTAGTTGTTTAACAACGGCTGATAATTGTTCGATTTTATCGCCGTTCGTTATTGTTAATTCAAGTAATAACATTAAACTACCATAATTTTCACCAGCTGTTGTTAAACGTTGGATTTTGTAGTCTTGAATTCGTTTCGTTTCACCTAAATATGGTTGTAATAATTTCGATAGATCGACAATTTGTTCCATTTTCACCGCACAATTTCAACAACTAACTGTATTTTAGAATTTCCAAATTAAATCGATCATTATAATTACAAAAAATCCTAATCTAATCTATCGAGGTAGCGATTATTTTCAAGGATTTTCACTGTAGAAATTTGGAAAAATTCTACATTTAATCAACCTTCAACATTTTGACCGATTCTTCAAACAACCGGAAGTTTACGTATTATCCTATTTAGTTTGAAGAATTGACCGAGGACCATGCTACAACTTTAACAAACAATTTCTCTTTTAGAGCTTCTTAGAAAGGGCATTTCAAATCACAGAGCAAGGATTTTACCGGTTTAGAAACATTTGACAACTCTGCACAAATCGTTAATAAAGTAGAACACGTACTTCTCGACATTACAATAACAGCACCATCTGTGCGTTATTTAGTAAACGAAGTAGCCCGTTGTTCACGTAATTTTTCCAGGAAAATAAACAATTTTTCCACATTACAGTAGCATAATTTTACAGTCCATAGAATCATCTACAAGAAGTCTAAACTTTATTACTTCAATATCCTGATATTCTCCCATATTTAACCTTCAAAATTTTACTATTTTTCTTGATTTTCTGGAAAACTAGTCTGCCGATCGGAAAATTTCTTGCATATTTGGAAACCTGTTTGAATTGTTGTCGATTAAATTCCATCTGCATTGCAAACAAATCAATATAGGTTCAGTTACGGGGGAAATTTTGGAAAAAATTTCCAGATTTTTATCTATTATCTAAAATTCTCATAGAATTTTTATTATACAGCTTGAAATACTCTTTCCAACAAGGCTTAATACTTGAATTTTGAGTAAAAAGTAGAGGAGAAGTCCTTGGTCAAAATGTCATTTATCTTAAGGCGCCTCCACCATAATTCCCTACAAATACATTTTTATATAAATCTTTATTATCAATTGAAATATCATGTTTATCGATAATAACAATGAAATATTCCATTGATAGATTGGGCTCTTATCAGACCATTTCATATTTAATTAAATAATAAAAACAAAAAAAAATAATGATAAGAAAGTGGGTAATAAATGAGTTTTTATTGAAACAACGAACAAACGAACAATTTCCGCTAATTTGAACAAATATAAAAGAAATATTAATAAAATTGTGAATTGTACAAAAATAACGACTTTCTTATAAAATGGGCCCTATTTAATTAGATGATTGATTACTTCAAATATAAACAATTCTATTTGTGTTATCAAAATGTTGAATACAATGGGGAATTAATGAGATGATCGTCATTTTCTTTTTGAAAATATGTTTTCGAATTTTATCAAAATTAGAGTGTGATCAACAATGATAAGTAATTTTTTGGTAAATATTTACGGATTTTTCGTTGAAATTCTGATAAAATTATTGCTTAGTTTTATCTAAAAATTAATTTTCCGCAATCTTGTAAATCTCCATCGAGTCGATACAACAAACTGGGATATTTTCGTTTATAATACAAGATCACAGCAAGTAAATCGTCTTATATTCCTCGAAAACAGTCAAAGGGGAATATTTTTATTTTGATACGAATTTCGATCAATATGACATCTTAAGTAAACTTAAGGACTAAATTGTAGAAGAAGAGATAGTTAATTGGTGTCTATTCAATGGCGCTGATCTGTAACAGACACTAACAAGGGTGAGGTCAACCGTATAAAGATAGTAGATGGGTGTAATTGTCCAGAACTAAATTAGTTACAATCTACCACCGATCTCTCTTTTATAATTATTATTTAGACGATTTATTGTTGATTTAAGATTCGTATTTTTAACGGTATAACAAGAAAATTTACAATTCAAATATTATATTTTCGCAAACCAATAGATTGTAGATATTCTTAGATCACGTCTCAATAAATATATTTCTATGTATATACTGCACATAAAATAGAAATGTGATAACATCAACTGATGTGACATACGGTGTGTTGGTTGAATAAAAAAATAAAAAAGACTCTATCGTATCGATAAAATACAGTTTGATTATTTCTCAATTTATTCCAGTATCGATTCCATATCCGGCAAGATAGACTATAACGAGATTCTCCCAATTCTAGGGCTTTGATCTAGTTTATTAAAATTCTAAATTAGCTACAAGGTTCTAAACAATTGTAGCGATTAAGATTATAAAATTAGCTGTAAGGGTTTGATTGTATTCAAAAAACAATTCAACTACCAATTGCATAATTTCGTTCCATTCCAAATCCCGCTGATATTCAACGAAATCACCCTTTTGTTTAAGGCCAACGACCCTGTACCGTGTCGACAGGTTAAATCTTAAAGAATTAGAACACCTCTTGGAATTTATTTCGACGGATTATTGGAAATAATGATTTAACATAGAATTGAATAGCAAATATTATTTATTATCGAATAATTAAATAGAATTAACACTTACAATTAGGCAATCGATCGTGTAGATTTGCGCACTTTACGGTAAATCGGTGCACGATCGGGGAGATCCCCCAACTTTACTTGAATTGTTACTTGACCGATCGGGGAGATCTACTTTGACTATCCCACCAAATTTAAATTTAAATATCCGAGTATGGTGGAAATCGTAGGGGCGATTGCGGGGCTCCCACTAGGCTAATCGTTAAAAACAAAACCAAATATTTGACTTAAAAATCTAACGATTAAAATTTAACAATATAGATTAGTGTCGTAATTTTTTTCAGAAATCAAGGTTGCGCTTCTATCATAAATTATATGTAAGTATATAAACAAACAATTCAGGTGTTATCAGTTTAGTTTGTGGTAGATCATTGAAGAATGTCGTCGAAAATTGTAAATATTGAAGAAATCTTAACGTTAGAGCCAAATGAGAGGATTATCGATCAGAAAATCACACGTTTAACAGCACCCGGTGAAAATTACGGTAGTTTAATGTTAAGTGTTGTTTTAACGATAGAAAAAAATAATGACCAACGTAAAATTAACGCTGTAGCTAAATTAATACCACTTAATGAAATTGTACAGAAAGTCTTCAATTCGAAAATAACATATCGTAATGAATTGAAATTTTATTCAACAATAATGCCATTATTACAAAATTTCGAACGACACTATGGTATTGAGAAAGTTTTAAATTTTACACCGGAATATTTGGGTGGACGTTTGAATTTGTTGAATGATTCGGAAAAGATTGACGACAATGCTGTTTTATTATTGGAGAATTTAAAACTGAAAAATTATCAGATTTTGGATCGTATCGTTGGTTTCGATTTGGAAACAACGAAAATTCTAGTGGAGTATTTAGCGAGATTTCATGCAACTTCTTTGGCTTTAAAACGACAACAACCGGAAATTTTCCATAAGAAAATCGCCCCATATTTGCTACAATGGCAATATTTAGCCGAATTACGTCCGAATATGATTGACGTTACATTGAAATTGATTAAAATCGTAGGACCGCAATTTTATGATAGAGCCAAGATGGTGTTTGAATTGGATCCATATCCGGCGCCTAGAGAACCGTTCGCTTGTATTACCCATAATGATTTTTGGGTGAATAATATTTTAATTAAACAAAATTGTGTCGATCGAATCAAAATTGTCGATTATCAAGTGATCGATTATGGTTCACCAGTGAAAGATTTAATATTTTTCTTATTTTCAAGTGTACAAACAACAATTTGTCGACAATATTGCGGCGAATTTCTTCAACAATATTATCAAATTTTTATTGGAATCTTGAAGAGATTTCAATGTTATAGTGAAGAATTTTCTTATGAGAATTTCAATAAAGAACTAAATTATGAAGCTAGAAATTCGCAATTCTTTCATTTAATGTTTATGTTGGCTCCGATATTCAGTAAAAAAGAGAATACAGCCGATGTTGAGAATTTATCCGAACAACATTTCGTTTTAAAAGATCCATCGATTATGCATTTAGAAAAATTACGATTTATTCTAGAAGAATTCGCACAAAGAAATTGGATTTAATCCATAATTGTTATTAAATTATTAAATGAATAATTGTAGTTTTTTTTTATTTGTAGTCCAAGTTGAGTGGACAAGGTAATTAGAGCCTGTCGGCAAAATGGCTACATATTCCAACAATATCGTGCGTGTACTTAAAAGATCCAGTTTGATTTAATACTTTAGGGTCGGCCAAGGGCTAAGTGCTAGCCAGCACGCTTCCCGGTTACGCCCTCAACTGATATCGTTTCCGTACAAATTGTACAATAAAATTCGCACTGTTTAATAGTTGAAAGCAATTAGACCAATATTTCTAGTTAATTCTAATAAATTAACATTTTAATCAATGATAATACCGTCAAGATGTTTGTTATAGTTTAATTTTTTTTCTCTATAATTCAACCAGCTTATTGTTAAACATTAAAATAACACGCAACGAACCAACGAACATTGACTTTCTAATGCATCAGTGGATTTGTTTTCGTGACATGTCATCATCTATTTGAACCAAAACAACAAAATATCCGTCAGTCTTATCTTGAATTTGGTGTCGTAAAGACCCCTGCTGGCCATCCTTCCATTTCACCTTCATATAGTCGAGCCAATTAGAACAATAATTGAATCATACTGAATTTTGTTAATTTTTATTTAATCCCCTAAAGGAATATTTGTGTCAGCTATTTAAAAAAAAAAGTGACACGTTAACAAATTACACTGTACACATGCTTTATCTGAGCGTAAAATTTTAATTAAAAACTAAAATATTTATGGAAGTCGACCTAAATGCATATTGTTTTAAATAGGGGTTTGTTAGTTTGAGAATAAGGGAGTTTGCCAGTCTAACTGTATCAATTTACATATCACTAGTTTGTTTGAGAAAATAGTTGGAGAAAAATCACCATTTTTACATTTCCAAACTACTTCCAATGCAGCTATAACAACAAAGTTATCGTTTAGATCGAAAGATGTGTTTAAAGAATGAAACTTTCTAAAGAATGAAAATAGAGTTTGATTTTCAATTAATTTGATTACTTGTCGTTATACAAATAGACATGAAACTCTATTGGTGGTATTCCCATCAATTCTAGATCTCGATCTATATCTTTATTGCTACTATTTTAGAAAATTTATTGTCGTTAGATTTCAGAAATTGAGAACGTTTTAAAGGGGGAATTTCGTAAAGGCTATAAAAATTTGGATTTTCCACGAATATTTACGATTGGAAAAGATTTATTCCCTTAGTTTGAGCATTAAACAATAGTCAATTGTTTGGGTACTTAAAAATGAAACGAATCTAGAAAAAATCGTATTGAAGCTTTCTGAAAGCTTCAATAAGAAGATTTATTACTAAAACTTGTTAAAAATGATCAATCTAACAAAAAAATCGCCATTTAAGAAGCTTATTGTGCTTCGACAAATCTACAATTTTAAGAACGAGGGGATGTTTTGATAAGACAATATGCAATAAAAATCGGGGCTACGGTTGAAATTCATTCAGAATCGTACTCAAAAAGCTATAATTTCGAGATAGTTACAAATTTAAGAATGACGGGCAAATACGCAATCAAGATTGCGACAGTGATTAAAACTCTTTCAAAATCGTAATTCAAAAGCTATAATTTTAAGACACCTTCTGTTTCAAGCACGGAGGGAAATATTTTGCAAATATGCAATAAAGATCGAGACCGCGATTAAAACTCGCTCAGAATCTCACTTTAAACGCTAGAGATATTTAGGTACAAACTTAAGAATGGTGGAAAATGTTCTGACAAATAATAAAGATCAAGACTACGATTAAAATTCGTTTAAAATTCTATTACGGAAGTTATTTCTATTATAATTTCCACCCCTTATCAAAAATCCTAAAATTTATTGCAATTTATTTATAAATTATCAACGATATATTTGAAATACTATTAGAAAAATCTCAACAAATTATTTAAATTGCGCATTTAATCAATCTTTATCCTTATAATAAGTCAGTGGAGGTGGTACCATACATTCAAAGGTACTGTTGACATTTGAAATATAATTGGAAAAATCTTAACAAATTATTTAAACTGCGCATTTAATGAATCTTTATCCTTATAACAAGTAAGTAGAATGGTACCTTACATTCAAAGGTACTATTGACATTTGAAATATAATTGGAAAAATCTTAACAAATTATTTAAATTGCGCATTCAATCAATCTTTATCCTTATAACAAGTAAGTAGAGGTGGTATCAAACATTCACAGGTACTATTAACGATTGTGCCCCAAGCATCATGGGTTGTCTTAAAATTGGCACCTAGCGGTACCACATTTTCGCCAAATTTACATTTATATGCTAAAAATCAACAATTTATTTTTTATCGTTAGAAACTGGTAGACTTACGTGTTTCATTTCTCAAATTATTAAAATTTTCAGTACCATTAGCTGAAATATTCAGTTAAGTACCATAAATTAATTAATAAAATTGTAACTTACAACAAATCCAGTGGTATGGACAGCAGAATTTTTCATCTGTTAGATATAATGGGGCGCAATTTTTTGATAATTCTTCAGCAAATTGAATCTGAGTACTACAATTGATTTTTTCACAATAAGGCTGGGTTAGAGTATTGTTGAAACCTTCTAAACATACACAAACCATACAGCTGTCTTTAGGATGGAAATTTTGCCCTTTTCGATAGGTTACACCGTCAACTTCACAGGTGATTTCCGTCTTATTCTCACTATTTTCTAGAATTTCTTTATTTTAATAATAAATACGAATAATTAGATGAATTTACCGCAAATTTCTCCAGTGGCACAACATTTCCCTAGAGTATATGTGGAATAACACGAATGATTCAATGGTGGTGTTAGTTCTTCAGGACAATCTAATACAGCACAAGTAAAACCAGCACTAAAAGTGTAATTTTTCTTAATTTGGTGCAAAATTATTGCGATTTTATCGATTACTGGTTATTTTGTTGTTGGCGACAAGTACAGCCGATTTGACAAGACCCATATGTTAATTCTTGCGGAATATTTTCGTCAATATTGTAACGTTTCGATTGATATAAACACGAATTATTTGACAATTTTAAATCGTCACATTTGTAAGTGATTATGCCGTTTTTATCAATTTCTGGCTTACATTTTAAGTCGTCGTAGATTAGAGTTCCGTTTCGATTAAAACTAGTAACACCTGAAATTGATTTGTTATAGTTTGAATAATTACAAAGATTACTTACAATTAATTAGTGTAATTGTTGAAATAATTACGAGTAGATTCAACATATTGTGTACATTGAAATGTCACTAATGTAGTTGATAACCTTGGTTTATCTTTTTTCTGTCCGGATTTAAGGTCAGTTTCATTCGAAAACAAACCGGTTTATTTTGCTTTTATTTGTTGATTTATTGAAATTTATAAAAGGATTATAAAGGATAATTGTCGATTATTATTGTTGTTCTATTTTGATAATAGTGGTAGTTTAAATGACAACAACCCCAACCGAAATCCACCCTATAATCTTATGTCAGAATATCAAAATATATGCCTGGATTATGCATTTCGACTGCATCCTTGGCGATAAGACAGTAAGCAAATTTCCAGGACTAGTATTATGGGGATTTTGATGAAACTACCCCTGTAATAAAATCAAATAAAACCATTTAGATTGTGTTCGTTCTTTTTTCCCCGTAATTTAGTTGTAACTTTTAAAGAGGATAATTTAAAAATTTTATTATAGAAATAATGAAATTTTTTATTATCTTTAAGCAAGTTTATTTTATCATAGATCGAATTGGTCATAAGAGCTTGATAATATTAACAATATAACCCTTGAATTTATCGTTGATTTTGTCAATAAATCGATTGTTATAACACAATCGAAACGAAATTGAGTTAACAATTCTACCACAATATTTTCGTTATTATAACCCATTTAAAGTGAAACATCAATGCTATTCTAAACCAACTTTTATCACTAATTCTAAACCAATCTGTATCTTCATTTGTATCTCCATTCCGCTTATTGTTAGTTTTAAACAAGAGAGGTCGAATTCGAATTAGAATTCCGTTCGTTTCCCAACGGACTTGAATAAAGTTTTGAAAACTCCGAAAACTTCTTTATTTATTAGCATGTTGTAAAATTGTCGTCGATCTTGTCTTATTGTGCATGTGTTCCATGTAAACAACCAATTCGACACGTATACGTTAGATGAATATTTACAATAAGCTCTCCTAACGGATCGGTATTGAATAATTCAACTGACAAGACAGTATAAGCATCATTACAAACAACAGTTATCTCAAATTCAATTGATATTAAATTAATTTTTATAGACGAAATAACCTAATTTTATGATTGCTTGTAATTTGTAATAAAACCTAAATGATTGTGGAACGAATTTAAAATTGATTAAGCCTTCAAGTTTCATGTTACATAAGATGGAATACTTAATTTGAGCTTCATGTAAGTTGACATATGCATAACGTTGAGTTCAAGTTACTGTTGTAAATTATTTCTCTATTAAGCATAAAGATGTGTTACAGTATAGAGATTTTGTTGGAGAATCGATAAAATGGACTGTGTAAGTTACAAATAATTTACAATTCAAATTGAATTTTTCCAATTGTCGTCGTTTTTTCCTTTCTGCGTTGTTGTTTTGTTTGATTCAATTAATTTGTTGGTTGGAAATTGAAATATCATCAAACTGTAGATTTTATCATTTGCGCCAATTTCCTTCCGTTCTTCTTGTTTTCTATTTTATTTTTGTTTTTCTTTTCTTTTTTTTTTGGGGTGGTGAAAATAAACAACCATCACTGATAACAAATTATAAAATGTGTCCAATAACGTTTATCTCTATAATCTAGTGTTGGTGTTTTATTTTCGTTCGTTTTGTTTACATTTATTGTAAATTTATTCGTTTTTTTACAATTTTCTTTTAAATTTCTAATTTGCGTTGAAAGAATTCTATGTCACGTCACGTTTGTTTGATATAATAATCAAATGAAAGTCGCACTTTTTCTCTACAACCAAGTATTTTATTACAATTTCTGTTTATTCTGTACGATATGCGTGTAGCGTTTACCTTAAAAGTAGGTTATAAATTGTCACTTAATAGTAACAAATTGGCTCTCTATTTTATTGCAAATTTTCCAAAAAAAAAAGCAATAAAGAGACAAATTTTTATTGTTCAGTCTTTTTTGGATAGAGCTACGGTTTTTGAAAATTTCCCTAATTGACATAATCTAAAAAATGCCAAAAACTATTGATTTGCTTTTCTAAAAGTATATTGTTTCAATAAGGAGCTCCTTTGAAAATCAATGATAGTAGATATATGAATTTTTGTTGTTAATATTTTGAAAAATTGTTTTTTATTAAGTTTTGAGATAGTCTTGCACTTATTGATGCATTTTTTATATATTTCACATTTTTAGGGTAGAGCTACTGTTTTCAAAATTTTGGGGATTATTTGGTCACTTAGCTTACACGTTTTTTTGGAATATCGTTAGTATAAAAATGCTGAAAACTATTGATTTGATCGTTTAAAAGCATAATACTTTGATAAGAAGCTCCTTTATACTGAAAATCAATGATAGTTTGTAAATTGATTGAATTATCGATAGATATGCCAAAATTTTTGGTTATTGCTGTATAATTTTTTGAAGTTTTGATGCAATTTCTTAGATATTAGTTAATATTAGAGATTATCAGTTGTGTTTTGAGCTAGTCTTGCACTTATTGGTGCATTTTTTATATACTTAGGTATCACTTTTTGGGGTAGAGCTACTATATTCATAATTTTGGGCATAATTTGAATATTTACTTATTTAGATATTGTTAGTATAAAAATGCTTAAAACTATTAATTTGCTCTTCCAAGAGTATAAAGCTTCGATAAGAAATTCCTTTGTACTGAAAAATTTTGGTAATTTTCTGAGGTTTTTTTGCAAATTTTTGAGAAAATTGTTTAACAATGAATCTTTTTAGTTGGAGTTTTGAGATAGTCTTGCACTTATTGGTGTATTTTGATATATTTAGCACTTTTAGGGTAGAGCTACTGTATTCAAACTTTTGGGCATTATTTGGACACCTAGCTTACAGGTTTTTTTGGATATCGTTAGTATAAAAATGGTTTAAAACTATTGATTTAATCATCTAAAAGCATAATGTTTCGATAAAAGGCTCATTTTAGCTGAAAATCAACAATAGTTTATGAATTTATTGAATTATCGATAGATATGCCCAAAATTTTGATTAATGCTGTATAATTTTCTGAACTTTCATCGTTAACTTTTCAGAGAATTGTCTAATATCAGAATTTTTTAGTTGGGTTAAGATACTCTTGCTCTTATTCGTGCATTTTTGTTTATTTAGCAATTTTTGGGATAGAGCTGTAGTCAAAATTTTGGGCATTATTTGGACACCTAGCTTATACAATTTTTTATATATCGTTAGTTTATATATCAATAGTTGCAAGCATAAAAATGCTTGCAACTATTGATTTGCTCTTCCAAGAGCATAATGCTTCAGTAAGCAGCTTCTTTGTATTGAAAATCGATGGTAGTACATATACACGTACAAATATTTAATTATCGATAGATATGCGCAAATTTTGATTACAAATTGCTATGTAATTTTTTGAAATGTTATTGCTAATTTTTAGAAAATCGTTAAATTTTGGGTAAAGCTACTGTATTTTAAATTTTGGACATTTTTAAGATACCCAAATTCATCCTGTCTTTTGGGGATTTATTAGTGCCTCTCTCTTTCAAGGGCATAATGCTTCAATCAAGAGCTCCTCCGAGCTGAAAATCATAGATAGTGTATGAAATCATTCAATTATTGTTAGAAATGTCCAGATTTTAGCTATGGCTATATAATTTTTTTTTAAGTTCATCGTTGATAAAAAAAATCTTTCAACATTGAAGCTTTTTAGTTGTGTTGTCAGATAGTGTTAGTTTTGCACTCATTGCTGTTTAAAAATGTCTAAAAATTGTCAATTTCCTCTACAGAAAATCAACCACTTTACTGTTTCCCTTGTTGAAACTGAAAATCGATTCGTTTGTTAATAGATTAAGAAAATATTTGTTCAACTTATACTACAGGAAATCTTCGAAACTATAGGATGTCCATTTTTCATCAAGCCTTATTGTTTTATCAATTCTTATAGTGGCGAACATTTTAGCGGAATTAAAAGAGAATCGAGAATCGTCCAAATGAATTTCCAATTTTGATAAAATAATTTCCAAATTTGCAAAAAACTTTAAAAATTCCCTCATTACTTTAACAGAAAACGGCCAAATTGTGTACTCTTAGACTGGACAGTCCTTACAAAATTCAATGATAACTCTTCTAACACTTCTAATTATTTTGAAATTTCATTGTTCATTCTCTAGTAAACATTCAAGAGTAAGATTTTAGTTTTATTGTCAAACAGAAATGATTGAAAAGCTATTGAAAGTCTAATATTTCATTAAAGAGTTTCAGTTTTATTTGTTGTAAGTTGAAAATCGATTTGCTTATTGATAGACTTGTAATATTAAACGTCTTTTCATAATTTTCTATAACTTTATTATTAATCTTTCAGGAAATATCGGAATTTCTAAGCTTTAGACACCTGTAAAGTGTTAATTTCCTCTATTGTCAAACACTTCATTAACAACATTCAGTATTTTTTTCTTCTAGCAGGAAATTAATTGTTAAAATTGTTTGATGTTGGTGTATATTTTCTTAGTTTATTCCAATTTCAGCCTATAATTTATCTGTAATACATGTAACTATCTCTCTACTGGTTGATATTAAACTGTATAGATAAGGACTGTGCACGAAATAATTGACTTGTAAAGACTATGAATATAAAATTAATACGATAGCGTGCTGTTCAAATTATAGAAATTGTTTTTAACTACTTTACATTTACACTAAACTATAATCAAATGTAAATATTAATTCTATTTTATGATTCTTGTATTTATTTTTCAAGTAATTTCAATTTATAATTGGTGAATATGGAGATTATGTTGAAAATTTGTAATATTTATGTTAACCATATATACCGTATTTTTCAACCAAATGTTCCCAGTTCTTATGGCAGCCCCTATTAATTGCCGGGCGATTTGAAAAATATTTTGAGGATTTGTAGGCTAGTCCCTAGGGAACATTTTACCAAAATTTGAGCCTCGTCACTCATTGGGAAATTGGTGAAAAACCGCTTTAATCGGAAAATGTTGCGATCGACCTCATTGTAAATTTGACATTAAATGATCTACAGTGATATGACGATCCGTGGAAAACAGGTTTTTTTCGTTTTTCTTCTCAAAATCCTGGAAAAACGGAAAAATTCGTTTTCCGAGATCGATCATGAATGAAAAGTTCATAGGCCACTATCAGCTGTTTACTACTATTTTACTCTTGAATAGTGTAAGAGTCTTTATCGCTTGTATTTGTTTATTTTTTCAACTGCTTGACACTCAATACGTTTGATAACCGACTTTTATTGTTTATGCATAAAATCCAATAAATGGAACTAGAGAAAAAAACCGAAACACGCTGATTATCTTTGAAATGAGACAAAAAGTAAAAATAACAATACTTAATCAAATTTGTATTTAATGGTACAAATAATAATAAAATAATACTAATCGTAATAATACTAATTAGAATAACAATGACTAACAATAATAGCAACAACAACAACAATAACGAATTTCTCTGCCAATGAATCGGACGATTGGATTGCCCTTCAACTTCCGTAGATTTGACGTCATGTGACTTCTTTCTTTGGGGGGTTTATCGAACTTTATCTCGCCTCTTTCGCGACATTTAGTTACTTCAATGATGATATTCTAAAAAAATTTCTATTAATCGGAATATCAGATAAAAACAAAACAACTTACACAGTAGATGTTCAAACACCTCTCCTCTATTTTCAATACATGCCTGTAATCGGTGCTGTAATGATTCGTTGACATGCAGCAGCATATTCGACGTTATTGATCGAAAAGCATCTTGGATCCGCTGTTTTAGCTCGACTACCGTGGTTGGCTCATCTTGGTAAACTCGCGACTTTACATAACCCCAGAGGAAAAAGTCGCATGGCGTCAAATCTGGAGAACGTGCAGGCCAAGCCATAGGTCCTCCTCGTCCAATCCATCGTCCAGGAAACTGGTCGTTAAGATACTCGCGGACAGCTCGTGTTGAATGTGGCGGGGCCCCGTCATGCATGTAGGTAAGGTGTGGAACCAGGATTAGCGGCAGTTCTTCCAACAAATCTTGTAATTGATGTTGTAAAAAGTGGAGATATGATGCACCTGAAAGCCTCCCCGGAAGAAATACCGGGCCCACGATATGTTGTCCAACAATACCACCCCATACATTTACAGAGAATCGTCGTTGGTAGTCCACAGTTCGAACCCAATGAGGATTTTCTCGTGCCCAATAACGCATGCTATGCGTACTCACCACAGCAATATTACTGAAGCAGGCTTCATCCGTGAACAAAATTCGCATGGTATAGCCTCTGTCCGCTATCTCCAAATTCAGTAGGATTCGACAGAACTGTACTCGAGTTCCAGTATCTAGTTGACCCAACTGTTGGTGTATTTGCATTTTGTATGGATGAAATCTCATCGACTGCAAGATTCTCCATACCGATGATTTTGATATGCTGGCTTGGCGACTTAAAGCAGGTATGCTGGTAGTTGGTTGTTCCTCGACGTGTTGTTCGATAGTCCGTCGAGTTTCCGGATCCCCAGTCACTGGACGTTGTCGAATACGTGGCAACGAGCGTACACTTCCTGTGTCCTCAAAGAGCTGAACAATTTTGCGAACTGTTTTCCTACTAATTTTTTTCGTTGGAAAAGTTTGATTAAATCGTTGCACTGTGCGAGTGCAGTTCATTTCTTGATGAAACATCCGTAATACCGTTTTTCTTTCTTCCAATGTCAATTTGGCCATGGTTAAATTGGAAATGAAGAAAAAATCAACTCTAATCATGTTTGCTTACTTTTCGCAAAATCAGCAATTTTGAAGAATCTACAGATACTTCAAAAAGATAAATTTACGTCGAAGTCTAAAATTTCCATTCTTTTGTTGTTTGTATTTTTCGTATTCCTACTTTCATTTATTACGATAATAATAAGGATAATAATAATGATAATAATGATAATATTAATAATAATAATAATAATAATAATAATAATAATAATAATAATAATAATAATAATAATAATAATAATAATAATAATAATAATAATAATAATAATAATAATAATAATAACCATCATCATCATCATCAACCAATACGATTCTTTTTCTTTTCCCCTTTTTTATTATGATTATTTTATCATAAATACAAATTTGATTAAGTATTATTATTTTTACTTTTGGTCTCATTTCAAAGATAATCAGCGTGTTTCGGTTTTTTTCTCTAGTTCCATTTATTGGATTTTATGCATAAACAATAAAAGTCGGTTATCAAACGTATTGAGTGTCAAGCAGTTGAAAAAATAAACAAATACAAGCGATAAAGACTCTTACACTATTCAAGAGTAAAATAGTAGTAAACAGCTGATAGTGGCCTATGAACTTTTCATTCATGATCGATCTCGGAAAACGAATTTTTCCGTTTTTCCAGGATTTTGAGAAGAAAAACGAAAAAAACCTGTTTTCCACGGATCGTCATATCACTGTAGATCATTTAATGTCAAATTTACAATGAGGTCGATCGCAACATTTTCCGATTAAAGCGGTTTTTCACCAATTTCCCAATGAGTGACGAGGCTCAAATTTTGGTAAAATGTTCCCTAGGGACTAGTCTACAAATCCTCAAAATATTTTTCAAATCGCCCGGCAATTAATAGGGGCTGCCATAAGAACTGGGAACATTTGGTTGAAAAATACGGTATACATTTTGGATAAGTGTTTCTATTACTCTTACTCGAACATTTCGAAAATTTTCAAATTGCTTTATTTGAAACCTGATTAAATAATAGAAATATACACATATACAGGATGATCCATATACAGGATATTTCTAATCACAGTAGCCTATGACTTTGTGAGCGTAGGTGAGCTTCTTGTTTCAACTTAGTTATCTGCATTACCGACCTATTGTTTAAGCAGCTTGTCGGTAGTGCAGATTACAGAGTCGAAATAAGAAGTTGAGCTACTATGAGGAAAAATATCGTGAAACACCCTATATGTATGTTATTTGTATGGATCGATCTGGTTGGTGTTATTTTAGAATCAGCAAGTACAAAGGTATTCCATTCAAATTATGTTTAATTGAATGCTTGATTAGTAATTCGATTAAACATAATTGAACTTTGATTGAAATTCCATATGTTCTATTTATCGTTGAGTATTTATACGAGGTTATCCAGCGTTAAAAAAATTAAATCGGTATTTATTCCAGAGGCAGTTTAGCCTTTATGGCTAAATTGAATTAATCTAGCGTTGAAAATTTTCCAGTATTTGGTTGAAAATTTTATATTTTTGAAAATAGCTTAAAATGATCTCTATAACAAGTCCAAAAAGACGAGTGTTAAAAGAAAAATAAACGAGAAATCGTTTGCCAAAAAAATATTCGAACACGAATTATATTAACCCAATTTTGAATTAAAGTTAGAAATTTACATGTTAACATCTGGGGAGTTTTGTTTGATGGGTTGGTACCTAACCTAATTCCAAATTTGGTTAATGCCAGACTTACTCAGTGTTCGTATTGTGCTATTGGTGTGCTAGAAGAATTTGTGAATTATTAATTCCTATTTTCGATTATCATTAATTATTTTGCTCATAATATTTGGAAAATTGCACAAAGATGAATTAATGCAGATAAAGACGGTCAAAATTGAAGTTTTTAGGTTAGAAATTTTCATAGATTTTCGAAGGTAATAACTAAAATAGTAGAATAAAACGAAGTTATTCCAGTAATGGTTTGCTCAAACTTACTCTTTACCAATATTTGCAAACTTTAAATTATAAGGAAATCAATTTTTTAAAGAGGAAATGTTTTTGTGTTTAAGCAACCCATTTCTAGACACTGTTAAACATTTATAAACATTCTTATCTATTATGGGTTGCCTAACTTCTTTAATTCTTTATAAAAATTCTATTTGAATATAAATAAAAGAGAAAGGATTACTCCACTATTTTCTTTGACTAGCTATAAAAAAAAGTACACCCCTATTGGTTCACCCTGTATATAGTGGTTTATAAATTGGCAAGAAAATGTTCATTTCGTTTAAACTATTCAATCTGACGCCTTTTATTCTCTCTCGCTGTTTTTTTCTTATTTTTTAAATTATTCAAGATACGGTTTATAATTTTTGAAGAGTCCGGAATCTTTTGAAGGAAATTAGGTAATTTCGTTGGTATGCATCCATTGAAATTAATCAGAACGAATGGTTTTTATCTAAATTGAGAACGAAAATTATTACCACAACAGAACCAGAGATGGAACAATAGGTCCTAGATTTTGATCAAGATACATTCCACCCTTGTACACAACAAAAACAATGTAATAATTCCACGAAATCAGCCCTTTTGATTTGTCGACTGTTGTTATTGTTGGAAAAATTGTTTTTTTTTTTTTAATTTTCAATTATTGTCGTGTAGTATAATTAACACATGTTGGGGATTATTTTTTGCGCATGTATGATTAGTAACTTGCATGGAAATTGTTGATTTGGAAAACGTATTCGTGGACGTATATAAAAATTATGGTAAATGTAGATTTTCCAGTCGGTTTGCAAACATGGAAAATCGGTTTGACAGTTGGAAAACTGTGAATAAGTCAACGACAGACATTAATATTGTGTCAACTTTACTGGAATGCTTTTCTGCTCTTGTTCTCGAGTTTTTCCACACATTTTTAATTTTAATTTTTGGGGGTGGTTGTAAATATTAAACAAACACTCGTATTGATTGTTGAAAAATTGATCCATCCAGCTGGTGTTCATCATATTTTTTCCATCGGCATAAAGATATGCAAATATATCATAAAAATATGTTTCATTATATAAAGGAAAATCTACTTTATCTCGGTGAGTTTCATTATTCCATCCGAATTTATGTGCAATAACCGCCCTCACCTGTCGGTATATTTCACGAAAATTCCATCGCATGTCAAATATCGTAAGTTTCTAGTGAGTGGTTTTGTAGTTCCGGTCCATATTACATAGACCTATATTCTATGTTATTATCCATGAATATTCAATAAGTTTTCAAGGGAACACCTTTTTTTGTTAAATTTTCAATAGTTATCACAATTTTATATTTTCTATCGATGAAATGAATTCATTCCAACAATCAAACAATCAATTGTTCTGGTTTGTAAAAATTTTAAAACTATTCAACTTTTACGATTTATTATGAACAATTTTCACTTGTTGATTCAGAATTTCCTCGTTTAAAAAAAAATCGTTTATTATTTAACCCTAATCGATGCTTTTCACAGAAAACCGATATCAATACGTTGATAGAATTAAACAAAGAACTTATATAAAGTGGTTTTTTCACTAGCGTAGTTATCGATTGGATTCTAAATTAGTCATATCTTCATACCTGTTTCTATTATGGGTCTGATGATGACGTGTATTTGTAATTTTTGTATATTTGTTAATGTAGTCAACTGTGTTGAATAGTTACTGGTTACTTTAGTTTATAATTTTGGCAAAAATAGTTTACTTTAGATGCGATTTTTAGAAAAACGAAAAGACAAACTCAAAATATAAAATAGTCCCAATTGTAGAGTTAAATTTTATCTATCTATTTGTATGATTTTTATTCGATTTTTTAAATATTATTCGACGAATTATGAGTTCTTCTAAATGCGTGCTTTCATTCTGAAAATTTAAGTTTTCAGAATTTTCGGGCAATTCGGTTGATTTTTGAAAAATTCATGAAGCTACAGACGTGTAGAATTCCATTTAGAATCGAATGAGCTATTAGCCGTTTCGTTATTTTTTACTGTTTTCGAGATATTTGTGGAATTTGTTTCAATTTATTTAAAAATCGCCTTCATCGATAAAATTCTGTGAAATTATAGTTGAAGAAGTCGGTAAGTGTGTAAATTTGGAAAATTCTCTAATCAAATAGGTCTTAAAGGCATTTTACACGTTAAAAGAGACCGTCAAAGTGGAGCGAACTAGACGGTTTTAAGTTAATTGTTAAAGTTCCATATTACCTTGCATAGCAAACAAGCTTTCTAGTCTACATACCTGTGGTTTCATTTGCTATGTACCTTTACTTTTCAGTCACTTAAATATTTAATAAAGAACGCAAATAATTATCGTGTTTTTTTTTTTTCGTCTCTCCCGTCTTCTATAGCGCCGTCTTACTCAACTTTAACTTCATATAAAATTGATGACTATCGTGTCTAATGCTTTTACAACTAAACTACTCTATTTTTACATTTATTCGTCAGGTTTGTAGCCTTCTATAAGGGGAAAATAACGGCCATCAACCGACCCTCTTATTACCTTACATATAATAATTATTATTATTAATTTAACTGTGAATAAGAGTGTTGATAAATATGTCTTATTCAGTAATACTCTAGCATTATTACATATTGCGGATTGAATTAATAATTGATGAGATCCTGAAACTGTCATTATTAGTCGATCGATGATTTGTGGACAAATTGTTGATTTATTTAAGAAAGTATACCGTTTTAACGATTCAACCATCATTATCCTATAATGATATAAAATCTCTTATTCATCAATAAGAATGCTTAAAAATCGGTACATTTATTATTGCAATAAAAAAAAAATCAAAAAGTGCTCTATCTTTGTGTGGATTTACAACAGTAGATTTCCCTTTGATTTTATATCCGGGCAAAATCGCTTCACTTAACTTACCACTAACACAGCCGCTGTATAATATAAAAGACGACGAGACGTTTTCAAAAGATAGGATCAAAAACGGTAGTGCTTGATGTCACTGTACATTTAATGTCAAAACGAACAGATAGAAACGAAGGAGTAGAGGAGAAAAAACAGCGCCCCCATCAACGGCGTCAATGTCTTTTAGAAAAATAATTGATGATCGTTGTAGATTTGCGCCGACAGCCGACAGTCAAAACGAAAACTATTCGCTAGAATTGTTTAGCAATTATTGGTTTTTACCGAATCAAACCAATTTCATCAAGAGTTAATCTAGGTAAGTGTGCAGAAAATTCAACGAAAATAGAAATAAAGGGAGGAAAAGGTCGAACAGATGTAGGGTATGCGTATAGTGTAGTACAGATCGAGTTGCGTGTATTTTGTGAAAGATCGAAATTAAAGGTGAATGTACACGGTTCAATAATAAATAATAGAAGTAGAATTATATCTATATATGTGTCCCTATAGAATGGATTTTTATCAAGATTGATGGTTTGTTGGATATTTCGGAAATTAATCGAAATTATTAGTGGTGAAAGGGAAACCGGATTTCTTCGATATTTTCGATTTGTTCCGCCACAAAGACCTGTCTACACTATTCAACTTATACTGACAAAATCCGCTTATTTGAATCAGAATTGAATTGAATTAACTTAGACAAGTTTTCTGGTAAAAATATGGACAAAACAATTTAATGCATGCATAATGTTGAAAGAAGAGTTACGCAAAAAGTTGTAATTATAAGTTTTAAGGCTGAAAAGTACAGAAAAATGATGAAAACGCCTGAAAGAAACTGTCAACTTGAAATTTTAACGCAAAAAAACGCTTTGTGAATCCTGAAATTGGTGGTCTAAATGAAGGCTCAAAATTGTATCAAAAATTTAGGTTTAGGGCTCTTCAAACAGATGTAATTCACAGTTCTCAACGTTAGAGAAAAGGCAAACTATTCTTCTCTAAGGTCAAAAGAAATTCCTGTTGCAGTGCTATTCTTAAGAAGACAGGCGTTAAAGGAGCCAATTCAAAAGGTTTCCCATGCTTCTATCGAGAAAAATGCAATCTTTAAGCTTTCGAGTTTGCAAAACGTTTTATAATAAGATTTAAAATCTTCTATTAGTCTGAGAAATTGCTGTGCCGTTCATTTTGAAATGATAAACAAGCATAAGAGGAGTTTCTTCAGGATAAATTTCATTTGTATCTGGTTGAAAAAATGCAAGTCTATCGTCGAAAAAAATTCCTGCTGCAAGAAAACAAGCTTGAGGAGAAGATTTGTCTTGCTTCTATTGAGAAAAATGCAATCTTTAAGCTTCCGGGATTGCAAAAGTGCCTTATATTGAGACTTTAAGCTTTCTATTAATCGTCAAAAGAAATTTCAGCTGTTCTGCTAATTTTGAGATGATAATCAAGCATAAGAGGAGCTTTTTCAGAAGAATTGTCATTCTTTATCTGACTGAAAAAAGTGCAAGGGTCGAATTTTTCAGGTATACAAAAAGGATTTTATGAAATTTGCTGTTTTCGAATAAACATCAAAAGCAATTCCTGCTACTGTTAATCTTAAGAGAAGTTTTTGCAGAGGAATTTTCATGCTTCTATCCAATTGGAAAGCATACAATATTTAAGCTTTCTAGTTTAGTGAGATTTAAGACCTTCAGTTAATAATTATTCTTAATTATTAGGAAGACAATCAAGCCTGAGAGGAGTTCTCCCAGAAGAAACTTTCATGCTTCTAAGGAACTGGAAAAGTGCAAGTCAAGCTGTAGAAAGCGCTTTTTAATGAAACTCAAGATTTTGTTGCTATTCAAAAGAAAAGATTTTTTTCAGCTTTTGGGTTGAAAAAAAAAGCACCTTTCAAGCTTTATAGGCTAAGAAGATACATTCAAATGAATGAAGTTAATTTGCTATTAATCGTCAAAAGGAATTGTACTGCAATCGAGCTCGAGAAGAGTTATTGTCCTGAAAAAGTACAATTTTAAAGCTTTCTAGTTTACAAAAAAGTGCTTTTCAATGAGATTTTAGATTTTGCAATAATTATTGAAATTTCCTCGAACAATCAAGCTCGAGGAGCTTTTTCAGAAATTCAAGCGTCTATTGGACTGACGAACTGCAATTTTCATGCTTTTCAGGCAGCCGAAAGCACTTTTTAATGAGGTAAAATTCCCAACAATTCTCATAAAATATACATGAATACCTCCACTTCTTCCCCCATAAAGATCAATTAAACTAGAGAGTTCTGATTTCAAGCTTCTAAATCTACAGAGACCATTTTAACATTCAAATTCTCAATTATACCTCTGTAAAACTGTCGAATTTTCCGATTCTCGATCAACAAACAGCACCGTTTCTTTTCCATTTGTTATCGTAGCAGACCTGTCACATTTCTAACAGAAATATCGTCTAGATTCCGGACGGTTTTTCCTTTTAATTCACCCTCCCCTCCAATATAATTCCTTTACTTGGTTTTTTATGACTGCAACAGTAGCAGAATACAGTAAACAAACAGGTTTTGTTTGGAAGGAAACGTCTAGTGCACCTGCTACAGTCAAATTTAAGTTTTGTGTGTTGATTGTTTCACCATACTGTATGGGTAGATGTTCGGAAACTTGACACATAAATTTGTTTGTTGTTGTTGTTTATAAATTTAGTTAAATATAATTGAAGAAAGGCTCGTTAATTTGTTTGTGGCTAACATAAATTAACAATCAATTTCGTGGGTTAAAATGTTCATGTGTAGTATGGATATAACGTAATGTTGTTACATCATGTAAAGCACGCATATAACAATAGATTACGTTGTTTCTCGACTATTAAATCATGTAAATTGCTAGTTTATATTAACAACAATAACAACAGAGTATTAATTTTTATAACTAGATGATTTTCAGTTATTGTGGTATGTTCTCGAAGCCAAATCTAAATCGATTGGATTTTAAAAGTTTCCTGAACGAGAGGAGATAAAACTATTAAAGAAGATATAGAACGAATATTAAAGGTCGACTGAATTTGTTGGAGTTTTGTTAGAATCAGGAGTGCGAAAATAATATGAAGCTGTCTACGTGAATAATACCAACGATATATCAAACCAGATTCGTATTAACTAATGGAAAGATTTCACGATTCTTTCATGACTTCATAACTTGAAGATTGTGTAGGGGGTGTAGAAAATAGGCGGTGGTAACTCTGCCAATTCCACTAGAAAACCCATTTTTCTATCAAACAACGACAAAACTCTATTCTTCTTTTACGTTCTCTTCCACAACTTCCTAACAAACGGTCGTTTCGAATTAATTAAGTGGAAGTTTTCGAATTATTACCAACAATATTTCGTTTTGTTTTTCTTTAGTTTTTACTCTATTGTCATTAAATAGAGCACGCACGTAATTCTATATGTGGAAAGTCATATTTCCACTAGATTGATGAATAGTTCTAGCGATAACCGAATCCGTTTTTAAAAGCGCTAAACACAAATTGTCTAAAGGGTGTAGAAATAATGGACACGTTAGCTTTATTTGGTACGTTTTAGAAAGCTCTCACACTATGTATATAGAACTTCGTCTGAAAAGAGTTTCATTAATTTCCTTGGATACGTTTTAAAGCCAACGACCACCATTTTAAATCGTAAATAATCAAAGATTGGTGAGATTGTTTGGACGTCTCGTATATGCACATTTATACACCCATGCCGTGACTGGATGTCGTCTATTTTCCAACTGGACGACCGCTTATCAATTGATAACGTACTTGGCTGGATTTTTCGTTCAGATACACTGTTTTTCTAATTAGATTGAACGTTGGAATTAATACAGGGTGTAGTTGAAAAACTGATAAATGAGACTGTTTTCGCAATCTTTTAACATTGATTAAATCTGCCCTTATTTTGATAATTTCGTAAAAAAAAATGGTGAAACTTATGACTTAAGAGGAATAATATTGTTTTTCTTTCATTTTGGCCAAACTTGTTTTCTTCAAATACACTTTTGAATTACATTCCATGTTGAAGTACAGGGTGTAATCGAAAAATTGAGCCTTTTTCATGAAAACTTAGACCACGCTTTTGAAAAAAAAGGGATTTTGCGAAATGTATAGAGCCATTGATGTCGTTTTGGAAACGAAGCAAGCGCAAAACCTTTTAAAATTGATTAAATTTGCCTCTATTTTGATAATTTTGAAAAATTTATCTAAAACTGATGACTTAAAAACAATAATATTGCTTTTGCTTAATTTTAGCCAAACTTATTTCCTTCAGATGCACGTTTTTTGGTTCGTTCAAATCGCTAGAATCGAAAAAATTGAGCCTTTTTCATGATCTTGCCTTTGAAAAAGGAATTTGGCAAAACTTGTAGAGTCATTGATGTAGTCTTGGAAAAGAAACGAGCAGAAAGTCTTTTAGAATTGATTAAGTTTGCCTCTATTTGATATTTTTTTACCAAAACTGCTGACTGAAGAGGAATTATATTTACTTTCAGTTAATTTTAGCCAAAGTTGTTTCCTTCAGATAAAGTTTTATGCGAATTTTATTGCACGTTGAAATCGCTAGGTGGAATCGAAAAACTAAGCCATTTTCATGATAAATTTGCAAAAAGATTTTGCAAATTTTATAGAGCCATTAATGTAGTTTTGGAAAAGAAACAAGCATAAGTCTTCTAAGATTGACTAATAATAATTGCTGAAAACCAATGACTTAAGAAGACAGTGTTTCTTTTAGGTCAATTTCATTCAAAGTTTTCTTGTTTTTCTAATTATATTGAACTTTGAAATCGCTGAGTACAGAAAAAAGAAGAAAGTCTTCTAAAACTGACTAAATCCGCCTCGATTTTGATGATTTTACAGCAAAATTGTTACAAACCAATGATTTAAGAAGAAAACATCTCAGAATAATGTTGAATTTTGGTTTTTATTGGTTTTTCTGATCGCATTGAATTTTGGAATTGTTACAAACAGGGTGCAATTGGAAAATTGACCTTTGCTTTTGAGAAAACGAAATTTTGCAAAATTTTGGGAGTCATTGGAATCGATGCTCGCTTTTGAGAGAATGATTTGAGGATTTCGCAAAATTTTGGGAACCACTAAAATCGAAGATGAAGAACAGAAAATTTACGATGCATGTATTTTGATGATTATGTTGCCAAAAACCCATGATTTAAGAAGAAAGCTTCAATGCGTTCAATTGGGGTTTCAGGAATCGAGCATAAAGAGCAGAAAGTTTACTAAAATAAACTAAATGTGCCTGTTTTTGATGATTTTCTTAGCAAAATTTACTAAAAATCCACGATTTAAGAAGAACCTCAGAAGAATAAGTTGCATTTTGGTCAATTTTGGCCAATTTTTCTCCTTTTGGCCTCTTCAAACTGATTTGAAGAGCGCAAAATGAGAAAAAAGAAGCTGACTTCATTGTGCTCTATTGGGGCTTCTGGAATCGAGCATAAATATCAGAATCTTTACTAAAATAGGCTAAATGTACCTGTTTTTGATGATTTGTACCAAAATTTGCTAAAAACCCACGATTTGAAAAGAAACACGTTGCATTTTGGTCAATTTTAGATTAATTTATTTCCATTTTGACTCTTCAAAATATCTTCAGCGCACTTTATTGATGTCTAAATACGAATATTAAGTTGTATTTTGAATCAATTTCGGCGAATTTTTCTAGTTTTGAACTCTTCAAATCAGCTTTATTATGTTCTATTGAAGCTTAAATTTTGTCAGAAGTTTCAATTACGCTCTGTATAGTGGAATGTAGATGAATTCTTCTTAAAGATTTATACGATTCGAGTCGCTCAGTGACAAATGTCATCGGATAAAGAATTCGTTGGAAAATTTGTGAATTTTTAGCCATAGTCGAGGGTACATAAATTATCAATAAATGCATTCGAGATTCCTTCACAACGATATGCAGGCTGACTTCCAATTTATAAACTGGTTCTCTTTATTTTTAGTATCATAAAATTTTCATTAGATCGATACGAAACAATCACAGTCTTGTATAAAATACAAACAGTATCCCAAATATTTGTTTTTAACGTTGAATTTGCGGTGGTGAAAGTTTCACTTGGCCACAACGACAACATGGGTTTAATTTGTCTTAACTGCAATGTTAAATTATGGCCGTTTATTTGACATACCCTATTGTATAATGGGTCGTGTAGTGAGTCAAGCACTCTGACCGTTTGTAACTAACGATAATATCCTCTGGATTCCTGTAAACAAGCGACATGCTCCTTTCCTTTACAACGACAACGGCAACGACAACAACCCTATGGAACATAAATTTCCAACAACAATACCGCCGATTGAAACCCGACGAGCAAGACGACGAATTCAAGAAGAATTTCAACCGGTGTTATCAATTTTTGATTAGTTTCAAGCCACAAAAAGCAAGAAAAGAGTCGTTAATGTGCGAATTCGAACGGCATCAAGTTAATAAATGTTAGCGATCTTATTAAGAGGGTAGAAGGATGCGATTTCGTTGTGGAATAGAGGGTGAATTGTTGAAAAATGAGTCAAATTTTTTTATATTCGAAAATTTCAATTGGATTTCCGTATCGGAATTGATCGGGTGCTTATCAACCGGAATTGATCTCAATAATTAAATCATATAGATAGCGAACAGGATGAAAGGGAAATCCAGGTTTAAATAAACAAACAGATTTCCAGGATGCACTTAATAAATTAAATAAATTTACAAAAATTAATTAGAACGGCTAATGTAAATATTGTTGTAATTATAAGAACAGAGATTTGAGAATGGACTCGGTAAAAAATCGCAATAATTAAAACGGAACCAAAATGGAATATTTAACGTCAAGTTTGAGTAAATTCATTAAATTATGTACGTTAATGGGGTAGGTTCCGATGAAAAAGCGGCTGCATTAATACAAATTGTAAACGTCCACCAACCCCAAAATCAACCAATAGAATTTATAAACAATTTCGAAATTATTTGATCAGGTATTCGTAACGTTAATTGATAAAATTGTTGACTTCCGGGGTAGTTTTAAAATACAAAAAACACAATATAATGGGTTAAATCCCGCGAGTTTTAAAACGCTGTCTAAATATAGACGTCAGTTGGGCTTATCGCGCTTATCATCAATTATACCAACTTTCAAAACAGGGGTGCAGTCTGTTCTTTTGCGTTATCAACAAACTCCACCCTGTCCCTGTCAACCGTGCGAATTCTCAACGGGATTCCCGGTTTTTTTCCTCGAAATATTCTAATTTTTATTATCAATATTGACGGTGGAAATTAATAAATTTCGAAATTTTGTATATTTATCAGGATTCGGTTGTATTGGACAGAGCTGCGGCGAAATCAGCTTAAATACTGGGCCTGGATTTGAATTGGTTTTCATCCCTTTTCGCGTTTTATAGACAGACATTCGGTTATAAATTAAGTTTTTTCGATTCGTTGTGTTGGTTGCAGATAACAATAAGAATAAAATATTGTATGAAGATTTTTCCAACCCTAACTGGAAATCAATAGAGCCTCACCGAACTGTCTTTGTACATTTTAACGACCCAACTATCAAGTCTCTAGGGTCGGTAAAAAAATTGCACCCACATTACTTTGTAATGTTCTACGATAATGCCTTTAATTTCCTTGTAGATGCAACCGAAAGAAAACGCTAGAGGGGCTAGTAGCGTGGAGAAAAACACACACAAAAGGGCGCTATATTTTCTTCGCTTTTCGCGTAATTTTAATAATTTATTCTGCTAATATCAGTTGAAGTTAATGCAATCACAAGTGCATAAAACACGTAATCTTTGTAAGTAATTGTTAGAGTAGTTGATTTCAAAGATCAACGAACAAAACGATTATTGTTCGGTAAATTAAATTAAGTTTCGTTCTTTAAAACAGTAAATTGCAACTTACAATTGGCTTGTGAAACGTGAATTTATTCAAACTGAAACACGTTCCAATTCCGGAAGTATGTTGTTGCCGACCAAACTGCACCGTGGAGCCGGAATTTTCTCCCAGTTCTGTGTTATATTGACCGATATATATAGAGGGATGCCAACGACAAAGGCGAATATGCACACACAGAAAGACCGTAAAGTATTTATTGAAACTTTGCCGACATTGATGTGATTGAATATTTGCGACTGTTTCGAACATTTGCGGTTGTTTGTGAGCAGCTGTCTATTGCAATCGTTTCCAATAATACGAATTTCCAAATTTTCGTATTACAAACACAAATAGAGTTATAAATATTACGGGCTTTGAGGTTTTTCATCAAAATTGCCAAATATTTACCAAATAGAAACGGTGACAATTATCGAGACTTTAGATTTCGTATTCAAAATGTTTCTTATCGATTAAGCGGTAATTATTGCAATACTTTAAGGTCGACGCTTCCGGCTTGCTACTGAATTATTTACAAGGCTTTCAGTTTTCTAACAGCCTCGATATTAATCGAATTTGTTAAGTTCTTGAACTCTTTTGATCTGAATTTGTCAGATCTTGCCGTAAATGCAAAAACTTTATGAATTTTTTCTTCATAATCTCCAATTTATTGGAAAACCCAGTAATTTCGCTTATAACGTCGTAGCTTATTTCGGCTATTCGTTCCATTAAAAAAATTATCAAAAATGTCTACAGTTTTTATAATAATGAATTGTATATCCTGTAAACTGCGCAAAATTGAGGAATATCGGTATAATTTGGCAATTCGGCTAATTATACAGCGCTGGCAAGGGTAATTGAACTATGTTTCATTATAGTAATAGCGCCAAAACCTGTAAAATTTGAGTAAATTCGAAATTTATCAGATTATTTCAACCAATTCTAGTCTTTATTCTGTTTATTTTACAGGCTTAATAGCACAAGATGGGTTTCTAGTAGATGTCGCCAGATCGGTATTATGGGCCGATGTGGCATCGATATTAATCGAAATTGTTAAGTTTATTCGTTCCATTGAAAAATTTATCAGAAATGTCTCCAGTTTTTATAATAATGAATTGTATATTCTGTAAACTCCGCAAAATTGAGGAATATCGGTATAATTTGGCAATTCGGCTAGTTATACAGCGCTGGCAAGGGTAATTGAACTATGTTTCATTATAGTAATAGCGGCAAAACCTGTAAAATTTGAGTAAATTCGAAATTTATCAGATTATTTCAACCAATTCTAGTCTTTATTCTGTTTATTTTACAGGCTTAATAGCACAAGATGGGTTTCTATTAGATGTCGCCAGATCGGTATTATGGGCCGATGTGGCATCGATATTAATCGAAATTGTTAAGTTCTTGAACTCTTTTGATTTGAATTTGCCAGATCTTGCCATAAATACAAAAACTTTATGACCTTATTTCTTCATAATCTCCAACTTATTGGAAAACCCAGCAATTTCGCTTGTAACATCGTAGCTTGTTTCGGTTATTCGTTCGTTTAGAAAATCTATCAAAAACGCCTAAATCTAATACAAATCGATTCTTTATAATAATGTATTGTATATCCTGGAAACTGCGCAAAATTGAGCAATGTCGGTATAATTTGGCAATTCGGCTAATTATACAGCGCTGGCAAGGGTAATTGAACTATGTTTATTTATCGTAATAGCACCAAAATCTGTAAAATTTGAGTAAATCGAATATTAATCGGATAACTTCAACAAATTCTAGTCTTTATTCTGTTTATTTTACAGGCTTGGTAGTCCAAGATGGACATATTATTCTTATGTTTCAAGTAGGTTTTACCAGAGCGGTATTATGGGCTGGTATGGTCTCGATATTAGTCGAATTTGTTAAACAAGCGATTCTTTATATTACTGTGTTGTATATCCTGTAAATTGCACAACATTGAGGAATATCGATATAATTTGGCAATTCAGCTAATTATACAGCGCTGGCAAGGGTAACTGAACTGTGTTTCTTTATCATAATAGAGCCGAAATCTGCAAAATTTGAGTAAATTCAATATTAATCGGATAATGTCCACAAATTCTATTCTTTCCTCTGCTTATTTTAATCGATTGATAGCCCAAGATGCATATATCGTTCTTGTGCTTCTAGTAGATGTCGCCAGACCAGTATTATAGGCTAATATGGCTTCGATATTAATCGAATTTGTCAAGTTCTTGAACTCTTTTGATCTGAATTTGTCAGATCTTGCCGTAAATATTAAAAGTTTATGGATTTGTCTTTATAATCCCCAACTTATTGGAAAACCTAGCAATTGGAAAATTCATCAGTAATGTCTAAATTTCGCACAAAATAAGTGATAATTTATAATAATGTGTTGTTTATTCTGTAAATTGCATAAAATTGAGGAATATCGGTATAATTTAGCTAATTATGAAGCGCTGGTAATGACGGTTACACTATGTTTCGTTACCGTAAATTTGAGTAAATTCAATAATAATCGGATGAAATCGACGATTTTTTGACAAATTTTAGTCTATCATCTGGTTATTTTAATCGATTGGTAGCCCAAAATTGATATATTGCTCTTGTTTTTAGTAGATATCGCCAGACCGGTATAATGGACTGATATGGCCCCGATATTAATCGATTTTGTTAAGTTTTTAAACTCTCTTGATCTGAATTTGTCAGATCTTGCCATAAATATTAAAAGTTTATAAATTTTTCTTTATAATCACCAACTTATTGGAAAACCCAGCAATTTCGCTATTGAAACGCCGTAATTTGTTTCGGCTAGTCGTTCCATTGGAAAATTCATCAGAAATGTCTAAATCTAGTACAAAACAAACGATTCTTTAAATTAATGTGTTGTATATCCTGTAAATATACAGCACTGGTAATGACAACTACACAATGTTTCTTTACCGTAATAGTGCCAATGAGTGAATCCAATATTAATCAGTTAAGATCGATGATATTTCGATAAATCTTATTGTTAGACTTTCTTCTACTTATTTTAATAGATTGATAGCCCAAGATAAATATAGCATTCTTATGTTTCTAGTACATGTCGCCAGATCAGTAATTGGGTTGATTAAAGTGATAGGTTAGTTGTTATTAATAACGTCCACAGTCAATATAATCGGCGTAGAATCTGATAGGCTATTAATTATTTTAACAAAGTAAGAATTCTAGTCGAATATCTCTGGTTCTCTTTGTCTCAAATAGACGTTGCCAGATCTGTATTTTCGGTTTCTAATAGATATTGCCAGATCTGTATTTCGTCAATATAACAATGCCATATTCAACTTAGCTTAAAACTAATAAAAAATGATGGTTTAATAATCTTCAATGGAAAAACCACCAATTTTGATTACGAAGCTTCGTAGCTTAATTCGATAGCTTGTTTTCCATTGCGAAATCCTTAAAAAAAATGTCTAAATCTAGTATAACCAAGCTGTTTTAAGCCCGCAACTTGTGTGAAGTTGAGAGTTTTCATTGTGATCGGTAAAATTTGATATTATACAGCACTGGCAATTGGAACTAAACTACGCTCCTCAACCGCAATCGCGCCAAAATCTATCGAATTTGAACGAACCGAGAAAATCATCGATAATTCAGCCAATTCTAGCTTTTATTTGGCCCATATTAGTGTTTCTAGTAGATGTCGCCGGATCGGTATTTTGGCATCGTTGCAATTCTATATTTGATTTACTTTGAAACGGATCAATGGCGTTTTAACAATTATCAAAGCGAGAAAAATTCTGTTAGCTTTTCGGTTGTTGTAGTCGAAACAATCATCATAAAAATTTAATAAAAATCTGTGGCATATATTTCGAGAAACAAACGGAAAAAACTCCGAAATATGTCCGTTATTATATAAAACCGGTAAACATGCAAGGAATGCAAATGAAATTTAAACAAAGCGGTGCAATTAATTTAAAATGAAAATTTCAAATATGAAAATTGAAATTTATGAAATATAATTCTAGAAAAAAGATAAAACGAATAATTGAGAAAAGATTTCTAATTGTTTGATTATTTTATTTGAAATTCCATTATTAATTTTATTTATCCAAACAATTACCTTGATTAAAATCGTCGTCAACTACCTAAATCCATCAAGTGTAGCGTACCAACGATGATTACAATTTAGTATTAGGTGGTGTTTTATTTTCGTCTCACCCCCATCTCTCTTGTCGTTGTATCAAGTCTTATTATTTTTCTTTCTTCTTGTATTTTAAAGAACTAACACACCGCTTAGAGGACTACATTTTACTAACAACAACGCTAGAATAATAATTCATCCACGCTATGTGTATATAACACCTACACAGTGACACATCTGTAGAATGAGAATAAAACAGCTCTATATCTTTAAATTGCTACAAGGAAATTTATGTTAGCGGCAGGATAAAAGCAGGTGGTGTACAGAATATACATAGAGGAAACTTCCTTTGATGTGTCCGGCTGTAAAAATTATCGTCCATTCAACACAAACGCCCAGAAAAAATGCCGCTATTTTCATGAAATTTCCGATTAATTTCGAAATTTCGTCATCTAATCACCCCCCGTTTTACTTGTGTACTGTTCACAATTTACACCACTCTACTTAAGGGTTGAAACAATCTGTTCACTACACATGTACAAGTTATGACGCATTCATTCTAGAACAACCACCAACAACTTTTATTGCTACATCACTACGAGATATTTAAGGTGGATTCTGCCAACAAAAAGCCACCCTTTTTGCAATTTCTCTACAAACAATACCGTTAACGTTTTCTTGTGTTCTTTTCCCAACCCCCGTGTCGCCCTCCACCACTTCCTCGACGAATTGAAGAATGTAGAAATGTTTATTTAGGATATCAGAATTTTAAGGTGGCAGGTTCTTTCAACGTTTATCGTAACACAGAACACATCAACACCACCGGATGATGGTTGAACAAATATGTTGGGACATTATTGGAGGAAAATGCTAGAAAATAGGGGTGGAAAAAATTAAGAATTCTAAAGAGAATATGGAAATGTTTAAACATTATATCGTGCTATATTTTTTTCTTACCCTCAGTACGGTTGCCGTTCGTTAATAAATTATTAAAGAAATTTCCTTTTAGTGGTTATAATTTTCCATATTTTATAATGTAATTTCAAAAAATAAAGCAAGATATTGCACAAAAGGTAATTTAATTTTCACGTAAATTCACAAAGTGGTGGTTGTAAATCAACGGATACGGCCGCTCGTAGAATGGATGGGTGTTCAAAAATAATGAAAATCGCCGGGTGGGAAGGCCTACTACTTAACGAAAATAGCACTCGATTAGACTATTTCACAAAATGTTTAAACACAAAACTATTTCAAAATGCACCCTTAAGCCGCTACTGCGCAAAGTACTGCGCATTCCCCTTAGAGGCGACTTTGATGAAGTTGTACTGCGCATATAATTGCGCATCTCCAATAGAGACTATTTGGATGAAGTTAGAGAATACGGCCGGTGGGTTTCCCAAATTGGCGCTATAAATCGATGGGCGATTTCATAAAAATAGACTCGACTACAGTTTTATTGCAGACGAACAATTCGCCACGCAAGAACACACACAACACTATAATCTTTAATATCCTTGTATGAAAGGATAATGTCGTCCGTTTTTTCTCCCCATTGTGCGATAATTTTCCCCCAAATGTCGTAAATTTGATTTAATATTCGAATTCGGTCGGTATCAGGAGAAAAATTGTTTCGCAAAAAAATGCATGATTTCCAACTAGATTACTTCCAGATCCGTTAGTTTACGGAAACCAAAACCATTCCCGACTTGGAGAATACACGATTTTCCTTTTTCTTAATAGATTTTTCCACATTGATTTGTTAAACAAAACAATCTATCTAAAAATGATCAAATATTAGATGTATACGTGGAGGAAAATGAACGAAATACGTTAGAGGATTCGTTTTAATTTCCGTTCTCGATCTTATACCAGCTCGCTAAAGATTGATTTCTATACATTACCGGAAATAATGAGTGAATTAAAATTTCCCGACATTCCTATGAATTTCAATGAATATACAGGGTAGTTCGCTCAAACAAACAAAATCGCGATAACTCTTCCATCTGTTTTAGGAATAAAATAATCGCTATAATAACTTGAAAGATTGCTTACTAGAGTCGAAATTAGTCGGGGAATCCCCAGTTTCTTGGCGAAAAATGAAGGAAACGAGTAAAGGCGTGATAAAATATTAGAGAACATGCTCACAGATGTAATAAAGCTCAATTTTTGTTCGTTTTCAAGTCTTTATATCAGTTTTGTGATTATTCTCAAAATTGGACGAATTCTAGTAAATTATCCCGATTAAGTTGAACCAGCCTGTATATTTTGCTCAATATGGGTATCATTTGTCGGAATGTTTGCTTTTTTGTTGTTACAATCAATAATAATACATCAAGCTTTAATAATAATAGTTAGAATAATAGTAAAACTACCACTAACTAATGATAACAAATCAAAGCTTTAGTTGGGCGATAATTTTCCATTCGCAAACTTGTACCCTATATTATTTAAATTTCTATAAATTGCACCCTCCGGTCTACGACACGACAGAAATTACAATGACAATAATCCAACAACATTACTAATACTACGTTTACATAGGATCTTATCAGGATTTAACGTAAAATAATTAGAATTCAAACAAACGAAATTGTATGTGATTTTTCTTCGAAATATCCCCCGATTTAATTCAATTTGTAATTGTTGATTGCCGTGACAATTTTGTTTTTGATTGATAAGAAATCATTTTCTAATATTAGACACGATATTACGATTAAAATTACATTAAAATCACGTATTAGAAATTGTTAGCACGATAATGTAAAAATTTTACATTAAATTAGAATAACGCGAGAATTGCGCGTCGTATTTTGTAATTGTACATTGACCTTTTTTAGAAATTTGCGCTGTAATATGTGCTGTAGTGACTTTTCATGTTAGACCATATTTATCGAAATGGACAAGATTACAAAGTTGGTAGTAAAATTAGGGGTGATAAAAAAGCCATATAATATTAAGGGGTTGTTTTCGTTATTTAGAACAAGCCACCTGTCTTTTTTTGAACAAAAATGAATATTATTCTCGATAGTTTGGTATCTTTATTGCTGTTGAACGATTAAAATTATTATGACGATAGAGCAGAAATTTTCCATTGTGGATCGTATTCTATAACTTTATATTGAAAGTCTCTGTCAACTTGCGCCGTAACGTGAGCTGTAGTGAACTTTCAAGTTAAACGATTGTTAAAGTGGACAAGCTTAGAATTGTGGATCGTATTCTGTAACTTTACATTGAAACTTGCGCTGAACTTTCAAATTAGACAGGAGTATAAAGTTGGTAGTAAAATTAGGGAGTGGCAAAAGAGCCACATAATATTAAGGGGTTGTTTACATTAACTAGAACAAGCGAGCTGCTGAACAAAAATAGATGTTATTCTTGATAGTTTGGTATCTTTGTTGTCGTTACATTAAAATCACGAATTAGAGATTATTATCGTGATAGAGCCGAAATTTTGTATTGTCGATCGTATTCTGTAACTTTATATTGAAAATCTCTGTCGACAGTTATAGTAAGCTTAGAATTGTGGGTCGTATTCTTTAACGTTACATTGAAACTAGCGCTGTAACCTGCGCTATAGTCAACTTTGAAATTAGATCATATTTATTAGGGTGGATAGGATTATAAAGTTGGAAGTGAACTTAAAAGGGCCACATAACATTAAGGGGTTGTTTTCATTAACTAGAACAAGTCACCTAGTTGTTTTTCTGGGTAAAAAATGTATATTCTGGATGGTTTGGTATCTTTACTGTTGTTGGTGTTTCAAACAGGTCAAGTTACGTTGAATAATTAAAAGTTTTATCGTTCAGCTAACAGTATGATTAAAATTTCCCGAAAATCTGGGGTGTTGGATTTAAATTAACTTTTTATCGATCTTTTGTTATAGTTATTTTTTATTTTTTAATTTGTTCTTAATTAAAACTTTATTAAAATATCAAATTTTAGTGTGATTTAGATTAGATTCCCTATGACACCTTTCCAGATAAACAATATAATGGGAAAATTTTCAGGGGTATGACGACATATCAAAATGGCCATCCAATCATACTGTCATAATCCCATAGGGATAGCAGGCTATATAATATCTAAAACCCTTTGCGTGATGTTTCTAATAACAAAATCAAATTTATATTAAAGAAGTTTGGTTATTATGGATGGAAATCGATGTGTCTAACAGGAAATTCTAATTATCCTAGTATTAATAAATTCTTTTTTAATAAAACATGCAAGCTTAGATAATTCATATAGGAATAGTTCAATTAATATAGTGGAAAACTTACATCATAAACGTTAAAGTTATAACTTACAGTCAATGAAGTTGATCTCATAATAAAACTTGGCCAATTCGAATTCCGAACAAATTTCGACCTCAATCACTATCTACAAGATCGTTGAATTCGTTCAAAATAACGCAATTTTTACAAATTTTGAGCAAATTTAGCCAAAAATTGGTCTCACTTTAACAAGTAGTTGAGTTGTTCTGCTATATTTGGTGTAATATAGGCAACCAATTATTAGTTTGTATTGCACACTAATATTTGGCTGCCTATATTACACCAAATATAGCAGTAGCAGTAGCACTGCTACCGAAAAATCGCAACTTATCACTACTAATTATAAAACTCGACAGTTCGAATTCTAAACAAACCTCCACCTCAATCACTGTCTACATAATTGTTGAATTTCTTTGAAATAGTGTAATTTTACGTTTTTGTGTGGAAAAATGGGAAATATGGGGAAAAGCACATCACTGTAGACTACATAAATAAACGGAAACTTCAAGAAAGATTGTGACGAAGATTTATCGATTCTCATATAGAATTTTTTCCCCATCTAACAAATGTCAGGACAGATATACCGTAAAGAAGAGACATATTGTGTACGATAGTGGCGATTGTAAGCGTTGTGGGAATTTATCGGAGAAAGTCAGTAGATGAGTTGTATGTCAATAAAGGAAACCGAATAAAATTGTAACTTACAGGTGAAATTAACGTTTGACATACAGATTTAGAGATTTATTCGTGAGGAATTTCTTCTTTTAAAAAAACATCTTTGTTGGAAGAGATTTATCAACGATGCTAGATTATATGCTGACACAGTGACTGGAGATTAAATGTCTCAACATATGGGCAACTCGGTGCCTGTCAGGGGCCTCTGGAATGATAACATAACAATGACAATAATAATAATGATGATGAATTGTGGAAATGGGGAGTATTTAGGGACTTTTTGTCGAGTTTAGGCATTGATTCTAAAGCATTTCTGTCATAAATCTTCCGTTTTTAGGGGAATTTGGGTACAGATTTCAAGACGTTTGTTAGTCTAAATTATTAGTTTTCAACGAAACTTGCACTAGAGTAATGAAAGGAGGTTCAATTTTCCATTTTCAAAAAAATTATACGTTGAAAAAAGTGTCTTGGACATTTCTAATCAATTTTCGAGCCGAATTTCTGAAATTTGGTTTAATGCCATCAATTTTTGAACTCTTAATTTCAATTCTAGCCAATTTTCGAGGTAGATTGTTGAATTTTAGTTCTCAAGACGAATTTTTTGTTAATGTTTCTCTTGCTTCTTGGCTTTATAGCCAAATTTTGGGAATTTTCCGACAATTAGTAGTAGATTCTTCTCAATTATTCCAAAATTTTCCATTTTCAGGAGAATTAAACTGCAGAAAGAGGTGTTTTAGACATTTCTAATCAATATTAGAGTCGAATTTGTGAAATTTTGTTCAGTGCCATCAATTTTTGAACACTTACCTTCAATTTTAGCCCTCAACAAGAAATTTTCGCAATTTTTTCTCCTGCTTTCATGGCTAAATTTTGGGAATTTCCAAATAATTAGTAGAGAATTCTTCTCAGTTTTTGTACCAAAATCATTATTTCTCCAAAATTTCTCATTTTTAGAAAAATTAAAGTGTTGAAAGAGGTGTTTAGAATATTTCTAATAAATTTTAGAGCCGAATTTCTGAAATTTTCTTCAGTGCCATATTTTTTTGAACTCTTATTGTTGGTTTCAATTCTAGCCCATTTTAGAGACAGATTATTGAATTTTGGCCCTTAAATAGAATTTTACCCAAATTTTTCTCCTGCTCTTGGCTTCATAACTAAATTTTGGGAATGTTCGGATAATTAGTAGCTGCATCTTTTCAATCAACCAAGAGCATCAGTTATCCAAAATTTTCCATTTTCAAAAAAATTAAACTGCTGAAAGAAATGTGTCGGACATGGCATCAATTTTTAAACTACTAATTTCAATTCTAGCCAATTTTCGAGACAGATTATTGAATTTTAGCACTTAGGAATTTTTCGTAAATGTTTCTCTTGCTTCTTGGCTTCGTAGACAAATTTTGGTAAGTTTCGGATAACTTGTAGAGGATTCTTCTCAGTTTTTGTATCAAAAGCATCATTTCTCCAAAATTTCCCATTTTTAGCAAAATTAAACTGCTGAAAGAGGTGTTTCGGGTATTTCTAATCATTTTTTGAGCCGAATTTCTGAAATTTTCTTCAAAATCAGCAATCTTTGAACTCTTAATTTCAGATTATTGAATTTTAGTCCTCAAGAATAATTCGCAAATTATTCTCTTACTCTTGGATTCGTGGACAAATTTTGGGAATTTTCAGATAAATTTTTATACCAAAAGCATCAATTCTCCAGTCTGTCTTTTGGGCTAGATGATAATGACTTTCAAATGTACAGTTACAGAATGCCACCGTTATTTTTAGTTTCTATGTAACGCTATTAATCGTCCAATCTGTCAATAACCGGAGATAATAAATTGTGGGAAAGCTTCATTTCAAATAACCGTTGCTGATGACTTTTAAAAGTACAGTTACAGAATACCCGTATTCCACTGAGACATTAGGTTTTCTATTTTTATTTCCTCCAATGTAACATTATTCGAAAATATTGAATATTTTCCTAGTTTCTCCGTCATTTTTACTCACAATAATCTAGTCTATTTTGTTATATTTGATATTTAGTTTTTCGCTTATAAATATTGAATAAATTAACGTTATAAATAATTGATTATATTTATGAATTATTCATTTATTTTCTGATTTATTAGACAGAGTTAGATGGAAATAATTAGATTTATGAAAAAATAATCTACCGAAAGTCAATCTAGGAGAATCGAAGTTTTAAACAACAATAATTACTCTTCCTGTTTTCTATTATAGATTAGATTGAACGTTGGGGTTTTCTTTTAAGAATTTCATTTCGTTTTTATTGGGCAATAATTCGGCGCTAGTATCGATATGAAATTTAATTAAAATTCACGATTTTTTCGGCCCTTGTTCAACATTAACCGGCTAGCTAACAGCCAGTGAAGTTCAATAAAACTTTTTATGTTCCTCCAACCAATCGACCAACTAAAAACCAATCTTATTCCCCAAATATTCTCATTGCTACTAGCTCATTTTGATATAAATCCAATTGTATTGTGTAGAAAAATAGATGGTTTCCTTCACTAAAAGAAACATAGACGTAAATCTTTCTGTGTTGTTTTTTCTTATTCGTTTGGCATTATATTTACATCAGTTATGTCGCATATCGCAACTTCTTCTTCTAGATGTATTCACTCTTCACATTTTCATCCACAATTTAAATATGTTATCGCTGTTTCGCTTCGTTTAACTTGCCGTCTTAGTTTTAGGTAAAAGAGACTCATATCAGTTGGTGGAGTTTTTGTCATAAACAAACGTAGTGCGCTGTACTGTGAGCGAATTCCTCTTCCCTTTAATTCCGAATTTTTCTTCCTACGATTAAATATCAGCCAAGCCTGGGGAGTTGGAGTGAATTTCTCCCTGAAGTTTATTGAAACAGTCCACAATTTATTGCAAACAAAACCAGTTGCTTGAATAGAATAGTCGACAGAAAAGCTCACTTTAGATGTAATTTTCAGAAAAAAGGCAACGACAATTGAAATTACGATAAGTGCCAATTGTAGAGTTAATCTTTATCTACACCATCCGTTTCACTTAAAAGTCTATAGTTTATATGGCAACTCCCATTTGACAATTTTAAGGGTCTTTAGAGTTATTTTTGGCAAAATTTGAACCTTGTAGCTCATTGGAAAATTGGTGAAAAACCGCTTTAATCGGAAAATCTCGCGATATCGGTAAACTTAAAACTCATCTCAAACAAAGCAGCATTATGAAAAAGTTCAAGCAAAATAGTTTTTTTCCACTTTTCCTCTCGAAATTCCGGAAAAACAGAAAAATTTGTTTTCCGAACAAGATCATGAATGAAAAGGTCATTAGTGTTCCCCTAAACCCTTGCTTTGATACGTAAGTTTAATTTTTCAGATGTCTCAGAAAGTCAGCCGATTTTCCAAAAATCCATGGAGCTATACAGATGTAGAATCGCTTTTAAAATCGAATGAAATTTAAACCATTTCGATATCTGTGATCGTTTTCGGGATATTTGTTCCAGTATCTTGATTTAGTTCGTTTAATGATCGCTCTTAAATGCGAGTCAAATCTTGGGAGTTTAAGTGAATTTCCTTGAATTTCTCGCCGAAATTAACTAGACAGTAATCGTTTAAATCGCAAAATACGCAAATAATACACACAAGCACACAATATGATACGTGGCTGATTCTTAAACGATCAATCTATCTTTATTAGGAAGGTTGACAGGAGTGGCTGCTGTGACTGCTGCTACTTTACAACAGCAAAATAGAAAGGAATCCATCATTCTTCATTATATTGGATAAAATCGTCTGGCTTTCCACTTAATATCCCATTGCCAAAGTTGTATATAAAGAACGTCATCTATCTCATAGAATTGATTCGAAAATTTCGCATTAAACCGGTTAATTTTGTTTTGAAAATACGAATAACAAGAAGATTGTATTTAATTTGCCTTTGTTCCTCGATACTCGTTAAAATTTTCCTTAATTAGAAACAGGCGGTTTTCTGTACTTCTTTTCCATTTTCTTGCATCAATTTGAATGTTATAATTACGTGCCAACGGCAAGACCAATCGGACGATTCTAAACAAAGCGTCTTTGCGAATTTTTGTTGCATTTCCAACAACTTGGTTGTTGTCAGATAAAGAAATAGATGAACCTAATGGAATTACAAAATGGAACTTTCCATTAATAAAGAGTGGAAAGTTCTGCAAACAAAACCAACGAATAATTTCCACAATGAACGATGGTTGGGATAAAACGAAAAAAGTAAAATGAACGTTTTAATTAATTCCAAGGAATTGTCGTTTTTTGTAAGCATATTTCGTGCACTCACGATCAGATTCATACTCGAATCCGTCCAGGAATCTTTCCAACTTTATTAGTTTTGTAATTTTATATGTTGTTTATTGATCTGAAATCCCATTTCCGGTGATATTTGCGATTTCCAACAAGCACATCTAAAGGGATCCACGGAAATACTGAATAACCACCAAGTTTCCATCTTTCAATACCGAAAGTTTCCCATACCGACAGAATTGTATCAATTCAAATCAATTGCACAAGTTGAATTTCATTCCAATTACTCATTAGTAATGTTAATTAATAAATATAAAGTTTTGATTTTATATTTTCCAATTATTAATTGGAAATTCGAATGTTTGGTGAGGCGTTTTTCGATTTTCATACCTTCAAGTAAAATTTACAATAATACCCTTTATAAATATTTACATTTCCCTCGACTTGTACAGCAAACGAAATGAAATGTACGTGAAAATCGAATCGTTGAAAAGATTACAACAAAATTGCTCTATGGATGTCACAATAATATTCTCGCATTGAAGAAAATTCATAATTGCTAGATATAAAACAATTTCGTCTCCTAAAGAGAGTCAAATTTGATAGAAATCGATGAAAAAAATTGCCGCAAGTGGACAATTCAGTTGAAGAATTGATCAAAATTGGCCGAATTTATTAGTTTTGGTCGCAGAATCAAGGAATTTGCTGCAAATCGATCTTTCAAGGTATGATTCTATAAATTTACACAAGATATTCATTCAAAAATTGTTTGAAATTGTCACGATTTGAGAGAAACAATTCCCAAAAACATGCATAATTTAGAACTAAAGTGCTAAAATCTTTACTAAAGGTCATGGTTTAAAGAGCGATTTTAAAAGGAACGGAAGCAAGGTGATAAGAAATATCAAAATGGTCAACATCTCATTCGATTCCAGATCTACATCTATTTTTGGATTTTTGAAAATTTCGTTGGATTTTGAGTAATTCCAAAAAAACTACTTTTTTCAGTATGAAACATGGTGTTAGTGGAACCAAAATTTCTCTCAGTAAACTTAATAAAAACTAAAGAAATTCATATAGATAGAGACTTACCATAGTTTGAATTGTCATCCTTGTTTTTCCAAAAACAGCTTCTTAAAGAACCACGTTTTCCCTTAAGATTTAAAACTCTGAATCTGTTTGGGTACCCGAGCGCCAGGAGTAACTAGCATGATGAGGTTTGGATGCCCCGTTTGTATTCCAAAATCGTTCTGAGGGCTAACAGAAGCCTATTGGGAAAAGAAATCTGCAAAAGATCAAAGTACTCTTCTGAGGCAAAGTCCAGGAATGAATAAGACAGAATTGCTTATCGACTCGCACTTGTCCAAGAAGTTTCTCCTAACAGAGCTCCTGACAGGAGATTTTCCAATGAATTAAAATCTCTAAATTTGTTTGGATACCAGAGAGTCAGGGAATAATTAGCCTGATTAGCCTCGGACGCTTCATTTGTAATCCAAAATCGTTCTGTGGGTTAACAGAAGCCCACCTGTAAAAGGAAATCTGCAAATGAAAACAGATCAAAATGCTCTACTGAGGCAAATTCCAGGAATGAAGATGCAATTCCTTATCGACTCGCACTTGTCCAAGAAGTCTCTTCTAACAGAGCTTCTGATGCGAGATTCTCCAGTGAATTAAAATCTCTGAATTTGTTTGGATACCAGAGCGCCAGGGAGTAATTAGCCTGATTAGCCTCGGACGCTTCATTTGTAATCCAAAATCGTTCTGTGGAAGCCCACCTGTGAAAGGAAATCTACAAATGAAAACAGATCAAAATGCTCTATTGAGGCAAATTCCAGGAATGAAGAAGATGTAATACCTTATCGACTCGCACTTGTCCAAGAAGTCTCTTCTAACAGAGCTTCTAACGCGAGATTCTCCATTGAATTAAAATCTCTGAATCTGTTTGGGTACCAGAGCGTCAGGAAGTAACTAACATGCTAGTTACTTCCTGACCTCATCATGATGAGGTTTGGACACATCACTTGTAGTCCGAAATCGTTCTATAGAAATTTGGGAAAAGAAAACTACAAATGAAAAAAGATAAAAATGCTCTACTGAGGCAAAGTCCAGGAATAAAACAGGTGGAATTGGTTGTTGATTTGTCCAAGAAGTCTCTCCTAACTTGTCCAAGAAGTTTCTCCTAACAGAGCTTCTGACAAGAGATTTCCCAAAGAATTAAAAACTCTGAATCTGTTTGGGTAACAGAGCATGGTGAGGTTCGGTCGCTCCATTTGTAATGCAAAATCGTTCTGAGAGCTAATAGAAGTCTACTTGGAAAAGGAAATTTACAAAAGATCAAAATGCTGATTGTGAGTCAAAGTCCAGGAATGAAATAGGTAGAATTGTTTATCGATTCGCACTTGTCTAAAAAGTTTCTCCTAACGGAGCTTCTGACAGGACATTTCCCAGAGAAGTATCACCTAAAAAATTAGACCTAGTCACCCAAAAAAATAATCAATTACCCATAGAAGATACCTGATCTGGGACAACTACAGATGGAAAGTCAAAGTTTTTATGAGCCAAACAACCTTATAACTCATTGATTAAAAACCCGAATTTTGGTGAATAGATGGCTTTAAAATCATGAAATGAGAATTGTTGAAATTATTCACCGAATGCGTTCCTTTTTCTCGACGAAATTAATATTTCATCTTAAATAATTGTGAGTATCTACTTCAGTTTAATGATAAATCAACTATTTATTCAATGTTTACATCAAGCTTTGACCCTCGTTAAATCAGGCTTAGAAATTGTTGGATATCCATCTACATGTACATGCATATACACGTGTACATCCACTCAACCTGTTATATTAAGGATAAATATAAGTCAACAACAAGCTAAATAATCTTCAAACATTTTGAATCATTCAATATTAAAACAGGCTGGTATTTCTGCCCATGTTACTCTAATTCTTGAATAAATCATTAACAGCACTACAATAGTGAACGATAAGAAGGTGAAAGAAAATAAAATTGTTGTCTAACATGAAAAGACAACATTAGACGAGACCCGGTTTATATAGAATATAAAATGTCGAAACAAGACCATTTCTTATATTTTTTATTCCTCTTCTCTCAATATCAATGTAGATTGTGATAAGGTCAGACAAGCGAGCATTCGGGGAATATTTAACATTTCATCTAAAAGAAAAGCGATAGATCCCGATCGATTGACAACAATATTCGTTGGAAATGTCACACAGTTCTCAATTTTTTCAACTAAACAGTCTCCTTTTATTTTATACAGGGGTGCTGAGTTGAAAATATATCGTCTATATGGAGAGTCAGGTTATTTGACGAGCAATTTAAGAACTTTAAGTTTATTGAAATGCAACAGTCCTTCGCCTCCGTGTGTCGGTAACTATTTGTTCATCCAATCCGTTTTTTTAAAGAAAAGGAATTTGACAATATGTATCGAGTATTAAGAAGTTATTTAAAATAAACAAATAACGCATTAAGATAAGAATACAACTGGGGAGGCGAATGACTAGTCACATTTTAATTTGTACACAATTGAGAATTTGACAAACTTCCCGACGAGCCACAAGGTTCAAATTTTGGATAAATAAGGTTCAAGGATCCCTCCATAAATCTTTAAAATATTTTTCAAATTGCTCGTTGAATAACAGGAGTTTTCATATTTTTAGTTGGGCGCCCTTGTATGTATTAAATGCTCCATAGACGGGGATCTATTTGATATAAACAGATACGGGAAATCGTAGTTTGTTCTATAAATTGTAGAGCAAATACACATTAGTAATTGAGTTTGTTCTCTTGATGGAATACTCTGTGTGTTTCCATAAATTTTTTTAATGTTTTTACATCGAATCAGTTAGTGTTGGGCAAAAATCACAAATTTAATTTTTCGTTTAAAACGTCGACAATCAACCAACTGGAAAACTTGTCGTTGTAATTAATTTACTTAGAACTAAATTTCATACTTTCCGTCTATTTTGAGTAGACAGTTTGTTAATTTTCCACAAACAAACAAGAGCAAAAGGTTTATTATTAATATAACTTGAAACTTTATTTATGTACCGTAAGTAATACGATACTTTTACAAGTTTAAATTCTATATAAATTACAAATATTATACGAATTTTACGGTTGGTAAAATGTAAAATTTATAATTGAAATATCGACTTACAATAGTCTAAGACGTAGACGCAAGCAACAAAATCGAATAAAATTTATTCAAATTTTAATCGCAACCATTGTGTGTGCGTGATTTTGCATAGTTGACGATCAATGTTTTTCAATATGCAACAATCTAGGCTACAAAACGATAAGAATCCCACCCATCTAATTCAATATTGATACATCCAAGATCATCTAACATGTACATACATATTTTAAAACAATTTCTCCTAATGGACCCAACATTAAAACTGTTTGCTTGGATGCTTTTTTCCCAGCATAATAAAACAAAACCGTTGAAACATCCAAAAACGAACCGTATCCAGTGTCGTTATAGATGCAAACATAAGAACACCCCTTTATTGATTCTTCCACACTGTTAAACTTTTCCAGATTCCTGCGCGACAGTTAACAATTTCGGGAAAACTTTAAGTGTGGTTTTCAGGAAAACGGAAAAGACAACTGGAAATACAATAAGTACCAGTTGTGGAGTTAACTTTTGTCTATCTATTTATATAAATTTCATTCAATTCTGTTAGTTTTAATGAGTCTAAAGTGTGTTCTTCTGAAACCCTGCTTTTGGCACCGATATCTAGTTTTTCAGAATTTTCAGAAAATCCAGTCGATTGTTCAAAAATTCACAGACGTGCACCGATGTAGAATCGCATTTGGAATCGAATGAGATATTAACCATGTCGATATCTCTTATCGTTATCGAGATATTTGTGTTCCGGTGCCTTATCGAATTTGGATTCTATGTGGAAATAATTGGTGTTTTCGTATAACGTTAACAACACACGGAATCTTAACGTGCAATAAAAATTTCAACGTAAATTTCCCAGTTTTATCAAATTTTTGATCGATTATGCTTATGAAAACTCCCATTTTCATAACGTGTAAATTAAAGTTGGAGTAATTAAAAGTGAGAAAAATGGAAGTGTTAAAAATGAAAAGAATTTATTGCAGCTAATTAAGGAAATAATTCAACCAATCAGGATCTAGATGATGGTATTTTTTAATAAACACTCAGTTTTCAATCTAATCAGATCAAACTTCAATATTGACACTCAACTATTTTAATTAACTTGTTTTTTTTTTAATTCAATAAATTCAAAGCGACTAAAAACTAACGATTTTTTTCTGATTTTGTTTGTTTATTCAACAAAACCTGCAGAAATTGACACTTATTAAGCTTTAAGTGGGTTGTATTTGGAAAATTACCCCGCATATTGTTGAGCTTTGTTTGTTCGTTGTCTATTTTTGAACAATTTATACAGGGTGCACAACGCTATTTCCCCATATTTGGCCCTTTTGCGAATAGAGTCGTAGCTTACTTCATACTTTACTACATTAAATATTTCTCAATTATCAAGAAGCCGATAATTTTTAAGCAATCGAATAAAGTTACGACACTACATAATGTACATTCTGTAACAATAAGCGATAAATTTTCTGTAGATTAATTTGCAAATTATAGAATCGCATATGTATTTATTAACATTTATAATTAATTTAAAAGCAATTACCAATTTATCAATCTCATTAAAGCATAATTAATCAACAATTATTCCCGATTTCAATAAACAGAACTATTATGAACGGAAATTGTTTTACCTATTCAGTGTAGAATGCTATATCACTCATAGTTGGCCATGTCTTTCATTATAGGGTCGTAACTTGGTTCGTACTCTACTAAATTTGTCATTTGTTGGTGTATTTTGCAAAGCTTACTTGATTAAACAATTTCACACCATTTATATAACTGTAATTGTCAAAAATTGCATATTTGAGGTTAGAAACCATAGAATAAGAGTCTAGTTATACAGGTCCGCCAACCCATTGTGTTGAAGGGCGCGCAATTCAAAAAGTATTCGTTTTATATTTTATTACTTAATAAAGAAGCCTCATTAATCTATTTTGGTTGTAAATATTACATTTACGATAAGGAATAAAAAATTTCCTGGACTTGTTTTGATATAAAAAATAGTGTCATAATCGGATATTTGAGTACATCTAGGGAATTTATCGTTTCATAGTTGGTACTCAAATTTCATTAGCCAAATTGCATCAATTTATGGTTATAGTGTTCCATTTGTTATAATTCACGATTTTATTGATTAACAATGAATTATTGAGAGGAAAGAAAAATAGCTGTTACTAATTACGGTAAAATTGTCTAAATTTCGAGGTTATAATTTAATGAAATTGAAATATTTCTCTATAGTATTAGCAGATGAGTACAAAACATGTTAGATGATATCAAGATTAGCTATACTGTTGAAATACAATACGTCCAAACTTTATTAATATTTTATATAACTGTGTTCTATAAAAAGGAAAGCAATAAATACCAATTCTGATGACTATCTCATACTTGTATTTTATTACATTTTTTCTTTTTCCGTCCATTTATTTGTTCTATTTTCATCATTATTATTGTTGTTGTTGTTGTTGTTGTATTGTATTGCTAGATTGTAAATTAATTTATATACTTCCTGCAATTTTAATTTCTCTATGATAAGACAAAAACAAAACTTTCTAACAATAAGTAGTGTCAATGCGGGACTTACTGTAAAACTTTATCACTGGATTTAATTCTTTATAATGCTCAGGTAGTTGTAATTTGTTGGAAATCCTGAAAGCTTTCAAGTGCGATTATGAGGTGTGATTATTTTAATGAAGCAACTACTACTGCAATAATGAAATCACCCTATGTTTGTTGTTGTTGTTGTATTTCTATGGTTAACTTTCAATTAAAATACACACTCGGACTTCAGCTTAAAAGCTCAACGAAACAATAAATAACGGATTTAGTCGTAATTTTTTGTATAAAAAGCCATTGTACAGGTTATTGTTTATTCTCTTCGTTTTATAATTTCTTTAATCATAAATATGCAAAAGAAAATTACCGGTTGGTTTGTTTCAGATTGTTCAAATGAATTAAAGAAATGGCTTGCAATCTTTGACCTAAATTGCTGTAGTTCAAGCAAAGCTCCTAAAAGCGACTAGATTTTGTTACCTAAATTTAATCCATTCCAAAGCTCAGTGACGAATATTTTCTTTTTGTTACAATTAGTTTAGTTGAAAAGCTCCTTAACAGTTCTAAATAACAAACAATTCCAATATGTTCCAGCATTTTGAAGCTTCTTTTTTTTCAGATCTATTTTGCTACTGTCAACACGACGTCCTGGCATTTGGGGTAAGTTACTGCTTTTTGGCCAAATTCTTAGAACTTAGTTTAAGAGCTTTAAAGCCCACAATAAAGCTTATTTAGCGTCCAAATTTGTCTCAAGCTTTCTAAGAAATCTCTTTTTTCCTTAGTTGAATGAAGAAACTTTTTAAAAGCACTAAACCATTTTAACATTACAAGCATTTTAAAGTACTTGTCTTTAAACTTTTCTAGATGTTCCCATAGTCTTAAAACCTCTTTAGTAGTCCAATTTCAATTTTCAAACATTTTAAAGCTTCTGCTTTGCTGCTATTAACATGAAGTTCTGACATTTGGATAAGTTGCTGCTCTTTGAACAAATTGTTAGTTTAGGAGCTTTGAAGCTTACAATAAAGTTTGCATCCAGATTTGTCGCAACTATTATGAGAAATCTTTTGATTGACCTGAGTGGAATTAAGAAGCTTTTTATAAGCACTAAAACATTTTTAAATTACAAGCATTTTAAAGTTTTGAACTTTTCTAGATGTCCCCATAGTTCCAAAAGCTCTTCAGTAGTCCAATTTCAAAATTTTAAAACATTTTTAAGCTTCTCTTGCTTAAATTTATTTGGCTGCTATCAACATGAAGCTCTGGCATTTGAGTAAGTTGCTGCTCTTTGAACACATTCTTATAACCTTGCTTAAGAGTTTTCAAGCTTACAAAAAAGCTTATTTGGAATCCAAATTTGTCTCAAGTATTTTGAGAAATCTTTTAGTTGAATTAAGAGGCTTTTTGTAAGCACTAAACCGTTTTATCATTACAAGCATTTCAAAGGTCTTATCTTTAAACTTTTCTAGATGTCCCCATAGTCTCAAAGGCTCTCTGGTCCATAGTTCAATTTCAATATTTTCAAACATTTTAAAGCTTCATTGGTCCAGATCTATTTTTAACATTAAATTTATAAGGACTTTCAGGTAAGTTTCTTGTTCTAGAGTCAAACTATTAGAACGCTCTTTGATTTGCAGTTCAAGAGTTTTAGAGATTTCAGTAAGTCTTGTTTAGCATTCAAAACCATTTTAAAGAGTCTTTTCTCGTCTTTAGTTAACTTAAGAATTTTTGAATAATTTAAGCAATTAACATTTCTAACATTTTCAATCACTTTAAACTTGTTCATCTTTTCCAGACGTTTTTCCCTATGGCTTCAAAAGCTCTTCGGTAGTTTTAAGTAATAAATCATTTCGATATTTTCAAGCATTCTATTTTGCTACTTTCAGCGAAAGGTTCTGGCATTTAAGGTACATTTCAAGCCTTTTAATGAAACTCTTGTATTGTTTTTAACTTGAAATTTATGAGCTTTATAGAGCTTAATCAAATCTACTGGCATCCAAATTTGTTTTAAGCCCTTTAAGGAGTCTTTTCTGGTAGAGCTGGAAGTTTCTTAATAGTCTTGAACAGTATACAATTGTAACATTTTAGGGCATTTTAAAGTTCCTAGTTTTTTCCATATACCTCCCCATAGTCTTAAAAGCTTTTTATTTGCTTTCAATAATAAATAATTACGATATTTTCAAGTGTTTTAAGAGTAGTTTTTCTTTTCCAGATGTATTTTTCCGCTATCAAGATGAATTCTGACTTTTAAGGTAAATCAAAACTCTTCAAGAGCTTTCAGTAAAGCTTTGAAGTTCTTTGAAGATACTTTTTTGAGAAGCTTATCAGCACAATTTTAAAAGTTTTCGTCTTTTTCAGATGCCTCTCTGTAATCACTTGGGACACCCTGAAATTCCAGATTTAAGGTAAGTGAGCTTTTATCATTTAGCATTAAAACTTCAGCCTTGGTGGCTGAAAAACGCTGCAATTGTGCTAAATTTTTGCTTATATTGTGAATTAACAACAAAGTTTTCAGTCATAATTTAGACTGTGTATTTTAAAATATGGTTTTGTAAATATGGAAAACTATTCAGTCGTATAGTCATTAGAAGTTAAATAACAGTTAGCAATAATATTCACATGAAAGATTATGAAAATTTCCTCGAATATTTTACCTATTTTTTCCACAATCTCTCCCCATTCTTGTTTTATTATTGTTTGTTTGTTTTATTATTATTTGTTCTGTTGTTATTGTTGTTGTTTGAGTTAAAAATTACAGTGTAATTACAAATGGAAATGGAAGTTTCCTTTATAAACTTTCAAATTAAAGTTTATAGTAGCGATCGTTGTGTATGAAACTTCATAACCATATCTTAATTGTATTTAATTGAATAAAACAATTAACAATGCATCATCATGGATGCAACTTTGGACATTTACTGATCAACTCAAACGAACATTGTTGCCATTAAAAGTTAATGTTTTACTATTAAACGGACAATAACGCTTTAAACTGCCTTTGTTCTGCTTAGATTTCCAGCTTGATTGATACGAAAATAGATAACCGACAAATGATTTTGTTGTTAAAGAAAACCCCTATGCACAGACAACTTACTAATTGAAAGAACTGGAAGAAGTTTTCTTGAATTCAACGTTTTCTTTTACGGAATTGTGTCAGTTGTTGGGTTGGAAAAAACCTGGAAATTTATCGTTGTTAGCACAAAGTGAAATTAGTAACGAAACGTATAAATTATGTCGTTTCTTTTTTTTTCTAACTTGTCTTATTCCTATTTTTATACGAGTATATTTGCAAGTTTTTAAATGCTCCACATAAAAGTTAATTTCGGATTAAATTAAACTCTTTTTTCGGCGTGCAAAATAAGAAAGTTTCAGTAATCCAATGCAAATTTAATTATATGCACACCCCTCTATTAAGATAACTTGTATCTAACTTTTTTAACGTTTAAGATCTATCTATAAAACGATGTTTGAGTAGGAAGTTAAACAATTAGTGAGTAATTAGATCGGATGCATCAGTACTGGATCCATTGAGATTCTATTGCTAGATGAAATTACAAGTTTAAATGACTTTTACAAGTTTCAATAGTTGAAAATTGTTAGTTTCTTTCTATTACAACAGTTTTTTACTATTTCTACAGACTTTTATTGAGTTTGATTGTGATTACGATTGTTTTAGATTTAATCGCGCAAAACGCCGAAAATTTCACCAATTTTTGGTTTTGCTAAGAGTTTTTGGCGTAGTTCTAGGTCTACACACAATTTCGAATTCTTCAGCTTTGATTGAAAATTTGGAATTTCAAGTGCCCCTTAAGTGTCTGTTAACAAAACGAGTTAATTTTTTTGACAAAATGGGTTACTTTGAATGCGGTTTTCGAAAAAACGGTCAAAATATAATGAGTCCCAATTGTTGAACTAATCTTTTTGTATATTTTTTATTCGATTTTGTTAGTTTCTTCTAAACAAAATGTGTGCTGCACTAAAATTTAGCTTTGATGTTGAAACGCGTAGTTTTTTTGGGATTTTCAGGAAATTTTTCTAATTTTTTAAAAATCCTAGTGCTACATAGGTGTAGAATTGCATCTCAAATTGAATGAGGTATTAACTAGTTCGTTATCTTTTACCAATTTGGAGCTATTTGTTTCAGTGCCTTTTTTAAGTTCCTTTCAGAATGGCTCTGAACGATACAACTCCAAATATCGTGAAAAATAAGAGAAACTCTCATATCTCGGGCATTCCATCACAATTACCTTAAATTTCCGCCCTTAGAAATGATTATCATGTCAAAATCATGAACAACCTCATCATCACCTAAATTCCTCGAATTAAGGACTAATTTTTGGTTTTGCTAACACCTTTGATTCCGAATTGTGAGTTTTTGGCATTATTCTAGCTCTAGACGTTCGACAACTTCGAATTTTTCAGCTTTGATTAGAAATTTGGAATATTAAGTGGCCCTTAAGTGTTGTTAACAAAACAAGTTCTTTTTTGGAAAAATAGGTTACGTTGAATGCAGTTTTCGAAAAAATAGGAAGAAAACTTCAAAATTTAGTAAGTCTCAATTGTAGAGCTAATTTTCCTCTATCTTTTTGTATAATAATTTTGTTAATTTCTACTTAACACAATGTGTGCTGCACTAAAACCTCGCTTTGGTCTTGAAATACGTAGTTCTTCAGGATTTTCACGAAATTTTTCTTATTTTGAAAAATCCACAGAGCTACGTAGGTGCAGAATTGCATCTCAAATCGAATGAGATGTTAACCAGCTCGTTATGTTTTACCAATTCGGAGATATTTGTTTCAAAATGGCTCTGAACGATACAACCCCAAATATCGTGACAAAATAAGAAAAACTGCCATATCTCGTGCAATCTATCACTATTCCCTTAAATTTCCGCCCTTAGAAATGATTATCATGACAAAACAACCTCATCACTACCTAAATTCCTCGAATTAAGATCAATTTTTGGTTCTGTGAACACCTTTGATCCGCAATTGTGAGTTTTTGGCATTATTCTAACTCTAGACGCTCGACAACTTTGAATTTTTTCGCTTCGATTAAAAGTTTGGAATTTTAAACCACCCTGAAGTGTTAGTCACAAAACGAGTTTATTTTTTGGAAAAATAGGTTACTTTGATGCGGTTTTCGAAAAAATTGGAAGGACAGTTCAAAATATAATAAGTTCCAGTTGTAGGGCTAATTTTTGTCTATCGTTTTATATAATTTTTATTCGATTTTGTTAATTTCTACCGAACAAAATGTGTGCTACACTAAAACCTCGCTTGTTCTTGAAATATGTAATTTTTCAGGATTTTCAGGAAATTTTTCTTATTTTGAAAAATCCACAGTGCTACGTAGGTGCAGAATTGCATCTCAAATCAAGTGCGATGTTAACCAGCTCGTTATCTTTTACCAATTCGGAGATATTTCAGTGTGTTGTTTCAGCCCTTTTAAAATCGCTCTGAACGATACACCTCTAAATACTGTGACAAAATAAGAAAAACTTTCATATCTCAAGCAATCTATCACTATTCCCGTAAATTTCCGCCCTTAGGGATGATTATCGTGTCAAAATCATCTACAACCCATCACCACCTAAATGCCTTGAGTCAAGACTTATTTTTAGTTTTTCTAACACTTTTGATCTCGAATTGTGAGTTTTTGGCATTATTCTAGCTCTAGACGTTCGACAATTTTGAATTCTTCAACTTTGGTTGAAAATTTGGAATTTTAAGCGATCCTTAACTGCCTATTAATAAAACGAGTTTTTTTGGAAAAATGGGTTACTTTGAATGCGGTTTTTGGAAAAATTGGGAGGAAAGTTCAAAATATAAAAAGTCCCAATTGTAGAGCTAATTTTCGTCTATCTTTTTTATAATTTCTATTCGATTTTGTTAGTTTCTACTGAACTAAATGCGTGCTGCACTCAAACCTAGCTTTGGTGTTGAAGCAGGCAATTTTTCAGGATTTTCAGAAATTTTCTTTTATTTTTATCTTTTCGTCATCTTTTACCAATTCGGAGATATTTGTTTCAAAATCGCTCTGAACGATACAACCCAAATATCGTGACAAAATAAGAAAAACTGCCATATCTCGAGCAATCTATCACTATTCCCTTAAATTTCCGCCCGTAGAAGTGATTATCATAACAAAACAACCTCATCACCACCCAAATTCCTCGAATTAAGATCAATTTTTGGTTCTGTTAACACCTTTGATCCGCAATTGTGAGTTTTTGGCATTATTCTAACTGTAGACGCTCAACAATTTCGAATTTTTCGGCTTTAATTAAAAATTTAGAATTTTAAGCGACCCTTAAGTGTCTAGTAACAAAGCGAGTTAATTTTTTTGGAAAAATAGGTTACTTTTTGTATCACTTTTATTCGATTTTGGTAATTTCTACTGAACAAAATGTGTGTTGCACTAAAACTTAGCTTTGGTGTTTAAACAGGTAGTTTTTCAGGAATTTCAGTAATTTTTTTTATTTTTATCTTCTCATCATCTTTTACCAGTTCGGAGATATTTGTTTCAAAATCGCTCTGAACGATACAACCCCAAATATCGTGACAAAAGAAGAAAAACTCCCATATCTCGAGCAATCTATCACTATTCCCTTAAATTTCCGCCCTTAGAGATGATTATCGTGTCAAAATCATGTACAACATCATCACCGTCGAAATTCCTCGAGTGATTTCGATAATTAAAACGAGACCATCAATTATGTTATTAATATTATGATTTCATCATATTAAATTGACAGGAATCGATAAACATATAAGAGATTTTTCATAATTGGAAAATTATGTAAATCCCTCCCTTATATCTAATAATAATTGAATAGATAAATGGCTTTTCAACTTAAAGTTTAATAAATTTCAAACTAGATAGGTGTTGTTATTGAGTCTTCCTTATATTTTATAATTTTTTTGTGTGCTTTTATATTTCGTTAGAATGTTGCGTAATTTCGTGGTTAAATTGAACGTAATTCTTTTGAAAGTGGAGGCCTGTAGAACAACAACTTGTTGCAGGTAGCTTTTACCATTATTAAATTTTTCTTCGTTTTTTTCGCCGTCGTTTCTTCATCATTGTTTATTTCATTATATTGAAATCTTGGATGATATGAACAACTCTAGGGTTTTTTTTTCTAGCAATTTCTACAACAAAACATCCTTTAATGATGCTCGAAATATTCATGTTCTTCAAACTCCACCAAAGATCATCTTCAGGCGGAGTATTTCTATAAATTCTAAAAACTATTTAACGATAATTGTCGTCGAAGTCGAATAAGAGTCGTCTTTTCATTTAGAAAATTCTCTGATATTAAAACATAAATAAAATTGTTGGGGTGGATTATAATAAGACCGGCTATCTACGGTTAATTTTTGTTTTGTTTGAAAAACAAACAAGTTTGTCGTGAAATTCACTTCTCGATTCTGTCTTGAAATTTGTCAAGAGACTGAACTTTGTTAATTTGCACCCGACCGAAGTTTCTAGTGAATAAGAGAGAATATTATTGATAAAAGTGCCAACGAAACTCAACTACAATTCCCAATGGCATTAACTTTAATATAATTATTGATTCTGTGAAATTTACAGATTAATCCGGTTTTTTATTAAAACAAACAGCTAACTTTCGGTGGGTTTTTCAGAAAACCTGCATTGATAATTGAAAATACGATAAGCCCCAGTTGTAGAGTCATCTTCCGCCTTTCTATTAAACTGAATTGCATTCAATTTTGTTGACTTTTACTAAGGGTAATGTGTGTTCCATTAAAAGCTTGCTTTTAATGGAAAAGACACAATTTTCGGAAAATTTCGTCAATTTTTTTAAAAATTCATAGTGACACGGATGGAAAGTCGCATCTAAAATCGTCTAATTTATTAACCAGTTCGTTATCCCTTATCGTTTTCGAGATATTTGTATTCTAGTGCTTATCGAATTCACATTTATTCGTTTTAAAATCGCTCCTAAAATTCAGATTTCTTCATATTGTTTATACTAGTTGGAGGTCTATTTTTATCTGATGCTTTGTTTCGTTTAGTTTTATTTCTGTTTTTTCATAAATTTATTCTTCCGTCCATGGGGTTGGTTTGTGTTGTTTTGTAAGGGTTCTGGTCGATTTACAACCACCACCGTTAACATATAAATTAATATGACTGCCGTACTGTTACTAATGCACTCGTTATTTATGTAGTGAACATAATGCAGCTTGGATACGAGCTTTCAAATATAATACTGAAAATACGAATTTATGTACGTTTATTATTGAAACAATAGCTGAACGGTTTCTATAAACATTCACGATATTTTTTTGATACTATAAAATACAATACAGTTGGCAGTATGGCGATAAAAACAATCAATTTTACAACCAATAAATCGCCCCTATTTATCCATAATTTATTCGTTTTTTGTTTGTTTGTTGTTTTATTAATTTGCATTGTTGTTATTATTTTATTAAAATTATGCGTGTTGGTTATACGGTACAATTCACTTTTCATCATTGCCTATAATTCGTTTAACGTCGCGTTAAAAACTTATCGTGGACTTCCAGTCGTCGTTAAAAGAACATTAGCGGTTTAAAATATGCAAAAATACGATTGTTATCGACGATGTCTCTCAAACGGCTCGTAATAGATGATTAATGTTTTAGAATACAATAATAATTATATACAGGCTTTTGTTGTTCTCGTCTAACAATCTAAAAATTAGCTAGAAGGTTATTAAATATGCCTCTCAACAATCTTGATAGTTTTCCTTTAGAATAGTGTTTATCGATAATTTTTCAGTACAACAATAAGAATTCCTATAAGGATCGAAAATTATTAGAAATACCCCTGTAAGAGAAAAATATCAAAGAAGTCGTCACTCTTTCAAGTTTCAAAAAATCAAAAAAACTATTCCGAAATGATTCTCTGTCGTTTTACGTGAATATTCCGTTGGTACAAACAGCGACATAGTCAGATAAAAGCGGCTAACGAGCTACGTGGGTCTAATTTTAATCAAATTTTACCGAGGAAATACCCTACATATTCTTAGAAGTACTTCCCATATTGCTCGAGAATTTTGGCCAAGGCTCCCATTGATTCCCCAAAAAAAAAACAGCATTAAAACAAAGAATGAATACTCTCGAATACTCCCCGTCTTTAATAGGAATTCGTATATTTTACCAGGAACTCCACCTTAATGTTGCTAATTCTTATATACACTTGTATAACGATCAAAAGTGACTAGAATATGCTTGTAAGAGGAAAATATCAAAGGACTCATCATTTTTCCAGGTTTCAAACAAACCAAAAAACTATTTCGAAAGGCTCCTTTAGTTACTCTTCATCGTTTTAGGTGAATATTCCGCTGGTATAAAAGTGGCTTATCACCAATTTTCCAACGAGCTAGGAGGCTCTAATTTTGCTCGAGTGCTCCCGGGGAGTTACTCTACATATTCTAAATATACTTCCCGTGCAATTAGAAGAGCTATAAAAGATTGGCAATTGTAGCCAAAACTCTCATCCAATTCTCCAAAGAAACCAGCATTAAAACAAAGAACCAGGAACTCCACTTTAATGTTCCTAATTCTTATATCTGCGTTCTTATAACAAATTAACTAGATTGACTAGAATATTGTTGCAAGAGAAAAATATTGAAGAACTCGTCATTCATGCAGGATTCAAAAAACGAAGAAACTATCCTGAAAGGCTCCTCGAGTTATTCTTCATCGTTTTACGTGAATATTCCGCAGGAACAAAATATTGAAGAACTCGTCATTTTTTCAGGCTACAGAAAACGAAAAAACCATCCCGAAAGGATCCTCTAGTTGTTCTTCATCGTTTTACGTGAATATTCCTCAGGAACAAATTGCGGCATAGCCAGATAAAAGCGGCTAATCACCAATTTTCCAACGAGCTACGTGGCACTAATTTTGCTTGAATGTTCCGGGGGAACTACCCTACATATTCTTAAAATACTCCTCGTATTGCCCGGCAATTAGAGGAGCTATAAAAGGATTGCAATTGTGGCCAAGACTCCCACTGATTCCCCAAAGAAACCGGCATTAAAACAAAGAATGAAGAATGTTAAGCGTCTAATAAGAATTCATATATTTTACCAGGAACTCCATCTTAGTGTTGCTAATTCTTATATCTACACTTGTATAACGATCAAAAGTGACTAGAATATGCTTGCAAGAGAAAAATATCAAAGAGTTCGTTACTCTTTCAGCTTTCAAAAGATGGAAAAACTAATCCGGAAGGTTCCTCTATTCATTCTTCATCGTTTTACGTGAATATTACAAAAGCGACATAGTCAGAAAAAAGCGACTAATCACCTATTTTCCAACGAGCTACGAGGCTCTAATTTTGCTCGAATGCTCCCAGGGGAACTACCCTACATATTCTTAAAATACTTCCCGTATTGTCCGCCAATTAGAAGATCGATAAAAGGTTGGCAATTTTGGCCAAGACTCTCACTAATTCCCCAAAGAAACCAACATTAAAACAAAGAACCAGGAACTCCACTTTAATGTTCCTAATTCCTATATCTGCGTTCTTATAACAATCAAAAGTGACTAGAATATCGTTGCTAGAGCAAAGTGTCGAAGAACTCGTCATTCTTTCACGCCCCAGAAAACGAAAAAACTATTCCGAAAGGACCCTCTAGTCATTCTTCATCGTTTCACGTGAATATGCTGCTGGTACAAACAGCGACATAATCAGATAAATGCTTATAATCACTAATTTTCGAACGAGGTACGAGGCTCTAATTTTGCTGAAATGCTCCCGGGTAACTGCCCTATAAATCCTATAAATCCTTAAAAAACTTACCATATTGCTTGGCAATTAGAAGAGCTATAAAAGATTGGCAATTGTAGCCAAAACCTCCACCGATTCCCCAAAGAAGCCAACGTTAAAACAAACAATAAAGAATCTTGAATACTCCTCGTCTTTAATAAGAATTCGTGTATTTTACGACCAGGAAGTCCACCAAGAAAAGGAAAAAACTATCTCGAAAGGACCCTCTAGTCATTTTTCATCATTTTAGATGAATATTCCGCTGGTACAACAGCGACATGGTCAGATAAAAGCGACTAATCACCAATTCTCCAACGAGCTACGTGGCTCTAATTTTGCTCAAATGTTCTCGGGGAACTACCCGACATATTCTTAAAATACTGCTCTTGCCCGACAATTAGAAGAGTTATAAAATGATAGGCAATTATGGCCAAGACTCCCACCGATTGCCCAAAGAAACCAACATTAAAACAAAGAATGAAGTATCTCGAATATTCGCCGTCTTTATTAAAAAATTCCCAGGTAGATAAATATACATAGTGAACGTTTTTCTGTCTCGATTTAATTAATTCTTTTCTGGCATTTAATGTGGTGGCCATTCATCGTTTTTACGATTATTGTTGTACGGGATTATCCACTGGCGCCACCATTATTAGAAACGATCTAAACTGTACAAGATGACATATAAATATATGGACAGATATAGATATAGTTGAAAGAAAGTATGAACAACGAAGGAAAAATGGTTGTCAGCGAATTTTCCTGGAAAAATATCAGCGATTCGTTTAGTTTTCGACGACAATACAACCACCTGGTCTGTTGCTATTGTTTCAAAGATTAATAAAGCAGACAGAAAGATATTAAATTTTAATATAGTCAACTTTGTATTGTAGCTCATAAAGAAATTCGCTCCTCTCTCAATATTATTATTATTGTTAATATTATTAAATTTAGTTTAAACTATTAGCATAACAGCGGATGTGTAAGGGGTAGCAACTGTAGAGCGGATGATGTTGGAAAATTAAGGAAATAATACTAAACACATACGGGGACGTGATTTTAATTTTAATTAATATAAATCTACCCGAAATTGGGAATTTTAATCGTATTAATGCCACAATAAAATTATATGTCTATGTGAGGGTAGATTTTAATTTTGTTAATTAAAGATTTTGGAAATAGGCTGCTTAATTGTACTTTTTCCGCCAAAATGATTGTAAGCTTGTTGATTCGATTACACAGCGTCGGACTGGACTGTTTTAAGCCCGATGTGGCGTGCGACAAATTCTATTGTCTGATCGGCGATTTCTCGCTTACTTGCCAACAAATTCTGATTAGAGATGCAATTTTCCAAAACTGAAAACCTTCCGGTGCTTCGTAAAGTTCTCTTTCTGTTTATTTACAAAAACAAGCGAGTTATCGCATTATTAAATATTGGCATTGTTTCGGCACTAAGTCGGAAAACAGTGTAATGCAATTTTAGGCAATTTCCCGGAAGACTAGCAAGTCGGTTGGGGAATTTCTTGGAGATTTGGAGAGTTCTTCCCATTTTTTATGTGCTCTGCAACGATCATGCGTAAATTTGTAATTTTGTCTAAATTACCGGCGAAAATCTCAAGAAATGCGCGAAAAAATATAAAAATTATGCTCCTACATTTTTGTCTATAACTTCAAATTCAAGTGAAATTTTCCTGAACGAAAAGCTCTCTTTAATGCTTCTTGAAATGCTCTTTCTAGTGCTGCCTGAGGAATTGCAATATTCGAGAAAATAAGCAAGTTATCAGTTACCAAAAATTGGTGCTGTTTCGTCCATAAATTGGAACAAAGGTGCTCTTCGATTTTTGCCAATTTCCCGGAAGACAAACAAATTGACCGGAGAATTTCCGGAAAATTTGAAAAGCGCTTTCCATTTTCTATAAATTTTATCAAAATCATTGGAAAATAAACAATAATGTTTAGGTTATGTGGGAAATATGAAAATATTGCAAAATATAACGAAGGAACGTGCTTCAAAATTTTCTTCTGTAACTGAAAATTCGATCGTAATTTTCTCAAACTGAAAAAGTCCTTAGATGTACCTTGAAATGCTATTTTTAAATCAGTTTCAATTTTTCGAAATCTCCCAAAAAAATTATTAAAAATTGCCGTTTAGTCAATTTTCATATTTACGAGTAAATTCAAAAGACAATGGCATGGGCCTCCTAGTCACAGTTTACTGTAATCTCTGTACAACTTCTATGTGACACTGGAACACAAATATCTCGAAAATGATAAGAGATAAAGAAATGGTTAGTATCTCGTTCGATTCTAAATACAATTCGACATCTATGTAGCTCCATGAATTAAAAAAAAAATCGATTGGATTTTTGTAAATTCAAAAAAATTGTTTTTCAGGCAGAAAGTATGGTTTTAGTGGAACACACATTTGGACTTATTTAAAACTAACAAAATCTAATGAAATTTATACCAAAGATAGACCAAAGTTAGCTCTACATTTGCAATTTTTTCTATCTTGAATTGTCCTTTCCATTTTTTTGAAAACTGCATTTAAAGTAGACCAATTTTTCAAAAAATTGTTTACAATAAATTGCGCATTTGAATTAAGGAAATAATACTACACATAGGGGCGTGATTTTAATATTAATTGCTGTAAATTGTGAATTTAAATCGTATTATTGCTACAATAAAATTACGTCTATGTGTGAGTTTCGATTTTAATTTTGTTAATTAAAGACTTTGGAAACTATAAAGCCAAGAAGAAATCGGGCTGTTTTGTTGTACTTTTCAAGTCAAAGTGGCTGTAATTTTGTTTATTCATCTTAACAATGTTTGTTCAGTTGTTCTTGTTGTTGTTTTGTCCGTTGCTAGTGCACCCACCACCTACCCTTATCGTGTGCACCCTCTCTACCGCCCCGCGTCCAATAATTAATCTACAACTTGAAATTGTGGAATGCTACATAGAAGTCGTAGGGTGATTTATTCGGTACCACTGTTATATTAATTGTAACATTTGTCAACCTCTATCTTCTTGTTCTTCGTGTTCTTCTCCATCATCCCTCTATCACGGTTTTCGTTAAAATACTGTTATTAAATTCAGGTGGTGTTGGGGGTTATTGTTGTTGGCTGATGGTGGTAGATCTGTTCTACTATAAGATCATTGGTGAATATTGCACGTATTGCTTACAATGTGTAATTTATATGGATGTGTGTGTGGTAACAGACTTCTAATATTATTATGGACGTTTATTTCACTAACCCTATCACCAAAAACATATTAGTTTGGTAAATTTATGTGTTCACTGAATCATTCTCAATATCTTTACAGGAAATTACTGTAGTAGATGCCGTTTATAATGTAGGACAATAAACGTATCTGGAAAGCAGTGTTGCTCAAAATTTTTGCTCAAATATCAGTTGAGAAACACTGGAATTGATGTTTTAGAACAAAAAAAACAATTTTCCTCATTCTTAATCGCAATAGTTTCACTCAAAACGAAGGAAATATTGAGAAGTTCGTTAAGAAGGAAATTCGGGGCGAAATGCGCAAAATAAGGCAAAATTTTTGACCAAGAGAGGCTAAAATTACTCAATTTGTCTAAACTTTATACTAAAATTGAGTAGAAGAGTGAAAATTCTTTGATTTATTGTATTCTGACACAGTGCTTCGAAAAATTTTCCAAAATACTAAAAAATCAGCATTTGTAACTTATCTGAACACACAATTTTTCTCAATAAATTTTCGTATGTTTGAGGAGCAATTGATGAAAAACAGCTTTTATTATTATTATTGTTTCGTGTGAGGTCCTTTCACCCCCTAATACGCGAGCTGTGTATATCCCTTACCGTACCTCGGCGTCAAAGGCCTTTTGTACACTCGCCAATTTGGATTAACGCTCTTTCCTCAGTACTGTACTTTTAATAAAATCCAGAATACTATTTAAGGGTGTATTTCTGATTTCTTCAGGAGTGACATTCTCTGAGACCATTTAAGACCTCGCAATGGCATAAGATGTGAAGTGAAATTTCATCTTCCTCTACACAGGCCCTAGATGTCGGTCCTTTACAACCCCAACATTATTGAAGTGCCTTCTCAGAGCGCAGTCTTTTGCTCAATTCTAGGAGCTCCTTAGTTTTCTCCGCTTTGAAAATCCCGGAAATGTCTTTGAAACGACCATCTCTAGTAGTTCTCCCCAAAAGAGTTGATGTTTTCTTTCTAATTCGTCCCTTAAACCGCCTTAATCTAACAATGTCGCGATTCTCACCAGCTGAATATTCACGTAAAACGAGCAACAATGACTTGAGGAATCTTTACAAATTCAAATGACATTAATTTTGATAGTACGCTTAGTCAAGATGCTCTGTATATAATTTTAGGGGTAATATAGACCAGTGTTTCTTAAACTCTCACCCCGAAGTAGTAATTTTTGAGAAACACTGCTTTAAACATAGCTCTAGTAGATGGATGTAGTAAAGGAGTAGCAATTTGTGTTGAGCTCGTTAAAACTAGAAAACAACAAATATTGTAGATTTTTAAATGGGATATGTATAATTTTTCAGTAAATAATTAGCATCTTAGACCAAAATCTTGATATATCATTTGCACCAGCTTGAATCTGATCGTAAACTTGTCGCTAATAGCAAATTATGCAAAGTCTCGAAATTACCATTCTTGTATGCGCACAACGACTGTTGCATTTAGTCAAAGTTTAATAGCCCGCCACACTAGTAAACCAAGTTTTAGATTACACTTTACCCGACTCATTCCTAACAATATTACATTTACTATTTTAATTAATGCTCTATTGAATAGGGCACAATTTATGTTGCAAACCCAACCAGATTCTGTCAAATATCTTATCATTTTTACGATTGCTCTATCGTTGACCACAGAATAAAGCAATTTATGCCATCACATCAGTGAGGTCGACTTTAATGTATAGAATACACGTGATTTGTTGGTTACTTTAGGTTATAATTGCGGGAAAAATAAGTGACTTTGGATGGGGTTTTCAGGAAAATAGGAAATAAAATTGAAAGTTTGTTAACCCCCAAGTGTAGAGTTAACTTTTGTCTATTTATTCATATGAATTTTATTTGGTTTTGTTGACTTTTACTGGATGAAATGTGTTTTCCACTAAAGCCATGCTTTCATCCTAAAAGACGTAGTTTTTTAGAATTTTCATAAGTGGAGTCGATTTTTTGAAAAATCCATAATCCTACAAAGATGTAGAATTTCATTTAGAATCGATTGAGATACGAATCGTTCCGTTATCTCTTATCGTTTTCGAGTTATTTGTATTGCAGATTTCCTAATTATCTTAATTGTAAAATTGTCTTTAATTACCTGTTAAATCCGAATTTATACGAAATATTTCTACAGCTGGAAATCAATTTGTCGTTGTCCTTAATATTGTGAAAGGAAAACACGCCCTGACTGTTTCAACTAATGCAACACCTTTCACCCGAATCCGGTCCCAAAGGGCCTGTAAAAGCCCCAACTGAATGAATAGGTTTCGAACTAGGCGTTATCAACTGGGACAAGACGTTTATACTCTTTGTTTAACTGTTCCAACATCTGGGAAATTTGTTAAAATAATCGAATTTCTGTGTTATTTGAAGAAAAAAATATAAAAATTAAAAGGAGTGGTTGTTGAACAATTCATCTATGTTGTCTGATCTGAATACGGCCGAAATTTGGTATTCGTTTTGTTGAATTTACAATTCTTTATTTAGCGATACGAGCGCTCCGTGCATACATATTTAAAAGCATCGTTATGCTTACAACGCACTTTAAATTACTTATACAGCAGGACGGACGTAACTTAAATCCCTACAAAGGAACGTGAAATTTTAACAAATCGCTAAACCTTCAAACGAGTGAGATCTACCATCTTATACAGTATGTATTTATACGGGGAAAAAAAGGACATATGAGGAGAGATAAAGATTTGATCCTCATCTGGAAACATATTTCTCGATCTGTTATTCGTTAAAAACTCAACCCCGTCAACGGCGGCGGTCCTTCTCCTTCTTATTCCACCATCGTTCCATGCTCTTATATTGAAAGTATATTCAATTTCAACTCTATCATGAACGTATGAAATATGCTGAATCCCATTTGAATATCTGTATCCTTTTCATCTGTAATTGAACTAGATCGATCGTAAATATCTTGACAAGATACCACCGTTGGGGAACCGGAAATTCCTTATTCCTTCTGAAGAAATCTAAAAAAATAAAAACCTATCAATCTGCATTATTAATTGAGTTAAAACCGGCGATATTCTAGAAAATTGCCTCATCAATTATTCAACAAAGTCAAATTAAAGACCAATATTTCGGCTGAAGGGGCGATATTCATTGGTATCCCGGCCTTTTTGATCGTCGTCTTTATCCTGTAACCGGAAATTGTATTGAAATATTGTACGATTTTCTTTTTGCTTATACTATTTAACCATAGAGCGGCTATCAATTTTTATCCGTTTGAATTCTACTAGAGCGTGATGCGTATTTGAAATATTCTCAAAGATCGTAATAATAATAATAATAATAATAATAATAACAATAATAATAATAATAATAATGATGGTATTTCTTTATATATCTCTATAAGGGCGAAATTTTGATTGTTCATTGATAATGGGGTTCAGTCAACTGTATTTTAATATAGATAAGATTGTAAGATCTTTAAGTTTAGACACTTTCTAATATAAATTTATTAAACTTGGGCAACAATAAGAAATTGACTGTTTCATCATTGAAAGTGCTTTGTCTTTTGATAATAAAGCATTACTGTATTCCCTTTGGGGTTGCAGTAGAGAGATATCAGTTGGTATAGTTGTTATGTTAACATTACAACCAGCTATTGTTTGTACAGATTTCTGTTAGTATTGGTAGTTTGTTCGGTCTATTTTCTTCTATTTTTATATCAATTTTATTGCAATTTATTTCGTGAGTTTACAAAAATTAAGCAATTTCAGAATTTATTATTCGTTTTTCAGTCTTGTGGAAACTTGTGATTTGGTTGTGCAACCTTTACAGTATTCTTTTTCAATGGGCTATTTTGTTGTTCTTTTGCCTCAACAAGTAAATTTTGGTATTTGGGTACTAGTTCATTTCAAAAATTGGCTTGTGAAGGGTTTTTGGTTCAAAACTGGAATCTTTCGGAACTTTTGGATTCTTTGCTAAACCTTCTCTGGCGCAGAAATCCCTTCCGAGAAGCTCAAATCGTAAAGTTGAGTGATTTCCTAAAGCTTTGGATATCCTCTTAAATTTTGATTAGTTCATATGTCAGAAATTCTAGTTCGGTTGTTTTCGGTATTTTTGATAAAATATTTGGACATTTGGATCAACAAAATCGAAATTTCAGTTGTAGCATAATTTTGACATTCTAGTTGGAGTCTATTTCAGGAGTTGGTAATATTTCTAAGTAGTTTTTGGGATCAAAACTGTAAATTTTCAAAATTATTGAGCTTTTTGGTAAAATCACTGATGAATACAGAAATCTTGGAAGATTTTCGAAATATTTCAGCTTTCACAAATTCTGATGTTCCATAATTAGCAGTTTTTATCTCAGGTAGACCTTCTGAATTTCAGCTAGTACATAATTCTGGGCTCATTTCTAAATTTGGATGATTTTCTGATAGACTTCATAAGCTTTCAGAGCTAGTACATTTTTTGGTAATCATTCGTTATCACAGGACTGTGCTGAACAGGTTTCAGATAATTTAGGAGTTTTCTTAAATTTTGAATAAAGTCGGTTTCAGAATGAGAAAACTTCTAAAGGATTTTTGGCAAAAATTTTGATAAATTTTCGGAGCTTTCACCTTGTTTGCTAGATATTTCTAGCCATAGAAATTTGTTGCTGTAGCTTCAAATTATATGACTGATGAGCCTCCTAAAGGTCAGGATATCCTCATATAAGCTCCATTTCAGACGAAAATACTTAATATGGAGTTTTTGAATAATTCTTAGCTAAAGACAAATCTTCTGAATTGCAACTGGAACCATAAGTTTAACATAAAGCCTAGAGACTATCTCAAAATTTGGCAATACTTCCAAATGCTTTTAAGGTGCCATAAAATTTGGCAACTTTCAAAAGTTACACATTCGTTGAAAAAGTTGTGAAAATGTTTCAAATTGCCTAATTTAAGAGTTTTTTAAACGCTGAATATCTTCTAACATGATAAATTACTGCATAAGGGCTAGGGTCTTTTTCAAAATGACAATACTTCTAAAAGATTTTTGGATAAAAATTCAAAGCTTCCAAACTCTTTGGTAGACATTTGATGACGTAGAAATTTGTTACAAAAGCTCCAAATTTTATTATTGAGGAGCTTAATAAAGAGCTGGATACTCTGCAATTGAGCAGATTTTGGGAATTTGCTCAAAAATTTCTGAACGTAAAGTTTTTGGGATACTCTAAGGAGTCACTAGAAAATCAACTCCATAACTGCTAATTTTGTTTTGATTCTATCCAAATTTTCAGAGTTTTCAGGGAAAAGCTTCAAATTTTTTGTGGAAGCTGCGTTAAAGCTTCTACACTAATAATTTTTGTTTTGTTTTTCGAGATAATGCCAGTTTTTGAGCGAATAAACTAGAAACATTAAATTACAGAGCAAGTTTCAGTTTTTCAGAAAATGAACAGAAACTTGAAGTTAACAGCCCTCAGAATAACAAATTTTGAAAGCTTTATTCATCTAATAAAAGCAACAAAATTGAGTTTCTAACGATAAGCTTGCTATAATTTTGAAAAAATTATTTTTAGAGCTTCTTTATTGTAATAATTCAGGATAACATTCGATAATTAGAATGTTTATTATCAAACTAAGTTTTGAACTTTTAGAATCGTGTTCTAACTTAAAATATTCAACTTTTATGCAGTATTTTTACATAATTACCGATGTATTTATGATAATTGGGAAATATTTCGTTTCTATTTTATTAAAATTGAGATTTATGTTGAATAGTTAGGAATTGTTTCAGTAATTGTCATTTGAACGAAGTTATAATGAAGTTAGTTGAAATAATCGCTACCAAAAAAAAAAAAACGCTCAATACAGTAGAGTAAAGTTGTAATTTTGGGAAATTTTCAGTTATTTCAAGTAATTCGAATAATTATCCTATAATTTGTAGAACTTTTTGTGTACTTACGTTTCATAGAAAAAATCAGTATGTGGAGATCTTAACATGTTGCGACAATTTAAATACGTACTTGCATGTTTGCATGGAAGAATTTTTAAATTCCACCGTTAATTATTTTTTTAAAATAATTGCATTTTTGTGTTTATATACAATCCGTATACAAATGTCGTAATTTACAATAAAATACGACCCTTAACCCTTACTTTTAATTGATAATATAGAGCCATTTATTTATGGCATTATTTAAAAATAGCCTACGATTATTCTTGTTGATTTCCTTATATATTTTCTCTAATAATAAATTACAATTTATAATGGAATGATTAATTCAAAATTTATACCAACATGCGACTTATTCGAATCATCGAAAAAATGCAGTTTCAATTAATAAATTCCAATGTTGAAAGGGCTTTTTAGATTCAATATTAGTCTACAATAGATGTCGTTTATCATTCGATATATAATGTTCGCAAACCCTAAGATCATATCTATTTCACCTATTGGACCAGTCTCAAAGGAGAACGTACTGATTTATTGTAGACGATGGCGTCTATAAACTATACATACACGTATAGACAATCTATCTAAGATATAAGTATAGTATGGAAGGAAATCAGTATTGTTGTAGCAGGGAGTTTAAATTGTACGATAAGATCAAACGATGCCGGTTACTTTCTTCTCCACCATCCATTTTTTACCCTTACAACATTGTTGAGTAATAACGACAACGATATTTTCTACAAGACATACAATAGAACTAGAGATAGAATAAGGGTTGAATATAATAATAAATGTAAGACTCAAACATTTAAATAGGCTGATACTAGGGTGTCTATTGTTTACTTTTATAACGTCCATCTATTACGATTATTCCAAACGTTGGAAGTTTGTAAATTTTAAATTATATCGTTGATATTAGTCGTAGAAAACAAACTTTTATCTATATCTGTGTTTTTATCGTTGAAGTTTCCCATCTGATACGTTCGCATTTATTTCCATATACAGATGAAAATTTGACGATATTTGTGTTTGTTCACTGTTTATATTTGGATCATCCCCTTTTTATTGTTGTTGTTGTGTGTCAATCTTTGGTTGTAAAACCGTAAAAAGCGGATTTCTCTATACAACATTTTATAAACTATTCTATATTGGCTTTTATATTGATTGAAATAGGGTGAATTTTGAACGTTCTTCAATTTCTGTGGGACAAATTTGTTACCACTTGGATGATAAGGGGCAATTTTGCCAAAATAGGCGTAAATCTAAAACTAAAATTAGACTTACAACCAGAAATACTTCAATAGTTTTATTTGTACAAAAATTGGCCTTAATAAGCGTTATTTTCAATCATTACCTTAAAAATATCGAAAATACTCACATCAGCAAGATTTCACTGTATTTTATGAAGTCGAATAAAGAGAGAGAGAAATCAAACTCGTGGACGCTTCAATTGGTAAGAAAATACACGATTTATGTCAAAATTATCAATTAATACCACCGGAAAGATTTATTTCTTGATAATATTAACGGTTGATTAGTTATCTGATAATTAATGGATTCATTAGAATCAAGAATTTTTGATGAATATGGAAAATTGGCGTTTATTATCGGCCAATTTTCATTTAATTCAACTGGAATTTTATCACTGAGACAAGTATGAACGGATTTTTGGTAAAATCTGGGAAAATTTAGCACTCTGTAATAGAAAAGAATTCAGAATTATGCTTATAATTGAGTTTAATAAGCCTTATTTTTTTAGCGTGCTCTAAAAGTATCAAAAATAATCACATTAGATTGGTTTGCCTGTATTTTAAAAACTAAAGTGAAAGAAACCAAATTGTTTTGGTTAATTAACAGATTAATTAACTGGAAAACGAGTAAATTTGTATCAAAATTATCAACGGATACTACGAATAAACAGTGTATTTAAACAATGTTAAAGGTTTATTAATTAATAGTCAAAGAATTAATTAAAAATCAATTTCGGATTATATTCAATCAATTTTATGAGTATGGGTGTACAATTGGTGGATGCGCCGGGTAATTCTCTTCGTTCTTTTTACCAGCACAAAATTTTCATTTAATTCAATTAAAATTTTATCATAGAAGCCAAATAGTAAAGGAATTTTCGTAAATTTCCTGAAAAACTGTCACTATAAGAACAGTTTTTGGATATCTAAGGGAAGACTTTTAATCGGAAATAATTTAAAATTTCTAATTATGCATATAATTGAGCTCAGTAAGCATTATATCTGAATTTTTTTTGGCGTTTTGCGAAATCCTGAAATTTTACACTCTCCATATTGCAGAAATTTAACAAAATTCCAAAAATAATCACATTAGATAGATTTGACTGTATTTTAACAATATTTACTACTATAAAATTTCTATTAAATTCAATTGTAATTCTATCGTAAAGAAAATTGTAAAGGCAAAAATTAACTAAAATTTAGCCCTATCAGTATAGTTTTTGGACTTGTATTTGATAATTCAATATTCTTATCATTATCTTTAATAAGTCTTAGTTTTGAAGCTTGCGGTAAAGCTCTCTTATTTTTGGAAAATTGGTGGATGCGCTGGGTGATTTTTCTTAATTTTTTTTTACTACGGCAAAATTTTCACTTAATTCGACTGTAATTTCATCCCAGAGGAAAATAGTGAAAGAAATTTGCGAAAACTAACAAAAATCTAGCACTGAGGGTACATTTTTTGGAAATTGTATAAAAAACTTGCAGTTGAAAATAATTCAAAATTCTTACAATTATCTTTGATAAGTCATATGTATTTCTGAAGTTTACAGTAAATTTTGCAAAATCCTGAATATTTACGCTCTCGATATTGTCGATTCTTGAGAAATATGTCTGAAATAATCACATTAGATTGGTTTCACTGTATTTTAAAAACGAAAGCGACTAATATTTTTGGACTCTTTAGTTAAACTCGTCAGTTAGAAAATTGATAATTTATATGAAAATTATAAATTTGTATTTCGAATTAACCACATTATTGTAATATTATTCGAGGTTAATTAATTATTTGATAATTAATGGAATAATTAATAATTAATTTCGAATTAAACTCACGAATTTTTTGGTAAATCATTTTGCTATCGGAAAATTTTCATTTAATTCAACGAAAATGTTATTACCAACGAAAATAGGAACGGAATTTTGTCAAAATTTAGCTCCCGTGTTTTTGGTGAATAAAACATGGAAAATTGGTGGATGCGCCGAGTAATTCTTCTTATAGTTTTTTTACTACCGCCAAATTTTCATCTAATTCAATTATAATTCTATCTCAGAGACAAAAAGTAAAGGAAATTTGTCAAAATGAACGAAAATCTAGCACTATCAGTACATTTTTTGGAAATTTTATAGAAGACTGCTGTAAATTTCTGAAATTTTGCACTTTCGATGCTGTCGACTTTTAACAAGTATATCAAAAATAATCACATTAGATAGGTTTCACTGTATTTCAGAAACTATACTGCCTAATATTTTTGGACTCTTTAATTAACAATTTATATGAAAATTATCAATTAATAGTTATTACGAATTAAACACATAATTGTAATATTGTTAGAGGTTAATTAATGAATTAATTCATAATTAATTTCGAATTAAAATCAAGAATATTTGGTGAATTATGGATGTGAAATTGGTGGATGCGACAATTCTTTTCATACTTTTTGCTATCCCAAAATTTCCATTTGACTCAATTAAAATTCTATCATCGAAGATAATAACAAAAAATCTAGCCCTATTAGTACATTATTTGGAAATCTAATTATAGAAAATAATCCAAAATTTCTAATTATCCGAATAATTTACTCTAATATGCTTGCGAAATTCCGAAAATTTGCACTCTTCGTATAATTTCAAGAGATCCTAGAAATAATCACATAAGAGAGGATTTTCTGTATTTTAAAATTATTAATTAATGTGGAAGAAAGCAAACGGTTTTGTTCAATATTTTTGAACGTTTTAATTAGTTGATAAGCAGACCCTTTATTTCATAATTATCAATTAATATTATATTGTTTGACATTATTAATTAGTTCATAATTAATGAAATAATTCATAATTAATTTTGAATTAACCTCAAGAATTTTTGATGTAAATATGCTGAGTTATGAATAAAATTGGTGGATGCGCCGGGCGATTCGTTTATTACAACAACATTTTCATCTCGTTTATAACCGTTTCAATCCACAAATAAATTAATAATTTATTACCGTTATATATAGGGGGTAATTTGTTGAATTCTCTATAAAAATTTATATAAAACACTAATTTATTTCCGTAATAAATATGATTGAATAAATCAGAGAATTTAAATGAAAAACCAACAAATGCAGCATTCTTTGTGCTTCTTATGCAGCGCATTCATTTCTACAAACAGAAATTAAATTAGTTTGTCGCATAATAATGGAAATATTAAATTTATATTTTAAAATGCAACAAACGAAAACGTAAAAATCGAAGTTTTACTCGATTTTTTGACAATTCTATTTTGCATATCCCTCTCGTTATCATCAACACAAAAGCTTCTACATAGAAGATCCAAAGATGTTGCATTATTCATAAAAACATTCGGAATAATTGCATGATTTTAACCTTTAGCGAAACAAACGGGTGAAAGAAACGAATATATTTTCAATAAAACGATACGGTTCCGATGAATTCTCGATACTCATAATGTGGCAAATGCATACGTGCGTTGTTTATTACAACAATACAAAGAGTACTTGTTAGTTTTTATCTCAATATTACAAATAATGAACGGTTGGTTGTGTTTATTGGGGGTGATATTTTCATTGGAAATAATGGAATTGACATTTTATTATATTGTAGAGTTGTTCAAATACAATTCGAATTCTCTACGATAACGTGTTATTTGAAGCAATAGTTGGAAATGTTTTGAATTCTAACAATCGATTCATCAATCGGAATATCAATCGAAAATAGCTAACATTGATAGAATTTGATACTTAATTAAGAATTTTGAGAAGTTCCCGTTCGAATCAATCAATTGGAAACGATCCAAGATTATAGAAATCTTGCTAGAGTTTTCGATAATTCGTAAAATTTGTTCGTATTGTTGGAAATAATACAACAATCCTTCGAATATTGGCCGGTTTTATTGTTTTAATAATCAAATTTCCAACTTTCTCATACTCCAATTCAATTATAAATTGAAGATTTCAACAAACCGAATTGAATCGTATAACTAATTACTAGAGTCTATATAGGTAAGCACAAATTAATTAACAGATAATTAAAGTTAATATTGCAGGAAATTAGACTAATTACACAACAAATAGTTACATTCCAATAAAATAGGATTTATTACAATATTCGATAAATTTATCGAACTCTATGTAAACATTATCATCGGTAAGTTTATATGGAAACATTGTCGTCTCCTATACCATTAATTTTAAATAGAAACATTACCAAGTCTATTACAATACACCGGATAGAATAAATACGAAGACAATTCCATTACTGTGTTTTTTTTCTTTTATAGAGAGAATTACGTCTTTTAATAATTCAACGACGATTTACAGGTGAATTTTATTAGTTAGAAAGACGTGCTAGGTAATTCTATTCGAAAAATTGACATCATTGAGGATTTTGTTATTGAAATCTGTCGTTTTGTATTGAATTAATTATAAATATCACGACTCGAATCGATGTTGTTTACATACAGTCTGTCTATTTGTGGTCTAACAACCCGACTTGAACGTCAGATTTATCGAATCTATTCAAATCTCTTCGATAAGGTGGAGTAGTAGCTGATTTTATTCTAGAATTAGGCCAAATTCATTTATAGTTTGTCTATTTTAGTTTTAACAAAACAATTTAGACGTCAAATCTATCGATTTTAGTCAAGTTGATCGATTCTCATAGATAGAACATATTGATTTGTACCTGATTTTATTCTAAAATTAGTCTGCTATTGCTCTAAAAACCCAACTTATGGGTCAAATCTATCAATTTTAGACAAATTGAGCGATTTCCGTACATAAATTCACGTACAGTCGGTCTATTTCTGTTCTAACAACCTGATTTGAACGTCATAAGTATCGATTTTCTTCAAATTGAGCGATTCTCTTCGATAAGATAAGAATTAGGGCAAGTTCAAGCATAGTTTGTCTATTTTTGTTTTAACAAAACAATTTAGAGGTCAAATCTATCGATTTTAGTCAAGTTGATCGAGGCTCATAGATAGAACATATTGATTTGTATCTGATTTTATTCTAAAATTAGTCTACGACTGCTTTTGCTCTAAAAACCCAACTTATGGGTCAAATCTATCAATTTTAGACCAATTGAGCGATTTCCGTACATAAATTCACGTACAGTCGGTCTATTTCTGTTCTAACAACCTGATTTGAACGTCATATGTATCGATTTTCTTCAAATCGAGCGATTCTCTTCGATAAGATAAGAATTAGGGCAAGTTCAAGCATAGTTTGTCTATTTGTTGTTTTAATAACACAAATCGACGATTTTAGTCACGTCGATCGATTTTCTTAGATAGAGAATATTGATTTGAACCAGATTTTATTCTAAAATTAGTCCAAGATAGGGCACAATTCGGCTGTTTTTGCTCTAACAACTCGACGTGGGGGTCAATTCTATCGATTTTAAACAAACGATTTGCGTACATAAATTCACGCACAATCCGTCTATTTCTGTTCAAACAACCCGACTTGAAGGCCAAACGTATCGATTCTTTTCAGATTGAGGAATTTTTATGGATAAGGTAGAGTAGTGGTCGATTTTATTCTAGAATTAGTCCAAATTCATCTATTTGTGTTTCAACAACATAACTTAGCCGTAAAATTTATTGATTTTAGTCAATTTGATCGATTCTCATAGATAAAATATATTGATTTGAGCCTGATTTTATTCTAAAATTAGTCCAAGATTGGGCACGTTGCGACTGTTTTTGGTCTAACAACCCGATCTGTTGGTCAATTCTATCGATTTTGGACAAATTGATCGCTTTGCGTACATAAATGCACGCACAATCTGTCTATTTTTGTGCTGACAACCTGGCTTCATCGTCAAATTTATCGATTCTCTTCGATAAAGACGATTTGATTCTAGAATTAGGCCAAATTCATGTATAGTTTGTCTATTTTTGTTTTAACAAAACAATTTAGACGTTAAATCTATCGATTTTAGTCAATTTGATCGATTCTCATAGATAGAGTATATTGATTTGAACTACATTTTATTCTAAAATTAGTCCAAGATAGGGCACAGTTCGACTGTTTCTGTTCGACTTGGAGGTCAATTCTATCGATTTGGGACAAATTGAGCGCTTTGCGTACAAAAATTCGTGCACAATCTGTCTATTTTTATTCTAACAACCTGGCATGAACCTCAAGTTTAGCGATTCTCCTCAAATTGATCGTTTCTCTTAAATAAGATTAATTTTATTTTAGAATTATGCATAGTTCATCCAATTTTTGTTTTAACAACACAAATCTATCGATTTTAGTCAAGTTGATCGATTCTCATAGTTAGAGCATATTGTTTTAAACCAGATTTTATTTAAAATTAGTCCAATATAGGGCACAATTTTTGCTTTAACAACGGGGTCAATTCTATAGATTTTAGACAAACTGAGCGGTTTGTGTATAGTCAGTCTATTTCTGTTCTAACAACCCGACTTGATGGTCAGATTTATCGATTATATTCAAATTAAGCGATTCTCTTCGATAGGGTCGATTTGATTCTAGGATTAGGCCAACTTCAGGCATAATTTGTCTATTTCTGTCTTAACAACATGACTTAGACGTTAAATCTATCGATTTTAGTCAAGTTGATCGATTCTTGTAGATAGAGCATATTGATTTGAATCAGGTTTTCTTCTAGAATTAGTCCGAGATAGAGTACGATTGTTTTTGCTCTAACAACTCGACTTTGAGGTCAAATCTATAGATTTGAGTCAAACAGAGCGATTCTTGTACATAAATTCACGTACAGCTCGTCTATTTGTGATTTAACAACCTGGCTCAGAAGTACACGACGCAAGATCAATCAATTCTGATTCATTTAGATATTATTGTCCAAAATGATGCACAGTTAGACTATTTCCGCTCTAACAATCCGACTTGGGGGTCAAATCTATCAATTTTGGTCAAGCTGATCAATACTCAAACACGGAGTATATTGATTTTTGCTTGATTTTATTTTAAAATTAATCAAAATTCGCACATAATTCATCTATTTCTGTTCCGATTACCAGACTCGGAGATCAAATTTATCGATTTTACTGAAACTTATCGATTCTCATACATGATTTCACTCACAGTCCGTCTATTTCTATTCCAACAACCTGATTTGGAGGTCAAAGCTATCGATTCTAGACAAATTGAGCGATTCTTGTACCTAAAGTAGATTGACTATTGTCCGATTTTTAGGTTCGTCTATTTTTGCTCTAACATCCCTACGTAAAGATCAAACTTATCGATTCTAGTCAAGTTGACCGATTCTCATAGACATTTTAACGTATTTCGTCTATTTGTAAGAAACCGACATTCAATGAAATCAATCAAATTGTAGTCAAGTTGATCGATTATCAAGCGTGTCTATTTACACAAAAAAATCGAGATCCGTTCTGGTCAAGTTGACGGTTTCTGGATAGAAGGAGTGTATCGATTTGTGTCGTTTTTTGTTCTAATATGAAAAATCCGAACTTGTTCTATTTGATGTTCGATTCGATATTATTCCATTGCTTTCAGTTTGTTCGTAACAATAGTTATGAGTCAACTGGTATTCTTTTATGTTTGCACACTCAATGTCTGAATAGAATCTTTATGTTGAACAATAAATTCCCGGCTTAAAAAGCGCCGATACGCTACTTGAAGAAAGTGTTACAAATTCTCTACGAATTCTCAATATTTTCTATTTGATGATTTAATTTCGAATTCCCATGCTGGTGATTTTCCGTTATGTACAAAATTAATTAAACCAATCTCATATTGATTGTAAATCATTTAGGGTGATCCTGCTAGTTATTTTACAGGTATGTTTATTATTGTTCCCAAATTGAAATTGACCTATAGTCCATTATTATCATGATTATTATCCTTGATTAGTGTTGTGTATAAACTAGAGTTTTGTATATTCAAGTTTATTGATTTGTACAATATTAAACGGGGTAATAAAATGAATATAAACAAAGTTATAATACAGTTGTACTAGACTGTAATCATAATGGAGCACATTTGTATTGCTGTTTGTAATTACCGGTGCTATTATCAATGTTGAAAAGTCGAATAATACACGCCGTCCGAAAATTTCACTCGTCTATGGATTAGATAGCTCAAAGGGTGTTTATTTATTAAAATATATGTGACGAATTTTATATTAAACTTTGGTTATTTCAATAGTTTCATTCGTTCAAACTTTTTCTAGAGCAAACATAAATTCTCTGCATGGACGAACACGATTGACATCACACATCTAGTAAACGTGGTAAATATTTGAGAATTATTATAAATAATTTAACACCGACTAATATCAAAGGAATTTTAAATTTTTAACGTGAATTCGAACGTGTTTTTATCGTTTTGCATCAATTTCAAAGACTTTGGCCTTGTTTGCACAATCTGTGGAGATAGCTCCACATAGCCAAAACCGATTTTCTATTCTAATTCATCAATTTCACTAATTGGGCTCCCTTTAATGAGATTCAAACTTTTGTGGTGAACTCGAACGTGTTTTTGCAGAAAGTCCAAAAATTTTGGGGTTTTTATCAAAAATTTGCGTAAGTCCAAGATCTTGGTGTTGCTTGAGGAGTATTTTGGCCTACGCTTTCTTATCAACTAAATCTAGAATTTTCGATCCTAATTCATTAATTTCTGTACTATTTTCAAAGATAACACCCAAAGTTTTAACATGTTTTTTATAAACTTTTGGTACTGCTATATTTGCGTAAATTGTAAAGATTTTGGCCTAATTCAAGGAGTCAATACTCCTGCTGTTTTCTAATCAATTTCTCTAATTGGTTTACCTTTAATGAGATTTAAACTTTTAAAATAAGTTTGAACAGGTTTTTGAATAAAGTCCAAAAATTTTGGTGCGTTCTCATCAATAATTTGCGTAAGCCCAAAGATCTTGGCCTTGTTTGAGGAGTATTTGGGGGTAATTCATTAATTTCTCTACTATTGGAAAAGATAACACCCAACATTTTAACATATTGTTTATAAACAATTGGTACTATTATATTCGCTTAAATTGTAGAGATTCAAGATTTAGGCCTAGTTCGAGGAGTATTTGGAGCTATTTTTTTCTAATCAATAAAACTAACAATTTTTTCATTCTAACTCCTTGATTTGTCTAGTTGGTTTCCCGTTAATGGGATTTAAGCTTTTAAAATAAGGTAGAGCATATTTTTACAAAAAGTCCAAAAATTGTGGTGCGTTTTTATCAAAAATTTTGGCATGCTTGAGGAATATTTGGGGATAAGTTTTCTCATCAACAACAATCACAATTTTTTATTCTAACTCTTTAGTTTTTCTGCATTGGGCTCATTTGGAAGTTCAATATTCAATAGGATTTGAACTTTTAACATAAATTTGAGCGTTTCTGTAGAAGTTTTGGACTTACTTCAGGAGTAGTTAGGGCTGTTTTTCATTATAATTTGGCCTCTTTTAACATTCAGTATTTGGTATTCTTTTGCATAAACTTCCAAAATTTTGGCCTTATTTGAGGAGCATTTAGGGCTATATTCTTTTATCATCAAAGCCGATATTTTTTTATTTTAATCCATTAACTTATAACTCGCACTCAATATTCACTTTTAAGAACGCGTTTTTATATAAGTTTTGTCTCTGTTCAAAAATTTTGACTCTTGGTGTATTTAGAGCTACGTTTTCTTATCACCAAAACTGACAATTTTTTATTCTAATCCATTAACTTCTCTAATTTAGCCTCCTTTAAAGGTTTGAAAGGAAAATTTAAAGGACTTGTATATGTATTTTTCATGGAAATTTTCTCATTTTTGGCAACAAGTCAAAAAAATTTGGGCTTACTTGGAGAGTATTTGGGGCTATGTTTTCTTAGAAACAAAATCTACAATTTCTGACTTTAATTCATTATTTTTTGGGTTTAAATTTTAAAGAACTCGAACTTATTTACACAGAGGTCCTAAAGCCAGAAAATTTTACCCCTATCTGAGGAACATTTAGGGCTATGTTTGTTTATCAATAAAACTTGCCCTAACTATCTTTTTAGGATCAAGCCCCCCAAAATAGCTTTCTTAGTTGTGGTTTTTGTGATTTTTTCCTCCTAATCATCTATGGCTTATTACAATATTACATTTTTTTTTTTGATTTCTTCTCTAGTTTCGAGGCAATGGGGAGGAATATCTTCGATAAGAATTTTGTTTGATTTCGAAGTAGATTCCAAAAATTTTCGCCAAACAGTCCTTCTTATCAAGCTTCAACCTTTGTTTTATTTATTTAGGTGATAAATCCAATTCTATTACGACCTTTACTGTAGAAGGATTAAATCTAAAAATATAGAAACTAAATTTTTATGTTGACCGTTACCCAGATGAGGTTCACACTAAGGGTCACCCTTTTTAATGAACATATCCCTTGGGTAATTAGACTTTTCTGTTGTTTTTTCAGCAGTATTTAATGAGCAATCAATAAAAAATAATTAAAAATGGATTGAGAATAACGACTATAAGCGAAAATAAAATAAATCTCCAACATCGAGTTCTTTGCAAACATTTCAATCGATTACGGAAACATTGAAAGATGACTTTAAAACACCAAAAATCCACACACTTCAATAAATAAACTGTTATCATCAGTAACTGTCAGCTGGTTTAATAGTAACGATAATGACTCTATAGCATGTGGGGTTTGTACATCAAAGAATTCGAAACAGTATCAAATTATTTAAAATTGAAAAAAGGTGGAATTGATGTTGAAAAAATGCTAAAATTGAAATATTCCACCGATTCGCTCTCGTTTCTTGTTCGATGTTTCAAATGATTTAAATGCCATCAACTTATATTTGACAAGTCAAAGTTTATTGCCAGCACTGTAAATTGAATTGTCGACTTTGACATTTTTATCGTTTTTTAATACATTCGACTGTGCAGCTCCTTCATACCGGACCGATAAATTATGATTGGTAGGAACAGCTTTCTCGCGAAAAAGTCTCCCAATATACCGCCGATAAAAGAGTAGTAGGTCGACTGAAAAATAGGGATTGTCATTGAATTTGGTCGAGCCTAATGTCAATCAATTTAATAGCACTTATGCGTGCCTCTCGTAACGGAAAACTATTACGAAAATGTGTGCGTTATTCTCGACTATCACTTCTTTGTTTTTTAGTGGTTTGTGTAAATTTTCGGTTACATGCAAACGATCGTATGACGTGTTAGATTTTCAAAAATGATTAAAAAGAAGTGTAAAAATTAAATGATCCCTTTCTCTCCACCCTCACCACCACATCTAAGTCTCTAACGTAGGTGGTTTTAATTAATTAAACCGCATGCAATTATTATGTACTCTAATAAATCATCGGTTACCGAAAAGTAAACAAACCTACTCTAAGTCAATACGGCCTCGTTTTGTAGGTTTTTTTCTATTTTTAATTAGATGAAGCATGGGAGTTGGCTTTCTGTTTTCTGAATTACAAAACAACCACAAATAGGCCACTATAATTACAATTTTCGTTAATTTGGATCGATAAAAGTCCAATTAAAGACAATAAATCGTCGAGGATCTTTGTATGGGGTAATTTTGCCCAATTCTCGGTCATTCTTGATAAGTGATGGCCTAAGTTGCGATTTTTCAATAGCAATAATTGTTGCTACTGCTATAAATATAGGCAACCAATTATTAGTTTGTAATGCACTCTAATTGTTGGTTGCCTATATTACACCAAATATAGCAGTAACAGCGATCACTGCTACTAAAAAAAAAACATTAATCTTGATCGATTCACGTTAGTAATTGATTGGTGAAAATTGCAACACAATTTTAACCAACTTTGGAATAATGTACGAGGTCTTAAAATGTTGCTAAAATCATCCCTAATAACTTTCCTATAAATCGTTGGAATAGTTTTCGAATTGCTCGCAAATAATGGCTATACGCCCTTATTTCTGCCGCGACATTTCGCATGTTGTATATTCAATTGCCATTCCGGAATTTACTACAGTTCGATGTAGAAACGGAAATAAATCCTCCACCATACTGCAATAATTCTAAACGTTTTTCTATATATGTGTACAACTACCCTTAACTTGGTGTGTCTGTAATAATTCACAACTGGACCCGATGTGTCTATACTACGTGAAATACAGGCAAATAGCGAATCGATTAGAAATTTCTTTCCACCACGAAATTCGACGATTAATAGATTTGAATTTAATTTGTTGGTGGTAAAAATTTGCACAAATTACCCCCTACTGCACTCCTACCATTCACTTGTAACGGATTATTTCTTAATTATTCGAGCAAATACGGTGAAATGGCGCTTGGGATCGTTCCCGTTCTCTAATTGGACTCGGTATTAAATGAAGAAATGTTAATTATTTCAAATCCTCTTTAATCAGTCTCCGTCTCTTTCTACAATTTTTAATTGGAACAAAACTTGGGGCATATTTCCTAAAAGATTCGTCAAATTATTTGTGCAATGCAACAGAATCGAAATATGTTATCGTTGGAAATTGCATTTAAAACCCGTATGAGTGGAATTTAATTTTGAAATATAATTGTTCGGTTAATATTTGTTTTTAGTGGCAGACAATTAAAATTTCAAAGTCTGTTTTAATATTTACACAGTTAGGCGATTTTCTTCCACTACATATACAGGGGAGATCAATTAAAAGTACACAGTTTAGACGGGAAATCGTGTCATTTAAAGAATATTTCAAAGGTTTATGAAAGATTTCTGGAGATTATTTTGTTAAAAGTGGCATCCTCTAGAGGGACTAGGTGATTTCAAACCTAATTTTTGCATATGCCGCAACTTCAACAAACTAAAGTGTTACGATAAACTAATACGTTCGTAAGTTTACTCCTTAAGTTTTGGGAAAATAAAACAAATACACGCCGAGATTGAAATGCAACAATCCTTCGCCTCCTAGTGTTTAGCCTCTAGGCTTCGCAAGAAAAATTGAGATTGAGCGTAATTGAAATGTCAAAATCCTTCGCCTCCTGTGCCAATTATTCTCCGTTCACTGTAGTTTAGTTTCAATTTCAAAACTAGTGCTTCTTAATAGACGACTTGGGAATCCTTATTGACCCAAAGAGACACTTTACGGGCCTACGACTCATGAAATTGTTAGAATTAAAAGTTTTCAGACTGTTATTTTAAAGACAGTTTGAAAAACATTGACGTAAATTGTTAAAACAATTCAACGTCAATTTATTTGAAAAAGCAACCGTACAATACGCGTTTTCATCAATTAATTGTGTTAAAGAAGCTGTTTTAAGTGAAGAAATACGGTAGCACATTGTTTCTTTGACATAAAAGTAGAACAGCTGAGGAGGCGAATAACTAGTCACGTTTGAATTGTTACACGATCGATGTTCGTGACGATTTTTTTTTTAAGTTTTCCGAGATATAGAGGCAACGAAAATGGTACAACTGAAGAGGCGAATGTCTGGAACATTTCAATTTGTACACGATTGTTGTCTGGATGTTTCTTCTTAATTTATTGATCGATGAAAATTTCGAAGTTAGCGAAAGGCATTTTTTGAGCTACAAAGCTAAAATTTTGGTTAAATAATCAGGGAGTCTTGCATAAATCGTTGATTGCTCTTCAAATAAGAGGACTTCCCACATAAACTTCTACTGGAGTATTCTATTTTTAGTTCAGCACCCCTATAGACACCCCAACACACTCATTTTACCGACATTATTTCACGTTTCGAGTTCGTTTCTAATTAAAACGTAAATATTGTCGATATTTTTAGAGGTTTCTTTGAAATCTTCCACCCGGCGCTTTCGCCAATTTTGGAGAAAAAAGCCACCAATCCAACTCGACCATAATAAATGCGGTCTAATTGTTGAGACGGTTGAGTTTCTAACAGTTTTTTTCCGTCAAGACAAATCGCCATCGACCAACAATGGTTGAGTAATCTGTTTTAACTAGTTTGAGTGAGGGAAAAACTGTGTTTAATGACGTGCCCCATTTCATTTCCAACCACTATAATAGAGGACTGTTAATTTTTCTTATTTCCGTTGGTTTTTCGTTCGTATAAGAGTTGAATTAATCGAATTTCATTGTAACTCACAACGACCAAGAATAAATCCTCGTCTACAATCATTAGATGAGTGGGATCAAGTGTTGTTCATGTTGTGAATATAATTTTATACATGTCGGAGGTGCTCGTTATACAAAACAATCAACGTTGTTGTATTCAACGTTGTAGTCGAGTGGTTCAAATTTAATAACAATGATAATAACGTAAACTTAATGATAAAATCGAATATTTACTATTTAAGCTTTATTTACAATAATATTTGACATCAGTTTTATCATTGAAACAGTTAGAACTAATACAATTGTATTGCACCCTTATAAAAATAGTTCAGTCTTTATATACAAAAATGACATTTACGTATGTGCAAGCCAAGAAGCCGGTGGTGAATTGATTTCCAATAAAATCATGTACATCGATCTTCGGGGGATTAATTCGAACCGAAAATAATTGTGACCTTTTCCAATTAAAGAAACATGAAGATTTGAAAAAACATAAATTTCACTAACCACACACTTTCTATTAGTATTATTAATTATTAATTAATTAATTTATTGAAACCGTAAATCTAATTAATATATTTGTCGATTTAAGATAAAATTTTATCAACTATACACCGAGAAAGCAACATTATCTTCAATAAATATAGAAATTCACAGTCACATTTGTTCTGGGTTTATTTTGCAATTTTTTTTTTTTTTTGACCAAAGAAAGTGTTCTATTATCACAAATAGTTTACACACTAAGATTTTTCAAATAGAAATCACTTACAGTTCAAAAGAAAACGATGATTGTGAAGATTGTAATGAGGCCGGTGGATGTGATTCGGTCACGGACGCCACTGCTGAACGGCGACATGCCCTGTTGGCTGATCCCATAGACGGCCGGTTGGGCGGACGGCTCCACCATATTCTCCATATCTACAATTGTTCATTCATTGGTTAATTAGTGTGGAAAAGGGGATTTCTCGCGTCTTTATCAATGTGTAAACAAGCTCAAAACCCGTTGGAAAGAGCGCTTTGAGGGGCAAGACAGGGGCGTTTCCGTTGCGGAAAATTTCCGGGCGATTCTCGACTACAAGCGGAAATTTTGGAGAATATTTTTTTCTACTTTTCCTCAAAAATTTCCCCACAATATAGCCAGTAGCATCAATTTTTGAATAATTCTCAAACACTACCCTAAGACTAGCACTAATACTACCACTACACTATGGGAAAATATAGAAAAACGTGCTCTGAGATTTTCGTCTATAGCCTAGAATTTTTCCAAAATTTTTGTACTGTCTTTATTTAATGCTTTAAAGTGCTCTTTCCAACGCTGAAATAAGCGAAAAATCGTCAATTTGGGGTGTTTACCGTTGGATCTGGTCGTGAAGTGGAAAATGGGCGATTGCCGGTTCCAACCGTGCACATTTTGGGCTTGAACTCGCGCCTCGTAAGTAGTCGCCGGTTGTAATCCTTTAATGACATACCACATTTTTTGGCGTGTCACACCTGGATATGGCGCCGATGACGATACTGTTGATAATAATTGATTACCAGGCAGAATAACGCTATTCCAATCGTTCGAACGATAATTCATCTTGGTCATATTGTAATTGTCTGGACGGTGGCCGTGATGATGTCTTGGTTGTTGACGATAAAATAATCGATATTCGGTAATTGCAGCATGACTATTAACCGACCAGGAGATGTTATAAGAATCCTTCTCTGAACTTATGGATGGTGAATCGAAAACGGCCAAACCGGCTGTTCCAGTTAATGTTAATTGGCCACGACTTTTGCCGTGATTATTGGTAGCGACACAACTGGAAGTGAAATTTAATTAGCCGATTCTTTGTCTTGCTTTCTTCTTCTTCTACGTCTTAATTACTAATTAATTATGGATACTTCGGGAGCGAAATTATATTTCAGAAATTCACCGTGTAGCAGTATTCGTTTTCCAATTAAAATATTTCTAGTGTATCAAATCAAAAATCGAAAAAAACAGCTTTACGAGGATCTTGGGTGATTTGTGGCCGCTCTATGGGTATAGTTGGGTGGTAAAAATCGTGACATTATCCAAAAAGTGTGTTTTTGGCCGACTTTCCGTTGAACTACGAGGTCCAAATCTTGCTCAAATCTTCTTTAGAGACCCTTTTACAGTTCCCCACCAACTCGTCTTTAATTTAGCTACATTTTGGGCTAATTGAAAAACACTGCTCTACTGAAACTAGTCGATTTAGTTGTAATCTGCATTACCGACAAGCTATGGTCGGTAATACAGATTACTCAGTTGAAACCAGTTATAGGCTACTGCGAGGAGAAATATCGTGAAACACCCACTATATGGAGAGACTGACAGCCTGGGGAGGATTATTATTCCTTTAAGGTATCTGTTATGTATGGATCTAGCTCAACTTTCTCAGTTCAAATTCAACGTATGTATGTATTAAATTTATTAAAGTGCTCCCCAATTTGAAGGGAAACTATATAACAAACAATTTCTAATTCGTACCTGTAGTTACCAAAGTCTGCTGAAGTAACATTACGTATAACAAGGGTGTATCGGTTGCCCCTAGCATGAGTGGCATGTTGTTCGGTGGTGCCTAATTGGGCCGTGTCTTTAAACCAAAGCACCTACAAAACCAGAACAAAAAAATCAACAAACAAACAAACAAACAACCGTTGATTTAATCTAATTTCGTATTATTTACACAGAGCAACACACACAATCACACAGGTACAAATATTTTCGATTAGAGCTTTCCAGTGTGCTTGACAATTAGCGACCCAATTGAATGGGTGGAACCGTTTGCATTTTCTTTAATTGCATTTCAACGTTTTCACATTGGCATTTTGCGTTGGGAAATGTCAAGCAATGAAACGGCTTCAATGGGAATTTTCGCTCGTTCACGAATGAAAATCGGATTTTATACGTTTTGATAATGATAGAAATTTCAAAGCTGCAACCGCAGCACTCCAAACGATCTATTTTGATTAAAAATCAAATCCAATTTCGATCGTTAATTGAACCGTTCTTCAATTATCGTCAATTATTTAAAAAGAAAATCGCCATCGCAGTTAAATAAATAGAAACTGATACGACTCTAATCTCGATTAAACAATTTTTAAACGATATTTTAGGAGATTAACTAATACATTGTGTAAATAATTGATAATCTATGCTGGAGAGAAAAAATCCGATGACTCTCTATCGAACTATTTGAAAGTATTGCAATTTTTAAAATTAAAGTGATTTAAAGTTGGCGCCCGAATTGTGGGTTTCAATTGGCTAATTTGCAGCCAAGTTTACACAGCCTCAAACTTCAATGTGTTGACATTTACCGCCTTAGTAACTTTTCTGTGTAAACTTGGCTTTACATCTAAAATTAAAAATATCTATATTCCTTGAATAAATTGATAAAATTGCGTTTAAATCAGTTAAAAATTGTATGGAAATTCTCAAACTGCGATTGTAAGGTTAGATATTTTAGCAACCAATCGGAGGGATTTGTTTACACAAGTTGATCAACTAACTTGTGGAAACGTGGACAATTTAAAAGTTCCAATTCCAAATATTGTATTAGCAAAGTCGAATATGTTAAATTTAATCAATTTTACTACGAAAGTTCGTATTTATCTTAGTAACTTTTCTGTGTAAACCTGGTTTTACTGCTGAAATCAAAGATATTTTTCTTGTATAAAACAATTCAATTTAACCTAAAATCGGCACAATTTGGAAAAAATACCATTTAAATAAGTTAGAAATTGCAAATATTTGACGAATTTGTACAAGAATACACAAATTGACATTTTAAGGTTAGAAATTTTACCAACCAATCTAGGGGTTACTTTCCAGGCAAGTTTACACTGCCTCAAAGTTTCATCTCTTGAAATTGATATTGATTATAAAAGTATAATTGATAAAATTGATTGAATATATCAAATTTTATCAAATTTACCACGAAAAATATAATTGATTTAATAATTTTTTCTGTGTAAACCTGTCTACTCGTAAAATCAAAAATAACAGAAATATCGCTTATTTCATGAATAAATACGATAAAATAGCCTTCAAATAAAGTAAACTTTGGAAATTACGATTTGAAGGTTAGAAATTGAAATAACCAATATGGAGGAGCTTGATTACACAAGTTGACCAACCAACTTTTTGAAAGGCGCGCAATTTAAAATTTCCAATTCTTCCATTGGAACAAGATTCTCGTTTTTATACTCTCACTATTAACGAAATAAACGAAACAATCGTATAATAATATCGACAATTCAACAAATAAAAACTTTTCTTTCTTATATTTGTCTACAAATAACCAATAAAATCTTCTTTATGACGTATTTCTTTTGTACACCCCTATTTATGGCAGTAATTTTTCAACATTCCTCTACGCGCTATAATTATTTAGTCCGATTTCGTTTCGCTTTCTCGACCCAATTCATATCGATCCTTATAGAAAAATGACATCTTTTATTTGTTGTAAAGGGGGTTGAAATGGAACAACCCCATGATGACAATGTTTCCAAGGATAAAAACTATATTTACCAATAGTCGAATAATAAAGATTGATCGTTTATTATTACCGCCGGTGATTTAAGGGTAGGTTCTGTATCGATTGCAAATATTTCGATCTTATTCAACTTTTGGATGAAAATTACAGGTTAATTTTGGTTTTAATCGGAAATTTTCGTAGCGCCTTTACGAAAATTGCGCAATATTTCTCCAAATTCAATTATCGTACGTGACAACTTTACAATTTCCTAACGGTGAATTAATCGAGTCGTGTCGTTAATATTTTAATCGATTTGAAAAGTTTCATCCCCAATTGTCGGTGTTATTAAAAATCACCACAACTTGAGGGTTGGAAAAACTTAATCGAGTTATAAGTTCATGGGATTATCGCCAAGAGAACTCAATTAGCTTAGCGGATTCCTCCAAATTCCCTTATTTATTGTTATTAAACGCTTCTATAGTATTGGTGGTATTAAAAATGGTGGAAATCTACTACCTGTGGTGCCGGTTCGGCGTGTACTATACAGACAAGTTGGGCTTCCAGGCCGATTCCCGTGTGTACGGTCGCCCTTTCCGTTTCCACTTCTGGTCCATCTGGAATACATACAACAGTTCTTTTTGTTATTTATTTATCAACGTCTCAACTGGCAGACGGTCAGTTTAATACAGCGAGATTTCCATTTATATTTCGAACGTTTCAATTTTGGGCTTATTTTGAATTTCAAATCGTCGTTTGATGTAAATGTTTCGCATAAGTCTTCCCTTTTCAATCCTCGAATCAGATTAATTGACAACTCAATTTTTCCGTTCATCTATTCCGGCGTGTCGTGTGCTAGAGTAAGTGTTTTTTATTCATCCACTACCAATCTTCGTACAGAAAAAAATTGGAAAAAATAACGCGATTATTCTAGAATTTTTATATGAAATTACGCCTTATATCGAGAAGGTTTAGTTTGATTCTAATTTTTAGAAAATTCGACACTTTAGACTAAAATATGAAGGTTTTTGTGAGAAATTTTATTGCTCTAGCGCTCTAGATGGTCGTAATCAAAATTTGAAAAAAGTAGCACTATTGATCTAAAATTGCAACATTTTGATAAGTTTAGCTCAATTTTTAAAATATCCCACTGCACTTTGTCCAAAATTTTAAGATTTTTGTGAAAGTTGGTTTTATTTTAAAAATATTTTAGCTCTCTAGATGGTCATAATCAAAATTTGAAAAAAAGTAGCACTATTGATCTAAAATTGCACCATTTTGATAAGTTTAGCTCAATTTTGAAAATATCCCACTATTTTTTGTCGCTATAATAAAAATTTAAAAGTAGCACTTTTGTTAAAATTTCGAAAAATTAGAGTTTGTCCAAAATTTTAAGGTTTTAATGAGAAATTTAGCCTTATTTTTCAAAAGATTACAGCACTTTAGATTGTCGAAATTTCAAATAAAGTAGCACTTTTGTCTCATATCAAAGAGCTTCTTTACTCGATTCTAAATCAAATTTTTAAACAATTTAGCACTTTTAGTGCAAATTTTAAGATTTTTGTGAAAAAGTTTGTTTTATTTTAAAAATATTTTAGCTCTCTAGATGGCCATAATCAAAATTCGAAAAAAAGTAGCACTATTGATATAAAATTGCAATATTTTGATCAGCTTAGTTTAATTTTGAAAATAGCCCACTACGTTCTGTAACTATTATCAAAAGTTTATAAACAATTGAGTACTTTTAGTCCAAAATTTTAAGATTTTTGTGAAAAATTTTGTTTTATTTTAAAAATATTTTATCACTCTAGATGCTCAGAATCGAAATTTGAAAAAGGTAGCACTATTGGAATAAAATTGCAATATTCTGATAAGTTTAGTTTAATTTTGAAAATATCCCACTCCTTTCTGTAGCTATTATCAAAATTTAGAAATAACACTTTTCAGAAAATTTCGAAAAATTACAGAGTTGCTCCAAAATTTCTAGGTTTTAATGAGAAATTTCGCCTTATTTTTCAAAATATTACAGCACTTCAAAATTTCAAAAAAAAAATCCACTTTTGCCTCATATCAAAGAGCGACTTCTTTAGTTGATTCTACCCCAAATTTTTAAACAATTTAATACTTTTAGTTCAAAATTTAAGAGTTTTAGTGAAAATTTTGTTCAATTTTGAAAGTATGCGAACATTCTAGATGGCCAATAAAATTTAGAAAAATGTACTTTTGATAGAATTTCGAAAAATTGCACAGGTCATCAAAAATTTCAGGCTTTTGATATAAATCTTGCTTATTTTTTCGAAATATTGTAGCACTCTAGATTGTCATCATCAAAATTTTTTACCTTATATCAAAGAGCTTTAATTTCTCTACTCGATTCTAAACCAAATTTTGAAATAATTTAGTCCAATATTTAAAGATTTTGCTTATTTTTTCAAAATATTATGGTACTCTAGACAGTCATTATGAAAATTTTGAAAAAAGTAGCACTTTTTCCTTGAACCAAAGAGTTTTCACTCTTCTATGTGATTCTAATGCAGAATTTTGAAACAATTTAGTAATTTCATTGCAAAATTCGAGATTTCTATTATCTAAAGACGTATCGTCACCAATTTTGGGATTTTTATGAAATTTAGCTGCAAAATTAAATTAGATTATTGATCAAATGCAGCTAATTTACCAAAAAGTTACAATTTTGATGTCTAAACAGAACAAACGCGCCTCAATTTCAGTTTTCTAAATCAAAATCAAAAATACAATGTTTAAATAGAACATTCGAAAGTTTAGTTCCAAAATTCTATTAAAATCCACTTTTCAAAAATGACTAATGAAATTGATTAAAATTTATAATTTAGATAGTGGAATGCTTGAAAAAATAGTTCAAAATTCGAAACTTTAGCCCCTAACTTGTAAACCTTGTGGCCCCAAAGTCCCACCCTCACATATTGCCCGACTAGTCCAAGCACTAATGACGGCCTTGCATCCCTTCTTGTTGACTGCACAAGATCGACAATGTAACACCGAACTAGATATAAGGGCACAGTTACTGCCACGTGTTTCCAGGTAAATCACATGGTTTTAGTTGTTACTTTTGACGAAAACTAACCGTGTGTCTAAGACCAACGAGCTTACTTTGGATGGTGGGATAACTTTGTTGTTTTGTTGATACGTTGAGCAATGATGAGGGTGAATCTGTGTTGTTGCTGCAGCCCACCTCTATCTCTTTATTTATCCGTATACGTGTTCGGGGTGGATAATAATACGGCTTTCATCTAATATTGAATTGATGTTTTTTGCGCTTCATCCCCCATCCATCGCCTTGACGTGTATATGTACGTGTTCGTTTGTGTTAATGTTCAAGTTTGATTCTTTGACGAGTGTTTACGGTTTGTTTATTCCATTATTGAATTAATTAATTTTTTGCTATCTTTAATGAAATACTTACAGAGTACGTTAAGGGTGATATGACGTGTGTCAGGCTGCCCGACCCCATTATCAGCCGAACATTGATATTGTCCAGCTGAATGTCGATCGGCATGTTGGATAACCAATGATAAACCAGAAACAGACCGTTCACCGCTAGGCAGAACGTTATTTTTCCTCGTCCAGGAGACAGAAGGGACCGGATTTCCCGAAGCCCGACATTCCATCTTAACTGTAGCCCCTTGGTGGACTTCCAACGTGCCTGTATGCGACACGTAATGGATACGCGGTGGCACTATAAACACCCCAAAGGCCAAAATTTTGATCTATTCCCATACAGGATGAGCCACTAGACTCATCCTGTACAATTCCACGTCTTACCAAGTATTTCTAAAGTATGTATAATCTCCCTAGGCTCCATAGTGCCAATCTGGCAGGCATAATCGCCGGCATCTTGTGGACGTACATCTTTCAATTCTAAACTATAACCACCGCCGGACAATTCCGGTATTCCGGGTAAATTTGATGTTGTTACCGGTGATGGTAGTAGACGGACACGGGGATCGGGTGTTACTTTAACTGGACCAGCCGTTAAAACGGCTATACCACGTTTCCATGCTAATACATAACTTCCTGTAATATAAAACAAGAAATTACATTGCTGATGACATTTACATAGAATTCAACTCTCGGGTTATAATCTCAATGGGGCCCGACAAGTTGGAGTAATTGAGAAATTTATGGTTCAAAAGTTTAATTCTTTACTGGTCTGTTTCTATTTTTGGCCCTTTTAAACGAAAATTTGCATTATTAAATAGTCATTATTATTAGTAATATAATGAGCGCTTTTCAAACATTATTACAAATAAACCACAAAACACTAGAAAACAAATATCTCGAAAACGATAAGAGATAACAAGATGATTTATATCTCATTCGTTTCTAAATGCAATTCTGCATCTATGTAGGTTCATGGATTTTTGCAAAATCGGCTGAATTTTTTGAAAATCCAGAAAAACTACGTGTTTGAAGATAAAAACATGGTTTTACTGGAATACACATTTCGCTTAGTAAAAATTAACAAAATCTAATAAAATTTAAATGAATCGATAGACGAAAATCAAGTCTACAATTGTATGATGTCATATTTTCAATTGTCTTTTCTGTTTTTATGAAAATTACATCGAAATCATAAATTGAAATAACCAGTAAAAATTGAATATTCTATCAATTTTTTCATATTTTCCTTCATAAATTAGCCAATTTTATTGCTTTTACAACGATCTCTTGATAGTCCACAGTAAATAGACAAGGCTTTTCAAATTTCCAAGAAATGTTCCAATGAGTTTGTCAGTTTTCCGGGAAATTTACAAAAAATTGAGTGCCGAAAAATTGTCCGAAAAAATGGCAATTTTCAATCATCGATTTCTTCCTTGTTTGTTGATATATTGCAATGAGTATGGTAGTATTGGAAAGAGCATTCTAAGGAGCATTTATGAGCGTTATTCGTTTTGAAAAATCCGAATTGCATACTGAATTACTGCGGAAAATTTTGAAACAAGTGTTTTTTCTCAATCTTCCGATATTTTCCCTTATAATTTAGCCAATATTACTTTTCAATGATTTTGCAGAATATTTAGCAAATTGAAAGAGCTTTATCAATATTTGAGCGATTTCCCAACAGATTCCTTAATTTTCCGGAAAACTACATTTTATTTTTCAATATGATATCTGAAAAATTTAATAATCGATATCTCGCTTGTTTGTCGTCATACAGGGATGAGTCTAACACCATTGGAAAGAGCATTTCAAGGAGCATTTGACAGTGTTATTCACTTTGGAAAATTTCAGTTGAACACTGAATTACAGAGGAAAATTTGCAGAAAGTGTCTTTTACCAATTTTTCCATATTTTCCGTTATAATTTAGCCAATATTTCTATTTTTCAAAGATTTTCACAGAGTATTCAGCAAATTGAACGAGCTTTTCCAATTTCTAAGCGATTTCCCAATAGATTTGTTAATTTTCCGGAAAATTGAAAAGGCTAGGGCCCACATTCCATTTTATTTTTCAATATGATGTCCGAAATATGCCAATTTTTAATAATCGATATCTCACTTGTTTGATATCATATTGCAATTAGTCTAACACCATTGGAAAGAGCATTTTAAGGATAATTTGGGAGCGTTATTGACTTTGGATAATTCTAATTGAACACTGAATTACAGAGGAAAATTTCGAGGATGTGTTTTTTCTCAATTTTCGAATATTTTTGGCTATAAATTAGCCAATATTACCGATTTTCTAATGATTTTCTCACAATTTCTAGCAAATTGAAAGCGGTATTTATTTCTTACTGAAACTTTCCGGTAAGCTTGTCAGTTTTCCAGAAAATTGATGAAAAGTTGACAATTTAATTTCTACCTGTTTATTTTTTGGTTTTTCTTCTTTCTGTTGAAATAAATTTTTAAAAAATCTGTTTTTGGTTCGATACCATAATAGTCTAATATGTTTAATTTTAGAATAGCCTAGCAATAAAGATGATGCTATTAGAATATCGCCACAATTTCGGATATAGTTATATGAACGTGTAAAATTTGCATGTAGGAGAAGGACCGGTAGATTAGATTTACAAATTTCCGGAGCTTGACGGTTTTAATTAAAGGATAGTTGCCACTTTGGGATTCCTTGAGTCCTTTGCTACACTTACCTGACGGTGTGATCCTGCAGGGCAACACCACCGTACTTCCGGTAGCAATGCGGTAAGTTTGGCCTGGCGTCACAAATGTTGGCGGTTTACCCTCGTGCAGAACATCGAAGTCATTCAGTCCTGGATAATTTTGAGAGGCTGTAAATTTAATAACAGAAACAAAATAATTATATAAAATTTTAATAGAATTGGATGGATCGAAATTTCGCAATGATGGATGGCAACAATTTGAAGCCGGATCTGTTGGCAATTAAATCTGGATGTGGTTTATCTAAAGGTAGATCGGTACATTCAACTGATTTATAACATCCGATAAAACAGCTACGAGATCCGGTACTGGCTCGGTATATTGCCAACAAACGCTTTATTCCGGGCATTTCTGCCCGTTATATTGTTGTATTTTGTCCGTATTACAAACTAATCCTGTACTTGTTCTTGTACTTAATTAAGACAACCATTTTTTGCCCCATCTTCTTGTTTATTCTACACTGCAACTAAATTATATAAATATCGATTCGTGAAAGATTCAACGTTAATTATTTGTTGTATAGAATTTCGCTTTATTAAACTTGTCTTTTCATTGTCGAAATAATAGAAGCGTTATCGTTCTAATGGATTCATTATAGAATTAATCAAAGTTTATATAAAATGCGCTCCATCTAGCTAAATTAAAACATTTTAATTCTAGTCTGACAATAGTTGATGAAAAACTTGGCCAAGAATCATACAAATCAACTTTTATCGCCAAATGCAAGATCACGAAACTGTCTATTGACAAACTTTCCAGACACTATCCAACATTCGAAGATTACACTAAAAATTTATGATCATCAAAACTGGAAATTCAAACTTTTATCATTTTTAAGTTCTAGAATATTAACAACAATAATATAAAGTGACATCAATTCAATTCTCGTCTATCGGGGATTTATTCAAAAATAAATAATTTAAAAATATTAGACGATGAAAGGTTCGAATATATTTTGAGGATTTGTAGAAAAGTCCACAGGGGACCTTTTAGCAAAAATTGGACCTCGTAGTTCATCGGTAAGTTGGCCAAAGACACTTTTTTGGGGAAATTTCGCATTTTTCGCACTTAGAATGACTCAAAACTCCTCGTAGTCGTTTTTGACGTTTGGTGTTTTGAGAATTTGTAGAGAATTCCAGCGAGGACATTTTAGCAAAAATTGGACCTCGTAGTTCATCGGTAAGTTGGCCAAAGATCCCTTTTTGGTAAAAGATTTTCGCACTTAAAACGACAAAGAATAACTCAAAAGTCCTCGTAGTCGTTTTTGGCGTTTGGTGTTTTGAGAATTTGTAAAAAAGTCCACCAAGGACATTGTAGCAAAAATTGGACCTTGTAGTTCATCGGTAAGTTAGCCAAAGATCCCTTTTAGGTAAAGGATTTTCGCACTTAAAACGACAAAAAACGACTCAGAAGTCCTCGTAGTCGTTTTTGGCGTTTGGTGTTTTGAAAATTTGTAGCGAAGTCCACAGAGGACATTTTAGCAAAAATTGGACCTTGTAGTTCATCGGTAAGTTGGCCAAAGGTCCCTTTTAGGTATAAGATTTTCGCACTTAAAACGACAAAAAATAACTAAAAAGTCCTCGTAGTCGTTTTTGGTGTTTAGTATTTTGAAAATTTGTAGAGAAGTGCACAGAGGACATTTTAGCCAAAATAGGACCTTGTAGTTCATCGGTAAGTTGGCCAAAGACCCCTTTTTGGTAAAATGTTGCGATTTTCGCTCACAAAACGACAAAGAATGACTCAAAAGTCCTTCTGGTTGTTTTTTGGCGTTTTCGACAGATTTCCTGAAGTGCAAGAAACGAAAGAAAACAACTTGACGAGGCTCTTTAGATCATTTTTAGTCGTTTTATGTGCATAGTCGATTGATGAAAATCGTAACATTGTCCTAGAAAAGCGTTTTTTCCGACTTTTCGGATCACTTTTTGCTAAAGTTTCGGTCAAAAACACCTTTTTGGTCAATACTACGATTTTGGCCAATCAACTATAATAAAATAGCCAAAATAAAGACAACTTGGGTCTTTTTGATAATTTTAGTATCAAAATTTTGAGATTCTTCCACATTTGACGATTTTTCATCTATAGTTTTAGTTGAATTTTGTCCTACTATAGACATTTTTTGTGCTAAAATTTCGATTTTTAGAGCAAATTTTGAAAATTCTATCTAACTAAAGGATGGTTTTAAGTCGATTTTTGAGTTTTTTTTGTGTCAAGTTAGTTTAAAAATCTTGAAGTTTAAATTTTAACAAAAGCTGGACCTTATGGCTCTTTTGGAAATCGGCCAAAAAACCCATTTTTGGATAATGTTGCGATTTTCACTAATCAACTGAAAATACAATAGCCAAAATGAAGACAACTTGAGTCTTTTTGACAATTCCAGTATCAAATTTTTGAGATTCTAACACTTTGATTGTTTTTGGTTTTTGAGATCTCTAGCTTTAGTTGAATTTTATTTTGCATTATAGACATTTTTGCGCTTAAATCTCGATTTTTAGACCAGATTTTTGAAAATTCTATCCAATTAAGCACTTACTTAGATCTATCTAATTGTAAGTATCATTTTAAGTTTATTTTAGAGCTGTATTGTCATGTTAGTTTAAAAATTTTGAACTTTAAATCTAAATTTTTCATCAATTTTAGAAAAAACTGGACCTCAGCTCATTTGTAATTCGGCCAAAAAAGCTTCTTTAGAAAATGTGGCGATTTCCACCCTTAAGAGCCAAATTTTTAAGATTCTATCCCTTTGATGATTTTTCATTTTTAATTCTCTAGTTTTTAGTTGAATTTTGTTCTATTTTTTTATGCTAAAACTCGAATTTTAGACCAAATTTTGCAAATTAAATCAATTTTTGAGTTACTTGTTTCACATCTTAAGCTAGTTTTAAAAACCTTGAAGTTTAAATGTAAGTTTTATGACAATTGCAACAAAATTTGGACTCATTTAGAAATCGGTCAAATACGTTTTTGGGGCTATATCGCGATTTTCACCAATCAACTGCCACATACAACGACTAAGAATGACCAAAGGTACTTGTAAAGTTGTTTTTTATCATTTTTCGACCAACTTCCTGAGAAGACAATGCAAAAACGTAAAAAAACATTTTACGAGGATCTTTGGATAATTTTTAATCGTTTTAAGTGTGCAGTTGATTGGTGGAAATCGCGATATTGTCCAAGAAGAGTGTTTTTGGCCGATTTTTCGACACAACTTTTGCTAAAATGTTTCTCCGATAAATTCTCTAGCTTCGAATCGTTCACTAATAGGACTGACTTTTAAACTGCATATTTTTGCGTGGATCACCCCGTATTGTCGCTATAAATTGGAAAATAAATAATAACGTGGAATATTGTTGGGTCTCTCTTAGAGCCCAAATCAAATATTCACAATGTCCAATTTTAAACGTAATATAGCGGTCACGTGCCGGGAACACGGGACTAGCAACGTGCATGTCAGTGTGTGTGGATAAACTTCCATCTCTGTTTTGGTGTCGGGTTTTCTACCGGAATACTTGACAGAACTCCCTTTTCACACTAGTGAAGTTTTATAATTGATTTACGATATGTTCACCCCCAATTCTGGACGGGGAAAATTTATCCTAAAAACAACAACGGAGGAAGTTTAATAATGTTGTTCCAACAGTTGCCGAATTTTATGCATAATGATTATTGGAAAGTTTCAGATTGTCTTTGACAATTTACGAGATCGTACAATATAAATTTGCAGAGATAAAAGTTCTATTTGTACAGACCTTTTTGGGGAAATTCATGTTTTCTTTGTATTCTCCGATAAAATTGCTTCGTTTGTTCTACTGAAACTATAAACAAGTATGTTGTGCATTATTATCACTGCTTTATACACACAATTGTCGGAATTTTTGATAAAACAAAGATCAAACTGCATTACCCCAACTAGAATCGGTCTTATTTTTGAACTAGTGGATACTTATGTTGACATCTAGTGGATAAGAATGTGTGCACCATAGTGGAATGATTAAATAAAAATAGTTTTTGGTAGGAGACGAATTTGAACTTGGATAAGTTTGATGAAAAACAAAAAGACTTTTGTATAAGTTAGATGGAAGTTTAGTGGAAATAAATGACCGTGTTGTAACATCTCTCTTGAATATTATGTGAGATTCTCTATATATTTATCAGGGAATTGTTTATCTATTTAACAGAAAGACTGGAATTTATAGACCATTGTCTACTAATAAATATTGTATTTTTGTATGAAATATTTCTCGAACATATTCGGTATTCATTGGAGTTACGAAAAACGAAAATTTCGACAGTTTTGGGGCGAATGGTAAAACATTCCCATCATTAATTTGGGGTTTTGTGAACGATTTTTGCTGTAAAATCGCCAAATTTTGCTCAATTTTGAGAATTTTACAATGGAGTGGAAGAATTTTGGCAAATTTTCCTAATTCGAAAGACTTTTTGGTTCTAAAAGAACAACTTTTCAAAAATTTTAGTCTATTGAGTGCTACAATTTAGGAGTTTTTAGTTATAGCTAAGTTCCTGGAAATTTGTATTTCAAGTTAAAGTCGAGTCAAGTTTTAGTCGACTTTTCGGCCCAATTTTAGTAAATTCTGCTCCCAAAACACGACTAGGTCAATTTTTGAAATATATTCTGATCTTCTGATCTAGTTTTAGATTTTATCAGTGAAATTGTCAGTTTTTGATACTGTTTTGAATCGTAAGAAAGACGTTTTTGAACAATTTTTGGGTGCTAAAAATAGGCAAAAAGGGACAATTTGGATCGTTTAATCAATTGTGGAGTCATATTCTTACGATTCTAGCACATTTGATGATTTTTAAGCTTCAAATTTGCGGTTTAACTTGAATCCAAATTAAAATTTTGTTCTATAGGCACTTCTAGCAAAATTTTGTGCTAAAATCTTGATTTTTAGACAAAATTTTAACAAATTTTGTAATTGGAATATAATTTTATATCAATTTTGAGCTGCTTTTCCATGCTTTAATCTTTTTTTTTTTTAATTTTTGAATCTCAAAAATTGAATAATTTTGAAATTTTAGTTACTTCTTAACTTTCAATCTTTTTTTTTAATATTCTTGTTCTTTTATTGATTTTTAGCAAATTCTGCTAATGATGTTTGAACAGATAGTACATTGAACATGATTTTTTTGGAGTTTTGACTGAAATTTTTGGACATTTGTGCCTTAAACGCCGGCAACTTTATTGGTTTTGTTTTCTGACTTTTCGACCGAGCTCTACCAAAAGTGTCTCTAAACCATCAGTTTTTTAATAATTTAGTCACTATTTCAGCTAAATTCTAATCAATTTCTCCAATTTTCGTTAAAATTTTGAAACATTTCCATTCTAAATCAACAATTTTATTTGAATCTAGCTCAAGTCTTGATAAATTTAACACTCTCAGTCTATTTTTCGCTAAATTTCTGACTTCTCAAACGAATTCTGTCAAATATTGGTGCTAAATCATCACTTTTCAAAGAAATTTAAGTCACTATTCGATTTTCATCAACTGTAGTCAAAATTTTGAAACAGTCCCGTTCTTAACCAACAATTTCATTTGAGTTTAGCACTAGACTTGTCAAATTTAACACTCTTAGTCCATTTTTAGACTAAATTTTTGACTTTTCAAATGAGTTCTATCAAATATTGGTGCTAAATCATCAGTTTTATTAACGAATTAAATCAAGAATTGAACTCAGTGCTAATCAGTTTATTAAATTTGACACTTAGCCTAGTTTTAGACTAAATTTCTCTTCAGTTTTCAAATAAATTTAAGTCACTACTTCAATTAAGTTCTAATCAGTTTCCTTGATTTTCTTCAATTTTAGTCAAAATTTTCAAACATTCCCATTCTAAACCAACAATTTTATTTGAATTTAGCACTAGACTTGTCAAATTTAACACTCTTAGTCTTTTTAGGCTCAATTTTTGACTTTTTCAATGAGTTTTATCAAATATTGATGCTAAATCATCAGTTTTGTTAACGAATGAAATCAATAATTAGACTCAGTTTTAATCAGTTTGTTCAATCTGACACTCTTAGCCTATTTTTAGACTGAATTTCTGACTCTTCAACAGAGTTCTATCAATTTTGTAATCAATTTAAGTCGACATTTGAGTTGAACTCTTTTTAGTATCTATCAAATTGTTAAAATTGTTAGATTTAAACATCTTTTGGTGACTTTTCAAGCACTTTTAATCAAGATTATCAAACAAAATTGTCCTAATTCGCTCATTTTCAAACCTCAAGAGGACTTTCGGTATTAACTAGAAGCTTTCAAGAATATCCAACACTTCAGTGGATTTAAAAACGCAATTTACTCAATTTTTGTAGATTTAACTTCAATTTTTGGCTATCTTTTAACAAATGAAAATATTTTAATTGGTTATGAATCGCTGACTTTTATAGGGGGCCAATAGGATGGAAATCCACCTGTTTCTTAATACGCCCCTGTACTTCTCTAACAATTCGAAAATCAATAATAAAACAAAAGATTTATCTAACCATTGTTATAAAGTTTTGTTATTGTTTTTTTGTTATTATTGTACATATTTGTTATTGTTTTATTCCATTTGTTACAATAAATTTTTATCTAGATTTCCCACACAATGGAAATTTTAATAATTGGTGATATGGAAAATTCAAACAATAATGCACTATTTCAATTAGCTTCCCTTTATAACTCAATTATTGTATTTTTTTTTTGAAAACTGTTATTCGAATATTTATTGTTTAAATATTTAGACAATTCAATAAATAATCATTAATGTTAACATCACCATAATTTTCGGTTAGCGCAAAATTAATTTATATTGCAATTATTCAATTTTACAACATAAATGTCGATTTTCATTCGAAAAAAACTGTTCAGTTTTAATTAATTCGTCTGTAAAAGGACACGAAAATAATGCAATATTGACGTGTTTGTTTCCCCTTTATACCGTCGCTAAAATCGCCCATTTCAGGAATATTTTTCAGGTTTTTTTACAGACAGAAAGCTGAATTATCTCCACTAAAATTTTACAATAAGACTTGAATCGCGTCTAGTCTACCCGGCCATTTGGAGCTTTTCAATTTTCTTGTAGAAAATGACACGACTTTTAACGTTGTATTATAAATTACAACCCCTATTATCTCCGCAATTCCGGGACGAAAATCAAGACAATTTTTGTATGTTTTCTTTCTATTATCGATCAATTAAATTTTAAACGTAAGACAATTAATCAACGAAAATTCCAATTAATCTTCCCGGGGGTGGTGGTGGTATCGCTAACCAGTAAAAACTTGATGAAATTTCCAACCAGAAGCACCCTCGTTCCGGCTTGTGTCTCTGTGTAGATTCCATCCCCTATTGTATTGTATATAGTTGTATAAATTTATAATGCAAAGCGTGTATCTCTAGTTAGAGATAAAAAACGGGGTAGTAGTAAAAATCCAATTCCAACTGACCACTAATCTTACCAATTTAATAAGGGTGCATGCACCAAATCCAACACTGCATTTAATTAATTTAACGGTCAACGGGGTATAATTGGACGTAATTCTTTTATAGCACCGCCGCCGCCACCACCGCCGCCACCGCTGCTGCTATGAGTCTGTTGTTGTTTAACGAACGGTGTCAATCAATCTGTACGTTTCAAAACAGCTGGTAACGATCGCCGCCCCTTTTCACAATACTGTTCCCATTAAAAAACGACGAAACTAACTGGTAAAAAAATCAAAAATAAAAACGCGAAAATGTCGCCAGCGCAATTTCAATTATCGTTCAATTTTCGTCGACATTCGTAAATTTTAAGGAAATTTAATTAATCATCGCCTTTAATCAATGGTAGTTGGGGGTACGAATCGAATAACCCTTAATGTTGGTGACAACATTCGATACACAACGGTTACCAAACATGTATCAAGTTTGAATGTTGTAGTACTTAACAGTAAAGTTGTAATTGCTATAGGAAATTAAACAGTTCTAGCCCATAGGGGTGGAAAATGCCGGCTTAATTAATCAGGACTGACTGATAAAAGGAAATCGTAGGTGTGTACATCCCTCGGAATTCCGACAATACCGAAAAATTTATAATTCAAAGCAAATTCTCTAGTTATACCTTTCCAAATTGTTAGTTTTTTTCGACTTTTAGTCGATTTTTCGGTAATTTTTTTAAAAATTCTTCAACTTAAACATAACTTAAGGACTATCTTTGAAGTGCATTTTGGTTTTTTGATCTGGTTCTACATTTTTGACAATTTTTTAGTCCTTTCCAATTCTGAGAAAGACGCGTTTGTACAATTTTGGGTGCTAAAATGGTCAAAATTTTAATCAATTTTCAAGTCAATTTTCGAGTCGACATTTGATAGATTTTCGAATTTTAATTGTACAACTCAGCCAGTTTTTGGGGGACAAAATAGACAAAATGAGGACAGTTTGTGTCTTTTAGTCGATTTAGGAACCAAAATTTTGAAATTTCGCCAGATATGACTTTCAAGCTTTTTAATTTTATAGCTCATTCAGTTTTTAGGGCTTTAAGTAGTCTAAATGAGGACAATTAGGGCCTTATTGGCAAATGTAGGGCTAAATCTTTGGCTATTTTAAAGCTGCAATTTTGATGTTTAAATTGAATTTTAATTTGAATTTTGTTGTGCACGGGCACTTTTAACAAATTTTTGCGTTAAAATCTCAATTTTAAGTTTAAAAAAAATTTATTACCAAATCTTAAAGTCAAATTTTTGAAAATTTTACAGCATTTTCAGCTAAATTCTTCAATTGTAAGTGATTAAGTTGTTAGTTTTTTTCTAGTTTTAGTCTAGTTTTTTTTATAAATTCTGTTGCTAAAACATGAATTTATGTCAATTTTTGGAGTGCATTTTGATCTTTTAGTCTAGTTATAAATTTTGAATACTTTTTTGTCTTTTTGAATTGTAAGAAAGGCGCTTTTGGACAATTTTTGTGTGCTAAAACAGTCAAAATGAGGACAATTCGGGCCTTTTAATCAATTTTAAAATCGAATTGTCTAGATTCTACCAAATTTGATGATTTCCAAGCTTTAATTTTACAATTCAATTAATTTTTAGGGGACAAAATAGTCAAAATGAGGACAGTTCGTGTCTTTTAGTCAATTTAATAACCAAAATTTTGAAATTCTACCACATAGTACTTACAAGCTTTTTAATTTTATAGCTTGTAAGCTTTAAGTAGTCTAAATTATGGCCTTATTGGCAATTGTAGAGCCAAATGTTGAAGATTCTACCAAAGTTGGCTATTTTCAAGCTTCAATTTTCTAATTTAAATTGAATTTTGATGTACACGGGCACTTTTAACAAATTTTTTGCGCTAAAATTTCAATTTTACAAAATTTTAAGAAGTTCTATTAGAGCCAAATTTTTGAAAATTTTACAGCATTTCAAGCCAAATTCTTCAGTTGGGACTAAATTGTTAGTTTTTTTCTAATTTTGGTCAACTTTCTATAAATTATGCTGCTAAAACATGACTTTAGGTCAATTTTTGCAGTGTATTGTTAGTCTTTTTTGAATTGCAAGAAAGACACTTTTGGACAATTTTTGGGTGCTAAAACAGTCAAAATAAAGACAATTCGAGTTTTTTAACCAATTTTAAAGTTGAATTTTCTAGATTTCACCAGATTTAACGATTTTCAAACTTTAATTTTACAATTCAGTCAATTTTTGGGTGACTAAACAGTCAAAATGAGGACATTGTTTTTACTCAATTTAGCGACCAAAATTTTAAGATTCTACCAGATTTGATGACTTTCAAACTTTAATTTCATAGATCATTCAGTTTGTGAGAGTTTAAAATAGTCTAAATGAGGAGACTTATTATCAACTGTAGGGCCAAATTTTTGAAATTCTAACACAGTTGACGATTTTCAAGATTCAATTTTCAAGTTTAAGTTGAATTTTAATTTAAATTTTGTTGTATATCAGCACTTTTAGCAAATTTTTGCCTAAAAATCTCAATTTTTAAACCAACAAATTTTGGAATTAAAATATAATTTTATGCCAATTTTTGAGCTATTTTTTATATCTTTTAATCAGTGTTTTGAAGTCTCAATTTCACGACTATTTCATCTTAAATCTTGCTTTTAACCCTCAAAAATGAGAGAACTGAAAAATTTTAGTCAAAATTTAAAAAAATACTCGTCTTCGGTTATTAATTCTTAGCAAATTTTACTAAAAATTATATAAAAATTGTAATTTAAACATTGATTTTGAACACTGTACTGCGTCTTAAGTAAATTTAATCATTTCAGTTCAATTTACCTCAGTATTTCGAAATATTTTGCTTATAAATCAACAGTTTTATTGAAATTTCGGTCTAAAATCATCAATTTTAGACACTTTGCATATTTTTGGGTCGAATTCTTTATCTTTTGACCAAGACCTACCGAACTTTAGCCAATCTAAATTTTACGATATTTTATCCTTAAATAAGCAACTTCTAACGACTTTCTTACTGGAATAGAACTATTTTAACAAAATTTACTATTTTAATAGAGACTTTTTGTTAAATTTTTGATTCTGAATCAAAAAAGAAATCTAAAATTTTTGCCAATAAGTTGTCAAAAGACGAAGATTTAATGTTAGAGCCCAATTTTGAAAATTTAGGGCATTTCAAGCTAAATTCTTCAACTGAAAGTGGCGCAGTCGTTAGTTTTGGTTGATATTTTGGTTGATATCTTGGTCTTTCTTTCTTTCTTTCTTTCTTTCTTTCTTTCTTTCTTTCTTTCTTTCTTCTTTCTTTCTTTCTTTCTTTCTTTCTTTCTTTCTTTCTTTCTTTCTTTCTTTCTTTCTTTCTTTCTTTCTTCCTTTCTTTTTTTTTTAGCTTTCTTTCTTTCTTTCTTTCTTTCTTTCTTTCAATTCTGCTATTAAAACATGATTTTCGATCAATTTTTGAAATATCTTTCTTTCTTTCTGTCTTTCTTTCTTTCTTTCTTTCTTTCTTTCTTTCTTTCTTTCTTTCTTTCAATTCTGCTATTAAAACATGATTTTCGATCAATTTTAGAAATATATTTTCGTATTATGATCTGGATTTAGAATTTTGTCAACTTTTGAGTCCTTTTCGAGCGTGAAAAATACGCTTTTTCAAATATCTTGTCAGCTGGAGGATTCAAAATAGTCAAAATGTGGGCCAATTTGGATAGTTTCATCACTTTTAGAACCACATTTTTGAGATTTTACCACACTCAAGCATTAATTATTCAATTTCAGTTGAATTTTTATTTAAAATTTATTCTGTATGGAGACTTTAGCTAATTTGTGTGCTAAATTATCAGTTTTTCGACCAGTTTACGATTAAAATTTCAACACTTATCTTAATCTACTTTACGCTATTATTACCAATGAGACAATTTCTAGTCTGGTTTTCAAACCGGTTCATAGCTTTTAGTTCAAAATTAATCTGAACTGGTGATAATAACAAACCGTGAGTAAGTGTAAATCTTTCGAAAATTCGACAATATCTAAAATTATCGCTAATACTAACAAGAAAAATGGCCAGAAAACGGTGATTTCGTGTGGTTTGAATCGATCGAAAAATTCCAACAGTGTCACTTCATTTAATTCAACCGGAACTGGCTAAATAAAATACGGACGCCAACCCCCAATCTTGACACTAAAATATTGCATCATTGTTTTCACTTCTTTTCAACGGTATAGTACAGTTTTATTCTATTGTTTGTGTGATATATTTCGAGCATATTGTATTCAAATACGGTCAGTAGTTTTCCTTCTATTTTATTATTTTTTTCGTATGTTTGTTATTTTGTAAAGTAACTCTACAAAGGGCTTAATTAAATCGGAAAAACGATGGCTGTTTAAGGAAATTCAGGCAAGACTTTAATGTTATTTTCGATGAATACAATCGAAGAGTGGATTGTATTCGATTCCAAACTGGCATTTGATCAACTTCTACACAAGATTGAATGTTTTAATGCAACTAATTCAATCCATTAACAAATTAAAATCGGCTAGTAAGAATAAAAACAAAGGATTTAAACGGCTCCAATACTCTCTAATCTCACCTTTGATTAATAAACTTTCAATCTATTCGTTCTTTATAGTAATAATAATGTCATGAAGATCAGAATCTTTTGTTTCCAATCTAAAATTACGGATCAAATGATCGTTATATAAGAGTCTATGAAACTTACTTATTATAAAGTTTCTGGCAGCTTAGTGAGATCCAATAACATGACCGAAACTAGCGAACTTTCTGTATATTTAATGTAAAATTAACAAGCACAGAATAAAGGGGGAGTTCCGTTAATCAACCACCAAAATCACAACTTGGATTTATATCCAATCATCTATCGATTAATTTCTCAACTAATACAACTGTAAATTAACACAAAACTTTTGATGATTGCTCGAATATACGGCGACAATTAAACAGTTGTAAATTTGGTAGTTTTTCTGGTAGGAAGTTGGTACTTTGTTGTAAAATTACAAGCGATTACAGGGCTGATTCACAAGCTACATTTTAATCCGAAAGTTAATCAAAGTCGTGCAAGATTACAACAACTTTACCGACTACTTAATCAGGCTTGCGATTTAAATGATTTGCAGTCCTATAATTCATTGATTAGAGCATTTTTACGTCAAAAAAACGTGTACGTATCTTGGATGGGAGTGTATTTGAGTGGTTACGCAAATTTCTAACCTCAAAACTTCAATTTTCAGTAAAATTATGAATTTTTAATTCAAAATAATCCAAATTTAGAACGAAATACTTACTTGAATAAATAATTCGTAAATTGTTCGAATACAACTACTCCATCCGATGAACACACACAGACTGGCCAAATTTGGAATTGTAAGGTTAGAAATTTAGGGGATTTTTTTGGCAAATAGAAACTAAAATTTCCCCAGATGTTGGTGAGTAAATTTTCTAACCTTACAATGTCAATTTGAGTTAAGTGTTTTGGGGCAATATTTTGAAGAATTGGTGGATTATTTGTACACGTAGGTACGTTTTTTCACTTTATTGTTTTGATATTTTTGAGATAAATAGGATTTGACGCTTTAAAATTGATCCGAAAGCTCTTCAAAATCGTGCAAAATTACCGAATTCTTTATCGCGTTTGCCTTTTAGACTTGATTTGAGTGTTTTTACATCTCAGGAGTTGAAATCAGTGAATAAGGGTGGTTTTAAACCTCCCTACAGCTCCCCAAATTGCAACTGGACGATTCGTTAGAAATTATTCAAAATTACCTCTAGCAGATCAATTTTTGGGTAGTTTTGAGACGAGATTTCGAGAAGAGCTTTAGAATTTGGACTCGAGTCTGAATTAATCGTAAAGCAAGTCAGTTTTTGAGTCATTATTTTTAAAGTTATGTCCTAAATTGGGGCTCTTTTTGAGTCAAATTTTTGATCTTTAACACGAAGTTTGAGTTGTAAAATGGTATATTCAGCTTGTTTTTAGTGCTTTTTGAGAATTTTCAGAGGTTTTATCTGAAACTCTTGGTTTTTAATTGAATTTGCAATCAAATTGTCAGAAGAAGATTTAGAGGCGTTAATCATTTCTTAATAATGCACAATTTCAAGCACCTCAAATTTGTTAATTTTTGGCCAAATTTTGGCTTAAAACTAATTAGAGTCGTGCAAAATTACAACTTCGCTTACAATTTAAATGATTTGCAATAATTCGACTCATTGATTAGAGCAGTTTTAGAACTGGTGGCTGCCCAAATGGCGCTTAGAGGGCGTTGTATTAGAAATTTATTGAAAATCATTTAGACTTTGAGAAGTTCTTCTAACAGATCAATTTTTAGGTAATTTTGAGTTTTAATCGATTTTGCGCAAAATTTTGAAATTTTGACTCGAGTCAGTAGTGAAATGGAGTCAATTGTTGAGTCAATTTTCAAATTTTGTGCCCTTAACCATCAGATTTAAACTTTTTTTTGCATAGAGGCTCTTTTAGTCGGTTTTTGAGTCGAATTCTTGATTTTTAGCATGAATTTTGAGTCATACAAGGGGGATTTTTAACAATTTTCAAAGTTTGATTTGCAACCCTAAATTTGTAATCAAACTGCCAAAAGAAGAAGAAGAATTAGAAGCTTTCAATCAATTCTTAATAGTCCATAATTTTTAACTTTTCAAAAAAAATTTTTTGGTCAATTGGATCAGAAATTAATTGAAAATTGTTTGGACTTTGAGATGTTCTTCTTCTAATCAATCAAGTTTTCAGGGAGTTTTGAGTTTTAATGGATTTTGTGCAAAATTTGGAAATTTTGACTCGAGTCAGTAGTAAATTAGAAGCTTTAATCAATTCTTAATAGTCCATAATTTGAAACTTTTCAAAAAGTTACTTTTTCGTTAATTGTATTAGAAATTAATTGAAAATTGTTTGGACTTTGAGATGTTCTTCTTCTAATCGATAAGTTTTTAGGTAGTTTTGAATTTTAATGGATTTTGTGCAAAATTTTGAAATGTTGACTCGAGTCAGTAGTGATCAAATTTTGTGCTCTTAACCATCATATTTAACCTTTTTTGCAGAGAGACTGTTTTAGTCGGTTTTTGAGTCGAATTCTTGCTTTTTAGCATGAATTTTGAGTCTTTAAAGGAGGAGTTTTAACAACTTTCGTACCCTAAATTTGTAATCGAACTCCCAAAAGAAGAAGAAATAGAAGCATCAATCAATTCTTAATAATCCATAATTTGAAACTCCCCAAAGGTCACTTTTTGGCTAAATTTGGCGTCAAACTGAAGACTCAAAGACTATTTCAGTTTAAAATTTTTGCAGTTTCACTATTAGATCATCAAAAACGAGAAGCTCTACTGTTTTTTTTTCAATTGATTTTTCTAAATCTAACCCATTTTTGATTCTATACTGTAGGAAAAGGTAGATTAACTAAACTTTCAAGAACTTTGCCTTCTAAGGTCGTCAACTCGACAGAAGAGTTTAGAAACAAAAATTGCAATTCCTATAAATTTCTTTCAAATGGAGGCCCAATAACGGCATATAAAATTATTTCAAGGCCCAAATTCGGTTGTCAATGCGTCCCTGGTTGAAGCAACCAGCTTCCATATTGAAACTTGCAGCAAATCCAATTTACAACTTTGATTTAATTGAATTGTTGTCTTATTGAAGAGTTTCCAGTTGATATTGCAGCATTGTCATTATCTTTCCAAAAGCGAATAGTTTTTGACTAAATTTGCATAAATTACAAAACCAAACAATACAACCATAACAACAACTAAATTCAAATAATGTTAACTTTGAAATTTTCATTAATAAAAGATAGATATAGATATAGAAATAGCGATAGAGAGGGAGCGAATTCAATATTTGCTCCATTAATGAAAATGTATTTGGCAAATTGAATAATTTAAAACGCATATATAGCATAGTTTATTGTTCTATTTTGACGATTTGTCAGATTATCAAATATTTCTGTTATGGAAAAAAACAACCTAGTCTTTCATAAACAAATCCACAATATTTCGGCGCAAATTCATATTGAAATAGGAACGTTATAGTAGATTACTGTTTATCCTTAGTACAGTTGATAGATGGGCGGACAGGAAAAAAAACGTCTACTACGGTAAGAGCATACGTTGAAATGGGAAAATAAAATTCAAAGTAACATAACGTTGAGTTGTCGTTTTTGCCAATTTCACATTTCCATTTCAAAGTTTGATTTTTACTGGTTTTATTCGGAGTCTAACTAGAAAAATACCGAATTAACGTGTACGAATAGATCGCAAAAAACGTTTTAATTCATAACAAAGACGTCCATCATAGGAACGTTTAAATATTTCAATTCTATTGCCGGCATTATCGGGAATCTTTAAGTATTTGAACTGTTGTAGAATTTATGGAATGTTGAAATTTAAATTGGAAATACAGGGGTGTGAGTTAAAATTTATATATAGGGGAACTTTGGGGATCATTTTAGCAAAATTTGAACCAGCTGGTCGAAAAACGCTCGTTTTAGTCAATCTGAGTCGTTTTATGTGAGTAGTTGGTTGATGGAAATCGTGGCATTATCCGAAAAGAGCAGTTTTTAACTAGATTTGGAATGAGCTACGCGGTTCAAATTCTACTAAAATTATCTCTGCGGAACCTCTTAACACTCCTTGAAATATTTTTCAAATCACTCGCCAAATAATAGGACTCCTCATATAAACTATTCCATATTACAATCTTTTGTTGTAGAAGAGCTTTTGTGGATCATTTTACTAAAATTTGAACCTTGTAGCTCACCAACAAATTGATAAAAAATGCTCGTTTTTGATAATGTGGCGATTTTCTGGAAAGTAGCTAACACGTCCAGTAACTCAAAGATACTCGCCGCATATTTTTTATCAGTTTTCCCTAAAATAAATGCGAAATACTCTACCCGTTCTAGCATAAAATCGATAAAAAGGAAAAAATCTACGTTGGAAACATAATTGAGGATGCTTTGAATCGTTTTATGCGAGAAGTTGGTTGATGAAAATCGTAATATAGGTCCAAAAAGAGCCATTTTTGATCGGTTTTGCAGTGAGCTACGTGGCCTAAATTTCGCTCAAATGATCTCTGAGGAACGTCTTATAGAACCTTGAAATATTTTTCAAATTGCTCGCCAAATATTAGGACTTTCTATTCAAAACCATATTATGGTATTCATCGAAATGTATCTAATTTACTCGCATAGTTTGACGAATGATTTGAAAAATATTTTAATGTTTTATAGGAGGATCCTTGAAGAACATCTTACCATAATTTGGACCTCGTAGCTCAGCGAAAAGTTGGTCAAAAACGCACATTTTTAGATAATGTGGGTTTTTTTTTAAATCTAGCTAAACTCATCAGATGACTCAAGGATGCTCCCCAGTTATTTTTTTTTTATTTTTGTCTACTCGTTCCAGGATAAAATAGAGAAAAACGAAAAAGACCATCATTAAATCATTCTTTGTCGTTTGATGCGAGTAAATGGTTGATGAAATTCGCAATATTGTCTAAAAATAGCCATTTTTGACCGACTTTGGAATGAGCTACGAAGCCCAAATTTCGCTCAAACGATCTCTGAGTAAGGTCTTATCAAATCTTGAAATATTTTACAAATTGCTCGCCAAGTATTAGGCGTATTAGGACTTTCTATTCAAATGTATCTAGTTTATATGGCAACTCGCATAGTTTGACGAACGATTTGAAAACTATTTTAAGGTTCTATAGGAGTACCCTTGAAGAATATTTTACCATAATTTGGACCTTGTAGCTCAGCGAAAAGTTGGTCAAAAACGCTCACTTTTAGATAACGTGGCGATTTTTGAAAACTAGCTAAACACGTCAAATGACTCAAGGATGCTTCCCACATTTTTGTCGACTCTCTCGTTTTCATCTACTCCTTCGTGGATAAAAGGGAGAAAACGAAAAAGATCAACTCTGAGACCACTGTTGAGCCATTCTTAGTCGTTTGATGCGAGTAATAGGTTGATGAAATTCGTAATATTGTCTAAAAAGAGCAATATTTGACCGACTTTGGAATGAGCTACGAGGCCCAAGTTTCGCTCAAACGATCTCTGAGTAAGGGCATATCAAATCTTGAAATATTTTACAAATTGCTCACTAAATATTGGGATTTTCTATTCAAAACTATACCTACTGTGGTATTCATTGGAATGTGTTTAGTTTATATGGCAATTCGCATAGTTTGACAAACGATTTGAAAACTATTTTAAGGTTCTATAGGAGTACCCTTGAAGAATATTTTACCATACTTTGGACCTTGTAGCTCAGCGAAAAGTTGGTCAAAAACGCTCATTTTTAGATAACGTGGCGATTTTTGAAAACTAGCTAAACACGTCAAATGACTCAAGGATGCTTCCCACATTTTTGTCGACTCTCTCGTTTTCATCTACTCCTTCGTGGATAAAAGGAAGAAAACGAAAAAGATCAACTCTGAGACCACTGTTGAGCCATTCTTAGTCGTTTGATGCGAGTAATAGGTTGATGAAATTCGTAATATTGTCTAAAAAGAGCAATATTTGACCAACTTTGGAATGAGCTACGAGGCCCAAATTTCGCTCAAACGATCTCTGAGTAAGGGCATATCAAATCTTGAAATATTTTACAAATTGCTCACTAAATATTGGGATTTTCTATTCAAAACTATACCTACTGTGGTATTCATTGGAATGTGTTTAGTTTATATGGCAATTCGCATAGTTTGACAAACGATTTGAAAACTATTTTAAGATTCTATAGGAGTACCCTTGAAGAATATTTTACCATACTTTGGACCTTGTAGCTCAGCGAAAAGTTGGTCAAAAACGCTCATTTTTAGATAACGTGGCGATTTTTGAAAACTAGCTAAACACGTCAAATGACTCAAGGATGTTTCCCACATTTTTGTCGACTCTCTCGTTTTCATCTACTCCTTCGTGGATAAAATGGAGAAAACGAAAAAGATCAACGCTGAGAGCACTGTTGAGTCATTCTTAGTCGTTTTATGCGAGTAATTGGTTGATGAAATTCGTAATATTGTCTAAAAATAGGCATTTTTGACCGACTTTGGAATGAACTACGAGGCCCAAATTTCGCTCAAATGATCTCTGAGTAAGGGCTTATTAAATCTTGAAATGTTTTACAAATTGCTCGCCAAGTATTAGCACTTTCTATTCAAAACTATACTATGGTATTCATTGGAATGTGTTTAGTTTATATGGCAACTCGCCTGGTTTGACGAACGATTTGAAAACTATTTTAAGGTTCTATAGGAGTACCCTTGAAGAATATTTTACCATAATTTGGACCTTGTAGCTCAGCGAAAAGTTGGTCAAAAACGCTCATTTTTAGATAACGTGGCGATTTTTGAAAACTAGCTAAACACGTCAAATGACTCAAGGATGCTTGTCGACTCTCTCGTTTTCATCTACTCTTTCGTGAATAAAAGCGATAAAACGAAAAAGATCAACGCTAAGAGCACTGTTGAGTCATTCTTAGTCGTTTGATGCGAGTAATAGGTTGATGAAATTCGTAATATTGTCTAAAAATAGCCATTTTTGATCGACTTTGGAATGAGCTACGAACCCCAAATTTTGCTCAAACGATCTCTGAGGAAGATCTTATTAAACTTGGAAATATTTTTCAAATTGCTCACCAAATATTGGGATTTTCTATACAAAACTATACTATACTCCCACAGTTTGACGAGAGACTTGCAAAATATTTTAAGATTTTATAGGAGGATCCTTGTAGAATAATTTGGATCTCGTAGCTCAAGGTAGTTAGTCAAAAACGATAATTTTTGGATAATGTGGCGTTTTTTGAAAATTAGCTAAACCCATCAGATGACTTATTTTTTTCATTTTTGTCTACTCGTTCAGGATAAAATGGAGAAAAACTAGAAAGATCAATTGAGAGCATCATTAGTCATTCTTAATGGTTTGATGCGAGTAGTTGGTTGATGAAAATCGTAAAATTGTCGAAAAATAACAATTTTTGACCGACTTTGGGACGAGCTACGAGGCCCAAATCCTGCTCACTATACAATTTTGTTCACTATACTCGTCGAATACGGGAATTTTTGGCTCAGCACCCCTGAATGTGGGTATGTTTGTTTGATTGTACGTTTAGATTTTCTTTGATTTATTCACGGCTTTTTTGTAAGAAAAGGAATCGGTCCCGTTTGAAGGCTAGCCCATTGACATATTAATGTATGTAGAAAGCTTTTCTGTGTGTTTGCATATATCAGTGTCTCGTTAATGGAGTAGTGTACGGACCTTTAATGAAGTGTAGAATACGCAAACACACACACTTAAATACACGAAATTCCTGTAAATATCAAAGAGACAAACCTTCGTCAGACTGAACACAACTCTCTCGTTTTCTTGTTGGTCGTGTTGATGCCTCGCCATTATCCCACAGGGAATACTCAAGGTGAACTTTACAATAATGGAAGTGTTTATAAATAAATTATGAGCAATAGTCGGGTGATTTATCCGCATATAACCAATTTTTCGGGGGCCAATTTCTATATAAAAAAACACCAACAAAATTACACGAATTTCATAGCGTAGCGAAAAAAACAAGACCGGGTGATAAATCTCTATTTGTGGTGGTTTTAGTTGTGTTTCCAATGCGGTAATATTACCCACCCCTTGTCAATTTAATTTAATTCTATTGTAAACCGTACAATAGTTGTATAAATGCAACAAATAATACGGCAAGTGTTAGATGTTGGATTGCTTTTAAATGTTATATCTGTGACAACTCTATAAATATATATGTAGTACAATATAAAGGAACAATAGGGGATGGATGTGGATAAGGGTAGGAAATGGGCGGTACAAGCATATCTATATTTTATAGACGGCTTGAAACGGCTAAATATTAGGGCTTTGGGATCAATAAATTGCCCTTATATCATCCTAATAGATGACTTCAATCGCCGAAAAAAACCGCTATTCTTCCAAAAAAAAACCACCCCAATTAGTAATTTTCAACATTTTTGTTATTCCTCTATTATTATTTATTATAGTGATTAAAAATTAAAGCAATATTCATCATTATTAATCGATTAAAAGATAAAACCGAATTCAATTAGCCTAAATTTGGACGATTGAATTGATCAATACGGAAAAACTACTAATTACCAACAATTATACAGGGTGGATCATTCAAAAATGAAAATAAACGACAAATACGAATCTTTAGGTCATTCGTCATCGTTTTATGCGCATTGTTGATTGGCGAAAATCGCGATATTGCCCGAAAAATCCGTTTTTCACCGACTTCCCGATCAGCTACAAAGTCCAAATTTTACTCAAATATTCCCTAACAACCCCTCTACAAATCGCCCTGTACAAGTTCATTGAATTATTGGAAATAATAAACGAATCGATGGTCATTAATTCAATTATTTCATCCAACTATAGAAATATTGATACAATTCTGTAAGCTTGACAGTTACAAAAAAATAACCTGAAAGTTTCAATAAAACTGAAATTTGAATAGTGTCGATTATTATTGTATCACCTGTCATTTCATGCCGGTAAAACTGTCAAAATCACTTTTCTATCGCATTTAAAATGAATATTTCCATCCATTTTAGCACAAAAATTACATCATCTAGTTGTAAGATTGTTTCAATTTTGTGTTCGATTTAGAAGGGTTAAACCTGTGTAATGCGGTCATTTGAAAATGTCTACAAGTGTACTTCTCGGGAGCTATTTGATTTACACGAGCTATACCTCTGTAATGCGGACGTACTCATGTCCAGTTGGGGTTACCTACAAGTGTGCTTTTAGTGAAGGAGTTTGGTTACAAAGTTCCAATTGGGTTTCAAAATTGTGTTTGATTTACAAGAGTTATACCTCTGTAATGCGGACGTATTCGTGTGCAATCATAAAGGTTTCATTCTTTACGAATTTAAGCAACGGGGTTCATTTTTCATTACTCTAAAAAGTCGCTCCCAGTTGAATTCAGATTCATTATTTTGAAATTTCAGCGATATTATCACCAGAAAGTTATCTTTTCGATTGAAATGCCAACAACTTTATTATTTTAGGATATTATATTTGGAATTTTTAATTTTAATCATAAGTTGTGGTTATAATCAAATTTGCAATTATATCTATTTGATTATAATCATTCGAGTTTGATTATAATTAGATTTCCTCAAGTTTAATTAACTGATAATTTCCAGGATATTTCCAAAGGGCCTGACCTCTCATCCGTGTATCGCTTAATTAAACCAATTTATACAACAATATATTATCATCATCGTCACTAGTATCATTAATATTATTATTATTATTAATATTATCAACAAGACTAGAATGTAGAGTTTTTGATCGGCTTTCATTTCATCAACCTCGTAATCCATTTTTGAATTCAAATTTGGCGCGCTCAATATCAACTTTTCATTGGCTAATTTACATAACCTTAAAATTTTGACAACTAACCTAGAACACTTCGTTTGGACCTAAAATTCGAAAATTAAACCGTTTTTTAACTTTTCGTTAATTAAATTAAATTAAATTGAATTAAATTAAGGTTGAAATTTACCGACAATTTTTCCAAGTGGCTTTTTCTGTGTAAATCCAAGTCGTTCTAGTATTTCCCCTAAACTATTAAAAATATTAAATAAATTAAATTTTTGTGTTGAAGAAAACAAATTACCACAATATTTGATAAACTGTTCGATTTGTAAGTCGGAATATTCGAAAATTTGCAAAAGTACGCGAAAATTGAGGTTAGAATCTTATAAACAACAACATGGAGAATTTGCAGGTATGCCAATCTATTTTCTAATGGCGCGTAATTCGAAATTTTCAAATAGTTGTTTTGATTTTGAACTGCAAATTCAAATCAATCTCTAATGTCGCAAAAGTGGAGTTTTATTTCAATTAAATTTCCACCAACGGCGACAATTAGTTGTTGAAAAAGACAAAAATGGGAATCTACAATTGAATATAATCAGATAAATTCAATAATTGATAAAATCGAATAGATCATCGTAATATTTAAAAATTATTCAATTTACAAATTAAAACAACAACATGGGGGATTTACAAATGTACCAATCCACTTTTTACGGCGCGCTATTCAAATTTTTTAATGTTTCGATTTTAATTTATGAATTATTCAAACTATAAATTGAAATGAGTCAACTTTAATGTCATTATAATGGAGGTTTATTTTAATTAAACTGTCATCAGGTGCCATTTAGTTGTTAATTAATTGAAAAAGGCGAGAAATCTATTATTTATTAATTAAACAAATGACTACAATATTTGAGAAACTATTTAATTGACAAATCGAAATGAACGAAAAACTGCCAAACCGCGCAAAATTGAGGTTATAATCTGATAGTGTGTGTGTGTGTGCCGATCCACTTATTAAGGCGCGTAATTCGAAAATTTGTCGATTTTAATTTTCGAAATTATTCAAACTGCAAATTGAAATCAATCAACTTTGTTGTCATCATAGTGGAATTTTATTTTAATTAACCTGCCATCAGGTGCGACAATTAGTAGTTGTTGTATTGAAAGAGAAAAGGCGAGGCATCTATAATTGGAAATTTTTAATTGGAAAAGTTTGTTGTGTTTTTTTTTCAAATGCAAATCAATACAACAATATTCAAATCTATTGTTATAAAACACGCAAAAACGACACTTTTGAACAATATTTCAATAGTTGTTGAGAACAATCAGTGTTCTTGTAAAGAGTCGTTTGAATAAACGTTTGAAAACTTGTAATTACTTTTGACAACGCGTCTTCGACAATTATGCTGGTGGTTTTTGAAGATAAAGCTTGAGGAAAATTTCACTCTCAACTAATTCGATCTATTTGCACGACTTTTATACGTGGAAATTACACAAATTTCACGGTTTCATTACAGTTGGAAACGTTAAAGTTTTTGATTATTGTCGATAATTAATCCAAAAAAAAACCGTAGAGGTTTTCTATTTGTTGTAGGTCTCTTATAATTTAGTTGTAATTTGTGTGAAATTCCCGAATTTATGTTCTAGTTTCGATGTTTATTTCGGCGAATTCTAATACGGCACATTCATCATTTCTCGACGTTTATATGTGTTGGAATTACCAGATTTTCGAATGTGGAACATACCCACACAGACAACATTCTGGCCGTTATTTAAACACTACAGTGTAATATACGACTTTAGTTTATTATCTGTGAAATGGAAACGTATGTAGATAATTGGGTTTGTTCGGATTTTAAATAGACGTACGACAAATACACCGGTACAGATATCTGTATGTGGATAAAGTCGGGAAATTTGTTTATTTTTAATTGCATCAATCTCTACGCTTTCAATATTGTGCTTATTATTATTATTAGAGATGTATTGTTAGAGTGAAACAGAAATGGAAGCGGAAACAAAAGCAAGAACGACAAAATCAATACAAAAAAACTTAGGGGAGAATTGTTAGCTTTTCGTAAATTCTCCGGAAAATGGACAAATTTTTAGGGAAACTTCTGAGAGATTTCGAAAGTACTTTCGGTTTGCTATATACTCTGAGAAAATAGTTGAAAATAGGGTGATATTGGCTAAATTATAGGGGAAAATCTGAAAACCATGGAAGAAAATATGCCCCACGATTGTCCTCTGTAGTTTAGAATTTAATCGAAATTTTTCAAAATCAAAAACGCTCTTAAATATTCCCTTCTAATACTCTTTCTAATAGTACCACATTCGTTGTAATATAGCATCAAATACGCGAAAAATCGATTATTAAAACTGGTTTTCTTGGGACACTATAGGCCTTCAAGTTTCTATTAATTTCCTGGAAAACTTACAACCTATTGCAAAACCTCTTGGCGATTCTAAAAGTTCTTTCAATTTTCTATGAAATTTGAGAAAACTATTAAAATTTGGTAATTTTGGCTAAGTTATAGAGAAAATATGAAAAAAATTAGGAAATTCACACGTTTCAAGATTATTGCCTGGAATTTCAGAATTCAATTCGCATTTTCCAAAACAAAAACGCCCTTAATTACTCCATTTAATGCCCTTTTCAATGTTACTATATTCATTGCAATATATCATCAAACAAGGGAGAAATCGATGATTAAAAATCGGCAATTGGAACCGAAAAGATGCACTTTATCTGTTAACTTTTCGTAAATTTTCCGGAAACTTATTGGAAAATTTCTGAGAGATTTGAAAAGCGCTTCCAATTTGTTACATAACCTGAAGAAATAGTAGAAAATAGGGTGATATTGGCTAAATTATAGGGGAAAATCTGAAAACCATGAAAGAAAATATGCCCCACGATTGTCCTCTGTAGTTTAGAATTTAATCGAAATTTTTCAAAATCAAAAACGCTCTTAAATATTCCCTTCTAATACTCTTTCTAATAGTACCACATTCGTTGTAATATAGCATCAAATACGCGAAAAATCGATTATTAAAACTGGTTCTCTTGGGACACTATAGGCCTTCAAGTTTCTATCAATTTCCTGGAAAACTTACAACCTATTGCAAAACCTCTTGGAGATTCTAAAAGTTTTTTCAATTTTCTATGAAATTTGAGAAAAATATTAAAATTTGGTAATTTTGGCTAAGTTATAAAGAAAATATGAAACAAATTAGGAAATTCACATGTTTCAGGATTATTGCCTGGAATTTCAGAATTCAATTCGCATTTTCCAAAACAAAAATGCCCTTAATTACTCCATTTAATGCCCTTTTCAATATTACTATATTCGTTGCAATATATCATCAAACAAGCGAGAAATCGATGATTAAAAATCAACAATTTACTGACACCGAATCGAAAAGATGCACTTTATTTGTTAACTTTTCGTCAATTTTTCGGAAAACTGACAAACTTATTGGAAAATTTCTGAAAAATTTGAAAAGCGCTTTCAATTTGTTATATAACCTGAGAAAATAGTTGAAAATAGGGTGATATTGGCTAAATTATAGGGGAAAATTTGAAAACCATGAAAGAAAATATGTCCCACGATTGTCCTCTGTAATTTACAATTCAATCGAAATTTTTCAAAATCAAAAACGCTCTTAGATATTCCTTGAAGCACTCTTGTTAATACTATCGAATTCGTTGCAATACGCCATCAAATAAGCGAAAAATCGATTATTAAAAAGTACTTCTTTTCAGGCAGTTTCTATCAATTTCCCGGAAAACTTACAAATCTATTGCAAAACTTCTTGGAGTTTCTAAAAGCTATTTCAGTTTGCTATATAATTTGAGAAAACCATTGAAAAAATCGATAATTTTGGCCAAATTATAGAGGAAATTATGAGCAAATTCGAAAAATCGCATACTGTAGAATCATCCCCTGTAACTCCAGAATTCGAGTGGTATTTTTCGGAACAAAAACGCTCTTAAGTGCTCCTTGAAATGCACTTTTCAGTGCCATTCGATTCATTACAATATATCATCAAATAAAGGAGAAATCGATGATTAAAATTCAGCAGTTTTTAATAAAAAATTCATATTTCTCTCATATTTTATATGGCATCTGCCATTATTTGATGAGCGATTTGAAAAATATTTTGAGGATTTCTAGGAGAGTTCCACTTTACCAAAATTTGGAACTCACGGCTCATCGGCAAGTTGATCAAAGAAAACGCCCATTTCTGGCCATGTCGCAATTTTAAAAAGTGCTAAATGGCTCAGAATGACTAAAGAATGCTCCCAACATTGATTTCTTTTATTTTTGTCCCATTTAATTCAAGAATTGATAGAAATGTTCTGCATTTACTCCAGAATGCAAGGGAGTAAAATGGAAAAAAATGTAGGAAGCATCTGAGTCATTTGAGGTGCTCGACTCGTTTACAAAAATCGCAACATCATCTAAAACTAGTGTTTTTGACCAACTTTCAAATGAGCTACAGGATTCAAATTTTGGTAAAATAATCTTTAGTAGCCCTCCTATAAATCTTTGAAGGATTTCATCAAATCGCTCGTCAAATAATGGAAGTTGCCATATAAACTATATACTTTTAAATGAAAAATCCTGTATATCCGCTTAAAAGAGCTTCCTAACTTTACGGAAATTCCACAGTTGCGGAACCAAAAGCGGAAATCCGTAACATCGCTAATTATTATCACCATCAATACTATTTATAACGAAATTTTTAAGCGACTAGCACGGCGCATCTACCGAAATGTATTCAATTCAAATCTTAATTTCCGGTTTAATAAATAGACAAAATGCAAGTCAGGGATCGTTATTAGAAATCCACAAATTCAAATCTACCACCTAGGGCTAAGTTGATTACACTACCACAAATACGAACAACTTCTACTACTACCCCATTTTTTGATTCTCTATCCAGTAACAGACGTACAAACTGACACAAAACTTGAACTAGATAGATCGCACCCTGAATACTCCACATTATTATGGGAATTGAGGTGTTCTATATTGTACATGTACTCTACCATATAACATAGGAGCTCTTCTGGATTAGTTGTTACAAGTGATGTATTTATATACCGATTATTCCACGTCAATGTGTCTAATTCTTATTGGAACTACCGGCGATTTATAGGGTTCTCTCGAAGGAATATTTGAGCAAAGTTAGAACTTTGTAGTTCATTGGAAAATCGGCGAACGGCCGTTTTAATCCGACGTTAGACGATAAAAACTGATTGGAAACAGAGTTTCGTATTTTGAATTGAAAATATAATATGAAAGTAGTAAAGAAATGGATATTTCTTAACTATTTTGAGAGTAGAAATATCTGTCTGTTTTTTTTTTAAGTTACTACTATAACCTTGAGTCTTGTGACTCACTTGAGTATAAGTGAGAACCGTCAGGCCGTTTCAAAACAAGATAATTTCTAATTTAAATTTTATCGCTGTTTTATTTTTTGTTATCAACCCTTATTTTTCAGCTAAATAATAAAGATAAACATAAGCATGGGGAACAAAATAACAATTGAAACACACAGCCGTATTCTCTAACTTTTTGGCGATTCGTTACTTTAACAACGGTGGAAATTAACAATTGATTTGTTGTTAATTGTAATCAAAATGAGCCAAGAATTCTTCCAGAATCAGTCAAGTCAATCTCTATATTGACTTGACTCATTCTGGAAGAACACTAGAGTGTTGTCATGGTAACATACCGCCAGAAAGCTACAGAATACCACTGATAATTTGACATTTTAGTTGTCATATTCGTGATACTAATTATAACAAAACTCGCTAGATTTCAAGAGTTCAATTTTCGTTAAAAAAGGGAGAATACTAACAAAAACTTGTTTCACAAATCAATTCCTGCACTCCATTGAAAAATTCGCATTGTTACCTTCTGATTTTTTTAATAAACTAGGATTCGTAAAGAATATTTTAGCAAAAATAGAGCTGCGTAGCTCATTGAGGAATCGGTGAAAAGCGTTTTGATCTGAGATGTTGCAATTTTCACCCACTAGAAGATCCAGTCGAGTAGGTTTCTGTTTTTCGTGGCTAAATCGTGGAAGAAATCTTTAAAGTTTTGTAGGGTAATCCCCGGGGTATGTTTGAGCAAAATTAGAGCCTTGTAGCTTATTGGAAAGTTGGTGAAAATCGCATCAATCGAATACTCCAAGTTGACTTGAAAAATTAACATAAAAAATCGTACTAAATAGTGAACTAGATGAGCTACGGAGCCCAAATTTGCCTAAAGTATCCCTTAGAGGCCACCCTACAAATCCTGGAAATATTTAACAAATCAGGAATATTTACAAGGAATTTAAACATAATAAAGGGGCTCTTGAGATTTGTATATAGTCCCGAAAATATTACCCATTTTTATTAAAATTCGAAACATTTCCGGTTGAATCCATCGACAAGATGTTCTACATTGCGAGATTGATGGAAATTCAATTTCTGGAAAATATTGTTACAATTGTAATTGTACGATTTAACGGTGAATATTCGATTGTGTGCAGTAAGGGTGGCGTACACTCAGCTCGATCAACGGACGGAATATTTACACAAAAGCACCCCAGCAATACACTTGAAGTTTCGAGTGTTTTATGGCCTGTCAAATATGGGGTGTAATTATTCAAATGCATCTAAGGCGATCATTGCATATATGGACCGAAGGGGTGGATTATTGGCGCACACGGTTTCACACTTAATTGAATTAAATTCGAATTAATTGGGCGTTTAAGTTTGCAATTTTCGTTGTTTATGTTCTCGATGTCTTTAAAATTTCCATCGAAAATATTTACTTTGCTGTTCGATCGGCGATTATGTTTAATTTCGTTAAGATGAATTTGAAATATTTTATTCCATCGTTGTTGTGTTTTTTTTTTCGTTTTCTTCCTCTTCTTCTTCGCTTTTGTGCTTGTACAGACACGAAAAAGACTAAATTGGAAATTCTACAACGAAGATTTCGGGAGGAAAATATTTTCGTTGGAAAGTGTCTTTAAAATAAGATAAGATTTCTGGTTGTTGTTATAAGAAAATTGCAATTTGAGATTTTCAGTAAACATTTATCCTGTCTCGCTTACACCCTTTTTCTCTATACAATATCTCTATATATCGCACACATACACACAATATTATAGACCAGTTTATAAATGTTGGAAGAATGGGGCCAACAAAATATTTACTATGTTCTCATATCACGATTTTTTCGTCGTTTCCCCTAGTCCATTGACGTTCACAACAAACATTATCGCCCATTTTTGAGTAAGTTGAAAGCTTCCTTACTATCAATATCAATCAACTTTTCATAAGCTAAACGTCATTGTCATCTATACCTACATATATATAGCTATATAACGTATCCACTAACACCACTATTATTATCAAACACATTAAATTTTATTAATAAAACCGTCTATTGTCGGTTAATGTTGATATAATAACATTGTTAGAAAGTTTATTAGTTTAAAGCTTCATTTATACACACAAAACATGCACAATCTTGTAGTATAAGTCCTGTTCTGTGTATCTGAATACATAAAAGCCGTATCGATTCGTACGGTAGTCCCCGGGGAACTTTTGAGCAAAATTAGAACTTCGTAGCTCATCGAGGAATCAATGAAAACCCGCTTTTATCTAATAATGTCGCGATTTTCACCAATCAACTACCCACCTAAAACGATAAAGAAAAGATCCTGCGTCGTATTCTCTAACTTCGTGACGATTCGTTACTATAGCAACAGAGCTTCTGTCTTATTCTTCAGAACTCCATCATCGCTTATTTATGAGTATGATTTAGTGTAAAAACTGTGTAAACTTTATAAAAACTCAAAGTCGCGTTTTATACATGGGGAGAGAAGATTTGAGCAAAATTAGAACTTTGTAGTTCATCGGAAAATCAGTGAAAACCGCTTGTATCTAATAATATCGCGATTTTCATCAATCAACTACCCAAATGAGACGATAAAAACGGACTACAAGATCCTACAGTGGTATTCTCTAATTTCTCGACGACACGTTACTATAGCAACGCTGGTAATCAACAATTTAAATGAACAGAGTCTTTGTTTTACTCTTTAGAACTCCGCCATCGTTGGAGTGTTTGTTTATGGGTCTGATTTCGTGTTAAAATTGTCAACTTCTAAAATTCGCGTTTTATATTTTTTAGGGAGAGAAGATCTAAGCAAAATTAGAGCTTCGTAGCTTATTGGGAAATTGGTGGAAGGCCGCAATTTTCATCGTGAAACAATCAAAAACAACTCGAAGATCTTACAAAATTGCTTTTTTTGTCTTTCAGTTCTGGAAGTACAGGAATGGTGAGCAAGAATCTTTTAAAGACTTGTAGCGTGTCCGCAAGGGACATTTGAGCAAAATTAGAGCCTCCTAGGTCATTAAGAAATCAGTGATTTTCACCCATCAACTACCCACATAAAATGATCAAGAATGCTGGAAGACTCTGCAAAATAGTTTTTCCTGAATTCTACAGAAGAACAGTTGACTTATATGGTCGTATTCTGTAACTTTCGGTAATTCGTTACTATAATAACGCTGGAAATCAACAATTCATTTGAACATAGCTTCTGTCTTACGCTTTAGAACTCCATCATTGCTTGTTTATGAGTATGATTTAGTGTGAACTGTGTAAAAACTAAAAGTCGCGTTTTATCCTTTGTGTGGAGAGAAGATTTGAGCAAAATTAGAACTTCGTAGCTCATCGGAAAATCGGTGAAAACTGCTTGCATCTAATAACGTCGCGATTTCCACCAATCAACTACCCACCTAAAACGATAGAGAAGAATAGAAGATCCTACAGTGGTATTCTCTAACTTCTCGACGATGCGTTACTATAGCAACGCTGGAAATCAACAATTTAAATGAACAGAATCTCTGTTTTACTCTTTAGAACTCTATCATCGTTGGGGCGTTTGTTTATGGGTCTGGTTTCGTGTAAAAATTGTCAACTTCTAAAACTCGCGTTCTATATTTTTAAGGAGAGAAGATCTGAACAAAATTAGAGCTTCGTAGCTCCTTGGGAAATTCGTGGAAGGCCGCAATTTTCATCGTGAAACAATCAAAAACAACTCGAAGATCTTACAAAATTGCTTTTTTTGTCTTTCATTTCTGGAAGTACAGGAATGGTGAGCAAGAATCTTTTAAAGACTTGTAGCGTGTCTGCAAGGGACATTTGAGCAAAATTAGAGTCTTCTAGGTCATTAAGAAATCAGTGAAAAACAATGTTGCGATTTTCACAAATGAACTACCCACATAAAATGATTGAAAATGCAGGAAGACCATGCAAAATAGTTTTTCCTGGATTCTGCAGAAGAACAGTTGACTTATATGGTCGTATTCTGTAACTTTTGGCGATTCGTTACTATAACAACGCTGGAAATCGACAATTCATTTGAACATAGCTTCTGTCTTACTCTTTAGAACTCCATCATTGCTTGTTTATGAGTATGATTTAGTGTAAACTGTGTAAAAATTAAAAGTCGCGTTTTATCCTTTGTGGGGCGAGAAGATTTGCGCAAAATTAGAACTTCGTAGCTCATCGGAAAATCGGTGAAAACCGCTTGTATCTAATAACGTCGCGATTTTCACCAATCAACTACCCACATAAAATGATCAAGAATGCTGGAAGACCCTGCAAAATAGTTTTTCCAGGAAAAACTGCAGAAGAACAGTTGACTTATATGGTCGTATTCTGTAAGTTTTGGCGATTCGTTACCATAACAACGCTGGAAATCGACAATTCATTTGAATATAGCTTCTGTCTTACTCTTTAGACTGAAAAAAGATAAGAATGAGAGCTATTCACCCAAATGTGATTGTCACTCTCTAGCGTTGTCATGGAAACAAATCGCCAAAAAGTTAGAGAATACGATTAATTACTTAAAATTTTAAGGGCTTAATTTTTATCAAAAACGGTGCTAAATGTATAAAAATTGTCAACTTCTAAAACTCATGTTTTATACTTTTTAACGAGAGAATATTTGAGCAAATTAGAGCCTCGTAGTTCATAGGAAATTAGCAAAAGGGCGTAATTTTCACCGACCAACTACCCATGTGAAACGATCAAAAATGACTAGAAGATCCTACGAAATAGCTTTTTTTGACTTTCATGTCGGCACCCTGGAAACTCGCGGGTGAGTAAGAATCTTTCAAAAATTTGTAGGGTGGTCCACAAGCAACATTTGAGCAAAAGTAGAACCTCGTAGCTTATTGGGAAATTGCTAAAAACACTTTAATCTGGCAATGTCACGATTTTCACCAGTAGAATGTCCACGTAAGCCGATCAAGAATGGCTAGAAGATCCTGAAAAATGGAGTTTTATTGGTTTTTCATCCCGGAATCATGGGAAACGGGAATAACGCGTTCTTTAGCATTAATCAACTATTATTTTCCAATATAGTACGATTGTTTACGGTACTTAATCTTGTTTGCTCGTTTAAATCTTCAACAATTTCTTTTTCAACACTCAAGTAGCATAAAGTTTCGTAATATAACACGGAAAAAATAGTAAACAACAGATAATTTTCTCATTTTTCCGGTCTTCTACCAAGTTTTGAGCAAGCTACGAAATTCTAATTTCCTTCAGATATTCATTTCCGGTTGAATTCATCGACACATTGTTTAACACTGAGCCACATGAAGGTGAACTTGCTTTAATTAACTCAAATTAATTAGCAGACTGACATTAATTGGTGAAAAATTTGAATACAATCTGATAAATTCGTTTATCTCCCTCTATATATTTCTATTATGATTAACGGCAAGCAAAGTTAAATTGGGTTGTTTCTCCAAAATAAACGCGCATTTAAATTTGTCGTTTAAATTGATAACGATCTTGTTGTTAATTTGTTTTGTTTGCTTATTTGTCAAAAATTCGTCGTTATTTGTTGAATTTCGACAATTTCGTATAAAAATATGCATGTTTGTCTAGTTCGTTGTTGTCTGAAGAACATAAATCGAAAAGTCTGTTGTAAGTTTGAAGGGGAATTCGAGTTGAATATTTAGAGAAAAATCGAGTAAAAATCGGTATCCGGACATGGTTTTCAAATTGAGGAAAACTCGTATTTGTGCATGTTTAAAATTTACATTTATGTCAACATAAATGTATAGTATTGGAGAATGTTTGTTTGTGATAGTTGAAATTCTAGTTTGCGTACAAGTTGAACACTACTCTATACTACAAGATTCAAGTCTATTCCGATTTCTTTCACATTGATTTCTCTATTTATATTCCACTAAGATTGATTCCAGATCAATATTTAAATAGTGTTAACAATTAGAGCACGATTTTAGTGTTGAACTGGGCGCATCCACCAAATTTACACTCATCGAATTCGCTATAATATGCTAATCCGTCGATTTACACTGGAAGCTTTTTAAAGAGAATCGTGTAAATCGAAAACGTAGCCCAAATACATCCGCATAAGTGACGAATGTTGTTGTAAGTTCTTGAAAGAAGCTTATTCTACACGTACTTTTCGAATTTTTCGTGCAACACCACTTGTCTCACTAGTTACCCTTTTGAATTACCATTTTTGACGCATTTTCCGTTGCAAATGGTGAAAATCGTGTAAATCGGGGGATATGTGTATTTGTCCAGATATTTCAAGATTATCAAAAAAACCTGTTAGAATTTTGCCAAATATTTTTCTTTCAATTTTTTCCACAATTTATTTGATTTAAAATCCGGAAAATTCGAATTTGCACCCATGCTAGTGCAAATATTGATGATCCAAGTACAATTTTAACGTTGGACCTGGCGCATCCACCAAATTTACACTTACGGGATCCGTGATAATACGCTAATCCGTCGATTTACACTGGAAGCTTTTTAAAGAGAGCCGTGTAAATCGCATGAATGTCGAATGTTGTTGTAAATTCTTGAAACAAGCATGATTTGAAAAAATAATGTTTTTTTTTTCAATTGAACGAGCTTATTTTACACGTACTTTTCTAATTTATCGTGCAATACTTGTCTCACTCATTACTCTTTCAAATCACCATTTTTGATGCATTTTCCGTTTCGAAATGGTGAAAATCGTGTAATTCGAGGGATATGGGTATTTGTCAAATTCGAGATTATCAAAAAAATCAGTAAGAATCTTTACTTTATAATTTTCTACACAATTAGTTCCTTAAATATTTGCTGGTGCAAATATTGATGATCCAAGTACGATTTTAGCGTTGAACCTGGTGCATCCACCAAAATTACACTTAACGTATTTTTGTTAAAGCGCTGATTTACACTGGAAATTTTTTAAGAGAGTCGTGTAAATCGAAAACGTAATCCAAATAGATCCACCTAAGTGACGAATGTTGTTTCAAGTTCTCGAAATAAACATGATTTGAATAAAGAAGCATTAAAGCTTACTTTCTTTTCATTTTTCAAACAACGCAAAATTTAACAATAATTGTCTCACTCGTTGCCCTTTTCAATCTTTATATTCATCTCTTTTCTTTCAAATTCGTCGTTCTAAAAACGGTAAAATCGTGCAAAATGAATGTTTGCCAAAATATTCAAAGATTATCAAGAGAGTTTGTAAAGATGCTGCCGAATTATATTTTGCCTTGTAACTTTTTCCACCCCTATTCGGTTTAAAATGCACATTTCCCATCCCCTTCCTTTATTACTGTAAATATTGATTATTAAAGTACAATTTTGATGTTAACCCGGCGCATCCACCAAATTTACACTTATAATTGCTTTAATATACTACTCCTTTGATTTACATTGCAAACTTTTTAAGAGAAGCGTGTAAATCGAAATTCTAGTCTAAATTTATTACAAACATCTTATTTTAGATTTTTGAAATAAGCTTGAGTTAAAGAAGGGCTTTTTTCACTTGAAGAAGCATCGATGCTTATTTTGTATGATTAAAAAAAAATTAACAATGATTGAACAACAGTTGTGTCTTTTTAATACCAATTTTTATCCCATTCTTCTCGGAAGACATGGTTTTAAAGTGGAGAAAATCGTGTAAAACGAAGGATATGTGTATTTATCGAAATATTCCAAGATTAGCAAGAAAATCTATAATGATCTAGTCGAATTTTCCAGTCTTATTCAGTTTAAAGTGCTCAAAGTTTCCAATACCCTTCCTCTATCAGTATAAATATTGATTAATCCGGCGCCTCCACCAAATTTGCACTTATAGGATTTGCCACATCCTTCCGTTTACACTGGAAACTTTTTAAAATAAGCATAATTTTCAAGAAAAATTCAACGATATTTTATTTGCCCTTTAAAATGTTCATTTTTAAAATCGAGAAAATCGTGTAACTCAAGGGATACGTGTAATTATGACAATATTCTACGATTATCAAAGAAAGTTGTGAAAAATTTCGCTAATGATGTTTCGCTTTGTACTTTTTTCGTGTAATAGGCTTTTGTTCGGTTTAAATTCCGGAAGCTTCCAAATTTTCACCCACTATTACTGTAAATATCGATTATCAAAGTGCGTTTTCAATGTAATTCGACCAAAATGACACTAATGACGAGAATGCTTTTATTAACACGATAATCAAAGAGATTTTGTATCAAATGTAATTCGAATATTGACTAATCAAAATTCTGATATTTCTACTAATTTTGTGTTATATGAAAAGGAATAAATTTCAAATTACAATAATAATGATAGTAGTGATGATAATGAACAATCCAGTCACTAAAAACCAATTTTAAAGTTAATAAAAGTGGTATTTCAAACATCAACACTAGCTCTCCTACCACAAATATAATCCGATATTTTTGTTAACGAGAAAGTTACGATCGTGTTGCTGTATTAAAATTTCAATATAATTACGAATTGCAAATTTAAAACGTTGGTGTAATTTACAAAAATAAATAATCCAAATATAAATAGGAGAAATCGAATTAAACTTGTTGAGATCGTTCGATATTCCAACAAATTTTCAGTCTTTAACTGTATAAAGTTTCAAATTTACGAAGCAATTTGTTCAACATTGAAATACAGAAATTTAAATTGTCTTAAATAGATAAGATGTACTTTAGTTGGGGATTTACTAGCTAGGGAACTTTGAATTTATTTAAACTGATGTTCTATTGAAAAACTTTACAGTTTTATTGTCTTCACAGACGATCATCGTTGAGTAATGATGACTTTGTTGCAGAATACCACCGGATCAATCGACTATCGACATAATCAGAGCTAGAGCTATAGAAACTGCCGTTTATCGTCAATTTCTATCAAATTTAACTATTGAAAACTATAATTTGAACAACTTGGAGGAAGTTTACAGCTATTATTACTTTCGAGAGGAATTCTCGAATTTTTGGGTTCGAATTTTGAAGTACTAATTGTATTTTTTTTATCAAATTTTACAGAAAATCTTGAATTTCAATCAATTTTTGAAGAAAACTTGCATATTTAAGGCTAGACCTTTCAGTCTTCGATGTTTATTCCGATTTTAACAAAATTTTGCTCCTAGATTACGCATTTTTAAAAAATTTGACTCCTGGATCATTTGAAGATCGATTTTGAGGCTTTTATCCAGACTTTGAGACAATTTTGTTTTGAAAATCTATAAAGCGATCCTTGGATAAGCTTTTACCAAAAGTTGGACCTCGTAGCCCATCGGGAAGTTGGTTAAAAATCGTTTTCTTTCGGCAATATCGCATTTTCATCACAATGCAAAAAAACGAGGATTTTGGGTCATTTTTGGTCGTTTTACGTGTGTAGTTGGTTGGTGATAATCGCGACATTGTTCAAAAATGGCGTTTTTGGTGGACTTTCCGATGAGCTACAAGGTCCAGGGGTTCGTAAAATGTTTTCTAGAGACTTTCTGGCAAATTCCCAAGATATTTCTCAAATCACTTACGAACTAATAAACACGCCGCTTGAGGCAATCATCTCGTAACGTCACAATAAAACCCATCCCTGGAGGAGAATAATAAAGTATTGATGATTTTGTTGTAGAATAATACCGGACTAGTCGATTTTTAACATAATTCTATATCTAATCAATACTTTTAATAATCGTATAACTTTATCGTGATTACGTATAGGAGAGATGCCGTTTCGATGTTGTAACTTTGTAAACGTATTAAAGCGATATCGAATGCAATTACAGCGCTAACAAACTGCCGTTTCCCACCTGCCTTATTTCATAGTCAGGCAGCGACTTTTATTTTTCAACGAACACAACGAAGAAAAAAACCGCCCCTATTTTAATCGGTTTGCTTTCGTCCAGGAAACTGTCGAAATTCGACATTGCCAAATCGATAAAACGAATCGAAAAAGTTTCCACACCGTTGTCTTGTCACAACATACTCTCGACGATTTGGAATCAATTCGTGTCGTTCGTTGTTAATAAGATAATGAATACATCAAAGTACGGATGAGGGGAAAATTGAATTTTCACTGTAATTTCTGAGCAAGCTGTGTGCGCACCGGAAATTAGGCACGAAACGCTAGAAAGCGACACAGCAATGGGGAAAATCGAATTTTTTGGAGAAAATACAACACAAAGAAAGAAAACATGAATCATTTGTCTTGAATATAAGTCGAATGGACGGGTTATAAGAAATAATTAATGGATATCGTTTTGTTCAATTTGTCCAATCTGTTCGCCAATCAAAATGTTAGTAGCCGGAGAAAATCCTTTAAATTTTCCAATACTAAACGGCCAATCCAAGAATATATAATTTAGAGGATATTTTAGCGAAACCTGGACCCTAGCTCAGCGAAAAGTCCGTCAAAGAGCACAATTTTCGGCCAATGTCGAGATTCTCACCGATCGACTATACACATAGAACGACCAAGAATAACCCAAAGATCCCCGTAAAGGCGATTTCTCCATTTTTTTCTTATTTGGTCTTGTAGAATATGATCATGAATAAAAAGAACATCGCCATTGAGGCATTTACTATTACAGCAATTGTTTCAGGACAATGCTGAAAAACTTTACGAGTAGTCGATTGAAGAAAATCGTGACATTGTCTAAAAAAAGCGATTTATAGCCGACTGCCCGATGAGCTACGCGATCCAACTTTTGCTAAAATGTCCTCCGAAGGACCTCCAGTAAGTCCTCAGAATATTCATCGGATCGCTGACCAGTTTAAGGCTCAACCATCCTAAAGACTATAATTTAAAAGATAAGTCTTGGTAGTTGTTGAAAGATATGAAAAATATTTTGAGGACTTTGGGAAGTTCCTAAAGAACATTTTGGCAAACGTTGGACCTGGTAGCTCATCAAGATATCGGTCAAAAAACTATTTTATTAATATTGCGACAAAGAGTAACCCAAAGTTGTTTTCTTTCGGTTTTTTTTTTGCACGGACTTGGAGAAAATACGAAGAATTACTCCGACAACGATCTTGAATGAAAATGACATTGACAATCTTTCAGTTATTGACAATTATCACAGTTTTTCAGGATATAATACTGAAAACATAAAAAAAGAAGGATCTTTGGATGATTCTTTGTCATTTTGATAAAAATTGCGAAATTGACCAAGAAGACGATTTTTAGCCGATTTTCCGATGAACTACAGGGTCCAAATTTTGCTAAAATATTCCCCGAAGAGTCTCCAGTAAGTCTGCAAAATGTTTATCCAATCGCTGAGCGATCAATATGATATCTTAAGACTATTTATACACCGGGTATATAATTTAAGCATAAGTACTATCAGTTAGTGAGCAATTTGTAAAATATTTTGAAGATTTGTCGGCAGATCCCTAGAGAACATTTTAGCAAAAATTGGACCCTGTAGCTCATCAAGAAAACTTATTTTTCAAAATAATGTTGCAACAATAACCCAAATATCGTCGTAAATTTGCACTGCCTTGAAGAAAATACGAAAATTTACTTCCGACGGCGATCTTAAATGAAAACGACATTGACAATCTTTCAGCTGTTTACTATTATCACGATTTTTCAGGACACAATTCTCAAAAATAATCTTTGGCTGATTCTCACCATTTTATGTGCACAGTCGATTGATGAAAATTGCGACATTGTCCAAAAAAAGCGATTTTCGGCCGACTTTCCGATGAGCTACCGGGTCCAATTTTTGCTATAATATTCCCTGAAAATCCGCCTATAAATCGTGGCTAATTGGACCACCCGGTATAGCCGGATTAAATTTATTCATTGCTATATAATTATTCATATCGGTATTGTTGGCACATGTCCGAGCACGCGACTTCAACATCGAAAATTTCCCCAACAAATATCGAAAATACCGTGTAGAAACGATCGATTCGTTGTTCAGTTTCAACAGATTGAGTAAACTGATCGTAACCAAGTTCTAGATTAAGGATTATGGTTGAAACAAGCTGACGGCGTGCATCAAAGGCGACTTAACGCTCTCCTAAAGAAATCCCTCATTTAATCCGGATCTTATGGGTCTTCGAACGCAAAAAAACCACCTCTAATACACAAGATTTATTTATTTATTTCAAACGGGATGAAACTAAATTAATTTGTATCGATTTCTATGGGATTCCCCCAATCAACATCCGGTTGTTTGTTTAATTTCAACAACAAAATCGCGTTTAAATCGTCCAATATTGATTCAATCGCGCTTTTTTGTTGTAATTGCAGCTGGTAGATTTATAGTTTTCGTGTTAAAATTATGTAAACGATACGTGTATTGTTAGGGAGAATATGATTAATTGCACGAATGATAGGCTATTTTAATTTAAAAAAATAAAATACCGGGCGCAATTATACGGGTAGTTGTGACTTTGATCTTTGTTGGAGACGAGCGGTCTTTGGGGACTTTCAACGAAACTGTCGAGGGGTGTTATCTAATTTATTCATCTAATTAGGAACGTTACGGTCCTGAATCAAAGGCGAATTCGACTGGGGGTGAGACTTCATTAGTTAACGCACACATACTCCTTTCAACACGTTTATTAGTTGAAAAATTGAAAGAAGCCAAGTGTTAATTAACGTAAAAATCGGAAGTTTTTTATTATTTGGTGGTAGATTCGGGGCGGAATTGAAACCAATTCAATTTTCAACGGAATCACTCAACAACTCCATAACTTCCGGCCCGTATTGTACTCTCTTCACTGTCCGATTTCGTTCGTGTTCTACAATTTCATTACATTTAAGAACCCCAAAATAAAAAAAAACGAACGAAACAACTACAGATATAAAATGACTCAGACTGAATCGCCCTAAGGGATGTTATTCGTATATGTTTCGAAAATTGCCACCCTACTACACAAATGAATAAATAATAATAGGTGATGTTTTGTTAGGAAGGCGGTATTGAGAGTTTCTCAAATCGTGCTATTATGGGGTTTCGAAATTCAATTAAACAACACTTTTTAAACTGTAGGGGTTGTTTATTGGTTAAACATACGCACGCAAAACAAAACATTACCATAATTCATTCCAACCGAATTGTTCCGAACTTACAAGGGTCGTCATTTTTTTTATAAAATATTTATAAATAAAATGAGACGTCGATTATTAAGGGAAAACATCCCGGTTTGTTGCAACTGATTGGAGTGAATATTGGCAAACAAGTTGACATTCGATCAGGGGTGGTTTTCGGTTAATTTATGATCGTATGTGTGCGGTCGCGCCGGTAATTTGCCAACGGCCGCAGCTACTTTGGCCGTAAAATGTGTGCAATTTCCAACCGGTGTCGACACCTCTATTGCGAACAGATGGGCCTCCCGAAAAACCACCCCAAAAAACAACAATATAATAACGTATTGTTATCGCTGAAAAAAAGCAAAAACTCTGTTTACAGTGAGAATTAGACGGGCTATCGGCCGCACATCTGGGCACTCGGGATTAACAGCGATTTTTAAAAGGAATTGAAGCAAGCCAGTGCAACACGAATATCTCGATAACGATAAAAGATAATGAATTGGTTAATATCTCATTCGATTCTAAATACAATTCTGCATCCGTGTAGCTGCATGGATTTGGAAAAATCGGCCGGATTTTCTGGAAATCCTGAAAAATTTCGTGTTTCAGAATAAAATTAAAGTTTTAGTGGAACACACATTGCGTCTACAAAAATCCAACAAAATCAATGAAATTCGTGCAAAAGATAGACGAAAGTCGACTCTACGACTGGGGGATTTCAGATTTTCAATTATTTTTTCAGTTTTTCTGAAAACTGCAACTAAAGTAGCTTTTTTCCAAAAATAACCAGTAAAAATGAGTATTCTACTCAATGCAATAATTTTTTCAGTTTCTAGTAGATCCTGAAGTGGCTTCTAAACAACGCGATTTTGTGTGAGTAGTTAGTGATTTTAAAAGGAAATTTGGTCTCTTAGGGCACGATTTTTTGGAAATTTAAAAGATTCAAAAATCAATTGATTGTGTTTTTCGCGATTTCAGGACGAAATTTGTCAAAAATTAACCGATAGTTTAGAGCTACAGCGCTAAAATTTGCACTAAAAGACTAGATCTTGCTCCAAGGGAAATTTTTAAAACAAGGCAATTAAGAAAGGAAATTCCACAAAATATTAGAAAACAAATGTCTTGAAAACGGTAAAAGATATCGAAATGGTTGATATCTCATTCGATTCTAAATACGTTTCTACATCTTTGTAGCTCTCTGGATTTTTGAAAAATCGGCTGAATTTCCTGAAAATTCTGAAAACCTACGGATTTCAGAAGAAAAACATGATCTAACTAGAACACACATTTCAGTTAGTAAAAGTTAAAGAAATCAGAAAATTGGGATTTTCAAGTGTCTTTTCAGTTTTTCAAAAAATCGCACCTATTTTTTTCGAAATTGTAAACTGAAACTACCACTAAGAACAGAGTATTCTATTCAATAAACTCGACAAAATTAACATGGTTACAGATGGGTGAGTTAAATACAGGGATCATTTTATGTGGTCCACTGGAAAACAATTTGATGGAAAAAAAGGATTTTTGACGAAAACTAGTGTTAATTGTATTAAATTGCACACTTTTTAGTAAATCTTCATCGTCTAAACACGATTTTATCGAGCGATTTTTAAAGAAAATTTGGGCTTCTAGAGCACGAATTTCTTGAAATTTGGATAAGAATCTGGCTCAAAAATTGATTGAGTATTATGTTTCTGACAACTTAAAAGCAAAATTTGTCAAAAATAAACTGATAGTTTAAAAGTAGAATGTTAAAATCTTCACTAAAAGTCTACATGTGGGTTTTACGGGCAAATTTTAGAGAAATTGAAGCAAAGCAATTACACAAGTAAATTCCACAAAATACTGCAATACAAATATCTCGAAAACGGTAGAAGATATCGGAATGGTTAATATTTCATTCGAATCTAAAGACAATTCTGCATCTGTGTACGTCTGTGGATTTCTGGAAAATTGGCTAGATTTCCTGAAAATTCTGAAAACGTACGCATTTCAGAAGAAAAACATGATCTAACTAGAACACACATTTCAGTCAGTAAAAGTTGACGAAATCAAATGAAATTTTTATGAAAGATAAGCGAAAGGTAACTCTACAATTGGGACTTATCCAATTTTCAAGTGTCTTTTCAGTTTTTCAGAAAATCGCACCTAAAATAACCTTTTTTTTTGAAATTATAAACTAAGACTACCACTAAGAACAATCGACCAAATTGACATGGTTAAAAATCGGTGAGTTAAATACGGGCATTACTATATGTGGTCCACTGTAAAACAATCTGATGGAAAAAAGGATATTTGACGAAATTAGTGTTAATTGCATTAAATTGCACTTTTTTTGTAGACCTTCATCGTCTAAACAGCACGATTTTATCGAGCGATTTTTAAAGGAAATTTGGCCTTTTAGAGCACGAATTTCTTGAAATTTGGACAAGAATCTGACTCAAAAATCGATTGAGTATTGTATTTTTCACGACTTAAAGGCGAAATTTAGCAAAATAAACTGATAATTTAGAAGTAGAATGTTGAAATCTTCACTAAAAGTCTACATCTGGGTTTTACGGGAAAATTTTAAAGAAATTGAAGCAAAGCAATTACACAACTAAATGTCACAAAATACAGCAATACAAATATCTCGAAAACGGTAGAAGATATCGGAATGGTTAATATTTCATTCGAATCTAAAGACAATTCTGCATCTGTGTACGTCTGTGGATTTCTGGAAAATTGGCTAGATTTCCTGAAAATTCTGAAAACGTACGCATTTCAGAAGAAAAACATGATCTAACTAGAACACACATTTCAGTCAGTAAAAGTTGACGAAATCAAATGAAATTTTTATGAAAGATAAGCGAAAGGTAACTCTACAATTGGGACTTATCCAATTTTCAAGTGTCTTTTCAGTTTTTCAGAAAATCGCACCTAAAATAACCTTTTTTTTTGAAATTATAAACTAAGACTACCACTAAGAACAATCGACCAAATTGACATGGTTAAAAATCGGTGAGTTAAATACGGGCATTATATATGTGGTCCACTGTAAAACAATCTGATGGAAAAAAGGATATTTGACGAAATTAGTGTTAATTGCATTAAATTGCACTTTTTTTGTAGACCTTCATCGTCTAAACAGCACGATTTTATCGAGCGATTTTTAAAGGAAATTTGGCCTTTTAGAGCACGAATTTCTTGAAATTTGGACAAGAATCTGACTCAAAAATCGATTGAGTATTGTATTTTTCACGACTTAAAGGCGAAATTTAGCAAAATAAACTGATAATTTAGAAGTAGAATGTTGAAATCTTCACTAAAAGTCTACATCTGGGTTTTACGGGCAAAATTTTAGAGAAATTGAAGCAAAGCAATTAAACAACTAAATTCCACAAAATACTGCAATACAAATATCTCGAAAACGGTAGAAGATATCGGAATGGTTAATATTTCATTCGAATCTAAAGACAATTCTGCATCTGTGTACGTTTGTGGATTTCTGGAAAATTGGCTGGGTTTTCTGAAAATTCTGAAAATCTACGCATTTCAGTATAAAAACATGGTTTTTACTAATACACATTTCGTTTAGTAAAACTTAACGAAATTCAATAAAATCCATAAAGAAACTAGACGAAAGTTGACTCTACAATCGAGTGTTATCATATTTTCGATTACTTTACCGGTTTTCTGAATTTCGCGACCTATTTTTGCCGAAATTACAAATTGAAATAAGTCTACAATTAAATGACCTTTCCGAATTTGTCAACTCCTCTAAGCTTCTGGTTTTTATTTACGATACGTAAAAGTTGTTTTTATAATTTTTTATTTTTTGTTGAAGTCGGGAAGACGTAAACATGTCTACACTAACTCTCTTACAGTTAATTAAACCAACCACAAAAAGAAATAAAAATAATCAAATGATGGTATGTGTGAACGCTTATAATCCCTCTATTATATCGAATTTAAACGGGACATTATCCCAATTAAGCGAAACAAAACGACAATTTTCGGTCAAAGACATTCCGTTTTATTGGATGATTAATTAATTTAAGCGCTTATTGTAGTTTTTTCCGTGTTAAAAATTGTCGAGAATCCGTAGGCAGATGAATTTCCGACTTAAATTTCGATATAATCGTTACCGGAGGACATTGAAGTTTCAAAAGGATAATGTCCGGGTACGGTAAATAACACGGCAACTCCTCTTCGACACATCGCCGTAATTAGAGGGATTAACTTCGAACAAAGTTTCCAGCGTTTAGGGTGTAGTAAAATTACCATTGTAATAAAATTGCCCCCTTTAGATAATTGGAAATTTTCAAAACTCACCGTTAACGGCGGCAATGAAGACGAGGAAATTCAACAAAATAACCAACATCTCGACGAATTTACACTGAAATCACTTGAGTTTTTTCCCAAAGAACGGTGTAAAATTGGAGATAGCACTCGAATTTTTGGATAGTTTGATCGGTAGCACAATTTCGGTTTAGTCCGATGGTTTTCAACGGGATGCCGGGGAAATACTGGATGGGAAACGGTCGCTTTCCAACTCCCGCTCTTCCCGAATATCAACAGTTTAAGGGATGCGCGCGCCTGCGCCCCGAATCGGCTTCTCTACCTACAGTTTTCCTAGTTAAGGGTGTAATATCTATAGATATATGGGTATAAAACACACACACACATATTGGGTGCATGTTTGATAGTTTGTCACCTTGTTAAGTGGCGTTTTATGTGTAAGTGGCAAGTTGACTCAGAAATAACAACTTGTCGTTCATCTAACAAGAACAAATTTATTGTTGTCAATCCCATAAATTATGAAACAACACAATTTTAAAATGACTCATTCGACAGTTTATCGAGGGAAATTGATCAGTTTCCAACTTGGCGTTGATCGTATTGATGAATTTTTTAGAACAACATTATAGAATTTCCAACGGGTGTTTCACTAACGAATTATTGATGAGTGCAGTAGAAAATTTCCAAGAATCCGATAGAATCGGGGTACGGTACAATGGTGAATGTCTAGAGATCTACCGAGTCCCGTGGCGCGATTTTAATTGATTTTTTTTTGGAAAATCGGCAGGCCTCTCGTCGAATTTTTGCCTCAATTGAGTCCTCTTTGTAATGTCACAGGCAATTAGTCGGTGTCAACTTCAGTGCACCTGCGACAGCGGCTTCCGTTCAAATCTCATCCGGTTGACAATCATTTTTAATTATACCGCACGTTTTCCAACCAGAGCACTGGGGTAGTTTGGAAATATGTCAGGGATTTATTGGGGAAATTGGAGCGAAATTTGGACTTCACAGCCCATTGGAAATCGGTGGAAAGCCGCTTAAATGATCAATGTCGCGATTTTCACCAATCGAATAGGCTAGTAAAACGATCGAGAATCGCAGATGATCCTGAATTCTAGAAAAACGCAAATAACGAGTAAAACCTCAAAAATCTGTAGAGAAGTCGTCGCGGAGCATTTGCGCAAAGTTAAAGCTTCGTAGCTCATTGAGAAATTGGTGAAATACCATTTTATTGTGACAATGTTGCAATTTCCACCAATCAAATGTACACCTGAACCGATCAAAAATCACTAGAAGATTCTTAAAAAATTGTAATTTACTGTACACGAGAGCGAAATAACCCTCAGAAGAGTTTGATGAGGAGGGACATCTATAGGGGATGAAAACGCCCTTTTGGGATATTTGAAAGGACTTAAATTAGTGTTAATTTTTAAAAGCTGTGCTATTTTGAATGAAAAATTACCCCTTTTAACAAATTAAAATTGATTGAATACAAAAATAATAGTTTCCCTTTGAAAAATTGATTTCCTTGTGGAAAAAAGATGGAAATTTTAAGATATTTCGACAAGAGGTTGAAATTTTCCATTCCCCTTAGAAAATCTGCTCCACTTTACTACAAATTCCAACCTAAAACATCAATTTTGACGGTTAATTGGCGGGCCATTGGAAAAATATTCGGAGAATCCGTCAATGAAGTCCCCAAGGAACATTTGAGCGAAATTAGAGCTTCGTAGATCATCGAAAAATTGCCTAAAAAGCGTTTAGATCAGGGTATGTCGTGATTTTCACCGGCCAACAACTCAAATAAAATGTCAAAGAATGACTAGAACACACTTGCAAAATCGTTTTTCATCCGGAAAACTTGTTCCCCGAGATCGACACAATAATCCTATTAACTGTTCTGTTTCTATCTTGAATTTTTAGAATTCCTAAGATTATTTTTTTCAAGATTTATTGATGAACATTTTCACCAACGATGAGCTACGAGGTTCTAATGCTCTACAAAGACTACTTTAGGAATTCTTAAAATATTTTTCAAGTCTCCCAGCAAGTAGCAGAAGGTGTGATAACATTTATTTGGAAAAATGCTTGAAAATTGGACTTATTTGATCAATTTTTTGACGAATCATACAAACACTGGACGAATTCAAGCGGGAAATTGTTGGAAAAATTGATGATTTTCAAGTCTTTAAGTATAATTTCAAGTAGTCTTTTTCTATTCAATTAACTTCTGGTCATTATTGATCGTTTTTCGTGCATATTCGCTTGGTGAAAATCGCAATATTGCCGGATTAATGCGGCGTTTTACCTATTTCACAATGAGCTACGAAGTTCTAATTTCACTAAATTGTTCCATAGAGACCACTTTACGAGTCTCTAAAAAATCTTCAAATTATCCAACAGTTAATCGGAGCTGCAACCAAAAATAGAAGTTCTTCAATGAAAGGCTGCGTGTAAGTTGGACTTGTTTGATCAATTTTTTGATGAGACCTGGAACTATTGGACGAATTCAAGTGGGGAATTGGGAAAAATTTGCGATTATTAGAGGATTTTCTAATCTTTAACTGTCATTTCAAATAGTGCTTTTCTATTCAGTTAACTTCTTGTCATTATTGATCGTTTTACGTGCATATTTGATTGGTGGAAATAGCAATATTGTCGGATTAATGCGGTTTTAACTAGTTCTGAATGAGCTACGAAGTTCTAATTTCGCTAAAAGGTTCCATAGTGACTACTTTACGAATCCCCAAAATATTCCTCAAATCGTCCAGTAATTGGCAGGAGCTGTAATCAAAAATAGGAATACTTCGAAGGAAGCCAAAATTGGACTTATTTGGTCAATTTTTTATGAGACCTAGAAATATTGGACGAATTCAAGTGGGGAATTAAGAAAAATTTGCGATTATTAGAAGATTTTCAAGTCTCTAACTGTGATTTCAAGTAATATTTTTCTATTCAATTAACTTCTAGTCATTATTGATCGTTTTTCGTGCATATTCGATTGGTGAAAATCGCAATATTGCCGGATTAATGCGGCGTTTTACCTATTTCTTAGTGAGCTACAAAGTTCTAATTTGGCTGAAATGTTCCATAGAGACTACTTTACGAATCCCTAAAATATTCTTCAACTCACCCGGTAATTGGCTATCAAAAGTAGGAATATTTCGATGAAAAATTGCGTGTAAATTGGACTTATTTGGTCACTTTTTTTGCAAATATTGGACGAATTCAAGTGGGAAATTATGGGAGAATTTGCGATTATTAGAGGATTTTGAAGTCTTTAACTGTAATTGCAAAAAGTCCGTTCCTATTCAGTTGACTTCAATCTATTTGTGGTAACTTTTAAGCTGTTTTCAATACAATTTAAAAGCCCCGTCTTCGTTCACATACAGACCCAGATGCCGGTATATTGAGAATAAATCTTGAAACCAACAGAAACATATGCTCCACTCTATCATTAAATTGATGGTCTTCTATGGATCATTTTCAAAGATTTATCAACAGATAAAAAAAACGACATGAATAGCCGGAGAAATCAGGTCAATCCTTTCTAGATGCTATCATTTCGTCCACTCACCGGATTTCAACACATAGAAAAACGAAAAACATACAAACACCTGAATTGAAATCATCAATGTTGAATCGATGAATTTCGAATAAATCCGCTAACTAACTGGGCCAAAGTTTCAAATTTGTTGTATTCGAAAACAAATCTGTTGCGAACAAAGTTTCGAGAGCTTTGAAAGTTGATAGTTTTAATGCGAATAAACTGTACTGATTTGCTAATTAACAAGCAATTAAGAGGCGATTTGTAATGGATCCATCAGGGGTTCTTATACAGTGGAATATTGGGAATTTATTCACCTTTTACTCGAAGCAAACGATCATGCAGAGATTCTATAAAACAGTAGAATTGAAATATCTCGAAAACAACAAAAGATATCGAGATGGGAGAGATTACATTCGATTCTAAATACACATCTCTACAATTGTCAGTCTTTAGCGTTTGGAAAATTTGACTAAATTTTTTGGAAAATTCAAAATTTCGTTAAAAAACTTGTGTCAGGAAATATCAAATGATTCGTCGTATAATCGATAAAATTAAATGAAATATAAACAGATAGATAGAGAAAAGTTAGGACTACAATTCCTACTTAGACCCGTTTTAATTTCAGTTTCCGGTTTTCGTAAAATAGCGCCCAAAGAGTCCATTTTCCCCTTTCTTCGTAGAAAGCCAATCATAAGTCACGAAACCACATCACACCATCTACTGGATTACTTAAAATGCGCTATCTCGAAAAACTTGATTATAGGCGCTGTTTTTCGAAGAACAGAAAAGAAAATTAAAACGGGAATGGGTTGGTCAAGAAGCCTCAACTTTTCTTAATCCACCTATATGTGTTTCATTTGATTTTATTGACTATACAGGCAGTTGTACTATTGAATGTTAACACACTTTTTTTGGCTAAAATTACAGTTTTACGCGATTATCAGAAAATTTCGCTTGATTTTTCAAATTTCATGGGGTTACTGCCCTACAAAATTGAATTCTGAATCGAATGAGATATGCCCCATTTCGATATCTTTTGTCGTTTTTGAGTTATCCTTGCAAATTGTTTCTCATTGTTTATGATGGGAGATTGAATGTCACCGTTCACTTCGAGCCTTAACGCCGTTAAGATTGAGCTTTACTGGAAACTATTAGGCTTCATGAACAATAGATGACGCTGTGAAATCGTATTTTAATGTACTTATTTACAGATTTCTGTTTTTGTGGCGGGATTTTTAAACTAAAACCTCCAGATGCGTTCTAGAGAGAACGCATCTTGCAGTTTTTTGGTGCTTTTTTCGTCCACCAAAACAATGGAGAAGCTAGATAATGTAAATTTAGATATGCCACAAGAGTTTGGAGGAAATTTGTAGTACTATTTTGGCATTTTGTCAAAAACTACACTATCATTTTTTCTGAAAATTGGTACAAATGACGCTTAAAGTGCCATTGAGCCTTGGTAATTTTTTGAGAATTTTTGAACTTGCAGTTTCTACACAATCTCACCCAGTAGAGATCAACTTTGACGGCTTTTAATAATTGTAATCAATCTTTAAAGTACTGATGGATGTCTCCCGTTGGAGTTGAAGATCAGTCAATTTATCGCCGTATATGGGCCACTTTAGACGCGCACATCTCCCAATAATAATCGAGTTTAATCGATAATTTTTTGGACTAAAAACTGAAAACTGCCCCGAAAGCGTGAATTTCAACAACCCTTATTAATTATTACAAAACGAAATAAAAAGATGCAATAATTTTCCACCCTTCGTGTTTATTTTGTGAAGTTATAATTAAAAACGTAACGTTAAGTTTTAAACTTAAATTAACTCCACTGATTTCGGTATAGAGTCAGTGGGCTATTTCCGGCGGTTATAACGATTCTCAAAGAGAATTTTGACATTTTTCTAGTTCGATAGTGAATAATTCATCAACATTGGATCTTGTTATAAGTACTCCGGTTGCACAATTCGTGCAGCGTTATTGTTGGAATTCCTCTTCCATTTTCTTTGATAAACATCCATCAATTATGCGTGCGAATAAATTTTAAAATGGAATAGAATCCACGTACTCACTGCTACTACTAGATGATGATAAGAACAATAACAATAAAGAAACAAGGTAAGGTATTCACTGTTTAGTTAAGCTCGAGATACGACATTAGCAACAACAGTCGGTGGGGTTATAAATAAAATACCATTACAATTGCGGTTGGCATTGTGAAATATTGTTGTAAAGATTAAGTTCGCATTTTAAACAGGTCGCACGTGAAGATACAAATTACAAGAATATGCCGTTAGACGGTTTAATTACACGTTAACCAAACCGAACAGAATTCGAAATAAATTCAAAAATAAACTGAAAATTAATTTTCGTCTATAACGGGGTGGCTGAACTAGAAATAGGAGCTCCTATTATTTAACCAGTGATTTGAAAAATATTTCTACTAAGGAGATTCTATGAGACAGTAGAACTGACATATTTTGAAAACCAAAAAAGATATCGAAATGGTAAGTGTCTGATGCGATTCTGAATTTCAGTCTCTACAATTCTGACCCTTTTGGATCGATTTCTCTGAAAATTCCGCAAAGTATAATGTTTTCATTAAAAACAGTGTTTTGAGAGGTCTAAAATTACTCGTTATATGAAATGGAATGAAATGAGCTACAGATGGATAGTTAGAGGAAAGTTGAAGCTCCAATTGTGGACTAGACTCGTTTTAATTTCATTCTCCATTCTTCGTAAACTAGCGTCCAAAGTAGCCTAAATTTTTGCAAAATTTTATATTCAACGATAAGTAACTCAGTAGGTGATATAATGTGATTTGAAGACCTCTGATTGGCTGAAAGAAGACTTGATTGTCGCTTTATACATGTCGAACCTAGCTTTTGAAGTTGCAAAGAAAGAATGGAGGATGCGGGCCACCTTTCGAGCGAGATCCTTAAGGATTTATTCCTATAAAGGTTTCTAAAATTTGAACCTTTTAGCTTATTGGTAAGTTGGTTAACAATACTCCTTTTAATGCGATGAAAACGAACTTAGAATGACTCAGATAAGCTTCCAACATAATGTCCCTTAGCAGATCTTCTGAGCGAAGCTTTTAAATTTGTAAGGAAAGAGGAAATAATACGGACTGCCTTTCGAGGGAGACCATTAAGAATTGATGATTGCTTCAGATTATTTTAGCAGAATTTGAACCTTTTAGCTCATTGGGAAGTGGATCAAAAATCGTTTGTCTTAGATAATTTTGCAACTTTTCGAAATGACTTAAATATGTACAGAGGACTCAGAATGATTCATTTGGCTCAATTCGATTCTATAATAAATAGGAAACATTTTTATCCATCGGTAAATAAAATGGAGAAAAATCAATGTTGGAAGCATCCTTAAGTCATCCTGAGTTATTCAACATGTTGGTTATCGAAACAAAATTTTTGACCAACTTTAAAATGAGCTGTGAGGCCCAAATTTTGTTTAAACCATTGTTTGAACAATGACTCAAGAATGCTCGCCATATAATTCATTTTCATTTATCAGCATTCGTTTCTTGGATGAATATGGAACATTTCTGCCTGTTCCAAAATAGAATGGAAAAATCAACATTTGAAGCATCCTCAAGCCATTTGGGTCGTTTTTCCATGTAGTTAATTGATGAAAATCACAACATTATTTTGGCCAACTTTGAAGTGAGCAAAAAGGCCCAAATATTGTTTAAACCATCTCAACAATGACTCAAGAATGCTCGTCATATGATTTATTTTCATTTTTCAGCATTCGATTCAGAATATGAAACAGTTCTACCTATTCCAAAATAAAATAGAAAAATCAAAACAGTGGCAACATTGTTTAAATTGAATGTTTTTGACCAACTTTGGAGTAAGCTATAAGGCCAAAAATTTGTTTAAAACATCTCCAAAATGACTCAAATTTGCTCGTAATATAATTTGTTTTCATTTTTCAGCATTCAATTCTAGAATATGAAACATCTTTGCTTGTTTCAAAATAAAATGGAAAATCAACATTTGAAGCATCCTCAAGCCATTTTTGGGTCGTTTTTCTATGTAGCTGATTGATAAAAATCGCACCACTGACCAAAATGAGCATTTTTGACCAACTTTGGGGTGAGCTATAAGGCCCAAAATTTGTTTAAACTATCGCTACAGTGACTCAAAAATGCTTGTCATATAATTTATTTCAAGTTTTCTGCATTCTTTTCTAAGATAAATATGAAACAGTGCTGCCTGTTCCAAAATAAAATGGAAAAGTCAAAATAAGAATCATTTTGAATCGTTTTTCTATGCAGTTTATTGATGAAAATCGCACCATTGTCCAAAATGAGCGTTTTTTGACCAGCTTTGTAACGAGCTATAAGGTCAAATTTTTATTTAAAGCATCTCCAAAGACTCCTATAGTGATCGTTTCATTTAAATGATCTTACATAACTTTTATAATAACTATGTATTATTTGATGAACAATTCGAAAAATATTCTAAGAACTTATAAGGAGCTCCCTGGAGTTGATTTAGCAAAGTTTGAACCTTGTGGCTCTTGAAAAAGTCGGTCAAAAAACGATAATCTTAGTTGATGTTGCAATTTTTGAAAACAAGCTATGAATCACGATAGCTCAAAGATTCTCCCCATTTTTTTCTTTATTTTTCTCCATTCGATTCTAAAATAGATGCGAAATATTTCTACCTATTCGAAAAGAAATTAAAGAAAAACCAAAAAATCTGTGTACTAGTATCATCAAGTCACTTTGAGTCATTTTAATCGCGACATTGCCCAAAACGAGCCTTTTTAACCAACTTTGGAGTACAGTACGAGGCCTAAATTTAGCTAAAATGCACTCCAAGGCTACCCCTTCAAATTACTCTTTATCTCATAGGAATTTCTAGAAGAATACCCTACTTTTAATTTAGCACCCCTTTGATTGTATGCCTCAATCGTGTTTAATTAGCCACAGAAAAAAGTGCATTGTTTATATGATATTTTTATAAATTTTTCTGAAATTTGGATCGAAGGAAGCTTAAAATGTATATATACATATACATATATATATACATATATATATATATATATATATATATATATATATATATATATATATATATATATATATATGAAAAAACAACCCTGGAAGCACTCGAGTCATTTTGAGTCGTTTTATCTGTATAGTTGATAGGTGAAAATCGCAACATGGGCCAAAAATGCGTCTTTGGATCAACTTTGTAGTGAGCTACACGACCCAAATTTTGCTCAAACCATCTGCAGGACGCTTCCTATAAATCCTTGAAATATTTTTTAAATTTCTTGCAAATAATAGGATTTCGCTCAATACATTTAGTTCATAATCCCTGCAATTGTATGCCTCTAATTCATGTTTAATTAAACTTGTTAGCCACCGAAAAAAATTGCATTGTTCATATGCGGTTTTTATTTTGTTTTGCATTGAATTTCCGGATTTTGTTTGACGGAAATGCAAGCTATTTTGATTCTATGAAATTGGATTGTCATTCAAGATCATGTCCAATATCAAATTCAATTGCGAACTGGCCGGTTTGTTATTGTATTCATTTTATGTTTAAAAAAAATAACAATGTTTCGTCCATCTGTGTGTAGTAATTTTTCGTTATAAAAACCGAGAAAAAGCGCAAAATTTCGCTATAAATTCCAATTTGCTTCAGTTAATTCCGTTATCCAGCCGGCTAAACGTTTGTTTAGAATGATGATCAACTCGTATCGAATTGAAATTTATGAATAAGTGAGCTCTTTCTGGTTGTGGTTGTTGTTTCCATCAACCCCAATGTCTGGCTGTTTTGTTGACTTGAAACGTTTCCTGTGTTTATTAACGTCTTGAATTATCGATAGTGAAGCATTGATGTTCCATTAACGCTAAACACTGAACACGAGAGTCGGATTTTAACCGGGCGCCCTTTACGACAATATCAAAAAATTCCTACTCTATTTAAAGACGGAATTATAGGGGTGACAGTAATTCCCTTGGGACAAACTATGACTTTCTCTTTTATAAACGAAATTTACGTCTACCATTGCCAGTGCTGTTAGTCAGACTCGTATTAGTTGTAATCGTAAATCTTCTGATAATTCATTAAGTTGGGTGCAATTACTCGACAGTGCACGCTAGTTGTAGTAGTGTAAGGGCTCATGTTTGTGACATTCTCACCCCTAAAGTGCACACGTTACAAATCGTCTAAACCGAACAATATTAAACCGTTTAAACGGTTCAAGCAAATATTGGACACGTGTCTACCCACAACCGTTATCAAATATTAAAACACTGAATTTTTCCAATGGGCCCTCTTTCTACATCAACACAGATAATTTCGAATTTGTTGTGACAGTAATGGAATAAAGAAACGACCAAACTTGCATGACACGGAATTATATTATCGTTTTTCTCTCCCTTATTCCAGTTTAGGGGATGTATTTGAAAAATTGACCACTACTAACCGTAGAACATTCCAATATGACTTTTAATATTTGATAATTTGGGTCGTTGAACTGCTTATAGACTTTCAACCCTCATTACTTTCCTTTTACCACATGTTATCATAGAGTTGTTGTTGTTGTTGTATTGTTACTGATAACATTCGCCACCCTCGATAATGATGCAACAACGAAATTTTCGGGGGTGTAGGATGAAAGAAATCGCTGACGCATCACATTACCGAGCCGAATTTGGAGATTTTTTCACCTAATAAGCATCATCAAATTACTGATAACGTGTACTTGTGGATAATGATGATTTAGAACAGTGCCTATAAGGGATGGTATGTGGACCTTTAAACAAAGGTAATGCTTGTTAGGGTATGTACTGCCCTGCGGTAAACATTTTACACCACCGCCCCCGGTTCCCAACAAAACCCTGTAACTTTTGCTGTCCTATTTTGTTCTTTTTATAGAATATTTGGAAGAATAGCACCCTTGTGTAAGAATTTTCAGATTCTTCTTTGAAAAAATTTGTATTACATCGAGAAGTCGTCACTTATTTGGTTATAATGAGAATTTTTTGAAAAATTTAGCACTTTAGCTCGAAATTTGAAGTTTTTTGTTTAAAATTTTGTTCAATTTTGAAAATATCTCCTACTTACTTGTATTTAATTTTTTTTTTAAAGTAGCACTCTTACTTTGTGCCGAATAACTTTAACTACTTTATTCAACTCTAAAGTAATTTTGTTCAACAATTTAGCCCTTTTAGTCCAAAATTTGAAAATTGTAATGAAAATTTTTCTGGAATTTTGAAAATATTCCGGTATTCTATATGGCCGCAATCATTATTGTTAATAGCCCTGTTAGTTCAAAATTGCAATATTTTGATAGAATTTCCTCAATTTTTAAAATTTTTCACTTTATTACATTTAAAAAACTTGCACTATTACGAAAATTTTGAAAAGTTACAGTTAGTCCTAAATTTCAAGATTTTAATCCAACATTTTGTTCTATTTTTCAAAATTTTGCGGTATTTTAGAATACCATAATCTAAATTTAGAAAAAAAGTAGCCCTTCTATCATATACAGGAGAATTTCCACTACTTTTTTGCTTTTATTCCAAAATTTTTAAACAATTTAGCCCTTTCACTTCAAAAATTTGTAGATTTTAGTGCTTTTTTGATTCTGAAAATCTCCCAGAATTCTAATAGTTCTACTTAATTTTGAAAATATCTCCTACTTCAAGGTACTTGTATTTAATTTTTTTGTTAAAGTAGCACTCTTACTTTGTGCCGAATAACTTTAACTACTTTATTCAACTCTAAAGTAATTTTGTTCAACAATTTAGCCCTTTTAGTCCAAAATTTGAAAATTGTAATGAAAATTTTTCTGGAATTTTGAAAATATTCCGGTATTCTATATGGCCGCAATCATTATTGTTAATAGCCCTGTTAGTTCAAAATTGCAATATTTTGATAGAATTTCCTCAATTTTTAAAATTTTTCACTTTATTACATTTAAAAAAGTTGCACTATTACGAAAATTTTGAAAAGTTACAGTTAGTCCTAAATTTCAAGATTTTAATCCAAAATTTTGTTCTATTTTTCAAAATTTTGCGGTATTTTAGAATACCATAATCTAAATTTAGAAAAAAAGTAGCCCTTCTATCATATACAGGAGAATTTCCACTACTTTTTTGCTTTTAATCCAAAATTTTTAAATAATTTAGCCCTTTCACTCCAAAATTTGAAGATTTTAGTGCTTTTTTGATTCTGAAAATCTCCCAGAATTATAATAGTTCTACTTAATTTTGAAAATATTTCAATGCTTCGTCTAGTTATAATCAAAATTTTAAGAAGATGTACTTTTGACAAAATATCGTAAAATTGGACAGCTGGCCCTAAATTTGTTGAATTTTGAAAATATTCTATGATTCAAGATGCTTATAATTAAAAAAATTTTAAAAAAAGTAGCACTTCTACCTTGTACCCAATAATTTTTACTTTATTTAATCATGAAGCAACAGTTTCTTGAGTTTTGAAAATATTCCTGTATTCTATATGACCAAAATCATTTTTTTTGATAGCCCTGTTAGTAGAAAATTACAAAATTTCGATAGAATTTCTTCAATTTTGAAAATTCTTCACTGCTCTATTAAATTTAAAGAACTTGCATTTTTAACAAAATTTTGAAAAATTCCAAAGTTAGTGCAAAATTTTACAGGATTTTAGATTGCCATAATCAAAATTTAGAATAAAAGTAGCACTTTTATCTAATCGGCAAAAATTTCCACTACTTTGCTTTTAATTCAAAATTTTTACATAATTTGGCACTCTTAGTTCAAAATTTGAGGATTTTAGTATTTTTTTTTGATTTTGAAAATCTTCCAACAATACTGTTGTACTGCTTCCAACAGTACTGCTTAATTTTGAAAATAATTCACTACTTCGTCTTATAATCAAAATTTTAGGGAGAAGATATAATTTTGAAAAAATTTCATAAAATTGGACAGTTGCTCAAAAAATTCAGGATTCTAGTATGGAATTCTGCTTTATTTTTCGAAATATTGTACCATTTTTGATTGTCATAGTCGAAATTTGGAGAACTAGCACTTTTGCATTATATCGAAATTTGCTCTGTCTCTATAATTTTCGATAAAATTTGGAAGATTTTTAGCTGCGAAATTAAACAACTTATTTTTTATTGATTCAATATAGCAAATCGGCCAAAAAATCGCTCTTTTGCTACTAAAACACAGAAAAAGTGCCACAATTTTGGCCCTCTAATCCAAACTAAAAAGGACAAAGTTTGGCAAAAATTTAGACAATAGAATCCAAGAAACAAAGAATTTTGAAATCATTTTTAGGGCCAAAAATTCGCTCAAAAATCCATCAAAAAAATGCTAAATTGACCCCTTTTGCACTACTTAAAGTGCAATTCTTAGCCATTGCCCGAATTGCCCGAGCACTAGCACCGAGCCTTTAATGTACCGGTAATGACGATTTATAAGAGCACCTATACAGAATGACGTGTGGACCTTTAAACGAGGGCAATACGCACAAAAGCCCAACAGATGTTTGAATAATAAACCCTAGGCTGTGTGTTGTTTCATTATAACTCTAACTCGCGTCCTCTCTCTCGCCCTGTCTCTCTCCACTAGGCAACTAGCATATGTTTAAACTTTATAACCAACAACTTGTTTGAATATTGAACCATTAATTTATATTTTCAACCAAAACATAGAATAGGAAATTCGCTCCAATATTACCTTGTTCTACTATAAATCCAAATAACAACAACAAATAATGCACTCTAGTTTACATCGTGCTTTTTTTTGCTGCTTATCGCCCGTCTCGCTTAACAAGAGCCGCATTTTTATCCGTCATTATCTCCACATCCGTGCATTCGAGCACAACTACTTGTTGGGTTAATTGGCTCAATTATTCTTTAAATTTATTAACGCAGAATGGTGGATTTTCTTAAATTAAGCCGTTCATATCGATGTTGGCTGTGAGAATGTGTTGATCAACAAAATATCAATATTAGTTCAAATAGCAACCCATTATAACCAAGACTTATATATATAATCATTGTAACAGTGGCCATTTTGTCTTTATGTTACATCAAAATGAGGTTTCGATCTAGTTAGAGAGACAGAAAATGATATTATCCTACCCTCGTCACTGATTTATTCGCTCTAATTTCATCTAATACCACCACCATTAAGCCCTACTTTATTAAAGCAATGACGATTCTAACTGATGGAGCTTTTATTACAAACACACACACATACACAAAGTTTGTGACTTTGAATTACAAACAACAATTTATCGAAATAATCAGAAAATCTCACCAATTCGTCGTTGAGATGTACACAAAAATTGTAATCCATTCGTAAAATTTCGAAATGACATTTTGGAAGGTCAACCAACCTGACACTTCAAAAATTACTAGAAAACTAACCCTAATTTATGCCAACAAGAAGAGACAACTAGTATTTAAAGTTGGTACTAAAATATTAGAGGTTATAATTTTAACACTGTGTTAATAAATTAATTGCAACACCGACTGAATAGATAAAAAGTTTCTCAAAAGTTAGGGACTTTTATTCCGCCATAATCTCATCAATCTTACTTTAAATGAACCAATTTTATACAACAGGTGTACCAACTCTCTCTTTATAACACTAGAGGGAGTAACGCATAAAACCAAGTTTACACAACCGAAAATACTGCCATTTTGGCGCCGAATTTGAAAGTTTGAAAATTAGGAACTAAATGTGGGTATAGTAATCCAAATCAATAGACAAACGGACAAAAAACAATATAAATATTCGATTTAAGCATACAAATCTAAAAAATTACAATTAGAATTTTTGAGTTGTGTAAACTTGGGTAAGTAACAACCAATTAGAATCTACAATTTGAGCGCGAAATTCAAATCACTCTAAGTCTCTACTCTAGTTTTAAACTAGAAGGAGCATGACTAAAGCCGTGTTTACAAAGAAAAAATCACTAGAAACCAAAACTGGATGGTTTTGGCCGTAAATTTAAATACTTATGGCTCGTTTTTACTTTAAATCTAACCTGATAAGAACAAGTAATACATATTAGAATGCTATCAAAATTTTAAAATTTGAGTTGTGTAAACTTGTCTATAAAATAGATAATAGGGAGCTAGCATTTAGACGCGCAAAATTCAAATCCTACTAGTTTAAAAATAGAGTTTTTTTTTTAACTATTGAATGGGGATGACTGCCGGCTAGAGGGATGTTTTCCATTTAGGTCGTGTTTATTTTCCATCTCCAAACAACAGAATTTAATTTATGAATTGATACAAAAAAAAATATCACAAGACGATTCAATTAAATGTAACGAAAATAAAATTGTATTTTGAAAGCTTTAGGGGGTAGTTGTAGGAATTTCAGTTCTTATCAACGGGCGCTAATAATTTAAACAAGTTTTACACGATTTCGTATTATTATTACTATTATAAAGAGAATGTGTAGAGGAGGAGATTGTTTATTTTACAAGCCTTAATTATCTGCGTTATTGTAGAAATGTTAAAATGAATTTGAAATGGAAATTATTGTTTCATTTTCTCATCTACAAAACGACTAAGCCTTATCAGAATATAATTGAACGAAATATGGAACGTTATAGAAAATATACACGGTGTAATCAGTGAGATTCTCAACAAATCCGAACATGAATTTTAACATTACAAGCAATCTTTGCTGTATCGCAAATTTATCGAAAATTATACCAGGTGGTCCATTCAAACGTGCATAGTTATAGAATGATTTTGGGCATTTATAAGGGAGACCCCGGGGGACATTTTGGTGAAAATTGAGCCACGTAGCTCATCTCGAAGTCAATCAAAAGAAGCAATTTCCATCAATCAATTGTACCCAAAAAACTTTAAGATTTTCTAAATTTTAAAGCCATCGAATCTATTATTAAACTCAAATTGACCAAATCCTCCCTTTATTAGTAAAATCTCCCTGCAAGGATGGATTTCTAAGGGCATCCCGAAAGAACGCTTTAGCAAAATTTGGACCCCGTAGCTCACCTCTAACAATAAGTCGCTTGAAAAAGGTTTTTTTGGATAATGTGGCGATTTTCATCAACCAACAACACACATAAAACGATCAAAAAAGGCGCAAGAAATCCTCAAAGTTGGTTTTTATCTCGTTTTTTAAGACTTTTCGGGTTTTTGTATTACCGAACTGGTCTTTATGATTAAACAAAGTGAAAATAATCCTCCCACCGACGTTTATTAGTAGAATCTCCAATTAATTCAACAATAAAAATGATCATCTGCAAGGCAGATTTTATGATTAGTCTGCCACATTGTTCCTCCTCCACCTATCTAATTCACGTTTTAATTGATTTTTCTTAAGAATAATGAAACGATAAATTCTCGAGTCATTCCACCCTTATAATTACAATAAAATTTATTAACTGGAAGAAAATTCAATGTTCTTTTCAACTTTTATTATTATTTAGTTTAGTTTAGTACGATAATATTTTATATAATCTTTTCCTATTGGAACACCTGTGTTTTCTGTAATAAATCTATAAATAGAACCAAATTTTAAGTGGTATAATTATTGTAAGAACTGTGTACATTGAATTAAATTAGGGGTGGGAAATTCGTGAATATTTTAATATTCAACCTGGTGTACCGGTAATAAAATATAGAATCATCAATCAAAATACTAATAGCAGGTCCGCACTGGACACGGATAAGCAGGGACAAATTGCATTAGGAGGCCCAGGACTTTGCCTTTTCAATTTAAATTTATCAAAGATAATTAAACAACAATTTTTAATAAGCGATTTCTCGTTTGTTTTTGTGAATATCACAAAAATTCAAAGTGGCTTAAAAAGAGCATTTCAACATGGACCTAAGGACTTTTCAGTTGCAGAAAATTCCGGTTAAATTTTGAGTTACAGGGACAATTTTGAAGCGTGTTTCTGCGTAATATTTCACAATATTTGTATATTTTTCCCCATAATTTATCTAATGTTGGTTTATTTCCCAATATTTTTGATAGAATTTATTGGAAATTTAAAGCTCTTTCCAAATCTTTAAGAAATTTGCCAATCGGCTGGACAGTTTTCCGGGAAATTGCCAAAAAGTGAAGTGTCTGTATCGCACCTTTTTTCGATTTGGCGTCTAAATAATTAATAATCGAAAACTTGCTTGTTTTCGTGAATATTGCAATGAATCAGGCAGCGTTAGAAAGGGCACTTCAAGGAGCACTAGAGAAAGTTTTTCGTCTTGAAAATTTTCATTTAAATTTAAATCTATAGGCGAAAATCAAGAGGCATGATTTTTTTCTATATTTTTACACATTTTGCCACATTTTCGCCGATAATTTTGCCAATTTTATTAATTTACCAATGATTTTTGCACAGTTTATAGACAATGAAAAGCGCTTTCCAAATTTTCAAGAAATTTCGCTACCGGCTTGCTAGTTTTCTGGGGAATTGTCAAAAATTGAAGCTCCTCTATTACACCGATAGCTCGTTTGCTTTTGGAGATAGAAAGGGAATTCCAAGGAGCAGGTTTTGGAAATTTGCACCTTGAAAGCTTTCTGAGGGGCCAAACTGGTCCAGTCCGGCACTGATTAATACATTTATGAATTCTTCTATAATTATTGTATTCTGTTAAATATAATATTGGAATTGATAACGTTTTATTATGGATATGGTTTATGTAGGAGAACAATAGAGAACATTTAGAGATAAGGTCACAAGTTCGTGCCTAGTCTGGATAAACATAACTAGTTTTATGCATACCACGTTCTAATGTTTGATATTTTCGTGTCGCTTCGCTTCCACATACATAACCGCTACGTATTTCGTAGATTTCGTGTTTAAAAACTAATCAGATAAACCTGTATGATACACGACTGTTTCCTATCTTTGGACATACCGATAAATCCTACGCACATTTCGTTTCGATTAAATTCCACACAAAATTGTCAATGTATGGACAACTTTATCAACGCTAGCTAGATAACTAATTTTAATTAAATACAGAATTGTTGGTGTATGGATGGTTTTATCGTATCGTTGATTATTCGCCGTCTCTATAGTCATCAAACAGTTTTACAACATTACCTTGATTACTCGAGCTTTAAAGAAAACGACTTGAACTATAAAAGTACGACAAGACTGGAACGAATTGTTTTAACTTAATTACATTGCCTATGCCTTAATCAATGGAGTTGATGTTAGTCTAGATAATGTTAGATCGATAAGAGACAATCGTTTATAAGCTATTGTCCTCGGGTAATTTCTAGATTTTTTTTTGTTTCCAGATTTCCCGGAAAACCTACAAGTTTATTGGAAAATTTCTTCGATATTACGAAAGAACTTTCAATTTTACGATTTCCCGGAAAACTAACAAATCTAACGGAAAATTTCTTGGATATTCCGGAAGAGCTTTTAATTTACTATGCGGGAGAGTTTGAATTGCTGGAAAATCAATATTGTTGGTTAAGTTGTAGGGGAAAATTTGAGGAAAACGTAGAAAAACAATGGTTTTACAATTTCCTCTGTAATTTAGAATTTCCCGGAAATTTTACAAAACTGTATTGTGAATTAGGAAATAACTTTTCCAACGAATATCTACGCATAGTTCTAGGTCTTAAAATAAGGGAGAAATCGTCGATCAAAAAGAGTTCTAATCTGGCTCTTAAACTCTTCTTGTTGATGCTCCATCTGTGAATAAATTGGAACTGGCAAGATTGTTTTTCATGCAGTTTTCCCCGGAAAATAAGCGGTTTTCCACGTACAATTTTGAAGTCCAAAGAATCACCTATAAATTGAAAAAACCTGGTGCAAAACAATTATTTTTAATAACCAAAGAATTTCCCAAAATTTTCCTTGAATTGTTTCTCAATTTTCCGGAAAACTCGCAAGTCTATCGAAAAATCTCTTGGATATTTGGGAAATGCTCCCAATTTACTATACGAGGCAGTTTTACTCGTTGAAAAATCAACATTATTGGTTAAGTAATAGTGGAAAATTCGAAGAAAACATGAAAAAACGATGCTCTAATAATTTCCTCTGTAATTCAATATTTCCAGGAAAATTTCCCAAACAAATATGTCGATTTTGTGCAATAAGAAATGCTCTTTCCAACGAGTACTCATACATCGTCCTAGGTGTTGAAATAAAAGAAAAATCGTCGATTGAAAATTCCTTTCTTTAAAGAGTTCTAATCTGGCTCTTAATGTCTACGAGTTGACGCTCCATCTGTGGAGAAATTGGAACTGGCAAGATTGTTTTTCATGCAGTTTTCCCCGGAAAATACCCGGTTTTCCACGTGGAATAGTACAATTTTGAAGTCCAAAGAATCATCTACCAATTGAAAAAACCTGGTGCGAAACAATTATTTTTAATAGCCAAAGAATTTCCCAAAATTTTCCCTGAACTGTTTCTTAATTTTCCGGAAAACTCGCAAGTCTATCGAAAAATCTCTTGAATATTTGGGAAATGCTCCCAATTTACTATACGAGGCAGTTTTACTCGTTGAAAAATCAACATTATTGGTTAAGTAATAGTGGAAAATTCGAAGAAAACATGAAAAAACGATGCTCTTATAATTTCCTCTGTAATTCAATATTTCCAGGAAATTTTCCGAAACAAATATGCCTATGTTGAGTAATAAGAAATGCTCTTTCCAACGAGTACTCATACATCGTCCTAGGTGTTGAAATAAAAGAGAAATCGTCGATTGAAAATTCCTTTCTTTAAAGAGTTCTAATCTGGCTCTTAATGTCTACGAGTTGACGCTCCATCTGTGGATAAATTGGAACTGGCAAGATTGTTTTTCATACAGTTTTCCCTGGAAAATAACGGTTTTCCACGTGGAATAGTACAATTTTGAAGTCCAAAGAATCATCTACCAATTGAAAAAACCTGGTGCAAAACAATTATTTTTAATAGCCAAAGAATTTCCCAAAATTTTCCCTGAACTGTTTCTTAATTTTCCGGAAAACTCGCAAGTCTATCGAAAAATCTCTTGAATATTTGGGAAATGCTCCCAATTTACTATACGAGGCAGTTTTACTCGTTGAAAAATCAACATTATTGGTTAAGTAATAGTGGAAAATACGAAGAAAACATGAGAAAACAATGCTTTGTAATTTCCCCTGTAATTCAATATTTCCAGGAAAATTTCCAAAACAAATATGCCTATTTTGTGCAATAAGAAATTCTCTTTCCAGCGAGTACTTACACATCGTCCTGGGTATTAAAATAAAGGAGAAATCGTCGATCAAAAATTCCTTTTTTAAGAGTTCTAATCTGGCTCTTAATCTGTACGAGTTGACGCTCCATCTGTGGGATAAATTGGAACTGGCAGGGGTGTTTTTCATACAGTTTTCCCCGGAAAATAAGCGATTTTTCACATGCATAGTAGAATCATCTACCAATTGAAACAATTTTAATAGGTGAAAAGAATTTCCCCAAATTTTTCGCAGGATTTTTCTCAATTTTCCGGAAAATTCGCAGGTCTATCGAAAAATCTCTTGAATATTTGGCAAACGCCCTTAATTTACTCTATGGGGAAGTTTGAATCGTTGGAAAATCAACATTATTGGTTAAGCAATAGGGGAAAATATAAAGCAAACATAAGAAAACATAAAAAAATAAGTTCCTCTGTAATTCAGTATTTACTGGAAAATTTCCGAAATAAATATGTCGATTTTGTGCAACAAAAAATGCTCTTTCCAACGAGTACTTACACACCGTCCTAGGTGTTAAAATAAAAGAAAAATGGTCGATTGAAAATTGCACTTCTTTAAGAAGTTCTACAAGTTCTAAGCAACTAGTAGAGTGGTTTTCCACGTAGTTTTCCCAAGAGAGTGAGCAAGTTTTCCACATAACAGGAGCACAGGTTTTAAGGTCTCAGAATCTTCTACAAATTGAGAAAAAATAATGGAAAACAATTAATTTTGATAGGTGAAAATGGTTAACGAAAATTATTGGCTTTTTTGTAGGAAAAAATGTGAAAAGGCGATACTCTAAAAATTACATCTGGAATTCAGAATTTCATCGAAATTTTCCAGCATAAGAATATCCATATTGTGTACCAAAAAATGCTCTTTCCAACGAGTATCAACTCATTGTTCTAAGTGTTAAAATAAGGGAGAAATCGTCGATTAAAGTGTCCCCTTTTTCTAGACTTCTATCCCTCAACATTGCTCTAAAAATTTCCTCTGGAATTAAGAATTTCCCCGCAATTTTCCATAACAAAAATATCCATAATATGAACCAAAAATTGCTCTTTCCAACTAGTACCCATTCATTGTTCCAAGTGTTAAAATAAGGGAGAAATCGTCGATTAAAGTATCCCCTTTTTCTAGACTTCTATCCCTCAACATTTGTAATGAATTTAGTTCTAATAAACTAAAGATAGACGAAACATATTAGTAATTTTGCCCAAGTATTATTAACCACATTATTAGATCGGCTACAACGAATTAAAATCGAATATCGAAGGGTGTTTATTTACCACACAATGGCAATTTCGACGACCCCTTCAAACAATAATCGTACGGTTATCGACAGGACTTCGATTACATCGGCCATTATTTACATTGTCTTTGTCATCTCTCCTCGACGATAAGCCGAATGGAAAATTAAAGTCTGCCGAGACAATTATTGACACTGTTATGGGAAATTCATCTTCTTCTAAGGGATGAAATTCGGACGAATCGAATAAAAAATTGATACAACTCCAACTTGAGACTTAATTAAATTCAATAGAGCCACTCCAGCTAGTCCTCATATAAGATGATAATTAGAATACATTGGTATACGTTTTGATAGAGCGATAGAGGACTGGGGATATGAATTAACCTCAAGATTAAAGCCGAAACGGAAAAATATGGAAAGAGAACAGGGTGCAGGAGCAGTTGGGGGGTGGGAAAAAAAAGCGAATGAGAGGAATGAATTATGAGAGGCATAATATTCATCTATGGAAAGATTATTATTTGGAATCGTGCAATTCAAGATAATGAGCACAGTAATTAGAAACAGCACTTAAACAGAGATTAACTTGAAAGATTTAATAATTCATAGAAGCGGAAAGAACTACAGTGTAGCGAATAAAACTACAGTAGAATCCTTCTATAAGGATTAATGGAAACGACGCTAGATTATTTAGAAATTGCACAATATAAAAGTCGCGATAGATTGATTTATTTATTGAGACAAAATTTTGAAAACGTTGCCATACTTTTGTTTGTATATATTTCTAACCTCAAAATTTCAAATTCGAGATAATTTACACGAATTAACACGTTTTTGTGAAATTTTTTGTAGGTATATTGTATAGCCGATTATTTAAAAATTGCACAATAGAAAAGAAATTATTGATCATTTAATATAAGATTTTGATTGAAAACGTTGCTATACGATTGTTTACATGAATTTCTAACCTCAAAATCTCATTTTTAAAAGAATTTATACATAGTAGCGCGTTTTTGTGAAATTTTTTGAATATTTTGTAACAATTATTTAGAAACTGCACAATTAGAAAGAAATTATTGATTAATTAATACAATTTTTTTATTGAAAACATTGCCATACTATTGTTTATATAAATTTCTAACCTCAAAATCTCAATTTTAAGAAAACTTGTTCATAGTAGCGCGTTTTTGTGCATTTTTTGGAATATTTTGTAGCAGATTATTACGAAATTTATATAACATTAAAGACGGTATTGATTGAAATTGTTGCTATACTCTTGCTTGTATAAATTTCTAACCTCAAAATCTCAATTTGTAAAAAATCCTTCATTTTTACAATGATTTGAACGTTCTGTAGACGATTATTTAGAAATTGCATAAAAGACGTTAATTAATACAAAGTTTTATTTGAAAACGTTGCTACATTATTCTTTGTATAAATTTCTAACCTCAAAATCCTAATTTCGAGAAAATGTATTCGAATCAAAACATTCTTGTGCATTTTTTTGAATATTTTATAGCAATTACTTAGAAATTGAACAATTAAAAAGAAATTATTGATTAATTAATACAATTTTTTTGTTGAAAACGTTGCCATACTATTGTTTATATAAATTTCTAACCTCACAATCTCAATTTTAAGAAAACTTATTTATAGTAGCGCGTTTTTGTGCATTTTTTTTTATTGATTAACTAATATAAGATTTTGATTGAAAACGTTGCTACATTATTCTTTGTATAAATCTCTAACCTCAAAGTCCTAATTTTGACAAAATGTATTCGAATTAACACATTCTTGTGCAATTTTTTGAATATTTTATAGCTAATTATTTACAAGTTGCACAATATAAAAGTCACGATTGATTGATTGATTGATTCATCTAAATTTTTAGTTGTAACGTTGCCTTGTTATTGTTTGTATAAATTTCTAACCTCAAAATCTCAATTTGGAAAAAAATCCTTATTTTACACAACTTTTTGAATGTTTTTGGCTGATTATTTAGAAATTGCATTACATAAACGGCGGTGTTAATTGATTGATACAAATATTTGATTAAAAACGTTGCTCTACTCTTGCTTGTATAGAGTTCTAACCTCAAATTTTCAATTTCGAAAAAACTTATTCATAGTAGCGCGTTTTTGTGCAATTTTCTGAATATTTTAAAGCAATTATTTAGAATTTACACAATAAAAAAGAAATTATTGATCAATTAATACAAATTTTTTATTGGAAACGTTGCCATACTATTGTATGTAAATTTCTAACCTCAAAATCTCAACTTTAAGAAAACTTGTTTATAATAGCGCGTTTTGTGCATTTTTTTGAATATTTTGTAGCAGATTATTTAGAAATTTGTATAACATTAAAGACGGTATTGATTGAAAATGTTGCTATACTATTGCTTTTATAAATTTCTAACCTCAAAACCTTAATTTGTAAAAAAAATCTTCATTTTTACGATGTTTTGAATGATCCGTAGCCGATTATTCAGAAATTGCATAACATAAAACACTGTCACTTAATACAAATTTTTGTTTGAAAACGTTGCTACATTATTGTTTGTGTAAATTTCTAACCTCAAAACTTCAATTAGGAAAAAAATTCTTTATTTTATACAACTTTTTGAATGTTTTTAGCCGATTATTTAGAAATTCTATTACATAAAAGGCGATATTGATTGATACAAATTTTTGATTGAACACGTTGCTCTACTCTTGCTTGTACAGAGTTCTAACCTCAGATTTTCAATTTCAAAAAAATTATTCATAGTAGCGCGTTTTTGTGCAATTTTCTAAATATTTTATAGCAATTATTCATAAGTTGCGCAATAAAAAAGAAATTATTGATCTATTAATATAAATTTTTGATTGAAAACGTTGCTACACCGTTGCTTGTATAAATTTCTAACCTTAAAATCTCAATTTGAAAAAAATTCTTCTATTTTTAGGATGTTTTGAATGTTTTGTAGCCAACTATTTAGAAATTGCATAACATAAAGCACCGTATTAATTAATACAAATTTTTGCTTGATAACGTTGCTATATTATTTTTTGTATACAATTCTAACCTAAAAATTTTCATTTCAACAAAATTTATTCATATTGGTAAGTGTTTGCAATTTTTTGAATATTTTGTGGCAGATTATTTAAAAATTGCACAATATAAGACAGGATTAACTGATTGATTGATGCAAATTTGTGTCATATCATTGTTTGTATAAATTTCTAACCTCAAAATGTCAATTCTGAGAAAATTTATTCATAATAGCGTATTTTTGTGAATTTAAATACTTTGCAGCAGATTATTTAAAAATTAACAATACAAAAGACGGTATTGATTAGAATACCACTCATATCATTATTTACATTAATTTCTAACCTCAAAAATAATGAAATTTATCTGTAATAGCACGTTTTTGTGCAATTTTTTGAATATTTCGAATAAAACAATCAATTTTAATTTATAATTATCGAAATAGATTTAAAAAACTCACCTGTCCAAACTCTTGGAAATAATGCAACAACACCACAGAAATCCTCGACTGAAACAGACGTTAATCAAATTGTAAGGTTAGAAAATTAGGAGCAGTTGGAGAGTTTCGTTGCCAACTTAATTTTTGGAGGATGCGCAATTGAGATTTTCCACTTGCTATCGGCCAAATTCTAAATTTTGAATAAAGCAACCCTCAAAAGATGTGTTGGTACAACCAAATTGCTAGACTTTCTAACGTTACAATCGAAAATTTCGATTAACATCAGTCTCATTCGGGTGTTTTTATGAATTATTGAGTAGATTTGCATATTCAAAATATAAGAAAATTTGCCAAAAATGCAATAGTAGAAATAAAAATATAATAAAAAATTGAGGTTTTTAGGTTAGAAATTTAAGTAAATGTAAGTAACCTAAAGCAAGCCAGTCGAAAACATGGCGGAATATATATCCCCAATTTTCACTAACTTACTTATTTGGTAACTTTATCTATACAATAACGTGTTGTTTTAAAATTATAACCTCAATTACTTACTGTCGATGGAAAAATATACTATAATTTTTAAAATTTCGCGCTTTTTCATAATATCAGTGACATTTCTGTTAAATTCGATGAATGACAGTTTAGTTATTATAAAGATAAGTTATTATAAAGTGGCCTATGGTGAGTAAATCGAGTATAGCAAAGTATCAAATCATACAGGTTATACAAGTTGAGCAAACCATGCACAATTTGACGTTTTCAATTTGATTGGTAAATTTACTGGATTTTATTCAACAGAAACAAATATAGAAATGCCTTATACAAATCATTATTTTCTATTATTCAAGTTTGTTGGGATTTTTCTGGAAAAATTCCATTTTTACATCGTTGTTATTATCATTATTATTATTATTTGCCATATTTTGTTGTTATGATTGTATGCTATACTCGTTAGGTGTAGAAACGAAAGCGTTATTCCGGATATTTATGTGTTTGTTTTCCCAATCAACGATTTTTAGAAAACTCGACAATTTTTCTTTTACACTCCAAATCGGATCCGTCCGTTGTGCAACAACGGATTTATGGCGACACAACTTCCATGAAATATTTATCTTTTTTTTTTTCATTATTTCATCCTCTTATCATCAGCATTACTATTATTAAAATAAAAATATAAGAAATATGCTTCAAGTATCTACTTACGCAATGACTCATATTCTATAAATTCATCAAATGGTCAGCGATATTTTCTCACTTTATGGTTACTTGATAATCAGTTGTATTCTCTAACTTTATAAATAACTGTTACCATGACAACACTAACAATCACATTGAAATAATATGTTTTAATTCTTGTCTTTTTTCAATTATTTATGATGAAATTGTAGTGAGTGAAATCAACGTTTCAAAGAGACTGTCATTTTCCAGCGTTGTCATGGTAATGGATCTTCAAGAAGTTAGAGAATACGGCAATAATTTTTGAATAACCTTATTGATATTGATATTGATGTAATTGCAGAGGGTGAGCTAGAAGTTCTATATAAAATGATTATCTATTCAACCTTTGATAACAGATCATCAACAAGTTAGAGAATACTACTACTAATACTATTAATACTAGATACTCAGTTGTATTCTCTAACTTTTTGAAAAATCGTTTCTATAACAACAATGCAGATTAACCATCATTTGGAAATAGTATGTTTTATTCTTGTCTATTTTCAATTATGTACGTGTGACGACATTATACAAAGTTAGATATAAGCTGTATTCAAAGAGACTGTCAATCTTCAGCGTTGTCATGGTAATGGATCTTCAAAAAGTTAGAGAATAAGACAATAATTTTTGAATAACCTCATTGATAATCGTCTCATTTCAATTATACCCATGTTGTAATTGCAGATAAGGTCTGTATAAAATGACTATCTATTCAACCTTTGATAACCGATCGTCAACAAATTAGAGAATACTACTACTAATACTATTAGTACTAGATAATCAGTTGTATTCTCTAACTTTTTGAAGAATCGTTTCTATAACAACAATGCAGACTAACCATCATTCTGGAATCTTATGTTTTATTCTTGTCTATTTTCAATTATGTACGTGTGACGACATTGTACAAAGTTAGATACAAGCTGTATTCAAAGAGACTGTCAATCTTCAGCGTTGTCATGGTAATGGATCATCAAAAAGTTACAGAATACGACTGACTAACACATTTGAATAACCTAATTTATATTGTCTCTTTTCAATTGTGCAGATCATGGATTTACAGAGAGTGAGATGCCAATCCTGTTGTCATGGTAACGAATGTTCAAAAAGTCAGAGAATACGACAATAATTTTTGAATAACCTCATTCATATTAATCTCGTTTCAATTATACCCTTGAATTACAGAGGGTGAGCTAGAAGCTCTGTATAAAATGATTGTCTATTCTGTCGTTGGTAACCAATCGTCAACAAGTCGGAGAATACTACTATATAATCAGTTGTATTCTCTAACTTTTTGAAGAATCGTTTCCATAACAATTAATCATCACTTTGCAATAGTATTTTATTCTTGTCTATTTTCAATTATGTACATGTGACGGCATTGTAAAGAGTGAGATACAAGCTGTATTCTAAGAGATTATCAATCTTCAGCGTTGTCATGATAATAAATCATCAAAAAGTTACAGAATACGACTAACTAACACTCACATTCGAACAACCTACTTTATATTGTCTCTGTTCAATTGTGCATATGACAGATTTATAAACAGTGGGTTGTAAGCCCTGTTGTTATGGTAACAAATCTTCAGAAAGTTAAAGAATACGGCAATAATTTTTCAATAACCTTATTCATACTCGTCTCGTTTCAATTATACCCATGTATAAAATGATTGTCTATTATTTATATCATTGGTAAACAATCGTCAACAAATTAGAGAATACTACTACTAATTCTACTAATACTAGATACTCGGTTGTATTCTCTAATTCTTTGAAGAATAATTACCATAACAACAAAGGAAACTAACCAATTTTGGAATTGTCAATTTTCAATTATGTATATACGTGTGATGGCATTTTAAAGAGTAAAATACAAGTTCTATTCAAAGAAACTGCCAATCTTCAACGTTGTCATGGTAACAAATCATCAAAATGTTAGAGAATACAACTAACTGACGGTAACATTTGAATAACCTACTTTGTAGTCTTTTCAATTATGTATATATTGTAGAGAATGGGATAGAAACTCTGTTCGAAAAGACTGTCATTCTTCAGTATTGTCATGGTAACGATCGTCAAAAAGTTAAAGAATACGACTGAGTGAATAACCTGCTTTATACTGAATTTTTTCAATTTTACGTATGATACAATTGTATAGAATAGGATAGTTCTGTTGAAAAGTACTGTATATTCTATCGTTGGTAACCAATCGCCGACAAGTTAGAGAATACCACCGATTGTCTCTAGAGATAATTTCTAAAAAACTTGCACAATACTAGCACTTGTTTAAAAATTAATTACGTTGAGAATTAGCTCGATAATAGTAACGATATGAATAACAATTGCTGTATGGCAAAAACACGTTTACCAACATTGAAAAATTAAAAACAAAACCGACAAAACAAATATTAAAGGACGTATAAAATTATAAATAGAGAAAGAAAATTGTTTTGTATGCAGAATTGATGGGAAACAAAGGCATTAAGAGCGGTTCATTTTACAAAAACAATTTACTTTGTGTGAATTTGTTTAGTTTCAAGATTTTATCAGATGAAATAGTTTTGACATAACAACTGAATAAACAACAAGACAATGTGACACTTTTATAGGTGTCTTGTACAAAAAGGAATAGACAAACAACGGATTTCTTAATTAAATTGATAGGAAAAAACTAACTAAATGTGCTATTATTTGGCTATTTTATACAATTCAATTAACACGGAGATTTTCCAATGAATTCCTATCTACCTCTCACAAAACAGAAACTATAAAATACTTAAAGCAACTAGTTTATTTAAACCACATGCTACCCCTATCTATATGAATTAATTAAAATTAATTAATAACAGTAAGTTGGGGCTAACTTCCGTTCTATTCCATCCCTCGTTCAAATTAAGAATATTTCTAGTGGAATTAACACGAATCTAAATAAAACCGTGTTGATTAGACGACATTAATGATTTCGGAAAAAACGCCTACTTTAGGTGCGATTTTCAGGAAAACGAAAAAGACAATTGAAAATTCGATAACTCCCAATTGTAGAGTTGATTTTTGTCTGTCTTGTCATATAAGTTTCATTTGTTTACTCAATTTCTACTATACGAAATGTGTGTTCTACTGTAACCGTGTAAATATTGTGAAAATTATAGTTTTTTCAGGATTTTCAAAAAATTCACCCGATTTTTTAAGAATCCATGGGATTACAAAGATGTAGAATCGCATTTAGAATCGAGTAAAACTAGAGCCATTTTGTTATCTCTTATCAGTCTCGAGATATTTGTGTTATTTTGGGAAATTTACATCTAATTGTTTCAATTCTTTTCAATATCACTTGATATTAACGCGAAATTGTATCGATTTGGCTTTATTTAGCGTCTACTGAAAAGTTTGCAGTTTACTTACAACAAAAACAGTCTCCACCAAATATTTTTCTTTATTCAACTGTTTTACAGTAGACCACTTAGAAGAGTGGTTGACGAATAATTGTAGTTAACTTACCCGTTTATGCCCATGTTAATTTGGCCGACTGTGCCGAATACGACTCGCTACTTATTGGTTATTTCGTTTATAATTTCGGAAAAATCGGCGACTTTCGATGCGATTTTCATAAAATCTGAAAAAACAATTGACATTATAAAAAGTCTCGAATGTAGAGCCAACTTTGGTCTATCATTCACGTGAATTTCATTTATTTTCACAATTTCCACTAAGAGAAATGTGTGTTCTAGTAAAACCATAATTTTGTTCTGAAAATCGGAGTTTTTCAGCATTTTCAGGAAATCCAACCGATTTTTTCAGAAATCCTGGAATTACCCAGATGTAGATTCGAATTTAGAATTGAATAAGTTACCAAATATTCCATTATCTCTTATCGTTTTCGAGATATTTTGCAGTTTCTATTAAATTCGTTCTTAATTAAACGGTGATTCCCCTATTTACATTTTTAATGTTATCCACTCGTCAATTGTGTCCTGACAATTAGAATAATATTTTAGGGGTGTTTACCGACGAGTCGCCCCTGATCCGGGCGAATAAATCATTGTTTTGAGCCTCGAAGGAGTTACAAATTCATCTAAAATTGTTAGCAAAAAAATAGCGAGGGTTGTTTTTTTTTCGGATGGTGTTGTAATTGAATCAAATGGAAAATTGTGATTATTTTATAGGGTCGAATCGACCCTCTCTCTTCTTTCTCTCTATTAACAAATCAAGTATCTTTCACTCTATTTCGGTATGATATGAAAGGGGGTAAATCTCGATTATCATCTCAAAGATGTGCTGCCAAAAGTTCTGCCCCCCGATAGGCAGACTGATGGAAAATTGACGTTTGTCTCTAGTGTATCGCTGCTATATCAATGGACTTGAGGGGGATGATTTTCAGAGAAAAAATTGTACAAGATTCAATGTAGAAGAATCGTTAAACTTTTAGGCATTCATAAATCTCTTTTCTCATCTATATAGTTATGATAGAGTGTTTCCAATGGAATTTCAACAGGGGCGAGTGGGAAAAAAAAACTATCAACCCTGTCGTGAATCTACATTTTGATGGGAGAATTTACTCGATAGCCGTGGGTGTTATCGTAAATTTTGTGTGGAACGTACGAACGAACCACCTGTGATCCGATCGCTTCTCACCCGCTGTAATCTTAAATAAAAATCTCCAAGATGATTATCAATTTGTACTAGTTGACTGAAGTTTCGTGTTAGCTCAACAACAACAACAAAATTAGAGTCTTTCAGGAAGGTTTTCAGTGAATAAAGTCTCGTGATTTGCCGTCAACCGGTCGTTGTTAATTTTCAATTTTTTTGACCGATTACAACAGCACCAACCTATGATTATGATTGCTTATCAGTTGCTTGTCAGTTGTTTGCCTTTTCAGCAAGTACCTAATGCAATAGTGGCGGCGGTGGTGGGTTGCGTGCCGACAAATTCCCCATTTGAACACATAATAATGCCAACATAATACGACCACCGTCTGGACATAGCTTCCAGGCAAACACCTAATTGATTTACAATTGCGACCGCCTAAGGGGTAGAATCGGTGGTGGTGATGGTGGTGGTCGTGGTGATGGGTTTTGCCTAACAAACAAACAGTTATTGTACTGTTGAAGGTTGTATTTGTGGTGGACGCCTCGGGGGATGATGCGTCACTATCATCCCATCTATTCCAATTTGTACCAATATACGTATATACAGGGGTGCTGGGCTAAAAATATATAACTTTGTAGGAGTGAGAACTCCTATTATTTGACGAGTAATTTGAAATATTTTAAGGATTTATTAGACATTCCCTGGTGATCATTTTGGTAAAAGTAGGATCCTCCAATCTTGAGGGACTAGGTGATTTCAAATCTAATTTTTGAACAATTTCAACAAATGCAACAATCTTTCGCCGCCTGGGTCGCTTATTACATTTTTGAAGCTTACCACTTCGAAAAAATGAAAAAAATATAGGCTGAGATTGATCACGAAATATTAAAATGCAACATTCCTTCGCCTCTCTGTGTCGGTTATTAGATTTTCAAGCTTGCCATTTAGTTTTCAACAAAAACTTAAAAAAATACATACCAAGACTGAGTGCGAAACAATAAAATGCAACAATCCCTCGCCTCCTTATCGACCATTAACAGTAGTTTAGTATCCATCGCTTCAGGGATCCTTATTATCACAAAGAATCATTATACAGACTTAGAATGAATAATTTGTCATCTAAGACCCATGAAATTTGTCAAAATAACAGCTACAATTAGGGAGGCAAATGACTAGTCACATTTTAATTTGTATTGTATTGAATATTAAGGGCTTTTTATAAATAAACAAACAACGCATGCCTATTAAGATAAGCATACAAGTTAAGAGGCGAATAACTGGTCATGTTTTAATTTCTACACGATCGATGTCCGAGAGTGGAGTTTTTTAAATTTTTTCGTGATACAGAGGTGAAAACATAGAATCTCAAATCATTCTGAGTCAACTTACAGGCACAACTCATCGATGAAAATTTCGAATGAGCTACGATCTCCAGGCATTCCCTCATAAAACCCTTAAACCATTTTCAAGATTTATAAGAAAGTCCCTGGAAATTGTCTTTACAAAACTAGGATCCTCTAGGACATCAAGGACTAGGTGATTTCAAATCTAATTTTTGAATATGGAACAATTTCAACGAGGTTTAAGGTGATGTAATACACTAGATTTTTGAAGTTTGCCCTTTAGGTTTCAAAAAAAAAAAGAAAATACAGGCCGCTAAACATTGAAATGCAACAATCCTTCGCCGCTCTATGTTCGTTCCTAGTAGTTCAGTATCAGTTTCAAAACTTGTGCTTCTCAATAGCCGCTTTGGGAATCTTTGTAGACCCAAATAATCATTTTACAGACCCAGGGTGGTCTAACAATAAGACACATCAAATTTAATCCCTTTGTTAAGGTTAGTGACCCTTAAAGGTTTATTGGGAAATGACTCTTGGAGGAAAGTTTGAAAAACACTGGTGTAAATTAGCAGTTATTTAAAGTGTTATCAAACGGTAACACAATCAATTACCCATCAAGATAAAAGCTAATGTCTGTCGGGAGGCGAACGCTTAGTGCATTTTAATTTTTACACAATCGAGGCCCGGATAGTGATTCTCAAGTTAATTTCGAACTTATCGAAAGAGGCTATTTTCCGACAGACTTCCCAATGAGCTACGAAGTTCAAATTTTGATAAAACAATCTTCAAATGCACTCGTATCAATCTTTAGAATATTTTAAATAGCTCGCCGAACAACAGGACTACCGATATCACTCATACAAAGAGTTTTAGTTCAGCACGCCTGTATAGTGATGATAACATGAAAGATTTCAATCACCGTTGAATCAACTCATTCATTCAAATAGCGGATTTGTCTTTGATGTTTGATATTAGTCCACTTGGGCGAAAAATTACCGGTTCTCGTTTACATTTCAACAACAACAACTGTTTTACCGATCAACAACATCATCGAGGGATCAAATCAAAGACATAAGGGGTGAAGCACTGATTGTCGATTGAAAATTCAACACGAAAGAAACACACACACCCTTAGGCGTGGTTCACACATTAACACACTGTTGATATACTCTGATGATTCAGATATAGAAAACGGAAATGGAATTTAAATCGCGCTATAAAACGTACAATTAGAATAAAACAAATAGAGTTCTTTATGAGTTATAAAAAAAAAAATATTATTATTATTCTGGCGTTGTTGAGCAGTAAAGTTCGTTTAGAACTACCCCTAAGGGATATCTGTTTTACAAGAACATTACACAATTAATAACAGACCTACCCTTGAGTATTTTAAAATGAAGCAAAATAAAGAATAAAAAGAACGAAACGAGACGGAATTATGTGAAAAAATTAAAATAACACAGACGCTAGACAGACATTTTTATAATTTCTTAAAACGAACCAGACATTATCTCAGGGTGGATGGGTTAACGAAAATCTGCCAATAAATACCAATTATTTAATTGAAATTCAACAAGATTCACCCCTATATCGAGTGGTCAACAGTATATAGTTTATAGTCCTGTTAGTTGGGGGATTCGAGAAATTATTTCGAGTTTTTGTGGAGGAATCTCGAGAAGTTATTTTTTAGTAAAAGTTGGCTCTTGTAGCTCATCAGAAACTCAATTTTACAACGATCGTTTCATGGGCACAGTTGATTGGTGAAAATCGCGACATTATCCGAAAATAGCGTTTCTAGACGACTTCCCGATGAGCTACGGGGTTCAAATTTTGCTAAAATACTCCCTACGGACTCGCCTACGAAATTTCGGAATATTTTCTAAATCGCTCATCAATTAAATGGATTTATTTTTATAGTCCGTAAATAGCGTTTTTGGTTGATTTGCCGATGAGCTACAAGGTCCAGATTTTGATAAAATGTTCTCTAGGGACTCGTCTACCAATCTTCAAAAGATTTTTTAAATCGCTCACCAATTAAATGGATTTATTTTTATTTGTCGCTAAGAATGATCGATAGGCGAAAAATCCAAAAAATAGCGTTTTCGACAGACTTCCCGCTAAGCTACGATGTCCAAATTTTGCTAAAATGTTCTCTAGTGAGTTGTCTACTAATTCTTAGAATATTTTTTAAATCGCACAGCAATTAAAAGATTTATTTTTATTTGTCGCTAAGAATGATCGATAGGTGAAAAATTCAAAAATAGCGTTTTTGACCGACTTTCCAATGAGCTACGAGGTCCAAATTTTGCTAGAAGATTCTGTAGGGACTCTTCTACAACTTCTTAGAATATTTGCGCAATCACTCACCTACTAATTGAATTTATTTTTATTTATCGCTAAGAATGATCGATAGGCTGAGAGTCCAACAATAGCGTTTTTGACCGAGTTCCCAATGAGCTATGAGGCCCAAATTTCGCTAGAATATTCTGTAGGGACTCTTCTACAAATTCTTAGAATATTTGCGCAATCACTCACCTACTAATTGAATTTATTTTTATTTATCGCTAAGAATGATCGATAGGCTGAGAGTCCAACAATAGCGTTTTTGACCGAGTTCTCAATGAGCTACGAAGTCCACATTTTGCTAAAATATTCTCTAGGGACTCATCTACAAATTCTTAGAATATTTGCGCAATCACTCAACTACTAATTGAATTTATTTTTAATTATCGCTAAGAATGATCAATAGACTGAGAGTCCAACAAGAGCGTTTTTGACCGACTTTGCGATGAGCTAGGGGGTTCAAATTTTGTTCAAATATTCCCTAGGGACTTGCCTACCAACTCTCAAATTATTTTTCAAATCGCCCAACAACTAATATCTTTAAATCATATATTTTTGGTGGAATACCGCCAAGATTGATCGTTTTTTAACTTATTAGATTCGAGCAAATATTTGCCTCCCAAAGGATTGTGAGAGATTTCAATCTATTCCCAAAACCGACCCCTTTGAAATTAAACAACAAAGATCTTATAGTAACTGATAGAAATCATCCACCGCCCCAATACCAGCGGATTAACCCTTCATTTTCTTGACTTTATTGGAAATTTAGCGTTTTAATGGCAACATTGTTTGCAAATATCCAACGAGCTGCGATATAAAAGCGAACATAAATTGACTCAAAGCTAAGTAGTCGAGAGAAAAAAACCGAAGGCAAACGGGAGAAATTGCGAAAACAGGGAATAGAGGCGTCGCCACCAGATCACACTTATTCAATGTTTAATACTGTACAGTCGATAAATTCAAGTGAATTGCGGCAAGGGTGCATATTATACAGGAATATAAGGGGGTGTAAAGTATTAGTCATCAGACGCTTACACTTCTATATCTCGACATAATATGCTAATTTGTTCGTTTTATATGGACGATTTTAAGCGCCACTCCAATTGTATTTGTATACACCCCGGTACAAGTGGAATAAAGACACAAGATAAGACAAATCAACCCCTTATAGGCCTAATGCAAAACAAGAAATGCTCAATTGTTCGACTAGATCTGCTAATCAAGATTATTTTTGTATGTGTATTAAACCGATTGGCTCTCGTTTCTTCTATTATTTTCGTCAACATTTATCGAAAAAAAACTGTCTAATGCACAGACAAGACCACCCTCGCTTTAATTTCCGGTATGCTCGTATTTCAATTGGTATAAGATAGAGGAGATATCAACTAGTATAGTATGAACATTATTACTATCACGGTAAATCATCATTATCATCAACGATGTACGAATCTAAACTCAAATCCCTCGTGTTTTTTGATGAAACATAAGGGTAAGGGTGGATAATAACAGAAAAAAACTAACGGTAAAAATAGACGTGGGTTGTATTTCAATATTACACCATAAACTACCCCCCGTTCTATCCATAATTAATAGGAAACTTGTGGATTCGAATAGTTTATCGATTAGATCGCAAATTTTCAAAATTGATTAAGGGTGGAAAAATTTTGAGAAATTATAATTTTTGAATTTCTACAATTTCCAATCTGTACGCCATCTAGAATTTATTTACATAATTAATTTGACGAATAGATTACTATATCAAAATTAGTAACAACGCTCAAGTTTAGATGGCGCTCGCAAGAATTAACGACATCTATATTTATTTATGTAAAATAAACAGTTCAAAAATAGAGTGAAATTCACTCTATTTTTGAACTGTATGGCCAACTAGGAAACTATTCATATTTCTATTCATAATTAATAGAAAACTTGTTAAGAGTAGTTTATCGATTATAATTATCATTTATTTTCTAATCATTTTGGGAATATTTTCGAAAATTTTGTAATTTTTGAATTTCTCGAATTTCAAATCCGTAGGCCATCTAGTATTGATTTGCATAACTAATTTGACAAACAGATTACTATATGGGAATTAGTGATAACAAACAAAATTAGATGGCGCTCGCACTAAAATCAGTAATTCTAAAGTATAAATTACAATTAACGCTTAGACTTGGCTATGGTTTTCGTTACATAGCGTCGTAGCTTGAACCATCTGCGTATTTTTCATCAAATACCACAAATTTAACGGTAATCAAATATGAATCAAGCTACGATCAAATTATATCGGGTGTACCACAATTATTTACCAAGCAGTTGTCCATAACTTTATTGTTTAATGTCGTAGATTACTTCACATTTTTCTAAATTTAATATTTTTATTTCTCAAAATATTCGAATTAAACTACGACATTATGGCCGACTACTAGGAATATTGGGTTTATTATTCCATAAACTCAATTAGAAACCAGTACGTAGCGCCGTAGCTTGATCCATCTGCAAAAGTAGTGAAGTATGAACCAAGCTACGATACGATAATCCAATTACAAGACAGAATTCAATAATATCATAATCACAATTGAAAATATTAATTTATAAATCTTATCAAATTTCGAATTCGAGAGCAATCTAGTAGTAATTTGCATAACATCATACAGATTACTCCAAATCTAGATGGCGCTCACAATCAAAATGCAGCAATTAGCGACATCTATCCTGTTTTATGCAAAATAAAATGTTCAAATATGGAATAAAATCAATAATTTTCAGATATAAAATAGAATTTATTCTTACCTGTCGCCTTGATTCAATTACACCACGTCTTAGCTTAATTCATCTGTTAAGTTTTCATCAAATATACAAATTCCAATAATAACTACAATACTACTAAACCCAACTACTCAAGAGAATCCAATGACGTCACAATCACAAGAGAATACGTATTAATTGAGCTCTCCTATTTGAATATAATAGCTTGGTGTATTTTTTATGGACTAAGTTATGCAACCAAATATACACGAAGTATAATTTTTTAATTATTTTAAATACAACATAACTTTTTTAACAACCGAAGCAAGAAAATCTTTAGCCTTCTCGGTTTCCGAATTTAAATCAATCTTAATAGTCGGATGACGCGATATACCATTAATTAAAGCCTTATCAGCCTCTTTAAATAAATCAACATGTAACAATTGTTTATCCATAATCGGTACAACAAGATTGAATTTATCGATTTTCTTATTGATACGATCAACATATTCCGAATATTCCTGTATACGATCCAACCAATTCTCATATTCGTCCTGTTTCAATGGTGAATCACTAAAATCGGTACGTTCATTCAATAAATCTTGCCGAAATTGTTGGATTTCATCTTTAATCTCTTTTTGTAACGAAATCCATTCGGGTGTGAAACCATTTTCGATTAGAACTTCATTGATTTTGTGCGTTGTTAGATCAACGAACGGATTGCGATTGTGTTGGTCGCGTAACGGTTTACCGCTACCTGGTAGATCGTTAAACTCCCCCTTCGACATTGATTCCTGGATCAAGTCCTCAACTAATCGTTCAATTCCATATTTCGTTTTAATGTCGTGTTCTAGCGATTTTTGCGATTGTTTCAACATCAACGAACCCTCTTCGGCTACAACTTTATTGATGCGATGTTTCAGAACGTTTTCAGTCGCTTGAACCGCCCGATATTTCGTGTATTGTTTCTCGCGTTCCATTGGTGTGCCGGTGCCGATACCGCCGTAACTCAAATATTGGCGATGTTGAGGGGTGGTGTGCTTAATCTCGAATTGGTCCACCGGTTCTTCGATTATTTCCGGTTTTTCCTTGGTTTTCCACACCATTAGAGTCTTGAAAGCTTTATCGATCTAATTATAAGTAAATAATATTGAATTAGTTGTAATTATCGTGTTTTAATTGGAGATACTTTAGTGAATTTCTCTTCGTTCGCTTCGACACTACCGCTATCCGGATGGTAGATTTTCACCAATTTCAAGTAAGCGTCGCGGATTTGTTCCGGTGTACTCTCCACAGGCACGCCCAAAATTCGAGACGATTGCTGGAAATATTAATAAATGTAATTTTATTCGAAAATCGGGCAAAACTAACCTCATATTCGAAACGTTTCAAGAATTGTGTACTGTAGAATACGCGGTTATTATTGGCGATATTACACCGTAGATTTGTGGAAAATACACGAAATACCGACATTTGTGTGGAAATTTTGGAAAATTTCAAAATAACAACTATATTGTTATGAAATTTCAATGTCAAAATGTTAGGTTAGGTCAGGTCCGGCGGTAATTTCCGTAGATTTGATTGGTTGTAATTTTGAAATCGACACTTAGGTAATAGAACAACACGAAATTCCCTAGTTTGCGTAATCACGGCGATTTGATAAAAAATTTTAATAAATCAAAATGTTAGGTTAGGCGAATTTAGCGGCAATTTCCACAGATTCGATTGGTCAAAATTTTGAACTAGACAGAACACATAGCTTACATAATCAAAGCAACTTGATTACAATTTAAGACAAATCACCAATAACGTCAATGTTTATTACATTATTTAAATATTTTAGATTTTTTTTTAATAATTCAAAATTCACTCACTCTGTATATAAAATTGAATATTTTAGAAAAATGACTATTGTATTACTGTAATATTTAATATTAACGTCCTCTATATTTAGTTATCAATACTAACTTTCAATTATCCAACACTTTGATGATAGAACAATACGAAATTCCCTAGTTTGAGTAATCAAGGCGATTTGATAAAAATTAAAAAAAAAATATAATGTTAGGTTAGGCGATTTTAGCGGCAATTTCCACATATTCGATTGGTCAAATTTTCGAATTAGACAGAACATAATTTTTACATAGTCAAAGCAACTTGATTACAATTTAAGACAAATCACCAATAATGTCATTGTTTATGACATTATTTAAATATTTTAGATTTTTTTTTAATAATTCAAAATTGACTCACTCTGTATATAAAATTGAATATTAAAAAAAAATGACTATAGATGGCAGTATTACTGTAATTTTTAATATTAGCGCCCTCTATATTTAGTTATCGATACTAATTTCCAAGGAGTAAGAGTTATTAGATCCGATTCTTAGTGGTTGAAATCACCAGCATCCGAGTGTGTTTTGTTTTTTTTATTTATTAAAAAAATAAATCTTTAATTTTTATAATCTAAATAAAAATCTAGAATCAACAAAGTTATAAAGATAACAAACACTCAAAATTGGTAAGATAATTTTATTATTTTGACTGGAATATTCACAAGTATAAGAAAATAGTTTTTTTTTTAAATAATTTATTCGCGCCATAGAATATATCAACAGGTGTGCCAACATAAACACCTGCGGTTTGTTATTGTCTAGCATGCCGGTGTTTATATTTTGAAAAATTTGCACACGGCTTATTTTGTCTCGATCTATCCATCTTTATTTTCACCAAGTATAAAAGTGGGATAGATGCGAAAAGTGTGGTTAGGAGCAAGAGCGCCATGTTTATAAGTTTTTGTTTGTTTTTAACCATTTTGTTGTCTAAACAACGTATCGCGAAAGAAAAATTTTTTTGAATTAAAACCATCATTCGCGATGAACGATACGGCCGATTTGAAGAATTTCCATTATTTCCGTTGTAAGAATGAAGTTTTTAAAGTCTATACGAACACTGTGAGTATTTCGAGTTGATGACGAAATTTTTGCTGTTATCGCGGAATTTTCGCAAGAATCGACAAGTTTTGATCAGCACTTTTTCCGACTTACCTAATTCGAACGGTTTCATCTATTTTTCTCTTCTATTCCAGCTGCAAGAGGCGGTCGTGAAGCGGATGAAACAACAAATCGAAAATGAGGAGGTTGTTGTACGTTTAATTGATTATAACAGGTAAATTTTGTTATTTAATTATTTGAATATTGTTTTGGAGCGGAAACGAGATTCTAAAGTAATCCCGATAGAAACTTGAACTCGAGTGTCGTTCAAATTCCGGTTTTATCTCCGTCTATTTGTGAGTTAAACAAAGACAATATTGTAACCTTGACATTGTGGGTGTAAGGGTCTTTGAGAGGGCAATAAACAAAACTAGACCATAATTTTAGGGGTGTCGGTGGTTGTAAAGTTCACCCTCTTCAAATCGTCCAAACTAAACATTCTCTAAATAACAAAACCAAACATCTTATCTTCCATCGATATTTGATAAATAAAATCGATGAACTCCAAGAATTCTGACTATAATCGTAGTTTTTCCGCTTAGTTAACAGTTAGATTTCAATAAACGTGCACACAATTGTGGTTTTCTTTGAATATTAAATTTGACTCTTCAATTTCTCGTCGATTCGTAAACATTTTATAAATAGTCGGGATTGTTATAGGAAAGTAAACGGATCGAATTCTGTTTGTTTATTGAAATTTTCTAAGAGTTCAACATTTTATAAACGCATATTATTCAGTTATCAGCGTTTTTATTTGTGTAATTATGCAAGACTCCACTTTCCCATCGTATCCTTCAATATTCTTATCTATTGTCAGTTGTATCGTCATTTCCTTCAATTAAACAACCGATAATTTCCCTTCGTTTGCTATAAAATTAAAACGGAGTGTTTAGTGTCGTTGATTTTGTTATTGTGTTGTTTTCTATTTTATTTTATAGATGTGTGAAACAAGAAAATAAACAACAAATGATGAAGAATCAAGATTCATTGAAGAGAAAACGTGTACGTTCACATTTATTACAATTATTTGATTCACCAATTGATGATATTGATTGTGATCCATTGCCTGATAAAAAACGAAAATGTTTAAATAAAACGAAAGATAAGCAATTATGTTATGCTATTGTTGATATATTAGATGATTTAATTCTTGAAGATGCTAAATTAGAACCAAAATTAGAACATTTTGATAATTATCAAAATGAAATTGTAACAATAAATACAGAAATCGGTAATTTAATTGATTATAAATGTGTTAAAAAATTGAATAAACCGATAATTTTACGTGCAATTACGAATTTTCAACAAATCAAAAATGAGCCAATCGAAGGTAATGAAAATATACCTGAACATATTCAAAACAATGACAATAATATTGATAATAGCAATGATAATGAAACTGTAATGAACCAAAGACTGCCATTAGAGACGTTTACAACAACGGAAACAACAATTGATAATAGAATTGTTGATAATAATGATAATAATAATAGTACTAATGATAGAATTAGTGATTATATTTTGATTATTTATGAATATTTGAGAGATTATTTGCGAATACTACATCAAATGAATATTTTAAATCGTTTATTTTCGCAAATATTCAAACAGTATGCTTGTAATCTTACCAAAGAATTAGTACAAATGCTTAATCAATGTCGTTATATATTAGGTGAAGAATTTATGAAATGTATAGTATCATTTCAAATACAACAATTGCAAACATTCAATATTGATGATATATTTAATAAATTACTTGAATTACTTAAAAAAGACAATATAAATATTGAAAAATATAAATTCTTCTGTCATGTTTATCAATTTTTAAAACCACATCAAGAATCTATCTATAATATGAATTTATTGAAAATTATTTATGATGAAATTGAGAAATTTTTGAAAGAAAGTGATGATGAACGTATGCGTCAATTACAACTACGTACAAATCAACCAACTCAAGGATTGGTGAACCAACAACAACAAAATAATGGAGTAAATGAGCCACGATATGTAGCTCAGCCTTTGTTGAATCACCAACAACAAACAACGCCTGTGACTCGCCAACAACAACAACAAGAGAATGTTGTAAATGAGCCACGATATGTAGCTCAACAACAACAAGGGAGTGTGTTAAATCAAGAAAGACCTGCAACTCAAATATCATTGAGCCATCAACAATTACAGCAACAACAACAGCAAAGTAATTCAATAAAACAACAAAGAACTCCAGCTCAAACTTCATTAAATCAACAACAACAACAAGACAGTGTATTGCATCAAACAACGTCTATGACTCGTCAACAACAACAACAACAAGAGAATGTAGTAAATCAGCCACAATATGTGACTCAGTCTTTGTTGAATCACCACCAAGAACAGGGGGGTGTATTGCATCAAGCAAGATCTGTGACTCGTCAACAACAACAACAACAATCGTCAACAACAAGATAATGTAGTAAATCAGCCACAATATGTGACTCAGTCTTTGTTGAATCAACAACAACAAAAACAACAAGAAGAAGGACTTGCAACTAGAATATCGTTGAATCATCAACAATTACAACAACAGCATAATTTAATAAATCAACAAAGATCTGTAGCTCAAACAACATTAAATCCACAACAACAACAACAACAACATCAGAAACAACAAGAAAACGATCAAAGATCTGTAATTCTAATACCGTTGAACCATCAAAATCTGCAGTATCAACAACAGCAGAAACAACAAGAAAATCAGCAAAAAATTATAATTGAAACATTTTTGAGTTATCAGCATTATCAGCAAGTGCTATTACAACAACAACAACAAAATAATCCGTTAAATCAACAAAGATCTATAGCTCAAGCATCGTTGAATCACCAACAACAAGAAAATGTTTTAAATGAGCAAAGATCTGTAGCTCGAACATCATTGAGTCACCAATTGCAACAACAAGATAATGGTTTAAATGAGAAACAACAAGAAAATGGATTAAATTTGCAAAAATCTACTGCAACTAGAACAACATTGAGTCACCAACAGATTTTACAACAACAACAAAATGCGTTAAATCAACAAAGATCTGTAATTCAAGCACCGTTGAGTCATCAAAAACAACAACAGTATCGCAAAGAAAATCCATTAAATTTGCAAAAATCTACAACTGAAACATCATTATTGAAACAACAATTGAATCAACCGAAATTCTTGAAGGCGTTTTTGAATTTTCCATCAATTGACTCAAAAACAACAATATCAACAACAAGTGAGTGGATTACATCAAACAAGATCTGTGACTCGTCAACAACAAGCGAGTAAATCAAAACAAAAAAATTCTAGTGTTATTCAACAAACAACAAAATGTTTTCAACAACAGACACATAAAAAATCAATTTATGAAAAACAACAGTATTCATCAAATTGTTTCGTTGCTTCGTTATCAAATCGACAATTAAAACCACAATCAAAACAACCTCAACCGCAAGTTGAAACGCCAATTGTTTTTACACAAATCCAATTAACAATGTTGGAAGAACAAATAAAAGATTATCGTAAATTATTTCAATTTAAACAATTAAATAATCAACAATTACAAAATAATACAACGCAAGTACAACAAAATCAACCATCTGTAATAGTGACATCATCTTCGACTCATCAATTTGTGAACAATTTGGGGAATATTATACGGAAAGTTGATGGAAATATAGCAAATTCAAATCATAATCGTTCAATTAAACAAATTAATGGACAATTATCTAAACAACAATTTAATAATTCAACAATATCGAGAAATTCAGCTCTATCGAAAGTACAATTGGCCAGTACATCAGTATTATCTTCACAACAACAACGTGAACAACCAACAGTATTACCTGAATTAAGCCCAATTTCAACAACAACAACAACAGTATTAAGTTCAACAACTCCAATTAGAGAAGTTGTGAAGAATTCAACAACAACAACAACATCTACATCATCGGAATTGTGTAGAGAGAATTTGAGAATTTCACCATTACCAACAACTTCATTATCTGATTCATTATTTTCATCAATTCCTCCACCTATACCTACAACTGAAAATACAACAACATGTTTACCAACATTAACACTTATTTTAACAACACCAACAACAACAACATTAACATCATCGAAATCAACACCGATAGTAACAACAAAAATCGAACCTGAATTAACAACAATCGAATTAATTGAAAATACAACAATTGAAGATAAAGATGATGCAATAGTTGAAACTGTATCATCATCAATTCAAACAAAACAAGAATCTGAATCTTCGTCATCGATAATTTTACCTTCATCAGTTGAAAATAATGAAGAAACTATAGAATTATTAAAATCGTCAATTCAAACAAAACAAGAAACTAGATCTCGATCTTCATCACCTATACTGCCATTATTGGAGACAATTGGAAATGAAGAACCGATAAAATTATTACAATCATTTGAAATTAAAACTGAAGATTGTAAAGAAATTGATAATTTAAATTATGAATACGATGGATTCGGTGATGATACAACAATTAAATTGAATGATTATATCAATATTGATGATCTTTATAAACATATCAAGATTGAGAAGAAGGATATCGGTGGTGTATCACCATCAGATAGTGGTCTGGGTAGTCCGTTTGATATGGAAATGGTATAAATTTGATTATTTTTTATAAATTATAAATCTAAATGTTTCTTCTATTCAATTATAGGCTGATTTATTACATTCAAATAATGATGATGTTCAAATAATATCGGATTGTATATCAGGACAGAATGAGGAGTCATCAATTTGTTTATGTGGCAAAAAGGCGTTATATTTGTGTGCTTGTCGATACTCAATGTATTGTAGTGAAACGTGTCGGGTATAAGATTTATTTTTAATTATTTTTTATTCTAGAATAATTCTTTATTTTTACAGTTGATCGACTGGAAGTGCCATAAAAGTTTATGTTTACGAACAATTCGTTAGTTTTCGTTAATTTTTTTATTTTTATTATTTTTTTAAAGTTATTATTAGAATAGAGAATTTTGTACTTTCCTTAAAAAAAAGAAATATAAATTGTTTTAATGTGGAGAAACAATAGAAATTACCTTTCCTGCTTGCTTACAAATACCGAAAGACCTGCTGCTAAAAAATGCCTAAAAATCAAAACTTTTGCATAAAAATCGATCCTAAAAGCCTCGATCTTAAGTATAGATTTACACATTTGGGCCGACTTAAGGCAAGATCTTGTTAAGCGAGGCTACTTAGCCGAGCTGCTTAGCGAGCTACTTAACCGAGAATGTCTCTACTTAGCAAGATCTTCCCTTAAATTGGCCTAAAAGGGCTAGTAAGTCTAGTTCTAACTCAATTTAATGCTTAAGAACAAAAATTGGGCTTTGTTAGGCACTCAAGTACTTGTAAAAAATAATTTCGCGATTCCTATACTAAGTCGCTTGCTAAGAAGAAGTTAAATAAGAAAAAGAAACCGAATTTTAAGCGTAAAATTCGCTAAAAATGGCTAATTTTGGGTTAAAAATTATGTCTAAAGACGAAAAATTGAGCTTAAAGTGTCTTAAGGTTTAAGTTTTAGGCTTACAATTTCAAGTGCTACTTGAACTTTTATATCAGAATCTACACGATTGAAGCCTAAATAAGAATTTTTGAAATACATGACTCTTGTACTGAGTTTTTCACTAATAGGAGGCTGAATATGGGAGAAAAATGACGAGTTTAAGGGCCAAAATTACGTCTAAAGATCAGAAAGTTCAACTCAAAAGTCTGCTTAAAGTGACTCGCGGTTTTATGAGTCACAATCTACAAAAACTTATTTTTAGAAGAGAAATCTCAGAATCTGGATTTAAAGTCTAAACCCTACTTAAAAATGTCTAAAGATCAGAAAATTCAACTCAAAAGTTTGCTTAAAGTGACTCGGGGTTTTATGAGTCACAATCGACAAAAACTTATCTTTAGAAGAGAAATCTCAAAATCTGGATTTAAAGTCTAAACCCTACTTAAAATACGATTAAATTCACTATTTAAGATTGAAATTTATGACTTAAGTCTTGGAAGACGTTCAAAATAAATAATTCTTATCATACTTGCTAAGAAGAGGCTTAGTATGGGAAAAAGCACCGTGTTTTAAGCACAAAAATGGCGAGTTTTATGGCAAAAATTGAGCCTAAAGAAGAGAAAATTCAACCAAAAATTGCTAAAAATGCCTCTTGGTTTCACGCGTTCAGAATCGACACAAACTACGCTTTAGAACAAACTTAAAATCCAACTAAAATTACTATTTAGTATCAAAATTTTACAAAATTTAAGTCTAAATTTGAATTCTTGAAAAACATTTGAAATTAATTAGTATAAATTCACTCAATGGAAGATTGACGAGAACATGACGAAATAAAAGTCCCTAAATTTTACTAATCAAAGCCGGTAAAAATCTAGTAACTTTATCTATACTTCGTTGGCAGTGCAATTGAATTATTGGTTGTTTTAAAATTGGCCTTTATAGAAAACTAAGTTTTGTTTTCAATACTAGCTTATTGATTATTTTTAAACTTTGCTCCTTTATAGAAAACTAATGAGATTTTTTTTCAAATAAAATCTGACATTCCGTGAGTGAATCGAGTATAGTATTTAATTTTTACTTGGTTCAATTTCGCGGTAAATTATTTTAAATTTCAAACAATATTGGTAACATTGTCAGCAATACCAACATATCAACCATACAATTCCTGTCTAATTTAGAGATTGGTTCATTCATACAATTTAAAATAGACCTTATTTAAATTGCTATTATTATCGATAATTTAATATTATCGACAATTTGATAATATTATCGATAATTTAATAAAATTTATCTTACAATACAGAATTTTAATTATTGTTGTAAAAATTAAGAAAATTGTATTTAGGCAACACCCAATACACATCTCTATTTTGTGACATTTGACGTAATGTACGGGACAGATTTTTAATTTTCCTGTGGGAAATTTACAAGAAAAATCCGTGAAAATTTACTAATCATCATACGTAGCATTATTTCAGGTATTTTCGATTGTATTAAACAATAATTTTGTGTTATAATTTCAATCAATAAGCGAACATAACCTCAATTTTTGTTATTATATAATTATTGTTATTATGCCTTTTTATTTTACAGCAAAGATGTTACGTACTACCGTAAATCGTTTATTAAATGCAACTAAAACGAATAATGCCGTATTTATACGGACAACATCAGCCGTCACTAATCCACAACCGCAAAAAATCGAAGTTTTCATCGACGATAAACCAGTACTAGTAGAACCCGGCACCACGGTACTACAAGCTGCCGCAATGGTCGGCGTTGAAATACCACGTTTCTGCTACCATGAACGTTTAGCCGTCGCCGGCAATTGTCGTATGTGTTTAGTTGAAGTGGAAAAATCACCGAAACCGGTGGCCGCCTGTGCCATGCCCGTTATGAAAGGTTGGCGCATTAAAACCGATTCAGAAATGACCCGAAAGGCACGCGAAGGCGTCATGGAATTCCTTCTCGTCAATCATCCATTAGATTGTCCGATTTGCGATCAGGGCGGTGAATGCGATCTACAAGATCAAAGTATGGCATTCGGTTCGGACCGGTCGCGTTTCACCGATATCCAATTCAGTGGTAAACGTGCCGTTGAAGATAAAGATATTGGTCCGTTAATTAAAACTGTAATGACCAGATGTATACATTGTACACGTTGTATACGTTTCGCTTCCGAAATAGCCGGTGTTGATGATTTGGGTACAACCGGACGTGGTTCTAATATGGAAATTGGTACTTATGTACAGAAATTCTTCTTATCGGAATTGAGTGGTAATGTTATCGATTTATGTCCAGTTGGTGCTTTAACTAGTAAACCGTATAGTTTCACTGCACGTCCTTGGGAGATTCGTAAAATCGATTCGATCGATATTTTAGACGCTTTAGGTTCTAATATTGTTGTCTCCACTCGTACTGGTGAAGTTATGCGAATTATGCCGCGTACTAACGAGGAAATCAACGAAGAATGGCTATCAGATAAAGCACGTTTCGCCTATGACGGTTTGAAACGACAACGTTTAGTCACACCAATGGTGCGCTATAAAAACCAATTAAAACCGTGCGATTGGGAAACAGCTCTATTAACCGTGGGTAAAGTTTTAAAACAGAATAGTCGACAAATTGGTGGTATTGTTGGTGGTTTAGTTGATGCGGAAACTTTAATCGCTTTTAAAGATTTGTTAAATCGTCTAGGTTCGGAATTATTATGTACAGAACAAACATTCCCATTAGCCGCATCCGGTATTGATTTTCGTTCGAATTATCTACTAAATACCCGTATTGCCGGCGTAGAAGAGGCCGATTTTGTTCTATTGATCGGAACGAATCCCCGATTCGAAGCCCCATTATTGAATGCTCGTTTACGTAAAGCTTATATTCATAATGAAACAAATATTGGATTAATTGGCCCGAAAGTTGATTTGACTTATCAGTATAATCATCTAGGAGAAGGTCCGGATGTTTTGTTAGAAATGGTAGAGGATGATCAACATCCGGTTATAAAACAATTAAAATCAGCGAAAAAACCGTTAATTATAATCGGTTCGGAGATTTTACAACGAACCGATGGTGGCGGTATTCTTGGTATATGTCAAAATTTAGCCATTTCCATATCGAAGAATAATAATTGGAAAATTTTAAATGTTCTACATAAAGTTGCAAGTCAAGTTGCCGCTTTAGATATCGGCTATACACCCGGTCTAGAACATATAGAGAAAAATAAAAATAAATTAAAAGTATTATATTTAATTGGTGCTGGTGATGATGTTGAACTAGAAAAATATAAAGAAAATGGTTATTTTATTATCTATCAAGGCCATCATGGTGATACCGGTGCCCAATTAGCTGATGTTATTCTACCCGGTGTTGCTTATACTGAAAAACAAGCAACTTATGTTAATACAGAAGGACGAGCACAGGAGACTTTACCAGCTGTAACACCACCCGGTTTAGCACGAATCGATTGGAAGATTCTACGTGCTCTATCTGAAGTTATTGATGTTAAATTACCGTACGATAATTTAGATGAAATTCGTGATCGTTTAGCACAAGTTGCGCCACATTTAACGCGCTATGGTGCCGCTGAAGAGGCCAATTATATCCGACAAGCTGAAGAATTAGCCAATGTAATTCTCAATTAATTTATAGGTGTTGAATCAAAGTAGAGAGTACCACAAAAAGGATCTCTAGAGATTATTTTAGTAAAATTTGAGCCGTGTAGTTCATTTGGAAGTTGGTCAAAACAAGTAAATTGGCCCAAAATTGCTCGATAAATTTGTTCTACTTTGTACTATTCGAGGAAAAAGCAAATATTGGGATGATCCTTATTCTGTGTCATTTTACGAGGCTTTTTAGCCGACTTTCAATGAGCTACACGGCTCTAATTTTGCTAAAATTGCTCAAAAAATCCTTTAAATGTTTTTCAAATCGCTCATCGTCCAGAGTGACGAACCTAATAAATGGAAAGTTCAAATATTTGGCGAGTAATTTGAAGAATATTTCAATTTATAGAAGGATCTTTGATGATTATTCTAGGAATATTTGAACCTTGTAGCTTGGAAAGTTAGTTGAAAATGCTAATTTTGGAGGACAATTGGCGATTTTTATCAATCAATGAGATTCAAAACGACTAAATCAACATTCTCTTTTATTCTGAGTCATTTGTTGTATTTAGTTCGTTTTGAAAAATCGCAAAATTACTCAAAACGAGCATTTCTAACCAATTTCTTAATGAAATACACGTTGAAATTTTAAAATCATCAATAAGTCCCTGAAATATTTAGTTCATCTAGAAATATTTCAAAAAATTAGACTTGGGCGTTATTTTATCAAAATTTGGACTTAGTAGCTCGTTAAAAAATGCTCATTTTGGACAATATCGCAATTCTCATCTAAAATGGCTAAGAATGATTGAATCTTCCGTTTATTGTAGAATCGTTCCATTATTAGGACCAGTATTTTTAACCGGCTTCCCGATGAGCTACGAGGTTCAAATTTTGCTAAAATCATCTAGACCCTCTAATAAATCTCTGCTTTTAGTTCAACACCCGGTATTGTTCGTTTAATTAATCGAATTGTAATTTTTCAGGCCACCGATCTATGCGTGGACCATTGTAAGCCATTCGATTTGAAATTAAAAGAATTAAAGGATTTCTACATGACTGATACGATAAGTCGAGCCTCACCAACAATGGCCAAATGCGTTCAAGCTGTTCTTAAACAGAAAGAATCGAATTATTAAAGGTGAACATTTTGGAAATAAACTAGTAAGTTTTTAATTATTTTTGTTGCCTCGTAATTATTTCTAAACAATTGTAAATACAGAAATCAATAAAGAATGGAAAAATAATTTAAAAATACAAATCTATAAAATTACATTGTTTTCAATACCGAAAGCGCACAGTATAATCGAATCGTTATTATCATCATTGATAATAGCACCGATTTCCAATAAATTACATTCGTTTATATCGAATTGATAACAATAAATCGATAGATCTGTATCGTCGTTTAATAAATATTCGTAATTTTGTTTAACATAGTTGTGAATTTGTTGATTTTCGGTTGGTAGAATTTCTAATTTCGTTGAATTATTAATTGGATCCTCTTTGGAATAATTTAAACAATTTATAATGCGTATTGTACTATTCCGATTGATCGTTAATAGTTTTATTGTGAATTTAATCGGTAGTTTTATTGTTTTTATAATATAGAACAAGACGATTTGTCCATTTAATATGAAATCACATTGAAATAATCGGTGTATATAACAATCGGATTTGTTTAAAAATTCTTTCGTTATTAAACAACGTACACCTTTTACTGGATAATAACATTGTAAACATTTACATTTATTCAATAATGTTGTTATATCTTTATAATCACCATCGATGATATCGTTCGGTAGTTGTGTTGGGTGTTTAATTTTCGATAATTGTTGGTGTTGTGCGGAAATATTATAAATTGCCTATAACAAAATAAATTGTACAATCGTATTCTCTAACTATATGAATATTCGTTACCATAACAACGCTAGAATTGAAAAGACACAAGAATAAAACCTCCAACAATGTTATAGTAACGAATCACCAAAATACAGTCGTATTCTGTAACTTTTTGTAGATTTGTTACCGTGACAACGTAGATTGTGATCAACTACAATTTAAATTAAAAACACAATTAATCTCATCAGTACAGATTATATACAGATTTCGAAGACTTTTAAAAAGTCAAACTAATAGAAATGAGGGAATTAAATAGATTGATCTACAATGTTGTCATGGTAACGGATTTACAAAAGTTATAGAATACAACTGACTGTCGGCAATTAAATTTTTCCTATTTTTCGTTATTTCTCAATTAATTTGAATGTGGAAATTAACCGTGGCTACTCGTATACAGAGTGAGCCAAGTGGTTGGCCTATTGGAAGTTCTAATTGATGAAAGTTTCTGAAATTTGGTATACACCCGTTTTTCCACCTGAACTACACCTGGAAAATTTTTCCGTTGTTTTATCAACCCCCTGTGTATGGGGTAGTGCAACCTGCTTTCTTATTTTAAACAAAATGGTATATTTTTTATTCCATATTTAGATTCTATGCTAAAAATGAAATAGACTTTGATAACATGACCTGTGGTCTAACGTTAATAGTTTTCTAGAAATTTCGACTTTTTCTGAAAATGTTGATTTTGTAGTGTTTGATTAAAAAATTCATATATTTGAAGATATCGTTGATAAATAATCCAAATTTGGAATTCGAATAATTTAAACTATGTACTTTACGTCAGATTTTTCAGAAATGGATTGTCTTTCAGTATTTAGCCGAAATGAATTTTTCTTTCAGCCAATTTTCAAAACGCAATATCTTTCTTATTTTAAATAGAATGGTATATTTTTCTTTACACGGTTGGATAGAAAACAAAAATCTGCACCGAACTGTATTAGCATTCCCTATACCTATCGCTGATAGATTTTCAGTTATTTAAGATTAAAATTTTCAATAGTTTTCTCCCCTTCTGAAATTGACTAGTCTCTAGTTGCCTATGACTTAATAATTCGCCTATAAAGAAATGCATAGGAGGCTTGGCAAAATGACATTAACTGTCACATTTGAGGTTAACAACGATTATTTTGTATGTTTTTTCAGTGATTTCAGCCAATTTTACATGAAAACAAAATCTAATTTATTTTAATTTAATTATTTATCAACTTCTATGATTTTTTAATTAAAAAATATAAAAATAATCAATTATTTAGATGTTAATTGTGACAGAATGTTGTTTCGCCAAGCCTACTATGTTTTAGTATTTCGTTTCAGGGGGTAAATTATTAGAAATCGAAAATCTTGAATAACTGAAAAATTATCAAGAATTGGTATAGGGAATGCTAATATGATTCGATGCAGAATTTTTTTCTCTGTCTAACCGTGGAAAGAAAAATATACCATTCCATTTAAAATAAGAAAGTTATGGCGTTTTGAAAATTGGCTGAAAGAAAAACTGATTTCAGCTAAACGCTGAAAGATAATTTAATTCTATAAAATTTAACGTAAAGTACATAGTTTGAACTATTTGATTTCCAAATTTGGATTGTCTAGCAATAATACTTTCCAAGATATGATTTTTTTAATAAAACACTACAAAATCAAAAATTTTCAGAAAAAGTCGAAATTCCTGAAAAACTATTAACGCTAGACCATAGATTATGTTATCAAAGTCTATTTAATTTTTAGGGTAGAATCTAAATATGGAATAAAAAATATATCATTCTATTTAAAATAATAAAGCAGGGTGCACTACCCCATACACCAGGGGTTGATAGAACAACGAAACTATTTTCCATATGTAGTTCAGGTGGAAAAACGGGTGCATACTAAATTTCAAAAGCTTTGTAGATTAACTGTTGAAACTTGTGTTTCAATATAACAATACCTGGTTGGTTCCTGTAAAGAAACTAGTGCGGAAATAGTCCCGTATCGGATGCGTATACAAATACGGCCACAAACTATTCCAAAATGTCGAATCTCGATTGATGAAAATCTCGAAAAATTCCTGATCACTCGGTGATTTTTTCTGTAACGTTTCATGCGTCCATCCGGGTGCAAATATTGCCATTGATAAATGATAACGTCGAATTAACTGTGCGGCTTTAAAACAATTGAAATTACCACCACCGTAGGTATTACGACCGAATACATCGATACCAACGTAAACGTCATTGAGCCGGTGTTTTGCGTAATCGCAAGTTCGTTTGATATTCTCCAAATTCCAAACGTAATTCAGGAAAATACCGTCGCAATTATCGAAGAAATATTTATTGTTCGAATTTAGTTCGTTTTGCCATTTTAATTCGCCGGTTTCTATAACACTATCGTACCAGATTATCAAATGATCCGGATTTAATTCGTGGATTTTGATCGTTAAATACGACACGAATCGTTTCAATAATTCGGTATTTGTAACTAAGGCGTTTTCGATGTTCAATAGCCAACCGTCGAAATTGAAAAGTTTCGTTATTTGAACTAGAGACGTGGCGAAAATTCGCATTGTATCCTCGTCTTTGAGGATTTTCGCGCAAATTTTCTGACCATCATCGAATTCGGTGATCAGCGTACCCAGAATTTTACACCCATTCTTATGCGCCGTATTTGTCCAACACAACGGCGGTATTGTTATCAGATAATGACTGAAATAAACGAAAATATCGATGTGATTCCAATGATAAAACGAATACAAATTGCCGATATTCGTGCCCGATAAAAACCTAAAATTAATTTCAAAAAAATCATCATTTTTACGCGTACAATAATCGAATTTACCTGTCTTCAAGATAGCCGCCTTTATAGTCGTGACAGACTAGTGTTTTCGGTACACAACGGCGATCCAGTCGTTTTTTGCGGCCGGAAATTCTTCACGTCCACATGACAATCGTTGATCACATTCGGACAAATTGTATCGCTGCGTTTCTTTAACGGTAAAATACGCTCAATCCATTCCGGTGGATTGTCAATGATCTCGTTGATATCGTCGAGAACGGTTATCGGGAATGATTCGTTGTTGTAATCGAACGATTTCATTTTTTTAGCCGGCGTCGGTATCGTATCACTATCTGGTACTTGTACATCTACAATAGCGACTAATTAATGATTTAATTTCATTAAAAACAAATATAATTACTCTGCATTGTGTTGTTGTTTGTTTATCTGTAATTGTTTTAAGGACGGAAATAGGAAGTTCATTTAATTACGAATTTTGATAGTGTTGCATGTGGTTTGATAATTTCGTATGACAACGATTATATTTCCGCTTTCCGGCTTATCTAAACGGGAAAATTATATAATCCAATCGAAATAAAAATTTCCCGATTCTAACCTCATTATCTTGCCGTCTATAGGTTATGTTGCAACAACAATGTTGTCATATCAATTTCGCTATTATATTCCCTTGTGTTATTCCAACAAATACGGAAATTGGGCCGTTAGGAATTCTAAATAAATTTGGTATAAAACGGAACAATTTGTTTGGTTTTATATTTGATTAGATTAATTAAAATTTTATAATTTTGGTTAATTTGTTTAAATCTGGCAACGTTGATGGAATAAAACAGAAAGATGGCGCCACCTTCGACGAAAATGGCTAAACCTAAAAATTTTAAAAATAAAAAAAATCGCGAAACTAAAGTCGCATTAGTTTTCGATCCGAAAAAACGAAGGTAAGAATACTTAAATTACCCAAATTTCAATAATTCAACTAAATTTAAAAAATAAATAAAACATAACCTCACTTTTCCGCATTGTAACTCGTTTTTTTGTAGAGAATTCCTGACTGGTTTCCATAAACGTAAATTACAACGACAACAAACGGCTAAAGAGCAGCTACAACAACAATTGAAATTAGAACAGAAACGTTTACGCGATGAAGCTAAAGACAGTTTTAATAAATTGGTATTGTCGCATAAGCGCATCCCAGAATTGGATGATTTCTTGGCGAAACATGAAGTCAAACAGGAGGAATACGACGATACCGCTGCAGATGGTGATGGTGTTACTGTTAAAGTCGTCGAATTGAATCCGAACGAGATTGCTTTTGATAACAATTGGATAGGTGAGAATACGTTCAAATATCAAACCGTTAAAAAAGAGGAAGAAGAAGAAGAAGAAGAAGATTGTGGAAATGATCGTGATGATGATGCTGGAGTTAAAGGGATGGAATTAAAGGGTGAGCTACAAAAAACACAACAATTGGAACAAAAACAAGAGAAAAAAACGTTCAAATCGAAACGCGATATTAAAAAATTATTGAAAAAGAAAGCTACACAAAAGGTAAAACAGAGTAGAGTGTTTCAAAAGAAGAATCAATACGAACGGCGGAAACAATTGAAGAAAAATCGTGTATCGAAGAGACAACAGGAGAAACAAGAGAAACGAAATACTAGAAAACGTAGAAAATGATCGTTATTTTTATATAAAAATACAGGGTGATTCACCGAAATTGCATATAACACGAACTTAAATTTTATATTTAGTAACTTTAGGTTTATCTAATTGGTACTCGACGGTAACTATAGGCGAGAGAATCGTGTAAATCCTTTATATAAAATGTAAATAATAGGAATAATCGTTTAATATTATCACTGATAAGATTTTATCTCTAAACAATAACGATTTTGAAGATCGGATAGTCCCTAGGAATATGGCAAAATTTGTACCTCATAGCCCATTGGGAAATTGGTGAAAAACCGCTTTAATCAAATCATGTCGCGAAACTTGAACTTCACAGCTGGGCAAATTAAAGCCGTTTTCACTAATTTTCCGGTAAGCTACAAAGTTCTAATTTTGACAGACTATCCCTTTAAGACTACCTTATAAATCGCTAAAATATTTTTCAAGTCTAATTCATTATACGAGAATTTCGGAATGATGAACATTACAATATATTCAAATTGAAACGGTTTTCCATCAATTTTCCAATGAGCTACGAAGTTCTAATTTTGCCAAAATGTTGTCTCGGTACTACCCAACAAATCCTCAAATTATTTTCTAAATTGTCCGGTAATTAATAGAAATTTAGTAGGAACTATACTCTATTTATAAACTAGAAGTGATTAAATTGGTTATTTTGCAGGCAAGTTTACACAACTCAAAAATCATATTTAAAAAGCTTTAGATTCTGTTGTTTTGATAGCATTCTAATATGAATTTGTTAATTTTAAAGCGAGTTCTCATCATGTTAGATTTAAAATAAGAACGAGTCATAAATAGTTGAATCGATATAGTGACTTTAACAATTTTTTTCTCGAAAATTTTCTTATGTAACCCCCTGCAATTTTTACATGTCTGAACGCAGAGAAATATGCTCTTCCAGAAAAAAATTCAAAAATATGTGTTCTAATTTAAAAAAGTTGATGATGGCGCCATTTCTTCGCGATGGTAACTGGTAGAGTCGTTTTGACCCAGCCACAAAAAAATAATTTAAAAATAAAAAGTTACCTGTCTCGGCGTTTTTCGAAATTTTGATAAATAAAGAAGTTATTTGCATTATGCGGAACCTTTGGTCACACTGTATATAGTGACTTTAGAGCCCCCTTTCCGCCAATAGATGGAACTCATTTTTGTGGTTTGGAGACTTGCTATTCAACTAGTTTTTCTCACGATAAACATAGTTTTGTTTATCACTAATTTTCCAAAAGATTTTCACTATTTTGCAGCAACAATGGTACCGTTAAAAAGGTAATGAAATGATCTATAAATTGCAATACACTTTATACAAAAATTATTAATTTCAACACATAAAAATAATAGGTGAAAATTCTCCACATTTCCCCACCATAAATTTCCAATAAATTTTCCTAATTTCAATCTCAAACTATTTTCAAAATAATCTGCTATTCATTAGCTTTCAAATGAGCCATGGTTCAGTTGTCTAAATTTAAAATTGTACGTAAAAAAATCAAATTAGTATGCCTAGACCTTTCATCAATTTTCCGGAAAACTAAGAATGCGATCGGAAAATTTCTGTCATATTTGGAAAACGCTTTTAATTTGCTACATGTTTTGTGAAATTCATTAGAAAATAAGCAATATTTGCCAAGTTATTAGGGAAAATATAAAAAAAAAACTAAAAAATGCTAAAAAACATGCTTCTATATTTCCTTCTGTTACTTTAGATCTCATCCGGATTTCCAAAAATCTGATATATATACTTCCCTCCGCTGAAATGCCCTTTCAAATGCCGTTTAGATCATTAAAATCCGTTGGAAAATAAACTTCTAGGGTTGTTTTGAAAATTCTTCTACACTGTGACCGAAAGGTTCCGCATAATGCAAATAACTTTTTGATTTATCAAAATTTTGAAAAACGCCGAGGCAGGTAACTTTTTATTTTTTCAATTTTCGGATATTTAAAAATTGCAGGGGGTTACATAAGAAAATTTTCAAGAAAAAAATTGTTAAAGTTTCTAAGATTTTCTGTCATCGTAATATCCTAGCATCAGCATGGCATACACAAAACACGATACCTCTGAATAAGCATTGCAAGCATTGATTTATTAAAAGATCAAGTAGGCATCGGTTGAAAATTTGACATAATTATAGACAAACATGGCGGATTAAATTGTCAAAAATAAAATGCGAAATGTGAATGATTTCTAGCAATGGAGATGAAGGGCGGAATAAAATTAAAGTGCATTTGCTCTCTTTAATGGCTTGTATCATCTCCATTGCTAATAATGATCCAAATTTCTCATTTTATTTTTGACAATTTAATCCGCCATGTTTGTACATAATTATGTCAAATTTTCATGCATACTTGATCCTTTAATAAATCAATGCTTGCAATCAAGGCCTGCTAGATTTTTTAGCGCTTCGCTTATAACAGGCCTGTCCATTTGTCTTCCTTCATTTTCCCGAGAGAAATGCGAACTTTGGCCGCATTGGCGCTAGTTACCGGAATATAAAACGACATAACTATATTTCTCTATCTTTATTTAGATACGCCATCTTTGGTTGCTTTGTTTGTTCGTTTTTGGCGGGAAATCTGTTACCAATCATAATTCAAGATTCGTTCAGGTATTAGCGCCACAATGGCGAAAGTGGGCGTTTCATCAAGAAAGTTCTTATGGAATTCTCGCCAAATGGGCAGGCCTATTATAAGCGAAGCGCTAAAAAATCTAGCAGGCCTTGCTTGCAATGATTATTCAGAGGTATTGTGATTTCCACTGACTATGCTGATGCATGGCAATTGTGATGACTGAAAATCTTGGAAACAATTTTTTTCTCAAATATTTTCTTATGTAACCCCTAACAATTTTTACATGTCTGAACGCAGAAGAATATGCTCTTCCAGAAAAAAAATTCAAAAATAGGGGTTCTAATTAAAAAAAATTAATGATGACGCCATTTCTTCGCGATGGTAACTGGTAGTGTCATTTTGACCTCATCACAAATAGACAAGTCTCGGCGTTTTTCAAAATTTTGATAAAAAATTTATTTGCATTATGCGGAACTTTTCGGTCACAGTGTATATTTATGTGAAACATGCAGTATACATAGATTTCGAACAGGTTAGGCTACAATTAGTGTTAATATACAGTGATAACACAACTCTAGGTGAATTGATGGAGTGAATCATCCTGTATAAATTCTAAATAATGATATTTTTATTATCACTGCTACAATTTTATCTCTAAAATAACGTTCTTTTGTATTATCTCAATATTTGAGCTACAATTAGTAGTGACGTACAGTGCTACCAATTCCACTATCGACCTTATTTATTTTATCTTGATATATTCGGCAATTTAAATGCATATATAGCGCATAATTATAGTTATTATCAGTCGAATTTCCGCTGGAAATTATCATTTGACTATAAAAATTGGGTTAATGTTGTTATTATTATTGTTCTGTTGTATTATCGTATTATACATAGAATAGAACAAAAGGCAAAAAAAAAAAATGGAACTCTAGATGTGGATCAATAATTTGATAAGAGTGATAAAGAAAGAAAACGAATAAATTCAACGTTAATTGAATCGAAAGAACAAAAATTTCGTTAATATTGTAAGTATTTTTAATTTTATTATTAGAGTATTGATTGAAATATGGTGGATGCGCCTTTTCAATTTTTAGGCAAATAGATAAGAATGCCTCTTGTGGATATGTTCCGCAGGGCCTCTACTTATATTCTAGGCAATAATTACGACAATATTAACGATAAATTAATTAATTTCACCAAACAATACGACGATAATGAGGTGTTGTATTGTAAGAATAATGTTTGTGTACATCCACCTATAATGATAAGGAATAATATTGATATCATTCATCATCCTGGTTATTTAACTATAACGACAAAAATATTCATTGATCAATACAATAATAGTAAAAGACCTACGTTATTTTTAACGTGGATACCGAATACGGCGTTAACTAAAACAACAACTACAAGTATGGAGAGTTTGAATTCGAATGATTCTTCATCAACAACAACAACAAATCCGTTTTTAATGAATCAAGATTTAAATAACGATTCAATTAGTTCGTTATCGTTATCATCGTTGACTATAGATAGTTGTTATGAGAAAAATACGGTTAATATCAATATATCGAGTCCGGATGTTGAAATATTAACAACACCCGATTTAGACCAGAAAACCACCCTAGACAGTACAAATTCTAGTCCGATATTATCAACGAAACAACAACACAAATGCCACCGATTTGGCGTCGATTTAAGCCAAATGCGATCACTACGCCTATTCTTCAATGATGATAATTGCACTTGTGGACAATTAGTGATAGCATCACGTGAATCCCAATATAAAATCTTACATTTCCATTACGGCGGTTTGGATCATTTAGCTCAAGTTCTCCACCAATGGCACTCGTTATTGCACAATATCAAAACGATCAATTCCAATGATGGTGGTGATGATGAAATATTACCATTTCGACATTTTATGGTGGTAGGTCGGCCGGAAGTGTCCGATTTAGAATTGCATCCGGAAGAGGGACAAGTTGCGAAATTGACAAGTCAATTATTTTATAAATTATTCAATATTTATGGACAATTAGAGGATGATTTAACGTTACGCAAAACGATCTTCTTCAACGGTATGGATCGTGATTTGCGTAAGAACGTATGGCCGTTCCTTCTACATTTGTATCCTTATCAGAGTACGTACAATGAACGGCAACAAATCGACCAATTACACCGTTTAGAATACGAGGAGATAACGCGTAGACGTTTGGAATTAACCGGTAAACAACTACAACAATTCAAACGATACACCCAGAGTGTTATCGAGAAGGATGTAATACGTACAGATCGTTGTAATCCGTATTTTATGGGCGATGATGATAATCCGAATTTGATAAAAATGAAAAATATCCTGTTGAATTATTCGATTTATAATCCACAATTGGGTTATACTCAAGGTATGAGCGATTTATTGGCGCCGATTTTGTGCGAATTAAACGACGAAATTATGTCGTTTTGGTGTTTTGTTGGTTTGATGCAACAACGTGGCGTTTTTATTGCAACACCAACCGATCACGATATGGATTGTAATTTGAAATATTTAAAAGAATTAATCCATCTGTTATTGCCGAAATTCTATCAACATTTGGAGAAATACAAAGACGATACGACTAGCGAACTATTATTCGTCCACCGTTGGATTCTGTTGTGTTTTAAACGCGAATTCACCGAAGCCGTGGCGTTGCGCATTTGGGAGGCTTGTTGGTCGAATTATCTGACCGATTATTTCCATTTATTTATCTGTTTATCGATAATTAGCGTGTACGTTGATGATGTGATCCGGCAGGATTTGTGCGCTGATGAGATGTTGTTGTATTTTAGTTCGTTAGCGATGTATATGGATGGACAGTTGATTATAAGGAAAGCTCGGGGATTGTTGCATCAATTCCGGCAATTGCGCGAGATTCCCTGTACGTTGAGTGATTTGTGTAGGAAATGCGGTCCGGGTATTTGGGATAGTACGCATAGTCCGCGGATTTATTGTATTGGTGGTGGTAATAATGGTTGTTGTAGTCGTTTTTAAATTGTTTCTAACCTGTAACGTTGCATATCGACCGTTTTCAAATTTTCTTGTGTGTATTTGTGCACTGTATTATAAAATTTCACTAAAATTGTTGAATTGGAGAGTCTAGCAGGAATTTTATCAAAAAATAAACGCTTAGCATGTTGACGGTATTTTTATTTCAAGTTTAGTCAATTTTTTAAATAACCCGCCTACAGGCAGCTACATTTAGACTAACCACACGTAACTACAGGTAATTATGTTAACTTGTATTTGAAAATTGAATTTTCTGTACTAAAAAAATTAAAATTGCGACTATTTTAATTAAACAATAATTATAATTTTAATTTATCTTAAATTAGAATTCCTAGAAAATTAATTAAGAAAATAGAGCGTAACTATGGTATACGTCAAGTAACCATTCAACATAACCTCACTTTATTCTTTCAAATGTTAATACGTACTGTATTACAAAATTGCACAAAAGTCTTTAAATTTCACAACCTAGCGAGATAATTTTATCACGCTCAGTATGGGTTATTTTTCCTCAGAAATTAGCAATTTTTCAAATAACCCTCTAAAGACGGCTACATTTAGACGAACAAAACAAGGTAACTACAGGTATGTATTAAGATTATTGCGCATGCTCTGTTCATTTGAATTCAAAAATTGGCGTTTTTCAAGAAATTTACTCAGGTAAAAATCGTAATTTTAGCCAATTTTAAACTCGGAAATTAATTAGGAAAACTGTAGCTATGGTGTATTGTTCAAGTTATCGCCAACATAACCTCATTATGCATTTTTAATCAATTGCAAATGTTTTATTTGTTGTTGGAGAATCTACCACGACAATTTTATCAAAGAATAAACGCTTAGCATAAATGTTTTTCTTTGAAATTGTTAATTTTTCAAATAACCCGCCTAAAAGCGAGCTACATTTAGACTAACCAAGTGTAACTACAGGTGAGTATGAAGACCATTGTTAACCTCCAATTTTGAAAATTGAATTTCCTACTAGAAAAATTGAAAATTGCGACTGTTTCAATTAAACGCTAATTATAATTTCAATTTATATTAAAGTAAAATTCCTAGAAAATTAATTAGGAAAATAGTGCGTAACTATGGTCTACGCCGAGTAACCATTCAACATAACCTCACTTTATTTTTCCAAATGTTAATATGCATTACAAAATTGCACAACTCTTTAAATTGTAGAATTAAGTGAGTGAATTTTACCATGCCCAGTATGTTAGGTATTTTTCTTCAGAAATTAGCAATTTTTTAAATAACTATTCTAAAGACGCTACATTTAGACAAACAAAACAAGGTAACTACAGGTATGTATTAAGATTATTGCGCATGTTCTGTTCATTTGAATTCAAAAATTGGGTTTTTCAAGAAATTTACTCAGGTAAAAATCGTAATTTTAGCCTATTTTAAACTAGAATTATCAGGAAATTAATTAGGAAAACTGTAACTGTGGTATATTGTTTAAGTTATCGCCAACATGACCTCATTATTCATTTTGAATCAATTGCAAATGTTTTATTTGTGTTGTGCACCGGTTGATTGGAGAATCTAACACGAGAATTCGATCAAAGACTAAATCTTAGGTGTATTTATTGTAAATCTATTCAAAAATTTGTAAGTTATTTGAATAACCCGCGCAGTATGACTAGCTACATTTAGTGTTGGTAACTATTGGTACGCATGAAAACCGAAAACTACTGCGCATGTACTGTTATTTTCCTCCATTTAAAAAGTGAATTTTCCACAATAAAAATCGAGATTATTGAATTTTACAACAATTCTAATTAGGTAATAACGATAATTTCAATTTATATTAAAATAGAACTACTAGAAGATTAATTAATGTTGTAACTTTATGTAACTTTGATGTATTTGAAATTACCAGTAAAGATAACCTTACTTTTTTGTCGTTAAACTTCCACCAATTCAACAATGGACAAAAATAATAAAAACGTGAAAAAGACCGTTATAAGGAACGTTAAACAACCCCTAAGCTCGACTGGAACGGTAACTACAATAAAATCGGCTAGGAAATTGAATAAAATCGACAGTAAAACAACAACAAAAACATTGAACATACCGCAATTAAATTTCGATAGTAAATCGATTAAAACTGATAATAAAACAACGACAACACTGGACGTACCACAATTGAATTCCGATAGAAAATCGAACAAGACGTCATTGAGCGTACCGGAATTGAATTCAACGTTAGAAATCGTACGTAAAATCGACACGCTCCGGAACCAAACCAAAACAACCACCCATTTGACGAATGAAATGGTAAATTCTTCAATTTAACAATTTTGAGCTAATTATCCATAATTTCAGTTGACACGTAAATTGAATTTTCCCTACGAACAACGCGTTTATAAAAATCTAGTACCGTTACAAACAACGAAAACTAGCCAACTACAACAACCTATAATGGTGAGAGAACCGTTACGATTCAAAGATAAAGAGCCGAAATTGTGTGATTTCATTGAAACAACACAAAAAAATAACGAATATTATTATAGACCGACAGTGGTTAGAAAACCGATTGTTAATAGTAGAGTTGATTTTGATTCGTTGAAACTGTATCGAATTCTAAATTCGAATTAATTTTATTCTAGAAGTTCCATAATTGTTAACAATGATAGTTTTAAAAAACTGTTCTTCGGTTGTCGAAATCGCCGTCTACCATCCAATTCGATTACATCTTCAACGCACGGTATTTGAACGAAATTGAAATAAATAGTGCCCATAACATTAGCCGTGGGTGAATTGTTTGTTTTCAAACAATTATACAATTCATCATCACAATTACAATGGGATTTCGTGTATAAAGACTCGTTCGTTAGATTGTAACGTTGGGAAAAAGCTCGAACTTTAACCGGACATAAATCATGGGCTCTACAACATTTATCAACACCACTCTCTGTACCTAAATCGTAATAATCTTTAGCTATATCTCCAGTACCGCACCATTTCGTGCCTTAAAAATACTAAAATTAATCCAATAATTAATCGAATAATTGTTGATTACCTGGGATAATTCCGCTCAATAGAACTAAAGGGTTGTTTGCTAGAATTCCCCGGCCACTAAGTGAGTGCGATTGGTTCTTTCGATTGTTGTTACGATTTGAATTGTTGGCTTTGGCGTCTTCGACTTGTTGGCATTGTTTCATTAGTGTTGTCATCTCGTTGAATGTGATACCAATTGGACGGGAGAATTGGTGGAAATCGTTGAGAACTTTTAATGCATCTTCTGGTTCGCTATGGACAAGAGTACGGAAGTTTGTTAACTTTCACTATTTTAAAAATTCTGGTGGTATTCGGGAAATTACAATTTACAATTTAAATAACACTGTAAGTGTAAATGTGATGTAATATCGTCATTATGCGGGCTGATTTAATATGATAGTTTCTTTAAAATGCGAGAAAGTTGAATATTGCCTCAATTGTTGGTAAAATCGTAAAATTTTGCTAAATTTGAAGACGTATTGGCTATAAATTTGAGTACGTAAGTCTGTAGCTTAATTCATATTCCATTAATTGCTAAATTTGAAGACTTATTGGCTACAAATTTGAGTACGTAAGTCTGTAGATTGGTCCATGTTTCATTAATTGCTTAATTTGAAGACTTATTGGCTATAAATTTGAATACGTAAGTCTGTAGATTGGTTCATATTCTATTAATTGCAAACTTATTGGATAGTATCTGATTGTGAGTACGTAAGTCTATAGCTTGGTTCACAATCCATTAACTACTAAATTTGAAGACTTTTTGAGTACGTAAGTCTATAGCTTGGTTCATGTTTCATTAATTACTAAATTTGAAGGCTTATTGGCTACAAATTTGAGTACGTAAGTCTATAATTTGGTTCATGTTTCATTAATTGCTAAATTTGAAGGCTTATTGGCTACAAATTTGAGTACGTAAGTCTATAATTTGGTTCATGTTTCATTAATTGCTAAATTTGAAGGCTTATTGGCTACAAATTTGAGTACGTAAGTCTATAGTTTGGTTCATATTCCATTTTTGACGTTATTGGCGTATTTTACAACAGAAAGTTATATTTTTTAGTGGAATTTTTTGATATAGAAGAAAATTTAAATGAATGTGTGAGCCAAGCTAGGACTCAATCTTACCAAATCCATGGCCATCATGTAGGAGGTGTACAAAGATGTTCTACCTCACATTTGTCTATATCTTGTTTTAGTAATGTCTTAGCTTAGTTCGGGTATTTAGAAAATACATTAACAAATGGTGAATTTAGTCAAACATGAATCAATCTACAACACTTGACTTAAATTACCTTGTGAATAAATTCTGGGATGTAATCTGGTAATTATACAGAATGATTTATTGGGTTAAAACCTCTTTAAAATGTGAAAAAGTTGAATTTGTCTAAATTGGTGGTGAAATTGTAAAATTTTGCTAATTTGAAAGCTTATTGGCTATAAATTTGAGTACGTAAGTCTGTAGATTGGTTCATATTCCATTAACTTATATACTCATAGTTCATATTCCTTTAATTGGAGACTTATTGGCTATAAATTTGAGTACGTAAGTCTATAATTTGGTTCATGTCTCATTAATTGCTAAATTTGAAGACTTATTGGCTATAAATTTGAGTACGTAAGTCTGTAGATTGGTTCATATTCCATTAATTTATATACTCATAGTTCATATTCCTTTAATTGGAGACTTATTGACTATTATTTGAGTACGTAAGTCTATAGCTTGGTTCATGTTTCATTAATTGCTAAATTTGAAGACTTATTGGCTATAAATTTGAGTACGTAGGTCTTCAGTTTGATTCCTATTCCACTAAATTCAACATTGTTAATATATTTTTCAATAAAAAGTTATATATTTTAGTGAAATTGTATACAAAGATTAGATGAACGTGTGAACTAAATTACGACTCTATATAACCAAATCTTACAATCGTATTCTTTAACTTTTTAACGATACGTTACTAGGACAATTGAACTTTCTGTTTCTGAAAATATTTTATATCGAAGTCTCTTTATTGATTTTTTAATGAATTTCTACTGCTCTAAAATAATGGTGGTAATAACAAAATTGCAATGTATAATTTAAATTAAATTGTACTTTTCACTAGATTTCAAAAGTCGGCTATAAATTTGTCCACGTAAGTCTATAGCTTGGTTCATAATCCTTTAATTGCTAAATTTGAAAACTTATTGGCTATAAATTTGAGTACGTAAGTCTATAATTTGATTCATGTTTCATTAATTGCTAAATTTGAAGACTTATTGGCTATAAATTTGAGTACGTAAGTCTGTAGCTTAATCCATATTCCATTAATTACTAAATTTGAAGACTTTTTGGCTATAAATTTGAGTACGTAAGTCTATAGCTTGGTTCATGTTTCATTAATTGCTAAATTTGAAGACTTATTGGCAATAAATTTGAGTACGTAAGTCTGTAGCTTAATCCATATTCCATTAATTACTAAATTTGAAGACTTTTTGGCTATAAATTTGAGTACGTAAGTCTATAGCTTGGTTCATGTTTCATTAATTGCTAAATTTGAAGACTTATTGGCAATAAATTTGAGTACGTAAGTCTGTAGCTTAATCCATATTCCATTAATTACTAAATTTGAAGACTTTTTGGCTATAAATTTGAGTACGTAAGTCTATAGCTTGGTTCATAATCCTTTAATTGCTAAATTTGAAAACTTATTGGCTATAAATTTGAGTACGTAAGTCTTTAATTTGGTTCATGTTTCATTAATTGCTAAATTTGAAGACTTATTGGCAATAAATTTGAGTACGTAAGTCTGTAGCTTAATCCATATTCCATTAATTACTAAATTTGAAGACTTTTTGGCTATAAATTTGAGTACGTAAGTCTTTAATTTGGTTCATGTTTCATTAATTGCTAAATTGGAAGACTTATTGGCTATAAATTTGAGTACGTAAGTCTATAGTTTGGTTCATATTCCATTTTTGACGTTATTGGCGTACTTTACAACAGAAAGTTAAAGTTTTTTAGTGGAATTTTTTGATATAGAAGAAAATTTAGATGAATGTGTTAACCAAGCTACGACTCAATCTAACCAAATCCAGGGCCATCATATACGAGATGTATGTACAAAGATATTCTACCTCACATTTAGCTGTGTCTTGTTTATATAATGTCGTAGTTTTGTTCGGACATTTGGAAAATACATTAACAAATCTTGAATTTAATAACACATGAATCAATCTATGACACTTGACTTAAATTACTTTGTGAATAAATTCTGTGATGTAATATCGTAATTATACAGAATGATTTATTGTGTTAAAACCTCTTTAAAATGTGAGAAAGTTGAATATTGTCTAAATTGGTGGTGAAATTGTAAAATTTTGCTAATTTGAAGGCTTATTGGCTATAAATTTGAGGACGTAAGTCTATAGCCTTGTTCATATTTCATTATATTTGATTGTATTCCTGTACATTTTTTTTAGTAAAATTGATTGATTTGTTAGCAAGTGTGAACCAAGCTACGACTATACGTAACCAAATCTATGGCTACATATAAGCACAATTGTCAACGATATTCCTCTTTTTAGTTGGCTGTACTTTGTTTTTGTAGTGTCGTAGCTTTCTTCAGTTATTTAAAAGATGCATTGACATATTAAATTTTGTAAAATGTGAATCAATCTACGACACTATCAATTGTAAGGTTGTACATTTTAAATGTTCTTTATTTTGAAAATATTTTATTCCAAAGGGTCTCTTTATTGATTTTCATTATTATTTTTCGGTAAACTTTCACTATTCTAAAATAATACTGGTAATTGTGAGTATATCTGTGATGTAATTTTGGTATTATACAAGCTGACTTACTATAAGAAAGTCCGTTTAGAATGTGAGAAAGTTGAATGTTTCCAAAATTGTAAAATTTCGAACGTAATCAGTACAAATTTTACTGATTTTATTAAATTTGAAGACTCATTGGCTATAAATTTGAGTACGTAGGTCTTTAGTTTGATTCATATTCCATTAAATTTGACATTGTTAATGTATTTTTCAATAAAAAGTTATATATTTTAGTGAAATTTTATAGAAAGATTAGATGAACATGTGAACTAAATTACGACTCTTTGTAATCAAATCTTACAATCGTATTCTTTAACTTTTTGACGATACGTTACTATGACAACTGAACTTACTGTGTTTCTGAAAATATTTTATATCGAACAGTCTATTGATTTTTTAATGAATTTCTACTGCTCTAAAATAATGGTGGTAATAACAAAATTGCAATGTATAATTTAAATTAAATTCTACTTTTCGCTAGATTTCAAAAGTCGGCTATGAATTTGTCCACGTAAGTCTGTAACTTGGTTCATATTCACTGATATTTCACAATATTCCATCTTGCAATTGGCCATATTTTTCTTAGGTAGAGTCGTAGCTTTGTTCGGACATTTGGAAAATACTTTAACAAAAGTTGAATTTAGTAAAATTACGAACAAAACTACGATAATATATACCCAAGTCATGGCCAATATTGAATATTTAACACTATTGACATATTGTGTAGTGTGAACCAAGCTACGGCTCAATGTAACCTTGACATGTACAACGGTATTTCACAGTTGGCTGTATCTTAGTTGTGTAGTGTCGTAGCTTTGTTCAGCCACACATAAACGTCAAATTAAGTTAAGTATGAATCAAGCTACGATCTCTGAGTCTCTATTGATTGTCAGGCATTATTTTTCAGTTATTTATAATTTTCCGGTTAATTAAAACATATTTTTGAACAGAAAATCTAATTTAATTAGAGATGATTTTTTTTAATTAAATAATTGACATTATTTCTATTCATAAACAATAGATTCAATTAATTTCTATTTAAATAATAAATTTTATTTATAATCAATTGTTAGTTATAGGAATTGAATAATTTTGCCAAGTCGCCTGTTTTTTGTTTTTTTTGTTTTGTCACAATTCTTTAACGGCTACTAGATTTGTAAAATTGTCAAATTTGCGGGAATTTTGAATAAAACTAAATTCGATCACTAAAAAAACTGAAAAATAACAATAGATCTTTTCGAATTTATTTCTTTTAAAATCATTAAATAAATTCAAAATTTTATTTGAATATCGTTTTACGTATATCGCACTGAAAATGGCACTTTTACACATACTTTGTGATAATTTTCAATTATCAAACGTGCATTATTGGCTAAAAAGGTAGGTAGGTAGGTAGGTAAAAAGAAAGAAAACGAAAATAAAAATAAAATAAAACTAGGACATGGCAATTTTAGAAATCGTAATAACAATAACAATTAATTTGTTTATAATGTGTAGAAATTGTAATTTATTCAACAAACACCTATCGTTAATTTATAAGATACAAGAATTGTTATTATTATTTTGATCAATAGAAACGAATAAATTGTTAATAATAATGGAAAATCGATTCGTATTAGTTCCTTTTTCGGGTTAAATTATTAGAAACTGACGTGTTCGTCGTTAATACAAAGATAATGATAAAGTTGACCTTTATGATTAAAATAAGCTGCAATTAATGCTTATTATCTATTTTTGCTTTTTTTTTGAAATAATTAACTAGAAAATTACAGGAAAAAATAAATCGATACTTACTAGACTTCAATTAATTCGCACCCTAATAACAATTTATCGGGTTGTAATTCGACAACAGCTACAGTTTGGTCGTAGTAATACACCATCCGTATGGAATCATTACGGACTCTTTTACCACTGTACTTCTTTAAAGTTTGATGGAGTCGTTGTTGTTGATGGTGATTATTGCCAATATTGTTATTAAAATTGCGTAAATTCTGCAATGGACCATTAATAAATGGGATATTTAAAGAGAACGTCAATTTCTCCTCTATCGCAAACGTACAAAATACGATTATAAACAAATATAAATATAGAGAATTTCTACAAATTAACAACATTATTGGCGCAACGTGCGGAAAAATTGATTTTCCGCATATAAATCTTAATTGAAATCAACTACGCTAGCACAAGAACACATTGCTTTAATACTTCAGTGGTGACTGCTTTATTACTAAATGAAAAACCCAACAAGTGTACGCTTAATATTCCGATTCTATTAAAAATTAATTTTCGTATTATTTTCTTGTGTTGTTTGTTTAATGGTGAGCACGTTTTTACGCACGCATGCGTTCCTCAACAGTACGATTTTCCACCGGATTATCACCGATTTTCCAACAATATCGAATGAAACGAATCGAAATTAATGCAATTTTTCGTACGTTTGCCTCGACTAGGAAGTTGTTTTTTATGTGGCGGTTTTCATAGCAGACAGGACTTGACCGGATTTGTTAATATGTGGACTTTCTTTTCTTGGCCTAGAAAAATCCAATACAATACACAACACAAAGTAGATTGTACGACTAATTAGTCGAATTTGTACAGTGAGAGATTGACGCAGAAGTCGAATAAATCGATTTCTATGCATTGATTCGATTTTGAATTTGGAAATTTCCCGCCGGTTGTTACCCCAGCCACATCCACATTTAAACTTGGTTTTTGATTCGTCCTCGATTCGAAATTTACCGCTTGTTCTAGCGTAAGCTCGGTTTAAACTTTGAATTTCCCGCTAGTTACCGCCACTTCCACGTCTAGATTGAGAATTCGAATTTAAAATTTCAAATTTGCCGCTCGGTCTGTCACCTTAACCACCTTCACATTTAAGCGACTTTTAATTACAAAACAACTAAGTTTAGAGGCTTTTTTTACATCATGCGTTTGTTTGAAGGGAAATTTTAAGAAAAGGTCGATAAATTGGATAAATTTGTATTATTTATTTATTTTTGGCTTGTGTGAAACTTGAAGTTGTAACTTTAGACACATCTCTATTTAATTCATATTTTAATGCAAAATTAAAGTATACTGTTAAAATTGTTTTGTAAATTTTTCAATAAAATAATAATAATTGATATAAAAATAATTATTTTCGGATGTATCTAATTGAAAATAATTGAATTGAAAGTTGTGACTTTAGCCACAATAATTTTCAATACATTGATTACAACTAAAAATCGACCAAGAAAATGAAATAAAAGTAATATTAGTCGAATTTATATGCAAATTTATTTAATTAATTATAGAATAATATAAAATTATTTTTATCAATAATCGATTGTTCCTGTATTCACAGCTTTCCGTTACTTTAACCACAATTGACAGTTCAAGGTTCAGGTTTTGAGGTTAATTTAAATTCCCGTTACTTCACCTAGATTTCGTTAAATATTAAGATCAAAACCACAAAACTGGATGATGTTAACCTCTATTGATTCAGTCAGCGTTTACCATCTTCATTATAGACAATGATTCGATTTCTTCTTGTAATTCTCCTAATTACTATCAATTTTATTTCAATAAGAACCACAAATAGTGCACAATGTTCGCAAGACTATCAACATTATTTGAGCACGAAAACACCCTATCGTATTGTCGCTAATTTGAATCAAACCGAATTGAAATTCGAGGGATGTACGGCGACGAAATTCTGGTCGTTAATCCGGCACGGTACTCGAAACCCCAATTCGAAGTTGATTGGAAAGATGCAAGAACGTCTGCCGGAGATTCGCGATTTAATTTTGGACAATTTACACGAATCTAACGGTAAATTAATCGAATGATTGTATTTTTGTAGTAATTCGTTGATTATTGCAGATTTTATTCGTAATTCCGATTTGGATGCGTTCAAACGGTGGTCGACGAAATTAACGGCAAACGATGAGAAGAAATTAACCCATGAAGGTGAAGATGAAATGTTATTTCTAGCTGAACGGTACCAGAACCGATTTCCGACGATTTTCGATAAGATTTACAGTAATTCAACATTTAAAGTAGGTTATAGTGAACAATTTTTTATTGTCACATGTCAAAAAAACTGTCGTATTCTCTAACTTTTGACAATTCGTTACCATGACAACACTGATCAATAATTTTAACGAAAGTGTTTCTATCTCATTACAATTCCAAAAAGTTAGAGAATCCGATTGTATGCCCTACAAATAATTTTACCAAAATTAATTGGAAATATGACAAAGTTTTCTGGCATGTGACAAATTTTGTTTATTTGAATTTGTTTTCAGTTTAAATACACAGCAACACAACGGACGAAAAAGAGCGCCCAGATGTTCGCTGCTGGGCTATTCGGCCGGCAAACCGTTCGCGATATTGATTTCCCACAACCCTTGAAACGCGACCCAATTTTGAGGGTAATTTTGAATTATTCAAGGCTACAACTCGCCAAAAAAAGGAACCTTTGTTCGAAGATTTCTGCCTTTAGTTGAAACGGGCATTTCTTGAACTTATTTGTTTTGAAAAATTTCGAATTTTAAAGGAAAATATTAGAGCATCAATTTTGCTTAATAATTTAGCTAATAATCGGTAGTATTCTCTAACTATTTAGCGATTCGTCACTATGGTAACAATAGAGATTGACAGTTAATAGTTTTATTGGTGTTTTCTTTCAGTATGATGGAATAGTAGATATAAGCTCGATTTCCAATATTGTCATGCTAATAAATCATTAAAAAGTTATAGAATACGACTGATAATCATCAGTCATATTCTCTAACTTTTTAAGCGATTCGTTACCATAACAACACTAGATATTGAAAAGAGACAATATTATAATAGTTCCAAGCGTTGTTATGGTAACGAATCGCCAAAAATTTGGACAATACCACCGTGAATCTATTCTTTAGAATTCAATCACGTATCAATCGTATTCTGTAACTTTTGACGATTTGCTATCATAAAAACATTGAAGATTGAGAGTTTCTATTCTTCTCTTTCCAATTATACATAAAATGCAATTGTAAAGAGTGAGATAGAAACGCAGTTTAAAGAAACTGTCGTTTTCAAGCGTTGTCATAGAAATAAATAGCGAAAAAGTTAGAGAATACGACTGTATAATTGCAATGAGACAATATTAAAACAGGAACTCTTGATCTTCATCGTTATCATGTTAATAAATTTGGCAAAATACAGAATACGACTGATAATTATCAATCAAACAGTCATACTCTCGAACTTTTTGGCGATTCGCTACTATGACAACATTGAAGATCGACAGTTTCTTATAGAGCACTATAAGAATTTAGTCATATTTATCAGTTGTATTCTGTAACTTTTTAGCGATTTGCTAATAGTAGCAAATTGCTGAGTTACAGAATACAACTGCTGGAGATTAACAGTTTCTTTTGAATAATCTATTTTATTCTTGTCTCTTTTCAATTATACATAAAATGTAATTGTAAAGAGTGAGATAGAAGCGCTGCTTAAAGAAACTGTCGATTTCAGGCGTTGTCATAGAAGCAAATATCAAAAAAGTTAGAGAATACGACTGTATAATTGGAAAAAGACAATATAAAAACAGGAACTTTTGATATTCATCGTTATCATGTTAATAAATTTGGCAAAATACAGAATACGACTGATAATTATCAATCAAGTAGTCATACTCTCTAACTTTTTGGCGATTTGTTACTATGGCAACATTGAAGACCGACAGTTTCTTTAAATAGAGCGTTGTTGAGAATTCAGTCATATATATCAGTTGTATTCTGTAACTCCTCAGCGATTTGCGACCATGGCAGCGCTGGAGATTAACAGTTTCTTTAGAATAATGCGTTTTATTTTTGTCTCTTTTCAATTATATGTTTGATGGAATTATAAAGAATGAAATAGAACGTTGTTTAAAGAAACGTTGCCATAGTCACAAATTACGACAAAGTTAAAGAATACGACTATAATTGGAAAGAGACAAGATGTCCATTATTACCATGGTAACTGGAAATCCTCACTCTTTAAGAACAAAGCTTCCATCTCACTCCTTATAATTCCATCATGGATATAATTGAGGAGACAAGTATAAAACAGTCTCGTTGTCATGGGAACGAATCGTTATAAAGTTACAGAATACGACTGATAGATCCCTTTTTCTAACGGGTTGTAGCCCAGTTTCTTAACATAAAAATTTACAATTAATTTCCTTGTTAGTTTTACAAATTGTGTAATAAATGGCGGCGTGAAATTAGCAAGAATCCATCCGTTTTAATCGAACGACAACGTTTCGAATCTAGTAAAATTATGAAAAATTTAATTAATCAAATTAATCAACGTTTAAATCTCAACAATTATGAACAATTAGATTTAAACGATATTCATACAATGTATATGGTGTGTAGTTTTGAAACAGCATGGAATAATAACCGACGTTGGCGCAACAACGGTAATGGTAACCGTTCCCCATGGTGTTCACCGTTTACAATCGATGATTTAAAAATTATCGAATTCTATGAGGATTTAAAATACTATTGGATTGACGGTTACGGTTACGAACTAACATACAAACAAGCCTGTCCGGCGTTCAACGATTTAATCGAATTCTTCCAAAGGTAGATCTAATTTTTAAATAAAATAAACAACGGTATTCTCAATCTTTTGGCGATTCGTTACCATAACAACTGTCTCTTTAACTATCCAAAGATCTATCGTTGTCATAGTAACGAATTGCCGAAAAGTTCAAGAATACGGCTGAAATATTGGTAGTCTGTTTGGTGATCGGTTACCATGACAACACTGAAGGAGATCGATAGTCACCGAATTTTATTCTCGTCTCTTTTCAATTGTAGTTCTGTTTAAAGTAATTGTTGATCTGCAGCGTTGTCATGGTAACGAATCGTCAACAAGTTAGAGAATACGGCTGAAAATGTAATTTATCGAATTTTAGTGATTCTCTACCGAAAGTGACGGCGTATTTCACCCATTCCGGTACGTTATTGAAGATGCTCGCCCATTTGGAATTGTATCGCGACGATCAACCCTTAAAATCGGCTGAATTTTTAAATAATCAACGACAATGGCGGACGAGTTATATCGATACGTTCGGTACGAATTTGGTTTTCGTTCTCTACAATTGTCGAGACGAATTGAAAGTTTTAACGTTACACCAAGAGAGAATTATCCGATTACCATCCTGTCCAAATACCGATTTGTGTGGGTTACAACAAATTTTAAACTATTACAATAACAGTATTGATGATGGCTGTACGTTCGATGAAATGTGTGATAATTTCTAAATAAAATTTCTAAAATATTGTAATTTAAATTGGAGAAACCCGCAGGTATTGATCGAATTTGACGGCTTCAATTAATTTATTCTCTTCAACTATAGAGCTAGACTAATAGAAAATACAACAAACAAGGTTCAATTTCGGTTTCAATCAACAATAAATCAAATCTTTGGTCGACTAGAGTCGTTTCTTATTCATTAACTTTAAGATTTTGTATTGAATTCGACACAATTTCCATATCTGTTGTTGTTGTTGTTAAGGCTTGATTACAGTCGATTTTGATGTTGTTCAAATCGATTGGTTGTTGCGAATTTTCGGCCAAAATACTCTCCAACGATTTGGCTTTTTTCAACTCCGTTATCAAATCGTCATCATCGCCACCATCACAGTTGTCGTGTTGTTTGGTTTGTTGCGATTGTTGATTATCGACAATTTCGTTGTTATCGTTGTTTTCGGAGCGTGTCCGTAGACGCTCTTTTATCGCATACGGCCTATAACGAACTGTCGATTTTGTTGTTGTTGTTGTAAATGGGGCGATTTGTCGTAAACCTATCGACACTGTACTAACATAATTCGTATTGATCCTTATCATATTCGATAATAATTTATTATTATTGTTGGCGATATTTTTATTTCGTATCTCTTTCAAATATTGCCGTCTCAATTCTGTACCGGTTGCTAACATTTCTAAACGATACAAGGCTGCATCCAATTGATCCAAACAGGATGTCGGCGATAGCTGTAAAACAACAAAAACAACATAACCTCAATTTTTTCTAACTAGATTATGCGATACGAATATTACCTCAACACGATCGCTTTGTTGCATTTCTTATGAATTTTAATCGTTATTCTCTCGATTTATCGACGATAAAAGGGGCACACACTATTTACACATACGGATCTGGTGTTGTTATTGTTGTTTTTATTAATGACGTAATTGTACAAATCAATAATCATCCGTTATAAACAAAGATGGCTATAACAATATCGATCGATTAGACAGAGATGGAGTGATTGAAGTAGGTGTACAATTGTTTGACGTTTCTTGTTTTTTGTTAGGGAAATTCGAGTGGATCATCTAGGGAATTTCGGTGGACACATATCTCCATCTCTATCCAAAAAATTCGAACAGGACAGTATTTTCGATATTTCCAACCCGAAAATAGGGACATTTAATCGAAAACAACTTATTTTAGGGGAAATTATCGCCAAAACAACTATTTCGATATTATCTATCGTTGTAAAATGGAGACATCTGTTCCTGTTAAATTACCAAAATTGTTTTCTTTCTGGAGTTATAAAAATCAAACAATCGCCCCATTGATTCGATTGTTTGTATTTTCTTATTCGTGCAAATAGCTGTTAATTTTTTAATTAAATAACAAGTAATTATTATCACTATTATTATTATTTGATATTTGTCTCCCGGTACCAGGTACCAAGAGCACTGCAAAAATCAATTATACAATACCGAATAATAGTAAGTAAAGACGGCTGTGTGTTAGAATGAGCCAATCAAATGGCGTTATTTTGACGACAATAAAAACAAAATAATGTTAATTGGCGCGCTAAAATTCGAAATTCCTATTTTCTTTTTTAGAAATTTTCAAATTGAAATACAGAGTGGTACGATTTTAATTTGCAAAAATAAAAGTATTGCGAACGGACGAACAGACGGACGGACGAACAGATACATTCACTGATCAGACAGTGATTGGTGAAGACGTATTTTTAATCGTCGTTTTATTTCTAAACAAATCGATTTTAATAATTTATGAAAATTGTAAAAATCGACGAATTATGGCGTTTTTGAAGAATATTTGGAAGAATAACTCGAAACATCACAGTAAGTCAATTCCGTTGTTTTTTTTTTTTTAATTTTATTAATTATTAGTGTCATTATCAAAATAGACATAAAATTTTGTTATTTTTAGAAAGGCAGTTGAAAACAAAGTTGGCTAAATCTTACATTTATTCTCTTGTTTTAATATTAGCTTGTTTTGTTTTTAAGAACAAATGATAAAACGATATTGCATCAGTCGACTTTGATTTTCTTCTACTTCTTCTCCATCATCGTAGTCGTCACCTGATGCAATATCTTCTTGCGTTACCATAGAAACACGAACAAAACAAAAATAAAAACAATTGCAAAGAAAGTTGAATGTCGCGGAAAATATCCAGATAGAGATAGAGATAGGCGCGTGTTTGTTATATCGGATGTACCATAATTCGTAGTTGGCTATGCCCTCGGGACGTACATTTCTAGTGTCGTAGATTACTTCATATTTCACTAAACACGACATTTTCTAGAATACAACTACAACTAAAATATCGTAATTTTTTTAATTTGTTTGTAACCCAAAAAAAAACAACAACACAAAATTCCAGGGAATTACGCGAGTCCTTCACGTCGATTCGACCTGTTAGTTTATCGATAATTATATAGAATTAAAATTTTTCTAAATAAAAACGAAACGAAAGTGAAATTTATTTTAATCGAGTTTATTTCAAAGGAAATACAATTCAAATTGTGAAATCCGAGAATTTTTACTTCCACACTAATTGTTTTATTTCAATTTTAAATTATTCTCGAAATACCAATCGAAGAAACCTATGGAAAACAAAACAAAACAAAAACAATCAAATCTAGCCATCTAGTAAAAATACACTCCAGCCAGATTTCTAGTGTATTGACCGTTTAATTATTCTAATTAACTAACAATAATGGCTAATTTTTTACGTCTATATTGATTTGATTAGATAAGAATAATGCGTTAATACTATTGGCAAGTAGGCTGGTTCTATAATATTTGATAACAAAACACGATCGTCATGCGCCAACTATACTTTCGTTTGTCTGCGTGTGTAGACATTAAAAAAAAACAAATGACGCTCTAAATTCTTAGCTAATTTGATTAATTAATTAATACTGGAAATTTTATTTAAATAAAAAATAATTTATTGATTAATCTTGAAAGGATTATCAATAATCGTCTCGACATATAACACAAACATCATTGATAAAATTAAAATAATACGCTTTTATTTTTATGAATCAAGGTTGTTGTGATATTGTCAGAGATGCTGTTATAGATCTATTATGCAACTGTTTTGTTTTCTTTGTTTTAGAACTATCCGAAGAATTAGCGTTACAGAATTCTAAGGAATTATTGCAAGATGACGATGTTGAGAATAACGATAAGATTAATGATGACATTATAATGATAAATAATGAAGATGATGTAATTACGTTTAAATTGAAATATTTAGGTAGTACGATAATTGAGAAGAATTATAATAATAATAATCAAATAAGTGCCGAATCTGTTAAGAATATTATAAAAGTAGCGAAAGTTAGTCGAAAGAAATTACAACGTGTACAGATACAAATCTCGTTAAAAGGGGATTATTGTGAGCGATCTAGAAGGCAATGATTTGTTCAAAGTATCAATCTATCGGTGAGTAGAATTTGTTTTTCTATTTCAACACTAAAAATAGTTTCAAAAGTCTCTATCTTCCATGCGACAACTAGGAACGCCATAATATTAAAATTTGAATTTTCCACCATTTTTGATTGTGAGTAACACAAGCAACACCATCTGTCGATGGATTCCCGAATTTTTAAAACGAATACTGTTTAATGTGTTGCCTAACTGTTGTCAAACTAGGAGTTAAAGCTTGAAAATTATTGACAAATTTCACTTAAAACATCAGAAAATTTTAATTAAATAAATATTAAAACGTCCTGAAAAAAAAAAGTTAAAAAAACTATGAAAACTCGCCTGAAAAATAACAAATTCATCAAATAGAATAGTAAAATGCTCTGAAAAAAGTTAAATTTAGAAAAATACGAAAATTTGCCTGAAATAGAAGAAAAAATGATTTTTATGTTATACAGTGTCCCACCTAAGTATGCTCAACATAATTAACTGACCATAATTAGGTTATAATATTATTTATAGGTTTACTCACCTGATGATTATATAAACACTTAACACTTTATCACTTTAAATCGTTTTGTTTTCGAAAAAACACCTCAACTTCAACAAAAAGTGAAGGTGTTCTGGTACCGATACGAAGTACCAACACCTTTACAATCCACAAATTTCCACTATAAACCTCCATTTGTCGAAGGCTTCCATATGAAAAGAGTTGAGAATAAGGAAGATGATGATTATTTTATTTGTATAAGTAGAATATCGTTGTATACCAATACTTAAAAGTACTGATAAAGTACCTCAAAAATTCCATTACACAATAGAGTTCCATTTGTCAACGAACTACATGAAGAAGAGCTTAGAATAGGGAGGATTGGAAGCTATTATGTCTATACCAGTCCCTAAGAGTACCGATGAAGTACCTAAAGTTCCTTTCTACAATAGAGTTCCATTTGTCAAAAACCTAAATGAAGAACAGTTGAGAATAGGGAAAATGAGAGATTATTGTGTATACCAATCGCTATAAGTACCTATAAAGTACCTAACAAATTCCTAACTGTACCTAACATTTTACTTGTGTGCCTATTGAGTACCTACAGTGTAGTTTTTTATTTCAAATTCACGGTAGTCGCACCTATTGAGTACCTACAGTGAGGAGTACTGGACTGAGTTCTTTGTAGTTTTTTATTTTAAATTCATTTGCGTTTATTAAATAACGATAGTGGAAAATACCTAGTTGAGTGATTTGTAGTTTTATTTTTTGAATTTTCGATCTTCAGTTTTAATTGATAACGTAACTAAGTTGTTGATAAAAATTGTGAATTCCTGACTTTAAATGTCAATATTGGCGATGAAAATAAAAAAGGTACTCACTTTGAACTGCTACACTGCCTCCTGCCCCACTCGATTCCAAGTTACTGTAATTTGAAGAAAAAAAAAATGTTAGTAATTCAAAAGAGCAACTTTCTTTCCAAATTTGCGTTATAAGTGGACTTATTTTGACATAAAAATAGTGAAGAAATAGATATTTCGACACTATTTTGAGTGTGGAAACATTTGGGAGAATTTTTCTCAAAATTGGTAGTTTAAAGGTGACGCAAAATAAAAACTCGTTCTTTCTTGAACTGATTCATAAAAAATTATAGTTTGAATCTTTCAACTTACCCTTTAGTTGAACCTTCTACTGCTCCATCTAGGACAGTTCCGCACTAACACTGGCACTAACACTTCACTCTATTTTAAACCGCTCTATTTTTAAAATCACTAGCATTAACTTTATTTTAAACGCTCTCAAAATTATATATTTATATTAAAAACACGAAAATTATTTTTAAATTCACTAGCACTGGCACTATAACACTTAGTTTAATTTAAAAACGTGCAAAATTATTTTTAAATCCACTAGCACTAGCACTGGCACTTCACTTTATATAAAAAATACGCAATAGTATATTGAAAAATAAGTTTCAGAAGTCCATGATTCCTGCACGAGACCAAAATTAAAAAACGAGTGCGGTAGCACGAGTTTTTTAATGGTCGAGTGCAGGAATTGACTTCTGAAACGAATTTTTCATACTATTTTTCCTATTTTGCGCCCCTTTGTACCCTTTTTTAATAAAAATTGAACCCTTCAAATTTAGGGAATTTTGTAGAAGTTGGTATTAAATAAAACAAATGAAAGTTCTACTTGACGATATTCAACTTTTTGTTTGTAAACAAGTTGATTTTCAATTGTTTAAGTCTCCATATTAATTACGACTTGTAATAAAGTAAAAATGTGTGACGAATTATCGTGTACTCCACCAGAATTACGTGATATTATTGAAAATGGTATCAATGATTTACTTCCCGGTAAATCAAAAACAAAATATGAACATTGTTATCAAAATTTTCAAGAATAATAATTTGAAATAAATAAAAGTTGTTTTCACGTTAATCAAGTGGTCTGCATTTCTGTCAAAGAATGACATTTGAGATAGTCGACAGTGTTACCAACTTCGAAAAAATAAATTATCCCAGATTTTCCACACTCAAAGTAGTTGGGAAATCTCCATTACATCACTACTTTTAGTGTGGAAATGATTTTATTTCCAAAGCAAAATAGGAAAAATTATTTTTAAATTCATTAGCACTGACACTATAACTTCAATTTAATTTAAAAATCGTGTAAATTATTAAATTTTAAAGACCGATGTTAACACCTCAACGGACGAAACTAAACTGACCAAAAGTCTCGGAATGGGTGTTATGCAATTTTTCCTTTGTTGCGCTGTTATCAGAAACTCAAGAAAAACTTATCTGTTACGTTATCTGGCGGTGTTTTGAAATCTAGGAAAAAGTATTGTATGATTTCTCTTTGTTTTGGTTTTATCAGAAGCACAAAAAACCTTGTCTGGTCATATTTTTAATCTTATCTTTCGTATAAAAAAAATTTAGTTGTTTTAGATGTTTTGAAGGTGTTAAATTCGTTGAAATAAAATACTGATGAATATTCTAGAATTGGAAAATCGAAAATTAAATTAGCAATTACAAAAATTAAGGATCCACAAAGGTGCACGAAAATTGGCGATGTTTATTTAACAATTTCTCAGCTATTTTCCAAAGGATTTGATTGGCTAACACTGAATTAAAAAGAGAATTTTCAGCTCTATCAAGTGCTCTTTTTAGTTTTTGAAAATTCGCTTGTAATCAAAAATTACTCGAGAAAATCTTGGAGCAGGTTTTTCCATATATTTTTTTTGGCAATTATTTATATTTTCCCTCATAACTTTCCCAATATTGCTTATTTCCCAGTGATTTCCGCTAGAGATATTGCAAATTTCAAGCGCTTTCAAAATATTCAAGAAATTTTCCCAGAGCACCGTCATTTTTCCGGAAAATCGACGAAAACTAGAAGTTTGTTGCCACTACTTTTGGACAATTTTAAACTTGAATAAAGTCTCATTATAAATAGAGAATTCAGTAGACATCGAGGAAAATTATCGATATTGAAAATTTAATGAAAATTCATAGTGGAAAATTTGCAACAATTCCAACCTATTATAATCAAACATTTGAGTTTTATTGATAACGTCGCGTAGTCAAACAAATCTCTATAGTTGGTCCACTGTTTTCCAATATTCGTGGTAGATATAAAGCGGCGAAATTTATGATCCGCTCTATTCAAATATTTCAGGAGACTATAGTTAAAAATCCGCAGTCTATTTATAATTTTATAACTGAAAGACCACCAAAACCACGGTATTTTACATCGCAGTTAACGTAGTGTCGTAGCTTTATTCAGAAAACTACATTAACAGACGTCAAATTTAATAAAAAAATGAAGCAGTCTACGACACTACATACCAAATACACAGCCAACTGCGAGTTGAATTACTGGAATCTACTCGATTTAGTTCGGTTATAATTTATTTCGATACTAATTTTATTGTCGTTATTTTTAGCATTTCAAACTGTTCAACTGATCCAACCCATCGTCAAGTCTTCTCGTTCTTATCAACCGACACAGACGATGATCCTAATGATAAGAGGGACATTGATAAGAATGCAACAATAATGGAATGCCATGCTTTCTTGTGTTCGAAACGGAAAACAGCAGAAACTGTAACTTTAACCGTCGCTCAAGCGTTCAATGCTGCCTATAAACAATGGCGAGTTCGGCCCAAACAACCACAACCACCACAACAAAAGAAAACAACATCCAATGATTTAAAACAGCAACAACAACAACAAACTGCAAGCATTGAAGAAGAGAAATTAATCGATTTTGATGATAATCCTTATAATGATGATGATAATGACGATATCAATAATGCGTTATTAACGAATGATAGTTTTCTGCCTCCACAACAACAACAAACGCCTAAATTTAATGATAGTTGCAATACAACCAAACAATGGGTCTGTTTTGATGACGATTTTATTGTTAACAATTCGTTCAAAAATAGTACAGTTTTTGCTTAAATAGACCAATTTTCAGAGCGCTTCTACCATAAATTTATTATTATTATTATCATCAATATTACTATTTTGATATAATTATTTATCTATATTGTTAAATAATCGATTTTATGTATAAATAAATTAAAATATTGTTTATCGTGTTTTATTAGAGTATGCACCTGGAAGGTATACAACCAACAATACAAATTCAATACAATAGTGTAATGTTAATTTAAATCAAAGTTGGCTGTGAATTCTTGTATTGTGTCACAGCTTGCTTCACGCTGCTATATTTGCATTGTTGCCATTTTTAAATGTTTAAAATATTTAAAAAGGGGATTTATTTTATATACAAGAAAAATCGATAAAATTTCAATATTTTAATTGTAAATCAAACGATAATTCGATTATTAGTCGTGATTTTTGATGAATAGTCGGGATATCCTGAATTTGGACGTATGTCGGTTCGTCGTCCGATTTGCGTGACTTTAGCCACAACATAGAAAATGAGACGACTAGTAAAGGAGAAGATCAGATGGGATTCGGTGGCGGTGATGGTGGCAGCTGTGGTGGTTGATGGTGGAAATAACGACCCCATCATCGATAACACAACAGATAGGACTATTTAATTTAAAATCGAACCAAAATAAAGGTAAATTTATCGAATAATCGGGAAAATTAATTGTGCCAATTGTTTTGCAAAATTTCTTAATTAAATTACGTCAATTTTTTTATCATATTAGTCTAATTATTGATGATCGTGCTATTATGGTGCGCATTTATCAATCTGGTTGTTAATTGGTTAGAATCGAGACAAATCGTATTTCAATTGTCATATCTATAACCAATCAAATTCGGCAATTCTTTGTAATATTCATTTGTTTTGTTGTTTATATTAATGTGAATTTGTAATGGGAATAAACAATTAATTAGTTAATTGACACAAGTATTGTAATCAGTAGATTAGTTTGGGTAATTTAATTAATTATTTAATTGTTGGAGTGTTATATTTCGTTGTTTTATTGTTGTTGTTTCAAATTGCATAGCTGGCTAGATTAGCAATTGTGGGTGTTATTCGTATCGATTTCGTTAATTTCTTTGATTGTTTTAGATCGAATTATCGGACAAAACAATTATAAATAATAATTATCGAGAATAATGGTGTTGATTGATTTAATTCAAATCGAAAATGATCAAATAATCTTATCGTTACGGTAACAGGCGACTAGATTCAATTGGTCCGGATTTAGGTAATGTTATCGAGGTGTTGTTGTTGTTGTTGTTGGACAACAACCACAACAACAACAGGCAGTGGTGGTAGTAGCCGTTATAAGGGCATATTCATCCTAATATTGATTTTATTGATATTGTTGGATTATTTATTTGGATCAATCACCGAATCAGTCTTCAATAACGTCCATAGGTTTGTTGTTTTTTTGTTGTTGTTCTGTTATTAAAATTGATTGTTGTAGGACACAAGAACATACAGCCCCCTGCCAACATGCCCCCTCAATTAAATCGGTCTTCTTGAAGAATAAAACGAGTGTTCTAACGGGAATTGTAGCGACGAATCGTTCGTTTATCAACGAAACTACAATAAATTCGACGACTGATAGTTTATTATTAATTGGGAATACTACAATAATTGATATACAGTTGAATTCGACAAATCTACCGCCTTGTCCGGACATCTCGACGAATCTCCACGGTCGCATTGACGTGCCCAAATCGCCGATACCGACAGTCGAACAGTTGTACCGACGTTTCTCGTCGTGGTTGAAATTGGGTGGACATTGGTCGCCCGAGCCGAATTGCTACTGTAATAAGAGTGTAGCGTTGATAATACCGTTTCGTTGTCGCAATGAACATCTATTATTGTTTCTACAACATATGCATCCGTTTTTGAAACGCCAACAATTGGATTATACGATCTTTATAATCGAACAGGACGGTAATGGGTTGTTTAATCGCGCCATGCTGATGAATATCGGCTATATTGAGGCGTTGAAATTGCGCAATTATGATTGTTTCATCTTCCACGATATCGATTTGTTGCCGGAAGATGATCGGAATTTGTACACGTGTCCGAATGATCAACCCCGCCATATGAGTGTTGCTGTTGATATATTCGATTATAAGTAATTTTAATTGGTTTTGTTAATTATTTGGATTGATTTGTTGTTGTTTTAGGTTACCATATCAGAGTATATTTGGGGGTGTATCGGCGATAAGTCGGCAACATTTTCGTTTATTGAACGGTTTCTCGAATTCGTTTTGGGGTTGGGGTGGTGAAGATGATGATATGGCAAATCGGATACGTTATCATAATTTGTATATATCGCGTTATCCGTTAACGATAGCCCGTTATACGATGTTGACGCACAAAAAGGATAAACCCAGCCCCAATAGGTAATTTTCCACAATACTCTTGTATGGGGTGGTTTATTTTCGATGATATTTAAGGGTATTTGCGAGTCAATTCCATATTCCATTGGTTTTTAAACCGATTTAAACGATCCGAATTTTAAACGGTAGAAAATAACTTTTCCACCTGGGAAAATTTTTATTAACTTTTGAGTTATAAAGGAAAATCGGGGAACACTTTTCTATTGTAATTTCTCATTTTCTACAACAATTTTGTTTATTTTGCAATGAAATTACCAATTTTGATAGAAAATTGAAAGCGCTTTTCAAATCGGCGAGAAATTTTCCAATAGATTTGTTAGTTTTCCGGCAAAATTGATAGAAAATTGAAAATTTTATTCGCTCTAATTTCTACAATTTGCAAGATAAACAATTGTGGAATATTTCCTTTAAAAGTTTATACAAAAAGGGGATATGACAACAAGGGACGAACAGTGGGAAATTAGAAAAATTGCAAAATTTTCCAAAAAGGAAATTTTTGATTGATAATTCCTCCATAGATCGACACGTCATATCTCTTTGAAAAGCGCTTTTCTTGATCGCCAACATAGATGTATTTGTTTATGGGAAATTCCAAGAAAATTCTGAATTATAGAAGAAAATGTTAGAGTACCTTTTCCTTAAGTTTTTTTTATATTTTTCCCTTTAAATTAGCTAATTTTCAATGATTCAAACTATCCTGTATAATGAATTGAAAGTGCTTTCCAAATATCTAAGAAATTTTCCAATATCTACTAGTTTTCCGGAAAATAGATTAAAAACTGGAAACATATCGGCTCTGATTTTTACAATTTGAAAGACAAACAATCGTACAATATCTCATTGAAAAGCTTACACAAAAAAGGAGGCGATAACAACAAGGAAAACTCTAACGATGGGAAATTAGAAAAGTTACGCAGATTTTCCGAAAAGTACATTTACGGGTGTTATTTTCTCACATTAAACATAATTATTTTGCAGCAAAACAATTTTATTAGCTTTCCGAAAATTGGTGTTTGTTGGGTAATTCTTGGAAATTTTCCTCATAATTTTCCAAATTTGCCTTTAATAAAATTTCAAGCAAGGTCTGTTAGTTTTCCAGAAAATTGACGAAAAAATGATTAGTAAAGTAAACAATTGTTCAAATATCATATCCACCTCTCGGTATAAGCTTTTAAATGAAAAACTTAACCAGAGAGGGAAGCTCATAAAATGCAAATTTGAAAAATTGGAAAAACTATACGAAAATTTTCCAAAAAATATAGGTATATTCGGGTGTTATTTTCTTATATTAAAACATAATTATTTTACAACTAAACGTACAATAGTTGATAGAGAATTTTATCAATTTTTGGAAATTGATATATTCATTGGGAAATTTTTGATTATTCTTGGAAAATTCGTTTATAAAGAGAACCCTAAAATGGTCTTTCTAATACTACTGCAATTACTGTAATATTTCATCAAATAAGCAAGATATCAATTATTCAAAATTAATATTTTTGGGCACCGAATCAAAAAAAGAAAAATGTAAAGTAGGCCCTCAGGTTTCGGACGATTTTCTGGAAAACTAACAAATTCATTGGAAAATTTCTTGGATATTGGAAAAGCACTTTCAATTTACTATATACTGCAAGAAAATCGTTGGAAAAGCGGTAATATTTGCTAAGTTATAGCGGAAAATATAGAAAAATTAAAGAAAATAGCTGCTCAAAGGTTAGAGTTTGTAACTCAAAGTTCAATTGAAATTTTCCAAAACATACAACCCTCAGATACTTCTTAAAATGCTCTTTAAATGCTACTATATTATCAAAAATTGGAATTTTCTTAGACACAGAATCGGAGGAAATTTGGGCCCTCAAATTTCGGAAAACTAACAAACTTATTTGAAGTTTTCTTACAATTAGATTAGAAATTCGTATTTCTGTTATACATCCGCTTGAAAAGGTGCAGAAATAGAAGCAGAAATCTGTAACTTTCCTAGGGGATACCCTTGAATACTAAAAACAAACCACCCTGTACAAAACTTTTAATTTTCAGGTATAATGTGTTGAAACAAGGCCAGAAACGTTACGATAAAGACGGTTTAAATAGTTTAAACTATAAATTGATCGATAGTAAACAGAATTTATTGTACACTTGGTTTTTAGTCAGTATTGAAATGCCGCCGACAAGATGATGATAAATGGTATGGTAATAGAAAAGTGAATAGAAGGAAAACAGAAAAAACATAATTGTAGTACTTAAAATTATTGAGGTTCCTCTATTTTTTTCTATTTGATTTGATTGCATTCCAGTTACCAATTTTTTCTCGTTTTCGTCTTCTAGTCGATTTACAATTAGTTTTAGTTTCGTTTAATTCGATAAAAATACTCAAAAATGAGTCGTAGAGATTATAAAAAGACAGTATCAGATTGTATACAGGGTGTACGTTGGCTTTAGAGTCGTAACTTTATTCTAAAAAGTAACATATCAAATTTAGTGCTGTATGAATAGAGCTACGACATTACGTGTCAAAAACCTAGCCAACTGCTATACGGTGTTTTTAATGGTGCACCCTGTATTTTAACGACTGGTGATTTTGGTTTGTTTCCTAATTATTTTTTGATTGTTTAGTAGAAGATTAGTGCCAAGAATTTTCTAATGAGACACACAAATAAGAGCACAATTTTTATAAAATTTGGCTGCTATTTTTCGATGATTTTCCCCAATCTTTGTTACAGTATCTACAAATTATTTATGTATTGTTAATTATTATTATTGTTTAATTTTTATAATTATCGAATCAAATTACAATACTCTATTAGAATTAAGAATTGTAAAAATAAAATTGTGATAAACGGCAGAAGAGACCGGGGTTCTTCTCTTTTTCCTTAAAAAAACAATTATCACCCAAGAATTTCCTCTGTAAACTCCAATACACCCCCAAAAATTAGCGGTGGTGATAACGACAAATAAATAGGGTGTCTATTAATATTTCGCCTCAAATTTGGCTGTTTGCCATTATATAGCGTCGTAGATTAGTCCGGACCCTTGATAAATGTCAAATTCAACAAGTACGAACTAATCTACGACTCGACAAAGCCAATTTTGACATAATTCGGCGCCTCCACCATTTTTCAAGGCTCTATCACGATAATTAAATCATAAAATTCTTATCACAATTTTTAATGTTTCCAATCGAAATTAATCCGTAAGGTGTGACCGAATTTATGCATAAAAACAATCGATAAATAACAATCGTAATAATAATAAAAATGAACAGGAAAACCTTTAAAATTGTCAAGGATCAACTTCACAAAAAACAATCAATGCAATTACCAGAAACTTGTTTGTTTAACCTTTTTTTATAACATTTTGATTACAAAATTATTTGGTTCAGTTAACATTTCCTGTATGTGTTGTTTATTTTAATAAAAATTTCCAAATAAAAAATACAAATAAAATGAAAATAGTAAAATATCGTAAAAAATGCGCATGTACAACGCTACCAATCGAGAATTTCCTACAAAAAATTCATAATTTATCACAATTTTTCGATAAAAAAAGTCAATATAACAATGAAATAAATAAATAGAACTCGATCACAATTCCTTTTCCGGACGCTCCCGCGGCACAGTTGCGGCCCCCATTAGCGAACTAGGACGGACGATACAACATTCCATTAATTAAAATTAAAATTATTTAACTTTCTAATAATGAACAAAAAGACGGAACAAAAAAGCCACAAATTGCCTTTTTCTGCTTGTTTAAACAGTAAAAATAATAAAAAAGATCATACTAACAGATGGAGATATTCGCAAACGAAAGCTCGAAGGATTAAATTGAGATTTTCAACGGTTGCCTCATCGATTATTTGCCGATTATCGGCCGGTGTATGCCATTCGGACGGGAACGGTGATGGTATCAAATGTAAAATAGGAACATCTAAAATTAATTAAAAAAAAAATACGATTTAAATGGGAACTTTGATGAACAATTTCTCGTTCGTTTTTCAATTAAAATTCAAGTATTTGGGGTTGTTCGAACGAGCATTTCAAGCTCTATAAAGGAGAGTTTATAGTTCGGGGAGATGTGGTGAAAATTTCGAGTTATAAGTGAAAATCTAGAAGCATGTTTTTTTTGAAAATTTCGCTCATAACTCGGTTTATATCGGTTTGTTTTCAATGAATATGGGACTTAATCGATAGGAAATTGAAAGATATGTTCAAATATGCATGGAATTTTCCAATCGAGCCGGTAATTTTCCGGAAAATTTAGAAAAATAGCAAAGTTGAAGGTTTTCTTGCACAATTTAAACAAAATTTTTATAACAGAATCATTAGTAAACAAAAAATCGTATTTTCCAAGCGATTTTTCTCTGAAAATAAGAAAAATTTTCCACATAACAATAACATGGCTTTAAAGTCCATAAAATCACCTATCAATTGGAGAAAATTTGGTTAAAAAAATTCATTTTTAATAGGTGAAAATGACGAATTTCCCCACGATTTTCCCGAATTTTCAAAATTTTGAAATTTGGCCTCTATTACGTGAATCTCCACGTATAAGTTTTCCAAAAATGTGCGATTTTTCTTAATTTCCCGGAAAACTACCGAGTCGATTGGAAAATTTCTTGCATAATTGGAAAGTCCTTTCAATTTTCTATCGACTAAACCCCATAGTCGTTACAAACAAATTACTATAAACTGAATTATGGGTGAAAATTAAAAAACATGCTTCTAGATTTTCATCTATAACTGGAAATTTCCATCACATTTTCCAAAGTTATAAACTCTCTGTTATAGAGCTTGAAATGCTCTTTCGAATAGGCCCTAATAGGTGAATTTTGATTAAAAAATAAACGACAAAACGTCCGTTGAAGTGTCCATTTTTTTCCGACTTCTAGTCCGTTAAACTTACTCCTTATCAAAAACGGTATATGATCATCCTCGATAAGTCCCCGCGGCCGGTCTTTCCGGAAATAGCTCCTCTGTTGGCGTTGTAATAGACTTAAATGTTTCAATTTCGATTCGATATCGATCAAACGATTGTACCAACGGTTGGTATTCGGAAAATAAGAGTAGAAAATCGGTTGTTTTTTACCAATTAAATCCAACAATATCAATAGATCATAACGTTGAATGTCGTTGATTAATTCACCAGTTGACGCGGCTACAGTTAGATTATTTTCCAATTCTTTCGCTAAATGTCTAGCACCGTAGATCGAATCGTGCGATGTCCACTCCTTTAACGCTTCCTCCCCATCGAAAAACACCAATTTTAGGCTGACTTCATTGTTGGTTTTCACGGTTTTCAAATCGTTGGCCAACGTGTGGGCTAAATTCAACAACATTGCACAGGGTACGGCCGAATCGGTGGCGCCCAAGAAGATTTCTCCATCAGGAAAGTATTTCGAGTCGTAATGACAGGCGAGGACCAGGAAACGTTCGGCGTTCGGGTTCAGGGTTGCTACAATATTTTTGAAAGTTACACGATGGAAAATCGGCAGGTTCTCCTCGACGAATTCGTCGGTATGGACGTGCCATTTGAGCCGTTTCATTTCCTTTACGATAAATTTGAAGACTTTCTCGTGGTTTTCGGTGCCGACAACGCGCGGTATTAGAATGTTGTCCAACATACGGTTCCAATGGCGTTTGTCGGATAATTGCGATAAGTATTGCAGGTCTTGATTTGCTAATATCTGAGGCTGATGGTTGTCCTGAAATTCAAATAAAATCGGAATTATTTGGCGAAAATTCGTGGAAAGTCTATACGAACCTTATCTAGTAGGAATTGACTGTTAACTATCACAAATTGTATTAGAATTAGTTGTATTACAATAAAATAATTCATTTTCTATTTGTTCAATTAAATTAAATCTAATAAGAAATAAAACGTCTGTCTAAGTCGACCTGTTTCAATCATCTGATAGGTGTGTAGGAGGAATTGAGGTAACTGTGAATTTGATGATGTAACACAACTGTCGCCTAGCAACAATGGCGGGTTAATCAAATAATTTTTATCAATTTTATTTAAAAAACTGCTATAAACGGAAATATCGGTAAATATCAATAATTAATACCTTAATCTGTGCTATAAATGCTGTTATTTGTCGTTATCAATAAAAATTACAATATTATTTATTTATAAATTATTTATTTTAATGGACAAAACACAAAATTGCGTGTATTTTTGGTTGCCTAACTACATCGAGTTATGGCTAAATTTGTGATAAATTAGATTTTCTTATTTTGAAATTAACTTCAATATTATCTAATTGTTTCCCAATTTGATTAAAATATTAATTATTTAATTGTTATTTCAAATTATCCAGGCTATGGAAAACAACTCGATAATCAAATTTATTTGCACAAGTAACAACAAAATTTGACTGTATCCTATCTAATTGAAGTAATTAGTCACAATTTTCGAATAATTCAACTATAAATTCGTTTAAATGATATTTTATACAAGTATAGGCAACACATACGACACAAACAGTATACGTTTGATTTATCCAGGCACCTAATATAAAGTTTTGAATTCGCTACCAACCTGATAATTCAAGGACTAATAACTTTCAATAGAAATTATTAGTGGAATTTTGTCCTCATGTTGGTGCTATTCACAAACTAACAACTAACTGTAATAACTAACTATTAAGTAACCGCAGTATGTTTATGTCAAAAATTTAACCTCAAATATTTGATTGTTGTTTTTATTAAACGACTTTCTTACCATTTTAAATAATTCTAAAATTTTATTTTGTTGGATTTTATCGTAAATATCGTGTTATTGACTTATCTTCCTGTAATGCTATCTTTAATGATTGCTTATTTGAATTTCCCGCCTCGTTTTTTTTCAATCAACATACCTTTTAAATCTAGGGATGTAGTGGAAAGTGTTGAATTTGACTCTACACCTATCATTGAAAGCGGCAAATTTAAATAAACAATAATAAAACGGTATATTAGATACAAAATTCAATAAGATGCAATAAAAATCAACAAAACAGTGTAAAGAAAGTCTTTTAAAACAAAATTCATTCAAATTAAAAAAGAAATATGTTTAAAAACATAAAATTTGAGATTATATTGTTGATCGATAAACAAACGAGTATCGTTTAGTTCGTCAATGACACCAACGTAAGAACACCAATTTTACCATATGTTTCTACATAAATGTTATTAGTCCTTGAATTATAGTGTTGGCAACAAATTCAAAACTTTCTATCACATGAGCTGATCTACAATTACAACCAATTTTTTTCTAGTTTAGGCAACACATAAAACAACCAAGTGTAATCATAGTCGCCTGATTGACAATATTTCGTTTTTTAATTATTATGATTAAGAAAAATTAAAGATAATAGCGATAAATAAAGACAATTAAAGCGAGAATCATTAAATAAATTAACAATACCTATTATAATTATTATTTAGAGGATAATTTAAAATTAAAGTACTCGAGAGCGCGTGCGTCCGAACTTGTTTGAATCTAACCAAAAAATAAATTCAGTCGAGCAGTAACCGTGTTGAAAGTGTAATCGTGTTGTAGCCGGTGCCAATAATTTACGAAAAATGCCGGCTTTTCAATAAAAAAACGACAAATAAACTTTCAAAACGTACAAATCAAAAATGATTCGGTGTCATCGATTTTCGATAAACCACCCATTATTGTTGTTATCAATTTTGATAATTAGGACGACAATAACAACAGTGTACTGTTTCAATATCGAAGAACGAAATCCGATTGTAAAACGTGCAAAACCAACAGAAAGTGGTTCGTATTTTGGTTTCAGTGTTGCCCAACATAAAACCAAAATCAACAGTAATATACGCGATAATTGGTAAGTCATTAAATTATTCTTATCGCACAGGTAAATTCTACACCTGTAAAAATGATGTAATACAGTTAGACTTAAATGCGCACGTAGGTGGCTGTGGTAGAGAAAGAAAAACAAAATTTTTTTTAGAAAGATTTAACGCCTACTCGATCAAACAACTCGGTCAAAGACTTTTCCCCCCCACCTTATTACACATTTATTAAGTGTAACATAAAATTTCAATTGTCAACCAACAATAGAAATACACCTGTTTTTATTATTATACAAATTATACAATACAGGTAGATATAATTTAGAAAAATTTATTATATTTGAGATAATCGAAGAATGCACGCCACTGATTTATTTGTATAACAGTTGAATCTAGCCACCTTTCTGTACTACAATAAGAACAACCTACAGCATTCTTTTGTTTGTTGAAGCCTCCTAGATTTGATTAGTTTGTTAATTTTTTGTTTTCTTGTCAATTGTTTAAAACAAACGGTTCGATTGTATGTTAATTTGTCTTGTGTATCGATGAATGAATTTGTTGAAGGGGTAGGGGTTGTAAACTAACGATTATCATTCATAAAGACATTATCAATACGAATTTGTAGATTGTGGGAAATTGATAAGAGTAGGTGATATTAACAAGGACCACCCACATTGTTGTTCGTATTTGGAAATTTTCCCATGGTGATGTTTATTTTTTCGTTAGTTTTGTTTGTTTTTTACGTCGGTATAATAAGAGTTGAATAAATAAATTGTAAAAAAAATAACCCTAATTATAATATCAGACAGGTTATAATAAATTCCTGCAATCTGAATAAGTTGTATGCATATGTTCAACGACAACTATGTTGCAATTCTATAAATTCCTTACATTTTGAATGTGTTTGAGTGTTTTAACAGCAACAGTAGTAGAACTATTTAGAGAGATGCACGGGGAGACCGGGTGTCCCCCTCTAATTTTGCTCATACAGAGTGTTTCACGCCAAATTGGAGAGTTATACAGTCTATACAAGGCGTACAACACAATTTCGTCTCGCTATGAGTTGGCCATGATTTAGCTGACTGGAGTCGTAGCTAATTTCATAGTCTACTACATTTGGTAATTTTCAATCAAAAACGTAATCAATCCTGGGCTTATGATTCTATTGGGTAACTTGAAAATTTTGAATTGTGCGCCATAAGAAACAAATCTCCCATTGGTTATTCAAATTTATAACCTTAAAATCTCAATAATCTCAAGTTTGCCATATTTTTGGGGAACAGAATCGTAGCTTGTTTCATACTATATTTGGTTTTAATTAAAAAAAAAAAAAAAACAATAACTCGGTTTCATTCCACAGCTGGCTATACTTTTGGTGAATAGAATCGTAGCTTGCTTCATACTTTACTACAAAGGTATTTTTCGATTAAAAAACAAATGAATCAAATTACGATATATTCATTGCATGGCCAACTGCGAGATGAAATACTGTCAGATTTCTATAGAGTAATTTTAGAATTTGAATTGCGCGCCATTAAAAATAGACTTCTGGTGTTTATACAAATTTCTAACCTTAAAAACGCAATTTTTATTCGTATTTTGGAATCCGAATTTTACAAAATCAGTGGGTGGTTTTCTTGTCGCACGATTAATTTGACTACAGTTTTGGAGAATAGAGTCGTAGCTTGCTTCATATTTTCCTTTTGTTTGGTTAATTTTCCATTAAAAAACTAACAACCAAAGCAAGTTGAGACGTAACCGTTGCATAGCCAACTGCGAGGTGAAAAATTGAATCATTTCTAACCTTAAAATCTGAATTTTAACTAACGCCACTCAAACATTTGAATTTTTAAAACATCAGTGGTGAACACTTGGGGTAGTTTTCTTGTGAGTAGAATCCAGGGGCGAATTTAGGAGTACTCTTTACGGATTGTTAGCCAGGACCCCGCCCAAACAAAGGAGCCCATCACGCTCAAAATATCCAAAATAAAGGTTCTTTGTTTACAATTTCAGCTATTTAATAAAATGTATAGCGCTTTTAACACGTGAGCCACGCTATTCCTGTTCGCAGTAGCCTGTGACTTTATGAACGTATGTCAGCTTCTTATTTCAACTCTATAATCTGTATTACCGACAAGCTATTGAAACAAGAGTATGTCGGTAATGCAGATTATAAAGTTGAAAGCCGACATACGTTCACAAAATCATAGGCTACTGCGAATAGGAATGGTATGGTGAAATGTGGAAATTGACTCAAGTTCGGTGTAATTAAATAAATCCCCAAACAGTATTGCCCCAAGGCTCCCAAAGTTAACGGTACGCCCCTGATAGAGGCATACTGTATTTGTTAATTTTAAATTAAAAAACAACTGTATTTCACCTAGTAGTAGGCCGTGTTTTTGATCAATAGAATCGTAGCTTGTTTCGTACTTTACTAAATTTGGCATTTTCCAATTAAAAAACAAATAACCAAAGCAATCTATGATGTAATCATTACATAGCCAACTATGAGATATGATTTCTGTTGAGTAATTTTGACAATTAAAAACCGCATCCTCTATTCAAATTTCTAACCTCAAAATTCCAAATTTAATGAATACTACGAGTATTTTATAATCTGTATTAAAAAAAAATCGGTGAAGGACACTTGGACGGTTTTCTTGTCTGATGATTTCCGTTTTATTTTCGTACATTTTTTCTTCAACTGTCAAGATTACAATATTGAAATTCTAGATGCGTCATCATCACTCCGATGACGCCGATGATGATGATGATGATGATGAGCTATACAGATGTTATTAATTCTGCATTAAATGATGATAATGACAATGATAAATTGTTGTTGGTGTTGAATTTTAACACCAATACTAACAACAAACTCATACAATAATGTTGTTTTCTATTCTTTGTTGGTGTTTCTTCGTTTTCCAGTTTTATTTGTTAGTCTGTCAGGTCAACGGCGCCAAACACTTGATGATGACCAGTTCTACCACCACCACCACCATCATCAACATCATTGCTTATTTTTTTTGCATTTTTACTGTTAATTTTTCTTCATTCATTTTCTTCGCCGTCTTATTCTTCTCCAAACAACCATTCTTTTTATACTTCTGCTGTTTATTTGTCGGTTTGGCTAAAATATACAGGATGATTCGAATGACGACACAAAAGTCCCTATCGTTTATGAATTTAATCCTTACTAGTAACTTTAAGTATATTTAGTTGGCATTGATTACGTGGCCATAAAAGTACTTTTAGATTATTGGTTGTTTTAAGATTTGGCGCCTAATTACAACCAATTGTTTCGTTGTTTATGACGTATTGTTAGGTTATTGGTTATTTTCAAATTGGCTCCTTTATATTAGAACCAATGGGATTGTTTCAAATAAATTCTTATATGAAACTGGCACCGATATGGTGGATCGTTCGGTATAAATTCGAGGAAAAATGCCCTCTTTCTCATGGTGGTGATTAAAATTAAATGAACGGAAAAACCGATGGACGGGCAAAAAAGGCGAGTAGGTGATTTTTCGATTATTTCCATCATCATCGTGGTCGGATCCCATTAAAATTTGACTTCCTTATATGGACAAAATCGCGTCTTCGTGCCTACAATATTGTTGTTGTTGTCTCTCCTAATTGGATACTTTGTTTCGTTGTGAATGTTGCGCATATTTATGCCCCTGTCCTTTTGATTTAAACGCCTAATTAGCGGATGATGCAAAAATATTGTCGCTTTTAATTGACTGTTCTAAATAGTGGCTCAAGGTTGGATTTAATGACAATAATTAATTATTACTATAGACGTGGAATTTTTTGTCGAATAAGTCCACACATCAACAAAGGAAATCGATTTTTGTAACCCAACCGGAAGTTTATGAAAATTGAACATATCGAAAATAAAATTGATGTTTAAATAAACATTTATGCAAATAAAACACAGTACATTATGTGTTTATTGATAATAAATAAACCTCCCTGCCCGCATCTCTTCCTTGTCGGTTTTATTTTTCCTGAAAATTCAAAGGAAAATAACCAATAAACTCCCATATCCTTGTTATTTTCCACAATTTTCTAAGATAAATCACCATTTCTCGCCCTATACCGGGTGTCTCATTTCACAATAGACGGTCGATATATAAGAGAATATATTTGCATCTCATACGTTTGTTTACCTTTTCTAACTCATTGAAATTACGGTTTCAATTAAAGAGAGATAGCAGTTACCTATTCGTCTATTGAATGGAGTACAAATTTTATTCCGAAAAAATCTCATTGGTTTTCGATAAAGACGCAAAATTCGAAAGTAACCAATAACCTAGCATTGAAAACAAAACACTTTCAAAACAACCAATAATCTAGCAGCAAGTCGTTGAAAACAATACTGTTGTTATGGTTACGTACTAATTCAATTATAATGCCAACTAAATATAGATAAAATTACTAAATTTATAAGGGATTAAATTAGGTTCAAGTCAATCTATTAGGTGAGTAAATTAAGTATACAACACATGAATTCTCTCCATTTCCTTCTAATACATGTGGAAAATGATGCTAAGAAGGAGACAGATACATTCCTAGTGTTTCCATCTTCTAAATCCAACGTCTATCGAGTTTATCGTAGTTGGCTGTGATATTAGTACGTGTGTCGTAACTTTGTTCGAACACTTGAAAATAGATCAATCAACTTGCTAAAACATGAACCAATCTACGATATTCCGGATGAATTACAGTGGTACACTCGATTCTTATACGTTTTGACTGATTAAGGTCGGACACTTGGTATATTCGTTTATAATCTAGTCGATTTGAAATATTGTAACGAATTAAATACAAAAGATAGAGAAATTAGAAAGAAAAATTGTCTATTATTTATTTGGTTTAATTCAATTAATTCGAATTTAATTAAAATTCCACTAAAATTAATCAATTGTTGTTGTTGTTGGGTTGAATTTATCGTAAATGAGTGGAATAAGGGCTAGGCTACTATCATTTAATGATAACAACAATTAAACCGATTAAATTCAATTTAATTTACTTTGTAGTATAATCAATCAAAGACAATGATCATTTAATTAAAACAATTGTTTTCGGTAATTTATTTTGATATTTTGATAATGTCGGGGTTAAAATTTGAAATATTTTTATCTATTCGTACAAATACACGGCTAAAGTATAAGGTCAATCAAGAAAAGGTTAATAGAGTTGTTGTTGTAGGTAGTAGCGTGTAATTGCCATATTGGATAGTACAGTAGAACACGGTTTTTTTTGGATTATTTTCCAACAGCACGGTTTTATTTTAAAAAGGGCGGGATTAGAACACGTTAGAAAAATGCATCTTTGATAAACGATTGGGCGTTTATTTTTTAATCCAAAATTCTCGTATTAGGGCTTGTTGGAAAGAACATTTCAAGCTGTATAACACGGATTTAACCGTTTTGGAAAATTTTGGGAAAATTCTGAGTTATAGAGGAAAATCTAAAAACGTGTTATTTTTATATTTTCGCCTATAACTCAGTTTATATTAACCCCTTTGTGTTGAATATGGGGTTCTGTCGGTAGCAAATTGAAAGAGCTTTCCAAATATGCAAGGAATTTCCCAGTTGAACTGGTAGTTTTCCGGAAAATTAGGAAAAATGGGGAAAGTTTGTTGAATATTTTTGAACAATCTTAAACAATGTCTGATCGAAGATTTCTCCCTTATTTTGAGACCTAGAACAATGTTAGAGTACTTGTTGGAAAAACAAATTTTTGATACACAATACGGTTATATTTGTTTTGGAAAATTTTTGGGAAATTCTGAATTACAGAGCAAATTGTTGGAGTATCGTTTTTCCAGGTTTTCCTCACATTTTTCTCTATAACTTAACCAATAATAGTGATTTTTCAACAATTCAAACTCCCCTCTATAGTAAATTAAACGCATTTTCCGAATATCCAAGAAATTTTCCGATAGTTTTCCGGAAAATCGAGAAAACGAAAACAATTATGAGTTTTTATTTTATTAATGAAATTTGCTCAGAATAGATTCTGAAAGATCGTACAATTTATGAAAATTCTGGCTCTTGTCTCACATTAAAAATGATTGTTTCGAACAAAACTGCGTCTTTTCCTTGGAAAATTGCGAGGAAAACCGCAATTCTAGGAGAAAATTGTAAAAAAATACTTCTCGATTTTTGTCTATGATTCTTAATTTCCACGAAATTTTTCAAAACAGCCAGCTTAAAATTCTCTCTCCAACAAGCCTTAGTACTTGAATTTTGAATGAAAATTAAAGGAGAAATCCGCTATTAAAGTTACCAAATTTTTAACGAATTCTAACCCGGCTCCTTTAATTATTTACAGTTATTCCACACACAATTCCAATAAAAATCGCCCCTTGGGTGATTTTTCGGGGTAAAGAGGCGAGTTAAATTTGGATTAAATGCGAATAAAGGGCTGGGTTTTGTAAATTTGAGGCGGTTTCATTGCTTTCAGTTTGCTTTTAATACAACACGGTCTTTCTTATAGTGCCAACAACAAGAACAACAACAACCACACCCTATAACCACCACTAATATTTAGATAAAGAGACAAGAAGACAGACAGGCTGGCAGACAAACAGAAAAACTCTTTCACGCAAATTGTCTTCCAATTCCCCCCTATTCTTGTCACTTAAACAACACCGCCACACCTAAAATTCTATCAGATTCAATACTATAAGGTCTTTTTGTATATTTCTCTATATCCAACCACCTTCACTCGGTTATTTATTGTTTTTATAAATCCACCCATAAATTGTAACCTATAGTTAAGTTGTTAAAGAATGATTAAAGTTGGAAGAATCGAACAACAAACTGAAAGTTTTATTCTTTGTCTTTTTGAGTTTTGAGAAACTGTAACGTGGGCGAACTAGCCGGCATAACAAGCCCATATTCTCCCATATCGGTGGGTAAATATAAAAATTTTCTATATTGTACGATTCTCCTGTTAAAATAGAGGGAAAACAACGAAAATAGAGGGTGCGTATCAGTTTTATTTATAGAGAAATTATCTCGAAAATTATTTTTGAAGACTTCATCTTATCAAAATACCAATATTTGTACGTTGATAAGAGCCATATTTAAGTGATCTCATTATTCTATACAATATTATTATTATTATTATCGTTTTATTATTAAATAAGCCACGATCTTAAAATACATCAACCACACGTTCTTTTAAGTGGTTGCTGTTACTTAAATTGCTTCAGTTTGGTTGGCAGCCGTCAGCCAGATAAGAGCTTCTTCTTCTACTTTCCACTTATCATTATTATTATTTTAATCAAACGCTATTCTTTAATTCTCTATCTATAAATATACCGGCTGAACAACACACAGTTGGCTCTGCTTTGATAACGCATGTTGTAGATTGATTCATATGCTTGAAAACTGTCAAATGTAGCCACGTGGTGTAATTAAGATGGTACAGCCTGTAGATTACAGCGATATAGGGGTTGTAATAGGGGCTGTAATGACGGATCACTCTAATCAAACACTTGATTCTTAATTAGGGGAAGATATTGATAGAAATTTGAAGTATTAACCACTTAAATTTAAAAAATAACTACCAGATAAATTGGGTGATTTTTAAACGAGCAACACGATTTAAGAGGGATGGTGGTTTAATTTTTATGATTGTATTACATGTCGATCAACAAATACACCCCCAATTTATATCGCATATGCTATTATTGTATGAAAAATTCTATTGTTATATTGTGCTATAAGTACAATTGAGGGTTGGAAATATTGGGGGTGGTTGATTTTTCGTGTTTATACAAGCCAACACCATCTGGCTGGTTCTATTATGGTTTTTTTGGTTGAAAATCCGGCGAGATTAACGGTTTATTTTCGGATTTATTCGAATTCAATGATGATGATGATGATAACGAATTTTGATGTTGAATGATGACGAAATGTTTGTTGCTGTTCTGGTTAAATGATAACCTTGAAGAGTTAATTAATCATAGTATTGTTGAATCATTTTTATTTTAATCATCATCATCATCATTATTATTATTATTGTTGTAGAAAGCGGAAGATGCGAGTTTTTTATTGTAGTAGCCTTGAACTTCCGTTTCGCCTATTTTTGTAGTTTGTTCCATTTCCTTTGATGTGTAATTGCAACCGTTATGGAATAATTTTGCATTATTTCAATTAAAGCACAGTTGTTTTTATATAGGAGATTGAACTTTAGAATAGATGAATAATTCGAAAGAGTAGTTTTTGATATTAAAGTACTATTTTTGGTGCTGTTATAGACGAAACGAACTCTAAATTGGACAAACAATTCGTAAAAATTATAGTTTTTGACATAAAAGCACTGTTTTTTGGTGCTTTTATAGGCAGAATTGAGCTTTAGAATAGACAAACAATTGGGAAAAACTATATTTTTTGTGATAAAAGCATTGTTTTTTGGGCCTATTGTACACAAAATCGAGCTTTAAAATATGCAAATGATTGAAAATAGAATTGTCTTTGAGATAAAAGCACTTTTTTGGGGTGCTTTTATAAACGGGATCGAGCTTTAAAACAGGTAAACGATTTTAAAAATTTAATTTTTGAGATAAAAGCACTGTTTTGGTGCTTTTATAGACAAGATCGAGCTTTAAAATAGATGAATAATGTGAAAAATTTGTAGATATAAAAGCACTGTTTTTGGTAGTTTTACAGGCATGATCGAGCTTTAAAACAGATAGATAATTTGAAAAATTTGTAGTTTTTGAGATAAAAATATCGTTTTTGGTACTTTTATAGGCGAAATCGAGCCTTAAAAGAGACGAACAATTCTAAAAATTTATAGTTTATAAAAGCACTGTTTTTGGTGCTTTTATAGACAAAATCAAGCTTTAAAATAGATGAATAATCTGAAAGATCTGTAGAGATAAAAGCACTGCTTTTGCTACTTTTATAGGCGAGATCGAGCTTTAAAACAAACGAACGGTTCGAAAATTTGGTAGTTTTTGAGACAAAAGCACTGTTTTTGGTGCTTTTATAGACGAAACGAACTCTAAACTGGTAAAATAATTCGTAAAAATTATACTTTCTGACATAAAAGCACTGTATTTGGTGCTTTTATAGACAGAATTGAGCTTTAGAATAGACGAACAATTAGAAAAAAACTAAATTTTTTGCGATAAAAGCATTGTTTTTTGCGGCTAATATAGACGACATCAAGCTTTAAAATAAGTAGATGAATAATTCGGAAAAAAAACTGTCATTGGCATAAAAGCACTGTTTTTGGTGCTTTTATAAGCAAGATCGAGTTTTAAAAAAGAGGAACAAATCAAAACATTTATAGTTTTGAGATAAAAGCACTGCTTTTGGTGTATTTATAGACAAGATTGAGCTTTAAACACTTTAAACTAAATTAGAAAAATTTGTAGTTTTTGCGATAAAAGCACTGTTTTTGGTACTTTTGTAGGCGAAATTGAGCTTTAAAATGGACGAAAAATTCGAAAAATCATAGTTTTTGGGGTTAAAAGCACTCTTTGTGGTGCTTTTATAGGTGAGATCGAGCTTTAAAATAGACGAAAAATTCGAAAAATCATAGTTTTTGGAGTAAAAGCACTGTTTTTAGTACTCTTATAGACGAAATCGAGCTTTAGAATAGGTGAATAATTCGAAAAATTTATAATTTTTGAGATATTTTGATTTTTTGTATAGTTGTCATTTTTATGCAATAGAAAAAAATTAGAATACAATAGAAATGCTTGAATAATTATCAAAATTACATGTAAAGAATATCAATAGAGAATTACAAAGAATCTAAATAAAATATACCGAATATAACACGGTATTTTATATGGCAGTTGGCTGTATTTTGTTTATATAGTGTCGTAGATTGATTCATACACTTGAAAATTCATTAACACGTGTCAAATTTGTTGCATTACGGATAAAACTACGACACTACTTAACCAAAGCATAGCCAAAGTGAATTATCATGATGCCCCTAATACGCTATAACGTTATTTTATTTCAAATTTTCCAGACTGTCGTAGCTCTATTCATACTTCATTACATATTTGACATTTGTTGATGCATCTTACAAGCAGCTGAACAAATCTACAACATACGTCATTGAAATATTTTAGCATACCCTTTACCTTTGGTAGCAGTTGAGCAAAGCTACGAAATTTTTTGTACAACCTGTAGACTGAGCGTTATTGTGGAACGTTCTGTATATTTTTGATATCGGCTAAAATGTCATCACAGTCTATATTAAATTTATTTTTAAGACGTTGTCCTCAATTTTGGTTTGAGAAAATAAGTCGATTTTTCCGAAAATGAAACAATCTATCGACCCACTTCATCATCATCATCGAAATTAAAGAAAATCAACAAAAATCTAGACTGAAGAAAAATAGCGGTTTATTTGTCTTTATAAAAACCTTTAATCAACACTCCTCTTGTATTTTCCCCGAAATTAAATTTTTCTTAATTGCAATTCGATTTTTTTTTAAATAAAAAAACAGCAATTGATCCAAGGCCAATCAGAATAGAACGTCTGCTATGCTAATGAACTTTATCATCATCATCATCATCATCACCATGATGGTAACTTTACAGAATTAATGATGATGAGAAAATATTTTTTTCGCCTGTCATTTGATCCATGCATATTTATACAGGCTGTCTCTATTACATGTCATCATTAACTATGACATTTATTTCATTAGAAAATGTATGTTTGTTTAACGTTTAAAGGAGAATATTAAGGGATTAAGAAACTACTAGGGGTTGTCGCAGAGAAAGGGACTTCTATTGAAACTTTCCCCTAAAATTTCCGTCCCTCAAACACGACAATTGATACCAACAATCAAAGTCAGTATAATTATTATTTATTTATTTACTATTCAATTGACAATTGAAAATCCATCTATTGAGGGAAATACGGGCATATATTGCCCGTGGCGGTTGGTGTCATTGCCGAAATTAAAAGATGAATTTAAGGGTAGTTTTATGAATCAACAACGTTTAAATTACAGGGTGTAATTTCATCGCAACTAGGTCTTGATTAAATAGTGGCGTAGATTGGTTCATATTTTACTCAAGTTGATGTTAATTAACGTATTTTTTAAATAGTCGAACAAAGCTACGACGCTCCGTACTAAAAATATAGCCAACTTCAAGTCGGATATACAGTACAGGCATTTGGAACAGATGCATAAATTGGGTGCTTTCTGCAGAAAAACACTTCTATTTACTGATTTTATGTCGTTATGTGACTGTTGTAATTGCTTTGGCTGTATATTTGTAGACCAGAAGGGTGACTAATGGTGAATCCCGGAATTTCTGGAAACTTTCCTAGCCAACTTCAGATTTATGACATTTCTTCTTAAATCTATTTCTAGGTATTATTTCTCGAAAACTTTTCTCGAATATTATGATTTATTTTTATTGTTCGATTAAAACGAAAAAAATCTGGATCGATATGGGGTTAAATTGTATGGGGCGTTTTGCCAAAATTCACTGATACGGTTCAAAGTCCTCTTACCAAATGAATCACAACATTTCTAGCTGAAAACTATCCGAATGTGGATAAAGAATACGAAGAATAAGACGTCTGGTTTTGTTAAAGAAAGTAAAAATAGCACAAATGTCTGTATATCTGGACATTATAATTGGAGAATTCCTATTTTATAGGGATAGTTGTAGTTAAGGCGTCCATACACGTTTGAATTTTAATAAAATTGGGTTTTTTACAGTGTGCATTCACTATTATTATCAGTTCGATAATAGTATTTAGATTGAGGAAAACGGAACTACAAGCAAACAAACACATTAATATTTTTTTAATTGAAGTAAATAAAAATGATAACACGGTCTATATTTGCTGCCACCGTTATCAGCGTCTTATCAGTAATCTCAATTATACAGGGTGTGTAATATTTCACCTCACAGTTGGCTATGTTTTTGAAGTTTCAATGCATTTGATTTGTGTTTCGATGAAAAATAAGCGTCCGAACTAATCTACAGTCGTACGTTATCAAAAACATGGCCAACTGAGTTTAAATAGTATTATCCACCCTGTATAATTTGTTTAAAGAATTTGCTAATAAAATTTTTATATACTGTTTGATGATTTGTTTATTTAATTTTGTTTGTTTTCCAACATAGACTTAATACCAAAATTGAATTTATATTGGAAACTAAAAATAGGCCCTAATTCTGTCTCCCTCACCACTACAAGTACTTCGTTTTTAGTACCAATACAGTTGTGAAATTCTTCCAAATCAACAAAGAAATTACACCAAATTTTACCTGTTATTGTGTTATCTCGACCGTTTGTCGAAAGGTGTGCTTGTTCTTAAATTACCACCTATTCATTTATAACATGGGGTAGATTTACAAATGGTCCCTTTATTTCGAAAATACCGTTTGTTGGTGTTTTTCACACTAGTACTTCAATGATAACAAAAGGGAAACTAATAGGAGGGTGGCTTTAAATGGAACATCTTGTAGCGACAATTCTCCTTTCGTTGGAGAATTTGCGAGTATACAGGGTGAATTATATAAGGTTACATTTCGACATTACAAAAGGGAATTAATAAGTGGGTAACTTTAAATGAGACATCCTGTAGCGATAGTTTGTTCGTTGAAAATTCTCCTTGGAAGTTTTGTTGCAAGTTGAAGTTTTAGAAATTGAATATACAGGGTGATTCGCGATGGTAGTTAATATTAAATGATGGATAGGGGTGGTTACATTTTTAGAGAATTTCTGTACAAATTTTATCTTGAGGATTTTTTATAAGTTTATAAGTTATTTTGCAAACAGAATAATGATTATCGTTTGATTACCAGTCGTATTCTCTAACTTTATGTCGTTTCGTTACCATGACATCTGGAGATCGACAATCCTTCAAATAGATCTATCTCATTCTTTACAATTCCATCATTAGTAAAGTTGAAAAGAAATAAGAATTAAACAGTCTTCAATGTTGTTATGGTAACGAATTGTTCAAAATTTAGAGAATATCGCTGTGTATTTGACTTACCGATTTGTAGACTTGTTGTCATGGTTACGAATTGTTAAAAATTTAGGGAATACCGCTGTGTATTTTACTTGTTAATTGGTTCGAATAGAATGTTCACTTTTATCGATTTATAACTTCGGTAAAAATACGTTACTTTAGATGGAGTTTTCAGAAAAATGGGAAAGACAATTGAAAATGTGATAAGCGTCAAGTGTAGAGTCAATTTTCGTCTATCTATTGATAGAAATTTGGTTTGATTTCTTAATTTTTACTGGGCCAAATGTGTGTTCCACTAAAACCATGTTTTTATCATGCAAATCCAGTTTTTAAGTAATTTCTGAAAATCTAATCGATTTTTAAAAAAACTATAGAGTTACAGGGATGTAGAATTGTATTTGAAATCGAATGAGATATGAAGCGTTTCGATATCTGTTACCGTTTTTGAGATATTCGTGTTCCAGTATTTGGTTTCTTTTAAGATCGCTTTCGAGTTGTCAAAATTGACATAATTTTGGTCGATATTAGAGCGGAATTTAGGTGATTTTGGCAATTTTTGGTCGATTTTCTCATTGACTCTGATCGTTAGTAATTCTTGCTGGATTTTGGTTATGAACTAAAATAATTGATGTTAATAGCCAAATATATATTTGTGGAAAATTATAAAAATAGACGATAATTTTGTAAATTTATAAATAAAAAATTAGAATCGTATGGACGCTGATAATTTTGACAATTTTTCTTCATCACAATGCTCTCTTCACTTGGAATTTTCCAAACGATCAGCAAACTTTACGTTTGCGTCTCGCACTGCAACTGCGGCGGCGTTTTCGGCATCCGCTTCGACTGCGGCGCCTCTTTCGACAAGTGCGCCGGCGCTTACACTCCTGCGTTTTACGACATGCCTGTTCGTAATATTTACAACGTTCTTGACGGGACATTCCGCACCATTTCAGTGCACCTTCGACGGCAATTTGGGCGGCCGGTTTGCCGCAATTTTTCCGCCGGAAATGGCGCAAGAAGTTGAAGAACGGATTGGTTGTTACCGGGCCGGTGCGGCAACGGCGTTTCACACGGCGACGACAACGCGGACGGCGGCGTCGCGAACAACTGCGACGCCGCCGCCGACGCGGACAACATAATTTACTCAAACGACAACTGGGGCTTTTCTTGCGACTTTTACGCGATGCACAGGACATTTTATTTTTGAGATATTTTATGAACTGAATTTTCAAAGCAAATTTTGTTCGAAATTGTAAAAAAAATACTAAAGACGCACCGCTCGTCTAAAAAATAAACAAACTAATAGAATTATTAGAACGTAAACATGGTAACTATAGCCGATTTGATTCTAATTTTTTTCAAATTTTCAGGATCCTAGTGGGTGCCCCGTTAGGGCAAAATCTACAACCGGATACGAACCATTCGGGGGCACTGTACAAATGTCCGATCACTAATTATGATAATGATTGCATCCAGATTGAGACTGATGGACGACGATGTACGTATCCACACACCCCCTCACCACCCCTTTGAACAAATGAGTAAAACCAAATAACGAGTGTATCACACAGTTGGCCACGCTTAATTAGTTACGTCATGTCCTAGCTTACTTCATATTTTCATTAAAAGTTTGACATTAGTTCAAAACCTACTAGATTTCTCTACACTTTACTCAAATTAAAACTGGTAAAAGAGTCAATTTCAAGATTTGCGTTGGTAAACAGCGCCACTGCGGCGACAATTGGAGTTTTTATGACATTTTAAATTAAAATCTAGTAGGCCAAAGCTATGCCAACTGGTACACTCCGTAGCAAAATAGTCTAGTTGCTTAAAACAAACGAATTTCTATGTCACTAGATTCAATTCCTCTTGTATAAATTATAAATACACACAATAGATTTAATTAATTGATAAATAATAGAAGATAGTTTTGCTATTTTGTGTGTGTTGTGAAAAATTCTATCTGTATTTGTCTGTTTATTGTTTTGTTTCGATTTTAGTTATTATAATTTTGAAAAAATAATAGAAATAGCCCAATTTTTGTGTAGGTATTTTTATGAAAAAAGGGGCTTTTTCAATAATTTGTGTTTTTGTTTTTTTCGGGGTTGGTGTACACGTATAACCAGCGGCCGGAGGGCGGTATAAGTGTAAGTGTGGTGGTCTCGAATACAATTTGAAACAGGTACCAAAATTTTTGGTACCACTGGTTATTTTTCTGGTAACAAACAAGCATGAGACAGTATTTTTGCTTCTTTTTTTTTAATTTCTTCAATTGCATGAATTTTGCATGTGTATGTGTAGCGTATACAGGGTGATTCACTAAATTGGTTGTATTGTATTTATAGTGAATCAGCCTGTATATATCCGTAGGCTGCTTATTGATAATTATGCTTCAGCTTCTTAGTGGTCCATTTCATCATTTAATTGTTAATTAATCATCAAATGATTCAATTAGTCACTCGTATTCTCTAACTTTTCGATTATTCGTTACCATAACAACGCTGGACATCGATATTTTATTAGAAAAGAGCCTCTATACGTATCTCACTCTTTACCAATATATCAAACATCGAATTGAAAAGAAACAACTAGTGATTAGCAACCTTCACCGTTGTCATGGTAATGGATCATCAAAATATAGAGAATACCACTGATGTGGAGATAAATTTCTGAAAATTTAAATGAAACTTTGAAATTTCAAATTTTTGTGTTTAATTCTATCTAATTTGAAATTTACACTAAGCAAATGTTGATATTTCATTTAAATTTGTAATTTTGGTTAAAGAAATTAAATATACAGTCATATTCTCTAACTTTCTGGTGGTTCGTTTCTATGACAACTTTGGAGATCGAGAGTCTTTACCATTCCATCATAAGTCGAACTGAATGGAGACAAGAATAAAACTGGTTATGCCAGCGTTGTTATGGTGACGATTCGCTAAAAAGTTACAGAATACGACTGTTAGAATTATTGAAATTGTTAATAACGCGATTATTCCAAATTTAGTTTGAAAAATCGACTTTTATCCTGCCTATTAAAAAGCGGATAAATAACCCAAATTTGCTAATTTTATGGGTTCAAAAATCAAATTTTCAATTCGAAACGCTTCATTAAAATTGTAGTAAATAAATCAGAATACAACAACAAATATTTATCGATACAATCGTCGATTTTCGGGTCGTTGATCTAATAATGAACAGCAACAATAGAATAGAACAACACAAAACAACAAAATCGTAAAGGTATTTGTTGCCAGTTTCCTGATTAATGTTGTTGTTGTTAAAATTTAATTAACCCACAAAATTAATTAATAGGGCAATCAGTTTTTTGGTGTTTAATCAATTTAATAACACCCAGTAGACGAATAATGCATGATGGTCGGTTTAAGGGACCGGGTCATAATTCGGTAAAAAATTGGATCTTCGATTTTTCGTTTATTTTTGAGTCGAAATTCAAGTGCTTAGGCTCGTTGGAAAGAGCATTTCAAGCTGCATCTCAAGGGTTCTAACTTTACGGAAAAATTTGTGGAAATTTTGAATTGTAGATCATTTTCTACAAACGTGTATTTTCTCATATTTTCCTTCATAACTCAGCCAATAATAATTTGTTTACAATAAATGTGGGGTCTAATGGGAGTAAATTGGAAGAGTTTCAAAATAAATAAGAAATTTTCCGATAGGCTCGGTAGTTTTCTAGAAAATTCAAAGAAACATTCCGTCAGCAATTTTAAAGATACAGAATTGAATTAGTAGATCTGTTTTCCACAATTTTCCACTAATTTTCAACACTTTTAACCTTTTTCTCAATTTTCCGCAAAAGCCAATCCTATAGAAAAATTTCTTGCAAACTTAGCAAGCTCTTTCAATCTGCTATGGCTTAAATCACAAGTTAATATTAAATGAGTATTGGGCGAGATTTTGAAAATAAATGCTTCTAGATTTTCCTTTCTTACTCAAAATTCTAGAAAAATCTTCCAATACGGTAGAACTTCTCTGGTGCGGCTTGAAATGCTCTTTCCAACAGGTCTAGGCGCTTGAATTTCGAGTGAAAAACGAACGAGAAATCGTTGATCAAAAATTCCACTTTTATACCGAATTGGTCCCGGCCCTTAAAAATTGTCAAAAATTCAGCGGTCTAATTTTTACAAAACAAATTAACAAAAATTTTGCACTAATTTAAATGACCATCAGAACTAAAAAAATTAATGTTATTAATAATTATGGAGAACAAGGGTTTTTTTGGAAAAAATCGTGTAGCGGAGCGTAAATAACGCCTGTAGTCTATTAATTTTGGTTTTTTTTTGAATCACAAAAGGGAATTTCCGGCTTTTTTGGATGTTTTTGTTTTCTAATTACACGAAATTAATAATTAATAACAAATCTATAATAAAAGAATTAAACAAACTAAAAATAAGAGACCACAACGGTTTGATTTTATGAGTGGCTTAGTCGATTTAAAATAAAATTCCTGTTTTTCATTGGCGGTTTTTCGACATTTTTGCAATTAGTTTTGTTTTTGAGCGCTTTAAAATTGTTGATGTAAATAAATAGAAGCATTTTGTACAGAATTCTGTGTATAAAAATCAAAAATGTTTGCTTATAAAGCAAAATAATAGAAACCAAAAACAGATTAGTAGATCGAGATGAAGATAATTATTCGTTTAGAATCTGTTTTTATTTTCTTGAAACAAACGACTAATTATAGCAATTGTTTTTTTTTTGTAAATCAAAAAAACTAAAACAATTGCAGCACCAATTAGGCTATGCATCATTTTATTTTTTTACTAACAAATTCTCGAAATTTTCCAAAATTTCCAACACTAATTTGATTCTTGTGTTTTTTTGTTTAATCTTGAAAACAAATGAAATATTACAAAACAACGAAACAGTATACGATTTCGATTATGAGGATGAACCAACAGCCCGTGAACCGGTCGGTTTATTGGCACCAGGACGGGATGAAATCAAAAATGGCCAATGGTTGGGTGTTACAGTACGTTCAGAGAAACCGGGTGGAAAAGTTGTTGTTTGTGCACACCGTTATATACAGAGTGTTAATTTAAATCTTCATCATTATGGTTTGGGTTTGTGTTATTTGTTGAATAATGATTTACAAGTTGAACAGGAATTACAACCGTGTAAAGGCCGACCAATGGAGAAGTACGTATGTTTTTATTTCAACTTGCCTGTTGTGTATACTGTATTGAATTGTTGTTTCAATGAGACGTCCTGTATAATGATGAATGTACAGGACGGTTTATTAGGGCGGTATTCGAGAATTGTTGGTTGTGGTACGTAGTGTCGTAGCTTTGTTCATTTTGTAACAACTGAATCAAGCTACGACACTACCTAACGTAACATAGCCAACTGTAAAATATTTTTAAATATTATTATACCATTAGACTTGCCTGTTGTGTGCTACTATATCGTACCATATAGCCTCTTCAAAGAGACATTATGTATAATGGTAAATTTACAGGGTGGCTTATTTTGTGTAGTATTCTGTAACTTTCTGGCGATTCGTTACTATAACAACGATAGAGGTCGACAATCTTCAAAATTCCATCAATCAAAAAGCAATAATTGATCTTCGACAAAAGAGACTATCGATTTTCATTATTGTCATAGTAACGAATAAACAAAAATTTACAGAATACAACTACAAATTAACAAAACTAATTAAAACTGATCTATTCAAAAAGATTATTGTTCTACGAGTTGTCATGGTAACGTATCTACAAAAAGTTACAGAATACCAGTAATACTACGTAATGTCGTAGCTTTGTTCATACATTTGGTATTTCTCAATTAAAAAAAGAGCAACTGAATCAAGCTACGACTCTATGTAACTTACCACAGCCAACTATCTGATATTTTTAAATATCATTGAATTGAATTTGTCTGTTGAATCAAACAGGGTGGCTCTGGTTTTGGTACGTAATGTCTTAGCTTTGTTTCTACTTCACGACACTGGCTATTTTTCAATTAATAAGCGAATCAAGCTACGACACTACGTAACATAACATAGCCAACTGTGAAATGTTTTTAAATATCGTTAAGTAAACTAGTGAATTTGCCTGTTGTGTATATCGCGTGAAATAGTCGTTTTAATGAGACGTTCTGTATAATAATGAATGTACAGGGTGGCTGTTGACTAAAATACGTAATGTCCTAGCTTTATTCATACTTTACTTGAGTTGTAATTTTTCAATTAAAAAACGAGCAACCGAATCAAGCAACGACACTACCTAACATAACATAGCCAATTTTCTTTAAATATCATTAAATTGAACTTGCCAGTTGTGTATATCGCTACGAACAGGTGTTTTAATTTAGTTTTAGAAAAAAAATCGTTTACAATAATTGCTCGCCCTGCTTTTAGGCGTAACGTCGTAGCTTTATTCCTAAGTTGTCATATAAAGTAAGCGAATCAAGCTACGACACTAGGTAGCATAACACAGCCAACTATATTTTTAAATTTCGTTGAACAAACCGTCCTGTATATGGTTTTATTAAAATTTAACCACTTCAGGTTGCACCAACAGTACGGTTTCTGTCAAGTTGGTACTAGTTTGGCATTTTTGGACGACGGTTATACATTAATGGGTGCTCCGGGTCCATTTACATGGCGTGGTACAATTTTCGTGAAACAAGTCGAGGGTAAACGTTTCAATTATTTGGATAAAATTATGTATAAAGGACCGTTGAATGATAATCAGCAACCCATCGATAAATATAGTTATTTAGGTATGAGTGTTAATGGAGGTTATTTTTTTAATAAAACCCATCGTACTTATGTGGCCGGTGCACCACGTTCACAACTATATGGGCAAGTTTATTTCATGGAACGTACACCGAGAGTTGAAGATTTAAATATTACATTCATATTGACTGGGGAACAATTTGCGTCCAGTTATGGTTATGAAATCTTAACAATTGATATTGATCAAGATGGGTGAGTTCTTTTTTGCTTCAATCAATTAATTTTATCAATCGAAATGAGTTCAATTGTTTGAGTTGTATTATTTTTAAAAATTATGACTAAATTTTTTGGAATTTTATAAACAGATTTTGGGTTTGCTCCAATTTTTATCGAGTGAAAAAATAAAAATTCTCTAAATAATCAATCAAGATCAAAACAACTACCGAAACTCATAGAATTAATGTGAATATGAAGAGTCAAGAGCGTGGTTTATAAAAATATAACTACCCTTAGAAAAAATTGTTGTTCTATTAACATCCAATATATAGAGTTGAGCAACCCATTTTCTAATTTTAAATGGAATTATGTATTTTTTATTGCATATTTCGATTCTATGGTGAAATTTAAGGGTAGTTTGATAATATGACTTCAGGTCTAGCATTAGTAGTTTTTGGGGAATTTTGACTTTTTCATGAAATTTTTAATATTGCAATGTTTATTTAAAAAATTCATTACTTTGGAACTATTGCTACAAGACGATCAAAATTTAGAAATCAGATAGACTAAACTACGTATTTTATGTAAAATTTTGTAGAATTTGATTATTTTTTAGCGTTTTGCTGAAATTAATGGTTAATTTCAGGCAATTTGCAAGCTGTAATATCTCATTTATTTTAAATAGAACACCATATTTTTCTCCATTTAGATGAATAGATAAAAATTTTTATTAAAACGTATTAGCATTCCTTATACAATCTCTGATAATTTTTCAGTTGTTTAAGATTTTCAGTTTGGACTAATTTTGCATCTGAAAGAAAATATTAAAACATAGAAGGCTTGGCAAGACAACTTTCAATTCATTTGTCACAATTAATGTCAAAATAATTAATTAATTGTCGACTTTTTTAATGAGAAAGAATTGAAGAAATTGATAATTAATTGAACCTAAATTAGTTTTTTTTTTTAATGTAAAATTTGCTGAAATTGCTGAAAAGACGTGTAAAATATTCGATATTAACCTCAATTTTGATATTGAATGTTAGTCTGCTAAGCCTTCTATGCGTTTATTTATAGGCAAATTATTTAATCATAGGCGACTAGATACTAGCCACTTTCAGACATAGGAGAAAATCAAAGGATTTGAAAATTTTAAATTACTGAAAAATTATTAGAGATGACTATAGGGAAATTAATAGAGTTTGGTACGGATCTTTTTCTCTATTCAACCATATCAAAAACAGGGTGTTCCATTTAGAATTGTAAGTTGTTGGAGCTTGAAAGTTGCCTGAAATTAATATTGAATTTCAGCTAAATCCTGAAAGATAATTCAATTCTGTGAAATTTGTTTTAAAGTACATAATTTGGCCTATTGGAGGTCCAAATTGTGCTCATCTTGTGGCAATAATTCTGGAAATACCGATAGTTTAAATCAGACACTGCAAAATTTGAAATTTCATGAAAATCAAAAAAATTCATAAACCTCCATCAATTATAATTTTCATACCGACTCACTATATTGAGTGAGCCAAGTGGTTGGCCTATTAGAAGTATAAGAAGTTCTAATTGATGGAAGTTTCTGAAATTTGGTATGCACCCGTTTTTCCACCTGAACTATACCTGGAAAATATTTTCGTTGTTCTATCAACCCCCGGTGTATGGGGTAGTGCACCCTACTTTATTATTTTAAATGAAATGGTATATTTTTTATTCCATATTTAGATTCTATGGTAAAAATTAAATAGACTTTCATAACATGACATATGGTCTAGCGTTAATAGTTTTTCAGGAATTTCGACTTCTTCTGAAAATTTTGATTTTGTAGTGTTTTATTAAAAAATTCATATCTCTAAAAGTATTATTGTTAGACAATCCAAATTTGGAAATCAAATAGTTCAAACTATGTACTTTATGCTAAATTTTATAGAATTAAATTATCTTTCAGTGTTTAGCTGAAATCAGTTTTTCTTTCAGCCAATTTTCAAGGCTCCATAACTTTCTTATTTTAAATGGAAATGGTATATTTTTCTTTCCACGGTTAGACAGAGAAAAAAATTCTGCATCGAATCATATTAGCATTCCCTATACCAATTCTTGATAATTTTTCAGTTATTCAAGATTTTCGATTTCTAATAATTTACCACCTGAAACGAAATACTAAAACATAGTAGGCTTGGCGAAACAACCTTTTGTCACAATTAACATCTAAATAATTAATTATTTTTATATTTTTTAATTAAAAAATCATAGAAGTTGACAAATAATTAAATTAAAATTAATTGGATTTTCTTTTCATGTAAAATTAGCAGAAATCACTGAAAAACATACAAAATAATCGTTGTTAACCTCAAATGTGACAGTTAATGTCATTTTGCTAAGCCGCCTATGCATTTCTTTATAGGCGAATTTTAAGTCATAGACAACTAGACACTAGTCGGTTTCAGATTGGGGAGACAACTATTAAAAATTTTAATCTTAAATAACTGAAAAACTATCAACGATAGGTATAGGGAATGCTAATACAGTTTGGTGCAGAATTTTGTTTTCTATCCAACCGTGTAAAGAAAAAATATACCATTCTATTTAAAATAAGAAAGATATTGCGTTTTGAAAATTGGCTGAAAGAAAAATTCATTTCGACTAAATGCTGAAAGAGAATTCATTTCTGTAAAATCTAACATAAAGTACATAGTTTGAACTATTTAAGTTCCGAATTTGGATTATTTAGCAATGATATCTTCAAACATATGAATTTTTCAATCAAACACTACAAAATCAAAATTTTCAGAAGAAGTCGAAATTCCTGAAAAACTATTAACGCTAGACCATTGGTCATGTTATCAAAGTCTATTTCATTTTTAGCGTAGAATCTAAATATGGAATAAAAAATATACCATTCCGTTTAAAATAAGAAAGTAGGGTGCACTACCCCATACACCGGGGGTTGATAGAACAACGAAACTATTTTCCAGGTGTAGTTCAGGTGGAAAAACGGGTGCATACCAAATTTCAGAAACTTTCATCAATTAGAACTTCTTATACTTCTAGTAGGCCGACCACTTGTCTGTATATACAGGTGACCCAATATTTTTTTTTTTTATAGATACGATGAATTATTGGTGGGCGCTCCATTCTATTATGAAGGCGACAAATACGGCGGTGCTGTTTATATTTACAAAAACCTAAAAGATTGCCTGCCCAGTAGATACGGTTGTCCAAGCACCGTACTGAAGGGCCGTCCAGAATCCCGTTTCGGTTTCTCAATGACCTCACTAGGTGACATCAACAAAGACGGCCTAAATGATGTAGCCATTGGAGCCCCATACGAGGACGATAGTGGTGCAATTTATATTTATTTGGGCAGTCGTGGTACAGATTTTGACAATAAAAATGGTGGTGGTACAATTTTAAATCCGGTACCATCGCAAATAATCAAACGGAGCAATTTAAGAACGTTGGGTTACTCGTTAAATGCCGGCCTAGATATGGACAATAATGGTTATCCGGATTTATTGGTCGGTTTATACGAAATGGATACGGTTATTTTGTATAAAACCCGGCCGATTATCGATATAACAATAGCAATAAAGAGTAATGAATTGAACAATATCAACGTTACGAAAAAAGGTTGTTCGGACGATCCGAATAATTTAAATAATGCATGGTTTGTGTTAATCTATCGGTTAATTAATTCGAAATTAATTAATTTAATTTTCCAGTTTTACATTTAGATCGTGTTTTAAAATTAGCGGTAATATAAAATCGAATAGTAACAGTTTTAAAGTACGCTACAATATACGGGAAATACCGAATAAAATATCAAGAATTTGGTTTTTCAATGAGAATTTCGCCAATAATCATGAATCAACAAATTCGAAAGATATCGAAATTGGCGATTTAACTCAAGAATATTGCCAGAAAGAAACTGTTTATATTAACGAAGGTATCGGTGATATTCTATCACCAATTAAGGTAACCAATTTGATATTTTTACACAGTGGCGTAACTACTGTATGGCCAAAATAAGGATCTCTGTTATAGTTTTTATTATAAAATTTTACAGTGACATTTGAAAAGGTTAACCCGTTTTCAAAAATCCCTAAAATTGGTTAACCTGTAAGTAAAAAAGAGACAGAGTGATATTTTTCTAATGGTACAGTTGTTAAAAGCAATTTAAAAGTGGGATTTTTGTTTTTCTCCTTCCTTCTCTCACTCCTGTGTGACCGCTTATCTATCTGTCTCTGTTTGTATCTCACTCTCCGACTCATTCTTTCTTTCTCTGTGCCTCTCTCTCTCTCTCTCTCTCTCTTGTGTGTGTCTCTGTCTCCCTGTCTCACTCTCTCCGACTCCCCTTCTTTCCAACTCATTCTCTCATTCTCTCTCTCCCCCCCTCTCTCTCCTTTCACTCTCGCTGTCTGTCTCGTCTGTCTCCGATTACCAATGAATCTGTCTCTGTTTGTATCTTACTCCCCAATTCTCTCTTTCCAATTCATTCTTTCTCTCTTCTCTGCCTTTCTCTCTTTATCAGTTTTTCTCTTTCTGTGTGTGTCTGTTTTTGTCTCTCACTCTTTCTTTCTCTCTTGTTTGTCTCTGACTGTCTCTCTGTCTTTACCAATCACTCTGTCTCTGTTTAACTCACCCTCTCCGACTCTCTTCCTTTCCAACTCATATTCTTTCTCTGTCTCTGTCTATCTCGTGTATCTGCTTATCTATCTGCCTTTACCTATCACTCTGTCTCTGTTTGTATCTCACTCTCCGACTCTCTTTCCAACCCATTCTCTCTCTCTTTTGCTCTGTTTCATTTTCTCTCTGTCTGTTTTCTTTCCTTTTCTGTTTCTTTATTTCTGACTTTCTTGTGTCTTTGTTTCTACTCTCTCTTTCTCTCTCGGACTTTCTTCTTTCTAACTCATTCTTTCTCTCTTTCACTCTGACTACCTCTCTCTCTTTTGAATATCTGTGTCCGTATCTTTACAAATCACTCTGTCTTTGTTTGTATCTCACTCTTCGACTCTCTTTCTTTCCAACTCATTTTTTCTTTCACTTTATTTCTCTCTCATTTTGTTTTTTTGTCTGTTTTTCTTTCTCTCTTGTGAGTTTCTAACTGTCTCTCTATCTCTACTCTATTTCTCGTTGTATCTCACTCTCCGACTCTTCTTTCCAACTCATTCTTTCTCTCTTTCACTCTGCCTATCTCTCGCTTTCTCTCTCTCTATAGGATATCTGTTTCTGTATCTTTACCAATCATTCTGTCTCTGTTTGTATCTCACTCTTGGACTCTTTTTCTTTCCAATTCGTTTTTTCTTTCACTTTGTTTCTCTCTCTCTCATTTTGTTTTTTGTCTGTTTTTCTTTCCCTCTCTCTTTCTCTCTTGTGAGTTTCTAACTATCTCTCTGTCTTTACCTATCACTCTATTTTGGGTTGTATCCCACTCTCCCACTCTCTTTCCCACTCATTATTTCTCTCTTACAGTCTGTTTCTTTTTCTCTCTGCCTGTTTGCCTTCCCTTTTTAATTCTTTATTTCTTACTTTCTTGTGTCTTTGTTTTTACTCTCACTTTCTCTCTCCGACTCTCTTCTTTCCAACTCATTCTTTCTCTCTTTCACTCTATTTATCTCTCTCTCTTTTGAATATCTGTCTCTCTGTCTTTACCAATCATTCTGTCGCTGTTTCTCTCGTATGTTTACCTGTCGCTACCTCTGTATATATGTCTGTTTCTGTCTCTCACTCCCCTTCTCTCTTTTGTGTGTCTTTGTCTGTCTTTCTGTCTTCACCAATCACTCTGTCTTTGTTTCTATCTCACTATCTTCGACTCTTTTCTTTTCCAACTTATTCTCATTCTCTCTCTCTCTCTTAGATAAAGGTCCTAAAATGTAGCTAAGCCACTGTATTTTTACATTATCACAACTAATTAATTATTTAATTATAGTTTATTGTAAATTATACGTTGGCTCGTAACGAAATTGATTCGCCAATTTTGAATAAAACATCGATTAAAGAATTCGAAGCAACATTCCAAAAGAGTTGTGGTGATGATGATATTTGTGAAAGTAATCTAGTTTTAAATATCGGTACACAATTAGAATGTAATTATTTTTCATAATTAATATTAATTAATTATAATTAAAATTAATAACGAATTACAGTTACTGAAGATGGTTATATTTTGGATTTTGGCGAAAATGAAGAATTTATATTGGACGTAAACGTAACGAATTATGGTGAATCGGCTTATGAGGCGAAATTATTCGTGATACACCCCGAAAGTTTGAGTTATATCGCTTTATTGATGGATAAAAAAAATAAAAGTGTAAGTAATTTGAATTTCGCGCTCTAATATCACGAATAGTGGCGCCAATTTTGAATTAATTTCGATTTATTTCTCCTAAAATTTAGAACGGTTTGATTTGTTCTTATGAAAACGACACTTTAGTATCGTGTAATTTGGGCAATCCATTCCAAGAGAAACGTACAATCCAACTACATTTACGTTTCGAAGTCAAAAGTACAAAGGAGCAAAAATTAAATTTGCACGTTTTCGTCAATTCAACATCGAAAGAATTGTCGCAACATACCGAAAGTCGATTGGGGATTATTTTACAAAAAATCGCCGAATACCACCTGGAAGGCCAATCGATCATTCCGCACTTCTTCTATGCTGGTGAATTAACAAAAACACCAACGAAATTGGATTATTTGGAGAACATCGGCGATCGTATCATTCATTCTTATCAGATCATCAACAGTGGCCATTGGCAGATGAACGATATTGAAATTGCAATTTTTTGGCCGTATCAAGTGCGAAATGCCAACGATAAATGGTTGTTGTATTTGGAGAAAATACCGGAAATTGACGGCAATTTGAATTATTGTTACGTCGATCCGGCCGGTATTGTAAACGAATTGAAATTAAATTCAAGTCGAGTTAATAATAACAATATTGATGATAATGATATTGTTGAGAATTATACAAAACCGATTAGTTTTATGGCAAATCCGGAATATTTCCGCACCAAACGCAATATAGACGATGATGTTGTATTTCCGGCGAAAACTATTAAAGGTCCGGATGGAAAAACACGTAAAGTTGTAACGTTTGATTGTAGTAATGATGAAGAAAGTACAGCGAAATGTGCGAGAATTACGTGTTTTGTTAAACAATTGTATCGTAATGATCAAGTGAAAATTTTGATAACTTCAAGAATTTGGAATGCGACCCTATCGAAAGATTATAACTACAATAAAGTCGATTGGGTTAGCATAAAATCGTACGGTATTGTACGAATACCGGATCCGACAATCATACATAGTAACGAGTCGATTTCTAGCGTTGAGGTAATTTTTTCTTTCTACAGTGAGCCAAGTGGTTGGCCCATTAGACGTTTAAAGAGTTCTAATTGATGAAAGTTTCTGAAATTTGGTATGCACCCGTTTTTCCACCTGAACTACACCTGGAAAATTTTTTCATTGTTCTATCAACCCCCGGTGTATGGGGTAGTGCACCCTACTTTCTTATTTTAAATGGAATGGTATATTTTTTATTCCATATTTAGATTCTACGCTAAAAATGAAATAGACTTTGATAACATGACCTATGGTCTAGCGTTAATAGTTTTTCAGGAATTTCGACTTCTTCTGAAAATTTTGATTATGTAGTGTTTGATTGAAAAATTCATATGTTTGAAGATATCATTGCTAAATAATCCAAATTCGGAACTTAAATAGTTCAAACTATGTACTTTATGTTAGATTTTACAGAAATGAATTCTCTTTTAGCATTTAGTCTAAATGAATTTTTCTTTCAGCCAATTTTCAAAACAAAATATCTTTCTTATTTTAAATAGAATGGTATATTTTTCTTTACACGGTTGGATAGAAAACAAAATTCTGCACCGAACTGTATTAGCATTCCCTATACCTATCGTTGATAGTTTTTTCAGTTATTTAAGATTAAAATTTTTAATAATTGTCTCCCCAGTCTGAAACCGACTAGTGTCTAGTTGTCTATGACTTAAAATTCGCCTATAAAGAAATTCATAGGCGGCTTAGCAAATTGACATTAACTGTCACATTTGAGGTTAACAATGATTATTTCGTATGTCTTTTCAGCGATTTCTGCTAATTTTACATGAAAAGAAAATCCAATTAATTTTAATTTAATTATTTGTCAACTTCTATGATTTTTTAATTAAAAAATATAAAAATAATTAATTATTTAGATGTTAATTGTGGCAGAAGGTTGTTTCGCCAAGCCTACTATGTTTTAGTATTTCGTTTCAGGGGGTAAATGATTAGAAATCGAAAATCTTGAATAACTGAAAAATTATCAAGAATAGATATAGGGAATGCTAATATGATTCGATGCAGAATTTTTTTCTCTGTCTAATTGTGGAAAGAAAAATATACCATTTTATTTAAAATAAAAAAGTTATGGCGCTTTGAAAATTGGCTGAAAGAAAAATTGATTTCAGCTAAACGCTGAAGGATAATTTAATTCTATAAAATTTAACGTAAAGTACATAATTTGAACTATTTGATTTCCAAATTTGGATTGTCTAGCAATAATACTTTCAAAGATATGAATTTTTTAATAAAACACTACAAAATCAAAATTTTCAGAAAAAGTCTAAAAACTATTAACGCTAGACCATAGGTTATGTTATCAAAGTCTATTTAATTTTTACCATAGAATCTAAATATGGAATAAAAAATATACCATTCTATTTAAAATAAGAAAGTAGGGTGCACTACCCCATACACCGGGGGTTGATAGAACAACGAAAATATTTTCCAGGTGTAGTTCAGGTGGAAAAACGGGTGCATACCAAATTTCAGAAACTTTCATCAATTAGAACTCTTTAAATGTCTAATAAGTCAACCACTTGGCTCACTGTATACTCGATACACGGACCATTGAATCTAGAGTGCATCGAAATCTAGTAATTTTAAATGCGTCAAGTTGGTATACACTCACGGAATATTCGATTTTATTTGAGAAAATATCATTAGTTCAAGGTAAAGGCGCAAATTTCAAAACTACCAATGATCTAAACACATTACTTTTGTTATAGTCATGTGATTTAATTGTTATTAGTGGTTAAATTTACTATAGTAAATCTAGTAATAAGTGATATTGAGTAGTAAACGCGGGAAATTCAAAAAAACGGTAACAAAACGGTAAATTTCACAAACATTGTCAATAAAACGTAGTAGAATCTAACAAAAAAGTTTTTAAAACAAAATTCATAAAAAATAAACAAGCATTCTTAAAAACATAAAATTTGACCTGTAAACAAACGAATATCATCGCTAGTAATACCAACGTAAGGTTACAAATTTTACTATTCATCTCGATATAAAAGTTATTAGGCCTTGGACTATAAAGTTGGCAATTAATTTTAAAAAGCAATTAAAAAAATATTACAAGAATCTATAGGAAAGTCCTTGGAGATCATTTTACCAAAATTTGAACCTTGTAGCTGATCGGGAAATTGCTCAAAAACCGTAAACACGTCAAATGACTCACAATGACTCAAAAATATTCGCCACTTTTTATTCCAATCCGTTCCAGAATCAAATGAATGTTAGGAGCATCATCGAGTTATTCTAACCTATTTTTCAAAGTTGCAATATCGCGTTTTGACCAACTTTCCGTGAGCTACAAGGTTTAAATGTTGCACAGACGATCTCCAGGGGTTCCCTATAAATCTTAAAATACAAATTAGTCGCTGAATACTAAGAGTTAGCAACATTTAAATGGAACACGCCGTAGATTAGCAAAATACTAATTTAGGGACTTTTATTCCGTCATGATCGCGTCGATCTTGACTGAATTTCTATGATTGTGGAAGATTCAACTGGATCCGTGTACCGACTATAAAATTCATCTAAATTATTAAAAATTGTTCGTTTTTTAGGTGGAAACGATCGGCTATCCGAACATAGTTCTAGCCGATGCCAGTCTGAATATTTGGATAATTGTTGGTGCCGTAATTGCCGGTATTCTATTACTGATTATATTAATCTTGATTCTCTATAAGTTTGGTTTCTTCAAACGGAACCGCATTAAAGATCAAACGTTATCCGGCAATTTAAAGAAACAGGGTGAATCTGAAAGTTTATTGAAAGTTAACGAAGGGAAAACTTGATTTTAACTTCTTTTTTTTTATCGATTCGTGTATGTTTTATGTGTGTATAGATGGAGAAATTGTGATATCAAAGTTTTAATTTATTTGGTAAAAATTTGAGAATAATCAAAACTGGAATAAGAAATTTATTGTTGAACACAATGTACTTAAATGTGTTTCTCCTTTCCTTTTTAGCTATTTAATTAAACAAATGAAACGATTGTTAATTAATATTGTTGTAGTTTTTAATTGTAAATGACTGATTTATAGGGATAGAATAGCGGCGGTTTATGGTAATTTGTGCGAATTTCTAAAAATTTTACTATTAAAAACACTGCCTTTGTCTAGATTTATCAATCAATCAATACAATAGATTTTATAATAAAATATTTGTTGAAATCTTTAATTAATACTGCAATTTCATCAAAATCATTTCAAATCCCCGAATTTTCGCGCGTTATTTTCGTTATGTTGGTAGTACGGTAGTACGCAACTGTCAATATTGCGTTCTTGAAACACGTTCGAGTACTCGAGTAACTATTAAAAAATCGCAATTATTTATAGTTTATTACAAAATACAATCCTAATCTATTCTTAATTATAACTCAACTATTTTTGATAATTAATAATTAGCTAATTATTAATAAAATCGATAATTCGTTGATTCGAATATACTCGAGTACACTACCAATTTACAATAAAACACTCCAAAAAAGTGAGGTTATGTTAGTTTGATTCGTATTTCAATTAATCGCGTATTGTTATCGAAAAGGAGAAAACAAAGATGCTCGACGATAACAGGCTAGAACAGGGCCCCAAATCGGGCGTTAATTACCCGATACAAGTCGTCTATTGCGGCAATTGTACGATGCCAATTGAGGTCAGTCACCTTATTTTCGGTACGATTTAAATTGATTTTTATCCTAACAGTACTGCGAGTATTACCCCGAGTACGATAAATGCAAACAATGGTTGGAACGTAATCTGCCCGACGAGTTCGAAAAGATCAAAATCGGCACTGAGGGCAGCGGTGGTGGTGCCAGTACCGGCGCTACCGGTACTGGCGGCGGTGAAGAGGAGAAGAAGCGGCAGAAACGCGGCGGTAAGGGCATTATTAAGACGAAAAAAAAGGACGATGGGCCGAAACAGGTGACGATATCGCGGGCGCCCAGGGGCAAGAAGAAATCGGTAACTGTGGTCACCGGTTTGAGTAGTTTCGGTTGGTATGCCTGTTTCTTTCAATTTTGTATAAAACAATTTGTTACTAGATATCGATTTGAAAGTGGCGGCGAAATTCTTCGGTACGAAATTCGCCTGCGGTTCCTCCGTTACCGGAGACGATGAAATTGTGATCCAAGGCGACGTTAAAGACGACCTTTTCGATGTTATTCCCGAAAAATGGCCGGAGGTTTGCTCCAAATTTATGTTTATTTACAATTTAATAACCTTAAATTTCAGATTGATGAGGATTTGATTGAAGATCTCGGCGATCAGAAACGATAATCGTTCGAACTAAATTAAAATCAATAAATAATCATTCTGGATCTTCAGTTTCATTCGATTCCTTTTTAATATGCGGAAACGATTCGGCGATTATTTGTAGAACTTCATCGACTTGTTGTTCAGTTAAACGTTCCTCGCTCTCTTCAATCATCTTTTAAATCCGATTTTTAACAACAATCGAAAATCAATTCGAAATACTTACAAGTTGAATCTCTAAAGCTGTTGTTGGTAGTAAATTTATCAACGTCAACAACTCGTTTCGATTAAAACCGTACTTCTTTAGGGCTTTGATGCATTTGGTGATCGTTGTCGGGGTTTGATTGGCACACGGTAATTCTTCCAAATACCGTAAAGTCTTTAAATCGTTCGATTATTAAAAATTTAGAGAATTATTGTGGATTACCTCGTAAGTGATTGTGGCTAATTGGCCGATGTGTTTCTTCTTACCGTCTTTGATTTTCTTCAAATGGCACATAACCTCAAAATTGCATAGAGTTGCACAATTCGGATTTACACTGAAATTCGATTATAAAATATGCGATTATTTAATTTCACAACTCTATCTACTTACGTTTCCATTTTATTGTTGTTAATTAATATTTATAAACAAAAATCGAAATTTCCTAACCTCTATGTTTGATGTATATTGGCAGCATTGTTGATCATTATTGCCAACTCAGTTAGCGGAAATTCCCCAAATTTGTACAAAATCCGAATTTACACTAAATTTCAATAATTTAATAACTTTATAATTTTATATTTACGTTTCAACTTTGTTATTAATTCGCTATTTATAAAGAAAAACTAAAATTCTCTAACTTTTATTTATATGTGGTTGATTTGATTTCTATTGGTAGTATTGGTCGTCATAATGGCCAACTAAACTGCCGAAAATCCCCAATTTTTTTCAAATATGGCGAAATTCTTAGTTAACCTCAATTCTCGACTATTACATCACCGTTACAATTTCGTTAAATTATTATTAACAAACTATCAACCAGTGATGGCAACGCGACAATTATGCGAGAAATCGATCGACGATTTAAAAGCGAATGCTTTCTTTGAGAAATACGCGGCGAAAATTGCGAAATTACAACAAACGTCACCGGAGGAATTCCTGGATAGAATCGATGCATTGGAGAAAAATAAAGAGAAAAAACCGAAGAAACCGGTAGAACAAATCGATAGTAAATATTCGCAATTATTGAAACCGAAACCGGTAATTAGTAAAAGTAGTAGAAGTGAAGATAGTAAAGAACGTTTGGAGAATATAATGAAGCTTGATTTGATTCAAAACAAAACTCCCGAAGAGATCAAAGAGATTTGGCATAAATACCATTCGGATAAGAATTATATTTCTGCAATTTTAACGAAAAACGAGTACGATTTGTTGTTCGAAAACGGGCGTAAATTTCCCGTATTTCTACTGCCATTGCCGCGACAACAGGGCTACGAATTTATGATGTTGCAATTCGAACGGAATTCGGTACACTTTACGCCGCTTCTATACTACCAAGTGCACAAAGAGAACGCACCGGAATGTCTAACATTGATTCATTACGTCGAATTGAAAGACACCAAACAAATTGTATTGATGCGTGGCGAATACGATAAGAATATAATCAATTTGAAAGAAGCGGTATGTTTGGCGAATCAATTAAAGATGTTTTATGTTACAAGAAATGAGGAGAAATTGAAATTGTTGGACGTTTTCAATCAACGACCGGATGAATTTAAACATATGGACCTTATCAAACACATCGAAACGTTAACGTTATGACTGTAGAGGTTGGTAATTTTAATTGAATTAAAATAAACCATTTATTCTATTTGTGAACGAAATATGAACCCCTAAATTAGCCCCTGAATCCCAATATTTAACCCAATAGGAAGAATTCGATTAGGTTTTTCTGTGGAGGAAATCGTAGTTTCATCAGCTCGAACTATAATTTCTTATTGCAATTAGTTGAGAGCAATTTGAAAAATAACTTAGAGATTTTAGGCGAGTCCCTGGAGATTATTTTACCAAGTTTTAAACCCTTAATTCATCCGGAAGTTAGCCAGAAATATTTCTTTTAGTAACTTTGAAACCGAACTAAACACACCAAATGACTCAGTTACTCCTCAAATAATTTTTTTGAACGGGAAACCTCACTCGTTTCAAAGTCAAAAGAAGAGAGACGAAAGAAATCAATTTTAAGAGCATCTTTGAGTACTTCCCAGTGAGCTACAAGGTTCAAATTTTGCTCAAATCCTCCAGGGAATTCCCTATAAATCCTTAATAAAGTGATTGTAAACTACAATCTTCAAACTAAATTTTTAAATTGTTAAAGATTTTCAATCAACGCCTTAAATACTTATTATTTGATAAGAGATTTGCAAAGTATTTTAAGGATTCATATAGGGGGTTCTTGGAGATCATTTTGGCAAAGTTTTAAGCCCTCCAAATGACTCAAAGATGCTCCTCAGATAATTTTTTTGAACGGGAAGCCTCACTCGTTTCAAAGTCAAAAGAAGAAAAACGAAAGAAATCAATTTTAAGAGCATCTTTAAGTACTTCCCAGTGAGCTACAAGGTTCGAATTTTGTTCAAATTATCTCCAGCGAATTCCCTATAAATCCTTAATAAAGTGATTGCAAACTACAATCTTCAAACTGAATTTTTAAATTGTTAAAGATTTTCAGTCAATGCCCGAAATACTTATTATTTGATAAGCGATTTGTTAAATATTTTAAGGACTTATAGAGGGATCCTTAGCGACTGTATTATCAAAATTTTAAGCCCGTAGCTCATCCAGAAACTAGTCAAGAGTCCTTGGAGATTATTTTAGCGAAATTTGGAAATCATTTACGGTTTTTCACATTCCTTGAAAATTTTGATAACCAACGATAGAATTGGCCCAAAGATGTCCGCTTATACCGCGTATTTGATAAGAGATTTGTAAAATATTTTAACGATTCATATGGGGGGTTCTTGGAGATCATTTTACCAAAGTTTTAAGCCCCCCAAATGACTCAAAGATGCTCCTCAGATAATTTTTTTGAACGGGAAACTTCAGTCGTTTCAGAATCAAATGAAGAAAACGAAAAAAATCAATTCTAAGGGCATCTTTGAGTACTTCCCAGTGAGCTACAAAGTTCAAATTTTGTTCAAATTATCTCCAGCGAATTCCCTATAAATCCTTAATAACTGATCAAAAACTACTGGTGTTCAGTCTTCCAAGTAAATTTTTAAATTGTTGAAGATTTTCAATCAACAGCCGAAACACTTATTATTTGATAAGCGATTTGCTGAATATTTTAAGGATTTATAGAGAAGCCCTTAGAGACTGTACTTCCAAAATTTTAAGCCCGTAGCCCATCTAGAAACTAGTCAAAAAGCTCTCGTTTTAGAAAATGTTGCGATTTTTGAAACCGAATTAAACACATCAAATGACTCAATGATTCAATAGATTTTCAATTTTTCTCTATTGCATTCTAGAATAAACGCGAAACATTCTTACTTGTTTCAGAATAAAATGGGGAAAAAACGAAAAAAGGAGCATCTTTGAGTCATTCTTAGTAATTTAATGTGGGTAACTCGTTTTTAAAAACCGCAACATCATTAGAGGCGATTGTTTTTCGGCCAACTTCTCGATAAGCTACAGGGTTCGAATTTCGGTAAAATTAGCTCCAGGGGATTTCCTAAAATCTTCAATAATTGATCAAAAACTACAATTCTGTTCAATTTTTAAATTGTTGAAGGTTTTCGATCAACCACCGAAACACTTATTATTTGACAAACGATTTGTTAAATATTTTGATGATTTATAGCGCGTTCTTTGTACTACCAAAATTTCAATCCGGAAGTTAGTCAAAAGTCTCTCGTTTTAGAAAATGCTGCGATTTTTGAAATCGAATTGAACACATCAAATGACTCAATGATTCTAGGAAGCTCTCCACATTGCAATTTGAAAAATACTTTAAGGATTTATAGGAGGGTCTTTGGGGGTGATTTTACCAAAATTTGAGCTTCGTAGCCCATTGGTAAGTCGGCCAAAAAATGCTCGTAAAGTTTGCAATTTCTGAAAACGAGTAAAGCACCTCAAATGACTCAAAGATGCTCTCTATACAAATATTTCCAATTTTCCTCCATTGCATTCTGGGATAAATGCAAAATATTTCTACCCATGCCTAAATAAAATGGAGGGAAACGAAAAAAATCAATATTAGGAGCCTTCTTAAGTCATTTTGAGTCAACCGATTAACTCAGACTGTCAATTGGCGTGTGGAACTGATTTTTAGAATTGCGATACGGTCAGAAATGAGCGTTTTTAACCAACTTGCCGATGAGCTACAAGGCTCCAATTTTGGTAAAATATCCTCTAGTGGCCCACTAATAAATTCTTATATTTCTCAAATCATTACATTCTAGAATAAACACGAAACTCCTATTAGTTTCAAAATAAAATGGGGAAAACCCAAAAAATCAATGTTAGGAGCATCTGTGGGCCATTCTGCGTGTAACACTTTTCAAAACTAGAACATCGCCAGAAACGTTCGTTTTGACCAACTTTCCGATAAGCTACGAGGTTCAAACTTTGCTTAAATGATCATAGAATTCCCTATAAATCCCGAATAATCGATCACGCACTTAAATTCTACTCTAATATCGAATCTTTGACCTTACAACAGTGGGGGTTGATAATTATAAAACTTGATGCAACTAAAATAAACCATTTATTCTATTTGTAAACAAAATATAAACCCCTAAATTAGCACCAATAAAACCCAATATTTATCCCAATTTGTGGCAAGAATTCTAATAATAGGATTTTCTATTGAGGAAATCGTAATTTTTCATATAAACAGCTGTAACAAAACCTAAACTGAATACAGCTAAATATTTGATATAACCCCGAAACGGTATAATATTAGTGCGTTTCTTCAACAAATTATAAAGAATCGAAATTTTCTTATCGGAATAGGGTGGATATCTAGCCGAACCTAACAACTCACCAATCGGATTGAAATCCTTCCATAAACACGATTTCTTATGGGTGAACGTATCAAACGTGTATTTATGGTGGTAATAACCCATACCGCTCATACCGACACCCCCAAACGGCAGATCGGTAGCCAAATGCATGATTGTATCGTTGATTAAAACACCCCCAGATGATGTATTTTCAATCAATAAATTCACCGTATTTTTATCGTTTGAAAATATATAAAAGGCTAACGGTTTTTCGCGTTCATTAATAAATTTGATCACTTCATTAACATTATCGATTGTTATAATCGGTAGTATCGGCCCGAATATCTCCTCTTGCATTACCGGCGCCTGTGGTTTAACATCAATCAAAATTGTCGGCTCAATAAAACGATCATCAGCATCATAATTACCACCAATTACACTCGTTCCATTGTGTAAATAACCGATTAAACGTTGGAAATGTTTATCGTTGATAATCCGGCATAAATCCGGCGATTGTTTCGGATTATCACCGTAGAATTCTTGTAGGACAATTTTGGCCATTTCAATGAATTTATCGCGCATATCCCGACTACAAATCACATAATCGGGAGCGATACAAGTTTGGCCGATATTGATCAATTTACCCCACAATAACCGTTTCGTTGCCACCTTTAAATCGGTAATTGTATCATCGATAAAAGCCGGACTTTTACCCCCCAATTCTAATGTAGTTGGTGTTAGATGTTTGGCAGCTGATTGGTGGATAATTTTACCGACATTCGACGATCCGGTAAAGAAAATATAATCGAAACGTTGCTTCAATAAGTCTTGTGTCTCCTCAACACCACCATTATAGACTTTAAAACAATCATTATCCAAATATTTCGGTATATTATTGGCGATAAATTTCGCTGAATTCGTTGATACTTCAGATGGTTTAATTATAACGCAATTACCGGCCGCTATAGCTCCAGCTACCGGTAATAAAGTTAATTGTAACGGATAATTCCATGAGCCTATTATTAAAACAACACCATACGGATCATTGTGGACGTATATCGAATCTAATAAATTAACGAAACTTTTCGTCGGTCGTTCCGGTTTCACCCAATCGTCCAAATTCTCCAATACATTACGTATATCTTTGATTAGATAATCGATTTCTAGAGCGTAAGCTTCCTGTTTACTTTTACGTAAATCTTCGGCCAAAACGCGTGCCATTTCGACACGATTTTCCTCATATAAACGCAATAATGCCTGTAATTGTTCTCGGCGGAATTCAATCGATTTCGTCTTGCCCGCATTGAAGGCATTGCGGGCCTCTTGAACGATCTGTTTTGCGTCCATTTCTAACCACACCTTATTAAAATTACTAGAAATAATAACAATAAACAATTGAATCAATTTAATTACCTTAATTGGAAAATAATTGGGTTTTACTAAATGTAAACCAGCACAATTACACGTACATTGATTTGATGAAATTGCGTTGTAATATGGGTAATTTGACAATTTTTAACAATTAAGAAAAATTTACGATAATCCCCTTATCAATTCCATATAATTTCCGTATTGTTATCAATTATACACGATGAGTACGCAATTGTTATAAACAATAAATTGTTTATTATTGTCTTGTACCAACTATATAACCTAAAAACACTAGTCTCTATCTTTCTCTATTGCAAACAACACCAATAATATTGTTTCTTTCTAGATGCCTGACTTTTATTTATTTGATCCAAATAGCCTTGGTTTTAAGGTGGGAATAAACGAAAACGAGAAATTTTGGGAAAGTTACGTAATTAATTGTTGTTCATAACGAGAAAACTCGATTAAATGCGGACTTTCTTACCGAATTGAGCGCCACCGGCTTGACTAATAATTTTAATAAATTTATTATAAAAAATTAAAACATAAAATAACACGAATCTATAACGCGAAAATCAACAATTTTAAAACAATTGAGGTTGGTAGACTTGCGCAATTGCCAGCTGTCATTTCAATACCAATCAGATAATTGCAGCTCACTATATTTGACGAATTCAAAATAATTACAAATTTATCTCAATTATTTCAATAATTATAATAAAATAATATTAAAATAACTCTTTATTTTAATTGCGAGGCATTTTTGTGGTTATTTCATGCGATAGTTTGTTTTATTATTGAAGTTGGTAGAACTGCTATCGAAATGATAGCTGTCATTTCTCTACTTGATCAGATAATTGTCGCTCTCAATTATATTTATTATAATTATAATAAATTCTAAATAATCGCAATTTAATTTAATTATCGGAATATTTTAAGGTAAATACATTTATTAATTGTCGATTAGCGTTTAGTTGTAATTGTTTAGATTTAAATGTTTTGGTTCCAGATTGGTTAGTTGGCGTCTGTCAGAATTTTGACGTTTATTAAAAACCTCAATTCTGATGTGGCTATTTCTCGTTTAAATCATCTTTTAATCGGAAATTCTCATTAAAAGTCTAGAACAATGGATATTTTATGATGTCGTATCAATTTTAATGTGATTAAAGAATGGCTTATCAGACATTATGGAACGAATATTTGAATATGCCCCCGGTGACAAGGGCATACACAACAGCCTGTGTTATCACAACAATAGCTGTGGTAATTATCGAGATTCTTCAATTTCTATACTATCTGACCCAATTATTTTTAATTTCCAGCAATTAGAGTTAACGTCACCGTTTCAGTTGTATTTTAATCCGATATTGATAATAAAACAGGGCCAATTATGGCGTTTGATAACGACGTTCTTGTTCTTTGGAACGTTCGGTTTCAACTTTTTCTTCAACATGATATTCACTTACAAATATTGTCGAATGCTAGAAGAGGGCTCGTTTCGCAATCGTACCGCCGATTTCGTTATGATGTTTCTATTCGGCGGCGTCTGTATGATTGTATCCTTTAAAATTATCGAAAAAAACTGTCGATTTCGAAGGAATTCCGCCTTAATTATGTTTTTAGATATTCGCATTTTTCGTCAATTTACTATTTTTAGGTCAGGCGTTTACGATAATGTTAGTTTACGTGTGGTCTAGACGCAATCCTTACGTCCGTATGAACTTCTTCGGACTCCTGAATTTCCAAGTAATTCATAAATTTGATATGAATGTTTTATCAATTTTGATATTTTAAGGCGCCGTATTTACCGTGGGTTCTACTAGGATTTTCTGTACTATTAGGCAATGCCGTTTATGTTGATTTAATGGGCATAGCAGTCGGGCATATTTATTATTTCATCGAAGATGTTTTCCCCAACCAAAGAGGCGGTTTTAAAATATTAAAAACACCGTCCTTGTTGTACGAATCCACCCAACAATTACCCTAAATATTAACTAAATCGATTCGATTTTCTAGAAGGATATTGTTGAATGCTGAACCCGATTACGATTACGTACAACCGGCACCAGAGGACCGGCCTGGTGGTTTCGATTGGGGCGGTGCCGATAACAACCAACAACCCCAACAAAACAATCAAAATTGAGGCCAGTATTCCAACAAACATTTGTACAGGTTTTCATTTCGTTAAAGGTTAATAAAAATTTTCGGAAAATTCGTCAATTCTATTTATTAACAAAACGAAAAAAAAAAAACAAACAGAATACAAGTAAACCTAAATATTAGGTTCGACTCTAATCGGGCGGGCGATTTTAGAAACAATTTCAATTTAAAAACGAAAATTTGGCTCAATTCATCACTAAATACTAAACTTGAATTAGTTCAAGTGCGATTTCTAAACGAATCCTAATTAATAATAAATAAATCGCGAAATTGACACAAGGAACTAATAATAGCACGTTGTTTATTTGAATATTCATCCTAATTGTTGCTAATTTAAATCGAACTAGCGAATGAATATCAATCGATTACGCGTAATTAAATTAATATTACCGATAATACGATAATTTTTTAATTTAATTACCGGTCGATATTGATGTTTTGATAATACCACATGAAATCGTTTAACAGAGAACACAGTATACGTATAAGGCTTCTTTTTATGTTTTAATTAATTAATTAATTAATTAATTAATCAATTAAATTCTATATAGCTACAGTTGCAAGAAGTACGGTGATATCATCGGGTTTTCCACCTTTAAAACAAATTAAAATAATTTTGTTAGTACTATTGTGTAATTTCGTAGTTTCGTTAACTGTATTCTCTAACTGTCTGATGATTCGTTACCAAGACAACACTATTATCTCTTCAGTTTTACAGAAGATTGTATAGAATAAGATAGTTCTATTGTGTTGTCATGGTAATCGCCATAAAGTTACAGAATACGACTGTCAGTCTACTCAATTCCATCATCAGTTGATCAAATTGATAGAAATAATGGAATTAAGAAGACTGACTGGTAACTAATCTATAGAAAGTTATAGAATCCTGATTAATTAATAATTACCTATAGTATTGATACCGTTAGCAAAAGCACTTTCAGCAAATGGTGATATAAAATTCTCATCTAATGATAGTTTCTTTGCTAAACTAGCAATTGAATTTGCAACAATTTGTAGACGATTCACACAACGTTCACCTTGCACCTGTAAATATCAATAATTAGTAATATAAGTCATATTCTGGAACTTATTGGCGATTCGTTACTATAACAACACTGTTGTTATGGTAATGTATCGCTGGAAAGTTCAAGAATACGATTTACTTTCGATAATTGTTCAACTAATAGATTTTGTGGTAAATTATCGAATACACCATCAGTTGCAACTAATATAACATCACCATCTTGTACAGGAAAATTATCAGTTTGTGCTGAATCCGGTTGATCTGATAATACATCAGCATGATAACCGGGTGGTGGTAATGATAATTGAAATGGTGTATTAAAATAATGTTGTTGTTCTTCACTACGACGTATTATTTTACCTTTACGTACAACAATAAAACCACTATCACCAATATTTGATGTATATAGACGATTATTTTCACGATTCAATATAACAACACATGCTGTACTGCTGCCTGTTGGATTTAAAATGAAAATTCGATAATTTTTTTGCAAATAAAATCGACTAATACGAATAGAAATTGTTAAATAAAGCAAACAGAAAAGTCTTAAAATTACGTACCGTACAATTCTTACCTAAAATAGTCTTCTTATTATGTAATAATTCACAATAACTTCTTGCTAATAATTCAGATGGATTGGTTGGTGTAAATTTACCTAATTTAATTAGACGTTCACATGTTTTCATTAAATGCAATGAAAATTCACCAGGATCAATGCCATAATCACGCCAACCGCCCACACCATCGGCAACACCTAGAAATTTTCGAAATTACCGCCAAATTAACAATTGAACAATTACGATAAATTTCAATAATTATTGGCAAATTTACACGCAATTATCAACAATTTCCGTTCGATTAAAATAAAAATAAATGACTTTATAGTTGTAACGAAATATTCGATAAAGAAAATGATTACTTATCGGCAGTTTCTATAAATTTTCAAAATTAGCGCCAATCAACAATTGAAAAAAAATGGCAAATTTTCATAAAATTATCGATAATAGAGAAAAGAATATTATCTAGTAGACTGCTCGATAAACAATTGGCAATTGTTTTCGAATATTTTTTGTTTTTAATCGTTTTCATTTTAAGTTTAATTGAAGCAATTAAAACAATTATCAAACAATAATTTTCATAAAAATTAAAAATATCAAGTTTCCCGAAAACAAAAGTTTTCCCTCAATTGTTCAATGCCGTCCATAGCAAACTCGAATGGATTCAAATTATTTAATTTAATCGATTTAAACAATTAACACATCTGTTTAAATAAATTCGAATGTTTACAGGTTTAGATAAAAATTGATAACAGAGGAAATTGTGGAACTCTTGTAGAATTTCCTTAATTTCATCGAATTTTATCAAAAAATCCTCGAATTACAATCGCCATTAAATTGATATCGGTATTGAAAATTAATTAATTTGTTATTATCTTTAATGTTTTTAGATTTATAATTATGTGATTATTTGAAATTTTGATAAATTTTATCGATATTATTATCAAAATCATCGACAATATTATTGGCAATCTACCAGGAAAAAATCCACAATTATCAAAACTAAAATTAAGTACGTTTTGTGTTTATTGTTAGACAAAAAAAGGCAGTTGCCAATTTCCTAAAAACCACCTCTTTTTGGACTTTTTTCAATTTTTTTTTTAAATTAATTTAAATGGATTTATCAATGAAAATACGAATTTTTATCGTAAATCAAGTAAGCTGGTGAATGTTTAATAAAGTAAAACAAGCGCCTAAGCTGCCATTTTGTTATAAACAATTGTCTATAATTGTTACACAATTGTTATTTTTTTAAGATAAAACCTTATTTTTTAAATATTTGAAGAAATTTGAGGAATTTAAATGGAATTTTGATTATTTGATTTGTCTTTATCAAATGAGGACAAGATTTATCAATGTAGATCAAGTGTGTTGGTAAGTAAATTAAAACAACTGCCTAATCTGCCATTTTGTTATAAATAATTGTTGAAAATTATTATTTTTTAAATATTTAAACAAATAATTGATATTTTTCTGGGTATGTGGGTTGTGTAAATTGAAAACAAGTAATTATTACTAAAGAGTAGAGGATACCGTAAAAGAGGTTAATTATTAAGAATTAACAAGTGTTTTTTTAACGAAATATTCGTTTATTTTTCAAATCATGCTAAATTTCCAATTATTCAACAAGAACAATTGTAAAATTTTATAATTACGACTAATTAAGATAAAAGTGTGGTCGAATAGGCTTCTTGTTTTACAATAATTCTTTTTAATTTGCAATTGTTTTATTGTTTAATGAATTTCTATTTTTTTTTTTAAATTAAATTTCCATTTCCACTTTTGAAGAAATTCCAATTGATTTTGCAAAATTTATTACAAAATTAATGTGTGGTTTTCCGAAATAAACAATTACCACTCGTTATGATTAATTGTGGTTATTATTATTAGAAAAATTATAGTTGAGGCGTGTTTTATTTTCGTGTCTCGGTAAGAAAATCGATGGGAAAATCGGCTGATTTAGGAAGAAATTGGTTGAGATTCGAGCAAAATTTCAAACAAAATTGATTAATTTTGATCAAAATTGGGAAATGGTTGAGATTCGAATAGAATTCAAACAAAATTGATTAATTTCTATTAAAATTGTGAAACTATCTAAAATCGAACAATTCAATATCAAAGTTCACTAAAAGTTGATTGATAAGTGACGAAATCTCGACGAAAATACGTTAAAATTTGGCTAATAATTCATATTTAAAACTATAATTAACTAAAAACAAAATATTTGGTATAAAGGTGTTGAAAATTTACGTTTCATTTACAATAATTTTACTCTAAAAATGATTGAAAGTGCCAAAACTTTCTCCGTGAGACAATTTCATGCTGAATATTCAAGGCATTTTAATCCGAAATCGATTTCTGTTACGATAAGATGACTTAAAATTTAAGAATTTAACCCAAATGTCCGACTTTCTCACTATTTTGGTGTTTTAAGAACAAAATTTGCTAAAAAATGATGATTTAGGACAGAAAATCTCTTAAAACGAACTCTTAAATTAGAAAAGAATAAGAATCGGCAAATTTTGAGAAAATCGGTTTAATTTGGGAATTTCTACTATTTAATTATCGATTTTTAGCATTTTGAACTAGAATTTTTAACAATTTTTTTTTATACTTTTGTATCTTAAAAATAGTCTGTTTAAAATTTTGTTAAAAATTCTGTAAAATCAACTAATTTTGACAATTGTCTAGCAAAATTTGCTGAAAAAATAACGATTAATCGAGAAAATCCATTTAAATTTAGCACTTTTGCGTCAATTAGAAATTTTTGATAGAAATTCAGTAAAATTAGTAAAAGTGTCCCAATTTAACAATTCACAAGCAAAATTTGCTGAAAAGAATAACGATTAAAGGAGAAAGTCGGCTTAAATTTAGACCTTTTGCCATTTGACTACCGATTTTTGATGTCTTAAGAACAGAGACTGTCTAAACAATTGATGGTTAAGGTCAAAAGTCCCTTTAAATGAAGTCACATTTGAAAATTCTACCAAAAATCGACTCATTTTCACCATTTAATAGCAAATTTTGATATAAATGCACTAAAATTAGCCAAAGAAGTATCAAAATTTTACACTTTTTACAATTCTTTAGTGAAATTTACTTGAAGAACCGACGTCTATGGCTAAGTTTACACCTTTGAACTTGTAACAATTTTGTTGGCCTAAAAAATTGATAGTTCAAACTAAGAATCTATGGAATAGCCTCCAATTAGAAAATGCTATCGAAAATCGACTAATTCTCTCCAAAACTATCTAAATATTGGACTTTTTACAATTTTTGAACAAAATTTAAAACAAGAATATCTTTAAAAAGGTCTTAAATTAGAAAATTTTGATAGAAATGTAGTAAAATTAGCTAAAAGCGTCTCAATTTAACGATTAACAAAGAAAATCGGTTTAAATTTAGACCTTTTACCGTTTGATTATCGATTTTTATCATTTTGAACTAGAATTTTTAACAATTTTTTACACTTTTGATGTCTTAAGAACAGAGACTGTTTAAAAAATTGATGGTTCAAGTCAAAAGTGTCTTAAAGTGGGGTCTCAAATTCGAAAATTCCATCAAAACTCGACTAATTTTCACCATTCAATAGCAAATTTTGATATAAATGGACTAAAATTAGCCAAAGGATTATCAAAATTTTGGACTTCTTACAATTCGTTAGCGAAATTTACTTGAAAAACCGACGCCAATGTCGAAGTTTAGACCTTTGAACTAGAACTAGAACAATTTTGTTGGCCTAAAAAATTAATAGTTCAGGAATAGTCTTAAAATAGCTTAAAATGGAGCCTCAAATTAGAAAACACTACCGAAAATCGACTAATTCACACCAAAAATATCCAAATCTTGGACTTTTTATAACTTTCGAACAAAATTGATTCTAAATTAGAAAATTCAACCAAAAAATACTACAATTTTCACCAATTAACAGCAAATTTTGATAGAAATTTAGTAAAATTAGCTACAAGTGTCTAAATTTAGATCTTGTACCGTTTGATTATCAATTTTGATCATTTTGAACTAGAATTTTCAATAATTTTTTACAGCGACTGTCCAAAAAATTCATCATTCAGGTCAAAAGTGTCTTAAAGTGAAGTCTCAAATTCGAAAATTCCACCAAAAATCGACTAATTTACACCATTCATTAGCCAATTTTGATATAAATGGACTAAAATTAGCCAAAGGATTATCAAAATTTTGGACTTCTTACAATTCGTTAGCGAAATTTACTTGAAAAACCGACGTCTATGTCGAAGTTTAGACTTTTGAAGTAGAATTAGAACAATTTTGTTGTCCTAAAAAATTAGTAGTTCAGGAATAGTCTTAAAATAGCTTACAATGGAGCCTCAAATTAGGAAACACTACCGAAAATCGACTAATTCTCACCTAAACTATCCAAATCTTGGACTTTTTACAACTTTCGAACAAAATAAATCCTAAATTAGAAAATACAACAAAAAACCCTACAATTTTCACCAATTAACAGCAAATTTTGATAGAAATTCAGTAAAACAACTAAAAGTGTCTAAATTTAGATCTTTTACCGTTTGATTATCAATTTTGATCATTTTGAACTAGAATTTTTAACAATTTTTTACACTTTTGATGTTTTAAAAACAGAGACTCTCTAAAAAATTGACGATTCAGGTCAAGTGTTTTAAAATGAAGTATCTATTTAGAAAATTCCACCAAAAATCGACTAATTTACACCATTTATTAGCAAATTTTGATATAAATGGGCTAAAATTAGCCGAAAAACTACCAAAATTTTCGGCTTTTTACAATTCTTTAGCAAAATTTACATGACAAACCGAAGTCTAAGATTAAGTTTAGACCTTTGAACTTGAACTTGTACCAATTTTTTGGGCTAACAAAATTGGTAGTTCAAGCTAAGAAAATCTGGACTAGCCTCCAATTAGAAAATATTACCGGAAATCGACTAATTCTCACCAAAACTATTCAAATCTTGGACTTATCACAAAATGTAAGTCCTAAATTAGAAAATACAACCAAAACATCCTATAATTTTCAACAATTAACAGCAAATTTTGATAGAAATCCAGTAGAATTAGCTAAACGTGTCTAAATTTAACACGTGTCCAGCAAAATTTGCTGAAAAAATTAACGATCAACGGAGAAAATCGGTTTAAATTTAGACCTTTTACCGTTTGATTATCGATTTTTATCACTTTGAACTAGAATTTTTAACAATTTTTTACACTTTTGATGTTTTAAGAACAGCGACTGTCTAAAAAATTCATCATTCAGGTCAAAAGTGTCTTAAAATAAAGTCTCAAATTCGAAAATTCCACCAAAAATCGACTAATTTACACCATTCAATAGCAAATCAAATTCACTAAAATTAGCCAAAGAACTATCAAAATTTTGGAATTTCTACAATTCTTTAACGAAATTTACTTGAAAAACCGACATCTATGACTAAGTTTAGACCTTTGAACTAGAAATTGTAACAATTCTGTTGGCCTTAAAGATTGATAGTTCAGGCTCAAAATCTCTAGAATAACTTAAAATAAAGCCTCCAATTAGAAAATATTACTAAAAATCGACTAATCTTGGACTTTTTACAACTTTCAAACAAATTAGGCCCTAAATTAGACAATACAATCAAATCCTACAATTTTCAACAAGTAACAGCAAATTTTGCTAGAAATCCGGTAGAATTAGCTAAAAGTGTCTAAATTTAACACGTGTCCAGCAAAATTTACTGAATAAATTAGCGATTAACGGAGGAAATCCATTTAAATTTCGCCATTTGAATATCGATTCGAAACGAATTTGTCACGATTTTCTAACATTATTCAAATGTATGTACAGAATTTGCGATTATGTAAACCAATTCACGGTTATTGATTTACATTGATTTTTGCTCTTAGAATCATTTCTATTTTGTAAATATTAATCAAGTTTATCATTCAATATTCCAACTCGAATAACGTCATCGTAAGTGCAAAGGTCAATCCACAACGTACGTATTCGTTAATTATAAACACAACAAAATCGATGTTTATTGTACTCGACTTATATAAAAACTACTAATTAGTAATTAGAGAAGATTGGAATTTAGAAAAACTGGATACAAACCCACAACATCGGCAATTTTATGTTTGGCTATAAACCAGGCATCGTCGCCGAATTGTCCATTGATTAGCCGTTGTAAATGCCGTCTTGGCTTCGAATAACCACTAACAGCTGATATTAAACAAGATTCTGGTTTGTTTTGTATGTTCGGATCGGCGACAGTCGACAAATTCGCCAAACCATTGTACAATGCACGCGATATCAAACGGCCAGTCAACCACAACGAGTGCATTATATAACAATCGAAATAAACCAAACCAATCAAACCAAACAATCAATCGGGAATCTTTACAATTGAACGCTCCAATTCGCACCAATTCTCTACCAAATCATGACTTTTGAACCATCAAAAATCGCAAATAACCCCAACCAAATCGAGTGTCACATGAGTTTACAGTGACAAAAACACATCAATTAAAACGACAAATAATCGATAATTTCGTTAACAAAACGGGAAATTCATTCAATCAACACTAACACTAGCCAATTAAATAATAATGTGGACGAATTAAAGCTTCGATTGACTCTCATCGAGTTCAACTCTTCTTATACCAACACCAACTGAAACAGGACCAGCACCATTTTGATTTGCGGCGCCATCTGGTGGTTTATTTAAACAACAACAAGCATGTGATCTAAGCGGGCGGCGCTAATGACAGTCACACGGCAATTGTTTATTTTTAAAACGCAATTATGAAATTGATTGAATGTTTGGATAACCGCCAAGATTATACGGCAATTTTGATAAACAAAAGAAAATTCCAAATACAATTTGATTAATTATAATTAGATTATATTATCGAGTAACCTTTGATTTCGAACAAAATTTGCAAATTGCGCCATCTATTGCAACAAAATCGGATTAGTTTGACTATCGTCTAGTAGATGGCGCGGTATTTTTCAAATAGGGGTGCTTATTTTTGAAACTGGATTAATTAAAAACCGTAACAGTCTTCTTGTGCCCTTCGTTTAAGAAAAACCGGCTAAAGTGAGTATTAATTATCGTTCAATTATCATTAATAATAGACGTAAGTTGTTGATTAATTGGTTAAAACGGCGCCATTAGAATTATTTTGTTCGGTAATTGGTGATTTTTGATAGTTTTGTCGTTGATTCAATTAAAATAAAAAATATTCCATTATCGATGATTGTTTATTATTTTTGATTTAAATTGAAAGTTGAATTTCTTGGAAGAGTTCAAGAGTTCATATAAAATTTTTAAATTGTTGATATAACAAAATTTTATCATTATAAAATGCAAAATGATTTCATTCAATTGAGACTGTTCATTTGTGAATTTCTAGTTTGATTCCTAATAATTTTCTAATTTTTCTCGATAATCAATAGGAAATATCGTGGATAGAATCGGGGAATATACAGGATGACACCTGTATTGTCGATTTTTATCGCCTTTTTGATAACAACAGGAGCGCTAGGTTTGCGCCAGACTGTAACGTGAGTAATTGTTTATTTATTTTTTATATTTTTCCATAATTTGATTCATTTGTTTATTGCACAAATCCGAGATTGTGTAGCGAAAACATGTGTCGATTGTATTGCTCTCAATTTATTTGCAATAATGCAAGAAAAACGGAAATCAAAAGGTTCTGTGTTGTGTTTCAATGTTGGCTTTATCTCGGCTATTTAATTTGTTTTACTGTATGTTGTCTATTAGTGAGAGCTTTATAAGTTTTCTAACTAATAATTATTACGGCTTGTTCTATTTGATGTTTCGTCTCCAACAAAAACAGGGTAAACGAACTTGGTTTATTTATATTTTTGGAGTCAATAAACAGCATCTGTGAATGGTGTTCGTATTAGTGTGTGCACTATTTCGCATCTGGTGCAGACGGAAAAGAGAATTCGATACAAAATAAATTAGGGGAGAACAGTCTGAAATTCTATACAGCACAGATTTAGAGTTTTTCTAGTCATTACAGTTTGATAAAATCGAAATTGTTGATCACAAAAGTACGGCCTCTAATTGAGAACAACGTACTCTTTAACGGCATTTCCCTGTATTTTTCACTAAAAATCAAGTGAGGTAGAGCTTTTTTGGAAAGCTATATCTGTAACTCGAAAATTTCACAATTTTTTCCAAAATTGCTAGGATAGTCTTTCCCAACGAGCACTTGATTTTTGAGTAAAAAATAAAAGAGAAATTGTGTGTAAAAATTCAATTTATTATAAATTTATTAACAGGAAATGTCGATAAAACTTCACTAAAATAGGCCAAGTGTCTAAATTTAACAATTCGCTATCAAAATTTGCTGAAAAAACTAACGATTAACGGGAAAATCCATTTAAATTTAGACTTTTTGCCGTTTGATTATCGATTTTTACCATGTTTACCGATTTTGTTAACCCTCTTAAGAACAGGGGCTGCTTAAAGTGTCAAAAGTGTCGTAAAATGAAGCCCCAAATTCGAAAATTCCACCGAAAATCGACTAATTTTCACCATTCAGTGGCAAATTTTGATATAAATTCACTAAAATTAACCAGGAAACTATCAAAATTTTGGACTTTTTATAATTTTTTATCAAAATTTACTTGAAAAACCGACGATTAAAGCAGAAAGTCTATGTCTAATGTAAATTTAGACCTTTGCCATTTTATTATCGATTTTGAATTAGAATTTATAACAATTTTGTTGGCTTAAAAAATTAATAGTTTGGGCTAAAAGTCTCTTAAATAACTTGAAATGACGCCCGCAATTAGAAAATACTATCGAAAATTGACTAATTCTCACTATTTTATAGCAAATTTTGATAAAAATTGACTGAAATTTCCAAATAGTATCCTAATTATGGAGTTTTTACAATTTTTGAACAAAATTTAGGACACGGGTATCTTAAAAAGAGATCCTAAATTAGAAACTACAAACAAAAAATCCTAAAATTTTCACTATTTTATAGGAAATTATGATAGAAATTCGGTCAAATTAGCTAAAATTGTCTAAATTTACCAATTCTTTAGCAAAATTTGCTGAAAATACAAACGATTAACGGAGAAAATCCATTTAAATTTAGACTGTTTGCCGTTTGATTATCGATTTCTACCATTTTTACCGATTTTGTTACACTTTTTAGAACAGAAGCTGCTTAAAGTGTCTTAAAATGAAGCCTCAAATTCGAAAATTCCACCAAAAATCGACTAATTTTCACCATTCAATAGCAAATTTTGATGTAAATTTGCTAAAATTGGCCAAAAAACTATCAAAATGTTAGACTTTTTACAATTTTTTAGCGAAATTTATTTGAAAAACCGATGATTGAAGCAGAAAGTTTATGTTTAATTGTAAGTGTAGATCTTTGCCATTTTATTATCGATTTTGAATTAGAATTTCTAACAATTTTGTTGAAAAATTGATAGTTTAGGCTAAGAATCTCTTAAATAGCTCAAAATGAAGCTTGCAGTTAGAAAATATTATCGAAAATCGACTAATTCACACCATTTAGTGACAAATTTTGATAGAAGTTCACTGAAATTGGCCAAAACTATCCAAATCTTGGACTTTTTGCAATTTTCGAACAAAACTTAAGGCATGAATATCTTAAAAAGGGGTCCTAAATTAGGAAATACAACCAAAAAATCCTATAATTTTCACTATTTAATAGTAAATTTTGATAGAAATTAGCTAAAAGTGTCTAAATTCTTTCAAATTTAGACCTTTTGCCATTTGACTATCGATTTAATTTAATACAAATAAGTTAGTGGAGAACATTCTGTAATTCTATGCAGCACAAACTATTGGTTTTATACCAACTACAATCTCATAAGACCAAAATTTACCCCATTTTTTTGTCTTGTACACATTCAAAACTGAATAGAGTGATTCAGAAGAGTACGACTTCTAATTGATGGAAAATTAGAATTTTGAACAGACGATTTTTCCTCTATTTCTATATTTGTAAAATCACGTAATAAGGCTCGTTGGAAAGGAGAAATCGTCTGCAAAAATTGAACTCGATACAAATAAATTAGTAGTGAACATTCTGGAATTATATACACCACAGATTTTTAGTTTTTGTACCCAGTACAGTGATATAAACTGAAAATTTACTCAATTTCTTGCATTTTACTGAAACACTACTAACAATAAGTGATAGAAAATGTTTTTTACCCCAAAATTAAGACGTGGGGCTCGTTAGAGAGAGCATTTCAAGCTGTATAATTCGAAATTTTCACAAAATTTTCGAAAAATTCTAGGAGCCTGTCGTGCAGTCTTAAATGTTCTTTCCAACGAGCCCTAGCACTCGATTTTAGAGTAGAAAATAAATGAGAAATCGTCTATAAAAATTGAGAACATTCTGCACAGATGTCTGTTTTTGTATCCAATACAGCGCGACAAAATCGAAATTTACTCCATTTCTTGCCTTTTACTAAAACGCAACTAATCAAGAAAATGTTTCGCTAATTTATTATTAATTGGAATGTTTGACCGCCGATTTCTGGCTTATTGAAATTTCCACAAAATTCCTTATATCGCTAATGTTTGTATTTTTGATAGGAATGAAGACATCCGCGATGCAATCCTGCAAGTCGTCAATGTCGTACGTACAACTGACGATAAATTAGAACGACACGAATACCGCGAACGTGTGTTGGGTGAAAATTTAAAAAAGGGCATGGTGGCAATCGATAAACGTATCAAACTATTGGAACCATTCAAAGGTACAATAAATCGTCTGGATTCACGTTTAGCAACTGTTGAAACAATACTGATGCAAAAAGACGAACGCGAACGGATACAATTACAAAAAACCTACGATATTGTCGAGGATATCCAGAAGAATCTACCGACAATCGTGGACGTATTGAAAAACGAAATTATTCAATTATTGAAAGAATTCAATAAAAATAATACGAACAATATCAATAAAGCGTTAAATACAACAGCTACAACAACAACAGCGGCTCTAAAAGCGGTTAGTACGGCAACAAAACCGGACGCTGTAACGAAGAAGGATTTGGAGAAATTCCAAAAGGACATCAACGATAAAATCGAGAATGTTTCGCGGAGTGTTAAATCAATGGAAAACGATTTGAAGAAAATGCAACAGGACAGTCTGAAGAACATGAAAGAGATCAATAATCGATCGAATGAGAATTTGGATAAAGTCAAGCGACAATTGAGCACGAGCGAGCAATTATTGGCGAAATACGAGAATAAATTAGCCGAATATGATAATAGAATACCGAATATCGGTATGGATATCTATAAGGAACAGAACGATTGGCATACGAGCTTCAGACAAGGTATAAAGGGGGCGGGCTACAACTCGCCAAAAAAAGGGAATCTTTGATTGATGATTCCTCCATCAGTTGGAGAGTTAAACCGATGCGTGATATTTTGTTGAAAAGGACATTTCTTGGCCTCTAACATAAGGGTATTCGTTTTGAGAAAATTTGAGGAAATTCTGAATTATAGAGGAAAACCTAGAGCATCTTTTCCTTAGATTTTTCCCCAATAGCTGCGCTAATAATCATTATTTTTCAGCGATTGAAATTGCTTTATACAGTAAATTGAAAGTGTTTTCCAAATATCAAAGAAAATTTCCCAAAGGCTTGTTAGTTTTCCGGAAAATTCGAAAAACGAGACAAATTTTCGGGTACAATTTTAAAGATAGAATTTTACACAAGATACTCCCTGATATTCGCGAAAAGGCCAGTTTTTGGAAAATTGGGAAAGTCAGGGAAATTCATTAGCAATTTTCACCTGTTGAACTTATTTTACATCTGTTTTTCCGTTTATAAATGTTTCTATAGTCCTAAAAATTATGCTACTGTTGGCAGAAAATCTATTTTATTGTGCTAGGAAAATCCAAAAAAGGTTCTCTATCATTTTCCTCTATAATTCAGAATTTCGTCAAAATTTCTCAAAATAAATGCGCTCACGTTAGAGGCAAAGAAATGCCCTTTTCGACGTCGCTCTAGGTATGCAACTAATGTAGAAATCATCAACCAAAAATTGGATAATTTTCTAAAATGCGAATTTAATTTGTTGTGATTATTTCTTAAATTTCCAGCTCTAGACAAGCAGAAATCGATAATCGAGCAAATTCTCGCCGATGTCCAGACTGTAACGCACAATTTGAGCAAATTCCCCCAGAAAAACGATTTAGAATCGTTACGAAACCTAACAGACAAGAATTTCGCACAATTAACAAATTTGGAACTATCGAACAACAAACAAATACAAGAACTACTAGAGAACAACACCAACAACAATAAAAATAACGATAATAGCGAAATTTTGGACAAATTAGCGGGTGAAATCGACGAAAAACACAACGAAACTGTCAAATTTGTCAACAATTTGTCGACAAATCTCGGCGAGTTATCGAAGAAAATCCAAGACAACTTCAAAGAATTGCACACCGATATTGACAGTTTAAGTAAAGTGGAACAAGTGATGATTCAAACTGCTGATAGCGTCCTGGATACAAAACGTCGAGTTGAATACGGCGTGCATCAAATAATTGCCGAAATGCAACTGGCTATTAAAGCGAACGCGAAAGACGTGGATTCTGCGATTAGTGAAAGGTGAGCCACTGTAGTTTCTCAATCAGACAACCGTACTCGCGCTCCGATTCTCCATCAGACGACCATACAAAACGAGATGGACGATATAAACGGTTGCGAATCGGACAAAGACGCAATATCGGGTGTTTTAATAATGTAAATATCGTTCGAAAATTTGGGTGTCTTTCGATTACAGGTTCGATACGTTCGAAATGGCGATGATGGACGAGGAGAATGGCGCTTTAACGAATCTGACGGCGAAAATTGGGCAGGAAATCGCGCAGGTTTGGCGACAAATCGGCATAATGCACCAACAGATGAGCGCCAGTACTGATACTTTGAACAAATTGCAAAACCAGACGAATTTATACGTTAACGGATCGTTGAACGTTATGGACAATATGAAAGGAAAAGTATGTGGAATTGTTGAATTGATTGGATTTTAACCTGTTTTTGTAGGTGAGCACGATAACGAGCCGTATCAGTGAAGTTGACGACAATTTGAATTATTTGGTGGGGAAATTGTCGCTGGTATCGCAGGAATTCAATCAGATCAAGAGCGGATTGGGTAAGGCGCTGGACGAGATGCGCGGCACTTATCAGACGGTTAAAGATAAGCTGAATAAGGGGCCGCATAAGATTGAGAGCGAGGAGAATTGATTGGGTTTAAATGTATTGTAGTTTTAACGTGAAAAAATACAGTTTTTTGTGAATATTAATTTTATTTATTTATGCAAATTATGCGTCTAGGTACAATATTATAGAATGCATATATGATCGGCTGCAAATACAGCCGATCTATCATCATCATCATTTATTTTTGAATCAATTTATCAGATCTTCTGCACCCTCAAATTGGTACTCAGTACGTACATTAGATCAGTTTTATTCTTATTTACTCACAGATTTTTTACAATAATTTTTAAATGAAATTCCAATAGGCAAAATTTTTGACGGATTTCTTTCTCCTTAAAAAAATAACAAAACAAGCAATATGATATGCAATCATTTCCTTTCATTTTATTTTCGACTTAACTAGCTAAATATTATCTAACATTACTCTTAATTTATCAATTAATTTCAATAAATCTGTGAGCAAAAATCAAAAACTAATCAGTCGAAAAAGGAAAATTTCCGAAACAACAACGAAACAACTTTGAAAAAAGAAACAAATATTTACAAATTTTTCACAATATTATTATTATTATTATTTGGTTTTTGCGAATATTTTCAAGTGGCAGTGAACTATTTTTTATACAAACCCAACCATGTGTTTTTCAATTTTTTTCATTTTTCACAGTACTAGGAAAATCGAGGATGAATTTTTGTGTAAAAATACAGTATTGGATACGCTGAATTTCGCACGAAAATCTACATTCGCAAAGGACGGATGGATATAAATACAGGAGAAAAGCCGATTATCGAGTAATTTGGGAAATATTCGAAGAGGGCCAAATTTGGGCCTCGCAGTTCGTTCCAAAGTTGGTCAAAAACGCTCGTTTCGGACAATGACTCAAGAATTGATTTTACCGTTTTTATACATTGGAATGATTAGAAATATTTTGTTTATTTTGGAATGTGGTGGAGAAAACCGAGTAATTCTGATTCATTTGAGGGGTTGGTTTTCCAAAATCAACATTTTGACCAATTTCCCAATGAGTAAAAGGCTCAACTTTTGGTAAAATGATCTGCAGAGATTACTTGAACCATGTAGATCATCGGGAAGTTGGTCTGAAGATGTTGCGGTTTTCAAAAACGAGTTACACATAAAATGACTCAAAAATGCCCAGTGGAGAAAATTGAGCCATTCTGAGTAATCTGCTCTATTAAAAAAATCACAAATTACCCAAAATGAGCGTTTTTGCCAACTAGCCAATGAGCTATAAGGTTCAAATTTTGGGGCAATAGTCTTAAAGGACCCTCCTATAACATTCAAATTGCTCCTCAAATAATAAGATTACTCAAATTTCACTAAAATGGCCTTAGTTGTTACAACAAGAGCGATTTGACAAACATTTTAAGAATTTATAGAGAACCCCTGGAGATAATTTGAGCAAAATTTGAACCCTGTAGCTCTTGGGAAGTTGGCCAAAACGTGATCGTTTCCAACGATATCGTAGTTAAAAACGAGTTACACATAAAATGACTCAAATATGCCCCTAACATTGATTTTTTTCGTTTTTCTCTTTTGGAAGCGGATAGGAATGTTTCGCGTTTATTCTAAAATTGAATGGACGAAAATAGGGGGCATTTTTGAATGATTTTACGCGTTCAACTCGATTTCAAAAATTGCAACATTTCTTAAAATAGGAGTTTTTACAACTCCCGAGGAGCTACAAGGTTTAAGTTTTGGGAAAACGGTCCCCAAGGACCCTCCTATAGATCGTTTTTGAAATGGCTCATCAAATAATAACGCATTTTAATTCAGCAGTCCTGTATAGAACAATCAAAACAATAATTTAAACGATAATAAAAAATTATTGCATCATTGGATATTTCCAATGCTGTATTTTTACCAAATTTCTACAAAATATAACAAATTCTAAATGTGATTTGATGAGGAGAATTATCAGACAATTAGAAAATAGATGAAATTATTGAAAATTATTGCTAATAATTGAGAATTAATCGAAATTCTCCACATCAAATATTACAAATCTTTTCATAAATCCGCCTCTAAAGTTTCTCTAATTAAAATTCTCATTCAAATTACCTAAAAATTCAAAATTTCTCTTTAAACAATATGTTTTTCGTCTTTTTTTTTAATCAACAATTTGCAATTTTTCGTGATTCAATCTAACTATAACACTAGTGAGACATTTTCTTGGTTTTATTTCCTCTTATCAACGTTTAAATTTTCCTTTGATTAACTAGTAATTTTGCTGGAATTATCGAAAATCAATTGCATTTAAACAAATTAAATAAGAAAAACAACAAAATTTCTGTTATTGTTTCAAGTAAATAACAATCGGTCTGTGATTTTCAACAAATCAATACGACCTGACTTTTCAAAATAAATAAATGGAGAAATATTTTAGCGTCTAGTACTAGAATTGTATGAACTACAGAAAAGCCCCAAAAAAATGTGTTCATCTAACAGAATTACATGCGAAATGTCGGAAAAAAATAGATTTACACCAAATCAAATCAAACTGAAAGAAGTCTCTTCTATAAAGCGATTCTATTGTAACAATTTGGTTTGTGGTTCAATTTAAAAAAAGCGCACATTTATTCGTACCCTGTTAATTTAATCGTACATTAGGATACTTTATTTCTAAAATAAAACTAATTTTACTAATATTCAGGTCGTTGTTTATCGATCAATTTTATTAAAAATTAAAAATAAAAAAATTAAATAAATTTTAACAAAAATAAAAGCATAAAGATATTGCTAAAAGGGAGGAAGACAGACAGCATCAGTCCGTATTTCTTAATTTTTTTTTCTTTATACAACACACAATTATTTACAACCCGTAATATATTTTTTTTGTTGTTTTTAATTATTACACAAATATAGATGGACTTTGAATTTTTGTTAATATTTTTAGTGACAGATACACAGTCGTATTCTATAACTTTTCAATAATCCGCTACTATAACAACGCTAGCAATTTTGAATAACCTGCTTTACTTGTTTCGTTTCAGAAAATTTTTATAGCAACGGCTACTATTAAACGACTAATTCAAAAAATATGTACAGGAGGGTCTTTGGAGATTATTTGAGACGAATTTGGACCTCGTAGCTCATTTAAAGTTGACTAAATAACGATCTTTTCTGATAATGTTGCGATTTTTATCAATCAACTATACACGAAACGACAAAAAATGACTTCATTTTTCTCTATTTTATTCTGGAACATAGCATTTGTTATATTTTGGAATGCGATGGAGAAAACTGAGTCATTTTGAGTTATGTGATTCGTTTTCAAAAATCACAACATTACCTAAAACGAGCGTTTTTAACCAATTCCCCAATAAGTACGAGGCTCAAATTTTGGTAGAATGATAGTGAAACCTTCAAGAGATTATTTGAGTAAAATTTGAACCATGTAGATCATCGGAAAGTTAAGACAAAAAACATTTTCGACGATGTTGCAATTTTTAAAAACAAATTACACACATAAAATGACTCAAAAATGCTCTAAAATTGATTTCTTTTTCATTTTCCCCATGTTATTCTGGAACAGACAGATATTTTGGAATGCGTTAGAAAAAATTGAGTCATTCTGAGTCATATGACATGTTTTGCTAGTGTTAAAAAATCACAACATTACGCAAAACGAGCGTTTTTAATCAATTTCCCAATGAGTACGGGGCTCCAATTTTGGTAGAATGATTGGGAACCTTCAAGAGATTATTTGAGTAAAATTTGAACCGTGTAGATCATCGGAAAATTGGGAAAAAACATTTTCGACGATGTTGCAGTTTTTAAAAACAAATTAAACACACAAGACGACTCAAAAATGCTCTAAAATTGTTTTTTTTTTCGTTTTTCTCCATTTTATTCTGGAACAAACAGGTATTTTGGAATGCAATAGAGAAAATTGAGTCATTTTGAGTCATATGACGGGTTTTGCTAGTTGTAAAAAATCTCAACACTACCCAAATGAGTACGAGGCTCAAATTTCGGTAGAATCATAGGAAACCTTCAAGATATTATTTGAGTAAAATTTGAACCATGTAGATCATCGGAAAGTTAAGACAAAAAACATTTTCGACGATGTTGCAGTTTTTAAAAACAAATTACACACACAAATCGACTCAAAAATGCTCTAAAATTGTTTTTTTTTTTCATTTTCCCCCATGTTATTCTGGAACAGACAGGTATTTTGGAATGCGATAGAGAAAATCGAGTAATTCTGAATAATTTAAGGTGTTCAGTTTGTATTTAAAAATCACAAAATTACCCAAAATGAGCGATTTTTGACAAACTTTCTGATGAGCTACTTGTTCAATTGCTCAAAAGGAGCATTTTTGACTAACGTACCAATGAACTACGAGGTTCAAATTCTAGTAAAATTATTTTCAAAGGCTTTCCTATAAATCGCTCTAAATAATAGGACTTCCCTAACGAACTATACTACGTGTTTCCTTTAAATGGTCCTAGCTTTATTATTTCATGAGCGATTTGAAAAATATTTTAAAGATTTAGAGAAGGCTCATTGGAGATCATTTTACTAAAATTTGAACCTTGCAACCCACCAATAAGTTGGTTAAAAAACTCTCGTTTTAGAAAATGTTGCGATTTTTGAAAGTGAACTATACTCAATTTTTAAACTAGGACGAATAAATTCAGATTTACACAGAAAAAGTCACTAGAAACAAAAACCAGATTGTTTTGGCTGTAAATTTAAATATTTATGGCTCTTTTTTGCTTTAAATCTAACATATTTAACCCCCTGATAAGAACTACGTTTTATAATTGACAAGTAGTGCTATCAAAACTTCAAAATCCAATGTTTCCCAGGCATTATTTTTGAGTTGTGTAAACTTGTCTATAAAATATCCAATGGGAAACTAGCATTTAAGCGCGCAAAATTTAAATCATTTCTAATTAAAAAATCAAATGACTCAACAATGCTCTCCAAGAATTTTTTTTTTAATTTTTCTATGTTGCACTCTAAAATAAACGTACAACGTACTCTTATCTGCTTCAAAATAAAATCAGAAAAATCAAAAAAGTCAATGTTAGAAGCTTTTTTGATTAACTGCCCGATAAGCTACGAGATTCAAATTTTGCCAAAATTATCTCCAGGGATCCCCCTATAAATATTTGAAATATTTTTCGAATTTCTAGCAAACAATAGCAATTATCATAAGAATTTAAAGTTGGAGTTGAAACACTTGGTATAATAGATTTATAAAGAGTGAGATAGAATATTTAGCGTTGTTATAGTAACGGACGATTAAAAAGTTAGAGAATACGACTGTCAGATAGGGGAAATCAAAATAAAGATAATTTACGATGAAAATTTTTAACAATTATTGTCAAAGAGTTGAGAAAAATTTTGGTGCTTCCATTGTGCAAGCACACAATCAACAACAATTCAAATCAAAACAATATTAATATTAATAATAATAATAATAATAGAATGATAATAGAATATCTAATATTCTAAATATCATTAAAATAGTGGCATTTAAATTTATAATAAAATTTTTAATAATAAAATTTCAAATATACCACTATTTTCTAAATAAAATTCCAATCTTGTTGTAGTCGGTTTACATAAAAATCATCTATTAAACATTTTTCTAATCATTTATAAGGCAATTATTGGATTTCATTTTATATTTCTGCCATTTTATCATAACATAATATCTCTATTATGAATTCCCCTCTATTTACTTTTATTATTTAAAAATAATAATCCACTATGACAAGAAAATTAATCGATAACAATAAGAAAATTAACAATAAAAACGCACAGCACCTAAAACAACAACAGAAACCGCACCTATACAATTTTATTGGTGGTGGTAGTGGTTGTTTAAATATAAATTCCTATACAAAACCCCCAAAAAAACAAGGATATTAGGTTCTTTCCCTTCATTATTATTAATTAATTAATTAATTAATTATTATACAATGTACAACTATGTACATATTGTCGCAGTATTTCTATACTTTTATTTATTTATTTTTTTAATTTTTAAATAGTCTGTGCGTCACACTAACTGTATTGTTGAGTTTATTTGCAGCTCGTTCTCTATTTTATTACTGAATCATTAACTCCTTCATTTTGAATTGCTGTATATATCCCAATATTCACCATTATTATCATTATTATTACTAATATTATTTGTTGTTTTTTTTTTATAGTTATAATGAGAGTGGGGCGATTTGATAAAACTCGAACCATTCAATGTTTTGATAATGAATGGCCCGAGTGTTTTCCCTAACTACTCGTACTGGCCATTGGACTGACTGGTGACAAAGGTGTACATGTAGCATCACGTAAACAACCATTTAATGTTATTAATAATTTACGTGAACCAGCATGGTCCCTATGTTCACATAACCATACACCCTGCCATGTACCCAAATTTAATTTACCTTCAGTTATCGGTATTGTTAATGATGAACCCAAAAAACACGCCTTCACATGGGCCGGCTATAAACAACAATAAATTTCAATTATTTATACAATTAAACTTGATAGATATTCGATTATTTCAATTGAACTATACACCCTACAAAACATAACCTCAATTGTAATATAAATCAAGTAACGACATACGTCTTTGTTGTAAATTCTAGTGAAACAATCGAATATCCATAGGTGGCTTTGTTTATTTATAAATACCATATCGTCTGGTCCTTCACAGGAATGTCTGTAGGGTAAACCTTCAGGAACAATTTTATTCAACATCATCTCCATATCGTCCCGTACATCCGGATCCCAGCTCTCATTTAACGCCAAACTGGCACTCGTGTGTAATACTACAATCAAATTGTATATAAAATCAAGTAATTGTGTTGTTGTTTTGTTTTGTTTTTTCGATTGTTACAATCAACTCACTTTGTACATGACATAATCCCATTGCAAATTGCGTTAATTCCGGTACTTGTCGTAGAATTTCTTCCGTAACTAGATGTACACCACGATGTTGTGGTCTTAAATTGATTTTCTTTTGAAACCATGCGGAATTCGTTTGTATGATACGGGCTGAAGAAGCCATATTTGACTTGCTATCACTGTCGGACGTCGCCAGTTTGAATCGGTTTTAGATTTTATTTCTTCCTCTTTTCAACCAATACATGCACACATCAAATAGCGTATACATACACAGGAAATACACACACACATACGGTAAAATGAAAATTATCAGCGATAGTTGTACAACATACACACAATTAAAAAAGGAAAAAAATTGCGATTCCTCTTCGAATTTCCGTAATTATTCCAATCTCGATTGTTATAATAAACGATCCGATAACTTACTTGTAATGTGTCAAAACTCTAACCAACAAATACAACACGACTTTTTATACGATAATTTCATTATTATCATGAGCAAATCATTTGGATTTAAATTTAGATGTGAATGTTTTTTCGTTTATTTTTAAATTATTTCAATTCTATTATCGTTTATTTAGTTGAGGAAAAAAATAAAAAAAAGGTTACGGACGATAGAAGACACTTACTGCAGTAACAGCAGTTTAGTTACTAAGATAATTCATAGAGGGCGACCGCTATGTTGCCACATCTAACCACCATTACTACCGAATTATGCAACACAATTTACAGAATGAGCCAAGAGGCTGGTCTATTAGAAGTATAAGAAGTTTGAATTGATGAAAGATTTTGAAATTTGGTATGCACCCATTTTTCCACCTGAACTATATCTGGAAAATATTGTCGTTGTTCTATCAACCCCCGGTGTATAGGGTAGTGCACCCTACTTTCTTATTTTAAATAGAATGATATATTTTTTATTCCATATTTAGATTGTACGCTAAAAATGAAATAGACTTTGATAACACAACCTATAGTCTGGCGTTAATAGTTTTTCAGGAATTTCGACTTTTTCTGAAAATTTTGATTTTGTAGTGTTTGCTTAGAAAATTCATATCTTTGAAGATTTCGTTGCTAAATCATCTAAATTTGGAACTCAAATAGTTTAAACTATGTACTTTACGTTAGATTTTTCAGAAATGAATTATTTTTCAGCATTTAATAGAAATGAATTTTTCTTTCAGCCAATTTTCAACACGCATTATCTTTCTTATTTTAAATAGAATGGTATATTTTTCTTTACACGGTTGGATAGAGAAAAAAATTCTGCATCGAACTGTATTAACATTTTCTATACCTATCGCTGATAGTTTTTCAGCTATTTAAGATTTTCGATTTTCAATAGTTTTCTCACCTGTCTGAAACTGACTAATGTCTAGTTGTCTATGACTTAATAATTTGCCTATAAAGAAATGCATAGGCGGCTTAGCAAAATGACATTAACTGTCACATGTGAGGTTAACAATGATTATTTTGTATGTTTTTTCAGCGATTTCTGCCAATTTTACATGAAAAGAAAATTCAATTAATTTTAATTTAATTATTTATCAACTTCTTCTATGATTTTTTAATTAAAAAATATAAAAATAATTAATTATTTAGATGTTAATTGTGACAGAAGGTTGTTTCGCCAAGCCTACTATGTTTTAGTATTTCGTTTCAAGGGGTAAATTATTAGAGATCGATAAACTTGAATAACTGAAAAATTATCAAGAATAGGTATAGGGAATGCTAATATGATTCGATGCAGATTTTTTTTCTCTGTCTAACAGTGGAAAGAAAAATATACCATTCCGTTTAAAATAAGAAAGTTATGGCGCTTTGAAAATTATCTGAAAGAAAAACTGATTTCAGCTAAACGCTAAAAGATAATTTAATTCTATAAAATTTAGCGTAAAGTGCATAGTTTGAACTATTTGATTTCCAAGTTTGGATTGTCTAACAATAATACTTTCCAAGATATGATTTTTTTAATAAAACACTACAAAATCAAAATTTTCAGAAAAAGTCGAAATTCCTGAAAAACTATTAATGCCAGATCATAGGTTGTTTTATCAAAGTCTACTTCATTTTTACCATAGAATCTAAATATGGGATAAAAAATATACCATTCTATTTAAAATAAGAAAGTAGGGTGCACTACCTCATACACCGGGGGTTGATAGGACAACGAAAATATTTTCCAGATGTAGTTCAAAAACGGGGGCATACCAAATTTCAGAAACTTTTCTCATTTACAACTTTTTATACTTCTAATAAGCCAACCACTTGGCTCACTCTGTATATTTGCCATTGATTTTTATAATCATCAATTTACGTGATAATTTCCCACTAATTTTCCATAAAATTTCCCAAATTTCAATCTCGACTTGCTTTCAACATAATCTTCTACTTTTAAGCTTTAAAACGAGGCCTCGCTCATTTGTCTAAAACTGTACCTAAAAATAATTAGATTTCGTAAACTTATCATCGATTTTCCGGAGAACTAAAAATGCGATCGGATAATTTCTTGCAGATTTGGAAAGCGTTGTAAATTTGCTATATTTATTGGAAAATTCATTGAAAAATAAGCAATATTGGTGAAAGTTATGGGGGAAAATATAAAAAATTGTACAAAAATACTGGAAAAACATGCTTTAATTTTCCTTCTGTAACTCTTACAACCGAATTTCCAAAAATTAGATAGATCACCGGATGCACCTCGAAATGCTCTTTCAAACGCCGTTTAGATCATTAAAATTCGTGGGAAAATAAACGAGAATTCTTGCTTAAAAAATTGGTATTAATTGGTTTTCGGTTATAATTTCATGTTGATGAAATATACAAGGTGTACAACATTATTTAAGTAGCCTATGACTTCATGGACGTAGGTCATCTTCTTATATCAGCTTAGCAATCTGCATTACCGACATCCTCTTGTTTCAAATAAATTGTCGGTAATGCAGATTAGAGAGTTGAAATAAGAAGCTGACTCACCTATTGTTGTACACCCTGTAGAAAAAGTACAATGCTAATTAGGCTCTTCAAAGATTATTTTTATTTGATATCTCCGTTGTAACAATTCTTTAGCAAATTAATTGTATTATAATTAATAGTTTTTGTCAATTAGTAATTTGTTGTAAAATATGGTGGGTGACATAGGCAACACAATATACACTACACAACTAAACTAATGTGTATAATGTATTGCCTATATTGTTAAACATACGTATTTTGTGTTGCATACCACCATGTGTGCTACGCTATTCCTCTTTGCAGTAGCCTATGATTTTGTGAGCGTAGGTCAGCTTCTTATTTCAACTCTAATCTGCATTACCGACAATCTATTGAAACAAGAGGATGTCGATAATGCAGATTATTTAGTTGAATCAAGAAACTAACATACGTTCGCAAAATCATAGGCTACTGCGGGCGTTGTACATTCTGTATATAATAGGAGATTGCAAATTTGCTGATGAATTATAAATTTGGCAACTTCGGCTGCACACCAAATTTGGGGATTTTTGTCGGAAACGGCGCCAAATTCGAACCTGTAAATACCATACGAGCTAAAAATCGAAACAATCGTATTTCGTCAATTATATTAAATTACGCCTGTTAACAATGCTTAAAATAGAATGAAGGTTTATTTGATTCGAATAATTGTCGCTAATATCAATAATGAGAAAAGTCTACAATAATATCGATTTTATTCCGTCTCATCTAATTCGATTGTCGTTTAGTATCTCGTTAGAAATGGGCGAGATTAAGGTGAAATTATCAAAGAGATTCCGGCGGAAATTACCGATTTTACAATGGTTGCCACATTGTACAATTAACACAGTGATTCGCGATTGTTTATCGGGAATCACTGTAGCCCTAACGGAAATCCCCCAATCGATCACTTATGCCGGAATTGCAGGTATTAATTTTCAAATTTTCATTGACGAATCCTCTAAAGTGAAACATTAAAGGTCTACCTTTGCAGTATGGCATCTTTAGCAGTTTTACGGGTGGTTTTATTTATGCCATTTTCGGTAATTGTCCGACCGTCAATATGGGTGTAACTTCGATAATTGCGCTAATTCTACAAGAACACGTGGCGAATTTCGGCCCAATTATCAGTACACTAATGTCGTTCTTATCAGGTGCAATCATCTTTTGTTTTGGTTTATTACAATTGGGCTTCCTTATCGATTATTTCTCGTATCCGGTGATAACAGGATTCACATCAGCGGCGGCTCTGACGATTATTTCGTCACAGATGAAGAATTTCTTTGGTGTCAATTACGAGAGTCACGGATTTTTACAGAATTGCCAAAATTTAATCGGAAAATCCCACGAAATTCGCCCACCAGACGCAATTTTAAGCGTAATTACCTTAATTCTACTCTGTTGTTTGAAGGAGTGTCGATTTTTTTTAACGAGAATCGAATCGTTGTGGATCCGGCGGGTGGCTTTGGCGATTTCCACCAGCCGTAATGCTGTGATTGTTGTAATTTTGACGATTTTAACATTTCTTTTACAACGAAATTCGGACATTTTCCGAATAGTTGGACGGTTAGATTGTGCTTTTCCACAATTCGAATTCCCGGAATTTTCCACAACAAAAAACGGCACGTTTTATAATTTCCTGGATATCGTTAGAGAGACGAAAACGTCGCTGATTTTCATCCCGTTGATTGCGATCTTGGAGACGATCGCCGTGGCGAAAGTGTTTTGTAAGTCGGCAATTTTTCGAAAATACGCAACTTAAGGGCGATTTTTCAGCGCAAGATAAGTGCGTGGATGCCAGTCAGGAGATGATCGCTTTGGGTTTGGCGAATTTTTGCGGTAGTTTCGTTAGATCGATGCCGGTAAGTTCGTCGTTCAGTCGGACCGCAATTAACACCGCTTCCGGTGCTAAAACGAGTCTTTCCGGTGTCTTCACCGGTCTATTCATTCTATTAACGTCGAATTGGCTGAATTATTGTCTATATTACGTCCCCAAATCAGTATTAGCGGCTGTTATAATATCGGCAATGCTGTATGTCGTCGAATATAGAGCCGTATATCTCTTGTGGAAGACACAAAGTGAGTTAAAATCGTTTTAATTACAGATTTTTGTTAAATTGTCGCTATTTTATAGAAATTGAACTTATTCCGTTCTTTATAACGCTATTTAGTTGTCTTCTATTGGGTTTAGAGTATGGAATTTTGATCGGCATTAGCGTTAATTTAATCTTTATTATTAATGAATCATCAAAACCTCACATATTACAACAAAAATCCGGTTCTACCCACTTAATTACAATAATTGGTAAAATCCAATATCCAGCCGCGCATTATTTATCTAAAACGATAACAAAAATCGAAAAAGATACGATTACAACAATTCAAATAAATGGCGCCAAAATTGACAAGATGGACGTGACCGTTGTCAAGGTAACCGGCCTATAGACAACCATATTGCTATAATTCAAATTCAATTGTTTTGCAGAGTTTCAATGATTTAATCGGCAATTTGAAGCGGGACCAAATCAAGGTTGAGTTGATTGGATTCCAACCGGAAATACGACAGATTTTTGTGGATTTCAATCGGGAATTGTCGGCGAATTTCCAGGAAAATTCCTGAATTTTTTTTTTGAATAATTGTGGGAATAAAATAAAATATGGCCGAATTGGTGACACAAAAACCAAAGTGAACTTGATATTTTTCATTAATTGAACAATATGGCCGAATTAGCACTATAGCAACCACAGCCGACTTGATTCAAATTTCATTAAAATAAAACATTTGTCTTATAATTTTGAAATTTTTAAAATAAATAAGCAAAATTATTATTCTAAAACTAGAAAATTACTAAAAATTGTTTAAATAAATATTATAAAAATACGTTTAAAAAGTATTTGTTTAAAAAATAATCTAGTAAGCTGCGCAAGATCGTCAAGATGGTTGTTGTAATCGTCAAGGCAACTACCGCCAATTGATTCAAATTCAAAAAAATAACCAACAAAGCGATATTGTTTTTAACAAGGAAATCGAATTATTTTAATTAGCGCGAAATTGATTAGAAAATTGAATAATTCAATCAAGTGAAGACGATTTTTTCCCCATTACAATCTTAATTTGTTTTATAGAGACTTACCTGTAATTTCACCTCAACCTTGACTATTCAGTTATCGTCAATCGAGTGATATAAAGAGAGATGGTTTGGTCAATTTTACGGTGATTGCAGTTTAAAAGCCGCACCGTAAAGCGAAATCGTTGCCGAAAGCTATACGGCCTGACTCATTATCAAACTTTTTTTCTAAAACAACAATATGGTAATTATTGTTATCAACAAATATTGTTGATAGGGCGATTGTGTTTGTTTCAAATACGAAATCAAGGTGACCAATTTAACAGGTATTTGATAATTGATTGCATTTTTGTCGGTTATTTTTAAGAATTTAAATTAAAAAAAAAAACAATAATTGTAGTAGGAAGTCGTTATTTTGTAATTATCTAAGTTTGTAGGGCACTCAGTTGCTGAATAACACTCAAAGTGTTGTCCACGAGTAGAAATCAACGAAATGTCCCGGTGTTGGTTTAAATAATTTTATTTTTTAATAAAATCGAATAACAAAAGTGAAAATGTTGAAATTGAGTGTTGTTAAACTGTTGGAACGGGCTTTCCCAGTGCTAGATTGGTCGAAAACTTACCGAATTGATACAGGAATTGCCGATTTAGTTGCCGGCATTACAATTGGACTTACGCTAATACCGCAAAGTATAGCGTACGCCTCATTGGCCGGTCTAAGTCCTCAAGTAAGTAGATCAAGATTATTTTATAAAATTGTCCCTAATTGAAAATAAAACGATGTTATACAATAATGTAAAAAAAAATCAAGTGTGTGTAGTTGGGGAATACCATGAACCAAACAAAAGGTCGAATTTATATACAGAACGTTCCACAATCAACGGACCAATTGAATTTCACCGATTACTTTCTAATTGAGTAGAACAGCTTGTATTTATTTTGCACTCATTCACGATTTCTGAGTAAAATTGGTGGAATTTCCAAAATCGTCATAAAACATTCTGTATAAATTTTAACGTGTTTTGATTGTAAATTTATAAAAATTATTAAGACTTTAATAATATACATTTATATTTTCTAACACAATTTTCTAAGCAATTCAGTCGTATTCTGTAAGTTTTTGATAATTTGTTACTATGACAATGCTGGAGATTAACAAAATTGAACTTCCATCTCACTCTTTACAATTCCATTATAAGTGAAATTGAAAAGAGACAAGAATAAAACAGATTATTCAAAAGAGATCTGCAGAGTTGTTATGGTAACGACGGTAAATGTCAAGTGGAATAAAGTATGAATCAATCTACGACACTACGTAACCAAACCGCAGTCAACTATTACGTAAAATAGTATTACACGGTATTTCCCCTAATAGTTGACTGTGTCTTTGGAACATAGTAGCGTAGTTTTCTTCGGATAACAGTTGTATTCTGTAATTTTTTGACAACTCGTTACTATAACAATGCTGGAGATAGAACAAGACTTCTATCTCATTTTTTACAAGAAAGACAACGTTGCTATAGTAACGAATCGCCAGAAAGTTACAGAATACGACCAAGCCGCAGCCAACTATGAGACGAAACAGTATTCCACCTAGCAATTGGCTGTGAATTTGATATGTAATAACGTAAATTTCTTCGAATACTTGAAAATATATCACTAATAGTCGTATTCTATAACTTTTTGGCGATTCGCTCCCATGACAACGCTGAAGATTAACAGTCTCTTGTTAATTCCTTGTCTCTTTTCAATTTTACATTGATGGAATTGTAAAGAGTGAGATAGAAGTCTGTTCAAAGAGATTGTCGATCTCCTGCGTTGTCATAGTAACGAATCAAAGTTACAGAATACGATTGTTAGTTAGTATTTACAGTTGGCTGTACCTTGATTATATACTGTCGTAGCTTTATTCAAACACTTGAAAAATACATTAATATAGGTTAAATTAATAGAATATGAAGCAATCTACGACACTATCCATAAAGTTTTAAATTAACTGCTAACCTTATAGTCCAAGAACTAATAACTTTTATGTGATAATTGATAGTGAAATTCACATCCTTGCATTGGTACTACTGACAGACTAGTTTAATTGCCTAAAATATAACCTCAAATTCCTAATAAATGCATTCTTAAAAGGTTCTCTTATGATTTTTAATTCCTGGTCAATTCTATTTGGTCAACTTTTATGACGAATATTGTTTTATTGTCTTTTTTTTTGTATAATCAAATGTTTTATTACTGTTTATTTGAATTTTTGCACCTTGAAATTGCATCACCAGATTCACTATACTGAAATGGAACATTCTGTATTAATTTTGTACTAATTCGTAAGTTAATTCTAATCATGGAACATCCTGTATAAATCTGCGTACAAGGCAATTAAAACAATTATTATTGTTAAGGTCAGTGTGGAACATTTTTTATTATAAATTTATAAAAATTATACAGAGTGTTCCATTTTATGGCACAATATTAAGCTGTTTTTACTAATCTAGTTAGTAGAGTGGATTATTTGATTTTATTTCACAGTTGGCTGTGTCTTGACAATATACTGTCGTAGCTTTCCTCGCACACTTGAAAAATTCATCAATTTTAATAAATTCTGAATCAATCTACGACGTTACGCAATTAAATCAAAGACGAGGTAAATTATCGTAGCACACTTGATATATTTAATTTTGTTATTTTTGTGTGCTAAGGTTAATGTTCTCTGATATGTAAATAAACTCTAAGAATTATACAGAGCGGCTTATTATTGTGGTTAATTATGCAATAAATCCAATTATAATGAGACACTCTGTATAAATTCACGTATTCGTTAAGCTCAATTCTCACTTGTTCTTCTACCATTACAGTACGGCCTGTATTCATCACTATGCGGCGGATTGATATATGCAGCCTTCGGTACTATACCACAACTAAATATAGCTCCAACTGCATTACTATCATTATTAACCTTCTCATTTACACAAAATTTGACTTTTAGTAATGTTAATGGTGCAATTTTCCTATGTTTTCTATCCGGAATTATCGAATTAATCTGTGGATTTCTACATTTAGGTAAAATTGATTAAGATATTAGAAAAGTGAGGTTATAATTCGATTTTTTTAGGTTTTATGGTTGATTTCGTGTCGATTCCAGTGGTGACAGCGTTCACATCAGCCGGTGCTATAACGATAGCTTCATCGCAGATGAAAAATTTGCTAGGTTTGAATTTTAAAGCGGAGAATTTCGTTGAAATTTGGAAAAATGTCTTCGAAAACATCACCGAAGTACAAAAATGGGATACAATTCTAGGCTTGTCATGTTGTGTCATCTTGTTATCAATGAGAGTGAGTTTAATTGATAATTTAATTCGATTATATTGATCGGTTTGTTGTAGAAATTGAAGGATTTGGGTAGTCCGCCATTATTTGGTGATAATAACAAAATGGCCGATCCGCCATCAACAATAAAGAAAATAATTTGGTTTATTTCCGTAGCCCGGAACGCCTTCGTTGTTATCATCTGCTCTTTGATTGCTTTTATTTTTGAGAAAAACAACTTACGGCCATTTTCTCTAACCTGTAATCACCACCATTTTATTGATTAATTCCAAAAACTAACCTCAAATTCTTGTAAATTACAGCGAAAGTCCCAGCAGGTCTACCAACTGTAATAGTACCATTCCAACCGAATTCCACCGACATAACAACACTAGACATGCTCAAACAACTGAATTATGGAATTATCGTAGTACCATTCATTGCCATCTTGGGGAATGTTGCAATCGCTAAAGCTTTCGGTAAATTCCGCTTTAATTGTCACAATAAACAGAAAAACGATTAAATTTATTGCAGCCAATGGTAAAATTGTTGACGCCTCTCAAGAGATGATCGCTGTCGGTATCTGTAATTTGATTGGTTCATTTTTGAATTCGTTCCCGGTGAATGCGTCATTTTCCCGCGCTGCTGTCAGTAACGCCAGTGGTGTGAAGACACCTTTAGCCGGCGTTTATACGACAATAATGGTGGTGTTATCGTTGACGTTTCTGACGCCATATTTTTCATTTATACCGAAACCGGTATTGGCTGCTGTTATCATCTGTGCTGTTATCTTTATGGTCGAGATAACGATAATGAAATTACTATGGAATATTAACAGTAATTAATTACAACTTAGTTAATTAACTTTTAATTTAATTATTTTGTAGAAATTGATTTGTTACCGTTTTTCGTCACGCTAATTAGTTGTCTTTTTTTGGGAATCGAGATTGGTATTTTGATTGGTGTATGTGTTGATTTAATCTTCATTTTATATACAACAGCAAGGCCTAAAATACGCACTGAAATCGTCAAGGTATCCGCCATTTATAACCTTTTTAAAATTTAAAATTGGTAAAATTCTCTAATTTTAGACGGATACTTTCAAGTATATAAGAATAACACCAACAACTGCGGCCATTTTATATCCTAGCGCCCAATATATACGCGAAAAAATTATAAAAAAATTAAAAAATAATGAAATAGTTGTAATCGATTGTAGTTATGTTGAGAAATTCGATTTTACCGCCATTCAAGTAAAGATAACAATATTTATAATAATATTTAATAACTAAAGACGTTTATATTGTAGTGTATGGCCGCCTTTATTGACGATACGACTAAATCTGGAAAACAAGTCGTATTTCTAGAATGTCGAGAACCAATCAAAAATAAACTCGAAAATAGTTGTAAAACGATAAAATTCGTAAAAAATAACCACGAATTACAGGAATTTTTAAATGGTAAATATTAGAAATTTCAAATACGGTCCTGTTCTCTTATTGATTTCTTCTACCAACCTTTACAACATCTGCTAAATGTAGCTCTCTTTATAGGTGACAAAAGAGAACAATCGAATATTATCATCGATACAGATATTGATAACAATCATAAAGCAACAGAACACACGAATTTATGATAAGATTAAATATTAATTTAATTAAATTTAATCAATACTCTCAGGCAGGAAACAATTGAATATATTGACACTACTTGTGACAGTAAAGAAATCTGTCAAAGGTCGCTATTTGAATCAAAGTGTGCTATTTTCCAAAATTATCAATTAATTACCAATATAAATAACTAATTGACTATATTTAATTAATAATTATTGAATAAATTAATTGAAATTTATTCGTTTTATTTGAGAATTAACAATAAATTAACAAAAACATCATTAATTGGTTGAGGTGAGGTTAACAATTGACGATCAATTAAATTCGTTGATAATTAGCACAAGAGATGGCGCTGTTTTCAGCGAAATCGAGAAGAAATAAGTGAGTATTTTTTTTTAATTAAAATTAAATCTTTCAATTATTTCAACCTTGTTCCTGTTCTCACTGTGAAATGAAGCATGATTGAATTTATTTAAAAATATTTAACAATAAAAAAATTGATAAAATTCTCTAATATTCATGGCCAATTTCGTAATCATTGTTAAAATTAACAATAAAAATAACGGTAATGATGGTAATTAATATTGATTATTATCGGGACTTTAATAATAATAGGTTAGAATTGTTTATACCGATACAAGATGGCGCCTGTATTGGTAATATAAATGGGCGCCAAATTTGAATTATTTGAATTGTTTTTTAGTAGATTTTTTTCATACAAATTTAAACAATCAAATATTGGTGGGGTAATTGTAGAAAGTGGGGATTCAATAATAAATTACCGTATACGAATGTGCACATGTTTCGATTTATTTAAATTGAAATTCTTATTAAAGTTTACTATTGGAGCAATTGTGTGTTTTATTATTGTTTTGCTCCATAAAAATATTGGTAAGATTTAACTGTAATTTAACTAAAATAGTAACAAATTAAGTAGAAAAATAACGGGAATTTATGGAGAAAGTTTGAATTTCTCCAGTTAATCTACTTTTAGATGAAATTCCATATAAACTTTTACTAATCTTCTAGTTAGTAATTACTCAGTTAGTCAGTTAACTAGAGTAGAAGAAACTAGACAAAGAATACAAGAAATAATTGCGTTTCAGCGTGTTTGGTTTAAAAATATTTATGAAGATTAGATTGTTAACCAAGAGTTAAACCCAAATTGACTGTATTTGATAATAAAAAAAAATTGTAAACAAATACTATCTCAAAGTTAAACGCGTTTTACCGAATTTAACTAATGATTAATTTGTTAACTAAGGGTTGAGATTTTAAGCAGGGCTAGTACATAAAATATATTTAACTATCGGTTAAATTTAACTATAATCTATCTGCTAATTTGATAGTTATTGGTAGGTTATTTCTAATTAATAGTTAGTAATTGTAAATATATTGCGAAAATACTATTACTTTATATTTAAATTAAATATATTGTAAAAATAAAATATCTACCATTTAACATTGTTACAACGGTTAAAAAGATAACAGACGATTAATTTTTAACTATTTTAAGAAACAATTCGCTATAGATAACTGATATTTAAAAATAACTAGAAGTTTGAAATAAAATTTACAATAAAATTTAACTGACCGTTATCTCGAGTAAAGTAGGACTTTATGTAAATAACCATCAGTTAAATAAAATCAAGAATGTAAAATAAATGAGAATTAAATTTAACCGACCATCCAAATCAAGCCATACTTAAAATTCGATATTTTTCCATTTCTATCGATGTATTAGAAATTTAGTTCAAATATTAGTTAACTGACGAATTAACTGCATCTCAAGTTAACTGGCAGATTAATGGAAAATTTGTTAGAGTTAAAATTCGTAACAATTTAGATAAATAAAATTAACTGGAGAATAAAGTGGGAATTCACAACTATCAGTTAAAGAAAGTCGGTGAATAAAAATAAACAAAAGTTAAATTTAATCGAGAGATAACTCTTTATTATTTCTCACCTGTACCGGAAGTAGCAATTTAAACCAAAATTTAGTTAACTAACCAATTAACTAGCTGATCCTGAATTAACTGACGGATTAATAAAAAACTCGCTAGTAAAGTGGGACTCATGTGATTAACTATCAGTTAAGAAAACCAACAAATAAAAATAATTAATAATTACGAGTTAAATTTAATCAACCTACAAATCAAACTGTAGTTAAAATTTATTATTTTTTTCCAATTCTATTCATTATAGAAATTTAATTCAAGTGTTAGTTAAGTGGTAGATTAATTTTATCTTGAGTTAACTGGCTGATTAATAAAAAAATTCCTGTTAAGATCAATTTTGATAACAGTTTAGAAATAAATAGAAGTTTACAATAGAATTTAACTGACAGTTACCGTCAATAAATAACTATCAGTTAAAAAATCGAGCAATTAAAATAAATGAGAGTTAAGTTAATGGAAAGACAAATTAAATTATCGTTAAAATTTATTAATTTCTCTCACTTATACCGATAGAAATAGCAGTTTAATCCAAAAATTATTTAACTAACTAATGAACTAGCTGATGTTAAGTTAACTGATTGATCGATAAAAACTAGCTATAGTAAATTTGGATTCATGTAATTAACTGTCGGTTAAAAAAACCAACAAATAAAAATAATTAATAGATTTAATCGACCGACAATTCAAACGGTAGTTAAAATTTATTAATTTTTTTCATTTCTACCGGTCATTAACTAGGAATTTAATTCAGACATTAGTTAACTAACGAATAGAGCTAATTGGGTGATTAATTAATTTGATTTTCAGTCGAAAAATGCAATGTATGAAGAGATTTCTACTACAACGGATACCAATTTTATCTTGGGCGCCGAAATATAACTCCCAAAAGCTTATCAGCGATACAATAGCCGGGATAACTGTCGGTTTAACAGTAATGCCTCAAGCCCTAGCTTACGCTACATTGGCCGGTTTAGAACCACAGGTATTTTTAAATTATTTTTTCATTGAATTAAATCATTAGAGCATACAATGGTGTAATGGTTTAGAAAAAAGATAGATCCTTGAATAATTCACCTTGATTTGTTGTGATTATTTACAGTACGGCCTATATTCGGCGTTTATCGGTTGTTTCGTCTATACGATTTTTGGTAGTTGTAAAGATATAACGATTGGTCCAACTGCCCTAATGGCTTTGATGACTTACCAACAGATCATCAATAAAAATACAGATTATGCTATATTGTTATGTTTCCTATCCGGTTTAGTGCAATTATTAATGGCAATTCTACATTTGGGCGTATTAATTGATTTCATATCAGTACCGGTAACGGTTGGTTTTACATCGGCAACTTCAGTTATAATAATGTCGTCACAATTGAAAAGTTTATTGGGCTTAAAGGTACAGACTGTTGGTTTTCTCGATACAGTTACGAAAGTCTTTCAAAATATCCAACAGACGAAATTTGCGGATTGTTTCTTGGGCACTATCTGTATTTGCGTTTTGATGGCGTTACGGGTAAGTTCCACGAGTAATTAAGGGCCACAACTCGGTAAAAAAAGCAAAATCTTTGATAAATGACTTTTCGTTCATTTTTTACTCGAAATTCAAGTATTTAGGACCTTTGGGAAGAGTATTTCAAGTCGTGATGTCTGCTGTGATCGCTACTACTGTTATTTTGGTGCAATATAGGCAACCAACTATTATTTTGTATTACACACTAATAATTGGTTGCCTATATTACACCAAAAATAGCAGTAGTAATCACTGCTAGTGAAAAATCGCAAATTAGCCTAATTTCAAGTTATATCACAGGAGTTTTGGATTTTTTGAAATTTTGAGTAATAGATGGAAATATGGAAGCTTGTTTTTTCAAAATTTTCCCCATAACTCGGCCAATATTAAACTGTTTGCAGTGAATATGAGGCTTAATCGATAGCAAATTGATAGATTTTCAAAAATTAAACAAATTCCAATCGACTTAGTAGTTTTTCGGGAAATTGAGAAAAATTATAGAATTTTGAAGATTCGTTGCACAAATTTGAAGATACAGAATTTCGCATTTTCTGAAAGTTTGGTAGAATAACAGGAGTTGAAGGAAAAATCCAATTTTTGAAAATTCGAGGAATTTCCCTCTGATTTTAGGTAAATTCTTTAATTGTCTTTTCGAAATTAAAGTAGGCTCGTTGGAAAAAGCATTTCAAGCTATATCACAAGAATTTTACTGTTCCAAAAAATTTTCTAGAAATTTTATGTAATAATAGACAAAAAAGCCAAATTTGTAGAAGTATATGCCATAAAGGCAACCCTAATTCATTTGGACAGTATTCAACACAACAGTAACGCCATCTCTCCGGATTTTTTTGTATTATTGCACAATTTTCCCAGGAAGATAAACAAAATTGTACTAGGACTCTTTGAAATTTTACATTTTTCCCAATTTTCTTGAACCTACTAAACTGATTGGAAAATTTCTTTCATATTTGGAAAGCTCTGTTAATTTTCCACCAATTAAACCTTATATCCATTGAAAACAAATTAATATTGATTGAGTTAGGAGAGAAAATACAAAAAATATACCCCTTTAAATTTTGATCTCTAATTTAAAATTTCCAAACAATTTTCCAAAACACAAGAACTCCTGTGATACAGCTTGAAATGCTCTTTCTAACGAGCCTAGATGCTTGAATTTCTAGTGAAAAATGATCGAGAAATCGTTCTTCGAATATTCCACTTTTTACCGATTTGTGGACACGGATTACTTCGATTCGATGCTAATATTAGAAACATGATTAATCATTTGTTTATTAACGGATATCGATGATTTAAACGGAAATTGAAAGAGTTTTTAACGCTGTTTCGGGGCTAATTATTTATTTTTGCAAATTCACGTACAATCCGGAATTAGAGAAGGAAATTTTAAAGCATGAATTTTCGTAGTATTTTACAATATTTTTATATTTTTTCTAATAACTTGTTCACTATTATTTATTTTCCAACGATTTCCACTCAGTTTATAGACAATTAAAAGAGCTTTCCAAATGTGCAAGAAAATTTCCATTAGCACTGCCAGTTTTCTAGGAAATTGATAAAAAGTTTCAACTTTGATATAGTCCCCAATGAAGCTTGAAATATCCTTTCTATTGCCGTTTAAATCATTTAAATCCAATAAAAACTAAGTAGACAAACATTTTTTGATTCACCGAATCGAAGAGAAGTGGCCCTTTAGGACTAACCTCAAATTAATTTACGATTTTTCCTAGAAATTAAAAGACTATCAAGTACACAACAAAGACAAGAAACCGACTAGAAATCAACGAATTATAAACCACACATTATGGCTAATATCAACATCACGTAATGCCCTAGTTGTTATCATTTGTTCGATAATAGCCTACATTTACGAACAACAAGGCTTGAAAACGCCATTCTATTTAACCGGAACTGTACGACCCGGATTACCGGAACTAAAACCACCCCCATTCCAGACAACAATCAACAATCAAACTGTAACTTTCAACGTTATGCTATCAGATCTAGGCACATCGATAATTCTAGTACCGATAATCGCCGTATTAGGCAACGTCGCTATAGCCAAAGCCTTCGGTAATTCCCCCAAATTAAATCAAACTAGAGTGGTATTCTCTAAATTTTGATAATTCGTTACCGTGACAACACTCTCTCTTTTTTATTGTAATTGTAATCGTAAAGCATGAGTTAGTTCGAAGAAACTGTCGTTCTCTAGTGTTGCCATGGTAACAGATCATCAAAAAGTTAGAGAATACGACTCTGAAATTAACTTAAATTAAATCGTAGCTAGCGGTCAGATGATCGACGCAACTCAAGAATTATTAACGTTATCTTTGTGTAATATAATCGGCTCGTTTGTTTCATCAATGCCGATTACTGGATCATTTTCACGGTCTGCTGTAAATCACGCCAGTGGTGTACAAACCCCCTTCGGTGGTATCTTCACCGGAATTATGGTCTTGTTGGCGTTAACGTTCCTAACGCCTTATTTCACCTACATACCGAAAGCTTCCCTGGCTGCGGTCATAATAAGCGCTGTTATTTTTATGATTGAATACGAAATTGTTAAACCAATGTGGCGTTCTAGTAAGAAAGATTTGGTCTCAGCGTGTGCCACGTTTATTTGCTGTTTAATAATCGGCGTCGAATACGGAATTCTTGTAGGAGTTGGTATCAATATAATTTTCTTACTGTACCCGTCAGTAAGACCCACAGTTTACATCGATAAAGTTGAAGTAATCGTTATTGATTCCTTTGTAAATTATAATTAATCATTTTATAATTCTAGACGGATAATAAGCTCGATTATATTCGAATAACTCCCGGTAATAGCCTCTACTTTCCGGCTGTCGATTTTATTAAAACTAGTGTGGCTCGGATTGGCGTTAATTCCAAAAATCTACCGATAGTCATCAATTGTCGTTACATTTTCGGTAAAATTATTTACTCCCACAATCAATAAATCAAAAGAATTGTTTTGTAGGAGCCGATTTTACTGCAGCTAAAGGTATTTCGGCGTTAATCAACGAATTCTCGATGAGGAAACAGAAATTGTACTTTATGAATACACGCGAAGAGGTCCGTTTTATCTTCAAGAATGTCTGCAATTCGGACTTTCAATCGTTTAGCAGTAAAGAAGAATTAGAACAACAATTAGAAGGTGAATTATTTGATTATTTTCGATTAATTGTGGTAATTGTGTGGATTGTAGCGGATCGACGGAAGGAATTGGAGGGTGAAGAAGCCAAATTGATGGACAATTGGTGCAGTTCTCTCGTTGAATTAAACGACATTTCCTGTAATTCGAGACGAATCAATATTGTCGATTCCTAATCAAATAAATTAACATTAAAACAATTGTGAATTACGCGCCTTTCAATAGCATGTTAGCCAACTCATATAACCAAATCCCCCATTATTGTTCACCACTATTTCTAGATTTTAATACGAATATCGTTACTAATAATCAAATATTTGGATTATTAGTACAATTTTCTAAATTTTATCAATTAGAAATTCTAATTGATATGTATATTGTAATTTAGAATATAAATTTTGTTATACTAGAATCGGTGTGAACTGGGCTTTAGGTGTATAGTGTGTTGCCTATCCGTGGTGCCAACTTGAGTAAATTCCCTAAAGTTGTCATTTAGTTGACATTTCGTTCGTAAAGATGGAGGTCGTTTGTCTGGTAGTTTGTGATTTTTCTTAAATTAGGTACGATTTTTTAATTAACCTTTAATTAAACAAAACGTTAATTTAATTCCACAATTAATTCGAATTAATTACAATTGGGAATAATCAATATTGTTAATATTCGAATGATTACGGAATTATTGCGGATTTGCGTTGAAAATAATAAAAAAAAATCGAATGAAAGTTGTAAGAATACTGTTAGATTTCTAATTCTTTTCATTATATTGTTGTTTTTCTTCGATTTTTTCTCTATTTCGATAAATAACGAAAATTCTCGATAGTAATTAGTTCAGAACCATTGATAATTAAGGACGTGATGTCAGCTTTCTAAATAATTGAATTGTGCAAATTGTAACGGCCGAATTATCCGTATTTTATTACAAAAAAAGAAACAATAACGATTCTAGTAAAGATCTAGCGATATTTGTAAAAAAAATCGAATTATCATCAAATTAAAGTTCAATCAAAACAAAACCTGATTCTCTTTGTTTTCATATTATTTAATATTGAAGTAATGGCGTCAAACAGTGATGGTAGTGGAAGTAATGGTGAGTAAATTTAACTAAAACTATAGCGAATTTTAATAATTTCCCCATTTTCTATCGAAATTAAGGAACTTTACCCCGAAATTTCACATTGAACACATCCCGAGATTACGATAGTTTGAAACAACAATATGAGAAAACCAACAACGAATTGACCAGTTCGAGGAGACGATGTGATCACGCTTTGAACGTAAGTTGGATTTTCCAAATTTTCCACAATTTCCCCCAAAAATGAATTTCCAAAAAAAAAAAAACAAAAAACAAAGTAGGCTATCGAAAAACAAAGAATTTGACAGATCGATTCGTTTTTGTTTTGCTGTTAATCTGTCAAAATTTGACCGACTTTTCGATCCAGAAAAATCCCAATTTTACCGTAAAACAACAATTGTCCACTTTATTACAGTAATTACTAACCTATTATCAATAATTATTAATAATAATAGTGATTATAATTGATTGTGATTATTGAAATTAACATAACCTCAATTTGTTGTAATGGGGTGTTCGTGTAGGATTTGGATTATTATCGGGAACAACACAGGGCGGCAATGAATCAATTAGAGGTAACATCACAAGATTCGGCAACGTTACGCACAAAATATGCTGAATTATTATCAGATAAACAACGTTTAGAACAGGAGAATCAACGTTTACGAAACGAATTGGAGAATTATCGTGATAAAGATGGTAGTACTACAGCTTCAACGATTACAACTACAACATCTGGTTATTTAACAAGTAATAATACTGATACTTTATATACATCACCGAATCAAGCGTTATCTAAATTGGAATTAGCCAAAGATGAGAATAATCGACTGGCTAAACAGTTGGAATTGATGGATCAGGAAAGAAAGGATGCTGTAAGTTTATTTATTTTAGTTGTTTTGTTTATAATTAGCTTTTTTGTGGATTAGCAACGGGAGATTGCTAGTTTGAAGCAACAAGTTGTGAAATTGTATAAAGCAAATCAGAAGATACTCCAACAATATGAGGAAGCTGAGAAGCAAATGTTGGCGATTAAAATCAAAGCAAATAAAGATGTGAAACGTTTAACTGAAGATCGTAATGCTACATTAGCTGAATATACATTAGTGATGAGTGAACGTGATCAAGTCCATAAAGAAATGGAGAAATTAAGTGAAGATTTAGCACAAGCATTAAAGAAAGGTAAAATGTTGGATGCTGATAATCAAGAATTAGCCGGTGAAAAACAAGCAATCAGTTATCAATTAGAATCGTTACGTCGTGAAATAGCTAGTGCATTATATGAACGTGATAAAGCAATAAAAGAATGTAATGAATTACGTGAAAAATTTGGTGATTTAAGTGGTGTATGTAATGATGATAATCGTAGACGTGAACAAACAAGATCACGTTTATTAGATAGTTTAGGTAATATTGTACATAATGATATTAATATAGGACGTAAAGATTCATTACAAAATGATGTACGTTCAATTAATCAACGACAACGTTTAGATAATTTAGATCAAGCTAATCAAGAATTAGAATCATTACGGAAATCATTAGATAAAGCACAAAGTGAATTATCTGAAGCTATACAAGAAGCTGAAGTATCAAAAGGACGACGTGATTGGGCATTTTCTGAACGTGATAAAATTGTACAAGAACGTGAAAGTATACGTACATTATGTGATAATATGCGTAAAGAACGTGATCGTGCTGTTAGTGAATTAGCTGAATCATTACGTGAATCGGATGCTATAAAAAAACAACGTAATGAATTATTGAAAGAGGTTAAAGCTTTAAAAGAAATGTTGGAAGCCCATATGGTTGATCGTGATGATGATCAAACATTTAATCATCATAATAATACGAATAATACAAATAATTATGATGATAGTTTAGAAATTTTAGAAATAGAATTGAATTATGATAATTTAACAACAACAACTACAACAACAACAGCATCAGATTTAGGTTTAGAATTGGTTGGTGGCCGTGATGATCCACAATTTCCTGGTGATGGTAGTGTTTATGTTGCTTCAGTTGCTGAAGGTTCAATAGCTGATGGGAAATTACGTCCAAATGATCGTGTACAACGTGTTAATGATGTTGATTGTAGTACAGTATCAAGACGTATGGTATTAGAAGCAATACGTGCTAGTTTACCAATAACAAGAATGGTAATTAATAGAAAACGTAGACGTTTCCCAAGTCCACCACCTATATTACCAACACAAGTAACAAAATGGGTACATACAGCTAGATTAGTACCAGGTTGTCATGGTTTAACATTAAATATGGGTGTTTATATTAGTCGTATTAGTGATGGTAGTTTAGCTGCAAGAGATAAAAGTTTATCAGTTGGTGATCGAATTCTTAGAGTACGTACAAAATTGTCTAATTTGATCACAAAACTACAGGGTGAGTCAAGAGAGTGGCCTATTCAAAGTATCACCTTTGATTGATTTTTAGACCCTCGGTTAGCTTCTTATTTCAACCATTTCTCGATAATTCAAAATCGATTGTCTAGTATTTAAAATAAATCTTGAAAGAAAATTTATTTTACTTACAATTAGTTGAAATATTAAATTAAAATTGGAATTAACTTTCTTTTAAAATTTATTTATAATTCATTGGTAATTCTGATAGTAATCTGTATTACCAAGTGGTTGAAATAAGAAATGGACCTACGTTCACAAAGTTACAGCCTATTGCGAGGAGGTTTATTATGCTAGACTCCATATACAGTCCGATTCAGTAAAGTGTGGACAGTAAGCTATAAAGTCTAATAACTCGTCTATTTTTTAATCGAATGAAACAATTTATATAAGAATTCGAAGGGAAACACCTAGGCTATCTATTGGAATTGGAAAAACCCTTCTACAATATTTGGAAATCGGAAAAATCGACTTTAACTTTTGAGAATTATGCAATGTTCCTAAATTTAAAAACTCGAAGTTAACTAGATACGAAAACAATATCACCATTTTGAAAAATTAATTTCTCTTCACGAAAAAAGATTAAAAAATTGTGAATTTTCGAAGGGGTGATTGAACTGTTTCAGAAATCTAGGTCGGGAAATCCCTTGGCCTACCAGCAATAAATTTGTAAAGTAAGAAAAGACATAAAATTTGAAGGGCAGTACATTTTGTTCAATTCAATACACTAAACATCTGTTTCTGTGTTACCTTTTCCTTCTCCGTCTTGTGTTTTATTTATTTCTTTTCAACTTGTGCATTTCTTCAAAAGTTAACCATCGACATCTGTACTGCCCTTCAAATTTTGTCTTTTCTTGCTTTACAAATTTATTGCTGGTGGGCCAAAGGATTCCCCGACCTGGATTTTTAAAACAGTTCAATTACCCCTTCGAATATTCACAATATTTTAAACCTTTTTTCGCGAAGAGAAATTAATTTTTCAAAACGGTAATATTATTTTCGAATCTAGTTAACTTCGAGTTTTCAAATTTAGCAATTTTCTATGCAATATTGCTTAATTCTCAAAAGTTAACGTCAATTTTGCCGATTTCCTAATATCGTAGGAGGGTTTTTCCAATTCCAATAGATAGCCTAGTTGTTCCCCTTCGAATTCTTGTATAAATTTTTTCATTCGATTAAAAAATAGAAGAGTTATTAGACTTTATAGCTTACTGTCCATACTTTACTGAATCGTATTGTATAAGGAATTCTAATTAATTGAATTTGTTTTAAAACGGTTTATCTACTCGAAGTACCTCTAGAAAATATTTTCGTTGTCCAATCAACCCTAGATATTAAGGATTGAGCAACCCACTTTTATATTTAAAAAAGAATAGTATGTTTTTTATTGCATATTTAGATTCTATGGTGAAATTGAAGGAGTTTTTGATAATATGACTTATAGTCTAGCGCTAATAGTTTTTCAGGAATTTAGAGTTTCTCTGAAATTTTTAATTTTGTAGTGTCCGTTTGAAGAATTTGCATATTTTAAAAACTAGCTTTTAAATTATTAAAATTTGGAATTCTGATAGTATAAATATTGTAGTTTCTACCAAATTTTACAGAATTTGATTATCTTTCAGCGTTTAGCTAAAATACATTTTTCTTTCAGGCAATTTTAAACGATAATATCTGTCTTATTTTGAATAGAATACCGTATTATTTATAAGTTTGGATAGGGGAAAATTCTGTATCGGGTTGTATTAATATTTCGTATACTCATCTAATAATTTTTCAGTTATTTAAAACTTTCAGGTTCCATTAATTTTCTTCCTTTTCTGAAATTATTTTGTATCAAGTCGCCTTTGATTGAATAATCCATTTATAAAGAAATGCATAGAAGGCTTAGTTTAACTGTCACAGTTGAGGTTATTGTTGAATATTTTACATGTTTTTTCGGTAATTTCAGCAATTTTTCATGAAAAAAATCCAGTTAATTTCAGTTTATTCAATTATCAATTCTATTGTTTTTCATTTAAATTTTAAACGATAATATCTCTTATTTTAAATAGAATTTCATATTTTTCTTTATAGATTTGAATAGGGGTAAATTCTGTATCGAGCTGTATTAGTGTTTCCTATACCCATTTCTAATAATTTTTTAGTTATTTAAATTTTTCAGTTTTCATTAATTTCTTTCTTTGCCTGAAATTATTTAGTATCCAGTCACCTTTGATTTAATAATCCGTTTATAAAGAACTGCATAGGAGGCTTAGCAAACTGACATTAACTGTAATAATTGAGGTTATTGTTGAATATTTTACCTGCTTGTTCAGTAATTTCAGTAATTTTTACATGAAAAAAACACGAATCTGATTAATTTCGATTTAATTAATTATCAATTTCTTCAATTTTTTATTTAAAAAGTTTAAAATAATTAAATATTTAAATTGTGACAACTGAATTGACAGTTGTTTGCCCAGCCTTCCATGTTTTGTGTACTATGTTTCAGGCGAAAAAAATAGTTGAAATTGAAAATCTTAAATAACTGAAAAATTATTAGAAATAAGTATGGGGGATGCTAATAAAATTAAACATAGAATATAATTGTTTTTCAGAAATTTTTGCCTTTGAAATTTTTAATTTTGCTGTTTGATGAAAAAATTCATATCTTTGAAATTATTCCTTCTAGACGATCAAAATGTAAAACTTAAATAGCCCAAACTGTGTACTTTGAGTCAAATTTTATAAAATTGCATTATCTTTCAGCGTTCAATTGAAATGAATTGTTCTTTCAGCCGCTTCCCGAAATAGAATATCTTCCTTTATTTTAAATACAACTCCTATTTTTCTTTAACAGTTGAATAGACAAAAATTCAGTACCTATTTATCTAAATCTATTTCTAGTAATTTTTCAGTTATTTAAAATTTTCAAAATTTGCCTGAAATTGTCTAGTATCTAGTCCCCTGTGCCTTAATAATTCATTTTTAAAACAAACGCATAGAAGGCTTAGCAAAATGACATTAAATGTCACATTTGAGGTTATTGTTGCATGTTTTACATACTTTTTCAGTAATTTCAGCAAAAAATCCAATTAATTTCAATTTATTTACTTATAAATTTCTTCTATTGTTTTCATTGAAAAATAATTATTATTTAAATTTCAATTATGACAGTTGCATTGAATGTTGTTTTGTTAAGCCTTCTATGATTTAATATTTTATTTCAGGAGGAAATAGTTGCAATTGAAAATCCTAAATAGCTGAAAATTATCAAAGACAGGTAGTGTTAAAACAGTTTGATATAGAGTTTTTTTCTCTATTCAGTAAATTAAAAAAAGAAAACGAGATGTTCCATTTAAGATAAGAAAGCTATTACAGTTTGAAAATGGCCTGAAATTAAGAATTAATTTCATCTGAACGCTGAAAGATAATTAAATTGTATGAAATTTGACTTAAAGTACATAGTTTGTGGTATTTGAGTTCCACATTTTGATTGTACAGCAGTAATAGTTTCAAAGATTTGAATTTTTTAAATCAAAGACTACAAAATCAAAAATACAGAAAAATTAAAAATTCCTGAAATACTTAAAATAGGAAAGTAAAGTGTACTATTCCATAGAACAACGAAAATATTTTCTAAAAGTAATTCAAGTGGAAAAATTGTTGTAAACCAAATTTCAGAAACTTCTCAACTTTTAATAGATCATCTTTTTGACCCCCCCTGTATATCTGTAAATATTATTCACAGTATCTAATTTGTGATCGAATTAAACTACAGTTGTTATCAATTATCAATAATTAATTAATTATTAATCAATTTATAGATAAACGAGAAATCAATGGATGAAATCGAGAGTACCCATGAAGCAATGCGTGTATTAAATGATGATTCAGTTGATGTTATTACAGTAACAGCATTAAAAATTAGCCATCCAGAATGTCCGAATGTTTTTACACCAGTACGTCGACATAAACGTGAAAATCGTAGTTCACAAACTGATGAACATGATTATTTACAACATGTTGTTAATCAACAAGAGAAAAATAATAGTGGTGCATGGTTAAAAGAGAAAATCGATTTTATGCGCGGCCGACGACATACAAAAGATAACGATAAAAAGAAATACAATCGTAATAGTTCACCAAGTCCATTAGAATTAAGCGGTGGTCCCGAACAGGCAATAGCCGAATTAGATTTAGTATTAGATAGTTATCGTGGTAATACTAATACTAGTAATAATAGTAATATTGGTACAGTTAAACGGGCTAAACGTAATAATAACGGTATAAAAGAACAAGAAAAAAATGGTGGTACTTGGCCGAAAGCTAGAGCTGCTGCTTTATTACAACCAGTTATTGGTAGTACTGTTGTTGCACGGAAAAAAGAACGTCCAGCTTTGAGTTTATTGAAAGAATCAACGAATGATTGTTATCGTAATTCAACACCAGTACCGTTATCTTTAGTATCGGTAGCAACATCGAATACAACAACAACAACGAATCGACATTCAGTTTATAAAAGTATCGATAGTACTAGTAGTAATACTACTAATAATAATAATAATATTAATAATAATGGTGGTAATAGTGGTAATTTTAGTAATATTGGTGATTCGTTTGAGAAATTACGTTTACCACCAACAACGAATCGTTTAAGTACCAATTTAACATCTGATAATAGTTTAGATTATCCGGTACATCGTTATATAGAGAAAGATATTTATTATAAAAAATATAAACCGAATTTAACTAAATATCTATTTGATTGTGATAATAATGGTGATAATACAACAATAATACCACCACCATCACATTCACGTATCCATAGTCAATTATGGAGTAGTAATGGTGGGCCACGTTTACAATTTCCACCACATCATCATCCATATACAACACCACAATTACAACAAACTATACCACCACCAACAACAACAACAACAAATGATCATCTACGTGATAGTTTTAGTTTTGAACCACCATTATATCATAATCACAATCATAATCACCATCATCATCATCATTTACATCAACATAGTCCATCGGTTGATGGTAGTTCAACTAATAATATAATCAATCGTAAAACTGGCCAACAATCACCAGCTTATCGTGAACCGGATTTATTAGAAATTGGTACTTTTCCACGTAAACGTGAAAATCAACGTATACGTATCCCATCGAATCCTAGTGTTACATCGAAAGTTAGTACTGGTAGTATTGAACGTAGTTCAGAACGTGGTAGTCCAATGCCGATATTTCATGTTGAAGTATTAAGTCCTGGTGAAGCTGGTAGTACTAATGCAACTAATCCAACAAATACAGTAATCAATAGTGGTAATAAAGAGTATTGTTCGTGGATTAGTAATGGACAATATAAACCATTACCGGGTGAATTGAGACGTGTCCATATTGATAAATCAAATGAACCGTTAGGTATACAAATTAATTGTCCGGAAAGTGGTGGTATATTTGTATCAACTGTTAATGATAATAGTTTAGCTAGTAGAGTTGGTTTACAAATTGGTGATCAATTATTGGAAGTGTGCGGTATTAATATGAGAAATGCTACATATAATTTAGCAGCTAATGTTTTACGACAATGCGGTAATTCTATAACAATGTTAGTTCAATATAGTCCTGATAGTGAGTGTTATTGTTTCGTTTATTGTTTAAATTTGTTGAATTAATTGTTTGTAGAATATCATGAATTAGGTGGTTCAGGTTCTTGTACTGATACTAGTTCGAATGGTGATGATGGTGATGGTGAAGTAACGCCGTGTAATTCACCGAAAGAAGTACGTAAATCACATCCTGTTAGTATTGGTAGTTTACCACCAACGAATAGTTTGATACGTAGTGGACAACAAACTGGTACTTTACAACGACAAAATACAAATTCTAGGTTTTTATTTCGATTTATACAGAATGAGCTAAAAAGGTGGCCTATTAATAGTATCAGATATACCATGTGTGCCACGCTATTCTTCTTCACAGTAGCCGATGATTTTCAAAACGTATGTCAACTTCTTGATTCAGCTTAATAATCTGCATTACCGACAATCTGTTTAAACAAGATGTCGCTAATGCAGATTATTTAATTGAAACAAGAAACTGACTTACGTTCTCAAAGTCATTGGCTACTGCGAAGAGGAATAACGTGCCACACATGGTACTATAATTCGAATAGTTTGATAACGTAGGTCTGCTTCTTGTTTCAACAGTTTGTCGATAATGTAGATTACTGTCAGTTATCGATTCCTCCATAAAAACGCGATTAAAATTTTCTAGTATTTCAGTGAATTTTGAAAGAAAATTTATTTTATTTTGGATATTTCTATAAATTTTCTTTTCAAATTTATTAACAATTCACGGTCGGTAACTACAGTAACGATAGTAATTTATATTACCAACAAATGGTTGAAACAAGAAGACGACCTACGTTTACAAAGTTCACAGTGAAGAGGATTATTGTAAACCCTATTGAAGAGATTCTAATTAGTGGGAGTTTCTGAAATTTTACAACTGTTTATCTGCTTGAACTACCCTTAAAAAATATTTTCTTTACCCAATCAACCCTTGCTATAAGGTTGAATAACCAATTTTCATATTTAAAATAGAATAGTTGCTTTTTATTGAATATTTAGAGTCTATGGTAGAATTGAAGGGGATTTTAATAACATAACTTATAGTTTATAGCGTTTATAGTTTTTCAGGAATTTAGAGTTTCTGAAATTTTTAATTTTGTAGTGTCCGTTTGAAGAATTTGCATATTTTGCAAATTTTAAAATTTGGAATTCTGATAGTATAAATATTGTAGTTTCTACCAAATTTTACAGAATTTGATTATCTTTCAGCGTTTAGCTAAAATACATTTTTCTTTCAGGCAATTTTAAACGATAATATCTGTCTTATTTTGAATAGAATACCGTATTATTTATAAGTTTGGATAAGGGAAAATTCTGTATCGGGTTGTATTAATATTTCGTATACTCATCTAATAATTTTTCAGTTATTTAAAACTTTCAGGTTCCATTAATTTTCTTCCTTTTCTGAAATTATTTTGTATCAAGTCGCCTTTGATTGAATAATCCATTTATAAAGAAATGCATAGAAGGCTTAGTTTAACTGTCACAGTTGAGGTTATTGTTGAATATTTTACATGTTTTTTCAGTAATTTCAGCAATTTTTCATGAAAAAAATCCAGTTAATTTCAGTTTATTCAATTATCAATTCTATTGTTTTTCATTTAAATTTTAAACGATAATATCTCTTATTTTAAATAGAATTTCATATTTTTCTTTATAGATTTGAATAGGGGTAAATTCTGTATCGAGCTGTATTAGTGTTTCCTATACCCATTTCTAATAATTTTTTAGTTATTTAAATTTTTCAGTTTTCATTAATTTTTTTTTTTCGCCTGAAATTATTTAGTATCTAGTCGCTTTTGATTTAATAATTCGTCAATAAAGAAATGCATAGAAGCCTTAGCAAAATGACAACTGTAATAATTGAGGTTATTGTTGAATATTTTACCTATTTTTTCAGTAATTTCAGCAATTTTTACATGAAAAAAACACGAATCTGATTAATTCCGATTTAATTAATTATCAATTTCTTCAATTTTTCATTTAAAAAGTTTAAAATAATTAAATATTTAAATTGTGACAACTGAATTGACAGTTGTTTGCCCAGCCTTCCATGTTTTGTGTACTATGTTTCAGGCGAAAAAATAGTTGAAATTGAAAATCTTAAATAACTGAAAAATTATTAGAAATAAGTATGGGGGATGCTAATAAAATTAAACATAGAATATAATTGTTTTTCAGAAATTTTCGCCTTTGAAATTTTTAATTTTGCTGTTTGATGAAAAAATTCATATCTTTGAAATTATTCCTTCTGGACAATCAAAATGTAAAACTTAAATAGCCCAAACTGTGTACTTTGAGTCAAATTTTATAAAATTGCATTATCTTTCAGCGTTCAATTGAAATGAATTGTTCTTTCAGCCGCTTCCCGAAATAGAATATCTTCCTTTATTTTAAATACAACTCCTATTTTTCTTTAACAGTTGAATAGACAAAAATTCAGTACCTATTTATCTAAATCTATTTCTAGTAATTTTTCAGTTATTTAAAATTTTCAAAATTTGCCTGAAATTGTCTAGTATCTAGTCCCCTGTGCCTTAACAATTCGTTTATAAAGAAACGCATAGAAGGCTTAGTAAAATGACATTAAATGTCACAATTGAGGTTAATATTGAATATTTTGCATATTTTTTCAGTAATTTCAGCAAATTTTACATGAAAAAAAATCTGATTAATTTCATTTTAATTATCAATTTGTTCTATTGTTTTTCATTTAAATAGTCTAAAATTATTTAAATATTTAAATGTTAATTGTGACAATTGAATTGATAGAAATTTTACCAAGCCTTCTATGTTTTTATTATTTTCTTTCAGTAGAACGATCAGTTAAAACTGAAATTTTTTACTAACTGAAAAACTAAAAAAGATAAATATAGTTTGACATAGAATCTTTTTCTCTATTCAACAATTTAAATAAAAATATATTATATTTAATATATGAAAGATTTGGCTTAAATAATAACTTATTTCAGTTAGACGCTGAAAGGTAATTGAATTCTATCAAATGTGACTTAAAATACATAGTTTATACCATTTGATTTTAAAATTTAAATTGTTTAGTAAGAATAGTTTGAACGGATGGATTTTTTTAATCAAACACTACAAAATTAAAGAATTCAACTGGAAAAACCAAATTTTAAAATATTCCATGACAATCTAATTATACTTATAATAGACCATCCTTTCGGCTCACCCTGTATTTATTCATATTAATTATTAATTTATCGTTATTTTAATAGAGATGATGATGAGCCTCGTTATTTATATATAGAAACATTAAAAACATCAAATTTGGGTATATCATTGGTTGGTGGTAATGCTGCTGGTATTTTTATCCATTCTGTACAACCCGATTCATTAGCTTATCATGCTGGTTTAAGAACAGGTGATCAAATTTTAGAATATAACGGTAGTGATTTAAGGAATGCAACTGCAGAAGAAGCCGCTTATGAATTAGCAAAACCAGCTGATAAAGTTACTGTATTAGCACACTATCGTATCGATCGTATGTTAATTTATTTTCAATTAATTAATTAATTAATTAATTAATTTTGATAAATTTAAGGTTATAATGAGATTAAAGATAAACCAGGTGATAGTTTGTACGTGCGTTGTGGTTTCGATCGTCCTGGTAATGAATTAACTGAACCACCCCAATTATCATTCGCTAAAGATGATGTTTTATATGTTGATAATACAATGTTTAATGGTGTACCAGGACAGTGGCGTGCATGGCGTTTAGACGGTGAAGGACGTCGACAACAATGCGGTATTATACCGAGTAAATATAAAGTTGAAGAAGAATTATTATTAAGACGTGGTGCTGATCCGGATCAAACAACAACAACATCGACAACAACTCAAACAACAACAAATAGTAATCGTTCAATATCATCCGGTGTTCTACCGCCACGTCGTAGTTTTTTCCGGCGTAAAAAACACCAACGCCATTCTAAAGAATTGGCGAGTTTTTGTAGTCTAGCCGGTCCCGGTTGGTATTCAGATGGTGGTTCATTACATGAAGAACCAGCACCACCACCAGCTTATCAACGTGTTGAACGTTTAACACGACCCGAATTTCGACCAGTTCTAGTTCTTGGACCTTTGGCCGAATGTGTTGTTGATAAATTAGTAAATTAGATAATTTATTATTGGAGAAATTCTATTATTGATTTGTTATAGGTGAGTGATTTTCCGGATGAATTCGGTCGAGCACCAGCTGAAACACGTCGTTGTTCACAAGCTCAATTAGATCGTGAATTGGCCGATGGACATTTAGTTGAATATCGCCGGCGTGGTAGTTGTTGGGAATGTGTAACTGTAGCGGCTGTACGTCAAGTATCAAGGGCACGTTTACATTGTATGTTGGATATTGCAGCTAGTAGTGTTGAACGTTTACATCGACATCGTATTTTTCCTGTTGTTTTATTAATTAAATTTAAAACAACAAAACAAATACGTGAAGTTAAAAAAGATGCTGTACGTTATAGTTTAGATAAATTATCGGAAAAAGCGGCAAAAGAAATGTTCGAACATGGACATAAATTAGAAGCTGAATATCGACATTTAGTTACAGCTGTTGTATCGGCTGGTGCTAATGTTGCACATGTTTGTGCACAAGTTAAGGCAGCTGTTGATGCTGAACATAGAAAAAGCCAATGGGTTCCTGTTGGTTAATTAATTAATTTTATTATTAATGATAAAGGTAGGTGCCAAATTGGATTTTTTTTACAATAAATTAAGCAACAACAAATAAAGTGCCTTGTGCTTTTTTTGATAATCGATTTTTACGTGACAATTTCGAGATTATATCTAAACGATTTTTATATATTTTATAATTATTACACTTATCATATTTAAAGGCCGCAGTATATTCGATCCAGCAGCCAAAATTCCAATATTTATCATTCGTTTTTAATGAATTGAAATTTAATCAATTCAAATGATTTGAACGAAATTAAACAGCATTTCAAGAAACAAAGAGTGGTCGGTTTCGTTTTAGGAAATTTTGATTAATTTTTGAGTTATAGTGGAGAATTTAGAGGAATTTGTGTTATAATTTGTTTTAATTTTCTGTAATTTCCTCGTAACTTGAACAATTTTGTTCATTTTACAATGAAATTATGGATTTTGATAGAAAATCGAAAGCGTTTTTCAAATTTTAAACCTCTTAGTTTTCCAAAAAAATTGATTTATTCCTTTTGATTTCTACAATTTGATACGCTCATTGAAAATCCGAAAATTAGAAGACTTATGTGAGAATTTTCCAACAAACATGCATATGTTCGGTTACTATTTTCTTATATTAAATATGGTAATATGATAAAATTCACATCGAGTTGTAGAATATTTTATGAATTTTCCAAAAATTTCAATTTCCGTTGTGAAACTCTTGAAAATTCTTGGAAAATTCGTTTGAAAAGGGAACGCGTCTTGTCTGTCGATGCCAGATAGTGTAACTTTTAAGTATTTAGCCATTAGGTGGGTTGTCAAACTTGTCCTACTAGGGTCTTCTACAGATTTCAATAGAGGTTCGCTAACTTTGAGCGTTCAAATTTATATCATCCAGCATAGAGAACGCATCTTGTCACATGTCTATCATCTGAATAAAGCCGATTACTTTAAAAAACAGTCTCCATTTTAGGAAAATCTGAAAATTTAGGCCAAATTTTGCGAAAAAATACACATTAAATATGATTATTTTGCACCAAAACCTCAAAAATTGTCTCCATTTTAGGAAAATTTGAAAATTTGGGCGAAATTTTGCGCCAAAACCTACAATAATTTCATTGACTTTCCGAAAATTGCCATGTTCGTTCGGAAATTTTCGAAAATTCTTCGAAAATTCGTCCAAAAAGCAAACGTTTCTGCCTAACCGTAGACTAGTTTCGGTCGAACAGATATATAGGGACAGTTGATGTTGAAATGCGTTATTTTAGGTTAGATTCTGTAAGATTGAGCGCCCATCCGTTAGGTGGGTTGCTAAACTTGAGTTACTAGAAAAATTCGCCCAAAAAACGAACACATCTGTCTAACCGTAGACTAGTTTTAGTCGAACAGATGTATAGGGGCAGTTGATATTGAAATGCGTTATTTTAGGTTAGATTCTGTAAGATTGAACGCCCATCCGTTAGATGGGTTGCCAAACTTGAGTTACTAGAAGCGGTAGGGAGCCTAGTCTATAGATTTTGCATTCTTCTGTTTATACCATTTGACAAAAAGAACTACACACAATCGGGCAAAAACATGCCTCTTTCGGGTGAATTTTCCAAGAATTTTCAAAAATTTCCCAAGAACCATGACAATTTTCACAAATCCAATAAAATTCTCTATCAATTATTCTAGGTTTAGTTGTAAAATAATTTTGTTTAATTTATGAAAATAATTCTGGAATACATTTGTATTGGAGAATTTCCCTAATTTTCCGAAATTGGATTTCCCTTGTTGCCATACCCTCTCTTTTCCATAAGCTTAAATGGAGTATTGTAGAAATGGGAAATGTTTCCAAATTTTTTATCAATTTTCTGAAAAACTAACAATATTGGAAAAGTCTTTGCAAATTTGAAAATTTTCCATCAAAATCTGTAATTTCAATGCAAAATAAACAATATTATTATGGAAAATAGAGAACATTATAGGGAATTATAACAGAAAAATTTTCCTCGATAACTCGATAAAATTTTCCAAAATGGAAAACGTGCCCTGCTCCATGAAATGATTTTTCTAATTTAATTTAAATAATTTCAATCCATTAAAAAATTATAAATATTACCATTTTCGCTAGTTGGATCGAAAAATTTCCTGCAGACCCCTTAAAACTCACTATTTACAGTATTTTCGCTTGTTTATTGTAAATATTTGTAAAAGTTTTAATCATTTTAAAGGTGGTTGTATATTAATTTTTCTCTTCTGTGATTATATTATCGTTTCTGATATATATTCTTTTAAAGAATTCAAATAAACAAGATTTTTTCTATTGATACACCTCGATTTTATTTCGCCTTATCCACAAATTGATAAAAAATCCCCAGTCTGTCCCCGATTTTTGTGTTGTGAGTATCGTCAATAAAGGAAATGTCCCAAATTTATGTCAGTGATCGTCGAATTAATCGAAAGAAATCCACAAATCCCTACGCAAAATTATCGTATCGTCAACTGCAAAAAGTGGCGAGAACTATGAACCTGCCCACTTATCCTCGAGTAACTTCTATCCGTTATTGTATTGAAATTGTAGGAAAATTAACGATTAATTTCAGTTTAAACTGCTGTTAGCTTTGGTGATTGCCAAATCGATCGATAGGGCGGATATGGTGGATCTCATTCAAAATTATCTAACAATGAACGAACAAATTGACAAAGCCGAGACGATCGTTCAAGATAACGACGTATCGGTTATTGTTTGTAATTCAACAGGCGATAATTTCGTTGAAATCCTCGATAGTGGTGGAAATTTAGAAAATTCCGTGGCAATTGCCGATGAGAATGTCTCGAAAGGCTTCAATCTGTGTGAAGTGGTGCAGATTTTGGGCGGACGAAATGAATTAAATTTATTGTAATGTAAGTGTTATGATGTATTTTTCTATATTTATTATTGCATTATTTCTATTTATTCTTGTTATATTTTCTTGAAATGTTTATAAATAGATAAAGTACGTAAAAAAATGAATTGTTGAATAAAACATTTGTATTACATTCGTTTTTGCTGCTCCAGTAGAATTCAACAAATCTCTCCTTCATGTTTTGTGACAAGTTACAAATTTCCAGTAGAGAAACTTGACGCTGTTATCAGCTTATCATTTTTCATACCGAATTCTTTATTTTCTAGTGTAAATAAATATGCAAAAACCACAATTTTTGTTGTATTTTCATGTAAAAAATATACAGGGTGAGCCTAGAGAATGGTCTTAAACTATAAGGAGTTTGATGGGCGTTCCTGAAATTTGGTTTACAGCAGTGCAGGTGAGTTAGCTCTAGAAAATGGCTTATTGTTGGTTTTCAGGAATTTTCATTTTCGATCTTGTAGGGTTTGATTAAACAAATTCATGCTTCTGTGTGTTTTCAGTCAAATTTTACAGAATTGAATTATTCGATTTGGTTGAAATTATCGATTTCAGGCAATTTTCAAACTACCATATCTCATTTCAAATGGAACACCTCTATTGGATAGAGAACTTTATTAGCGTTCCCGATACCAATCTCTAATAATTTTTCAGTTATTTTAGATTTTCAATTGCAACCAATTTTTCCCCTGAAAAGAATATTTTTGATATAATTTTTCTCCTGAAAAGAATATTGATATAATTTGATAATTAAATCAAAATTGTATTCTTTTTTTCGTGTGAAACTTGCTGAAATTGCTGAAAAAACATATGAAATATTCAGCAATTAACTCAATTGTGACAGTTAATGTCATTTTACACTAAGCCTTCCTTCATTTCTTCATAGGCGGATTATTAAAACGTAGACAATTTCAGAGATATGAGAAAATTAATGGCAACTGAAAGTTTTAATTAAATGGAAAAAATAGGGGTAGGTCAATACATTTCGATACACATTTTTTTTCATCTAACCCTATAAAGAATAATGTGTTCAATTAAAAATAAAACTGCCTGAAAGAAAAATTAATTTCAGCTAAACAATGAACGATAATTGAATTCTGTAAAATTTGGCAGAAAGTACAATATTTATACTGTTCGAATTCTAAATTCTAATTATTCATACAATGGTTTCTGAAATATGAATTTTTCAAACAAATTCCTAAATTGAGAATTTCAGAGAAATTCATAATTCCTGAAAAACTATTAAGTCACTTCCCTTGGATTTCACCATAGAATCTAAATATGCAATAAATATACCATTTCGTTTAAAATAAGGAACTAGAGTGCATTACCCCATATACAGGGGGTTGGTAGAACAACGAAAATATTCTCTAAGGGTAGTTTAGATGTAAGAACAGCTATAAACCCAAATTCAGAAATTTCAGATAATTAGAACTCTGTATACAGTCCGATTCAGTAAAGTATGGACAGTAAGCTATAAAGTCTAATAAGTCTTCTATTTTTTTAATCGAATGAAAAGATTTATACAACAATTCGAAGGGGAACAACTAGGCTATCTATTGGAATTGGAAAAACCCTCCTACGATATTTGGAAATCGGAAAAATTGACATTAACTTTTGAGAATTACGCAATGTTCCTAAATTTAAAAACTCGAAGTTAACTAGATACGAAAATAATATCACCATTTTGAAAATTAATTTCTCTTCGCGAAAAAAAGGTTAAAAAATTGTGAATTTTCGAAGCGGTGATGAACTGTTTCAAAAATCTAGGCCGGGGAATCCCTTGGCCTACCAGCAATAAATTTGTAAAGTAAGAAAAGACATAAAATTTGAAGGGCAGTACATTTTGTTCAATTCAATACACTAAAACATCTGTTTCTGTGTTACCTTTTCCTTCTCCGTCTTGTGTTTTATTTATTTCTTTTCAACTTGTGCATTTCTTCAAAAGTTAACCATCGACATCTGTACTGCCCTTCAAATTTTGTCTTTTCTTGCTTTACAAATTTATTGCTGGTGGGCCAAAGGATTCCCCGACCTGGATTTTTAAAACAGTTCAATTACCCCTTCGAATATTCACAATATTTTAAACTTTTTTCGCGAAGAGAAATTAATTTTTCAAAATGGTAATATTATTTTTGAATCTAGTTAACTTCGAGTTTTCAAATTTAGCAATTTTCTATGCAATATTGCTTAATTCTCAAAAGTTAACGTCAATTTTTCCGATTTTCAAATATCGTAGGAGGGTTTTTCCAATTCCAATAGATAGCCTAGTTGTTCCCCTTCAAATTCTTATATAAATTGTTTCATTCGATTAAAAAAATAGACGAGTTATTAGACTTTATAGCTTACTGTCCATACTTTACTGAATCGCACTGTATAGGGTGCATAATTGCAATAGGCTGTAGCTTTGTAAACGTAGGTCTGCTTTTTGCTTCAACTCTTTGTTGGTAATACAGATTACTGTCTTTCAAACAAATTTCTAAATTGAAAATTTCAGAAAAATTCAAAATTTCTGAAAAACTATTAATACTAGACCATGAGTCAGTTCCCTTCAATTTCACCATAGAATCTAAATATGCACTAAATATACAATTTCGTTTAAAATAAGGAATTAGAGTTCATTACCCCATATACCGGGGGTTGGTAGAACCACGAAAATATTCTCTAAGGGTAGTTTAGATGTAAAAACAGCTATAAACCCAAATTCAGAAACTTCGGTATATAGGGTGCATAATCCTCGCAATAGGCTGTGGCTTTGTAAACGTAAGTCTGTTTCTCACTTCAACCGTTTGTTGGTAATGCAGATTACTGTCGACCTGTCAGCCGTATATAAATCTTGAAAGAACGTTTATTAAATTTTCTATCAAGTTTTATTTGAATTAGTAGAAAATTCGAATTACTAGCGCCAGTTTTTGAAGAAAATCTACAAATCGGTAACCGGCAGTAATCTGTATTATCGACAATCAGTTGAAATAAGAATCAGACCTACGTTGCGAAAATCACAGCCTACTTTGCGCCTGATATTTGTAATCTTGGCTCACCCGGTACCCAGAAATAAACGGTTTTTATGTGCGAGACACGTCTTTGGCGCGGCCACCACCGATACAACGATACAAATAATCCGCTCAATTGTTGAAAAGTCTCTCGTGTTTATTCCCACAGGACCAATAGACAGAATTGGGAATTTCGTCCGGTTACAATTTCTTCTAGACGTGCGTTGTTCAAGAATTCGACCGGTTGATTTGATGATTTTTTTTTCATTCTAGCGATTATTAAAATCGATTATCTCGGAGACAATAACAGTTGTATAGTTTTATGTACAGCGCTATAATGCCGAAATGATACCCAATACAAAGCAATTTTCTTTGTATAATGGTAGTCATTTGGTGGTGGGCTTCGAAATTTTTGAACAATAAGAGCGCACGGAGATTGGGGCCCGATTGCGGCTATAATATTTTTTAAAAAACGATTGTTATAATAACAGTAAATTTGTAATCTATACGGGTTTGAATCATTGAAAAAACCAATCTCAATCCAATTTCGTTGTTGTACTGTAATTATTTTGTTAAATCTAAAACTTATAGGCTATAGAGGGGACTTAATGAATAATTTATCGAGCCCCAATTAATACCAACTTAATTATGTTTTCCCTACCAGGTACATGACAAGTAGAATTAGTAGCATAAAATACGATTTACAACATCATCTTTATGTTGTTTGAATACAAAAAATTTAACGAATTCTACACGGTTATAATGATGATGATGTTAATAATAGACAATAGAAAGAAAAAAAATACCGTCGATAATTCAACTGATATGATTTTAACAATCAGTTCGAACCACAATTACAATTTCCTTGTATAAATCACGCCATCAAAATATTCGAGAACTATTTACGTTTGTATACCGATGCGGCAGTGCGTATTGGAAACATCAAAATACTCGAATCTATCAAGGGCTTTTCCGGTTTTATAGTAGACTACTAACGTTCGTTTCTATTTAACTTTGCCGTTCGGTATGTTAATTTGGTCGATTGATTGCTTCGATTTATAATTTCGGAAAAATACGTTATTTCAGGTGCGGTTTTCAGCAAAACGGAAAAGTTAATTGAAAATACGACAACGCCCGATTGTAGAGCAACCTTTAATCTTTTGATTCATATTAATTTCATTTTATTTTAATAATTTTTAGTAAGAGAAATTTGGGTTCCAATAAGACTATATTTTCTTCATAAAAACATGGTTTTTCAGAAATCTAAAAAATTTCAGCCGATTTTATAAAAATCCATAGACCTACACAGATGTAGAATCGCATTTAGAATCGAATAAGATATTAACCACATTGATATCTCTTATCGTTTTCGAGATATTTGTCTTCCAGTGGCGTACAGAATTTACAATCAATCAATTCCTCTTAAGATCTTTCTTAATTGCGATTCCTGTGTAGAAATATGTTGAAATTTTCTAGATTTATACACTTATAAGCAGTGACGGCTCGTATATTGTTCTTTACTGATAAATTTTCAATCAAATGCACGAACCGCCTCTGTTTATTTGGCTCAAATATTCAACAACATTGGTATAATTGATGCAAATAATTAATTAAACACTTAGATGATTTCCCTAATTATGAGTTTGCCTAAATTTTGCATCAATCAAAGCTCTTGTTAATCAATATTCTACACTATATTTCCGTTAATATCAACAGGGGCGGCTCGTATATAACACCATCAATAAAACGTTAACATTAACGTTAACGCAATTCAAACAACTTAACACTAGTAGTTTAGAGTTTGTTAATACAAGTTAACTAACGACAGGGGCGGCACTTAAGTTTAATAAAATCAATAAAACGTTAACGTTAACGCAATTTAAGTAGCGTAATAGTAGGATTTAGGGTGAATTATGTACATCAAAGAAAAGCGCCATATTTCCATCTGTACAAAACTGGATAATGCACTTAGAAAGCTTTTAAATATCGCTAAATCTTTCCGGCCATTTTGTAGACGAAAATAAAAGAGGCCATTTCCTCTCCCGGGAAAATCAACAATTCACCCCCATACACACAGACATATATACCCGTCGAAAAATCCCTCTCTTATCGGCGTTATCTTGAAACAAATTTGATTTGTATCTTAATTTTGATTAGCTATAAGTGGTGGTTTTATAATGGGGTTGAAAGTTACAACAATTTGTTTCAGGTGGTGATTTGGTGGTTTTCTTCCATCACCGTACTCTATTTATATTTGGAAATCTACCCCTATTCTGTTGTTGTATTCAATTCAATCTCGATATGGCGCGAATTCGATTATTCTACGTGGATCATCGAAGATCCGACGACTTATTAGAGGGTGAGTGATTTGAAAAGTATTTTAAAGATTTGTAGAGGGTTTTTAGGGAATATTTCAGCGAAATTTGGACTTTGTAGCTTATCAAAAGATGCTTTTTTGACAGGGGCGCAGTTTTAACCAATCGACTGTGCACATGAAACGATCAAGAGCGTTTCAAAGGTCTTATCTTTAAACTACATAGGTTTAGATGGTCCACCCGGTAAGTCAGGGCGAAATTTGTGAGAATTGCCGAAAAGTAGCGAATTTAGAAATCTACCCCTATACTGTTGTTGTATTCAATATGTTGCGAATTCGATTATACAACGTGGATTTTCGAAGAGTTATTAGAGGGTGAGAGATTCGAAAGACATTTTATAGATTTGTAGGGGGTTCTTAGGGAATATTTTAGCGACAGTTGGACCCTGTAGTTTATCAGAAAGTCGGTAAAAGTGCGCAGTTTTAACCTATCGACTATGCACATGAAACGATCAAGAGTGACTCAGAGGTCTTTGTCTTATATTTATTTATAGGTTTAGAGGGTTCACCCGGTACGTCAGGGTGAAATTCACGAAAATTGCAGAAAGACAGCGAATTTGTAAATCTACCCCTATATCTACTGTTGTTGTATTCAATATGCTGCGAATTCGATTATACTACGTGAATTTTTGAAGATTTATTAGAGGGTAGTGATTTGAAAGACATTTTAAAGATTTGTGGGGGGTTCTTAGGGAATATTTCAGCGCAATTTGGACTCTGTAGCTCGTCAGAAAGTCGGTAAAATGATGTTTTTTGACAAGGGCGCAGTTTTAACCAATCGACTATGCACTTGAAATGATCCAGATCGACTCAATAGTCTTTGTTAAGTCGCCTTATATAATTTCAGGTGGTCAACCCCGCGGTAAGACGGGGTGAAATTCACGAAAATTGCAAAAAGACAGTGAATTTGTAAATCTACCCCTATGCTGTTGTTGTATTCAATATGTTGCGTGGATTTTCGAAGATTTATTAGAGGGTGAGTGATTCGAAAGACATTTTAAAGATTTGTAGGGGGTTCTTAGGGAATATTTCAGTGGAATTTGGACTCTGTAGCTCGTCAGAAAGTCGGTCAAAAGATGCTTTTCTGACAAGGGCGCAGTTTTAACCTATCGACTATGCACATGAAACGATCAAGAGTGACTTAGAGGTCTTTGTCTTATATTTAAACTTTATAGGTTTAGAGGGTTCACCCGGTAAGTCAGGGTAAAATTTGCAAAAACTGCAGAAAGACAGGGAATTTGGAAATCTACCCCTATACTGTTATTGTATTCAATATGCTGCGAATTCGATTATACTACGTGGATTTTCGAAGATTTATTAGAGGGTAGTGATTCGAAAGACATTTTATAGATTTGTAGGGGGTTCTTAGGGGATATTTTAGCGAAATTTGGAGCCTAGAGCTTATCATAAAGTCATTAAAATGATGCTTTTTGACAAGGGCGCAGTTTTAACCAATCGACTATGCCCTGGAAACGATCCAGATTGACTCAAAAGTCTTTGCTAAGTCATCCTATATAGTTTCAGGTGGTCCACTCGGCGGTAAGACAGGGTGAAATTGACGAAAATTGCAGAAAAATGGAGAATTTGGAAATCTACCCCTATATCTACTGTTGTTGTATTCAATATGCTGCGAATTCGATTATGCCACGTGGATCGTCGAAGATACGGCTTCTTAGAGGGTGAGTGATTTGAAAAATATTTTAACGATTTGTAGGAGGGTTCGTAGGAAATATTTTCCCCAAATTTGGACCCTGTAGTTTATCGGGAAGTCCGTCAAAATTTTTGACAAGGTCGCAATTTTAACCAATCGATTAAGTACTTGAAACGATCAAGAGCGCTCAAATGTCCTTAAGTCGCTCTTATTTTCAAACTATAGTTTTAGATGGTCCACCCAATAAGACGGGGTGAAATTCGCGAAAATTACAGAAATACCGAATAAATAGGGGTGAAAAATCATAAACTCCCACAGTAGATGTAAAATAGATGTAGTAAATCAGTTGTATTTATGTTGTGTGTTTCGCTCTGTATATACAACCACCCTTATTATACGTAGAATATATAAAGATAAGGGTGTTATAGTACATTTACGATATGTGTGTTTAGAAGAAATATCAAGTTGAATAAAATACGAATGTGTCATTGGGAACAGGTTGGGATTCGTCCACGAAATTTTCATGAGATAACACACAAGAATAGTGGAGCGCAACTGGGGTGGTATTGATGCAATTAGAGTCGGCCGTAAAACGTTGTGGAAACTATTCTTGTGCGCCTCAGGGGTTGATAAGGTGCCGGGAACAAGCGCATCAACAATAAACTGGATGGTTGTTAGTAATGGTGGTGGTGATAAACTTTCCCTATATTTTACACAAAACGGCCAATATGTCACCCTGTCAATTTTTTATCGAATATTAAAATTAATAATAGTGTTCACTATTCAGTTGGTGTTTGGTTAATTAATTCTTGAATGATAAATTATCGATGGGTGTACCACCCCTTTGATCGATTTTTTTAGTACAACAATAGGGGAGAGTATGGAAAAAACTGAGTGTAATTATGAATGGAATAGTGCCACCACCACTGTTCGGTTTATAGTGGTGGCAACGGGGTTGGTGGCGGTTATAGTGGGGGATAAGACAACCTCTTCGCCGCGATGGATAGCGACGCATCTCGCCGCCGTTCTACTATACAGCGTCAGTACCAACAGTGACGGCGGTCTATTATCAACCGCCACCGCTCTATCGTTACTCATCCGGGACGCGTGATTTCCAAAAAAAAAAAACAAAAAACAGAATTTTGATAGCGCTAAAATATGCTTGTTAAAAATTCGAAAAAATTCGCTTTCTTATCAATATTAACAATAATAGTTATGGTGTAAGTGTGGTGTTTTCTTGACTGATAAGGTAAATTGTAGAAAATAAGCTAAAACTTGGCCGTGGGTCGGTTATAACGGCCGGATCAATTGAGCGCGCCGCTATTCAACAGGCGCCCCCGAAATTTCGCATCTTTACGTCAATAAATCACGCGAAATCCCCATTTAAATAAATAAATAAATAACCTTTAAAATAATTTATTCGTCTATTGATGGAATTTTAAACCGATTTTTCGCGTTATATCCGGAAATAATTATAGCAAATTTCTATTACTACAATGGGCGATTTTTATCATTAATTTTGAATGCACACCGCGATTTGTGCGTTTCATTCAAGGGAAATTATTTGTAATTTTTATACAAATCACACACGTGTTCTACATACGAAAATCGGATCGGTGGTGAATTTCGCGAGACTGTTCAAAATTAAACTTCAAATTAATTAACAACGTGATTAGTTTGAGAGAATAGCAGAAGTTGGGCTATAAATTTTAGACTATTTTTATAAAATATATTTACGATTTTTTCCCAATAGTTCCGCCAGTTCTACTCAATTCAATCCAACAACATGTGGTCCAAGTTTTTTTATTGTAAAATAACTCGATTCTTGTTGGAAATGTTGCGGATTTTTGTTTCTGATTCTGTAATTGCGGCATTTTTGCAAAAGTTTTATCTTTAACGCACTGTTTTCGATCTCTGCAAATTGCCAATATTCAATAATCGATAACTCCCTTGTTTGGTGACATATGGCAATGAGTATGGTAGTATTGGAAAGAGCATTTTAAGGAGTATTTAAACGAGATTTGTTTAGAAAAATGCCAAATAAATTTTGTGTTATAGAGGAAAATCTTGGGGCACGCGTTTTTTTTGGAATTTTTCCCAATTTTTCCTCTATAAATTAACAAATATTTTTGATTTTCCAATGATTTTTCTCTAGTATATAAAAAATTGAAAGATCTTTCCAGATCTCAAAGAAATTTTCCACTAGATTCATCAATTTTCTGGAAAATTGGCGAAACTAGAGGGTTCAACTTACGTCGATTTTTTTTTAAGTCGGTTCGAAACGCTAATTTTTAATTATCGATTTCTCCCTTGTTTGAGTACATGTTACAAAGAGTTTAGTAGCATTGGAAAGAGTATTTCAAGGAGTATTTGAGAATGTTTTTGATTTTGAAAAATTCCAATGGAACGTTGAATTACAGAGGAAAATCTTGGAGCACTTATTTTTTAAATTTTTCCAAATTTCTCTCTCTATAACTTTAAATATTTTCAAATTTCCAATGAATTGCCCCCGGTATATAGTAAATTGATAGAGTTTTCCAAATCCAAAGACATTTTCCACTAGATTTGTTAGTTTTCCGGAAAATTGGCGGAAATTTGGGGACGCCTATTTTTGATTCGGTGCTCGAAAAATGCCAGTTTTCAATCATCTTGTTTGATGAGGTGTTATAATGAGTATGGTAGCATTGGAAAGAGCATTTCAAGGAGTGTTTAGGAGAGTTTTTGATTTTGGAAAATTCCAATGGAACTTTGAATTGCAGGGGAAAATCTTGGAGCACTTGTTTTTTTCAAAATTTTCCAAAATTTCGTCTGTAATTTCACAGATATTTTCAAATTTCCAATGAATTGCCCCTGAATATAGCAAATTGAAAGAGTTTTCCAGATTTTAAGAGATTTTCCACTAGATTTGTTAGTTTTCCGAAAAATTGGCGAAATTAGAGGGTTCAGATTACGTCGTTTTTTGATTCGGTCCTTGAAAAATACCAATTTTTAATCATCGATTTCTGCCTTGTTTGATGATATGTTACAATAAGTATGGTAGCATTGGAAAGAGCATTTGAAGGGGTAGATAGGGGCGTTTTCGTTTTGCAAAATGTCAATTGAGTTCAGAGTTACGCAGGATAACCTTGGAGCATGTGTTTTTTTACATTTCTTTTTAATTTCCCCTACAATTTGGCAAATATTGCTAATTTTTTGATGATTTTCTTACAATATTTAAGAAATTGCAAATTTCTCAGAAATTATCCGCTAAGCTTAACCGTTTTCCGAAAAATTGACGCAAAATTGACAATTTTACTCCAGGTTGTTGTAACTGTTAGTTCTCTTTTTTCTATTTCTGTTTCCGCTTCCTATTCTGTTACGTTTCCATTAAAATAAATCGCACTTCCATAGCATCTCTAATTCTTGTTGCCAACATTTTCCTCGTTTTCTTGCCACGATTTGAGAACGTTTTACAGATAATCGGAGACTTATGTGGCCGATGATTGGGGAATAATGCCCGAATCCGCCTAGAATTGGCCCATTTCTTCCAACATACGTGTCAAAATCTAACAAATGTTGGTCTTTCTCGGTACTATTTCAAATTGTCGCGATAATAGAGCAATGCGAAATATTGGGGGTGGATCTGTTGTCGTTCTGTCAACACTCACGAAAAAAAAAACACCATAAAAATCAATTATCTTGTTTACTTAGTCGGCGAACTAGAATCGTCTCTAGTTGAGACTATTCATATGGTCCATTGTTCATTATTTCATATATTGATCTACTAATAGTCGACTCTATTTCGGTCTGTTTTTCGCGTCTGCAAAATTCGCTTAGATTACCGAATTTATGAATAATTCGCCTGTAATGATTGCAGCACGAGTAGGAATAGTCGTAAATTATTCCATTTTTGCACTACTAATTCAAACCGTACAACTACAATTCGGAAAATTTCACGCTTTTATAATGAACTTGGTGAAATTTTAACGACACTAATGTGTTGTCCATGTCGCTGGAAATTCCCCCTAATTTCGTCTATTGTTATTGTCAATTATAACGAAAATTGTGAATTTCCCTTCCGGCTAAAATACGTAAAACTATCTCTAGAGATAAAAATTATATTCAAAACTAATTAAATAAATTTTATTTCGTAACAATTCGTTTTCTCCAAAAAAAGCGACGACGAAATAACAGTTTTATTACCCATAATTTCGCCAGTTGAATTTTTAACACTCCTCATTCTGAAGTTTTACGATTTTAACGTAATCCTCGCCTATTTAATTAGAACACCTGTTCGTCTCACAAAATTAAATTACCAGATGCATTTAGAATTAATTGACGAATTAATCCGGTTTTTAATTAAATTAAATTCAATCAATACACAGATGGAAGTTTGCAAAATTACGCTAACGTACACGCATATTCTACTGGCATCCTTCTACGCATGCGCACATTACATTATCTGTGACATTTACGCAGTTACAATCTTGCCAGCAATCAGTCACGAGTCGGCACTGCTTTTGAGGTTAATTTCTATAATTGACGTTTCAAACATTCAAAAATTGCGCAATTAATCCTGTTTTTAATTAAATTGTTCATAAAATTCGGCTTAATTAAATTCTCCCAGTGGCGTTCTATTGCGCACGCGCTAAATCTAGTGGCGTTTCCGCAGATTTACAATTCCGTCAGTATAGTGGCAGTTGTGTTAGTTCTAATAACGAGCCGTCACTGTTTTTGTGGTGAATTAACGTATGTCTTTATACAGTTGTACAGATATTCGATATTTACCCAATTAATTTCGATTATAATTAATTGTTAATTGTATAAATGTATCCAACAGTAAAATCTAATTATTATCGTTAATTTTGCAATTCATTATTGATATAATAGTGTTATGTTAAATATTAATTATTTCGATTATAAATAGGAAGTTAATTAATGTTGCGGATGATCCATTTATAGTTATTTTGTTGAATTTCCTCGTTTATTCATAAATAAGAGAAATTTTCCATTTTATAATTAATCCGCGCGGAATTTCTTTAAATTAACGTTAACTCTAACCTCAATTTTTACGATCACGTATAACGTTAACGTCCACATTGCGGACGATAGGTGGCCATGTCTTGATTTATAAATGTGAAATTTAGTAAAGTGTGAACTAATTTACGATACTATGTACCGAAAGCATGGCCAACTGCTTGGTGAAATATTGCCGTACATTGTAGAATGGGTCGGAAATAATGAAAACCATTAATTTCTTTATCTTTTCCACATATAACTCTCAATATAACGTTAACGTTGATTTTATACAAATATTTATGATGTTTACTAAGTGATTTAAGTTAATGTCCACTTTGCGGATGAACAAATTCGTTTTGTTGCTCCTTTACCGAGCGTATTTCACCTCACAATTGACTATAACTTAATGTCGTAGATTATTTCGTATATTAGCAAAATTGTGCCAAATTTGGTAAAGTATGAATTAATTTACGACACAACGGTGTGAAATGAATCGGAAATAATGAACACCAATAATTTCTCATTTTCATCCCCATTATAAATCTTAAATATAACGTTAACGCTGATTTTGCGAAAATATTTATAAATTTACGTTAGCGTCCAGATTGTGGATGACACTAATTCTTGTTATTTCTTCTTTATAGAGTATATTTCATGTCACAGTTGGCTATGTCTTAATTACGTAATGTCTCAGATTGATTCATATATTCGATAAATACGTTAACAAATGTCAAATTCATTAAAGTATGAACCAATTTACGACACTATGAAAGCATGGCCAACTGTGAGGTGAAATATTGCTGTATTTAACGCCTGAATGACACGTTAACGTTGATTTTACGCAGATTTTTATAAATCGAGGAAGTAATTTACGTTAACGTCCACATTACGGATAACACTAATATTTTGCTTCTTCTCATAGTTTGATTGCGGATGTCTTACAATTAGATTGATTCATATATTCGATAAATACGTTAACAAATGTCAAATTCATTAAAGTATGAACCAATTTACGACACTATGTACTGAAAGCATGGCCAACTCTGAGCTGAAATATTGTTGTATTTAACGCCTGAATGACACGTTAATGTTGATTTTACGCAGATTTTTATAAATCGAGAAAGTAATCTACGTTAACGCCCACATTACGGATAACACTAATTCGTTTTGCTTCTTCTCACAGTTTGATTGCTGATGTCTTGGATTAATTGATAGACTTGAAAAATTATAAAGGCAAATTTAGAATAGTATGAACCAATTTACGACATTTTGTAGCAAAATTATGGCCAACTGCGAGACAAAATACTAAAAACAATAATAAAAATCATCAATTTACGTTGATTTTACGCAAATATTTATAAAATTAATGAGTGATTTACGTTAACGTCTATATTGCGGATGATAATTCGTTTTTTCTTTATATCGCAGTTGGCTAACTCCTAATTACTCAGTGTCGTAGATTGATTGATATATTTGACAAATGCTTTAACAAATGTCAAATTTAGTAAAGTATGGATTAATTTACGCATTACGTACCAGAATCATGGCCAACTGCGTGGTGAAATATCATTGTACACCCTGTAAATTCGTGAAATACTGAGACAAAAAAAAAACCATAAATAAACGGGAATGAGTCGGAAATAAGGGTGGATTTGCGTGAAAATGGATTTAATTTGTTTTCTGTTTTGTTTTTTTAAGAGAAATTTGATAAGAAAAACAAGTAAGAAAACCGTTTATTCATTTTTATGCTTCCCTACTATTATTCCCTCAAATTGTTCGTCTTTATAATAATAATAATTACAGGTTTAACGATACACATAAGTCATGTTGATGATAAATCAAGATTACGTCCACTGTTATTATTATTTTTCCGTTATTATTATTATTATTGTTGTTAAAAAATCAAATACCTATCGGATTTCATTATCGGTCAATTTTTATAGTACGCCTCCAATATAATAACAATAAAAACAAGAATAAAATTCGGACACGATGATTCTATCAATAAAAACAATCAACAGGAGATTTATAGTATGTTCATCGACAATTTCAACAAGCCCCCAAATCGAGTGTTATCTAAACATTTTCCACAACAAAATCCGGTATAATTGTTAAACGATTCGACTTATAATCAATTCGTTCCCGATTTATTAATCTAGCATCGATTAGATTGCCTAATATGGACACTAGTACCGTAATAATTGGCCATAATAAAGCCACCGATTAGAAATTTTCGATTAGATTCAAGAAAAAAATTAAAAATAATTCAATTACAAGCTAATTCACCGTATCCGAATCGGTGTACGTGTCGAATTACCGCCTATTCCATCCAAGATTTACGCTATAATTGCCACGCAATTTAAAAATATTAGAACTTCGTAGTTCAAAATTTTTTTTGATCGTTTTGATCGGTTGCAAAAACGCGACAATTAAAGCGATTTTCCACCAATTTCCCAATGAGCTACGAGGTTCTAATTTCGCACAAATCTCCCTCAGAAAGTACTCTACAAATCCTCAAAATATTTTTTAAATCATCCGGTAATTATAGGAGCAGGCACCATTTAATTGAAACGCTCGGTATATCACGTCCAATCCGGTTAGATTCAATTTATTGAAAATAAAGTCGACCAAATTGCACTTGATCGATTATAAGTTTAATTAATGTACAGTAAATGTGTCCACAACACAAAGCTCAAACTTGATCGGTGGTCTCCTTCAACTTTACTTTGATAAGAATTGGAATTGATAAAAAAATTGGCTCGAATAAAAAACCAAGAAACTTCACTTGATTAATTATAGCGATACTGAAATTCGTCGATAATTCATCGTGGATTTTCAGGATTATCATCCGTATTTATTCTAAAATTGAATAATTTCAGGTGTTCTATAATATAAATCATTGTGTCTGAAATTTTGTGTAATCGCCTGAAAATGTCTTATTCGAATGTAGTTTTCGATTATAATTGAAAGTTTTGTGTTGTATCTACGATAAGCCGCATTGTCCCCAATTTTCAGTTTTCTCCACAACTGTAAATTACAGATTTTCCTGAAAGTTTAGAAAAACTTTTCAGACTAGTAATTTTCAATCTTAAAAGGCGATTAATTAAACTGAAACTTAATGAACTCTGTTAATAATCCGTAAAAATAAATGCCAATTAAATATTTGATTTGAAACAGTTGAAGTACGGCTGAAAAGTTGCTGAAAAATAAGAGATTTCATCAATACTGAAAATTGCACAATTTTCGTTGTTTCTTTAAATCATTCCACTTGTATCGACTGAAAAATAAAAATTCATCTGTTTATGTATTTATGAAAAATCTACATTGAATTTCCACATTTTCAGGATTATCATCGCTATTTTCTCTGAAATTGAATAATTTCAGGTGTTTTATATAAAACTTTGCCTAATCGCTTGAAAATTCGATGAAGAATTTCTTTGTATTTTCGATTATAATTGAAGGTTTTGACAAACCGCAATTTTCAGTTTCCTCTAGATTACGGATTTTCCTGAAAGTTTAGAAAAACTTTTCAGCCTATTAACCGAATCGAATTTCCAATCTTCAAAAGCGATTAATTAAACTGAAACTTGATGAACTCGGTAATCCGTCAAAAATAAGCACCGATTGGGTATTTGACTTGAAACAGTTGAAATACGGCTGAAAAGTTTCTGAAATATGACATATTCCATCAGTATTTGTGATATTCTTAAATTTGTACAATTTGCGTTGTTTCTCTAAATTATTTCACTTGTATCGACTGAAAAATGAAAAATCGCCTTCTTTGTGCATATTTTTGAAAACCATGAAATTTCATATTTTCAGGATTATCATCCATATTTACTCTAAAACAAAATAATTTCATGTTTTGTTTAGATGATTGTCTGAAATTAGTCCGATCGCCTGAAAAATCGACATATTTGTTATCCCAATGTGGTTTTTGATTATAGTTGAAAATGTTTTGTTCAAATTTTCAGTTTTTTATATAACTGTAAACTTTAGACTTTCCTGAAAGTTTAGAAAAGCTTTTCAGAATCGAATTTCCAATCTTCAAAGGCGATTAATTAGACTGAAAATTATTGAACTCTCTGTTAATCTGCAAAAGAAGCACTTTTTAAATATTTGATTCAGAACAGTTTAAATTCGGCTGAAAAGTTGCTGAAAGATGACAGATTCTATCAGTATTTGTGATGTTCTTAAATTTGTACAATTTGCGTTGTTTCTCTAAATTATTTCACTTGTTTCGGCTGAAAAAACGAAAATTCGCCTTTTCTGTGCATACTTCTGAAAACCAACATTGAAATCTCGTATTTTCAGGATTAGCATGCGTGTTTACTCTGAAACAAAATAATTTCATGAGTGTTATTTAGATGATTGTCTGAAACTAGTCCGATCTCCTGAAAAATCGATGAATTTTTTATCTCAATCTGGTTTTTGGTTATAATTGAAATTTTTTATTCCAATTTTCAACTGTAAATTTTAGATTTTCCTGAAAGTTTAGAAAAGCTTTTCAGAATCGAATTTCCAATCATCAACGGCGATTAATTAAACTGAAACTTATTGAACTCTCTGTTAATAATCCGTAAAAATATGCACTTTGTAAATATTTGCTTTGGAACAGTTTAAATTCGGCTGAAAATTTACTGAAACATAAGAAATTCCATCAGTGTTGCGGCGATGTTCTGAAAGTTGTACAGCTTTCGTTCTTTCTCTAAATTATTTCACTTGTATCGCCTGAAAAATGAAAATTCGCCTTTTTTGTGCATATTTCTGAAAATCAACATTGAAATCTCGTATTTTCAGGATTAGCATCCGTGTTTACTGTAAAACAAAATAATTTCGTGTGTGTTATTTAGATAATTATCTGAAACCAGTCCGATCTCCTGAAAAATCGATGAATATTTGATCCCAATCCGGTTTTTAATTATAATTGAAATTTTTTATCCCAATTTTCAACTGTAAATTTTAGACTTTCCTGAAAGTTTACAAAAGCTTTTCAGAATCGAATTTCCAATCTTTAAAGGCGGATAATTAGACTGAAACTTATTGAACTTTTTTAATAATCCGCAAAAATAGGCACCTTTTAAATATTTGATTCAGAACAGTTTAAATTCGGCTGAAAAGTTACTGAAACATAAGTAATTCCATCAGTGTTGCGGCGATGTCCTGAAAGTTGTACAGTTTTCGTTGTTTCTTTAATTTAATTCACTTGTCTCGGCTGAAAAATGAAAATTCGTTATTTTTTCTGTGTGTACGTTCGTGAAAGCCAACACTGAAATCCACCCGGATTAAATATTCACTTATCCGGCCACTGCTGAAACTCATCTGCTAACATTAAATACATCGCAGATAATTCCCATATTATTCCAGTTTGGAATTTTACATCCCTCTTGGTATTTTCTCTAATTTTTTTTAATAACAATTTTAGTTTAATTAAGCGTCGGGGTTGATGCAAATCAACTTATATATAGGGGTTGTTTTGATGTCAATCGAACCGTAATGGACGTTAATTATACACTCACTAATTGTCTGTAATTTTCGATGACTACAACGAAATCTCCATCAATTGATCGAGATAGAGATGGCGGTATATTTTCGTTAATTCCCGAATTATGATAATTGCAATAGTCGAATAAAACGGCAAATTTTGGCAATGATGTGAATTTAAATCGGCACCGTTATTTAATGACGATGATCGTTTACTAATGATCGTTTGTGGGAAAATGATGACGATTAAACGGGACGTCGTCATTTAACTGTATCAGATTTTATTTAATTAAAATTTATATCATTTATAGTTCTGTTTATTTCGGTTTTCTTGTTTGATTTTATTCATAATTATCGGCGATGTGGAATTTATTAAACGACGATTTCTATGGGGTAGGTCGGCGTGTTCGTCGTCTATTTGATCAAACATGTGTTGAATTAAAGATGAGCCCGGATCTGTTGCTGTAAAAATAGATGTTTAATATTAAATTTTTATACGTTCTGTAATAGAAACTGAATAATGACAATCAAGATGAAATGTTCAGATAGAGCTGTCTTTATTTTAAAATTTAACGAAATAAATAAAAGTTGTAGAGGAAAACTAGGTTAGATATTAAACGATAACAACAAATCAACTTGGTTGTCAGCTGGATAGTTTTCAAATTTGTTTGTTGGAAAGCTACTAAAAAAATCACAGATAATAGCGGGTGGGCCATTTAAAAGCGGCTATTTGGATAATGTTGCAATTTACATCAATCAATAGCACACATAAAACGACTAAGAATGCCCCATAGATGCTCGTTAAGTTGTTTCTTCTTATTTCCCCGCTTTGTGTTCGCTGTTAAATTAAAACTAGGAAATATATGAGAGAAGATCAATGTCGTTTTCATTCATGTTCGTTGTTGGAGACAATTTTTTGGAGAAAAGGCCAAAAACAATTTTACAAGGATCTTTGAGTCATTCTTAGTCGTTTTATGTGTGTGGTTGATTGATGAAAATTACAATATTGTCTAAAATGAGCGTTTTTGATTGACTTCTCGATAAGCTACAGGGTCCAACTTTTGCTAAATTATTGTCTAGAGACTGCTCGGCAAATTCGCAAGATTTTTCTTGAATCGCTCATCTAATATTCCTTTGGGTAAGTTTTAGTTGTTTTACGTGCATGGTTGATTGGTGAAAATTGCGACATTGTTCGAAGAAGCGTTTTTCGACCGAGTTTTCGATGAGCTAGAAGGTCCAAAATTTACTCAAATTTTCTCTTGACACTACACCACAAATCCTCTCCAAACTATTCCAAGTGTTCTACCTCGGACTGCAAAATTCATATGGTAACTGCCATTATTTGGTGAGCAATTCGAAAAATATTTAAAAGATTTACAGAAGGGTCACTGGAGGATATTTTAGCAAAATTTGAGCATCGTAGCTCATTTAAAAGTTGATCAAAAGACTATTGTTTCTGGGCATGTTGCTATTTTCAAAAATAAGTTGTACACGTTAAATGACTCAGAATGACTCAAGGATGCTTCCAATATAGTTTTTTTTTCGTTTATTTCCATTGTTTCTGGAATAAGTAGAAACTTTTTACATTTAATTTGGAATATGATAGAGAATTAAAAAAAAGGTGAGTATCTTTGAGCCTTCCTGAGTCATTTTACGCGTGTATCTCCTTTTTGAAAATCGCAACACTGTTGAAAAGAAGAGTTTTTGGCCAATTTCACAATTAGTTATTGGGTTCAAATTTTGCTAAAATTATCTCCAAGGACCCTTCTGTAAATCGTTGAAATTATGGCAGTTTTTTTATAGAATTAAAAGTCCGAGGTGAGACACTTGGTAACCTTTTCAAGAGTCCTCCCAGTGTAGCTCTCTTGTCAGTATATCCTATTAGTGATTCCAAAAATATTTTTAGGATTTGTACAAGAATCTCTAGAGAAGATTTTATCAAGGTTTGGGCCTCGTAGTTCATCGGAAAGTTGGTCAAAAAATGCGTGATTTCCACCGATCAACTACACACATAAAACGATTATTGTCCAAAGAGAGTTTTTTTGACCGACTTTTTTGGGGAAAAAATGACAAAAAACAACTTTACAAGGATCTTTGAGTCGTTCCTAGCTGTTTGACGTGTATAGTTGATTGATGAAAATCACAACATTGTCTAAAATGAGCGTTTTTGACCAACTTCTCGATAAGCTACAGGGTCCAACTTTTCTTAAAATATTCTCTGGAGACTGCCCGGCAAATTTGCAAGATTCTTTTCGAATCGCTCATCTAATATACCTTTAAGCTAAGTACTTTCTAATGGTCTTTCGGGTATAGTTCTATAATGTCCCATTAGTTGGACAATATTTTGAGAATTTGTAGAAGGGTCTCCAGAGAAGATTTTGACAAGAGTTGAGCCTCGTAGCTCAGCGGGAAGTCAGTCTAAAGATGCGTGATTTTCACCAATCAACTACACAAATAAAACGATTATTGTCCAAATGAAGATTATTTTGACCGACTGGTAGATTGAATTTTTTTAGGAAAAAAGGCAAAAAACAACTATACAAGGATCTTTGAGTCATTCCTAGCCGTTTTACGTGTAAGGTTGATTGATGAAAATCACAACATCGTCTAAAACGAGCGTTTCTAACTGACTTCTCGATAAGCTACATGATCCAACTTTCGTTAAAATATTCTCAGGGGACTCCCTGGTAAATTCTCAAGATATGTACTCTTCAATGGTCCTTCGAGTGTAATTTGAAAATAAGCTATGAGTTAGTCAACGATTCAAAAAATATTTTGAGAATTTGTAAAAGAGTCCCCAGAGAAGATTTTAATAAGAGTTGGGCCTCGTAGCTCATCGGTTAATTGGTCAGAAAACGTGCGATTCACCAATATTGCAGTTTTCACCAATCAACTACCCACATAAAACGATCAAGAATGACTCCATTGTCCAAAATAGAGCTTTTTGATCGACTTTTTGACGAGCTACGGGGTCCAATTTTTGTTAGAATTTTCTCAAAGGAGTCCGCTACAAATCCTCAAAATATCTATCAAATCAGTCACCGTCTAATCGGACTTCTTTAAACTTTTGAAAGGTCTACTCTCTATAAGGAAGGGTTGCTTTTAAACGATAATCGATTGGAAATTGTCGATAATTTGGTAATTTGCCACTAAATCGTCAAATTAGGTCGATTTTCATGCTAGAATTTCACGAAATTTCGGCCTAAATCGTGAATTCAATCGATTTTTGAGCTGAATTCTCGATTTTAAATAGTTTTCGTTCCAAATTATCGTTTTTTTCGATAAATTTAGCTAGTGATTTGCTAATTAGATGGAAATTCTTGGTGTTTAATTTGCTTTTTAAAACACAATTTTCTTAAATCGTCAATTTCCACATAATGAGGTAGCTTTCTAGACGTATTAGAAACGTTCTAGAGCTAGAAACAATTTACAAGAAGGAGCTCATTAGAGGATAAATACGGAAGTGATGAGAAAAAGGACACCTTCATTTTTATTGCGTAGAAACAGTTCTTTTGATTGAATTTTTGGAAATTTCTTGGCTTTTAATTCGTTTCTAATTATCCGTTATATTGACACAAATTAACGTATCAACATCCAAAATTACATCCGAATCAAAGCGAATATTTCCCCCTACAAGAAACACCCTCTAAATTGTGTTTTTCAAAACGAGAGAAGTACACTTGAAACTTCACTAAACTCTGAGGACTTGTTGATAGTAGTCGATTATAATGAAAATAACGGAAAATTCAGCCTTTTATTTGTGTATTAATCTGGAAATTAATCAAATTTATTCGATTTCCGTCGCCCGACTGGTGTTCTATTTTGATATCTGTGCGCTTTATTAAAAATTCCTAATAGAATTGTTTGTAGCTTTGTTATAAGCGGACCGATACGTCAGCGTTATTCAGCGTTTTAAAATGAGCGTAAGCTACTGTTGTATTAGTCGTTTTATGTGTGTAGTTGTTTGGTTAAAATCGCGACATTGTCCAAAAAGATCGTTTTTGGCCGGCTTCTCGATAAGCTACGAGGTCCAAATTTTGCTCAAACGTTGTGTGGTGACCTTGTTACAAGTTTCCGAAATATCGCCACCAACTAGTAGGATTTTTAAATGGTCCACCCGGTATAAATTTGTAGAAACGTTTAAATTTCGGAGACGTCTACCCCAGTTTTAATATTGAAATTGCGTAAGTTTAAAGGCGAGAATTCTCCCGTTTTGACGATTTATCGGAAAAAAAAACACCATACAGAGAGTGGATCTACAAATTTCAGCGAATCTTGAAATGAATTATGGGCATATCTAAGTAAATCTTGTCATAAATAACGAGTAGACTTGAACCGACTGAAAGACCAAGCAACAACAATAAAAAAAAATCTCAATATTAACCCAAAAGCCATACAAAACGAGCAGAATGTTGGAATTTATTTCCGACAATTTTTTCCCAATACAACAAGACGTAAAAGAAATAACTGAAAACATTAGTAACGGTTCAATTAAAACGAAAACCTCTCGACAAATTATCTTTGAATATATAGCGTGCGTACAACTGGAAACAATGAAAAAAGTGCTAAAAATACAAGAATTTCGTTCGAAATATAGTCGATTGTAAAATTACCAATTGGGGAATTCACTATTTTTCAACACGTTGGATTTTTATTCATTTATTCGGATAATTTATTTCGCATCAGACGATTGGCCGGTTGGTTCACCATCGACTCGATAATTCATCACAGTTTCAGGGAAGAAATTGGTCTGAAACACACGTGATCCGTGTGGAAATTGCACTGAAACCACCTTTGTAGTCTGAAATGAAAGATGATGAGCACGAACGAAAAAAAGAATCATCTCTCAATAACAACGTACATTTGGATGATTTGTTTACAGAATTATTAATGATAAGAGATAATGGTGCTTTTACCGAACACAAAATTTTAATCTCTTTTATAATTAATTATAGTGGAAAAACATTAAAGACTAATGGACAAGCCAACCCTTTTCTAAGGGCCTATTACCGAAAGATTAGGATTAATTAAATAGGCTATTTATTACGATGATATTTGGTTATTTCGAATAATACAAATATTGCAATTAATAGGTTTGTTCCAGTCGACAAGTCTCACGATTTGGCTACGTTTACATCTAAATTGTTTGATTTTAAATCGATTTTAAAAAAATGTTGCATTTGGCAGTTTTTCCTATAAAAAAGCATTTAAAAACTCGTTTTTGGAGTCAGATTTGGAATTGTAATCCGATTTTTAGCCATTCTAGCAATTAAACTAGAATTTTTAACAAATTTCATTGTTAAATTGTCAAAAATGCGGAAATTTGGTGAATTTTACTGGAATTTCTTGAGTGTTCTAGTACAGGACCAAAATTCTGGAACTTTAGTTCTGTCTGTACGCTAAAAACAGGACTTTTTGGCAAATTTGTTAAATTTCTAAAAATGAGTTATTCCGCTTTAATTTCCAAGCTGCATTCTAGTTTTCTCGCAAAATCTTCAAATTTTCGACGAAGAACTTAGCCGTGAACAAATTTTGAAAATTTGCATTAAAAGTGCTAAATTATTGAAAAATTTTGCATTATAATCAAATGGAAAACTATTTTTTTTTTTTAATTTTGATTATGACAATTTAGAATACTGCATTATTTCTAAAGGTAAAGCAAAATTTCTCATTAAAATGGCAAAATTTTATGAAAATTAAGTAGAATATCGTAATTTTGAACTAACTTCAACTTTTTCTTAAAATTTTGATTATCACGGTATGGAATATTGAAATATTTGCAAATTACGATAAAATGTTTCACAAAAATATTCAATTTTTTGACTGAAGGTGCTAAATTTTTCAAAAATTCCTAATAAAATCCAATAAATCAAAACCTCTCATGATATAAAGCGAAACCTTTTTTAAAAACGTGAAATTCTAAAGTGAGAACGCTTTGTTGTTCAAATTTCGTGTATGACCATCTAGAGTGCTGGAGTATTTTCAAAATAAAACAAAATGTTTCATGAAAAGGCGCTGAATTTTCAAGAATTTCTATTACAATAAATCAAAATTTCTTAATTTGTGATATAAAAAATCTTAAAATTCTAAAACTATGGCGCTATTTTCCCAGATTTTGATGATGACCATTTAGAATGTCGGAATATTTCTAAGAATAAGGCAAAAATATCACAAAAATGTTCAAATTTTGAAAAACTTCGTATTAGAACCCAATAAATCAAAAATTTTAGAACAAGAGCGTTATTTCTTTCAAATTTCGATTATGACGATATAGAGTGCTGGAATATTTTCAAAATAAATCAAAAGTTTTCACGCAAATCGTGGACTAATGGTGCTAAATTTTCCAAAAATTCTTATAGGAAGCCATTAAAGGCGAAATTTCTTAAATAAAAATCTCGAAATTCTAGAACTAGAGCTCTGTTTCTTCCCAAATTTCGATTGTGACCATCTAGAGTGTTGAAATATTTCTAAAAATAAGGCAAAAAATATCACAAAAATGTTCAAATTTTGAAAAAATTCCATTTAGAACACAGCTCAAAAATTGTCAATATAAGACGAAATTTCTCATAAATAAATTATAAAACTCTAGAACAAAAGCGCTATTTCTTTCAAATTTTGATTATGACGATCTAGTGCTGGAATATTTTCAAAATAAATCTGAATATTTCACGAAAATCTGCAAATTTTGGACTGATGGTGCTAAATTTTCCGAAAATTCCTATAGGAATCCAGACTTCGTAATAAAAGGCGAAATTTCTTAAATAAAAATTTCAAAATTCTAGAACTAGACCTCTGTTTCTTTCCAAATTTCGATTATAACCAACTAGGAATATTTCTAAGAATAGGCAAAAATATCACAAAAATGTTCAAATTTTAAAAAAAATTCCACTAGAACCCAATAAATCAAAAATTCTCAATATAAGGCGAAATTTCTCATGAAAAATCATAAAATTCTAGAACAAGAGCTCCATTTCTTCCAAATTTTGATTATGACGATCTAGAGTGCTGGAACACTTTCAAAATAAATTAAAATTCTTCACGAAAATCTTCAAATTTTGGATTGATGGTGCTAAATTTTCCAAAAATTTCTATTATAAGCCAAACTTTGTTATAAAAGGCGCTATTTCTTAAATAAACATTCTAAAATTCTAGAACTAGAGCTCTGTTTCTTCCAAAATTTCAATTATGACCAACTAGGGTGCTGAATATTTCTAAGAATAGGCAAAAAATATCACAAAAATGTTCAAATTTTGAAAAAATTCCTATTGGGACTCAATAATTCAAAAACTTTCAATACAAGGCGAGATTTCTCATATAAAAAATTATAAAATTCTAGAACAAGTGCGCTATTACTTCCAAATTTTGATTATGACGATCTAGAGTTCTGGAACATTTTCAAAATAAACTAAAATTCTTCACGAAAATCTTCAAATTTTGTACTAATGGTGCTAAATTTTCCAAAAACTCCTATTACAATCCAAACTTCGTAATAAAAAGCGAAATTTCTTAAATAAAAATCTCGAAATTCTAGAACTACAGCTCGGTTTCTTCCTAAAATTTTGATTATGACCATCTAGAGGGTTAGAATATTTCTAAGAATACGACAAAAAATATCATAAAAATGTTCAAATTGTGAAAAACTTTCCACTAGAACCCAATAAATCGAAAATTCTCAATATAATGCGAAATTTCTCATGAAAAATCATAAAATTCTAGAACTAGACTGCTATTTCTTTCAAATTTTAATTATGACGATCTAGTGTGGAATATTTTCAAAATAAATCAAAATTTTTGCACGAAAATCTTCAAATTTTGGATTGCTGGTGCTAAATTTTTCAAAAATTCCTATTAAAATCCAAACTCAATAATAAAAGGTGAAATTAAATAAAAATCTTGAAATTCTGGAACTAGAGAACTGTTTCTTCCCAAATTTCGATTATAACCGTCTAGGGTACTGGGATGTTTTCAATATAAAACAGAATTTTTACAAAATTTTCAGATTGTAGACCAAGGGGGATAACAAATCCAGAATCCAGTAAAGCAAGGCGAAACTATAACGCCAAAGCAGCACGCTCCTATAATTCATCATAATAATCATTAGTAAATATCCGCTTATAGCGAGCATTCCAGTCGTTTTAAAACGATCAATCTACATAAAAGCATCCCAAATTAAACTTGTAATTTATCGTATTATTTCAGTAATTATTCGTCTCGAAGATAGCGCGCCTAACCACCCTTTTAGGCTCAATTATCCACCCCCGTTGCCCTCTACTACACTATAATAGTGAGTAGAATTTTAAGCGAATTACAGTTAATTAAATGAAATTCAACATTGACACTCTTACAGTTATAACAACAAAACGCACAATAATTTCGACGAAAACCCGACAATTTAACTGTACCGATCATCAAACATTTAAATAATAACAACGACTGTCCGTTTATAACGAACCGTAACGAAATCTCATGTGTCCAAGTAACGGTCTGTTTCTACAACTGTTATAAATCGAAATTATTCTAGAAAATGGTCGCACTAGACAGGTTGTTTATAATCGAGAAGAAATCCATAAATAAAACTTTGGGGGATGTTAATTTCTATCAAATTCGAAGTTCATCCACCTGAACGGACGCGAACAAAGTTTCTATTTTGAAATATACCAAGATTTCGTCTATTTTCGTTCTATTTTATTCAAACAATGCTATTATTTTAATGTTTAACTGTCTTGCACTTTCCGGCATTGAGTGTCTTGCAATGTCTAAACTTTACAACGATAATAGAACTGAAGAAGGGGCAAAAAATCGAGAAAAACGGGAGATAATCCGAGAATTTCGTGCCATCAGCTTCACGCTTCACTATTATTATTATTTCTGATAATAATAATAATAATGATGATGATGATGATAATAATGAGAATAATCATCTAGTCCCCCGTTACGAACATCATCTTGAGCTTGTCTATTATGTTGTTGTTCTTTTTTCTGGTTAGTTTTTATTCTAATGCATTCTTTTTGTGCTTATTCATCTCACGGCCACATATTTCTCCTAATAATAATCTTGACCTGTCATTTTTTTTTCTTCTAACGTTGGTAATATACAGGCCGTCCCAATAAACATTTAAAATATTCAGTTTTAATCGTCAGTAGGCTGTGATTTTGTTCTGTAGGTCGTAGATTACTTCATATGCTACTAGATTTGACATCTGTCAATATAGTTTTCGAGTGGTCGAACTAAATTACGACGTTCGTAACAAAAGCATGGCCAACTGCAAGAATCAATGGTACAAATTTTATGACAGTAAATAATAGAGGTTATAATTTTAAAACAGGTTGTGATTAATTACACTACCAACTAATGGTGAGTAAACATAAAATTACTAAATTAGTAAATTAGTCAAAGTTGGTGCCTTTTATTCCGTTATGTTTTCGTCAATCGTTTGGTTACTGAATTTCCTATAACCATAATTTTGACCTGTCATTTTTTTTTTTTAATGTTGGTAATATCAAGCCGTGTCAAAAAACTCAAAATATAGAGTTTTAAACGTTTAGTAGGCTTTGATTTTGTTACGTAACGTTGCAAATTGGCTCATATTCTAGTAAATGTATTTTTCAAGTGGCTGAACTAAGTTACGACTCTCGTAACTGAAACATAGCCACATATTTCTCTTAATAATCTTGACCTGTAATTTTTCCTTCTAATATTGGTACAATATACGCTTAAATCTACTTAGTAGGCTATGATTTTATTACGTAGGTCGTAGATTGTTCTATATATTACCAGATTTGACATCTGTCAATGTATTTTTTTTTCTTCTAATGTTGGTAATATGCAAGCCGTCTCAAACAATTCTCAAAACAGACAGTTTTAACCCTTAGAAGGCCATGATTTTGTTATGTAAAGTCGTAGATTAGTTCATATTCTACTAAACTTTAAATTGTTGACGTATTTTTCAAATGGCTAAATTAAGTAACGACATTTGTAATAGAAATATAGCCACCTGTAAAAATCGATAGTATTCTCACATATTTCTCTTAATAATCTTAACCTGTGATTTTTCCTTCTAATATTGATACAATACAGGCTTAAATATACTTGGTAGGCTATGATTTTATTACGTAGGTCGTAGATTGGTCCATATTCTACCATTGACATCTGTCAATATACTTTTGAACTAAGCTACAATACTCGTAACAGAAACAGAGCCAACTATATTTTCCTTAATAATAATCTTAGTAATTTTTTTCTTCAATTTCTTAAAACATACAATTTTAATCGTTAGTTGGCTATGATTTAGTTACATCCGTCGTAGATTGGTTCGTATGCTTTTAAATTTGACTTCTGTCCCTATATTTTTCCGGAGGTATAACGCTCGTAACAATAACATGGCCAGCTGATAATCAGTGGTATTCTGTATGTTTCCGGTTGATTACTTTTTTTGTAAAATTGCAGAATAGTGCAGAATTCTGTCGTTCTAGTTTAAATTAAGATATACCGTTTCATTAATTATTGGACAATTTGAAAAATATCTTGAATATTTGTAGGGTAGTCTCTGAAGAGTAATTTAACAAAATTAGAACTTCGTAGCTTAACCGAAAACTATTGTGTTTTACGTTCATATTCGATGAAAATCCCAACAAGGTCCGATTGAAACGGTTTTTCACTAATTTTCTAATAAGTTAAGAAGCTCCAGTATTGCTAAAATGTTCCCTAGGGGCCACCCTACAAATCCCTGAATGATTAGCTACATTATTGATGAAACACCCGGTAGATTTGCTGCATATTCGATAACATATTGGAGCTATCATAGATTTGAATCTTTAATAAATTACCAAAATCTATCAATTGTATAATGATTTGATTTTGTGATAATTTATTGTTGCCAGTTATGGTAATGTTGTTGTTATAATAACATTGTTATTTTGAAGATCAAGATAGTGTTATTTATAACAATTTATAACTAGCATAGATTTTCGTTATCTCTTACTTTGATTATGACACATTTGAAATAATAATTCTCCACACCCATATCCGAATCAGAGTCGGCTCAACATAAAAGACAATAGAATTCAACCGGATTTTGTTTCTAATCGAATGACGTCACTATACCCGACTGATTTAGCGCCATCTAACGATAATACGACGAATTTTTAAATTTATTCTTGATTAATCCTAGCATTTATTGCAAATAATGCAGCGTAAATTTCTATTTCTTTCTCTCTCTCTCTCTATGATTCTCTTTCTAATCGAATGGCGTCACTACACCCCACTACTTTAACGCCATCTAACGGTAATTCGTTGAATTATACGCAATTTTAATCTATTTTAAATTATTTCAACGGGATTAAGTTGCATTTATTGCAAATGATGCAGTGGATGTTAAATTTCCATTTCTTTCTCTCTCTTAATTCGTTATAAATGCATTTGCATATAACGATACGGCATTGCGGATTTCACCACATCCACCATATATGTCAATCTATCCTTATCTAACTCATTTATTTAGATATTCTCTTTGATATCCATCTCTATTTGCACATATGCGAGTGTTGTATTTTAATGAATGAATTTCCTTATTTGGCATTCATGTACTAATGGTCACTTTGACTGTGAATTTCAGTTGGTAAACCGCTTAGAAATTTAGAGAATTCCGGGATGATGTATCAAGAATTAGATGCACTTCTGTGCATAATAATTATGATAGTAGTAATAATAATAGTAATAATAATATAGGGATTTTTGTCTTTGTTTGAAGGGGGACGATTCGTAACTATCAAAGTAATTTCTTGTTTTTTTTTCTTCCGTTTCGTCAAAGAAAAATAATTAAGATTTTAATTGAGTCTTTCATCTTAAGCAAAGAAAAGAAACGCACAAAAAAGCTGTCTAGAGTTGAATCTATAAAGGCGGAATAGAATATTTTGTTTTATATGAAATCTTAGGAAGTAAAAAATGCAATTGATAAGAAAATTAAGATCAGTCTCTTTCCAAGACTGGTGTCTTTATACCGAAAAGGCTTTTCGAACTGATACATAAGAGAGATTGTGGTTTTCTTCTTAAAAAACGAGAAAATCGGGTGATTTTAGCCCAAAAATTGATTATTTCCGAATCCAACGGCATTCTGTAACTTTTTAGTAGTTGGTTACCATAGCAACTGAGTCACATTTGACTACCTTTATGTTCTATTTTCAATTGTACATACAATGGAATTGTAGAAAGTACGATAGAAGCTGTAATTATTAGTATCTAGCGTTGTTATGGCAACTGGTTTCGAACAAGTTACAGAATACTATAGTCAATCAAAATCAATAATAAATAATCTCTACATACTCTGATTGGAGATGTACTGGATATTTACGTAGAATTCGACTTTTATATAATTTCCTGAAATTGTCCCTTCAGCACTCTATTATCGTCATCTTCATCAAAGATTACTGAAACACCTGAAAGCATTCAAGTATTTCAGTTAAAAGAGTGGTTTTCTTGAGATTTAAAGTCAAAATTTCTTTTCAAAAAACGAGAAAATCGGGTGATTTTAACCCTAAAGTTGATTGTTTTCGAGTCCAACAGCATTCTGTAACTTTTTGATAACTAGTTACCATAGCAACGCTACATACTGATTTTGAGTCACTTTTGACTATCTCTTTTTAATTGTACATACAATCGAATTGTAGAAAGTAGGATAGAAGTTGTGTTTAAAGTAATAATTATCAGTATCCAGTGTTATGGCAACTAATTTCGAACAAGTTACAGAATACCACAGTCAATCGAAATCAATAATAAATAATCTCTACATACTCTGATTGGAGATGTACTGGATATTTACGTAGAATTCGAATTTTATATAATTTCCTGAAATTGTCCCTTCAGCACTCTATTATCGTTATCTTCATCAAAGATTACTGAAACACCTGAAAGCATTCAAGTATTTCAGTTAAAAGAGTAGTTTTCTTGAGATTTAAACTCAAAATTTCTCTTCAAAAAACGAGAAAATCGGTTGATTTAACCCAAAAATTGATTGTTTCCGGGCCCAACGGCATTCTGTAATCTTTTGGTAGTTGGTTATCATAGCAACGCTGGATATGGAGTCACTTTTGACTATCTTTATATTCTCTTTTCAATTGTACATACAATGGCATTGTAGAAAGAACGATAGAAGCTATGTTTAAAGTAATAATTAGTATCCGGCGTTGTTATGGCAACTTGTTATAGAATACCACTGTAGATTGAAATCAATAAGTGTCCAAATAATGTCTTTATCTACTCTAATTGGAGATGTTGTACTGGATATTTCAGTACTCAATTGTTGTCATCTTTCTCAAAGATTAGCGCTGAAATACCTGAAAGCATTCAAGTATTTCAGTTAAAAGAGTGCTAATTTTAATTGAGAGACTTTCAACAATTTCGCTTTATATGAAATTTTTTCAGGTTTTATACCGGTAAGGCTTTTCAGACAAACACACAGTAGGTCGTAGTATTTTTAAACTAACGTGTAGATTAAAAAATTCTATTTAAAAAGCGATTTTTATAGGAAAATTCAATGGAAATGGTGATTTAAGATCAAAAATTGATTCCGAGTCGAATAGTGGTATTCTGTAACTTTTTGGGTAGATATTTTTGAATTTTATATATTTTATTTCTATACCTACTTACCTCTTTTCAATTATACATCTGCTGGAATTGTAGAAGTCTCTTTAAAATATTCGATGTTGTCATGGTAACCAACCGTTAACAAGTTAGAGAATACCACTGTAGATCGAAATAATTTCTTTTTTAAAACTTTAATTAATCGACTGAGGATTCTAGTACAGTTCTAATTTTAGATAATTTCCTGAAATTATTCCTTCAGCATCATCGTTAAAGCTTACAGCTGAAACACCTGAAAACGCTCAAGTTTTTCAGTTAAAAGAGCACTTTCAGCAATAATATCTACTATTATAATTGTTAACGTAACAAATTGTAATAAAGCCTCGCTTACACTAATTAGCCGTTCAAGTATATTGTTGTTCCATTCAAATTACTCGAACAAACGCTAATTAGAAGTGTGCCGCTATCTTAAGAAACAAACGAATAAATACTTGCTAGATTATTGAAGAATCTCGTTTGATTTCATTGATTGATTGATGGACCGATGGATTGATTGATTGGCTGACAAATTGAGCGCCATTAAACGACTCCACTTGCGGTAAATTCAACAAATCCTCTAAAGAAACATAAAACTTTCGACACCGACTGGCGCACAGATGGCAATTGATTCAAAAAATCGGCACCGATAAAAACACCCCCATTTTCGATTCCATCCAAATAGCGTGGAATATTCGCGTTGTGGGCGATACGGGACGGTAAAAATTGATAAACATTGGAAATTTTAATGCGATCACACCCCTGGTGTTCGGGGTTGAATTACCGTTGTCTTGGGATTATTCAATTAGAATATCACCCCATTGCGGCTAATTTTTGTAATGTTAATTGTATAGACGTAAGGTGGTTGGTGTATTGATTTTTGTGGAAATTTCGGAATTTTCCCCAGTCGCCGAATGGAGTAGAGCATATAATCATGTCCATAATTCAACTAGTTGACAGTTAGATTTGTTCCAGAAAATTAAATACGGGTAAATTATGCGAGTATCTCCGTCTACTGTCCTATTTAAGTCGAATTGTAGACAATATTGGGTAAAAATCGACTCGATTTTGATCGAGTCTCGATGTCGACTAGCTGGGAGATTGGCGAGTAAACAGTGCAGACGTTAATTGAAGCTCTAAAGCTTCACAGATTGTCTGTTGTTGTGTTGCTGTTATTGTTGTTGCAGGTCTCGTTACTGTCGCCTTACAATTTCACTCGAAACTAGTTCGATCGTTATGCAGTAATAATAATATTGCGAGATTTCAGTCTTTCAGTTGAAACGTTCAATGGCACACTGATGAATCTGTTACAGTTTCAGCTTTAGCGAAATGTGAAAGAGGATTCGTACAATGTTATCGTGCGTTGTATCCTCTCGAAATACGAAACGATAGAACCGTAATGTTGGTAAGATTACAATAAATATTGTGAGGGAATTCACAAATGAACAACAAGAAGTAGTTTAACGATAAGTCTTATTAGTTAGAAATTTTCAAAAATGAGAAAAAACTACTTTACGGGGACCTTTAGGTAAGTTTTAGTCGTTATACGTTCATGGTTGGTTGGTGAAAATTGCGACATTGTTCGAAGAAGCGTTTTTCGACCGAATTTCCGATGAGCTAGAAGGTCCAAAATTTACTCAAATATTCTCTTGGGACTACCCCACAAATCCTCTCCAAATTATTCCAAGTGTTCTACCTCGGACTGCAAAATTCATATGGTAACTGCCATTATTTGGTGAGCAATTCGAAAAATATTTAAAAGATTTACAGAAGGGTCACTGAAGGATATTTTAGCAAAATTTGAGCATCGTAGCTCATTTAAAAGTTGATCAAAAGACTATTGTTTCTGAGCATGTTGCTATTTTCAAAAATAAGTTGTACACGTTAAATGACTCAGAATGACTCAAGGATGCTTCCAATATAGTTTTTTTTTTTCGTTTATTTCCATTGTTTCTGGAATAAGTAGAAACTTTTTACATTTAATTTGGAATATGATAGAGAATTAAAAAAAAGGTGAGTATCTTTGAGCCTTCCTGAGTCATTTTACGCGTGTATCTCCTTTTTGAAAATCGCAACACTGTTGAAAAGAAGAGTTTTTGGCCAATTTCACAATTAGTTATTGGGTTCAAATTTTGCTAAAATTATCTCCAAGGACCCTTCTGTAAATCGTTGAAATTATGGCAGTTTTTTTATAGAATTAAAAGTCCGAGGTGAGACACTTGGTAACCTTTTCAAGAGTCCTCCCAGTGTAGCTCTCTTGTCAGTATATCCTATTAGTGATTCCAAAAATATTTTTAGGATTTGTACAAGAATCTCTAGAGAAGATTTTATCAAGGTTTGGGCCTCGTAGTTCATCGGAAAGTTGGTCAAAAAATGCGTGATTTCCACCGATCAACTACACACATAAAACGATTATTGTCCAAAGAGAGTTTTTTTGACCGACTTTTTTGGGGAAAAAATGACAAAAAACAACTTTACAAGGATCTTTGAGTCGTTCCTAGCTGTTTGACGTGTATAGTTGATTGATGAAAATCACAACATTGTCTAAAATGAGCGTTTTTGACCAACTTCTCGATAATCTACAGGGTCCAACTTTTCTTAAAATATTCTCTGGAGACTGCCCGGCAAATTTGCAAGATTCTTCTCGAATCGCTCATCTAATATACCTTTAAGCTAAGTACTTTCTAATGGTCTTTCGGGTATAGTTCTATAATGTCCCATTAGTTGGACAATATTTTTAAAATTTGTAGAAGGGTCCCCAGAGAAGATTTTGACAAGAGTTGAGCCTCGTAGCTCAGCGGAAAGTTAGTCAAAAAATGCGTGATTTTCACCAATCAACTACACACATAAAACGATTATTGTTCAAATGAAGATTATTTTGATCGACTGGTAGATTGAATTTTTTTAGAGAAAAAGGCAAAAAACAGCTTTACAAGGATCTTTGAGTCATTCCTAGCCGTTTTACGTGTAAGGTTGATTGATGAAAATCACAACATCGTCTAAAACGAGCGTTTTTAACTGACTTCTCGATAAGCTACATGATCCAAATTTCGTTAAAATATTCTCAGGGGATTCCCTGGTAAATTCTCAAGATATGTACTCTTTAATGGTCCTTCGAGTATAATTTGAAAATAAGCTATGAGTTAGTCAGTGATTCAAAAAATATTTTGAGAATTTGTAAAAGAGTCCCCAGAGAAGATTTTAATAAGAGTTGGGCCTCGTAGCTCATCGGCTAATTGGTCAGGAAACGTGCGATTCACCAATATTGCAGTTTTCACCAATCAACTACCCACATAAAACGATCAAGAATGACTCCATTGTCCAAAATAGAGCTTTTTGATCGACTTTTTGACGAGCTACGGGGTCCATTTTTTGCTAGAATTTTCTCAAAGGAGTCCGCTACAAATCCTCAAAATATCCATCGAATCAGTCACCGTCTAATCGGACTTCTTTAAACTTTTGAAAGGTCTACTCTCTATAAGAAACGATAATCGATTGGAAATTGTCGATAATTTGGCAATTTGCCACTAAATCGTCAAATTAGGTCGATTTTCATGCTAGAATTTCACGAAATTTCGGCCTAAATCGTGAATTCAATCGATTTTTGAGCTGAATTCTCGATTTTAAATAGTTTTCGTTCCAAATTATCGTTTTTTTCGATAAATTTAGCTAGTGATTTGCTCATTAGATGGAAATTCTTGGTGTTTAATTTGCTTTTCAAAACACAATTTTCTTAAATCGTCAATTTCCACATAATGAGGTAGCTTTCTAGACGTATTAGAAACGTTCTAGAGCTAGAAACAATTTACAAAAAGGAGCTCATTAGAGGATAAATACGGAAATGATGAGAAAAAGGACACCTTCATTTTTATTGGGTAGAAACAGTTCGTTTGATTGAATTTTTGGAAATTTCTTGGCTTTCAATTCGTCTCTAATTATCCGTTATATTGACACAAATTAACGTATCAACATCCAAAATTACATCCGAATCAAAGCGAATATTTCCCCCTACAAGAAACACCCTCTAAATTGTGTTTTTCAAAACGAGAGAAGTACACTTGAAACTTCACTAAACTCTGAGGACTTGTTGATAGTAGTCGATTATAATGAAAATAACGGAAAATTCAGCCTTTTATTTGTGTATTAATCTGGAAATTAATCAAATTTATTCGATTTCCATCGCCCGACTGGTGTTCTATTTTGATGTCTGTGCGCTTTATTAAAAATTCCTAATAGAATTGTTTATAGTTTTGTTATAAGCGGATCGATACGTTTTGAGCATTAGTCAGCGATTAAATATGAGCATAAGTTAAGCGTAGACGAGAGAATTGAGATTTTCATATATTTCGGCCGGTCTTTACCACATCAAATATTGAAACAGTAGCTTACAGCTTATCGGAGAATAGGGCAAAAAGATTTATATTGTATTGTGTCCGTTGAGATCAGACCCGATTTCGTTTAAAGAATAAACTCTAGAGGATGTAAAGTAGGTCGTTTTTTTGTGGATAATAGTAGTAGGATTGTGAAGTGTAGAAAAATCAAGATAAAATCTTGGTTGATGATTATGTTCAGTAACGATCAGCGATCAAGATTAATCTGTAATGTTCTTCATTCTGTTTGATAATCTGTTACTAGCCAAGGTTGTTGTAAATTACAGCATCCATCATTAATCAACGCTACCGTCAACTCAAACTCTATTAGAACAAATCGTTAAACAATGCAATATTAGTGGAAGACATTCTGATACTATTCCATAGCCTCTTATCAATTTTATCGTCTGTATTAATCCGATAAGCATCGCAAAATTCAATGAATTATAAGTCCATTGCAAGCGACTGGAGCTTGTAAAATGACCTGGAATCATTTCAACATATCGATCTTTAACAAAAAAAAAACTCATAAATTCTTTGTAGATGGTCTCGAAGAATTCCGCTGCGATTCTAGAACAGCCAAGTTGGTCGAGTCCGTCGGCAAGTCCATCGCCACCACCGCCTCCATTACCGCCACCGGTGGCAGCACGTTGGGCACGCACCGAACAGAACAGCAGCGATTCCTGTCCGCATTGTCGCGGCCGTTTAGCCAGTCTGCCGACTCGGACAACATCATTGAGCAGCTATTCAGGATGCAATAAAGGTATGTTAATTTCCAGTTGAAGTCGGTTTCTGATGCCGATTGATAGGGGAGTGGATGAGTTACATAAAAGCTCCCTTCCGTACCGTTATCGACCGATAGATAGTGGTGTTTTAAAGGGGCGGCGAGCCTGTCGCTTCAAAGGGGGCAGGATAATATAGACGAAACAATTTTAGGATTCTCTTAGCGAATTTTGCTGCTAAATGGTAAAAAAGTTAAGATCAGTGCTTCTTACTTTAAACAGCACTAGTTTTTGCTTAAAATGCTCATGGGAATGGACGATTCCCTTTTAGGAAATTGAAACGCTGGTTAGAAATATTTTTGGCTTGTAGTCAAGGTTTTAAGACTTTTGCTTATTCAATCGTCAGTTTTTATCAAAATTCGTGGTTAAATTGTTCAAAGGAAACACTTTTGGGGACATTTTGATAAATTCTGATTTACGAATTTTGCTACTCTTAGTCGCGTCTCTAAATGAATTTGGAAGTTTACTCCAAATTTTTGCAAAGTAAACAATTACCCCGGCAAATTTTGCTTAAAAGTGGTCAAGAAGAGGAAATTTTAAGCGGAGTGCCTTTAAGTAGGTAACTAAAATTTTGAGAATTTAAGAGATTTTTAGTGACTTTAGTAATTTTTTAGCAGTATTTGTCCTAAATTTTTTACTAAATTGTAGTTTTTAATAAAATTTTATCACAATTCGTGGCTAAATTGTTAAAAGGAGGATTTTGGATGATATTCTAGCTGAATTTTTTAAGAAATTTGTATAGTTATGGGTATTTTTATTGTTGGGTTTTTATCGAAATCCCTGATTAAATGGTTCAAAGGCGACAATTTTGGTGAATATTTTAGCAAGACTTCTGAATTGAGGACCAAAATTTAGGTTCTTTTTGGGTAGATTTTGCCTAATCTTAATTGCATTTCTAACTGAATTTGAAGGTCTGCTCCAAGTTTTTCCAAACTAAACAATTTTTAGGTCAAATTTTGCTTTAAAATGACCAAAAAGAGGAAATTTTGAGAGGAGTGCCGTTAAGTAACTAAAATTTTGAGAATCCCAGATTTTTTGGCAACTTTTTATTTTTTAAGAGTATAAAGCCCTAAATTTTCCTTCTGAATCGCCAGTTTTTATAAATTTTTATCAAAATTTGCGGCTTAATTGTTTAAAGGCAACACTTGGTCGGTATTTTTATTTTAGGGGAAAAATTTTGCTCTTACGAGAGTCTTTTAACTACTCTAAATCGTGTTTCTAACAGAATTTTAACGTGAATTTGAGAAGTGTTTCCAAACTAGGCAATTTTTCGAGTAAATTTTGCTTTAAAGTGGTCAAAATAAAGATATTTTGAGAAAATTGCCTTTGAGTAACTACATTTTTGGGAATTCAAGAGATTTTTTAGCAGCTTTTTAGTAATTTTTTAACAGTGTGTCATAAATTTTCCTTCTGAATCGTCAATTTTTAAATTTTTTTTATCAAATTCGTGCCTAAATTGTCCGTAGGAAACACTTTTGGTTGATATTCTAGCAGGACTTCCATATTTGAGGGTAAATTTGGGTTCTTTCTGGATAAATTTTGCTAGATTTTGCCTAACCTTAATTGCGTCTCTAACGGAATTTGGAGGTCTGTTCCAAGTTTTCCCAAACTAAACAATTTGTCGGTCAAATTTTGCTTTAAAATGGCCAAAAAGAGGAAATTTTGAGAGGAGTGCCTTTAACTAACGAAAATTTTGGGAATCCATAAGATTTTTTAGCGACTTTTTGGTAATTTTTTTAAGAGCATGCCCTAAATTTTCCTTCTGAATCGCCAATTTTTATAAATTTTTATCAAAATTCCCGGCTTAATTGTTTCAAGGCAACACCTGGTCGGTATTTTAGCAGAACTTTCGCATTTGAGAGTTAGTTTAGAGCCTTTTTGGAAAACTTTTGCTTTTACGAGAGTCTTTTAACTGCTCTTAATCGTGTTTCTAACTGAATTTGAACGTGAATTTGTTGCCTAGTTTTCCCAAACTAGGCAATTTTTCGAGTAATTTTTGCTTTAAAGTGGTCAAAATAAAGATATTTTGAGAAAATTGCCTTTGAGTAACTACATTTTTGGGAATTCAAGACATCTTTTAGCAACTTTTTAGTAATTTTTCAACAGTATGTCATAAATTTTCCTTCTGAATTGTCAGTTTTTAATAAATTTTTATCAAAATTTTTTGCTAAATTGTTCAAAAGAGATACTTTTGGTTGGTCTTTTAACAGGATTTCAGAATTTCATTCTAAATTTAGATTCTTTTTGGATAAATTTTGCTCTTACGAGAGACTTTTGGCTACTCTTAATCGTGTTTTTATCTAAATTTAGAAGTCTACTCCAAGTTTTTCCAAACAAAACAATTTTTTGCGCAGATTTTGCTTTAAAGTGGTCAAAAAGAAGAAATTTTGAGACGAGTGCCTTTAAGTAACTGAAATTTTGAGAATCTAAGAGATTTTTAGCGACTTTTTAGTAATTTAGTAATTTTCTTATAAATCGCCAGTTTTTAATAAAATTTTATTAAAATTCATGGCTAAATTGTTCAAAGGAGACAATATTCTAGAAGCATTCCCAAATTTTAGACTAAATTTGTATTTTAATGGATAAATTTTGATAGGGCTGCCTTTAAGTAATTCAATTTCTGAGAACCCTAGGAATTTTTTGGCAAATTTACGTTCAAATTTCAGAAGTATTCACTCCAAATTTCCATTGTGAATAGTCAGCGAAGAGAGCTTTTTGGTAACTCATACATTTTTTGGAAAAATTTTGCCCTAAAGTCGTCAAAAAGGGGAGGTTCTGTTAGAATTACCTTCAAGCAACTCGATTTTTGAGAATCCAAAATCTTTTAGAGCCAAATTATCAGTTTACGTCTCGTTCTAAGTTGTTATGAAAGGAGGCGATTTAGGAACTTTTGCTCTATTTTTGGGCCAAATTTTCGACTTCTAGTCTAAATTTCATTGAATATTTTCCACTAGTTTGGTAAAATCTACAAACAATCAAACAATTTAATTCTAATCACTGAATATTTTCTTAATCACCATAAAAGCGGACGGTCTGTTTTCGGTATAAACTTGATGAAACTTGGCCGACTTGTTGAACTTTCCACAATGTCTGGAATTATTTTCATAATACCGTCATGGAACTGAATTTTCACTACACGAGAACGTCTGTAGATGAAAATATCAACTACCCCGGCGCCTCTCTCGCCTCTTCTAATCTGCTAATTGAAAAATTATTGATCATTTTAAAGTTGTCTTTAGTATTCCGATGAAAACACACGACTACATTTGTGAGGAAGACCTGACGTACTTTTCTCGAGTTTTCCGGAATTTTTTTTTAAATGGAAAACAAACTTGATAGGGAAATCTAAACGAATTTAGAATACTGAACGATTCACTGGAAGAATTGAAATGTCAAGGAAACGTTTTAAAATTACATTGTAAATTGATTGTTGGTCGGAAGGAAAACTCCACATCCTGCTTACAATTAGTCGTGGGAAAATAAAAAAAAAATCCACTCGGTAATTTTCCTCGAATCCAGAGATTTCTTCGCAATAACAACGAAATAAAATAAAGGCGGTATCGTTCTCGAAAACAGTTTCCTTCGAGTCAAGTTGACCGATTCAAAATAGCTCGAGTGTATTTCAGATCCGCGACATAGATGGGGTTGTATTGTAGATCACCCTGTTGTGACTTTTCCCCCTTTTCCAACCCTCTCGTGGTGAATTTGTGGTTGTTGACGTCTTCTAAAAAAAAAACATTGCCAAGTAAACATAAACAAAAGAACATCACCATTAATCTAAGTCGACTGGTTATTGACGTTTATATTTCCCCAAACCACCACCCCCCGATCTATTCACGCCAACTTTCTTATTTATTATTTATAAATAAATCGATAAAAATATAATAAATTAAGATTTTAATTAAATTTCGAAAGATTGGCCCGATTCTTCTCACCCTTTGTTATTATTTTGAAGATATTACCCGTCAAGGGTGAGCGATTTTCTAGAGGGTTTATTGTGGAGGAAATCCACTGAATTTGTATGGAAATTTGGCCAATTTTACAGGAGATTAGAAAATTTCAGTTAACTACCTTTTATCACCTATTGAAATTACCAGTCCGGCTAACTTTAATTAGGGTGGAATTTCACGATAATATAAATTATAAACAACCACCCAATTTAACTAAACTATCGTAAATTATTAATAATGAAACGAGCATTCTATGGAATGAAAAATGTATATTGGCGCTACCCTTATTTCCATATTGTAATGAATTACACCCTCATTAATATTGAAGAATTTGCCCTCGTTTGATTTATGATTGGTTGCAATTAAATTCGTTCTCTTGCTTTTTTAGGGTTGTTAATTACAAGTTTATAGAAATAGTAGGGGGTTGTAGATTTCAATATAAAATTACAGTGGTCTTAAACGTTGGGGCCAATTATTTTGGCCAATTTAGGTGCCAAAAAGACGAATAAAATTACAATTTTCTTATAATTCGAACAACATCAAATTTACATTTTTATTACTGCAGTTATAGTGGATGATAATGGGGGGCTATATTGCCCTTTTATTATACAGTTGAAGAATTTTAATCCCCAATGAATTTTAATTTTAATAAACACTTTTTTATTTATTCAATAAGAACAACAGTAACGGAAAGCACCCTCGGGGGAATTTCCAAGAATTAATTAAATCGAGTTGATTTAACGGCCGGTAAAGGGGTAGAAAAAACCGGGGATGAACCACAGGTATACACTACCTGAATTCATTTATATTAATTATCAACCCTGATGATGATGTGTCAAAACAGAGGGTGGATTTATAACAATAACAACAGAGTAAATTCAAAATAAATACGACTTGAGGAACGACAGAGGGTTTATTGTTAAATCTCCCACATACAGGGTGATTTACCATACCATTAATAATAATTTAGGGTGGTTTTATCTGTAACATCGATTATTAAAAAAAATTACATGCAAAATGATCATTAAAAAGACAATAATAACGACATTCTCCACTCCAACGATTTCATTCTGCCCATTTTCTTCTAATTTCCCCTGATCATGACAGAATACTAAACAAAACGCTCCAATAAAAGGGATGTTTTTCATTCTTTTCGTCCTCTCTCAAACAATGCCTTCAATCAAAGATCCCTTCTTATCATTGTCCCTATTGTCGTTATCTCGTTTGTGTTTAATTCGATTCTAATTGTCTTGGAATTTACCAGGGGTGGTAGTCGTGGAAGATAACAATAGGGGTGGGAAATTCCCGTCGATAAATCCATCATCGCCAGATCGTTTCATGTGTGTGTGTGTTTTTCGAGCGTTCTGTTTGTTTTTAAAAACAGTTTTTGTATTGCCATTTCCCACCCTTATTTCTCTGATAGCAACATTGTTAACAACTTATTTACAGCCACTTGGCTGTATAGAAAAGAAAAATTGTCGTTGCGAAACAATAATATTACGGAATTTATAGAACAAGGGTGGTGGTGGTGTGGTGGTAAATGGAAAAGTTTCAAGTTTTATGATACCTATTCGAGTTGGAAAATCGGTTTCTTAACGGTAAAGGTTGAGGGGAGAATTGGGGCGATTATCGTGGGACGTTTCCTTTATATAGTTTTTTCGTAGTGTCGTAGCTTGGTTCAGACCTTTGAAAATACATCAGCGAATTTATGAAGAAAGCTACGACACTATATACAGTGGAATCTCACTAAATAACGTCTAGTTGTGTTTCTGGTAAAATTAGAAGTTCTGCTTCTGTTTCCGCATATGGAGTGGCTAAAATTTGCTAATTCTGATGATTTATTTCGATTTCTTCTAAATAAAACACCGAACGAGATATTTTCAACAAATCAGTGTCTCCATCTCGATTATTTCACAGAAATTTCAAGTACTTTTCGAAATACAAAATTAGAATTTATTCCAATTTCTACTGAATAAAGTACACAAACAACATATTCTCAATAAATCAATGTCTCTATCTCGATTATCACAGAACAATTGTAAGAATAAAGATCAAGATTGAGACTGTTATTTTTGAAATTTGAATGGTTAAAAACAGTTAATTTAGGGATTTATTCCAGTTTGTATTAAATAAGACACAAGCGACGTATTCTCAACAAATATCTATAGCTATATCTCGATTATTTCACAAGAATTAGTCTCACAGCTTTAGAAATACAAAACTTGGTTGAAGATCAAGATTGAGACTATTTCTTTGTAAATTAGATCCATTAAAGTCATCATTCTGGCAATTTACTCAAAATTCCATAAAAACAAAAAATACAAACAACATATTCTCAACAAATCAATGTCTCTATCTCGATTATCACAGAAGAATTGCAAGAATAAAGATCAAGATTGAGACTGTTATTTTTGAAATTTGAGTGGCTACAATCTCTGAATTTAGGGATTTATTCCAATTTCTTCTAAATAAGACACAAGTTACATATTCTGAACAAATCAATATCTACATCTCGATTAACTCCCTAGAATTAGTCTCACACTTTTAGAAACACAAAGCTTGATTGAAGATCAAGATTGAAACTATTTTTTGCAAATTTAAGTCGTTAAATTCATTGATTCTGGTAATTTTCTCAAATTTCTACTAAACCCAAATAACATATTTTCAACAAATCATCGTCTTCATCTCGATTGTCTCACAAGAATTAAATTCGCATTTTTAGAAATTCAAAATTGGATTGAAGATCAAGATTGAGACTATTACTTCTCGAATTTGAATGGCTAAAATCTATTAATTTTGCGATTTATTTCAACTTCTACTAAAATTTAAGGCACATATTCTCAACAAATCAACATCTACATCTCGATTATCTCACGAAGTTAGTCTTATATCTTTAAAAATACAACAAAGCTTAGTTGAAGATCAAGATTGAGACTATTTTTTGCAAATTTCAATCGTTAAATTGATCCATTCTGCTAATTTGCTCAAAATTCTATTAAATGGAAAACAAGTAACATATTCTCAACGAATCAATATCTCTGTCTTGATTATCACAGAAGAATTACAAGAATTAAAATAAAGATCAAGATTGAGACTATTTTTGAAATTTGAGTGGCTACAATCTCTGAATTTAGAGATTTATTCCAATTTCTTCTAAATAAGACACAAGTAACATATTCTGAACAAATCAATGTCTACATCTCGATTAATTCCCAAGAATTAGTCTCACACTTTTAGAAACGCAAAGCTCGATTGAAGATCAAGATTGAGACTATTACTTCTCGAATTTGAGTGGCTAAAATCAATCAATTCTACGATTTATTTTAAGTTTTACTAAAATTTAAGCAACATATTCTCAACAAATTAACATCTACATCTCGATTATCTCAAGAATTAGTCTTATATCTTTAAAAATACAAAAAGGCTTAGTTGAAGATCAAGATTGAGACTTTTTCTTTGCAAATTTAAGTCGTTAAATTCATCCATTCTGATAATTTACTCAAATTTCTACTACATACAAGCATTGTATTCTGAACAAATTAATGTCTTCATCTCTATTATCCCACTAGAATTAATTTCGAATTTTTAGAAATACAAAATTGGATTGAAGATCAAGATTGAGACTATTACTTTTCGAATTTGAGTGGCTAAATTTGTCAATTCTGATGATTGATTCCAATTTCTACTAAATAAGACAAAAGTAACATATTCTCAAGAAATCAATGTCTCTATCTTGATTATCACAAAAGAATTAGAATAAAGATCAAGATTGAGACTGTTATTTTTGAAATGTGAGTGACTAAAAACAATTAATTTAGAGATTTATTTCAATTTCTTTTAAATAAAACACAAGCAACGTATTCTCAACAAACCAACGTCTTCATCTCGATTATCTCATTAGAAATTGGCATTTTTCGAAATACAAAATTGAATGGAAGATCAAGATTGAGATTATTACTTTTCGAATTTGAGTGGATAATTCGTCAATTCTGAGGATTTATTCCAATTTCTACCAAATAAGGAGAATTATAACGATTTTGATGCCTCCTTTTTTACATCTTTTAGACGAGTTTAGCAAATTTAATTAGTTTCCAAATAAAGCCCCTATGTAGCGGCAATTAAGAAAATTATCAGCGGTATTCCCAACAAATTTTCATCCCAATTTGTATCGATATTCTTACAAAATTTTGCCTTTATTGGAGCTTCTTTTCAAGCGAAACTTCGATCTTTGTCATTCTAACAAATCGAGATTGAGATCGAGATTTCTTGAGAATCAAACATTGAGCAAATAAACGGCAAATTGGCGCAAATTTATGATATTCATAATTGTAGAACAAACACTAACAAGAATAACAACAATCAAACGAACAGAAGTTAATATTAATCATGTTAGAACACTCCAAAACAGATGCCAATTAAAAACTAACACACCGACATTTATTTAAGTAATTAGTTGAATGGGGTGCATACAGTTCTTGGCTTTCGTTAGGGGGATGGTGGCGTGAAGGGGTTTACAACTTACAAGCAACAGTGTAATTTTCAAAATAGACCGAAAGCCACATAGATTAAACGACTTTTAGTTGTAGTTGTTGTTGTAAATTCGCTTTGATTTGAAATTTTAATTAGTAGCGAAGGCAAATTATTAAATATTCATTTAGATTTCGGCGACAGATGTTGGGCCTTTTGTTGTATTGATATGAAAACAAGAATAAATCAACATATACCAACAGATGTGCATCTACTCGTCTACGTTTCGATATCTATTAACAAACATACCCTAGATTCCAATGAATTAGCATAGAATTTCAAATAACAATCGTAATAGTAGTAGAACAGAAGAAACAAAAGAAAACAATTTGATAACAATAATGATAAAGACATGAGAGTTGATATAATCTTGAGCAACTTGTTAAATTTCAATATTGCAATGTACAGTAATGATGGGCTCTTAAAGTTGAGAGTTTTTAATTTGAAACTCTTTCCGTTTCGTCTTTTCAAAGCCGCTTTCAAGCGTTCTATCCGCTGTCTTGTGAATTTCAATCAGATGGGAACTTTATAAAGTGGAGAAGATAAATATGGAAAATATTCGCGTTCAAAGATCTGTTCACTGTTGGTGTTTTCATCTAGTCAAATTCGATCGAGGGGCAAGTAAATTTCGAACCCTATTGATCGATGATTCCTGGAAGGGTTGCGGTTTTCCATCGATACTTGAATAACGAGAATCAGAGATGTGACAGTGTCATAACAGAACCGGAATCGGAAATAGAAACGGAAACAGAATTTGAATGTACAGGGGAGCTCTGATTCTGCATCTTTTCAAACGAATTTGTAACGGAAATTATTAATATAAGAGTAACGCAAATTGAATAATCGATATCTCCCTTATTTGATGATGTATTGTAACGACTCAAACACCGTTAGATAGAGAATTTCAAGGAGCATCCGAAAATGTATTTTGTTTTCAAAAATTCCGATTAAATTCGCGTTGTACAGGGTAATTTTGGAGCATGTTTTTTTTCAAATTTTTCAATATTTCGCTTATAATTTAGCAAATATTAGCAATTTTTCACCGACTTTCTCAAGGAATATAGCAAACTGAAAAAGCTCGGAAGATCTCTGAGAATTTTTCAATAGATTTGTTAGTTTTCCAGGAAATTGGTCAAAACTGGGGACGTATATCATTTCTTCGATTCTGCGTTTAAAAAATGCTAGTTTTGAATAATCGATATTTCGCTTGTTTGATGAGCTATTGTAACGAGTACAGCAGCATTAGAAAGAACATTTTAAGGAGTATCTAAGAACGTACTTTATTATAAAAAATTCTTAATAAACTTTGAGTTATAGAAGAAAATCTTGGAACATATCTTTTTAATATTCTCTCCCATAACTCACCAAATTTTATCGATTTTTCAATGATTTTCTGACAGATTTTGGGGTCTTCAAAAAACTTCTAATAATTTAGTTAATTTTCCGGAAAACTGATAGAAATTGGAAGGCCTACAATACATCTTTTTCTTCAGTTCGGTGTAAAATAAAAATCAACTTCCAATAATCGATAACTCCCTTGTTTAATGATATATTATAACGACTTTAACACCATTAGATAGAGCATTTCAAGGAGCATTCGAGGAGGTAGTTTGCTTTCAAAAATTCTACTTGAGTTCCAAGTAATAAAGAGTAATATTTGGGCAAGCGTTTTTCAAAATTTTCCAATATTTCGCTCATAATTTAGCAAATATTATCAATTATTCAACGATTTTCTCCCAGTATATAGCAAACTAAGAGAGCCTTTAAGGCCTCCTAGGAATTTTTCAAGAGATTTGTTAGTTGTTCGGAAAATTGGCCGAAATTGGGGGCGTATATTAGGTCTTGTTCTTCGATTCTGTGTTTAAAAGATACTAATTTTCAATAATCGATATTTCCCTTGTTTGATGCGCTGTTGTAATGAATATAGCAGCATTAGAAAGAGCGTATCAAGGAGCATTTAAGAATTTAGTTTATTTTAAAAATTCCAATTAAACTTTGAGTTATAGAAGAAAATCTTGGGGCATATGTTTTTCATATTTTCTCCTATAACTTGACAAATTTTATCGATTTTTCACTGATTTTTTCACAGATTGTAGCACACTGAGGAAGATTTTCAGTTCTCCAAAAATTCTCCAATTAGTTAGTTAGTTTTCCGGAAAATTACTAGAAACTGGAGGGCCTACTATACATCTGCTGCTTGAATTCGATGTCAAATAAAAGTCAATTTTCAATAATCGATATCTCCTGTGTTTGAAAGTGTAATGTAACGACTTAAACACCAGTAGATAGGGCGTTTCAAGGACCATTCGAAGAAGTAGTTCGTCTTCAAAACTTCCACTTGAGCTCCGAGTTAGAGATTAATATTTGAGCAAGCGTTTTTTCAAAATTTTTCAATATTTCGCTCATAATTTAGCAAATTTTATCGATTTTTCAATGATTTTCTCACAGTATATAGCATATTGAAAAAGCCTTTAAAACCTCCGAGGATTTTTTCAATAGATTTGTTAGTTTTCCGGGAAATTGACTAAAATTGGGGGCGTATATTATGGTCTTCTTCTTCGATTCTGTGTTTAAAAAATACTAATTTTCAATAATCGATATCTCCCTTGTTTGATGATATATTGTAATGAATAGAGTGCTGTTAGAAAAAGTATCTTAAGGAGTATCTATCGGATTTTTTGTTTTGAAAAATTCCAATTGAACCTTGAGTTATCAGAGTTATTCGAGTTATCTCTGGGAAAATCTTGGAGGACGTGTTTTTTCAAAAGAAAATCATATTTTCTTCTATAACTTGGAAATAATCATCGATAATTTTCTCCTAAAATGTAGAAAATTGAAAGCGCTTTCCTGATCTTTCAGAAATTTGTCGACGATCTCGTCAGTCTTCCGGAAAACTGATGAAAAGTTATGTGTTTCCGCTCAAAATTGATGAATTTTAACCGCTCAAACTTGCTCTATAACAAATTCGTATTTCTACAGCTAATTGAGTTGGAGACATTGATTTGTTGTGAATATCACTCGAATGTTGTGAAAACCAAAAAGTTGGCAATTCGATACGCTCTGTCTGTTTTCCATTTTTCTTCGTCTTGTTGTTCTTAAAAGATAACAGAAAAACCAGTAAAACATTAAAGTATAGGGAGGAAAACAAGAAAACGTTGATTTCAATGGAATTCTTCAAGACTCCATCAATATCTCCGTTACGATTCCACGAAATAAGCCCGAACATTTGTGCTTAGAACCGTAAACGAAACGACGATAATGTTGAAATATCTCTTCGATTTCTGTTTCCATACATTAACGATGAACATATTTTAATTTTTATCAGAAATTTCAATTTTAAACAATACGAAAATATAATTTGTATGTCGTCGTGATTTTTTAACATATTCATGGTACGAAAATTTGAATAAATTTCGCCGACAATAATCCCGTCACACGTGCACACAACGATCAATAGAAACGTTTATTTGATAGAAAACGCAAAATTTTCCAATTTTTCGCCCTTGTAGAAGTTGTACAATCGGCGGGGGTTGACTGAAATTGGCCCAATTCCTGTAATGGACCCCGTTATTCGTGCATCAATCACTAGATAAGATCGTTTGCGTTCTGATTGATTGATTATTTAAATTTTGATTTCTGCCAGTAACTAGAAGGTTGCTATTTTTTCCACCCCGTCTATATTGTACTGTATGGCAACACTAATCTCTTATTCGGCCGTGATTTATGGCTGGCAAGATTACAGGTTGCATTTCACGTTCTGCACACAATCCACTCTGTTACGGATCATTGGCGATATTCCCGTGATGATATACGGCCGGTCAGTTTATTAATTTTTATTTTTTCTGCCCCTAAACCACCCCTTGGTTCTCTCCATAATAACACCAAATCAATACCGGTGACATTCTCGCGTTCTCCCCAATTCCCGTTAAATTCATGAATTATGCAGAATATTCGGTAAATATTTTCATTCAAAAAACCGATAATATACGAAAATTGGCGGGTTTTAAGTGTTTGCCGCAATTTTCACCAAAAGAAACACAAAAATAAATTTTATCTGATCGGTGAAAAGAAAAGTTGGCAAACTCACCACCTCTATATGGCGATAATTTCAAAGTTCCACCGAACGGAAAAACTCTAAACAAGATTAGAGTTGATGCTGTATTCATTATAATAGCGCATCAAACAAGGGAGATATCGATTATTGAAAATTAGTATTTTTTAAACACAGAATCGACGAACAAGACCATAATATACGCCCCTAATTTCGGCCAATTTCCCGGAAAACTAATCGATAATATTTCCTAAGTTATAAGGGAAAATATGATTTTCTGTTGAAAAATTGCGTTCTTCAAGATTTTCCTAGAAATAACTCGAATAACCCTGATAATTCAAGGTTCAATTTGAATTTTTCAAAACAAAAAACCTGTTAGATACTCCTTAAGATACTTTTTCTAACACTACTGTATTCATTACAATATATCATCAAATAAGGGAGAGATCGATTATTGAAAATTGATTTTTATTTGACGCCGAATTGAAGAAAAAGTTGTATTGTAGGCCCTCCAGTTTCTAGCAATTTTCCGGAAAATTAACTAAATTATTTGAGGATTTTTTGGAAATGCAAAAATCTCCCCCTATTTGCTACATTTTGTGAGAAAAACATTGAAAAATCTACAATATTTGTTAAGTTATGGGGGAAAATTTGAAAAACATATGTCCAAAGATTTTTTTTTTATAACTCGAAGTTTAATTGAAATTTTTCAAAACAAAGCACGTCCTTAAATATTCCTTGAAATGTTCTTTCTAATGCTGCTCTATTCATAACAATAGCTCATCAAACAAGGGAGATATCGATTATTGAAAATTAGAATTTTTTAATCACAGAATCGAAGAACAATACCTAATATATCCCCCCAATTTCGGCCAATTTTCCGGAAAACTAACAAATCTACAGAATAATTCCTCGGAGGTCTTAAAGGTTCTTTCAATTTGCTATATACTCTGAAAAAATCATTGAAAAATTCGTAATATTTGCTGAATTATGAGCGAAATATGGAAAAATTTGAAAAAAAACGCTTGTTCCAAAATTGAGCCCTATAACTCGGAACTCAAGTGAAATTTTTGAAAACAAACTACCTCTTCGGGTGCTCCTTGAAGTTCTCTATTTATTGGTGTTTAAGTCGTTACAATAGATCATCAAACAAGGGAGATATCGATTATTGGAAATTGATTTTTATTTAACACGAACTTCAAGAGAAAGATGTAATGTAGGCCCTCCAATTTCTAACAATTTTCCGGAAAATTAACTAACTTATTGGAGGATTGTTTGAAGATCTGAAAATCGCCCTCAATTTGCTACATTTTGTGAGAAAATCATTGAAAAATCTACAATATTTGTTGAGTTATGAGCGAAAATTTAAAAAACATGTCTCAGGATTTTCTTCTATAACTCAAACTTTAATTCGAATTTTTTATCGAAAGTAAGTTCTTAGATACCCCTTGAAATGCTTTTTCTAATGCGTCTGTACTTATTACAATAGCTCATCAAATAAGGGAGATATCGATTATTCAAAATTAGCATTTTTTAATCACAAAATCGAAGAACAAGACCTAATGTATGCCCCCAATTTCGGCCAATTTCCTGGAAAACCAACAAATCTATTGAAAAATTCCATAGAGGTCTTAAAGGTTCTTTCAATTTGCTATATACTGGCAGAAAATCGTTGAAAAATTGCTCATATTTGCTAAATTATAAGGGAAATATGGAAAAATTAGAAAAAAAAACATGCTCCAAAATTAATCTCTACGACTCATAATTCAATCGAAATTTTTGTAAACAAAATACGCCTTTGGATGCTCCTTGAAATGTTCTTTCTAACGGTGTTCAAGTCATTACAATATATCATCAAACAAGGGAGATATCGATTACTGAAAATTAGTATTTTTTAAACACAGAATCGACGAACAAGACCATAATATACGCCCCCAATTTCGGCCAATTTCCCGGAAAACCAACAAATCTATTGAAAAATTCCTTAGAGGTTTTGAAGGTTCTTTCAATTTGCTATACACTGGCAGAAAATCGTTGAAAAATTGCTCATATTTGCTAAATTATAAGGGAAATATGGAAAAATTAGAAAAAAAAACATGCTCCAAAATTAATCTCTACGACTCATAATTCAATCGAAATTTTTGTAAACAAAATACGCCTTTGGATGCTCCTTGAAATGTTCTTTCTAACGGTGTTCAAGTCATTACAATATATCATCAAACAAGGGAGATATCGATTATTGGAAATTGATTTTTATTTGACACTGAATTGAAGAAAAACATATAACGTAGGCCTTCCGGTTTTCCGGAAAATTAATTATTCTATTGGAGAATTGTTTAGAGATCTGAAAATCTCTCTTCATTTGCTACGTGCTGTGAGAAAATCATTGAAAAATCGATAATATTTGTTGAGTTATAGAGGAAAACAAGAAAAACATATGTTCCAAGATTTTCTTCTATAACACAAAGTTTAATTGGAATTTTTCAAAATAAACTAAGTTACTCCTTGAAATTCTCTTTCTAATGCTGCTGTATTCATTACAATAGCGCATCAAACAAGAGAAATATCCATTACTCAAAATTAGCATTTTTTAAACACAGAATCGAAGAACAACACCTAATTTACGGCCCCAATTTCGGCCAATATCCTGGAAAACTAACAAATCTACTGAAAGATTCGTTGGAAGTCTTGAATTATTCGGTAAATATTTTCATTCGAAAAACCGATAATATACGAAAATTGGCGTGTTTTAAGTGTTTGCCGCAATTTTCACCAAAAGAAACACAAAAATAAATTTTATCTGATCGGTGAAAAGAAAAGTTGGCAAACTCACCACCTCTATATGGCGATAATTTCAAAGTTCCACCGAACGGAAAAACTCTAAACAAGATTAGAGTTGATGTACAATCACCGGCGCGGAAAATCGTTGGCTTTCCACGATTCGACTCGAGAAAAATTAGAATTTCCCGACAACAACAACACGACAATTTTATATCGATGCTAATAAAACGGCGCTATGGGAAACGTGCCTGACAAGCGGGCAGAAAAGATAGAAAGAAAATCAACCGTGGGGTCGAATCGGTATAATAAACCGAACGCATTGAACTGATTATGAAGCCGGCGGGGTTGCTGGTTTATTGAGGGGTGGGATTCGATATTACGGGTAAATATTTTTTTAATTAAAAGCGGAATTCTTTCGAAAATTCCCCAGATGTCGCCGATAGATTGTGATAATTTACATAATATCACTCCGATAAAACCAACATACACCCCGTCTAGTTCGCATCAATCAACTCGGCTTTTAATCAGCTTTTTAATCGGACGCCTTAACGAGAGAACCTGTAATTATAACGTCAACTAGTCGAAATCTCGACAAGAATCGTCAAAAATCCATCATTTTCCTATCAAATTGTCAGTCAGTTTCTAGCTAACGGTTCGAATCGCCCAACCGACAATATCCCGGATTTGTTTCGGTTTTTTGTAAATTAAAAAGAATTGTGTGTTCGATTATTGGCCATGGAAGCCCTCAGCGACTGGGACTCAAACAAACAAATCAAATAACGGGATTTTTTCGGTTGAAAGCACACAATTGCCACAATAACAACAACAACAAAGCCAAAGAAAAGAATTATTTCTTTTATCCGCTAGGAGACACTTTCACGAACAACATCAATTCAAATTTAATCAGAAATCAGCGTGCATATCGGCGGCTCGGTTAGTCCCTTTTATAATTCGGTTAGTTCGTGATGTGGACCTTTAATAATAAGCCATTATTGTCGATACATGGAGAGATTTTGCTCCAATAAATCTCGTATAGAATGCCTCCAATGAACCGGCAAGGGCGCAATCTACACCGCATCCACCCCAACTTGACTCGAACTGGCAATTGATTTAGTGGCGATACAGATGGAGATATTGTTGGGTAAACAATACGAATAATTAGCGCTTTTTTGGGGGCTTGTAGACAAATCAATACGGAACGCTACAGATTCTAATTGTTTGTTTTAATTAAATTCGCATCTTGTATTTTGGGTGCACAGTTGATTTTCTGCTTGAGGAAAAACTAAAACTCACTGTGTGTTGTGGTTTTATAATTTTAATTAAATTGCAAACGTTTCAACAATCGATAGCAAGCACTAAAAGTGTAGACGTTCATATAACAGAGTTCTCCATTAAATTGCAATTAGAAATAAGTTTCTATAACAGTATTAATCACAATTTGGATCTCTATTAGAGATGCTACGGAATCTAAACTTTTATCTTAACGGAAACAGTACAGAAATAGAACTGAAAGGGGAAATACAGGCAAAAACGAGAAGAATTAATCAAAAAAAGTTGAAATAAAATTGTTAACTTTTCGGCAATTTTCCGGAAAACTGGCAATATCACCGACAAATTTCTGAAAGATTTGGAAAGCGCTTTCAATTTGCTATATTTTAGGAGAAAATTATCGAAAAATCGATAATATTTCTTATGTTGTAAGGGAAAATACGATTTTCTTTTGAAAAAATGCGTTCTCCAAGATTTTCCTAGAAATAACTGGAATAACTCTGATAATTCAAAATTGAATTGGAATTTTTCAAAACAAAAACCCTGATAGATACTCCTTAAGATACTTTTTCTAACACCACTGTATTCATTACAATATATCATCAAACAAGGGAGATATCGATTATTGAAAATTGATTTTTATTTGACACCAAATTGAAGAGAAAGATGTATTGTAAGCCCTCCAGTTTCTAGCAATTTTCCGGAAGATTTACTAAATTATTTAAGGATTTTTTGCAAATCCGCAAATCTGACCCAATTTGCTACAATCTGTGAGAAAAACATTGAAAAATCCACAATATTTGTTAAGTTATGAAGGGAAATTTGAAAAACATATGTCCAAAGATTTTCTTCTATAACTCAAAGTTTAATTGAAAATTTTCAAAACAAAGCATGTCCTTAGATACTCCTTGCAATGTTCTTTCCAATGCTGCTATATTCATTACAATAGCGTACCAAATAAGGGAGATATCGATTATTCAAAATTAGCATTTTTTAATAACAGAATCGAAGAACAAGACCATAATATACGCATCCAATTTTAGCCAATTTCCCGGAAAACTAACAAATCTATTGAAAAAATCCTCGGAGGTTTTAGAGGCTCTTTCAATTTGCTATATACTCTGAAAAAATGATTGAAAAATTGGTAATATTTGCTGAATTATGAGCGAAATATGGAAAAATTTGAAAAAAACGCTTGTTCCAAAGTTGAGCCCTATTACTCGGAACTCAAATGAATTTTTTGAAAACAAACTACTTCTTTGGGTGCTCCTTGAAATTCTCTATCTAATGGTGTTCAAGTCGTTACAATAGATCATCAAACAAGGGAGATATCGATTATTGGAAATTGATTTTTATTAAACACGAAATTCAAGAAAAAGATGTAATGTAGGCCCTCCAATTTCTAACAATTTTCCGGAAAATTAACTAACTTATTGGAGGATTGTTTGAAGATCTGAAAATCGCCCTCAATTTGCTACATTTTGTGAGAAAATCATTGAAAAATCTACAATATTTGTTGAGTTATGAGCGAAAATTTAAAAAACATGTCTCAGGATTTTCTTCTATAACTCAAACTTTAATTCGAATTTTTTTATCGAAAGTAAGTTCTTAGATACCCCTTGAAATGCTTTTTCTAATGCGTCTGTACTTATTACAATAGCTCATCAAACAAGGGAGATATCGATTATTGAAAATTAGCACTTTTAAACACAGAATCGAAGAACAAGACCTAATATACGCCCCCAATTTCGGCCAATTTTCCGAACAACAAACAAATCTCTTGAAAAATTCCTAGGAGGCCTTACAGGCTCTCTCAGTTTGCTATATACTGGGAGAAAATTGTTGAAAAATTGATAATATTTGCTCAATTATGAGCAAAATATTGGAAAATTTTGAAAAAACGCTTGCTCAAATATTAATCTTTATACTTGGAACTCAAGTGGAATTTTTGAAAGCAAACTACCTCTTCGAATGCTCCTTGAAATGCCCTATCTACTGGTGTTTAAGTCGTTACAATACATCATTAAACAAGGGAGTTATCGATTATTGGAAATTGATTTTTATTTTACACTGAACTGAAGAAAAAGATGTATAGTAGGCCTTCCAATTTCTATCAGTTTTCCGGAAAATTAACTAAGTTATTAAAGGTTTTTTGGAGATCTGAAAATCTTCGTCACTTTGCTATAATCTGTCAGAAAATCATTGAAAAATCGACAAAATTTGGTGAGTTATGGGAAAGAATATTAAAAAGATATGTTCCAGATTTTCTTCTATAACCCAAAGTTTATTTGAAATTTTTTATAATAAAGTACGTTCTTAGATACTTCTTGAAATGTTCTTTCTAATGCTGCTGTACTTGTTACAATAGCTCATTAAACAAAGGGAAATATCGATTATTCAAAATTAGCATTTTTTAAACACAGAATCGAAGAAATGATCTAATATACGCCCTCAGTTTCGGCTAATTTTCTGGAAAACTAACAAATCTATTGAAAAATTCTCAGAGATCTCCCAAGCTTTTTCAGTTTGCTATACTCTTGAGAAAGTCGCTGAAAAATTGGTAATATTTGCTAAATTATAAATGAAATATTGGAAAATTTGGAAAAAAGCATGCTCCAAAATTAACCCGTACAACTCAGAATTTTTGAAAACAAAATACATCTTCGAATGCTCCTTGAAATGCTCTATCTAATGGTGTTCAAGTCGTTACAATATATCACCAAACAAGGGAAATATCGATGATTCAATTTGCGGACACTAGAGAGAAAACCTTCAAGTGTTCAATAAATTTGTATTTCTCTCATATTGATAATTTCCGTTATATATCCGCTTAAAAAGGCGCAGAAACCTTGCGTAAAAACAGAAATTTCTAATCTAACAAACAAATCGAAATGAAGATCAATAAAACTGATTGTTTACGAACTGATAACGAAACAATTATCGATACACGTCAACAAACTAGTCCCCTTGATTCCTTTGTTGTCCAGTTAAGGTCAATATACATTTGAGGATCGTTATGGCCAACAAAAAAACCGAACGTGCGGACGTGGAAGAAGCGTCGCAACAGCAATCGTTGTTGTAATCGTGCCGGCAATAAAAATAAATCTTATTTAAGTTCGATTGTTGAATTAGAAACGTGGAAAGTTTCCTGTACACGTGGACCCGACTGTATGGTTCGTTTAACAAAAATCACCAACTAACAAAAAAAAGACCGACAATAGATTCGGGGTTTTGTATGTTAAAATCGCCAATGATCCTGCCGACAGGATAATAGATTTAACTATAGATCGTTGGAAAAATGGGGTGAATTCAGGGGGTTGATTTCGATCGGACAAAATCCCGGAATACTAACTACTCTAGATTATTGGTATTGCCTGAAATATACAAAAACCAATAATAATAATTCATTGTTTCTAGTTTTTGGGTTATAATTAAAATTTATCGTTAATTTCGTATTAGTTTATTAAGTTCAAACTAACGATTATTTATGTTGATTAAAGTTTAAATTATCGAAATTTTCTGTTAATTACAGTTTAAAATAATACAAGCCGTCCGATCTGATCGAAATATCGATGATTAAACCGGACACTCTGTAAAAATAAAGCTGAAATCTAATCAATAAACGGCGCAACTTTCAGGATTACTTCCCGAAATATTTCTAATGATCTCGTTACAATTCCACCGTAATGCGAATTTATTGCGTGGAAATTTAACGGAGATACTGACGAGTTCTATGTCGTCCACATTTCCAACTTTTTCCCCATTTTTTAACCCTTCAAGAACAACAAAAAGACAAATCTAACAGTGAGTGATATTCTCGATAAATCAACACGTCGATCTTGATTATATCGCTAGTGAAAGATCAAGATTGATAGATAATTGGATTGAGGATCAAAATTTGGAGAAATTTAAAATTCATCCCTCTATTAAGAGAATTAAATTTCAATTCCGCCAACCCGCCTTCTTTTATATGAATTAATCAATTATCTCCAGCCACTGTACGAATAAAAGCTCAAAAGCCCATATCAACCGTTAATTAAGAAGATCGGCGGTATTCTCAACGAGTCAATAGCTCGATCGTGTTCTCCAAACGGGCATTATGGGATTGTTGGCGATATTCTCAACGGATCGCAATCCCTATCTTGTTAGAAAATTGCCCTCAATTTTGGAAAATTATCGAACGCCGACAGCCAATTCTAAATGATTGTGTACATAATTGAATTGACCTCTTACATCACGAAATAGAGAGACCTTACGGCAACTAGAAACGACGAAATTCCTCTCTTGTATCGTGTTACGTAAATATAAAAATTGAATTATGCCTTTTTGTACTGAATAGATAAGGGCTGATGAAGGGGTGGTTTACGGCTATCGAATATCACCAACAATAATAACGATCACACAAATCAATAAACATAAATCTAACGAAACTGTCTGGGCTTCTGTAAAATGATGAATAGAATCAGATTAAAGAGACCGAAAAGAAACCGTTGATTTCTCTATTTCTAAATTTGAATAGGTGAGGCCACCAAAGTTGTTAGATTTAATGTTTTTTTCTTGTATTTGTTTGAATTGTAAATTGAAAGGACGCAATTCAAAAGATAAATCTACAATAAACTTAAAATTACGCAATTATTTATAAATCAAACTAATAAAAATACATTAATCATCGATTTTAATTGTCTATCGTGTTTTCAATGGTTTTACCACAAGAGAATTTGAAATTAATCAAATCGAAGAATTGACAGTTGGAATTTATTGTACCTACACACTACATATTTTATTTCTTTAAATCTCCTTTAAAAAATTAAACACACAACTCAATCAATTTTTAATTAATTAGTTGATTAATATTTGAAATTAAACAACAAATTTGAGTGTTTGACCTGGATAAAAATCGGCAATGGTATTCTATAACTTTACAGTGACTGGTTACCATAACAACGATAGATGTTAATTCCATAGAGATGTTAGTGATTTCTGTTTCTGTGGTTTTTCAAGCGGATATATAACGGAAATTATTGTTTGGATGAAGGGGATACAAATTTATTGAACATTTGATCGATTCAGTTTACGCAAATTTAATCATCGATATCTCCCTTGTTTGATGATGTATTGTAACGACTCAAACGCCATTAGATAGAGCATTTCAAGGAGCATCCGAAGGCGTATTTTATTTCCAAAAATTCCGCTTCAATTCTGAGTTATAAAGGTTAATTTTAAAGCATGTCTTTTTTTATAATTTTTCTATATTTCTCTTATAATTTAGCAAATATTATCAATTTTCTCACAAAATGTAGCAAATTGAAAAAGCTTTCAAGACCTCCAAGTAATTTTTCAATCGATTTGTTAGTTTTCCGGGAAATTGGCCGAAACTGGGGGCGTATATTAGGTCTTGTTCTTCGATTTTGTGTTTAAAAAGTGCTAACTTTCAATAATCGATATCTCTCTTGTTTGATGAGCTATTGTAATAAGTACAGCCGCATTAGAAAGAGCATTTCAAAGAGTATCTAAGAACTTACTTTCGATTAAAAAATTCTAATTATACTTTGAGTTATAGAAGAAAATTCTGAGAGATGTTTTTTAAATTTTCGCTCATAACTCAACAAATATTGGGAATTTTTCAATGATTTTCTCACAAAATGTAGCAAATTGAGGGAAATTTCCAGATCTCCAAACAATCCTGCAATAAGTTAGTTAATTTTCCGGCAAATTGTTAGAAATTGGAGGGTCTACATTACATCTTTTTCTTGAATTTCGTGTTAAATAAAAAACAATTTCCAATAATCGATATCTCCCTTGTTTGATGATCTATTGTAACGACTTGAACACCATTAGATAGAAAATTTCAAGGAGCATCCGAAGAGGTAGTTTATTTTCAAAAATTTCACTTGCGTTCCGAGTTACAGGGCTCAATTTTGGAGCAAGCGTTTTTTTCCAAATTTTTCCATATTTCGCTTATAATTTAGCAAATATTACCAATTTTACAATGATTTTCCCACAGTGTAGAGCAAACTGAAAGAGCCTTTTAGACCTCTGAGGAATTTTTCTGTAGATTTGTTAGTTTTCCGGAAAATTGGCTGAAATTGGGGGGATATATAGGTCTTGTTCTTCGATTCTGTGATTAAAAAATGCTAATTTTGAATAATCGATATGTCTCCTTGTTTGGTGCGCTATTGTAATGAATACAGCAGCATTGGAAAGATCATTTCAAGGAGTATCTAAGGACGTACTTGATTATGAAAACTTTCAATTAAACTTTGAGTTATAGAAGAAAATCTTTGGATATATGTTTTTCATATTTTCCCCCATAACTTAACAAATATTGTGGATTTTTCATTGTTTTTCTCACAGACTGTAGCAAATTGGGGGAGATTTTCGCATTTCCAAAAAATCCTCAAATAATTTAGTTAATTTTCCGGAAAATTGATAGAAACTGGAGGGCCTACAATACAGCTTTTTCTTCAATTCGGTGTCAAATAAAAATCAATTTTCAATAATCGATCTCCCCCTTATTTGATGATATATTGTAATGAATACAGTAGTGTTAGAAAAAGTATCTTAAGGAGTATCTAACAGGATTTTTGTTTTGAAAAATTCCAAATTGAACCTTGAGTTATCAGAGTTATTCGAGTTATTTCTAAGAAAATCTTGGAGAACGTATTTTTTCAATAGAAAATCGTATTTTCCCTTATACCAGAGAAAATATTACCGATTTTTCGATAATTTTCTCCTAAAATACAGCAAATTGAAAGCGTTTTCCAAATCTTAGAAATTTGCTGCTGAAATTGTTAATTTTCCGGAAAACTCCTAAAATTTATCAATTTTTTTTCCAAAATTTTCGCTTTCGTTTCTGTTTCTGTTCAGTTTACGTTAAAATAAAATTTTAAGAATCTGTTTCCGGTTCTGTCTCTGCTATATCATTTCGATAAATCTCTGTTCTGTATTGTATTGTACTGTATTGCTTTATTTTTGTCTTATCCAGTTATGATGAAATTATAAAGACTGAGTTAGAAGGTCGATTCAAAGTTCGATCTCTAACGTTGTCATCGTAACGAATCACCAAAAAGTTCCAGAATACGGCTATTTTCTAACTAGGCAACTTAGATGAATAATTTCACGCTATCCGAATCTACAAGCTCGAGAACATTAAAGAAAACGATCAAACTGGGAATTTCCGGAAATTATCCGTGAAAATTATGAAAAACCATCCTCAATTCTGGGTAAAATCCGAGAAACATCCCCAAAATTAATCTTATAGTGTTGGTTATGAACAATAAATCAACCCTTAATGGTTATCAATCGATTAATTCATCTATTTTTGTCTCTGTAAATCTGTGCGGGTTGTCAGGTGGATTTATAAGGGTGAAGTTCGTGGCTTTTTTTCACTTGGTTGTGGTGATAGATTCGTCCAATTCCTTCTAGTAAATTACACTTGCATCGGACTTTTCAACAAGATAAAAGAAGATCTAGTTGATCAATCAATTTGGCAAAAGGCTAAAGATGTATGTGTCGTTGTTGAATACTAATTGTGACCGGATTGGGATTAGAATTCATCAGTGTACACGTTCTATTCACGTTTATTTATTATACTCTTGTTATTTAATGAGTTTGTAGTTCCTAGAATTGATCCTGTAGGATTCCATTATCCTAAGGGGCTTTATCGTATTGTTGCCGCTTATAAATCATCAATTTGTTGTACTTTTTGTTGTTAAATTCCAGATCGTAGCAGTAGTACTCCATTACCGCCACGGCCATTGGACGATGAAGATTCATTCCCGGTGATTTGCGATCGAGAACTGCATTCATTACATCGAAATATACCGGCATTGAGACGACGCGATATGGATACAGCAACGATTAAACAGCACTACTATCCGGAGGGTGGTTGGGGGTGGTTGGTATGCGGGGCGGCCTTTCTAGCACATTTGTTAACATCAGGCTTTCAATTAGCGTTCGGTCTCTTGTATTTGTACACGATGAAATTTTTAGTACGCAAGAACCAAGACGATAAAGAGTTCTACGTGATGGCAACAGGTTAGTCCAGTGGCTCTCAAATAGTGCAAGAAATTCGCTATTTTTGAGCCGATACAGTCCTCAAATTGCAGAACTAACAAATATGTTCGCACTACTAATTCTAAAGAATTTAGCACTTAGCGTCTAGACAATTCGGGAATAGGTAGTTTAAAAATAAATCCTATGAATTGGTGAGCGAGTCAAATTTTTTTGAGGCTTTGTAGAAGATCCTAGCGAAATTTGAACCCAGTAGCTCATCGGGAAGTGGGTTAAAAACGCTTCTTTTAGATAGTGTCACAATTGTTATCGTTCAAGGAGCCTCGTAAAGTTGTTTTTTGTAACATTTTCAGCAGACAATCCAAAAAAAACGAAATTACAAGGATCTTTGGGTGATTTTTTGTCGTTTTATCTCTAAAGATGGTTAAAGAAAGTCACAAAATTGTTCCAAAAAGCGCTTTTCTACGATTTCACGTTGGGCTACGGGGTCCAATTTCCTCTAAAATATTCTCTGAGTACACCCCTATAGATGCCTCAACTCACCAACTATCCAGTGGCTCTCAAAAGTGCAAGAAATTCGCAATTTTTGGGTCGATACGGCGCTCAAATAGAAGAGTGCTAGCTAATATGTTCACACTACTTATTCCAAAGAATTTGGCACTTAGTGTCTAGACAATTCAAGAGTAGATAGTTTAAAAATAAATCCTATGAATTGGTGAGCGATTCAAAAAATTGTTGAGGATTTGTAGAAGATCCTAGGAGTCTTTTAGCGAAATTTGAATCCTGTAGCTCATCGAGAAGTGGGTTGAAAACGCTTCTTTTAGACAGTGTCACAATTGTCATCGTCCAAGGGGTCTCGTAAAGTAGTTTTTTGAAAAATTTTCAGCACACAATCCAAAAAAAACGAAATTACGAGGATCTTTGGCTGATTCTTAGTCGTTTTATCTGTGAGGATGATTGAATAAAATCGCGAAATTCCCAAAAAAAACGTTTTCTACGATTTGCGCTACGGGGTCCAAGTTCCTCTAAAATATTTTCTGAGTAGACCCCTATAGATTCTCATCTCATCAACTATCCAGTGGCTCTCAAAAGTGCAAGAAATTTGCTATTTTTGGGTCGATATGGCCCTCAATTAGAAGAGTGCTAGCAAATATGTTTACACTACTTATTCCAAAGAATTTAGCACTTAGCATCTAGACAATTCAAGAGTAGGTAGTTTAAAAATAAGTCCTATAAATCGGTGAGCGATTCAAAAAAAAAAGAGTATTTGTAGAAGATGCTAGGACTATTTTAGCGAAATTTGAACCCTGTAGCTCATCGAGAAGTGGGTTAAAAACGCTTCTTTTAGACAGTGTCATAATTGTCGTCGCCCAAGGAGCCTCATAAAGTTGTTTTTTGTAAAATTTTCAGCACACAATCCAAAAAATCGAAATCACGAGGATCTTTGGGTGATTCTTTGTTGTTTTATCTCTAAGGATGATTGAAGAAAATCGTGACATTGTCCAAAAAAGCTTTTTCTACGATTTCACGTTGGGCTACGGGGTCCAACTTTCTCTAAAATATTTTCTGAGGACACCCCTATAGATCCTCATCTCACCAACTATCCAATGGCTCTCAAAAAGTGCAAGAAATTCGCAATTTTTGGGTCGATACGGCGCTCAAATAGAAGAGTGCTAGCAAATATGTTCACACTACTTATTCCAAAGAATTTAGCACTTAGTGCTAAATGTGTAGAAGATCCTAGGAGTATTTTAGCGAAATTTGAACCCTGTAGCTCATCGGGAACTGGGTTTAAAACGCTTTTTTAGACATTGTCACAATTGTCACCGTCCAAGTAGTTTTTTGAAAAATTTTCAACATGGGTGATCCTTTGTCGTTTTATCTCTAAGGATTGAAGAAAATCGCGAAATTGCCCAAAAAAGCGTTTTCACGTTGGACTACGGGGTCCAATTTCCTCTAAAATATTATCTGAGGACACCCCTATAGATCCTCATCTCACCAACTATCAGAACTTAGGATCCACCCCTGTATTGTTAGAAATCCAGTAACTTTAACCCAATAGTTGTTAAAGAAACAGAAATAATAAATCTATGCCTGTATTTCTTAACAAAGAGAAAGATTCTAGCCGCATTATTATTTCGTTAACACTGTTGAATTTTAATTGAAGCCTGGTTGGGCGCCCTGTGTTTGTGCATCTCGTTCCTGACGGCGCCCCTAATTGTGGCCGTATGCCGGCGCAAATCCACCCGTCTAGCTGCCGCTTTCGGTGGCTTAATAACAGCCCTCGCCTGTCTCTTCACATCGTTCGCTATCCAGTTCCATCAGGCATTACTGAGCTACGGCCTGGTCTTGGGGCTAGGCACTGGAATTGTACGTGAAACTTCCGGCTTGATGTTGGGCCATTATTTTAAAAAAGCGCCGAGAATTCGTCGAGATGGTCGCCCAAACTGGCGCCGGTATTGGTATCGCCCTATTTTCCGTATTGTATAAAGAAGCCGTTGGGTAATTATTTACAATTTCCCGTCGATAATTAATTAAGATTGATGATTTACAGGAAATTAGGGTGGCGTTTGGGGTTACAAACAATTACCGGCCTGTTATCATTGGCGTTTTTTCTACCGATAGTTTATCGTTCGGCCAATTTGTACCATCCGCAACGTCGGGCTATAATGCATCTGAAAAATCAACGGAAGAAAATGAAGGAGAAGAAGACGCATGCTAAGACGAAGAAGCCGCCAATGTTTGATTTTACGCCGTTGAAGAGTCGCGGTTTGCGGGTGATGATGGTCGCTTCGGCGGCCAGTGCTTTGGGCATCTACGCTCCAGTCTTCTATCTGGTCTATCAAGGCTATTTGGAGGGTCTAGAAGATAGCGCTCTGGTGTTGTTGCAAACGTTTATGGGTTTCGCTTCGGCGTTGGGTTGTGTCGGTTTCGGTCTGATAACAGTCCGGCCCAGTTCGCAGTGTTTGATATCTCGACAGTACTTGTGCCAAGCTGCCATGGTCGGAATAGGTAATTTTAATTAGAATTTAAGCGGCAGGACTGGAGGTCGGTAAAAAAGTGGAAGCTTTGAACGATTTCTCATTTATCAAAGATTTTCCCATGACTTTAAAGTTCAAAAAACGACGATAAACTGGAGAAAACTTGGTTCAAACATGATTTTCACTGAATTAAAAAAAAAAAAAACATTTAACCCCTATTATGTCTATTGTAGAGATGGTTACGGATATCTGTTTTTGGTTCCGTGAATGCGGAATTTCCGCAAAGTTTGGGAGTTCTGCTTATTAAAACTGTAGAAATACGAATTTATTGAACACTTGAAAGTCCTTCGATCTAATGTCTGCAAATTTAATCATCGATTTCTCCCTTGTTTGATGATATATTGTAACGACTCAAACACCATTAGATAGATTATTTCAAGGGGTATTCGAAGGCATACTTTGTTTTCAAAATTTTCCATTGAATTCTGAGTTATAGAGGTTAATTTTGGAGCGTGTGTTTTTTTTCAAATTTTTCCATATTTTGCTTATAATTTAGCAAATATTATCAATTTTTCAATGTTTTTCTTTCAGTTTTTAACAAGTTGGAAAAGCTTTCAAGACTTCCAAAGAATTTTTCAATAGATTTGTTAGTTTTCCAGGAAATTGGCCGAAACTGGGACCGTGTATTAGGTGTTGTTCTTCGATTCTGTGTTTAAAAAATGCTAATTTTGAGTGTTGTTTGATGATCTATTGAAATAAGTACCGCAGCATTAGAAAGAGCATTTCAAGGAGTATCTAATGAGGTACTTGATTTTGAAAAATTCCAATTAAACTTTGTGCTATAGAAGAAAATCTTGGAACATATGTTTTTCTAATTTTCCTCTATAACTCAACAAATATTATCGATTTTTCCATGATTTTCTCACAGCATATAGCAAATGGAGCGAAATTTTCATATATCCAAAAAATTCTCCGATAGAATAATTAATTTTCCAGAAAACTTACACAAACTGGACCGCCTGCATTATATCTTTTTCTTCAATTCAGTGTCAAATAAAAATCAATTTCCAATAATTGATATTTCCCTTGTTTGATGATATATTGTAATGACTTCAACACCATTAGAAAGAACATTTCAAGGAGCATTCGAAGCGGTAGTTTGTCTTCAGAACTTCCACTTGAGCTTCGAGTTATAGAGATTAATATTTGAGCAAGCGTTTTTTCAAATTTTTCCTTATTTCGCTCATAATTTAGCAAATATTATCAATTTTTCAACGAATTTCTCCCAGTATATAGCAAATTTAAAGAGCCTTTAAGACCTCGCAGGAATTTTTCAATATATTTGTTAGTTTTCCGGAAAATTGGCCGAAATTGTTCTTCGATTCTGTGTTTAAAACATACTAATCTTGAATAATCGATATCTCCTTTGTTTGATGCGCTACTGTAATGAATACAGCAGCATTAGAAAGAGAATTTCAAGGGGTACCCAAGAACTTAGTTTATTTTGAAAAATTCCATTTAAACTTTGAGTTATAGAAGAAAATCTTGGGGCATATGTTTTTCTTATTTTCTCCTATAACTTAACAAATTTTATCGATTGTTCAGTGATTTTCTCACAGATTGTAGCAAACTGAGGAAAGTTTTCAGTTGTCTAAAAATCCTCCTATAAGTTAGTTAGTTTTCCGGAAAATTGCTAGAAACTGGAGGGCCTACTATACATCTGTTGCTTCAATTCGGTGTCCAATAAAAGTCAATTTCCAATAATCGATATTTCCCTTGTTTGATGATATATTGTAATGACTTCAACACCATTAGAAAGGACATTTCAAGGAGCATTCGAAGCGGTAGTTTGTCTTCAGAACTTCCACTTGAGCTTCGAGTTATAGAGATTAATATTTGAGCAAGCGTTTTTTCAAATTTTTCCTTATTTTGCTCATAATTTAGCAAATATTATCAATTTTTCAACGATTTTCTCCCAGTATATAGCAAATTGAAAGAGCCTTTAAGACCTCGCAGAAAATTTTTCAATAGATTTATTAGTTTTCCGGAAAATTGGCCGAAATTGGGGGCATATATTAGATCTTGTTCTTTAATTCTGTGTTTAAAAAGTGCTAATTTTGAATAATTGATACCTCCCTTGTTTGGTGCGCCATTGTAATGAATACAGCAGCATTAGAAAGAGCATTTTGAGGAGTATCTAAGAACTTCGTTTGAAAAATTTTAATTAAACTTTGAGTTATAGAAGAAAATCTTGGGGCATATGTTTTTCTTATTTCCCCCTATAACTTAACAAATATTGTCGATTTTTCAATGATTTTCTCACAGAACGTAGTAAAGTAAGAGACATTTTCAGATCTCCAAACAATCATCCAATAAGTTAGTTAATTTTCCGGAAAATTGATAGAAACTGGAGGACCTACAATACATCTTTTTCTTCAATTCGGTGTCAAATAAAAATCAATTGTCTATAAGCGATATCTCCCTTGTTTGATAATATATTGTGATAAATACAGTGGTGTTAGAAAAAGTATCTGAAGGAGTATCTTTGGGGTTTTTTGTTTTAAAAATTTTCAATTGTACCTTGAGTTATCAAAGTTATTCGGGTAATCTCTGGGAAAATCTTGGAGAACGCATTTTTTCAACAGAAAATCATATTTTCCTTTATAACATAGGAAATATTATCGATTTTTCAATAGTTTTCTCCTAAAATATAGCAAATTTAAAGCGCTCTCTAAATCTTTCAGAAAATTTGCCGGTGATATTATGAATTTTCCGGAAAACTCATGTATCATTATCAATTGTATTCCAAGTTTTTTTGTTTTGATTAATTCTTCTCATGTTTGTTCGTATTTCCGCTGTCATTTCTGTTTCTGTTCTATTCCCGTTAAAATAAATGTTCATTTCCGATTCTGTTTCTGTTCTAGCACTTCCGTAATCTATCTAATCAATTCCTTATGTATAAATTTTCCGGAAATGTCCCACTTAATGTTCAAAATTTTACAACCTTCAACAAATTGCCATATTTCTTAATTTTTCGGAAAACTACCAGCTCGATTGGAAATTTTCTTATATATTTGAAAAGCTCTTCCAATTTGCTATCGACTAAACCCTATATTCATTACAAACAAACTAACATAAGCCGAGTTATGGGGGAAAATTAAAAAAACATATGCTTCTAAATTTGCATCTATAACTCAAAATTTTCTCAACTTTTTCCAAAAACTATCAAATCTTATTGTAGAGCTTAAAATGCTCATTCGAACCAAACCAGAAACTTGGAAATTTCATCGAAAAATGAACGAGAAATCTGTTGTCAAAGTTACCACTTTTTTACCGACCTCCTAGTCCTGTTGTTTAGACAAAATTTGGTTAATAATGGTCGATTTTAGGTGTGTCTTTACTAGCTTTAAGCGCCGTACAAGGCTACCATGGTTACGTGTTGTTCGTCTGGTTGTACGGCACGTGTTTAGGTGGCTACACGTACTCGTTGAAGATGTTCGCTTTGGAACGCGTCCGCGGCCGTCACTTTACAAAAGCTTGGAGTTTTATCCAAGGTGCCAAATCGATCCCTGTATTAATTGGTATACCAATAACTGGTTATATTAACCAGACTTACCCGAAAGCCGGTTATTATTTTAGTTTTGTTAGTACGATTATTGGTGCTAGTTTAATGTTCTTAGTTGGTAGACGTAAAGATCATTTACAAACAACAACAACAACAAATCACCTATCGAATTTAGCGGAATGTTCATGTCATTTAGCCTTCAATAATATCTGTCCAGTTGATTTACAACAACAACAACAACAGCCTTATAATTTCTCGCGTCAAAACAGCACAACAACCGCCGGTAATCATTACGAACGGCTATTCGGCGGCAGTTGCAGCGACCGGCTGGATTTGCATCGGCATTCGTTCCGGCAACACCACCACCATCACCACCAACGGCTACCGCCATCGCATCATCAACACCACCACCATAAAGTCCAATATTTGCCGAAGAGCTTGAGTTATGCGGCGAATATCGACCGGTCGCCGCACCATTTCAACGACTATAACGGCAAACACCACCAATACCACCATGACTATATTCGGATAACGCCGACAAGAACGCTGAATCGGAACAGTTTGAGGCCGAGCAAAAGCTATCCGGAAGGCTTGGCCAGATGGGAACACTGTAGCGGTTCTTGTCGGCGGCCGATTATACGGAACGTTCAAGTTATCGAACAGATTACAACGTCAGTTTAACGGTAGTATCGGTGCTAATTCGCTCTATCTAGTCACTTTATGGACCACTCTCATTTACACATCACACATTTGAAATAATTATAGAACAATTTAATAGCAATATTCGAGGTTGTGATTGTATTTGATGTGAAATTTTATTATTTGTAGATTACTCAATGTGGGAACAAAGTACACTTAATACTCTCTATCTAGAAGCAGTTTTAAAATTATTAAAATTAACAATAATTAAAACAACACCTTCACCTTATTGCTTGCAGACGATTTTTGGGCATATTTGTAACATAACAGCCCAATTCTATTTATTTTTAATAATTTATTGTTGTATTTTTTGTTTAGAAAGTTTAAAATAAATCGTTTTATTGCAAATTGTCGAACTTACTGCCATCTATCCGTAGATAATTGAACCGTTTTCGACTTACCTCAAAAAAATGTGTAATATTACAGATAGCGTTTCGATTACTCAAGCGCTATCTAGTAAACGAAAGATGAACTAAATATTAACAAGTGACATCTAGTTGTGAAAATTTGAACAAAAAAAATTACAACGAGCGTTTGTAGCGTCCTCTCTAGATTTTGTTTTAAATTAATTAAAATTTATGAACAGGTATCTTTTATATTTCAATTGCACGCCATCTTGTGATTAATAGACAAACTATAGTTAGCAAACGTCGCCTAGTTAAAAAATTTTGAACGAAAATTCATGCAGCGACACCAGGTGTTGAAGTGTGAATTAAAATGAAAAACAAATGAAATTTCAGATAAGGTAAATTTTAATTTTGTTTTCTATAATTTTTTGAGTAATTTATTACATTTTTTATAAAACCACAGCATAAAATTATAAAACTCCAACTTCCAACCTTACAATTCAAATTTCATCAGTCTTACTGGGGAAGTTCAGTGGGGACGGGTAGCTGTTGTGCTGTGTGTGAAGAATTTATTCCATATATTCAGGTATTTCATTATTTTCACAATTACCATTATTTTAATTAATATTTTAATAAAAATTGTGTTATTTTCTAGGTTATGTTGACTTGAAAGTTCTACTATCTTCGTAGTGCGCACGCGCGAAGATCTCGTCCAAGCTACCAGGCTACCATTTTGCACTGCGCATGTGTGACTAGATTACATGCATGTACATACGTCATTTAGGTTAGTTGAGTTTTGATCGTTGTGGTGTATAGACGTTTTTTAAAGATTGTGCGTATTTTTCGGTGATCGACACCCGCTTTTTAAAATAAAGTGACGCGTATTTTGTTGAACGTTGAAGTGCTCTTGTTACTGAAATTTAATAATAAATTCACGTACTTTTTAAAATAAAGTGTAGTGTTACCGTTTGTAAAAATTTATATAATAAGAAATTCACGTGCGATTTTAAAATAAAGTGTTAGTGTTTGTGCCAATTTAGACGAAAGAGTGAGGAGTCATTGTTTGGATTTAGGCTATCAGAATTCAATGAAACGAGGCGATATAGCAGTGAGGTGAGTACCTTTTTGATTTATAAAGATCTTTTTTATGAATTGAAATTTAAAATCGGTAATTTACAAGTCGCAATTGTAGGTACTCTATAGGTGGGTACTAGTAGGTGCTTCTCAGATATTTGTTAGTATTTAAACGATATTTTCTTATTAAAAATAAGGGGGCCCCCACATCGTCTTCTTCAAATTGTCACATAGGTATTGGATAATGGATTTCTTTTAGAGGTTGAGTCATTGTACCGATGAAGAATGACTCCTTCACATTACAGTTTTGTTAGAGGTTGAGCTAAGATTAAACTAACATGCTACTAACATTATTTGACTAAACTTACTTGATCGTGTATTGTATGTGGTTAGTTTGAGCGATGGACTCTGCGAGTCGCAGCGATATACGCCCCTACCTTACCGGTACGGGTATGTGCTGAACATCTTGGCCGTGTCGGGTTTGGGTTAGTTTGAGCGATGAGCTAGGCGCATCAATGCGATAACGCCCTCACTTTACCGTGTCAAGTTTGTGGTTAAACTAACATAACACTAACATGATTTGACTACACTTACTTACTGTATAGTTTGTGGTTAGTTTGAGCGATGAGCTCTGCGAGTCGCAGCGATATACGCCCCTACCTTACCGGTACGAGTATGTGCTGAACATCTTGGCCGTGTCGGGTTTGGGTTAGTTTGAGCGATGAGCTAGGCGCATCAATGCGATAACGCCCTTACGCCATTACAGTGGAGTTTGTGGTTTAACTAACATCACTAATATTTTAAACAGCAGTGACTGCTTTACATTCATATTAACATAAACTGACTTATTAACATTAAACTAACATTACGCTAACATATTTAACTGCAGTGACTCCTCCATATGACTGTTTTGCTAGAGGTTAATTTATTGTGGATCGGTACAATGACTCTTTCGCGTTACTTTATTGTTGAAGCTGTTTCTACAATAGCTCCGCTGAGTTGCTTTAATAGCTCCACACCTAAATGTACATTCTTTTTTTGTTTTCAGCAATTACGAGGTAAGTTTTTGAAATGATTTTTCTAATTTAAAATTGCATGCAACTAACATAGAATTAGTTGGGTTAATGTTGTGTTTGTGTGTTTGTTCTTACTAACATTGATGGTGGTGGATATATCCACCCTTATAGTGGATTAGGCCTACAGGGGATACCACTTAAAAAAAAAAACGCATCCTGTGCTTTACCTCAAAGGTGATGTGGAAACAAGCACACAATATTTTTTCAGATTGCTTAGCTTGATTTTTATTGCAATGTTGCCATTTTGTAGAAATTCCTTGTATCTAAAGAATACCTTCAACCAACTCCTAATATCCTAATACTGAATTTTAGTAAATTTTGTTAAAATCCAAAATTGCAACGTTGCCATTTTCGTCGACCCTGAAAATAAATCACCAACTCTATTACAATGTTGCCAATTCGCAGAAATTCCTCGAATCTACGGAATACCTCCAATCGTCTCCTAATATCCTAATACTAGATTTTAACAAATTTTGTGAAAATCAAAAATTGCAACGTTGCCATTTTCCGTAACACTGAAACTAATTCAATTGCGATGTTGCCATTTCTGGAAATTCCTTGAATCTAAAGAATACCTCCAACCAACTCCTAATATCCTAATACTGAATTTTAACAAAACTTGTGAAAATAAAAATTTTCGTCAACATTAACTGGTGATTTTCACAAATTTTGTTGAAATTTAGTATTAGGATATTAGGAGTTGGTTGAAGGTATTCCGTAGATTCAAGGAATTTATGTGAAATGGCAACATAGAAAATACTGTTTTATTGCGATGTTGCCATTTCACATAAATTCCTTGAATCTACTGACTACCTCCAATCAACTTCTAATGTCCTGATACCTAAATATGTAAGATTTTCCAATACTCTATTATTTATTTTTGGTAAAATCAGAAATCGTGTACTCTAAATTAATACTCAACCAATTCTTTAATGAAACAACACTTTATTTTGGATAAAAAGTACATCGGATTCAACTGATTCTTAATTTTCTTGACAATAAACTTCAAAAACTTAAACAATCAAATAAATAAATCAATTTAAATACACTTTTTTTATGAATTCCTACAATTAAACAATTTTTTGTAATAATAAGAACCAATTTTAAGACAAATTACATTATAAATAATTTTGTTTGAACAATTTTTCCAATTTCTTACCCGGCGCATCCACCATTTATCATCCAAACTATTTTCTTTCATGAGTTAATCAATAATAATTCAAGCAAATTTGATTGAACAGATTTTCTAATGATTGATTGGTATAGCTAAAGAATTGTTAAAATTATTGAGAATTTCGATTTAATAAGTTCATTTCTTTACCTGGCGCATCCACCATTTGTAACTAAATCCAGCATTTTCTCAATTTGTTCGTTCTATATTCCAATAGAAAGTTTTTATATCACAGCAGCTTTAAAAGAGATTAAAAATACCTTCTACAAAGGCCAAATTCGTTAAAATATCTAATCAATTGTAGAAATTATTTACAATTTTGATTCAACAATTTTACTTCTTAACATTTATAGTACTTTTATCTTCGATTGGAATTGTCAAATTTTGATGAACAAATATAAAAACATCTTCTAATGATGGCAAATTCGTTAAACTGTCTAAAAAATTTGAAAAGTTATTAACAATTTTCAATTTTAATTTACACCCTTACCCTCACATCCACCAACAGATTTAGGCGATTTATTTCATAAACACACAACTGTGTAGAATTTAAAAAAAATCCTACAGCACCAAATCTGTTATAATCTCTAAAAAAAATCACAAAATTCACTCGACTATTCTTCCATCGTACACGTTGCAAATTACCATACGACTATTGCTTCGTTGATTTTTACTCAATTTTATCCAAATTTCCAATATTCTTCCCATTTGGGTTTCAAGAAGATGCTCAAGTACTACTATTTGTTGATTTTGTGCCATTTTCTAAGTAATACTTTTGTAAATCGTGTTCTTGTTAAAACTACTGGGTATTCTCCAATTTAACCTAAAATGATCACAAAATTTCAATATTTAAATATAAAAACAAACTAAACTTAACTCAACTTACATTTTGTGCAATATTTCGAAACTTTACGTGCAAAATTAACATTTTTTTAAGGTTAAGTTTGCTCTCTTAATATCAGGTCTTAACCCAATTATTTGTAAAAAATTAAGATTCTACTTCTTCTTCTCATTGTTCTTGATATTGTTGCTATTTTCCATCATATTTCTGAACTCAATTACTGCAAATTTTCATTTTTATCATAGAAAACATTGTTGGTTGTCTTCTGCAATTTTAGTTGAAAAATTCAATAACAATACCCAAGCTACAATTATATTGAATCACAACAACTTAATAAAACTTAATTACCTTATCTATCTAATTAATTTACCAAAACAACCGATTTTTTTCTAATTAAATCAATAGTTTCCACGATTTGATAAATAATAAACAAGACTTGACACCATTTTGAAAATTTTGACAATTGACAGTTAATCACAACAGTACTACCAACATAATATTTAGTTCATCAATTTATAGAGTAGATGTCGCTCTGTCACATCAATAAATTCTTAAAATAAATCACATTAATGTACACATTATTTAAACATATTTGGTGTTGAAAAAAAAGGAATTTGTATAAAATATTCTTCACATTCAATGATTATTAATTTAAAATGATTGTTGTTGAAACTATGATTGAAACCAAACTCTAAATTTAGAAGTTGTAAGCGCATGCGCTCTTGACACTTGTACCGGGTGATTCACTAAATTTCTAAGAATAAATAACTAAAAAATAAATAAATATTCAAAATAAATTAATCTATCTAAAGTTTATTAATTATTAGCAATCGTCAATTAGTTCATTAAGTTAAATAGTTTTAAAACAAAATCTTTATTGTTTTCTATCAACAGATGGCGAAGTGTAACTTTAGACACATCTGACACATCTTTGAATTCTGTAAGACTAACTGTAGCTCTATTAATTAACGTTAGAATAAAATTGTAATTTCGCTTGATTCAAATTTTGGTCTCTTCAGTTTAATTTTTAATACATTAATTGATAAATTTCACTCAGTTATTGAAATAATTGAGGAAATTTTCAATTGAAATGGCTACAATTAGAGGCAACGATTCGATAACATTCAAAATATCAGCGTCTGCTGCAATTAAAATATCAATTAACAATAAAATGGAAGATCAACAATTATCGGAAGTGGAGGCCGAATTGTACGACCGCCAAATCCGTCTGTGGGGCATTGAGTCTCAAGAAAAGTACGTATTGGGAAATTACCGGTCGTTTAGATGACATAACCTCAAATTTTCGTTCGCAGATTAAGAGCCGCCGACGTTCTATTGATCGGAATTCGCGGATTAGGCGCCGAAATCGCCAAAAATATCCTACTATCCGGCATAAATTCATTGACAATACTCGACCACAACGATGTCACCGAAGAGGATCTCATCAGTAATTTCCTATTGAGTCGTACAAGTAAATTGGGAAATAAGGTAGAATTTTACGATAAATTCGACGATTTTTGTTGTAATTTACTTGTCTTTATAGATAGCCGAAGAGGTTTTAGTTAAAGCTCAAGCTTTAAATCCTTTGGTTAAAATAACAGCCGATACAACATCGTTATCGTCGAAACAATCGAAATTCTTCGAGAATTTCACAATAATCGTTGCTACTGGTATTAAATTCGATACAATCTTGAAATTAGATCAAATATGCCGTGACAATAATGTTAAATTCATTTACGGCGATACGTTCGGTATGTTCGGTTTCGCAGTTGTTGATTTCCAAGAGCACGATTATTTCGAGTTTGTAATTTTATTAATTCTCTTAATTGAAACTAAATTATTTGATTTTTAGGGATCGTGTACAGTTGAAAGGTAAACGTAAACACGGTGGAAACGGTGCGAAGATTACAGTTAAAGTAAAAGGCAATATTAATTATCCTTCGATTAATAAAGTGTTGATTTTACCGAATACAAAACAAGATATATCGTCGATTAAGAAATCAACGAGACCTAATAATCTATTCGTGTGTATGTTAAGTGGGTATTACTAAATTTCCCTAATTACTAATGAATCAAGGTGTCATTTTTGCAATTATGCTAAAAGTAGTGTAGTATAGGCAACCAAATATTAATTTAATACACCAATAGTTGGTTGCCTATATTACCATGTGTGCCACGCTATTCCTCCTCGCAGTAGCCTATGACTTTGTGAACGTAATCTGCATTACCGACTTGCTCTTGTTTCAACATTGTCGGTAATGCAGATTATAGAGTTGAATCAAGAAGCTGACCTACGTTAACAGTCATAGGCTACTGCGAAGGCGAATAGCGTAGCACACAGTAACAGTACTACTACTAAAAAGTCGTAACTTAACCCATCACTATCGCTGTATTGTATTAATTTTAAGGTTTGATTGAGTTCCGCAAAAAGTTCGATCGTAATCCAGATGTGGAGAAACGCGAACACGATTTGGAAATATTGAAAACAATCTCCGATGAAATTATCGAATTATATAAAATTACAAATCTACCAAATATTGAGAATCTATTCAATTTGATATTCGGTCAAGTTGCACCAGTTAATGCAATATTGGGTGGTATAATTGCACAAGAAATCATCAAAGCTGTCTCACATAAAGAAGTAACAATTAATAATGTATTCGTATTTGATCCGTTAAGTTATAGTGGTAAAGAATTAGTAATTGGAGCTTAATTTGAAGATTAGGGTAAACTTACCAACAATTGGAAAAACTAATTATTTTCTACTGTATTTTCACAAAAAGAAAAAAAAATTGTATTACAATTAAACTGATTGTATTATTAATTTAATCTAGAGTTACCTAACTAATTTATTTGGATTGTAATTGTAAAAGAAAAAAATTAAAATTCTCGTCGGTGATACTTATCTGGATCGAAATATGAAGTTACAACAACACGACTATTGAATTTACGTCCAGTTAGTGTTTGTTGTGCCTTTTGGCAATCTAAAACTGAATTGAATTCAACAAATACCTGAAAAATTATAAAATTTTAATAATTTGAGTTTAAATAATGTAAAAATAATACTTTTCCACATCCAGGAACTTCAACACCATCAATAGGTCTTGGTATTTCTATACTTCTAACAACACCATATTTATTACATTCATCTTTAATATCTTCTAATATATCTTCATATTCTTCTTCATCTTTTAATTCATCAGGTGTTACCATATTTAATAAACATAAAACTTCAGTTGGTGGTCCACTAGCACCAACTAAACTCAAACCAGGTACTTGAATTTGTACAGCTGGTAAGACTTGGGCATTCTTTGCACCAACACTAGCACGTTGTACAATTAAACGTTTATCACCTAATTGCATACCGTTCAAACCGGCAATTGCCTAGAAAAATTCCATTCAAATTTGTTTAAATTATAAATGAAAGAAACGAATCAATTCGGAAAAAACTGAAATTTTTGATCGGCGATTTCTCGTTCACTTTGCACTCGAAAGTCAAGCGTTTAAGCTCGTTGGAAAGAGTATTTCAAGTTGTACCACAAGTTCTATTGTTTTGGAAAATGTTCTGGAAATTGAGTATATATTTTTTACGTTTTCCCTAATAATTCATTCAATATTAATTTGTTTTCAACAAATATAGAGTCTATCGATAGTAGAGCTTTCCACATATATGAGAAATTTTCCGAACGGCTTAATAGTTTTCCGGGAAATTAAGAAAATAATAAAATTTAAAAGACAATCATGCACAATTTTAAAGATACATAGTTGTCGAATTTTCTCAAAACTTATACAAGAATTAAAAGAAAAGTCCAAGTTTTGAAAATTTGAGGAATTTTTCTATGATTCGAGAAAATTCAGCCATTTTCTCTCATTAAACATAATTATTTTGCACCAACTTTTTCTCTATTTGTAGTCCGATTATGTGAACATTAAAACTGTGCTATAGTTACAAAATCTTGTTAGTTTTCTTCGGAAAATTGCATGGAAAACAACTTTATTGATTCAAAAATCCGGAGATGGCGCTTCTAATAAGTTAACTGATAGCTAAATGCTTATACACCATATACTTATACAAATTTGGCTTTTTTCTTGTAAACCGTCTGTCATTTAAATAGTCCTAGCTCTTATAACAACCCCTATTATTTGATAAATATTTTAAGAATTTATCGGGGAACCCCTTGGAGATTATTTTAGCATAGTTTGAATCATGTAGCTCATAAGGAAATCGGTCAAAAAACGATCGTTCCTGATGATATCACGATTTTCAAAAACGAGTTACACAAATAAAATGACTCAGAATTACTCAAAGGTGCACCTGACTATTTGTTTAAAATTCTTTTCCATTTTATTCTGAAACGGTAAGAATTTTTCTCATTTATTCTAAAATAGAATGGCGAAAAATGAAAGAAAGTGAACACTTGTGAATCGTTTGACGTAATTAGTTTGATTTTAAAAATCGCAGCATCTAAAACGAGTTTTTTGAGCAACTTGTTAATAAGCTACGGGGTTCAAAATTTGTTAAAATGATCTCCAAGGGTATACATCCTTAAAATATTTTTAAAATCACTCACTAAATAATAAATATTTGTATAAGAACTAGAACTATTTAAGTGATCAACCCGCCATATAAAAACATGCTTCTAGATTTTCATCTATAACTCAAAATTTCCACAAGATTTTCCAAAATAAAAACCGTCATGTTCTAGAGCTCGAAATGCTTTTTCAAACGTGCCTGATCGCTTGAATTTTGGATGAAAAATAGACGAGAAATCCTCTCTCAAATATTTCACAATTTTTTCTCCCGAATTATAAATCCGACCTTTTCAATATAAATTAACTTACTTGATCGGTCATAGTAATGTCGATATATTCAGCAAAAGCATAACCTTTACTTAAACCAAATGCTGTATCTTTGACTAAATTAAATGCACGCAATTGTCCGAATGACATTAATAATTCTTTCACCTAAAAAATTTCAATGATTTTTTTCAAAACAATTTTGTTAAACATCCACACAAATTATAACTTTGACATTAAATAAAAAAAAAAAAATTAAAATAAAAAAATGAATTTAAGAAGAAAAAATAACAGGGACAACTTACAAATCATCCCCCTAACACCCCCCGAGTACACAACAATATAACAATAACACAAAACGAAGCCAGTCAGATTTTGTCTAACAATTTACAAAATAAACAGTTTTTTTTTTTAGAAAAACGATTTTTTTTAATAATCAATAATTAGTAATTGTTTAATTAATTTTTTAATTTGTTTGGATTGTGTATAATTTGAACACTTGCCTGATATTTTCCAACACATCACATACAAGAACAACAACAACAACAACAACTAGCCGTTTTTATTGTGTTGATTTTTTCTCGTGTTTACATAATTTTTCATCATTATCATTAGAAGGACCGAGATGGCAACCCTAGCTATAGGGCAAACAAAGCAAAAGGTACATGAGAAAAAGTTGCACAAGAACTTATTTTATAAAAAAAATAATTAATTTACAATTAAATTATAATAAATAAAATAAAAAATCAATCAATGATCAAAAAACTGAAAGAAAAAAAAACAGGAAATTTTTGTTGTCGACCTAAAAAATCGCATTTTTTTAGAAATAATCTGAAAATATCCTGTAGATGAACTTGCAACTTTCCCTTTTAATTATTTTTACCGGTTTTTATTGTGTTATTGTACCTGAAATACGCTAAAATATCCAGGAAAATTTATCTAGAAAAAAACCTGGAAATTTCCTACAATCAAGAAAAAAAAACCCTGAAAAATCCCTTTTGCTCGTTTCATTAAAAATCGTTTTTATTATTCGTAATTATCGTTAATTTTAATGCTAAAAATTGCTAAAAAAAAAAGAAAACCCTGAAAACCTGTGACATAAGAACCTTTGCTGAAAAATTCAATAATTAAATCAATAAACTGACTGACTGACTCTGAAATAATATTTTTCTTTTTTATTTTAGTTTACTGTCCACATGGACGACGCTCTAAAAATTCTATTAAAAATTGGGAAATCGTCTGAAATAACCCTCAAAAAAATTAGAAAATTGGAGGATTGTCTTGTATTGATTCATATATAAATAAAGAAACATACCTGATCTTCGTTCAAATAATTTGGTAGACCTCCAATGAAGATTTTATGAGGTGAATCTGGTACCACTGTACTGATAACACCAGCTGGTACACTGATACTACTTTCAGCCATACCAGGCATTGGTTGGTAATCGTGTGGACGGCGGATTTTCAAACTTTGACCTTCAATTAGAAATATCAATTATAAATAGAATTATAAATAATTCAGCATGTTTCAAAATTTGGTTTAAAATCCAATTTTGAGCTTTATTAGTAGTAAGTAGAGGCTTGAAATGTATGTTGTAGATAATTTAATACTCGAAACATTAGACATATTGGCTTGTTTTTTTCAAAAAAGCCTCACTCATCTTGAAATATCTTACTATAAGTTAAACAGATCACCTTTCATAATTAAAAATATCAATACTAGTAACAATGAAGCAATAATAGTAAAAAATGAGTAATTCTGTGGGATTTGAAACCGATTATTGTTTATCTTTCCGATTACGAGCTTAATTATTACCGTTAATTAAAAGAATAGTAAATCCACTCATGTAGTAAAAAGTTTTGAATTTGTTGCCAACCCTATAGTTCAAGGACTAATGACATTTATATAGAAACGTATGGTGAAATTTACATTCTTACGCTGGTATCACTGTCGAACTAAACGATAGTCGTTTGTTTATAGCTTAACAATATAAGCTCAAATTTTGTTGTTCAACATGTTTCTTGATTATAATGAATTTTGCTACAAAACATTTTCTTTACTTTGTTTTGTTGATGTTTATTACGCCTTATTGAAATTTTTATTTTTATTGTTTGTTTAAATTTCCTGCTTTCAATGAAAAGGCGTAAGTGTCAAATTCAAAATTTTCCACTATGTAAATCCAGTCATGTAATCGAAAGTTTTGAATTTGTTGCCAACGCTAGGACTAATAACGTAAAAACATTTATATAGAAACGTATAGTGACATTTATATTCTTACGCTGGTATCACTGTCGAACTAAACGATACTAGATTGTTTATAGATCAACAATTTACCCTCAAATTTTATGTTTTCAACGTGTTTCTTATTTTTAATGAATTTTGTTGTAAAACACTTTCTTTAGTTTGTTTTGTTGATTTTTATTACGCCTTACTGAATTTTTTTGTGTAATATACCATTTTATTATTGTTAATTTGAATTTCCCGCTTTCAATGAATAGGCGAAAGTATCAAATTCAAAATTTTCCACTATGTAAATCTAGTCATGTAGTAAAGTTTTGAATTTGTTGCCAACTATATTGTTCAAGGACTAATAACATTTATATAGAAACGTATGGTGACATTTATGTTCTTATACTGGCATCACTGTCGAACCAAACGATACTCGTTTGTTATAGATCAACAATATAACCTCAAATTTTATGTTTTTCAACATGTTTCTTGTTTTTAATGAATTTTGTTTTAAACGGCTTTCTTTGTTTTCTTGATTTTTATTACGCCTTATTCAAATTTTTTGTGTAATTAGTGTAATTACCGTTTTATTGTTTATTTAAATTTCCCGCGTAGGTGTCAAATTAAGAATTTTTCCTACATCACTAGATTTACTAGAAAAACGTATTTCGCAGATAATTGACTTTTTATCTTTGAAAATTTGCAATTACCACTAACTAAAACGTGAAACGTACGTCGCAAATTGAATAACATTCGAAACAATCGTTTTCGCTTACTTGGATTATTTTATAAATTGAATTAAAAACGTACCTTTAAAATTGATCCCATCGAACGCCATCGCCTGTGTTGTCTCATCGATCGATCGAAACTCCAAGAATGCAAAATTCTTATCTAAATTAATCTGACAAGCTAAAACAGGATTACCAGCAGCTTGGGCTAAACCACTTAAATGCATTTGTTGATTGAAAAATTCCATCATCTCCTCTTCGGTAACACCAAATGGTATATTACCAACGTATAAACGGCGTGCTTGTCGTGTTATTGTCGAACCAACAACTGGTACGGCCGCTTGTGGGGTATCCGCAACAATATTCGCCGGTATCTGCCCGGCTGCTTGCATTGCTTTATATTGTAGTGGTGTTATATGTTCGAAACCTGGCGGTGGAACGTCCCAATACAGAGACGGCTTACGGCGGCGTGAATGGCTCTTATGACGACTCCTAAATTGATTAAAACAGTTAAATAACGATACAAATTGGCGATGGAAAGGTTACGTTGATGACGAGCGACTTCTACGGCGGCGATCCCGACTCCTCGACCTGGACCGGCGACGGTGCTCCCGTGATCGCGACCGCCGTCTCCTATCCTTATCCCGATCACGATCACGCTCCCGACTCCGTTCACGATCATTACTTTTATCTATAATTGAAATTAAAACGTAAATAAAGCATAACCAAACTTTTAATTACTCACCTTTATCTTCGCCCATTACCAGTTTTTCTGTCAATAAATCGTCGGTTATAGAAAATTGAAACAATTTCGAATAATTTCCAATGAAAATTACGGAAAATTTTTGGAAAATTCACGGAAACAATCAAGAAAATTAGCGGCTCACGGCGTTAAAATGGCTGACAATCTAGGGGAAAACCACCACCAATATTAGATCAACAAAATTACTAACAACCTAATGTATTATTAGTTGCATAACTTGTGGGCGTTAATTGATTTTGATTAATTTTTGAAATAGTAGGTTTAGTATTGTCAAAATTTCGCGAAATTATCCACAAAAATGGGTACAAAATATGTAAGAGTGGCTTTAAATGGTTTCGGACGGATTGGTCGTATGATCTTGCGGGCTTCGCTAGGAAAACCAAAAAATGTACATTTTTAATCAATTTCCAATAGATTCTATCAAATCAAATTGTAGGTTTGCGGTAATACAGCTGTACCCAAAATTGTAGCAATAAATGACCCGTTTCTGCCGCCCAAACACATGGTCTATTTACTGCAATATGACTCGACACACGGCCGCTGCAAGAGCAGTATTGCAATGGAAGAGAAAACGATTAAAATCGACGGTATTTTATCAAAATTCGCACAACCACCCAACTAATTTCGTTTGAATTAGGCAATACTATCAATGTGTTCCACGAGAAGGAACCGCACACTATACCGTGGAAAGACATCGATTATGTTGTCGAATGTAGCGGGCAGAATACGACCAAAGATAAAGCTTCGAAATTTCTATGTGATGGTATCAAAAACGTGATAATTTCCGCACCATCAGCCGATTGTCCGATGTTTGTTGTTGGTGTTAACCACGAGTGTTACGAGCCTAACATGAAAGTTATCTCGAACGCGTCCTGTACAACGAATTGTTTAGCACCTCTAGTCGACATAGTCCATAAAAATTTCTGTATTGAGGTAATTTAAACGATCCCAACTACATTCAATCAACTCAAATTGCTTATAGTTCGGTTTAATGACGACAATACACGCTGTGACTGCCTCACAAGCCGTGCTCGATGCGCCGAAAAAGAAATTCCGCCTGTGCCGCACCGCCTTCCAGAACATCATCCCCACGTCCACCGGGGCGGCTGCAGCTATCGGCAAGATAATCCCGGATTTGGAGGGTAAATTGACTGGAACATCGATGCGTGTACCCGTTTGTAACGGGTCTTTAGTCGATTTGACTGTATTGTTGAGTAAACCGTTCACATTCGATGAAGTCAAAACGAAAATCCAGGAGGCCTCAAATGGTTATTTAAATCATATCATTGGCTATTCGGATGGTGAACTTGTTTCTAGTGATATAATAGGCGATCCAAGATCGTCGATATTCGATGCCAAAGCCAGTATTCCATTGAATGATTGTTTTATGAAATTGATGGCTTGGTATGATAACGAATGGGGCTATTCGAACCGAATTCTGGATCTTATCACTTATATTCACGGTAGAAATATGGCGGCAACGTGCGAATAAATCGATCAAAATTCTGGTAGCTTTATAAATAAATCATCTGTACTATCGAATATAATCTATTTTTAAATCAAACCGGATTTAAATGTTGCGCGCAATTTCTAGCTTCGTATTGGTCAACCAATTTTACACAGCATACTAATTTGAACAACTAAATTGAAAACGCTTCAAACTAGAATTCAAACATTTAAATCAATTTTTGCGTATTTCTAAGCGTCCAATAACTTTTCAACAGCATTTAATCATCACGTATTAATATGAAACCTATTATCAATTTACAATAAGACGATATAATTTCAAATTTCCCTCCAAAACGTTTAGTTTTTTCTGGTAACTTTTTTTGGGTTGGCGGCGCTCGCTGTCATTTTCGAATCCCCAACTTAACCTATTTTTGTAAATTCAGCATTTTTATTTAATTTTAATTTATTATCGTTATAGTCTATTAATGTTTATGTAAAAATGGAGAATCAGTGTACACCGGAGGAGATAGAACGAAAACGCCGTGAAGCCTTGGAGAAATTACGTCTAAAGAAACATAACCTAGAAACTGGAACAACAGTATCGCCGAATCGAAACCAATTCAAATTCCGACAAAAGAGCCCGAAAACTGTACAGAAACCGTACGAAAAAACCCCAATAGTGAAGCCGATTGTGAATTTTTATAGTAATCAAACAATAACATGCCAGTGTGTTTTATTAACCGAACAACGGTTTCAAGTTGATTTAGCCGCGTTCAACGAGCAAGTTTTAGAGATTTTCAAAACGATTCCATCTAGAAATTACGGTAATTTTGTTGTTTTTACTATAATTAAAGTAATTCCGGAAAATTCTAGATGTCCATTCGAAGAAATGGGATTTCGATATCCACGATCACAATTTATTGATCATCAAATTACAACAATTACGTTCGAATATAATGATCGATAAACTACCGAATTATATTGTGAATTGTTTAACGCAAAAATTGAGCGATTTATCAACGATTGATTTGAGCGGTATAGATCCGGAATTGTACAATTCTTTAATGCCTTTCCAACTAGACGGTATCCGTTACGGTATCGATAAAAAAGGCCGATATTTAATCGGTGACGATATGGGTTTGGGTAAAACCTTTCAAGCATTAGGTGTGGCCGATTATTACAAGAAAGATTGGCCGGTTTTGATCACCACAACAGCTTCGATGAAGTATTCGTTTTAATCACTAGAAAAATCGATTTTAATGATTATCATTTTAGGAATATTTGGGAGGAAACGATACAAAGATATCTACCGTCTGTACCGTTAATGAAGATCATGTACATCACATCGCATCGTGATTATATCGGTGATTGTGATATTTTGATTGTTAGTCACGATTTCTTATCGAGACATCCGGAGAAATTCGACGAACGTTATTTTGGTGTGTTTATCATCGATGAATCGCATGTTTTCAAAAATTTCAAAGCTAAATGCACAAAAACCGCCCTAAAATTAGCTAGATTAGCCAAACGTTGTATTCTATTGAGCGGTACACCGGTATTGTCGCGTCCTAATGAATTATTCACACAATTATCGATGATCGATGGTAGTTTTTTCGGTACTTTTATCGATTATAGTCGTCGTTATTGTGATGGTAAACAGACGAATTTCGGTTGGGATAGTAACGGTAGATCGAATTTAAAAGAATTGGAAATTCTGTTGAATCGGAAATTTATGATACGTCGTACGAAAGAGGATGTTTTGAAAACATTACCGAAAAAACAACAAGAAGTTGTCTATTTGGATGTGAATTTGAATAAAATCGATGAGAATGAACGGAAATTATTGGAATCGTTATATGAACGTTATATGGATGAGACTCGAGTTCGTGATCAACATATGATTTTGTTGAAATTCTTTTCGGAAACGGCGAAAATTAAAGTGCCGTCAGTTTGGTGAGTTTTCCTCAAAAATAGGGCATCTTTAATTGATGATTTCTCCCTTAATTTAATACTTGAAACAAAGCGTTAGATATCGTTGGAAAGGGTATTTCTAGGTCTACAATATGGCCGGATTTGATTCGGAAAATTCTAAGGAAATTCTAAATTATCGAGGAAAATGTTGGAACATCTTTTCCTTATATATTTTTTTATTAAATAGAAATATTCTCTGAAAATTTGGGGAAATTCTCCATCAATTTCCATATATTAAGAATAATATTTGCCCTTTTTTCAGCTTGTAGACGAGTCTATGGACTTATAGTGTTGTTGTTAGAGAAAATTGTTTATTTTCCTGGGAAAATTGCGTGGAAAACTACTTTACTAATTGGAGAAATTCCTAAGGGATGGCGTCACTGGTGAGTTGAGTAGTAGCGATTTTCCCAGGGAAATAAACATTTATTTCGGCAACAAAAACGTCATTATTGAGTCAACAAACTGGAGAAATCCAGCACAAAAAGATTTTCCTCTAGATTTCAGTTTTCTCAAAATTTTCCAAAATAAATACGACCTATATTGTAGATCACTAAGTGATCTTTCCAACGAGATCTTACGCGTTGTTTCACGTAATAAATTAAGGGAGAAATCATCGATTAAAGATTCCCTTTCTTTTAATGAGTTATAACTGGATCCCTTAAACAAGAAAAATTTAATTTTTAATAATTTCCAGTTCGCATATTCTACAAATGTTGGAAAATGGTGAGAAATTTCTAGTATTCGCTCACCATCAAATCATGTTAGATTCGATTTGTGATTTAATTCGAAAACGTAACATTCACCACATACGTATCGATGGTAATACACCGTCTGATTTACGAAAAAATCTAGTTGATCAATTCCAATACAACGATAAATGTCGTGTTGCTGTATTATCGATAACTGCAGCTAATGCTGGTATAACATTAACCGCAGCTAAATTGGTGATATTCGCCGAATTACACTGGAATCCAAGTGTAAGTCTATCAAATATCTCGTAAGATAACTGCCATTATTTGGCTAGTAATTCGATGATTTGAACCTTGTAGTTCATTGGGAAAGTGGCGAAAATTTACATGAAATGATCCAGAATAACTAGAGGATAAAATAATTTTTCATTCTCCTTTCTTAACCTTGGAAAAAACAGGAAAAATTGCTATCCAGGTTGATATCAGACGTATTCTGTAACTTTTTATAGATCCGTTACCATGACAACGTTCTAGATTCTTGAAGTATACTTGATTTTTATTATTAACAAATTAACTGTAATGAAGTGGAGAAAAAGAGCGATAACTGTTAAAATATCGAGAAAATTAGTAATAAAAATGGCAAATATGATTAAAAAAAAAAAAGAAATGAAAACGAAGACAATGGAAAGGGTTGTCTGAAAATAATAGAAATTCTAGAGGGTTAAAAACTAGAATTTCTACTATTTCTGAGTTTTTTTATTATAAATTTTCTCAAAACATAGTTATCGTAAACAATCGTACTCTATAACTTCTTGATGATTCGTTACTATGACAACGCTAAAGATCGACAGTGTTCTTTTTAATAACTTGCTTTACCTTATATTTATAGATATGATAGAATTGTACAGAGCGAGATAAAAGTTCTTTTTAAAGAAACTGTCTATATTTCTATCGTTGTTATGGTAACGAATTATCAAGAAGTTAGAGAATACGATTTCCCAACGATTTAAAAATAGTGAAGTCAGTAGCGAATGAAGTTTTCACTCAGTGAGGAAGAATTAAAGTTATTCTGGATGGTTTTACGTAAATTTTCGGTTGGTAGCGACGATATTACGAGATTGAAGCGGTTTTTTACCGATTTCCCAGTGAATTGAGGTTCAAATTTTATCAAAATCTCCTAAATATCTAAAAACTCTAAAATATTTCTAAAATTGCTCGCCAAATTGTCGCAGTTATCCTAAAAATTATCAAAGATTTGGTATATTGAAATTGTCAGTTGTATTCTATAACTTTTTCGTGATTAGCTACCATGACAACAGTCTCTTTTCGATTATACATGATAGAATTGTAAAGTTGTGTTCAAATAGACTGTAGACCACCACGTTGTTATAGTAACGAATCGCCAAAAAGTTATAGAATACGATTATAATCGGTTTGATTTAGATTTTGACGCAAGCGGAGAGTCGAGCCCACCGTATCGGTCAAACCGAACTGGTAATCGTGCGATATTTGTTAGCAACAAACACTGCGGACATACCGATTTGGAATAAATTACAAGATAAACACAGCGTTTTACACCAATTAGGATTAGTCGAAGAGAAATTCGTTAATATTAAGGAGAAACATAATGATATAACGCGATATTTGGTACAACCGTCAACTAGTACGAATAATGAAAATAGTATGAGTATTGATGAAAGTTGTGATATTTTCAATGATGGTTTCGATGATTTGTTGAGTAATATTGATGTTGATAGTTGAATATTTTGTATACGGATATTTTTAATAAATCAATTTAGGGAAATTTGAATTTATCCGCTTACCCTTGGAGAAAGAATTACAAATTGAATTAATTTCGTATTTTTTCTTGTTATAATTATTTTTATACAATCACTTGATTCTTTTAGAATCACACACATAAAAAATTGTATCTTGCAATTTTTCCTTCAAGAAAAAAAAACCTAAAAACATTTAAATAGCGCACAATAATATATAAATTATCTACAAATATGTGTTGATTTCATTATATCATTTATCATCATTTAATAATAGTAAGGACGCACAAGGGCGAGGGCAAAAACAGCCTATTTAGAAAAACCTTGATCAGGTAGGACCGGTGGATAGGGGGCAACAATATCTTAAATATCAATATTTTTAGCAAGGATACTAATAAATTATCCCCTCATCGATAATTCTTGTTGATAAAGATAAAGCTTGATATATCTACACGCGACTGGTACTCTCATTAGAGTCTGTGTGTTTTTTAATTACCTATTTTAATATAATACAAATTACCTCGTGTCACGATCATCAATTAAATTAAATTAAATGAATTAAAGCAATTATGTGCCACGAAATATCTACAGATACACAATATTTATAACTAAACGGGGACATATACATAAATTAGATAAAAAATAATTAAAAAATAAATATTGGTCCACATTTACACTATTTACAATTGAAATGAAACAATAGTCTTTCATCGAACAAAAACAAGATAATTTTGGCACTTTTTAAAACAAACAAGCAACTTTAATCGAAACAAAACGGTAATAGAGGGGAAAATTCGAAATTCTGTGGCACTCCCTTGTTTTCCTTCCAATTAACGTATCCGCGTATTTTGATATTGTAACTATCCAACTAATCTGTTATAATTATAGAAATTATGTCAGTCTTGAAATAAATAAAAATAAATTACAATAAATTAATAATAATAATAGTAGTAATTGATCACTTTTACAATAAAGCAATTATTCCCTAATTGTTTTTGCCTCTATATAGATGTGTATTTACTATAATTCTGAAATCCTACACATTAATTATAAAATCACTGTAAAAATATCAAGGAACATTAAAAAAATGTTCCTATCCTTTCATTTATCATTAATATTATTATTATTATTACTTTTCCCCTCGTGTTTTACAAATTTAACCACTAGGCCCAACAGTTTTAAGAAAATAATACAAAATTATATCACTTAATACACATGGTCTATGTTGATGAGATCATATGAATAACAGATTAATTTAGAACCGATTGAAAATCGAACCACCCTGTTTTCTTTAGAATTTCCCACATTTTCGAAAACAACAAAATATAATAATAAATAAATATAAATAAATAGTTTTGTTGTAATTTTAAATAAAAAAATAGTTGCCTATTGCTATCGTGGCTCGTCTTTTTTATATAACATTTCATTTGGTGGTGTTATATTCAATTTATTAACACTAGATGGTGTTGTTGATGTTGGTAATTGTTGGATTGTTGTTGTTGTTGTTGGTGGACCTGGTCCCGGACCCGATCTTAAATGCATCAAACTAGCTGGATCTTTTGTTCGTAATTGTGTTGTTACTGGTGGTGGTATTAATGTTGTTGAATTTACCGAATAATTTATACCGATTGTTGGTGTTGAATTACCATTACCACCACCACCACTACTACCACTACTATTACTATTATTATTACTACTATTACTACCACTATTATTAAATAATTTACGTTCCTCTTCCGCTCGTATAACATCAGCTAATGGATTATAACGTAATGAAGCATAGAATGGATCTGTTGTTGTTGATGGTGGTGGTGGCCATCCTGTTGATGATGGTCCAGGATAATGTGACGTTAAACTATGTGGCAGTAAACGTGGTGGTGGTGGTGGTTGTAATGTTGATGGATGTCTTAAATACGGATGATGATTTGTTGTTGTTGGTGGTAATTGATGATGTGGCGATGGATGATGATGATGATGGTGGTGGTGATAACGTAAATCATCATCTTTCGATGATAAACTACGTGGTTCTTCTTTTATACGTATCGTTTCATGATTACCAACTAAATCTTGATTTGTTTGATTACCATTATTATTACCACCACCATTACGTAATGGTGATCGTTCACGTATTGAATTCGCTGTTAATTTCACCATATTATCTAATCTCTGTTGATGATGCAATAAACGTTCACGTTCTCTTTGTTCACGTTCACGTTGTTCACGTTCTAATTCACGACGTTCTAATTCGCGTCGTTCTTTTTCGCGACGTTCACGTTCTTGTTGTTGTTGTTGTTGTTCTAAACGTCGTTGTTTCTCTTCACGTTCACGACGTTCTCTATCTTCACGTTCACGACGTAAACGTTCACGTTCTTCACGATCACGTTGTTCACGTTCACGTTGATGTTGTTCTAATATTGGATCTGGTTTTATTGTCCATGGTGCTGGTGGTGGTCCTAAACTTGTTAATGTTGGTGGTGGTGGTGGTGGTGGAAATGTTGGTATTGTTCTTTGTAAACTACGCCATGGATCTGAAAATTGTCCAGCTGCTGCGGCTGCTGCTAAATTTAAATCACGTATACTGGCAGCAGCAGCTGCTGCTGCTGCAAATGGTGATACAGCAAATGGGGATGCTGTAGCTGCTGCACCAAAACTACTACCATAACGGCTAAATGGCGATAGAGTACTACCACTAACAAACGACGATTTACCTTTAAATATAAAAATTATAATAAAATATTTATTTAACGATTTAGAGTGGAAATTAATATCACAAAAGTTTCTACGATTGAACAGAAACTGAAAAATTACTCCTGAAATCTGAAAATTTTATAACCAAAATCGAGAAAACTATTTTCCTAACTGAATAAAATAATCATCTAACAGATTATATAGATTTTAGGTAATCTACAGTCGTATTCTCTAACTTTTTAATTATCTGTTACTATGACAACACTGCCACAGATCTTTCATCTCACTCTTTACAATTCTATGATATGCAAAATTGAAAAGAGACAAGAATAAAACAGTCTTCAGTGGAGACTGTATAGACAAACAGTCGTATTCTCTAACTTTTTGACGATCTGTTACTATAACAACACTACACTATTTCACTCTTTACGATTGTATGATATGCAAAATTGAAAAGAGAGAAGAATAAAACAGTCTCCAATGGAGTCATGGTAACGAATCACCAAAAATTTAGACAAACAGTCGTATTCTCTAATTTTTTAACGATCTGTTACTATGACAACACTACAACAGATCTTCTATCGTACTCTTTACAATTCTATGACATGCAAAATTGAAAAGAGACAAGAATAAAACAGTCTCCAATGTAATCATGGTAACGAATCAACAAAAATTTAGATAAACAGTCGTATTCTCTAACTTTATAAGGATTCGTTACTATGACAGTCTCTTTAGATGGTTTACAATTCTTCTATCACATGTAGAATTGAAATGAGATAAGAATAAAACATTCTCCAGGATTGTCAAGCTAACAAATCACCAAAAAATCAGAGAATACCAATGAATATTGAATACACCATAGTGAGCCGTATTCTGTAACTTTTAGTAGATCCGTTACCATGACAATGTTATAGACCGATAGTCTCCTTGAATAGATCAGTCTTCTATCATTTTTATTAATTTGGGCAACTACAATTTTGGATGTCCCACCACTTAAATACAAGTATTATAATTATCTTATACTTAAAATTAGGATTAAATTAATAAAATTGCAGTTGATCAAATTAATATGTGATCTATTCAACGTTGTCGTAGTAACAGATCTATAAAGTTACAGAATACCAGTTAGTATCGTTACCATTAGCCATACTTCAGTAATAAATCCAAAAATGTGTTTAAAGTGCCCCCTTCCGCAGAAATGAGTCGTCATTTTGTTGCTTACGTTGCTATAGCAATCGAATGGTTTGCTCAAATGAAATAGGTTATAAATTTGACAGTTTGTGTACAATCCTACTAGTTACTTATAATTTGATTATCATACTTAAATGATTTGGTGGTGGTGTAAATAACGAACTTGGATGATGTGGTGCCGTTGGTGGTGGTGGTGGTTGATCATAACTAGTTGGACGATGGGCTGCTGTTAATGGAAATGTTGTTAAATCATGTGCTGTACGACTATTTGTTGTATGTACACTAGGTGAAAATAGATGTGATGGTGGTCGTAATAAATCACTTTTTGTTGAATTTACTGATACAGCAGCAGCTGCAGCTGCTGCAACAGCAGCCAATGCACCACCACCTTTTGCTTCACCACTTTTCTGTTGATGATGGTAAATCTCCCATGCAACACGTACATGCATTGCATTCCATTTACCAGTTTTCTGTAACAAAAAAAAAATAATAATAAATACAACAAACTTTTATTGTCACTTTAACATATTAGAATAAAATTAGTAACAATAGAAAAACAAGCAATTAAAACGAACAAGTTTTTATCGAAACTCACCATTAATAAAGTTTTAGGTTTGGATTCTGGTGGCAACAGCGACTGCAGACATAAAACAAAACAAAAACGAAACAAAGCGTTATGAGTTAGAAGCGCAAGCTAATAATATTAAAGAAATTCACCAAAAAGAAACAAAAAGCAACAATTCAAAACTTAAATTGATTAAAATAAATAGTCAATAAACTTTTATTGTCACACGTACAAAAAACTTTGTCACACAATCAATTAAATCATATCAAAAAATTTGTATAAGTGACAAAATTAATGGAATATGTGCCAAAGTTTTGCAAATATGCAATAATAAGAGTTAGTTCATTGTAAGTAATTAAAAAAATAAATCACCTTTGGTTGAAATGTTGGTAAGTGACTAGGTGGTACAAATGGTGTTGGCCCGCCTGGTGTTGGTGCCGTTAAGCCTGGATGTAGTAAACTAGGTGGCGGTGGTGGTGGTGGTCCAGCTGATGGATGATGATAACCAGCAGCTGCTGCAGCCGCCGCCGCTGCAGCAGCACTTGGATATGTTGCCATTGCTAGATTTTGTCGATGATAAAACGGTGATGTTTCAATACTGCTACTCAATTTTGGTATATCCTTAAACTATAAAAAAATAATAATAATTAATTTAAAAAAAATTAATAAATATAATTATGTATTTTTTTGTAAATGAATCACCTGCAAATTTTACACGAATATTTGCCGGCAAAATCACATCACAATAAAAATACAGTTGAATAACAGGAATACTTACACTACTATTGGGCCTTCGTCCAATTAATCGATCCACAGGTACAGACTTTTTTTAAGAACAAAAAAAACAGAAAATTTGCAGGTAATTAAACAATTAATCAACACACACAAAATTAAGAACAATCACCAAGAAAATTGCCAAGTTTATTCCAAAATTTCTCAGTTATTTTCCAATGGATTTAAATTTGTGAACCGGAATTTGAAAGAACATTTCAAGCTGTCTACAATGTTGTTTCTTATTTTGCCAAATTCGAATGCAATTTGAAGTTACAGAAAGAAATATTAGAGCTTGTTTTTTTAATGTTTTCATCCATAACTTGGACAATATTGCTTATTTTGCAACGATATTCACATAGTAGATGGCAAATTGAAAACATTTTCTAAATCTAGAAGAATTTCTCCGATTGTAGTGTTGGTTTTCCGGAAAATCGCCGAAAACTTGGAAATTTTGCTTCCATTGGCAACAATTTTAAACTTAAAGAACTGAACCTCATTTTAAAATTTTAATATATAGAATGAGCCAAGTGGTTGGCCTATTAGAAGTTCTAATTGATGAAAGTTTCTGAAATTTGGTATACACCCGTTTTTTCCACCTGAAGAACTACATCTGGAAAATATGTTCGTTGTTCTATCAATCCCCGGTGTACAGGGTAAGGCACCCTACTTTCTTATTTTAAATGGAATACTATATTTTTGATTCCATATTTAGATTCTATGATAAAAATGAAGTAGACTTTGATAACATGACCTATGGTCTAGCGTTAATTGTTTTTCAGGAATTTCGACTTTTTCTGAAAATGTTGGTTTTGTAGTGTTTTATTGAAAAAATCATATCTCGGAAAATATTATTGCTAGACAATCCAAATTTGGAAATCAAATAGTTTAAACTACGTACTTTACGCCAGATTGTTCAGAAATGAATTATCGTTCAGCATTTAGCTGAAATGAATTTTTATTTCAGCTATTTTTCAAAGTGCAATATCTTTCTTATTTTAAATGGAACGGTATATTTTTCTTTATACAGTTGGATAGGGAAAAAAATTCTGCATCGAACTATATTAACATTCCCTATACCTATCGCTAATAGTTTTTCAATTATTTAAGATTTTCAGTTTTCAATAGTTTTCTCTCCAGTCTGAAATTGACTAGTGTCTAGTTGTCTATGACTTAAAATTCGCCTATAAAAAATGCATAGGAGGCTTAGCAAAATGACATTAACTGTCACATTTGAGGTTAACAATGATTATTTTAAATGTTTTTTCAGCGATTTCTGCCAATTTTACATGAAAAGAAAATCCAATTAATTTTAATTTAATGATTTGTCAACTTCTTCTATGATTTTTTAATTAAAAAATATAAAAATAATTAATTATTTAGATGTGAATTGTGACAGAAGATTGTTTCGCCAAGCCTACTATGTTTTAGTATTTCGTTTCAAGTGATAAATTATTAGAAATCGAAAATCTTGAATAACTGAAAAATTATCAAGAATAGGTATAGAAAATGCTTATATGATTCGATGCAGAATTTTTTTCTCTATCCAACCGTGTAAAGAAAAAATATATCATTCCATTTAAAATTAGAAAGTTATTGCACTTTGAAAATTGGCTGAAAGAAAAACTTATTTCAGTTAAACGCTGAAAGATAATTCAATTCTATAAAATTTGGTGTAAAGCACATAGTTTGAGCAATTTGATTTCCAAATTTGGATTGTTTAGCAACAATATTTTTCAAGATATGAATTTTTTTATAAAACCCTACAAAATCCAAATTTTCAGAAAAAGTCAAAATTCCTGAAAAACAGTTAACGCTAGACCATAGTCTACTTCATTTTTATCATAGAATCTAAATATGGAATAAAAAATATACTATTTGATTTAAAATAAGAAAGTAGGGTGGACTACCCCATATACCGGGGGTTGATAGAACAACGAAACTATTTTCCAGGTGTAGTTCACGTGGAAAAACGGATCCATACCAAATTTCAGAAACTTTCATCAATTAGAACTTCTAATACCACTTGACTCACTCTTCCAAAATATCAGTTGTGGAAAATTCTCAATTATTCTCACCGATTAAGAGTTTTCCATTAATTTTCATAAGAAAATTGGCCAACATTCTCTTAGAGCTATCAAATGAAATGTTCAATTCTATAAATTTACAATTATTGCCAACAATTTCCCAGTTTTCGTCGATTTTCCGGAAAATTAACATTGCAATCGTAAAATTTCTCACAGACCCGAAAAGCACCTTCAATTTGTTATCTTCTAAGTGAATATTATGCAAAATAAACAATATTGTCCAAGTTATGGGAGAAAATACAAAAAATTGTACCAAAACACCAAGGAAACATGCTCTAATATTTCTTTTTGTAACTCAAAATTGCCTCCAAATTTGGAAAAATTAATAACACCATTATATATATCTTGAAATACTCTTTTAAATTCCGTTCAACTAATTTAAATCCATTGGAAAATAACTAAAACTTTAGCAATTTTTGTTGCATCAAATCCTCGGTGATTGTCTTTAAGGAAATTACCAAAATATTTACCAAAGGTGATGGGAATAGAGAAGAAGCTGTCGGTGGTGGTAATAATGTTGTTGTATGATGTTGATGTACATGTGTATGATGATGTTGATGTTGATGCATCTCTGTACGACAATATGGGGTTGCTGCAGCTGCTGCCGCCGCTGCTAAACCACTTCGATCTTGTGATGATGCTAAAAATCGATTATCTAATTCACGTCGTAACATATCAGCTTGATCTATAAAAAAAAACAACATTACCCATAATAATAATAACAAAATTATTTTATACTTGTTTGAAATAAACTCTCAGCTGAAAATGGATTTGGATTAGCTGTTGGTGGTGGTGGAGCTTGAATTGATGGTTGTGATGATGTTGACTGTACATTTGTTGATAATGGACTTGTACCACTTATTGTTGTTGATGATTGTTGTGGATTTGTTGATTGTGGTACCATTGATGGTGTTGTTGTTGATGTTGGTGGTGGTGGTGGTAATGGTGTTGTAAATACTGACGGTGGTGGTAATGGTGGTGGAAATGTTGAATGTAACGGTGGCGTAGGTCGAGAATTATTCGAACTATTATTACCACCACTATGTATCGTTGTCCATATTTTATTATTATTACTACTATTACTACTATTATTAGTATTATTACTATTACTACCATTACTGTTATTGTTGTTGTTATTATTATTATTATTACTATTACTACTACTATTATTATTACTAGTATTATTATTATTATTATTGAGGGCTAGACTAGAAGACACTGTGGTAGTTGATGACGGAGGCGGTAGATTTAATGGTGTGACACTACCACCACGGTTTAAACTGCTCACATTACTACTGTAATTAAAATTTGGTATAAATTTGAAATTAATTTAATTTGATTGAAATTACCTATAACTATCTCTTTCACGATTAGGACTATGGCCGCGTGGCGATGGAGGTCGTACCATTGTATTTTCCCTACTAACTATAGGCTGTGGTGGTGGTGGTGGTGGTTGTTGTTGTTGTGGTTGTGGAGCTGTATACGTATTATGTACAGCATATGGAGCATAAAGTGGCTGAGGTGGTGGTAGCGATTGTTGTTGTTGTGGTGGTTGTTGTGGAGATGGTTGTTGTTGATTTTGTGGTTGATAAATTGATTGATATGCTGATGGACCATTACTAGTACTTGGTACAGCTACAATTGGTAAATTAGCTGATGTTGCAACAGCTGGACTTTCAGTTGAACGTAATATATCACCATTACTATTATTATTATTACTATTATTATTAGCTACAGATGAATGATGATGATGATGATGGTGTTGATGATGATGTTGATGTGTTTGTACAGCAATTGGTGCAGCAGCTGGTGTCATTCCTGATGGTATTACAGTTATTGGAACACTAATTGATGGAACACTATTTGGTGGTGGTTGTTGTGGTGCAATAACAATAGCTGTATTAGGTCCAGTTCCTGTTGTTATAGCACCACCACCACTAACAACAGAAGCAGCAACACAACCAACTGTTGATGGTATTGTAACATTATTACATGTTGGTAATGATGGATTACTACCACCATTTGTAACATTTCCTGTTAATACTGATGGTATTGTTGATATAGCTGATGATGATGATGATACAGCAGCTGATGCTATTGCAGCAGCTGGATGTATTGGTGGTTGTTGGGCTGGTGCTGGTGATGGTACTGGTAAATTTGGTGGTGTTGGTGCTGGTACTGGTGAATTACTTGTACCATTACTTAATGGTAAACTAGGTGGTAATGAACCAGGAAATTCACGTTTTCTTGATGCTGGTGTTGATGCAAATATCACCGAACTAGCATCAGAACCCTATTTTGAAAACAACAAAAAACAATAGAAATTAAAGCCGATTTCTTAAATTATTTAAAAGTCGGCGCGCAATTAAAAACGCGCCGCAATCGATAATCCCCAACGGGGAGATTTCAATTACTTTTTTTTTGTTATTAAATTGTAAACAAATTGATAGATTACAAAAAAATTAAAATAGAAAAACAATTTAATCCGTTAAAATTATCCTTAAATATCCTTTTATTTCTTGTTTAATTTAATATGGTGTCTCTAAAGTTAATTAAATACAGTACGTCTTTTCTTGTTTCATTATCTACACCCCAAGCTTAATTACTCTTTTATCATTCATTATCTATTCCTCCTTTCTCTATCCCACATATATAACTACTTAAATTCCCTATCTCCATCTATTATTGATAACGATGATGTTGTAATTATATAATTAAATATGTATAACAACATATATAACATTATTTAACTATATGTGTTAGATAGAGATAGATAGATATATAGAAAACGGGGAGCAACAGAGAATACGGAAGTGAATATTTCAAACTATAGAATCTCAGAATCATTCCGTTATCGATTCTTTTCACCCCCACTACACACTAACATTAAAAACATCACAACCCTCTACAATCCTACTGAAAACTCCGATAACATACAAGCGTAACAACCACTGACTAGTCGTGGCGCTCTTCACACATTTCAAAAACAACAGAAAAAGAGCCACAGACACGGGAAGACTTCAATATTATTATTATTATTATTATTAAAAAAATAATAAAATAAAATAAACAACCTGAATAGTCATTTTTTCATCAGTTGGTGAAATTAAACCCCCATCTGTATCGTTAAATTCATGATTTTCTTTAATAATATCGCCTTCTGTTGTTGTTTTATCACTACCATCATTACTAACAAGATCACCATTACCACCACCACCACCACCACCACCCTCATCATTATCTTGAATTTTCACTATGATCGCAATTGTGGCGGCACTTGTACTATTCGTATTATTGTATTTAAAATTTCTATTAATAAAATAAATTGCAATTTAATTACATAAAACATTCCTTTATTGTTGATTAATAAAAAAATAATTACTCGTCAATTATCTTCACGTCCAATTATCAACAATTTATACAATTATTATTATTATTATTATTTAATTAATATTAAAGTCGGTGTAAAAATTCCCAATACACTTGAAAGGACATTATCTTTATTTTTATAACAATTATTATTTTACCATTATTTATTAATAACATTTTAATTAATTTTACTATTTTTTAATTATATCATTTTTTTGGTATTTTTATAACGGTAGTAGTGGTGGAAAATTCACAAAAAACCCATAAAATCTTTCACTAAACAAGACGACAATCCACCTCATACTGAGTGTAGTTGGCGGCGTGTTAAACTTAAAAAGGGGAAGAGATAGAAAGAAACGAGGATAATGATGATGCGGAAAGGAACAAAAACGAAACAAACCGACCTTAGCCAACTTGGACTCTTATATATCTATATATATATATAAATACATATACATAAATTTATATGTATGTGTTCTTTAAATAAATTTGTATATGTATTGAGTAGGCTATAAATTCGTATGTGGGTGTCTTTAGTTAGATTACGCATGCGCTATTGAAAATCCCAGGCAAAAAGACAGTTTCCACCACCTGAACAAGCCAACTAAAATTAACAACAATTAAGAATTCAGTTAAAAATAAACAACGAGCTACGTTTAGTTAGTGAAAACCCGGCGCATCCACCATTTTTTCTCAAACAACAAATCTAGTGATTCAATTGATAAACAAAAGTGTGTGTATAGGAAAACTGTGATAAGAACAACAACAACATAAAAAAAAAGTCAATTCAAGTCGATATTCGAGTTATTTGTTATACCCCAACACAGACATAATTCCAATAAATTTTAATGGATACGAAAGCGGACAAAAAAAAGGGATGATTGTGTTACAAAAATAAGAAAGAAGACAGATAAACATTCTGTATACATAGATAGGTTTTCTACAAATGACTGAAACGTGGTTGGAAATTTACTTTTACGATGCGACATGATTACGAAATCATTCTTTCTCCCCTGAAGGTATATTCACCAATAGAAAACAACGAAAAACAAAAGACAAATGTGATCGAAATAAACAAATCGCCTATTGTATTCGTCGAGTAAATCATTAAATTAAATTAATTAGAAAAAAATCACCACATACAGTTTTCTATAAATATCATTAAAAAAAAATGTTAATCACAGTAGGTGTACTGTATATAAAAATAGAAACACCATATTAACGACATCTCTGATCGTTTTAAAGAACTAACAAAATCGGGACTTACCTTATCATCTTCACCCTCGCTATCACACTATTAACAATTGGAAAAACAAAACAATAATTAATAGATTATCGTAGAAATAGAAAATTAATCTTACGATATATCCTTTTCCTGAGCTGCATCTACTACTGGCCTATTATTATTTTTTCCAAACAAAATAATTGAATTAATAATTAATTTTATTGAAGAATTAAAAAAAAAAAGGACTTACATCACTTAAACGATCCCTAGAACTGTCAGCATCTCGTGGTGCCATTGTTGATGATGTTAAACGTTCAGAAGCACGTCCACTATCATCACTAGTAGCCTGATCTTGTGTTAATGACGATAATGTCTTATAAATCAAAAACAATACAATAAAATTATCGAATAATTAAATTTAGTTAATTACTTACATGATTATTATGTACAGAATTATAATGCGTTATGTGCGCTGTTTTTGGTTCTAATTTTGGTCGTTCAATTTCTGATAAACGTTTTATATTCTCTTTACTCGATATTTTTAATACCAACTGAAACAAAAATTATTATTATTAATAGTCTAATTATTTATTAATCGATATTATTGTATAATAATAATAATAATAATAATAATAGTAGTAGTAGTAGTAGTAGTAGTGATAATAAAAGGTCAATGGCTTTTATTCTAGTGTAATGTGACTTGTCGCTCTTGCTGATATCGCGCAAGATTCCAAGGTCAGTGAGGCTGGATTCCTTCTTGTTTTAACAAATTCCCATTAAAACCTCCCTCCTATATTATAAACTAAACGATAGAAAAAAATAAACAACCCTTTAAATTTATTGAGGATTAGAAAATAAACAAATCAACCATTGAATTATATTCGTTTTTTTTTATATTATTATTGAAACATATTCAAGTCGGAAATCGTTCAAATTCTCAACCCCTCTTTGATTATTATTAAGAGGGTGAGATGTTTTTTTTTTAATCGAGTTAGTTGGAAATCTGTCAACTGTAGATGTTCGTTTGTTCAAAAAATTTCACTTTCATTACTTCTTTATTTGGTATTATTAAAATAAAAGCGATTTATATTGAAATTGTATGGAAATTATAAAATTTCCATAATTAAAAACACTTTCAACCCCTATTTTATTGTTATATTTAGATAAAATAAAATTGATTCTAGTTAACCATGAATATGTCTACTATAATTGGTATTCATTTGTTATTTTTATTATTCGACCCTATTACAGTAAATTAAAATTAACCAACCCCAAATTAATGGAAAATTATCGATTTTGTTTTTCTTTCACCCTATAAATTTTGCCGAAAAATTTAAATCTAGTTGAAAACCTGTCAATGTTCATTTGTTCAAAAATCCTGATTTATTACCTTATTTCTATCATTTCAAATATGAAAACAATTGATTTGTGTTCAAATCAATGATTAGATTTATAAAATTTTCAAAATTAAAATATTTTTTATATAATTTCCCTTGTAAATTTCACGAAAATCCTTGAATCTAGTTTGTTGAGAAACTGTCAATTGTCGATGTTCACTTGTTCAAAAATTCTAATTTATTACCTTGTTTCTATAATTTCAAATATGAAAACAATTGATTTGTGTTCAAATCAGGAATTTAGAAAATTTTCAAAATTAAGTATTTTTTATATTATTTCCCTTGTAAATTTCACGAAAATACTTCAATCTAGTTTGTTGAGACACTGTCAATTGTCGATGTTCATTTGTTCAAAAATCCTGATTTATTATCTCATTTATATTATTTCAAACAACATTAAAACAATTGATTTGGCTTAAAATTAGTGGTGAAATTTATAAAATTTACAAAATTTCAACCCCTATTTATTTAATTAAATTCAAGTAAAAATTGATTCTAGTTGGCTATGAATCTATGGTAGATATTCATTACTTATTTTGTTTATATTTATCTAGTTGGTCATGAATTTGTGAAAATTTTCGTATTTATTCATTTGTTCCATAACCTATTATTTTGTTTATATTTATGTTTTATTTAAATTTTGCACATTTTATTTAACCGTTTTGCGTTTTTGATCGAAATTGTAAAAGTTTTATAATTATCAACAAATTTTCAACTCAATATCCTAATTTATTTCAAAAACTTGAATCTAGTTTGTGTATCTGTCAATTTTAGATATTCATTTGTTTGGATTCCACCCTATTATTTTGTTTATAGTTCACCCACTTGATTATCATGAATTAAAGATTCAAATTTGAAAATTTAACGATTTTTTATTAAAAAAAAAAAACGGAAAATAAATCATTAATTATTTCAAATTTGGTTCGTTATAATCGACAAATAACGATAAATATTCTTTTGTCTATTTGTTTGTTTGATTGTTTCAAACAATTGAATAACTAACCTCTAAATCCTCATATGATCGGAATTGTAAAATCGAAAATCCTTCAACAATATCCTCTTCAACTAACGGTTCTTTGATTTTTTTACGTCGTATCGGTGGCCGTTGTGGTTTCTCACGTACAATTTGATGATCATCATCGTCATCATCATCACAACTATCATTTGGTGGTGAACGACAATGTTGATGATGATGATGGTGATGATGATGATGATGGTGATGATGATGATGTCTATTATGATGATGATGATGATCTTTTGATGTTGTTGTTGTTGTATTTGTTGTTGTTGTACCAGTATTTGTTGTATTAATACCAGTATTTGTTGTTACTGATGATATTGTTGATGTTACAACAACATTATTACCACCATTAGTTGTTAATTTTGCTGTTTCCCGTTGTGCTTGCATACGCTGGGCGCGTCTTCGGCGTCGATTTCTTTGTTTCACTTCGACGTCCATCATTTAATTTTAAATCAATTAATTGATTTATTATTAATGGTAATTTGGTTATTTGAAAATTCAACAACATGGCTATTGATGGTGGTTTGTTCTAATTGTTGTTGTTGTTTCAACTGCCAATACCACTGGCACATTATTATTTAAAAAAACAACAAATAAAATAGAAAATCTTCAAATTATGATATTGATGACGGCGTCTATGTCCAAAAAGACAATAATCAACGACATAACCACATTTCATCAATAAAACAATACGAATTCGCTGTCGATTCCTCCGTTTATTTGTTGTTTTAATTATAAGTTGTAGACAACCGGAAATCGTATCGTATTCTTCATATCATTATCACAAACAATAACGACCATTGATAATGTTGATATTGATGGTGTTGATAAGTGATGATCTTATCGCAATGATCAAACATCGCCGTCTATTGTCTTATCAAAAACAAATCACTAGAATCAAAGGAAAATCGCTTATACACGTTATATTTTATACAACACAAGTTAAAAAAGGTGAAACTAATGAAAAACCATCAGTAGTAGTAGCAGTAGACCCACACACAGACACAAAATAATGCAACTTCTCTATATACCATGTAGTGTAATGTCTACACACACATCTATACGAAAATACACACTCACACACACTTGTTATCGTGTCGTTATTATCACTGGTTTCCTTTTTTCCCCCTCAAGATTTATTTACACAAAATTAAAATCGTTGTAAAATCGTCTAGAAATTATAATAATAAATCAATTTCTATTAACACTGTCTTGTGAAATTAATTAGAATTATTTACAAAAAAAAATAATTAATTTTTTTTTAAGGGACACGACACCGCCACCAGTCAATACACACAATGTAAAATGTCGCGATCCACTGGCGACATCTAACAGTAAACATACGCAACTAATTGGCAATAAAACACGCGTACCAACCCTACAAAATTGGTAGAATTTAAAAAATTCAACAATTAAATCAAATTAAACACGATAATCACCAGAAATTCAAAATAAGACTCACACAATTATTTATAACGATTTTAATAAATCTACCGCAGTATTTATAACAAAAACGCGCCTAATTGTAGCCTTCTATACACAAAAAAACGGTTGTATTTCCACAGACTACTTTGATTTTCTTAACAAAACTCCAATATTGGTGGATTTATAAACAAAACTACCTATACCAGTACGGGTAATTCAAATATTTGGCGCGTTAAATTATTCTTCAATTGTAGGAATGGTGGATGCGCTGAATTGACAGTTTAGTGCGCTACAACATAATTAATTGACAAAACAAGCCTACCAACCCTAGATGATAAAGAGAATTTAAAAGTTTGAACAATTAAACCGAAATTAATGTAACAAGCACCGAAAATTCACACATTATTTATAACAATTTGAATAATACTACATCAATATTTATAAGAAAAACAAGTATAATTGTAGCCCTTTCTGAATTTTGTATTCTCAGAAACTACCGCGATTTTCTCAACAAAATTTCAATATTGGCGGATTTATAAACAAAAACTACCAATCTGGGGGGCAATAATTTGAATATCTGGCGCGTTAAATTTGCCTTCTGTTGTAGCAATGGTGGATGCGCCGAATTGACAGTTTATTGCGCTACAACTATACACACAATTAATTGGCAATGAAATACGTCTACCAACTCCTGAAATTAATAAAATTTGAAAAACTGCACAATTTAACTGAAATTAACACAACAATCACCAAAATTAGAATGAAATCCACACAAATATTTATAAAAATGTTAACAATACTATACGTCTAATTGCAGCCCCTGTACAAACAAACTCGGCTGTATTTCCATGACTACCATGATTTTCCCAATAAAATTTTCAACAATACTACATGTCCAAACAAAAACACGTTTAATTGTAGCCCTCTCTACATACAAATTTTGCTGTATTTCCACAAACTACCGCGATTTTTTCAACAAAATTCCATATTGGTGGATATATAAACAAAACTACCAATCTGGGGGGCATTAATTTGAATATCTGGCGCGTTAAATTTGCCTTCTGTTGTAGGAATGGTGGATGCGCCGAATTGACAGTTTGTTGAGCTACAACTATACACACAATTAATTGGTAAATAAAACAAGTCTACCAACCACTAAAAATTAATAAAATTTGAAAATTTGCACAATTTAACAAATATTTATAAAAATTGTAACAATACTACACGCCTAATTGCAGATCTCTGTACAAATAAACTCCGCTGTATTTTCCAATAAAAATTTTAACAGTACTGCATCTCTAAACAAAAATACGTTTAATTATAACCCTCTGTAATATTGAGAGATTTATTAAAAAAAGCTACCAATATGGGGGGCAATAATTTGAATATTCGGCGCGTTAAATTAGCGCTCACTTGTAGGAATGGTGGATGCGCCGAATTGACAGTTTGTTGAGCTACAATTACAACATAATTAATTGACAATAAAACAAGCCTACCAACGCCAGATAATCAATTGAATTTAAAAACTTGCACAATCAAACCGAAATTAATACAACAATCACCAAAAATTCACAAATTTGAATTATACTATATCAATATTTAGAGAAAAACAAGTATAATTGTAGCCCTCTATACAAACAAACTCGGCTGTATCTCACAAACTACCGCGATTTTTGCATCCTAATTCCGGTATTGGTGGATTTAAAAACAAAACTACCAATTTGGGTGACAATAATTTAAATTCTCCTAGCTGTAGGAATGGTGGATGTGACGCATGACAATCGACAGGGCTACAACTACCGTACAAATTTGAAGGTTAGTTTTACTTCAACTCAAAAATTGGCAAATTATCAGAATGGTATCAACAACATATTTAACATCAACAATCACCCTATTTTGTCTAATTGGTTTGGGTCTGTCCATCTATGCGTATATTGTTGAATTGAAAATCGAAAATGATAAAAATTATGAGGCGATGTGCGATATTAGCGAACACATGAGCTGTACCAAAGCGTTCAAATCTGAGTAAATTTTCGGTAATTGTGTGTTGTAATTGTTGATTTATTGTTGTTTTAGGTTCGGTAAAGGTTTCGGTTTGGTTTCGAAACAATCGGTCTTTTATAAACCGAATAGTTTGGTTGGAATATTGTTTTATAGTTTATTGGCGACTTTGGCGCAATCGAATTCCGTTGTTATCACGAAAATATCGCTAGTTTTCGTCCTATTCTCCAATTTTATGTCAATTTATTTGGCTTATATCCTCTATTTTAAATTACACGATTTCTGTGTCGTTTGTATCACAACTTATGTTGTTAATTTGTTGAATTTGGTGTTTCTCTATTTGAAATTGCGCAATTTATCGCCGACGATCGAGTGTAGAAAGAAGAAAGAATGAAAACATGTTGGCATTACTGTTTGTTTTTTCTAATTAACCGAATTATATAATTGTTGTAATAAATCTAGCTCTATCTTTGTTTTTTCGTGTTTCTCGCCAAACAATAGCCTTATGTTCAAACCACTGGAAATCCTTCTGGAAAATCGGCCCGAAAAAATCAACTGGTTACACCTACACGAAATACCAACGTCTATAGCGGAAAAATTCAATCTATTTTTCCATCGAAATGTAGAGGCCGATCGGCGGAGTCCCCTCTCTTTCCGCCAACTCGCTGAAAAACTCAATCGATGACTTAAGACAACAAGACTTAATAATAATAATGATGCAAGGTGAGGTTGTGCGTGCTTGATCTCTAATCCGTTGAGAAGAATACGTACAATTGATTTGATTAATTTTTAAATCAAGTGATTCTCGATGATTTAGCGAATTAACGTAAGTTCTATTATTTATTTATTTTTATCGTAATACGCTGCGATTATTGCGAGTTTATTGCTCGATTGAGCGTTAAAATCTCCGGAACTTTCCATAATTGTAACGTTTTTTTCCACCATTTTAATCGCATTTTCTTCCATTAATCGATTAAATTGATCGGTCGTATTGGCGATGGAATAACAGTTGAATTTCGTGGATATAGTTGATTCGAACAAGACTGACTATAAAAGGCATGGTCGACACAACAAGACCAGCCTTCAAATTCAACGATCAACAAAACAGAGATGGATGATTCGTGACGAAAATGGTGGAAATTATCGAATTTTCTCGATTATATCGGGGCAATTTTGCAGAATTTTCGGTTTAAATGCGATTTATCGGTTGAAATTCGCAGAACTAATTGAATCAACTTAGAAGCGGTCAAGGCGATTTTTTCCGACAATTTCATTATGTCGTCTCGTCTTATTGTTGAGATCATTAAGTAAACACAACACGTAAGTCGTGATACATACTGACAACAATTCATAAAGAGGCTATTGAAGAAAATACGTCAAGGCTACAACATTACAACAAATAATAATTGGATAGAACATGGTCGGAATATGCGTCATCATTTTCCATAAACGTCGATGTCGTCCATTTTCGATCTTGACAAACTCAAAAACTGATGCTAATTAATTCGATTTTTTCATTGTGTTCTAGAAATGGCGAATATCGAGAATTTACCACCGCCGATTGGCGACCATCGGGTGGCTAGTGTGCGGCATTTCGAGGCAGGACCACCGGAAGGACTCCAATTGGTAATCGTTTCTCAATTTCTAATTAATTCCGATTCTGGAATTTTTCAAACTATGCGTTAATTGTTTGTTTTTTGTCGGATTCGAGCTATTTCAGTGGTTGTGACGCGTAATTAGAGCAAGAATTCCGGTCGATTTTCAGGTGATTTCGATGGGCGATCAAGCCCGTAACTGCTTGAAATTCGAGCGAATGTTTCCGAAATTTTCAGAATTTCACTGAGCGACTTCAATAATTTCGCAATTGTTCCATTGATTAGATTGTTTTTCTGATTGATTTATTACGATTTGATATTGGAAAAAGGGGGAAAATTCGAACAGTTTTTAGATGATTTCATCGCTAAACCGCAATGACTTTCTAATTTCTCACTGGACGAATTTCGAAAATATAGCAGCGCTAGCTGTGCATTTAAACGAGAAAATTCGATTAAAATTTCGGTAAATACAAGAAATTTCCCTTAAGATCACTAAAAATTACCCCAAGCGTCCCTCTCTGATTTTGTTCTTTTTTTAATAATAATAATTATGATTTTGTTAACATTTCACTGTAAGACGTGTGAATTTTCGGTTGTTCCATTGGAAAATATAAAAATTTGAAGGGGTGATTTTCAGGTTTTTAACATTAAACTTTGTATTATTTTCACTAGATTTACAACAGTTTTCAGCTAGAAAATTAGTTTGCATAAATCCTTGCCATTAGTTTTCCAATTAGCAAATTTCAGCAATTTCAGGAAGCAACCACCCGAAAATCTTGTTTTAAAAATTTCAGTTTTTTGGTTCTCGTTTTTATCCAAATTCGGTGACTTCAGCGAGTAGTCAAAACGGAAGTTTTGCTGAAAATTTTGAATTCGTTAATGTTCAATAAAATCCAAAAAAATTCTAACGAATAGAACACAAATTTCAGGAACTACTCCGAAAATCTTGCTTCAAAAACTTCCCTTTTAATTCTTTTCAGTTTTCTGTAAATTTTCGGATTAAATTAATCAAAACTTTGATAATTAAAAGCCAAAATTCAAGTTTCAATAACAATTAATGTGGAATTTACGAAAATTCGTTGGTGATTTCAACGGGTAGTCAAAACAGAATTAGCCCTGAATATTTTTAAGTTCGTTAATGTTCAGTATCGAATAATGTTAATTTAATAATATTGCATAGAATTGAATTTTCATTGTTATTTTGCAATCATTAAGAAACTACTTTCAGCAAATTTCAGTATCCCAAAATTGTGTTTCAGAAACTTCAGTTTATTAACTTTTCTTGATTTTCTGTGAATTTCTGAACTTTAAACGCTGAAAATTGAAAACCTGAACATTCAAACCGCAAATTGATGAGGAATTAGTGAAAATTCGTTAGTGATTTCAACGGGTAGTCAAAAGAGAAATTATCCTGTATAATCTAAATCTTTGTTACAAATTTCAGTTTTTAGTTCTTTTCGATTTGCTGTAAATTTTAGAACTAAAATAATCAAAAACTAGATAATTTAAAGCCAAATTTCAACAACAATTAGTGGGGAATTAAAGAAAATTCGCTAGTGATTTCAACGGGCAGTCACAACGGAATCTGTCCTGAATAATTACCTATTTTAATTTCATTAATACTCAATAATGAATATTCAATAATAATGCTGCACAAAATACAAAGATAATCGACTTAATTATTTTCCAACCAATAAGAAATAAATTTCAGCGATTTTCATGAGCTACCCCGAAAATGTTCTTGTCGATTTTCTTCAAATTTCCGAACTCAAATAAGTAATAGAAAATTAGATAATTTTACTTGAATTCGTTAATAATAACAAATAATGTTCAATAATAATGTTGCTTAAAATTGAAAGAAAATCCTCATTGTATTTGTCAAGAAAAAAACAATTCTGCGAATTTCAGGAATTACCCCAAAAATCTTGCTCCAGAAACTGTAATTTTAACTGTTCAATTTTCTGCAAATTTCTGAATTAAAATTGCTAAAAATTACAAGATTAAGACAAAATTACAAAAATTAATGGAGAATTAAAGAAAATTCGCTGGTAATTTCTACAGGCAGTCAAAACGGAAACTTTACAGAATAATTTAAATCTTGTTTTATAAATTTAAATTTTAAAATCTTCTCGATTTTGTGTAAATTTTCGAATTAAAATAATCAAAAACCAGATAATTTAAAACCAAAATTCAACCTTTACAAAAATTCTCGGAGAATTAATGAGAATTCCTTGGTGATTTCAACGGGCAGTCAAACCGGAAATTGTCCTGTAAAACGCACATAATCCAAAATTGGATAAGTGAAAACTAAAATTCAAATTTCAACAACAATTGAAATTACTGAAAATTCGCCGGTGATTTCAACGCGCAGCCAAACCGGAAACTGTCCTGTAAAATGGCAATAATCAAAAATTAGATAAATTTCAACAATTAGGGAAATTATTGGAAATTCGCCGGTGATTTCAACAGTCAAACCGGTAACTGCCCTGTAAAATGGCAATAATCAAAAATTAGATAAATTTCAACAATTAGGGAAATTATTGGAAATTCGCCGGTGACTTCAACGGGCACTCAAACCGGAAACTGCCGTGTAAAATGGTAATAATCAAAAATTAGATAAATTTCAACAATTAGGGAAATTACTGAAAATTCGCCGGTGATTTCAACGGGCAATCAAACCGGAAATTGTCCTGTAAAATGGCAATAATCAAAAATTAGATAAATTTCAACAATTAGGGAAATTATTGGAAATTCGCCGGTGATTTCAACGGGCAGTCAAACCGGAAACTTTGCTGAATAATTTCCAATTCGCTAACATTCAACGAATAATTGCACCGAGCGAATTGCCTCCATTGATTGCACTTGATCCACTCTCTATCTCTGTCTTTCATTCGCGATTTTATGCCGGTAATTACTATTTCACTATCATTTAATAGTTTAATGTAAAAAGGTGCGGCATTAACATAACAAAACAAATCAAGTCCAACCAACTAGGACGGGAACAAATACAGGTGAAACAATACAGAAACCGTATATGATGTAATCTATACATACAAACAAACAAACACACACGTATAATGAACAACAAAACAATAATAGCTACAAACAAAAAAAACAAAAACGAACAACGTAATGTAGAAGGTTGTGGTAATTGCACCGCCACCACAGTCGCCGCCACTGCCGCCAATACAACCATAATCTATACTTATAATAATAATAACAAGCGAATAGTGATAGTGGTATAGGTAAATTTTATAATGACGAAAATTCTAGTTTTACTAGTATCCGCCATAAAGTCGTTTAATTAATTAATAATAATGGCAGAAAAAGAGAGAAAGTGCAAGTGTAAAATAATAATAATAATAATAGGATAGTGCGTGAGAATTTCCACCACCATTATCAACAATTACAATAAAAATTAACAATAGATTAAAAAACACATAAAAAACGTTATTCCCTAACGAAATCTAGAACGCTACAGACATCGGAATTACCAAAAAAAAAAAAACGTAATTAATTCTAATAATAGATAATAATAATAGTAATAATGATGGAACTACAATGTCCTTCATTTGTTTATTTATTAATTTAATTGAACGTATACCGGGTGTTCGAGAGTTAACGTAAAAATCGCCCGTTTCAATGGTGTGGTTGTTGAATGGTGGTGATAATCTTCTGGACTGACCCCTTACCCGCGGGTCAACCCGACAATTTCGACAATAAAACCAAATACAGTACGAAAATTCTATTAAAACCGTCCAAATTTTGTTTTGTACAGGTGTGCAACGATGGTGAGACCATTGCGACAACCAAAGAAGGTACGTCTTATCGTTTTAAACCTTATCAATTTTGATTAATTCGTTGGTTGATAGAGGAGTGGGTTAGTAAGAAGAAAACGGAAGTCACCAATACAAAACAGATAGAGACACGTGTCAAACGTCAAGTGGTGTTAGAAGATGGGAAGGTTATTGAAGATAGCGGCCCGTTAGTGACGACCAATACAACTGAAGATACTGAAACGCAAGAACACCAACAGTCTGAATTGCGTAAACTCGGCGGTGATGGTGATAACGATGATGTTAATAATAATAATAATAATGATGATAGTGGTAGTGATAAACAAAAGAAAATCGTTAATTGTGATAGTGGTGATAAGGAGAAATGGATTAGTGTACCGAATCCGGATGGGGTTGTACGTGAAGTACAAGAGAAACGTATCGTGTCGCGTGAAGAAATCGAAGAAATTAAAGAAACTGAAGATGTGCAACATTACGGTGATATTACCGATGAGGTATGTTTAATTGTAATGAATGATCGTATTAGGCGAGTTAACAATTTTACTGTCGCTCAAACGAACGTATTCTGAACAAATCGAGACCTCGATTCGTGTCTTGATCTTGACCGTTTCTAGTGTGGATTGTCTTCAAATTTAATAAACTTGAAATGGTCGTAGTAGACAAGTTTCGACATATTTACTTGTTAATTGTATTCTAATTTGCCTCATTTGTCTTGTGATTTCAATATAGTGGTTGTAGTAGACAAGTTTGGGCAATTCGAACGTATTCTAAACAAATCAATATCCATCTCCCTATCTTGGCCTTCTATGTTGTGGATCAATCTTCATTTAAAAGCTTTAAATGGTCGTAATAGACAAGTTTGGTAGTTTTAGCGAAAATTGTCAATTCTCTTGTTATATCATTGTAATAGTCGTATTCTAAACAAAACAAGACATTGATCCATATCTCTATCTTGGTCGTTTATAGTGTGAATTGTCGTCTAATTTCAACAATTTGAAGTGGTCGTAGTAGACAGGTTTGGGCGATTTTAACGTATTCTGGGCAACTCGAAATTCTTGGCAATTTATGTTGTAAATTGTCTTCTTTTGATAACTTGAAGTGGTCGTTGTAGACAAGTTAGGACGGTTTCAATGTATTCTAAACGAATCAAGATCCACTTCCCTATCTTGGCCAGTTATATTGTGAATTGTCTTCTGATTTAAACAACTTCATCGTTGTACATAAGTTTGGACAATTCGAACGTATTCTAAACAAATCAAAACCTACGTCTCTATTTTATACATTGTCTTCTTGAATTTGGTCGTAGTAGACAAGTTTCCGAATAGATTGCTAATTCTTCCAATTTCAAATGGTCATATAAAGAAGTTTTTTGTGTTTTAACGTTTTCTAAACAAATCAAGATCTATATCTCTATCTTGTGAATTGTCTTGTGGTTTGAATAACTTGAAATGGTCGCAATAAACAAGTTTGGCCGGTTTCGAAGTCGATTTTAAATTCTCTTCTGGTTTCAAATGGTCATCGTAGATATGTAAGTTCTGTGAATTGCCTTGATTTTAATAAAATGGTCGTAGTAGACAAGTTTGGGTGGTTTCCGCATAAATTGTAAATTGTCTTGTAATTTCAATGAAAAAGTTGTAGGTATTCTAAACAAAGCAAAACACTGATCCATGTCTTCATCTTATTATTAGTTTTTTATAGGGTGAATGGCCTTCCAATTTTGGTGGTCGTAATAGACAAGTTTGGGTGATTTCAACGTATTCTGAGCAACTCAAATTCAAATTTTTATAATATCGTGGCCATTTATGTAATAAATTGTCTTTTTGGACAACTTGAAGAGGTCGTTGTAGACAAGTTAGGACGGTTTCAGTGTATTCTAAACAAATCAAGATCTACGTCCCTATCTTGGCCAGTTATATTGTGAATTGTCTTCTGATTTAAACAACTTGATCGTTGTAGATAAGTTTGGGCAATTCGAACGTATTCTAAACAAATCAAAACCTACATCTCTATCTTATACATTGTTTTCTTGAATTTGGTCGTAGTAGACAAGTTTGGGTGGTTTCCACATAAATTGTAAATTGTCTTGTAATTTCAATGAACAAGTTGTATTCTAAACAAAGCAAAACACAGATCCATGTCTTCATCTTATTATTAGTTTTTTATAGTGTGAATTGCCTTCCAATTTTGGTGGTCGTAGTAGACAAGTTTGGGCGATTTCAACGTATTCTGAGCAAATCAAAATTCATATTCATATCTTGTGCATGTATGTTGTAAATTGTCTTCTTTGAACAATTTTTATAGTGTGAATTGCCTTCCAATTTTGGTGGTCGTAGTAGATAAGTTTGGGCGATTTAAACGTATTCTGAGCAAATCAAGATCCACGTCCCTATCTTGACCATTTATATTGTGAATTGTCTTCTGATTTAAACAACTTGATCGTTGTAGATAAGTTTGGACAATTCGAACATATTCTCAACAAATCAAGACCGACGTCTCTATCTTATGAATTGTATTCTTGAACTTAAACTGATCGTAGTAGACAAGTTTGGGCGCTTTCCGCGTAGATTGCTAATTATCTTCCAATTTAAAATGGTCATTATCGAGAAGTTTGTTGTGTTCTCTATAAAACTTCTCTATTAAAGTTTTCTAAATTCTATCTTGTGACTTATCTTCTGATAATAACTTGAAATGGTCGCAATAAACAAGTTTGAGCGTTATCTTCTGATTTAAAATGGTCTTTGTAGACAAGTTAGGGAAAATTCAACGTATGCTATACTCAAAATGGTTACCGCGTAGATTATGAATTGTTTTGTGTTTTTAATGGTCGTAGTAGACAAGTTTGGGCGGTTTGTGCGTGTTCTGTTCGTGTAATTTCGATGGCCACTTTAGGAGGTGCACGTAAATGGAAGAAAATTTGAATAATTCACGGATTGTTTCCATTCAATTTGCATCCTTCACGGCCCAAGATTTCAATCTTTATTTCGATGTTAATTGAAATTTTGATTGTTATCTGGCATTTCATAAATGACCAACTCAGCAAAATTGTCTAATAATAGAGATCGAAATTAAGATAATCTACCAACGGAACTTCTAAATTGTCATATCCAAAATAAAATGTTTGGGATACGTATCAAGATCGGGATTAAGGTCGCAATTGTTGGTGAATAGGCTAAATTGATCATCTCTATTACACATACACACCTCTGGAAATCCTGATAGGTCAATAGAATCGTATTAGTTTTAAAAACAAAATCACGTTTATACAATTTCTTTTTTTCTTCTTCTTGCCTAGTGATTTCGTTTAATATTCTCGTTCTATTTCGCTTCATCTTATTGGTTTTGCTGCTGTTGTTGTTGCGTTATTTATTATTCGTGGTGTAATATTTTATTAGAGGCTTGTCGACAACGACCGGGGTCGACTAGTTTGTTGTTGTTCTCTTGTATAGTCGCTTTGCAAGTGTAGAAAAGACAGTGTCTCCACTTCTTGTCCAACAAACAACCGGCCAGACCGTGGAAAACAGGTGGATTTTCCAAATACACCCGGTGATTATCCAAATTAGAACAATTATCGAATTTCAACTGTTTCAAAAATCGAAATAATCGGTGATTCGATTGAAAAGTGCAACGTCCTTCGCGGTGATGTGTTTTATTAAATTTAAGAACAAAAGAGAAAGGCAATTTTTATCGCTTATACACATACCGGATTTTTATTGAACGATAGAATCCAGTGGCCCCTAAATCTCCATTTTTAAACCGACCGAAAACGAAATTTCTCCAAAATAACCGGCGATTTCAACGATAGATCACGGCGCAAAACCCGTCTAAAAACTGTTTTTTTTTTCAGGATTTCCTCGCCGCTGTCCATTCGGGCCAAGGCGACCTACGTACAGTGCTGAAAACGGTCGATAATGGCGGACAGATCGTCTCGACTGGGCCCCGATTGATACGCGACACGACCAAATCGAATAAGGTTGTCGATACGGAAAATCTGAAGGAGTCGAGTTCGGTGCGTCCGGACGGTAAGATTGTTACAGAATCGCAACGGACAACCGAACATGAGGAGATTTACGACGATGAATTGCCGGAAGAATTGAACGATAAAGACGTGGATACGCACAAAGAGAACCATCAGAGGTTGTTTAAGGTGCGCGAACAGGAGGATGTGGATTATGTAAGTGATGGTAGAAAAATCGGGCATGAGATGAAATACAAAACTGAATCAACTGAAATGGAACGTTACGGTGATGATGATTTGAAACGTAACGGGATCGATGAGACGGATTTCGATCGATTCTCGCAGCGTTTAAAGAAACAACAACGCCGCTACAACCCGAATATGTTGTTAACCCCAACAACACCCCTAGATCGGACGGATGTTCTGACAAAGAAACCCCTAGATTTCGACCAGGAGGAGGAGGCGCGCAAAGCTGAAACCTCAAAATGGCTCGAACACCATTTCGGCAGCGAATCGCGCTCATCCAACGACAATTACGACGACGATCCCGATACAGTCGACACTAACAAGAAACAACTACCCCCGAAAACTAGCTTCTTCAACGTTACAATCAAATCATCCCCAATCGGCCGGACACCGAGTCCGATACGGCCTGAATATCCGCCCGTGCAACGCTCAACGCCCAACTATAAGGGGATAAGTCAGTGGTCGTCAACCCCATCGCCGCCAATCCAGCGCCAACACAGCCCGATTCCGGATTACGATAACGATAACGAAATAGCGCCAATACCGCCGCAACGGAAACAACGGCAACGACAACAACCGGAACCGCCTCCGGATTATTCGCCGCCAAGAAATCCAACACCACCGAAACAAATTTCGGGTAAAACTAACGATAAGAAAACGACAAGATTTGCGCCGGTCACTACAACAACATCGACTCAAACCAAACCGAAAAGTGGCAATATTATCGGTAATTAATTTAATTTTTCTGTTAATTTTGTTGTTTAATTGGTGGTGATTTAGGTCAGTCGATAAGGAAATTGGTTGGTAAGATACGTTCAGCTAGTTCTGAACGTAAAAGTGCCAAACAACGGAATAGTAAACGATCATCTAGTCCTTCTTATCAGAAAGGTCATGTTATTGATGATAATCATATAAATCGTTATCAGCAACAGCCAGTGCAACGCTATTATCTGGGCGAGGATCCCTTTGCTGGTAGTATTTATGGGCGTGAGAATAAATACGATGGGGTTAAACCGAGGAAGATTATTGATAACGATTTTAGGTAGGATTTAAGGGTCGGTCTAGCCGTTGTTTGTTTTTCAAATTTTGACGATTCAAACAGGGTTGGAGAGTATTTCAAGGAGCACTGAAGGGCGTTTTCCGTTTTGGGAAATTTTGAGCAATTTTCTAGTTACAGGGGAAAATGTAACTTTGTAATTTTCTCCATTTTCCCTCATAATTTGGACAATACTGTTTATTTTTCATTGAAATTACAGATTTTGATAGAAAATTGAAAGAATTTTCCAAATCTGTGAGAAATTTTCCGATACACTTGTAACTTTTCCGGATAATTGATAAAAAATTGGGAACTTTTTTGTTGCAATTTGTCTTCTACAATTTAGATGAACAATTATTTAAAAACTTATAAATGGGGAGAGGGCATGATAGAAAAATCCAATTTTGGAAAATTGGAAAAATTGTGGAAATTTTCAAACATTCTTGTGTATATTTGGGTATTATTTTCACACATTAAACGTGATTATTTCACAACAGTTTATAGAGCATTTTATTAATTTTCCAACTGTAATTCTCGTTGGAAAAACGTGAAAAACTCGGAAAATTCGACTGAAAATGGGATTTTATTCGGATAGTGTGCGTTCATATGGCGAGATGCGTTCTTTATGTGAAATGGTTGAAGCTTGTGTACTCAAAGTTGCCAAACCTGTAATTCTTTGAACTTCTAGTAGCTCAAGTTTGGCAACCCACCTAATGGCTTCGACAACGCATCCCGGTGTTTATCGGAAAATTTTCTAGATTTTCGAATTTTCCAAAATTGCCACGTGTACGGTTTTAAGTGAAATACTTTAGCTGTTCATCTTCCAAATTGAAGAAAACGAAATGAACGTAAATTTCCCTTTTTTTTAAATTTTCTGGAATACTAACAGGTGTATTGGGAAATTTCTTACAATTTGGAAAGCGCCATTAATTCTCCATAAAAACCTGCAATTCTATTGCAGAATAAAGTTTTTTTCCAATTTTTGAGGAGAAATTTTGGTATTCTCTAACTTTTTGACGATTCGTTACCATAACAACGCTGGCGGCTGTTTTATTCTTGTCTCTTTTCAAATCTACAAATACAGAGTGAGCCAAGTGGCCTATTAGAAGAAGTTCTAATTGATGAAAGTTTGTGAAATTTTGTATGCACCCGTTTTTCCACCTGAACTACATCAGGAAAATATTTTCGTTGTTCTATCAACCCCCGGTTTATAGGGTAGTGCACCCTACTTTCTTATTTTAAATGGAATGGTATATTTTTGATTTTATTTTCAGATTCTATGATAAAAATAAAATGGACTTTGATAACATAACCTATGGTCTAGTATTGATAGTTTTTCAGGAATTTCGGCTTTTTCTGAAATTTTTGATTTTGTAGTGTTTTATTAAAAAATTCATATCTCGGGAAAATATTGTTGCTAGACAATCCAAATTGTGAACTTAAATAGTTTAAACTATGTACTTTGCGCTAGATTTTACAGAAATGAATTATCTTTCAGCATTTAGCCGAAATAAATTTTTCTTTCAGCCAATTTTCAAAACGCAATATCTTTCTTATTTTAAATAGAATGGTATATTTTTCTTTGCACGGTTGGATAGAGAAAAAAATTCTGCATCGAACTGTATTAGCATTCCCTATACCTATCGCTGATAGTTTATCAGCTATTTAAGATTTTCGATTTTCAATAGTTTTCTCCAAAGTCTGAAACTGACTAGTGTCTAGTTGTCTATGACTAAATAATTTGCCTATAAAGAAATGCATAGGAGGCTTAGCAAAATGACATTAACTGTCACATTTGAGGTTAACAATAATTATTTTGTATGTTTTTTCAGCAATTTCAGCCAATTTTACATAAAAAGAAAATTCAATTAATTTTAATTTAATTATTTATCAACTTCTTCTATGATTTTTTAATTAAAAAATATAAAAATAATTAATTATTTAGATGTTAATTGTGACAGAAGGTTGTTTCGCCAAGCCTACTATGTTTTAGTATTTCGTTTCAGGGGGTAAATTATTAGAAATCGAAAATCTTGAATAACTGAAAAATTATCAAGAATAGGTATAGGGAATGCTTATATGATTCGATGCAGAATTTTTTTGTCTATCCAATCGTGGAAAGAAAAATATACCATTCCATTTAAAATAAGAAAGTTATTGGGTTTTGAAAATTGGCTGAAAGAAAAACTAATTTCAGCTAAACGCTGAAAGATAATTTAATTCTGTAAAATCTAGCGTCAAGTACATAGTTTAAACTAATTAAGCTCCAAATTTGGATTATTTAGCAACGATATCTTCAAACATATAAATTTTTCAATCAAACACTACAAAATCAAAATTTTCAGAAAAAGCCGAAATTCCAGAAAAACTATTAACACTAGACCATAGATCATGTTATCAAAATCCATTTCATTTTCATCATAGAATCTAAATATGGAGTAAAAAACATAACATTCTATTTAAAATAAGAAAGTAGGCTGCACTACCCTATACACCGGGGGTTGATAGAACAAGGAAAATATTTTCCAGATGTAGTTCAGGTGGAAAAAACGGGTGCATACCAAATTTCAGAAACTTTCATTAATTAGAACTTCTAATAGGCCAACCACTTGGTTCACTCTGTATACAATTGTAGAGTGAAATAGAAGCTGTATTCAAAGTAACTGTTGTTATAGCAACGAGTCTCCAAAAAGTTAGAGAATACGACCAATATATAATTTAAATGACGAGTTATTCGCAACATATTTTTAAGATTCATAGACATTTCCAGAGGATATTTGAGCTAAATTTGGACCTTGTAGCTCATCGGGAAGTCGGCCAAAAAACGCTTTTTAGAACAATAAGTTTCCAAAATTTCTAACTATTACAGAATAAAATGAAGAAAAAAATCAATGTTGCCAGGAGCCTTGACGTGCACATCTGATCAGAATGAGCTTTTGGCAAACTTCCAAATGAGCTACGAGGTTCAAATTTTACTAAAATGATCTACAATTTTGTGGGACATTTTTCGAATCTCTCGACAAATAGTAGTTTAAATTATGATGATTCTTCCTGTAGGTATAGACAATTTCAACGAAAAACGCCCCCACATTTGCCTCTATAACTCAAAAATCTACCAAAATTTTCCAAAACCGAAAACGTGGTTGATTACCGCTTGAAATACTCGTTCAAATTCCGTCTAAATCATCTCAATCGGTTTGAAAATAAATGAGGAATATCGTAATAAAAATTGGTGTTTTTTAAATTCCAGATCGCAGAGTACTTTAGGCCGTTTCAGCAAATCCACCACCGGTCTAGTCAACCACAACGCAAACGACCAAAACCAGCGCTATTCGCAAACGCTACCCCGCCGTCCACACCAACACCCCAAATATTACAAATACGAGACCCCGACACGTCTCGAAAAAACCGCCGACACCAACGACAACACAATAAACGTGTCGATAATCAACACAATCTCGACACCGCCCCCATTACCGGCATCGATACTAAAAAGCGAACCGCCGGCGAAACCGGCGCGCACCTACCGCTCGAACCTATCCCGCAGCCAGAGCTTCAACCACCAATCCGACAACATGAAACGCATCGGAAACGGAATCGACTTGAAGAGTCCGGCTTAATATCGAATCTGAGCCGCAGTCAGCGCGATCTGAACGAAACGATCGAGCCGGACCGCAGGAAACGGCTGTTTCTGAAAGGCTTACAAGATAGGGCGCCGGAATTGTATCGGACTTTACAGGAGAACGATATCCACGAGCCGCCGACACGCTTGAAAGACCAACAGGTGGTAATTCGGCGGAATAGCGGCGCTTCCAGTACCGATTATTCGGAAATTTACCACACAACTACCCGCAATAACGACCCCTATCAGCCTACGGTGACGAACACGGTGACGAGTTATACGAAGAAGACGATTCCGAATAATCGGAATTTGACCGAAACGATTGAATCGAAGGAGATCAAATCGGTAACGAAACGGTTCAATAATGCCAGTTCGTCACCGACAACCGTCCGAACTAGTCCTAGTCCTATTGTTATTGAGGTTCGCAACAATAACAATAATTATTACAAGTAATTTAGCGTAACGTATGTCGTGTTATTTAACAATTTAACTGCCATATTGGAAGGATAGATACTAATAATTAGCAACTAAGAATTGTAATTTAATTTGTAATTTAATTAATTCCCAAGAATTGCAGCAACACGATTTTGGCAATCTTTTATCAATTGTTCCAAACGTTCTTTCATTGCTGCCTGTTGTTGGCGTTGTAATTGTTTTAATTTCTCTTTAGCCATTTGTATTTGACAACGATAACCAGTTATATTATGGAATATTTTTACATGTTTATCGCCACTAATAAATAAATATTTACCAGACGAATCGAACAGTATTGATGTAATATTACCTTAAAACAATTACACAATCAATTTGTTTTTAATTTCGTTTAAGTAAATAAATAAATACGACTTACCGATGAAGATATCGTGGATTGCGTGGTCTAAATTGGCGTTAATTAAATTATAAAAATATAACGAATTACTATTGGCAATCGCTAAAACTTGAGCATCTGGTGATAAGGCAATTAATGGCGTATTAGATGTTTGCTCATACGTTCCGGATGTTATCAAATGTGGATCTTCGCCCCTTTTGTAATCGACTGAAAAACAACAAAATCTGATTAATAACAAGTCTTATCAGTGATAAGAACAGACAAAGTTCAATGAACGATCATTAACGTGTAAATAACACAAATTGTGGCGTTTAAAATGAGCAAATCCAAAGGCTTAAGTTTCTCAAATAATTACTATTTTTATTTATAAATTCAAATTCTATGTTAGAATTAAAGGAGGCTTTGATAGTATGACTTATGGCCTACCGTTGATAGATTTCAGGAATTTCACTTTTCTGAAATTTCAAATTTTGCAGTTTATTTAAAAAAATCGTATCTTTGAAACCATCGCTACTAGACGAACAAAATTTGGAACTCAAATAGTTAAAACTACATATTTTGGATTAAATTTAATAGAATTGCATTATGTTTCAGTCTTTAACTGAAATAAATCAATTTCCATTTGCCTGAAATTACTTGCAATCTAGTCACCTATGATTTACTAATTCGCCTATAAATAAACAAAGAAGGCTTTGAAACAATTGACATTAACTGTCATAATTGAGGTTAATATCGAATATTTTACATGTTTTTTCAGCAATTTCAGCAAATTTAACATGAAAAAACCAAATCGAAATAATTTTAAATCAATTAATCCCCAATTTTTTCTCTTGTTTTCCATTAAACAACTTTACAATTAGTAATTATTTTGATGTTAATTGTAACAATTGAATTCTGCTAAGCCTTCTATGTTTAAATATCTTTTCAGGAGGTAGAACTAATTGAAATTGAAAATTTTTAATAACTGAAAAAACTATCAAAAATAGGTATGCCAATACGGCTCAAGACTGAATTTTATCTATCCATACAAATAAAGAAAACTATTTGAAATAAATGAGAAATTAGTTTAAAAATTACCTGAAATTTAGCATTAATTTCAGACAAACGCTGAAAAATAACTCAAATCTATCAAATTGAGTAGAAAGTACAATATTTATACTATTAAAATTCGAAATTTTGATCATTTAAACGGCATAGTTTTCAAAATATGATTTTTTAAAGAAACTAAAAAATTGAAATTTTCAGAAAAACGAAATTCCTGAAAAACTATCAACATTAGACTATAAATCATGTTATGAAAGTAGACTTTAATTTAATCATAAAATCTAAATGTGCAATAAAAATATAGTATTCCATTTAAAACAAGAAAATTAAGATAAGTTCAGCTTAATTAGAACGTATTATTGGAGTTGGCCATGAATTTTAGACGTAGTGTCGTAGCTTAGTTCGACTACACTTGAAAAATAGATTAATACATGCCAGAATTAAAATATGAAGTAATCTACGACATTATACAACCAAAACAAGGCCAACTACCAGATAAATTACTGTGGACACCTACTATAGACCATCTTCTTGACTCACCCTGTATACAGAATATTTACAATTTAATTTACATCCCCTAACAAAGATAAACTAAGAATTCTTAAACGAAACGTTATTTTACTAAGGCTTACGTCAATTATCAACAATACTCAGGTAGATAAAGCTAATGACCCGGCACTGAAAGGGGTAGATTTCAAATATTCCAACCCTTAAACTAAAAATACTGGATTTAAGTCAACTATCAACAATACTCAGGTAGATGAAACTAATCACCTGGCACTCAAATATTCCAACCCTTAAAATAAAAGGCTAATAGGGGTAAGTTTCAAGAGTTAAGAGGATTATAATTTATAAATTACTGTCATTGTTGGAAGTATTCTAAGAAATACGTCGAATTCTACTTGGCCAAAATCGTATTCGAATTCATGTCAACTATACTAAGAAATATGTTTCCATGTGAATTAATCAACGAAATACGTCCAATTCTACTTACCATTAATATCGAACAATCTCCAAGTACCATCTTTGGATATTGTGGCAATATGCGTGGAATTGGCATCGAAACAAACATCGTAAACACCAGACCGATGTCCGGTTAGATCAAAGACACGTTTCGCCTCTTTAAATTCGCCAACATCATCGCCATTATTGTGATTTTGATTAGTGAACAGAATCTCCCATACTTTAACATCTGGCGCAAAACCACCGGCGACAACAAACCGGCTGCACGGCGATATTTTCGCACACATCGTCGCCATCAAATACGTGTCCAAACGGCCGAGAATCTCGCCTTTCAAATTCAACAACACCAAATCGGTGCGATTCGAACAAGACAGGATATATTTCCCATTTGTAGCGATATTGAAACCAATCACGTCCACTTCATGGATCTAAAAACAAAATCAATCAATTCAAACGGAATTAATTCGATAATCGACGATACTTTCGGGAATGTTGTGATTTTCGTCGCTTGTCCAATCTGATTGTTCTTTTTCTCGACTTTATACACCTCGATCGTGTTCTCGTTGTGTTTATGAACGAGGAACGCTTTACTATCCGGACTCCAACACACAAATGTGGCGTAATCGAATTCGATATTAACACGAACGGACCGATAGTGGCGATTATCTTGAATTAAATCGCGGATATCCCACAATAAGACCGTTCGATCTAAGGAGAAATCAATGAGAACCAAATTAATTTCGCTAATTTTATTTAGAAAAAACATTTTAAAATTCAATAAACAAACACAGCCTACGTATATCTTAATTGTTACGTAATAACTTTTGTTTACTTATCGGGTAATTGTCTTTTTTAAAAAAATATTTACAATTTACAAAGGAACTGAGATTCTTTTATCACAATCTTATTACTATCATTAAAACTTATAATTAAACTTGATTAAAAAATGGATGCGTTAATAAATAAAAGCAATGAATCCGGTGTATTTATGACGATAATCGTTCCTTCTGTAAATCCTTTCGTATTTTCCACAATACTAATTCGATACAAGCACAAGCATCCTCATAACTATCATGTCCTAGATGATTTTGTATCGTACGTTTCAAATATTTATTAACTAAAGTCTTCAAACTATGCCTAGCTGGTAAACCAAAACTATGCGGAAATAATTTCGCCGTATCGATACAACGTTTATGTACAAATTTCAAACAACGCAAATCATTCTCTAAACCATGTCCGATAATAATCGTATTTTGATTCAATAATAATTGTAAATCAGTTTGTACTTCTTGTAAATTACGCATATTATTATAATTATTAAATGTATGTGGTGTTATACCAGAATAACGCGTATTAAAATCGAGTATATTCCCATATGGTTTTATCATAGTATTATAAACAATTGTACCATCTAAATTAACTATTGTTAATTTGATTACTTCTAAACCTTGTGTTGTATAACACATCTCACAATCGATACCATAAATATTAACTCGATTCCAATTTATACGTTTTGTTAATGTGAAATAATCATAAAATGGTCCATTCCAACCGTAATTATAACCATTAAATACATGATTTAGTCCCCTTGTACAACCGTGTGTATTTTTTAAACCATTACAACAATTATAACGTTGATTATCCGTTGATATTGTCATCAATTTACCGTAATGGTAATAACAATGACTATTACCGAAATATAGATTCTTATAAATCGAAAATATCGTCGAACAACGTATACATTTATGCAAATCAACATTAACAATATTAATATAGGCACTAGTATTTGTAATTGACAATTCTGTATCACTCGAATTACCGGAACTACGTCCGCTATCATCATCATTATCATTAATCAATTGCGGTACAAATATCTTCGCATTTACATCCAATTTTTGTTGTTGTAATTTTTGATAATCATAACTAGTAATATAGTGATAATAAAATCGTACGTGATCTATTGATAATATCGGATAGCCCATTTTTGATTGTTCGTGTTCAGTTAACAAATAACGTTCGAATAATTTAACAAGATCACAATCCGGATTATAGCCAGATTTTAATAGATAATTATAAAAAATCGTGTACTCTTTTAACGGTAACATTGTACGTATTTTTACGTTATTATTACACTTATCATTAATCGGTATTGTTGTTTTATTTGTGCGTTTTTTGCGACGGCGTCTACGTTTTATTTTCGTTCGCTTATCTTTCGTTTCAATTATCTTCCCTTGCCTTGTTGTTGGCGACGTTGTTATCTCCGTTGTTGTTGTTGATGTTGATGTATTATCGCAGTTATCCACGGAATCTGTACAATTTTAAAACAACAATTAAACACTGCGACACATACACGATGATATCACAATAAATGACACTGTTATTGTTTTTTTTATCAAAGAAATGTTCGATTTTGGTGTTTATAAATTAAAATAAATGAATAATTGAATTGTGGATGTTTACCTTCACTACATGAAGCTAAATATTTCCCATTTGTTGAAATATCAATATTCAAAACTTGTTCAGTATGGCCTTTTAACGTTGTTAACAACCACTGACTTTGCTTGTGCTGTTGCGAATGTTTATCAATTTGTTTCTTTTTACTTTTATTGCCACTAACCCCACCACTTTGAATTTTCTTTTCATACTTTTCCGTTATTTTCTTACCTGAAATTTTCCAAAAATTACAATTAACATCTATCTCTATCGCACTACAACTAAACGATTAGGTTAGAAAGAGATGGTGACAGCTCGAAAATAACCTCAATTTTTTTTTGAAATTCTTGAAAAAAAATTGAACAATTTTATCGAAATTCTACAACTTATCGACTAATTTAAAATATTTGCACAATTTTCCGGCTTTATCACTAATAATAATTGGAAAAAAAATCAACAATTAAACGATTTTATGTGGAAATAACGACGGTGAAAAAAAAAACAAACGAATATCGGAAACAATTGAACTTACTGATGGTGTCCCTAGCCGCCTGTTCGTTTCTAATCAATTTCAAAATATAGAACAATAGAAGTCCACAAAAACCGATTGATATTGTTAATAAAATCGTCGTATTGGTTAAAAATTCCATTTTCAACACCGAACTAGCACGTTTCCACGAAAAACTGATTCACACGCGACTTTCTGACAAATTGATTAAAATTCCGAAAAAAAAAACATCAGTATCTGTGTGTGGTAACACTGTACATGTTGTGTTTACAGTTACGACAAAGGGCGAAAAAGGGCGGTGTTTTTGAAATTGTCGGCGAGATTTTCACGTGTTGATATGAAGACGATATAGAAAGGAATGATTTGGATTAATGTTGGCGAAAGTCGGATAGAAGACTGCGCATTTCTTTCGATTTCTCTTCATTTATTTATATAATAAAACCACTTGGAGATAATTAAGAACTGAAATCATGACGTGTCTTTCCGAAATTATCAATAGAATAAAATATTCAATAATTTCTTTTCCAATAATTTATCGTTTAATGCAGGATTGACTCAATTATTTATAAAACACGTCAAAACAAAAAAAAAATTGGTCGATTATCATAACGCGCAATTATTGTTGAAAAAAAAAAACAAAACTTTTATTGTAGCAATTATCATTTTTTCTCAACCTATTGTGTTGAAAATTATCGATTTGATAAAGAAACAGTTAATTCAACACATATACCTATTGTTATCGCTTTTTTTCTACTTCTTCATTATTTTAAAGCAAGAACAGAAACAGGAACAAAGTAGACTATGATAATTACAATAGTTAACAATAGAAAATCGACAAAAATTCTCAAATCTAGTAACCTACTTTATTCACAACAACGCATTTATTGTTATCAATAAATTGTTGCTAATAAATCAAATTTTAACCTTAACACGCTCGACTGATATTTATTTACATTTAAAAATTATATAATTGTAGATTAAACAAATCATTACGTTAATAATAATATTTATGATGTGTAAAATGTGCCTTTTGCCACCGATAATTCAATAAAAAAACGCGATAGACATATACAATATAACAAATTAAAACGAAATAGAGGATAATGAAGAGGCGCAATTTTTCAAAATTTTCGTAAATAACATGGAAATTGTGCAATTTTTATTGAATCGTTTATTTTTTATTTAGTTCTAGACGTTAAATAAAGAGACAACGAAACCGTTATGTATGGAAAAAGTTGCTATATTTTTATACAAACACGAACTTTTACCTTTCTCAAACATTGTCAAGATTTCTAAGCCATCCACATTGACCCAATTTCCGTTTAATTTTACTTTTATTTAAAAACAACTCAATTTACATAACGTTTCTTTATTAATTCTCATTTTCTTTTACAAAAAATAACTTTCTTTATAATTATGTCTGCAACATTCGTCTAAAAATAGACTCGAAATTATCGGATTTTCTTACTTTAATTACAGCCAAATTTGTTGTCATTATATTATCCATTAAATAAATTTAATAGTTTATAATTAAGATAAGGGAAATTCGATGATTATACACTCAAATTTACAGAATTTTTAAAACTGTCGAAAAACCGCCATCAATTCAAAATAGTTCATTTGATCAAGTAACTATGGTAACCAGAAAATGATCAGCAACGTTGCCGGCTTGTATCCCAATAATCCCAGATTCTTCTCTCTATTTTAATAAACGGATATAACTTGAAATTTTGTGAAATTATACCATAAATTTACATAACATTTGAATCTATAACCAATAAAATACAAAAATTCGTAAAAATTTATTCTTGAATCCGGTGTAAATGGAGCTTTAACCACAGCTGTCATTGATACATGACTAAAATAATTGAGGTTATGTTTGGATAATTTTCATCATTAAATTATCACGAAATGTGCAGTTTAGGCGATGATGACGATCATTTCAACGAAACGACAGCATTGAAATTGTTGCCAATTAAAGAAAAACCATCCTTGTAATCAATAATTTAGTTATTTTGTAAAATTTCAACATAACCTCACTTTTATTACTCTGTTACAGATCGGAGAAATGCAATAAATGTCGCGAAAATTCACCATGTATTCTATTACGATCGAAAGATAAATACTGTAGGGTGTGTTTCCTACAAGGTACAACGCATAAATTCAAATCAACTATCGGGAAATTGAAATTAATTCGACCGAATGATCGGGTATTGGTTGTCTACAAAGGCGGGCATCCTACGACGAGTTTATTGCATTTTATACGCACAGGATTAGAGTTAAACGCGCATAAGAAGCTGCGTTTTGAACCGATAGTCTTCTACCTAGAAAGTCCGGCTTTTTAAACTTAAATTTATGATAGTTTTAATGTTGATTTTTGTAGATAATTTGGAATTACCGCCGGAAAATCGATTCGAATTACTGGAAAATATCGAAAATGAAGTTCGACGGTTTAGTTTTCCTTTAAATTTTGCAAAAATAACCCAAATTATCGATAATAATTACGAAATTACAACAGATCGGAAACGGTTACAATTGAACGCTGACGATAGACAAAAATTGGATTTATTTGTAGAGAAATTGAAGAATTTGACAAAGAAATTGGATTATCTCCAGATTACAATTAGGAATTTTTATGTGGAAATCGCCAGGAAGCTACAATGTCGATTTGTCTTCCTTCCCGACACTTCTTTGGACGTTTCCGCGCAATTACTGAGCGATATTTCGCTAGGACGCGGCTCACAAGTCCCTCTAGATGCCGTTAGTATCGTTAATTTCGTCGATTCTCCATCGGAAATTGAGATTTTTAAATTTTAGGGTATTTGCGATTGTAGGGACGATATTAAAATATTACGACCGTTGCGCCAATTTGACATGAAAGAATTGGTATTTTATAACAATTTCAACAATTTAGAGACGGTAATTTTCGAGAAAATCCCCGAAAATCCCTACAGTTCCGTTCAGAGTTTGATGAAAAAATTCGTTGGAGACTTACAGAACAATTATCCGGCCACTATTACAACAATTCTAAAAACCGGCGATAAATTAGCGCTGGATTTTAGTGATAAATTATGTAATCTATGCCGAGTATGTGTTAATTATATCTAATTTTTTGTTAAATTAAAATGAAAATTTGAATTTTAGGCGCCAATATTCGAAAACAATTCGCAACTAACTTCAGCCGAATCGACGAGATTCTCCCATTGGCTATCGACACAAACAATCGACAATCAAATAACACCACAATCACGATATTCAACAATAGTCGATAATTTCAACAATTCCACAATTACTAATTATTGTTTTAGTTGTAATAATCTATTAGATTGATTTTTAATAAATTAATTAGTGATTTTTTTGTTGTTGCATTGGTAGCGAATGGTGGGGATTCGGGAGAAAAAACACCAAATCGCCGCCTACTTTTCATTTTAAGCCGGTCAGTGACTCAACAATCAGCTACGTGTAAATGGTACGTTCGAGCGTTTAGTTTAGAGAAGAAACGACGAATTTCTCCTCGTGCCTTTGATTTTTAAATCGTTTTTTTTTGTGAAAATTCCGCTATTGTTGTTTTTATCCGATTTTCAATTAAAAAAAAATCCCAACAAAAACAGGTAATTAGCGCATTTTGAAAAAATCAGTATGAAGTTAGCAGGCGTTGGCCAGAGGTGTTTTGATGTTTGTGTTTTCGAAAAAAAAAAACAATTGGTAGTAGGGGGTAAATTATGACATATGTCAGGGTTTGTTTTATTATCGGTATTATTATTATTGTTAATTAGCCTATTTGTTTATAAATTAAATCAAGGTTGTTATTGTTGTTTAATTTGATTATTTTTCGGTTTAGTTGCGATAATGTTCAAGTTTATAAAGGCAAAAGGGCCACATCCGACTGCTGAACGACAGAAATTACAGAAAGATCTCTTCTCGTACCGGAGGGTGAGTCGCCTCTTTGATTTATTATTTTAATTTAGAAAAATTGTAATCTACTATTTTATCTTATCAAAGACAAACAAGACAATTTGTAATCAATTCTAGGGCTAGGCGAATATTACAGGTGTATTATTATCATTATCATTATCATGATGTTAAATAAACTAGAAATTGTGTAATTTCAGGGAGGAAAATTATAATTCAAACAATACAAATTTAGGTTATAAACAGCCTACTTTATGTTAGATTGAACTAGAAAACAAAAAAATCACAGTTGACTTGTTCTAAATCTCGTTTTTTTTCTAAATATAATGTAGAGTAATTCGAGATTTCCACAGTTCTAGTTTTACATAAATCTAAAGAGAGAGGCGAAATTGGTTTGTTAACGTTAGGAATTTGATAAAGTTGCATTAACAATTCATAAAAATCAAGGTTCCAATCGTAATAATTGATCGAATATTAGTGGGTTTTTTATTATGTAAACAATAGAATTTAATTCCAATAATTTCAACTTATTTTTGTACAATTCTTATCAATTGATAAACAACGATTTCTACACAAGTATCGATATCATTATCATTAAAATCGATGATTTTATTGTCGTATAGATAGAATTGATGACTAATCATAACGGTTGTTTGTTTTTATTCTTGTTTCATTTAGACACTCCAACATGGTTTTCCACATAAACCAACAGCCCTAGCTTGGGATCCACAATTACGTCTATTATGTATCGGTACAGCTAGTGGGGCGGTTAAAGTATTCGGCCGGCCTGGTTGTGAATTTTACGGCCAACACCAACAACCCTTAGCAATAATACAAATCGTTTTCCTTATAAATCAAGGTAGATTAGTAACGTTATGCGACGATAATTCGTTACATCTGTGGGAGATCAATAAGAGTAGTTTGATTGAGATAAAACAGCAATCTTTAGAGGGGAAATTGAAGAAAATCTCGACGATATGTTGTGAGAGTAATGGGAAATATCTGTTATTAGGTACAGAAGGTGGTAATATTTATTTGTTAGATTTAATAACGTTTACAATGACACCGGATATTATCTATCAAGATGTAGTGATGCAAAAGTATTAGAATTTAATCAAATTTGCTTTTTTGTTACAATTTTGGTTGTTTGTAGTGTACCGCAAGATTATAAATTGAATCCGGGTGCTGTTGAGTCTATCCATGAACAACCCTATCAACCAAATCATATATTAATTGGTTATAATCGTGGTTTAATTGTATTGTGGAATCGTCAAGATAATACAGCAATAAAAACATTTATATCAAATCAACAATTAGAATCGTTATGTTGGTATGATGATGGTAAATTATTTATAAGTTCCCATAATGATGGTAGTTATATGATATGGGATATTGAACAAAATGAAAAACCAATACAAGATCCAATAACAACATATGGTCCATTTCCATGTCGTTCAATACCGAAAATTTTACGTAAATATTTAAATGGTAAATCATTAATTGTATTTTCTGGTGGTTTACAACGTGCCAATCATAGTGATAAATATACGGTTTCGGTGATACATGAAGAACAACATGTTTGTTTCGATTTTACAAGTAAGGTATGTTATTAAATTTCAGTATTTGTGAAAGAAAATTTTTTTAAAAAAGAATAAAACAAGAATAAATGCTTTTCTGTGTGCTTAGAAAACAAATCAAAATTCCGATACAGAGGATGAAAGTTATGGAAATGAGGTACAAAAATTGTGTGATGAATTGCATGATTTTTGTAGATTTTTCGTGTGTTTGTGTTCTATAAATAAACGAATTTAGGGTGAAATTCCCGGAATTTATCAATAATAGAGAGGGAGAATAAATTTTGGGATAAATTTAATGATTTATCGATCGTATAATCGAGGATTTTTTTAACTAAAACTTATCAAAAATAATTCTATTTTAGTCCGTTTAAATATTACTGAAACGGTCCTAGGTTTAGGGGTGCAGTGGGGCAACCATTTTTTTTATGAATCATCGCCCCTGCGACGAAATTTGAAAAAATTAGCCTTCTTAAAATTTAACGATTTAAAATTTTGATTCTAATGCAAGTTTTTGTCAAAAATAGTCACTTTAGTCCAAAATTTGAAGATTTTACTGAATGATTTGTAATCATTTTAGAAAGATTCCAACGTTTTTGACAAATTTTGAAAAATGTGTGATGAATCGCATGGGTTTTTGGATTTTTTGTGACTCTGTGTTCTATAAATAGACGAATTGAGGGTAAAACTCACTAAATTTATCAACAATAGGGAGGGAGAATAAATTTTGGAATGAATTTAATGATTTTAGACTATAGATCGATTAAACGAAGGTTACTTTGTGATTTTTAAACAAAAAAAAATATCAAAAGTAATTCTATTTTAGTCGGTTTAAATATCACTGAAACGGTCCTAGTTTCGGGGGTGTCGTGGGGCAAACATTTTTTTTTTTTTGATAAATCATCGCCCCCCCTGCGACGAAATTTGAAAAAAAAATAGCCTTCTTAAAATTTAAAGATTGAAATTTTTGATTCTAATGCAAGTTTTTGTCAAAAATAGTCATTTTAGTCCAAAATTTGAAGATTTTACTAAAACATTTTGCATTATTTTGACAATATTCCAGCTTTTTCGACACAATTTCGAAAATTGTGTGATGAATTGCATGGTTTTTTAGATTTTCCGTGACTCTTTGTTCTATAAATGGCCGAATTGAGGGTGAAGCACCCTGAATTTATCAATTTTGGGATAAATTTAATGATTTTTAGACTATAGATCGATTAATCTAGAATTACTTTGTGATTTTTAAACAAAAAAATTTCTAAAATAAAATTTTAGTCCGTTTAAATATCGCGTGTTTCACTGAAACGGTCCTAGTTTCAGGGTTTCGTGGGGCAAACATTTTTTTGATAAATTTGAAAAAAATTAGCCCCCTTAAAATTTAACGCTTTAAATTTTCGACTATAATGCAAGTATTTCTCAAAAATTGTAATTTTAGCCCAAAATTTGAAAATTTTAATGAAACATTTTGCATTATTTTGACAATATTCCAGCTTTTTCGACACAATTTCGAAAATTGTGTGATGGTTTTTTAGATTTTTCGTGACTCTGTGTTCTATAAATAGACGAATTGAGGGTGAAACTCCCTGAATTTATCAACAATAGGGGAGGGAAAGTAAATTTTTATAACTTATAGGCATCAATTACAAAAATTGTGGGATAAATTTAATGATTTTTAGACTGCAAATCGATTAATCGAGGGTTAATTGATAGTTTTTAATGTAAAACAAATTAAAAAAAAAATTCTGTTTTAGTCTTTTTAAATATCGTGTCTTTAACTAAAACGGTCGTAGTTTCAGGGGCGTTTTTGTATGAACCACCCCGCGATAAAATTTGAAAAAAATAGTGCTTCTCTAGAATTCTAAGGTTTTTGTACAAGAAATTTCAATTTATTTGGTTCTAATGCAAATTTTTGATAAGAATAGTAATTTTAGTCTAAAATTTGAGGATTTTACTGGATAATTTTGGAAATATTCCAGCATTTTTGACACAATTTCGAAAATTGTGTGATGAATTGCATGGTTTTTTAGATTTTCCGTGACTCTTTGTTCTATAAATGGCCGAATTGAGGGTGAAGCACCCTGAATTTATCAATTTTGGGATAAATTTACTGATTTTTAGACTATAGATCGATTAATCCAGAGTTACTTTGTGATTTTTAAACAAAAAAATTTCTAAAATAAAATTTTAGTCCGTTTAAATATCGCGTGTTGCACTGAAACAGTCCTAGTTTCAGGGTTTCGTGGGGCAAACATTTTTTTTGATAAATCATCGCCCTGCTTCGACGAAATTTGAAAAAAATTAGCCCTCTTAAAATTTAACGATTTAAATTTTTGATTCTAATGCAAGTTTTTGTCAAAAATAGTCATTTTAGTCCAAAATTTGAGGATTTTACCGAATAATTTGTAATCATTTTAAAAATATTTCAACGTTTTTGAGACAAATTTTGAAAAATGTGTGATTAATTGCGTGGTTTTTTAGATTTTTCGTGATTCTTTTTTCTATAAGTAGACGGATTAAGGGTGAAACTCCCTGAATTTATCAACAATAGGGAAGGAGAATAAATTGTGGGATAAATTCAACGATTTTTTGACTATCAATCGATTAATCCAGGGTTACTTTGTTATTTTTAAACTAAAAAAATATCAAAAATAATTCTATTCTAGTCCGTTTAAAATTCGCGTGTTTCACTGAAACGGTCCTAATTCCAGGGATGTTGTGAGGTAAACATTTTTTTTATAAATCATCGTCCCCTACGACGAAATTTGAAAAAAGTTAGCCCTCTTAAAATTTAAAGATTAAATTTTTGATTCTAATGCAAGTTTTTGCCAAAAATAGTCATTTTAGTCCAAAATTTGGGGATTTTACTGAACAATTCTGCATCATTTTTGAAATATTTCACCATTTTTGACACAATTTTGAAAATTGTATGATGAGTTGCATAGTTTTTTTAGATTTTTCGTGACTCTATGTCACTGAGGGTGAAACACCCTGAATTTATCAACAATAGGGGAGGGAGAATACATTTTTATAAATTATACGCATCAATTACAAAAATTTTGGGATAAATTTAATGATTTTTAGACTGTAGATCGATTAATCGAGGGTTAGTTCATAATTTTTAATGTAAAAAAAATCAAAAATAATTCTATTTTAGTCTTTTTAAATATCGTGTGTTTCACTAAAACGGTCCTAGTTTCAGGTGTGTTTTTTTCATGAACCATCTGCGATAAAATTTGAAAAAAATCGTGCTCTAGAATTTTAAGGTTTTTAAACGAGAAATTCCGATTTATTTGCTTCTAATGCAAATTTTTGGACAAAAATGGTAATTTTAGTCCAAAATTTGGGGATTTTACTGGATAATTTGGTATAATTTTGGAAATATTCCAGCATTTCTGCCACAATTTCGAAACATGTACGATGAATTGCATGATTTTTTAGATCTGTCGTGACTCTTTGCTCTATAAATAGACGAATCGAGGGTGAAACTCGCTCAAAATACAAAAATTGTGGGATAAATTTCATGATTTTTAGCCCGTGGAGCGATTAATCGGGGGTGAATTCGCAATTTTTAATCGAAAAATAATTTGATTCTATTAAAATACAGCGTGTTTCACTTCAAGGAGCGTTGTAAGACAAACATTTTTTTTATAAATCACCGCCCCCCGTGCTACGAAATTTGCAAAAAGAAGACTAATTTAAATAATCAAATGTTCTCTAAAAGTAGAATTTTTGGAACAACTCCCCAATGAGCTACAGGGTTCAAATTTTACTCAAATAATCTGCAGGGAATTCGTTATAAATCCTTCAAATGTTGCTATAAGAACTAGGGCCATTTAAGTGAAACAGGCGGTATATTCCAAGTCAAAGTCAAAGTATTTTTAATTGTCAATTTGCGGAAAATTCGAAGAACTGATTGTTTTAACCGGGAATTTCACTCTAGATTGTTTATTATTTATTTTTTTAACCAAAAATAGTTTATTATTACCATTGATAATATACTTTTATTGTAATTTAGGTAATTGATTTCTTAATAATCGACACAAAAATCGATCAGCCATCCGAAAATAATGATGAAACAACAAATGGTACAGCAACAACAAAACCAGAACCGGAAGCTTTAGTTGTTTTAGCTGAAGAAGAATTAGTTGTGATTGATTTACAAAATAAAGAATGGAAAATGATGAATTTACCATATTTAAATTCATTACACGCATCGGCTATAACCTGTAGCCAAAATGTTTCCGGTAAAATATCAAAATTTCAATCGTATTCTATAACTTACTGTAAAATCGCTACCATAACAACAATCTCGTTGAATAGATCAGATTGTCATGGTTACCGTTACCATAACAACAATCTCGTTGAATAGATCAGATTGTCATGGTAACCGTTACCATAACAACAATCTTGTTGAATAGATCAGATTGTCATGGTAACAGTTTTGAAAAATCATTAAAATTATTGTAATTATTGTAAATATAGGAGTCCCAGAAGAATTATGGGAGCAATTGAAAGATGCTGGTAAAGCCCAAACAAATCATTTATATTCAAATCATCCATGGCCGATAGATGGGGGTAATTTATTATGTGCAAAAGGTACTCAACAACGTCGTGAATTATTATTAACTGGCCATGAAGATGGTAGTGTAAAATTCTGGGATGCTGGTTCTGTTAATTTAACACTAATCTATAAATTTAATACATCCCAATTTTTTACTGGTGATGATTTAGATGGTAAAATTATCATTATTATAATTGAACAAATTTATTGTTAATTTATTTATAGCACCATCACCAGATCCGGATGATGTAGATGAAGAAGAATGGCCACCATTTCGTAAAATTGGTATATTCGATCCATATTCAGATGATCCACGTTTAGCTGTAAAAAAAGTTGTATTATGTCCATTAAGTGGTATATTAATTGTTGCTGGTACAGCTGGCCATTTAATTATATCAAAATTCGATACAGAAATTTTACAAAATGAAATTAAATTAACAACAATGAATATTGTTAATGATCGTGATAATTTTATATGGAAAGGACATAATGAATTATCACCAAAAAAGATTGAATTAATCCAACCACGTGGTTTTCAAGCAACAACAATATTACAAATCCATCCACCAGCAGCTATAACAGCATGTGTTTTACAAGCTGATTGGGGCTTAGTAGCTGCTGGTACTGCACATGGTTTAGCATTATTCGATTATATTAAAAATAAACCGGTTATGGTGAAATGTACATTAAATCCTCACGGTAATTATTTGTAAAAATCTAATTTAATTTATAATTGTTGATTGTTTGTTTTTTTTTTAGATTTGAGTGGGGCTGGAGATACGCCGATATCACGGAGGAAATCATTTAAGAAATCATTACGTGAATCGTTTAGACGTTTAAGAAAAGGTCGATCAACTCGTCGGACTAATACAACAACAACACCAGAATCACCACCACAACGTAAAGATGATAATGTAAATATTTTAGAAGCCAAACCTGTTGAACGTCAAATTGAAGCGCGTCCAGTTGATGATTCTATGAGTTCATTTGTACGTTGTTTATATTTTGCAAGGACTTTTTTAATTAATGGTAATAATTGAGAATTGGATCAAGGTTCCAATTTGATTCTCTTATAATTCTAATAAATTAATAATTGGAATTTTAGTACAAAATACAAATCCAACATTATGGGCAGGTACAAATAATGGTACTGTATATACATTTACAATATCGGTACCATCTGGTACCAAACGTGAACAAGATGATGTAACATGTCAAATAGCAAAAGAAATCCAATTAAAACATCGTGCACCAGTTATCGGTATTGCTGTATTAGATGGTGCAAATAAACCATTACCGGAACCATTAGAAGTAGAAAAAGGTGTTGCACCATTACCAGATACACAACAATCACATCGTGTTATTATAGCATCAGAGGAACAATTTAAAATATTTACATTACCATCAGTTAAAGCTTTTTGTAAATATAAATTAACTGCACATGAGGGTGCACGTATAAGACGGATGGCTTTCGGTATTTTTTCATGTCCAATACAAGAACAACAATCACAACAACAACAACAACAACAATCACAACAACAACAACAACAACAAACACCACTATTAGAACATAAAGAAATTGATTTGTTATGTTTGACGAATTTAGGTGATTGTTTAGTTTTAAGTATACCGGATTTGAAGAGACAATTAAATGCTGCAGCTATCAAACGTGAAGATATCAAGTAATTTTATTAATTTTCAACTATAATTAATAATAATTAAAATGAATTTTAGTGGAATATCATCGTTGGTATTTACAAAGAATGCTGAAGCTCTTTATTTGCATTCATCATCTGAATTACAAAGAATATCATTAGCATCATCTTATGTAACAAATGCACGTTGTTATCTATCATTGCCTGTAGGTGTACGTGATGATACATTATCGAATATTGGTTCAGATCATGATAATACAGAACAACAAACCGAACAATCACAATTAGTTAATGGTAATACAGATGATAAGGTTTGTTATTTTTTGATTATTAATTTTGATAATATTTTTGATATTTGTTTTAAAAATTTATAGATAGAAGAAGTTCGTGAGAATGGCGATGAGAATTTACATAATACAACTGTATCGAGTAGTGTTGGTGATATAACAATTGATAGTGTTAAGGATTATCTTGGTTCAGGTGAGGATTTAAATAATAGACGTAATTTAAGTGGTATTACTGTTACAAAAACTGTAACAACAATATTGAGTAATAATCAAGAGAATTTAACAACAACAACAATTGGTACAACTGTAACAACAACAACATTAAATACAGTTGCAGCTACAACAACAACAGGAACAACAACAACAACAACAAATGAGATAAATAATTTACAAGAGAATAGTGAGTTGTGTTTGCTTTTTTTTTTGTTTTAAGTTCTATTACAATCGAATTTGTTATAATGAGATACCTGAAATTACGGTAATGTTGGTTTATTTGTTTCATTTTCAATGTTTAAGTGAATTTAAAAAGGGGTTAGAGATGTTACGGATCTTTATTTATGGTTAAGTGGGTTAAAGAAATACGAATTCATTGAAATTTGAAAGTTTAAAAGGGCAGCGTTTATATGATGTTTTTTTCTATTTGGTGTCGTAGCTTTGTTCGGCTATTTCAAGAATATATTAGCGAATGTATGAATAAAGTTTCAACGCTAAAATATACTCTATACAGCCCGATTCCCTTAAACGTGTTCACTGCGCCAAATGTCTGTTAATTATCGAGTGATTGGAAACATATTTTAAGTATTTATAGGGGACTTCTTAGAGAACATTTTAGCAAAATTAGGTCCACGTAGTTCATTGGGAAATGAGTGAGATCAAATCTAACTTTTGAATATGCAACAATCGGCAAGAGGGTTTTTTACACATTAAAAGTATTGAATTAATGCAATACATTTGTAACATTTTGGTTTTTGCAATTTGCCCTTAAGACTTCGAAAAAAATTTAAAAATGTACGAGCAGAGCTTGACCGTGAAAAAATTGAAATGCAAAAGTCACTCGCCTCCCTTTGTCGATCACAATAGTTTTGTATCAAATTTTAAACCAGTGTTTCTCAACAGTCGATCTGGTTAATTCTTTTAATCCGCAAATCGATTTAACGGGCCCAGAGTGAAATATTCCTTATCCATAAACAAATACGATAACATTAACATCCATTAAGATAAAAATTGAACAACTGAGAGGCGAATAACTGGTTACATTTACGATCAATGAGCGAGAAACTAGTTTTTCAATTTTTTTCAGGATATAGTGCCTGAAAACTGAAAAAAACTGTTTTCCGAGAATCCTCAAGTCATCTTGAGTCCATTTATGTAAAAAACTGATTGACCAAAATGTTTTTCCCCGATTTGCCAACAAGCTACATGGTCCAACTTTCACTGAAATGTGCACCATTGACCCCCCTATAAATCTTTAAAATATGTTTCGAATCACTCGATAATTAACAGACGTTTGGCGCTGTGAATACCTTTAAGAGAAGGGGGCTGTATAAAGTAGAATCTTTCTAAAATAATGTTGAAATATACAGATTACTATTTCTGATTCTCTAGAATTTAGAAGCTCTACTTCTGCTTCTGTTTCTGCACGTTTTTAAGCGGATTCTCACGGAAATTATTAATAATAGAGAAGTACGAAATCATTGAAACTTTCCATTTGCATTGCCAGTATTTAATCATTTATATCTCGCTTGTTTGGTAAAATAATGCTGAAATATATAAATGACTGTTTTTGATTTTTCAAAATTTAGAAGGTTCATTTCTGTTTCTGTTTCTGCACCTTTTTAAGCGGATTTGTAACGGAAATTACTAAACAAAGAGAGGTACGAATTCGTTGAAACTTTCGATTCGCATTGCCAGTGTTTAATCATCCATATTTCGCTTGTTTGGTAAAATAATGCTGAAATATACAAATGACTGTTTCCGATTTTCCAAAATTTAGAAGTTCTATTTCTGCTTCTGTTTCTGCACCTTTTTAAGCGGATTTGTAACGGAATTACTAATAATAGAAAAGTACGAATTCATTGAAACCTTCGATTCGCATTGCTAGTGTTTAAACATCGAAAACTCGCTTGTTTGGTGATATATTTTAATGACTCATATCATTAGAAGCAGCATTTTGAGGAGCATCATAGGGCGTATTTTGTTTTGAAAAATTCGAATTCAATTCTAAGTTACATGGGACAATCGTAGGGCATGTTTTATTTTTTTTTTCGCATATTTTCACTTAAAATTGAGCGAATATTCTCAATTTTTCAATAATTTTCTCGCAGTATATCACAAAATAATGAAGCTTTTCCAATCGCTAAGAACTTTTTCAATAGCTTCATTAATTTTCCGGAAAATTGACAGAAACTTGAGGGACTACGATACATTTTTTTATTCGAAAAGTATCAATTCAATCGACTTTTCGTTCATTTGATATTTGATGAGTGTGGTAGCATTAGAAAGAGCATGTTAAGGAGGAGCTAAGAATTTTGAAGCTTAAATTATAGGAAACAATGCTTGGAGCATGTTTTTTCCATATTTTCCCCGTTTATTTAGCCAATTTTTCAATGATTTTCTCACCGTACAGGACAAATTCATAGTATTTTAAATCTGCAAGTAACTCTCCAATAATCTTAGTTTTTCGTGAAACCAACAAAAATTTTAGGGCTTTCATTACATTTTGTTTTGTTGCCTAAAGAATACTAATTTCTCATTTATTTGATGAGATATTGTAATGAATTACAAGAACACTTCAAAGAGTGTCTAGATACGTTTGTTGCTTTGAAAATAATTTATTTAAAATGAGTTATAAAGGATAATTTTGGAGTACCTGTTTTTTCTTAATTTTGCTATATTTTCTCCAATAATTTAGCTAATATTACCGATTTTTATAGTATTTTTTTTACTGCTTATAGCACAATGAAAGCGCTTTTTAAATTTCCAAAAAATTCTTCAACAGGTTTGCTACTTTCTCAGAAAATTTACAGAAAGTCGAGGGCATACATTTTTTTTATCATTAGAAAGAGCATTTTAAGTAAATTCTAAGGGCTTTTTTAGTTTAAAAAGTCCAGGCTGGATTTTATGTTTTATTTTTTTCAAAATTTCCTCTATAATTCAGCTAGTATGATCAATTTTTCAGTAATATCGCAGTATACCGCGTGTTTTTCTGCAATGTTCCTAGCTTTTATAGCAACAGCCAGTATTTAACGACTGATTTGGAGAAGATTTTGAGGATTTATAGGGAACCCTTGGAGATAATTTGAGCAAAATTTGAGCCATGTAGCTCCTTTTCAAGTTGCGACTTTCAAAAACGATTTACACACAAAATTATTCAGAATGACTCAAAGATGCTACTAACATTGATTTTATTCGTTCTTCTCAATTTTATTCTACAACAGGACGGAATACTTCCGTTTTTTCCAGAAAAAACTGAGACAAATGGAAACAAATTATATGGCGAGTATCTTTGAGTCGTTTGACGAGTTTTTTGCAAAAATCGCAGCCTTTTCTAAAACGAGCACTTTTTGACCAAGTTGCCGACGAGCTACGCGGTTCAAATTTTGACAAACTTATCTTCAAGGATCCTCCTGTAGATGCTTGAAATATTAGAGCTAGGAACATTGAAGTGAAGCACGCTCTATAGCAAATTGAGAACACTTTCCAAATCTTACAATTTTTTTTGGTAAACTTGTTAATTTTTTGGAAAATTTGTCAATTGTCAGTTATTTTGTAATTATTTTTCGCTTCTATTTTTATTTTCGCTTCAATTTCTGTTATTGTTCTGTTAAATTCCGTAACATCTCTAAAATTGAGTCTCAATGTAACAAAATCAGATTGTTTTGTAAATATTTGCGCTATCTGTTCGCTTTTTTGTTTTGTATTCTGTTTATTTTTGTTGCTTTTGTAGTATTAGACAGTGTCACGGATGGACCGGCACCGCTTCTCGAGGTTAGAAATCTTCAATTTTCATTAAAAAAAAATTAAATAAAACAACTAACAAATTGTTTAATTATTTTACAAACAATATAGGCAACTAATCACAATTTCACAGTTGGTGTAGTCTTATTTGGTATCGCACTAACAATTACAATAAAGCACGTATTTTAATTTATTTTTGTTGTTGTTTATTTATTTTAATCGTGCTTTATTGTATATGTAATGAGATTGTTGTTTCCGTTCATGAGAATCAATTATTTTTTGTTTGTTTTAGATTAAAACAAGCATGGAAGTTGGTGATTTATTCCTTCGTGCCCCATTGGCTCTAGCTGAAGATGATGATGGGGATGCCTAAAATTTTGTGTTTTTTTTTTGTATTCAAAATGATGTTTTTACAACTTAAAACAACAAAAATTTAATGCCATATCGACATGTTCAGTATTTCGTTACAAATTTTCGTTCGTACGTTCGTTTTCAATTCAATTTTATGTACTTATCGGTTAAGTATTAGGAAATCTTCATTGGGGACCATTGTTTTAGATTAAAAAATTCACACGAAATACTGTACGTGTATCATTATAACTATCTTTTAATCATTATCATTATTATTATTATTAATTATTAATTTTTAATTAAACCAGTATTTGTCTATTATTATTATTGATGGAAATTCAGCAGCTTTTATATACAATTTTTATTATAAGGAAAACTGGTGGTGGTTTAGTTTTGTGTTTGTTTAAAAAAAAATTGCGTTTTTGTGGTAAATCCGAGTGTCTGTATGAATGTTCGAGTAAAATTGCGGTTATTCGCAAAAATGGCCTTAAGTAATCAACTTTTGTTATTAAATATTTTATATTTTTATCTACAATTTTACTATTAATTGATCAATTAATTAATTAATAATTGAAAATTAATTACAAATCTTATAAATAATTTATAAATTCCACATGACAGCGAGACATCACTGAGTGAATAAATTCGATTTGGTAAATATTCGTAAATCTTTATAACCACTAGACTCCTTAATTCCTAATAATCGGGGGTTAATTGGGGAAATATCGATTTATTGGTTTAGGGGCACAATTCTATCAAAAAAGCTTATTTTCAAGTGTTTAGGCTCATTAGAAAGCATTTCAAGCTGCATCAGCCGTTCTCTCTTTTACTTGAAAAGAAAATCGTTTATTTAAAATTTCGCTTTCCGGCCAATTAACGTTGATTTATTTACAGTGGACCAAAAACTGCATGGCTCTAGAAGAATAAGGCAAGAGCACGGAAACGAATCGGTGAATTTCCACTTTTTCAGGAAGTTTGATTCTTTACGGAGTCAATATGGAGCACTTTTTGGTTTTCCGAAACTCTAAGGCACTGGGGAATCAGTTCGAAATGTTTTTTTCAACCAGTATAGGCACTTGAATTTGGAGTGAAAAATCGTTGTATGGCTATAGAAGAATAAGGCAAGCGTACGGGAATAAATCAGGGTAAATTTCCACTTTTTCAGGAAGTTGTAGTCTGATTTGTTTTACGGAATCAGTATTGAGCACTTTTAGATTAAAAAACGGTGGATGCGCTACTTGAAAATTAATAAAGCTATTCAAAAATTTACCAAAACTGAAATCATGCCCTGCAACTTGAAATGTTCTTTCCAATGAGCCACAGCACTTGATTTTAGAGTGCAAAATGAAGTAGAAATCGTTGATCAAAGGAGTTATAAGGGAAAAATATAAAAAGCGAATGCTCCTAGAAAATGATCGGTATCTCAAAATTTGCTTAAAATTTTCCAAAACGGTAAGACACTAGCGACTCAGCTTGAAATGCTTTTTCCAATCAGTATAGGCACTTGAATTTGGAGTGAAAAATGGATGAAAAATCGTTGATCAAAACTTTTACCTTTTCGCGAGTTGTAGCCCGGTTCCTTGGTTTTTTTTCAGTGAACCAAACACTGCATGGCTCTAGAAGAATAAGGCAATTTCCACTTTTTCAGGGAGTTGTAGCCTGATTCTTTTACGGAGTCAATACTGGGTAGTTTTGGCTTAAAAATGATGAGTGTGCCTTGTGAAACTCAACACAACTACTCAGAATTGCCACGAAATTTCTAGAACGGAAACTATCAGGTCTTGCAGCTTGACATGCTCTTTCCAAGGAGTCATATCGCTTAATTTTAGAGTCCAAAATAAGAGAGAATCGGTGATCAAAATAGTTATAAGTAAAAGAATATAAAAAACGAATGTTTCTAGAAAATGATCTCAAAATTTGTATAAAGTCTTCCGAACTAGGGAATGCTCTTTCCAACCAGTATACGCACTTGAATTTGAAGTGAAAAATGAATGAGCAATCGTTGTATGGCTCTAGAAGATTAAGGCAAGGATACTGGAACAAACCAGGGTAAATTTGCACATTTTCAGTTATAGCATGATCCTTTACGGAGTCAATATTGGGAAGTTTTTGGCTTAAAAATGATGGGTGTGCCTTGTGAAACTCCAAAGAACTACCCAGAATTGCCCCAAAAATTTGCAGAACGGAAACTATCAGGTCTTGCATCTTTTCAAAGAGCCAAATCGCGTGATTTTAGAGTGCAAAATAAGGAAGAAATCATTTATCAACTTTCCATTTCCTTTAACGAGTTGTCGTCCGACTCCTTCACAGAAATTTTGAGTAGTTTTGGCTTGAGAATGGTGAAACCCAAACTACTGAAAATTTCCGAAAATAATAAGACCCATGCCGTGTGGCTGGAAATGCTTCTTCTAAGGAGCTACAAAATTTGATTTTGGAGTGAAAATGAAAGAAGAAATCGTTGGTCGAAGCAGTTATAAGGAAAAAATATAAAAAACGAATGTTTCTACAAAATGACCGGTCTCTCAAAATTTGCTTAAAGTTCTCCAAAACGGTAAGGCACTAGCGAATCAGCTTGAAATGCTTTTTCCAACTAATATAGGTACTTGAATTTGGAGTGAAAAATGAATGAGAAATCGTTGATCAAAACTTTCGATTTTTCGTAAATTGTGGCCCAGTCCTTGGTTTATTACAGTGGACCAAAAACCGCATGGCTCTGTATGAAAGAGCCAAGAAATCAGAATGAATTCGATGGAAAATGGAAACGAATCGAGTTAGTTTTGTATGACTGTAAAGCTTGCAGGTTAATTAGCTGTTTTTACAAAATTCATGGAGTTTTCAAAAATCGTAGTAGTCTTGTGGTGGCTTGAAATGCCCTGCAACGAAGCTAAACGCTTGAATTTCGACTGAAAAATCAAAGAAATCGCTGATGAAAATTCCACTTTACCGAGTAATCCGGTCAGTTTAGTTCAGGACCGGATTTAGCCCTTAAAGTTGGGTTACAACCTATTCAATAAAAGATTAGTGGCGAATGTTTAACTACCAACCTCTTGCATACAGTATCGAAATGAGCTCATTACGATACAGTAGCGAGTTTCGAAATAGCGCTGTTATAGAATAGAAAAAACGAGTTTACAATCGGTTACAATTGTTTATTAATTTTCTCTTTATACAAGATCAACAATTATGGCACATTTTTGTTTTATTTACAATAATTATTTTAGAAAATTTATAACTAATCTTCGGGTATAATAATATTCAACAAATATAGTTTATTTGGACGATAAAAAATATGAACAAGACTACAATTAAAATACAAGATATGTTTATAACTTTTAGATTTGATTTGTTCCTTATTTACAGTGGCGTTAAATTGGAGAGAATCGAAATTATAAAAGGCACCAAATCAAACGATAATAACAACAACAGAAAGGACGCCACTTTTCCGATAAATTATTGGAAAATTTTGATAATGATTTTTGATTAAAAAGGGAGATATCACACGTTTTTATTTACACTTTATTGTTTTCCATCTAGAGAATCTCAAACGGGCGTAGTTCGTCGCAACGTATCACTATCGTAAGCCGTGCGACAATTCAAATTGGCACTATTACTACCGCCGCCGATTGTCGCGATATTCGTCTGGCCCCTGATCGGCGCCTGATCCAAATCGAACGTAACGAATTCGCGTTGCAAATTCGGCGATGGATAATCATCGAATTGGGCCGTTGTACTGTTGAAATCATCACAATTAACATCCGCCGTTGTCGATAATGTGTTTAGTGTTAAATCGCGCGGAAATTCGCAGTTTTTCTCGTCGTTAGCATCGTTCAGATTACCATCGAATTGGTAGCTTATCGTCGGCGGCGGTGGGAAATCGTAGAAATTCGATAGATTGTTCAATGAATTCGCTAAAGGCCGGTGGATACTGCACGGCGATTCTTGGATTGGCTCCTTGCTGAAGAAATACCGTTTCTGGTGGATGATCGGCGGCGGTAGCAGAGCAGTCGGATAGTTTCTCGGTAGATGAATCGTGCTGCTGTTTGAGTTTATGTAAGCGAACGGATGTCGTCGGCATGGATGAAATATCGTTGATTGTTGTGGTGGTACAGCTGCTGTTGTTGGTGTAGTTGATGAGCGTGACTTATGTTTTAAATCGTCAATTTGTTTGCGATACCATTCGTATTGTAATTTGTATATAAATAGGAATATTGAACATATACCAGTCAGTTGGGTTGTTATTAAACCGCTAACATATAAAAGAAATGAATAACCGTACCAATATACAAATAGTGGTGGTTGTAATTGGGATTTTGGACGTAATTTACTACCGATTTCGGCTTTAAATATTGAAATATACATTATAAGGCCGAACAACATCACCAAACCTACAACAAACAGAACAAATTACAATTAAATTCTATTAAATTTAAGAGGTTACAAGGAAAATTGTTTAACCAAGGATGCAGCTCGGAATGCTCTTTCTAAAGCGCCTAAGCACTTGAATTTTGAGTGAAAATTGAGCGAGAAATCGTTGATCAAAATTTTCGACTTTTTCGCGAGTTGTAACCCAGTTCCTTGGTTTATTACAGTGAACTAAAAACTGCACGGCTCTAGAAGAATAAGGCAAGAATACGGAAACAAATTAGGATAAATTTATCCTTTTTTAAGGAGTTGCAGTTTGATTTTTTACGGAGCCAATATTGAGCACTTCTTGGTTTTAAAATAGATGCGCCAAAATTAACAAAACTACTAAAAAATTTCACAAAATTTTGCAAAACGGAAATCATCATGTCCTGCAACTTGAAATGCTCTTTCCAATGAGCCATAGCACTTGATTTTAGAGCGCAAAATAAAGCAGAAATCGTTGATCAAAAGAGTTATAAGGAAAAAATATAAAAATCTAAAAAATGATTGGTATCCCAAAATTTCGATAAAGTTTTCCGAAACGCTAAGGCACTAGCGAATCAGCTTGAAATGCCTTTTTCAACCAGTATAGGCACTTGAATTTGGAGTGAAAAATGAATGAGAAATCATTGTATGGTTCTAGAAGAATAAGGGGGGGAACAAATCTGGATAAATTTCCACTTTGTCGGGAAGTTGTAGTCTGATTCTTTTACAGGATCAGTTTTGAGCACTTTTGGATTTAAAAACGGTAGATGCGCCACGTGAAAATTAATAAAACTACACAAAAATTTCACAAAATTTTCCAGAACTGAAATCATCATGCCCTGCAACTTGAAATGCTCGTTCCAATGAGCTATACCACTTGATTTTAGAGTGCAAAATGAAGCAGAAATCGTTGATCAAAGGAGTTATGAGGAAAAAATATAAAAACGAATGCTTTTATAAAATGATTGGTATCTCAAAATTTGCTTAAACTTTTCCGAAACGGTGAGGCACTAGAGAATCAGCTTGAAATGCTCTTTCCTGTCAGTATAGGCACTTGAATTTGGAGTGAAAAATGGATGAGAAATCGTTGATCAAAACTTTCACTTTTTCGCGAGTTGTAGCTCGGTTCCTTGGTTTATTACAGTGATCCAAACACTGCATGGCTCTAGAAGAATAAGGCAATTTCCAGTTTTTCAGGGAGTTGTAGCCTGATTTTTTTTACGAAGACGATACTGGGTAGTTTTTAGCTTAAAAATGATAGGTGTGCCTTGAGAAACTCAACAGAACTACTCAGAATTGCCATAAAAATTTCCAAAATGGAAACTAACAGGTCTTGCAGCTTGACATGCTCTTTTTCCAAAGAGTCAGATCGCTTCATTTTAGAGTGCAAAATAAGAGAGAAATCGTTGATCAAAGGAGTTATAAGTAAAAGAATGTAAAAAACGAATGCTTCTAGAAAATGATCGATATCTCAAAATTTGCTTAAAGTTTTCCAAAACGGTAAGGCACTAGCGACTCAGCTTGAAATGCTTTTTCCAATCAGTATAGGCACTTGAATTTGGAGTGAAAAATGGATGAAAAATCGTTGATCAAAACTTTTACCTTTTCGCGAGTTGTAGCCCGGTTCCTTGGTTTTTTTCAGTGAACCAAACACTGCATGGCTCTAGAAGAATAAGGCAATTTCCACTTTTTCAGGGAGTTGTAGCCTGATTCTTTTACGGAGTCAATACTGGGTAGTTTTGGCTTAAAAATGATGAGTGTGCCTTGTGAAACTCAACACAACTACTCAGAATTGCCACGAAATTTCTAGAACGAAAACTATCAGGTCTTGCAGCTTGACATGCTCTTTCCAAAGAGTCATATCGCTTAATTTTAGAGTCCAAAATAAGAGAGAATCGGTGATCAAAATAGTTATAAGTAAAAGAATATAAAAAACGAATGCTTCTAGAAAATGATCTCAAAATTTGTATAAAGTCTTCTGAACTAGGGAATGCTCTTTCCAACCAGTATACGCACTTGAATTTGGAGTGAAAAATGAATGAGCAATCGTTGTATGGCTCTAGAAGATTAAGGCAAGGATACTGGAACAAACCAGGGTAAATTTGCACATTTTCAGTTGTAGTATGATCCTTTACGGAGTCCATATTGAGAAGTTTTTGGCTTAAAAATCATGGGTGTACCTTGTGAAACTCCAAAGAACTACTCAGAATTGCCCCAAAAATTTGCAGAACGGAAACTATCAGGTCTTGCATCTTTTCAAAGAGCCAAATCGCTTGATTTTAGAGTGCAAAATAAGGAAGAAATCATTTATCAACTTTCCATTTCCTTTAACGAGTTGTCGTCCGACTCCTTCACAGAAATTTTGAGTTTTTTGGCTTGAGAATGGTGAAACCCAAAAACGACTCAAAATTTCCCAAAATAATTAGACCCATGCCGTGTAGCTGGAGATGCTTCTTCAAGGAGCTATAAAATTTGATTTTGGAGTGAAAATTAAAGAAGAAATCATCGATCGAAGTTCGAATTTCTTTAAGGAGTTATAATGCGATACCTTAACGGAAATTAAGCAGTTTTCGGTTTAAAAATGATGGAAGCGTACGTTAAACTCGACGAAACTATTAAAAAAATTTCCAAAATGATAGAATCAATGTTATAAAGTTTGAAATCTTTTTCCAACGAGCCAAATCGCTGTATTTTAGAGTGCAAAATAATGGAAAACATAGGATTTGTAGTTACTAACGAAATATAGAAAATGACCGATAACCAAAATTTTCCGACACGCTAGAACTCTGATGCAGCTTAAAATGCTCTTTCCAATCAACCTAAGCACTTGAACTCCGAGTGAAAAATGAACGAGAAACCTTCGATTAAAAAATCAGGCTTTTTCCAAGTTATGATTTATGTACAGTGATCCAAAAATTGCCTGATTCTAGAAGAATAGACAAGAATACGGACATAAATTTGATTCAAAAATTATGGAAACGAGTCGCGTTAGATTCGTACGACTATAAACAGTTGTTAATGAGCCATTTTTACAACACATCCCCTCATTTATCACATTCATATTAAACTGACAGATTTTGAAAAGTTATTCCAACGGAAAAAATACACAGATTATTCACAGATTACTGTTAACATTTCCACAGTTATACCCATTATTGTCGAAAAAAGGACAGATCTATATCGGGGAAATAATCGAAAGTGAGTGAGAAATAGTGTAATGTTGTGTATGAAATTTATATCAACATCTCCCGTCTACCATTACTACCACCATTATGAACTTTTTTGATGTACGACTTTATATTTAAGCACCAAACATGTCAGATTTTTTCCTGTCTCTGTTGTAAAAAAAACCCCAACTAGAGAGACTCCAGTCGGAGAATCCGCAACCGTAGAGAAATTCAAGCCCGATGTGTTACGGGACGAATTTATCACATAAAAGTAAAGATGAAGGATAGTTGTTGTTGTAGTAGTAGGTGGATAGAGGGTAGAAAAACTGGAATCACATACTACCCAGTAGTCTACCACCCTTCACCTTCAAGGATTGTGCACATGATAAATTTCAACGAACACAAAAAGCCGTATATACATTTTTATTAACGTTATAAATATGAAAAATGGTTCGTTCTCCATCCCCCAACTACCCCGTCTTTATTCTATTTTATTATGTATCGTTGAAATACTGACCTGTAACAATAAAAATTACTCCAGATATAAAAGTGTATAAAGAACGTTGACGAACACATTGGCCTAATAGACAGCAACAATAGCCGCTGCATAATAGAAATGTAGCTGCCATGAAGAAGAATACAGATCGTGTTACAGTATCTGAAAATTTGATTAAAAAAATATTAATAAAGAGAATCTACAATGTATTAATTAACGCAAAATTTGATAGGAACTTACACGGAATTGCCATTGTTGAATCGCTCGGATCCGGGCTGTATTCCTCTTTAGAAAAATAATCAATCTTGTTACAATCGTATAGAGTTTCACCAGCTGTAATAACAGTGTTGTAACATGGAACAGAAGAGAAAACGCCAGATAAAAGAATGATAATAATTAGAGATTTTATATACAAGAATAGGACTCGTTTTATTATCATTATTACGATGTTGTTGAATTGGAAGGCGAGCAACAATTAAGCGGACAATTATTAGAAAAGTTTTCAATTAAATAACGAGAAAACGGGGCTCCTGTTGTTTTGTTGTTGTCGACGATGATGATGAAAACAACCCTTAACTAAGTCAATTGTATCTGTGTCGTTTTTTGATTCATGTCATTATTGTTGTTGTACTGCATCGAAATCTAAAAACTTCACTAATTAAAACAATGCACAATATAATAGGAACAAAACGTTGGAAACAATTCGAATTTAATTGTATTTTATGACTCCTTCAACTCGAACAATAGTGTTAATTAACAGTCAGTTTATTTGTAGAATTATTCGAAAATAATGAATATTTAATTTTACTCATAGTTGTTGGAGAATTTTAGTTGGAAATGGTGGATGCGCCGGGCTTCAATTTGTTGATCGCTCACAAAACACGATTTTAAGGGCCCTCGGCACAAAAATAGACAATTTCAAAACAGGATATCTTTTTTATTTTCCAACGGATTTCAATGCTCTAAACGGTATTTAAAAGGGCATTTCAAGAGGCAGGGAAGTACGTATTTGATTTTTTGAAATTCGGATGTAATTTGGAGTTACAGAAAAAAGTATAGAAGCATGTTTTTTAGAATTTTATACAGTTTTTTTTTATATTTTTCCTCATAACGTGGCAAATATTGCTTATTTTCTAATGAATTTCACACAACATGTGGCCAATTAAAAGCGCTTTCCAAATCTGTCAGAAATTTCCCGATCACATTGTTAGTTTTCCGGAAAATTGATGAAAGGTTTCGACATACTAATTTTGTTTTTTTACGGACAGTTTTAAACTTAGACGACTGAACCAGGGCTTGTTTGAAAGCTAATGAATGGCGGATTATTTGGAGAATAGATTGAGATTGAAATTCGGGAAATTTAGGGTGGCGAAATGTGATGAATTGTCACCTATTATTTTTATCTGTTAAAATTAATTATTTTTGTATAAAGTGTATTGCAATTTATAGATTATTCCATTATCTTTCCAACGGTACCATTGTTGCTGCAAAAAGTGAAAATCTTCTGGAAAATTAGTGATAAACAAAACTATGTTTATTATGCGGAAAGCCGACAGAGATAGTTCGCTAACAACTCGCCAGAGTATAATATTAGCCACAAAAATGGGTTTCTTCCAGCGGCTCACAGATGTCAGCAGGTCTCTTTCTGCAATGTTGTCAAATTATTTTTTCTGCCTGAGGCCTTACCTTTGTCGTCTTATTATTGCATAGATAATTGGAGAAACAAAAAACAATAAACTGGTTGTATATAACTAACTTTAACAATCAACAAAAAAAATAGTTGCTATTTTAATTGGAATGTTAAAAAAAGAAAATTGTATTTTTTTTTGCAAAAAAATAAACGTTTTTAGCAAATTGGCGACTAATTTTTTTGTTAATTGTTAAAGTTAACAACCAGTTTATTGTTTTTTTTTCTCCAATTATCTATGCAATAATAAGACGCCAAAGGTGTGGCCTCAGGATCAAAAACAAATTTGGCAACATTGCAGAAAGACGAGATGACAGACTTTGGAGCCCCCTTTCCGCCAATTGATGTAACTCATTTTTGTGGTTTGGAGACTTGCTATTCAACTCGTTTTTCACACGATAAACATAGTTTTGTTTATCATCAATTTTGCAGAAGATCTTCACTTTTTTGCAGCAACAATGGTACCGTTGGAAAGATTATGAAATAATCTATAAATTGCAATACTTTATACAAAAATAATTAATTTTAACCGATAAAAATAATTGATAAAATTTCGCCACCATAAATTTCCAGTAAATTTTCCGAATTTCAATCTCAAACTATTTTCAAAATAATCCGCTATTCATTAGCTTTCAAACAAGCCTTAGTTCAGTGGACTAAGTTTAAAACTGTCCGTAAAAAAACAAAATTAGTATGTCGAAACCTTTAATCAATTTTCCGGAAAACTAACAATGCGATCGGAAAATTTCTGACAGCTTTGGAAAGCGCTTTTAATTGGCCACATGTTGTGTGAAATTCATTAGAAAATGAGCAATATTTGCCACGTTATGAGGGAAAATATAAAAAAAAACTGTATAAAATTCTAAAAAACATGCTTCTATACTTTTTTCTGTAACTCCAAATTACATCCGAATTTCAAAAAATCAAATACGTACTTCTCTACCTCTTGAAATACCCTTTTAAATACCGTTTAGAGCATTGAAATCCGTTGGAAAATAAAAAAGATATCCTGCTTTGAAATTGTCTATTTTTGTGCTGAGTGCCCTTAACTATGATTTAATAAGAGGGAATTGACTATCTGGTCAATTTTAGTGAATTACGTCCATAAGACACGATTGTATTCTTTTAACTATCGCTCAATAAGAGGGAATTTGTTATTTGGTTGAATTTGAGTAAATTTCTAGACTATTTGTAGCAGATTTTATTAAAATCAACCGATAATTTCTGAGTTATATCAGTTTTGTGGTTAGCAAGCTGTAAGGACGAATTGTTCGGTTATATTGAAAAAAAAGTTGAAAATGGTGGATGCGCCGGGCTTAAATTTTGTTGATCGTCCACAAAATACGACTGTATCGTTTTAACTATCGTTTAATAAGAGGGAATTGATTATCTGGTCAAAGCGATGAGGATGAATCGCTCAATGAAATTCCAGTCGACTAAAAAGGAGTTGAAATGGTGGATGCGCCGGGCTTATATTTTACCAATCACTCACATAACACGATTGTACTTTTTTAACTGTCGCTTAATTTGAAAGAATTGGTTGTTTGGTCGAATTTTGACTGAATTTCTACACTATTCGTAGCAAATTCTATTAAAATTGATCGATAATTTCCGAGTTAAATCAATTTTGTTGTTAGCAAGCCGAAAGAATGAATCATACGGTTAAATTGCCATTGGAAAAATGGATGCGCTGGGCTTAAAATTTGTTGATCGCCTAAAAATTCTTTCAACTATCGTTTAGAAAGAGGGAGTTGAATGTATGGTCAAATTTTGAGTAGATTTCTGGACTATTCGTTGCAAATTTTATTAAAATCGACCAATAATTTCCGAGTTATAACAATTTTGTTGCTAGTAAGACATAAAAAAGAATCATTCGGTTAGATTTAATTTAAAGAAAAATGTTAAAAATGGTGGATGCGCCGGGCTTAAATTTTATGACTCACTCGCAAAACGCGATTATATTCTTTTAACTATCGCTTAATAAGAGGGAATTGGTTGTTTTGTAGAATTTTGACTGAATTTCTACACTATTCGCAACAAATTGTATTAAAATTGATCGATAATTTCCGAGTTATATCAATTTTGTTGTTGGCAAGTCGAAAGAATCAGTCATACGGTTATATTCCCATTGGAAAATAGTGGATGCGCCGGGTTTAAAATTTGTTGATCGCCCAAAAAACACGATTGTATTCTTTCAAGTAACGTTTGGTAAGAGGGAATTGATTTTGTGGTCAAATTTTGAGTAGATTTCCGGACTATTCGTTGCAAATTTTATTAAAATCGACCGATAGTTTCGGAATTAAAACAATTTTGTTGTAAGTAAGAGTTGAGAATGAATCGCTCAATTAGACTCTCGTTGGCAAAACAAATGTAGAAATGGTGGATGCGCCGGGCTTAAATTTCTCTAATCTCTCACAAAACACAACTGTATTCTTTTAACTCTCATTTAATACGAGGAAATTGATTATTTTTAGTAAATTTTTACAAATTTTATTAAAAGCGACCGATAAAGTGATAAAAATGAATCATTCGGTTAGATTTTCATAAAAGAAGCTAGATGCCTCAGGCTTTAAACTTACTAGTCTCTCACAAAACACGATTATATTCTCTTAACTATCGCTTAATAGAAAGGAATTGGTAATTTGGTCGAATTTTGAACGAATTTCTAGACTAATCGTAGAAAATTTTATTAAAATCAACCAATAAATTTCGAGATATATCAATTTTGTTGTTGGCAAATCCTAAGAATGAATCATTTGCTTAGATTCCGATTGAAAAAAGTTGAAAATGGTGGATGCGTCGAGTTTAAAATTTGATAATCGCCCACAAAACACGATTATATTCTTTTAACTATCGTTTAATAAGAGGGACTTGATTATCTGACCAATTTTGAGTGGATTTCTGGGGTATTCGTTGCAGATTTTATTAAAATCGAGCGATAATTTCAGAGTTATAGCAAGTCCCAAGAAGGACTCATTCGGTTAGGTTTCCCAAAGAAAAAAAAAGCTAAAATAGTCGATGGGTCGGGCTTAAAAGTTACTAATCTCTCACAAAGCACGACTGTATTCTTTTAACTATCGCGCAATAAGAGGGAATTGCTTATTTGGTCGAATTCTAAGTGAATTTCTAGACTATTCGCAGCTAATTTTATTAAAATCGGCCAAAAATGGTGGATGCGCCGGACTTAAAATTGTTGATCGCCCACAAAATAGGATTGTATTCTTTTAACCATCGTTTAATAAGAGGGAATTGATTATCAGGTCAAATTTAGAGTGGATTTCTGGACTATTCGTTGCAAATTTTATCAAAATCGAGCAATGATGTTGTTGTTAGCGACTCATAAAAAAAACCATTCTGTTAGATTCCCATTGAAAGAAAAATGTTGAAAATGGTGGATGCGCCGGGCTTAAAATTTGTTGATCGCCCACAAAATACGATTGCATTCTTTTAAATATTGTTTAATGAGAGGGATTTCTCGACTATTCGTTGAAAATTTTATTAAAATCGATAAATTTCGTGTTATAACAATTCTATTGATGGTAAATCATAGGAATGAATCGTTTAATTGGATTCCAATTGAGAAAATTTGCTAAGAATGATGAATGCGCGGAATTAAACTATTATTGAATGGTATTCATAAACAATTCTTGTATGAATTTCAATTATTGATTTTCACTGTTTTGCAAATTTCATGAATTATCTGAATTTTTAATGTAAAAGTTAAAAATCACTTATAAAACACGGTTCTATTTCTTTAATTGACCATTGAGTAGACGATTTTGTTATTTAATCGAATTTAGAGTAAATTCTTCGAAAATTTTATTAAAATCAACCGAATTATAGCCATTTTATTGTTAGTTTAGTGTAAAAGGGTGGATGCGCTGGTCTTAAAAGTTGTTAATCCCTCATCAAACACAGTTACTGTTTAATAAAAAAGCTTGTTTATTTGGCCTGATTTCGGGTGAATTTCTGGACTGTTCATTCCAAATTTTATTAAAATCAACCGAGTAGATTCTCGTTAAAAAAATTTAAAAATAATGGAGCGCCGCGTTATTGAAAGGTAATTATTAAAACGAGTTTTAGCTATTAATTCTCATTATCTTGTAGATTTTGTGCAAAATGGTGGATGCGCCGGGCTTAAAATTTACCAATCACTCACAAAACACGGTTATATTTTTTGAACTGTGGCTTATTAAAGAAAATTCATTATTTGTTTAACTTTTGAGTAAAGTTCTGGATTGTATACTGCAAATTTTATTAAAATCAACCCATTTTATTGCCAGCAAGTTATTAAAATGAATCGTTTTATTAGATTCTCGTTGAAAATTTGCCAAAAATGGTGGATGCGCTGGATTTAAACTTTACAAATCACTCGAAAAACACGGTTAAATTAAAGGAAATTGGTTATTTAGTCGAATTTTAACTAAATTTCTAGACTAATTATTACAAATTCTATTAAAATCGATCAAGAATTGCCGAGTTATAACAATTTTATTGTCAGTAAGCGATAAAAATGACTCGTTTTTTAAATTTTTTGTTGAAAAATTGTTAAAAATGGTGGATGCGCCGGGTTTAAATTCTATAAATACCCTTTCTTATTGTTATCGGGGGTAATTATAGACAATTATTGTTAAACTTCAATTATTAATTATCATTATCTTGGAGAATTTGCGAGTTTTCCGAAATTTAGTGTAAAGTAGTGGATGCGCCGGGCTTAAAATCTACAAAGTTCTCACAGAACACGGTTGTATTCGTATGACTATCATTAATTAGAAGAATTTGATTATTTAGTTGAATTTTGGGTAAATTTCCCGACTAAATTTCAACTATTTTACAAGTTTTTGAGTTATTTGAAATTCAGTGTTAAATGGTGCCGGTCTTAAAACTTACTAATATCTCACAAAACACGGTTGTATTTTTAAAATCGTTAATTAAATTTATTATTTGGTCGAACTTTGAACTAATCTATAGGCTATTCATTGCAAATTCTATTAAAATCAATGGAGTTATAATTTAATAGATTCTCGTTGAAAAATGGTGGATGCGCCGGGTTAAACATTATTTGTGGCTCACAAAACACGGTTATATGCCTTTAACTATCGTTTAATTAGAGAAAATTGATCATTTGGTGGAATTTTTAGTAAATTTTCAGAGTATTCATTGCAAATTTCGTTAAAATCAACCGATAATTTCCGAGTTATAACCATTTTCTTGTTAGTAAGCCTTAAAATGTATTGTTTCATTAGATTCCCGATAAGATCGGAAATTGGTTATAAATATTCTTCGAACTGATGGATTACTTTATAAAATATGTAGAATTTCGTTTATTTGGAAAATTTTAGGGGTAATCTCGAATTTAATCATATCTCAGTTGAATTTTTGTACTTAATTATTGATGAAATTATGAATTTTGAGGAGCTTTATTAATCGTCTCTAAACTGTAAAATAGACGGAAAATTTGGATTGAGTACCGATGAGTTTTGATAGAAAATTGAAGTTCCTCTATGACAGGCAGGTTCAACTGGAACTTTCACGAAACTGGAACACTCTAATTGAATTCTAACTGTATAACTCTAAATTAGTGTGCATAAATCTCGTTCAATATATAACAATGGTAGTTGGTCATTAAAAATGAAATTCTGTATTCTAATTTCCAAACCATAATTTAAATTGAATCATATTTTATGCATGTATCGATGAGATTTTAATGCCAAGTAGTAAATTTTTTAAATTCATCACAAATCCGCAACCTGATCCGTGCAAATTATCGGCAATAGATTCGAGGGGAAGACAATGTACCTTGCTTGTTAATTACACGGAATTACAGTGGAATTGCAAACAGTTTTGGTCCAATTCCCGTCAAAAATTGGCCTAAAATCGGCCGAAAATCGCAATTAAATTTGGCAGATGAACATGTTAACGAACAGTACGCCCCATTTGTTAGATTTCGAGCGAAAATCACCGAATAACTTGTAATATTTCCGTCAAATCGTTCGGAAATTATTAACACAAACAGTCCGGTGGCGGGACTAGATTTTAACTTTTTATGTGCCCCGAAAATCTTGTAAACAAGCTAAAAAATTCCGCCTAGGTGCCGATAAATTTAGAGAAATTGGCCGGCAATTTTCCACGTTAAAATATAGCAATTCAACTAGCTTTAGTTTAGTGGAATAGAGTCGACGACTAGGAGAAAAATCGTGAACTTTTAGTTTCGACAAATTATTACGTTCGAGAACATAAAAGTTACTACCCCGTTAGTCTATATAGTGTAGTGGAAGTGTGCCGTTATTTATCTTCTAAAGTGAATTATTATGTCGCCTATTTCGCCCCAATCCTCACTCCCAGACCGCTCTTCTTCTACCGTTGAAGATTTTTTTTAATGTTCGATTTAGTTGTTGTCGGTTGGGGAAATTGAGATTAATCATCATTCAAAACTCGAGTTTCGGTTGATAATTTTCGAAACGTTGGAAATTATTAACGAAAACTTGAATTGTTAATTAAAAACTTTCTCTTATAGTCGCCGATTTTCGAGCTAAATTATCAACAAAGTTTCCAAGGTGGGTTCGTATAAGTTAATAGACACTTTTCGAATTTACTCGTCTTTCAAACTATTGTGCAAATACAGGACGATTCGAAAGATATTTTGAGGATTTACAGAGAATATTTCAGCAAAAATTGGATCGCGTAGCTTACCCGAAAACCCACCAAACGACGCATTTCTTATCAATGTCGCGATTTTCACCAACCAACTACACAATTAAAACAACTTAAAATGACTTCTAATATATCAATTTTCTTCTTCCACAATCACTATTTCTGTATCTTTGTGTTAACGAATTATTCTCCCTTTCATCTTCTTAAGTTTTCCTTTACCAGTTATTGTTTCAGTTACTTGAACTTCTGCTGCATCAAAGTGAAGCCCAAACTTCATTTTGTCTAAATGTAGCTTGTGTTTCATTTCATTTGAGTTTCTTCAAGCTCAGGATTTTTGCTTTCTTTACGAATAATCTTTTTGGCAACTTTCTTCTTGTCTGTCAAGTCGATTTCTTCAAATAATTCTTCAATAAATGCACATTGCAGCTACTTTAGAGTTTCTTCAGATGCTTCAGTTTCTTCAATAGTTACAGTAACTTCTTCTATTGTCACTATTTCTGTATCTTACTTTCTGCTAGCTCTATATCTTCTTAGTGACAATCTTCTTCTTCTTTTGTTGGTTTTCAATAGTCTCTATTTTGGTAACATTTGGTAGTTTCTCAATAAGTGTCGGTTCTTCTGACTGTATTTCTTCAAATTGTCCAATTTCTACAATATTGTGTATAGTTACTGTTGTCTGGGGCTTCTTTTCTTCTTTTTTTACTGTCTTTACGCTTTCAGGTTACTTTTCTAATGGCTTTCTTCAGTATTTCAGTAACTCCTATCATCTTTTATGGCTTGTTCCCTATCTTTATGCTTCATAATTTTCTTAACTCCTTTATCTTCTCTTTAGTTTCCATTTCTTTTTCTTTAAGAGCTTCAAGGTCTTTAACAGTAAAAATTGTCTCTGGTTGTTTAGCTTCTTCTCAACTTCTGTATCTTCAAATTTATCGCCCTTCTGTTTTTTTAAAATTTCTTTAACAATTTTTATATATTTAAGTTTGCCCTCGTCTGTAACAAAATTTTAAACTCTTAGGGTAGTTCCTCAATAGCCAAAAGTTGGTCTTCTTCTAGAGGTGCTTCTGTTTCTTTTATAATATTTTTTCCGGTTTCTCCTTTCTTCTGCAATTTCTGTACCTTCAAATTTTCCGCCCTTTTGTTTTCTTAAAATTTCTTTAACAATTTTGGTAGATTTAAGTTTGCTCTCATTTGTAACAGTTAACTAAACTTTAAATTTTTCGGGTAGTTCTTCAAAAATTGGACTTCTTCTTCGACTATTTCTGTGTCTTCAGGTTCCCCATTTTTATGCTTACGGATGATTTTTTTGCTAACTTTCTCCAATCTTCTCTTACCAAACTAATGATCATTGTCGGAGGATCTTTCCGGGCACAATGAAGAAAACAAAGAAAAAGCAATTTTGCTAAGATTTATGGTTCATTCTTAGTCGTTTTATGTGTATCGTTGACAGGTGAAAATCGCAACATTGCCCAAAAAGGCATTTTTGACCGACTTCCTTAAGAGCTAGGAGATCCATTTTTCGTTAGCATATTCTTTAGAGTATTTCTTGAATCACTCGCCATCTAATAGGATTTATCTTTAAACTATTTACTTTTAAATGATCCACCCGGTATATAAGTTAGCGAGCAATTCTACATAGAAATATTTCTCTGGGGATCATTTAAGCAAAATCTGGACCACATAACTCATTAGAAAGTCCATTTTCACTGAGAATGACCTAAAACTCCTCATTCTGTTTTATTACAGTTCTGTTGTCTAACTCACTTCCCGATGAGCTACGAGGTCCAACTTTTGCCCTAATAGACTTTTTTATTGTTGAAAGGTCCACTCTGTATAGCTACATCATCGATTCTGTTGCAAGAAATAGAAAATTTTCATTTCGAATATTATTAAAATCGCACCCTTAAGCGCAATCATTCACCAAATTAAAAACGAACATTATAAACTCGCTAGAACAAACTTTCCTATACCGTAGCGTACAATAAAGTTAATCTGTTGCACGTTCTGTGTAGAAATTTAGCATCACGTTCGTGTACGGACATCAATTTTTCATATGAACTTCCCTTATCCTGTTTGATTTTGCACCTTTATCAAGCTTAAATTTTAATTATACAAACAACAGAAAACACCAAAGGGTTAGAAGTGGGCGAATTAAGAAAAGTTACAGCTGAAATTACTCCGGGTTTTTTCCAACGAGTTTTGCATTTAAATACCAGTCGTGCTACTAATAAGACTGTAAAAGTGCGTAGTAGAAGCCTCTCATACCGCGTTCGGACTTGAATATTAAACAACGCCGCCCTTTACACTAAATTACACCCCTTCTTCTATCTGTATAGGTGGACAAACCGGCGGTCTACTGTGCTTTATCTCGCTGGAAATGGTGTTTAAGTTGGCCAAACTGGGCATAGAATGGCTTTATCTAATTGATAACGATAATGGAGTGAAAGAGAGGAATTGTCGGCTATCATGTGTACAACTGGCAAACATATTGGGGGATGATAGTGGAAAATAAAATATAAAATAAAACATAATGTTGGGGGTGAAGAATTTCCGCTAAACCATCTGACAGGTGGTATTTATTGTTGTAATCGCGCGCCCGTCCACAAAACGGATGGGAAATTTATTATAGAAATCGTCCAAGTTTGACCACGGTGTGGTTGGATGGACGCCGTATGTGTGCGTCAGCAACGACGTCGTCGGCGTCGTCGTCAACGACAGAGCCCCTCTTCATTCCGAGATTTATCTCCGCTTTTTGTAATGGCTTTCCCGAGCCCGCTGCTGTAACAACTGTACGATTGTTGTTTGATTTGACAACGGGGAAATGAAAAAATATCAATTACAACCCCCGGTTTTGAACTATTGCTTGTCAATTGTGTGTAACAATTAATTAAAATCGACTCACCACCGCAAAAATCGCAGTAATTCGATTTATTGGAGAAAATTTGGAAAATCGAGCGTTGAAATTTGATATAAAACCGCCAGTTTCACCCCCAACACAATAAAAATCTTGAAATATCTCGGTTTAAATGAAATTCGGCCATATACCGCTTATGAAACTACAATTTCTGTCCGTAACGGAAGCTTTTAGAAAGCTCCAATTCGATTCGACCACAAAAGACTACCGAGTGTATAACTTTTTTACGATACGAAAATTTATGATAAAATTCACTATTTTTGTTTTATGGAACGGTTTTATGGGGAGGATCGTGTAAAATTCGCGAATTTGTCAGCGAGATAATCAAATAGGGGTGGAAATTGTGCCTAAATATATTTTTAAACACTTTATCTCCGGGAGACTAAATTAATAAATTTTTCTACGATAGATTTGACTATTTCTGGAATTCTTGACGGTGCGCTTAATAGAATGGTTTTATCGAATTTTGGACGGGATTTAAATAAATTACAGGAGATTCTATTAGAGTAGAAGTTCTATTTCAAATGAAATAAACGGCTCAAGTTTTCATAGAATGGTGGAAAATCTGAAGTTTAGAACGAATAAGACAGGCGGTATATGAATCGTTTCAGTTTCATTGTTGAATGTTTAATAAACGAACGAAGCAACGCTTATTGGGCTAGGACTGGGCTTTATGGTGCAATTACGCTAATGAATTTTACTAAATTTTCAAAATTGAAATGTTGGCATTTTTGTTAATTTCCCAGAAAACTGTCAAGTCGACTGGAAAATTTCTTGGATATTAGGAAAGCTCTTTTAATTTGCTATCAATTTCACCCTACGTTCATTACAAAGATCTTAAAATAAGCTGAGTGATTTGGGATAGTGATTTTTTGTCTACAACTTCAAATTTCTATTGTCAAATTTCTTTTGTCAAAACGGAAATCGTCATGTCCTGCAGCTTGAGATGCTCTTTCCAATGAGCTGTAGCTCTTGACTTTAGAGTTAAAAATAAAGGAGTAATCGTCGATCAAATACTCCCGTTCTTTAAATTCTCCTTAACGGGAATCTTGAACAGTTTTTGGCTGGATACACTTGGTAAAACTCAACAAAACTACTCAAAATTTCCTTAAAATTTCTTCTATTCTACAAAACTCGCCTTCACACTGGTTTTTTCGTTGATTTTAGGGGAAACTATAGAATTATCCATCAAACTTTGATCAAAACGTCGATAACTGTAGATTTTTTAAGTATTAATGGAGCTTAGCGATATGACACCGGTCCTGTCGTGCTTTTTGTAAACTTACAAGGAAACTTCCTTTTAACAGTTTTTTGCTTGAGAATGGTGGATGCGCCAAGTAAAACTCCGCAAAAATATTCAAAATTTCCACGAAATTTTCCAAAACGGTAAGATTTATGAAGTAATTTGAAATACTCTTCCAACGGGCCTGTACTTGACTTTAGAGTGAAAAATAAAGGAATAATCGTTGATCAAATATTCCCGTTCTTTAAATTCTCCCTAACGGAAATCTTGTGCAGTTTTTGGCTTGAAAATGGTCGACATATCTGGTGAAAATCAACAAAATCGCTCAAAACTTTCCAAAATTGTGTCGTGCACGTCGTGTAGCTGGAAATGCGCCTTCCAACGAGCTATAAAATTTGATTTTAGAGTGAAAACTGAGGAAGAAATCGTTAATCGACCTTCTTTAAGGAGTTACAATCTGACCCCTTTAGGGAAATTGTGAAATTTTTGGTTTAAAAATGGTGGATGCGCCTATGAAACCCCACAAAACTTGGCTTGATTCGTTGATTCTAGACGAAATTATAGAATTATCCATCAAATATCGATCAAAACGTCGATAATTGTAGATTTTTGAAGCATTAATGGGGCTTAGCAATACGACAGAGGCCTTAATCCGTGTATTTTGTAAACTTATAGGAAACTTCGTTTTACGAGTTTTTTGCTTGAGAATGGTGGATGCGCTAAGTAAAACCCGGCAAAAATATTCAAAATTTCCACGAAATTTTCCAAAACGGTAAGACCTATGAAGTAATACTCTTCCAATGGGCCAGTACTTAATTTTAGAGTGAAAAATAAGGGAGAAATCGTTGGTCAAAAATTCGTCTACTTTAACGAATTGAAACCCGACTCCTGGGTTTAGAAATGGTGGATTCGCCCGTGAAACTCGACAAAACTACTCAAAAATTCACAAAATTTTCCAAAACCGAATTCATCGCGCCTTGTAGCTTGAAATGCTCTCTCGAACGGATCATGGCACTTGACTTTAAAGTGAAAAATAAAGGAATAATCGTTGATCAAACACTCCAGTTCTTTAAATTCTCCCTAACGGAAATCTTGGGCAGTTTTTCGCTTGAGAATAGTGGACATATCTGGTGAAACTCAACAAAATCACTCAAAATTTCGTCAAAATTTTCCAAAATTATGTTGTCCAACAAGCTATAAAATTTTATTTTAGAGTGAAAACTGACGAAGAAATCGTTGATCGAACTTCTTTAAGGAGTTACAATCCAACCTCTTTACGAAATTGTGAAAATTTTGGTTTGAAAATGGTGGATGCGCCCATGAAAAAGCACAAAACTCGTCTTCACACTGGTTTAATTCGTTGATTCTAGACAAAATTATAGAATTATCCATCAAACATCGATCAAAACGTCGATAATTGTAGATTTTTGGAGCATTAATCGAGCTTAGCGATACGACAGAGGCCTTAATCCGTGCATTTTGTAAACTTATAGGGGAACTTCGTTTTACGAGTTTTTTGCTTGAGAATGGTGGATGCGCCAAGTAAAACTCGGCAAAAATATTCAAAATTTGCACGAAATTTTCCAAAATGGTAAGATTTATGAAGTAATACTCAGTACTTAATTTTAGAGTGGAAAATAAGGGAGAAATCGTTGGTCAAAGATTTGTCTACTTCAATGAATTGAAATCCGACTCCTGGGTTTATAAATGGTGGATGCGCCTGTGAAACTACAGAACTACTCAAAAAATCACAAAATTTTCCAAATTCATCATGTCTTGAAATACTCTGTCGAACGGGCCACGGTACTTGACTTTAGAGTGAAAAATAAAGGAGAAATCGCCGATGAAATATCTTAATTTTGAAGGAGTTTTATCGTTTTATCGACCCAAAGTTTGGGCAGTTTTCGGTTCAAAAAAGTTGAATGTGCCCGTGAAATTCAACAGAACTTGCCTACACACAACTTTTATTCGTTGTTTTTGAAGAGAATCAAAAAATCATCAATCAAACATCGACGAAAACTTCGACAACTGTAGATTTTTTAAGTATTGATGCGTCTTGGCGACTTTAATCCATACATTTTGCAAACTTTCCCGATTTAATAACAGAGAAATTACAAGACTATTGATTATAAATTTATGGAATCTTGCAAGAATCATCTCCAATAAAGTTATAAAATAACGAAAATTCGAAATAAAACACCAACAAAAAAAAAACTCTTTAGTATCGAGCAATATACAAGTCTATACTAAACCAGTCTTGAAATATTCCAAAGACGTATAGCATCATTAGGCAACTTTCTTTCTAAACTAGAATTATTTTCAGGCGTTTTTTTTCTATGTGTGTATACTGAAAGTTATGAAGAAACAATCTCGTATATTCTCCGTTGATGGAATATAATTTCTCGAACGCATAGAAGGAAAATTTCCACAGTTTTAACACAATTACCATTCAACAGCCATAGTAGCAACAACAATAATAACGCTGGAAATTACTGATTTTGATAAAAACGGCAACGGTATGCGTGCATTTTAATTATCAGTGGCATTTTCACAGGATGTGGCGAAAAAATTTCCGTTTAGAATAAATGCCGACGATGATGGTGGTGATTAAAACAAATTTTTGTTCTATAAACTTAGACATGGGCAAGATTAAGTAAATATAATGAATAGAAAACAGAAACAATAACAACAACAAGTTACCACACAACTAAAACCAATGAAAACACGCTAATTAATCTTTCAGCGTCTGCCTTTCAGTTGGTAGTACACTTTTTGTACTTGTCCAACTATAGAAATTAGCGCAAGCGAGATGGATTTTGTCCATTTACGTTTGTTTTATGTGCATTAGACAAGGATACAAACAAACAATTCCCTCTATTAGATCCTGTCCTTAATCACGTTAACAACAAGCAATTCCATCCGTACCGCTGCTGTGTCGTTAATTCACTTAAAACGACAGAAAGACAAAAGTGTACGGTACGTGATACAAATTTAACGCGAAAAAAACGAAAAATTGACACAATTTATGCCGGTTCGATCCTGTCCTGTGTGGCCGATCATTGAAAATCGGCGGAAATCCGGAAATCAATCTAATGGGACTATCATCAACAACCCTCAAGTATCATCGCTTAAACTATAGACCGATTGTAGTTCGAGTTCTGGTAATTATGAGCAGTTTTTGGCTAGAGAAACTTGACAAAATTACTCAAAATTTAAAAAAAAAATTCAAAATTATAGAATCTATGTTGTATAGTTTAGAAATTGACTGTAGAGCGAAAAATAAGGGAGAAATCGTCTATTAAAGATCCCACTTTCTTTTGACGGAAAATGGTGGATGCGCTAGGTAAAACCCAAGAAAACCTAAAATTTCCACAAAGTTTTCCGAAACAATAACATTCACGTGGTGTCGTTTGAAATGCTCTTTCCAACAAGCCCTAGCACTCAATTTTAGAGTGAAAAATAAGGGAGAAATCGTCGATTGAAATTTGCCCCTTTTTGAGGAATTGATCCAAAAATTGAGCAGTTTTCGGCCCAAAAATTCAATAGAATTCAAAAGTTCCACAAAATTTCCCAAAATAATTCTAAGATTTCTTTTCCAACGAGCCTTAACTGTTGATTTTTGAAAAATTAAAGAGAAATCGTTGAACAAGGACACATTTATGCCAGTTCCACCCTGTCCCGTCTGCCTGATCACAGTTTGAAAATCTCCGGAAATTCGAAAATCGATTTAATAGCATTATTATCATTATTATTATTATCATCAACCCCCCATCATCATCCCTTAAATTATACAGGTTGATTGTAAAGTGAAAAATTCTACATTTTAAAGAATTGTTTGTCAAAATTTCAATTTTTTAAGGAGTTGTAGTTAGACTTTTGGGAATTGGCTTATGAGCAGTTTTTGGCTTGGAAATGGTGATGCACCACGTGAAACTTAACAAAATTACTCAGAATTTCTCAAAAATTTCCAAAATAATAGAATTCATGTTGTATAGTTTGAAAATTTCTTTCCAACGTGCTATAGTTCTTGACTTTAGAGCGAAACATAAGCGAGAAATCGTCTGTTAAAGATACCACATTCTTTAAAAAGTTATAGTGCGTCTGCCTGATGGAAAATGAGGGATGCGCTAGGTGAAACCCAACAAAACTCAAAATTTACACAAAATTTTCCAAGACGATAACATTCACGTAGTATAGTTTGAAATGTTCTTTCCAACGAGCCCTAGCACTCGATTTTAGAGTGAAAATTAAGGGAGAATTCGTCGATTGAAAATTACCCCTTTTTGGAGATTATTGTTTTATCAATCCGGAAATTGAGCAGTTTCTGTCCAGAAATGGTTGATGCGCCCGTAAAAAAAGAAGGTTCAACATTTTTCAAAATAGTAGTTTAAAATTTTCTTTCCAACGAGCTATAACAGCTCATTTTTAAAAAAAACGAAGGAGAAATCATTAATCAAAGACACATTTGTGCCAGTTTCATCCTGTCCTGTGTGCCTGATCATCGTTTGAAACTTCCCGGAAATCCGGAAATTGATCTAATAGCATTATTATCATCATCAACCCCTCCAACTGTCATCCCTTAAATTATCCAGCTTGATTGTAGAGTGAAAAATTCCACATTTTAAAGAATTGTTTGGCTTGGAAATGCATTACGTGAAACTGAACAAAATTACTCAAAATTTCCAAAAAATTTTCAAAATTATAGAATGTACATTGTACAGTTCTTGACTCTAGAGCGAAAAATAAGGGAGAAATCGTCTGTTAAAGATCCCAGTTTCTTTGAAAAGTTGCGGAAAATGGTGGATGCGCTAGATGAAAACCAACAAGATTCAAAATTTTCACAAAATTTTCCAAGACGAGAACTTGCACGTAGTGTAGTTTGAAGTGCTCTTTCCAACGAGCCTCAGCACTCGATTTTAGAGTGAAAAATAAGCGAGAAATCTTCGATTGAAAATTTCCCAAAAATTAATCAGTTTCTATCCGTTGTACCTCGTTTCGTATGTCTGATCGTCGTTCGGAAATCCCCGGAGATCCGGAAATTGATCTAATACCGCTATCATCATTATCAACCCCCAACTATCATCCCTTAAACAAAACCGGTTGATTCTAGAGTGAAAAATAAGAGAGAAATCGTTGATAAAAGTCGCAATTTTTGCCAGTTCCACCCCATTCTGTATGCCTGATCATCGTTCGAAAATCCCCGGAAATCCGGAAATCGATCTAATACCACTATCATCATCATCATCATTAACCCCCAACTATCACCCCCTAAGCTATACCGGTTGATTTTTCCGAATTAATCCATAAGTCGACAAGAACAAAACCATCACTTTTCGAAAATATTCTAATCCGATTATAAATCCACCCTTTGATCCCTCATTTGTTGTTATCATTGAACAACTAGGAAAATCTCGAAAATACGGTCCTGTTATCGTCATTTTATGAAAGCCCTTAAAGCTCAACCAGTATATCGACAATTTTCAACGGCTCTAATCCAGTTCACGTTCAACTTTAATTGTATCATGGTTTTATTGAGTGGTGGTGGTGTAAACGGGTGGATAGTCGAGGGTGTCCGGACCTGAATATTAATTCAATGCGAATCCAGCTTTAGGGTAGTTGGCAGGAGAGAATGATAGATAAACCAGGACCGGATTTGCACGAAAATTCGACCGTTTTTATCTTTGACAATTAATAGGGTAGTTTTCTAATTTTTGGTATATTCGAGAAAATCCCCCTAGTAGAATAGATGGGGTGTAATTATTAGCCCAGCTAAGTCTTAAACGTTCAGATAAATCACATATATATATATACGAATCATCCTCTATGGTCTTTATAGCGGAAATAATCCCCATTTTCTCTTGATAATAAATGTATGTCTCTATCTCTATCTCCATCTATATATGTGTTTATGTAGTAGTACATACGTGTATAAAGGTAATAAATATCCAACCCTATTCTAGTTATCCTTTCGCTAGTTATCTCTGTCTAACTAGAGAAAATTTACCACTATATAGTGGCACCCTTTATGCGACTATAAGCATAGAGAAATCAGGGTGGTAGCTATTACTGAACTACGTGATTCTCATACATTTATAATTAATATCAATCTATCTCCCTCGCACTATACGAAATTTATTAATACAATATAAATCAATTGTAGGTGGTTTTAATTCAATTTGGATTCAATTAGTGATTTCTTCTACATAAGAATCCATCTATAAAGGGTTGAATGTGTAAACTTGATTCGCTTTCATCTTCCGACACCCCCAAGTCGGGAAATTATCAAGCAAGCGGCGATGCACCCTTAAACTAATTACGGCATTTTTCGTTGAAATTTCCCCGAATTTCCGTACCATATTTGGGGGTAAGTTGAAGATCGGCCATTATTCGATCAACCCCCGAATTGGAACTTTCGCAATTGTATTCAAATGTAATTAATTCGAATTATACCGAATGAATTTCAATTGTGGTGATTTCTTTATTGGACGGGAAAAATTTTTTAAAGAAATTCAAATAATAAAGGGCACCCTTTACAGGAAACGGTCGGGTCCCTGTTTGTTCTTATTATTCGATGTTAAAGTAAGTAGAAAGGACAATAGACTGGTTGGTAGCTTTGTTCGATGGGCCACCTGGCCTGGAAAAATACACGCTTCAAGACGATGGAATATAAATTTTTTCTTTTGTACAAAGATGTGCCGTTTTTTTTTTTTATTTATTTTTTTGTAGTCGTATTGGGGCGCAAACCGACGATTCCCACCTTGAACTTTAGCCTGGTTTATTGTCGAATTCATCAACTATAAAGCTAGTTTTGAATTATCTGCCAACTTTATAGTTCAAGGACTAGTAACTTTTATATAGAAATTGACAGTAAAATAAACAACCCTAGATTGGCACCATTGGCGAACTAGTTTGTTGACGTGACAAAATTATAACCTCAAATTTTGTTTTAACAGGCTTTCCTTATTACTTTTACTTACTAGTAACTTTATTTTTTAACGAATATCCTTTTTATATAGTTTTTTATTCATGTTTATTTGAATTTCCCGCTTTGAATTACTTTTCTTGTTGTATTCTGGAACTTTTTGCTGATTCGCTGCTATAACAACACATAGAATTCCATCATATGTATGTATAAATAATAAGAAACAAGAAACTGTCGATCTCTAGCAATGTCATGGTAACGAATTGTTAAAAAGCTACAGAATACGACTTTTTGCTATGTCACTAGATTTAGTATAGAGATTATCGCAAGGCTTGCTAGATTTCTGAGCATTTTATTAATCATTTGAATAAATTGAAACTAGACAAAGTGTAAATTTTGGCCGCATTGGCGCTGATAACGGCCAAATAAAAAGAAATAGATATTGTATTTCTATCTGTTTCTCAAGGCAGCCATCTTGTTTCCTTTTTTTTAAAGTCCTACCAATAGTTAGTGGAAAATACAAATAATTTTAAATTTTCATGGGTAAGCAGCGCCACTGTGGTAAACATTAGCGTTTCATTAAAAATTTGAGTCTTGAGTCATTTTTAAGAACAAAGCAGGCTTTTAATACTGCGCAATACTGGAAAATCAAGCAGGCCTTGATTGAAAGTTTAGAGAAAGTACGAATTTTTGGCCACATTGGCGCTGATAACGGCTACATAAAAAGAAATAGTAGTATTTCTATCTGTATTTCTTGTTTCTTTTCAAGCCCTAATACTGTTAGTGGAAAATCGATTGCCAACTGCAATTCAAGCTTTGCGTTGGTAGGCAGCGCCACTGCGAGAATATCTAGCAGGCCTTGATTAAAACTTGGAAAACGTACAAAAATGGTTGTATCAATCTCTACTTCTTTTCTTGTCAAGTTTTATTAAGTGTCGGTGGAAAACTTGTTGCCAACTGTAGAAATAATTCCAGATTTGTACTGGTAAGCAGCGCTATTGCGGCAAAATTAACGTTTCATCAAAAATTGCTTCCTATAAGAAGAAAACGGGGCTAAAATACAGCAAAGTGTAGGAAAATCTAGCAGGCCTTGATTGAAATTTTGGAATAAGTACAAATTTTGGCCATATTGCCACTCAAAACGGTTATACCTATCTCTACTTCTTTTCTTATCAAGACTTACCAACTGTTGGTGGAAAAATTGTTACCAACTGTAGAGATAATTCAAGATTTGCGGGGTAAGCAGCGCCATTGCGAAAATATCTAGCAAGTCTTGATTAAAGCTTGAAAAAAGTGCAAATTTGGGCCGTACTGACGCTCATAACGGCTACACAAAAATAGTTATCTCTATCTATACCTACTTCTTTTCTTGTCCAGTTCTACCAACTGTTGATGGAAAAACTATTACCAACTTTGGAAAAAAATCAAGATTTGCGTGGGTAAGCAGCGCTATTGCCAAAATATCTAGCAAGTCTTGATTAAAACTTGAAAAAAGTGCAAATTTTGGCCATATTGGCACTCAAAACGGTTATATCTATCTCTACTTCTTTTCTTGTCAAGACTTACCAACTGTTGGTGGAAAAATTGTTAATAACTGTAGAGATAATTCAAGATTTGCGGGGTAAGCAGCGCCATTGCGAAAATATCTAGCAAGTCTTGATTAAAGCTTGAAAAAAGTGCAAATTTGGGCCGTACTGACGCTCATAACGGCTACACAAAAATAGTTATCTCTATCTATACCTACTTCTTTTCTTGTCCAGTTCTACCAACTGTTGGTGGAAAAACTATTACCAACTTTGGAAAAAAATCAAGATTTGCGTGGGTAAGCAACGCTATTGCCAAAATATCTAGCAAGTCTTGATTAAAACTTGAAAAAAGTGCAAATTTTGGCCATATTGGCACTCAAAACGGTTATATCTATCTCTACTTCTTTTCTTGTCAAGACTTACCAACTGTTGGTGGAAAAATTGTTACCAACTGTAGAGATAATTCAAGATTTGCGGGGTAAGCAGCGCCATTGCGAAAATATCTAGCAGGCTTTGATTAAAGCTTGAAAAAAGTGCAAATTTGGGCCGTACTGGCGCTCATAACGGCTACACAAAAATAGTTATCTTTATCTATACGAACTTCGTTTCCTGTCCGATTCTACCAACTGTTGGTGCAAAAACTGTTACCAACTTTAGAAATAATTCAAGATTTGCATTGGTAAGCAGCCATTGCGGCAAAATGCATTAAAAATTGCCTCTTATAAGAAGAAAACAAGGCTAGAATACATCAAAGTGTGGGAAAATCCAGCAGGCCTTGATTGAAATTTTGGAATAAGTGCAAATTTTGGCCGTATTGGCGCTCAAAACGGCTACACAAAAACAGTTATATCTAGCCCTACTTCTTTTTTTTCAAGTCTTACCAACTATCGGTGGAAAAATTGTTGTCAACTGTAGAAATAATTGCGTGGGTAAACAGCGCCATTGCGGCGAAAATTGGCGTTTCATTAAGAGTTTTAAGTATTGGAAAATTGGAAAATCTGCGCTCGTGAATTTCATCAATCGCTACCGGAGAGAAAGCGAAACAATAACGAACAAAGATAGCGTGATGCTATTAAATTGTCCATTAACAGTTTAGTCACTTTATTGTTGATTAGTGATTCAAAAGGTCCTCCAATAAATGTGCACCCTTTAGGCACTTTACGGTTAGTTAACATACAAGTTTAACAGATGATTCAACCATTTTCATATTCATATCGAACAGAATGACGATAGAACAGATTGAGATGTTGCCAATAAAACTGACAGAAACTCGAATTAGTCACCCATAATCGGTCGAAATTTTCCCCGATAATGAGCCAAGCCGGCTCAATTTTTATCAATCGACTATATTGTAAATAATGCAATTTGTTGACTAAATAAATAAAATAGTGAAGAAGACGACGGGAAGAAACGGGTCGAATTGAGCCACACATACCCAGCAGCTGTCTATCACACACACACATACATAGAATTCTCAAGTTTTTCTTCTTTATAATACAAAATAATAATAGTAATAATAATAATGTTAAAAATAAAAAAATTGTATAGATATATGCTGAAGGTAGATTGGAAGCGCCAATACGAATCCGCGTTTAAGGACAAGGTGGGCTGGTTGGGTGATTTTTCTTTTGTTAAGTTTGTAATGTTTGGGGTCCGCGTGCCGGCTGTTTAACACAAAACCGGGACCAGCTGCTCCTATCCTCCAGGTGTACCGAGACAACTTCAATGTATTTGTGTGTGTGTGTGTGTGTTTAAATGTGCACACATGTCGAATAATCTCCATCTATCTTGCTCGTACACACCATCAACCATCTCTATCTAATAGTGGTCTTTATTGAGATAACGTACACGAAACTACAATCAATCGTAATTGGAAATGCGACGCAAATTTTTGTTTATGTCCAACACACCTGAGCTGATTAGTTACTTGTTGATTGCCCCAGTCGGGTTTTTTTAAGTCTCCTCAAGAGACTCAAGGGTGAATTGAAACGAAACAACGCGTTCTCAATTTGAGAAAATATACAGAGTGGATTTCGACTAGGCTTTGTTTTCGTTGCGTGTATCGTAGATTGGTTCATCCACGCTAGAGTTGACGTTTGTTCAAGGCCAGCTCGATTTCTCAGCTATTCACTGTAATAGAGGCTTTATCATTTGTCCATATTGAAACGAAGGCTAGATTTCTCTCCACTCTATTGTTATGCAGACTTGATCTTTTGATATGAATTTAAATTCTGGAAAAAGTGCAAATTTTAACCGCAATGGCGCTCATAACGATCACAAAAAAGAAACAACTATACTATTTCTATTTCTAGATTCTTGCCCATTATTACCAATTATTAGTGGCAAATCTGTTGCCAACTTTATAAATAAATCAAAATTTGTGCTACTATGGTGAAAACTAAAACTTTGTTTATAACAGTTTGAAAAAGTGAGTATTGGAAAATCTAGCCGGCCTTGATAGAATTTTGGAAAAAGTGCGAATTTTGGCCGTATTGGCGCTAATAACGGCCATATAAAAACAAACATACAGTCGTATTCTGTAACTCTTCAATGTTTCGTCACCAAGACAAGTCTCTTTGAGCAGAGCTTCTATCTCACTCTAATGTATAATTGGAAAAAAGGTTACTATCGATCTCCTCCAGCATTGTCATGGAAACGAATCGAGAAAAAGTTACAGAATACCACTGATTGTGTTTATGTTTTTATGTTGGTGGAAATTCCTTGCTAACTGCACGAATAATTGAAGATTTGCGTTGGTAAGTAGCGCCACTGTGGCGAAAATTGGCTTCTTATGGCCTTTTTTAAGAAATGGCTGACGTATTTTTGAACGTCCGAACAAAGCTACGCTGCTACGTACCCAAACACACAACCAACTGCAAGATGAAATATTGTTGTACACCCTGTAAATAGGGGGTAATAAATGGAATTTCACACAGAGTGGTTTATTGTAAATAAATTGTAAGGGTGGCAATTATTGTAATATTTGATGATTTATGGAATCTTCAAAGGGTAGTTATTGTTGAAATTTCTTCGAATTAACCGCAATTGTTTTAAAACATCTACCACATTATCAACGTGAAAAAGTACGAATTTTGGCCAACTTGGCGCTCATAACGGCCACTTTAAAAGAAATAGTATCTCTATTTCTCAAGATCGCCATCTTTTTCTTTTCTTGTCCAGTTCTACCAACTATTGGTGGGAAATTTGTTGCCAACCGCAGAAATAATTCAAGATTTGTGTTGGTAAGTAGCGCCACTGTGGCGAAAATTGGCGTTTTATTAAAATTTTTAAGAAATGAATAGCAGAAATTGGGAAATCAGCACGAATTTGAAGCGTCCGAACAAAGTTACGATCTATGGTGATATGTAACCAGTCACAGCCTATAGATGGGGGTAATAAATGGAATTACACACAGGGTGTTTTATTGTGAATAAATTATAAGGGTTGCAATTCTTGCAATATTTGATGATTTATGGAAACTTCAAAGGGTAGTCTATTGTTGAAATTTCTTCGAATTGACGGCTGATGTTTCAAAAAAACTATCAAGTACGAATTTTGGCCACATTGGCGCTGATAACGGCCACATAAAAACAGTTATCTCTATTTCTCAGGCTTTTGATAAACTCTATTGTTGGTGGAAAAATTGTTGACAACTGTAGGAATAATTCAAGATTTGTGTTGGTAAGTAGCGCCAATGTGGCGAAAATTGGCGTTTTATTGAAAATTTGATTGAGATTTTTATGAAATTAACAGCACAAATTCAGAGTAAGCTTTGTTGATGAATTTTAAGCGTACGAACAAAGCTACGATCTATGATGATACGTAACCGGAGCCATAGATGGGGGGTAATAAATGGAAATTTCACACAGGGTGTGTGATTGTAAATAAATTGTAAGGGTTGCAATTATTGTAATATTTGTTGATTTGTAAAATCTTCAAAGGGTAGTTTATTATTGTTGAAACTTCTCCAAATCAACAGCTGTTGTTTCGAAAAAATCTACCACATTATCAACCCGATCAAGACACCTTGTTTTTGTTGTTATTATTGTTGTTGTTGTTGGATAACAACACAAAAATTACCAACAAAACGAGGGCATATGGTAGGCTGGTTTTCGAACCGTACAAATCATTAAAAATAAATTATAGGTGGTGGAGTGCCACGCGCCGCCACCACTAGCACCACCACTAGCCCAACACCGGCTGATTTTCTTTGAAAAAAAAACAAAAACAAAACAAGAACAATAAAGACAGACACTTGAGATGGTAATAAAAACAAAAGAGACACTAGTTAAACACCTGCCGACGATAGGCACCGGAAATGGCGACGTATGTCCAAAGTTATCAAGCAGATGGACTATACACCCAATTCCAATATCAATCAATCGAAAAACAAGCTCTAGAATTTACTGGAAGGGTGACGCCACGTTTATTGCATTCGACAAATATAGGGGATGATTCATGAAATTAACCCTTAACGATTGAATTCGAGCGCGAAATAGACAACCGAATTTGAACTTGAGGGGTTAGTCTTGTGTGAAAAAAGAATAATTTGCATTAGAATCGAATTTTAAATATCGCCATGTCTATTTGGGATGTAAAGATGGTAGAAACGGCCGGAAGAAAACCGTTGAATTTTTGTGAAATCTGGTCCAGCTGTTGTTGGTTTCTATACCAACGTTTACCTGATGGTCTCGGGTCTCTAGCCCCTCTGCCCCGGCAAGATCCCGCTATTATTATAGGCTCGAAGACGGATTACCTGTAGATAGAATAATAATAATAAAGGTGGTTGGTTGACATTAAGAAAATGGTAGTTTTTAGGCAACCCGTACGTTGTTGTATAATCAAACAAAAGGAGCCCCACCATTTATATCCAGGCCGGGCCGATAATAACAACAACACAACAACAACAACAACAACAACAGCCAGACCAACAGCGACAGATGCTTGAAGTTTTCGGTATTTAGACGGCGGACTGGCACCAGAATCGTTCAGTCTTCGTTGTAAAACCGCCGGTGATGGGTCCGGGGCCCGGCCAATCGCCCCCCAAGTTCAGTTTTTGTGCAATTTTGTGGATTAACTCTCGATTCCGGTATGTGAATTACAAATATACCAATTATTAGTGTTAGTGTTGATAGAAGTAGAGAGTAGAGTGCACATTTGACCCCGACGACACCGTTGTGGGTTGATCATTTTTACAAAACACCGGTGAATCATTCCGTTTAATTTTTCTATTGTCGAACCGACTTACAGACGACCACGTGGACGATTGGGTCGCGCAATTATTTCGGAAATTCTACAGAAAATCGCATTTTCAGTAGTCCGTGATGCGTGACAATATTTTTTCTATTTCGATCACAGAAATATTGCACTAGTCCCGGCCTATTGAGGGTGCGATAGACTACAAATTTCGTCCAATCGAAGGGTGGTGCAACCGATGAACTGTGTCGAATAGGTCGTGATTGGTGCAAATTTGTTTACAATCAGTTTTCTAATCGAAATCAAATTGCACTTGTCCCGGCCTGCAAGCCGCAGTTCTAACAACAATCCGGGCTAGATAAAGGGGCGAAATCCGGCTTATTTACAAATTTTCTATCGGCAAATTCCGAGCGCCGATTTTCCAATCGATCATGGTAATCAACAAAAAAATTAGTTGTATAAGTAGTTGTACAGTTCAATGGCATTATTACTGTACCGATATGTTTGTGTGAGCGAGCCTCTCCTTCGACAGTTATAAAAATTAATAAAACGACTGATAGAAGAGAACGTGTCTGTTTCGGTCCAAGGTGGGGCCCCAATTCTCTATTCACCCTTAAACTGTACGAATCGGTGGCGAGAATTCGAGTTTTGTGAAGGTGTGAGGTCAAATCTTCGCCGTCTAACGGCACCGAAATGGAATTCTTTTCAATGCAGGAGCAACGCTAAAGAACGAATTGACGTCAATTCGCGCAATTATTGAGACAGTCCTCTAATCGAATCGGGCGCTATTTGAGCTAAATTGAGGCAAATAAAGTGAAATAAAATAAATAAATAGACAATAAACACAATGCACGTTGTCTGTACGTTTACTTCCGGCGATATATCAGCGATAATATTCGAAATACACCGTTATTCCTATTTAATATTTATGTTAAACACAATCTAGGCACGAGCTACAAATGTTTAATAAAAATAAATACAACAAACGATAAACGATCCAACGATATTGTCGAGTAATTTCGATACAATGTCGAGAATCCTGTCGGAAAATTGATACTTTACATCCTTCTGTTCGGAGACATTAAACTAAGGCTTCCCACGTCCCTTCCGTTCACAATTTCTGGTTATAAATTTTTAATTTTGCCCAAAAATCGGCGACAAATACTTCCTTAGATAACCATAAAGCCAAATTGACAACGTCCGGTTGATTTACAGCCCGAATTCTGTACAGAAAGTCGAAATTTCGTCGATTGTAAATCAGATTTCTGTCACGAAAAGCTGTTAGCGTGAAATTGACGAAACTACCCCATTGACCGTTGCAAATTCGAAATATTTCCGATTAAACAAACTCGTTTTCTTTTCTACAACGAGTAGATTAACGGTGATGCGAATGGTTTGGGTAAAACGATAGACTAGATAGAGATAGTTGTATATTTGAATATTCAATTCGTATAATAGAGATAAGGATGGAGAACGTAAGGGAACACCGGATACAAAAGCTGTTCGAAGGGAACATGCCCAACATGTCTTTTGACAACGAAACAAGAACTCATACACACAAAAAAAGACGTTGAACAAAGCCAAAGAGACCAACAGGACTGGTTGGTTGAATGAGGATCGGATTTCTATTCTTGTCTTGAAAAACCCTCTGAGAAGTTTAAAGAAACAGGGCGAATATTGTACAAGGACAAATCTTTTTCTGCATCAATACACAGTCGTCGCCCGCCTCTCGTTCAATTCAGAAAAAATCGAATTCAGGTAGCATCAACTGGTAATTATCCGGCCTAGCCCTTTTGCTGAACAATCATCGGAACTTGCCCAGTTCCGGCCAGGGCCGTCATAGGCGCTCGGCAGTGCCTAAGGGCCGCCAAAATCACCCATTTTCTACAGTTATTTAGTGAAATTTCGAAAGTTGTTGAAAATTTCCAAAATTTGTATCGTTTTTCCATGCGGTCGGGGTTAAAATCTGTTTTTAGTTCAATTTTCAAATTTTTAACTGAAATTTTTGAAACATCCATCTTTGAGTTATAATTTTTGATAAATTTCAATTGCCAAAATTGAGAAATTTTTGCAAATTTTGTTAAAACTTTTGTGCCGAACTCTTTTAATCTAATCTAATCTAATCTAATCAAAGTTTACTTTTTTTTGAGTTTGAACTACAGGGCCAAAATTGTGATACTTTCGTTCTATTTGCACACAAAAAATGCGAATTTTTGGCAAATTTATTACACAGAATCAATAGAAAAATGAGTTTTGCAATTTACTTTCCCAGTTCAATTTTAGTTTTCGAGTAATAATCGTCAAATTTTCGATAAAAAGGGCTAAATTAAATGGAAATAGTGCAATCTTTCTCGAACAAATAGTCAAATTTTGGATTAAAAGTACTAAATTTTGTTTTAAAATTTTGCAATAAGCTAAAATAAAGTTTCACGAGTGCTAGTCTTTTTTTAAATTCGGTTATCACAGCCTAGAGTGCTACAACATTTCTAAAAGTAAAGCAGAATTTCCCATTAAAGTCTTGAGATTTTGGGCTATTTGTGTAATTTTTTGTTAAATTTTAACTACAAAAAGTAGCCGAGTAGTTTTAAAATTAGGTAAAAATTATCAAAATTTTGTATTAACAGTGCTATTTAAAAAAAATTTTGATTGTGAGCATCTAGATGTTGCAATATTTTCAAAATAAATCAGAAATTTTCATTAAATGCTTCAAATTTTGATCTAAAAGTACCAAATTGTCTTAAAACTTTCACTTACAAGGCAACATTCTCTATAGAAAAATAAAATTTTGGACCAATTGTGCCATTTTTCGAAAATGGAAGCTTTTAATTTGATTATATCTACGTAAAATTGTGAAATATTTTCGAAATTAATCGAAATATTGTACTTTTGTACCAACAGTGCGGCTTTTTAAAAATTTTGATTATAATTATCTCGAATGATGGAAAATTTTTAAAATAAATCGAACTTTTTTCATTAAAATCTTTAAATTTGAGATTAAAAGGCCCAAAATGCTTTAAATTTTCGTATTAGAATGAAATAAAGGAACAACACCTCCCAAAAAGTGCTAAGTTTTCTCAAATGTTGTGCCGCTATTTCCAGAAATAGAGCAAAATTTCTCATTAAAATCTTAATATTTTGGACTAAAAGGGCTAAGTTGTTTTAAAATTTTGGTTGAGAACCAAATGAAGCACTGAAAATTACTTTTTTTTTCAAATTTTAATGACACTAGAGTGCTACAATACTTCTACGAATAAAGCAAAATTTCCCAGTAAAATCTTAAAATTTTAAAATATTTGTCCGTACAATTCTAACTACAAAGACCAGTGAAATATTTTTAAAATTAAGCAAAGCTTGAGAAAATATTGCAATTTTGTACTAAGAGTGCTACGTTTTTTGGATTTTGATTACGAAAAACTAGAATAATTTGTCACTAAAAACTTTGGATTAAAAGTGCTTAATTATTTCAAAATTTTGCATTCCAATCTAATAAAGCAGTGCAAACTCTCCAGTAAACGTGCTACGTTTTTTTCAAATTTTCATTGACACTCTAGAATGGTTCTATATCTTTAAAAATAGAGCATTTTTTTATTGAAATCTTGAAATTTTACACCATTTGTGACAAAAGTGCCATTTTTTATTTGATTCTAACTACAAAGAACAGTTAAATATTTTCCAAATTAATCAAAATCCAAGAAAATATTGCAATTTTGTACTGATAGTGTTACTTTTTTTTAAATTTTGATTATGAGCAACTAGAATAAAACAAGATTTTTCACTAAAAACTTTAAATTATAGGCTGAAAGTGCTGAATTATTTCAAAATTTTGCATACGAGTCTAATAAAGCAGTGCAAATTCTCTAGTATTAGGTAAAAGTACTACTTTTTCCCAAATTTGGAACATGACACTCTAGAATACGGTTATATTTTCAAAAGTATAGCATTTTTTATTGAAATCTTACAATTTTAGACCATTTGTCACTAAAAGCTTTAAATTTTAGATTAAAAGTGCTTAATTATTTCAAAATGTTGCATTACAGTCTAATAAAGCAGTGCAAACTCTCCAGTAAAAGTGCTACGTTTTTTTCAAATTTTCATTGACACTCTAGAATGGTTCTATATCTTTAAAAATAGAGCATTTTTTTATTGAAATCTTGAAATTTTACACCATTTGTGACAAAAGTGCCATTTTTTATTTGATTCTAACTACAAAGAACAGTTAAATATTTTCCAAATTAATCAAAATCCAAGAAAATATTGCAATTTTGTACTGATAGTGTTACTTTTTTTTAAATTTTGATTATGAGCAACTAGAATAAAACAAGATTTTTCACTAAAAACTTTAAATTATAGCCTGAAAGTGCTGAATTATTTCAAAATTTTGCATACGAGTCTAATAAAGCAGTGCAAATTCTCTAGTATTAGTAGTAAAAGTACTACTTTTTCCCAAATTTGGAACATGACACTCTAGAATACGGTTATATTTTCAAAAGTATAGCATTTTTTATTGAAATCTTACAATTTTAGACCATTTGTCACTAAAAGCTTTAAATTTTAGATTAAAAGTGCTTAATTATTTCAAAATGTTGCATTACAGTCTAATAAAGCAGTGCAAACTCTCCAGTAAAAGTGCTACGTTTTTTTCCAAATTTTCATTGACACTCTAGAATGGTTCTATATCTTTAAAAATAGAGCAATTTTTTATTGAAATCTTGAAATTTTACACCATTTGTGACAAAAGTGCCATTTTTTATTTGATTCTAACTACAAAGAACAGTTAAATATTTTCCAAATTAATCAAAATCCAAGAAAATATTGCAATTTTGTACTGACAGTGTTACTTTTTTTTAAATTTTGATTATGAGCAACTAGAATAAAACAAGATTTTTCACTAAAAACTTTAAATTATAGCCTGAAAGTGCTGAATTATTTCAAAATTTTGCTTACGAGTCTAATAAAGCAGTGCAAATTCTCTAGTATTAGTAGTAGTACTACTTTTTCCCAAATTTGGAACATGACACTCTAGAATACGGTTATATTTTCAAAAGTATAGCATTTTTTATTGAAATCTTACAATTTTAGACCATTTGTCACTAAAAGCTTTAAATTTTAGATTAAAAGTGCCTAATTATTTCAAAATGTTGCATTACAGTCTAATAAAGCAGTGCAAACTTTCCAGTAAAAGTGCTACGTTTTTTCCAAATTTTCATTGACACTCTAGAATGGTTCTATATCTTTAAAAATAGAGCAATTTTTTATTGAAATCTTGAAATTTTGCACCATTTGTGACAAAAGTGCCATTTTTTATTTGATTCTAACTACAAAGAACAGTTAAATATTTTCCAAATTAATCAAAATCCAAGAAAATATTGCAATTTTGTACTGACAGTGTTACTTTTTTTTAAATTTTGATTATGAGCAACTAGAATAAAACAAGATTTTTCACTAAAAACTTTAAATTATAGGCTGAAAGTGCTGAATTATTTCAAAATTTTGCATACGAGTCTAATAAAGCAGTGCAAATTCTCCAGTATTAGATAAAAGTACTACTTTTTCCCAAATTTGGATTATGACACTCTAAAATGCGGCTATATTTTTAAAAGTAGAGCATTTTTTATTGACATCTTGCAATTTTAGACCATTTATGTGCCATTCTTTATTTGATTGTAACTACAAAGAACAGTGAAATATTTTCAAAATTAAGCAAAATCTAAAAAAATATAGCAATTTCGTACTGACAATGTTACTTTATTTAAATTTTGATTAGGACCAACTGAATAAGGCTAAAATTTGTACTAAAAGCTTTAAATTATGGCCTAAAATTGCGGAATTATTTCAAAATTTTGCATTCTAGTCTAATAAAGCAGTGCAAACTCTCCAGTATTAGGTAAAAGTCCTACTTTTGTTTCCAAATTTTGATTACACCACTTTAGAATTAAAAATAGAGCATTTTTTTATTGAATTAGATCATTTGTGACAAAAGTACCAGTTTTTATTTTATTCTAACTACATAAAGTAGTGGAATATTTTCAAAATTAAGCAAAATTTTGCAAAATATTGCTACTTATAGAAGAATGTTGGAATATTTCCAAAATAAATCAAAAGTAACCAGAAACTTCAAAATTTTGAGTTGAAGTGCCAAATTTTCCAAAAAATTCCCGGCATTAAAAACCCTAAAAATCTAGAACAGAGCCGCCTTTTCCGAATTTTGACGGCGTATAAAAATATTTGCCCGATTTCGGCTGTATTAACACACAATCATCGATGATTAATACGGTCAAGTGGCGCGAATACGTTTAGACGGAGTATACGGGAAATTCGAAATTTGTCGAATCGAAAATTTCGTCGAAACATGGAAATTCGTGTTTCCTCTATCTAAACGAGCCGTTCTTTCGTTTAAATTAACGTTTTTATTGCTATTCAATACGAACAAATCACATCCTGTTCACATCTAATTTACGTATAACTGATTAAAATACGCGCATCGATGATGATGATGATGTTGTTGTGTTGTGAGAGTAGTTCAATGTACTTGACCAGATCTCTCTCCAACTTTTCTGTCTACTATATCGGCGTTACATTGTAATCTAACGAAATATTCAATGTTTCGTACAACCGGAGAAATTTAGAAGAAAATCGCCAACAATTAAACCATTCAATTGGCGCACCTGTAGATGGAAAAATCCGATAATCTCTTCATAAACTTTTCCTTAGAATTCAACAGAAAACAGCACGAAATAGGCACAAAAGAACAACAGTTATTTTACACACATATAAGGTGGCCAATTCATCTTCGGCTTGTTACTTTTCAACGAAATCAAATTTTTGTGGAATTGTGCGGACTTTTCGGGGGCGAAGCAGGATCGCCTTTGTCGTCCAACCATTATCATCATCATCATTGTTAATTAATATAACGGTGAACTGGTGATTGCTTTGGCATTAAACTCAAATACGGCAATGGAATAGAATCTCTTCAACAACACGCGCAAAAAGGGCACCCAACTACTTTCCTACCAATTATACTTTTCAATTAAACCATAAATTAATTAGCAAATTAATTGATTTGAAGGCCATCAAGTCGGAATCTCGTCGATTTGTCGTTTTTTCCTATTATTGTCACGATTACATCGATACAAATAATCGAAATCGAATTGAATTGTAGATTTTATACGATGACCCTTTTGCCAATCGAAAAGTCGATCGATCGCCCATATTAATCCATCACTATCCTTGTCCGATTCATTATTTATGTATTTATTTATTTATCTGTAGAATTGTAATTTGAAAATAAATTGAATAAAAAATCCAAGAATTTGTGGTCAATTCACACCAGCCAACTTGATTATCATATTCAATTACTAATATTATTATCATTATTATTGTTTAGATAAAGTTAGAATTAGTTCTCACGACATTTTAACACTGGTTTATAGTCGGTCTAGACATAAAAGAACTAAAATAGTAGAGTCTGTTTATTCTTTTTTGAGCAACTCGGCTTAATCGAACAGAACAAGTTGGCTGAGCAAAGTAGATAATTGAATCCACCGATAGAGTGAAGTTACTCTTCAAAGAACTGAAATACTAAAGTATCGCCTTTATAGTCCGTCTATTATTCTCGAAACAACTCGGCTTTAATCTAATTGAACTATGGTCAAGTTAATACGATTATAGTAGATAGTTTGATTGACAAAAGTGGCTATATATTTAATAAAAAAATTAAAAATACAGATACCAGTGTAGGTTTTACAGTTTGTCTATTCTCCTCGAAACAACTCGGCTTCTGTCAAACAGAATAAAGGTTAAGTTGACAGGTGCAAAATAGGTACTCGATGGGACAGAGGTGGTTTTGAATTTAAAAGAATTGGAGTATAAAACAAGTATATGAGTCTTAGTCTGTTCTTCTGAAAGCAGTTCGGCTTCAAAAGTCAAGTTGACGCGTGCGAAATGGACGAGGTGTAGATGGAGTAAGAGAAAATGCCGCCTAGGGCGAAAATTCTGTATATTTTGTGAGTTAAATTGTCAATTTTGTTGCTTAACTACCAAAATTATTATAATTTAAGCAAATTAAGTTGTTCTTAGGAAATTTTCGAATGTAGATTCGGATATTTTAATCATCGATATTGCTTTCTAAGCGAAATTTCGAGTTTTTGGGTCCAAATTTCGAAAAATTTTCACGATTCTCATCATTAACCACCGGTTCTTCAAACGGAACTTGCCGTTTAGCTATCGAAAAGGGCGAGTTTTTCGATATTTCGAGTTTTTGGGGCTAGATTTTGAAACATTTTCAAAATTCTGGTCAGTTTTTTAAATTAATTTTGCTACGCAACTGTAAAATAACAGAAAATTTGGGCACCGTTGATCAAATTTAATGCTAAAATTTTGGCTTTTATTTACTTTTTGATGAAAATTTTCGAAATCAACACTTGATTTTTGCTATTTGATCGTAATTTTTAGTCAATTACTCTGCAATATTTGTGCAGATTTTCATCTAAATTAGCAATTTTTAACAAATTTTCCCCGGGCCAGTTGTTTTTAGGAAACTCTCGAATATTTTTTAATATTCTTTTCTAAGCAAAATTTAGAGTTTTTGGGTGCAAATTTTGAAAAATTTCCGTAATTTTCGTCAATAACTGCCGTTTTTTAAAGCAGAATTTGCCGTTTACTTATCAAAAAGGGCGAGTTTTTCGATGTTTTAATCTTTGATTTTTCTAATTAGTCGAAATTTCGACGTTTTGGGACCAGATTTTGAAATATTTTCATGATTCTGGTTAATTTTTCAAATGAATTTTGCTACGCAATTGTAAAATAGCACAAAATTTGGGTACTGCTGATCAAATTTAAGGCTAAAATTTCGGCTTTTATTCACATTTTGACGAAGATTTTTGAATTTAACACTAGATTTTTTCAAATACTCATCTATTGTAGTAAATTTTGCTATTTGGCAGCAATTTTTAGTCAATTACTCTTCAATATTTATGGAGATTTTGGCCTAAATTAGCAATTTTTAACAAATTTTCTCCCGGGCCATTTTTAAGAGAGAATTGAGGCTTTTAAAATTATTCGAGTCCAGATTTTGAGACACTTTTGTTACTCTTTCTACTTGGTGAAACTTTCAAAACTTCTATTAGCTATTGAGCAAATCGAAAAATATTTTGCGGACCTATAAAAGGGCCCTCAGAGAACATTTTAGCAAAATTTGGACCCCGTAGCTCATCGCTTTCTTTCAATAACATTGGCATTTTCATCATAATGCAAAATCACGGACACAAACCAGGATCTCGAGTCGTTCTTCATCGTTTTATGTGTTTAATTGGTTGGTGAAAATCGCGACATTGTCCAAAAATTTTGACCACTCCCCTATAAGCTATGAGGACCTATTTTACAAATGTTCTCTAGACTCTCCGACAAATTCTCAGAAACTTCCCGAGTCACTTGTTAATTTTAAATAGCCCACCCGATATACTAGTTAGTGAGCAACTCAAACAACATTTTGAGCATCTATTAAAGGGTCACTAGAGAACATTTTAGCAAAAATTGGACCCGGTAGCTCATCGATTTCTTTGAACAATATCTCCAAAATCACGGACACAAAGTTCTTGAGTCGTTCGTCTTCGTTTTATGTGTGTAACTGGTTAGTGAAAACCACCACACTGTCAAAAAATGTAGTTCAACTGCCCGATAAGCTACGAGGTCCAATTTTTGAAAATGTTCTCCACTCTCCCGCAAATTCTCAGATATTTCCCGAGTCACTCGCCGGCTTTTGAATGATCCACGCGGTATACTACAAACGCCACCCTCGCCTCGAATTGGATTGCGTCGTGTTGTTCGCTTCGCTTTCGCTCGACTATAATCTAATTGTAGTCGCCTCTTATCCGCTGGTGGGTTTAGAAAGCGATGTTTGAAATATCTCCAATTCCACACCCATTCATTTTTCATCTTTTAACAATAATTACCGGTGATTATCGTTCGAGTATTATCAAGTAGTCGGATTCATATTATCCGTCTTCGAATAAGTGTTGACATAGTGTAATTATAACGACTAGGAAGCAATTTCAACTATCTAATAATTGAGTGCAGTTATTGTAACAATAACCGCTCAATATCATCGTCAGTTTTGAATTTTCTGCCAATAAATCTGGAAGTCGTTTTCCTTTCTAGAAAAACGATTAATTGTTGTATAGAGAAATTTTAATAATAAATAAAATTCAAGATCGAGTGCCGTTATTGCAGCTGCTGTTCCAACAAGTACACCAGGTGAACTTTTACTACCACACTAACGATGATGATGATGATGACCATCGCCGCTATCGTTAGAAGAAAAGTGTCTAGTAGATGAACGGCTACCGGCATTTATGCAGCCCGATAATGATGATTCAGTTTAAATTGTTGGGATTGTAACGTGGAATTTATCGGCGCAAAAATCCAAATTACAGCAAAATAACGATTGGTATCGAACACGACACAATAACCGAAAGCCATCCAATATGTGCGAAATATGACGAATTTAAAACTGTTGTTCGTATTTCTGCCCAAACACCGATTGGATTTCATTGATAATCAACAATAATATTCGATCAAAGCGTTTTGCGTACGGTTTGCGAATTTCGAACAGCTGCCCCGTTTTCGATCCAGCAAACCATCATTATCGCACACACTCGATCGTGTTGCTTTCGGAAAAAAACGTGTTTCTTCGAAAAAACACAATGTATATAATTTTCGGAACCCCCTTTGTTCGCACTGTATACAAAAGGAATTGAGAAAGGTCGACAAACTTCCAGAAACTACCTGGAATCGTTCAGGTTCCTATTTTGTGCTATTTGCGTTGGAATTTGAAACAGATTAGAATTTTTCGTAGTCCAACACAAAATTCCATCCGATCTAAGCAATTTTAGCTTCAACGCTCGATATTATCGGCAAATCAACCACAATTCGGGGTGATAATAGCAACTAGACCGACTATAATTTATGAAATGTACGTCTATTTCCGTAGTTTTCCTATCGAGTTATTTGAAAGTAATTCAATGACGGAAAGTTTATCATATTAGAACAGTTTAAGAATTCAAAATATTACACATAAAATTAACATTAAATAAGGTGAGGTTACAGCACTGATTTGGTGCCTCGAGTTTACCGACCCACTTCTTGAAGGGCGCGCAATTCGAAATCGAATTCGCGCAATTTTACCGTCAATGCAGATTTCTTACAGATTGTCGGTTCTTTATTGGGAAAATATTGTAAAACTATCCGTTATTGTGTAAATTCACAAATTCGGACTGAATTATCGATTGAGCCGGCAACAAACGGTTTATTCAAACAAAATCGGGCGATTTTTAATTACAATTCTATTTTAAATGAGCCTTCAAAGCTCTGTAATCGGCGAATTTATCCGTTTTATAAAGTTTCAACTAATTAATTCAATGAGATTGTTCGTTTATTTCGACTAAATCTTGTTAATTTTAATGTCAATAAACTTTTCAACGACACAACAAAAGAAATTTAATGGAAATTGACTAAAGGTTATACTAGAGCAATTTGGTTCTACTAGTTTACCAACCCAGTTTTTGAACGGCGCGCGATTCAAATTTTATTGACACAATTCCGTAATGGAAATTCCTTATAGATTGTCGGTTTTGTTATAAAAATGTTGGGAAATTTGCAATAAAACTACGCTATTTTATAATTGTAAGTTCACAAATCTTGAAATGTAACAATAATTGCTGATTAAATTATCGATTAAATCGGCAACAAACACTTCGTTCAAACAGAATCGAGTGGCTTTTAATTATGATTTTATTTTAAGTGAGCCTTCAAAGCTCTCCAATCGTCTAAATTCCTCCTCTTTAGTTTTCATGAGGAAATTTCTTCGAATTAAATAATTCAATAAAATTGATCCTCTATTTGAACTACTTCGAGTGCAAAAAGATAACGGAATTTGACAAGATGCATATACAACAATGACACTGGGAGTTGGTTCTACGAGTTTAGCAAACCATGTTTTAGAAGGCGCGCAATTCAACATTCAATTGACACAATTTTACCGTTTATAACGAAAATGTCTTGTGGGTTAGCGGTTCTTCGTTAGAAAAACGTCGAGAAATCCTGATCTGGTAGATAAAATTATTCGTTATTGTATAATCGTAAGCTTGTTAAATGAAGTATAATAATAATTGCTGCATAAATCATCGATTAAATCCGCCACAAACAGTTTATTCAAACAAAATTGGGCTTTTTTTAATTACAATTCTAGTTTAAATGACCCTTTAAAGCTCTGCAGTCGTCTAATTTATCCATTTTATAAAATTTCAACTAATTAAATCAACAAGATTGCTTTTATATTTGAACTATTCCAAGAGTATTATTAATTTTGATTTAATTAGACAATTTCAGCGATACGACAAAATAATTGAACGCAAATTGACAAGACGCATTCACTAATAACACCAGGAAAGTTTGGTTCTACGAGTTTACCAACCCATTTTGCAGAAGGCGGGCAATTCAAAAAAAGATTGACAATTTCAATGACCGTTATTGTATAATTACAGTTTCAAAAAGTTTGCAAAACCAAATATAATAAAAATTGTTGATTAAATCGACAAATAACAGCCTATTTGGATAAAATCAAGCGATTTTTGTTTATAATTTTATGTAAAATGAACCTTCAAATCTCTATAATCGTCTAATTTACTTGTTTTATAAAATTTTAACTATGTAATCTAACAGAACTGCTCTTCTATTTGAACTATTTCAAGAATATTTTGTTAATTTTAGAATAATTAGATAATTTAAACAATATAACAAGATAATCGAAAACAAATTGAATGGAAATTGACACGATGTATCCTCTAAGGACACCAAGACAGTTAGGTTCTACGAGTTTACCAACCCATTTTGGGAAAGGCGCGCAGTTCAAAAATTAATTGACAATTTTACCGACCATTATTGTATAATTACAGCTTCAAAAAGCTTGAAAAATCAAATATAATAAAAACTGTTGATTAAATCGACAAAAAAACAGTTTTTTTGGATAAAATCAAGCGATTTTTGGTTATAATTTTATTTCAAATAATCCTGCAAAGCTCTATAATCGTCTAATTTATTCGTTTTATAGAATTCCAACTATTCAATCTAACAAGATTGCTCTTCTATTTGAATTATTTCACGAATATTTTGATGATTTTAAAATAATTAGACAATTTAAATGATACAACAAGATAATTGAAAGCAAATTGAATGGAAATTGACACAACGTATCCACTAATAACACCAGGAAAGTTTGGTTCAACGAGTTTACCAACCCATTTTGCGAAAGGTGCACAATTCAAACATTTATTGACAATTTCACTGACCCTTATTGTATAATTGCAGCTTCACAAAGCTTGCAAAATTGTTGATTAAATGGACAAAAAGTAGTTTATTTGAACAAAATCAAGTGTTTTTTGGTTATAATTTCATTTCAAATGAACCTTCAAAGCTCTACAATTGCCTAACTTATTCATTTTATAATATTTCAACTATTTAAGCCAACAAGACTGCTCTTCAATTTGAACTATTTCAAGAATATTTTGGAAACAAATTGAATGGAAATTGACACGATGTAAGGACACCAGGAGAGTTTGGTTCTACGAGTTTACCAACCCACTTTGTGAAGGGCGCGCAATTCAAAAATTAATTGACGATTTTACTGACCGTTATTGTATAATTACAGTTACACAGGGCTTAAAGAATCAAATATAATAGAAATTGTTGATTAAATCGAGAAAAAACAGTTTATTTGAACAAAATCACGCGATTTTTTATTCTAATTTTATCTTAAATGAGCCTTTAAAGTTGTGCAATCGTCTAATTTATCCATTTTATAAAATTTCAACTATGAAATCTAGCAAGAATGCTCTTCTATTTGAACTATTTCAAGAATATTTTGTTAATTTTAAAATAATTAGACAATTTAAACGATACAACAAGATAATCGAAAGCAGATTGTATGGAAATTGGCACGATGTAAGGACACCAGGAAAGTTTGGTTCTACGAGTTTACCGACCCAATTTGTGAAGGGCGCGCAATTCAAAAATTAATTGACGATTTTACTGACCGTTATTGTATAATTACAGCTACACAGGGCTTAAAGAATCAAATATAATAGAAATTGTTGATTAAATCGAGAAAAAACAGTTTATTTGAACAAAATCACGTGATTTTTTATTCTAATTTTATCTTAAATGAGCCTTCAAAGTTGTGCAATCGTCTAATTTATCCATTTTATAAAATTTCAACTATGAAATCTAGCAAGAATGCTCTTCTATTTGAACTATTTCAAGAATATTTTGGAAGCAGATTGTATGGAAATTGACTCGACGCACCCACCAATAACATCAGGAGAGTTTGGTCCTGCGAGTTTACCAACCCACTTTGTGAAGGGCGCACGATTCAGAAATTAATTGACAATTGTACTGACCGTTATTGTATGATTACAGCTTCACAAAGCTTGCAAAATTGTTGATTAAATCGACAAAAAGCAGTTTATTTGAACAAAATCAAACAATTTTTGGTTACAATTTCATTTCAAATGAACCTTCAAAGCTCTACAATTGTCTAATTTATTCGTTTTATAATATTTCAAATATTTAAGCCAACAAGATTGCTCTTATATTTGAACTATTCCAAGAAGATTGTTAATTTTGATATAATTAGACAATTTGAGCGATACAACAAAATAATAGAAAGCAAATTGACACGACGTGTCCACTAATAACGCCAGGAGAGTTTGGTTCTACGAGTTGACCAACCCATTCTGCGAAAGGCGCGCAATTCAAAAATTAATTGACAATTTTACTAACCGTTATCAATCTTACAATTAGTAAATCAATTATAGTTACAATTGTTGACTAAAGTTGATCAAGCCGACAAAAAACAGTTTATTAAAACAAAATCGGTCGTTTTTAGATTACAATTTCATGTTGTTGTTGTTGTAGTTGAAGAAGAAGTCGGCTTAAAAAGCTTCAACTTTTCTATATCTTTAATCGTTTTCTTACGAAAATATTTATTTTCCAATTCCAAACTTTTCGTAAAGAAAATTGGTTTCTTCTTCTCAACATTGCTGTTCATCTTCGTATTTGTTAATATTTTATTAATATCAAGAAATTTCCTGATAACACTACGATTGAGCCACATAATTCGTCTTTTTTTTTGTTCTTTCTCTCTATTGTTTTATTGACTTGAATAATTTTTCCAACAAATATTGACAGATGGTAAATAGATCGCTGTTGTCGTTGCTATTTATTTATTTAACGTTGAGATGGTAATGCTTTGTTATCGTTGTTGTTATAGCAGCATTGTTTCTGCTTGGTTGGTAAACTGAGCCTTATTCACCCGGTAAATCACCCACATAATCAACGAACACGCCCATCTCTAATTACACGACTGATTCATCATTACATCCTGCTTGATTTTTATTTAATTTCAAACAAAATCCATTCAATCAACGCAAAATTGGTTATAGCCAGAAAAGTCCCGAAATTATAACCCCCATAGCCAGAAAAGTCCCGAAATTATAACCCCCATTGACAATTTATTTAATAATTCCTCTCCCAGTGGGCCACGTTTCCATTAGATAGTGTCGTAGATCGGTTCATATTTTACCAAATTTGACAAGTATTGCAAAATAGCAAAGTCATGGCCAACTGGGGGTACATCCGATAATTCCCATAGACTACCCCATTGAGACGGCCGATATATCTGTAGTTGGTGAAACTCAATTATACAACGAAATAGGAGTTAATAAAAGTTTCCAGAGATTTTACGTTTCGGTTATTTTTTAATCAGAACCAAAATATATGGTGAAGAGGGTAGAAAAAAAAACACGAGATACGACCAAGTGAAAAACCGTTTTTATAGCAATCCACCAACATTCAACTCTAGTCATTTTCGTGATCTATGCTGTATAAACACACCCTATAACGGACTAAATTACAACATAGACACAGGGCGAAAGGGGTGAGTTGTACAAATAATACAAATAAATAAATCGGAACTGAATTTAATTTATATTCGTATGTTTACATTTCATTTATTATGTCCGCAATATTTTCACTATAATCAATAATAATAATAATGGAAATTCATTAAATTATTTAAATATTAAGCAGAGAGACTATCGGTAATTCGCCCGATTTTATTGTTTGATCGATTAGAAGAGAACACGTGTGAGAATCCCATTATCCCGTTAGTTTCCCTATTATAAATCATCCCTTAGATTCGTACAGACGCAGAAGTCGCCCCTTTTCACTCTGTTTCTTCTACAATCCATCAAATTTGGACGAATACAATAGATTTTTACAAAGATTGCCACAATCAGTTTAATTCTTCAATTAATAGAATCGAAAATTGGCCGTTTTGTGCGACAATTTTCGTGACGGATACGCAAAAAGTCCGCCTCAAAAGTGAATTATTCGTACAAATTTAATGCGATTTAGGCTGGAAATTCGTCGTTCTGTTCGTTTTCTCTCTATAGTCTAAGCAGAATTGTAATTTGATTTATTTATGATGGAATAGAATTAGAATAGGCGGTTGGGACAATTCTATTCACAAATTAAGAGGGTTTCTTGAATTATTTGTGTTGTTTTTATGTTTATTGTAATTAGGGTGGGCTAAATAGGGGGTGGTGATAAGAAGCGTGTAATTTTCCGTTTTGTTCAAGACAAGAAAAGTTGAATTATTAAAATTGACTATAGAGATTCGTATGTATTGTGCTCTATTAAAAATTGTAAATTTTAAAATTTACAAATTAATAAATTATTAGTAGCTCGTTTCCGATATGTTTTAGTATCCGTTCATTGGGGCATTTCCATTAGCATCGCCGACAGGTAGTTTTACCTCTTCTTCTTTTTTTAATTACAGTTTAAACATTAATTATGAATAAATTCGTTAATGGAACGAATCCATCAGCAATTTATGAATTAATCAAAATAATCATTCTAAATATGCCATTTGTGGATTTAATTTTGATTTGATTCAAACGAATTTCGGTTTTATTGTAGACCGAGGCGCATCCACCATTTTTCATTCAATGCTCTAGAGTCTAGAGATTTTTAATAAAAGTTGCAATTAATGATTTTCAACATTTGCAATTTCAAAAAAAAGCGTAAAAGCTAATTTGTAGTTGAGGAAACTACAAGTGTACCTATTAAATTTCCATGTTACAAAAAATAGAGAATTCGGTAGCAAATTTGATGATATAACTGGAAAATTCATCACAAAACGAATAAAATTTCCGAAATTGTTGTACGATTTGTCGACAATTAATTTGAAGAAGAATGTCTTAAAATCTCAATAATTTAGCCCTTTTTGATAAACTACTAGGGCAAAATCTAGGCTGAAACATAAGGATGAAGGTCGAAAATTCAAGAGACAAAATAGCCGCAAGCTTTAAATTTTGACGTTACAAAAATGAGAGAATTTAGTAGTAAAATTGGCCCTAAATTGGTTATTTAATTTGGAAATTACTCGAGATCTGGGCTAAAATCAGAATTTAACTGCTTAGTTTTATTTTGGCTTGAATTTTCGAAAATTTTCCCTTTGTTTGTTAACAATTACGAATTTGGAAGAAACACATCTCAAAATCTCAACAATTTGCCTTTAAATTTGATTAAAATCCTCCACTTTTTCACGAATTAATAGGGCTTAATCTCAAGAATTAAGCATGAAAATTAAACAGAAAAATTCGTAATGATTAACAAGTCTACTTATTAAATTATTAAACTTAGTAAAGTTGATTATAAATTGACAATTTAACACGAAAATCACTCAAGATCTAAGCGAAAATCAAATTTAAAACTCTTTATTTTCCCTAATCCTGCAAAATTTCTCAAAAAGTTGGCTTAAATTCGTAAACCCACCCCAACGCGAGTAAATTTTGAAAATTGTCGCCTCATTAGGGTCAATTAACAACTGTTTAGATAAATGTGGCTTTAAATTGATTAAAATTCCTCACTTTTTCACAAATTAATGGACTTAAACTCGAGCAATGAGCTCAAAAATTTAATAAAAGACCTGATGGTTTGGTACAAGAAACTTTCAAATTTTGATTTAGCTTGCAAATTACTCAACATGTAAGTTGTTATCAAACTTAAAATTGCTTACGTTGCGCCCTAATACTGCAAAATTTTCCAAAATATTGGCCGGAACTCAAAAATTCACCCTAAAACGAGTAAAATTTTTAAAATTGTCGCCTCTTTAAGGTTAATTAACAACTAATTAGAAAGATGTGTCAAAGTCTCAAAAATCTGGCCTTAAATTGATTGAAATTTTTCAATTTGTCACGAATTAGACTCAAATTCGAGTAATGAACTGAAAATTTTAATAAAAGATAATTTGGTACAAGAAACCTTCAAATTTTGATTTTACTTAAAAATTACTCTATATGTAAGTTAATATCAAACTTAAAATTGTTTATGTTCCGCCTTTATACTGCAAAATTTCTTAAAATACTGGCCTAAACTCAAAAATCCACCCCAAAACGAGTGAAATTTTCAAAATAGTTTTTTCTGTAGGGTTAACCAGACAAATGTGCTAAAGTCTCAACAATTTGGCTTTAAATTGATTGAAATTCCTCACTTTTTCACGAATTAAAAGGCTCAAATTCGAGTACTAAGTATATTTTTAAACCATGTATCCATCTCAAATATGGGATAATATTTAACAAAATTAATAAAATTAAAACTCAAAATCAAATCCCATATATTAACTATAAAATTATATCTGGATAATACGTATTTCGGGTTTTAAATACCCATCATCAGATCCTATATATACATGTGTTAAAATTATTAATTTGATTTTTAACATTTTGTTTAGAATTTCTTACCAAAAATTAACAAAAATTAATTAATTTAATAAAATAAATAATGTAAAAATTTTTTATAAAAATAAAAGATAAATTGAGACAATAAAATGAAATTTCAAATTTCAAATTTCAAATTTTTAAAAAATTTGAAATTAAATTCTGTCATTTCATTTATTAATTCTGTATTACTTGATTTTTTAAAAGATGTAATATAAAACTGTTCAATGTAATCAAGATTTATATTTTTATTCTGAATATATAAAATTGAAAATTTATCAAAATTATGATTTGATGTAATAACATGTTTTGCAAAATTTGATTTGTTCATATTTAAACTAGAAATACATTTTAAATGTTCTTTTTTACGAATATTAAAATTTCTAATGGTTTTACCAATGTAAAACATTCCACAATTACAAGATAATTTATATATTCCACATTTTTCTAAATTTGGTAAAATATCTTTATTTGAAGTTAAAATTTTGATGTTTAATGAAGGATTAAAAACAATGTTAACATTAAAAGGTTTTAAAATTTTCTTTACAAATAATGAAATTGGTCCTAAATATGGAATTGAATGAAAATTATTTTTTAAATTTGAAATTGGTTCTAGATTTGTAATTGAATGTAAAATAAATTTATGTTTAAATTTATTAAAAAGTTTATCAATTATTAATTTTGGAAATTTATTAATTTTAGCTATATATTGAATAGTATTAAGTTCAAAATTGAAATTATTATTATTCATTGGTATTGAAAAAAGTCTATGAAAAAAGGAATTAAATGCAGCTAATTTATAATTTAACGGGTGAAAAGAATCAAATGGAATAATAGTAGAAGTTGTTGTTGGTTTTCTATAAATTGAAAAATCAAATTTAAAATTATTAATTTTGATATTAATATCAAGAAAAGAAATATTATCATTGCCAATTTCTAAAGTAAATTTAATATTTTTATGTAAACTATTAATAAAAATTAGAAATTCATTTATTTCTTCAACTGATCCAGAAAAAATACAAAATATATCGTCTACATATCTTTTCCAAAAACGAATATGTTTAATAAATAAATTATGTTTTGACAAATTTAATTCAAATGAATCCATAAATAATTCTGCTAAAATGGGTGATAATGGTGAACCCATTGCTAATCCTGATTTTTGAATGTAAATTTTATTATTAAATTGGAAAAAATTTTGTGATAAAGTATGTTTCAATAAAGTAATGGTTTGTTTTTGAATATTTAGAGGTAAAATTGAATTGTTAAGTTTATTACTAATAATTTTAACACATTCTAATGGTGGTATAGAAGGGAAAAGATTTTTAACATCAAAAGAAATTAATTTATCATTAGGTAATAAATGAAAATTATTTAAAGAATTAATTAATTCAATTGAATTTTTAATTGAAAATTTTGGAATAAAATTTAGATTATTTTTCAAAATATTATTTAATTTATGGGCTAAATTGCAACATGGAGTATTAATAAAAGTTACTATTGATCTAATTGGTATGTTATTTTTATGAATTTTTGGAAGTGAATATAGTCGAGGAATAATAGGATTAGATGGAATTATAAATTTGGAATTTAATTTAAAGAAATTAAAAAATAATGAATTAGTTTTAATGACTTTTTTAGTTTTTTGAACAAATGAAGAAAAAGGTGAATAAGATAATAATTTAAAATCTGGAGAATTTAGAAATTCAGTTGTTTTATCTAAATATGATGCTTTATTCATAATTACTAAACAATTTCCTTTATCTGCTTTTGTTAAAATTAAATTATTAGTAGATAAAAAATTTTTAATTGATGGAAAAGATGGATATAGATTGTTTAATGATATATTTTTTGAAATATTTTTATTGTAAAAATCTGCTATTTTTGTTGAAATTGAAGATATTTCATTTGTTGGTAAAGAGTTCAGAATATTTTCAATTGAAGAAATAAATTCTAATTTTTTATTTGTTGTAATTGTAAAACGTGGTGCAAAACCAATACCTTTATTTAATAAATTTTGAATTTTATTTGGAATATTGATTGTAGATAAATTTAAAAAATTCTTATGGAATTGAAATTTGTTTTTAGAATTTAAATTTTAATATTCGTAAAAAAGAACATTTAAAATGTATTTCTAGTTTAAATATGAACAAATCAAATTTTGCAAAACATGTTATTACATCAAATCATAATTTTGATAAATTTTCAATTTTATATATTCAGAATAAAAATATAAATCTTGATTACATTGAACAGTTTTATATTACATCTTTTAAAAAATCAAGTAATACAGAATTAATAAATGAAATGACAGAATTTAATTTCAAATTTTTTAAAAATTTGAAATTTGAAATTTGAAATTTCATTTTATTGTCTCAATTTATCTTTTATTTTTATAAAAAATTTTTACATTATTTATTTTATTAAATTAATTAATTTTTGTTAATTTTTGGTAAGAAATTCTAAACAAAATGTTAAAAATCAAATTAATAATTTTAACACATGTATATATAGGATCTGATGATGGGTATTTAAAACCCGAAATACGTATTATCCAGATATAATTTTATAGTTAATATATGGGATTTGATTTTGAGTTTTAATTTTATTAATTTTGTTCGAGTACTAAGTTCAAAAATTTGAGAAAAGCCCTGATGGTTTGGTACAAGCATCAATTCACCTTCAAATTTTGATTTAGCTTGAAAATTACTCACTAAGTTAATATCAAACTTAAAATTGTTGATTTTCGTCCCCAATTCTGTAAAATTTCCCAAAATATTGGCTTAAACTCAAAAATCCACCCCAAAATGAGTAAAATTTTCAAAGTAGTCTCCTCTATAGGGGTAACCAGAAAGATGTCTTAAAGTCTCAACAATATGATTTTTCATCGATTGAAATTCTTCACTTTTTCACAAATTAAAGACTCAAATTTGAGTACTAAGCTCAAAAAAAAGACCTGATGGTTTAGTACCAGTGATCTTCAAATTTTGATTTAGCTTTTTAGCTTGAAAATTACTCACTAAGTTAATAGCAAACTTAAAATTGTTGATGTTCCTCCTCAATCCTACTAGAAAAATATGAAAATTATCCAAAATCTTGACTCAAATCCGAAAATTCACCCCCAAAATGAGTTAAATTCTCAAAATTGTACGATTAATTAACTAACTAGAAGAAAAGTGATTCAGGATCTCAACTATTTGGTTTTAAAACTGATTAATAGGGCAAAACCTTGAGAATTGAGCTTGGAAATTCAACCAATGATCTGCTATAAGAAACCTTCAAATTTGGATTTAACCCGAAAATTACCCAAAATCAAACCCAAAATCAAAATTGCTGAACTTCATCTCTAATCCTGCAAGAAAAACACCGACAAGCGACAAAATTTCCCAAAATTAAGCTTAAACCTAAAATTCACCTCAAAACGAGTAAAATCCAAAAAAACCTTCCTCTGGACGATTTAACAATCAGTAATTTAGAAGCAAACTTTTTAAAAATCTCGACAACTGGTTACTAAAATTAACTGAAACACCCCCCTTTTTCATGAATTAATAGGGGCAAAACTGAAACTCAAGAATTAAGCTTGAAACTTCAACAAAATTTCCAACTGGAACTCTGTTTAGAAAACCGACTGAAAGCATTATCCCAACATAAATATCACAAAATTTCCCCCGGAATTCGCCTTGAAGCGTCCTCGCTACTGTAAACTAAATCATGGCGAATTTGGGTTGGTTTTCAAAAATTCATAACTGACCAACGAATCGATCATGCATCGTAGAACCGTCACAGATTCATCTCACGTTCACATTCAAAGCAACCGAATTAAATTGGTATTGTTAATTTGGTTGTTTGTAATGAATTTAGCCGGTTCTATATCAGTCAGATTCAGTTGGATATATCTGTTTGTTGTCGAATAATCGTTAAATTATAAAGACTCTGGTGGTTTTGCCTTAAATCTCCCTTATCGATCGATTATTAACACAAATATGCAACATTGAAATAGGCGAAAATTTGACTTTACATTGATAAATTAACGAGTCACTAAAGAACCTTTGATGATGTTTATTCAATTTCTTTCTATTTGGAATGAAAGAAACAATTTTAAAATTAATTTCGATTTATTTAATGTCGCATTTCTAGCTAATTGATTCTGCAATATTCGCAAAATGCATTTTTAAATGTACCTTCAAAGCTTTATAATCGTCTAATTCATTCATTTTATAGAATTGCAACTAATTAATTCTACAAGATTACTCTTCTATCTGAACTACTTTGAGTGCATTCTGTTAATTTTAATGCAATTAGACAATTTAAATGATACAAAAATATAATCGAAAGACAATTGAGACTGGTGCTGCGAGTTGACCAACCCACTTTGTGAAAGGCGCGCAATTCAAAATAACACAATAAGACGATTTAAACGATAAAATAGTCTAGAGGAAATTTTAATGGAAATTGACAATATTTTGACATTCAAACAATTCGAAGAATCTATTTTCCCTTTAACATCACAAGGAAATGTTCCAAATGGATAAACAACCGCTTCACTGACGTTTTTGCTTTAGTTTTTTTTTTTTAAAACAACCTATAAGGAAGATCTAACAAGATTATACAACTGACAATACTGTACGACGTTTATTTATAGAGATTTCGATCAATTTGTTTAAATTCGCTCGATTTTCTATATTTTTTTAAACAGTATTCTTTCCGGTTGACTTCTATATCGGATTTTGAAGGGAACAAAACAACCAACTTCAGAAGGATTTAAACGTATGAACATCGGATTGGTTATAAATTCTATACTGACAGACGTATATCATTTCTATAACGTACAATATTTCATTTTATTCAACGAATTGGAGCCGGAGAAACAAGCCAATATTGCTGAAATATCCGCATTAAATTCATATAAACGGCAACATTCTATCAATTTCGATTAGTATAAACGTAAACCGTAATCGATAATTTTACGCGGTAATAAAGTTGATTCTTTCACGTTGAGTACTGAAATTAGTTCTCTAAAGAAAGACTAAATTAATGCATACAGTATTAGTGCGGTATCTTAAATTATTAATAACAAGCAGATTAATTAATCAATTTTAATTTCCACAGCGCCAAATTATGTGCAATCGTTGGTTTAGTTTAACAAGTTGCAGAAAATTGTGGGATCGTGTGAGAATTTGCCCGGCGCATCCGCCAAAATTGCACAATTACACAAATTGATTTATTCGAATTTAATTTTGATTTAAATCAATAGAAGTGGTAAAAATCGATTAAATTATGGTCGATTGTGGAATTTAGGGCATTTTTCGAATATAAATCTAGATTTTCCGATATTTTAGCCGTAATATTTCTCTCCGGGGAAATTTTCGAGTTTGAGGCCAAATTTTGAAACATTAGCATGATTTTTCTCGTTAAGTTTTAGTTTTTCTAACGACTTTTGGTACTTAATTGTGAAAGAAGCAGAAACTTTTAGTCAAATTTAGGGTCAACGTCTTAATTTCGACTTACTTTTTGATTATTAAACAGGATTTTTTAGTTAAGTGGTGTCAAATAACCATCCAGATTTTAACAAGTTTTAGTCCTACCTTGGCAATTTTTAATAAACTTGGCTAATGAATCACTTTGAAGACACAATTTTGAGGCTTTTAAGACTCTTCGAGCCTAATTTTTGTTTGTAGTTATACCAGGTAGATTCTTCAAAAGTCCCATCAGTTAGGGAGCAATTCGCAAAAAATGTTGAGCGCCTACAGAGGGATCCCAAAGAACATTTTGGCAAAAGCTGCTCCTTGTAGCTTATCGCAAAACAAGAATCTTAAAGTCTTAAAGAATCTTAAGCCATTCTTTGTCATTCTATGTGTGTAGTTGGTTGGTGAAAATCGTGACATTATCGAAAAGAGGCGTGTTTTGACCATCTTCCCGATGAGCTACGGAGTCAAACTTTTCCTGAAATATTCTCTGGAGACCTCTCAAGATATTTCTCAAATTACTCAGCAATTCTCAAAGAAGCCTGAGACAATTACCACTCAAACTTTGTCTAATCAAGCAAATCAATAAAATACAGTGATAGAAACCGCTGTTTTCTGCATGCTCGGGTAACTAGCGCCACTGCGGCCAAAACTGGCGTTTCCTCAAAAGCACCACAGAGTCGTTGTTTTTTTCATATTTGGCTATATGAAATAAAATGGTCACGAGAGAGACCAAATATCGAGCAATCTATTGATTGTCTTTAATAATTCGATAATAGAAACAGCAATTTTTTCAAAAGTAACAACCATTGATGTATTTTTCAAAATCCGAACAAAGCTACGAGATTTGTGGGGAAATAAACCCTTCAAATTCAGCAATAAATAAAAAATAAAGTCTTAATTCGTGTCTATTATCGATTCCAATCAACCGAAACTCAATCATTTAAAATACAATTAATCTCGAATTTTGTTCGCATAAAATTAACAAATAATCAACGAAAATTTCCTATGAACTAAATTTGATTAAAGAACGAAATTAAAGCAAAACGATTATTAAAAAATATTATTAATTTTTATAATTTCCAACGAGTCTCTGTTGATTATCGTATAGCCTATTTAACTGATGATCCGTGATAAATTTAGTGATTACAACCGATTGGTGGGGAAATCATCAATCATTTTTGCATTACAATCATTAATTCGTTTCGATTCGGGTGAAAAGGGTGCGTCTTCGGTGCAACAACTAAAAACAACATTCAACAAGTCTACGGCACAAATGGATTAAACGTATTGAATTTCCTCTTAAAAGTACCGTGGGGGTGGAGAATTTCAAACCACGAGAAAGTGTGGAAAGGGTTGACCGTGCTGTGTACGACACAAGTTCAAATGTATAATTAGTAACGATGTTGATGTCTGTGGTGGTGGTTGTGGTGGTGGTGATAAGGGTTCGCCTCAGGGGTGGTTTCGTGATCAATTCGATCACATCATTGTTACATTTCAATTGGGATTTAATCTCGATCGATGTCCCATAGGAAACAACAAGACTACGCAAAATCAAACAGTTAATTGTTTAGAGTTCCTTTGGGAAATTGTTTTCCCAATGTTCTTTAATAGATTACAAAATGGTATAGTGGAAAATTGGGAAGAAAATTCAATTGAATTATATCCACAATTAATTTTTAATAATTGATTGTTTGATACCGTAATTTCATTCTAAAATAAGCCGCTAATTCTTAATAAACGAAATGGACGTTTCCGTACTTGAAAAATAAAGAAATTTCTCTGATTGTGAGAATTTGTGGAGGTTTGTGGGAAGATTTAGGTGAAAATTTGGCGCTAGTAGCTCAAAAACGCATTTTTCGGCCAATGTCGCAATTTTCACCGACCAACTGTACACATAAAACGACTGCTGTGGAGCCCCTTTATACGTCGGTTTCAGTTATTGGTGTACTTTTAAATGGTCCATCCGGTATTTAAAGCGAATATTTTGATGGTTCTCTTATTGAATTTGTATTGAGCGTTTATTAAATTTCACGCATTCATTGATTGATGCCACAATAAAACGACGAATGTCCACTTTTTGTGGCTGCCGATAATAGTTGCCATAAAGAACAATACTAACAACAACAACAATAACAACTAGGGAACAATATAGTTTGAACGTGCCTGATATTAATTTACATTTTATTATGCATTGGTGGCAATAGAATGCCTTTCTATAAGCTAAAACTAGAAACTATGCATATATACAATTTTCACACACCATCACTATTATTATTGTACAACTATACAATCTATTAGATTGCATTATTTTCCACTATTCAGACACACACACATACAATATAAAAGATCTGTAAGGGTTTTATTATTTATTGAAACTTGCCACGTCTGTTCTACTTTATAGATTTGGTTTTGTTGTTTTTCCTGATGTTCTATCGTTTGATAGATCAAAAGAAAACATTGCTATATCGAATTTTAAAACCATCAAATACAATTCGTTCGATTATAGATGGAAATTTTGTAGTTTTCTTCTTGTTTTGTCTATAAGTAGAAGAAAATTAGAAAGAAACTACCTCGGCATAGAACAAAGCTCTTATATCTTAAGATTGAGTCCAATTAGTTGGAAAATATCTTTAGAATTTGCCGGGAAGTCTCTAGAGAACATTTTGGTAAAATTTAGACCTTGTAGCTTATCGGAAAATCGGTAAAAGAACGCTTCTTTTGAACAATATCGCGATTTCCACCAACCAACTACACCCATAAAACAACGAACAATGTCTTAAAACTCTCGTTTGTGTATTTTGTTTTATATTTTGACGAAAAGTACAATATTGTCCAAAAAAAGCGTGTTTTCACCGATTTACTGGACTCAACTTTTGCTCAGATATTTTCTTATAGATCCTTAAAATATTTTTTCAATTGCTCACTAACTAATAGGATTTTTTAAGGATCCATTTAGTAATCAAAATAATAAAAAATTCTCAAAATCTGGACTTCAAACAATATTAAAAGTTCCAAAAATCTTTCTTCAAAATGATCCAGTTCCTGAATTTGTTAAAAATTGGTAATTTAGGTCTAAAACTTGTTAAAATTTGGGTGAATATTGAAGGCTAATTGGTTAAAAGTTGCTATCAAATAACAAAGTTCATCTAAATAAAAGAGTATTTGAAAATTTTTGCCAAAAAGTGAACATTTTAGTCTCAAATTAGAGAAAAAGGGCTAAAATTTTCTGATTTTTTACCAATTATTTAGTAAAATTTGTTTAAAAAATCATGAATGAGTTATTCAAAGGAGTATGTTAAAATCAAGTCAAGTTAGTGAGCGATTATAGAAATGTCTTCAGAATTTGTTGAAGAGTTCCAGACAACATTTTAGCCACATTTGGACGTCGTAGCTCATTCAAATATAGGGCAATATCGCGATTTGTTTTTCAATGAGCTACGAGGTCTAAAATTTTCTAATTGTTCTCCAGGAACCTCTCTAAGGTCCCCAATTTTTCCAATTACTCACCAACGAATAGGTCTATCCAAGTGATAGAAACCAAAATGTCTCAAAATCTAAACTCGAAGTATCTTACAAGTCTTAAAATTCTTCCCTCAAACGATTTAGAACCAAAATTTGTTAAGAATTGCTAATTTAGGGCCAAATTTTGTTAAAATCTGGATGACTATTGAGGACTAATTGACTGAAAATCGCCATCAAATAGCAAAATGCTCTAAAATAGATGAGAATTTAAAAATTAAGCCTTAAATTTGAAAATTATCGCCAATAGGTAAATAAAAGTCAATATATTAGCCTTAAATTTGTCTAAAAGTGCCTAAGCTTCCTGCCTTTTTTTACAACTGAATTGTTCACGAACTAACAGGACTTTTGAATGTTCCATCCGATAGTAATAAAAACAAAAATGTCTCAAAATCTGATCTTGAAGAATCTTAAAAGTCTCAAAATTCTTTCCTCAAACGATTCCAAACCAAAATTTGTTAAAAATTGCTAATTTAGGGCCAAAACAGAAATCTGGATGAATATTGAAGACTAATTGACAAAAAATTGCAATCAAATGAAAAAATTTACTAAAATAGATGAGAATTTAAAAATTTTACCTTAAATTCGAAAATTGTCTTCAAAAAATAATTAAAAGTCAAAATATTAGCCTTAAATTTGACTAAAAATACCTAAGCTTTCTGCTTTTTTACAACTAAACTGCTCACGAACTAACAGAACTTTTGAATGGTCCATCCGCTAGTAATAAAAACAAAAATGTCTCAAATTTTGAACTGGAACAATTTTAAAAGGCTTAAAATTCTCTCTTTAAAATGGCCCTGGAGCCAAATTTATTAAAAATTGTCTATTTAAGGCAAGAATTTTAAAATTTAGATGAATATTGAAAAGTAATTGGCTAAAATCTCAAAAATTTACCAAAACATTAATATTTTGAAACTCTTGTCGAAAATTTTGTCAAAAACTCAAAATTTTATTGTTAACTTAGAATAAAAGTGCCAAACTTTCTCATTTTCTTTACAAATAACTACCAAAATTCGTTTGAAAAACTAGCGGTTAATGATGAGAGTCATGAAATTTGGACCCAGAAAGTCGAAATTTCGCCTAAATAGCAATATTTGAGATTAAAATATCGAAAAATTCGCCCTTTTTGCGGTTAATGATGGCAGTCATGGAAATATTTCGATCGATTGACTTGAACACAGTGACGGGTTTTGGCTTAGGCTCGAGAGACCTGGGGCGCCAAAATTTCGGAGACTAACTTTTAATAGTGAAAAAAAAATCCAAAATTTTTGTTTTCTTCTCACAAAAATTAATTGTTCAAAAGGAAACGAACTTAAACTTTAGTAATTTTCTTTCTTATAGAGGGCGACGTATCAAAATGCCCCTAGGGCGCCATCACAATCAATTCCGCCTCTGTTCTTGGTTTGTGGTGAAAATCACGAGAATGTCCCAAATTTGGGCCCAAAAACTCCAAAATTCTTCTCGAAATGAATATTAACGATTAAAATATCAATGCATACTCGAAAAACTCCCCCAAAAGTATCTCACCCTCTTTAAAACGACCCAAAACTTGTCGATTACAGGATTTCGTGTATTTTTTAAGCTAACAACCGCCGACAATACAAATTTCATTAGTGATTCGTCTATTTTGTTTGTTCACTGTGTTGGTTTAATGTTAAATTGTTTGGAACGCCTGGTGGCGGACAAACGAAAACTAAAAAATTGCAACAACTGTTGATTTTCGTATCTAAACATTGAAAGAATTCGATTTCGAGTCAAACTTTACATTTAACCACGCGACAAACAATAACGAACGAATAAATAGTTAGAAACCGGTGTTTGATGAGGTGTTGTCTATTTGATTCCATCTCAATTCCCAGTGCACAATCTAAGACAGTTTCCGTCAATTTTGCGATTGTGAAAGAGGAGAATTCACGTTTATCTCCCAAGATATTGGACGATTTTTCAATTTGTGACTTTCTACGTTTTCCTACGTTGTTGTTGTTATGGAGAAGTCTTTGTGTGTTCATTTTATCGGTCAAATCTCAAAGGAACACCACAATGCCAATTTTCTATCAATACTCAACTAGAACAACTAGAAAATTTCCAATATCTTCTCGGTTTGCCTGACGGTTTAAACGTTGTGAACAACGTCGAAAAGGACTAACACATAACTGGTGTTTTGTTTATGTCAACACCACGAAAATGACGCTTCATCACGCCTACAACATTGTCACATATCTCACTTTAGAACATATAAAAATATGTTCCGGTTGTGGAAATGTGAAATATAACCGACTATTGTTTCTTTTTTCCCCCCGAGTAGTCGCAATCCGCCCTCCTCGGGGGTCATATGTTGGCGTTATTTCAAGAATTTCTAAGCCCAGTTGTCATCCGTCCGTGCGCTTTCATGTTGTTCAACCGAAATACATTAATGCCATTTCTTCCCCTATTTTATTTTCTCCAACCCCGATACTCTCCAACAACAAGGGTGTGATTCTTTTAGATTTTATATAAATAGATTATCGCCAACGTGAAAATTGTTAATGAATTAATGGAATGGAAAATTGAATATGCGTGCGTTTTTTACACGACTGTGGAAATATAATTCGATTGGTTATCTTGCCGAGTTGTTCCATTTCAATTCTGGACGTTTCATCAATTTTATTCGATTTTTTCGGTCTTGTTTCAAATGAAAACCTTTTCGCATAGTCGATAATGCAACTTTATTATTCAGACTAGCAAATCTATAGATTTCGAGGGGTGTAATAAGACGTAAGCCCCAATCACCCCTTGAGAGTTATCCGGTTTTGTCCCCAACTATCACCTAATAAAATCGGATTCCCGTTACAACCATTCGCTGGGTATAGTTCCGACATAAACCCCAAGAGCATACCGCCAACGCTACTGCCGTTACGCTGGAATTTCCCAACGAAATATTCAAGAGATTGGAGGTGTTTTGTAGAAGAGAGAAAAACGTACAAACATTCGAATGGATTAAAATTAAAGAGCCTAGTTTAGTGTTAATGGTAATGGTCGACTATTATCGTTAGAAACGGTTAACTGTCATCAGTGTACTGTGTTACTGGTGGTGGTGGTGGTTGTTGTAGTAATTGGTGGAAAATTCTAATAAATTGCCGCTAAACGGTAAATGGAAATTGAGTGGAAAATTCTTAATAATTATCGGGAAAGTTTCGAAGAAAATCTTGGAGATTGACGTGATATGCGTCAATAACAAGCAGGAGCAATAGAAAGTGCGGCTTGAGGCGAAAATTCCGCATGTTAAATTGTCAATTTCTATCAAATTCTGGTGTTTATCTATCGAAATTATTATAATTTAAACAATTTAGGTTGCTTCCGAGGGGAAATTTTCGAATATTAAGCTTGATTTGCCGATATTTTAACCTTTACTAGTTCTTTCTAGGCGAAATTTAGAGTTTTTGGGTTCAAATTTTGAAAATTTCCAGATTCTCAGCATTAACCGCCAATTTTTCAAGCGATTTTTGGTACTTAATTGTAAAAAAAAAAACATGAAAGTTTAGGCACTTTTACTCAAATTTAAGAATAGAATTTTGAGTTTTTGATAAAATTTTCGAATTTAAAAGTTTCAAAATACTCATGTTTTGGTAAATTTTCGTATTTGGCCAATTACTCTTCAATATTCATCCAAATTTTAACAAGTTTTTGCCCTAAATTGACAATTTTTAATAAATTTGGCCCCTGGACCATTTTGAAGAGAGATTTTTGAGCCTATTAAAATTCGTCGAGTTCAAAATTTGAGACATTTTTGTTTTTATTACTATCGGATGGGCCATTTAAAGCTCCCAGTCCTGTTCAAAAAAAAAAGGAAGTTTAGGCACTTTTACTCAAATTTGAGAATAACATTTGAGTTTTTGACAAAATTCTCGAATTTAAGACAAGAGTTCTCATGTTTTGGTAAATTTTGGTATTTGATAGTCACTTTTAGCCAATTGCCCTTCAATATTCATCTAAATTTTAACAAGTTTTTGCCCCCAAGGGACAATTTTTAATAAATTTGACTCCTGGATCATTTTGAAGAGAAAAAATTGAGCCCATTAAAACTCTTCGAGTTCAAAATTTGGGACATTTTCGTTCAAAAGTCCTGTTAGTTTGTGAACAATTCAATTGTAAAAAAAGCAGAAAATTTAGGCTTTTTTAGTCAAATTTAAGGCTCATATTTTGGCTTTTAGTTACTTTTTGAAGATAATTTTCGAATTTAAAGCTAAATTTTTAAATTCTCATCTATTTTAGAGAATTTTGCTATTTGATGCCAATTTTCAGGCAATTAGCTTCAATAGTCATCCAAATTTTAACAAATTTTGGCCATAAATTAGCAATTTTTAACAAATTTTGATTCTGGGTCGTTTGAGGAGAGAATTTTGAGACTTTTAAGATCCTTCGAGCTTAGATTTTGAGACATTTTGGTTTCTATTACTCGGATAGACTATTCAAACGTCCTATTAGTTGGTGAGTAGTTCGAAAAAAAATTGGGGATCTTAGAGAGGCTTTCGGAGAACATTTTAGCAAATTTTGGAGCTCGTAGCTCATCGAAAAACCGGTCGAAAACGCTTTTTGGAGCCAATATCGCCATTTTCATTACAGTGCAAAACCACGAACAAATGTAGAAGGATCTTTGGGTGATTCTTTATCGTTTTATGCGTGCAGCTTGTTGGTGAAAATCGCGATATTGCTCTATTTTTGGATAAGCTACGGCGTCCAAATTTGGCTAAAATGTTCTCTGGGGACCCTTCAACAAATTCTGAAGACATTTCTTTGACTTGACTTCTACATATTCCTTTGAATAACTCACTGGGGTGCAGATTTTGAAACATTCTCATGATTTTTTAAACAAATTTTACTAAAGAATTGTAAAAATTAGAAAATTTAGGCACTTTTTCTCTAATTTGAGACTCAAATTTTGACTTTTATTCACTTTTTGATGAACATTTTCAAATACTCATTTATTTAGGTAAATTTTGTTATTTGATAGCAACTTTTAACCAATTAGTCTTCAATATTCACCCAAATTTTACAACTTTTTGCCCTAAATTGACAATCTTTAATAGATTTGGCCACTGGACCATTTTGAAGAGAGATTTTTGAGCCTATTCGTCGAGTTCAAAATTTGAGACATTTTTGTTTTTATTACTATCGGATGGGCCATTTAAAGCTCCTGTTGAAGTCCTATTCAAAAAAAAGGAAGTTTAGGCACTTTTACTCAGATTTAAGAATAAAATTTGAGTTTTTGACAAAATTTTCGAATTTAAGACAAGAGTTATAAAGTGCTCATATTTTTGCCCCCATGGGACAATTTTTAATAAATTTGACTCCTGGACCATTTTGAAGATAAAAAATTGATCCTATTAAAACTTTTCGAATTCAAAATTTGAGACATTTTTATACAAAAGTCCAGTTAGTTTGTGAACAATTCAATTGTAAAAAAGCAGAAATTTTGTCAAATTTAAGATTAATATTTTAGCTTTTAGTTACTTTTTGAAGACAATTTTCGAATTTTAGGCAAAATTTTTAAATTCTCATCTATTTTAGTGAATTTAGCTATTTGATGGCAATTTTTAGTTAATTACTCTTCAATATATATCCAAATTTTAACAAGTTTTTGCGCCAAAGTGACAATTTTTAATAACCTTGGCTCCTGGACCACTTTGAAGAGAGAATTTTGAACCTACAAAATTCTTGGAATTCTTAATTTGAGACATTTTTGTTTTTATTACTCGGATAGACCATTCAAATGTCCTATAAGTTGGTGAGTAATTCGAAAAAAAATGGGGATCTTAGGGAGGTTCCCGGAGAACAATTTAGCAAATTTTGGACCTCGTAGCTCTTCAAAAAGCCGGTCGAAAACGCTTTTTAGGGCCAGTCTCGCAATTTTCATTACAGTACAAAACCACAAACAACTTTAGAAGTCTCTTTGGGTATTCTTTATCGTTTTATGTGTGCAACTAGTTGGTGAAAATCCCGATATTGTTCTATTTTTGGAGGAGCTACAAATTTTATTATTTTACTCATTTATTTAGATGAACTTTGTTATTTGATTGCAACTTTTAACCAATTAGCCTTCAATATTCACCCAAATTTTAACAAGTTTTGGCCCTAAATTACCAATTTTTAACAAATTGAGGAACTGAAGAAAGATTTTTGAGGCTTCCAATGTTGTTCGAATCCATATTTTGAGAAATTTTTATTATTTTTACTACTAAATGGATCCTTAGAAAATCCTGTTAGTTAAAGAGTAATTTGAAATATATTTTGAAGGTCCATAAGAGGATGTCCAGAGAACATTTTAGCCAAAATTGGAGCTCGTAGCTTCAGAGAAAGCCTTTTTTGTACAATATCGCAATTTTTATCAAAAATAACGAATACAAACAACTTTACGAGGATTTTTGAGTCATTATTATTCGTTTTATATGTTGGTAAAAATCGCGACATTGGTGAAATTGCGCGTTTTGGCCTGCTTCCCAATGAGCTACAAGGTCCAAATTTCAATAAAATATTCTCTTGGGACTCGATTCTCGATAAATTCCCAAGATATTTCTCGAATCACTTATAGGCCTTATCTTTACACTAGATCTTTTGGAGCCGGTCCTGGTAAAATTGAAGAAATCCACCCTAGTTCGGCACGAAATAGTTTCAACTTTAACCGTAAATTAGACAGTCAATAACAATGTTAACAAATCAGAACTCTCAACATCAAATATTTCCAAATGTTCCGCCATCCTAGAAGGCTACATGTATACACCTATATAACTCAATTTGTTAATTAAAAGGATTGCCTCTGAATGTTGAGTAAATTACAAGGCGGCCTCTATACGAAAACTAAAGCCGGTTAAGTAGTTTCTGGACGGAAAATTCCAACTATATTCAACCAAAATTTGCCATCAAGTTCTCCATTAAAATCGGCCAAATTAACACGGAAATTCGTCATTCGATCCGACTTGTTCTTTGAAATAGCGAACAATAAATAGAGGACGAACAGACGTACAGACAGGACGTGAGTTGTTTTCAGTACGAAAACTACACGGCTATTTTCGAGTAGTATGAGTTGAATTTAAAAATATATCGAATTTCCAATATTAGAAAATACGACCCTCTATTGTAATTACAATAGGTCATATAGTTTAATTAAAATCCCGATTCGATTGTGTAAAGTCGTCGCGTCGTCGACATCGTCATTACTATCATCATTATCATCAGGGGTGTAAGCGATAGAGTTAAGTTAGAAACGCGACAGCCACCCTTATTTCGAATTTAATCCACCATTAAAACATCTATAAACTTGTACAATCGAGACAGATAGGGGGGATGAGAGATAGAGTCGAAATCCGCCCCCTTTTGTGTTATTTTAAAATAGTTGCATTGATTTTATTATCACCACCACCACTACTACCACCGAGTAGAATTACAGTTTTAATTTAATAAAAATAAATTTGCACGTTTTAATTAAAGTTCAAAGTCGCAGTAGGTACAATTGCCAGTTGCAAAGGTGGTTGTATTTATTACAACTTCAACTTGTTAAATTGAATTTTTCAGGTAATTTAACTGGAATTAACGATACCTATACTATTATGTGTGCGGTAGAATTCCATATTTTCTAATTTAGAGAAAAAGTTTCATCATTTACTAGTTATTTTTTTTATTTTCTGTGTGTGTGTGTGTGTTGTTGTTTTCTATTGTGGAAACAAAGAAATTTTATGGGCTTCCAGACTTGGGGGGATGTAATGTAGACGAGCGAATGATATATAAACAACCCCCAGTATTGTCATTAAAACTCTCTAAACACAATTTCTCGTTTATAGTCATGAGAATAAACAAATTTTCTTTAATAATAAAAATTCTAGAGGAAGTTTGAATTCACTTGGCGCATCCACCATTTTTCACTGCAATACTGAGGACGGTTACGATTAATTTTAATACAACAAAACTACAAACAATTCATCGATACCACATGAATACACAAATAGAAATGTTTCTAGTTTGGTCATTGGAAAATTTCTACTATTTCAAAAAAATAGTCCAGTTATTCTTGATCGTTTTACGTGCATATTCGGTTGATGAAAATCGCGACTTTGTTCTGCATTCACTTCCCCATGAGCTACAAAGCTCTAATTTTGCTACAATTCCTTAAAATCGTTCCGTAATTATTGGAAACATCCGGTATTGTAGAAGTGCTTATAAATCTCTGTTTCTGGTTCTGCAATTGCGGAATTTTCGCAAAATTTGGGAATCTTATTTCTGCTTGTTTTTTAACGGAAGTTATTGATATTAGAGGAATACGTATTCATTGAAACTTGAGGGGATAAAATGCGTCTTCTTCGATTCGTATCGGCAAATAGGCGGTTTCAATGACGATATTTCCCTTGTTTGATGATATGTTGTAATGAGTCAAACACCATTAGAAACAACATTTTAAGGAGCATCTGAAGGCGCTTTTGGTTTTGGAAAATTTCAGTTGAATTCTAAGTTGTAGAGGAAAATTTTGGAGTATGTTTTTGCTCGATTTTTCGCTTATACTATCGATTTTTCAATGATTTTCCAACTGTACATAGCAAATTGGAGGAGCTTTCAAGAGATCCTCCAATAAGCCTGTTAGTTTCACGGAAAATTGTGAGAAGCTTGAAGGTTTACATTACATTATCCTATCGATTTGGTATTCGAAAAATGTCAATTTCTAACAATCGATATTTCCCGACGAAGTATTCAGTTTTGGAAAATTTCGCTTGAATTACAGAGGATAATCTTAAATTTTTCATATTTTCCCCTATAATTCTACCAATATTATCGATTATCTAATGATTTTCTCTAAGTATACAGCCAAATGAAAGAACTTCACGAATTTCCAAAAATACTCCATTTTCCGGACAATTGACAGAAAGTAGAGGGCCCACAATATCTCCCTTGTCTGACGATATGTTGCAATGAATGCAATAGCATTGGAAAGAGCATCTCAAGAAGTATTAAATAGCGTCGTTTGCTTCGGAAAATTTGACTTTGGAAAATTTCAATTTAATCCCAAGTTATAGAGGAAAATTTTAAAATATGTTTTCCTTGATTTTTCCATTTGCCCCTATAACTTAGCAAATATTGTCGACTTTTCAATGATTTCCCACTCTATATAGCAAATTGGAAGAGCTTTTCAGAAATCCTCCAATAAGCCTGTTAGTTTCATAGGAGATTATCTAAAACTTGAGAGTCTACATTACATTATCTCCTCGATTCGGTGTCTGAAAAGTTCTAATTTTTAATAATCGATATTTCCCTCGTCCGAAGAACTATTCAATTTTGGAAAATTCTGCTTGAATTACGAGCTGCAGATAATCTTAAATTTTTCGTATTTTCTCCTATAATTTTGCCAATATTACAGATTTTTTCATGATTTCCTCTTTGTATACAGCCCAAGAGAGCTTCTCAAATTTTCAAAAAATCCTCCAGTTTTCCGGAAAATTGACAGAAAGTCGAGAGTCCACAACATTTCCCTTTTCTGATGGTATATTGCACTAAATATAATAGCAGTGGAAAGAACATTTCAAGAAGTATTAAAGAAGAAAATTTTTTCTATTTTCTCCCCTATAATTTAGCAAATATTGTCGATTTTTCAGTGATTTTCCCACTCTCTATAGCAGATTGGAAGCGCTTTCCAGAAATCTTCCAATAAGCCTGTTAGTTTCATGGAAAATTGTTTGAAACTTGAAGGTTTACATTACATTATCTTATCAATTTATCTTATCAATTTTTAACACTCGATAATTTCCCTTATCCGAAGAATTATTCTGTTTTGGAAAATTTTGCTTGAATTATGAACTACAGAGGATCATCTTAAATTTGGTATATTTTCTCCTATTTTCCAAAATTATCAATTTTTTTCATCATTTCCTCTTCGTATAGGACCCAACGGAAGAGCTTCTCAAATTTTCAAAAAATCGTGCAGTTTTCCGGAAAATTGACAGAAAATTGAAGGCCTACACTACATCTTTTTCGATGTCCGGAAATTGCTAATTTTCAATAATCAATATCTCCCTTGTTTAATGATATATTGCAATGAATACAACAGCATTGGAAAGAGCATTTCAAGAAGTATTTAAGAGAGCTTGCTTCGGAAAATTTCGATTAAATTGTGGATTACAGACGATAATCTTGAAGCATGTGTTTTTCTTGAATTGTTCATATTTTCCCCGATAATTTTTCCAATATTATCCTCCTGTTTACCGGAAAATTGACAGAAAGTTAAAAGACTATAGTCCATGGAAAAGAGTCTTTTAAGGAGTATCTTGTTTTGGAAAATTTTCATTAAAATCAGAGTTAAGGGGGATAATCGTAGAGTATGTTATTATAAATTCTTTTCGTATTTTCCCATATAATTTAGCCAATTTTCCAATAATTTTATCATGGTGTATAGCAAACTGGAAACACTTTAGAAATCTCTCTTGTCTTGGAAAATGCTGATTGATTTCTGAGTTACAAAGACAAACATGCTCTTTTAATCAATTTTTCAATGATTTTCCCATTTATAGCAATTTTCTAAAATTTTCCTGTAACTTGCTTGTTTTCCAGAAAATTGACGAAAACTATTATTTTATTTCAACTCTTTTCTGTTCAGTTTCCCTTAAAATAAAAAAATCTGTATCTAAAATGGCACTTCTGTAACACCACCTAGCTGTGAATTTTCTTTAAAAATAAATCCCGGGTGATAATAAATCGGGGTGATAATTCTTTTTATAGATTTTTCAATGATTTTCTCAGTTTACAGGAATTTTCTGAAATTTTCCTGTAACTTGCTAGTTTCTCAGAAAATTTCAACTTTTTTCGGTTCGGTTTCCGTTAAAATAAAAAAATCTGCACCTATTATGGCACTTTTGTGATATTTCTTTAAAAATAGATCCCTGCAATGGGGTGATAATTGATACTGTACGGGTAGTTTTTCCACAATATTGCCATCAAAGCATCAATCTTCCAGTTCAGTTAGAATCTGTGCATCTTTACAATTTTTATATGCAATGAAAAATTTTATACTCTTTAAATAAATTACAAACGGATATATATATTGCAATTTTATATTTTTTAAACATCCCTTTAACTCTTCAATACACAATATGTATTGAGTAGAGAATTCTATTGAGTAGAGTCTTTTTGATAATACGATATTGCTGTTGTTGTTCGTTCGTTCGTACGTCATTGAAACGATCTTCAATATCGCTCCAACTATCATTCAATAGATCTTTCTACTCTACAATGTTTTTGTTCCTTTTTTAATTTCATCCCCAACAAGGTAAGCTGTCTCGAATTTATTTATAAATAAAGCACCAACATCAATGTCAACTACGGTTAAATTATTTCCGCAACGTTTCCTATAGATGATTAGATAACGGTATAGAGAAACCGTGTATTCTTCATATTTATAACATTGAAATTATAATTTATGTTAGATGTAGATGCATCTTTATATGAACTAGAATCGGGTATAGGGTGGTGTAATAATAATAGGTGTAGTGGTGGTAGTTTTGTTCACCTTGCGGCAAAATAAATCTCTTACCTAACTGAGATGGATGGTGCAACAAGACTTGAACTATCAACTCCAATTTCTACAAGGTGCGATTTCTGACACTAACGTTACGTGATTTGTTAAAAAGATAAAAACAAAAAGACGACGAAAAAATTTATTAAAAAATAGATGTGAACGTGTACAAAAATGAACAAAACACTACAAGACGACGAAGAATAATAGAGAAATCTTTAGAGTAATAAATTTGAGTTTCCATCGCCATCAATTGATACGTCTTTATTTACAACTCGTCTATCAATGATCGATCGACTTGACTACAATAGTAATAGTGGTAGAATGGACTAATTGTAAGATTGAGCATTGAATTTAGATAGAACGGATGGAAATTTCTACAATTTTACAATAGAAATGTGAAAAATTGCATATTCCAGTTTGGATGATGATAGGAATTTGAAGATTACCGGTTTGAAAATGAATCGATTGTAACAATAAATATTTACGATTTAATTCTACTGTCAATGGGATTTTGCCTCATAAATCCCGGTAAATTGAAAAAATTGTCCACGTAAAATGTTCCAAATTTCAATGAATACGTTCGAATCTAAAATCGTATTGTTGAACGATATTAACAGTCGTATTCTTTAAGCTTACCACCATTTGTTACCATGACAACGCTAGAGCTTGATATTCTGTAACTTTTTGACAATTCGTTACTATGGTAAAGTTGAAGATCAACTGTCTTTTTTGGATATTCTTGCCTCTCTTCAATTATACCTATGACGGAATTGTAGAGAGTGAAATAGAAGCTCTGCTCAAAGCGTTGTTATAGTAACGAATCGTCAAATAAGCAGAGAATACGACAGTCTATCTCTCTCTTTACAATTCCATCATACGGATAATTGAAAAGAGACAAAAATAAAACAAATCGTTCGAAAGTCACTGCCGATTTCTAGAATTGTCTAACCAATCGTTAGAAAGTTAGAGAATACCACTGTAGATTTCATTGTTTCTTATTTAAATTATTCACAATAAAATCGACTTGTTCTTGAACCAGTTCTCTAGTAATTAGAGACTATACTATAGAATTTTACCGTACAGTTGGCCATGTGTTTGGGACGTAGCATGTAGCTTTGTTCATATACTTAAACTTGCTTTACCAAATGTCAAATTTAGTAAAATATGAAGCAATCTATGAAAAAAATCAGAACAAAAATCTATTTGATATTAGTAAAATAATCCAGCGCATCCACTATTTTTACTCAAAAATTCAGTTGGCCATGTGTTTGGGACGTAGCGTGTAGCTTTGTTCATATAACTAAAATTGCATTAACAAATGTCAAATTTAATAGAATATGAAGCAATCTACGACACTAAAAAACTAAAGTATAGCCAATTTAATATAAGTAGAATAACGCGGCGCATTCACCATTTTTACTCGAAAATTCGAAAATTGGCTTAAGACGTAGCGTGTAACTTTGCTCATATACTTAAACTTGCATTACCGATTGTCAAATTGGGTAGAATATGAAATAATCTACGACACTAAGAAACTAAAGTATAGCCAATTTGGTATTAGTAAAATAACCCGGCGCATCCACCATTTTTACTCAAAAATTCAGTTGGCTTAAGACGTAGCGTGTAGCTTTGTTCATATACTTAAACTTGCATTACCGTTTGTCAAATTGGGTAGAATATGAAGCAATCTACGACACTAAAAAACTAAAGTATTACCAATTTAATATAAGCAGAATAACGAGGCGCATCCACCACTTTTACTCAACAATTTAATCGGCTTGGGACGTAGCGTGTAGCTTTGTGCATATAACTAAAATTGCATTAACAAATGTCAAATTTAATAGAATATGAAGCAATCTACGACACTAAAAAACTAAAGTATAGCCAATTTGATATTAGAAATAATCCGGCGCATCCGCCATTTTTACTCGAAAATTCAATTGGCTTGGGACGTAGCGTGTAGCTTTGTTCATATACTTAAACTTGCATTACTGTTTGTCAAATTGGGTAGAATATGAAATAATCTACGACACCAAGAAACTAAGGTATAGCCAATTTGAGATTAGTAAAATAACCCGGCGCATCCACCATTTTACTCGAAAATTCAGTTGGCCATGTGTTCGAGATGTAGCATGTAGCTTTGTTTACATACTTAAAACTGCATTGCTAAATGTCAAATTTAGTAGAATATGAAGCAATCTACGACACTAAAAACTAAAGTATAGCCAATTTGATATTAGAAATAATCCGGCGCATCCACCATTTTTGCACAAAAAATTCAAGAAATAGAAATAGTCGAGATAAAATTGGATTTTTACCAATCATTGTATGTCATATTAGTTTGGACAACTAGTAAGTTTCATTATTTCCAAAGTTGATAGTACGAAATAGGAAAATAACCAGAAACGATAATGTAATAATAGTGGAGGAAAATTGGATTTATTTCGTATTGTCGGTGATGATATTGGTGGACATTTGACAAAATAAACTCAACATCAATTCGTTTGTATCTGCACATAATACAATCAAAAATTTGTACAAATCGAGATCTCTTAATAGAAACGATAAGAAAAATACTACAACGACAGAGAAAGAGAGAGATAAGATAAGAAAAAATAAATAAATTGATTGTAAGAAAATTGAAGTGAAAAGATAGATAGAAGTGATATTTTTTTGAACTGTATTGATCCATCTCTACTTCCCATCTAGTTCGTTTACGTACAGTTCTTGTTACACCCCCTGTACTGACTATATCTATATCGATAATATTAAATAGAGTTCATTTATCATATAAAAATTCCATTGACATATCCGCAACACGAACCGATAAACAAAAATTCAGTTTTCCTATTGTTATAAAATAATAATAATAATAGTGCTAGTTATACAGGGTGAACCACTCAAAAGTAGACAATTTAATGTTGCCCCTCAAAATAAACCTCTTGGTCGAAATATTTGAAAAACGACAAAATATATCGAGAGGGCAAATCTCATTTTACTCCAAATATGAATCTTTACTGAAATGAGCCTATACGATTTGGAAAATTCGACTGAATTTTCCGATAATTGCAAAAAACTACATTTTCACTCAAAAAAAGTGTGTTAATAATCCGACGTATAACTCGTTGTAAAATCAATAAAACGAAACTAAACACATATAGGTAGATCAAGGGAAGTTAAAGCTAGCGAAATGACCCATAGTCGTTTTAATTTTCTTGCAATTTTTCGAAAAACAGCGTCTAAATGGGCCAAGTTTCTCGAAATTGCACACGAGCATTGTAAATTTGCAACGAACGGCCCTTAAAGACAAATCCTTTTAGTTAACGAACGATTCCAAAAAGGGGTCGCTAGGGAAAATTTAGAAAAAATTCTCTCACGGAATAATCCAGAAATGTGTTTTTGGTCAATGTTGCGATTCTCACCGATCGAGTACGGACATACAACGACCAAGAATGACCCAAAAATCCTTTTCTTTGCGGAAGTAACTTTACAAGATCTTTGGTTATTTTATGTGTACAGTTGACTTCTCGATGAGCTATAAGGTCCAATTTTTGCCAAAAAAATTCGAAATATTTAGCTGGTCCACCCGGTATTATAAAGGAAATTGCTAATCGACCCTTAGAGACAAATCCTTTTAGTTAAAGATTCCAAAACTGCTAGTCGACCCTTAGAGACAAATCCTTTTAGTTAGCGACCGATTTTACCAAAAATTGGACCACATAATCAGCTAGGAACGGGTTTTTGGCCAATGTTGCGATTCTCACCGATCGAGCAAGCGCATAAAAAGACCAAGAGTGACTCCAAAAGACCCCGTAAAGTCGTTTTCTTTGCTGAAGTAACTTTACAAGACTTTTGAAGCATTTTTGATTGTTTTATGTGTATAGTTGATGAGCTAAAAGGTCCAGTTTTTGCTACAATATTCAAAATATTTAGCTCGTCCACCCTGTATTATAAGGGAAAGAACTGCCACTCGACCCTTAGAGACAAATCCTTTTAGTTAGCCAAAGATTCCAAAAAAGGACCCCAGGGAAGATTTTAGCAAAAATTGAACCACATCACTAGCCAGGAACGGGTTTTTGGCCAATGTTGCGATTCTCACCGATCGACTACGCACATACAACGACCAAGAATGACCCAAAAGACCTCATAAAGTCGTTTTCTTTGCCGAAGTAACTTTACACGACCTTTGAGGCATTCTTGGTTGTTTTATGTGTACAGTTAATGAGCTACAAATCTACAATCTTTGCTAAAATATTCAAATTGATCCACCCGGTATTATAACAAACGATCATAAATATTCAAATAGAATTCGATAAAAACAACTCGTTCTCTTGGGATATTCCTTTACAATATTTAATGTTTATATATTGTGAAGTTTCCTTGTTGTTGTAGTTATAGTAAGAGCCATCATGAAAATGCATCCCCTTATCATTTCAACCACCACTACTACGACAACTACCACCAGGTAAATTCTTATAGACGACGACAGTAGCGTGACAGGTCATTAACTATCTTCACAGCGTATTTTTCAACAAACAACAACTTAAAACGAGCTCATTCCATATTCCCACCACTCTTATAATCAACCCTTCTGCTATACAATCAACCCTTAGATAATTGTTTGTCCTATAATAACCACCCCCTATATACCTACATATTTACTTAGATACGCACACAAATAAACAAGCAACTTAGTATTTTGATTTGGATGTCTCTCATAATTTATATTCAACTACCCTCGATCAACATTGTTAACTTTAACATAATGTATGAATAATGGGTGATACAAGTGACGGCGTCATATTAGAAATTTAGGGGGTAATTCAGAAGAAAACCTCCCCGACATTATCAATTAAAATTGATAATGGAATATCTACATACTAACACAAATATATCCTCCATCTTTCAATTAAGTATCTAGTTGTCGTTTATTACAGCAACCCCTTCTTTTCGGCCGCTACTATACACGTATACGGTTACTGAAAATTAATTAGAAACGTTCATCTTTAAGGGTGGTGCATAATTAGGACATGATGTAGACATTTTACCGTCATCATTCAGTACGATCGTGTTACCAATTCAGTAAACAAGAGAGACGAGAACTCTCTTAGATTTTACTTTATTCCTGTTAGAGGGTTGAAATAGTTATTGCGACTTTATAATCTCAAATTATACCAACCCCTAATTTTCATATTTATATACAAGTGGATGATATAAATAAAACAAACAAAAAAACGAGTTGTATTTAAATATTAAAGTCGGTTTCATGGTAAATTAATTTATTCACCCCTCACCCCTAAAATGTTAACAGCAATAGTAGAACGAAAGGACCAACCGCATGTTGATAGTATCCTCCCGTTTATTTCTTTTATTGTTTTTTTTAATTTTTTAATATTTATCAAGGGTTGAATATTATCATTATATTCAAATATTGTTAAATTCAACCCTTCACCAATAATGGCAACAACAAATATAAACGATTCGGAAATGAAGACGAGCGACTATAGAAACAAACAAATATGTATATGTGGGTGTTTTTGAATGTAAATTATAGGGAAAACGATGGGGGTGGAAGTTGAACAATTGGATGAATTTTCGATTCTACCCCTCAAAATAAAATATGGATTTTAAATGGAAACAAAAAGTAAATAAAGACAGAGACAGTTGTAGAGGAAATGTTGGGCGAGAAAAACCCTTGCGACACGATGATGTTCCGGTGGTAGTGGTGGTGGTGGTGGTGGTGGTGGTGAAATTAGATTGGCGGCAGGTGGAAAACCACCCCATCACATCCTGTTCGTATATACCTTGTTTCTATAAATATACGATAAAAGCTACTAGTAAAATTCTATTTACTGAATGGATGATGGAAGAACACTCTTAGATATAGGGTGAAATTCGGTTATAACGTCGGTAATAACGTTTATAACAAACAAATTGATTATCATTGAATTTTATCGATTTCTGTCTATATTAAGGGCAGTACTGTAGCTACCCATTTTGAGCCCTTAAGCCAATAATAATCTTAAACTACTCTATTCGCTTACAAATAAATTTAACAAATTAAAACTTCCGATTCTGAACGAGAAAATAGGGGTTGAAAATGCAAAATTTTATGCTTTTAAGTTGTCACTTTAGGGGTGAATTTGGTACATTAGAAATTTCCATTAGCAAACAGTTTAATTTCAATGGAATTTTATCGATTTGGAGCAGTGGCGTAGCAACCTTTTGGGTATTTAAACAAGAAGTAATCTTAGCCTCCTCTATCACCCCTTAGTTTGTAAATTTAGCAAGTCGAAACGTCCGATTTTGAGGGAGAAATTAAGCTCCTCTATCATCGCCTAGTGAGCCAATTTAACAAGTCAAAACGTCCGATTTTGAGGGAGAAATTTGGGGTTGAAAATAAACCCATCATATGTTCTTAAAGTTGCCACTTTTGGGGGTAGAGCTCCACTATTCTCCCCCTAACATATAATTTTAATAAGCAGAAACTTGAGGAAGAAAATTAGCAAAATCATATTTCTCCATTAAAGTTGCCACTTTAGGGGTGAATTTTGTACATTAGAGATATCGATTAGAAAATAGATTATTATAGAATTTTATCGATTTTGACCCACAGTTGAGCCAGTGGCGTAGCTAGACTTTTTGAGCCCTTAAACAAAATACAGAATCCTCTATTTCCCTCAGAGGTAAATTTAACGATTGTCGATTTTTAGTGAAAAAATTGGGGTTGAAAGTGAACTCTACAAAATCATCACAGTTTCCTTTCTAAAACTGTCACTTTAGGGGTGAAGCTGTTACATTAGAAAGTTCTTTTAACTAACAGTTTGATTATCACAGAATTTTATCGATTTTATTTTAGGACAGTGGCGTAGTTATGTTTTTGGAGCCCTTAAGCAATACATAATCTATCAACCCCTTCAAATAAATTGAATAAGTCGAAACTCATAATTTTGCGTGAGATTTTTGTTTTAAATTTGTCATTTTAGGGGTGAATTTGGTACATTAGAAAGTTCTTTGGTTCTACGGTCAATTAAAATTGATTAAATAAAACAATGTAGATTGTTAAATTAATTAATTTTCAAAATATGGTTACGAATTAATGATAATAATCGTAAAAGAGGGAGAGAGAAAGAGGGAAAAATAGACAGAGAAAGAGAGAGACAGGCGATCCATAGATAAAGAGAAAAAAGCGAGAAAGAGAGACAACTGACAAAGCGAGAGAAAAACAAGCAGACGGAGATAGGTGAAGAGGAACAAAGTAAGAGAGAGCAAGAGAGACGGCGAGAGTCAGAAAAACAAAAACAAAGAAAGATAAAGGGAGAGAGAATTCGTCAAACAGGAGGAGTAAGAGGAAGAAGAAACATGAAGACAGAGAAAGAATTGAACTGTAAAGAGACGAAGAGAATGAAACAGACAAAGATAGAGTGATAGAGAGATCGATCTCTTTCTTTCTTTCGCTCTCTCTCTCTCTCGCTCTCTTTCTTTCTCTATCGCTCTCTCTCTCGCTCTTTCTCTCACTCTCTCTCTCCAATTTCTATATTAATAACAATTTGCGTCAGGAAAGCTAGCAAGGCCTTTGTTTACTCTTACTATGCGGTAGCCACCCCATTGATTTGGGGGTGTTTACACGTGACAAACATTTGGCAAAATTACTCAATGAATTAGCACGTTCGCATCCAATAATTGGCCATTTATTGAACCATTTCCTAGACTGAATTTATTGCAACATTGTCGAAATATCACGAAGTTTCTATTTCTTTAGATATTGACTTTAAAAAAAAAAAATGGGGTGGTTCTATTCTAAATTCTATACGAAGTTTTGTTATATTGTAAGAATAAAACCGGTGATCATCGTCAATCCGTTTGGGAATTGTTCACGATCGTGTCAATATTTTTAAATAATTTCCCCATCCCGCCCCACTGTCAAAATTCAACGTGTGAATATTGAATAAAATTTGTCTACTTACGATTGGTGAAACACAACATCCATAATCCGGAAATTGTTAGTTTTGATAAATAATCCCGTTCACCAGTTCCATTATATGATGGATTATTCATTTTTTCTTCGGTATGTAACCATTGGTTCGTGAACATGGCTATTATAACGACTAGTAATGAAAATGTTGCTATTAATGGTGTTACAATCCATAGACATGATAATGTTGCCTCTATTGTTGAATTTGTTGTTTCGTTATTGGTTGTTGTTGTTGTCGTTGTTGGGGATGGGGGTGGTGGTGGTGCGGATGTTGTGCTTGCATTTCTCGACGGATGCATCATCCCCCTTTTGCATGTTTTCTTCAATTCTATTTATACAACCGCTACCTGTAACATTTATAATTTTATCAAATTGAATCCAATGTTGATAGTAGCCTAGCAAATGTCGATTCTTATTGATTTTGCAATAAATAACAAAATAGAATCGTTACTTGCATTGTGTGATAAGAGCGAACTCAAATTGACTGAGATCTATATAATTTAAAAAAAAAGCTTCATTTGTTCCAAAGGAATAGTGAATAGTATTTGAAAGAAACTGAAAAAAACCATCAAAAAACATGATTTTTGCAATATTTAATTTTTTATCTCAAAAACTATACATCAAATTTTGCTGAAATTTAGCTTGCTTATTTAAATCAGCTTGATAGAACTCCTGATTTTTTTTCATGGCATTTGAACGAACCGTTTTCATGAAAATTGATAAGAAAGTCGAAAAAAACTAAAATATTCGTAATATCCGGGTGTTCAAACTACATATTCCTTGTCCTTATAGCGAAGATTTGGCAAATATTTTAAAAATTTGTAGAGTAATCCCTAGGGATCATTTGCTCAAAATTAGAACTTCGTAGCTTATCAAGAAATTGGTGAAAAAACGCTTCAATCCGACTGTTACGATTTCCATCGATCGAATATGGACGTAAAACGATCTGGAATAACTAGAAGGTCCTTTCGAAATAGTTTGCTTGCCGAGATCGATCATGAATGGATCGCGAAGCAGATTTTCACCAATTTCCCAATGAGCTATGAAGTTCTGACTTTAAGACAAGTTTCCATAAGTTTAAAAATATTTACCAAATTTGTCAAATCGTTCAGTAATTATTAAGAACTGCTCTAAAATGAAATGACAAATCAACAATGAAAATTGCTCTATCACGAATTATTTGATGTTTTTAGTGAAAAAGACGTTTAAAGTTCTAATTTTGAGATTTCGTGATAAGAAAATTAGAAATCTATAAATACTTGTTATTAGACATTCAATTTACAGAGCCATCTAACGTTTACGGAACGAAATAATTCTCACTAGAGCTGAATTTTAAAGAGCCGAGGTAGAATTTATTTTTTAACTTAAAATTGAGCTTTAAAGCTCTTTGAAAAGAGCATTTTGAGCCGTACCACATAAATTTTACTGTTAGCGGGAAATCAACACCATGTATGTGTTGTTTTATGAACTTGCCGCGCAATATTTTTAGGAAATCAAGCAAGTTTTTCCGATAACAATGGTACCAATGGAAAAACTATAAAATTTTCTACAAACTAAAAAACTTTTAAAAGATCAAAGTAGCAAATAAATTTCCCCGGAATTTTCCTCGAATTGTCAAAATTTGGATTTTATAGCTCTATGTACACATCCTTCCCAAGTATAAGTTTTCAGAAAATGCGACATTTATCTTTAAAATTGGGAAATTTCTTAGACATTTGGAAAACCTTTCAATTTTCTATCGACTAAACCCATATCCAACTCAAAGAAACTGATTTAAACTAAAATATAAGCGAGAATGAATCGTTGATAACTCAAACTTTCTACAAAACCGTCGTGCCCTATAGCTTGAAACGCTTTTTCCAGCGAGCCATAGCACTTGATTTCAGAGTGAAAAATAAAGGAGAAATCGCTGATTAAAAATGATATTTTTGAAAGTGATTGATCCAAACATTGGACAGTTTTCGGTTTAACAACAACAGATGAACCAAGTGAAACTCAACAAAACTATTCAGAATTACCAAAAGCAATCCAAAACGGAAACTATCAGTCTTGCTGCTTGGAATGCTCTTTCAAACGAGCTATAGCGCTTGACTTTAGAGTGAAAAATAAGGGAGAAATCGTTGATCGAAAAGTTCAACTCTATCAGTGATCAAATTGAATACAAAACAAAGCTTGAAATGTTCTTTCAAACGAGTTATAGCGCTTGACTTTAGAGTGAAAAATAAGGGAGAAATCGTCGATTAAAAAGTTTATCTCTATCAGTGATCCAATTGAATACAAAACAAAGCTTTCTACGAGGCGACAATTCTAAATCAAATAAAAAGAAGAAAAATCAACAGCCAATTCTTGTCGAGTCAACATTTTTCCTCATTGTACTACTTAAACAACAAAATAAACACATGAAGTAATAATAATAGAACATCAAAAAAGATTACACAAACTTTTTATATCAATTAGCAACAGGTGTTCGAATTCCTCCCGTTTGTTATACCTGTACGATAAGAACTTGGAGAATGTTGAATTTTTCTTGTAAATATATCTGTATCGTTTCATGGAATTATCAACGATAATGGAATAGCTTTTACGATATATGAATATTAAAGAATACCACCATTACGTATGTAGGGCTTTTTGAATGCAGCTTGAGAAAGCTCTCCATATTACATTAGGTAAAAGTTGGAATGTATTTTTCAATAGCAGGAGGATTTTATATTTCTTTTTTATATTTTTACAACGTATCCGGCTACTTAATAGCCGAAGAGATCTTTACAAATTGCGGTCAACTATCAAATGTAATTTTATCTATTCATAGTTGGTGATTCTGTGTGTATTTGCCTAGCCGGCTCCGAAAAAGCAATAAAATCCACTCACTTTAAGTCAATAAAATCTCAAAGATTATAACCGGCAACATATAGACAAAGTTCCAGCTACGAGCCGAGCTTTCATTACGTTCTTTTTCTTTACAGAAAAAAAAATAGTCGAGCAGCTTTGCGAAAGCTTTAATTGAGATACAAATTGTTTACCGGAATATCCTGCAAGTAGAATTGAAAATTTTAAAATCGGTCGGTAAACTTGTGCAAATTCTAACCTTAAAATTTCAATATTTTCAATTTGTAAATTGTTTTAACAATATTTCGTGTTATATTGTGGTGATTATGGGTTAAAATTGATTGTTTTATTCGAAAAAGGCTTGAAATTTTCGTCATATTTGATGTTCTATCTAGTTATTAAAATTTCTAACCTTAAAATTTCAATTTAGCCTATCTTTGTTCGTATTATTTCGTTATCTGTGGAATTTCTCGATTATTTTCTAGTTTAAAATAATCAAAAACTAAAAAAAGAATTACTTACTTCAACAAATAATTCGCAAATTCTTCAATTACAACAATAACTACACCCAGTGAACACAAAGGAAGGCTGACATTAACCAAATTTGGAGTTGTAAGGTTAGAAATTTGGGGGAATTTGATTATACCAACCCAATTTTTTGGAGAGTGCGCAATACAATAATGATCATCAAAAAATGGGTTGGTAACGAAACTTCCCACTGTAGAAAATGTTCTCTTTTGTGTCATTTAGTTACTAAGTAAAGTAGATTATTTTGGCGATAAATTTTAAAATTTATGCGCAGGTTTATGTGGTTTTACTAACTCTAATGTTGAAACAAAAGCCAAATAAGTGGAAAACCAGAAAAATAATTTAATTTATTCGAATATGTGTTTAGTTTATAGAGGTTAATTGTTAAAATTTGACATTTTTAGGTTATGTAGTCTTGATTGTGACATAACTAATAGAAACCCAAGATTTATGCGCGCAAATTTCAAATTGGACTCCCTGTAAAAATTGTTAAGGTTTAGAAAAGCGGATATTATTCAATTTTTCCTCCAAATAAACTCAAATCAAATATAATTCGTTTAATATAAGACTCTTCTTCAATTGTGCCTCATTTATAGTTGTCAGACGCATCAAATTTTAAAAATTTAAGGTTATGTAGGGTTAGTTTCAACACAACCAATAGAAACCTCAAATTTAGGCGCGCAAATTGAAATTACTCTTGCTTTAGAATTGTTGAATAACTTCGTAGACACCTAAAGTGGATATTTTTCAAATTTCCGGTAAAATAAACTGAGATCAAGCAATTTTTTCGTTATAAAACCATCTTTCTCCATTAAAAAAGTTGTCAGACGCAGAGAGTTTCAAAAATTTAAGTTTATGTGAGTTTGGTTTTGAAACAACCAATAGAAACCCAAGATTCAAATTACTCTTGCTTTAGTATTGCTAGACTTTGAATAATTTCGTATAGACCTCTCTAAAGAGTATATTTTTCAATTTTTCGGTTAATTAAACTGAAATCGAGCAATTTTTTCGCTATAAAACCATCTTCTTCAATTAAAAAAGTGATCAGACGCACATAATTTCAAAAATGTATATATGTAAGATTGGTTTTAAAACAACCAATAGAAATCTAATTGTAAGATTTACGAGCACAAACTCAAGTTATTCAGCTTTGAGTAACTCTTTTACACCTCTGTAAAGCGGACATTTTAAAATTTTTCCTTCAAATAAACTGAGATCAAGCAACTTTTCGGTATAGAACTACCTTTTTCATTGTTTCTTCTATTAAAAGAGTAGTCAGACGTGTAGAATTTCAAAAATTTAAGGTTATGTGAGCTTGGTTTTGAAACAACCAATAGAAACCCAAGATTTAGGCGCGCAATTTAAAATTACTCTTGCTTCAGGATTGTTGAATAACTTCGTATACACTTAAAATGGATGTTTTTCAAATTTTCGGTCAAATAAACTGAGATCAAGCAATTTTTTCTGTAGGAAACCATCTTCTTCAATTAAAAAAGTTGTCAGACGCATAGAATTTCAAAAATTTAAGGTTAAGGTTTTAAAACAACCAATAGAAAGCCAAGATTAAGGCACTTAAATTCCAGTTGTTTAGTTAGCTTCAAATAATTCCTTTTCCACCTCTGTAAAGCGGACATTTTCCAATTTCTCCTTCAAATAAACTGAGATCAAGCAATTTTTCGGTATAAAACTTCCTTTTTAACTTCCCCGACCGAAGGGTAGGGAAGTTATTAGTTTCGGACCAAAATTTCGAATTCGAGATTTCACCAGATCTTTACGTTTTGAGGTCCCCTGAACACGTTTTTGAAGTTTTTAGCTTGATGTCCGTGTGTGTGTGTGTGTGTGTGTGTGTGTGTGTGTGTGTGTGTGTGTGTGTGTGTGTGTGTGTGTGTGTGTGAGTCTGTCGGTTCTCCAACGATTACTCAAAAACGGTTTAACCGATTGAGTTCAAATTTGGCCAGCAAAAACTATTTGGTGGCCGCTCGAGTTGATTAGTTTTTGGTGCCAATCGGGCCACGGGGGTGGAAGGGGGAGGGGGTTGATTGAAAAAAATTCAAGATAACATATTAATTTGATATCACCAATCGAAAGCGCATGTGCTTTTATGTCCGAAACGATATCCATCATGTGCAATGTTTTTTTCTTTTTTTAAATAAGGGCACAAAATTGGCAAAATAGTGTAGTCCACAAATTCAAATTTGCCGCTTTCTATAAGGGATCGGTTGCCATAGAAAATTCAATTGTGAAATTTTGAAATGACAGTTTTGTGGTTCTGTCAAAATTTCGCTATTGAATCGTGTATCGAGTTTATAAGAAAGTTGAACTGAAAAGTGTGTGTGGAATCACCGATCTGTGAACTGAGTTTTGGTTGACGAGGTGCTGGTTCCTCATTGAATTTTTCAATGGTGGTGAGATAGCCACGGCTCTTGATTCCCGATTTTGATTTTTATAGTAAGTTAGTTTTTTTTTAAAACTTGGACTCGTGCATTAATTGTCGACTTCCGATACTTGTCTTTAATATATTTTTCTAATTCATGATTAACTATCCGGAATGTGTCGGGGAAGTTATTAGGCCGGTTCTTAGATTCGGCCCCTTTCAAATTTTTCATTGTTTCTTCTATTAAAAGAGTTGTCAGGCGTGTAGAATTTCAAAAATTTAAGGTTATATGAGCTTGGTTTTGAAACAACCAATAGAAACAAAAGATTTAGGCGCGCAAATTCAAATTACTCTTGCTTTAGGATTGTTGAATAACTTCGTGTACACCTAAAATGGATATTTTTCAAATTTCCGGTAAAATAAACTGAGATCAAGCAATTTTTTCGGTATAAAACCATCTTTCTCCATTAAAAAAGTTGTCAGACGCAAAGAGTTTCAAAAATTTAAGGTTATGGTTTTAAAACAACCAATAGAAACCCAAGATCAAGGCGCGTAAATTCCAGTTGTTTAACTTCAAAGAATTCCTTTTCCACCTCTGTAAAGCGGACATTTTCCAATTTTTTCTTCAATTAAACTGGGATCAAACAATTTTTCGGTATAAAACTATCTTTTTCATTGTTTCTCCTATTAAAAGAGTTGTCAGGCGCGTAGAATTTCAAAAATTCAAGGTTATGTGAGCTTGGTTTTGAAACAACCAATAGAAACCCAAGATTTAGGCGCGCAAATTCAAATTACTCTTGCTTTAGTATTGCTATACTTTGAATAATTTTGTATATACCTCTCTAAAGAAGATATTTCTCAATTTTTCGGTCAATTAAACTGAAATCGAGCAATTTTTTCAGTATAAAACCATCTTCTTCAATTAAAAAAGTTATCAGACGCATATAATTTCAGAAATTTAAGGTTAAGGTTTTAAAACAACCAATAGAAAGCCAAGATTAAGGCGCGTAAATTCCAGTTGTTTAGCTTCAAAGAATTCCTTTTCCACCTCCGTAAAGCGGACATTTTTCAATTGTTTCTTCAAATCAACCGAGATCAAGCAATTTTTCGGTATAAATTCAACTTATTCCGCATTGAATAGCTCTTTTACACCTCTGTAAAGCGGATATTTTGCAACTTTTCAGCCAAATAAACTGCGATCAAACAATTGTTTCGATTTTTTGTAAGACAACCAATAGCAAGCTAAGATTTCTTCAATTATAAGGCGAATTTTTAGAATTTTCAGCCAAACTGAACCCATCGCTAGATGGAGATTTAATAATTGCCATTAAAAAAGCCGAACGCTATCCGTATTCCCCAATACTAATGGATCGAATTATTGTAAATATGGTGGAGGCGCCGGGTGGTGCTCGTTAATTAAACTGATGAAGATTTGATTTGTACTCAACCATATACACAATCTAGTCGGGGTATGTTTACTAAACTGCCCATATGGGTTGCTTTACCCTTGTCAATTCTACCGTATTTTCGCAAGGAACGAGCCGAAATGTGTCAAATTAGACAAAGGTTGGTTGGTTGTCGGGCACTGAAAGCATTACGACTATGCGGTGTATACAGTTGAAGATCAGACAACCGCAAAACAGAAAGACGGGATAAAACAAGAAAAGAATCACTTCCATCTAACTGGAATTAGTGATTTAAAATGCAGTAGTAGTAGATTCACAGTTCCCATATATAAACATTTGGGGCCAAAACTATTACTAGCACATTTAGCGTTAGAGAAGTAATAGTTTTCTTTTAGTCTATGCGCTATTTTATTTTACAGCCCAATAACGGCGGCCAATCTTTCTAACACTCTGGCCATCTGCTGGAGTCTCTAAATGTAGTCTATGCAGGTATCTATCCAGTTAAAGACACGACTGGACGAAATTGGATCCAGTAAATAGAAGATTGTAGTTCCAAGGAGTCCACTTATTTCCCAAAATTAATTCCAATGAATTTTATCCACTGTATGGCATAATAAAAGATGCTAACATTGTCGACATAAATCACTGTATACACTGTCCGGTTCACTATCCATGTTCAACGTTTCGGAATATAATCATACATAATAAAGGCGGACAACGGGTGGCCTCTAACGTAACGCTAACCGTTACTAGTTGAACAGTTTAACGGATAAATGATACACCGAACCAGCCCACCGTCAAACAACCCTTGTGCGACTAACTGACGCCGTCAAACTCTCAACTCCACCACCTACCCTCATGTATACATATTGGAGGGAGTTGCACGGTCGGACGCTTTCAACTCTTTGTCAAACACCGATGTGTGTGCTAATTGAATTGTAGCAAATATGCGACATTTCAACCCTTTTACTCGATTTTTCACCCTTATTTTCCTGTATATTATTAGGATTTGATTCGGGAAATAATAAAGTATTGCCAAAGTTTTAGATAGTTTGAATATCTTTACAAATACACCCTATAACACACAATATAAGGAAACTACCCTATCAGCAAGTTTAGCAAACAACCCTGAAAAGCTATAAGTTGTAGTTGTAGTTGTTATTGTTAAAACACAATCTTGTTGTAGTTTATATTGAAAACAGTACAAACCAACCCCCAACTAATCTATTTATAAAACTTTACCATCACAATTAAATTTGAAATAAAAATATATTTAGCTTGATATCAAAAGAATCGCATTATTTTACATGTAATAAGGGTGGATTTACATAAGCTTCCCGGAGGGGTGGTTTCGATTAAAGATCGATAGCGTTGTAAAATTTTCATTACAATCAAGCGAATTTATCGCGTTATTAAAACTTATAACTTTATTAAAACGTAATTGGTAATAAGATGGTTGATTTTTCAAAATGCAAACATTATCGTGTAGGGGCCGCTTTAAATCGCAATACTATCATCATCCATTGCACGTAATTTCTGTATTTCCCCCAAAAAGAAAACGCAAAAAAAACCTAATAAGATCTACATCTTTTACGTGTATACGTCTCGATATTTATTTAATATTAACCCCAGTCAGAGTGGTTGGTTGCTTATTTATACCCCTTTGCACCGGGAACATCTACAAGAAAAGTAATATGTAATGGAATAGATCGGGGGGTGGTGTGAATCATATAAAAGTGAACAGACTACCACCCCCGGCTCATTCACTCTCTCTCATCTTTTACAAAATCACATTTGATCCAATCGAATCAGTCGGATCTTTGAAACGACTTATCGTGAACGGTCGGGGTGGTTCATCCGATGGTAGTAAGGGTTGTATTCTATAGAGAAAATGACATTTTCGTCTAGTCTTTCGCCAATTTTATCGAAATATAAAAGTTAATTCAATGGTGGTAGAGTTACGGGGAGTTTAATTTAGTAAATTGCCAACACAGGGGTTGGGGTGGGTGTAGAAATATTACTTTCTGTACTCCAACCAGCACCTGTAAAACACATAAACTAATTCAATTATTTCGCCTTATTTTCAACCCCCTTTAATACACACAATCTCTCTCGTTCTATCATTGAAAGATAACTGGATTTTATTACATGGGAAACAATAAAACAAATTGGAATTTTAAATAATAAAAAATAACCGTGGTAGATTTGATTTACAACAATCACCCCGATTGCTATCAAACGTTATTTATAGTAGGCATGGATTTATCAAAAACAACCCTCTAATTTACCATAAAATTAAATCGAAACGATTTTTCTCCTATATTGAACTTAATTGTTGTAAATTCCGATTGCTACCCCTGTAAGTGACATATATAAAGTATGAGCGTTCAATAAACTGAATTTCTAGGGATGAAATAGCCGCCCTTAATGTGAATCTTGTAAAAATTCGATTAATTTAGTTGCGGTCCTTTGGCCATTGTTACATGAAAAGTGTCGAATTAGCGTGATTTAAAGAATTCTCCGATTTACATTAAGTGAATTGAAATCAGTGGTGGGATTCGCTTATAAGGGTGGCATGGTCGTTATAGTGGTGGTAGTGGTGGCATGATTTGTGTGACGACATCTAAGCCGATAGTAAGAACTTGGAAATATAGAATAGAGGGTTCGAATAGGCGACACACATACTAGGGTGAGTTAGGGGTGTAGAAAGCTCATTTCCAACAACATCCATCTTGTATGGTCGCATGAAGCTGCAATAATAAGGGTGATATTTCAAATACACAGCGCTTTAGTGGTTCGTTATAGATGTATACAGTAACTAGAATAAAAAAACCAAAAAATTGAACTATTGGTGGCAAATTTTAATGATTGTCGCTAGAATTATTGAGAAACTTCCCCCATTTATGAACCACTTGTAGGTTTCGATAATTGATTTTTTTTTGCCTTCGTTTATCCTCGATCAACTAATCCCCATTAATTATCAACGTTTATTTTTGTTTTTGATTCGTCCGAAGTTGCGACTTTTATTTTTTTCTGTTATTATTGATAAAAGAATCTCACCGGAAATTATCTCCGTTTCCTTTACGTTCTCTATTAAATTTTTGATTGGTAAAGTTTTAATTAGATCTTTAAGCCGAATGATTCGAATTTTCTATAAATTTCACCGAAAAATATCGAAAAATCCCCCAAATACGCGGCTGCTGAGCTAAAACCACTCCTAGACTTTATACAGGAAATCCCGTTATTTGACGAGCAATCTAGAAAAATATCTCGAGGAATTTTGGAGGGCCTTCTGAGGATTATTTTGGCAAAATTTACACCTTCTAACTCATCTGGAAGTTTGTCAAAAATGACTTTATCTCAGGCATCGATCGTGTGAAAATTAAATGTGACAGTTATTCGCCTCCTCAGCTATTAATTTTCTATGTTAACGGGTAATTGCTTGTATTTCCGTGTTTGTTTTCTTAAAAAAGTCATCAACACTCAATATATTTTCGGATATCGATAGTGGAAAAAATTAAAATGTGACTAGTCACTCGCCTCCTCAGTTGTATTTTCATTTTAAGTGTTTGTGTTATTTGTTTATAAAAAAAGTCCTTAATATTCAATACATTTCTCGGACATCGATCGTGTAGCAATTAAAATGTGACTAGTCATTCGCCTCCTCAATTATAGTTTCATTTTATTCGGTGTTTGTGTTATTTGTTAATTTAAAAAAGTCCTTAACATTCAATACGCTCTATAAATTCCTTGATAGCCCTTTCAGAGTCACTATTTGTAACAAAAGAAACAAATTTCATGTGGCTTCAGAACTTATCCATTTTAGGCCTATAGAATGATTCTTAAGGCCAATAAGGATGCTCGAACCGACCGTTGAGAAACATTCCTATTGAAATTACTATGAACGAACAATAATTGACACGAAGAGGCGAACGATTTTGCATTTCAATGTTTCAATCTCCTGTATTTTCTTCAATTTTGTTCAAAACTTAGAGGTAAACGTCAAAAATCTAACGTATTACATTACCTTGACCCTTTTAGAAACACTCAAATTGTTGTATTCAAAAATTAAATTTGAAATTACCTAGTTTCCGATGTCTGGGAGGATCCTACTTGACCGAAATAATCTTCGATGAATTCTTGAAATTACTCGTCAAGAATTGCGATTTTCATATGTAGTTGATTTTAGTTCAACACCCCTGTAGACGGTAGAACAAGATGAAGACGCTCCGTTGAGGAAAACGAGTAAGCTAACGTTTAATGAATAATGTATGGTCTTTGGAGCGAATCGAATATATTCCCTCTTTTTTCCCCGTATATCTATCGAAAATATTGGGCTTTATTGAAAGGATATATCGTTGTTGAATTCGATACACGCTTCAATTTTCTATTAGCGCGCTAGATGGCCGAACAACAATAATAACAACAACAACAACAACAACAATTCTGCCACAACAACAAAGACTGTCGGACATTGTTAAAATCCGTTGAGTTAATCCGACGAGATCAAGTCAAGTTGGAGCTGAGCCAGCAGCCACATTGCACCACCAACCAGTATCATTTGTTGAAGAGAAAAAACGAAAATAAAAATCTAACGAAAATCTATATAAATTCAAACAGACAAAATAAGGGTGGATGTACTATTACTAAAACTACTACAATCACGCTAGTACTAAAACTATCTTTTACTACCCCTATTTCCAACATTGATTTAATACATTTCAAGATAAGAAACATTTACTAAAAGGATATTGTATATGTGTATGTAGAGGGGTATAAATGAAGGGTTGTGTGTAAATTCAGGTAATCTCCCATTTAAATTATTTAAATAATGTATTAAGTCAAGAATTGAATATTTATACAACTAGATAATCTTGAAATAAGAAACGTAGTGGTGACGTTATTTAACTACCAAATTGTCGTTATTCAAAGCTATCGATTCTAGTAATGTTCAAGCGTTATTTTAATGAATTTAACTGTTGAATTAACTATAGGTGACGCTCGAATAAGTCTCCAATTTCCTTACTTTTTCAGTAAAGATTTCGATTGAGATTGAAACGGAAACTGTAAATTCAAAAATTTTCAAAAAATTACCGGACCTTAACACTATATCGGCTGAATGTGTAGCAAATTTTGGCAGAATCTGGTAGTTTTTGAAAAAATGAAAAAATTTGACTTTTTTAGAAAAAATTGAGTTGAACCAGAAACTATAAGTTCAAAAATTTTCAAAAAATTACTAGAATTTAGCACTGGTCTAGCCTTGAGGTGCACCAAATTTGAACAAAATCTGGTGTATCGTTTTGGAAAAAATGTAAAAAACCTGAAAGATTACAATTTTTGCACCATTTCAGTATGTATCATTTCAAGACTATCGATTCTGGCAATATTCAAGCCTATTCTAATGAAACTAATAACAGTGCTCAAATAGGCCTCCAATTTGAAGATTTTTTAAATTTTTTTGGTGAAAATTTTGATTAAAAGTGAAGCAAAAGTTGTAAATTTGAAAATTCTCCAAAAATTACCAGATTTTAGTACTAAGCTAGGCTAAAAGTAGAGCAAATTTCAAAATTTTGAAAAAAATGGAAAAAAACCCCAAAAAATCATGATTTTTGCACAATTTTATTGTTTATCTCAAAAACCGTATACCAAATTTACTTCATATTTTCTAATTATGCAGGAATTAGTTTCATTTAGCTCCTATATTATTTTGGTTAGCTTTGAATTTACAGTTTTTGTAAAAAAATATTAAAAACCTAGTGTAATTGTGCTAATATAAGTTTAAAATCAAGTATTCAGCACAAAATGAGCTATGGAAGTTGGTAAAAATTTGTTATAGGCACTACTTTTATATAAAAAACACAATTTAAAGACCTAATTCAAAAATCCCGCTATATTACAGCTCATTCTATTCGATTTACGACGCCATCTAACGTTGCCCAAACATAATCATTCCATTAGAGTTCAAGCAAACAATAATATGAAAATTTCCCCAGTAAAACTGAAATATCTCGAAAACTACGAAAAATATCGAAATGATCGAGATTTCAGTCGTTCCTAAATACGAATTTCTACAATTGTGACTCCTTATCATTTGAAAAATCCGACTAGATTTTCTGAAACTGCCGAAAACTCAAATTTTTGATTAAAACAAGCGTATTAGAAGCTCTAAAATTACTGGTAGCATAATCAATAAAATAAAATGTAATATAGATCGACAAATAGAGCAAAATTAGAGCTACAATTATGGACCAAATTTGTAACAAAATCGTTTCCGATTTTTCGTATCCAAAGTAGCGCAATTTTGACGAACCAAAAACAGTTCCAGTTAATTTAAAAATCCCGCTAGATTTCTGTTTTTCTATACGATTTACAATGCCATCTAACGTATAAATTTCCACTAGAGTTTGGCCTTGACTATTTTTAATTCGATACAACCCCATCTCTTATCAATTATTCAAAAACTATCCGATCTTCTTGGGGGTGAATATAAGAGCAACGAATTAATATAAGCACACACACACAAATAATAAACCAATTAGTAAATTCGGCTGGTATTTGAATATCACATCCATATATGTTGGACGAGTTGAGGGTAGTTATGGTTGCATTATATCACCACCATCGATCAAACCCTATACAACACAACACTAATCAGTGGCATATGTCCAAAGGGACTATGATATATTTCTGTTTCCATATCAAATTAAATCGAATCAAAATCGAACCACCCCGCACGACTATCATTACTGAACATTTCCAATCGTTTTATGATTTTTCTAAGGGAAAATTCTATGGAAACAGAGCCAAACATCTACTGAATGAACCTGCCATTTACAATAATCAGCTACTAATAAATAGAAAGGTGTAATAGTTGGGGTAGTAAATAGGGGTAAATTCGACTACCTTCCCGTTCGCTTTCTATCCGCCAATCGCTCGACCATATATTACTGTAATTAAGTTGTTGAATTTTCAATAGGGTGGTTAATTATCTCCGATATTCGCTTATACACCGACACATAGACAAATCTACCCTAATATAGATTATACGTACACGTATTTTATCATCGTTATTGCCATTAATTACGATCGTTTTGTGGGGAAATTCGATTGAAATTCGCCTTATTTTTTTTTCATAAATAACAGCGGTGGTTGGTTTTTAATTAATGCTATTTTAACAGATTATTTGGCATGAATTCTCTAATAAAACTGATATGTATACGTAATATACATTGTTAGATACATGGTGGAATAAATTGGATTTTCGTTTTCTCTAATTTATTTCAGTTGATATCAAATCTAACACAGTATGAAATGAGAGAGAGACAAGTCGGATGGGGTGTACGTGCAAAAATTTATCACCAATACTACCACTATTATTGAATAAAACTACAATTGTTCAACAATTTCCAATTATTGAAAATCGAAATGGGGGTGATTTATCAATTTGGTGACTATTAAAACTGAGAGATAACATTAAGAATCACAAATCTAGAATGAGGCACGTATTCTGTAACTGTAGGCAATAAAATGGTCATTGCGCAGGTTACTGCGCATTCGAATCATGTCATTTATAGTTGGGTTAGAGACTGATTCGGAAAAGTTACAGAATACGAGCCCGAATTTCAATCAAATAAATAATGTATTTATGAGATTTAGCTAAAATTTCGGGTAATTCAACTATTTCTAATACATCTCTAATTCTAAATTCTATTAAAATTGATCTAGTTGTAATGAAATTTAATGAATCAATAATGAAGTGCATATTCTGTAGTTTTCGCCAGTTAAAATGATCGCGTACTTCATTTGAATCCCATTACCATTCACAAACTAGATAGAGACTATTTCTGGAAAGTTACAGAATATAACCCCGAATTATTATAATTCTAACAAATAGATAAACCCAAAATAACGTTCGTATTCTGTAATTTTCGTCAGTAAAATGATCACTGCGCACTTCAACCACAATTTAGATGGATACTATTTTTGAAAAGTTACAGAATACAATCCCAAATTTTTATAATTCTAAGAAATAGAATCCAAAATGAGGTTCGTATTCTGTAATTTTCTCCGGTAAAACGATCATCGCGCACTTCATTTGAACCATCCCATTCACAACTTGGATGGCCACTATTTCTGGAAAGTTACAGAATACAACCCCGATTATCTATTAAACTTGTCTATAAACAAAATTTGGCGGTAATTTTCGGTAATTCAAATATTCCTAATCTATCTCTATCTTATTCTAAATTCCATTAAAATTGATTGATGAGTTTAAAGACAATGAACGTGTTTGATAAAGACAGTAATTGGCTTTCACTAGAATTAAAATGAAATTCTTGACAACAGTTAATCCGGAGTAGGCTCGTATTCTGTAATTTTCGTCCATAAATGACGTGGAAATGATCATCGCGCAGGTTACAGCGCACGTTCGATCGTCTCATATTCAATTAGGATAGAGTTTATTTCTGAAGAGTTATAGAATACGATCTCGAATTTTGATGTGGAAATTTCCGATAATTCAACTCTAATCCATCTCTGTCTCATTTTGAATTCTGTTAGAATTGGTTAATATGTAGTGAACTATAGAATAACATATTCGATTAAAAATAGAAATATTTGATGAATTAATTTGGACAAGAATTAACAATAAATTTGAACAAATAGGTGAATCTAGAATGAGGCTCGTATTCTGCAACTTTAGTAAATAGGTGATTGCTAACAAGTGGACATTAAATCGACCACTGCGCAGACTACAACGCACGCTAGTACAATTATGTCTTCTACAACTTGAGTAGAGATTATTTTTAAAAAGTTACAGAATACGAGCCTGAATTTCTCTAAAACTGTTTATAGAATTCGACAAAAAATTCCGGTAATTCCACCATTTATCTATCGTTATCTCATTTTAAATTCTATTAAAATTAACCTAGTTGTGATGAATTTTAGAATAAATAATGTATTAGATTTGGCGAGAATTAAGATTAAATTTTAAGAAACAGGAAAATCCAGAATGAGGCTTGTATTCTGTAACTTTAGTAAATAGTGACCGCCTATAGGTGGATTTTGAAAAGAACTATCGCGCAGACTACAGCGCATTTTGAATAACCTCACATACAAGGTTGCTAGAAACTTTTTCCGAAAAGTTACAGAATACAAGCCTCAATGAAAGTCGTATTCTATAACTTTAGTAAATAAGTGGCCGGTAGAATGAATATTGCGCAAACTACAACACACGCTATTACAATTATGTCATCTACAACTTGAATAGAGATTATTTTTAAAAAGTTACAGAATACGAGCCTGAATTTCTCTTAAACTGTTTATAGAATTCTGCAAAAAAATCCGATAATTCCACCATTTATCTATCTTTATCTCATTCTAAATTCTATTAAAATTGACCTAATTGTAACAAATTTTAGAATAATTATAGAGAATTAGCTTTGGCAAGAATTAAGATTAAACTTTAAGAACAAGCGATTCCAGAATGAGGCTTGTATTCTATAACTTCAGTAAATAAATGGCCGCCAATCGGTGGATCTTAAAGAGAACTATCGCGCAGGCTACAGCGCATTTTCAATAACGTCACATAAGGTGGATAGGGACTATTACTCAAAAATTACAGAATACAAGCTGAATGAAACTCGTATTCTGTAACGTTCGCAACAAGTGGACACAATTTGGGACTATTTTTGTAAAGGTACAGAATACGATTTCTAATTTCGATGGAAGATTTAGCGACAATTTCCCTTAATTCAACCATTTCTAATCTATCATTGTCTCGTTCTAAACTCCATTAAAATTGGTTTATTTGTAGTGAACTTCAGAATAATAAACGCGTTCGATACAGATAGTCAATATTTGTTGAATTAGCGTCAAATTTACCTTTTAATTGATCAAAAACAAAAACAAAAATTGGGTTTATCGTTTTTCTAAATTATCATCAAATAGACCGACAGTTTTAATAAATCAGTTAATTACCATTTTATAACAAATGCAACTAATTACAATTTCATTCAATTAACATCAATAGTGTTTAATTGTCAAATATTTAATTGTATGTTGAATTTCTCTGTTTAATTAATTCAAACAAATTCGCAAAGCTTTAATAAATATAGCAGCGCATCCACCAATTGTAGCACTTCTACAACCGGCTCTAATCTTAATTTCGTCCGCTTAAATCGCGTTTGATTGGAATAAAGTTGATTGAATTCGAAAAAACAGGGTTGTATTTGAGGGTTGATCCGCTAATATTTCTTTGGAAAGTAGAAGTTGTAGACGAGTCCAATTTTTATATAAATTATTTGCTCTCCAATGTACGTTATTATATTGAATTTTAATGAGGCCTTTTGGTCTTCCAAATCTTTTTGAAGACACTTCAGTTTTTTTTGTTGTTGTTATTTGTCTTCTACAACGAAGCCAACAGAGAATAAAAACAACAAATAGAGAATACGATTGGACTGAAAAGGATCCGATAGAGGGAGAACTTTAACAAGATCCGGCCAGACTTGTACCCGACAAAAAAGATCGATAATCAACCCCTATTACAGTTTTAAATTAGTCGATTTTTTCTAAATTAGAATTTAAATTCGATCAGCGTCCTTATTAGTTTGACGCGAAAACTAATAAAATTCCAATATAAACACGAATAATACGAAATTCGCCCCTTCTTCCACCACCCTCGTCGGTTGTATTTACAAAATCAATTTACTTTGATACAAAAGTTTAACTTTATCGGTCAATAGAGACAAAAGTACGGGGCGAAAGCGAGACATAACAGTATCAATAAAAGTTGTTAGGTAATTAAATTTTTCTTGATTATCAAACTAGAATGGTAACAGAATCTTTGGGAGAACTGAGAAAATCTCACTTGTTTCCTTTTATCTTTCCGGTTGTATTCACGTAGAAGTTCCGCACGTCTCACCCCCTCCCGCCCTGGTAAACTATATTCAGAAGTTTTTCTTTAGAGAACAATATAAACATTTTTTTTGTTGTTGTAGTTGTTGTGTTTGTTGTGAATCTGCGACAAAAGCCACCACCAGCCGGCTTTCTTACTTAACTTTCCTCGGCTTTCATCTCATTTATGCCCCTATTGTGCGATAACAGCTTTCCACTGTCGGCACAGTTATTTTCATCATCAGAAATTGAGCGAATAAACCGTGTGCGTCTGTGTATTGTTGTAGAAAATACAGCAGTCATAAAGTAAAGGTAGGAATAATGGGGTAATTACCCCGTAATGAACAATTTGTCCTGCTATAATACAAAGTTTTTGCAAAAAAAAACACCAACCCCGATATGTTGAAATTCAACTAGAATCACTGAAAGTACGACAACATAAAAAACAACACTTTAATGTTTCAACAATTTGTGCGACCCCAACAAATGGCGCGATCCTTTCGGCGTGTGTCAGGGGTGTGATTTATCGTGGATAGTTTTACAGCCTATTCCATGTTAATACCCCTAGTTCTTAGCGCTACTATAAATGATAAATATTTTGGGAATTTATAAGGTAGCTTCTGGGGATATTTTGCCAAATTTTGAGCTTCGTAGCTCATTGGAAATTGTCGAAAAACCGCTTTAATTAGAGCATGTCCGAAGCTCACCCTCTCAATAATCTCGTAAAAACATGAATAATGATTGGAAGACCCTTTCGAGGCGGTTTTTTTAATTTTTCATCACTGAATCTTGAAAACAACCCTCTAATGTTTCAACAATTTGTCCTACCGCAACAAATAGCGCGATTCTTTCGGCGTATTCGGGGGTGTGATTTATCGTTGGATAGTTTAAAGCCTATTCCATGTTAATACCCCTAGTTCTGGGGGCTACTCTTATAAATGATAAATATTTTGAGGATTTATAAGGTGGCTCTTGGGGACATTTTGGCAAATTTTGAGCTTTGTAGCTCATTGGGAAATTGTCAAAAAACCGCTTTAATTCGAGCATGTCGCGAAACTCACCCTCTCAATAATCTCGTAAGACCACGATTAGAAGATCTTTTCGAGGCGGTTTTGGGGTTTTTCATTACTGAATCTTGAAAACAACCGTTTAATATTTCAACAATTTGTGCTACCCTAACAAATGGCGTACATCGAGGGTGTGATTTATCGTGGATAGTTTTATAGCCTATTCCATGTTAATACCCCTGTTCTTAGCACAACTACGGTTAATGAAAAATATTTTGAGGATTTATAAGGTAGTTCCTGAGAGACATTTTGACAAATTTTGAGCGTCGTAGCTCATTGGGAAATTGTCAAAAAACCGCTTTAATTTGAGCATGTCCGAAGCTCACCCTTGTAAGAAGACCATGAAGACACTTTCGAGGTGGTTTTTTAATTTTTCATCACTAAATCTTGAAAACAACCTTTAATGTTTCAACAATTTGTGCTACCCCAACAAATTACGCGATCCTTCCGACGTGTATCGGGGGTGTGATTTATCGTTGGATAGTTTTACAGCCCATTCCATGTTAATGCCCCTAATCCTATAAATGATAAATATTTTGAGAATTTATAAGGTAGCTTCTGGGGATATTTTGCCAAATTTTGAGCTTCGTAGCTTATTGGGAATTTTTCGAAAAACCGCTTTAATTTGAGCATGTCCGAAGCTGATCCTCTCAATAATCTCGTATGATCATGAAGAATGACTGGAAGACACTTTCTTGAGAACAACCCTGTAATGTTTCAACAATTTGTGCTACCCCAACAAATGGCGTGCATCCAGGGTGTGATCTGATTTATCGTGGATAGTTTTATAGCCGATTCCATGTTAATACCCCTGTTCTTAGCGCAACCACGGTTAATGAAAAATATTTTGAGGATTTATAAGGTAGTTCCTGAGGGTCATTTTGGTAAATTTTGAGCTTCGTAGTTCACTGGGAAATTGTCGAAAAACCACTTTAATCTCGTAAGACTATGAAGAATAACTTCGCCCTTTCGAGGCGTTTTTTTCGTTTTTCATCACTGAATCGTGAAAAAAAGGGAAACTAACGATTGTATTTATGAAAAAGGCATATCGAATCGTTAATTTTCCGATTTTTCCAAGATCCCGGGGTGAAAAATGGAAAAAATTCTTCAAGAATCTTCTAATCATTTTGCATTGTTTTACGACAATTTTGGGTTGGCGACCACCGTGACATTGCCAGATTAAAGCAATTTTTCACCATTTTCCCAGTGAGCTACAAAGTTCAAATTTTACCATAACTTTCTCTACAGATTATATTAAATAAATCCCCTAAATGTTTTTGAAATAAGCAATTAAAAGGCTACTATAAGGACGAAGGTGTTTTACATGGAATGCGCTGTATTCACTCGAATATACATTTTTAAGGGTGATTTTCACCATTTTCCCAATGAGCTACGAAGTTCCAATTTTACCAAAACTTTTCCTAGCGACTGTTTTAAACAAACCCCCTAAATATTTTTCAATTAAGTAATTAAAAGGCAGTTATAAGAACTTTTTACATGGAATAGGCTATATCAACTCGAGTATACATTTTTAAGGGTTTACATAATTGTTGTTACAGTCGACGCCTTGAGCGTTCGGTTTTTTTAACAAAAATTGCTCTACACAAAACAAAAATAGAAACTTGTCTGTTTTATCGTAAAACTACAAACAGGTAATAATAATAAAGTGTTGTAGTTGGTGAATTTGTTCGAGACAAGTTGGAACGATCCACAAATACAAATAGAAAACGTTCTGTTTTTCATATGAAACTTTTCAGACTGAAACGTGTTGATTGTATCGACATTTCAATACTGAAATGTGCATATTGTGCCCAGTTTTTCCAGCGTTAAACTCAGTTTTAATAGTAGAAACACACATTAAAGAAGCAATCAATCATCGAATTGTGCGCGAATCATCGATATCGTGTTATAGTCGGTAAAAACACGTTGATTACTAATTATAGTCGTCGAATATTACCAACAACCCCCCAGCAGAGACAGCCAGCCGGCCTACGGCGAGTGTTCCAGGAATTTCCACGAATTAATAGAGGAATTTCCGTTATAAAATACACGAATTACACCACTATATCATGGCGATTTTAATACCACCATAGATGAGATATTGTTGTTAGTATTGTTATTCCAACCCCTAAATTGCCAACAATACAAAACGTGTAAGTTACTAGTTGGGAAAAAATAACGTGTAACCCCAATTCACTGCACAATATAGAACAAACTCCAGTCAATTCGTATATCGCCCCTGTTGAAATTCAACAATAAAAAAGACGAAATTCTAATTGAAAAAAACTCGACGTTATCATATAAAACAGTACAATCGGTTTTTTTCTGTTGTTTTTTATAGCCGAGGGATGTTCTAATAATTCCGTTGATAAACACCGAAAAAATTATCTGCCTGTCACATTAATTAAAAATTAAAAAGCAACCCCGTTTTATTCCTCATAATTGTAACAATGGTGGTTTACTACAATATTTGATCATAAATACACATGTAGCGCCGAAGAGGGGTGGCGCTACAACCGGTTTTATAATAAATGGCCGACTGTCTTTCTTAATTAAGCCGACCCGTTTAAAGGGTGAATCGACGACCCCTGTTGTCTACATTACCGGTATTGTTTTATAATGAAAGAACGGTCAAGAGTGAATTATCTAAATGGTGGCGGTGAAAATGAGAAATAAGCGGGGTTTTATCGAAATTTGGACCCCGTAGCTTATTTGGCAATCGATTACGAGCTACGTGGTCCTTTTTTGTTCAAATTTGAAGGTTTCTTTACGGATCAGTAAAGCATTTTTTGGACCGGTCGCTATGCTGTCGGTTCACGCGGTGTAGGTTTTATTATTTTTCCGCCCCTAGTTGGTGGTGGGTTTGTTTTATTTACACGGAGAATTATGTTGTGACATCTACAATTTATCGTTTTGACTAATCGTTGGATAATTTCATCCCATTTAATCTTCAGTTTAGTAACTGTGAACAAACTAATGAACTTTATAAAACAACAACGATAAAATATGAACCGTGATTTTGGAAATGGAAATCCGACGAATTGTTATTTATATAATAGAGCGACCAAATCACAAGAGTTATTATATTATAAAGGGAAAACGAACGGGAATAGTTCCCATGGGGGATCGTCATCGAGAATCCTGTTTAAAGTCGACAGGAGGACGCCGTTCTCGCACAAAGCCAATGGAATATTGATGAGGCTCATGTGTCATTCAAGGAATCGTATAGGGGTGAACGGAAAACGGGGGCGGTAGCGGCGGTGGCGACCGTTCGCACACACCATACCGCTTCTTCGTCACCTTTCATCATCAATCCTGTGTGTGTGTTTTGGGGGCGGTTTTTTCCCGCACACAACGGAAAAAATAAAGGAACGACCGGAAGGCTGTCGATTTTTATTCATTGATCCCGCCGACAGGCGGCCGTAATAAACAAACATCGAAGAAACTCTAACGTAAACAGAATCAACACGCAATACTACCAAAACAACTAAATAATTACCCCTAGAGTAGCGGAATTATCAAAAATAATAGCCCCAAATAGAAAATTATGTTTCTTTAGGGAGTTTTTCAATAAAAAATAGAAAACCCCGGTGATTTCTCGCTGGTTTTAATAACAATACCCCCGTACCTTACGAGCTTTTAATTCAATCCATAATAATGTAATAGAACCGTAATTGTAACCCACCCTTATATTCAGTTTTAAGAAATGTGCAAAATGGTGGATGCGCCGGTGTTTGTCAACAATCGGACATTATAATCCAACTAAAAGGGGTGAACACAGATCCAAAATACACCCATTACTGTTGTTAAGCCACCCTAATCAACGGAATCTACCTTCTATCTTTCTTGTAGTTGGAGCAAGGGTTGATTTGATTATTCCACATCACTGTGTTTTACGTGAATTAATTACTTGTCTCTTTATCATTGAAATAATTGATGATAACTTGTCTTTTTGTCCGTCTATTGTTTCAATAGTTGGGGATTAATAATAGAAAAAATTTGTTAAATACAACCACTAAGCCGGCATATGTGTGGAATTTTAATAAGGGATGAAATACGTGATGGCTTTGACGGACAAGCGTCAATTGTTGACGTGTTTAGTGAATCTAAATTTATCCATTACTCGAATAAATCGAAAGAAAATTGCCAATTAAAATCGAATATCGATTCGTCTGGGGGCGAGTTTAATATTTTTTCCGATTATCTACAGCAAAAAATGCGATTTCTTTTATTGTGCAGTTTGAACAACAACACCCCCAAATTCCTATTATCCGGTAATGTGGTGAAATATATTAACCCTAATAAAAAAAGTGGAAAATTCTAATAACTTACAGTACGATTAATTGTACGGATACTTAACAATCCATCATTTAGGGGTGGTTGTTACTATACCAACGGAATTTCGACAGAGGATAAGAAACATGAGAGAAATAAAGAAAAAAGCAACGGTAGTCCGTAGTAACGGAAACAAAACTGTACGAAAGTCACAAAGACTATTTATCAATCCATCACCGAAAAGGGGGCGGTCATCCCTCGAACAAAACAACCCCAATTCTCTGAAACAACTAATTGCCTACCTGTACGATAATGTTCAAAATAATTCACATTATTAACGGATGTTCTTTTGTTGGAAAATCGCGATATCTAAAACACTCACAAGGGTTGCATTTAAGGGTGTACTTTTGGAGAATTTCCGAAAAAACCGGCACTTTTCCAATATTAACACGCTGTATTTAATGTGGAATTTTGGTGGATTTATTGGCGGCTAGTCGACCGTCCGTCGTTGTCGAACTACCCCTTATAACTGGAATATAGTCGTCGCGACGCCACCCCGGAATGAGAATCTCACTCCGTGTGGATCTACCGGAAAATAACGGACGCAAGCGCATCGTCTTTCTCATATTTACAAATTAAAAAAAAGAAGAGTAATCCGCAAATTCCAAATGTGTACATTTTCAATCTCCAAGGGGCAGAAAGTTTAAACATTCACCCGTACCACCACCGACAACTTGCAAAAAACCTAATTATTAATTTTCTTCCAAGGGATGAGCTTTTCTCTCTCAATTAAACTTGATGGGAATGAAATGAATTTGGATAAAGTTAAAGATGGAACTATGCGAAATCATCCGGCCTTAGGCTGTTTTTGGGGTGGTTTATGTCGTCTATTTTGAACAAGACCTTTGCGGTTTTTCAAGGGTGGAGAATTTTCGAATTTTCACTAAAACATACGGGTATAAACCATTTTTGGCATTACAATGAGGCCAACAAAAAAAAAATCCGACGGTTGATATGAATACCGATTAAAGTCATCAATAACCTGATCGATTCGAAAACTACACGGGGGTGGTTACCGGGGGTAAAACAAAAGACCGTATTGTGCACAAAATAGGGCAGTTTAACCCGGTTTTTTCGGTTGTTATCAATTAAATCAAATATAAAATTTATGTGGGGAATTGTGAAAAACAACTAGATTTTATTGCAAGTTTAACGGGTTATAAAAGGGAGGTTTTATCGGTTGTTGATAATTAACAGTTGAAATTGTTTAATTTTACTATTTTAGCCCAATTTTAAGGCCGGCCCGGTTCTGCAATCGCCTCTTTTATTGTAAATCGTGTGTATCCATAACACACCCCGACACCCCAAATCAATCCGTGTTTGACTTTAACTTGTATTACAAACCACCCGCCTGAAACTACACCAATGTATAAGTGTATGTATATGACCAAAATCATCATCTTTGCTCACACATACATACATGTAGAGAAGATCCAACCCTCGTCTGATTTTCAAGGATTATTATCTGAAGGGGATTTGGATTTTCGCACGACTTACTTTTCTTTCACGATAAGAAGTGGGAAATACAAATTCGAACTATTGATAACCTTCTGGTTTAGTGCACAAGGAAAAAAAATTATAATCGAAGAAGATGATGGGGATGAAGGCGAACGAAACACGACGAAAAAAAAATAAATAAAGAACGTGGATACAAATTCAATGAAAAGGATTAATGATAATGGATAAAGTTGTTTATCAAATTTTTTTCTATAAAACTCGTGCTGAAATCATTTTAAAGACAAAATAAATCTTGAAAAAAAAATAATAATGATAATAATAATAATAATAAGGGTGGAGTTGCCTCAATTTTTCCACCTATAAATCTTCGTAATATTATTAAATAAGTTTGCATTAGAAAACAGCATCAGTATCATCACAGTATGCAGAGTAGTAGGTGGTTGAATAAAGTTTTTTCCAACCCCACCGTATAACAACCCTCTACTATTTCTTCCAGTTTTCACATTTTCTCCTCGTGCACACATATATTGCTGTATATATATAAAAGAAAATCGCTTATGTGCGGGGGTGGATTGTTGAGTTGAAAGTTTCGAGTTTATGCTAGAATATCATCCCCACTGAGGGTTTGTTTCCCCATTATTATCACCGAGAATTGCCAAAGATGAACGATAGGATTCGATCGTATTCTTAGTCAAGTCGTTCTAGTTTGAGTATAAAAAATTGAAACAATATTTCCAGAATTTCTAGGGAATAGTTCCGCAAAATTAGAGTCTCGTAGCTTATTGAGAAATTGGAGAAAAACCGCTTTAATCTGACTATGTGGCGATTTTCACCTATCGAATATGCACGTAAAATGATCAAGAATGGCTAGAAAATCTTTTGCCCTGGAAAAACGGCAAAATTTCAAAATACCTTTTAAAATAAAAACAAATTTCCTTTCTGAGGGTAGATTGTTCAGTTAAAAGTTTCGAATTTTTGCCACTGAGAGTTTGTTTCCCCATTATTATCATCGAAGATCGGCAAAGATGAACGATAGAATTCGATCCTATTCTATAAGTCAAGTCGTTCTCGTTTAAGTATAGAGAATTTAGAAAATATTTCCAGGATTTGTAGGGTAATCCCTAGGGAATATTTCAGCAAAATTAGAGCCTTGTAGCTTATTGCGAAATTCGATAAAAAGCGTTTTAATCTGACAAGTTCGCGATTTTCACCAATCGAATAGGCACGTAAATTGATCAAGAAGACTAGAAAATCCTTTCGAATTAGTTTTTCGTCGGTGGTTCCTCGAAAAAGGGCAAATTTTCAAAATATCGTTAAAATCAAAACAAAATCGCTCAAGTGGGGGTAGATTTTTGAGTTTAAAGTTTCGAGTTTATTCCAGAATATCATCCACATGTGTTGAAGGGGTTTTCCCATGGTTATCATCATCGAAGATCATCAAAGAATAACAGAATTTGATGGTATTCTGTAACTATAATGAGTCAAGTTATTCTAGTTTGAATTCCAACTAGCTGGGTTAGTTTCCGGTAAATTTGGCAAATATTTCCAGAATTTCTAGAGTAGTCCTAGGAAATATTTCAGCAAAATTAGAGCCCCGTAGTTTAGGAAATTGGAGAAAAACCGCTTTAATCTGACTATGTGGCGATTTTCACCGATCGAATATGCACGTAAAATGATCAAGAATGGCTAGAAAATCTTTTACCCTGGAATAACGGCAAATTTTCAAAATATCTTTACAATAAAAACCAATTTCCTTTTTGGGGGTAGATTGTTCAGTTAAAAGATTTGAATTTATGCCATTGAGGGTTTGTTTCCCCATTATAATCATCGAAGATCGGAAAAGATGAACGATAGAAATCGATCGTATTCTATAAGTCAAGTCGTTCTCGTTTGAGTATAGAGAATTTAGAAAATATTTTCAGGATTTGTAGGATAATCCCAAGGGAATATTTCAGCAAAATTAGAGCCTTGTAGCTTATTGGGAAATTCGATAAAAAGCGTTATAATCTGACAAGTTCGCAATTTTCACCAATCGAATATGCCCGTAAAATCATCAAGAAGACAAGAAAATCATTTCGAATTAGTTTTTCATCGGTGGATCCCCAAAAAAGGGCAAATTTTCAAAATTTCGTTAAAATCAAAACAAAATAAGTGGGAGTAGATTTTTGAGTTTAAAGTTTCGAGTTTATTCCAGAATATCATCCCCATGTGTTGAAGGGGTTTTCCCATGGTTATCATCATCGAAGATCATCAAAGAATAATAGAATTTGATGGTATTCTGTAACTATAATGAGTCAAGTTATTCTAGTTTGAATATAGAGTATTGTTTTGCTCATATTCTTTATACCAAAAATTCCACCTAGCTGGGTTAATTCCCGGTAAATTTGGCAAATATTTCCAAAATTTCTAGAGTAGTCCTAGGAAATATTTCAGCAAAATTAGAGCCTCGTAGCTTACTGGCAAATTGGAGAAAAAACGGTTAAGTCTAACAATATTGCGATTTTAACCAATCAAATATGCACGTAAAACGATCAAGAATGACTGGAATTTCTTTTCGGAATAATTTTTCCGTTTTCCCCATTTCCCATGAGCTACAAGGCTCTAATTTCGCTGGAGACTATCCTATAAATCGTCCGAATATTTTTCAAATCTTCCGGCAATTAGGGGGGCTAAACAAATGGGCTTTCCGGTATGTTGTCCTGGAAGATTGCCCTTTAAATCCGTTAATTCCGTTTACAACCGTCTCTCAAAGAGCGCGCTTTATATAGAGACAAATGCAAATACAAATACACCTTTAATCTTTATTAAAATCGTTTGTATTTGGGGCGAGATTTACCCTAAAAAAGAAAAAAATCGTGGTGATTTATATGTTGAAACAATATTCGTCTAATAAATCGTTGGTGGACGATGATTTTTATTAATCCATTCGATCGAATGTGGAGACCATCCGGAAATATTTTAATCGAAATATTGCATCTTCTTCAAACCGGAACTGACATAGAACTACATATGGAGCGACATTTCCTTCTAGTTTTGCCATTACAGAAATGTCGATGTTCCGGTTTGATTCGAACGAAGAATAAGAGACGAAAACGACCGGTTTTCTTACGAAAATTACCGTCCAAATCGATCGTCTATTTCGAAAAAAATTATTACAACATCGATATAAACGATGGTGGGCACGGAAGACGCAATAACCAGTTCCGACAAATTAATTTAACGTAATTGAAAGATGTACAATAATAACGACAATAAACAACAATAAAAATGGGGAAACCTTTGGGGGGCAATTTCTGGATCAATTAAAGTGTAATTAGATTGATTGTGTTAAAAGCTAAAATAATTGTTTCTTCGAATGGAAAAAATTCACCGATACACAACATTTAACAAAATCCCAATTCCACACACTAAATCTCTTATTTATATTAAACTTTAACATTTTAAGATAGATTAGTTGTTGATTTTAACGACTTTAAACACAGTATTAGAGCATATTTATATGCTATAACGATAGTAATATTCATCATATTGTTCTCGTTATTTTACATTGAAATAGAAACGTGGAGAGAAACCGTCTCAATTCAACAATTACCACATAAATACACTCTACAAGACATAGTTCTAGTTAATGGTGGAATTTAACATCAATATTTATTTAGCAACTTCACTAACTGTACCATCTTTATGTGTATATACAAGCTGTACTGAAAATATGGGCCAACATTTATACAACCAGCCTCTATTTACAAGTGATCCATCGATTTTTAGTTCAGAAACACCACATTATTCATTTCGCACTACAGTAACTCCCATTATTTAACAAATTAGAACCTCGTAGTTCATTTGGAAGTTGATAAAATCGATAATTTTGGAAGATATTGCGATTTTTGAAAATACTTGAAACCTATAGAATGACTCAAAATGATGTCAAGATTGTTTTTTTCTATTTTGCCCTATTGTATTCTGTAGAAATGCAAATTATTTGCATCTGTCCTAAAGTAAAAAAGTCAATATTGGATTGATGGAGTCATTCTAAATCGTTTTACGTGCAAATCTCACTTGCGAAAATCGTGATATTAGTAAAATCGAGCATTTTTGCCCGACTTCCTAGTGAGCTACGGTGTTCAAAATTTGTCAAAACGATCGACAAGAATTTATAGGAAGCACTCTTGAAAATAATTAGCCAAAATTAGAGCCTCTTAGCTTATTTGGAAGTTTGTCAAATGACACTCGTTTTGGAAGATATTGCAATTTTTGAAAACGAGTCAAATAGGTAAAATAACTCAGAAATGACTTGAAAATCATCTCGAGATAGATTTTTTCTATTTAGCCCTGTTGTAGAAAATGCAAATTAAAAAAAATCAACATTAGAATGGCCCTTCAGTTATTCTGAGTCACTTTATGTGCATAACTTACTGATGAGAAACGCAACATTGTTAGAAACGAACGTTTTTCGACCGACTTCCAACGGAGCTACGAGGCACAAAATTTGTCAGAATGATCTCCAAGGACTTTAAGGATTTATAGAAAGGTCCCTTGGTAATATTTTGGCAAAATTAGAGCTTCGCAACTCATGTAGAAGTTGGTCAAAAGAGGTTATATAGAAAATATTGCACTTTTTAAACATAAGAATGTCTTGAGAATCATCTCGAGATAGGTTTTTTTCTATTTCGCCCTACTACAGAAAATGCAAATTTAAAAAAATCAACTTTGGAATGATCCTTCAGTTATTTTAAGTCACTTTATGTGCATATCTTACTGATGAGAAACGCGACATTGTTAGGAACGAGTGTTTTTCGACTGACTTCCAACGGAGCTACGAGGTTCAAATTTTGTCAAAATGATCTCCAAGGATTTTAAGGATTCATAGAAGAGTGCCTTGGTAACATTTTAGCAAAATTAGAGCCTCGCAACTAATTTGAAAGTTGATTAAAAAAAGATAATTTTGGAAATATTACACTTTTTGAAGATAATAATGGCTTGAGAATCATATTGAGTCGTTTTACATGCATTTATCATTCTTAAAAAAGCGATACTAGAAAAGAGTGTTTTTCAACTAACTTCCAAATGAGCTATGAGGTTTAATTTTGCCAAAATAATCTCTAAGGACCTTAAAGTATACTAAAGATTTATAGCTCGTTTTGGAGGATACTGCGATTTTTGAAAACGAGCAAGCTAAAATGACTCAGAATGCTTTAAGGATCATCTCTAGAGATTTTTTCTGTTTGGTCCGATTGCAATTTAGAAAAAATGCTAATCATTTCCATCTGTTCCTGTATAAAATGTAAGAAAATGAAAAAAATCAAATTTTAGATGATCACTGAGTCATACTGAATAGTTTGTCGCGCATATTTTATTTATGAAGATCATGACACTGATAGAGTCGAGCATTTTTCAACCGACTTCCAAGTGGGCTATAAGGTTCAAATTTTATCAAAATGATCTCCAGGAGCTTTAAAATAGTTTAAGAATTTACAGGATCATTTTAGCCAGATTATAGCCTCGCAGCTCACTTGGAAGTTGGTCAAAAAGCGAATTTTGTAAAATATTTCCCCTTTTGAAGAGAACTAAATCACGTAAAATGACACAGAATGGCTTGAGAATCATTTCAAGATAGCTCGTTCTGGAGATCATTGTGATTTTTGAAAATGAACTCACTAAAATGCCTCAGGATGCCTTACGAACGATCAACCAGAGATTTTTTTGTTTGGTCTTACTGCATTCTCGAAAAAATGCAATGTTCCCATATAAAATGGAAGAAAAGGGAAGAAAATCAACGTTTAGATGATCACTGAGTCATACTGAATAGTTTTTCGCGCATATTTTTTTGATGAAAATGTAACAATGGTAGAAACGAGCATTTTTTGATCAACTTTGAAGCTTCAAATTTTGTCAAAATGATCTCTAGCGACCTCAAAATATTTTGAGCATGGGAAGTCCTCTTCAGCAACCTTAGAATCTCGTATCTCATTTAGAAGTTGATCAAGAAGCTAACTTTGGAGAATGTTGCAGTTTTTGAAAATGAGCTATTCACGTAAAATGACTTAGAATGACTTGAAGATCACCTCACCTCAAGATAGAAATTGAGAAAAATGAGAAAAATGATCCTCCAATCATTTTGAATCGTTTAAAAATTGCAACATTGGTTTGAACGAGCATTTTGACCGACTTCCGAATGAGCTACGAGGTCCCCCAATAACCCTTTTTATAAATCCTCAAAGATTTTTTGAATTGCTCCCCAAATAATGGAAGTTTATATAAGAATTTAGCCCGAGTTGAGTAACGTAAACAGTTTTATATGGTTGTCTACTCAATTTTTTAATGTTAAAATCGAATTCTGTGGCGAAAGTTGAGCGCTGGCCATGACGAATACTGACGTCAATAATACCGATGCGATCAAATTAAGTTATACGCAGAATTTCTAGCCAGTTGTTGTAGTGTTTGTGGTGGTATTTGTGGAACTAGTCGATGAAATTTTAAACGAAAAACGCGTGGTTCTATTTACATCATTGACGTTTCTATATTTTCTACAACGAAATAAATCAATTAAACAGGTAGGTTATATTTCTGTTGTTTTTCAATTAATTCCATTATTATTTCGGGAAAGAATTGACTGAAATTTGATGGGTTTCTGTTTAGAAAAACAACAAAATAGAGGTTATCACAGGCGTGTCAAACATCATCGTTATTTTTAGCCAATTTGAAGATCAATAAAATCAAAAAAAAAAATTATAACAATTAAGCGAGATTTAATTACAATAACCTTGGATGATTTCATTTATTTTCCCAAGGTATTGCCGTTAAAATTATAATTTTTCGCGTTGTTTGATTGAAAAATTGCCCATTTTGCATTTTAAATCGAATTAGTTCACCTAAATAGCGCCCCAAATCCGCAATCGTCCAATTTGTCTTAAATTCAATTATAGTCAATCGTAATTAATTCAGCCGACTTGTCTAACGAAATGCATTATTAAATGAAGCAATCTGTAGATTTCCTTTGTAAAACACGTTGTTATAACCGTATTTGGTGCTAATCGAGGCTTAATCATGGTCAAAACAATCATCAGTTTTGATTTCGAAGAAAACCTTGGAATTTTAACTCTGTTGTGTCATAGAGTCAAGTTGACGGAATCAATCCTGGTCAACTATATTGATAAAATTCCAGAAATTGATAACGATAGAAAAATACGTCTATTTGGTGCTTTTTTGATATGATGGAGTAGCAAGATCCATCATTAGCGCCAAAATCCCTATAAAATGGTGGTTTTTTCTAGTTTTCAAATAGATAGAATTAACCATTATAACATGCTCTATACAATTCAATAAAATATAGAGAGAGTAAGGGTAGTTACTAACCCCTTCCGCAATCCTATTACCACCCCATGTCCATACTACAACTCTATTTGCCATCTCTTAACTTGTTTATAGAAGGTCATTTGACAGTTAGCAAAGTTCGATGTGACGTTTTAAGGGTTGAGTTCGCTCTATTTCTAAAGGAGCGAGATAGAAATATAGTGGACAACCTAATTTCTCGACGACAAAATCAATAAATAAATGATGATAACGTTAAAAAGAAAAACGTATAACTAGAGTGCAACTTCTATTAAAATTACCCTCAATTAACAAGATCATTGTTTAACAATTTGATTGCCCACTTTTGTACTGTAGTATGTGTGTGTTATATGGATGTCAGTTAAATAAATGTAAATAATTTTGTTAATTACACGATGTTAATAATTAATGATGCAATTAACTCGATGTGGTGTTGTGTGGTAGCATATGAAAGTTATTTTATAAAAGAGAATAAATGAGGGGAAATTCACAACGGACAATATAAATTGATTAAATTCGTGGTGAAATTCAATCAATTTGACATTATACCGGCCAAGCCGACCGAGCTGAATCGACGGGGTATATTAGCAATTCTCTAAATTTACCCGAATTGACGGTTTTTCATTATTTAACACACCTAATTGAATCTTCTATCTGGCAGAAAAGTTACTAGACACTAGGCTAGAATGTGCTTATACTAGTCAAGTCGTCCAAGTTGAAACAGATGGGGTATATTTTTGTAATAATTCTTGAAATTTTTATACGAATCGACGATTTGTTATATTTCTGTATTGTTACTTTTTAACTCTTTTTAAAACTTTTCAAAACCGACCCGTATCAATATTGATGTTGATCTATAAAATCCAATACAACAATTCAACCCCTTTATTATCATTTCAAGATTTACTAGCGCACATAAAATGTAAATAATTTAAAGATTATAGTTGTTTATGATTAGTTTACCATACTGTTGTACGATTCTTATCATGCTCACACCCTTTGTCAAATTGTCGATGCAATAGACGCAAAGAGGTAGTTTGATGGGGTGGTTTCCACCACGAAACTGTTTCAACCGAATCGGGCTTTAATTTGACCGCATCAATGGCTCAAATGTTTACCTATTACCATTATTATCATTGAAATCGTAAAATGGCCGTATTCTGTAATTATGAAATCAGTCTAGTTGTTTTAGTTCTAGTATAGTGTAATTTATGTTGCGCGTATTCTTTATACCTTGTAACTCCTCTAATGATCGGACAATTTGGAAAATATTTTGGGGATTTATAGACTAGCCCCCAAGGAATATTTGAGCAAAATTAGAGCTTTGTAGCCCATCGGGAAACTCGAGAAATACGGCTTTAATCTGATAAGGCCACGATTTTCATCAATCGAATAGGCACGTAAAACGATCAAGAATAACTCGATCTTTCGAAGTAAATTTTTTCATTACTCACCACTGGATCTTGGAAAAACGAATGAATTACGAGTTCATAAGAACTACCAGATGATTTTTTTGGAATCGTTAACATTCTAAGCGATTTTCCAATGAACTAGAGGCTCTAATTCTATTCTTATCATGCTAAAACCCTATTTCGAATTGTCTGTACAACAAATGCCGAAGGGGCAGTTTGTGGTGGTTTTTACCCTTAAACTCAAATGAGCGATTTCACCCCATTAATGGCTCAAATTTTTACCCATTACAGGACAAAATGAACACGATTGGAGCCTGTTTTTTGGTATTAATCTACACCAGTCTAACTCAGGGGTTTTCAAGTAAGTCCAACAAATTGTCCAAAATTGTTAATTATCGAGCAATTCTTCAGAATACGGCCGGACGTGTAAAGATATCGGCTGTCTGAGCAATGAAGAATGCGTCATGGAAAACGACCCTTGTTCGTACTATCAACGACAAAACGAGTGTGGAATGTAAGTTGCAATCAATTTGGGAAATTCAAAGGGAAATTAACGAAATTTCCAGGTACCCCACGTGCAAACCGAAGGCTAACAGTGGCCCTAGAACGTGCAAAGACTTCGTCTGTCCGCCGAGTCAAGTCTGCCGCATGGACGGCTCCAGGCCGCGATGCTATGACGATCACAGCAAAGGTACTAATTAATAATCAATCAATTTCAACTAATTAAAATAATTGAAGCTGGCCGTGTGGGTTACGATACAAGCGAATTGAAAGATAGCCCTGGTGGTGGTGGTGGTGGTAATTTATACCCGAATATAGCACGAGGCGAGACGACACCACGTCCGAATATAGGCGCGCCGCAACCCTCTCATGGCGGTATGGGCTATCAAGGTGGTCAAATCGGTTCGGGTTATCCTGGTTACTCGAATAATCAACCAAGACACCCCTATCAAAACCCAAATACGGGTGGATATCCACAACAACAACCGGGTTATTCCAATTATCCAGGTGGTTATAATGGGTATCCACAGCAAGGTTATCCGCAACAGGGTTATCCGCAGCAGGGTTATCCGCAACAGGGTTATCCGAACAACTATTATCAAAATGGTTATAACCCTTATCAACAGAATCCGTATTATCAACAGAATAGGAATTCGGGTTCGTCTAATGGTGGATTCGTTGATAAATTGACTGATGCTTTAAAAAGTTACGGTACGGATTTGTTAAAGAACGCAATTAAACAACGCCTACAACACTGATTATTAACAAAATAGTTAATTAATTAATACTCTATTATGTTACAGGGCTATTCTATATGGTTGTTGCGTATTTCTATCAAAGGATATTCTTGAATTAATCATTAATTAATCGATTACAATTGTAAATTTCAATAATTTTTTTTTAAATAAATCCAAAATTAGACCGGTGAGTATTTTTGTTCTCGGTGGTGGCACTGCACAATAACTAAAACAAGCACGTATAGAATAGCCTTTGTGTTATAATTTGCCGCTTCATATTTATTTTGTGAATAATCTTTGTCTTAAAGCGTTAATAATTCTAAAACTACTGTAAATAGAGTAATAACAAATTCATTTTTTAAAAATAAACTACAAAAACCGAGATTACACCCTTTTCTTTATAACTAACACTAACCATCCCCTTAAGACTCCTATACTCTTATCACAACATCACCATGTTCACATTTCTGGGACACATTGGGTGAATTATGGGTTTTTTACGGTTATAAGCGATTATTGTGGTAGGTAAGACTACCCTTAAGTATACTTGTGTATAGGGGTAGTAACCCCTATAAGTTTTTAAACTTGTATATTAAAAAATTGTTATGAATATGGAAATCTGATGGATTAATTAGAATACTAAAATATAAAAGTTTCCAACTTTTTTATAAAGTGTAAAAGGTAAAAGTAACGGAGAAGAGGAAAACATTGGAAATTTAGAGGGTGAAACTTTACATCTAATATAATTCACCTTTTTGTATTTTTTTTATAAAGCTTTCAAGAGAGCTGTAAAAAGAGCAAACTAGGGCGATTGATTTTTGTTGTAAATGTTATTTTGTTAAATTTTCTTCTTGTAAATAATCAATAAGGGTTGATTTTTTCTATCAATAGCTCTAGTAAATTAGAGGAAACCACCCCTTATTTAGGTTTATGTGTCTTTTAATTAAAACAACCACCTAGAGGGTTAAATAGAAGCAAAAACGTTGTAAATTAAACAAAACAAATTGGATGCACCCCGATTCGACTGCCGTTATTATTAGAAAGAATTCTTTGTTTTTCTGTAATAAAAATTGCTTTCTTTCGCTATTATTAAAACGGGAAAACAAAGGGAACTGATGTTAATTGTTGTGGTATAGGGGTGGCGCACGTATTGGCCGTTGTTCATCCACCACCACCACCTTCACTGCTGTCATTATCATATAAAGCAAGACGTTGAAATCTCATTTGGACGGGATGTGATTTATATCGTCGCCATCGCTACCAACCACCCCTCAAACTCTGTTTTTCCACTGTTCAAGCTTATGTGATTTCCGCGGGGACACGACTATTTCCACACAAAACAAATCTAGGAGTTTTCCAGCTGACAGAATAATAGAACACAGAAGAGACGAGACAAGGGTGGTGGAATTTCAACGAAATATTAATACCAGTGGAGAATTTTATAATTTTCGGTGTATTGGAGGAAATTCGGCCGGCGCTTCAACTTTTTCCTCGCAACTCACCCCCAAGTTTGGCTGTTCTTTTTTATTATTTCTTTTAAAATTGCTACCGCCTTCGTATTGTTCTAGTAAATGCTTTTTTTGTGTTCGTGTTGTTATAGTGAACGAGAACGGGAATAATTTGTTATCGTCGCCTTTAAGAAATACAAAAATAAAGCATTTTTTTTTAAAGTTCGGCTGGCTTCTAGCCAGGTTTCTGTTGCAATAAAAGTATCAAATCTCGATCTACTACTACTAGTTACAAAGAGAACCCTTATCTGTATTTTGCTATCGTTAAATTACGGATATTAAACTGAGAAACAATTGTAGTTTAGGCGTAATAACGAAGAATAAGACAAGAAACTTCAATTAGCATTTAAAGCACCTAGTTTGGGAGGCGAAATTGAAAATTAGCCGTATCGCAATCCACCCTGTGTTGTGTTGTTCACCCTTAAACTTTACTAATATCCAAAAACTGAGTTGTTACTTACTATTGTCGCTGTTACAACCACCATCGCTGCCAGTTTACGTGACAACTTTTCAATTTCGTTCCGGCGAATTACCAGCATTTTCCACCCTTAGTAATTATCGTAGATGTTGAAGTGGGCAAAACAGCAACAATTCGGTGATTTGTGGATTGCCTTCTCGTCAAATACCGGTCAACGGCACATGTCCCGTCTGTTCTATAACCGATTTTACGGCTAGTTTTTCTACTGTCAGCAGTGTTATGGTGAATTGGATAAACCCTCCTCCAATATGACATAAAACAGTAAAAAAAACATTGTTTTTTCTTTTGCAAAGAAAGGTCAACATTGTTATTACTTATTTTGTAGACATTTTTATAGACTTCCGTTTGTTCAACGAAAATTGATGGTGTAATAATTCATATACGACGTCTATTAGACATAAAAAAATGGTATTTTTTACAATTATAAAACTCAAATTTGAGAGAAATTCGATTTCCCAGCCAGTATTGAAACCTGATTTGTCTCTATTGTATTTCCGTTTCGATAAAATATTGTTTGAATTAAACCACGGACCGATGACATTATTAAATGCATTGAAGCATTTTATCAAACTATGGCAATAATCTTCATTTTTAGACTACCGAGTGGATCATTCGCAAGCTTTATTAATTCGTGAGTGATTCGAGAAATACCTTGAGAATTGTCGGGGAATCCCGAGAATATCTTGACCAAAATTAGGCCCCGTAGCTCATCGGAAAGTCGGTCAAAAAACGTTAATTTGGATAACGTTGCGATTTTCGCCAACCAACTACACACATAAAACGACTTCGAATTTGTTTTAGTTGTTTTGCATTATGATGGAAATTGTAATATCTACAAAATCGTTTTTGACTGACTTCCTGAGGCGCTATCGGATTCAATTTTGGCTAAAATGTCCGCTAGACATCTCCCTAAAGACCCTTAAAATATTTTTCAAATTCCTCACGAACTAATGGGATTTTTGAAGGATCCACCCGCTAGTAACAATAATAAAAATGTCTCAAAAAATTTTAGAACCCTCAAAATTCTCCTTTAGAATGATCCAGTAGGCAAATTTACTCAAAATTGCTAATTTAAGACAAAAACTTTTAAAAATCTATACGAATATTGAACACTACTTGACTAAAAGTTGTCAAATAGCAAAATTTACTAAAAATTGGTGAGTACTCAAAAATCTAGTATTGAATTCGAAAATTTTTGGTCAAAAAGTATGTAAAAATCAAGGTTAATTTCTTAAATTTGACTAAAACTGCCTCTATTTTTGAAAAACTGGTGGTTAATTATGAGAATGTTTCAAAATCTGGACCTATTCAAAGGAAAATATTGAAGACAAGTCGTATTAATTGGTGAACGATTCGAGAAGTATCTTAAGAATTTGTTAAGAAGCCCCCAGATGACATTTTAACAATAGTTGGATCCTGTAGCTCAGCGAAAAGTCGATTTAAAAATGTTTCTTTTGGACAATGTCGCGATTTTCGCCAATCCACTACACGCATAAAACGACCGAAAGAGGCTCATAAAGTAGTTAGCTTGCATTGCGCTGAAAATTGCAATATTGTCCGAAAAAAGCGTTTTTCGACCAACTTTCTGAGGAGCTACTGAGTCCAATTTCTGTTAAAATGCTCTCTAAAGGTCTTCCTATAAATACTCAAAATATGTTTCGACTTACTTAGCTTAAAATTTCGACTCAAAAAATCTAAAAAGCCTGAAAACTCATTCTTAAAAACGATCCAGGGGCCAAATTTTTGTTCTAAATTGCTGATTTAGAACCGAAACTTGTTAAAATCTGGACGAATATTGACGAATAATTGACCAAGAGTTGCTATCAAATAGCAAAATTTATTAAAATTGAGAATTTAAAAATCTGGTCATGAATTCTACAATTTTCGTCAAAAAGTGAACAAAACTAGTGATGGGCTAAATTACGATTTTTCAATACCAGTGCTATTGAAATATTACGATCACAATTGGTGTAATATAGGCAACCAACTATTAGCGTGTATAACTTATGAATAGTTGGTTGCCTATACCACAATAATAGCACTAGTATTAAAAAATCGCAACTTCGCCCTGAACTAAATAAAAAGCCAGATTTTTATCCTTAAAGATTAGAAAAGCCTCAACTTTCTGTTTTTTTTTTTACAATTACATAGCAAAATTCATTTGCAAAACTGACGGTTAATGATAATCAAGAGTACTTCAAAATTTGGACCCAAAAACTCCAATTTCTCTCGAAAAAAATATCAACGATTAAAATATCGACAAATCTAGATTTATATACGAAAAGCTCCCCTTAAAAGTTACTTAAAGATAGTCAAATAGCAGAATTCGATAGAAATCGCTAGTTTAATGAGCAGAATTTTACCTTACAATTAGGCATTTGTTATAACTCCGGCCCTGTTCAAATCGATAACAAGAGCCCTTCACAAAATTAATCAAAAATAATAACTTAACTTTGGTTGTCTTAAAACAACACTCGAAAACTTACCGTACAATTTCAATAATACAATTACGGAATCTCAAAAAATTAAGGAACAAGGAGTTGAATTCAAACTGGAAATCTGGACAGATTCAATACAGGCTAAGATTAACAAGTAAAATTATAATAATTCCAGATAAATAAGAAATTTTATTTTCCAAATACTTGAAATTTTTAATTATACAAAGACCACCTGCTATTTTATGGTATTGAGAATAAAAACACTAAAAATTTAATTCTGTCCTTGTAGTGTCTTTCAATTAATTAAAACACTTTATGGATTTAGCAAAAAATTAGAAAAGAGAACGGAGGAAAATTTAGGAAGAACAAAAAAACAACACTTACACTGAACTATGATCAATCCAAAACCGTAATTTCTTCTTTAATAAAGAATTCAACAATTTCTTCTTCAACATTTTGCGGATCAGCATCCAATTCATCTGTATCGATATCTGGAATTATAACAAATTGTAAGCCATTCTACGATTTTTTTAATCGTTTAATTAAAAAAGAAACAAAATAGAAATGACTGATGATTTCCCCTGAGCGTATAACTGTGCTAATCATGAAAGCACCGATTAGACAGTAAAATATCAGGGCAACTAAAGATCATTTTAACAGAATTTGGACTCAAATGACTCAAAGATACTCCCCATGCAATTTTTTCTAGCTATTCCAGAAAAAATAGAGAAAAATGGAAGAAATCAATGTCAAGACATCTTTAATCGCTTTATGTGTGTAGTTGGTTGGTGAAAATCGCAACATTGTCCAAAATGAGCGTTATTTGAGCTACGAGGCTCAAATTTTGCTAAAATCATCTCTAAGTATCGTCCTTTGGAATATTTTTAAAATTATTCGCCAAATAAGTCTACTTACTGTTTCTAAGTGCAAGTCGCCGTTGTTTATTCTCATTATACTCGTTGATTCTCTTGTTACGATATTCATTGAATTTCGCCATCAATGCGGCCCGTTTTTCGACCAATTCCTTTGATGCTTTCGATTGTCTCATACGATCTTTACTTTCAAATTGTGGATAATATTTCTTTAAATTCTTTTTTAATATCTTTTTGTTTCTCTTCGGATAATAGAGTTGGTGGTCTTGGACGCCATAATAATTGTGCAAATTTCTCTAAATTAACACGTTTTAAAATTTTCCCTTGAAATGACCATATCCAATAGCCAGTATCAACTTTTGTTTTCCAATATGATACACCTGTAGCCACATAACGGCCAGTTGGATCCCATTCAACATCGCTCATTTGAAAATGATCAGTTGTATTCATAATTAAAAATTCATTTGTATCGACAAATTCTAATGAACCACCACCATTTGAACCTAAACCAGCTAATACAATGAATTGTCCACTTGGTGACCAAAATAGATGGTTGCATGCACGTTTTTCGAATTTTTTCAATAATATCGGAGCCTGTCCAATACGGACTTCATAAAAACTCACATTAATATTGGGCGATTCACCATGAATTATTGCAAATTTATAACCGACTGGTTCCCAAGCGAATGCTTGTATTGGTTCTTTACTTTCAACACTATCCACAGGTATTTGTTTTTCACGCATATGGAATATTTCAAAATTACAATACATCCCTGAATATTTCAATTCATTCTTTTCTTTACGTACTTTCGAATAACGATCAACTTTAACACATAAATAATCACCAGATTTTTGCCAATGTATTTTACAATCGGCAACATTAAATAAATTCTTTTTACGTATCTCATTACGATTTGGTATTTCTAATAATGTTACACTAGCTGGTACATCTTTATTTTCAGCTATCCAATAGGCAACAATATTATCAGTTGGTGACCATGAAAAATCACGTATACCAGTGATTTTAATCGATTTCTTATCTAATAAACCGAATGATGGTGTCTCATAAATTGATAAAACATCATTACCAACACGTCCGAAATATTTATCATCATGCGACCAACGGAATATCGGCCAAGATGATGGACCTTCCAAATTAAATGAACGCTTCTCCAGACCTGTCCTATAATCAATAAACAAACAAATAAATACAGTGGCTCATATAAATATTGATAGGAAATATTTGGGGTTAATTAGGATTAAATTGATCTTTGATATGTTTGAAAATAGATGAAAATTATCAACAAATGACTAATAACAAAATTTTGTAGTCCTTATTATCAGTAATTTATTTTTTTGGGTAATTTAGGCCTTTATGGTCAATAATTTCGTGTTTTGTTCAGTTACTTTTAGATTTTATTATACTGCAATCTTATAGTCGTATTCTATAACTTTCTGGTGATTCGTTACTATGACAACTGGAGATCAACAGTCTCTTTTGAATAACTTGTTTTCTTCTTGTCTCTGATGGTATTCTAAAGATTGAGCTGAAAGGTTACTCAAAAGACTGTTGATCTTCAACGTTGTCAAAGTAACGAATCGCCAAAAAAAATAGAGAATACCACTTTTAAACTAAGGTAAAGTATAGACAATTCAAACCGTGTGTTTCACTTAAATGGATCTAACACTTAAGGATTCTTTAATGAACGATTTGAAAAGCGCTTTGTTGGGTTGCCTTTATACTGTGGTCTTATAGTCGTATTCTATAAAATTCTGGTGATTCGTCACCATGACAACTGGAGATCAACAGTCTCTTTTCAATAACCTGTTTTCTTCTTGTCTCTGATGGTATTCTAAACATTGAGATGAAAGGTTACTCAAAAGAGTGTTGATCGCCAACGTTGTCATAGTAACGAATCGCCAAAAATTAGAGAATACAACTGATAATCTAAGGTAAAAGAGACAGCTCAAACAGTGTGTTTCACTTAAATGGACTTAAATGGACCTTAAGGATTATTTGATGAACGATTTGAAAAGTGTTTTGTTGGGGTACCTTTAGATTTTATTATACTACAGTCTTACAGTTGTATTCTATAACTTTTTGGTGATTCGTTACCATAACAACAGGAGATCAACAGTCTCTTTTGAATAACCTGTTTTGTTCTTGTCTCTGATGGTATTCTAAGAATTGAGATGGAAGCTTAGTCAAAAGACTGTTTATTTCCAACGTTGTCATAGTGACGAATCGCCAAAAAATTAAAGAATATGACTGATAATCTACGGTAAAACAGATAGTTCAAACCGCGTGTTAAATGGACTTAAATCGACCTTAAGGATTATTTGATGAACGATTTGAAAAGTGTTTTTTATGTTGCCTTTAGATTTTATTATACTAGTCTTACAGTCGTATTCTATAACTTTTTGGTGATTCGTTACTATGACAACTGGAGATCAAGTCTCTTTTGAATAACCTGTTTTGTTCTTGTCTCTGATGATATTCTAAAGATTGAGATGGAAGGTTACTCAAAACTGTTGAGCTCCAACGTTGTCATAGTAACGATCATTAAACAGTTAGAGAATACGACTGATAATCTAAGGTAAAATATAGACAATTCAAACCGTGTTTTATTTAAATGGACCTAGCTCTTTAGGATTATTTAATGAACGATTTGAAAAGTGTTTTGTTGGGTTACCTTTAGATTTTATTTTACAGCAGTTTTACAAGCGTATTCTGTAACTTTTGATTTATTACCATGAGAACTGGAGATCAACAGTCGCTTTTGAATAACCTGTTTGGTTCTTGTCTCTGATCGTATTCTAAAGGGCCAGATAGATGGTTTACCCAAAAGACTGTTGATTTTCAAAGTTGTCATGGTAACGAATTGCCAAAAAGTTAGAGAATACGACTGATAATCTAACAAGGAAAGGTATACAACTGTCCTTCTCCGATTTTGATAAAATTTGGTATACAGATAGAGCTTCAAAAAATAGTCGATACATGTTTTTTTTTTACTTTAAGGGAGTGAAATTGCCCCTTAAAGTTAACCTCCAAAAACACATTTTTAGCTATATCTCGAGAACGAAACAAGATTTCGAATTCTTTCAAAAACTGAAATTCTATTTTTAATTTTTATCCTGCAATACACAATCCTAAAAATTCTTCACAATATCGACTAATGATCATTATAAACAACATGTTAGCTTTTGATTAGTCTCCTGATACGAAAAATTCAATTTGGACGTTATAATATATTGGGGATTGCAACCCTTTAAATAGGGGATGAATCAAAAAAAAAACAAAAACAGGTAACTTTAGTTTTTCTATAAAGTTAATGATTACGAGGAGAAAAACTTGAATTTTCTAAAATTGTGACCAGGGGGGCAAAAAACCTACTAACTCAGAAATATTTCTTACCCTCCGCAAACCGAAGGGTTGTTGTCTGCTAGGTCATAATATAGTATTGGTTATGTAAAATATTTCAGTTTTTGAATGAATTCGATATCTCGTTTCGTTCTCGAGATAAAAATGTGTTTTTGGGGGTTAACTTTAAGCGGCAATTTCACCCCCTTAAAGTAATAAAAAACCATGCATCGACTATTTTTTGAAGCTCTATCTGTATACCAAATTTTATCAAAATCGGACAGGGACAGTCGTGTCCCTTTCCTTGTAAGATAAAACAGACAATTCAAACAGCATGTTTCACTTAAATGGATTATTTGGGTTATTTAAGGATTATTTAATGAATGATTTGAAAAATCGTTCGGGAGGACCCTTCGTGATTATTTCGCCAGAATTTGAGCCCCGTAGTTGAACGGGAAGTTGGTCAAAAAACTCTCATTCTAGAAAATGGGGCGATTTTTGAAACCGTGTTAAGCACATCAAATGACTCAAAAATACTCAAATATTTTTTTTTATTGATTCACTAGAATTCCTACTCGCTACAGAATAAAAGAAAGAAAAAAAAAACAAAGTTAGGAGCATTTTTGAGTTATTTTATGTGTGTGATTCGGTTTTAAAAACTGCACCAGAAACGATCGTCTTTTTGGCCAACTTTGCAATGAGCTACATGGTTCAAATTGTGCTCAAATGATCTTCAGGGGGTTTCCTATGAATTCTTAAAATATTTTTCAAATCAATCGCCAAATACGTGTTATAAGAGTTAGGAACATTTAAGTGAAACACGCGAAATCTGAGAAAATTAGAAATCTGTTTTGTTATTAGGCATACGATTTACAGAGCCATCTAACGTTTACGAAACGTAATAATTCTCACTATATGGTTGAAATTTTGTTCAAATAATCCCCTATAAATCTTCAAAATATTTCCAAAATTGGTCAAATAAACTAATAAAATTATGTATTTGCGTCCGAATATTTATCTGAGTCACTGTAGATAAATAAATAAATAACAACAAAAATGACAGACATCAATCAGCCGTTGAGTAAATTGAATAAATTACGAATTCTAGAACGAGAAACGAAAGTATTAAAATTACGCCAATCATTACCGAAATTAACAAAACGAGAAATACGAAAATATCGCCAACCATATGATCAATCAATAATTGATGATTTAATCGATGATAATTGTATTGAATCAGCAAATTTCCTACAACATCTAATAGACCATCATCCAAATACTGAATTGAAACAATCAAATCAACATTTAGATATAATTTATAAACATTTAAAAAATGCCGAAATTGCCCACAATAACAACCAATTCATTGATGAATTTAACGAAATTCTAAAATTAACAATACGATATTGTTTCGATGCTAATAAATGGTATTGGTTGGGTAAACAATTTATAATAAAATTAGAAAATTGTCTCGATAATATTGGCGAAAATTTAACGAAATATCAAGCGATTTATTTCTATATTTATGGACGATTTTTGATCAATTTAAAGAAAACAGATTTAGCTGAAGATTATCTAAAACAAGCCAAAAATCTATCGAAAAATACAGAATGGAATTTAACGAAATATTTCAATATTGAAACCGATATTTTTATCGATTCTTGCAATCTTTTATACGATATTATCTATCAGAAAATTAAATTTTACAAAAATTCCGATAAGAATCAAGCGATAGAATTGTGCAAAATTGCAGCTAAATTAACCAACGACGCTTGTAATCTCAATCGACAATTCGATATTTTATTGATAAACGGCCAATTATTATCAACGATAGATGGACAAAAAATCGAATCGTTACAAATATTCTATAAAGCTCTATGTATCGCCAAACGTTTAAAATCAATCACGAAAATCTGCGAAGCCTACCTCCAACTATCATTAGGCTATTTAAAGTATTACAATTTTTAAAAAATTATCAAAAATATTAATTTTTGTTGATTAAAGATATGGAAAGATGATCGAAACGCACGATAATCTCCAAATTTTAAAAACCCTAGCCGAAGAACACGATTTATTCTATTATAACGCTCAAAGTAGTCGTTATTTAGGTAAATATCATTTGAATCAAGACAATATTAGTGAAGCTTTCTCGTTATTTCTAACCGCATTCGAATTATTTAACACGAAACATCAATTGGAACATTATCGTAAAGAACGTGAAGAATGTCGTATATTATCCGGTGTTTGTTTTTCACGACTCAAATTTACCAAATTCATCGGTTTAATATTCGATACAAATAGTTTTATTAAATTGATCAAATGGAAGAATCAACGTGAAGAATTCTGGTTGTGTATGGAAATAATTGAGGAGATCCTAAATGATATTCTAATGAAAATTATTACCTAATATCCCAAATAATGATGCCTTTTTGATTTGGATTATTCAAATCACCTTGTGGCGAATATGTTACTAGATATTTTTCACATGGGGAGAAATCAATAAATTGTGCATTAGCATGCGAGAAACGTTTGAATTGTGTGAATTTCTGTCCAACCCATAGGGCGATTCCTTGTTTATGGAAAGTTGCTAAATATGTACCCAATGGTGACCATCTGATATACGCCTGTGTCCAAGTCTGGAATTATAAAATTTAAGGATAATTCTTTGGAATTTGTTCGATTTCAATTACATGTCTCTCCTCTATTAGCGACGGATCCGGTTGGGTATTTTGCCATATTTGTACCGATTGTCCTTGTCCTAATACAACAGCGAATTGGTCATAAGCGTCCGGTTCTAATTGATAATAATGTAAATCGGCTTGTCCCTCATATGGTTGTGGTTCTGGTGGTTCCCATTTTTCCGGTATATTCTCATATTTATTAAAATCGGTAAATAGATTGACTTGAAATGTGTGATGTTTATCCAATTTGAAATTATTGGTTAATTTAACAGCTTCAGCTGCATTAACTGGTGATGAATATTCCAAAAATATATAACCTTTAGTTTGTCCATTCTCATTAACTGGATAATATTCGTTTATAATAGGGCCAAATTTAACAAAGATTTTATTAATTACAGATTTTAATTTTTCTAAACGATCTGGGCCAACTTGCGGTACACCATCAACAACAATTACACTCTCATAACCGTCGGTTTCCTTCGGTTTCTGTTTCAAAATATCACCCAATAACTCTATCGGAACAAACAATTAAATTAATCCAACCAAATTAACAAAAATTGAAAATTTCAAATCTAACCTCACTTTTTGCAAGGCATATGTTTACGGATTTTAGCCGAAAACCGCACTCACTCCGGCCCAAATTCGATCAATTTCCGCAAATATTTGCGAGAATTCATCGAATTATCGGTCAATTATCGAATAAATCGCGAAAATTAACGGTTTATTGTCGTGAATACGGCATGGTTATGTCACAACGTATCGAGTTATTTTGGAAAGTTTACCTTCATCGGTGATATCGTCGACGAATCCCTCGGGATCACTGAAATTCGGTTCATCATCATTTGATGATAAATCACTCTCATTTTTCGTATTATTCCCGTTTGAATTAATCTTTTCATCGACTTTCTTCTTCGCCATTTTGACACGCTTCAGAGCCGATAAAGAAGGGAGCGACATACGGTAAACACTGTCAATTGTCGAAAATCGAGGCGGCAAATTCAAAACTGACACCAATTTATCTATTAAAAAATAAAAATTATATCAAATTTCCACCAATAAACGTAAATACTTATAATTACAAGAATAATTGGTACAAATTTCAATTTTTTTCGATTTATTAATATATTAATAACTTAATTTGGAAGTCGATAATGCAGATAATATTTCTATCGACAATAACAATGCACCAATTCAGGCGCGAGATTTGAAAAATGCGCTTAATTCACCGAGAATTTCAGCATAATTAACAAAAAGATACGACAATTATCTTAACACAAAATAAAGAGTCGTTAAAATTCGATAAAATAGCAAGTTTCTACTCACTTGTCACAAATTTGGCGGTTAATTTAAAATATTATTATTATTCTCAAGTTGGAAAATTCTAAAAAAACACAAAACAACCCAAGAGATTTGTAATTTGTAGTTCTGACCATTCAAATTCTTAACAATATTCGTAGTTTTGTGTAATTTTTTGAATATTTCGATAGAATTTAAGTCGGTAAGGAAGAAACCGGTAAGTAATATCGGTACAATTGGCGGTAAATTTTAAACAATTAGAATTTTTCAAAGAGTATGTTATCGATGATCGATTATCACCAATTAAATTAAATTTTCGTTTATTTGTTTAATTTAGTTACTCTGGTGATTTGAAAAGTCGATAAAATAGAACTCTACGTTGATTTGTTGCGGTAAAATTCAAATTCGAATCGAAGGCCATTTTGAAAGGCTCCAACCTAGATTTTTCGAATTTTATCGCCAAAACAATTCGGCTATTGTTAAAATAGTTGCGGTATTGCGGTAAAATCAACGAAATTTGCGGTTATTACCATCTTAGTAAATTAGGTTGGAAATTGATGGGTTTTCTAGTTGAGAAAAGGGCGTTTTTCCATTAGAATTATTGGTTCTATTCCATCAAATTTCCAGGAAAAATCGACATAATTAGATTGTTTTGCATTAGTCGTAATGATCGCTAGTAAATCTCAATTAGAAATAAAGTAATAAAACCGCAAAACTGCCTTGAATTGGTCGATTGTGCTACTTGGAGGTAACAGAAAAAAATGTAGGTGTGTTATTATTTTATGTGCACGAATATATTTACGATTTTTGTTATTTAGAAGGCTAGTGAAGGAAATTAAAGGTGGGATAGCGTGTATTCTCTCACGATATAATTCTTCAACCTGGCCAACAGAATATCGTAGTTATAAACTATTGGTCATAGTAGAGAGTCAGTTAATTTTACGAAAGATCTCCCACATTATCCGTCCATACTGAGTCGTGTGATTGCGCCCAAGAATCTCAATTTGTCTTCGTTTCAATCCGAACAATGTAAGTCATCTTTATTTATAACTATTAGATAATCAAGCGCTTCTTATTAAATTAATTTATTGCGGAAGGTTGGAATTTAAATATCTCCGTCTATGTTAAATTGTAATGTTTACAAACAAGTTTCACCATATTTCATTGACCGATTGAAATTGAACGAGGAAATCTTCTCGACGGCTTTCTCTTCTTTTCCGCACCCTTGTGCCACCGAAAACCAATTAATCTCGTTAAAATTAACAGCTACGATGATTTATTAGAAATTGAGTCATGTTGAATCTCTGGAAATTGGCCTCGAATTCTGGTAAAAAGCCTAATTATTCTCGATTAGTAATTAAAATATTCAAATACCGGAATTATTTTTATTTAAAATACTAGTTTTATTGTTGATTGTCTGGATTTTATTGAAATTTTTCGTGTATTTTTAAAGATATTAATTTTTAAACAAACGCGTTAAAGTTCCAAACTATTAGTCAGGCAATTGGAGGTGTAAAATCCTCATAAAATTCTGAAATATTGACAAATTTCAACGAATTTACTCTCTTTTTAAAGCTTATTTCTCGCACTTTCTAGTGACTTATAAAAATTTTATAATAATTTCATATATTTGAAAATATTAGCGCTAATTTTTGGTAGATACAAAATTTATAGAAGTTCCAAAATTCGAATATTTCTCCACAATTGATAATAGTGTTGAAATGACACATACACTGTTAAATTCGCGATTAATTACAGAACCAAATATGCAAATTTCATTAAAATCGTCCAATTATTATCGGCGAGACGAATTTTTAAAGAGCGCCGTTCAAACTTTAACTCATATCAAACTTCAACTCGTGCAATCAAAAATTTAAAATTTCTGTAAAATTCCTAAATATTGGTAAATTTCAACGAATTTACTCTCTTTTTAAAACTCATTTTTCGCACTTTCGATTAACTTATATAAAGTTTATAATAATTCCATATATTTGAAAATATTAGCGGTAATTTACACAAATACACAGAAACTCAAAAAATTCGAATATCCCGCCACAATTGATATCAATTTTGAAATAACACATACACTGTTAAATTCGTTATTAATTATAGAAACAAATAGCCAAATTTCATTAAAATCGTCCAATTATTATCGGCGATACGAATTTTTAAAGAGCGCCATTCAAAGTTTAACTCGTATTCAAACTTCAATTCAACAGTCAAAAATTTAAAATTTCTGTAAAATTCCTAAATATTGGCGAATTTGAACGAATTTAGTCTCTTTTTAAAGCTCATTTCTCGCACTTTCGATTGACTTATAGAAAGTTTATAATATTTCAATATATTTGAAAATATTATTGATAATTTTTGATGGATACAAAATTTATAGAAGCTCCAATAATTCGAAATTTTCTCCACAATTGATAACACTATTGACATGACACATATACTGTTAAATTCGCTATTAATTAAACAGTTAAATAGGCAAATTTCATTAAAATCGTCCAATTATTATCGGTGATACGAATTTTTAAAGAGCGCCGTTCAAACTTTAACTCGTATTCAAACTTCAATTCAACAATCAAAAGTTTAAAATTTCTTTAAAATTCCTAAATATTGGCGAATTTGAACGAATTTAGTCTCTTTTTAAAGCTTATTATTCGCACTTTCGATTGACTAATAAAATTTTTATAAAAATTCCATAAATTTAAAAATATTAGCGATAACTTTTAATGGATAAAAAATATACAGAAGCGCCAAAAATTCGAGTATTTCTCCACAATTGATGATAGTGTTGAAATGACACCTACACTGTTCAATTCGCTATTAATGAAAGAGCCAAATGGCCAAACTTCATTAAAATCGCCCAATTATTATCAACGATACGAATTTTTTAAGAGCGCCGTTCAAACTTTAACTTGTTCAAACTTCAATTCATGCACTCAAAAGGTTAGAATTTCTATAAAATTCTTAAATATCGGCAAATTTCAACGAATTTAGTCTCCTTTTTAAAGTTCATTTTTCTCATTTTCGATTGACTTATAAAAATTTTATAAAAATTCCATAAATTAAAAAATATTAGCGATAATTTTTGATAGATACAAAATTTGTAGAAACTCCAAAAATTCGAAAATTTCTCCACAATTGATAACACTGTTGACATGACACATACACTGTTAAATTCGCTATTAATAAAAGGACTAAATAGCCAAATTTTATTAAAATCGCCCACTTATTATCGGCGATACGAATTTTTAAAGAGCGCCGTTCAAACTTTAACTTGTGTTCAAACTTCAATTCATGCACTCAAAAGGTTAGAATTTCTATAAAATTCTTAAATATCGGCAAATTTAAAACAATTTACTCTCTTTTTAAAGCTTATCTCTCGCACTTTCTATTGACTTATAGAAAATTTATAATAATTCCATATATTTAAAAATACTAGCGATAATTTTTGATAGATACAAAATTAATAGTAGCTCCAAAAATTCGAAAATTTCTCCACAATTGATAACAGTATTGAAATGACAAATACACCGTTAGATTCGTCATTAATCAAAGAGTCAGATAGCCAAATTTCATCAAAATCGTCCAATTATTATCAACGATACGAATTTTTAAAGAGCGCCGTTCAAATTTCAACTACAATCGAATATTTTGGGAAAAATCGCAATACTCTTGTTCCAATGAATAAATATTCGAGTTGAATTATTTTAATAAAATTAATACTTTCCCTACTCGTTTTACAACATACGCTAAAAATTCCTCCATATTTAGCACCGTTATCAATTTAAAAAAATTCCAAAACAATACTAGTCGTAAGTATCACTTGATTTTGATAAAAACACGTCACTTTATCGATTATCAATTGCAGTTCTTCCTAAATTTGATAATACTTGAAAATAATTACTGTATTTTTTTTTGTTAAAACATCAACAATTAAAATTTATCGCAATCTTTCCACTTCGCAATTTTTGTCATTAAAAACTCATAATAACTTTATTATTCGATAAGGCGCTAAATTTTCTATTAATAACCCGGGAATTATCGAAATTTGGAGAATTAAAATTTATTCAAGTATTTTTTATTTTTTGAATAATTAGCCCTTAAAGTAGCGGTAATAAAGTCGATTTATTTCCAATGGTAGTTGTCATACAATATCGAATTTTATTGTTTATTTTGTGACAATCGGGTAAATATCGTAAATTCCGTGAATATTTTGAATAAAATTATCGGACAAAAGAAACAAAGTCACGTCTCAATATCTAAAAATACGTAAATTTCGATTAAATCCTTGACATTCGGACAATTGTTAAAATTGAACGATATCCAATTAAGGGTTGATTTCCAATCAAATTGACCTTTTCACAACTAACCCCATCAACTGACAGGCACGAAACCGGCAAACAAGGGACGGAAAAGAAACTTGAATTCCGTATAATTAGAGAAAATTTATATATTTAATTGAATATTCCATCATTATGAATTTGAACAAATTTCGATTAGTCACAGGTAGCACGTCATCGTTATTTCTAGCTTCAATAATTAATTTAATTAATAAAGAACACATTACAGGTCATTCGTTTGATGATTTTCCACAATTTTCTTTAACTGAACATCTGTTCGGCGCAATGGTGCGGAAATTGCACCCCCTTCAACAACAAATTGGCCAGATCCTAGAATTACACCAATTAGTTAACTTTAATTAAAAGATGAATCGTACCTTTAAGGGCGGTATACAGACGCTTAACGGGTGGACGAAGATGTAGAAGAACGCACAGAATCCGGCCACAATGAACGAGACGACAATCAAAACCAAAAACCAAATAATAAAATTTATAATATTCGCCATCTAATTTTAGAAAATATTTCCACAAATAAAACAAATTTCGATTGTAAACAATTCAAACTTACTGCGAGTTGTTTGTTGTGTTGGATTTAACTGGCGGTTAACTGGGCGTACCCAACGCTTGTTTCCTTATAGAAATTTCTCTAGAAATAGTACCGTTGTTAAATTTAATACAGTTATTTTAACTATGCGTTAATCTAGCTTTATCTTCGTCTATTTTCTATGGGATAGAACGGTTTAAAGCACAATAAACCAGAGATTTGTCCACGTTTGATTCTAAAATAAAAATCCGACTAAAAAAACAAATTTAACGTTAAATATATCCCCCCGATAAGATAAGGAGTATAAATTATTGAACTTGAAGATAATTGGATGGATTATTAACTGGAAATATGTCATCTTGTTTGTTTAGGTCGCTAATATTGCAATTGCCGGTGTTTCTCCTGTTTGTACCAACGAATCTCGCCCAGTATAATCCGCCGCCGCCGTCGTATGGGGCTAACCAACCCCAATACAACAATGGGGGTGGTAACCGGTTTCAACCCTCGCCGCCGCCGCCGTCGTTCGGTTTCAATGTAAACCAACAACAACAACAACAAGATAACTGTTGTCAAGAGTATTGTTATGCCGAAGATGAGAATCCGTATACGAATTTTGGTACGAAAACGGCGTACGAGTTGGTTTATGGCCGGCAATCAAATCAACATCATGTGGCAGGTAAATTTAAATAATTATTGGAAAAATTATTTCTGTTGTACGACCGATTAGTTGAGTCATTTGGTGTAATTTGGTGAGTAATCGTTGTCATTATTGAGAGCATTTGGGGAATTTTCGAGGAAAATTTGTCAGTCTGCGATACAAAAATCTGTGTTGTACACTGACCAGTCCTGTTTAAAACTGGCTTTTGAGGGGAAAAAGAGGGTGGATACTACCGAAAAGTCTGTTTTACACAGGAGGGAACTATTTTGGCCGCCAGTATACTTTTATACTTTTACATGGGACGTTCTGTATATTATAACGCGTTAATTGACCAAATGTTCCCAAATTGCACGTCCCCTCTGACAAAAAACACGTTATTCGATTAGTTTTTTGTGTTCGATTTGTACATTTATCTCGAGACGTTCTGTATATTTTTACTTGCGCGTTAATTGATGGAATGTCCCTGAATTTGCACGTTTTCTATTGCGCCAAATTAGGTTATTTTTTTGAGGAATAATTATCTGTTCAATATACAAAAAATATAGTGAGAAATTCTACTTTTACACGGTTATTTACGTGTTGATTGTTGGTTTTGCCGCAATTTGCGCGTTTTCTGTTGAGAAACATGAAGTTATTTGATTTTCTTTATGGGAAATTATGGGAAATTGTGTCTGCAAGGCACAAATCTTTTGTACATTTATACTTTTATCTGGGACATTCTGTATATTTTAACGCGTTAATTGGTGGAATATTCCTGAATTTGCACGTTTTCTATTGCGACAAATGTGGATATTTTTTGGGAAAAGTTATCTATTTGCGATAAAAAAATCCGGTATTTATTTGACTATCTATAGTGAGAAGTTCTACTTACTTTAACACGATTACTTGTTGATTGTTGGTTTCCCGCAATTTGCACGTTTTCTCTTGAGAAATTAATTAATTAATTCTCTTGAGAAATTAATCCGTTTATGACACAAAAATCTTTGTGTTGTATATCTATGCTTTTATCTGGGACGTTCTGTATATTTAAACGTGTTAATTGATGGATTATCCCCAATTTGCACGTCCGTTTTGAGAAAAATCACTTTATTCGATTTGTTTTTTGACCAGAAATACGCGTTTCTTTCTGTTCGATTTGTACATTTATCGTGAGACGTTCTGTATATTTTTACTTGCGCGTTGATTGATGGAATGTCCCTGAATTTACACGTTTTATATTGCGATAAATGAGGTTATTTTTTTTGAGGAATAGTTATCTATTTGCGATACAAAAATCCGGTATTTATTTGTGTTCAATGTGATAATCTATAGTGAGAGATTATGCATATTTTAACACGGTTATTTACTTGATGATTATTATTTTTTTATTTACGATACAAAAATTCGTATTTCTTGATGTTCAGTTTTATTGTGAGGCATTTGAATTTTTTAACACGCTAATTTACGCGTTGATAGAATGTCCTTAAATTTGCACGTTATTTTCAAACTATTTGATTTTTTTAAAGCATAGCAACTGCTATAAAAGAATCTTTGTGTTCAATTTGTACATTTATAGTCGGACATTCTGAATATTTTAACACGGTTATTTGCGTGTTAATTGATGGATTTCCTAAATTTGCACGTTTGCTAAAGAGGAAAAAAAAACTTATTTGATTTTTTTTTGTTAAAAAATTATCAGTTTTTACATTTATAAGAGATCCAATTGTGACACATTTTAACACGGTTACTATACGTTTTGATTGATGGAATTCCCTTAGTTTACACGTTTTCTGTTGTTAAAAATTAAGTCTTTTTACAATACAAAAATCTGGTGTTTCTTTTTCTTCAATTTGTGGACATTCTGTATGTTTTAACACGGTTATTAAACGCGTTGATTGATGGAATGTCCCCAAATTTGCACATTTTTTGTTAAAAAAAAGAAAATGATTTGATTTTTTTTTTGAGGAAAACTTGTCTGTCCGCGATAGAATCTGTTTTTTATGTTCAATTTCTACATTTATAGTGAAACTTTCTGAATATTTTAACACGCTTATTGTGGAATTTTCTATTGTAAGACACTTTAACACCGGTATTTATTTTCCTAAATTTACACGTTTTCGATTGAGAAAAACCAAGTTATTTGATAGTTTTTTGAGGAAAAGTTGTCTGTCTGTCATAGAAAAATCCGCATTTCATTGGGTTTAATTTGTACGTTTATAGTGACACCTTTTAACACGGTTATTATAGGCGTTGATTGATGGAATTTTCCCGTGGTTTACACGCTTTCTGTTGTCAAAAATGAAGTCTTTTTACAATACAAAAATCTGGTTTCTTTTTCTCGCATTTGTGAAATATTTTGTATATTTTAACACGGTTATTAAACGCGTTGATTGATGGAATGTCCCTCAATTTGCACATTTTTTTGTTTAAAAAAAAACGAAACTGATTTGATTTTTTTGACGAAAACTTGTCTGTCCGCGATAGAATCTGTTTTTTATGTTCAATTTCTACATTTATAGTGAAACTTTCTGAATATTTTAACACGCTTATTGTAAGACACTTTAACACGTGTTGCGTCAATTGATAGAATTTCCCTAAATTTAGACGTTTTCTACTGAAGAAAATCAGGTTATTTTATGGTTTTTTGAGGAAAAGTTGTCTGTCTGCTATAGAAAAATTCGCATTTCTTTGTGTTTAATTTATACATTTATGGTGAAACATTCTATAATGAGACATTTTAACACGGTTACTTACACGTTAATCGATGGAATCTCCCTAAATTTGCTCGTTTTCGCTCGAAAAGTGGGGTTATTTGTCAATTTTTGACGTTTACAAGCTACATTTTTCTAACCGAATCAACGTCTATTTCTTTCCAATTCGTTTCGTTTTCTCCACGTTTTCCAGCAATTTCTACACAATTTTTTTCTTCTACATCTTCCGGAATAAATTCTATCAATTAACAATCAATTATCAACGCTCGAAACCGGTTTTTACCGCCTTAAAACCACCAAAAACCGCAACTTTCTCCCAATTTTCATTCGCTCCCCGCATTGTCACGAATCCAGTCCAATTGACGTTCAGATTACGATTTGATCCTTTCAGATTGCACACCGATCCAATTCTGGAGCCTCAACCGGCATGGTACCCGTTTGCCGGGCCGGGAATCGATCCGACGTCTCCGCGAATTGACCAAAATTCGCGACGAAATTCTCCGCAACTATGAGGAGCGACGATCGTATCCGGATCGCGGCCGGTTATGTCTATCCGATTATCAATTGATAAAGAAGTAATTGTTGAATAATTGTCGAATTGTTGAATAATTAACGGTTGTTTTAGATGGCATTGGAATGAATCAATTAGCGATAATCGGGCCGATGAACTGACACAACAGGGTATCGATGATTTGAAATATTTAGCCCGGCGATATCGGACACGATTCGAGCAGATCTTCAGAGAACCGTACTCGGAACGGGTCTATAATGTAATTTTATTGATTTTTAATTGATTTATCGATTAATTGGTGGAATTTTAGTTCCAATACACCGATACGGACCGTACTCACGACAGTTATCAAGCCTATATCGACGGTTTATTCGGCGAGAATTCGTATCAAGTTCACGCTAACGTCCATCGAGACGACCGTCTGTTGCGACCGTCGAAATCGTGCCAGAAATGGCAGAATGATGTCGACGATAATTCGCAAACGTACGCCGAATACGAGCGATTTAAACAACAACAAATCTACCACGAAATGGTGCGCGACGTATTCCGCCGTTTGGGTTTCCGCTACAGTTTGAACGATTCGATCGTCGAAGACATGTACGATATGTGCCGGTACGAGCGCGCTTGGAATCTAAACCAGAAATCGCCCTGGTGCATGGTCTTCAATAAGGACCAATTGAAAATCATGGAATACGGGGAGGATCTGAAATATTATTACAACGCCGGCTATGGGAACCAACTAAATAAAAAAATCGGCTGTCCGCCAGTTCGGGATTTGTACGAGAAATTCCAACGGACGATCAACGAGCGAACCGACAGCGATAAAGTTAGCGTCTATTTTACGCACAGCATCACGATGTTGACGTTCTTGACGGCCTTGGGGGTGCATGAGGATTATCAGCCGTTGCGTGCCGATAATTTCTACCAGCAGGGCCAGCGACAATGGCGAACATCGCAGATCGATCCGTTCGCTTCGAATTTCGCTGCGGCTCTGTACGAATGCCGTAGCGGCGAACGTCACCGCGTTATGTTCTTCTTGAACGAAAATCCGGTGAATTATCCCGATTGTGCTGTCGGTTTGTGTAATTGGTCGACGATTAAACGGAAACTTGAGAATATCGCCGATGAATGCAATTTGGATTTTTGTAATGAGAATCGTTCGAATTTATTGGAGAATACAAGAGGATTTTATATTTTAACATTGTTGACAGTTTTGTTGTATTTTAAATCCACAATTTTATTCTAATTGTACCTCAATACTTATAATTCTCGATAATTAGCGTTATTTGATGATAGATGTACAAAAATTTACCAATAGAGACGTTTACAGTTTAAATCTGTTCTGATTTTCAAATAACCCGCGCTTTTGGTGTATTTTGGGTTGCCTAATCTAGCAAAGTTTTCTCAATACCGGCGGTAAATTCAAATTGATTTCCAGTTTGAATATAATTAATATTGTAACAAAATTGAAATTTCTATGAATGATGTAAACAATTTTATCTAAATTATCATAAGATGTTGGAAATTTATAAAAATATCAATCATAGCCTCAAATAACCACAAATGAATCGTAAAACGACGGAAATTACGTCAATTTTTGTTGATTTTCGATACAAATTCTTCATTTTGATCCAAGATTTTAAGATATGTTGATTTTAAATCATCAATTCTAACTAAAACTTGTTCTCTAATCTTGGAAAATTTCCAGTTTGGGCACTTTTAGGCAAATTTTGCGCAAAAATCTTGATTTTTACCCATTTTTTTTTTCGTAATAATTAATTTTTGTAACAAATTTGCTAGTATATTCGAAAAATTTTGATAGATTTTAATCAGAAATATCTGAGATATTTGCCTTTTAATTAACTGTGCAATTTTAGAAAACAATTTTGGCCCTTTTAGGTCGTTTTTGAAATAATTCTCTTATTTTCAAACAAATTTTACTTTGTTTAGAAACAATTGTAGCTTAATTACTAGTAACTGCATCTTATTGTCACCCAATTATCGATAATTAGTGTTTTATTTGATGACATATGTACAAAATCTACCATTAAAAATGCTTAACAGTTTTGAGTTTCAAATAACGCGCGTTTGTAATGTATTTTGGGTTGCATCATTTAGCCTAATATTTCTCTACAAGTACTAAATTTGAATTAATTTATCAATTTTAATTAAATTAGTACAAATAAACAAAGAATAATATAAACAATTTTATCTGATTAAGGCAATTTCGGTTGACCTTTGGCTTAAATTCTATACTTTTATCAAATATTTTGGAATAAATCTTATTAAATCTGAATAAATGTACGATTTGGATTGTTTTACATTGAAATTTTAGCTCTTTAGGTTACACATTTTTTGTCATAATCATTGATGTCTACAACATTTTGATTTTAATTAGATTGTATTACTGATAGTTATCAATAATTGATGCTATATTTGAGGATAGATTTACGAATTTAATCTATAGAGAGGTTTAATATTTATGATTTTCAAACAACGCGCGGTTTTAGTGCATTTTGGGTTGCATAGTTCAATCTGATATTATTCTAGTAAGCGCTAAATTTAAATTAAATTTCAATTTTTATATTAATAATGATATTGTAATAAAAGAGAACTTTAAAAGATAATATCAACAATTTTATCTGAAATATCGTAAAATGTTGGAAATGCATAAAAAGATCAATTAAAATTTTTAATAAGAAAAAATCGATTACAATATGCCTACGTAAATATAATAAAAGTGAATAATGTACCAAATTATTGGTAGTTTGGTATATTTTGTGGTTTTATTTTTATTTTTTGTCTTCAACATTTTAAAAATATTCCTAATATAGGCAAATCTGTATACGATCAAGTATTAAGTGTGGTCTATATTGCAGGCGTTTCTAGTGTGCTGGAAGTTATGATTGGAGGGAAATTTGAAATACCACAGCCACCGCTTCCTGTTTGTCACCGGTTGGCGATTATTAAAACAAAACCAAATTGATAAGTACAAAAGATATCATATATTTACAAAATATTTCAAATATTATCACAATAATTCGGTTTGTTATCATTATTTTCGTTAATTTCGGTTGTTGTTGATTTTACGTCGCTTTCGGAACTGCCGGACTGGCCACACCGAACGCCGATATAAAAACATTAACAACAGTCACAAGAAATATCCCAACAATCGTAAAATTGTTAATTTTGTTAGCAATACAGATTTCTTTGTCGTCTTTAACATTATAGGTGGCATTCCAGATCAACCCAATACCTACAGCTATCTAAAAAATTGAACAAATTAACATTCGATTTTGTTTTGCTTGTGGAGACTTACTTGTAAAATTAAACTGAATGAGATCATTATGAGACTTGGATAGAAATACGGATGATTCCCGCTCTCGATTACGTATCGCAATTGATTTGCATTCGCTGAAAATAAAGCCAAATCCATCATGCCTTGGGCTAGCGTCTTCTTGTGTTGGTACACATTAACATCCGGTATCGAATTGCCATCAATATCCGGATTACTACCAACTTCAAAATCCGGAAACAACGGAAATCTCCTATGTCCATTATCACCGTCTGGATGCAACGGTTTCGTTGCATCAGTTTCGTCCGGCTGGTGATTATCGCCACCATCTGGCCCCGATCTGGGCGTGATTTCCGGTATTTCCTCACCCTCGTCGTGATCGTGATCGTTCATTAAAATCTCCACGTCCCTGTCGGGGTTGTGTTCGGGTTTCTCGCTGAAGAATCCATCGTCTATTCCCGGATACGGTTTGGTGATTATTTGGTGATCATCGCTACTTTCGACTAGTTCGGGATCTGGACTGGCTAGGGGTGGCGATTTTGGGTGGTTGTCGTGCTCGTCGATGGTGATTTTGGGGGTTTCGCGCCGATATCGGGGGTTGTTGTTGAAGATTCGCGCAATTTCATGCTCGTATCTGTGATTATCACCAACACTCCCCATTTAAATCACTAAAAACTGTTTTAAATCGAACTAGAACTAATACACTACGGTCAATAGAATTATAAAGGAATTCTGCGGTTTTTTTCTGAAAAAAACCGGCTCGAATACAGGCTCTCCTTTTATTATTCAACAACTGATCCACTGCCAACTCTCTACTGGTAGTTTATTTAAAAATTCAAGGCTTTTATATGCGATAAATAATAATACACACAGAGATAATTAGCTTCTGTGTATTTGGAATTCATGCGAAAGTTCAGTTTTCATTCACCAACCAAGGGGGAAATTCTCGGATGTCTCATCGGGGAAACGATTGACCTCAACGTTTGGTTATTTAATTAATTACTGCACCAATTCGGACGTGTTTCCCCATTAAATGTTCACTAATCTAGTAAAATTTATTCGATTATTGGGGAAATATTCACAACAGTGGGGAGACATTGAACTTTCGAGGTCATCGTGTTTTTTTCGAAAAATAAAATAAACTTGCTAATTCTATTAAAATAGATGACAATGAATTGCGCTGTCGTATCAAGGAAAATTGTTAATTATCATTGAAGATAGTGCGACTGTTTTATTTCTGCGTTTTTAAAAGTTAATTTTAGTTTTTATCGGAACATTAACTTTTCTATTTTCATTTGAAATTTATTTACTTATTGCCAGATAAATTCTGTTTAATTCATGATTTCATTGGGGAATTACTATTAACTGTTAAACTTATATATTCTGTTGAATTTCTGCAAAAAATAATCAACAAATATATAATTAGAGCGTGTTTTTTGATTTATTACATTCGATTTGAAACGGGAACTACCGTAATTTAAAAAAAAATCACAAAGCAGATAATAGTTGATATAGGCAACTAAATACACAAGCTGTATAGTGTGTTGCATAATCACTACAATTTTTACTATAAATCATTTTTTTATTAAATTATTCAACTTATTGTAAATTTTTAAATCAATAATTATTTAATTATTATTATTATTTTCTTAATTATAATTATTTAGGATTATTATAACGAATATTAAATGAAATATTTAAAAAATGTGGAGCGACATCTATTGAGGTTATGTAAAATTATTTAGTTTGTTGTCGGCCACTGCGCAGTCAGTGCCTGTTATGATTTGAAACTTTTTCGCCATTTTCTAATTAAAATTTTTTGAGTTAATTTATGTAATTTTAATTATAATTTATGGTGTTTTCCGTAAAAAAATACGTTAAATTTAACGTTAAAATTAAACATAAGTGATTTATTAAAACTTGTGATCGAGTTATTACCAATGGAAAATTTGGAGGTTAAATTCGGGCCGAGTGGCTGAAAATCGGTAAGTTTACGATTTATTTAACGATTAATTGATCATTTTTTGATGAAAATGTTTGGATGTAAGCGAAAATTCGTTGATAATTAGTTTTTTAGGGAATTTCGTAATTAAAATCTGGTGCGTTTTAGGTTGGAGTTTTAGGGAATTTTCGTTTTCGATTATCGACTTTTGTTCACTCTTGCTGTTGAATTGTACTGAGCGTACTACATTGGCGATATATTTGAGACGTAGGTTCGTAGCTTTCTTCGGCGATTTGAAAAATACTTCAACAAATGTTTGATTTAATAACATCTGAAGCAAGTTACGAACTACATAACTGATGATTAGCCATTTGAGATAAATTACTGACAATAAGTGGGTAAACGCGATAAAAACCAAGCAGTATACGAGGATTTTTCACTTTCTAAATCTTCAGTTTTTAATAAATTTTGGTATTAAACTGTGAAAATGGCACTAATTGGAACTTTTAAGTCGATTTTGGGTTGAATTGTAGATACGGGGTGGTTTCTTTTTTCAATTTTTGTCCCAAGTTATTAACTTTTAATTGGGATTTTTATAAAATTATCACTTTTTGACGAATTTTGTACAACGATCGTCAAAAGGGAAAGATAAAGATGAAGGATTTAGTCCAAAAATCAATAACAATGTACTTTAATCTCTCTTTTTGGTCGTTGTTTTACAAAATTTGAAACATTTCTGTTCTAAATTTTGATTATAAGTCTCAAGAAATGTCCAATTTGGACAGTTTTAAGCAATTTTATCGTTAAATTTTAGCTTTTTAGCTAATTGTAAGTTTATCAAAGTTTTTTTTGTCAATAATTATGAAAGATTTTGGGGTCAATTTCATCGTTTTAATCTGAATTTTAGAAAATTTGCTCCTGTAGAATTTTTATTTTATGCGATTTTCGAATAGGCTTTTCTTTTTCTTGTCTAAAGGAACGAATTTAAATAACTTTATCTTTCAATTTCAGGCGATCTGTTAAAATATTTCGGCCTCAAGCTATCAATTTTTAACTCAATTTTGTTCTTGCAACCTGAAAATTGTACAACTTTGCCCTGTTTTTCCGTTAAAATCTCAAAGTCAACAGTTGTAACCTGAAGAGGAGACACTTTGAATCGATTTTCGTTCTAGATTCTAATCTTTCAATCTCGATTCTAGCAAACTCCAGCATTAAATCGTTGTAAGAGAACAGTTTAAACAGTTTCTATTGATTTTGGCGTTAATTTCCAATCTTCATAGTAGAATTTCAACTTTCTTGATAATTTTGAAACTGAATTTCTCATTTTTTAAGGTAGATTTTAAAGCGAAATTGTGGTTACAAATTTGCGCTTCAATAACAGAATTATATTTTAAACAATGATTTATTATCACATAGAAATGTGAAATTACATTATTATCATTCAAATTCAATTATTTACATTGTTCAAATTAAAAACTTATCACTAATTAATTTACAATATTGTTTCATCTCGTTTTTGCGTTTTTTTGTTTTAATTTTTGTAATAGAACTATGGATTTTTTGGCAATAGGAATACGTTTTTTATTAAATTTTTGGAAATTATTGTAAATCTCGTGCAAATTCGTCACTAATTAAACAGAAAACGAAATCTAAAAGATTTCTAAACCACTAATTTAATTGTTCGTTATTATCATTATTATCATCAATTAGTAACGAAAATCAAGAAAATAGTCCCACTGTGTGCACTTTTTCATTAAAGTCATTACTAGTAATTCTTTTTAATTGTTAATCAATTAATCTACAAATTGAGTCTTGATTTATTCACTTTATCTTTTAATTAATTAGAAATGAATTCATCTTTAATCGTTTAAAGATCAATTTATTTATCGATTTAAGGCTTTTTCGACTTATTTCTTAATTAATTAATTAATTAATTAATTATTATTAATATTATTAATCATCATCGTCGTCTTCATCGCCACAACAATATCGGCAACATCTTCGACATAAACAAATACAACAACAACACAACAATATTAAGAATGTTATTAGGGCAATTCCAACATAAATCCAATTGATTTCTGGATGATTTTCAGTAATACACAATTCCGGTGATTCATCACTTAATGCTAAAATAATTCAATTCGAAATTAATTTGATCGATTTTAATTAAATTAATTTACCTTTAGAATCGGAAATATTCGGACAGTTTATTATACCGTTACAAACAAGTCTTGATGGTATACAAAGACCGGCTTCTCCAGGACATGTAAATTCACACCCTTCGATATTATTATTGTTATTATCAATAGTACCACCTTCTGTTAGTTTTGATGATAAGAGACTACCGTCTTGATTACGGGGTAAATGGTATAATTCAGTCCAGGCGATTTTAAAGACAGCCCTTGTTGGTAGAGTACGTCCGATAAAATGTATCGTAAGACTCGGTTCGGTATTATCCGGATTTAATTCAGCTGCTGATAATATCGGTAATTCTTTGGCTAATGTTATATTATCACTACATATTGATAAATATGGTAGTTGATGGTTTTTTAAATAGATTTCAATAATACCATCTTCGCAGGTTTTCGTTGTGAATTTAATACGATCAAAATGCAACCATAAATCACGTTCGCGATTTATTTTTATCTCCCATATACAATGTATAGTTTTTGGTGGTTCAACATAACCGATAGCTTCATAGTAGGGATAATGAATTTCACCATCTGTAGTTGGTTGTATAATTGGTGGGCCACATAATGGTCCATGTATAAATTCATATGTCGCCTCAAATAATGGTTGATTATATTTAAAATAGCTTAATGCCGAGTGACTACTATCAATAATTAATTGTAAATTTAATTGTTCCCCTTTTGATATAATTTGTATTATTGTTTGTTGATTATTGCATAAACAAACAACATCACCATTTTGTGCTGCTTTTGTTAATGGTATTGTTATATTCATACCATAAGGTATTGGTTCCCATATTAATAATTTATCAACACGATCCTCTAAACAATTCTGACATGGTCCATGACTATATGGATGTTCTTTAAAATTAATATTTAATATCTTTAATATAATCCTGGCATATAACCGCTTATCAGTAACGAAACGATATAAACATTGTACATCATCATTAGTTTGTTGTTTATAAATTAACGTATTTAATGGTGAACGTAAATAGCCGCGTTTCTGTCGCCATGATGTAAATATTTCATCACAACGTTTATTCGGTATCGGTTCACCAAATTTTGTATTATTAAAGAAATCATAATGTGCCCAATAATATAATGATGAACCACTATAGCTACCTGTTTTACTTTCAAAACGTACAAATAATGAATTTGTTGTTGATATAAAATCGTATTTTTCCATTGCTTTTGAGAATGTATCACAGAATGTTTTGATAATTTTCGAATCATCAGGCCATGCGGCATCATATAATGTTAATGATTCACCACAATCACCATCTATCGGTTGTATCGGTGATTCGATGCGATTTATCCGGAAACTACAAGAAAAATATAACTTTAATTAAGGGGTATGGTCAGTTAGAAAGGCAATTTTGAAAGTAAAAATTTCGTGCATTTTTCAATGGATTTTGATGCTTTAAACGGCATTTGAAAGGGCATTTCTTCGTTGTTGTCGTGAATTATCAGGTTTTTGGAAATTCGAACGTGGTCCGGAGTTACAAAAGAAAAACCGGAAGCATGTTTTTTTATATTTTCGTTCATAACTCTGTTAATATTGCTTATTTTTTAATGAATTTCACACAGCATGTATAAAATTAAAAGCGCTTTCCAATTATGATATTTTCAGATCGCATTGTTAGTTTTTCGGGAAATTTATGAAAAACGAATTGTTGTTGTTATGAGTGGCTTACTTCATCTAGTACCGGATAGAGGGCCTCATCATAATTACAGATGTACGTGTTTTTTATTAATTTTCCCATATTTTCCCCTGTAGTCTAGCAAATATAACTGATTTTTCAACGATTTCCCTTGAGTTTATAGCAAATTAGAAGAGCTTTCCAAATCCTCCAATAAGTTTGTCATTGCAACGAATTCGACACTATTAGAAAGAACATTCAAGGGGTATTTAAGAGCATTTTTGTTTTGGAAAGTTCCACTCTAATTTCGAGCTACAGTGGATAATTTTTTAGCACGTATTTTCAATTAATTTTCCCCTGTAGTCTAGCAAATGTAATTGATTTTTCAACGACTTTCCTTGAGTGTATTGCAAATTAAAAGAGCTTTCCAAATTCTCCAATAAGTTTGTCAGTTTCCGGAAAATTTGCACAAACTTTCATTTTTTGATTCAATATTCAAAATATGGCAATTTTTAATCATCGAAATCTCCCTTATTTGGTGAGGTATAACAATGAATACAATGGCTTTGGACAGATCATTTCAATGAATATCTAAAAGTGTTCTTTATTTTGGAAAATACCGATTGAATTTTAAGTTTTCGGGAATAATTTTGGAGCTTCAATTTTATTATCTCATTTCCATAAATTTGTCTATAACATAGCAAATATTTTCGATTTTCTAATAATTTTCTAGCTTTATATAGAAAATTTAAAGCATTTTCTAAATCTATCAGAATTTTTCCGATAAGCTTGTAAATTTTCCAGAAAATTACCGAAACAAGTTTATTTGCACCTATTAATTTGCCGTTTTCGTTAAAATAAATAAAAAAAAAATCCGATTCTATTATGTTATGCCACTTCCGGAACGTCTCTAATCGACATTATTATAGCTTCAAGATTTGTCAATTTTCTTTTGTCTCGAGGAAAAATTCCTAATCAAATTCAATTTCTCGTGTCAATCTTAATCAATTTAGCAATTTTCAAGCTGTTTTCCGATTAAACACCAATGTTCTAACTCTTGAATGCAGTTTAAACTAATTTATATATAGGATGCTTTGTATATAAAAGCTCCATTATCATTTGATAAATCATTTTAAAATTTACTCATCTCAAACTGTCTCTTTATCCACGTAATTCGTATAAATTTACCATTGCATTATTAATTCAAATTTGAAAATCAAATAATTATGTTGTAGTAGATTATTGAAATGTTTTCATAATTATTATTATACCAATAAGGAAAGTTTATTGATTGATGTATGAATTTTTAAATAAATTCCGTCTACTACCCCTTTAATAACTGTTAGAATGAAACTTTCAAAGTTATCCCCTTTTTAAACTAACATCATTTGATAAAAACTTATGACTTGAAACCGATCTGTATTAAAATTCCGTATTAAATTTCACGGTTGTATAGGTTTTAAGGGAGTCATTTGTTGGATTTTTTTCTCTCCCCGTTCTCTCCTTATTTAATGGAATTAAATTCAATTTTAGTAAAAATTCAATTAAAAGTATCTCCCGTTTTATTTTATTTTTTCTAACAGAATTTCAGTAATTAGCCGTGAGGTTCGTTCTTTATTTTTACCCGTCCGTTCGTAATTATATAGAAAAACGTACAAATTCAAGTGTAAATTTCCAACTATTTTAAAGAATTGGAAAATTAATATTAGAGTATTTAACTGAATTCTAATAGGGTTGTGGTTAGAATCTTAATTACAAGGGTTGTAGAGTGAGAGAGCAATTAAAAAAAATGAGAATTACCTAGGAAAATATAAACGAACAATTTCACCCTCTTCGCCTTGCATTAGATATGTACAACTTGTATGTGGTGGATACCAATGGGCTACTGATAAAAAAATACCCTCGCTATCACCACTAGCGCGTAAACTTTCCGATGATAACAACCAATCACATGTACCATTTCGGCTACCAGCTGTATCAACATGTCCAGGCCAATTACCAACATTAAAATGGAAACCAGTATTTAATAGTGGACCTAAATTTTTGCGAAATTATTTTTATTAAATAATTATAATTGTAAATTAATTACCAGCTGGGGATGATACAAATTCAACAAATAAATCCTGTGATGTACCAATTATTGAATATGGAAATTTACCCATACCACAAAATGTACCGATAACCGGACAAAATTCATTTTTACCATCGTAGATTTTTATGTAATCATACGGACAATTTTCTTGACCTATAAAACGAAAATAAAAAAACGTTAATCAACTATTGACAGTGTAATAAAAAAAAAAAAAATCGAGGTCTATTGCAATTTCGATTCGTATTGGACGAAGATTTCCACTTCCTAATTTCTAACAGAATTACAAATTCTATTTGTCGTAAAATCGTTTCGAAATTCGCTATTTTCTCTTCTTATCTATGTAGAAATGTGTGTGTGTATGTGTTGAATATCTCGCGAAACTTTTACGATCGAACTACTCTTTTCTCCCTCGGTCTTTTCTGTCGGAAAAGACAGGAAAAGACGGGAAAAAGTCTTCCGCTCTGATTCTTAAAACACTAACTCCTCTCTATACAGTTTGTTTTTTTCCTCACCCATACATGCACAAATTTACAGATAAAGAAAAGATTTGTGATTGCTTCTTGTGTTTTTATGAGTTTATAGTTGTAAATTACCAGCCATGTACGTTCAACATTTATAGGGGATGGTATTGTTGGCACACAAACCGCACACATACAATACAATTTTTTTGCTCCTATCCTACTAGTTATAGTAGTAGTAGTTTTCGTTTGTTTTTCCTTGTTTTTTTCTTATAAATACGAGACGGATAGTGTTTAACGGGTGTAAACATAACGATAACAATAACTTTAAATGAGCTCTTACAGTTTTTTCTTCCCTTTTGTTTTCATTTTATGCTGCTTTTAAACGTTTTTAGTCTATTTTTGTTTTCTATTCCGTTCATAAAATCTAAAAGACGGTAATTCTCAAAATCCACAACACTAATCTACTTGCCAGTTGAAACAATTCTAAAAAAATATCTATTGATTGATATTTTCAATTTCTAATTGATTTCCATCAAGATTCTGTACCGGGGGCAATGTTTCTAAATTAGTTTAACAAAACGGCAGTTCTATTTACATTAGAATCCATCAAGATTACGAACCTTTTCCACGATAAACAACAAATGGCCATTTATTGTAACTATGATAAAGTCGTTCAATTTAAAATTGATTGCTTATTCGTTTAAATGTTGTTTTTATATTGTTGATCAATGATTTTATCAAGTAGTTGACCCGGCGCCTCCACCATTTCTATAAACTTTTCTACATCAAATATTTTCAAATAAATTAAATAGTAACTGTTCATTTTTAATACGGTCGTTACTGTCAGAATTGAAAAAAGAACTCCGCTTTTGTCTAGATTTCAAGATGATTTATTAAAAAACACACACATATACACTATACTCATACAAATATAACGCACCCAGATAAGTGTCATAATCGCTTGAAAAGAAACATTCCCCCAAACAATATTACTGTTATTAATGATTAATCATTGTTCTTTCTGTAAACTACAAAGTCCGTGTTTGAATCGTGAAAATATAAAAGTTTTCTATAGACATTCTTTTAATAGTTGTTGTAATAAGAAATAATAAAAATAAAGCGACAATTTGGTCGTATTGTGCCGGCAAGTTTGATGATGATAAAGTTTGTTGTTGTTATTTTCGTGGAATATTTACGATAATTTAAGATGTTATTAATTGAAATGTTGGCGTTTTCCTAGAATTATTCATCACGTCTCTCTTTTATTATTATTATTATTGTGTTGGATGTTGTTTTGAATGTAAACTAGAAAAAAAAAATAGCGCTTTCAAATCGTCCATTATTCCTTTTATTTACTTGTGTATCTAGTGTAATAATAGACTAACAATAGAGAGGAGCCTATTAGCTTTGCAAATAAGTAATATAATCAATTATGCATAAGTTAGATGTTGATTTTGTATATTTAACTAATTATAATTAGTATTATAGTAAGTCGTACAATTAGCTTATTATTATTTATTAGAAAATTAAATACAAACCTGATGAGATGGGTCTCATTGGACATGTCATAATATTCTCACAACGTTGTCCATCAATATTAAATTCTTCATTCTCTATATACAATTTAATAAACGGCAGTCTTGTATTTAAATAATAACGACAATGTAGATTTCTCGGATAAACACCCGGATAGGCTGGTGATTGAACATAGCATGTTTGTAAACGACAATCACGAAAGATTCGTTCACAATACGAACTACAATTGAAAATTAAAAATTATCAAAATTTATAAAAAAAATTTGGAGACTTACCCTTGGACAACTTCCCCACGTCGATTTGGATACAATTCCGGATGTTGTCCATAACGTAAATAAACAACAAGTTGTTGTTCAGCTCTTGTATCAAAACTAAAATATGTTTGATCGGTAAAGTTATCACTATGGAATAGAACTTTAACGAATGATGTTTCTGACATGAAAGTTTGCGGTTGTTCAATTTCACCACAAAACATTCCTGGTTCTTTACGATTCGATACATCCGTCTTGGCATTACCATCGACAATCTGTAGATTATTTTTACCAAAAATAAAATTAATGAATGTTTCAATTTGAAATATTCAGTTAATTTAAAATCGTAATTACAAGCTATAAACTAACTCGAATATGTGTATTTATTGGTAGCTTTTAGATAGTTGTGTACAATCAATATTTGAGTACAAGTTCATGTCTTGTCTCTAATCACACAAACTACTCACATTGATTGGATTCAAACTAATATTTATACGTTTAAGCGATTATTTACATTGTAAATTACAACTTTATTAGCGTATGCTGTAAATTATTTGCAATTAATTCGATAGAATATCCGATTGACGTTAGAATTGATTAACTATTAAAAAAATGGGTGAATTGTAGAAAAATCGTTATTATTATGTTGGTAGTCGATTATTTCAACACCCCCGAAGTAAATCTGTTTGATTGTAATAGTGGGACAGTAACAGAATGGGGATTATTGGATCTGGTGTTTTCACGCCAAAATCCCCTAGAATCGTTTTATTTCCCCAGGCTTTTCCAATTATCTGACTGGCTTGTTAGGTCGCAACTGAACCACATTCACACACAAACACACATAATAAACTTTCCCCTATACATTCCAATTTTATTATTACCACCATTATTAGATAATATAGCAGAATAATTATTCCAAATTCAACAAACTAACGTTAATTTTGTTAATTTAATGTTTAGAATATTTAAAAATTCCGTTGATATTATTGTAGAAGAATAAAGGATGTTGGAGAGTGGTAGAGATAGATATAGGGGGAAACTGGCAGGATTTATGACGGCAATAAGGGTTGAGTTTTTATTAAAAAATTTTGAAAGACGCCCAGGTTTTGATGAATACAATACGGGCAACATTTGAAGAAATGAAACTAATGTCACCGACACCACTGGTGGTCGTTTTAATCTTCTCTATCCGATTCTTATTGTTGGTTTATTTAATTAAAAAAATAAAAAATACAAGATTTTAACTAGAATCGAATCAATTTTTGTGTTGATTCTATTCGGATATCATTTGTAATCTAGATTGAATTTAAGACTTTTTTTCCTCTTGTGTTGATGTCAATACGTCGTCAATCCTTGTTGTATTCTAGAGAATCCTTTTGTGTATACAGTTGAACTATATTTATTGTTATAATTGGCTTTTATTTCCGCCGATTGTAATCTTGTACGTATCGTAGACAATAACAATAGAATAAAAGAATAAGAGAAATTGTTAGCAAGCTATACTACTACTACAATATATCAAACAAACAAAAATTAATTAAATTGTCTACTATTTAATTAACTAATGAATAGTTGTTGTTATTATAGTTTTTGCTTGTTTATCTAAAGTTCATTACATTCACAAGTTTCGTATTAAATCTTTGTGAAAATCTACCAGTTCTAGTTGAAATCAATTCTGAATTCTGTCACAGTCAGGATTTTATCCATCGTAATAGAAAACACTATTACATAACTATGAAATATTTCTCTATAACGTGCTATGAATTCTAATTGTTGTTTCTATTTCCTTTTTAACTTTTTTTTTTGAATTATGTCTGTTAAATTGATTACAATTGTAATTTTCGTCACGTATAAATCTAAAGATTTTTCACAAAAATATAACGGATTTGTGTTTCCGCAAAATTTGAGAACCCTATTTTTGGACTCTGTTTCCACGTCTTTTTGAAATAAATCTATAATGGAAATTACTAATAAAAATATACTTACAAATTCGTAGAAACGAAGGTCTAAAGTGTATTTTTGATGTTCACAAATTGCCAATATTTAATAATCGATATTTGGCGTTATATTTTAATGAGTCAAGGATCTTTGGGGATGGAATTTTTAAGGAGCATCCGAAGGTGTATTTTATTTAAAAAAAAGTCTGAACTACAGAGGATAATCTTCCGATACGTGTTTTTCTTACTTTTCCATATTTTTCCCTATAATTTAGCGGATATTATCGATTTTTAAACGATTTTCTCACAGTATTCAGCAGATTAAAGACTTCAATTTGTTAGTTTTCGGAAAAATTGGCAAAAACTTGAGAACTCATATTGCATCTTATTTTCGATAGTGTCTGAAAAATGCCAGTTTTTAATCATCGAAATCTCCTTTGTTTGATGACAAATTGTAATGATTACAGTAGTATTGGAATAAGCATTTCAAGGAGTCTCTAAGAGCGTTTTGATTTTGTAAAATTTTGATCGAGTTCCAGATTACAAAGGAAAATCTTGAAACACGCGTTTTTCCTCAAGTTTTCCACATTTCCCCTATAATTTAGTAAATATTATCGAATTTTAGCTCAATAATTCTTCCCATATGTTTGTTAGTTTTCCAAAAAATTGGCGAAATTTGATAATTTCACTTCATGTTTTTTGTATTTGTTACTGTCTCTGTTTCTGTTTTTGTTAGGCTACAGGGAATAATACGTGTTTTTCTTACTTTTAAAACGGATACGTGTTTTTCTTACTTTTCCATATTTTTCCGTATAATTTAGCGGATATTATCGATATTTAAATGATTTTTTCATAATATTCAGCAGATTAAAGATTTCAATTTGTTAGTTTTCAGAAAAATTGACAAAAATTTGAGAATTCATATTGCATCTTATTTTCGATAGTGTCTGAAATATTACAGTTTTTAATAATCGATATCTACTTTGTTTGATTAAATATTGTAATGATTACAGTAGCACTGGAGTCTCTAAGAATGTTTTTATTTTGGAAAATTTTGATTGAGTTCTGAGTTGCCAAGGAAAATTTTGAAAAACGTGTTTTTCCTCAAGTTTTCCACATTTCCCCTATAATTTAAGGAATATTATCGAATTTTAGTTCAATAATTCTTCCCATATGTTTGTTAGTTTCCCAAAAAATTGGCGAAATTTGATAATTTCACTTCATATTTTTTGTATCTGCTACTGTTTCTGTTAGATTTCCGTTAATATGAAAAAAAATATATTATGGAATTTCCATGTAATTTTGAATGATTGGCAAAGATTTCCGCGTGACTTATGGTAATTCATCAAACAATATTTAGATATGTTATAACGAAATTTGCACCACATTAATTTTGCACCATATTCAACCAACTAACAACAAAGTTTAATATAAAATAAATTATTCATAGTTGGTAATAGTCGGAGGAGTAGTTAGTGGTAGAAACTGTCACGAAAATACGGTCAGTTTTCAATAGTTAATTCTAATATACGGGAATTTAGTCGCCATTTTGTAAATAAAAGAGGCAAATAAAATGTCGATAGGAATTAAAAATAATAATAATAAATCATTGTATTGTTGTTGTTGGTGTTGATGATGATGATGAATATGTTTTTAATACAACTCGAATGGTTATTAATATTTGGCGAATATTGGAAATTGTGAAAAGTCGATATCAATTTGGCAAATTGAGATGAATCACCAAATACCAACAGTGTGATGGGCTCCATGTTCCACTTTCTCTACGTATTTTTATACACGTGTGTGTGTGTGTATTTATTTCGATCCCTAGAGGAATGGTTGATGTATCAAGAACAGACACTAACTTGATGCTAATACAGTAGCCGCCAGTTTTCATTAAACATCAACAATTTAAGTAGAAGGATCATCATTAAGAAAACAACACAAAAGATAGAAACTTTCTTCTTCTAATGTTAAATTCCCGATAGACTTGCTTCCTTTGGTATTCTATCTAGTTTTAGACGAATGGAAATTGGCCAACACAATGTATGTGATTAATATTGTAATAGTGAAACTATTTCCAAATTAGTGGTAAAGTCTTGACGGGTGTTTAACACGCAATAGTCCTACTATATTATAACAACAACAATACAAAAACGTCCTGTAATGTTACTATATTAAATCTAAACATCATCGAACAATAACTACTACCACCTCGAACAATTACCAACTCTTATCGGCGATTAACAGTTTATAATGTCGAGAAATAAGGCTACTTTAGATGCTATTTTTTAACAAAACGGAAAGAACAATTCAAGAAACGATTAGCCCCAAGTGTAGAGTCAATTTTCTTCTATCTATTCATATAAATTTATTACAATTTTGTTAACTCTTAATAAGCGAAATTTGTATTCCACTAAAAGCACGTTTTCGTTTTGAGAAAGTTCGTTTTTCGGTATTTTCACAAAATTTGGCCCATTTTGTAAAAACCATGGAGCTACATAGATGCAAAATCGCAGTTAAAATCGATTCAGAAATTAACCATTTCGTTATCTTTTATCATTTTTTAGATATTTGTATTCTAATGCTTTCTAAAATTTACACTGTTTTAAAATCGCTCTTAATAAAGCAATTTAACATTTCAGGGTGACAAGTTTTGAGTAAAATTTTTCTAAAAAGATTGATAAGAGTCAAAACTATTTACAACCCTTGTCAATTGCAAATACGGCCCTGTCGCCGAAAATGACAGATCGTCCCCGTATACCTTATATGCTGTTTATATGTATATTTCGTCTTATATATATAACCGCCGCTTATAACTATCCTTATTCAACTTGTTGTATTTTAATAGAGTGGAAAAAGAGATGCGATAAAAATTGCCATCCATTACTCTCATATCGATGCATTAATCTTAACACACAAACACACACACGTATATTTGTGTATTGATGTAATCGACCTGAAGGAAAAGAGGGTGTAATCAGTTATTTCGAATTTTTGACAAATCGACCTTACAACTCTTATGTGTATTTTGTAATACCGAAAATGATGAAATAATCAATAACTACCCTGTTCAACAAAATTAAAATAAAGCGTACAAAAATCGGCGTCAATTTAATAAAAGTTGGCGTTAATTTTAATATTTAACAACACACCCTACTAGAGAAAAAAACCACCCCGACTCGCTATCACTGCTTATGGTCCATAAAGCAACTAATAAAGAAGAAGATATTAATATTCTTGGCCGCTAATGTTCCGGCTGTTACCACCCCTTACTAAGTCAAATCGTCATTTGTCTTCGTTCTCTTCAATTAAATTAAATTTATAAATTAAAAAAAAAAACTCGAATGTTAATTAATCTTTTAATCAAACGTTAAATTGTTAGCGGTCGAAATCAAAAGGGTAGTAAAAACCAATCGGAACAAACACAGTTGTCAATACAGAATCTAGTCGTGGTTAGGGTAGTTTTTGTAAATAACAACATAGAGTGGAGTGAATTGTAAAGAGGTGGATGAATAAAATTGTAAAACCGTCGGGTTCTGTTTATACTGTCGGCGGTGATGGTGGAGAACTTTCCCTCCAAACATTTCCATTTTCCGAGTTTATTAAATCTTATTTTGATTTTCTTGTATTTAAATTTCTGTGTTGTATATTAAGATTGATGTTGGTAGTGGTAGTAGATGATGATGATGATGATGATGATGGAGGGGTTGAGAAAGTAAATATTTACACGTTAAGTAACTAGGATTAAATCACATCAACTTGGTGATGGTTTTCGATTTTACTCGACTATAGTAACAAGAACAACAACAACTACGAACACTACAATCAACGTTGATAACAAATCAAATATTTCTGTTTTAAGAGACAAGTTTCTTCTACGATTGTTATCAACGAAAACTATCCGGCCAATTAGTGAACTTAATGATTTATCAGTTGAAACGTATTGAGTAGACACTTTTCTTTCGACAAATTGTTATCGACATTGTTGTAGACGTTTAAGACGATTGACAATAGAAAATTGGGGTTAATAATTGAACGAAATAAAACAAGAGTTTATTGGAAAAAAAAAGAATAATTGAGCATATCAAGGGATTTCTCTATTCACTTAAAAATCCATCATGTTTTTAGTTCAATTTGATTACTAGTCTAGTATTTGTAATTCTCTTGAATAGTCTGCAATATTTTACATAAATTAATCATATTTTTCTTTAACAATGTCGAAATAAATCAGCCACTTTTACAAGTTAATTTAATCGAATTTTATTCTACGAATTAAATAAAGCCATTTTAAATCTTATCAACAGGAAACACTTCAATTATTCCTATTCGTATTTTGTATTTCGTCTAGTTAGTAGAAATTGTCGCGACATTAGCAATCGACCGGCGCCTCCACCATTTTTACACTTTGTTTATTCAAGCAAACTTATAAACAAATTAAGATAAAACTAACACCAGCTAGGGGTGAATTTGCACGGATTCGGTCGCGATATTGGCGAACTATTCAATTAAAATAAACGATACTCAAAATGTTATTCTGCTTTTACAGTAGAGCTATTTCCGGTTCTGTAAAATTTTCGCATTTTTGTTCATGTTCCGCGCCTTTTTATGTGGATTTGTTACGGAAATTATTATTATGAGAGAATTTATTGAAACTTGAAGGTTTAAAGTACATTTTTTTCGATTCGGTGCCTGTAAATTGCCAGTATTTAATAATCGAAATCGCTCTTATTTGACGATATATTGTAATAACTCAAATATCAATAGAAACAGCATTTTAAGAAGTATCCGGGGGTGTTCTTACTTTCGAAAATTTTTATTTGAATACTGAACTGCAGAGGAAATTTTAATATTGACGGATTTTCAACGATTTTCTTGCAGTAAATCGTAAATTGGAAGGGCTTTTTGAATCTTCAAAATATTTTCCGCAAAATTGACATAAATTTTGAGGGTTTATATTCATCTACGATCTCCTTAAAATTGAGTAATCGATATCTTCTTATTTGGTGATATATTGCAATGAATGCAATAGCGCTGGAATGGACATTTTGAGGCCACTTTTTGCTTTGAAGCTTTTTAAAATAAATTCTGAATTCCAGAGGATTATCTTGGAGTATTTTTCCTATTGTTTTCATCTATCCTCTACAATTTGGCAAATATTATCAATTTTCTCACAGTAAGTTTGCTAGAAATCTAATTGTTAGTTTTCCGACAAATCATCAAAAAGTGGCAATTTTTAATGAGCGATAATTCGCTTATTTGTTGAGATATTTTCATGAGCATTAGAAGTAGAATTTCAAGGAATATCTAAAGGCGTTTTTGTTCTGAAAAATTTCGTTTTAATTCTAAGTTACAGATGATTGTAGCGCATTTTATATTTTTCATATAATTTAGCAAACATTCTCAATTTATTAATGATTTTCTCCTGGTATAAAGCAAATTGAAAGCCTTTCCAGTTGTTTCAGAGATTCTTCGTTAAGTTTGATTTCCGAAAAGTTTTAGAAAAATTGACAATTTATTAAATGGTTTCCATTTGTTTTGTTTGTTGTTTGCGCATCTGTTTCTGTTCTGTTTACGGTAAAATAAATGTTGAAAAATCTCTTTCTGTACTTCTGTAAAATATCTACTGGTAGTGTTTTTCATTATATTGGACCGGAAACAATTAGTGGATATCGCCGTCTTGTTAAAAGGTCATAAATACCCGAGATTATTGTCGATAAAATTCCATTCTATTGTCGTATCGACATTAAAATTTTATTGTTGAACTACTTCTTTTTTATTTAACAAAATTCCAATTAAGAGTTGGTAAACATACTTGAAAACTAAATAGTATTCTATTGTTCGTATACATTGATAAAGTTCCCAAACTAAATTGATGATGTGACCAGTCTTTTGTCCCAATACTATAACCACGTACTTAGTTGTAAAGCAGGTTCTAGTAGTTGATTGTAAACTCCATCAATAATACAACAAGTATAGCAATAGTTTGAATTTCGTTAGGACAATAAGGTACATAATTATCAAACTAAGTACAATTCACTTATTCAATATGAAAGTTATAATCTTCAATTCATAATAGTGAAAGAACAGCTTTAATAATAGATGGGGTGGTAATTGATTCGTTAATTGTACAATTGTATTCGATTCAAATATGCAAAATTATCCACCTTAGCGTCTTATCTACGTGCGAGGTTCAATATTATACACATTCAATTTAATTCACCCCTCATATAAATACACAATCTGTAAAAGGATGTATTTCCAATCTATCCACCCTCCAGCTAGACTATATTGTACCACAATATCGGTCTAAAGTTTCGTATTTGTTAACAACGTTTTGCATGTAATCCATTTGGGAAACAATGCGGTCAGTTCGGAATACATTCACTGTTTGTGATACGGGACGATCTTAATCTCTTACGCAATCCTAAAACTAGAATCAATGCAATACGGAACAAAACCCTATAAAATAGAAGAAAAAAAAACCTGGGAAAGCGAATTTAAGAGACAAAAATTTAAAAAGGTCCCAAAGGATCTTCGAGAACTTTCAAGATTTTCCAACTAACTTCTAACAAAAGTTTATATCATCAAAGTTCATATTTTATATTATAGAGGGAATATCTTTGTTTTACATTCCTAGCAACCTCCAGGGTAAATGTTGCGATCATCTTGATCTATGTTGTCTTCGTCGTTGTCGTCACTGTTCAACCCTTTTTCGATTAATTTAATTAAACACAGATCACGTTGTTGCCAGAGCTTAAAGTACGGTAATTTCTTTCTTTACCCATTTCACAAATTCATCCAACAAAAGAGGGATGAATAAAAACAAGTTTGGAGTACTCCGTTGTTTTTTTTTTTTTATTAAAATGCAAAATAACTTTACGGATAAGAGATTCTCAAAAGTTTTTTTCTTTATATTGTTATATGTCTATCGAGAGAGACAAGTTGATTCTTGTGATATGGCATAAAAATCTTGTTACATGGCTGTTTTAAAATATCATAAAATTCTGATGAGAAAACAACCACACAAGAGGGAAAGCCACACAAAAAAAAACAAGTACCTAGGGGTATGTAGATGATGAGGTGCGGTTTATTCGTATTCCCCATCACTCCATCAGTCACAAGTTGAGTAAAAATGATTTAGTACGTGTTTACGTTTATAGAACCCAGTTGTACCAGGGGACTGTTTTGCGTTTAAATACAATAATAATAATAGTAATAATAATAATAATAAAATGGATGGGGAAAATTCGTTGTTACACAACTGAATTGAACGAGACAATGATGAAGAAATGTGCAAGATAAAAGTCAATTCGAATAATAAAATAAGGGGGATGGTAGATTGTTAGAAATAAGGGGAAAAAGCGTTAGAAATTTCGCCTTTATAAAACATACAAACACTCTCACACACAACACTCATACGAAAACAGATAAGGATTATGGAGTATAGTTGGGATTTATGTCTGGAAAATATGAAATAGTTTTGTTACGTCTTTATTTCAGTCATTCATAATTTAAAAGATAAGGCAAATATACATATAGAATTTTCCATCTAGATTGTTGATAAAACGGGAAATTGTGAATTTCTGTATGTGGAAAAATCTCATTGAAACTTGATAATTTCTAATCAATCTACTTATCTATTTAACGAAACAACCCTCCAGTATTTCTACGTTTCCATCAATTATTCAAACGATCCAATGGACGTAAAAACGACTAATTAAATTGTCAATTTTTCGCTGTAAATATTTAATGAAGGGTCAAAACTTTAACAAAATCCCCCCTATACACTTTAATAAATAATTAACAACGGATAAATAAACAAAATTTCCAATTTGTTGATTAAATCTACAATAGTGAGACAAACAAAACTACCAAGTATTTGATGAAATCGATTCAAATAACTAACAAATTTTATTATAAGGCAGTACATACACGAGTAATCTTGTTAATATGGCTCAACTGTTCAATAACCAAAATCTTATGCTTCTATGTTAGCATAAATGAGGATGAACGAGTTGCTTGTAACAAGGAGGGTTGTTTTGTGGTGTCAGCTCCGGTTTATCTAAATTGATTCAATTCTAGATATCTACAACTATCCAATAATAATTAGCTGTTATTTATGATCATTTATCGTTAGTTGAACGATCGATATCTACTACAACAGTGGATTTAATTGAAAGCATTGCTCAGTTCTCCAAATTGACAACGTACTGTCTAATTACTGACAATATAATTAACACTGTTATCTGTATGGACTAATGATTACCATAGGAATAACAACAATAATGAGTACATACAGGGATGTTGAACAAAAAGTATGCAGTTTATATGGAAAGTCCTATTACTTGATGAAAAAATAGAAAATATTTAATGATTTCTAAGTGGCCTCTGTAGAGCATTCTAGTAATTTCGTCGTTTTTTTTACAGACTAAAAGTATTAAGATAATGTAATACGTTCGTCAAATTTGGATTTTTAAAGTTCACCACTTAAAAAATTAAAGAAAATATAAGCCGAGATTGAGCGTGAAACATTGAAATGTACAAATCTTTCGCCTCTCTGCCTAATTTCAAAACCATTGTCTCTCAATAGTCGGTTTGGCAGTTCTTATCGGTGCAAAGTCATTTTAGAGTCTTGCGGCACATGAAACTGATTGCATTTGTTGAAATAATTGACACTGAAGGGGCTGTTCATACTGTTCAATGTTTATTTATTTCAAGACAAGTAATCCTGCAATATATGATTTTATCAGTTATCGGCCATATATTAGTATTGTACTGGTTGTTAAGTAATTTCTTGAGTAAAAAATACGATAACACGAGTTCTTATCTTTTAAGATAAAAATAAAATCGGTGAAGAGGCGAATCACTAGTCACATTTCAAATTTACCCTAAGAATGTCCGGGAAAAGTTGTGTTTCACAGGTGAAAAACACGGAGATTCTTTAGTCATTTGCGTGTACAGCTTATCGAAGAATTTCTTAAAAAAAATCATTTTTGACTGACTATGAGCTCTGAGGATCATTGAAATATTTTTAAAATAACATAGATTTTCATGTAAATTACATAGTTTTAGTTCAACGCACCTCTCTTCGGAGAATTCGTTAAAATTTTGTTAATTTATTCAGATATTCATAGTTGTCTAAGGATTGTCAACAATATTTGATAAATTTATTAGAATTACTAACGTACAATTAGCCCCAATTTAACCTTAAAGGTAGTTGTTGGAAAGGGCAAATGTAGGTTCAAGCGAATATTGAATGAGATAAAGAGAGAAATGAACAACAGAACTCTACACTTATACGAATTGCAATTTATTATACCGGCCGGATATCCGCCATTTTGTCCCATCTATACATCCACATTTATACTGACATGTTCACTTTATAATAAAATGTAGTTGTGCCTTTTTCAAGATAATAAAACACGAAGAAACTTCGTTTTCAAAGTTTACTTTGTAGAAACACTTGGAGAAATTTTTTTTAAGGAAATATACGCGATACAAAGTAGCTGTAAGGAAATTAGGGTTAAAACAGGGGTTCTTCACTACTACAAGTCTTACACTTTGAACCAATCAAAGTAAAAACTTTCTCGAAATGCTACATTTTCTTCTACTTTCTGGATTTTTTCTGCTTTTTTTGTGTGAGTCACTGTTCTTGCCTCTCATCACCAACCAAATATTGAGCTTGAAATGGTTAAATTGGTGATTTTATCCCACTTGTTGCTGGTCTTGTCTCTCTCGATCTCTTTAGCGCAATCTGTTAATTAAACGTTTATTTTTTCGCTTGTTAAATGCTAGATTTTGGTAAGAGTAAAAAGTGTATAGATCCGGTTTAAGATTGACGATTTTTCCTATGTTGGTATACCTTATTGACGATTTGTCGGACGAATTGTGTATCTCTTGTTGGCAAGTTGAAAGTTTCAAGTCATCAGCAGTTCATGCGTTATGTACACACGTAGAAACATGCCTTGGAACCGGAACGAATAGTAAATGAGGCAAGCAGACAATATAGCAGTTGTACAAATACAGCACCCCCGCATAACCCTCTACTGACTGTCAGTCGACCGCAGATAAATGAAGACGTGCGCTGGTTACTTGAAAGATTTTATACCCAAACACACATACATAGAAGTAGTGGCCTTTATAGTAAATTATCTATAAAATTCTTCTGCTACTCTAGGGGAAGAAACTACCCTAAATTATCTGTAGATAGATATATGAGGTAGTATCTGATGCAGTTTATTATATGAGCATGGAAAGGCGCTGCTGTTGTTGACATCTTTTAAATGACGCCAAAATGATTGATCTCTATATTTGTATGTGGGGAGGAAATGAGAAAATTCACCCTCGCTATCCCACCACCGTCACCATTATGTTGTATTTCTGAATGCGTAAAAAAATCACTTTTTTCGGTTCGAATCAAAATCCCCCACTTTTCATCACATTTAAACATTCGTTTGTGTGTTGGTTTCTTTTCACGTATTCATATGTGCGAATAGTCTGATGCAGTATTTATGTTACTGGATAACAGACATGGAAAACCTTTGAGCAACGGTTAAAATAAATCGGCGCAAGGCCCTCTAGTGACGGTTAATTTTGATTCATACCGACATCGAAATTTATTACCAACAATCCCCTTCGTGCAATGGGTGTTTGTTAGGGTTTTCACTGTTGTTTTTGCCTAACAATCATCAACTATCAGATATTAGAATCGATAGTTTCAACATGTAAAGCATAAATTTTTAATTAAAACTAGTTGTGCATAGAAGTTTATTGGGAATCCTGCCTATCGCTCTATTTTTTTTTTATTCCTATCTATCTATTCATCTAGTAACAGCAGTTTCGAGAGTGTTATAAATGTTTTATTACCGGACCTGGACTACTGGTATAAATCTTCACCAATACGGTCCATTTATTTCCAGTTTTATATGCTTATATCGGACTAGAATTTCAAAACTCTCTCTGTCTCATGTATAAAGAGTCACGGTATACGTTTACGACAAACTACACACAAAACAGACGAGAGAATATAAAACATTTTATTCATATTGACCTCGTCGTAGTTTTGTCGACAATATTTTAAATTAACAACAACACACCGGGAAAAAACCGCAAAATATGCTCATCTAAATTTTATTGATTTTGATTTGTTTATTTTCAATATATACACGAAACAGGGGGGCGAAAAATACGAATTTCGCTTTATAATATTAGTCGTCTGTCATTTCACCGTTAAAAGCATACAAAAGTAAAATCGTCGATAAAGACAGTGATGTTGAATTTTATTATTTCCAAAACATTGACAAGACAGTGAAATGCTGTTTCAGCTTATCATTCGTTTATTCTACATGATTCTATAAATTCTTGTCGCATCACGATTACAGTACATACATATAAGGATATTTCTACAAATTTTCCGAACGATAATCGATTTATTGAAAAGCGTTTAGTTGTCAACTATACTATAGTACACTTGACAATTTCTTAGATATTTAAGACAATAGATAAACGTCTCATGTACTTCAATAGTTTAGATAAAAGTAAGAGACATCATCATGGCATCATGAAAGCAGATATGGTTCAATTAACAAAACAGGTAGAAATGTTGTAAATTGTGGAATCAGAATAGGGGGTGTACAATGAAAGAATGAGAAAGAGATAGAGAGAGACAGTAAAATTTCTCTGTAATATTGCATTGTTTAGGTTTTAATTACATTGCTATATACACATAAATGAGAAGTGAGAGAATGTGCTAACAGACGAAAAATTTATGTATTTCTTCTATTCCATTATTCGAGCTGAATATTTGGAGATTAACACAATTTTAATTACTACAATTGCAACAGTTGTAATACGCAGGTCTGTGATAGTTACTCGTCTTGCGAAATTTTTATTGCAGACGCTATAGGTGTACTATAACAAAAAGCAGATGCGAAATAGAAACAATCTTAGAGGGAAATTTCTAGAGGGAAGGCGCTTCTAATTTGCTATATACTGTTGGAAAATCGATAATACTGGGAAATTATAGAAAAAAATATGAGGACATGCTCCAAGATTATCCTCTATAACTCGGAATTTTCCAAAACAAACAACGCTCTAAATACTCATTGATATTAAGAAAAAACATGTGTTCCAACATTTTGTTCTGTAACTCACAATTAAACTAGAGTTTTCTAAATGAAAAGCCCTCTCAGATAATTCTTAAAATGCTCTTTCCATTCCTGTTATATTCATTGAAATACTGATAAATAACAAGGTGATAAACTTACGAAGGCAGGCACTGAGGCCTCATTTACCGAGGAAATTTGACTTCGAAACCCCGTTTGAAGTGGTCATAGATGACCGCCATGGGTTAAGAAACAGGATTACATCAGGAATCCTCCATCTAGTTTACTGATGGATCAAAAATAGATGAAGGCATTGGTATAGGAGTATATGGACCCAATTATAGGGCATCCATAGCCTTAGGAAAGTCTCCTTCTATTATGCAAGCTGAGATTCTTGCATTAGAGATGTGCGCCAGAGAGTGTTTAGAAAGACATCTCACGGATGCGCAAATAGACATTTTGACTGGCAGTCAGGCCGCGTTGAAAGCTCTAAAGGCCTATAGACTTGAGTCAAAGACCGTTTGGGAGTGTCGTCAATCCCTGAAACAGCTGGCAAGGGGCAATAAACTTATCCTAGCTTGGGTGCCAGGGCATTAGGGAATTAAAGGTAACGAACAAGCCGATGAACTTGCAAAGGCAAGGGCTGAAGTTTCATTTGTAGGTCCTCAACCGTTTCCGGGTTAACCAAAACTCAATGGGGCAAAGAGATCTGCAGTTGCTAAAGGTGCAATAAAATACTCTACTGGATGCAAGCTCCGGTAAAGAGACAGGCGAAGTTGTTCATCGATTACTCGCCTAAAAATGCGAAGAAGCTTCTCGACCTTACGAGGAAATAATTAAGACTCTTAACGGGATTTCTGATAGGACATTGCTCTGTTAGATATCACCTCAAAAAACTGGGCTTAGTTGACAGTGAAAGGTGTAGGTTATGTTAGTTGAAGGATGAAACCTCTGAGCACATCTACCTCGGCGGTACAATTCTGCTACGGTACGAACAAGGTCTCCTAGAAAGATGATTAAAGAAGATATCCTTGCTGGAGAAGGTTATTAACAATAGATCAAACTGGTCGCAATTCAGGCTTAGGAGCCATTCAATTCGACTAAACTACCACTGATAAGTTATCAAATAAAAAGATGTATTACAGACCCTCAAGTTTTTGTCGGTTTTTCACAAAACTAGCAAACCTATTGGAGGAATGCATGGAGCTCTTTCAAATTGCTCCATGCTAGAAGAAAATCATTCAAAATAGAGCAAATTGGCTAAATTATAGGACAAAATATGGAAAACTTAAAGAATAACACACGATTCAATATTATGGTCTGTAACTTAGAATTTAGTCGGAATATTTTTCGAAACAAAGATCTCTGAATGCTCCCTAAGAAGTTGCTTTTAATACTATTTTAACAGAAGCAGAAATCGGCACCAAAATCGGCTGCTTCTAATGCTTGCAGGATAATTTGAAAGATATTTTAAGCATTAATAAGATAAGTCTTGCTCATTTTAGCAAAATTAGAGCTTCGTAGCTTATTGGGAAATTAATGAAAAACTGCTTTAATCTGATAATGTCGCAATTTTCACCAACCGAACATGCAAGTAGAACGATCAAGAGTAAGAAATTATTTGGAAATATATTTTTTTGTAACAGAAGCAGAAATAGAGCGCTAAATCTGGCGCAACCAAAAACAGAGATCTGTAATTTCTATATTTCCGCTGTAATGATTGAATATTTGATTTTGCAATGTTCATAATGAAACAATCTATGAATTTCGAGACCGATCTATAATATGAACGTATATTATCCGATTGATTCGTGATTATAATCAAACAAAGCTCAACTACAGTCAATTAAGAATGTTTACATTTCACTATACTGTCAATCTATATAATCATGTTAACTTTGATAACTAATTTTTCTCCGTTATTTCGTCTAAATTCTCCTCTCATCCCCTTAAAAACAATAAAAATGTTGAAAAGTAATTCGGTTCGTTGTTTGACAGACCATAACGTAAATATTGGCTTGCTTTGGCTTTAAAAAGGAGAAACTTGAAAAATCAATGATCCACAATGAATAGACTTGTAGTTTATTGTCGGTGCATGTTTTTTTTTCAAGTTCTAGCATAAAACTCTATAAAGAGAATCTTGTCGGTAACAACAAATTTCGCTACTCTTCATTGGGTTGTCATTTTGATTTTGGCCGTCCTCCAATAACACACGAACAAACAACCAAATAAACAAACAGTAACAAAAAAAATACGATCTATTGTTTTATTGTTGATCATTGTTAGTATATTACATTGAAAAAATCATTCCACCCCCGGGGTAGTTTCCAATAATATTGTGATTATTAAAATTCTTTTCCCGGATCCCTGGAGGGTAGAAATCAATGTTAGTTGACTGGAAAATAATGAAGCGTCTTGGATGCATATGTTGTATGTAATGACATCGCATCTTATACGGCCTTCAATTCAGTTAAGTATCTCGATGAATAATAAAACGTGTTTTTTCCGGTCTTTCCCTTATTCGGCGTCAAGAGACGTAAAAAATAATAATAATAACGGAGGAAATTGGAAGGTGAAGGAAATGGTAGAGAGACAGGAGAAGGAAATTAATTAGATCCAGCGAGCTTTTGTTGAAATTTTATGATTAAATCAAATTTATAAAAGGGTTGGATTCCATTTTAGCAAGGTGAATTCGCTCTATTTCAAAATTAATCATTGTTTTTATTGAGTTGAACATTGGAAATTTTTGTCGAGTTATTTCAAAAATATGCAAATATTTTTCCATGTTGAATCTGCAACAAGAGCGATCGGGGGGGTGGTATTTCAATCAAAAATCGTTCAAATTTCTATACTCTTGAACGATTCAGGGGTTTAAGTGAAATTATCGACCGTCTTGTGGAATAATCATAATTTTCTTAAAATTACGGCCATAAAAATGGAAGCTAACGAAAATATTGACGTACACACGGATCGAAATTGAATTCTTCAATAATTCTCTAGAGACTTGCAAAAAACCAATTTTATACAGGGCTGCTCGACTAGAAGTACAAATTTGTAAGGGGAGCGATTTAAAAATATTTCAGGTATTTATAGGATTCCTGGCAGCATTTTTCAAAAATTTTGAACCCCATAGCTCATCAAAAACGCTCAAGCTATAATTTGAACGGCTAATGGGTGATCTCAAGTTTTCTGCAACGCATCCCAAAATAAAATAGAGAAAAACGAAAAAACTGTCGGGGGCACCCTTGAGTCATTCTTAGTCGTAACCGTTTGGTGAAAATCACGACATTGTTCCAAATCGAGCGTTTTTTAACCAACTTTATTGAGCTACAAGGTTCAAATTTTGCTAAAAGGATCCTCCTATGGACTCTTGTAATATTTTCGAATGATAGAACTTCCCTTATAAACTATACTTTTAGGCCAGTACCCCTGTATGTATAACTAAGGAAAAATCTGGAAATTTTCTTCGTACACCTGCAAATGGTAAGAATTCCAGTAGTTTTATGGACTTCAGGTATTTGGCTAATAATATAGCCGCTATATACATCCTGTCTCATATCATTCCACCATCCCCGAACAATAACTTGAAGTATGTTTGTTGTGGGAAACGAGGATGAAAAAAACTCCTCAACAAGTCCTAGATATGTGTATGGAATAGGGTAATAAATAACAAACAATGTTATCTCTACAACATCATAACCATAGACGTAGATTTCGATTTAGCACTCCATCCAACCCCCACAACTCACTACAAACACTGAATTGTCATTGGAAGTATACTAAATTTTTTTTCGTCCAGTTGTTTTCCAGTTTACTGTTCAAACAATCATTTTGATTCTTTCCATTGCTAGAATGCCGCCCCCATTTCTATTTTATACCCGTCTATTCGTATTTGATCAGTCTGTGATACTTTGTATTATTTTAGTAAAGTTGACAGTATTGTGTTGCGTCTTCTACGCCTCTGGGTATACTCACACATACATCCACAACAGATCAGTTGATATACACACAGAGATACATACACATATGTGTATACACATGGGAGTCCCTTTAGTAAAGCGCACGTCACGTACATATCAAAACTTTACCACCCCTTATATCTATAGGGATCAACATAAAGATGTGTGTTGGTACAGAAGAACGAAAGAAAGAAGCAAAGGACAAGGGTGGAAAAAAATGAAAATAAATCTATATAGAACGACTTTTGGGGATTGTTTGGCCATGGGAATTTTTTTCGAAAAAACAATCCCCTATTTTTATCCAAATATCAAATATCAATATGGTTTTCGGAGAACAATATATTATCATGTAACTGATTAGATATGACATACAACGGATATTGTTTTGATTTTCCGCCTAGAGGCAACTAGTTAGAATGTGAGCGTGTTCGTGTAATTCGATTCTCATTTGTGTTGTGTCGATTGTTGCCAATAAAACAACAACAGTGGTGTTTTTGTCCAATTTTATTTCCCTGAACAAAGATTATAGCAGGATGGGGGCGCATTCAAGAGCCTTTATAACCAGCGAACATGTTGAAGAATAATTCCAAAAATCGTTTGGCTTCAATACTTGCGCCTAACAATTGATGATTTATTATAGAAAATAACTTAAAATGTAGACTAAAGTGTTTGAATTGTCGCTGTTTTATGGATTAATCGTAAGATTTGGCCAAAAATTTAAAATTCACCGCTCAATAAGACTCTGGAATACAAATATCTCGAAAACGGTAAGAAATAATGAAATTTTTGACGCTTTATTCGCTTCCAAATGCAATTCTACATTCACGTGAATCTGTGGATTCTTAAGAAATCGCTTGAATTTTTGAAAAATACGTTTTCTGAAATTAAATCATGGTTTTAGTAGAACACACATTTCTCTAACAAAAATTAACATAATCAAATGCAATTTATACAAATACATAGACGAAAATTGCCTCTACAATTGGGACTATTCGTATTTTGAACTGCTCTTTCCGTTTTTTTGAAAACCACATCTAAAAGGTGCTATTTCTTCCAACATTAAAAAAAAAACTTAAATCTGTGCCTTTTTATGACCCAGTTTAGGATGAGAAGGCCTCAGAAACGAATAAAGCTGATGATTTACGACAAATTTTTTCACAAATTTAAATATAATGTAGAGTATTCTAAAAAGGCAACTAAATGGGTCTAAATTGCCCAATTTTACGACTGGAGAGGAACATTTTCCAAAGAAATATTTTACGACGAATATTTTGTTGAGAAAAATTATTGATTCAATATGAAAATGTGAATTCAGTTCAAAAATCGACTAAAAGTGCCAATTTAAGGGTAGATCGTCCAAAGTGAAACATTTGCCCCGAAAATCTCTCAGAATTTTGGTTGGCAACCGAGAATTCGTCTTTTAAACTAAATGAAAGTTTGGAATTCGACAGCAAAATTGTCAATTAAAGGCGAATCAAAACAGGAACACCCCCTTGGTTCGACATTTCTACGCTTCAACCCCAACTATAATTATTCTTAATTAAAAGATGCTGGATTCTTCTAGATCACAGAACCATCATCTTTAATAACGTCGATCATTTAACGCTAATTATAATTAATTATTTCGCTTTGTTGTTTGATTCGTTCTCCATTTTTCTTTCATTTACCGTTTTAATCAATAAGATCGGAACAAAACGATAACAACAACAACAAGTAGGTACGTTTTATTCCATATAACAAACAAAGAATTAATGTGAAAACGATCAAGTAGATATCAAATCGTCTGTTATCGAGACTATACGACACCCTCTGCAAACAATCTTTTCATCTCACCCCGATTTAATCCATACACAGATTTCCAATGAAGTTTCCTTTAAAATATTCTACGCTGAATTAGTTCGATTCTTTTTTTATTAATTTATTTTACCCCTTGGTCGTTTCGTTTGAGAGTCAACGAGGAAAAACCAGCAATAATTAAACTATGTATGTGTTTATAAATGTGTGTGTGTGTGTGTGTGTGTGTGTGTGTGTGTGTGTGAGTGGGACGCGGTTTGTGGACTAGATAAATAGGCGGTATTTGCAGTTTAATACCCACCACCATCCCCGTATTTTACGCTTAATTACTCTACACGTACCCCACATATATAATATAGCACACCATTTCGACGTTTCTCATTCTGCATACGTTCTAACGTTAATTAGCCGTCCTACGACTGGCATCCCAAATTTAGAAATATAGAAAAACTACGGATTTACGATATTAACCGTATTTCATCGATTAGGGGGCGATTTTCAAGGGAATTGAAGCAAATCAATTTCACTAGAACACAAATATCTCGAAAACGGTAAAAGATAACGAAATGGCTGATCTCTCACTCGATTCTAAATACAATTCTACATGTTTGTACGATTATTTATTTTTGAAAAATTGGCTGGATTTTCTGAAAATGGTATTTTTCAGTATGAAAGTATGACGTTAGTAGATCACACATTTCGCTTAGTAAAAATTAATAAATTTAAATTAAATTTATGTACGTAAATAGACGAAAGTTGGCTCTACAATTGGGGGTTGTCATATTTTCAATTGTTTTTCTGGTTTTTTTGAAAATCGACTCTAAAGTGGCGTATTTTTCCGAAATTATTCTATTTAAAATTGGTTTTGTTTGCGGTAAACTGTGTACTCAGAAGAATCAAATTAACAAAATTACAATCGATCTAATTTGAGTCAAGTTGTTCCATCGGGTACAGTCGGGGTGTATCTAGTTTCCAACCCTTATTGTCCCGTATATTTTGTATTGTTTGATCCTTGTTTGTCCCCCTCTTGTTCAATACAGCTTTAGTCTCTATATTCGTATAACAATATTGATAATGTCCTGCTGTTTAGTTTATCAAGAAGTTGAGAAATTACTAAACATACGATAAGGGGGGGTTGAATTTACAACACGTTACTATAGCAATTCTGGATTATTAAATATTGCTGAATTTAATTAATTTAATCGTTATATTTTTGTATTACCTGCATATATCCACTTTCACAGTGTGTTGCATTTAATAATACACCAACTTTGAATTTATTAAATTTTATACGTAATATCCAGTCTTTTGGGGTGCCCCGGAATGATCGGAATCGGTACCAACATGTCATCGGTTTACCGAAATTCTCTTGTGTTAATTCCGGACTTGAAACATCCTCATAGATATCGACAGTTTTATTACAATGATCCTTTTTCGAATCGGCTGAAAAAATAATAGAACAAATCATTAATGTTTGTTATACATATGTATAGATAAACCGGAAATCAATAAAGAATATCCGGTTAACAACAACAATAAAAACAAATACGTGTTTATTAGGGTTGATGGTAATGTTTGTGAATTATTCTCCATGCACTATATATCATTACACTTGCTATATATCATTGAATTAATAACCGCAATTAGATCCTGTTCTATACAAAAACCACCACCAACATCCCCTTTTCAAATAGAACACGACAATACAGTATACATATAGTTGGTAGTTATAAAAACAAAAAGGGTGAGAACAAATTATAACCCTGCTCTTGATCCTCGTATTATTATAGAAGAATCTATTTGTGCATATTAGAATTTAAATTTATTTGACGTCCATAACTACCCTATATGCCTACAATTCCCAACCCCTTCTAGCTTGAATTTACTACAGTAGAGATTAGAACCAAGTTGAGGATAGTTATCAGGATTTACAGGGGTTGTAGATCAAAACTATGGGGATTTATTGATGATTCCTTTAACATATTTTCTGTAGTTTTTGAAGAAATTGTAAAAGCTGCCAGTAATTCGTCGTGTGGGAAACTTTTCTACAAAGTTTGAGTTTTGTAGAACACCGGTTCTAGTTTATATTAACAAAATTGAAATTTATTGGTTGTTTTTTTTTTTTAATTATGGGGGAATTTTATCGAAATTTATCTGTAAATGACAGAACGGCCCCTAAACCCTTTCAGTGTCAACAATAACAGTCGAGATCCGAAGATAATCCGACAGGATTTTAAAGGTCCTGACGTGTATTTGAATCTTGGCTCTAATTGTCACTGGGGAAAAGCCAAATTTAACACTTTATCCGTTATGAGATTTATACGAAAATTAGGGTTGGGGATGGGGAAGGAGAAAAAATTGTCGAAATTAATTTCGATAAAGTTTTTGATTTGTTCCATTCGCCAATATAGTTCCGTTGACATTCCCACTGTTGTCGTCGTCGTTGCCAACGTCGACGTCTAATTATTTTATTGGGTGAAAACTCGGCACGATCTGCACTTTGCTCGTTATAATTCCCCAAGACTTAACTTTCCAAGATTTGATAATGCAACTTTAGAACTCTGATTTCAGTTAATTCCTAAAGGCGGTCATAGTTTAAATGGAAACCGTCCACCACTCTCTCTCGCTCCACTGTGTTATTTTATTAATTCTAAAATAACACAACCGTAAAAACACGGATCAATAATAAAACTAAAACAAACAGAAATCTGATGGAATTTGGAAAATTTTCTACCCTTTCTCACTGTATATTCGTCGAATATCGTGAGGGTAGAAAAACCATTCGAAAATCTCCAAACGATATTTCAATATTTCATGATATAACGACATGTGTATATGGGGTGGTTTTGGTTTCAGGCGTCGTTACAGGAATTGGGTCAAGAAGGTTTTTTCTTCTATTTTCGTTTTTTTTTTCCACCCCTAACTGAACTACTCATCGAGATGGTGTTATTATTTTTAATACCTCTATTCTGATAGAGGGACCACGGTTTTGCCCTTAAGGCGGTCCCAGTCATAAATCGACCGATCCGGCCCACAGATAAGCCGAAAGAAAAAGATTATTTATGTTTCTATTCTCCACATTCTCTCATCCGATTTTTATGATTCGACGAACCGATATTTTTATTTATCCCATATATTCAGTTTTTCATCAAAATTTCCCGAATATAAATACGATTTTGTTAATAATTCCAATCTAATTTTCATAAAATCGCTAGATATTTCGTATTGGTGGTCACGTTTTCAATCTAATCTACATTTGAATTATGCTGTTAACTTATAAACGTTTTGAAACTGACAAGTTGGGGTAACTAATGGTCGATGTTTTTGGTGCTTTAAGATTTTCGTTTTCCTTTACCAATACGAGGATGAATGAGGGCGAAAAACGCATACTTGTAAAAAGACCAAACGATCCTTATTGCTTTACATAAATCAAACGACTGGAAAAATCGTTGAATTTATTCCCAAATTGTGTCCACAACTGATAAGAACAAATCCAATCTAAAAAAGCGGACCGAAAGTATATAGTTTAAAGTCCTATTAGTTGGTGAGGATTTGAAGTTAAGTTCTTAGAGTATTTTAGCAAAAAATTGCACCTTGTAGTTCATCTGGAAGTCGGTAAAAACGCTTTTTGGTAATGTCGCGATTTTCACCGATCGACTATGCACATGAAACGATTAAGAATGGCCCAATGATCTTCATAAAGTAGTTTTGTTGTTTCAAATTTCTTACAACTTGACTTGAATCAAATAAAGAGGATTTGAAGCAAACATGCCGAATTTAATCGAGGAAATTTGTAGATTTTGCCTTATTAGAATTCTCAATTGTTGTTGTTGTTGTTTAGAAAACTCGCATCTGTCTCCCCTTTTTAATTCGACTACCAATTGGGAACATCTGTTTCATTTGGCCTAGTTTAAATTTCCACAATTACAGCCGGAGACCGCATTGTCTAGTCCTGTTAATGATAAAGAGAGCGTTGAAATTTGATGATTTTTATTTAACAAAAAAGAAAAAAGCAAATATTCCCAACAAAAATGAAATTTTGATGTAATTTAATCGATTTCTGCTACTACAACAACAATAACAACACGAAAATACACATAGAAAGCCGAATGAAATACATTGAAATGAAAATAAAAACAGAAACAACTAAATGTGATTTTAATGGCAGCAATATTGCTAATAAAATTTCTACCCTTAAATCCATTCACCCCTATAGAAAAAAGATTGAATATTTTAAGCTAAAGCTACTAGTATTAAAAAATCATATTTTCTAGACTATTCTGATGTTTCCATTAAAATTGTTGCTGCTAATTTGAAAATCTGCAATGCAGTGTCTTGTTTAATTAATTGTAAATATTTCTAGTCAGAATTAGAACTTGATAAAAAAAAAAAACATAGAAATTAAACTCCAACATTTTAGAATTCTTCTATTTTTAATGTTGATCAAAATTTCTATTGAAAAACTAATTACACTACCGACTCTTGTTGGCCTCAATTGAAACTTTCAACTATTCCTTAATTAGTTTTATTTTTCATGGTGAATTTGTTGTTGAAGTTTTGTAAAGTTGACGACGGCGCCTCCACCAAAATTACACGACTTTATGCAATTTAATGCGAGAAATTTGTTTTTAACGAACGTATAGAAATGTACTTGTTGAAATGTTATTTTTGTTTGTTGTTTCGAATTTTGTTCTTATAAGAAATAGTATACCCTACGACACAAAATAAGAAACTGGTCTATAAATTACACTATTTTATGCTAGAACTTGTCCACTGAAATTACTAAACGTTAAAGTGAGATAATTTACAATTTTTACCAGATGTGAAGATGTATGGCACACTCTTCATAAAAGTGGGTTGATATAACCGAATTCACCTAAATTTCTAACCTTTTAATTTCAAATTTGATTAATACCAGTCTTACTTTGTGTTAGAACAATTGATGAATTATTTGTTCAAGTAAATAGCTCTTTTTCTCCGTGATTAATATGAATAAAGATGGCCAAAATTACTTTGAGGTTAAAAATCTTAAGAAATACTCAAATATTTGTAATTACCCCATTTTAGAGACAGTAATTCCAGTGGACCAGTTCTTCTGTCGAAGACTATCATAAAATAATTGAACTTATAAGCCAATTTTATGTTTTCAGTCGTCCGATATAGAATCATCAATCTAGTATCCGGCCTGTCAAAAAACTGTCTATAAACGTTGAATCAATTATTTCATCCCCGTCTTTATAAATTATTTACGGGGGTGAGTTGGATAAAAAAATCAAGCCAATCTAGGTATTATTATTATTATTCTTCAATCATACATACATATCAATAGAACGAATCGTAATTATGAATAAAAAACGAATTACAACCTGTATTGGGGGTGAGTTTTCGTGACATGTTGAATAAAAGGTGTAATTATAGTTTGATGTATACACACTGGTGTTGTTCGATCAAGTTAATTTATATTCGTTGGAAAGATCGATAGTTTCTTAAGTCAATTTTAAAATGAATAAAGAAAATCAATGTGGAAATTCTTAATAGCGAACAAACACAATTTTAACTAAAAGTACATAGCGAGAATAGAGCAACTTTTTAAATATATGCTTTTTAAATTGTTTTTTTTTTGCCTTATTGTAAAGATAATAAATGACAGTAAATTTAATGATAATGGTTCGATGAAATTTATTAAATCAATGTTACAATGGCATGAATTTTATTTAATGTTCATTTCTGTTAATTAATTAACAATCTGTTTCCTATTTTGCGATCCCACCAATTTTCCAGTACAATAATTATCATTTTTATTGACATTTCCAAATCGGACTTTATCATCAAATAAATTTCTATTTCAGCACAGGCGATTTTACACACACACTCACCCATATGTGTCCCATTCGTTTTGTGTTTGTAAGCACCAGATCAATTTGTCTGGACAAGTTGACGAGCCAGTCACTTTTTACATAATCGTCAACAAAAAATCTGCCACTTTATTCGAGTAAAGGGCCCCGATTTTACGCCGTGATTCTAACTTATTTATAGGGAAGGCAAAAAACAACCTAGAAAAGGTAGTGTTTGAATACCCGATGTAGGTGTGTAACTAACTATTGGGTTATTTTTGAAGATTTCAATTTGTAAGTGTTGAAAAATTGGGAATTTTACTTAAAAATCGGCTTTACTTCGACTTTGAAGGTTTAAAATTTTTAGTCAGTTTGAATGGAGTAATTACCGGCGCATCCACCATAAGTTACATGGATAAACTTCAATTTCTGGCCGATAATTCTTCTAATTTAATTGAATATTTGCTCGTAGGTCTTTGTACAATTTGAAGTTTTCTGGAAAAATTTTGCCACTTTAGGTTCCTTGAAAATTGCAAATTAGCTTAGAACTCAACTTTAAAATTTGAAATAAATTTGTATAAATAAAATAATTCTCTCGGGACCTTCACTAAATTTTACACTGACGAACTTTTTAATTGCAGGCAATAATTTTATTTTCGTTTAAATCTAATTGACTAACAATTTGTTAGATATCTACAAATTTGAGACGTCTTAGAGTTTTGTGCAAAATTTTTTTCCCCAAAATATTTCTTGAAAAATTGCGAACTGTACTCGAAAATTAGTTTCGTTTAAATTCTGAAACTTTAAAATTTTCGGTAGATGCGAATGGAATTATTCTCCGGCGCATCCACCAAATTCCACATCGACAAACTTTCTAATTGCTGGCTAGTAATTTAATTTTCGCTTAAATCTAATTGAATAACTGCTAATAAGTATCTTGACGATCTGTGTAGAATTTGAAGCTGTTTCAGTAGTTTTCTATAGAAAATTGGTCTCAAAATGCTCCTCGAAAATTGCGAATTTCACTCAAAACTAGCTGAAAATTCAGCAACTTTAAAATTTTGAATAAATGTAAATGAAATATCTCGGCGCATCCACCAAATTTTATACCGACACACTTTTTAATTACGAAACAGTAATTTAATTTTCGTTTAAAACGAACTGAATAGCTGTTATTGAACAATTTATAAAAGAATTTGAAGTTCTTAGTAGTTTTCTGCAAGTTGTCCCAAATTATTCTCGAAAATTTTCGAATTCTACGGTCAAATCAACTTTGCCACTTTAAAATTACTGAATAACTCTCCCGGTACATTCAAGATCTTTGACAATTTTGAAGCTGTTTTAATAGTTTTTTATGGAAATTTGGTCTCAAAATGCTCCTCGAAAATTGCGAATTTCACCCAAAAACTAGCTTAAAACTCAGAAACTTTAGAAATTTATAATAAATGCTTCACCAAATTTTATACCGACACACTTTTCAATTACTGACCAGTAATTTAATTTTCCTTTAAAGCGAATTGAATAGCTGTTATTGAACAATTTATCAAAGAATTTGAAGTTTTCTATAAATTGTCCCCAATTATTCTCAAAAACTTTCGAATTCTAGGGTAAAATGAACTTTGGATCAATAAAATTGCTGAAATAACTCTCCCGGCGCATCCGCCAAAATTATCACTGGCAATTTTTTTTTATTGCTGACCAATTTAATTAGGTCCAATTCTTTTAAGATTTTTGGAAAATTTGAAGCTGTTTTAATAGTTTTTTAGGGAAATTTGAAATTGGCTTAAAATTTCGAATAAATGCTTCACCAAATTTTATACCGACACACTTTTTAATTACTCAGTAATTTAATTTGCTTTTAAAGCGAATTGAATAGCTGTTTTTGAATAATTTATCAAAGAATTTGAAGTTTTCTTAGTAGTTTTTTGCAAGTTGTCCCAAAATATTTCTCGAAAACTTTCGAATTCCACACTTAAATTAACTTTGCGACTTTAAAATTGCCGGCGCATCCACCAAAATTTCCACTAATTTTCCCAATTGCTAGCTAATTTAATTTTCATTCAAATTCAATTCTTTGAAGATCTTTGTAGAATTTGAAACTGTAAAATTTTTCCTCATAAAATATGTTTTCATTATTAACAAACTTGAAGTTTTTCTGAGTTTTATCTAAGCTGAAGACTCTTACTTTTATAGTAACTAACTTTTTAATTAGTCGCCAATAATTAAATTGTATAACTGCTAATTAACAGACTATCAAGAAATTCTAGCTACACAAAATTGAAGCACCACTCATAAATAATGTAGTTTTTCTTTCTCTATACAATTACCTGGTTGTTTTATCGCTTGTTTTAATCAAAACTTTTTTTGAAAAATAATTTTTGTATAAATGTCAATGTAATATTTGCACAATTCACCCGGCGCACCCACCAAATTTCCCATCAACGAATTTTCAAATTAGCTACTAAAAATTTGATTTTCAATCAAATCTAATTAACGAGCTTTCAAATATTTGAATAACTCTATTGATATTTCATAATTTCAATTTATTTATAAAATATCAATGTAGCGTTTACTAATAATAAGACTTTTTGGATAAAATGTATATGAAAACCATTTCAATATTAAAACAGATGCCAGATAGCGATAATTCAGTGTAATATCAATTTCATATGCGTAATAAAAGATTATTGGAAATGAGATCGGGATAAACGACAATAAAGAGAGATAGTGTGTACATATCTAGATTAAAATTTACGAATTTAGAACTCGATTTGTAACAATAATACAGGGTGTACAATACTGTTTGCTTAAATACAAAGAGGGATAGAATACACCCTGTATACAATCAAATAATCATATAAATTTGGGGACGATTATTTAATAATTTTAAACGGGAAATATTATATTCCGTATAATATTGTCGGAGAGAAAGATGAAAATCTTGTTATTGGTCAAAGCCTGTTTGTTTCAAAACAAATTCAATTTCGTACGAACAAACGGAATAGGAAAATTTTTACAATAACTTACCGAAATTTAATTCAAATCACATTGCAAATTTCAAATAAAAAAAAACAATAAATTGATTGATTGATTGATTAATCACCTCGACGTTTGGATTCTATCGAAAGGAATGCATTGTAAACTAATTTCACGTATTTAGTGTCTGATGGAATCCACAACTAATCGAATCTAGAGTGTAATAATATCCTAATCGTTAATTTACAATTAATTTAATTATCGAACAATTGTCGCATCTCGATCATACAATAATTACATTGTTTTTCTTCTCGATTTTATTCTCTAGATGCCGACTAATTGCTCTCGATTCCCTTCTTCTTCTAATTTAATTCGAAATCGTGAATGTCACAAAATTTATATAGACTACCATCGTCTGGATTACTATAATAGAGAGTTTAATTCATTAATTCATCCTAATCCGGAACAGTCGAGTAATCGGCTTAGAGATATTAGGTACAAACGATCCGTTTTCAACCCCCCCGTCTATTATATTTGAACGTAGACAACCCCCTAGTGTTATAGAAAATAACCCCCTAGTATTCTAAAAAATTTGCTAGTATTGCGAAAAATTATGATTATTTAAAGACAATTTGATACATGTCCGTATACCCTTTAAACAACTTGTCATCACGTCAGAATTTTATGATTTACACGCCTATTCATCATCTGATTGAATAGATCGTCCATCATTGTTGATGGTGGTTTATGTCCGGGAACGGTGGTAGATTTTATTACTATTTTTTTTTTCCATCTCATCTCTTGTCGACGATATTTACACCTTGATATTAGGGGATGGTGTGTAAATACCCTACGGCAGTCAGGTGTTACTGGCAACAGTACAAAGCTTACACGATTATATTTTATAAAATAATAACGATCGTTTTGCTACTATTAAAATACGTTAAAATTGCACGAATTATGTTAAAAAATTATCAAAAAAATACCCCATTATTTAATAGAATAGAATTAATTAATCTGTTTTGATAATGGCAATCTATTGTTCTGTTGTTTCGCTCGGTACACGTTGATTTCTAAACTAACCCCCTTATAACAATGATAGATGGTGGGTATAGTTGTATAATGGGTTAGAAATCGACCGGAATTGTTGTTTTACCTAATGTTGTTAATTAATAATAATTACCTGAGAATCTATTATCGTATAAATTCGATTTATTTATCAATTATTGATTTATTTGTAGAATATAGGGGGTTATTCTCGTCTCTCTATATCAATACTGCAAATGACAATGGAATTGACGTGTTTCAATTTTGGTAAGTTTGAACAGTTCGAAGGGACGTCAAAATGTGACGTTTAACAAATTGCGGTAGCTCCACCATTATTTTCCACATATTTTCTATATGGAGAGAGAATTTTATATTGTTGGTTTATTTTATTGTCCACCCTTTGTGTGTATTATTGTAAATTTTAAGCTATTAATAATCGTCTAAATACAGTGAGAATTGGGGGTGAATTCGAAATATTACCAACATATGTTCCGATACTCGAAAATTTGTATAAATTGGTGGGATACTCACATTTTTTAACAGGTGACGGGCTCATGTTGCCATATCCGAAAAATACGATATTCGAATAGAGGAAAATTACTAATAATAGTTGAATTTTTCCAGCCATTTCACTAAATTTTATCGATTAATTATTTATTTATTTATTTACAACGAACAACAATAACAATAACAAGAAATAAACAAACTTTTTACACATAGAAACTCACGCACACATACTCAAACCGGTCGAAAATTCACATATTTCGTTTCGTTAACGTTACAAAGGTACAAAAAAGACGAATTTGAAGATTTAAATCATAGATAGAGAGGTTGAGAAAGACGGATAGATATTGGAGAATTTACATTTTATGATTTCGATTTATTTGTTGTCTTTTGTTCAAGAATATTGCACAAATTCATCACAAATACACATCACAGAACTGGCGACATTTCCACTATTGTTTCAACAGTTTTTTTTCTATTTAAAATACACAACACACAATTCTCTGATAGTTGTGGAACTGGTTTCTCACATAAAAATCAGTAAAAGTGGGATAGAAAGCAGAACAAAGCGCCAACACGAAGTCAAAACGTAAACTGAAAATCGCATCAATGTCTGTGTTGTATCTGAAAGTATGGCACACAAAATGTAAAGCTACCGGAGCTTTAGTTCAAGCTATACGGACGAAACTAGACGAATTGGCACGACAATTCTCCCTCTCCGTAACCATCCCGCCATGCCGCTATTTTCTGTCTTTTCTGCTATTCGACCAACAAAAGCTGATTTATAATACCCGGAGTCGCTGTTTTGTTGTAATTATTTTTTCACGAGAGAAAACTGTCGAGTTTTCGTGGTAGATTTTGGTATTTCTAACGTTTTTCTCTACCCGTCCCTAAGTACAAACACGAATTGACATTTAGAAAATAATCGAAATTACAACAATAAATTCTCGTAGAACAACAAAAACTGTATTGTTGGGGATTTTTCCAGTTTGTCAACTGCTGAAATTGCAGAAATTGCGCGATAAAAACCCATATGGATTGCTTTTTTTACACTTTTCATCGCTAAGTCTTTGAGAAATTAAAAGTCGTTTAATTTGTGGTATAAACGGTCCGTTTTAGTTTTATTAACCGATTTTTCTGACAAGTTTCCAGTGTAAATTAAACTTCCACCCCTGCTAGAAACGAATTTTATCAAATACACCGGATTTTCTGTATTATCATAAAAAAGAACCGCAACTGTGAAAATTATTAAATTTCGTCTATGTTTAGAGCTAATACGCGATTTTCTTGGTGATTTTCAACGATGATAACAGAACGGATTTCCAAATGGGATAAGTTTTTATTGGTTTTTAGCCCCCGAAACTTCATCCTATCAAACAACAATATTTCGATTAAGATCTATTTATAGCTGCTCGAAACAAGACTGTCGTAGAAATCGTTTCTAATGTAAACAACTGATCTGTATCGTATATAGGGGGTTGGAAAAAAGATCGGCGCCTGTTCTTTTTAATAAGTCGATTCGTGTCCAGTACCGGCGGGGTGGTTTGTGATTTGCGGCTGTAATTTTTCATCTATGAACCAAACTCTTGAAAGCCGGCTGTAATAGAACGACCCGTAATTAAACAATAAGTCAGTACGGTTGACGTGCACCACTTAATTTTGTTGAACAGTAAGGAGGGTAGCGACCATCTAAGAAAACTCATTAATTAAAACCAATTGGTGGCAGACAAGTCGGTGGTAAAGACACACACAGTGTGTCGTCGTCTCTAAACTTGTCTACAGATTCAAGTGACAGAATTTAGCCTCGATCAATTCTCTATTTGATGATAAAGTTGAATATCGCTAATTAAAACCAATAATGGAAATAATTAAAGAAAAATCCGTATCGTTCCACAATCACAATTCCCTCTCTTTTCGAAGTTTTAATATACACAGGAAAACGGAAATGGATAATTAGATCGAACCCAATTTGCATTTATATTACCATTTGAACAATGATTTTCCGAAAATTTAATTAATTTAATTAGCCTGAAACAGTGTTTTTGGTTCGTGGTGGTGGTGGTGGTGTTGGTAGTGGAAGAAGGGCGAGTTTAGGGAATGATAACTCGAAGCAAGTTCCGGCGACCAGTTAAAATCATCCCCAATCCGCCGCCTACACTAACTCACTAAGTTAATTAAGAAATGTCGAGAGTTATAAAAAAAAAAGATGCGAACTAAATCAAAAACAAACAGACAATTTCAACCACAATTGACACGAATCAACTATTATTAAAGTTAATTAGGATGTGGGGTGAATTGGTTTTTAAAATCGGATATGTTCAATGGGACGTTGGTTATATTTCCGACTTTTAATAATAATAACGATGATGATGTTGGAGAAATTTAGGAATCAATACGTTTAAATTCTAAAATAAATACGCTGAAATTCGTATTTTGGAAACGATTTGTTCCTGGGGCATCGCGGTTACCACATACGGTATAGAAACAGAGTCTCACCCCTTTTATCTCTCTATCTGAAGGTGAAATATACGAGAACCCTAAATCCTAATACACATTTACTTGTTTCGTTTATCTTTTGTTTAACAAAAACCGTATAATCCTCCACTACCACCGGCACACGTCTATTACAACAACAACAACAACAACAACTGAATCTAAACCGAAACCATTTCCAACTGGTATTAATCAAGTATTCCCTAGTGTAGAAGGAAATTTAAAGGATAGTAGGGTGGTGGCCCATATAAACTCCCTTATTACATATTTATTATACATATATGTATAGTTTGTGATGTGGTACATTTGTTGATACAAGATACGCACTGAACTATTACCGTATACCACCTCTATATGTGTGTGTGTATAGAGATGGGGTGGCTTTTATGAAGCGGTCTACCGAATAACAAGAGCGGCCAACCATCCAACCGCGAACCTCTAACAACATTAACAGACCATGAACAAGGACAATACATCAATTTTCTGATTGTTTGAAAATTCGAACATACAGACGACAACAACAACATCAAGGCAATGTTTACCCAATTTTTTCGTTCACCGACTTATAATCGATTCGTTTTGATAAAGGTCCCAACCCTTATCATACAAACACACACACAAATCTACCCGACATGAATGTCGGCCCATGTCCACGGAAATTGTCATCGGACAATTATTAATAATTTAACCCGCTAGTGTACGGAAATTTATCGAAAAATCTACAAAGTTTCCTAATCCGTTCTATACTGAAAGTTTGTTGTTGAAAAATATCAACTTGGTTTTTCTTCCCGTCTTGTATTAGTCGACTTTAAGGTATAAAGTTGGAACTATTCGTATACTTGAACGCTAAACTTTACGTGTTGGTACTTTTAAATTTAAAAGTTTAATCGAAATTTTGATTTTTTTTAATAAAAAAAGATGAGAATCTGACGGCGCATCCACCATTCTTGTCAACTATGAAAATGACAAAATACAGTACGATTTATTACCGAATCTCAATTGATGATCGTGATAATGGCTTGTTAAATTGTTAAACGACAAGAGATCGACTGAAAGCCACCTCAAGAGACTCAAACAGACAACTAGTTGTTGATAATAGTTTGTCGAAACTTATTCCAATAATCGTTAACTAGAAACAACACCAATATTATATCTATATATATCAGTTGTTACATATATAGTTGAGCTATTATCAACAAAGTTTCCGAAAACTGATAATAGAATATCTTATTGTCTTCTATTAGTGTGCAGAGAAAGAGATAGATACGTTTTTGTTGTTTATGATAACAGCAACTAGATTTGCTGAAATCTCTCCAAAACTATCGTTTAAATAACATGTTAATTAACTTGTAAACTCTTGTTTAATCTTCTAAACTCGAGATTGTTTTGTTCTTAAATTGGATTTAGAATCGATCGAATTTTTGGATATTTTAACCAATTTTTGAGAGAGAAGAATAGTTCTGGCCAGATCTAATCCCGAAAATCGACTAAATGAACTCAAATCATCAAAAATTATTATCAAAGAATCTTCTCAAAAGAATGATTGCCTTGAAATTCACAGAAATCGGCTCTAAAATTTGTTAATTTCAGTGAAAATCTCTTAAAAACTGGTCCGTACCGATCGATGATTTCTCATGTAATTTGCAACCTATTAAAATGATCAAGGCGATATTAGAAAGATTATTTTAAGGTGCCTGCAACGAGGCTCTTTTGTATGCGATCCTGGCACATTTATATTGTTTCCTCTGAAGGAGAACTAGTGCGAGCCCTTAAGAGCAAGATTTGTTGTTTAAAAGTGGCGATTGAGGATTTTTAACCAATAATGAAGAAATTTTGCCTTTTATGCTGCCATTTTACACTGAAAATCGTTTGGAAGTACTTAAATTATCGAAAATTAATCCCGATTGTCTCAAAAATTTCAAAAATCGTCTCTCAAAACTGTTGATTCAGGGTCAAAAATATCGTTAAAACTGATACTTAAGGACTCGTAAAGTTCTCTTCCGATATCAATGTTTAATCAACGACTTTTCACTTATTTCTCAACCAATTGAAATGATCAAAACTATATTGAAAGGGCGTTTCAGTTCTTTAGTTAATAAAATTAATCCTGGAATACACCAGAAAATCTTATTGTTAGAGCATGTTTTAGATTTTTTTATATTCTTTTTCTGAAAAAAGAACTACCTTTAAGAGTGACATTGGTCGATTTTCCTTCTTTCATATCTCCAAATTTAGTCCTGGAAATCGACTAATAAAGCTTAAATAAGCAAAAATTATTCACAAAATCCTTCTTAAATAGACGATTGTGTTTACGAATCAACTCTAAAATTTCTCAACATAGAATTTGTTAGACAACTATTGATTAAATTGCCTTAAATTTGTTCTTAATGGTCGAGAAATGGTCCGTATTCATTCCTCTTTCTTGACAAATTTATAGCTTTCACCCGATCGACCTGTTAAAAGACATGTAGGGAAACCTGTACAGAGACAATCAAACGATTCATCATTTCGTTCCATCCTTCTTTCAGCTAATCAGAAGTTTCGAAACCTTAACACCTGTTGTATTTTTTAGCAAATTTTACGAAATTGGAGCTACTTTAGATCTTGTTTTAGGAAAAACGAATAATGAAATTAAAACGAAAATAACTCAGAACTGTAGCTTTACTTTTCCTCTATCCATCCATCTGTATTTTATTTAATTTAATCGTTTACACAACGTGTAATTTTAGATCTACTAATATACCTTTTGTGAGTGAAAACTTTAGTTTTTCGAAATTTTCAAAAAATTCATTCGGATTTTTCAAATACTGTAAGCTTAGAAAAGTTCAAATTTGTGTCTAAAATGAAATTAAATGCCTACTATCTCGATATGTTTTGTCGTTTTCGAGATATTTTAGTTCATATAACTGTTTACATCGAGCAAGACCTTAATTGAATGGACAAATACAATATTCACGGCAATTTATTCGGGTTTAATAGTCCCAACAAGGTCCTCTTACTATATTTACAATTGTAATGCCGAATTATCACAATATTTGAAACTATTAAATTAATTTTCAATAAATTTGTTATCGATCTTCTCAAGATTTGCTTGGAATCGATTTGAATTTATTTAAAGAAAAATTATTAACGATCGACGAGATTATTCAAATTTTTGCGGGTGATTTATTCCCGTTTTAATAAATTTTTAATGGCGACGAAGACGACGAGGACTACGAAAAAAAAAAGAAAACAGAAATTCCTATACAACAACACAAGTGGATGATTTCATCGGGATTTTTCTACAACTTCCCCATACAGTTGATTATCTCTGGGCTAATCTCGAAGAGAGGGACTCTCTCTCTTTATTGCTTAACAAGTCGAGCAATTTCATACATATTCATCAATTTCCCCTTGTTGTCCATTGTTGTCGTCATCGCCCAAGTTTTCTGCCTCATACTACCCCGTAAAATCGACAATTTTGTATCGATTTGTATAATTATAAGATGGGTAAAGTGGTAGATGGAATAGATGGGTGTTAGTATAATGGAATTCGACGAATTTGCGCTAATTCTTCTCGTGTTACTTTAAATGGAATTTTGTCGAAATATTTCGAAGTTCAACGAAATGTTCTATTGTTATTTTATCTGATAATAATCGAGAGATATTGTAGTCATTGTAGTAAAGTGTATGGATCTTTTATATTCACTTGATTACAGTTGGAAATTCCAACAGGTTAATTTCATTCTCTTGTCTCTGATATTCATTGTTATGATTGTAGTTGTAGTTGTACAGTTTGATGATGGTGTTGGTCGCAATGCTTGTGGTCGTTGTAGAGAGAGATATACCCATACACAAATGCACTAACACACGTACATAGTACATATAGATATATTTATGTGGAATGAATGAAAAGATCGGATTTGTATGGAAATTGAAAATTGAAAAATAAATGGAACAATCACCATTACTAAGAATGGGAAATTTTCATCGTAATTCCAGAGAATTGCTCATAACTTTTATTTTTATGAAAACGCTAGTCTACATTCCGCTTATGTACAATAATGGAAATAAGCGCAATAAGTTATTTGTAATCGAAAATTGTATAAAGAAATTCTCATCTCCATCCCAAAACATACACTCAATTTCCTCTCGATAAATAATAGATGGAGCGAGATAAAGATTTGCCTAAACTAGAACAAAACCTCTCTAATTTGGACATTTAAGCGTGCTTAGCAAATGTCCATAATAGAGAGGTACCTTTGTAGTAAAAATGTTCTTTTATTGGTTATATTTTTTATAAGAATCCTCAAGGGGAAAAACTTGATAAGATAAAGTGACAACAAAAAAGTAAGCAAATTAACTCTCACGAAATTACTTTTTTTCCATTTTTATTAACAAAATAGTTAAAATTCAGCCAAAATAACGAATTAGGTGGAAAATTCAAAATTTATTCCTAAAAGACGGAAAATTTAAAATTTGGAACTAAAATTGTCCAAAATTTCCTAGAAATTGCAAAAAATCTGGAAATTTACATCAAATTTTCCATATTTTTACTGCTAAATGAAAAGAATTGCAGTTAAGCGGTGTACCTATACAGAGACTTCCATCGAAATGTTCCTAATTCTTATGGCAACCCCAATTAATTGCAGGGCGATTTGAAAAATATTTTGAGGATTTATAGGGTAGTCTCTAGGGAACATTTTGCCAAAATTTGAATAAAATCCACTCATTGGTGATCGATCTTGGAAAACCACCAATTTTCTTGTGAGCTACAAGGTTTAAATTTTGGTAAAATCTTCACCAGGGTCTGTCCTACAAATCCACAAAATATTTTGCAAATCGCCCGGCAATGAATTGGAGTTGCCATAAGAACTAAGAAGTTTAATTGGAAGACCCTGTATTTAAAAAATCCACAGAAAACGTTACATTTTTAAAGAAATTGTGAAATTTTGTATTACATCTGCAATACAAAGTTATAAAAAGGCAACATTTTTAGTATTCAGGATTCATTTCCTATGAATTTTTTCCACATTTTGAATTTTTGACTTTCGGCCAATTTTTAATCTAAATCATTTACTCTTGTGAATTTTGCTCCTGTTAATATGAACTAAAAGCCTAATTTAAGCGATTTCGTTGCAAAATTTTCGAATTCTAGGACATAATGGTAGGCAACGAATTTTTGTAGTGAATCCTAGCTTGATTTCCAAATTTTGAAATTGAGCGACTTCGAAATTACAAATCTTCCAATTTTTACCAACAAAATTGCAAAAATTTAGCCTGGGTATTTTAAAATTTTCGTTTTGAAAACGTAACTTACAATATGATGGAAAATTCATGATTTATACCTATTTTGCCGACTTAAAAATTCGTTTATTAAGTCCCCTAATAGACGAAAACTCCGAAATTAGGAACTAAAATTCCAAAAATTGCGAGAAATGTTAATTTTCAATACTTTTACTGTTATCAATTTTCAATATTTTTACTATTAAACGAGCGAAACTGAAATCATTGAAACATTTTCCCTTACTAATATGTAGTTGAATACGAATCTAAGTATCGAAAATATTGAAATTTTGGAAAAAATGCGCGAAATATTATATTACATTTGAAAATAGGAATCAAAAGACAACATTTTTATTTTTAAGCATAAATTTTCTATCAATGTTGCCATTAATCAATCAAACGGAACATATTTTTGTTGACAAAATTGCCAAAATAGCGATTCTGTTCATTTTCTAATTTAAACCGAAATTAGTTCCAGTAATGTCAACTTAAAAATCCGTCTATTAAGTCCACTAATAGTGAGGAAGTTGAAGCTAAAATGGTCAAAAATAGAGGAATTTTGGAAATTCACCACTATACCGGTGTTTCACTTAAATGCTCCTAACTTCTATAGCAACACCTAGTGTTTAACGACCGATTCAAAAAATATTTTAAGGATTTATAGGGAACCCCTTGGTGATTATTTGAGCAACATTTGAGCTATATAGCTTATCAAGAAGCTGGTCAAAAAAACGATAATTTCTAACGATGTTGCGACTTTCGAAAACGAGTTAAACACATAAGATTATTCAGAATGACTCAAAGAGTATTCTTGAGTCATTTTGAGTCACTTTACGTAAAGTGACTCAAAAATCGCAGCTTTTTCTAAAGCGAGCATTGCTTGACCAACCTTCCGGTGAACTACAGGGTTCAAATTTTGATGAAACGATCTCTAAGGATCCTATAAATTCTTGAAATATTCTTCGAATCGCTCTTCAAATAATAGGTGTTTCCATTAGACCTAGGAACATTTAAGTGGAACACGCGGTATTTTCCACATTCTTATCACTAACAAGGAAACATTCCCAGGTGTCCCCCTCCGATTTTAATGAAATTTGGATATGTTATTCTCCATCGAATTCTAAGAGATGCATGTTTTTTTTATCGGCGGAAAAACATATCTAGGGGGTGAAATCGCCACTCAAAGTTTAGGCTCAAACAGGGTACTTTTTAAGTTTCACATACTTCCAGTTAAAATATTCAAACGGGACAAACGGCATTATTCTCAGAATGAGAAATAATGTAGAGGTTCATTGTTTGCATATCGAAATGTTAATTAGGGTGGAAGTTATAAGGGTTGAAAATAAGAAAATTGCTATAAGTCAAAAACTATTCATCGGATTTTGACGAAACTAATGTCATTCGAAAGAAGACAAAAAAGTAGAAGAAACCTGTTTTTGGATTTTTTCGAAAAATTACGTTTAAGGGGTAACCACCCCTCAACCATATTTGAATGGATCAGAAAAAAAACTTTATGATTCTTATAATCTGTATGTTTTAATTCATAAATAGTGCTATTCCACCAATTTTCAACAGTTGGGGCACATAACAATAGTATTTTCTTCATATGTTGCATACCTATTCAATTTTCATGTTGGGCATTTTTGTTTATAGAAATATAGATACTAAAATAATTATTATTTTGCGATATATTTTTTCTAGATCTGTTCTAAAACTTATTTATTTCCTCTATCGACATTCAATTATTCATATTTTAAATGTTGATAAGGTTTAATTAAATTACCTTGCAATACGATGCGAAAGAAATACACTGATATTAGTCAAATTTTATAATATCTTAGGAGATGATATTATTTTGTTATTGAGAAAAATGTAGGGCAAAATGCCCTTGGAATTATAATAAATAAATAAATAGTACAACAGACATAAGGGTTGAAATTTGCTAAATTTTTATAAAACAAATACTAGCCATTGTACTTTCACGAAATCAATTATTGTTGAAAAATATAACTTTCACGACTTTTATGCAAAAACTATAGGGGGTGAATTGACATTAAAAATATAAATAATTGAACTTTGATAGTGATAACAAATAAGTTTTAGAATAATTCTAGAAAAAATATATTCGAAAGTTATAATACAATAATAATTATTGTAGTATGTATGTAGTGTAGTATGTATATTGTAGTATGTATATTGTAGTATGTATGTATAAAAAATAACGTTCAGCATGAAAATTAAAAGCGTAGGCAACAAAGAAGAAAATAATATTATTTTGTGGCCCAACTACTGAAAATTGGTAAAAAGCACTATTTATGAATTAAAACATAAAAATAATAAGAATAGTGAATTTTTCCGATACGTATAGATATGCTTGACGGGTGGTTACCCCCTAAACGTAATATTTCGAAAAAATCCAAGAACAGGTTTCTCCTACTTTTTCGTCTTCTTTCGAATGACATAAGTTACGTCAAAATCTAATAAATAGTTTTTGACTTATAGCAATTTTCTTATTTTGAACCCTTATAACTTCCACCCTAATTAACATTTTGATATGCAAATAATGAGCTTCTACATTATTTTTCATCCTGAGAATAATGCCGTTTGCCCCGTTTGAATATTTTAACTGGAAGTATGCGAAACTTAAAAAGTACCCCGTTTGAGTCTAAACTTTGAGTGGCAATTTCACCCCCTAGATATGTTTTTCCGCCGATAAAAAAAAAACATGCATCTCTTAGAATTCGATGGAGAATAACATATCCAAATTTCATTAAAATCGGAGGGGGACACCCCTTGTAAGCGAGAAAAATTACAATTTTTCAAACAATTTTCCATTGAATGTTGTGTATATTTAAAAAAAATGTATGGAAAATGTTTAATTTTTGTAATGTTTAAAATTTTGTATTACACCTGAAAAATGATGTTAAAAGGCAACATATTTATTAATTTTGTTATTGAATTCGATATTTTTACACATTTCGAGTACAAATTTTCAATTTCCAAACAATTTTCAATGTAAATCATCAGCATTTATAAATTGAATAAGTAATGAAAAGTTAATATAACAATTTTGGTTGCAAAATTCTCGACTTTTTGATCATTCTCATCTATAACAATCTTGATCAGAGATCGTATTCTAAAACTGGCGTTAATTGGCTTATGTACTGCAAATTGTGTAAACAGAATACAAGCCGATTTTGTTATTTCGATGGTCATTTTAAAAGGCTTTTAAACTGTACATAATCGATTGTGCCACATTTGTTGTTATCGTTGTTTTGTTGTTCATCCAAATCATTGTAATCCAAACTAAAACATTTCAATGTTGTCCAGTTGATGTTTATTTATTGATATATTATGTCGCTCATAGTCAATTACATTCATATATGCATATGTTAAACATAAATTACGGTATTATAGACGATATTGATCAAAAGTACGTGTATTTACAAAATATCCATCCAATGGAAATTCACATTAGAATATTAAAAATTTATAAATTATACAGATATACAAAATGTATTCCATTTTTATTTTGATCTCTATTGATTGGAGCTTATTAGGCGATTTTTATCGAATTGCTCGTTATACACGTGTACAATTTCAAATATTAGGATTCTTATCGTGGACACGGACGCTTTCAAGAGGCAAATATCTACGATATTCTATATATTTTTAACCATTATTGTCGAAGTCTCAAGACTAATGATATCCTCCTTCCTTTCAATACACACACACAATTCCACATTTCTTCTTCTCATAAAGGTATACGTGCCGTATAGAATTTCCAAGGCATGTTCAGTCGAATGCAAATAATGATGTTGTCGACCCTATGAAGATTCAAGTGAGTATTTCAAAGGACCTAGCTGAATTAAAGGGTAATTTTATTAAGAGATAGTAAGAGACGACGATGAAGGAAAAAATCAAAGATAAAACGATCGTAGATAATCATAGCACGGATTCAACACGAGATCGAATAGTTTTGTGTACGAGACGTGTGTCTTTACTGTGTATTTTTGGCCGAAATTCAGATTCATTTCGAAAAGTTTTCGTATACAATCAGTTAGAATGGAATAGAGATGGAATATAATAAGGGCACACGCAATGTAATCTTCTTATTTTAAATTTAAATAGAAATAGAGCACACGCTATCCAACAATCGACCCGAAAATCTTTTACATTACTTCTTTTCAAGTTTATTGCCATATAATTATGGAAAATTCCATGAAAATTCCTTGTTCTTGTCTGTTACGTTACCAATCTCGATTTCCATCTTTCTCACATTGTCGATTTGTGATTATAACAACAATAAAAATGAAAATTTGTTGATAAGAAAAAAAAAAACGGAGATTTATTCGAATGGTGGTGAAAACGGGAAACAAGAGTTCCTGTAGGAAATGGTCGAGAGTTTACCTAGAGAGAATTGCATTAGGAAATCCGGTTGCTCGATTTAATTCTCTCTTGGAGACGTTGCATAACTTTTCAACACTTTTAATTCCCTAACTGGAATTTATTTATACAAAAATCCCGTTAAATTAAAGGAATAGAACATGTGCAATTTCCTGTTCTCTTCGTTACTATTCCTACCACTTCAAATTCCTCTTTTGTTGTTGTTGCTGCTGTTGTTGTCGTCATTGTTCCTTTACTACTGAGCATTTTCATTCCAATTTGTACAAATTCCAGGCTAGACTTTGATGTTTAACGGGCGCTACGGGTAAGTGGTAGTTGTCGAGGAAGGAAAAAAAACCGCCCCCGTAGTCAACCGAACACAGATTCTCGTCGAAAATAAAAGATTCCCAACAAAAAACTTTAATTTCATTGCTCCTCTTTCAACAACAATAACAACAATTCCACTATCGATCCTGTGGTGTTTTTCTCAACTTTTTATTCGTATTTATTTCAATTAATTCAAGCCATCTAAATATTTTTGGATCGAATACCGTGATCGGCATTTCAATCAATTTTCTAGCCCCTTGTGTGTATGCGTGTCGTTCTACAACAAAGTTTTCAATTTTAATTTTCCTCTTTTTTTCATCGTCCTCTTGCGCCGTTAATAGAAATTCTTCTCTGTCTTTAATCTAAGCGATTCATTAATGAAAGAGAATCCGTACATGTTCGTAATTTAAATATATAAGAAATTAGACGAGATCAAAGGCAACACGAGTCTTGTTCTCTTAAATCATTACTAACAAGTCAGCCTCTTCATCGTCGTCAATAGATTTTTTTTTCCCATCGTTTGAAATTAAATTTCGTTGGCAATTGGTTTGACGGGAATTCGCCCCATTTTAAACAGTCGAGGGTGGCGCGGTTTGCACCCCTTTCTAATTAATTACCCATTCTTGTCGTTGAATTACGACGTACGTGTCGCCAGTTATTTTATAGATAATCACAATTTTGATCGTATTTTGAGAGCGATTTTACAAATAACTGAAACTTTACGTACTAGAATACAAATATCGCAAAAACGTTAGGAGATAATGGAACGGTTATAATCTAGTTGGATTTTAAATGCAATTCTGCGTCTCTGTATATCCCGGTTTTTGGGAAAATCGGCTGAATTTTCTGAAAATTCCGAAAACTACAATTTTGAGGATTAGAGCATGGTTTTATTGGAGCACATTTCTTCAATAAAAGTTAAAAAAAAATCAAATAAAATTCATATCGATAGATAGACAAAAGTTGTCTCTACACTTGGTAGCAATCGAATTTTGAACCGTTTATTCCGTTTTTCTAAAAATCGCATCTAGAGTAGCCCATTTTAACAAAACTGTACACTTTAGTGTCATATTTTGAAAGCGATTTTACAAATAACTGAAATATAAGGCACTGGAATACAAATATTGCAAAAACGATAGAAGATAACGGAATGATTATAATCTAATTGGATTTTAAATGCGATTGTGCATCTGTGTATATTCACGGTTTTTAGGAAAATCGGCTAAATTTTCTGAAAATTCTCAAAAACTATAAATTGGAGAATTAGAACATGGTTTTATTGGAACACATTTTTTTCAATAAAAGTTTAAAAAAATCAAATAAAATCGCATCTAAAGTGACCCATTTTTCTAAAACTGTACACTTTAGTGTCGTATTTTGAAAGCGATTTTACAAATAACTGAAATTTTAGGCACTGGAATACAAATATCGCAAAAACGTTAGGAGATAATGGAACGGTTATAATCTAGTTGGATTTTAAATGCAATTCTGCGTCTCTGTATATCCCCGGTTTTTGGGAAAATCGGCTGAATTTTCTGAAAATTCCGAAAACTACAATTTTGAGGATTAGAGCATGGTTTTATTGGAGCACATTTCTTCAATAAAAGTTAAAAAAAAATCAAATAAAATTCATATCGATAGATAGACAAAAGTTGTCTCTACACTTGGTAGCAATCGAATTTTGAACCGTTTATTCCGTTTTTCTAAAAATCGCATCTAGAGTAGCCCATTTTAACAAAACTGTACACTTTAGTGTCATATTTTGAAAGCGATTTTACAAATAACTGAAATATAAGGCACTGGAATACAAATATTGCAAAAACGATAGAAGATAACGGAATGATTATAATCTAATTGGATTTTAAATGCGATTGTGCATCTGTGTATATTCACGGTTTTTAGGAAAATCGGCTAAATTTTCTGAAAATTCTCAAAAACTATAAATTGGAGAATTAGAACATGGTTTTATTGGAACACATTTTTTCAATAAAAGTTTAAAAAAATCAAATAAAATCGCATCTAAAGTGACCCATTTTTCTAAAACTGTACACTTTAGTGTCGTATTTTGAAAGCGATTTTACAAATAACTGAAATTTTAGGCACTGGAATACAAATATCGCAAAAACGTTAGGAGATAATGGAACGGTTATAATCTAGTTGGATTTTAAATGCAATTCTGCGTCTCTGTATATCCCCGGTTTTTGGGAAAATCGGCTGAATTTTCTGAAAATTCCGAAAACTACAATTTTGAGGATTAAAGCATGGTTTTATTGGAGCACATTTCTTCAATAAAAGTTTGAAAAAAAAACAAATAAAATTCATACTGATAGATAGACAAAAGTTGACCCTATACTTGGTAGCAATCGAATTTTGAATCGTTTATTCCGTTTTTCTAAAAATCGCATCTAGAGTAACCCATTTTAACAAAACTGTACACTTTAGTGGAACGTTAATAGTATCTGATTCTGTCTTGATGAAAACTTGAGTGCTTTCATTTTTTAAAACATTCTCTATGATTTTATTCGTTATAGCAGTAAATCTTTGCTTTTAGATTGTGAAATTTCCCTATTTACTTGGGTAATTAATCCGATTTTCTTCTACTTACAGTAAAAGCCAACATGTACGAACATCATTAGTATTATTAGAACAAATTGAATAGTTTCAACGTTTATTTTTATTGTAAAAGATTGGGTATTAATAGGCAATATTGATGGCTTATAAATATAATTCGTTAAGTAATTTATTTATCTTGTAGCGAATAATTTGTTGATTACCGTAAATATGGTAATCTCTTGGAATTTCTGGCGCAAATCCAGCGCTCCTACCATTAGTATAACAACAATGTTTATTCGTTATAGTTGTGTTTTAAGTTGGGTCGCTTTTTGTTCACCCTAGGCGAGTACAAAAGAGGAGTATTGGAAGCATATTTGCTATAAAAAATAGGCGACATTAAAAGAAAGTTTGTTATTTCGATAGTTATTCTAGTGGAAATTGAAAGACTATACTTGAACGAATAGTAGCGCGAAGAAAAATCTATAAGCTCACTTGTAATGATGGTAATAGCTTTATTATTATTATTATTATTAATAATAATGATGGTGTTAGTTTGTTACAAAATACAAATTGTGTTCTGTTTGTTGGGAAGTTTATTAGAGAAAACCCGAAATTGTACATTATAGAAGTTTGTTAATGTTTCGATAATAATTCTGGGAACTGTACAAAACTTTGGGAATTATAGAAAACTTTTCCAGTTGAATTTGTCAAATTTTCTAATTAATAAACGCACCAAACTAAATTAAGAATTCCAAATTTAATTTTCTTCAAATCACCGAATTGCTACTAATTAGATTCGTTAGATTTTGAAAATCGAGGATTACAACGTCGCCTCTATTGTCTTCGTTGTCGCACCAATCAATTTCCCTCCTACAACACCGATTTCCCTCCACTACCACTAGTGTTATAAAGTTTGTCTAACATTTTCTTACCCAACACCGTCTTCTAACGTTACTGTCTTAGAAGGTCTGATTTACGGATCCTGGTTAGAGCCAATTTACGTTAAATATTGATTGTGAAACGGCAGCAATTGGCGTCTTGTGTGCGTGCATAGCAACCCTCAACCCCCCTAGTACACCCGGTCTATCTCAACACTACCACCTTTATTCGTATTTTATACGGTTGAAGTTTACGTGACACAGCTCTAACTAAATTAATTAAGAACGAAACGGCACCCCTTGCCTTGCCATTACGATACATATGCTCGGGTGAAATCTTCCTGGAAAATATCGAAAAAAAATAAATAGACATTCGAAAAGTTATATTATCATTATTTTTATTATTATTAACGATACAATTTCGGCTATATTATCGTTTCTACTTGGCCATTATAGCCGTCATCGTGTACTACTCGAACATTTTTAGTTAATGAAGGGTGGAACATAAAATGCTACTCGATTTGATGCCTGTCTCTCCCTTCAATCTTACCGTTTTACTGGAAAATTCTACCATCATCTTTAAAATCGTTCTACGTAATGGGCTTTGGAACTTTTAAAATCGTTAAAGTTCGCCTCATGAACAACGGACAAGAACAGAAATATTAGCTAGATAGAGACGAATTGTAAGTTTTAAATGTTAAAATATGTATTATAGCTAATTGTCGATCAATTATTAAAACATCTCCATCGCGGCCGCCGCCCCCTCTTCAACTAAATGTTTCCTTATACGAAAATTCCGCCCTTATTCTATTTTAAAATTAAAATAATCATAATAATAATTACAGGGGGAAGTCTTATCGAAATCCATCTAAAATCCAATTTGGTTCATTCACGCCCAAACACCAACATCGGCTTAATTAAACCGAATTAAAAGCTTAAATTGAGCTTGAAATGAATTAACAAACGTTTTACAAATGCTGATTAAACACCATTTTTCACATACGCTTTTTGTGCATCAAACGGTTTTATCATTTCATTGGCAATATCGCCGGCTATAACCACCCCAATCGCATGTTGTATTCAAAAATCTTTAAGGTAGTCCCTAGAAAGCGTTTTAACAAAATTAGAACTTCGTAGCTCATTGGGAAATTGGCGAAAACCGCTTAGAAACGGGAAACTATCTTCTATTCATTCTTGATTGTTCCACAAGAGTTAATTTTGCCAAAATCTTACAAATCTTCGGAGTATTTTCAAATCGGAAACGAATAGGCATGGTATGCGGAAACATCCCCTGTGCTTCATCTAATAAAGTACACCACGGGTGGATGAATTGAAAAAAAAAACAACCGAAAAACTCAAGTTGAATCTCATTTGTCTTTAGACATAATAAAATGTGCGACTCTTCCATTAGTTCCGGTTTCATATCTTGCACCATTCGTGTTTTTTTCCGAATTCATCCCCTAAACTAGACAGCGAAAAAACGGCTCAAGTCAAATAGCAATGTTAACATATAACGAATGATTTGATTCGCTCAAGGGTGACATTTTATTGAACACTCGACATGAAATTCTACACTAAAACTAGAATAATAATATCGACTTGTCTTCTATAGGAATTATAGTGGGAAGTCAAGCGATAATAGCCGGGGTGTATGGTGGAGATTTCAATTTCTCTCCACATTAATCGGTTCAATTGAAAGCTTTTCTTTCATTCTACCGTAAAAAAGAACAGCTCCCGGCCGTCCCTTGAGACTATTGTGGTAAAATTGGAGGAAATTTTGTATACCTTTTGTGGTAAGCTGAAAGCATATAATCAATGGTTTTAATGAAGGTAATGTGTAGATTTAGATTATAGCCGTCTGTATTTGGGTGTGTGTGTGTGTGTTTTAAAAATCTCCCATGGGAATATATCCGGAACACATCCACTAGCATTGCCTTAAAAGCTGAAAACTGCTTTAAATTCTGTTAGGGCTTTTTACCCACCACCACTAACTCTATATCTGTCTCTATTTAAGCGAGTTTTTACTCGGTTTAATTGTAATTCTGTAGTAGTGGTGGTGGTTAAAAAGCACAAACTAAGTGTGATTAAAAATTGTCCGATCGGGAATTGAAAACTCACCAACGACAACGACAACGATCCCGGCGACGCCTAACTAATCCCGAGAAACCCCTCGGATTCTTCGTTGGCAATTTTGATTATTCTGATACAATATTTATATTGTAGCGTCTCTCAATTCGTGTTGTGTACGAATTTTCGTGCTTTTTATTATTCTTTACTAATACTAAAATATACGAGTTTTTGTTCCTACCCCTATTCAATATTGCGGCTGTTGTCAATTGAACAAATGAAAAATCACCCCAGCTTTTCATTATGAACGTTATTAATATTGTTATTTAGATCGCGTACTCCGTACGATTGCTATTTGAAATAAACCAGCGGCGTCTCTAATAAATTTATGGGCTTTTATATGAGAAAATTTCGATTGTATGCCAATGATTGTCGGTTTATTTAAATCAGCGGCATTTCAATTAAATCCAACCGGATTTGATATGAGAAATTTCGGTTGTACGCCTATGATTTGGGGTTTATTTAGCGAAAATATAGAGGAATATTCGACATCGTTAACAGAATTCTATATGTAAAAGGTTGATTATTATCGTTATAAGTAAACACAAAGAATGTCGTTGGATTTTGACGTCTCTTTAGCGCCTCAAATTTTCATTAAAACGGTTGATTTTATTAAAGCGTTCTCGAATAATTTGCGTGTTTTCTTTTAGAAATTTCTCAGAACGGGGGTGATTTAAATAAAAATCAAATCACCAAGTGGCATTGTAAGTTTAATAATTTATTGTCGATTAAATGTTTTCCGTAAATAACCATAAGATAAATTTCCAACTAAATTAATTAAAACTTAAGCCTCCTAGTTGTCTTGTCACACTGTATGTAATTTTCTTAAAAGAAAACAAAAGCACTCCCAAATAGAGATGGTGATAGATGAGTTAAATAAGGGTGGAAATGAGATAGGGTTAGTATAGTGGTAGGGTAAATATATAGAAGTTTAGAAAGACAATTTTAGACATTTACAAACTGGGTTGTACACCACAGTTAAGTACACCAACATTGGTAAAATTAATAGCAGTACAAGAGCTGTATTCTGTCATAATCAGAACGACATTTACACAGTCAAAGGGGCGTTTGTACGTGTGTATAAATGCCAAGCGTTTTAATATAATTGTCACACCACCCTCTGCAATTTCCGAAATTCTGTTAATAACCGATAAAACGAAAGAAAATCCAAGTACAATAAATCACAGTGATTAGAGTTTGTGTTGAAAAGTTCCAACAATCACACCGACAAGATAAATTATTATTTTTGTAAAATGCACAACAAACTAGACAAGGAGACGTTATTGTAGTTTTTCCTCTTCAACGGCAAAATTGATGTGTTTTTAACTTTTGCTAGCAGTACAATAAGAATCCCACGGGTCACATTAGCTTAGAGAACTTCATCACACTAGCTCGTTATTTTTGTTGACAATGACAATGGTGGCGGTAGTCGGTGACCCTTAAAATTGGACACACACAGAGATCGTGGGAGTATAGTGGAAAAATATACAAAAAGATGTGGGACGAAATTTAAATATTTCTACGCGGAAAAAACGCCGAAACCGGTCAGAGTTGTTGCAAAATTAAAAAGATAGAGGTGCGACCATCTCCCTCGTTTATGTCCATATTCAACTAGGAGCAGGGCCGTCGTCAGCACTCTGGCAAAATCGTAACAGTCGTTTAGTAAGATTTTCAAAAAATTAAAATTAAATTACCCAATAATTAGCATTGTGAAATAGATCAATTTACTAATTTTTGATCGATTTTTGAGGTAACCTGGGCTTTACAAAAGTTATATAGGGCCAATTTTTTTCGTTACTGAGTAGTCAAAAATGGAATAATTTTGTTAATTGTTGAGCTAAACAATTCAATTTTCTAATCAAACTTTGTTCTTTTGACTTATGGAGTCAAATTGTGACTCTTTCATTTTATGTTAGTACTACAAATGCAAATTTTGGGCAATTTGTCACAGTAAATAAAAAAATGAGATTTTAGTTTAAACTCCTAGGAAAATTAAGTTTTCTTATAAAAATTCACAAGATTAATAAACAGAAATAGAGCAAAGTTTATTACAAAAATCTTGAAATTGTAACTAAAAGTACTAAATTGTATTGAAATTTTCCAGTAGAATCAAATAAAATAACGAAAACTCTCCAGTTTAAGGCAAAAGTGCTATTTTTTTCTTTCAATTTTCGATTATAAAATTTTCAAATGTTGCAATATTTCAAAAAATAAAGCAAAATCGCGCAGTAGAATCTTGAAATTTTGGACTAGCTGTCTAATTTTTAAAAATTTTATTCATGTTAAACGGTCTTTGTATCTCAAATTTTGCTAATAACAACAGAAGGTAGTAAATTTTTTCCAAAATTAAGGAAATATATCAAAATAGTGCTAATTTTTTCAAAATTTTGATCACGACCACTTAGAATTTTAGAATAATTTCAATATAAATCAAAATTTTCCACTAAAACTTTTGAAATTTTGAGCTGAAGTGCTAGATTTTTGAAACATTAGAGCCCAATAAATCAAAACTTCTTGATTTCGGGCTAAAAATGCGAATTTTGGGAAATTTGTTGCAATGGATCCCAAAAGGAGATTGTAATTTAATTTCCTAGCAAAATTTCAGTTTTCTAATTAAAATTTAACGAATTAACAAATAGAAATACAGCAACATTTTGAAACTGTACAATAAAGTACTAAATTGAAATTTTGCATTAGAATCAAATAAAATAGTGAAAATTCTTGAAGAGTGTTGCAATATTTCAAAAAATTAAACAAAATTCCGCAATGGAATCTTGAAATTTTGGACCAGCTGTCTAATTTTTAAAAATTTTATTAATGTTAAACGGTCTTTGTATCTCAAATTTTGCTAATAACTACATAAGATAGTAATTTTTTTCCAAAATTAAGGAAATATATCCAAAATAGTGCTAATTTTTTCAAAATTTTGATCACGACCACTTAGAATTTTAGAATAATTTCAATATAAATCAAAATTTTCCACAAAAATTTTTGAAATTTTGAGCTGAAGTGCTAGGTTTTTGAAACATTAGAGCCCAATAAATCAAAACTTGTTGTTATCGGGCTAAAATGCGAATTTTGGGAAATTTGTTGCAATTGATCCAAAAGGGAGATTGTAATTTAATTTCCTAGCAAAATTTCAGTTTTCTCATTAAATTTGGTACTAAAGTGCTAAATTGTTCTGAAATTTTGCATTAGAATCAAATGAAATAGTGAAAATTCTTCAAGAGTGCTGCAATATTTCAAAAAATTAAACAAAATCCCACAATGGAATCTTGAAATTTTGGACCAATGTGTAATTTTTCGAAATTTAGAAGAGTAAGTTTTTTCCAAAATTTTGATTGCAACTACATAAAATGGTGAAATGTTTCCAAAATTAATCAAACATATAAAAATAGTGCTACTTTTTTCAAAATTTCAATTATGATCATTCATTTATTCTCAAAATAAAACAAAATTTTCCACAAAAATTTACAAAATTTTGGACTAAAAATGCCAGATTTTTCAAACACTAGAATCCAACAAACCAATCTTCTTAAATTTCGAAATTCTAAAATAAGGGTGTTATTTTTTTCAATTTTACCCTAGAGCGGCACATATCCTCACGACGGCCCTGAATGGAAGCGTAGCGAAGAAACAACACAACACACAAAAAATTGCTATCGATCCGCAGTTGTAAATGGAGACGCTTAATTTTTGATAGAGGATGAAATTGCTTTTTATTCCTAACAACTCAGTGTAATATCGTATATTTCATTTATTCCATAGCTCTTTTCAAATATGAACAGCGAAAAAACTCATTAAAAGAAACAAGTTTTATAGACAGCAGCGCATAAATGGAAAAAAATACACGGATATATTGAGGATGCAATAATGGTGGATGCGCCGGATAAAAGACGATTAAATCTATAATAATGAGCGAAGATTATCAAATTCTCTCTACGTGTATGTTTTTTTTTCTTGTGTATATACATCGAAAACAGATTCGTTTCAATGTAAATTCTCAATTGGAGGTCTTGGATTTGAAAGCTGACAGTTTCCAGGTCGACGAACACCACGTAGAAAGGATAACGTAGGGCTTGTTACGACTAATCCGGAATAGTAGAACGTTAACTTCGACAACACCTTTGCGCACGGAATCGACATACCGAAGTGGATTTGTATTCAATTCATTTTTTCCACCCCTTCACCGATTGTTGTTGTTGTTGTTGTTGTTATTGTTGTTGTAAAGCGAAATAATTTCATTATCTCGTTAATGAATGTGTTTTGTAAATTTAGAAACTCACGATCTCTCCAACAATACTTGTAGAAACTTTGGCCGTTACACAAGTAGTCTCTCCGCATTCTGTACAACTGCAATTAAACGTTAACAAGCTAGCCTTCGGTCAACAAATATTAAACAAAACTCGATTAATCTAACAAAATATTGTGTTAACAATAGAGAAAAATGCGAGTTTATTGTTATTTTAATTGGCTTATCTAAAATTCATGAACTACTCAACTGACATCAAATTATAGCCAAGGATTTGCCAACAAACTCAACCAGATTTTAAACTCAAATCCACGGTTTTGACCTGTCCAACTCGAATAATCTCCAACAAATTTACATCTACATCTAGTCTATTCTCCACATAATACACAATCACCGATACTATATTACTATTATTATTATTTTCTCCAGTTTTAGTCTTTAGATTAAAATGGTAGCATATGCGGTCGTATATGTGACCCCAAAACTAGATGGAACAGTTGGACGGCTTTTTTATGTTCATTGATTTGATATTTTCTTGTTCCTATCCGAATTCTCAATGGGAATTCTTTTTTCCAACCCACTCTAGTTTCGGTAATAGTGACTAGAATTACCACACACACACCTTATTGTACTGTGTAGAAAAACATAAATGTTATAATAAAACGTTTTACAGTCGATAAAATAGGGGTAGAAGGGTGTACTGGCGTCTATTCATGATATAAATATCAATGATATCGGGCTATTGTTGTAGAATATCAAATATTTTATCAATTTGAACAATCGAATTTCGTATATCACCCCCTCTGTTGTATCGATTATTTCGAACGCTATTAAATCTACAGGCGCATCCACCATTTATCATCCACAATTGCACCATTCGGTTGTATTTCTTCTAACTACCGGAATTATTATTCGATTTACATACGGTTTTAATTTCCGAAATCCACACAATCTGTTCTATTTATTGATATTTAAAACATTCGATTTTTTAGGGTTTCAATAATAAAACTGTCGTAAAATTGTGGATTTTACAGGTCGTTTTTACGGGCTCTTTTGCCGGCTTAATCGACTATTTTAGTGTACTTAAAATGGCTTATATTCGCAATTTTTGTGGACTTGAGTACATTTTTCAATTGATTTTTCTAGTCGAAACATCTAGAAAAGTCGCATATCGGATTAAATTGCGCTTAATCTGTACTAAATTTAGAATTATTTACAATATTGCAGGCTTTTTATCTTTGTTCGCTATAAATATCAATAAAGCTCGATTTTCTCGTCGATTTAACGGTAGATGTTTCTATATTTGATGAACTCTTTATTTGGTATATTTTTATAGAGTTTATCAGCTTCAAAACAATATAATTGAGTCAATTTTTTTACCGAACGCATCCATCATTTATTGTTATGAATTGTCTCTACTGCTAATTTGCGGTTAATTTTTCTGAAAGTTAATAATTTAATTTGCTGATATTGACGATGATTGAATATTTGGGGATTTAGTTGTGGGTAAAGCTGATTAAATTCAACGTCTAATACAAGAATTCCGCCTTTCCAACCCAATTTTGTTCTAATTTTCTATTATGTGGAAGAATTCCAATCGTTTGCAATGGAATTTCTTGAGCTGCTTGCGATTTTTTGGACGATTATCCTAAAAGTCTCGGTTGTGAATCAATAGCGAGAATAGCTATGTATTTGCAAAATATTAGTGAAGTTTCTATTATTTCTGGTGCTAAAAATTGATTTTTTCTAATACTGAAACCAGTTAGTGAATTACGTTGAATTTGCCCGGCGCATCCACCATTTTTCGCTTGGAAATTGGAAATATTTACACAAAATACACGAATTTGTCAATAGTTGCAAATATTGTGCCATATTTCGAATATTTTTCAGTTTTCAGCGAATTTTTGGAATGTTAGTGATCCAAACTGAAAACGAACATCAAAAATCTGTCCTATCGTATCGTTCCATTACTCATAGACAAGTTTCTAGCAAATTTGATTCTCTTTTGAAATGAAACCAGTTTCTCTTCGAACATTAGGATTTTTTTTAAATCTAAACGTAAATTATGTGTCATTAGAATATTGTGCAATATTTCCAACATTTTTCATTTTCAGTACATTTTTAGTGTGAGTTATCCAAGCTGAAAACAACTCCCAAAGGACTGCCCGAATTTCTTTGCAAAGAAGCTTGTCCTATCGTCATTAATCAAAAATTAGAGAGTTGAATTAAGTTTGACCGGTGTATTCACCATTCTTCTCTAACATGGTTGAAAATTTTGACAAAATTCGGGCTTGAATTATTACAAAATACACGATTTATCATTTCAATCGTTGCAAATATTGTGCAAATTTTCAGATATTTGTTAGTTTTCAACATATTTTTAGTTTCTAGCAATTCTAGTTCTCAAAGTTGCCTTTTCTGAAATAAAACACCTATAGCAAATTAAATTTTCCGACGCATCCACCATTCTTCGCATTGAATATTGAAAATTTTGAAAAATCCAAACTTTAATTAATATTTACGAATTTGTCATTCCAATTGTTGCAAATCTTGCGCACTATTTCCAAGATTTTTTATTTTTCAGCATTAGAATGCTAGTTACACAAGCTGAAAACGACCCTTAAAATATTATCGCAATTTCACCACAAAGAAACTTAAAATGTTGCTCCATTATTACGGGTCAAGTATCTAATAATTCTCGTACACAAAAATGACTTTTTTTGAAATGAAACCACTTAGTGTAACTAAATTTACCGGCGCATCCACCATTTTTAACTTCTCGACTGTTTATTAAAGAGTATACGAATTTGTCATTACAATAGTTGCAAATATAGCCCAATATCTCCAGTATTTTTCATTTTCCAGCGTCACTTATCCAAATTGAAACGACCCACAAAAGATTACCCTAATTTCGTTATAAAGAAGCTCAAAGTGACGTTCCATTAGGTAAAAATCCCCAAATAAATCCTTAAATACAGATCTCGAAACATGCTGAAATAACATCACAACGCCCCAACTATTCTACAAGATTTCTTTTGAAATCCCTGAAGATCTCTCAATTGGGCATCGTTAATAGTATAGTTTATTTGTAAATTTTATCTATTTAACCTGTCATTTTTGACCCCAAAAACCGCCCTTTGAGAATTTATAAATTTCGGAATTTCGATAATAGATTCTCTTCATCTGCGTTGGAAAATTCGCGTATTTTTCACAAAAATTTAAATTGCAACAGTTTTATTACAATAGTTTGGCCCGGCGCATCCACCATTTTTATTCGTTAGTAGACAATACTAATCAAATATTTCTCGAGTTTATTTTGTTGAGACAAACTAAAGAATTTTATTGGCGCATATAAAATAATCAAATCATTGAAAAATCCACTAAGGCTAGAGTACTGTGTTGTGTTGAAATTGTAAATACAACAATTGTAAAGTTTTTATTATAATAAGTGGAGTATCCGTTGAAAGTTTTCGGAGAACTTTCGTCCAAACTATACTCTAGTGTCTACTTATCATTTCATATTCTCCACCCGATGTTGTTGCTATACTACAACTATACCTCTATAGAGTAGAGAATCATCATCATCATCATCATCATCAACAACAACATCATTGGAACGAACGAACTTTTGTAAACTAAAATAAAATTCCACACAGTTACTTAAAAACTTGCCAGAACATTCCGTTGGTTCGTTGCATTGGCTTGTAACTAGTTGGATTGTTTGGAATGAAAAACTTGAAAGTTGAAGTGGACTACAACTACGACTAACTAACACACAGACAACGAATATTATAAAGTTCAACTGGCGTCCTGTACAATTCTCCATCTAACAATCCTCAATGGAATAAAATTGAGCAAGACTCGACTTACTTTTATCATCTATTTGTTAGGTTTTTCTACAATTATACAATTTAAATTTTACTGTATTTAAATTATTAAGGTCGACCGGATTCGAATATAATCTTCACATTGATCAAATTTATAACTTCATTGCACAATTGAAATCGTTACGGCTCTATTAAATACACCGATGAATTCGAATGTGCCACATAAAATCCGCATTAAAGCCACACTATATACAGTCTATTCCATGTAAATAATTCTAGTACTAATGGTAGTTGCTGGACGTTTTGGAAAATATTGTAAGATAGTCTAGGGAACATTTTGACAAAATTTGGGCTTCGTAGCTCATTGGAAAATTAGTAAAAATCGCTTTGAAAACAGGAAAACTATTGCACAATAATCTTCTAGTCATTCTTTATTGTTTTACGAGAATGGCGCGATTTAAGCGGTTTTTCACAAAATTTCCAAGCTACGAAGTTCTAATTTTACCTAAATGTTCCTTAAGAACTACTCTATCTTAATATTATTCAAATCGTTTGACAATTACTAGAGACTAATTAGATATAATAGTGTCAATACGTATAGTAAGCACTGAACATGTGCCAAATTTTAGCAAAATTAGAGCTTCATAGCTAATTGGGAAATTGGTGAGAAACTACTTAAAAAACGGAAAACTATCGTATAAGGAGCTTCTAGTTATTCTTCATTGTTCTAAGAGAAGTTTGGGATAGTGAATTTAGCGACATTGTCAGATTTAAGTGATTTTTCCAATGAATTACGAAGTTCTAAGTTTGCCTAAAGGTTGCCTGAAGATATTTTTCTTATCTTATTATTTATTGGCGATTATTTAGATGGAATAGATTGAATACGTCTAGTAAACGCTTTTCCTTCTAACAGCCGGGCGTTTTGGAAAACATTTTGAACATTTATAGAGTATTCCCTAGGGAACAGTTTGACAAACTTAGAGCCTCATAGCTCATTGGGAAATCGCTGAGAAACTACCTAAAAAACGGAAGAACTATCGTATAAGGTTCTTCTAATCATTCCTCATTGTTCTAACAGAATTTAGGAATGGTGAACTCAGATTTGAGCGATTTGTCATAAATTTTCCAATAAGCTACGAAGTTCTAAATCTTCCCTGAAAACTTAAAAAACAGAAGAACTATCGTATAAGGTTGCTCTAGTCATTCTTCATTGTTCTACGAAAATTTTAGGATGATGAACACAGCGACCTTCTCGGATTTTAGCGGGTTTTTTAAGATTTTCCAATAAGCTACGAAGTTCTAATTTTAAATCTTTCCTGAAAACTTAAAAAACAGAAGAACTATCGTATAAGGTTGCTCTAGTGATTGTTCATTGTTCTACGAAAATTTTAGGATGATGAACACAGCGACCTGCTCGGATTTTAGCGGTTTTTTTTTAAATTTTCCAATGAGCTACGAAGTTCTAATTTTACCTTAATTTTCCCTTAATTTACCCTACAAATCCAGAAAATTGAGGACTATTTAGATGGAATTGATTGAATACATGTAATAAACACTGGACAATTTTTTTCTTATAATTGCCGAGCGTTTTGGAACATATTTTGGGCATTTGTAGGGAACAGGTTGTCAAAATTAAAGCTTCATAGCTCATTGGGAAATCGGTGAGAAATCGCTTAAAAAATTGTAAAACTATCGAATGAGGATCTTCTAGTCATTCTTCATTGTTCTAGGAAAATTTCAGGACGATGAACGCAGCGACCTGGTCGGATTTAAGCGATTTTTCACAGATTTTCCAATGAGCTATGAAGTTCTAAGTTTGCCTAAACGTTCCCTAAAAAAAATTTTCAAATCACTTAGCAATTATTGGGAATTATTTAGATGGAATGGATTGGATACGTCTAGTAGACGCTGGATAAGCTTTTTCTTATAACAGCCGGGCTTTTCGAAAAATATTTTGGGCATTTGTAGGGTAGTGTCTAGGGAACATTCTGGCACTGGAAAATCGGTGAAAAACCGCTTAAAAATTGTAAAACTATCGAATGAGGATCTTCTAGTCATTCTTCATTGTTCTAGGAAAATTTCAAGACGATGAACGCAGCGACCTGGTCGGATTTAAGCGATTTTTCACAGATTTTCCAATGAGCTACGAAGTTCTAAGTTTGCCTAAACGTTCCCTAAAAAAAATTTTCAAATCACTTAGCAATTATTGGGGATTATTTAGATGGAATGGATTGGATACGTCTAGTAGACGCTGGATAAGCTTTTTCTGATAACAGCCGAGCTTTTCGGTAAATATTTTGGGCATTTGTAGGGTAGTGTCTCGGGAACATTCTAGCACTGGAAAATCGGTGAAAAACCGCTTAAAAATGGAAAAACTATCCAATGAGGATCTTCTAGTCATTCTTCATTGTTCTACGAAAATTTTAAGATGATGAGCACACCGACACAGTCAGATTTAAGCGGTTTTTTATAAATTTTCCAATGAGTTACGAAGTTCTAATTTTGCCTAAATGCTGAAAACTACCCTATAAATCTCAGAGATATTTTTCAATTCGTCCAGGAATTAATGGAGACTATTTAAATGGAATAGGTTGTATACTTGTAGTAAACACTGGACAAGTTTTCTATATATAAATGTACATTTAACAGGAGACCCTCTATCATTATAGTGCACATTCACTTTATGCTTTGATCTTTATCGGTAAAAAGCCGTAGCTACCATCACCATTATGATTATATACGACGTTTATTATGCAAATCGTCAACTTTTACTAAAGAGAAATATAACACACACATAGACACAAAAAATTTGCACAAACTTTTCTGTATTTATAGAAAATCTAATAATTCCCCTACTATAAGCCTGGGATTTCATATTTTTGAGACCGTCTCCATGAATTATTGATAGATTCAAGTCAATTAGATTTAAGGGTGGTGTGTAAATTAAACGGCCAGACTATTGTGTCTTTTATATTGATATTGAGAGAATCGAATTCTAATTTTGATCGATTCGTGGATTTTATAGTGTTAGAAAATGTCGTTTAGCAAAAATGAATATTTTTCAATTTCCTGATGTGATGTCGTTTTACGAATGTAAATGTTGAAATTTACAAACATCTAAAGAAAACGTACAATTGTGTGTGTGTGTGTGTGTGGGTGTATAGGTAGAGATATGGTGGAATTTTGCTAGCAGGCAATCGTCTACGTCGCCATTTGATGACAATAACGTCAAGACAGAATAGGAGAAATGTTGAAGAAAACAGCGTCTATTTTAGACGTTGTCTTGATGAAATGAGAAACTAGAAAAATAGACGAATTGGATGTTAAAGTATTGTTTTGGCATTATAAACGACAATTTACAATTCGAAAATCAACAAAATCAACCCTTATTTCGCTCTTTAAAGTTAAATTGTAAATTCAAATATTCTTAAAAAATTACGATAGTTCAAAATTAATCTAAGCGTCATTTGAACCGAATTTCAGAAAAATCTGCAGTATAGATTTTGAAAAAAACGCCAAAAAGCATAATTTTAGCGCTATTTTATTATTTATCTCAAAACTAGTACTATAGATTTCATTTAAATTCCTCTATCACATCTAACTAAATGTAGTTTAGCTTCTCTATGATTTTGGTTAACTTTGAACGTAAAGTTTTGACTAAACAACACAAAAAATGAACAAATAATTAAATATTTTTCCTGTTATAGGCTCGAAACCAATCGGACGGTATAGAATTCTCGATAAAAATTGTTATAAACCAAATTATTCGACAAGAACCTATCCTTGAGAGCGATTTTCAAATGAACTGAAGACATTGGAACACAAATATCTCGAAAACGGTAAGAGATAAAGAAATGATTAATATCTTATTCGACTGTAAATGCCATTTTACACCTAGGTTGCTCCGTGGATTTTTAAGAAATCGTTTGCATTTTTTGAAAACGCTGAAAATTAAGGTTTTCAGAATAAAAGCACTGTTTCAGTGGAATACATATTTCTCCAGTAAAATTTTAAAAAAATCAAATAAAACTCTTATCAATAGAAGAACAAAAGGTAACTGTACAATTGGGACTAATCGTATTTTGAATCGCATTTTTCGAAAAATGCATCTAAAGGCATCTTTAGCCCAATAAGAAGCGAGTATTTTATTGAACAATCGACCACATTAATCAAGGCACAAATGGGTAAGTTTAATACAATCGTATATTTGTCGGGTCTACTATAATGTTATTGCGTTATTGTACGCTTTTCAATAGATTTTTAAGTAAGATATTGAGTCGTATTCTCGAACTTTCTGGCTATTCGTTACTATGACAACGCTAGATCGACAATCCCTTTGAATAAAGCTTCTATCTTAATTTTCAAAAAACCATCTTGTGTATAATTGAAAAGAGACCAAAGTAAAATAGGTTATTCGGAAAAAAGAGTTGCTCCTCCGGTATTATCCTGGTAACGAATCGTCAAAAATTTTTAGAATACGGCTGGCTATTTAGCAAAGGATTTAACTTTATCGAAATCTAAGGATTTTTTCGAAAATTCAACTTTTAAAAGGACACTTTTGAAGATTCTAACCGATTTAAACGTTGAAATTCTCTCGAAAATCGACTAAAATTTAGTAAGTTCTCTTTTTTTATTTAAAAATCTACATCCAATATTGAAAATTTTATTCAAAAATTCATTAAGAGTTTCCAAATCGTGCCATTTTTGGGATTTTTCGGCAAAATTGGTTAAAAATTGCAACGAATAGGAACATTAAAATGTTCTTTGAAAAATGGAATCCTTTAACAGCTGATACTTTAAAACAAAAAAATGTCTCAGAACTGTAAAGATTTAGCACTCATATTGGCCAAATTTGCCTCTTTTTGACAATTTTAAGGAAGAATTGTGCAGAAAACACGATTTAGAGTTCAGGAATTTGGCTCAAAAATCGACTAAAGGGACTAAGTAGTCTGCTTGTAGGTATCCAGAAACTCAAAAATTCTCCTAATAGATTGGCTAAAGTTGATCAGAATACTAAAATGTATTCAATTCCTCAACAATTGAAAGTTTAGAACAAAAATTATCTCAGAATCTCATTTTTTGACGGTTTAAAAGAGGAATTTTTCAGAAAAACACCTTTTAGAGCAACAGTTTTAGTACTTTGGCTCTAAAACCGACTAAAGGGGCTAAATAGCCTGCTAACACATAACCGAAAACTCAAAAATTTCCTAATAGATTGACCAAAATTGGTGAAAATACGAAAATTCTTCTCTTAAAATAAGACTGTTTCCATACAGGGGCTGATTTGAGCCAAAATTTTAAGAACCACTAAGTACTTCTACTTGAAGGTTCGACTAATTTCAAATTCGAAAATTCTCGTCATAGATTAACCAAAATTGGTGAATATACGAGATTCTATCCTTAAAACAAGGCTGTATCACTTACTATTGGGCCCCGACTTAGCCCTAAATTACAGGAGGGGCTAAATATTCTTTTTCAGAGATTTGACTAATTTCAAATTCGAAAATTTTCCTAATAAATAGGCTAATATTGATGAAAATGTGAAGATGTACTCATACGGGAGGCTCTATTGGGCTCCGACTTAGCCCTAAATTTCAAGAGGGGCTAAATATTATTGCTCAGAGATTCGAAAATTTTCCTAATAAATTTGCAAATATTGATGAAAATATGAAGATGTACTCATACAGGAGGCTCTATTGGGCCTAGACTTAGCCCTAAATTTCAAGAGGGGCTAAATATTATTGCTCCGAGATTTGGCTAATTTCAGATTCGGATATTTTCCTAATAAATAGGCTAATATTGATGAAAATGTGAAGATGTATTCATACGGGAGGCTCTATTGGGCTCCGACTTAGCCCTAAATTTCAAGAGGGCTAAATATTATTGCTCAGAGATTCGAAAATTTTCCTAATAAATTTGCAAATATTGATGAAAATATGAAGATGTACTCATACAGGAGGCTCTATTGGGCCTAGACTTAGCCCTAAATTTCAAGAGGGGCTAAATATTATTGCTCCGAGATTTGGCTAATTTCAGATTCAGATATTTTCCTAATAAATAGGCTAATATTGATAAAAATGTGAAGATGTATTCAAACGGGAGGCTCTATTGGGCTCCGACTTAGCCCTAAATTTCAAGAGGGGCTAAATATTATTGCTCAGAGATTTGGCTAATTTCAAATTCGAATACTTTCCTAATAAATAGACTAATATTGTTGAAACTATGAAAATGTATTCAAACGGGAGGTCCTACTGGACCTAAATCCGGTCCTAAATTTCAGGATTGATATAAACTGAAAATGTCATCGACACTGTCACAATTTGTTACAATACCGAAAACGTATTATTATCTGTTAATGCCATTAATGGGTCGACATTTGAATAGACAACAATAACCTAAATTCATCCATTTACAACAACTACCACAACTAGTACATTGTAAAACAATCAATAAATCCAACAACCACCACTACTACCACCACCACCACCAACAGCAACAACCCCTTTACCGGTTAATAAATATTTGATCGAAATTTTCCACTTAATCTTACATTATTAGATATTCAAATTTCCAATAAAATCCGGTTCTATGAAAAGGTTGACGAATCCCTAAAATAGTCCAAACCTAAACAAACTACCCGCTTCAATATAAGTATAATTTCAACCCTTTCTGGATTAAAACCAAGCACCCGATGTTGTACATTTACGATCACCACCAACCACCACCACGATTATTCACCCTGATTCAAATTTCACAAACAGCAAACTATCAATTTTAAGTGTGATCGTACTTGGGGTGTCTAAGAGGGTCTCTAATGTTACAACGATACCCACTTAACCCGCCGATTGCCGTTGAATATTATTATAATTCCCACCACCACCACCCTTGCTATATTTCTTCGCTGTTTTCACCAAAAATTAAAAATAAAACGAAAATCTCGCTTTATTTTTCGGTCATCAAGGGTAGTAACTCTGGGTATTTGCTTTTAATTAAAAAGTTTAGTGAAGCTCAACAATTGACTTGTGCAAGTTGGCGAGCTCTCAACCCCATCGAAATTTGCACCATTCATTTTTATTTTATTTTAAATCTCAATTATAATTGTACGCTACAATTATTTAATTGTTTTACAGGGGGTGGTTCTTATTAAATTAAACACTGTTTACTTTCGTGAGCTTCCATTGTTGTACACTTTAACAAAAAGAAATCGCAAAGTATCAACCCCCATTATTATCATTAAACTAATATTAATAATAATAATAATAATAATAGAGGGGATGAAGTTAACGTTTATGTTAAAATATTGGCCGTATTTAAAGCACAATTACTCGAGGGTCTTATAGTTGGTGTATGTATACACGGGGCGACATTGAATTTATGTGGGATTCCACCACCATTCCACCCTAATTAAATTAAAATTAATCGCTGTAAAGTCCAAATGGTGGTTTTAAATAATTTCGTTAAAATTATTGTTTTATCGCGCTATATTATAAGGAAACTTTAGAAATAAATCAACATACACGTGAATTTCTAATTAATTAAAATCTGTATCTATTATTCCAGATTTTTTCCACTTAAATACAGCTAATTCTACCCTTAACTAAATCGAAATCCGATACGTTTATTATCCAAAGAAAGGGGTGAAACTTGTATAACTAAACAAGTTCTAGTCGAATCATTCCATCTGGTTAAATTCCAACAAACTACTTTTAAGGGTGGTTTGTTAAAAACTAGAGTATTATTGATAACACATTCTAACCCTCTTTCACACATACTTTAACGCAAAAAATAAATATATTTACAGTTGATAAAAAAATATATAGAAATGATATTCGAGAATGGTGAAAGAGAACAAAAAAATGACCTGTTTGGAATTTATTATTAGTTCTTTCTGAAAGCCACCACCACCCTCACACGGTTTTTCCATTTTCGTTATCGTAGAAATATGATATTGGGGTGAAAAGATGACGATTTTAAATTGACTATACACGGCGTCCCATCGATATATAAATTGAAAACAATTGGGTGGAACACTGATTTTTTCTAAAGACAACTTTACTATTATTAGGGTGCTTGTAGAATGACTGGGACATTCGGTATATAGAAAAAAAATTGTGTTAATATTTGGAAATTTAAGAAATAACTACAAGAGAGAGTGTTTCAAGGGTAGAAATCAAGTAATTTTGTCTTTGAAAACACAAAATATCAATCCAAAGTATACAAAGTATACAAAATTATATAAAATGGGGTAATTTTCGAGTTTGGAGCTATAATTAGCGATTCTACAGGGGTGTAATTAGCGATTTTGAATAATTAAGAAATCTAATAAATTTGATGTTCTATTCAATTGTCTTAAATAAATAGCTTCTTAGATGTTTAAATATAGTTCTAATAATAATAATACAGTTTTAGATAATAAATTATTGCAATAATTAAATTAATTGTACAGTTTAAGAGCTATATTTAACGAGTTATACGCCATTTTATTATAACAATAGCAACATTGCCAAATTGAAGAATTTTGATTTCAATCTACCGATAGAAATTCATCAAAATTACTCAGAAATACATACGGAAAATTTCTCTACTTATATGAGTGCATAATTACATGCACGTTTATTTATATTGAAACTAAATTTATATTAGAATTATTACAATTTTTTTAAATTGTTTCTAGATTTTTAAAACTGGCAACGCTGCACTGACGTATTATCGGCGTTTGTCAAAAGTGAGGTTATTGAATTTATAATTGTGTTTTCTTTAATTTAAATGTTAATTAAAATAGTAAAAAACTATCAAATCTGTTTTAAATTGTTTTCATTTTGTTAAATTCGATAGTGTAATCTATTAAATTGAATAATTTGGGTAATTACGAGATTTGTAGAAATTGAGGTTATGTTATTGTAGCGTCTTCTAATATTTTCCAGTTCGTCGACAAATCATCAAGATGGGAATTGAAAATAAACGAAAAGCTGAAGATTCGGCCCTGGTACCGTTGAAGAAATCGAAAAATGAAATTACACCCGGTAGAAATCAAAAATCCCAATTACAAGCGGTATTCAATCCAATTTTTGAACGTTAATTGTGCTAATTTGGGCGCATTTCAGGCACCTGCAAGGACGTCGAATTTATTCTCACCGGTAATGCTCTTAGAGGGGCACGAGGGTGAGATATTCACGGTAGAATTCCACCCGGAAGGTCAATATTTGGCATCGTCGGGGTTCGATCGTAAAATCTGTAAGTTGGGGATTTTTAGCGTTTCGATTGGTGATTTGTTGTAATTGTAGTTTTATGGAGTGTTTATGGGGAATGTGAGAATTTATCGATGATGACCGGACATACGGGCGCTGTAATGGAATTACACTTCACACCGGACGGTACAAATCTAATAACAGCCAGTACAGATCACACTTTAGGCCTATGGGATTTACCAACAGGCCAACGAATAAAGAAATATAAAGGCCACACTAGTTTTGTTAACAGTTGCCAAATTGCTAGACGTGGCCCCCAATTATTAGTCTCAGGTAGTGATGATACAACAATAAAATTATGGGATATCCGTAAGAAACAAGCAATGAAAACGTTCAATTCCACCTATCAAGTAACAAGTGTTGAATTCAACGATACTTCCGAACAGATTTTCAGCGGTGGTATTGATAACGATATTAAAGTTTGGGATATACGCAACCATGAAATATTGTACACGTTAAAAGGGCATACGGATACAATAACTGGCTTAAAATTGAGTCCGGACGGGTCGTTTTTGTTGTCGAATTCGATGGATAATACGTTGCGTATTTGGGATATTCGGCCGTATGCACCACAGGAGCGTTGTATTAAAATTTTCAACGGTCATCAGCATAATTTCGAAAAGAATCTGTTACGGTGCGCCTGGTCGAAAGACGGTAATAAAGTCAGTTGTGGTTCTAGTGATCGTTTCTTGTATATTTGGGATGTAATGAGTCGTCGTATTATTTATAAATTACCAGGACATAATGGTAGTATTAATGATGTTGATTTTCATCTAGATGAACCGATTGTTGTGTCCGGTTCTAGTGATAAACAAATCTATTTAGGTGAAATCGATTAGAATTTAACGACTTTTTATACTTTACGAAATTAATAAATAAGATTCAGAAGAGATTGCGCAGACATTTTCACCTAAACTACAGTAAATACCGAATGTCAACCAAGATAGACTTATCTGGAGTTATGTTAAATGAATATCGGGACGAGTAAGTTGTAATTTTTATTGTTTTTTTCCACGATTTTTGAGTATATCGAACAATAGGGACATAACCTAACTTTTTAATACATATAGTTGTTAATAAGAAATACGAATAATTTAACGATTATACGAATAGAATTTGTTCAATTCGATTAATTTGAACAACTTTTAATTATCTCTAATTGTAGGTTTTAATTAATTTCTAAAATAATTAAAGTAACATAACCTCACTTTCTAATAATTATAAGTTTTATAGAAAATACCAATAATTTGAAGACCAAATGAATAAAATTTGTTTAATTGTTCAAATTTAGACAACTTTTTACTACCGATAGTGGTAGATTTTGAATAATTTCCAAAATTCTTAAAAATTAATCAACATAACCTTACTTTTAATAATTATAGATGTTTATAAGAAATACCAATAATTTAATAATTATACGACCAATATTTGTTCAAATCTACTAATTTGAACAAGTTTTAATTACCAATAATAATATACTTCAATTAATTTCTTAAATAATTAAAACTAAAAAACATAACCTCACTTTTATTTTTATAATTTTCATCATTAATTACAATTATCGTCAATGAATACGACTAAATCTAAAACCATAATACTGATTTGTTTTATTTTCAATAGATTTACAACAATTTTTAACGATAAACAACCGTAATTTTGTATATTTAAAAATATCTTTAAAATTGGCGCTGAATTTTGAACGTATGGCGCAGCTTTATCCATAATTAATAACAAAATTCGCAATTATTGATGATTTTTATTCGTAAAATATTAAAAAATATCTATTTTTCCTATTTTGCGATTTTTTTGTTGTCTGAAATATTTTGAAATTTAGGGAATTTTAGCGTGATTGGTACGCCTATCGAACAATTGAAAATTCAAATTGACATTCTAACTTCTTCAATTGTTTTTTTTTTTTTCAGTTTATTGTAAAGTTAAAAATGTGAATTTCGTGTAGTTTTCAGGAAATTTCATGAATTTTTCCACTGAAATTGTAAATTATTGAGTAAGAAACTGAAAGAAAGACGATAAACTTAATAATTTATTGTGCTTTTTCAGCAAATTATGAATTTAAACAATTCTCGTCAAAATAATGCGTTTGTAGATATAAACGCATCGATTTCAGTTGGTTTATAATTATAATCGAAGCACATTAATAACAATGTGAATTGTGTTGATTTTAAAACAATTTTTGAACGAATCAAATGGATCGAATTTTAATATAAATTTCGATTAATTAGCCTTTATTGCCCCAGGCTAGAATGGGTAATTTCGAGAAAAATTCAAGGATCAATTGTCGAATAGTTCAAGTTAATTTATTCCATTACACTTTTGTAGGTCGGATTTCAACGAGTATTCTCATTTAACGAACACAATTCATGGCTATTTGTCTATTTATGATTTATTTGAATATTTATCAACGACAAGATAAGCACAATCAAAGAATCCCACACGAACAATCAATCGTTTATTTTATAAGCGTTGATAATTTATTTATTTTCAACTACTTTCGATTATTACCAGTACAAAGTACAAAATTGTTTATTTCTCATTGGCTAATAGTTCTGTTTTGTTTTTTAGTAATAAAACTGTAATTTTATACGATACTAAAAACGAATACAAAGATAGAGGCCAGCCGGTTCAAGTTGTAAATTAATTCGAGAAAATTGTAGTCAATATTCGCCGAGTTGTTATCTTTATCGTATATTTTATCGATAGTTTTTGATAGTGTAAAATTAACTAAATTCGTATTTTAGGAATACTGAAATGTCGTCAAATCCACACGAAATCTTATCAATTCTACGGAATTCTTTCAATAATGGTTTAACGAGAAATCTCCAATTCCGCCGACAACAATTACAACAATTATTACGTCTACTCGATGAAAATACCGAAGATATTCTAAACGTATTGTATCAAGATTTACACAAATCGAAACATGAGACAATATTATCGGAAATTTTGTTAACAAAATCTGAAATTAAAACGATGTTGACGAATTTGGATGAGTGGACGAAACCGGAAAAACCCGACAAACCACTATTGAATATCATGCACAATGTTGTTATCTATAAAGAACCATATGGGGTTGTTTTAGTAATTGGCGCCTGGAATTATCCGTTACAATTAACTTTAATACCATTAGTTGGTGCTATAGCGGCCGGTAATTGTTGTATTATTAAACCGAGCGAATTGGCGACAAATACGGGTGAATTATTAGCGAAATTGGTGCCGAAATATTTGAATGATGATTGTTATCGTGTTTTTCTCGGTGGTATTCAGGAAACACAAGAATTATTAAAATTACGTTACGATTATATTTTCTTTACCGGTTCGACTAGAATCGGTAAAATTGTCCAAAAACAAGCTGCAGAATATTTAACACCAACTACATTAGAATTGGGTGGTAAAAGTCCGGTATTTGTGGATAAAAATACCGATTTAAATTTGGTCGCTAATCGAATTATATGGGGTAAAGTTTTAAATTCCGGTCAATCGTGTATCGCTCCCGATTACATCCTATGTTCGAAATCGATACAAGACGATTTTATTAAAGCTTGTAAGTGTGTTTTACAGAAATTTTATCAAGATAAAATCCAAGAATCACCAGATTACGGTCGTATAATCAACGATAATCATTTTAAACGGATTATAAAATTATTGGATAATTCGAAAATTGCTCTAGGTGGTAATTATATTGTTGAACAACGTTTTATCGAACCAACAATTCTCGTTGATGTTAAACCAAACGATCCGATTATGGACGAGGAGATATTTGGTCCAATTCTACCAATTCTAAACGTTGAAACAATCAATGAAGCTATCGATTTTATCAACAAACGCGAAAAACCATTGGCTCTATATATTTTTTCAAATAATCAAAAAAATATCGATTTAATCATTGAAAATACATCATCGGGTGGGGTTTGTGTTAATGATACATTAATGCATTTCTCTTGTGATTCATTACCGTTTGGTGGTGTCGGTTCTAGTGGTATTGGAGCTTATCATGGTAAAGCCACTTTTGATACGTTCATTCATCGTAAAGGGGCACTTTTAACAAAATTGAATCAATTCGGGGAGAAATTACAAAGTTCACGGTATCCACCGTATACGAAAAATAAAACCGATTTTCTTGTTACAATGATGTCGAGAAATACGATAATATCGTTGAGAAATGTCGTTAATTTCATGTATTTCGGATTGGGAATTGTTACCACATTGTCAATGAAATGGTTGTGCGATTATTACCACAAGAAAAATTTATAAATTGGGGCTCTATATTGTTTTATTTCGAGGGTGTTTTCGGGCAAACCCGGTATTTGGAGCGGTTATATTTTTATTGTAATATGAATAAACAAAAGTATATTATTTGAAATATATTTGGATTAATTTTAAGATCCATCCTAAGTTATAATAATGATTTAATTGATAGGTTTTTAATTAATCGAATAATTAATTTAATTGGTCAGTATAGTGAGCTACGTTTAATTAATTTTTTGATAATTTGACAGCAATGGTGGCAGTACTGCTTGTCACCCAATTTTTTTACTAATTAAAAATATTTCATAAATTTGTTCTAATTTTCAGGTAAAAACAGAATTTTGGCGCATTTCCGATTAAATTATCTAAAATTTTCGTAATATTTCAATTTATTAACAATGAATAAAATTTAATTGAGGTTATGTCAATTTGCCGGTAAAGTTGGCAGCTCTGCCGTGTCAACGTCGATATATTTTGAAAACTTTCCAATTAGTGAAAATCGTCGAATTTTCCTCGGAAAATGTTGGATTTTTTCCAAAAATTACGCCGTCTAGACGCCTATCCGAAAACATTGGAAGATGTACGAATTAAAACCTATGGTGGTGCTATAGGTTAGTTTTCAATATTTGTACAAAAATTCATAAAATTTAATTAATTATCAATTTCCAGTTACAATAATCAGTCTAGCGATAATGGTTTTGTTATTTTGGGTTGAATTGGTTGCTTATTTAACACCGAATATCACTGAAGATCTATTCGTTGATACATCACGTAGTCCGAATATTAAAATTAATTTAGATTTTATTATACCGACAATTTCGTGTGATTGTAAGTCTATTGATTAGAATTAATCTAATTGGGTTTAATTACGGGGAAATTCGTTAGTTTTAGCCTTAGATGCAATGGACTCGTCCGGTGAACAACACTTACAAATACATCACAATATCTATAAAAGACGACTAGATTTACAAGGGCAACCGATTGAGGAGCCCCAAAAGGAGGACATAACGATCAGAACTAAAGAAACAACAGTAATTAATTATTTGGAAAATTAATTATTATTAAAATAATAATTTGTAGGTGGCTGTGATAAACAAAACCGAATGTGGAAGTTGTTACGGTGCCGCCCTCGATCCTAATCGGTAAAATCACAATTTACAATAAAAAATTAATCATTTGTTCTATTTTTTTGAATTTTAGTTGTTGTAATACTTGTGAAGAAGTACGTGAAGCTTATAGGGAACGTCGTTGGGCATTTCCTGATAATCCGGAAAATATTAGTCAATGTAAAGATGAGAAATTTTCGGAAAAATTGAAAACCGCCTTCAGTCAAGGTTGTCAAATTTATGGTACATTAATTGTGAATCGTGTTAGTGGTAGTTTTCATATAGCACCAGGTAAAAGTTTTAGTATCAATCATGTACATGTACATGATGTCCAACCATTTTCATCAATGGAATTCAATACAACCCATAAAATTCGACATTTATCGTTTGGACAAAGTATCGATAGTGATACACATAATCCGTTAAAAGATACAATAGGACTAGCTGAAGAAGGTAATTTTAATGATTTTCTGATAGTTTTTTTATTTTATAAAAGGACTATATACATAGAATTTAATTGGTATTCCCAGTAGAATTTCTAACATCTTAAACCGGAACCGATCGCTAAAAATGTACCAAAAGAACCACCACCTTGTAGCATAACTTTACCGACACTATTCACCAATTCTCGACCACGTAATCCAGCCCTATAACCAATCGGATATTAATTAAAAAATTAATTAACAAAAACAATTACCGTAAAGCTGAAAAACCACCAAATAGAGCACCACTGGCCATACCAACACAACAACCCAACATAAACCCCATTTTCATACGATCGAAACATGTCGGGCCTTGTTGGTATGCACCACCGGGTACCGCTGGCATTTTATTATAGTTTTAACGAAAATTTCAATAATTTTAACGATTTTCTTGAAGAAAATTGAAGCGAATTTATTTTGGCTGTCAAATTTCCGTGACTAAAGTCACACAATAATGACTAAGGTTACGTTAGTTCTAGTGACTAAGGTTACATTAATAGTGAGTAATGGCGGTAAATTTGATTTTTTAGGGGCGACAATGTTCCAATACCACATTAAAATCGTACCGACTTCATATGTGAAAAAAGATGCTACAATTATCAATTCGAATCAATTTAGTGTAACCAAACATCAGAAAGTTATATCGATTGTAAGTGGTGAGAGTGGTATGCCTGGTATATTTTTCCAATATGAATTATCACCATTGATGGTAAAATATACGGAAAACGAGCGTTCATTTGGACATTTCCTAACCAATGTTTGTGCAATTATCGGTGGTGTTTATACTGTAGCTGGTTTAATCGATACATTCCTCTATCATTCAGTAAAATTGATACAAAAGAAGATTGAATTGGGCAAATTAAGTTAATTTTTATTCGATTTAAATAAGTTTAAAATGTTTTTAAAAATGTATTAAAAGTTTGTATTGAAGTTTTAGCGATTTCCTCACAAAATCGTGCATCATTCCCCGATGCTAACGCCAATAATGAAACATAATTCGGTTCTTTCGGATTGTATTGTGCTCGTTCTAATTTTAATAAAAACTCATGTCGTTGTTTGATTCGGTGTTGGCGAAATGTTAGAATTTGCGGCATTTTAACGATTTGTTCCAACGGTATTTTCATTGTATTGTGAACATATTCGAAGGTGTTCAAAATAAAATTCTGATCTAAAATCAAACGATTAATTCGAAGAATTTTCCAATTTTTCTCAATGAACCTTTAATAAAAACCGATGGAGCTTCTAATAGAATCCGTCTAGTTTCATTTTTCGTAAATCCCATCTCTTCTTCTAGCGCGAATTTATTAATTTTTACGTGTTTTTCGGGATAAGTTATCAATTTCGGTGATTTTGTCGCCAATAATCTCACTTGATCACCGTTTAATCCGAACGTATGTTGGAAAAAACCCAATTTTTCGTCGATTTCTTGCGTACTAAAAAACGATAATTAACGAATTAATCCGCAATGATTTAGCAAAATACCTAAAACTAAGCCATTTCGGATTCTTTTCTACGATCCGTTTAATCATATCGGTATCAAATTTTTTGAATTGTAAATAATTAATCCGTACATTTAAATCGTCTAGATCCTGTTTGAAAATATGCGGATTTTTCGTTAGAAAATCGCCCAAATTCTCCACATTTAAATCATTCAAAAACACAACATAATCTTTAATATCCCGTTCGAAATCTAATCGTAACAAATACGGCGGTATATCGGGATCTTTCTCCAATTCGTACAAATTCACGCCGAGTTTCACCAGTTGCTTCAGAGTTTCCGATTTGTTCACATAGGCTGCGAAATTGAAGGACGGCTTCAAATAGGGGGCCACATGCGAAACATCCTCACGGCACTCCTCCAAAACCGAACGCTGATCATCAACATCGATTTTCAACAAATTCGTTTCTAATTGCGACGATAAATAGCGATAAATTAATAAATTATGGGGCCGATTTAGGTATTTTTTAAACATTTTTCGAATTTCTACAACATAACCTCAAAATTTATTGTGTCAAATTGTGGTTACAGTTACAACAACAGTATTGCCAATCGTTTTTTTTTTTTTTACCAAAAAAAACTTTAAAAATATTCATGTGAATCGAGTAAGGTTACCGTAAACGACTCGATCTTTGTTTATTTTAGTCGATTAGAATGAGATGGGTTATTGTTGTTTTAATAAAGGTGTGCAGTGGATGGGTGTGCGGTTATCGAGGGCTACCCGTTGACTCACCATTTGAAAATAATCAGTTAAACTGTATTGTTGTAATAGAGAATGTGATAAAAGTGTAACATTAGAGGCAATAAATTAATTTTTTTTCAAAAAAAAATTGTAAATTTTTAGGAAAATGGCAACACAAAAAGAAGTCGGTGTTGGTGATTTTGTCCTATTGGACAAGATCGATTTGGACAATTTTATGAAGAATTTAGAATTAAGGTAGGATTATTTAATCGAATTGTAGGGAAACAGGTGTATTTCGTTGTAATTAACACGAAAAAACAAGTGTATTATTCTTTTGTTTTAATCTATCTTTGTTTTCTTCTACTTTCAAACAAATGACAATCGACACAGCCGCCTTTATTTTTTTAATAATAAAAACTAGTTTTCGCCGTTTCAATTATAGAATTAATGGAATTCTAATTATTTGAATGGTTATCTATTTTATCATTGAACGATAAGTGTAATTATGTGAATTTTAATTCATGATTTTCACTCCAAATATGTATATAGCTTATTAACATTGAACACAATCAAGTTGCCATTGAACTCAAGTAAATTATAGAGAAAAAAAGCATAGTAGGAGGCCGATTTTTTGTTTTATGTTTCTGTTGTTTCCATTATTATCATTATTATTATTATTATTATTGTTTAATTTTTAGAATTATAAATATGGGAAAAAATATTAAAAAAAATCACCCCTTCTATTTTCAATTTGGCACCACCTACGAATGGCCTTCTGATTTGTCTAAATGACTCATTTTTTCAATGATGTCACGATATGTATCATCAAGAACACTTTAAAATACATGAATTATTCATAGATAATGTAATTAGTGCCATAATTAAAATTATTCATGATTTTATACAGGATAAAGACAAATATGTGATAATAAGGATAAGAAAAAAACATAGGCGGCTATGCTTTAATTATATCACCTTAAATCTGATTTTTTCGGTATTATCTGATAATAATTTTCACGCGAAATAAATGATAACGAATATAGGTGGATTATCTATGTAATAAATCAATAATATCCAAATTTAAATAATAGAAATACAAAAATTATGCAATAAAAACTTTCACTTGTCCGACATTCTTTTGTTTATTTTTATTTTCTCGATTTGTTGTCTAACAAAATTATTTAAAGTTAATTCGATTAATTCGAAGTTCCTCTCTATTTAAAACAATTGTTTCAAGTTCTAATTTGTGTTAACTGTTTTTTTTTTTCGTCATTGTCAATTACGTGATAAAATTCGCTTAATTAATTATCCAATTATTAAACAAAGTCGGCTGTTTTTTTTTTTTGTTGTTGTTTTGTTTATTTCAAATTTAAATCCTCAAATATGATTGGTTCATAAAATGGGGTCAAGTTGGTCATAATTTTGATTTGTTCAAAAATGATTGGCTGTAATAAAAAGGGTGAAATTTGCGGTAAATTTGAATAATTTTTACAATTTTTTTTTATAGATTTAAAAATGGAAAAATCTATACATATATTGGTGAAGTCTGTGTGTCCGTTAATCCATACAAGACGATGAATATTTATGATCAAAATTATATCAATCAATATAAAGGTAAATGTAAAAATTCGTTAAAATTATTGCGGAAAAATTAGATTATCGTTAAAGTGGTTTATGTTACCTTGAAATCCATTGATAATAAGTTGTGGTGATAACAATTATATGTTTGATATATTATAGAAAATTTATATAATATTGTTTTAAATTGAATTTATTTCAAAAATTAATATTTGATCAATATCGCTAATTTACTTCGTAATTGGCCATGATTTTCGTAGATAATGTCGTAGCTTTGTTCATACTTTGCTACATTTGACATTTATTAACGTATTTTCAAGTATCTGAAGGAAGTTTCCACGTAGTATCGTAACTTTGTTTGTACTTTAATACATTTGATATTTATGAATGCATTTTTCATACGCCCGAATAAAGCTACGACACTGCCTACAAAAGCAGGGCCTGCTTAAGAAAACGTGTGCTTGTATAGTGTTTACATTTGCAATTAATGTGCCACAAATTTATTGAATTATTACCAAATATTACCTTTAATATTTGATAAATTCGCACAGTTGGCCATGCTTTTGGTACATAGTATCGTAGCTTTGTTCATACTTAACATTTAACATTTGTTAATGTATTTTCAAGTACCTGAAGAAACTAACAAGAAAAATAGGCCAAATATCGTAATTTTGTTTATACTTTAATAAATTTGATATTTGTGAATCCATTTGTCATACGTCCGAATAAAGCTACGACACAATCTATAAAAGCAAAGCCTATTACGAAATCGAATACAAAAGAAATCTCTTTTATTGTGTGATTTATATTTGCAAATGATTCGGTAATTTAAGCCTCAATTGGCCATGTTTTTGCTACACAGTATCGTAGCTTTGTTCAGACTGTATTTGAATATATTTATAAACGTCCGAACAAAGCTACGACACTATCTATAAAAGCAAGGCCTACTACGAAATCAAATACAAAATAGATCTCTTGTATTGTGTTATTTATATTTGCGAATGATTTGGTAATTTAACCCCCAATTGGCTATGTTTTTGCTGCATAGTATCGTAGCTTTGTTCATACTGTATTCGAATATATTTTTAAACATCCGAACAAAGTTACGACACTATCTAAGAAAAGCAAGGCCAATTACGAAAAACTTGTATTATATTGCCAATTGATTTCCAGGTCGTGAATTATTCGAAAATCCACCCCATATTTTCGCTATTGCCGATGCTGCCCATAAAGTGATGCAACAACAAGGTCGTGATACTTGTATTGTAATAAGTGGTGAATCTGGTTCTGGTAAAACGGAAGCCTCTAAAATTATAATGAAATATATAGCGGCTGTTACAAATAAAGGTTTCTATTTTAATCATCCCAATTAATTGATTAATTAATTAAATTTGTTTTGTAGACGGTCAAAAGGAGATTGAACGTGTTAAAAACGTTCTAATTCAATCGAATGCAATTCTAGAATCATTCGGTAATGCAAAAACGAATCGCAACGATAATTCATCACGTTTTGGTAAATATATGGATATACATTTCGATTTTAAAGGTGATCCAATCGGTGGACATATCAATAAATATTTATTAGAAAAATCACGTGTTATCTATCAACAGAATGGTGAACGTAATTTCCATTGTTTCTATCAATTATTAATAGGTGGTAATGAGGATTTATTAAAGAAATTACATTTAAAACGCGACATTGACCAATATTTCTATGTAAAACAAGGTGATTGTAAACGTGTTGATACAATCAATGATCGTAATGATTATCAACATGTTATAAAATCATTAAATATATTGGAATTTACACAAAACGAACAAGATACTTTATGGCATATTATCGGTGCTATATTACATTTAGGTAATATAGAATTTCATATTGATAATAATAATGATAACGAACGGATATTTATCAAAAATAAGGAATTATTGCAAGTTATTAGTAAATTATTGAAAATTGATTTGAATGAATTGAATCAATCGTTATGTGAACGTGTTATAGCCGCACATGGGGATATAATGCGTAAAGAACATACGTTAGTTGAGGCAAATTATGGACGTGATGCCTTAGCTAAAGCCATCTATGAACGTTTATTCAATTGGATAGTTGAGAAGATCAATAATTGTATTACTATTGATAATAAAAAATCAAATATTTATAATTATTATAAAACTACACTAATTGGTGTATTGGATATTTACGGTTTTGAAATTTTCGATAATAATAGTTTTGAACAATTTTGCATCAATTATTGTAATGAAAAATTACAACAATTATTTATTGAATTAGTTTTAAAACAAGAACAAGAAGAATATAATCGTGAAGGTATAGAATGGCAAAATATCGAATATTTTAATAATCAAATCATTTGTGATCTAGTTGAAGCACCACATAAAGGTCTAAAAATTTCTATAATTACAAAAATAATTACTAATAATTGATAATTTTAGGTATAATGTCTATTATGGATGATGCTTCAAAGATGACTGCTGAAAAAGTCACAGATGAGATGTTATTAGAGGCAATGGATAGAAAATTGAAAGATCACAAACATTATTGTTCGCGACAATTGAAACCAGCCGATAAACAACTAAGACACAAGGTGATTATATCAGAAAGAAAACTAGAATTTTAAAAATTGCGCCATTTAGACAAATACCACCGATTTCCGTCCAATCAGGGGCAAATTTGTAAAACCAACAACACTGTTTCTTTGTATTAACCAATAGGAAATTTGGGCGGCAATTTTGAATTACTATCAATTAGTAAAATTAACGTCATGATTATTTGTAAGAAAAATTATCGTTTGTTCCTGTTCGAAATTCGATTGTTTTCGTTTGAATTAGGGGCGAATTTGTAAAATTAACAACACTATTGTTTGGGGACCAATAGGAAAACTAGAATTGAGCGGCAATTTTGAATATAACAATTACTATAAATTAGTAAATTATAAATTAAATTTAAATGAAGAAATCTATAGTTAGAAGATCATAATTTTAATAATTATAGTTCGAATTGTAAAATTTTGATGGAATAACGTTGAATTTAATATTTAAAAGTGGTTTATTGCAATTACAGTGCCATCTATTAATAACTGATCTTACTGTGGGGTGTTCTAAATAATCTAGACTGATAGAACAACATTGTTTCGTTTTTAACCAATAGGAAAACTAGAAATTGAGCGGTAATTGTAAATGTGGATTCTAATACACAGTGTACTACTTTATTTAAGCTCCCAGTAACCTATGACTTTGTGAACGTAGGTCAGCTTCTTATTTCAACTCTGTAATCTGCATTACCGACAATTTATTGAAATAAGAGGATGTCGGTAATGCAGATTGTTAAGCTGAAATAAGAAGATGACCTACGTTCTGCGAGCTTAAATAATGTACACCCTGTATAAAAATTGTTGTAAATTAATTTGATTATTTGAAAGAAAAACTAATTTAAAATTCGTACAAAAATTCAACTGTCATTATTTTTGTTGGTATCAGAGACGACTTTAGTAAAACTAGCAACACTGTTTCCTGTGGTGACCAATAGAAAACGAAAAATTGAGCGGTAGTTTTGAATTTACATATTCTGGCGTTAAAATTATCGTAAATTAACGTTAAATTTTAATAATTAAGATTCGAATAGTAGAATTCTGTTTAAACAACTTTAATATTTAAAAGGTGTATTTTCACAATTTCCGTTTATTATAACGCCATCTATCGATAAATAATCTTATTATAGGGTATTGTACTGTGTATTATTGATAAAGCAGGGTATTTAGAAACATTTTTTAACACGTATTTCTTTTATTATTATTGATAAGGATTTTACGATCAATAATCGGTGATTTGAACTTAATTTCCCTTTATATTGGCCTATATTTTCGTTGAAAACAATTAAACAATTGGGTATTTCCGCACAATACTTTAATTATATCGTGAATTATTGATTTATTTGACGATATTATTGTATAATAAACTAAACAATACAATAATTTATAAAATTTTAATATTTCTAGGTTGATTTTCGTATAACACATTATGCTGGCGTTGTAGTTTATTGTATTAATGGTTTTTTGGATAAAAACAAAGATCAATTATATCAAGATTTCAAACGTTTATTATACAATTCAAATGATCCAATATTAAAGGAAATGTTCCCAGAAGGTTCACAACATATTTTACAAACAACAAAACGTCCACCAACAGCTGGTACATTATTTAAAAATTCGATGCAATTATTAGTACAAAATCTCTATCAAAAAATACCAAATTATATACGTTGTATAAAACCTAATGATATTAAATCAGCACAATTATTTAATGACGAATTAATCAAACATCAAGTAAATTATTTAGGATTAATCGAGAATGTACGTGTACGTCGGGCTGGTTTTGTCTACCGTCAACGTTACGATAAATTCTTGAAACGTTACAAAATGATATCGCAATTTACATGGCCGAATTTCCGATCGGGCAACGATCGTGATGGTGTTGAAGTTATAATGAACGAACGCCAATTCAATAACGATATTAAATATGGTAAAACGAAAATTTTTATACGTTCACCTAAAACCCTATTCGCTTTAGAACAAGCCCGTAACGATTTAATACCAGGTATTGTTACACTAATACAGAAAACATGGCGTGGTTATATTGTACGACAACAATATAAAAGAATGCAAGCATTGTTAACAATGATTAAATATTATCGATTGAAGAAAATACGGGAATATTTAAATGAGTTACAGCAACGTTTTAAAAATGTTAAAACAATGAAGAATTATGGTAAAACGATTTTATGGCCAACAACACCACCAAAACAACTCCAATCAACTGTGAATTTATTCAAACAAATCTACAATCGTTGGTGGGCATTTATGATATTGAAACGTATACCGAAACACGAATGGAACGAAATGAAATTGAAAATAAATGCAGCTAGTTGTCTGTTAAATAAACGACAAAATTACGGTTTAAATCGTAAATGGGACGGTAATTATTTAGCGTTATTGAACGAAAACAACAATTACACGATCTATAATGATAGTTTGAATAATTTGAAAAATTCCAATCGTTTTAATCGCGTACTATTCTCATCGTTTATAACGAAATTCAACAAATTCAATAAATGTACAGAACGGGCTATCGTTATAACCGACCAATATATCTTCAAATTGGAAACGAATAAATTCCGTAATATGAAAGAAGGTGTACCATTGGGTGATATAACTGGAATTACGGTAAGTCCCGGTAATGATCAATTGATCATTATACATTGCCGTAATGGTAATGATTTCGTATTATCGTTAAATTCAATAAAACACGAGGATCGTATCGGTGAAATTGTCGGCGTATTAACCAGTAATTCAACGTAAGTCTTTGATATAATACTATTGATTTTTATTGATTTTAAAATTGTTGTAGATCGAGGGAATTACCGGTGAATGTTACAAAAACACCAATGTGTTCGTTAGGTGGTAAACGGCGACAAATCCACATACAAATCAATTCGGAAATACAATTACCACAATTCCGTAAAGATGGTAATAATATTGCGTATTTATTACCATCAGATTATGCTTTAATCGAAAATGGTAATAATATTAAACAATAATGTGCCTTATGGACGAATTTACTGTGATTGGTTGTTGGGGTCTTTTTTAGATGATTTTATAATAGGCTATTGTGGTTAATTTGGAGTAATTGTACAAATTTTCGCGTTAAAATTGTACTTAATGTGTTTTTTTTTTTTTAATGGAAATTGTGTCATATTTTTATCGTGTTTACTAATAATTATTGTTATCATTCCACAATAGCGTTTTAACTTGCTATTATTAAAAAGTATTATTGTTATTATTATTATTATTATTTATTTCCAAGTGCCATCGTATTTGTGTTGAGTGTTTGAACAATTTTATAGTTGTAATGTGCCTTTTATTATCGAATAATTCGAATAGAAATAAAATTTTATTCTTTGAATTATACTCGAGTGTATCGCCGATAAAACAAATGTTATCTTATCGTTATGTTGTAGATAAGATAAGGAATATCCGCTATTTTAAATAAATGCATTTATATCGCTATTTCTTTGGTCTAATAATATTCTACCAATAGAAATTAATTAGAGACGATTCACCAATGGACAAACCAATGAAAATAAACAAAACTAGTAACATTCTAAACAATCCAACCGGCTGATAATCGATAATTGATATCCTGACGTGGCTGTATCATACCGGGGTAGTCATCGGATATTAGACTGTGACTATTAATCATATTTATATCTTTCTAGATATACAACAAACTTATTTTTATATCAAAACATGTGTTGATCATCTAACATTACGTGTCTTATAAAATTCATTCGTTTTCTAAACTCAATATAGATAAGATCTGGAATTGTAGTTAAATTAAGATTTATCGCCGGTTATCGATAGTACTAGTTGATAAGAAGAAGTGGGTAATTTTGGCGTACATGTGAGTTGTTTTCCAATTAGATTTTCTTGTTTTTTTCGCGTTAAACAATACTATGTAGGTGGATTTTATCGTATTTGTGATTTTATTTACATTCATGAGTTCTAATTCGTTATTATCCATTGTTTGCGCGTTTTCTACTATTTCCGTGTTAATCAATTCGGAAAATTGTGAAGAAGTTCGAATTGTACACGTAAGTCGAGTTAATTAATCCCCCGGTTCGATACAACAATAATAATGATAATAACAAAAAAACTTTAATGATAATTGTCTTTTTCTGTTTTATTACTTTCCAGATGATTAATTCACGATAATTAATTCGAATAGGATCAATGGAGTTTGTGTTTATCGTAAACTTGTTTTGTGTGTGTGTGTCTTTCGGTGTGTGGTAGTCGCGTTATAATAAAATCGAAACAACAAAACCCAAGAACGTGACTCAATTGCGAATATTTTCGAAAACAAACCGAACAATCGCCGTTTTATTTCTCGACTTTACAAACACTGGGACGCGGACTTGTCCGGAAATTATGGACAATTCCCCCCCGGACAATTATCGAAACAAATTACGGAATCGATCGACTAGGGCGACAACGACGGCGAAGAGGCCGCAACGGAAACGCAAGAATAGCCGCCGGTATTTCCGGCATGAAACATTGCACATATTCAAACTCGGCTCGACTAGTGAGTAGTAATAGTTGATTAGGTATCGATAATGTTTGTTTATTTTGGAATTAGATAAATCGACACGTAGAGTTGGTGATTTGTTTATGTCGCAACCATCGACGGCTCGACAATCAATGGAAACGGAAGGTGGCGATATTACCAATAATGAGTCTGTTATCGAAATTGATTCTGATGATGATGATAATACTAATAATAATAACAATAATGATAATAATATAAACAATTGTGATAGTGAGATTGATGAGACTGATGACGATGCGATACTAACACCACAACAGACGCCGACTTGTGCGAAAGTCTCGGTGATTCATTCGCCAGTATCTTCACAAACCTCCGTCCGAGATAGAAGCGTTAATAATAATAATACTAATAATAATAATACTGATAATAATAGAGAAGTCGAAGTGAATGATAATATAAAAATTCATTCAGTTATTCGAATCAATCCGGCTGTTAATCAAGACAATCAAAGTAAGTTCTTTTTAAATTTTTGAAATAAACAATAATGAATTTTGATTGGTTATTGTGAATTTTCTCCAATTCTGATTGGTTGTTGGTAGAAGAGCGGCAATTTTTTTCGGACAATTTCCACTAACCTAAATTTTGTGTTTTTTTCATTTGTTATTCTAGATAAAATCAGTAGTTTCATGATTCGAGATTTGTTAAGACCGAAAACTGGTGACGGCGAGATGGGACGGAGAGAAGTCCCGGAACCGTCCAGAGAACCAACGGGGCCGCCTAGAGAACCGCCAGAACAACCAACGGACCTGTCGGCATCGGCGAGACCGTCAAAACCGCCAATCGAACCTCCGAGACCACCACAAGAACCACCGGGACCGTTAAGGGAACCATCGGGGCCAACAAGCGAACCGTCTGGACTGTTAAGAGAACCGGCGGGGCCACCAAGAAAACCACCGGAACTACCGGGGCCATCCAGCAAACTGTTGGGACTGCTAAGAGTACCACCGGAGCTACCGAGACAAACAAGGAAACCTCCAGTGCCGCCCAGGGAGCCACCGAAACGGCCAAGGGAACTCCCGGGCGCACCAAGGGAACCGTCGGGTCCGCCAAACGAACTACCGGGACCGTCCAGAGTACCACCAAAACGGCCAAGGGACCTACCGGGTCCGTCTAGAGCACTGCCACCGCCGCCTGGACCGCTCAATATACCGCCACAAATCCAGCGGTCTATTTACAATCGAAATTTCCCGATAACAAACCGTGATTTACTCGAAATTAAAATTAATCATTACAATCAAACTGGTAATCGAGCGAATTTACGTTTACCGCCACAAGCAGTACCGCAATTTCGATTACCGCCGCCACCACCACCACTACCACTACCGCCGCCGCCAAATCTACAACCGACTGATTTAACGATCAGAGCGATACAATTCCCGATGATGCGTTCAAGACCGCCGAAAGTCCGGGAGACTTTACCGCTACAATTCGTACCGCCGCCAGTGCCTTTATTTCAGGTAGAAAACGAACATTCGAATCCTATCGATTATCAACAACAACAACAGCCGGCAAACAGGGAAACGGCAGCGGAATCGTCGCCGTCAAACTCGACAAAACCGCCGCGAAAACGCCCAAATAAACCCACGAAAAATCCGGAACGTAAATTGGCTTGTGTCTATGAACGTTTCACCGGTCCTGTTGATCGATTACCGGATTGTGAAATTATCACATGTTCAGTTAAAGGTTCCTATTTCGATGAGAATTGTAATTTTTATAGTCCCTACTATATTAAAAGAATCGATAAACGTATACCGCAAGGTAAATTATGTTATATCCGTGAAAAGCACAGTCTTTTACGCTATTTCGATGATACCGAGAAATATCTCTATTTACAGAATATTCATAATAAAAATACAAATACCGATGATCCGTATTTTAAGCGTGTCTTAATACCATTACCGAACGATATTCGTTTTAGTACAAAAGATGAATTGACTGTTGAAGAGTATGTGACTGAAATGGAATTGGTTAAGCAACATGTACCGTTGTGTTTCTATCAATTCTATGAATATGTTACCGGCTATCAAATTGTACACCAACGTTTGCCGGTATCATTTCTAACATATTTGAATATTTACAATACAAATGGACTGGCCGATTTGAAACGACGTTATATTAGAAGTTTGAAAACTAAAAAATAACGTTGATATTTATTCGTATTACTGTTATTTCGTTTTCTCTACAATTGTGTTCTTTTTTCATTGCATTTATTATTATAAGGTTCCTATTTGAAATAAAGTTTTCCCGATTTTCCGATCTTTTATTTGATGGATTTCTTGGTGTGAATTGCGATTAGGCGCATCCACCATTTCGAAACAATATCGCCCATACTTATGCAACCAACAATACACGAAATAGGTGTTCTATAAGTGTATTGAAAGGAAATCGATTTTTATTGGCCTTAAAACCCAATTTATCGTAATTATTGCCCATTATTAAGTGGTTACGGTGTTTAAATTATCGAATTTCGATTTGTTTACTGTATATGCGACAATTTAACGAGAACAATTGAAATTAAACGATCTATTATAATTTTTATGGGAGTGTTGCGAATAGAAATTCTAAACATTTGGGTTTATAATAAACGCCTAAAGTTATGCAACTCATAATTCGCCGACAAATAGTCTTGCATATTAGAAAATTGTTATAAACTAGGAATTTGTCTCCTAAATTTCATTCAATATTTTAATAAAATCGTACAATTCGCGTTAAAGAACTAGAAATTGTAAAAATACGCATTTATTTGAATTTAATCAAGGTTACGAATTTATCCAAGTTTGATTAAAAACTTTTTTTGTTGGAATTAAAACGTAAATTACCGTATTTATTGCCAATTATGAGACGATTATAATACTAAAATTATCCTAATAGTGCGCATTCGACAATTAAACGTGTAAATAATTGGAATTAAACGATTTATTGTAACGTTTTTATGGGTTTTTCAATAAAATTAAAAAAATACAAAACATTCAACTTGTATCATACGCCTAAAATTATGCAACTTACAATACAGACTTGAATACACCTTATTGTTAGAAAATTGTTAAGAATTGAACTGGGAAGTATTTCGTTCTAAATTCCATTCAATATTTTGATAAAATTGTAAAGTCCAAATTAGAATACACCTTCGTATTGAATATAGGGGGAAATTTTCAAAAATTCAGCTTCAAATTAAATGATTTTAATTGGGATTTTAAACAAATTAACGCAATTATTGCCTATTATGGTGCAATTATAACAGTTAAGTCATCGAATTAGGGTGCATTTAATGTGCATACGATAATTAAACCAGTAAATAATTGAAATTAAACGAATTATAACTTTTTGTGTTCAGAAATTTCGCAGTAAAAATTCAAAACAGTTGTAATAAACGCCTAAAGTTATGCAACTAACAATTCATTGCAAAATTTGTTAGAAGTTGAACTAAAAATAGAAGTTTTATTCCTAATTTTCAATGAATCTCTCAATAAAGTTGTACAATCTAAATTATAAAGCTACAATTTCGAAAAATACACTTCTTATTCTAATATTTGATTAGAATTAAATGATTTTATTGCAATTAAAACCTAAATTATCGTAATTATTGCCCATTATAAAACTGTTACAATAAATTATCTAGCATTTAATGCACATTCGACAATTAAACCAATAAATAATTGAAATTAAACGACCTATTGTAAGGTTTTATGCTTTTTGTAATAAAAATTCAAAACATTCACTTTATAATAAACGCCTAAAATTATGCAACTAACAATTTGTCAGAAGTTGAACTAAAAATAGAAGTTTTATTCGTAATTTTCAATGAATCTCTCAATAAAGTTGTGCAATTTAAATTATAAAGCTACAATTTTGAAAAGCACTCTTCTTTATTGAATATCGTGTGTAAATTTTCGAAATTTACGTTACAAGTTTTCTTATTCTAATATTTGATTAGAGTTAAATGATTTTATTGCAATTAAAGCCTAAATTGTCGTAATTATTGCCCGTTATAAAACTATTACAATAGCTAAATTATCGAATTTTCTAGCATTTAATGCACATTCGACAATTAAACCAATAAATAATTGAAATTAAACGACCTATTGTAAGGTTTTATGAGAGTTTTTTAATAAAAATTCAAAACATTCACTTTATAATAAACGCCTAAAGTTATGCAACTCATAATACTTTGTTAAACAGGCCTGCTCTTTGAAAATTGTTGTAATGAATCCTAAATTTCATTCAATATTTCACTAAAGCTGTGCAATTCAAATTTCAAAACTGTAATTTTAGAAAATACGTTTTTATATCGAGAATCTTGTGGAATTTTCGAAATGCAAACCACAAGGTTGCCTCATCTAGAATTTGATTAAAATTGGATGATTTTTATATCAATTAAAACAAAAATTATCGCTATTATTGCGACGATTAAAGCACTCAAATTATAGCATTCGGTAATTAAATCAGTAAATAATGAAATTAAATGACCTATTGTAAGGTTCTATGAGAGTTTTATAATAAGAATTCAAAACATTCATTTTACAATAAACGCCTAAAATTATGCAACCCACAATTCATTATTAAATAGACATGCCATTTGAAAATTGTTGTAATAAATCAGAGAGTAGTTTTATTCCTAAATTTATTCAATATTTCACTAAAATTGTGCAATTCAAATTTGAAAAATGTAATTTTGTAAAATATTTATCTCGAGCATTTTATGAAATTTTCAAAATTCAAACCACAAGGTTGCCTCATCTAGAATTTGATTAAAATTGAATGAGTTATCGCGATTATTGCCTTTTATGAGACCATTAAAGCACTCAAATTATGCACATTCGACAATTAAATCAGCAAATAATAAAATTAAACGACCTATTGTAAGGTTTTATGTGAGTTTTGTAATAAAATTTTAAAACAATACCAAACGCCTAAAGTTATGCAACACACAATTTGTTGGCTTTGGAATTAAACCAGAAGGGGTTTCGTTTTCAATTTTCATTCATTAATTCGATAAAATTGTACAATCTAAATCAAACAACTGCAATTTAGAGAAATATACCTTTATATTAACGTTTTTAAAATTCGAATTACAAATTTTCTTATCAAATATTTGAATAAAATGGAAATAAATACAGATTTGGTTACTAAAATTGGAACCTAAATCCAATATTGGTCTAATTTACTACATCTCATTGTAAATCGATTAAAATAGATCTTATTTGAATAAAATCCCCAATTTCTTTCGGTTTATTTTTAATGGAAACCAAACAATACGCCTGGAATTATGCAACTCTAAATACTAGGTGTCTTTTAAAAACCACTCAAAAATCAATAAAAATCGTAATTTAAGGCCGCTGTCTTTTTCGTATAAAATACCCTGTAAATATCAAAAAATATCACAATTTTAGGAATTTTCGAAATTATTGTATCTGTTGTTGATTATCATCGGCGGTTAAACATTGAGTTTTAGCCTCCGGATCTTCATGAATCAAATCCGAATCGTTAGTCCGGCAGTGGATAAATCTAAAAAAAAAAAAATTCACCCAAAATTATCGTACAACTAGCCGGATATACTCACAGTATTAACATAAAAACGACCAATTGTGTTGTCATAGTTAGATAAAAGATCGCATTAGGGTGCGTATGTATCGTAGCATTGTACAATTTACTGTACAAAACGCCCGATATTAACGGAATGGCATTATCGGCGACCGATAAAACAGCGAAAGTTTTACCTTTCTCGTTCGGCGCGACAATTTTCGACACCAACGACCGGATGACCGGCGCCACAATCGGCCCAATCGATGCAAACAAACCGCCCAAATAAAACAGCCAATCTGTATCGGCCAAAGCGTAGAACAAACGGCCCAAACTGTGCGCCAACGAACCGATCATAATGATGACTGTATCGCGCCAATTCAACAAACGACTCATTATCGGTATGCTGAATAACAGGAAGATGTCCTGGACTAGCGATTGGTAGGTGCGGAACGAGCTGATCTGTTCGAACGACCATTTGAAAATCAATTGTAAATACAAGTAACTCATCGATTTCTCGTCGCGTTGGAACGTATAACATGCCATCATAAAAATCAATATCAATAGATAACAACGGCGGCTATAGGGGCGTCTTTTCAATATCGTCCGGCCGGTATCGATGACGTGGTTGATATCGAAGAAATCTGTAACGAGATTATCGCCGGGTGATAGCGGTTTTTGTCGCGAATTCGTCCGCAATTCCAACCGCAACAAACTATAAACAATCGACGCCAACATTAAACTCGCATTTATAATAAACATAATCGTGTACGATCGATTCGTCACTTGACTGAACAAATACGAGCCCAAAGCGATACCGGTCGGCATTGTCGCCAAATAACAGACTTCCAATAGGGTTACGCGTATCGTCCGATATTTCTCCGTTGATATATCGACGAGATAGGTGTAAGCACAAGCGAATATAGCCACATCAGCGCCAGTGAACGCCATCGGTAGTGTCGCCGTATAAATGACGTACTCCAACGGCCAATCGTCTTGTAAACTGTTAATAACAACCATAAATGAATAATAGAATTTACCGATTAAGCCGATAATTAATGGTACTTTACGGCCGCGCTTATCCGACCATGCACCGATAAACAAGGCTAGAATAATCGGGCCAACTTGGCTGCCGATATCGTTCCATAGATGGAAGTTCGATACGGTTATTTGGACTTGTTTATTCAATTCGTCGTATTGATCGTCGGTTATATTGTCGCAGATCGATTGGTTTAATCCGTGATTAACCCGGCATGCTTTATCGACGAAGAATGCTTGTTCCACTACTGATGTTAGCATGAATGCTAACATGTACAAGACCATGGTCGGTTCGACCGTTATTAAACAGATGTACGATAAACATTTCGTTATTATCGACATTTTCAGATCCGTTAAAGCTGCAAGAGAGAAAATTGCGTTAATTTTGTAAAATTAATTGATAAAAATTGAGAAAATTACAAATTTCTTACAACTTTGAGGTTATGTTCAACATATTAAATACAACTAGAATTGTAATAATACTGATTTGGTATCAATGGAATTTTCTAAAAATATGCCCTTATCAAAGAATATTATGAAATAATTGAGAATTCATCGTTTTAAATCGGCGTGTAAGTTAGGTTATTTTAACAGCGACATCTAGTTGATTACAATTTAAATATGAGAAATTTGACAATGTGGTGGTCGGTAACCAATAGAAATGCACGAAAATCGCGGATTTTTCAATTAGATTTCTCGATAGTTTTTATAATGCAATTTTCAATTAACAAAAAAGTTGTTTAATAAAGAATATGAATCAAAGAGAAATATCGCGTTGTCCTTGACTTGGGTCAATATTTAATTGCAGTGAGCCGTGCAAAGTTCAGTGGCCTTCACGGCCAACTTTAACACTGAATTATCAAATATTTGATAAATGTAATGTTTGCATTAAAATACATTATTATTTTGTAATAAACCTGATTTTATTAGAAAACATTGAGTAATCGTCTAGAAGAATCGTATAACAATTGATAAACAATACAAAAGAATCATTTTTCAATTGTTTGTAGTTTTGTTTCATAGAAATCTCAACATTCCATTGGTCATCGAACGGTATCAGCAATGTTGCCATTTATTTCCGGAACAATAAATTGGCATTTCAAGTACAGAATTTTATTTGTTATCGGAATATTTTTGAAATTGTTAAATAAAAACGGAATTTTCCGTAATATTTATCGAAAAAATGCAATATTTCGAGTGTTTCTATAAAAATTCCTGTAACAACGCTTAAGTGGCGCCATCTATCGAAAATCATTTCAACTATACACGATTGTGGTATCAATTTTTTGAATTTCCATCAAAGTAGGCCATGATTTGAGAACGTAAGGTGTAACTTGATTAATTATTGATTTAAATTAGAATTCAATCTACAACCTCGATTAAAGATAGATATGAGAGTATTTTACTTTTTTTTTAATAATTAGGGAAATTTGTGAAATATTTAATGAAAAAAAGCAGTATTTCGAGTGTTTTCATGCTCTTGTAGTATCATTAGAGTGGCTCCATCTATCGAAAATCGATTCAACTATAGGTGATTGTGATATTTCCCAAACATTGGAAATTTATAAAATAAGCCAACCTTTAATTTTAATTTTCTATCAAAGTAAGCAATGAATCGAGAACGTAAAGCTTAACTTGATACAACATTAATCTTTATTAATGATTGAAATGAGCTTTTCTTAGGTAGTGTCGTAGCTTGCTTTAGACACTTATAAAGTGCATTAAGAAATGTCAAATTGAATAAAATATAAAGCAATCTATGAACCGTATCAAGAGCACAGCCAACTGAGAGGCAAATTACCGTAACACGCTCGATATTGTTAGCAATATTACAGCTCTAAGTAACGAATTACGTCCCCCGTCCAGCGCTTATTATTATAGACAGTAATTTTGATCATATTTTATTGAAAATTTTCCAAATTTTACTTAATGATTTAATTAAAATTGGATTTATAAGAATAAAATAGCTGTATTGTTGAAAATTTTGGCTGTGCTTTTCTTTTATAGTGTCGCAGCTTTCTTCAACCACACAGTGCATGAACAAATGTCAAATTTAATTAAATATAAAGCAATCTACGACACTACGTATCAAAAGCATAGCCAATTTTGGAAATGAATTATTGCAATGTACTCGATACTGACTGTTAGAAATATAACTGGTCCAAGCAGCAACTTACGTCCCCCGTCCAAAGCTTATTTAGATCATACTGTGTAAAATTTCGAAAATTTTATATACTTAATTTCGTTAGAATTGGATTTAATTGCGTTGATGAAATGGGTTGTTACTACAAGCCTGAGAAAAAATAGCACAGTTGGTTACGTTTTGCTCATGTAGTGTCGTAGCTTTGTTCAGCTTCTTGAAAATAGATTAATAAACTTAATACAATATAGAGCAACCTATGACACTATCAAAAGCACAGCCAACTGGGGAGTAAATTACCATAGTGAACTCGATATTAGTTATACTACAGGTCTAGGTAACGACTTACGTCCCCTATCCACAGCTTATTTAGATCATATTTTATAGAATTTCGGAAATTTTACTTAATTTCGTTAGAATTAGATTTAATTGCGTTGATGAAATGGGTTATTACTACAAGCCTGAGAAAAAATAGCTCAGATGGCTATGTGTTTCTCATGTTGTGTCGTAGCTTTGTTCAGTTTCTTCAAAATACATTAACAAATATCAAATGTAGTAAAAATACGAACGAAACTACGACACTACCAAAAGCACAGTCGACTACGAAGTAAATTACCATAGTAAACTCGATATTAGTAATATTACAGGTCTAGGCAACGACTTACGTCCCCTATCCACAGCGTATTTAGATCATCTTTTATAGAATTTCGGAAATTTTGCTTAATTTAGTTAGAATTGAATTTAATTGCGTTGAAAAAATAGATTATTACTACAACCCCAAAAAAAGGACAGTTGGCTATGTTCTTCTTATGTAATGTCGTAGCTTTGTCCAGCTTCTTGAAAATACATTAGCTTAATCAAATATAAAGCAACCTATGACACTATCAAAAACACAGTTAACTGCGAGGTAAACTGCCATAATAAACTCGATTTTTGTAATATTACAGGTTTGGGCAACGACTTACGTCCCCTATCCACAGCGTATTTAGATCATAGTTTATAGAATTTCGGAAATTTTACTTAATTGAATTAGAATTAGATTCAATTACGTTCATTAAATACTTTTCGCAGTAGCCTATGATTTTGAGAACGTAGGTCAGCTTCTTGATTCAGCTTAGTAATCTGCATTACCGACAATCTGTTGAAACAAGATGTCGGTAATGCAGATCTAGTTGAAACAAGAAACTGACCTACGTTCACAAAATCACAGGCTACTACGAAGAGGAATAGCGTGACACACATCGTGTTACTACAAGCCTAAGAAAAAATAGCACAGTTGGCTGTTTTTCTTATGTAGTGTCGTAGATTTGTTCAGTTTTTTTAACTTCCCCGACCGGAGGGTAGGGAAGTTATTAGTTTCGGACCAAAATTTCGAATTCGAGATTTCACCAGATCTTTACGTTTTGAGGTCCCCTGAACACGTTTTTGAAGTTTTTAGCTTGATGTCCGTGTGTGTGTGTGGTGTGTGTGTGTGTGTGTGAGTCTGTCAGTTCTCCAACGATTACTCAAAAACGGTTTAACCGATTGAGTTCAAATTTGGCCAGCACAAACTATTTGGTGGCCGCTCGAGTTGATTAGTTTTTGGTGCCAATCGGACCACGGGGGTGGAAGGGGAGGGGGTTGATTGAAAAAAATTCAAAATAACATATTAATTTGATATCACCAATCGAAAGGGCATGTGCTTTTATGTCGGAAACGATACCCATCATGTGCAATGTTCTTTTCTTTTTTTAAATAAGGGCACAAAATTGGCAAAATAGTGTAGTCCACAAATTCAAATTTGCCGCTTTCTATAAGGGATCGGTTGCCATAGAAGAGTTGTTGTTAGATAGAGAGAGAGATATATATCCTTTTCACGATGCAATTGCGAAATTTTGAAATGACAGTTTAGAAGGTTATCCAACATAATTTTTAAAGCGTAGTAAAATTTATAACGGTAGTTTATAAAGACAGAATGATATCTACTGTTGGTATCACTGAAGGCATAAAATCCTATGCGTTTGTTTACATTCTTTTGTCATTTTTGAAACATAACCTCAGAATATTTGTTTTCAAGCGGTTTTTGTGTTTCGGTAAGTGCTTTTTCAATATATAAATGTCTTAAAATAATATAAATTTTAATTTTTCCCTCAACAATTCAATAGATATGATTTGATTTTTTCCACGTTTTTGTTGGGACAACCGTACTACTTTTTACTCTGCGCTGAAATTACTGTTCTGTTGTTTTGTCAAAATTTCGCAATTGAATCGTGAATCGAGTTTATGAGAAAGTTGAGTTGAAAAGGGTGTGTGGAACTAACGATCAGTGAACAGAGTTCTGGTTGACGAGGTGCTGGTTCCTCATTGAATTTTTCGGAGGTTGTGAGATAGCCACGGTTCTCGAACCCGATTTTGATTTTTATAGTAAGTCAGTTTTTTTTTTTTTAATAAAGTATCTAGAATAGAAAAAATAGTATAAAAAACTCGTGCTACGGTACTCGTTTTTTTAAAACTCGGACTCGTGCATTAATTGCCGACTTTTGACACTTGTTTTTAATAACTATTCTAATTCATGATTAACTATCCGGAGTGTGTCGGGGAAGTTATTAGGCCGCTTTTTAGATTCGGCCCCTTCCAAATTTTTTCAAATACACCAACAAACTTAATCAAAAATACAGCCAACTACGGGGTAGATTACCACAGTGAACTCGATATTAATATTACAGGCCTAAGCAACGACTCACGTCCCTTATCCACAGCTTATTTTATAGAATTTCGGAAATTTCACTTAATTAGAATCGGATTTAATTTCGGTGATGAAATAGATTACTATAACCCCAAAAAATAGCACAGTTGGCTGTTTTTCTTACGTAGTGTCGTAGATTTGTTCAGCTTCTTGAAAATACATTAACAAACTTAATTAAATATAAAGCAACCTATGACACATGACACAATTAAAAGCACAGCCAACTGCGTGATAAATCCCCATAGTGAACTCGATTTTAGCAACATTAGAGGCCTAAGCAGCGAATTACGTCCATTTTTCACCGATTATTTTATCGAATTTCCCAAAATTTCACTTTGTTATAAAATAATTAAAACATCTTACCTGGTTATTTAATTCAATACTGATTAGACGAATAAAAATGAATATAAATGTTATCAATTTTGTTATAATTAATTGTTAAGTACAGTAAAACCACGTTATCTTAATTACTTCGTTTTTTCTCCAAATATAAGACTTTTATTATTTTAAAGTATTGACATTGTTTCCACAAGTAATCATATTAGAAATTATAATTTTTTTTTAATTAACAGTAGACAATTTTCGGTATAATCAAAATAAAACTGAACTGTGACCAATTTTGAAGGAGAAAGGTTATCTAACACACGCACATTACACAAATACAAACAACATTGTAATAATTAATTACGCTGTAACTTGCAAATGCTTATGCACACATTCTTCTTTATTAATCAAATGTGTTGTCTTGTTAACTAATTGCATTAAATCGGATAAATCCCTGGACCAATCATTCAAAATATCACTGGGATCTTTCGATTGTTGGAAATAAACAATACCGGATGGACGATCAGTTTTCGCTTGAACACTCTTATTGACCACCATCTGCGACAAGAATTCCTCCGTTTCATTATTCGATAGATCCAACAATTCAGCCATACGTTCAATTTTAATACGCGTATAATATTTAGCCATAACACGAATATTATGTTCGACGACACGATTTTTCAAATCCAACCAACGTTGTTTCGATTGTTCGTTAGTAATCGAGAAAACTTGAGTTTTCTTCAATTCTTGTTCGTATAATTCACACAAACCGGACCATTTGATCAATTCGGAAGTTGTGAATAGTTTCAATAATTGTTTATATAGCGGAATTTCATCTAGAATTTTATCGTTTAAAACACGATAAGTTAAATCGTGTTGTTCGTTATCGTGCGGTGCTAAAATTAGATATAAAACGACACATTGTGCTGTCTGTTGGCGTTCAATTTGATTCGATTGTATCGATGGTGTGTTCAAAACAGCCCGATAATGTTTACACGTTGCTAAATACGAGCCGTCGTGTTGATCTAATTCCATCATTAAACGATAATATTTCAATTTTAAATCCTGTGTACCGTCATCATCGAAGAATTTCGTGTTAATCTTCTTCGATATAATCTGAGTACGGATGTAATCTTTTTTCGCTAAACATAAACGCATCTGTTCTAATATTAATTCGACTTTTTCGCGTTTCTCCATCGAACCGTAAGTTTCAACTTGTAATTCTTGGATAATATTGGCCGCCTCTTGGATATTACCTTCGTCTTCGCGAATTTTCGCCAATTTATGGGTTAAACGGGCCCGTTCAACTTCCACATAGATTTTACCTTCAGTTACATTACGTAAAGTGTTGATTAATTTGATTTTCGTTTCTAAATCGGGTGTTTCATCGACATATTTACAACATTCACGTACCATCTTTGTGATGGCTTGTTTCAATTGTGAACGACGTTTTGTTAGAATTACGATATATTCGTTCAATAATGACCAATTAGTGGCGTCTTTGCACAATTTTACAATTGCAATCAATACACGGCCAGTTGATAACATATCGGCACCGGTGCGGGTTTGTTTTTCTAATTGTAATAATTGTTCGATGGCATCGTGTAATTTACCGGATTTGGCTAGTTTTTCGCATTCGGGGATTTTCTCATCGCATGTTTCACTATAATCAACTTCCATTTTAACGATTTTACCGGAATCTGTAGCTATTGTGGCCATTGTGTTGGATTCTGCTGAAACATCACAACATAACCTCAATTTTCTGTTTATCCAAATTTCTCAATTATTAGTAAACTAATTGTAATTTTTTTATGATAAATCGATAAAATATTGAATTACTCACTAGAATATTGTAGAATTTTTAATAAAAAACTGTTTTTATTTCAAAAATTGCTATTTGAAAATTGCAAATCACTAACTACTGACAACTGATGACAACTATTATGGCGTCAGCATCTAATTGTAGCCATCATACAATGAAATCTCCACAACAATTTTAATAACTCACGAAAATTTGTGGAATAAAGCTCAAGAATTAGGTTGAATTAATGAATATAATGAATGAATTTAAGGAAACATTTTTTTTCTTTATTTTTGATTCATCAGAGCTACAATTAGTTTGACAGATCGTGAAGAAGTGTCTAGGTTCACGTTGGTAGCTTTTTTTAGAGAATGATACAAGAATTGTTTTAAAATCATTTAATTGACAAAAAGTTGACTATATAAATAAAGTTTAGATAGAATAATTTATTTAAAAGGTTTATTTAATTTTTGATGCTCATTTCAATTGTTATAAATTTCGATGGGTCATTCGGTACAAGTATCAAGTATGCATGTGTCTACAACTGCGGCAACTTCCAAGTTTAGAGTTTGGCTTCAATCATAGTTTTCAATAATTATAAAATTTCGATTCACAGTCATTAAGTGTGTAGAATATTTTATACAAATCTCAATCTTAACACCAAATATGTTTAAATATTGTGTACGGAAACAAAATTTAATTTATTTTAAGAATTATATTAGTCTGCCAAAGCGCCATCTACTCCACAAATTGATGAATTAAATATTATGTTGGTAGTACTGTTTTGATCAAATGTCAAAATGTAAAGATTTTCAAAATGGCGTTCAGTCTTGTTTATTGTTTATCAAATCGTGGAATTTATTGATTTAATTAGAAAAAAACCGGTGATTTTGGTAAATTAATTAGATTAATAAGGTAATTAAGTTTAATTAAATTGTTCTAATTGTAATAATTGTAGGTTGGGTATTGTTATTGAATTTTTCAACTAAAATTGCAGACGACAACCAATGTTTTCATGGTAAAAATGAAAATTTGCAATAATTAAGTTGAGAAATGTGATGGAAAATAGCAACAATATCAAAAACAATGAGAAGAAAAATAGAATCTTTTGTTTTAAATAATTATGTCGAAAATATATCAAGAGAGCAAACTTAACCTTAAAAAATGTTAATTTTGCACGCACGATTTCGAAATACAGCACAAAAGTTTGAAAATGTAAGTTGAATTTGCCTTTACATTCAAATATTGATATTGTTTGATAATTTTAGGTTGAATTTGGAGAATTTCCAGTAGTTTTAACAGGAACACGATTTACAAAAGTATCACTTGGAAAGTGGCACAAAATCAATAAATATTGGTACTTGAGACGAAAATGGGAAGAATATTGGAAATTTGGATAAAATGGGGTAAAAATCAACAATCATCGTAATTTTCAACGTGTTCGAGGGAAGAATAGTTGAAGGAATTTTGTGATTTCTTTAGAGCTTATAACAGATTTGGTGCTGTAGGAGACCTTTTTTGTTCGGTTAATGATCAAAATTTATTGAAATGTTTGCAAGTTGTGTGTGTATCGGAAACATCGACTCAATTTGTTGGTGGATGAGTCAGGGTAAGGCTGTAGATTAAAATTAAAAATTGTTAATAGCTTTTCTAATTTTTTAGACAGCTTCACAAATTTGGTATCGTTAGATAATGATTGTATTCAATTTTTCATAATGGTTCACTAAAATTTAAAAATTCCTATTGAACAAATTTTTTAAGAGAAAGCTACTACAAATGGTAAGAAATAAAATTGTTGAATCAAAATACTAAATAACTTCTACAATTTATCAGATATTTTAACGATTTTTTCGCCAGTAAAAAGTATTTTTAATCTATTTTAAAGCTGTTGTGATATAAAAGCGTTCTACTGAAATATGAACCGAATAATTGTGAATTGTGAATGTGTTGGAATTAGTTACAAATGGTGGATGCGCCAGGTAAAAAAAAATGAACTTTTTTAGCTATTCCGGTCAATATTGTATCGTTAGAAAATGTGTTCAATCAAATTTGATTCAATTACTATTGGAAATTTGTCATTGATTTAAAAACTAACTTATGAAAGAAAATAATTTGAATGATAAATGGTGGATGCGCCGGGTAAGAAATGTGGAATTGTTGGAACAAAACCGTCTATAACTTTTGCAATTTTTTAGATATTTTAACAAATCTAACGTCATTTAAAAGCATTTTTAATCTACTTTTCATCAATGTTTATTAAAAATTAACGATTTTTGAATGGATTTATTTTTCAAACAATGTTTGGAGAGCTGAAATGGTTGGTTAACAAAATGATTGAACAAGTGTTATTTTAAGATAAAATTTGTCAAGAATTATGAGGTTAGTGAATTTTGCATTCATAAGTGTCTATTAATTAATTAATTGATTTATCTTTTTAGAATTAATTGGATTGGAGGAAAGTAGAATGAATTGTTCACTAATTGTAGTTTAATATGACAAATTGAGGAAGCCCGATAAAATTTTACTGTATTAATCATCCATGGCTACAAGTTATCAGGGAAATTGCATTTGAGCGATTTATTTATTTGATTATTAGCACGGCGCACTTTATAAAAGTTTGTATGGTCGGCGGCTTCGAGATTATCAGTTGTTTATTCGTCTGACGGCGCTTGTTTGTTTCACTATTTCATAGCAAACTATGTGTAGACCACCGATGGTTCACGTCGCCAGATGAATGCAATGCCTGTGAACCACCGGTGGTTCACGTCGGGTTGAACGTGTTAATGTTTTTTAAAAAATTGTTAAAAATTAGTATTAGTTGATAATATAATGTATTTTTAGCTAAAATAAATTATTTTATCATTAAAGAATCGGTACAGTATTATTTTAGAATATCCGATTTCCAATTTTACCAAAAATATACCTAAAATTGGAAAAGCTTGCAGATTTTGGTATTAGGATCTTAGGAGTTGATTGGAGGTAATCCGTAGATTCAAGGAATTTTCACAAATGGCAACATCGCAATAGAATTAGTGGTTTATTTTAAATGGCAACATTGCATTTTTGATGTTCACAAATTTTGTTAAAATCTTGTATTAGGATATTAGGAGTTGATTGGAGGTATTCCGTAGATTTAAAGAATTTTCACAAATGGCAACATCGCAATAGAATTAGTGGTTTATTTTAAATGGCAACATTGCATTTGTGATTTTCACAAATTTTGTCAAAATCTTGTATTAGGATATTAGGAGTTGATTGGAGGTATTCCGTAGATTTAAAGAATTTCCAGAAATGGCAACATCGCGGCAGAAAATTTCAATGTTATGGAAAATGGCAACGTTGCAATTTTTGATTTTCACAAATTTTGTTAAAAATCAAATATTAGGATATTAGGAGTTGATTGGAGGTATTCCGTAGATTCAAGGAATTTCTGCAAAATGGCAACACTGCAATCGAATTGGCGGTCAATTTAAAGATTCAATGAAAATGGGCAGTATTGCAATCAATGATTTTCACAAATTTTGTATTAGGATTTTAGAAGTTGGTTAAAGATATTCTGTAAACTTCAAAAGTAGAGGAAATTTCAAATTATTTCTTTATTATACTATAAAATACAGCAAATATAGAAATATAGGCAACACAAAATACATAAGTTTTTTAAGTTTTCACAGTCATAACTAATTTAAGTAAAAAAAAAAACATCTAACAACAAAACATTGTAAAAAATATTTTCTCTCACGACCTATCTAATCAGTTGCAAGAAAGACAAATGGAGTGTTATTAATTAATAACTCCTTTTACTTTCCTCTTGTCATTTGATTTCTACATTTTTATTTATTTTTCAATGACCGAACCAAGCTACGACACGTCACGTTTACCATCGACAAGAACACAGCCGAATGCTAGCTCTTGGAAATTCTGAACAGTCTTTATTAAATCCTGAATAACTATCCCATTGCCATTACCATTACCATTATTTTCAGCTTCAAATTCATACTTTCATAAGAATTGGGAATTTCTCCAATACTTATTAGAAATTTAGTGCAAACAAGTAGTCAATTATTAGTCCTAGAAAATTATAATCAAAATGAAAATTACGTTTTCATTGAATTTTAAGTTTTAAAAACTTACATGCGACTTGTGGGTAACTTCGAAAATACCATTTGTTTCTTAATCGTTTCACTTCTTTCTGTTTTGTATCACATACAATTTTCCAATCAAATTTAAGCAAATATTTTAGGTTATGTTACACTGTTAAGAAAACTTAATTTTCTTATACTATGATTAGACATTCTTCTTAAAAATTCTTTCTTCATATTGTCACCCCTGATTGTTCTTCATTCGTTATTATTTTGATGTTCTATACAATTTTTTCCACAATAGAATTCAACAGTTATTTGAGGTTAGATTGGTTTTCCATTTGTAAGGTTAAGTTATCCACGTTTTCTTTTATCAATCATTTTACTTGTGAAAAACTCATTCTTTTTCAATATTTTACTTCCATTATTCCATAAATTATTCATTTTTATATTTTTTCAATTCTTGTTATCTCTCTTAAATGATTTTTCAAAATCTATAAATTTCAACAATAAATTATTAAAAATTTGAAACGAATAAAAAGAAAGATACTTACTTCATAATTTACAAAACTCATCAACATTAAATTATAAATTAATCAAACAATGAAGAAATAAATAAATTAAAATTAACGAAATTCATCTGAAGTATCCATTAGACTGTCATTTTAATTCGCACTTCAAAACCAGGTGTCGTTGCACCGTGAATGAACTTTAGTTCAACATTGTTCAACTAGGTAACGCTTGATAACTATAGTTCAACTACTATCCACAAGATGACTCTCACATAAAATATAAAACAACATCTACAATTATAATATCCAATTAGTTTAAAACTAATCCTAAAGAGGACGCTGCAATTGTTCACTTCATTTTAGTTTAGTTCCTGACAACTAGATGTCACGCATTGATAATTAGTTCATCTTTTGTTTACTAGATAGCGCTGTAATTCAAATTTAAAATCAAGTTACAATTTTTTTTTGTTGATTTTTGAGGTTATGTACAATTAATAAAATGGAACAGTATTCTGAATTATTGAATTCGTGTCTTGATTCTTTAAAAAATTACAATAAATTAATTGATACACATTTAAAAGATAACGAATATGAAGAGGCTAAAACTAATCTTAAAAATATCGTTAAACAATATTGCCAAATAGATTTCAATATAAAAAAATCGATGAAAATTGCTGAAGAATCAATCAAAGAATTCGAACAAGAATTGAATTTGGATGAAACAACAACAATCAAGACAGAATTACCGAATTATAATCAATTGGATGAAATCTATCAACGGAAATTGAACGAAGATTGTACGATTTTAGAAAATATTGAAACACACGATATCTGGAAAGATATAATGATTGGTGAATCGAATCGTGATGTTGAAGCTATTGAAAACAATAATGCCGATACATTACCGGATAGTGCTTTCGAACCAATGAATGATTCATTAATGTGTTCAAATGTATTCACACCACCGATTGATCCGATTAGTAAAATTGTCATCAAACAACCGTATCGCAATAAGACTTGTGGACATGTTTATGAATATCAATCGATACTACAATATATTAAATCAATGAAAAATAAAGCCAAATGTCCATATATGGGCTGTAATAATAATAAAATAGCTGTTAAAGATTTACAAAAAGACGACAATATGCGGAAACGTATCGATGATTATCTAAAATCAAGAGAATCGCCGTCAAATACCAATTAATACAATTATGAATTATCTTGATTGTGTTTCTGGTGAAATTCGGCGATTATATAACACAATAATGGTATTTTCGTTGTATTTTCATCATCAATAACACCCAATTTCGTCGTTAAAACATCCCGATTTAATCTACCATTATTCTGTCCGGATTCTATTAATTTATAAATGTACAAATATTAATTAATTTGAAACAAATAAAATCAATTACCAGTCGATAATAATTGTTCAGTATAATAATAACCATTCCAAATTAAATATTCACGTATCAATTCGTTAATTAGACGTTTCTCATCGGAAATTTTCGGCGATTCATGTTTATTACCATCATTTTTATTCAATATTTCGATAATTTTCAAACGTAAATCGGCTTTAATTTTATCCAAATGCCCATCTTTATGTAGGGAATGTTCGATTGATTTTAGAAAATTTGTTCGCGATATATCGCCCATTCTATTCAATTAAATTAAATATTGAACAAACTGTCAAAAAAATTGTGAAGTTTTGATATGTTTGTATTGTCGCCTAGTAACCGGCACGTATGTCCGTTTCGTTTAATTAACTCGCAAAACAATGCCGTTCGTTTATTCTCAATTGTAAATATTCTATAAATCTAGCAGTGGTTTGAAATTTTGAATTAACTGCCAACTTTGTGGTTGACGAACTAGTAACTTTTATATAGAAATATATAGTAAAATTTGTGTCCTAGTATTGGTATCATTGACAAACTAAACGATACTCATTTGTTAACAAATCAAAAATCTAACCTCAAATTTTATATTTTTAGGCAACTTATCAGATTTTTAATTAATTTCAAGACTTTCTTTAATTAATTTAATGACTTCTAATTCAATATAAAATTGACGAGAACTTGACGGAATAAAAATCCCTAACTTGGTAACTTTATTTATACCTGGGTGGTGTTGTAATTCTAAAAATGATCAAGTGATCACTAATCACAAGACGGTTGTTTCAATGACGTAGTAACCCGTTGACTATTGGTTGATTTGAAAATATAACCTTATTGCAATTTTAAAAATAACGCGCCTTTTTTCAAATAAAAACTTACATTAGTATACCAATAATCAGTAGTGTTGAAGGGGTGATTATCAATTATCCCACCACGATAACAACCCCAAACCTGGTTCGTTAATACTACCCTGAAAATAAACCAATTAATTTGTATTATTTCTATTAGAAATTAATTGAAATACTGTTAAACTATAGGGAATTTTGTTTTCGGTTTTTTCGTGTGTTTCCTGTAGACTACCGCAGGTTTCCGTGAAATTTTCAGCGGTAACACGAAACCGTATCGTCTCACCGGCATCCATAAACAAATCGTGTTTCTCCCCATCACCGGTATCGTATTCCCACACCCATGCCTGTTCGGTTTCGTTGAATTTCGATGGATGTTGTAGCGATGATGGTTGTATTAGAATATCGTCGAAAAACCCCAAAGAAACTGGAATTATTCCAAAATTCAATGGAATTATTAACAACAATCGATCGATTACCGTGTACACCGTCTTGACTGCAACTGCGAATTTTCCCAATTAAAATCTCTTCAATTCGTGGCCGGAAAACGATATAGCGAAAACTGACTCTAGTGTATGATGCACCATCGCCGGGAAATATGAAGGATTCTTCTAAATTTGTAATATCGTACAATGCTATACATAAACCAACATTGAGCACCACCTATAAACGATAAATATTAGAATTATCGTTAATAATAACGGTTTTAATTTACTTTATTTGCCAATTTTTTGTTCAATTCGTCCGCTATGGCTTCGTTCAATTTTAAATTGAACAATTCCGGTGGTATACGTGTAACGTTCTTCATTTCGGCTAAAATAAACATTTCTGGTGGTTGTTAAACGGAAAATTCGCCAATTTTTCCAGTTTTGATAGAAAATTTCCAACAATTTCGGTCCTATAACCTCACTTTTACATAAATGTCAAACAACTAAAACAATAGAGTAGGGAAACGTCATAGTTGCCAACTTCATCATCTTTCCAAAACAACCCTAGAACAAGGGCATAGATAAAAGATAAATGAACAAGGGTTCAACCAACCCTCGATCACAAATTTCGTTGTATAATTGTATTATTTAATTAAAATAGGTTAAATAAATTAGCAACCGCTTAAATTCTGTTGGATTACCAATATAAATCTAGTGATTTTTGAGATATACGCTTGGTTAAATTTTCAAAATAACAACTGTGCTGTAAACAAACGACATAATTTAGTTCACCAGTGTCACCAACATAAGGATAAAATTTTACTATACATTTCTACATAAAAGTCACTAATCTTTCAACTATAAAGTTGGCAGTTGATTCAAAAACTATACTCAATGACCCGAATACTACGGTATAATTCTGATGACGTTTCTTATTTAGAGCTGCTTTTACGGTAAAGTCAAATTATATTTTATTGCCTTTTTTTTAACATAACACAAATTTCAAACATTTCTTAATTTACAATAGTGAGCAAGTGAAAAATGATTTTTTTTTTAATTTCCTTGAAACTTCCGTTGTGTTTTATTTATTTTAATATTAATATGACTTTTCTCAAGATGATGTTTTAAAATTGCTTTAGCACAAACACTGCATTTGTGAAATTATTTATTATTAGTATGTCTCAATAATTAGGTACTTAAGGGCTTTTTCACTATAAAGTTCTCATTACAAATATTACGTTGATAAGGCTCTGATAAGGCATCTGTATGGATTTTCATGTGACCAGATAAATATTTGGTTAAAAATTTCTTCTGACAAATATGACACTGGTAGAATTTTCAATTATGTCTCAATAAATGATTGCTTAAGCTGCTTTTCATTGTAAACGTTTTATCACAAATATTACACTGATAAGGCACTCCATCTGTATGGATTTTTTATGTGAGCAGATAAATAAGTTTTGGACGAATATTTCCTCTTACAAATGTTACACTGAAACGATTTTCCTTTATGTCTTAATAAATGCTGTTGTAAGTACCTTTTCATTGTAAACGTTTTATCACAAATATTACATTGATAAGGTCTTTCATCTGTATGGATCGACTCTCCATTATGTGTCAATAAATGCGTTTGTAAGTTTTCTTTCTTCGAGAATTTCTTATTACAAACAGTACACTGATCTCTTTTATTTTGATGATTTTCTAAATAAGAAAACTTGTTCGATATTTTCTTACATTTTCGATCTAACTTTCTATTGGCCCGATACTCAAATTCTAAATTGTTCTCATCATTTTTTAATATCTTCTCCTCATTTAAATCCGATTTGTCTTCTTGTTCCATATTAGAGTCTGTATCTAAAATAATTAAACAATTAAAAAGTGATTCTACTCTCTTATAACACGATTTTAGTGTAATACAGAACAGACAGAACTGTTTCATTTCAAATAGGTCTAAGGAGTCGTATTGTGGTCGTCTCTAAATTCTCACTGCATCTGTATACATTTTAACACGGTATTGACAATAAACAAAAATCGTGTTGTTGAAGGGTTGATGTAACTATCGTTACTCTTACCGATTGTTGATGGAAATTCTTTAATATTTGGTTCATTATCACAACTATTAGTCTTCACTTTATCATCATCAGCACCAACATCATCATCATCATCATCACAGTCACTTTCTAAAAATTTACTGATTTAAAGACATTCAAATATAAATTAAAATTTCACCTCTTACAACACGGAATATTTCCTTATACTTATTAAAGAGTATATTCAATCTATAATTCAATAGATTATGATATTGAACAATAAAAAAACCGTGTTCTAAGAGAGCTGAGTTGGTTGTATTGTTTATTGTATTTACCGACTTACCGAGATATAACCTGATATTTGAAAGACCAACAGAATCATCATCTGAAAATGTTGATTGTTCGAAATCATCGATTTCGTCATTTTCATCATTATTTTTACTAATAATACTGTTTCCATTGTCGATTAATAAGCGATTGGTTTTTAGAATTGTTTCTCGACAACGATAGAAATTTATCAAATTATTAAAACAATTCAAACAACACATTTTTGTATAAGGATCATCTTCATTAATCTAAAACAATATTATTTATAATTTCGTAATAAAGAATAAAGAAATTTAGATTTACTTACCGTTAAATTTGTGAAGATTTCAACAATTTTTACTAGCGATGGATTTGTTTGTTCATTATTAAAAATATCTTTAAATAAGTCTCTCTTTTCTTCAACAAAACAAAATCGACAACGCTCCATTTTCTATTAATTTGTTCCAATTTTAAATATTTCCAATTATTACACGTGAAACCACCGTTAATAAACACCTTTGTTGACACAACGTTACAATTTAAAAATGACATTACATCAGCTTAACCAATGTACTGTTTTAAAAATCACTAGATCTATCCTATTAAACAATTAGAGTAAGAGAGAGAGAGACATCAATATTTCAAGTTGGTGTCACTGACAATGTCAACAAGAAACAAAACGTTTACAAGGAGTGATCGAAAGTGAAAATCTATACGTTTAGTGACGTCACTCATAACCTATACGTTACATGAAGTTCACCAACTATAAAGTTGGCAATCAATTCAAAACTATACTAAATTGGAATACTGATAAAATTTCTTACAATTGTTTTTACAGTAAAGTTAAATTACATTTTATTATAACTTTTTTCAACATTACACAAATTATAAAAATTCTGAAATTTTCGTAATGTTGTTTCTCACCAATAAGGCCGATACGACTTCTTAAGACTGTGAGCGTCTAAATTTCTTTTTAAAGTTGCTCTAATTGCAAACTTATTATTAATCCCCAAATTCATTCATTTAGTATGTCTGATTAAATGTGTTTTTAAGTGCGCTTTCACTATAAACTTGTCACCACAAATGTTACATTGATAAGGCCTTCCTTCTGTATGCATTTTTATGTGAGCTGATAAGTATGCTTTGCTAGAAAATTCCCTCTTACAAATGTGACACTGTTTAGAATTCTCAAGATTATGACTTGATAAATGTTCTGTTAAGTGTTCTTTCTCTATAAACTTCTTATCACAAATAATACATTGATAAGGTCTTGCAGCTGTATGCAAATTTACATGCACTCTTAAATAACGTTTGGTTCGAAATTTCTTTTTACAAATGTGACACTCGTTCGATTTTCCCTTATGTGTCAATAAATGTTGGTTTAAATGCATTTTCGCTATAAACTTGCAATCACAAATATTACATTGATAAGGCTTTCCATCTGTATGGATTTTCATATGAACAGATAAATTACGTTTCATTGAAAATTTCTTCTCACAAATGTGACATTGACTCGAGTTCTCAACAGGATGACTCGATAAATGTTCTTTTAAACTTGTTTCCCCCATAAACTCTTTATCGCAAACAATACATTGATAAGGTCTTGCAGCTGTATGCGTATTTACATGCACTAATAGGTCACGTTTGGTTAAAAATTTCTTTTTACAAATGTGACACTCGTTCGATTCTCCATTATGTGTTAACAAATGCTGTTGTAAGCTCCGTTTCGTTGTAACCGTTTTATCACAAAAATTACATTGATAAGGCACTCCATCTGTATGAATTTTTACGTGCACGAATAAGTAACGTTTGGTTGAAAATTTCTTCTGACAAATACTACACTGGTAGAATTTTCCATTATGTCTCAATAAATGACTGTTTAAGCTGCTTTTCGCTACAAACGTTTTATCACAAATATTACACTGATAAGGCACTCCATCTGTGTGGATTTTTATGTGAGCAGATAAATAAGTTTTGGACGAAAATTTCTTTTTACAAATGTGACATTGAAATGACTTTCCAGTATGTGTAAATACATGTACTTTCAAGTGTGCTTTCACTATAAATTTCTGATCGCAAATGTTACATTGATAAGGTCTTCCACCTGTATGGATTTTTACGTGCGCTAAAAAGTAATACTTGCTTGTAAATTTCTGCTGACAAATATGGCACTGGTGGAATTTCCCATTATGTACTAATAAATGCATGTTTAAGTCGGTTTTCGTTACAAAAGTTTTATCGCAAATGTTACACTGAAACGATTTTCCTTTATGTCTTAATAAATGCTGTTGTAAGTACCTTTTCATTGTAAACGTTTTATCACAAATATTACATTGATAAGGTCTTTCATCTGTATGGATCGACTCTCCATTATGTGTCAATAAATGCGTTTGTAAGTTTTCTTTCTTCGAGAATTTCTTATTACAAACAGTACACTGATCTCTTTTATTTTGATGATTTTCTAAATAAGAAAAACTGTTCGATATTTTCTTACATTTTCGATCTAACTTTCTATTGGCCCGATACTCAAATTCTAAATTATTCTCATCATCATTTAATATCTTCTCCTCATTTAAATCCGATTTGTCTTCTTGTTCCATATTAGAGTCAGTATCTAAAATAATTAAACAATTAAAAAGTGATTCTACTCTCTTATAACACGATTTTAGTGTAATACAGAACAGACAGAACTGTTTCATTTCAAATAGGTCTAAGGAGTCGTATTGTGGTCGTCTCTAAATTCTCACTGCATCTGTATACATTTTAACACGGTATTGACAATAAACAAAAATCGTGTTGTTGAAGGGTTGGTGTAACTATCGTTACTCTTACCGATTGTTGATGGAAATTCTTTAATATTTGGTTCATTATCACAACTATTAGTCTTCACTTTATCATCATCAGCACCAACATCATCATCATCATCATCACAGTCACTTTCTAAAAATTTACTGATTTAAAGACATTCAAATATAAATTAAAATTTCACCTCTTACAACACGGAATATTTCCTTATACTTATTAAAGAGTATATTCAATCTATAATTCAATAGATTATGATATTGAACAATAAAAAACCGTGTTCTAAGAGAGCTGAATTGGTTGTATTGTTTATCGTATTTACCGACTTACCGAGATATAACCTGATATTTGAAAGACCAACAGAATCATCATCTGAAAATGTTGATTGTCCGAAATCATCGATTTCGTCATTTTCATCATTATTTTTACTAACAATACTGTTTCTATTGTCGATTAATAATCGATTGGTTTTTAGAATTATTTCTCGACAACGATAGAAATTTATCAAATTATTAAAACAATTCAAACAACACATTTTTGTATAAGAATCATCTTCATTAATCTAAAACGATATTATTTATAATTTCGTAATAAAGAATAAAGAAATTCAGATTTACTTACCGTTAAATTTGTGAAGATTTCAACAATTTTTACTAACGATGGATTTGTTTGTTCATTATTGAAAATATCTTTAAATAAGTCTCTCTTTTCTTCAACAAAACAAAAGCGACAACGCTCCATTTTCTATTAATTTGTTCCAATTTTAAATATTTCCAATTATTACACGTGAAACCACCGTTAATAAACACCTTTGTTGACACAACGTAACAATTTAAAAATGACATTACACCAGCTTAACCAACGTACTGTTTTAAAAATCACTAGATCTATCCTGTTAAACAATTAGAGTAAGAGAGAGACATCAATATTTCAAGTTGGTGTCACTGACAATATCAACAAGAAACAAAACGTTTAGAAGGAGTGATCGAAAGTGAAAATCTATACGTTTAGTGACGTCACTCATAACCTATAAGTTACATGAAGTTCACCATTGTTACCAACAAATCACTAGTTTTTCAACTATAAAGTTGGCAATCAATTCAAAACTATACTAAATTGGAATACTGATAAAATTTCTTACAATTGTTTTTACAGTAAAGTTAAATTACATTTTATTATAACTTTTTTGAACATTACACAAATTATAAAAATTCTGAAATTTTCGTAATGTTGTTTCTCACCAATAAGGCCGATACGACTTCTTAAGACTGTGAGCATCTAAATTTCTTTTTAAAGTTGTTCTAATTGCAAACTTATTATTAATCCCCAAATTCATTCATTTAGTATGTCTGATCAAATGTGTTTTTAAGTGCGCTTTCACTATAAACTTGTCACCACAAATGTTACATTGATAAGGTCTTCCTTCTGTATGCATTTTTATGTGAGCTGATAAGTATGCTTTGCTAGAAAATTCCCTCTTACAAATGTGACACTGTTTAGAGTTCTCAAGATTATGACTTGATAAATGTTCTGTTAAGTGTTCTTTCTCTATAAACTTCTTATCACAAATAATACATTGATAAGGTCTTGCAGCTGTATGCAAATTTACATGCACTCTTAAATAACGTTTGGTTCGAAATTTCTTTTTACAAATGTGACACTCGTTCGATTTTCCCTTATGTGTCAATAAATGTTGGTTTAAATGCATTTTCGCTATAAATTTGCAATCACAAATATTACATTGATAAGGTCTTCCATCTGTATGGGTTTTTATGTGAGTTGATAAGTATGCTTTGGTCGAAAACTTCCTCTTACAAATGTGACATTGAAAAGAATTTCCACTATGTGTAAATAGATGTTCTTTTAAATGCGCTTTCACTATAAACTTCTGATCGCAAAGGTTACATTGATAAGGTCTTCCATTTGTATGGATTTTTATATGAGCCTTTAAATATTGTTTGGTCGAAAATTTCTTCTTACAAATGTGACATTGGTTTAAATTCTCAACAATATGACTCGATAAATGTTCTTTTAAACATGTTTCCTCTATAAATTCTTCATCACAAATGTTACATTGATAAGCTGTTTCATCTGTATGGACTTTTAAGTGAGCCGATAAGTTACGTTTGGTCGGAAATTTCTGATCACAAATGTGACACTGATTCGAGTTCTCAACGGTATGACTCAAAAAATGTTCTTTTAAGGACGCTTCCTCCGTAAATTCTTCACCACAAATGTTACATTGATAAGCTGTTTCATTTGTATGGATTTTCAAGTGAGCCGATGAGTTACGTTTGGTCGAAAATTTCTTCTTAGAAATGTTACACTGATTGGAGTTCTCAACGGTATGACTCAATAAATGTTCTTCAAAACTCGTTTCCTCCATAAATTCTTCATCGCAAATGTTACATTGATAAGGTTGCTCATCTGTATGAATTTTTAAGTGAGCCGATGAGTCACGTTTACTCGAACATTTCTTCTTAGAAATCTGATTAGAGTTCTCAACGGTATGACTCAATAAATGTTCTTTTAAGCACGCTTCCTCCATAAATTCTTCACCACAAATGTTACATTGATAAGCTGTTTCATCTGAATGGATATTTAAGTGAGCCGATAAGTTACATTTGGTCGAAAATTTCTTCTTAGAAATGTGACATTGATTCGAGTTCTCAACGGTATGACTCAATAAATGTTCTTTTAAGCTCGTTTCCTCCATAAATCCTTCATCGCAAATGTTACATTGATAAGGTTGTTCATCTGTATGAATTTTTAAGTGAGCCGAAGAGTTACGTTTACTCGAACATTTCTTCTTAGAAATCTGATTAGAGTTCTCAATGGTATGACTCAATAAATGTTCTTTTAAGCACGCTTCCTCCACAAATTCTTCACCACAAATGTTACATTGATAAGCTGTTTCATCTGAATGGATATTTAAGTGAGCCGATAAGTTACATTTGGTCGAAAATTTCTTCTTAGAAATGTGACATTGATTCGAGTTCTCAACGGTATGACTCAATAAATGTTCTTTTAAGCTCGTTTCCTCCATAAATCCTTCATCGCAAATGTTACATTGATAAGGTTGTTCATCTGTATGAATTTTTAAGTGAGCCGATGAGTTACGTTTACTCGAACATTTCTTCTTAGAAATCTGATTAGAGTTCTCAATGGTATGACTCAATAAATGTTCTTTTAAGCACGCTTCCTCCATAAATTCTTTATCGCAAATGTTACATTGATAAGCTGTTTCATCTGTATGGATTTTTAAGTGAGCCGATAAGTTACGCTTAGTCGAAAATTTCTTCTTACAAATGTGACATTGATTAGAGTTTTCAACAGTATGACTCGCTGAATATTCTTTTAAGCTCGTTTCCTCCATAAACTCTTCGTCACTAATGTTACATTGATAAGGTATTTCATCTGTATGGATTTTTAAGTGAGCCGATAAGCTACGCTTGTTTGTAAATTTCTGGTCACAAATGTGACACTGATTCGAGTTCTCAACAGTATGACTCAATAAATGTTCTTTTAAGCACGCTTCCTCCGTAAATTCTTCATCACAAATGTTACATTGATAAGGTAGTTCATCTGCATGGATTTTTAAGTGAGCTGCTAGGTTACGTTTGGCCGAAAATTTCTGTTCACAAATGTAACACTGATAAATGGTTCCAGCATGAGTCAATACATGTTGTTTTAAGTGCATTTTCGCTATAAATTTCTGATCACAAATATTACATTGATAAGGTCGTCCATTTGTATGGATTTTTATGTGAGCCTTTAAATATTGTTTGGTTGCAAATTTCTTCTTACAAATGTGACAATGATTCGAACTTTCAACAGTATGACTCGATAAATGCTCTTTTAATTGCTCTTTCACTGCAAACTGCTTATTGCAAATAATACATTGATAAGAACTATCATCTGTATGGGTTTTTAAGTGAGCATTTAAGCCCCTTTTATCGACAAACTCCTCGTTACATATAGTGCATTGATCCGGTTTTCTATTATGTGTCAATAGATGTCTTTTTAAGGAAAATCTCTTTGCAAATTTGTTATTGCAAATATTACACTGAAGAGATTTTTTACGTGTATGAACATCCAAGTGTGTAAATAAATGCCGTCTGGTTGAAAACTGCTTATCACAAATTGTACACTGAAATTCTTTATTTGCGTGACGAGATGAATTGGTTGTTGGTTTTTTAGATTTTCGATTTAATTTTCCGTTCTTTTGATTGTCGATTTCTACCCGATTTTCATCACTACCCTCCTGATCTTTATTCGAGTCAATATCTAAAATATACAAGTTCCACTAATGGAATAATTAAACAATAAGAAAGCAAAATCAACTCTCTTATAACACGATTTTTGTGTATACAAAATTCTCATTACATTTATATCAATTTTAACACGGTTAAGATTAAAGAAAAATCGTGTTGTTGAAGGGTTGATATTACAATCATTATTTTTACCGATTGTTGATGGAACTTCATTAATTCTTGGTCCAGTTTCTGAACAATGCTCATTGGTTTCATTATCACAATTAATATTCATTTTATCATCATCATCATCATCATCAAAGTCACTTCCTAAAAATATATTGATATAGACTCAAATATAAATTAAAATTTAGCCTCTTATAACACGGATAGTTGTCTTGTTATTATTAAACAATACAAAGCTTAGTCGATCTATAAAACGTTTCATTGTCGGCTAACAATATTTCGAAAAGTAAGCTGTGCGTGTTAATTACGTGTAGAATAGTAGGCTATGAAATCAGTTGTTTAGCAATAGGGGCCGCATAACCCCATAAGTTGTAAGGTTATGTTATTTCATAGCCTGCTAGTCAATGTCTAATTGACATGCACAGCTTACTTTTCCAAATAGTGCAAATTTGTGATGTCTTTAAATTGAACAACAAAAAACCGTGTTCTAAGAGAGCTGAATTGCTTGTATTGTTTATCGACTTACCGAGAGGTAATCCGATATTCGATAAACTATCACAATCATCATCTAATATTGTTGGTTGTTCGAAATCATCGATTTCGCGATTTTTATCATTATTTTCATTAATAATATTGTTTTTACTGTCGATTAACAATTGACTGTTCTTTAGAATTGTTTCTCGATAACGATAGAAATGTATCAAATAATAAAAACAATTCAAACAACACATTTTCGTATAAGGATCATCTTCAATAATCTAAAACGACATTTTTATTAATTTCCCAATAGAGAATAACGAAATCTAGATTTGTCTACCGTTAAATTTGCTAAGATTCCAACAATTTTTACTAGCGATGGATTTGTTTGTTCATTATTGAAAATATCTTTAAATAAATCTCTCTTTTCTTCAACGAAACAAAAGCGACAACGCTCCATTTTCCATTAATTTGTTCCAATTTTAATTATTCCCAATTATTACACGCGAAAGCGCAGGTAAATCAACACGTTTGTTGATACACAATTTTTAAAATGACATTACTGCATAAACCACTAGATTTATCCGTTAATTAATTAGAGTAAGAGGGACTCTATAATATTTCATGTTGGTATCATTGATAACACCAACAAAAACCCAAACGTTCTAAAGGAGTGCTCAAATGTCAATTCTTACTCGATCAGTGACGTCACTCGTAACCTGTAAAAAAAACAATTTCTATTAAGTTGGTATTACTGGTGACAATAATAATAACAACAATAATATAGAGCAATAATTAACTAGTGATATAGTGGAAAGTGTTGAATTTGACTCTACTCCTATAATTGAAAGCGGCAAATTTAAATAAACAATAATAAAACGGTATATTAGACACAAAATTCAATAAGACGCAATAAAACTTAACAAAACAAAATAAAGAAAGTCTTTTTAAACAAAATTCATTCAGATTAAAAAAAATATGTTTAAAAACATAAAATTTGAGGTTATATTGTTGATTTATAACAATGAGGTATATAGAGTGCGCATCCGGTCAAAAAACGTGTCCACGTATAATGGCAGACATCTTGGGTAAATCGATATGTTGGTCTCGTTTCAACAGAAACGACACCAACATATCGCCTTCCTTTTCTCAAGCTTTGGTCGACCAAAGCTTGAGAAAAGGAGGTCTCTATTGAACGACACACTTATAAGTTAGATAGAGTGAGGACTAACTGTCAAAATTTCCCCATATTAAGACCAAATTGGTCTTATACAAGTATAGGGGATGCGCACTCTATATATCTCATTGATTTATAAATAAACGAGTATCGTTTAGTTCGTCAATGACACCAACATAAGAACATCAATTTTACCATACGTTTCTATATATAAATGTTTAGTCCTTGAATTATAGGGTTGGCAACAAATTCAAAACTTTCTTTTGAGTGGATTTACAATGTTTGAAATTTTTTAACTTTGTAGTGATGTCATTAAAATAATCTGATCGAAGTATTCACATCCCCGTCAATTGTTTTAATCTAATTTTGTCTATCTGCAGCCCTCTTAACAATACAAAGAACTGAATAGAAATTAGACAAAAATTGTCTTTATTACAAACTATTACAATAATTATAGAAAATAATAAAACTTATTTTCCATTATTTATTGGAAAATTTCAATATACATGTCAAAATACAATAAAAATAAAACAATTCGTATTTTAATGAGCCGAAATACTAACTTGCCATACACGAATTGTATTATCCGAATAACCGGCAAATAGAGTTTGCCCATCAGTTGACCACGCCAATGATAAACATTGTGGTGGTTCAGCTTTACTTGTTTGTGTTACAACTTCCGGGCGTAATTCTTCAACCATTTCTTTACTTTCCAAATCCCAGATTTTAATCGATGGACCGAAAGCCGCACACAACCAATATCTACAAAGAGAATTCGTGAAATATCGAAATTACGTAAATAATCCGAAATTAATTCGAAAAATAATCAGCCCCATATCCGCTTAACCTCTCACAGATAATCAAGTGGTTAGAAATTGTCATCATTATCGTTCGAAATAATTTTAAAAAAATTATAAAGAAATTACCTATTTGGCGAGAAACATAAAGCTGTGATGATATCGTTATGGTCTAATGTGTGTAAATGTTTACCATCATTCAAATCCCATAACATGGCTTTACAATCTTTACCACCGCTAGCACACAAACTACCATCCGGTGATACTGTGACAGTATTCAAATAGCCGGTATGGCCGGAATGGTTGATCTTCAAACGGCAATTGGTTAAATTCCATACTTTCACCATACGATCCCAACCGGCCGATACAATAATTGGATTCGAATGATTCGGTGAGAAACGTACACACGATACCCAATCGGAATGGCCGTCTTCTTGAATTGTATATTTACATTCGGCTAGAGTATTCCATAATTTTATGGTGCGATCACGGGAGCCGGACACAATTTGGCGATTGTCCACCGAGAAAGCCACACTTAAAACATCCTGTAAATAAAATAAATTAACGATTAGATTACAAATTTTTGTGAGTTTGAATTTGGGATATTTTCAGTACTTACAGTACTGGAACGATTTTCAGTCGTTGGTGTTGATTATTTATAGATAAAAAAACAAAAAATCTTCTAGCTGTTCGTCAACAATAGTTTAAAAATGTTTAAAAATGAAAATTTTATAATCAAACCTTAGTGTGGTCCTCGAAACGTCTTGTAGTTTTTCCAGCTGCCAAATCCCATAATCTTAGAGTTTTATCCCATGAACCCGACAACGCGTAGTTACCATCGCTCGACAAAACAACATCGGAAATAAAATGGGAGTGTCCGTAAAGGCGCTTTTGCGGCACACCATATTGGGTTTCTTCACGTGTCAACTTCCATACAATCAACGTTTTATCTAATTAACGAAAATATATCACAATTCTAAATAATTAAAGGCTAAATTATCGAATTTTATCCGATTAAATAGCGGATGATTGGATTTTCTTGACGATAATCGCCGATAAAATTCGACATAACCAAACTTGGCAAGAAATTGAGAAAATTACCTCTCGATGACGATAGAATCATGTCGGGGTATTTGGGATTTGTTGCGATTTGCGTGACCCAACCATTGTGCCCCAAAAGGGTGCCTTTTAACTGTAGAGTTTCAGACATTTTCAGTTTTCTTCAGCGATCGAACCGAACCCGACGAGTGGTCAAAACGAAAAGAACAAAATCTAAAATGGTGGATCACAGAATAACCAACTGTGACTTTGGGGAATTCAACAATACCAACCTACAGTTTGATTGAATTAAATTTCCACAAAAAATGATTTTAAACGTTTCCAACTCAAATGAAATACTAATTAACCTGTAATTGTTGGTAATAATAATAAAATATTGTTTAAAAAAGTATAATTTAGTAAATTATCGGGCACCAACAATTTAGGGACTTTAGTTTCTACCAACTTAATTTCTAACAAAAATCGCGCGAAATTCAATCCAAACTACCACATTTTGAGAAAATAAAACAAGAACTGTTAGAAATCATTTTTATTACACAATAAACCAAATGTACAGTCTCAACAGAAAGGAAAAAAAAAATTAAGCCCAGTTAAATAGTGTGTGATAAAATGAATTCAATTTTTCAATATTGTTAAAATAAAAATTCACATACAAGGTGCAGATTTAACGCTTTCTTTTTGTAATTTACTTCACATAACACCCTGTACATAAATATCACACATTAACAATTCTCATTCTTGTTTTATTTTTTAAATAATAGTGGAAATTATATTTGTACATGTACAGTTTTTCACCAATATATGCTTCTTTTGTTTATTATTATTATTATTATTATTATTGTTTTTTAATTAATAAACCCTACATTATAAAAATGAATGTTTATTGAATTAAAACATTGAATATATACCTAGGACATGCATACCTACCTGTTTTATTTATTTATTTATTTTAATTATTATATTTATAATCATAAATGAATTGATGATTAATTAATAAAGAAATTTGGTCGCAGTTAGGGTAAACTTACTAGAATTGTTCCAAAATTTCTGTATAATAATCACAACAAAAAAATATTGAGAGAAATAGAGAAGAGAATAGAACAGTAAAAAGCCTATTATACACCCCTTTATCCAAAGAAAATTTGCATTTAACTAAATTTTAACATAATCTACGTAAAATTGAAGCTTTGCTCTATCAGATAATGGTTGAATATACAATTACGGGTGAAGAAAAGACTTTTCTGTTTGTTTTTTTTTCATATATATGTATATGTATATAGATTGCGCCATTTCTTCTGTTTTTATATAACAAATAAAGTAATAATCTAAGCTTATGTTTTTTGTTTTCTTCTTTTTTTTTGTTTTGTTTTTTTTTTTTAAATGATACTGCGATTGACAATGAAATTATTGAATTATAAGAAATAATCTGGTGTTCGACGTGTTACATGCGGTTCACCACGACGTGGAGCTGGATCAAATTGTAAGCTAAAACAAAAATTAAATAAAAAAAATAACAATTAATTAATATACCACCTTCTTGGACTATAACTGTCATTATTTAGTACAATGAAAAACGAGTTTTTCCTATTTTGTATCATCTCTTTTTGAACCCTTGAACCCTTGAAATTTAGGGACTTTTGTCACTATCACTTGACAATTTAGCTGTACTTAGTATGTGGACCTAATTTAGTTTTTCACTTATTAGAAGAAAAGATACTCTATTTTTAAACCAGTAAGATTTAAATTTGCGCGCTTAAATTTTAGCTTCCTATTGGTTATTTCACATACAAAGTGATTCAAAAGAAGCGCATAATGCAAATAACTTCTTTATCAAAATTGAGAAAAACGCCGAGACAGGTAACTTTTTATTTTTTAATTGTCCCTTTTAGACAAGGTCAAAACGACTCTACCAATTATTACCATCGGGAAGAAATGGCGTCATCATCTTTTTTTTTATTAGAACCCCCATTTTGAATTTTTTTTCTGGAAGAGCACATTTTTCTGCGTTCAGACATGTAAAAATTGTCGGGGGTTACATAAGAAAATTTTTGAGAAAAAAATTGTCAGTTTCCAAGATTTTCAGTCATCACAGTTGCCGTGCATCAGCATTTTAAGTGGAAAACACAATACCTCTGAATAAGTATTACAAGCATTGATTTACTAATGGATCAAGTAGGCATGGGTTGAATATTTGACATAATTACTGATAAACATGGCGGATGTAATTGTCAAAAATAAAAATGAAAAATTTGAATGATTGTTAGCAATGGAGATGATACAAGCCATTAAAGAGATCAAATACACTTCAATTTTATTCCGCCTTTCAGCTCCACTGTTAGAAATCATCCATATTTCTCATTTTATTTTTGACAATTTAATCCGCCATGTTTGTCTATAATTATGTCAAATTTTCAATCTACGCCCACTTGATCCTTTAATAAATCAATGCTTGCAATGCTTATTCAGAGGTATAGTGTTTTGTGTGTGCCATGCTGACGCAAAGATATTACGATGACAGAAAATCTTGCAAAATTCAACAATTTTTTTCTCGAAAATTTTCTTATGTAACCCCCACAATTTTTACACGTCTGGACGCAGAAAAATGTACTCTCCTTGTAAAAAAAATTCAAAATGAGGGTTCTAAAAAAAAAAGATAATTGGTAGAGTCGTTTTGACCTTGTCAGAAAAGGACAATTAAAAAATAAAAAGTTACCCGTCTCGGCATTTTTCGAAATTTTAATCAATAAAGGAGTTATTTGCATTATGCGCTTCTTTTGAATCACAGTGTATATAGCCAATGGGAAGCTAGCATTGAGGTGCGCAAAATTTAAAACACTCCAAGTTTCAAAGTAAAAGTGTTTCACGGTATTTCTCCTCGCAGTAGCCTATGACTTTGTGAACGTATGTCAGCTTCTTGTTTCAACTTTGCAATCTGCATTACCGACATGCTCTTTATTCAACAGATTGTCGGTAATGCAGATTGTAAAGTTGAAATAAGAAGCTGACCTACGTTCATAAAGTCATAGGCTACTGCGAGGAGACATAGTGTAAAACACTTTACATAAACGTTTTCGTAAATACCAACCTAAAGCCTTTGAAATTCCTAAATTTTTACCAATACAATTAGAAAATTTGGTGTATTCAGGTTCAAATTATTGCAAGATTTCAATTATTTTCATGTAATTTGTTTGACTTAAAAAAACTCCCAAATATTTTCTCATTCAAAATAGTTGAGAAATATCCATTCATTGCCTATTTTTTTTATGCCAAAATGAGACTATTTTCAATAAAAATTAGGTAAAATATTTTAAAGCTTGATAGGGGAATCCCTGGAGAACATTTTAGTAAAATTAGAGTCGTTTAGCTCATTTGTAGTAGTCAAAAATTTCAGGATTACTTCGACATCGATTTTTTAGCTAATTCTACAAAAATTGCAAAACGAACGTTATTTGACCAACTTTAAATTGAGCTACAAGGTTCCGAATTTTACTAAAATAATCTCGATAATATTTTTCGAATTGCTCACTAAATAATGACAGAATTTTTAATTAAAATTGAATAAATGTTAGAATTTTTTTTTGACTTACAATGAATATTTAAGTGCATCATCCAATTCCATAATAGCAGCTTGATTACCACAACGATAACAATAATTTGGTGCACTAAATATTGTAACAACATTACGATCATGACACCAATTATAACCTTCCATAACCAATTGATGGGCTCTTGATACTAATGTTAAACCATTTGAATGATTGAATGTTTCTGATATATCTTGTCCAAATGTATAACCAGCACCACGTGGTGATATACCCCAACCACCTCGATCATCCGGATCCGACCATAATAAATCACACATTGGACCCTCATGGGGCACCTAAAATTCATTAAAAAAAAATCAATAACTATACAACAAATTATTCACTAAACAATATATTAGTGTATGACAACTCCCATTAAATATTTTAAGAATTTATAAAGGTTCCTAAATTTGAGCCTCGTAGCTCACTGGTAAGTCGGTTGTTTTAAGCGATTTTTGGACGAGTTAAGTACGTCTCAAAAATGCTCCTTTTTCCATTTGGCTCTATTGAACAATCGTTTTTTGACCAACTTTCAGAAGAGCTACGAAGCCCAAAATTTGCTATAAGTTCTTCAAATATTTCTCAAATTACTCATCAAATAATAGCATAATTGCCATAACAACTGTATACTTTTAGTTGAATAACATTGTCTAATAGAATAAGAAAAATGATTACTTCTTGTAGACGATCTAATGCACGGATATGGTCCAATGTATCAATACTAGGACTTAAACCACCATGTAGACAAAATATTTGTCCATCAACTAATGCTGTTAATGGTAAATAATCGAATAAATCAGTAAAAAATTTCCATACATTAGCATTGCCATATTTTCTTAAACATTCATCATAAAAACCATAAACTTGTGTTATTTGTCTTGATTCATGATTACCACGTAATATTGTTATTCTTTCTTTATAACGTACTTTTAATGCAACCAATAATGTAACAGTTTCAACTGAATAATAACCACGATCAACATAATCACCCATAAATAAATAATTTGTATCAGGACTACGACCACCTATCCTGAATAATTCCATTAAATCATGAAATTGTCCATGGACATCACCGCACACAGTTACTGGACATTTTACTTCTTGTACATTCGATTCTTTCGACAAGATCTCCTTCGCCTATAACAACAAAATAAACCAATTCAATTTACATAAAATAAAATTATGCAACAATATATAAATATACAAAATCAGCATATATCAGTTTTAGAATCCTATAAAATAAATTTACAGTAATTCTATTTCAAATAGACGAATACTTGGATTACTAACAAATTAAATACATCGATAAGGATTTTGTAAGAATCCTTACACGTTTTGAAATAGAATTTTCCAATTTATCAATCAACTATAAAAATAAAACTCTTAAAATAAAATAAAACAAACATTCAAATTTCTTACAACTTATTTTCTATTCGTCATATACTGTAATTTTAATGTGAAACAATATAATTCAATTTTTGAATAAACACTACTGACAATGGAAAATAATGTTATTCTATTTGAATTTGGGGAATTTTAAGCTTTAAATTTGAACAATTTTGAGTTAAATTAATAATAATCAATTGAATTTAATCATGTTATAATAACAAAACTTATGTGAGTCAATGATTTAATTCTAGTTTGGATAACGTCACGTACTGTAATTTAAATGTGAAACACTATAATTTGACTCTGAGATGAAACGCTCTATTTTTGGTTACGTATTGTAATTTTATTGTGAAACAAACAATACAAAGTATTGGATTAAAAGTATAGTTTATAAGGGAAATTCTATTATTTTATGAGTAATTTGGGGGATATTTTACGGATTTATAGGAGGGTCTCTAGAGATCATTGTAGCAAATTTTGGGTTTCTTAATTCATTTGAAAATTGGTCAAAAACATCCATTTTACGATTTTTTAAAATGAAAATCTCTCCAACATTGATTTTCGCATTTATTCTACAATATAATGAAAAAAAATTGGAAAAAATATGTCGGTCATTATAGAGTCATTTGGGTGTTTTTTGGCCCACTTGCCGAAGAGCTACGGGGTTCAAATTTTGGTAAAATGATCTCCAGAGATCCTCCTACAAATTCTTAAACTATTTTTCAAATTATTCCTTAAAATAATAGGACTTTCCATATAAACTATATACTTTCATTAATTAATACTTTGTTTAACAACCCTGTATAATTCCACTTCAAATAACCCTATTGAGCTGAAACAGGCTGTATTTATCGTCATATACTGTAATTTTAATGTGAAACAGTTCAAGTTTGAATAACACCACATACGAGTGTTGTTCTGTTGAATTAGAAGTATATAATTTATATGGAAAATCCCATTATTTAACGAGCAATTTGAAGAATACTTTAGCGATTTTTAGAAGAGTCCTTAGAGATTATTTTACCAAAATTCGGACTTTGTAGCCCATTGGGAAATTGGTAAAAAACGCTCGTTTCACGTAATTTGGTGATTTTTGAAAACGAGTGTACAGATCGTCGAAAATCACGACTTTTAAATGAGCTACAAAGCTCAAATTATCTGCTAATATTCCCTTATAACTCCTATAAATATTTTCCAATTAGTCGCCAAATAGAACTTCCCACATAAATTAAATTCAAACGGACTGTAATTTTGATCTGAAACGTGTAATTTTCAGCTTTAAATTTCAATCAAAAATTCAATTTAACCACACAAAATAATGGATTTATCCAATTCAATCATATTTATCTTCATATCTATTTTATCTTCAAAAATTTAATTTGTAATTGTGTAAATATCAGTGGGGACAAAGAATTAATTATAAATAAACAAAATTATAATACTAAAGGACAATTGATAGATAACGATCAAGTTTAAGTGTATTGAATACAACAATAACTTGATATTTATAAAATCTGCGTATTTTCCAGTAATTTTCAATTAGTTTTTTACGTATTTGTGGTAAAAGCTAATAAATTATAAGAAAATTGTGTCACTACTAACTTGTCTAGGAAATTTTCCTCTACAATTAACGAAAAAAATAATAATAAAATTGTAAACAAACTCGAGTACACGTACATTTTCTTATCTATAATGGTCGATTAATTGTAAAAATAAATTAGAATTTCTGTATATGCGTGAATGTTTATTTTCATTTGGACGTCCTGTAGAATTATGTCTGGAAGAGGCGTATTTTAGGAGCATACACAGCACACTAGTGATTCACACCGAAAAAGAAAATTATATAATTCTAGAAATACGATGATTTTGTTGTAATAAAAACGAAGATACAAACAAATCAAGGCCGCGATTTGTGAAATGAATAATTTCACACAATTTATTATAAATTATATAAGAAATTTTAATAGAAATAACAAAATTCTGTTATTATTATTTTGTCTACGTAATGTTGGCAATGGATAGTTTAATTATTGGAAATTCCAAATTTAACACGAAATTCCCCACAATTCCGAAATTGAACAATTTTGAAAGGAATATAAACGAATCGAATTAATTAACCTATTAATAGCACAATAGGCCGTGATAATAATCGGATTTAATTTAAAAATTATCATCAATTTACCGACAATGAAACAAATAAAAAACATTTGTTGTTATCAACGGACAAACACGTAACGATTATTCGGTGATTTTAGCCGAATTTTCATATCGAAATTAATTTCTAAAATAAAAAAAAAAAACCAATAATACAGGAAATAAAGGTTTAAATGCACCTGAGCATTAATCATTATCAATTAATGACGATGACTAATACTAGAATTGCTGAAATTTCCACAATTTCCCTATAATTAAATTAATTAATTAATAATAATTATAATTACCTTATCACATAGGGTTTTAACTTGATTTTCTGTTAATTGCTTACAATCGTTCAATTGTTCTATCCATTGGTCCAGTTCTTTATTTGACGCTTTCTCATCCATTTCTAACGATTTCTAATATCATACACGAAGACAATAATTCCAAAAATAATTAATCGATTTAATTAAATTAAATGATAAACTAATACTATAGACGAATTTTCTTTTGATTAATATTCGTTATTGATTTGTTTTATTTTAATTAATCAATCTATATAGACAAAAACTAGGTGCAGACACAACAAAATGGCGTATTTCTGTGTGGTTGTGTCGATTTTATAAACATATACATCAATGATTTCTGTCTATTTTGTACATGTGTTGGTGTGATGACGCGTACGTTGTTGCCGGCTGTACAACCTCGAAATTCTCCAATTGGTGATTCAAAATTATTATCGCTCAAAAATTTGATTAAAAAACCACCACAAAATCAATTATAGAGCGCGAATAATGGGTGAATTGATAGTATAGGGGTAATAATTTGAACACTCTTTTGATTTAATTATTTTAATTGTGATAATTTTTTTTTGAAATTCGATGCGATTATTTGTTTTCAAAGCGTCGAAAATTTGGAGAATTCTACGAATTTGTGTGATTTGTTTGTTTTAATTCGAAATTTATTTATTGGCAAGTTTATAATTGTTGTATTCCCAAATTTGGGGAATTATCGGAAATCTGGCAACTTTATTCTAGAATCTGGATGATTTATCCGACCTCTAGTGTCAGTTTGATTGAATTAAATTGCAAAAAAAACAATTCGAACCGGATGTTTGGATTGTTAAATTACTTACTTTTATTGGATAATTATCGATTTGATTAAAATTGTATACTTTCATTTTTGGATTTTATTAATTTACAAAATTTTCAAAATTTTCCCTGTAATATGATTTTGATTAATTTTTTTGGTTTAAAAAATTGACAATCATTGTTTTTCCATTGATAACTTGTTGTGAATTTAAATATTAATTAAATTATGGAATAAAAAGTGATTTCGAAAATTTCAGGGGTAATTTTGGAAAATTATAACAATTTGGAAATTTCCAGAATTACCATCGTTACAGTTTTCGTAAATTTAATTTATTCAAACAGTCAGAGATGGCGCTGTACTTAAATCTTAAACTACTATATGTCGCGCCAAAACATTATTTCAACGAATTTTTGAGGTTATGTTTACTTACAAACTGTCAGAAGTAATATCGACAATTTTAACATAGTTCAACGGCGAAATTACGCAAAATTTACCATAATTTTTATTATTTCTATCGTAAACTTTAATAATTTATTGGAGAAATATGGAAAATTTGTCTTTACACGGTTATCAACAATGTTAGTGATTTTTGCGATACGGTTGGGTATCTTGGAATAAATTTCTAATTGTTATTTACGGAATTAATAACCAAAAATACTTAAAATATTCAATTTATAGCCACCACAGAATTAATCTAACAGTAAATTCTGAAATTTTTTAAATTAATCTGAATTTATGTATTAGAAATTAGTGACACTTATTTAGGTTGGTATAAAGAATACCCTCGAAAATTTACTAAAATTAAAGCAACATTGCCGAGTATAACAATTAATCTTCGAATTAGCTATCTTTAATCATTTAAAAATATTGAGCGCAAAATCTAAATCGTTCGCAAGTATGGATTTAAATATAAATTGTTAAAATAATAGTCCGGTTCTTCAATTTTAGATATTACCTTGAGGAATTATTTTTAAAGTCACTATATGTATAAAGTACCGCAATTCAATGTTCTAATGTATTAGAGAGAGAAGTACATTTTCCAGACACAACATGGCTGTCTGACAGAAGGTGACCTTCATTTAACAGAAAACAATAAATGATAACCTATAAATGACACTGGTCATCAACATTTTTAGTGCGCCAAATTTAAAAATTTAAATTTTAAGTATTTAATGTTGCCTGCCCCCACCAATATAATTGGCAGGAGCCTGTTTTGTTTCATTCTGTTTGAAGTTGGCGTCAAATTTCGGACACAAAATGGATGTGACTTTAATTAGTTTTGTATAACCGCGACATCTTTGGGGATTATCGAGAATTGTTTTGATCAGATATGTCAACACTGTATTCACGACTACTTGATGTGTACGAAATTTAATTTTATCAACGTTTAATTAAACAATAATTCAGTCATTCGAAATTAAAAATGTTAATTAATTAATTATTCTGAGACAAATAGCAATGAAAATCTAAATTCTGTTTCTGCAGTATTGATAGAATTAACATTACAACCACTAATCAAAAATATAACACCATCCTGAAATAGTAGCGATAAGAATTTTTTTAATTTTTGTCAATTTTATCGTATTTTAGTCAATTTCAATAAATTATTCAAGTTGTAATATTATTATTTAAATAATTAATTGGATTTATTTATTAATTAATTAATGGCGCTAATTTTGAAAATCGCTCAAAGCCAGATTTACACCGGTAGATATTTTGATGCAGTAAATTTAGTGATCTACTCGTTGAAAAGTACTAGAAAGCGGGAATTTTAAATAAATGGTAATAAAAGTCAACAAAATAGTCTTCTAAAGCAAAATCCATTAAAAATGAGAGAAAAAAATGCTCAAAATGCCGAATTGAGGTTATATTTTTGAACTGTAAATAAAAAATAATCATTCAGTTTGCCACTTCGACTACGCGTTTTTAAACAGAAATTCCTAGTCCTTGAACTGGCGCATCAAAGTCTTTTCTAATTATCTGTTTTTGAGTTATCGCTTCAGGTGCGACTCCATGGCCGCAGTAGGTTGTAAATCTACTAGAATGGAAAAATTTGCCTCCGTTGGTATTTCAATGAAAAATGTATTCAATTAAAATTCATAAAGCTGAAAGAAAAGTTGTCCCCAAACTTGCTCAATCATTGTTTATCTTGTCTTATTAGAAATTTATCAATTAAAAACAACTCTAATTAATTTGCATACTGATTCTTATAGTTTTACTAGAAATTCCTTAAATAAAAACAACTCCAATCAATTTACATACTGATATAACATGTTGTTGGTAGAAATATAAACATTCAGTTTCACTCCGATAGCCCAACGTACAACATGTCCCAATTGAAGGTAGTACTTTTACTTATTACAACTCCAAAATCACCCAAAAATCTTCCAGTATTTGACCGGTTTCGGCTCGGAGTTCTCTTCGGAAGACCCCCGTTGTCCCGGCTCGCTCCCAGACGGCCAAAACAGCCCCCAAACATGCCCGTATGGGTTGTACGCAGAACAATTATCAGGCAGCGCTTTTACCGCACCGAGAAGCGAAAATCGTCGCAGTTGGTTGTATAGAATCCGACCGTCCGTTGGCCATAAGCCGTACCAACGGTACAAAGGTAGTAATGTTAATCACAATTGGAACGACCAAGAACCGGATCCGAATCAAGTAATAATCGACTAACGTTTCAAATTGATAGCGTTAATTTTGTTGAATTTTAAGATGCGTTGGAATCCGTTTGATTTGCCCAAGAGTACCGATAAAATCGATTTTGTTGACGGTTTAAATACGGTGGCCGGTGCTGGAGATCCGCGCAATAAATCCGGTTTAGCTATTCACATCTACTCGATGAATAAATCGATGGGAAATCGGTGTTTTTACAATTCAGATGGTGATTTTCTTCTAGTACCGCAATTGGGCGATTTGTTAATCCGTACGGAATTCGGTAAAATCGCCCTCAAACCCAATGAGATTTGTGTCATCCAACAAGGCATGAGATTCTCGATTGATATCGAACAACCATCCCGTGGTTATATTCTGGAAGTGTTCGGACATTTCCAATTACCCGATTTGGGTCCAATTGGTGCTAACGGTTTAGCAAATCCTAGGGATTTCCAAACTCCGGTCGCTTGCTACGAAGATATCGACGACCGGTTTGAAATTATAGCGAAATATCACGGCACGCTGCATAGTTGCGAACAAGACCATAGCCCTTTTGATGTGGTGGCTTGGCACGGTAATTACGTGCCTTACAAGTACGATTTAGCGAAATTTATGGTCATCAATTCTGTATCTTTCGACCATTGCGTAAGTCGATAAATTCCCCAGAATTAGGCTATGATTTTGCAAACGTACGTCTGTTTTCATTTCAATTGTCGGTAATGCAGATTACTGTCAAAGTTATTGACGATAACTGCATTATCGGCACAAAATCAGTCTATTAGGAGAATACAATTAACCTCTTCTAATAAATTAATTTGCAAATTTAGGACCCGTCGATCTTCACAGTCCTAACCTGTCAATCCGACAAAAAAGGCACGGCAATTGCCGATTTCGTCATCTTCCCACCCAGATGGTCCGTCCAAGAGCACACGTTCCGGCCGCCATACTACCACCGTAACTGTATGTCGGAATTCATGGGGCTGATCTACGGGGAATATGAAGCCAAACGGGGTGGTTTCCAAGCGGGTGGTGCCACGTTGCACAGTATTATGACGCCGCACGGTCCCGATTTCAACTGTTTCGAAAGTGGTAGTAATGAGGTATTGAAACCCACACGTGTCGCCGATGGGACGCAATCGTTTATGTTCGAATCGTGTCTTGGATTGAGCGTTACGAAATGGGGCGCTCAGACCTGTCAGAAATTAGATCGGGAATATTATAAATGTTGGCAGGGGTTGAAGAAGAATTTCACCGGACCTAAACAATAAAAACTATAATTTTTATGTTTTATACTAACAAATAAATAAATTGAAAAATTATTTGATTGAGTAATTATAAATCGAATGTACGCCAAATTCACGTTTCTATTAAAAAATTTTAAAGGTTAATTCAAAAGATTAGCCAACATAATTGTCACAAGTCACTAATTGGCAAAACTGTTAATACCAACTTGAAATATTAGTCTATCTCATTTTATCCGTTAATCTACTCGCAATGTTTTTGTGAACGTAGGTCCGTTTCTTATTTCAACCGCTTGTTGGTAATACAGATTACTGTAAATTATAAATAAATTTCCTTTTTATTTGAAATGTTAGAAATTACCGAAATTTTTGAAGGAAATTCATAAGTCGGTAACCGATAATAATCTGCATTACCGACAAGTGTTTAAAACAGAAACCTATTTTCAAAAAATCATAGCTCACTGCGACGAGAAATACCGTGGAATACCTGATATGCCGTATTCAAGCATAGAATGTACGATTTTACTTATAAAAAATGTCATTGGTTTTATATAAAGGCGCAAAATTTCAAAACAACCAATGAGCTAGAAGGAAACGCCACTTTGATTGCAAAACCAACAGAAAATTACCAAATTAGTACTAAATTAGTAAAAATTACAGAATTTTAGTGAGTGAATTTAGTATACCAAAAATCTAGACTTTCAAAATATTAACTTGACTAACCTTTTAAAATTCCACTAAATAATTTCACAATAAAAACGTGACTCTTTATAAACTAGCAGCGATTTAAATTTGGCGCGTCTAAACTCTATCTTCCTATTGGTTATATCACACAAATAGCCAATAGAAAGCTAGCATTTAGGCGCGCAATTTAAAACCAGAGTGTCTACTCTACATGTTCGTGTCGAGCGTGATCTTCCGATTCACGCCAATTCTTCTGTACTGTTTCAACGATCCAATTCCAACATTTCGATTTTGTAAAATAATAAACACTACAAATTATAATAAAAATCCACGATATTATCAAAAAAATATCGTAATCTTTCGATGGTACACTCAAAACCGGTCCACTAAAATCCGCCGATGTCACATACAAATCCTTCTCTAACGCCGCAATTCCCGTATGTTTCATTAGAAATTTCGCAAATAACTCCAACGTATATTCCGATTCGTTATATTTGATAACCGGCCGGCCATTGTGGAACAACATTAAAGTCGGTACGCCGACAATTCCGTTTTGGGTGTTGAATAAATGGTACATCATTGCATTTATAGCGACCATTTTTATATCGGGGAATGCCCGGGGTAAGGCGTTGAAATGCGGCGCTGCCATACTGGAAAACGGACAATATTTCGAATAGAACAACACTAGAATACACCGCGCCGGTACATCTCGACTTGTTACATTAGTCTGCGGTAATAACAATTTTATCAATTCGGTATCGTTAACCAATTGGACTTCATTTGAGCCCAAATTCGATATGCAATGTATCAATTTCTGCGTGTTATTCGAAATCTCGGTACTATTAATATTGGTCGAATTTAAAGCCGATTCTGTATTATTCAACGATATTGTTGTGTTCATTGTGGTATTAATCGGTGTTGTTTCGATATTGTCGTCATTATTGGGAGTTGTAGCCTGGATTTTCGAGGTTAAACCTAAAAATTTTCCAAAATTATTCAACGAATTTTTGAGGTTATGTTTACTTACAAACTGTCAGAAGTAATATCGATGATTTTAACATGGTTCAACGGCGAAATTACGCAAAATTTACCATAATTTTTATTATTTCTATCGTAAATTTTAATAATTTATTGGCGAAATATGGAAAATTTGTCTTTACACGGTTATCAACAAATTTAGTGATTTTTGCGATACGGTTGGCTATCATGCAATAAATCTCTAATTGTTATTTACGGAATAAATAATCAAAAATACGTCGAATATTCAATTTATAGCCACCACAGGATTAATCCAACAGTAAATTCTTAAAATTTTCTAATTAAAAATCAATTTACGTATTAGAAATTTGTGACATTTATTTAGGTTGGTATAAAGAATACACTAGAAAATTTACTAAAATTGAAGCAACGTTGCTAAATTTGACAATTAATCTTCGAATTAACTAAATACCTTGACCCATTTAAAATATTGGGCGCAAAATAACCTAAATCGTATAGATTTAAATAAAAACTGTTAAAATAGTCCGGTTCTTCAATTTTAGATATTATCTTGAGGAATTAAACTAATTTGAATTTATGTATTAGAAATTAGTGACATTTATTTAGGTTGGTATAAGGAATACCCTAGAAAATTTACTAAAATTGAAGCAACATTGCCGAGTATAACAATTAATCTTCGAATTAGCTACCTTTAATCACTTAAAAATATTGAGTGCAAAATCTAAATCGTTCTCAAGTATTGATTTAAATATAAATTGTTAAAATAATAGTCCAGTTCTTCAATTTTAGATTTTATCTTGAGGAATTAGTTTTGTTTAACAGCGATATCTTTGGAGGTTATCGAAAATTGTTTTGATTAGATATGTCAACACTGTATTCACGACTACTTGATGTGTACGAAATTTAATTTTATCAACATTTAATTAAACAATAATTCAGTCATTCGAAATTAAAAATGTTAATTAATTAATTATTCTGAGACAAATAACAATGAAAATCTAAATTCTATCATATGTTTCTGCAGTACTGATAGAATTAACATTACAACCACTAATCAAAAATATAACACCATCCTGAAATCGTATCGATAAGAAATTTATCTCAATAGAAATGATTAAAATTATACCTTCATTAAACCTGGTAGACTACGCCAGAAATCAATATTTGGTATCAATTCTAATCCCCTAGCGCCTCGGATAAAATACAAAATTAGACCACCACCAACCAAATAGATGGCAATACTAATTATTAATAAAATAACAAAAAATGAGCCTGTACTGAAGCCGGGATGTTCAACAATTTTACAATTGTACGGCGAACTCAACACCAATTCCTACAATTTAAGAATAATCGAATAATTAAGAAATTCGAATAAATTTGGACGAACATTGCCGGCAATGTTGAGTATTTTGATGAAACTCGTCTTGAAATTATCGCACAATAAATGTACAGTTGCAACAACCCTAGAAATTTACAATTAATTCAATTTAATTGAAATTCTCGATAATTACTCATATTTTGTAGTGTAGAGTAATTGGTAGATGTCTTGGTCTTTATCGTAATTGAATTTATAAAACGAATGGTCACCGAAATTCGTTATTTCTGTACCATTTGTTGAATTCAATCGGAATAACTGAAAAATTGCGTCTTATTTTAAACGGAAATTTCTCCCTAAATATAACAATTTACAGTTGTTGTAATCGATTGATTCGACCATTTATAATTCGTATCCACACAACCATGAAAATAATAAGCGATATTATCAATTTTATCTGTAAGAAAATCGAATTGATTCGTCTTATTAATCGTAGCCGATGTTATATTAATTTTCGTATATTCATCAATTATGCAAACACACGGATCGTTATTTATACAATTACAACGTATATATTGCAGAAATAATAGAAATATTAGGAAATTTAGCAGAATTTTAGCCATAATTCATAATTCTTCTAACACTAAAACAGATTAAAGTGAGGTTAGGTTGACACCAGATTAAAATTACCGAAATTACGCAATTTTCGAGTATTTGCGTGAATATTGATAATTTTTTAATTAAATTTGGTTAATTCGAGGCAATTAATTCGAATTATTCAACAATAAACTCGAATGACTCACAATTACTTTTGGAAATTCCCTGACAATTCTAGTGATTTTTTCTACTTCTGTTGGCAATTGCGCGAAGTTGCTATGTCTCCATATTTGGCGCAAATTTTGAATCGAGTTCGAAAATTATTCTAAATTAATTTAATAAATACTATAATAATATAAAATAATATAATAGTATAAAATACGATAATAATATAAAATTTTGGAACACAATTAGTTAAATCGATTATTTTGCAAATTTTCATACAAAATTGGAATAATTAGTGAAATCTGGATTTTAGTGTTTTTTTGTTGGTAACGGAGTGAAATTAGTCGGATAACGACTGTCATTTGTGGATCTCCAAGAACACGTTCATTGTGAATTTTGTAATTTTCTTAAAAAACAACTTTCCCCAATTATTTATCGAATTATTCAATAATGCCGAAACCGAAATTCAATAAACCCTCATGGAAGGCGCAATATAACGGTGAGTCTACTTTTTTAAAAATTGTACGCAATTAACTGCGATTTAATTGTAGAGCACGATTTTCGCGGCGGCGATACACGTCGTGTCAGCTTCAAAACGAATCGTAACGGCAAGAAAGACAACCGAGACTGGGCGGGCAATGTACGGGCCCATTTGGAGGATGAGGACTACGATATGAGCGGCACTAGTGGCGGTACAACCGGCCACATTTACAAGAAGTCGCATTTTAAGAAGCGCGGTAACCGTTCGGACTCACCAGCACCGGCGAACAAACGGAAATTATTGGACGGACCGATGAGTTGGTTCCGAGTGACTGTAAGGAATTTTCAAAATCAATCCATTATTATTGATTTGTTGCGATTTTATAGCTGCCCTATGGGAATAAGTACGAGAAAGATTTCATTTTAAAGACTCTATTGCAGAAAGTTGAACCGTTGAATTTATGGCCAATTACTGTAAGTTTCTAACGAATTGTAGCATTTTCCATTAAAATAATTGATTACAGTGGAGTACTTATGGTAATACAGCAATATTCTATGTTGACGATTTTAAAGTGGCCGAAAAATTACATGAATTAGATCGGCAAATACAAACACCAGATGGTTTTCGTATGTTAATTAAAGTGAATCCTGGCATGCCTAATATCGATATAAATACGGAATTAAAAGAGAAAATTAAAATAACAATGGCAAAACGTTATAGTAGTCAAACGAAGGCTTTAGATTTAACAAAATTCCACGCCGATCCATATTTACAAGAGTATTTTTGTGCATTATTCAAACCAATCGTATTATTGACTGTATTAGATATAATTGCTGAGAATATTCCCGAATTAGAAGCATTGAATTTATTCGATAATAAAATTACACAATTAACATTCTTGAAGAAGGTCAATGAGAAATTGCCGAATTTAAAAATACTACACATCGGCAACAATAGGGTAGGTATATTCTATCTATTCGTATCGTAATTAGCCCTTGATCAATCAGAATAATTCGATTTTTACTTATTGTTAGTACAGCTTAAATTATATGGAGAAATATTTAAAATTTGCCATGTAAATAAGAAGATGCGAATTGAATCTAATTTTCTGATATCACTTTTAATTTAAAAGTACAGGTAATTCAACTAGAAGACCAAAAATTTATAAATTTACGACAATATTAGACGACATTTGATCACTATCGAATTTTGTAAAATTCAACAAAAATTTTAGTGATCAGGTGTTTATTTTACGGTTTTTAAATTGTAAAATTAGGATGATTTATTGTTGTTTTTTCTCGAAATTCCAGCTGCGCGATATTTCAATGTTGGATCCATTTATTGGTTTACCAATTATCGATTTAGTATTGAATGGGAATCCGTTATGTTCGAAATTTAAAGATCAAGAAACCTATATCGGGTAATCTATACAATTTTTTTACAATTTTATAATTGTATTTTCTTTATTTTGAGTAACAGAATTCTATAATTTCGTAATGAAGAGACAAATTATAGAATTATAATGGAAATATTGATAGAATTAATTGGAAAATCGACTATTTTGAGTTTCTAATCAAAATCAAAATTGGATAATAATTGGAATTGTTGCGTCATCTTTTATGGGAATTTTAAAAATATCGCGATTTATTCGATTAGAAACGAAACGAAATCGCTTGGATTTATTTAAAATTGTTAATTTCTGCATTATACACAAAAATATACAAAAAAAAGAGGGAATATGGAAATTACGATTGAATTTCAAGCGATTTGATGTAATTACAAAAATTTCGTAGATTTTACGGATTTATAACAGTCTTCCAAAGGGGATATCGCCGTAATTTATTCAATAATTAAACCAAACGAACAAGCAGTGCAAGATTTTTGCTGTTCGATCATCGCAACAAATAAATCAACGACAAATACCACCTTAAATAACATCTCGGTGGTTTATTGTTAATCTACAACTAAAACTACACTATTACTAAAATTGAAGTAATTTGAGATGAATAAAGGCAATAAATTTGCTAACTATCCCCTAATTTACGTCGATTGAAAAATTAAAAAAAAAAAAAAAAACAAAAATATGGAAGAGAATAGGAGAAAATCTACGAAATTATTCGGGAAATTAACAAATTTTCTCAACATTTCCACATTTTCGCACAATACAAATTGTGTTGCGTGCAGAAAATTTGTTTAATTTCATAGAACATGCAATTTCGTCTCCTTTCTATTCATTCGACAATTTCGATACCTTTAAACGATGACAGGGGCAATTTTGTTGTAATTATATAATTTTAATTATATAATTAATTAAATTAACATTAAAACAGTCGATTATACATAAATTTCGTCAAGTATTTGTTTGATTTTCGTTTTATTTTAATTTGTTCGATGAAATCTTGACGTAATTTTATGTTTTTTTGAGCACTTGACGACTGATTAACAAAATTTCTGGTCGAATTTCTCTCTTTTTTCCGTAGCGAAGTACGAAAACGTTTCCCCAAAGTAATGAAACTTGTAAGTTTGCCAATATTATAAATTTTTTTATTAATTCAATTATTATTTAGGATGGAGTTGATTTACCACCACCGATTAGTTTTGATTTAATTGAAGAGACCAAATTACCAATAAAACAACAAACATTTTTATGTAATCAAGATGGTGAAATAATTGTTCGACAATTTTTAGAACAATATTTTCAAATATTCGATACAGAAAATCGCCAACCATTAATACAAGCATATCATGAATCGGCACAATATTCATTAACAATGTCCTATCGTTATGGACAACAAAAGGAGAAAAGTTGGTTGAATTGGTATATAAGTGAGAATCGTAATTTATTACGTTTAACTGATACACAACGTCGTCATAAATTATTACGACAAGGACAAGTTGGTGTTGTTTCATTTTTACAAGAGATGCCATTAACGAAACACGATATACACAGTTTCACTGTTGATCTCAGCATATTTACGGTAAATAAAATCATTGTCACCCCAAATTGATTGTTAAAACAAGCTACATTGGAGGGCTAAAACTCGTCAAAAAAAGGAATTTTCGATTGATTTCTTTCCGAATTCAATTCAGGAAACGATGTGAGATCTCGTGGAAAAAAGGGCATTTCTTGGGCGTATTTGTTTTGAATTATCGAGGAAAATTCGAGCTTTTTTCGATATTTTCTCCTCTAATAACTCAGTCAAAAATAGTAATTTTTCAATGATTAAAGCCGCTTTATACCGCCTATTTTATTTAAATGGTCCTAGCTCTTAACCAGCAATTTGAAAAATATTTTAAGGAGTTACAGTAAACTTTTCTAGAGATTATTTGAGAGAAATTTGAACTGTGTAGCTCACCGGGAAGTAGGTCAAAAACCGATTGTTTCTTAGGTTATTGTGGTTTCCTTTCTGAGTCACTTTATGACTCAGACATACTTAAAAGTGCTTCTAATGTTGATATTTTCGTTCTGCTACGAGCAGGAGTGTTTCACAATTATTCTAGAATAAGCATCCTCGAGGCATTTCCAGTTCAAAAATCGATCGCTTTTGACCGTCAAAATGACCCAAAAATGCTCCTAACATTGATTTTGCCCTATTTCTTTATTTTATTCTAGTACAGATAAGACAAATAAAAAATAAAATGTGTTATTTTGACTAACTTCTGATGAGCTACGGGGTTCAAATTTCGGTAAAATGATCTTCAAAGGCATAAATTATTAAACTATTTTTCAAATCCACAAGAGCTAGACCTATTTAAGTGTAGTAAATTGAAAGCGCTTTCCAAATATTCAAGAAATTTTCCTGAATTTTCTCAATTTTCAGAAATTTGCCCTACATAAGCCTTCAATAAGTATCTTGTATCGTTAAAATTGCACTTCTTTGAATCAATTTTAATCTTTTCCGAGTGTTCAAAAAACTAACAGACTTATCGGAAAATGTCACCTATTTGGAAAACGCTTTAAATTTACTGTATAGGACTGAATCATAGAGGAAAATCTGTGAAAAAACAAGAAAAAAATGCCTTAATTCCTCAAAATTACACAAAACGTACATTCAAATTGTCGACTAGAAATGTTCTTTTCAACCATTGGAATTAGGGAGAAATCGTCGATTAAAATTCCCTCTCTTGAATTGCAACCCTAAAAATGAATGAATTCCGAATCAATTGAATTACAGCCCCAGATGATCTGTTTATCGATAAGCGGAATGTTCAAAGAACTAAAAACAGGCAACAAATCACCACCAATACGATATTTCTTCAGGACATTAGTGATAGTACCGGCCGGTTCTGGATTCTGTATTGTAAACGAAATGGTGCACATTACTAACGCTACTGAAGAACAAATGAAAGTATAACTACCCTTAAATTAATTGAATTCAAATAATTATAAAACAATTGTAGAACGCCTTTAAAGCCCCGGTGGTAGATGTGGCAGTACCACCACCAACACCACAATCGACACCAACATCATCACCAATCGTACCAACTGTAAAACAAGAACCTGACGTTCTTACAAAACAACAAATGGTACAAACAATGGCCGAACAATCGGGGATGAATATAGAATGGTCGACAAAGTAATTGTTATTATATTTATTTATCAATTAAATTATTAAAATTGGTTATTTAGATGTTTATCGGAGACACAATGGGATTTTGCTAGAGCTGCTGCTATATTTGCTGATTTACATAAACAGGGCGTTATACCGGCTGAGGCTTTCGTTAAATGAATCGAATTTATTGTTTAATTTTTAAAAATTTAAAATAATGAGGTATAATTAAAATTTATGAATTGTATTAAGTTTTATATTGCAAGTTTGTAAATAGTGAATGTAACAAAACAACCGACGTAATAATAATAATAATAATTGATAAAATTGTAAGATTGACTTATTTTTATAAAATAAATTTGGTGAAGAATTGTCGTTTTTTTCTTTGTAAGCAATATAAAAATCACAAAATTAGATGAATTATGCGAGAATTAAACTATTTACACGTGGAATTCACTATTTCACAACAAATGATTGTTATTTTTTCATATTTTAATACAAATTTACCTAAATTGGGGCAATTTCCTCAATTTTCATCGAATTTCCGGCAGTATCATTTGTTTGTGGATCCTCTCACTCAGTTTCTTCTAACGAAAGTTCGCCCCCTAAAATTCCAATATAATCAACCGAAAAAATCTATAAAATCTACGACTTACGTTATCGTTTTCTTGTCAGTTGATTTATTTTCAGGTCTAGCCCGATTGAGCACTTTCAAAAAATCGGAAGTCTTAGCCCTCATCCGGCTATGTATATACGCTTTAGAACACTTGATATGATAGTGTAGATAATGTCGAAACATATGAATTAAATTAATCGTATTATCTCTCGTATTACGGTTCGTATGCCGTGGAAATAGTACGAAAGTAACATAACCGACATTATTATCAACTTTGGCATCGGTATTTTGTAATTCTAACGGTGGTTCACGATGACTGAACAATACCGGCGGTGCTGTATGCGATGCCCGCAAACCCTCCTTCAATTCTTGCATAAACACCTTACCGATAACAACATCGTCTTCGTCACGGAAACGTGTCGAGAACACAACAGTAACACGATCCGATTTCGCTTCAACATACATCGTTTCATCGTCACGATAATGGATGACGGCGCGTTTCTGGCCCTCGTCCCCATTCTCTTGGAAATTGAAATATTTCTCGAATACTGATGCGAAACAATTCCGCTTTAATAGACCGATTTTTTTCACAATTTCCGGCCAATCATCCGGTATGTTATCTAAATCGAACAATAGAGAAACATTATAGCCGTCTTCGGCTGTTGTCAACCATTGGCCGTATTCGCGCTTTAACAACTCATCGGCGCCATGTTCTTGGAGGTCTTTGTAGAATTTCAACGAGATACTAATCTGAAATTACGCGAAATAATTGAGGTTAGGTTCATGTTGATGACATATGTATTGAGGTTATGAGTAATCCTGGGTGGATCTATAATCGGTTTTTTATCAATAAAACTCACTCGAATTTTCGTCTTATCGCCGTTTAGATTAGAAATGTGATAAAGGACACCATCGAAATCCGACACGGTTATATCAATCGACTCATTCTTCAACCTAGAAATTCACCAATGTAACCGAAAATACTCGAATTGAACCCAATAATAGCCCCCATAATTTACAAAATTTACCAATATTTATTTAATTAACACTCACCCGGCTTGTGCATTCTTGATTTTAACCGTTAACGTCTCCTCGACCACTCGATTATTGATTTCCAACAGAATCATCGTGGTTTTAATTGAATTTTCGTAAAACTAAAGGAAATTGGCACAATTTTTCGGTTTTTCCACCAAATTTTCAGCGATAATAAAACCAACTATAACCCCGATTGAACATGGGAGGTGCTTCCTGTCAAAATTGCCGATAATGCAGTTTACACTATTGCCAAATCTAGTCCACAGACCAGACAATAGAGGTCGCACAATTTCAAACTTTTACAACAATCGAATAATGGAAAATCCACAAAATTGACACAATTTTCTTTTAAATTCAACAATAATCGACGAATTTATCCAAAAATTGTAATTTAATTTAAATTAATTTAACTATTACCTATTGGATGCCGCTGTAGTCAAGTCGGTAATACAGTTTGTTGTAATTTCGGGCGCCAATTTCGAAACGATCGATTTTCCAACGCGTAATAATTGATCGCGCATATTGTTTTAAAATTGAAGCTTGTTTTCTTTCGCACATATTAACCCTCATCACTGTCGGTTTAGATTAGAAATGAACGTCCGGAAAAACTTGAAGAAAAATCAACCGGTGAATTATTCATTTGCCGGCAAAATTAGAAAGTTAGGGGATGATTTCTGGATATACATACACACGTTATTTACAGGTGGATTTAAATTAAAAATTAAGAATTTTTGCAACAAAAGAATCGTGTCAGATGTATGTATAGTGAGAGGGTGAGAGATTTTAAAATATAAAAGAACAGAGGGTGAATAAAGTACACGCTAGATGTACAATAGGAGCGAGATAGAGCGATATAGAGGGATAAATAAAAAAAAACATGACACAATTCTGTTGAATGTTTGTTGTTATCAACGTAGTCTTCGACACTTTTCCCAAACATTTTGTAGCAGACTGACAAGTACATCAGTCAACATTTACTAGTTTTGATTGTACACACGATTACAATCAAACAAATCAATCGATTCGTTTATTCTACCAGTTGAAGATTATTATTGTATTGGTATGGTCGATTGGAGGACTATAAAGGATATTGTGTTGATCTTAGCGGGCTCTTTCAGGGTAGTTGTCGGATTGACGAGTAGTAACAGGGGTTGTATACGGGGGTTGCATAGAAAACAAACAAAACTATAAGTTGAACAAACTTTATCATATATGCACCGATGTTGCACTATTAATATTTGATAAACTACACGAGTATACACGCAACTCTAAAGGGTGGTATTTTTATTGGGGGATGAAATCATTAAAAATTTCCAATAAAAATCGCAAACACTCAAACAACTTCTTCACCTCTACGTCCGAAATATTCCAATAGTAAATCCACCGTGAAACATCATTAAATTCAAAGCTAATGATGGATATTTTCCGGAATAAGCAACGATAAACGTCCTCTATATTTTTGGTTGTTAAACAAGTGTAGATGATAGCGGGTATGTCTTTGTTGGAGTAATTTTTTCTCTGTCGCCGTCGCTGTCTCTTCACAATCTTAACGATACGACAATTTTTTCTCATCATCGTCGCGATTTTAAACCGAATTTAAAAAAGAAAATCATTACAATCTATCTTTATCTTTGTTCTCTGTTTGTTTTCCCAGTAATTCTTATCTTATTCCACCCTGTTTTGCTCATTTAAACAACACTCTTAGGCGGAGACGTACGCGAAGATTAACCGAATTAAGCGATTTGAAACAGGCTTTTTCGACGAGTTAGGGGCGAAGATGTCGTTCTTTTTTTTTGTTGATTGATAATTCCCGATAAGGGTGGAGAACATCAAAGCAATCAACCGATTTCCATATTCGAATTAATCGTCAATTTTACCCGATATACCACCGATTACCGCCAATTAAAACGACAATAAGGTGAGTACCGGAACAGGAAATTGGCTTCCGCTGATAACAACGATATTATCGATAATCGGGGGGTTGTTCGAAAGGGGATGATACTACACTAGTATAATAATGGTTGTAGTAGGGGTCCGGAGGCAATAAGCTAAATTCGCCCCTAATTCAATCAGAAAGTCCAGTGAGAAAGGTGGCCGTGCAGACAATGGACAATCGGAATGTCGCATCTGGGTTGGTTGTGTGTCCGTTGTTCCTTGACGATTCCCTTGTGACTTGGATACGAGTCGATTTGTTCTGTTGTTAACTTGCCAATTTGTACGAATTTTCATCATTTTTAAAGAAATGAAATTCGCCCGGCGCATCCACCATTTTTCTATACCAAATTCACTGATTCAATGATTTCATTATAAAAAAATGTCATATTTGAAAACAACCAATGATTTAGAAGAACAATACTTTTGTTATAGTCACGCAATACCAACTAGATTCCTTAAGGATTAAATTAATAAAAGTTAGGGACTTTAATTCCGTCACGTTCTGGTCAATCTTCAATTAAGTGAGTGAATTTAATATAAGGTGTTCACGATATTTCTCCTAGCAGAAGGTCAAATTCTTGTTTCAATACAGTAATCTACATTACCGACAAACTGTTGAAACAAGAGATTGTCGGTAATGCAGATTACTGTGTTGAAACAACAAGTTAACCTACGGCTAGGCGAAATATCCTGAAACACTCCGATTAATGTGGTTTCGTTGTAAAAATTGCACATCTAGACAACACATGTTAGTGAGGGGTTGCTACCCTTAACCCACTACAAATTCCCTACATGTTCAATATCTCTAGAGACCTACACTAGTCGGAATACAAACGAAAAAAATACGCGACAAATTTCTATATACCTGTACGAAATTTTTAGTCGGTTTAATGTAAAATTACAACATCGATTAGGATTAGTACACCCCTTTTAATACTGTTTAACTACCCCCTTATTTCGCACGTATTCGAATCTTAAAGTGAGAGAACTTTAAATGGTGGATTTTCTCAACGTTCTCTTTATTCTATTGTCGTTGCTCAATAACTTGCAATTTGTCACATAATATCGTAACGTCTACCAACTGTCTTTGTCTAAACGTATTTCCGATATATTCACCCTAACGTTTTTGTATTTAAGCCGATAAGACGATGATGATGATGATGATGATGATGACAATGACGATACTTTATATGAGGGGTAGTTTATCCTCTTTTATTCGCGTCGTTATCAAAACAGTGATGATAATGATGATTTTAGAATGTAAATCTATCTCGTTCTGACAATGACGTGTCATTATCAAAACAATGATGATAATAATGATTCAAGAATCTATCTCACCTTAACAATGATGATCCTCTTTAATTCTTGTCATTATTTAAATGATTTCAATTTTAGAATGTACCTCTATCTCTTTCTGCCAGTGATGATAATTTATCGTGCGATTACCAAGCCGATGATGATGATGATGATGATGATCTTAGAAAAAGTCTTTGTCTCGCTCTGACATCCTGCTTTATTCGCATCGTTGTCAAAATGATGCTGATTTTAGAATGTATCTCCAACTCGTTCTAACAATGATAATCATTTTTTGAGTCATTGATGATGATGACGATGATTGATGACTGATATTAATAATGATTGATTTGAGAATGTACCTCTATCTCGCTTTGGCAATGACAATAGTTTATAGAGAGGGTGGTTCATCCTCTTTTATTCGAGTCATCAAAATGATGATGATTCTAGAATGTATGACGATCTTGTTTTATTTGTGTCATTAAAATGATAATGATTTTGATTTTAGAGTGTAGATATCTCTATTTCTTTCTTTCATTGACGAGAGGGTAGCTCCCATTCTCTTGTACTCATGTCAGTATCAAAATGATGATTTTAGAACGTATCACTATCTCGCTTTAACATCCTGTTTTATTGGCACCGTTATCAAAATGATGGTGATTCTAGAATGTATCTCCATCTCGTTCTAACAATGACGATTTTCTTTTATTCATGTCATTATCAAAATGATGACGGCGATGATGATGATTCCAGAATATGCCTCTATCTTGTTCTAACAGTGATAATCCTTTTTTACTTGAGTCATTATCAAAACGATGATGAGGATGATTGATGACTGATATTAATGATGATTGATTTGAGAATATACCTCTATCTCGCTTTGGCAATGACAATAATTTATAGAGGATGGTTCAGCCTCTTTTATTTAAGTCATCAACATGATGATGATTCTATAATGTATCTCTATCTCTATTCTAACAATGATGATCTTCTTTTATTTGTGTCATTATTAAAATGATAATGATTTTGATTTAAGAATGTAGAGATATCTCTATCTATTTCTGTCACTGACGAAAGGGTAGCTTCCATTCTCTTGGACTCATATCAGTATCATGATGATGATGATTTTAGAATGTATCTTTATCTAGTTTTAGCAATGACGATCCTCTTTTACTTGTGTCATTATTGAAATGATGGTTTTGACTTTAAAATATGCTAATCATGATTTCTTAAAGAGGGTAGCTCCATCTTCTATTCATGTCATTATCAAAACGAAAATGATGATGATGCTAATGATGATTTGATGATATTTTCATTTTAGAATGTCTGTCTATCTCGTTCTGAAACTGACAGTACCCTATAGGCAGGGTTGTTCATCTTGTTTATTTCTATCATTATCAAACCGATGATGATGATGATGATGATAATTTTAGAATGTATCTCTATCTCATAATGACGGTACTTTTATCCTCTTTTATCCGTGTTGTTATTACAATGATTTTGATTTTAGAATATACCTCTATCTCTTTCTGTCAATGACGAGAGAATAACCCCCTCTTGTACTCATGTCAGTATCAAAACGATAATGATGATGATTTTAGAATGTATCTCTATCTCGCTCTAACCTATTCTTTTATTCGCATCATTATCAAAATGATTCTAGAATTTATTTCTATCTCGTTCCAACAATGACGATTTTCTTTTATTCGTGACATTATCAAAATAATGATTTCAGAATATGTCTCTATCTCGTTCTAACAATGATAATCCTTTTTTATTTGAGTCATTATCAAAAGAATGATGATTATGATTCGTGATTGATGACTGATGTTGATGATGATTGGTTTTAAAATGTATCTCTATCTGACTCTGGCAATGACAAGAATTTATAGAGAGGGTGGTTCATCCTCTTTTATTCAAGTCATCAAAATAATGATGATTCTATCTCCATTCTAACAATGACGATCTTCTTTTATTAAAACGATAATGATTTTGCTTTAAAAATGTATACCTATAGCTCTATCTCTTTCCGTCAATGACGAGAGGGTAGCTGCCATTCTCTTGAACTCATATCAGTATCATGATGATGATGATTTTAGAATGTATCTTTATCCAGTTTTAACAATGACGCTCTTCTTTTACTTGTGTCATTAATGAAATCTGATGGTTTTGACCTTAGAATATGCCAATGATGATATTTTAAAAAGGGTAGTCCATCTTCTTCTATTCATGTCATCAAAACGAAGACGATGATGACGAGATCATGACATCATCATCATCGGATGATGATTTAATGATGTTTTGATTTTAGAGTGTCTGTCTATCTCTTTCTGAGACAGATAGTACCCTATAGGCAGGGTTGTTTATCTTGTTCATTCCTATCATTATCAAACCGATGATGATGATGATAATTTTAGAATATATCTCTATCTCATTCTGATAATGACGATTCTTTTACCGCCTTTTATTCGTGTTGTTATTAGAATGACTTTGATTTTAGAATATACCTCTGTGTCTTTCTGTCAATGAAGAGGGTGGTTTACCTTCTTTTACTCCTGTCATCATCAAAATGATGATGATGATGATGATGATGATTTTAAAATGTCTCTCTATCTCTTTTTGTCTTACAGTTGACCGATTTCTTTGCTTAATCTTTCTCTATAAATTCTAATCTATGCTTAAAAGCTCTTTTGTTGTGTATCAACCCTTTTGTTCGACGTGTATAACCTTTTCGTTGAAGTAAATGTTCTCTTTAACACCATATCTATCTATCTTTATTGCACTCATTGTTGTTTTTTTTTTTTAATATTTCGTAGGTCATTTAGAATAATTCCTTATGTATTTGAAAATGTCAGGCGATAATATTTGCACTCTATTCTAGCAAAAATCTCCATATTTACTCCTTTATAATTCCTATTTTATGTATAAATAGTTATCTATATGTATGTGTTGAAGAAGGATAGAATGGGGGTAAGTTGGCTTGATAAAAAGGATGCTAGAAGGCTAACCGCCCGCCCCAGAAGAAACCGACAAAGTACGCCACAACGCCACCAACATACATCAGACAAAGTCCGATAATATTATCATCTAGAATTCACCCTATTTGATCGAAATGTGTTGGAGTGAGATAGTTGTATAGTATAAGGGGTGATGAGAGGGAAAAAATGAAAACCAACAACGACGCCAACAACGTCCTCATCATCTTCACCAACGTCGACAGTCTTTACGTGTTTCTTTCTTCCACATAAGAAATCATTAAACAAAGACAACACTAAATATAGATTTAAATGTATTGAATAAGGATAGATATATGTATACTATATGGGGAAATTATTAAAAAAGGTCGGAAAAGACGTTTAGAAGTTGCGCGCGCTTATTTTAAGTTCTCTACCCCTTTGGTAAACCTCTAAGAAACGACGCTGGTTTGAGGGTAAAAATCCGGCGTCTTTCCTGGTTGGTGGCGGCGACAGCGGTGGCGGTCTACCTCAACACGCCCCGCCTACTTCACCCCATTTTTTGGTAAACCACCCACAATTCAACGTACCCGCGACTTTGCAATTTTATACGATTTCTTCTTAATGCCAGAATAACACGCGACGCGAAAAGAACGACACTATCAATAAAACATTGGCGTACTCTCCAATATAACCACCCCCTATAGTTGACCCCCTATTTTGTGATATTCCAGTGATAGATCAATAGACAATCGAATTATTTATTCATAAATATTGTAAGTATTGACACTTGAAAAAATCCATCCTTGTTCTTTTGATCATTGTAGATTATGTTGCGATTAAGGGTGTTATAGTTGTAATTAAAAATGTACGTTTTTTTATTTTTGAAATGTTGCAAGTTTCAACCCTCGAATAGATCACCCTTATTGTGCCGAAATAATAGGGGTGAGATTGTTATTAGACAGTCGTTGCACGTCTTTGGTCCAGTTAACTAAGGCACAGTGCTAGTAATTTTAGGGGTTGTTACAATCAGCTGATCGTCTGATTCATCTAGGGGAGGATTCTATTTCGATTGTTGATTATTTCATGTTTACGTTTGATTTTTTTCAGATTTTCCCAAACAACGAGAAGATAAAAGGAAAAAAAAAGTATACGAATGGGGTGGAAAAAGAGTGATCGCTAATGGGACAAAGCGAGAGGTAGATAGCGTAATTAGAAAAACATATCGTTGACTGGCGTTCGCGGGTGTTAAAACCAGCCTCCCCGGTGGCACGTCGGTATAACCGTATACGGGGTGAGAGCGTCGCGGGAAAACCCCCACGCGCACTTTTCCAGCTGTGGTCCACCGCGCCACATATCAAGCACCTACACATATACACCCCATAGAGGGTAAATTTGTGATTTTTCATATCTCTCATTTGGATAGTCGTGTGCGTTAACAGTGCTGTGTTAGCTACCCACTTGAAAAAAAAAACTACCCCGAATATGATTTGTGTTTGAATCATAATGGACAATTACAATAGAAATCATCGATTCATTTCAATAATAATCAGTTGACGGTGTTTTTATTTTTAATTGAATTATGCATCTGGCTAGTGAGGTCAGTTCAACAACTGGGGGTGGTCATTATGACCGCAACAACTACACTGGGAATCTAACGGCGGAAATGTTGGCCGAAAGAACGATTGATGGACTATTGGCGGAACATCCGGGCGAACTTGTCCGCACTGGTAGCCCGCATGTGGTCTGTACAGTGTTACCACCCCATTGGCGGTCGAATAAGACACTACCGGTGGCATTTAAAGTGGTCGCCTTAGGCGATGTCGGTGACGGTACTGTTGTCACCGTACGTGCCGGCAACGATGAGAATTATTGTGCCGAATTGAGAAACTCCACCGCCGTTATGAAGAATCAAGTGGCGAAATTCAACGATTTACGTTTTGTTGGACGCAGCGGACGGGGTAAGTTTTACAAATTTTTTTTTCGTTATATCAACAAGTCGATGAAAATCGACGAAATTTTCAATAATTTACCCAAATTGCTAGAGGGTGGGAAATATTAGAATGTAAGCGGGGTGGTTGGAGCGATACGTCATTATTCTCGCCAACCCTCTTTGCTAAATTGCAACAGTTTGGAATCAATTCGATTCTGATAATGTGAGAAAGTGACAAAGACTCGGTGCGACAGGGTGGTGGAAACAAATCGAAAGATACGCGACTGTATTCGACACATTTGACAAATGTCCAACGGAAAAATCATCCCCTATACACCCGACCACAGATTGTTTTAATCGAAACAGGAAATTCACAAAAAAAATTAATAAAACACCCCCAATTTTCTTCAATTGAATCAATTTTAATACAATTCGATTTTTTCTTCCACCCCATCAATCCGAATTATTCACAATTATTTATTTTTTCACATATCAAATTTATACGATTCGATATTTATATCTATTTATTTAATAACGAACAAACAAAATTGAACAATAAATAATAAAAAATCTCCAATATTTGTATGTTGTAATAAATTAAAAATAAATCCCCCAATGCATCTATTAAAAAAAAAAAACATCCCCAATCGGTACAGCTCTTTCAAATCTAAAAACTATAACCATCAATCAAGCTATCTATGAATCTCTATAATAGTGGGGTATCCAAAAATTACCTCCCCGCCAGCGCCATTACTACACATAACCTATACATAAACAAAAATTATAATTTATTTCCTTCAACCCAATCGGTATAGCTCTTTTAAAACTAAAAATTACAACCATCAATCAAGTTATAATAGTGGGGGGTATTCAAAAATTGTCTCCCCGCCGGCCGCCATCAGTCCACCTAACCTTAAATATATAGACGAAGAAAAATGGCGGCTGGAAATTTACAATTTTTCTATTGTCTCAATTTACCGGTGATATTCCTAGTTTGTATATACATTTAACCGGATTTGATCAGTTGGTAATACTGGGCAGATACGGCCGGATGTCGATAAATCATTGGATTTACATTGTCGCCAACATAATTCATAGATTTAGAGAGAGAGTTGTTGAGAATTGGTGAATGGGTTAAATCGTTATTGCAAATAACTTAAATCCGTCCGTTTTGTATATGAGTATTGGGGGGTGGTTTTTTTTTTTAAATTAAAGACCATCGAAGGGGAAGTAATAAATTTGTTGTCTTGTGTGTTAATTCTTTTTTTTTCTAGCCACTATTGTGGCGACGATCTTTTAATGTGGAAATAACCGCCGTCTAGTTGGTGCCTATCGCCCACCCTCTCTCAATGTGTGTCTTTAGCATAATCCGTCGATTTTCTAGATCGTTAACATTTATGGCACTCCGTTTCGACTAATGTTATGTTAAATATTAAAATTTATTATTATCCAACCCATTTATATCATTTTTCTTGTTTGTTTTTTTTGTTGTTGTTGTTGCCATTATAGGGAAAAGTTTCACATTAACGATTATTGTATCAACATCACCACCACAAATCGCCACATATAGTAAAGCAATCAAAGTGACAGTAGATGGACCGAGGGAGCCACGATCGAAGACACGCCAACAGGGTTTCCATCATTTCCCATTTGGGGCACGGCCGTTTGCTCCGGACCCGCTAAGCGGCGCACTACCCTTCAAACTGAGCGGTAAGTCAACATCTATCACTATTTTACACAAATAACCCCCATATATCCATCTCAAATACCAAAGTTAGTACAATGTAATATTGCCAGTACTGTATAAAGATGCTGTCGTATTCTCTAACTTTTTAACGATTCGTTACTATGACAGCAGTAGAGATCAACAATCTCTTCTACTATTTCACTCTTAACCATTCCAGTGTATATATAACTGAAAGGGGATAAGAATAAAACAGACGACTGTCGATCCGCGGTGATGCTATGGTAATGAATCGTAAAAAAGTCAGTGCTAGTTACAGAATATTATCGCCAGATAGAGTTGGTACAATGTAACATTGCCCGTACTGTATATCAACAGATAAAGATGTAGATAGTTACAGATTATACAGTAAAATTGCTACTAACAATAAGAGATAAATATGTAGATATACAGTCGTATTCTATAACTTTTTGAAAATTGGTTACTATGACAACGCCAGAAAGCGACACAACAAGCTTTATATCTCACTCTTTACAATTCCATTATATATATAATTGAAAAGGACAACTACAAAACAAGTTTTTTAAAAGAGATATGTGATCTGTAGCGTTGTCATAGTAACGAATTGTCAAAAAAACATAGTTTCAAAATACGATTAGGTCCTATTCTATGACAGATTATACAGTACAGGCAAGCTAAAGTTGGTACAACATAACATTACCATTACTTCTATCGATAGATAAAGGTATAAAGATGTATAGTTATAGAATACGACCATATACTACTTGATCTGATCTGGTTTACTACCAATAAAACGATCTTCCTATTTCCGGTTGCTATTCAAGTAAAATCGTAAAATTTATGAATAGATAAAGTGGTGTATTTAAGGGGTGGGTATAGCCAATCATCCCCACACCCGACTGTCTTGGTTTATCCAGAATTCATCGACACATAAGAGGGGGATGATTTAAAATAAACGACATCCTATCACTAATAATAAACAGAGATAGAATTATATTGGATAGTTAATAAGTAACTACTTTCATGCACCAATAGTTCAAATATACTAGAGTCATTAATTACTTTAACTAATTATCAATTAAAGTCACAACTGAATCGTCCTAATTAGTAACATGATTACTTGAACGACAATGATCAAGATTGAGAGATAATACAGGGTATACAATATTTCACCCTGTAGTTGGCTGTGTTTTGTTTCCGTATGTCCTAGCTTAGTTCGGTTATTTAAAAATCACATTAACAAATGTCAAATTTCGTAAAATATAATCAATCTACGACACTATGTTATCAAGACACAGCCAACTATTGTACATCCTGTATAAAACTACTTTTAATTAGATAAAGATTGTAATTTTTATAGAATTGCACGCCATCTATCCGCCAATAATAAAATTAAACTCATTATACTTTTATTATGGAATGACCTATAAAAATTTGCTAAATTAATCGATTATTTGGAGTAATTGAAAAATTACCCCAATTTTTTGTAATTTTTCTTTTATAAATTGTTCTATTTTATGAATTATTGATTTCTCCCTATCGCTCAACCCTTTCTGTATGTAAGCCACTAATTTCCATTTTAACCAAGTTGTTAATTCGTGCAATACACTACTAGGTGGCGTATAAATTCTGCTTCAATCAAATTTCGATTATTCTCCAATTTTAGGGTTGATTTTTTTTTTGTTGAAATTCTATATAAGGGTGTAATTTTGATATACGACAAAAATATGATGAAACTTTCGGATGGTGGTGGAATGTTGTTATCCCCCCAGATATTTGCAAGTGTCAGTTGCCGTACAAAGTTTTCCATCCCCCCCTGTGTTGTTGTTATTGTCGTTACATCCCTCGTCGTCAAGATATCAACAACTCGGGAGATATCCAAATTGTGCAACAGAAGGCGAGACTATAACTCAATTACAGACTTTCACACTTGTCGACCATCCTACTACCCACCACCCCCTAATTTGAGGGTGGAAAATTTCCTAGAAAAACTCCACTAATTAGCTGATTATCGAATCGGATATCCGCCACCCTTTTGTATTTTTCCAACTAAAATAACCGAGTAGAGTAAATACGATAATTTAAAGGGGTGGTGGAGGTGAATTAGAAGTAGCCCTTGAAGTCTATAGGATTCAGAGTTAGTAGTGAGAAAACATCCCTTAAGAAAACTTGGTTAAAAATGTTTTGGAGGCGAATTAAGATAAACCGACTGGATTTCAAAGTAGTAGTATTAAGAGGGGGTGTTAAAAAACATCCCCTTCGTTACTGAAAGTTGTTTAAAAATGTTGTTATTTGAAGACGGACAGTGTGTTGGATTGGGGGCTTTTTAGGAAGACTTAGAATAGATCCGATGTAGGGGTTGATTGCTGTTGTAATGAAGGGATGGGATGACATTTATCTTGGGAAGGGTTTAGCTTAGGTGTTGGCCCAACGATTATTCAAACCCTTTAAAATAGGAACGAAGACTAATGCACCCGGCTTGATGGTATTAAATAGGATATTGTGCTGAAATGCTACCACTTCGTTTATTATATCGACCAAATATTGATGTTATTTCAACCCTTAATTTTAATTAAAATAATTATCGAATATTTTTATTTCGTATTATTAATTTTTTAAATAAAATTGTTGGCTTTAAAGATTATTGTAGAGAATCAACAGGAAAATTGATGGAATTTCCGTGTTGTCGTGTTGTCTTTCGTTTGTTTTAAGAGAGGGTTGAATTTAGCGAATACATTAGCGAAATGGCAGGGTTAAGTCGGGCGATGATGGCCTATTTTATGTGAGATCTTAGTGTTCTTTAAGACGTGGATAAATCGACGGTATTAATCTGGCGAAAAGTGTCTCTATTTTCATCCCTTCATTAAAAATCCCCCAACCCCTTCTATCATTATAGGACAACAATTTAATTATCTCTAGTAATCAATTATTTGGAAATTTGTATTTGAAAAATATTAAAAAATCGGGTGGGTTTTTTTAGGGGGGTGATTATTAAACTACCACCACTACTAGTGTGTTGTAGTAGTAGTAGTAGTAATATGATATTATAGTCGGCCAGTTGTAGAATCGTCAAGTATCTTCTATTCTATCTAGGTAATGGGGTAAAGGGTTGATACCAAGACGCTTGAATAGTAGGCGGGACCACCTCAGACCTCATTGGTGCGCCGCAGGACTGCTGCCTAACCTTTTAGTATCAAGATCTATACCGAGATCCTGGCCGCCGTCAGCTCCCTGGATTCCCAGTTTCACACACACACATCCACACATCCATACAGACCCATATTAAAACCTACAGGGTGTTTGGAATAACTCCATAGAAAAGAGTCAATTCTCCCTTATTTATACAAAAAAATGAAATAATTCTTATAAGGCCTTGAAAAGGTACGTTTAGGTAGCTTATAGTAAGTGGAAGTGTCTTTTGGGGTGTTTGGAAAGGGGTTAAATTAGCGGCAAATGTGCAATATTGAATGGAAATTAGCACCTTTAACAATTTCTAGTCAAATAAATTAAAAAAAAATCAAGAGTTTATAAAAGATTACTATACTAAATTTACTCACTTAATGGAAATTTGACGAGAACACGACATAAAAGTTCCTAAATTTCACTAACTTAATCCCTTATAAATCTAGTAACTTTAATGTATATTCAGTTGGTGTTGCAACTGAATTATCACGTGACAACAATGAGGAAGAAGTGAATATTACTAGGTCATTGGTTGTGTTAAAATTTTGCGCCTTTATTTTAACCAATGACTTTCTTTAAAACTAAAATTTTACATTATGAGAGTGAAATATCTACCAAGATGTTGAAATTTTCGACTTTTCTTTGATTTATTTCATTGTTAAAATAATACAACTTTATTCTATTAGTTTAGTCATTCGTTTAGAAAATTTGGCCCAATTTAGTAAAATTTCTAACCTCAAAACTTCAACTTTGCCTCCTTTTAGTCGTTAAGCCGTTTTTTGGTGCAATTTTTCGAAAAATTTTGATTCAAATAATCAATTTAAGTCTAAAATAACTAAAAATTGAAAATTAAATACTTACTTGAACGTGAATTCAAACAAACCAACAACACTCAACGAATAATCAAACTTACATTGAACAAATTTGGAATTGTAAGGTTAGAAATTTAGGGAATTTGGTAATGCCAACAGTCTAAAATGATCAAAAAGTGAAAATAAAAACTTACTTGAACAAATAATTCACAATTTTTTCTAGTAAAAACATTAACACTCAAAGAATACACAGAGCAAAAGTGACATTAACCAAATACAGAATTATAAGGTTAGAAATTTAGGGAATTTGGTAATGCCAACAGACTAAAATAATCAAAAATTGAAAATAAAAACTTATTCGAACAAATAATGCACAAATTTTTCAAATGAAACAGCACCCAATAAACTGCAAGAGTGGCGTTAGCCAAATTTGGAATTATTAGGTTAGTAATTTAGGGAATTTGCTAATACCAACAGTCTAAAATAAATAACAATTGAAAAGAAAACATTTAGTTGAACAAATAACTCATAAATTCTTCAAGAAAACCAACAATACTCAACGAATTCACAGAGTAAAACTGACATTAACCAAATATGGAATTGTAAGGTTAGAAATTTAGGGAATTTGGTAATGCCAACAGACTAAAATAATCAAAAATTGAAAATAAAAACTTATTCGAACAAATAATGCACAAATTTTTCAAATGAAACAGCACCCAATAAACTGCAAGAGTGGCGTTAGCCAAATTTGGAATTATTAGGTTAGTAATTTAGGGAATTTGCTAATACCAACAGCCTAAAATAAATAACAATTGAAAAGAAAACATTTAGTTGAACAAATAACTCATAAATTCTTCAAGAAAACCAACAATACTCAACGAATTCACAGAGTAAAACTGACATTAACCAAATATGGAATTATAAGGTTAGAAATTTAGAGAATTTGGTAATACCAACTGTCATTAACCAAATTTGGTAAATTTAACAATTTAGGGAAATTGGTAGTATTAACTCAATATTTTGAAGAGCGCGCAAACTGAAATTTCCAATTTGGCCAATAGAAATTGAATATTTTAAATTGCGCGCCCATTAAAAATGAGTTGGTAAAACTCTGAATTTCTAACCTTACAATTCCAAATTCAATCGTGATTTTTTAGATTTTACTAATTTTTGATTAAAATTTGTTATCTAGATAGTGGGGCATATTTTCTGTTGATTCAACCCTAATTTTAGAGTCTTTTAATGTATTTGTTTTTTAATTTCAGGGATTGCCCACCATCTCGCTGGATTACCAGGCCCGCCATCCGACTGGCCCTTATTAACCGGCCGCCATCCGTACCCACATAGCCCTTTCGTACCACACCATCATTCAACATTCCCTCATCATATGCTGGCAGCCCTTGACCGTCCAATTAATACATCACCACGAATAGCTAGCGGTAATATCAATTGATCATACAATACAACCCTTATAAATATTCAATGAAAATTCCAGAACCAACAACAACAATAACAACATCATCAACAACAATAACAACAACAACAACATTAGGTCCGATCTCGATAAATTGCACCACAACAACCGCCCACAGTACAACATCCCCGAAAACATCCCCAAATCAAGTTGGTTTATTGCAAACAACCACCAGTGCACCACCATCGCCGCCGATTGGGGATGATGATATCTCGGTAACGGCATCGCCGACGCCGTCACCGCAACCACCGCCGGCTTTTCCAGGAGCTCCACCACCGGCGCCGCTAGTGCCGCCACCGCCGCCACCGCCGCCACCACCACCACCACCGCCGCCGCTACCCAACAACCACCTTTTCAACAACGCTCTGGCGGCCAGTTTATTCTTAAATACACCGCTATTGCCGCCGCCGAATCAATGGTTTTATTCGCAATTCTATCCGCACGATTGGGCCTGGATGAATTTGAGGCAGCATTCGTTGTTGCCGCGACAGCCGCCCCAGCCGCAATTGTCGCCGCATGAAATCAACCAGAATCCCGATAGTTCCAGTAATGTGTTCGATGAGAGTAAAGAGGACGACGAGAGCCAGGAGCGGTGTATTGTCGACGATAAGAAGTGCGGCAAAGACGAGATCGGGATGAATTTGTCGCTGAATCGGTGCAGAAAAGCGGCGATAACGCTGGTGAAACAGAAGAATGAAGTCAGTAGTAGCGACAAGGAGCATCTGAAATGCAATCGATTATCGGACGTCTGGAGGCCGTATTAGATTTTTATTTATTCGTTTATTTTTGTAAATAATCGACCCTTGGAATATTCAAAGTAGATCGTACGAAATCACAATTCTCTCCCTTTAAAAACAACAAAAAAATTGTAAATATCTAATTGATTTAATATTGAATGTAATTTTGTTTGTAAATATTTAATAAATTGTTGTACAAACTATTATTTTTCTTGATTAAAGTTCGATGGACGGTATGACAAGCGAACAAATTACCCAACTAGAAGCCTGTCAGCTATCCAGGGGTTGATGGTGGTGATTCTTGACGCTAATCAAGAAATTGAAGTTTCAATAAAAGCTATCATTAATTCTCAGTTTTCGAGGGTGAGTTCAACTAATCCAAATCCACACCCGAGCGTCATCAAAAATCTCAAATTATTGGTCAATATACAGCCAAATTCACACTGCTTAATATTCTAAACTCAGATTTGAATTGCGCGCGTCAACTACCTTTCTATAGGTTAGTTTACAGTTAAATTCACACAGCTTAAAATTTTAAATTTCGTTAAATCTAAAAAAAATTATTGAGTTTTGAACTGAGAAACCTAAAATTCTCTTTTTTTATAAATACTACAATAAAATTTAAGTATTTTTAAGTTAGAAATTTCTTTAGAAAAACTAAGACTTTTACACTGTGTAAACTCGACTATAAAACAGCCAACAGGAAGCTAACAGTCGCGCCAAATTCAAATAAATAACACAAATTCACACAGCTTAAGATTTTAAACTTCGATACATCTAAAATTTGAGTAATTCTTGAGTTTTGTATTGAGAAACAACAAAATTACTGCCTTTTTTCATAAATATTGCAATAAAATTGTGTAATTTTAGGTTAAAAATCACCTTAGTCAAGAATACAAACTATTAAGCTGTGTAAACTCGACTACAAAACAGCCAATAGGAAACCAAATAGAAGCGCGCCAAATTCAAAACACTATCACTAGCTTAAATTGTCAAAAATAAAAATTTTGAAGCTGTTTAAGTCCGGCTAGAAAACAGCCAATAAGAAGCCAGGTTTACATAACTAATAAAACTCACCCAGCTTAAATAAGCGATTATTGAATTTTAAACCGAGAAACCAAAAGCTTAATGTCATTTTTATTAAAATATTACAATAGAACTGTAATATTTTTAGGTCAGAATCAAAAACTAAAACTTAAACCGTGTAAACTCGACTACAAAACAGCCAATAAAAAGTTAACAATAAGCCGCGCCAAATTCAAATTCACACAGCTTAAGATTTTAAACTTCGATACACCCAAAAAGTAGGCGTTTCTTGAGTTTTGTTTTGAGAAACAACAAAATTATTGTCATTTTTTTTATAAATATTGCAATTAGAAATCACGTTAGTCAAGAATACAAACCATTAAGCTGTGTAAACACGGCTGCAAAGCAGCCAATAGGAAACCAGATAGAAGCGCACCAAATTCAAACAACTATTACTAACTGAAATCACGTCAAAAAAGACTTTGAGGCTGTTTAAATCCGGCTACAAAATAGCCAATAGGAAGCCAACATTAAAGCGCGCCAGATTCAAACAACTAATCCAGATTCACACAGCTTAAATAAACGATTATTGAATTTTAAACCGAGAAACCAAAAGATTAATGTTATTTTTATTAAAATATTACAACAGAACTTTAATTTTTTTAGGTTAGAATCAAAAACAAAAACTTGGACTGTGTAAACTCGACTATAAAACGCTCAAGAGGAAGCTAACATTGGGGCGCGCCAAATTCAAATACATAACACAAATTCACACAGCTTAATATTTTAAACTTCGATACACCCAACAAGTAGGCGTTTTTTGAGTTTTGTTTTGAGAAACAACAAAATTATTGTCGTTTTTTTTAAATAAATATTGCAATTAGAAATCACGTTAGTCAAGAATACAAATTATTAAGCTGTGTAAACACGGCTGCAAAGCAGCCAATAGGAAACCAGATAGAAGCGCACCAAATTCAAACAACTATTACTAACTGAAATCACGTCAAAAAAGACTTTGAGGCTGTTTAAATCCGGCTAGAAAACAGCCAATAGAAAGCCAACATTAAAGCGCGCCAGATTCAAACAACTAATACAGGTTCACACAGCTTAAATAAACGATTATTGAATTTTAAACCGAGAAACCAAAAGTTTAATGTTATTTTTATTAAAATATTACAACAGAACTGTAATATTTTTAGGTTAGAATCAAAAACAAGAACTTGGACCGTGTAGACTCGACTATAAAACGCTCAAGAGGAAGCTAACATTGGGGCGCGCCAAATTCAAATAACTACCACTATGTGAAATCAAAGATACAAATTAAGCTGTGTAAACTCGGCTACAAAACAGCCAATAAAAAGCGAACTTTAAGCCGCGCCAAATTTAAATAAATAACACAAATTCACACAGCTTAATATTTTAAACTTCGATACACCCAAAAAGTAGGCGTTTCTTGAGTTTTGTTTTGAGAAACAACAAAATTATTGTCGTTTTTTTATAAATATTGCAATTAGAAATCACGTTAGTCAAGAATACAAACTATTAAGCTGTGTAAACACGGCTGCAAAACAGCCAATAGGAAACAGATAGAAGCGCACCAAATTCAAACAACTATTACTAACTGAAATCACGCCAAAAAAGACTTTGAGGCTGTTTAAATCCGGCTAGAAAACAGCCAATAGAAATCCAACATTAAAGCGCGCCAGATTCAAACAACTAATACAGATTCACACAGCTTAAATAAACGATTATTGAATTTCAAACCGAGAAACCAAAAGTTTAATTTTATTTTTATTAAAATATTACAATAGAACTGTAATATTTTTAGGTTAGAATCAAAAACAAAAACTTAGACCGTGTAAACTCGACTATAAAACGCTCAAGAGGATGCTAACATTGGGGCGCGCCAAATTCAAATAACTACCACTATGTGAAATCAAAGATACAAATTGAGCTGTGTAAACTCGACTACAAAACAGCCAATAGAAAGCCGAATGGAAGCCCGCCAAATTCAAATAAGCTCAAATCACACAAGTTAAAAATAAAAACTTTAACACTGTGTAAAATTGACTGCAATTCGACCAATAGGAAGCTGGAATTGAAGCGCACCCAATTCAAATAACTACCCCTAGTTTAAAAACAACTTTTTTCTATTCCTATCTCGATCGTCTTCATGATATTGAGTCGGACTTTCACAGATCAGTGCTTCTAATGATATTTAGAAGCATCTGGCGACATCAATGTTCACGTTTCACGGAACACCTCTATGGCAACCACCTTTCACCTCACCGGTATCACCTAGGTGACGTCATCGGTACACAATATAATGATCAGTACGGCGATGAAGAAGAAGATGAGGAAAAAAACACCCCCTCAAGTGTGCCGCAATTATAGGGTGGCATACATCATTATAGAATCGGAATATAATGATTTTTCTTTGAGATTTTTTCCACCGAATAGAATAGAGGGTGGTGAACGTTAATGTTCTACAATCTACAATTTCAACCCTTCTTTTTTCTTGTCTAAAAGATTCATACAAATGTACCGTACCCTTTAAAAATAATAGAAACGGCGACATTGTGGAATAAGAGAGTTGGAAATCGTTGAGGGTAACTGGAGACAATTTGAAACACTTTGTATAATTGCTTCTATTGTTTGTTTGTATGTTTGTTGAAGCTTTGTATGCACTAGATTATCGAGTACTTACAGTGCGGTGGAAGCTTTATAATTTTTTCCAACCCCTAAATCGTTAACTGGAAATTTCTCATTATCAGCCTGTACAAATGTAGTTGAAGCACCGATACGCCCAGTACATACACAATGTTAGACTGTGATTGAACACTCACCATCAATCAGATTGATAACAAGAGGAAGTGACGCCGACCATGCCCACCTATACAACAATAACAACAACAACAGTGTAAACACCATAAAAGATCGCGTCTTGATGGATGAATCGCCCGAAACCACCCCCTTTTGCACGCATTCCTCTTATCACTAACTATTGTTGATAACACGATAAATCATTGTCGAAACTTACCCTTATCAATATTCACCAGCTACCGAATCAATAGACTCCAACGTAATCGAGTCTTATTCATTATTTAATAATAATAAGGGATCACTTTTATACCGGCTTTCTTTCGTATTTAATTACACTGTATTCCACCCTCTTGCAATTTAAAAAAAAAAATATCCACTTAAAAATCTTTGATGATGATTATTAATTAATGAATTATGGATGGAAATTAGGCCTTCTTGAGAAATAATTAATGCAAAAACATCCCTTAAATTTCCTTGTATTATGATAATTAGAAATTTTTAAAATTACACAGGAAGCCATATATTAGACACAAGCTAGTCATTATCAACCCTTAAAGAGCGACTTGAAAATCAATAAAATTTTATAGCACCTCATTAGACGATAGTTTTTCCAGTAAAATTACCGTATTTTTAACCAAATTCCACCATATACAGGGTGTACAACAATATCCCAGCTCGTCGAGTCGTAGATTGATTCATACATATGTTCAAGGCCTGCTAGATGATTTTATTAGACAATCAGTCGTATTCTCTAACTTTTTGACTATTCGTTACTATGACAATCTGAAGAGCTTCTATTCACTTTTTTTAATTATATCATGAATAATTGAAAAGAGGCAATTCAAAAGAGGTTGTTACCATGACAACAAATCACCGGAAAGTTGTAGAATAGCAATATTCTTTTTAATCAAATTACACTACATTCAACTGTATTTTAAATCGTAGTTGGCTGTGACTAAAACCTAGTGTCGTAGATTAATTCGTGTTTTAATATTAGCTCAAAGCCTGCTAGATTTCCTTTGAATTAACAGGGCTCTATTAGAAAATCTAGCAGGCTTTAATTTAAATTGCCAATCGTATTCTCTAACTTTTTAGCAATTCGTTACCATAACAACTGTCTCTTTTGTACAAATTATTTTATTCTTCTCTCTTTTCAATTACACATCCGAGTGAACTGTAAAGACTGAAATAGAAGTTTTGCTCTTCAACGTTGCTATAGTAACGGATCGTTAAAAAGTTAGAGAATACGACTATTACTCAAATTGCTGGCGAATCTAGCAAACCTTGCATTTTTCAAGTAGGACATACGTAATCAAGATAGGGCCATTTGCTTGCTCACCCCGTATATGTCAAAATTTCCATTTAGAATAAGGGAAATTAGCCGACAATACACCTGTTAATGACCAAGGGGTCGTTAAATTTTATTGTCGAAAACTCTTAAACGTGTCCCATAAAAATCTCGATAGCATTATGAGGGATGCACGCCCATTTCTTGTTTCTTTTCTCCCATATCCGTGTCAGCTAATTATCGCTTATTTTAATCGTTTATATTTCCAATATGTACGAGAGAGATGGCGATAGTTTCCATTAGCAAATTACAATCCGTCTATCTATATATATTATAGTTTGATTTAGGGGTTGTAACACTTTTTCCTCTCTGTCTTTCAATGGAATTAAAATTAATGTATCGGAATGAGATGGCTAATACGGTTTTACAGGATTATTAAGTTAGCTATATAGAATTCCGCATCAGTGTTGCCAACTGTAATATAGATTGTAATAAATAAAATTGGTGATGTTGATGGTGAGCCGCTAACTACCCCGCTAATTTGTTTGTTGTTCCATCGCCGACTCTGTTTCGTTGATTCTCTCATATAAAAATTGTTGTTTATACAATAGGGGATGATTTTTATTCGGCTTGTATTCGGTTTGGAGAAATAAGAAAAATTCCCTTGAACTTGACAAATTCGGTTTGCATTCCGACTCGGAATTTCTGCATGACTTGTCCGGAATACTGTGGGTGGCCGATGATATTTATCATTTCGTACAACCCCCGCGATTCTTGAAGAAATCAAGAGGGCTGTAATTATTGTCCGTATTTTTTTTCTAGTTTAAATCGTAATTTGTAAATTTTCACGAAAGATAAAGCAGAAAAATTACGAAAGACAGGGTGACATTTCGGGTGAAATAAATCGTCGCCCATTGGCGGTGGTGGTTGAGAATTCTAACCTTTTCTGTTACAGTGGTTGCAATAATAATAATAAAAATACGTTCGTTTTGTTTCTAGCGAAGGGTAGCGGGATAGGCGGCTGGTTAGGGGGTTGGAAATTCGACCCTTATAATGTATTTTCCGATCGTCTTGGGGGTCAGTTGTTTGGTAAAGAAATGACTGGGCACTCGATCTTGTACGCCGGCTACTAGCCAATCAGTCTACCGATTCCGTTTTCAACTACATTAGAATGTTTGATTATCGTATTTAGAATATTTATTATATAGTCACAGTCTGAGTTGTTCGATTTTCCCGGGGTATAACCGAACAAACAACTATACTTTTGAGAGAAGTTGGGATTATTTGTTATTTGGAAATTTGATTTGCCGCATTATCGACCACGACCGAATTTCGGCGATAAAACTGTCTCCAAGAAAATTATCATCCCCATAGCCAACCACCCCCTTGTTCTCTTCATTTTTAGGAATAAGCCTTAAGATCGTCTCCAATCATCCCCCATATACAACCACCCCTTGTTCTCTTTTGTTTTAGGTGGTAGTTTTAAGAATATCTCCAAGAAAGTTATCATTCACGATACCCAATCACCCCCTCGTTCAGTTTTCAGTGGTAGTTTTGTTTTGATTAATAATTTCCTTTACAGCAAATTATTAAAAAATATCACCCCCCACAGCTGCCCTATTGTTCTCTTTATTTTTATGTGGTAGTTTTGAGTATTTCCAAAAAAAATTATCACCTCCTTATCCAATCATCCCCTTGTTTTCTTCAGTTTTAGCTGTTAGTGTGTTTTGATTTTCTTTGTCTGTCACTAGAACAAATTAAATAAGAAAATTATCAGCCCTCTCTTGACACTTTAGTATCAGGTAATATTTGCACGAGGGTTTCAAAAAAATATCATCGTCGATATTCAACCACCCCTTCGTTTTCTCCACTTTTAGTGATAGTTTTTGATTAATAATTTTCTTGTCATTATAGCGAAATATTAGAAAAGGTTATCAACCCCTAATTCTCTAGTTTTAGGTAGTAGTCTTAACTGGTTACAATCATCCCCCATATCTAACCACCCTTTTGTTCTTTTCAGTTGTAAGTGACAGTTTTAAGACTACCACCAAGAAAATTATCATCCCCCATTGCCACGCATTTACTTTTTTAATTTAAGACGGTTGTTATTAAGATTATCCTCAAGAAAATTATCACCCCCGATACTTAAACACCCTTTTTTTCAGTTTTCGGTGGTTATTTTGTTTTGATTAATAATTTTCTCTATTTATCCTCACAGTGAAGATTGAATTAAATTGATAGAAAAATGGAATAGTGGAAAATTAAAAAAATATTTTCCCCCAACCACCCCTTGTTCACTCTAGTTTTAGGTGGTAATATTAGGACTATTTCTATTCATCCCCTATATCCATTCCTGTTATCTTTAGCTTTAGGTGATAATTTTGAGACAGTTTTCGAGAAAACTATCCTCTACAACCACCCCCTTGTTTTATTGAATTTGAGGTGGTAGTTTTAAGACTGTTGTCATAAAAATTATCATCCCCAATGTCCAACCCCTTGTCCTCTTCAGATTTAGGTAGTAGTTTTGATTTATAATTTTCTTTGTTGTCATCATAGCGAAATATTAAGAAAATTATCAACCCCCTAGACACCCCCTGTTCACTAGTTTTAAGTAGCAGTCTTGAAAATGTCTCCAATGATCCCCCATATCTAACCACCCCCGTATTCGCTTTAGTTTTAAGTAATAAACAAGTGTTAAGTTTAAGAAAATTATTACCCCAGTAGCCACCCTTGTTTTTTTTTTTTTGGTTTAAGGTGGTAGTTTTAAGTTTGTCTCAAAGAAAATTATCCCCAACATCAATTCACCCCATTTAGTTTAAGGGGGTAGTATTGTTTTGATTAATAATTTTCTTTGCTTATCATTAGAGGGAAATATTGTCGTCTTTACGAAAAATCATCCACCGGGAAGCTCATTTATTATTAGTAAAGAAACGAACGAGGAGAGAGCATTTTTACATTAGCCAGAAAGCCAACTGAATATGTAATCAGATGCCAGCGAGTGAAGCCAAAATCAAAAGAAGTGCTTTTAAATAAACATGAACGCCACCGTAAAGAATAAATCACTTTTTTCCTAGACTTTACCCCCATCCATCCCCCAATCCCCGACAATACTACAGCAACAACAAAAGACTAATAATCTTTATCCAAAAATCACCCCTTTGGCGTACAATCAGAAACAATAACCCCCAACTTCCAAGACTAAAGACTTTTAATCCGGAATCGTGACAGAAAAACTGCTGTTTCGCCGTTGGGGTGGTTGTTGTTTGGCCGATTAAAAAAAATCTCATAAGCCGAACGTGGTGGTGTCGGTGGTGGTGGTGGTTAGAAGAGGCGCACAAGCGTCAGTTGACAGTGACGCAATTACAAATCCGCTATTATCCCTGCCAGGGCTAATATCGGGGGCACGTCTTCCCATATCTGTTCTTATACAATTTAAGGGGTGGCTGTCGGAGACCCACTTAAGACGAATTAAAAAGTAAGCGCGCGTCAGAGATCAATGCGCGTTCCATGGCAACCCTCAAAGTCAGTTAATGAAACAAGATTTTTCAAGAGTTTGTAAAATTGAAAAGACACAAGCGAGTTCCTGCTACTAGGGGGATTAGGGGATGTTTCTCAACGAATATTCGACAACGTTTAATTGACCCAATTCCGTTTCTATCGGAGATGGTAATAATAATAATGACAATAGGGGGTGGGTGGTGGAGCATATCAAACAATACTAACAACAACACGAATCGCACCCCTTCGTGTTTTGTAAACGTGTTAAATGAACGGGCCGGGGTGCCTATCTGGAATCAATTTATGTTGGCAATATTGCATATTTGTGTTTCCCTCGGGAGAACCAAAATATCAAGTCGTCGCCGGTATTGGTGGTGGAGAACCTTCGCACAAATATTAGATTTTTCTGATATTCTCCCGAATATGTGGGGAAATCAATAGCCACCCCCTCGATATTACATAACCCCCTACCATTTTGAATACAACAACATGGTGTTAATTCGGTTTTCACAATATTTCCGCGCATCTTTAACAACCAACAACCCTCTCTCATTAATTAGTGTAACTCCACCCGTGGGACTACTGATTCCACCCCTTTTGCTTAAAGACGCTTAATATTAAGATGCTTGTACAAATACCGTGCCATTTTCATGTTGTACCAACAAAACCAACCCCTGTCGCTAATAAATAGCCACCCCTGATTATAAATCAGAAACTTGAACAGATAACAAAAACTTAGAGGGATGGAAATTAATAAAAATCGTCACTCAATTTGGACAATTAAAACCCCAAATTTAGGATTTTAATAAAACTATAATTAAATGCATATTTGTATTTATTTGTCGGAAAACCACCCCAACCCTCGATCATCTGTCTCGTTCTAGTCTTGTTAAAGAATTAAATATGAGGATGAGAAAGATAAACTATCAGCGTAATACCAATTAAAACAGTCTGGAATTTAAGGAATTCTTAACGTTCACATTGTGTCGCCTTAATTAAAAACTACCCCCATGCCCTTACAAATATAAGCCACAACAAATATTCAACATACAATTATCTATGATTGATAACAACACCTCGTTATGGTTGATTATCAATGGTGGTTGAATATTGCGGTATTTTTTTGTTCTAATACTAAACCACCCCTTTAATATTCCATCCAATTTTAAATACACACATCAGAGTCGGCTATGTATTCTCTTGTCTTAATCTTGAGCGTTGCCATGAATATATAAACCCTAAAATGCCTCGTATAAAGACCATCGTCTAACATTTACATCAATCAGACTAGTCTTATCTTTAATAAACATATTATAATACATAGTCACAGTCTAAGTGGTAGAGTTTGTTTGTTGTAAAGGAGGACGCCTTTTATGTCTGCTTGCTAATTTTAGACCATTTGCTTATTAAAATGGAACCGACTCACTATAGTTGTGCATATCTGAATTTTAAAGAAAACTACCCCCAATTTCAACCCCTAAATTCGGATTGTCTTCGATAAAATTAAAATCAAAATAGAAGGATCAAAAACAGACACCAATTGGACTATAAAACACATGTATATGTAAATCCCCAACAATATATTCGGCTATGTTACATATATTACTCAACAGGGGGGTTGTTTTCTTTTTTCCTACCCTTAACGACTTCTCCCTTATTCATTCCAACCAACAACTATACGATATAAGTTGTCTTTGTTTGTATGTAGGTATAAAAGATTTGATTTTGTTTTTGGATAACTACCCCTAAAATTTCGTTAGAATCGTTGAACAACCATCAGAACATAATGGGCCGGTTATTTAGTTAACCTCCCTTGACGGGGGTGTTGTTGTTGTTGTTGTTGTTGTTGTATTTATATACCTATATAGATATAACTAACACAGAATAGGGAAAATAAAGTAAGCTGGAAGAATGGGGATTGTAATTTAGAGGGATGTCGGAATTAAGGGTAGTTTATAGGTAAACCGAGCGACTCGAGTCTTTAGCGGATGTTGTTCACCCTCCTGCCACTTTTCTCTTTTCCTATGTTGTTCGACTCTTTTAAAATTCACCTCTCCATTTCCTGTTGTTGTCGTCTTTTTTGTAAATTAACTTAAGGGTTGTTGTTGTCCGGGGGTGTATTATTATAAGAATCAAAATTAATGGAAGCATATGATATTAACTCAATATAAATTCAGTGCCTGATAAAGGGGTATAGAATCATAGAGGCGTAAACAACAGAGAGACGACAGTATTAAGGGAAAACAGTAGGAGGGCGACATACATACCGAGCTGAAGGATAAGGGATGAAAGGCCGAACACGGAGGGATGTCGTCTGTTTTTAGGTTGAATTGGGGGGCCGAATGTGCGGGGGTGGTGGATGCCCGAATAAAGGACGTTATATAGTGGTGGTAGTCGTCGTTGTCGTTGTCGTTGTCGGGGATGATGTAGCTCAAGCGACAATAAATCAAGACTTGGATTTAATTAAATCTTGCATTGAAGTTACGCGGGTGGCCGCTCGCCGCGCTGCGGTACCACGATAAAGATAGAGAGAACCACCATCTAACCCCCAACCCCTGAAATCTCATCCCTTGCAGCGTTTGTATTCATGTCGGCACAGTGGCGGGATTATTGCCTCTGTGTTCTTTTATTTTCTTTATTATCATTTTTTTTTTGTTCGTTTCTATCTTTCTTTAAACACTTGTCCGATTGATTAGCATAAATCGGAATTATTAAGGGGTGGCTTCTAGTGGAAAACTAGTCCAAGTATTAGTAAGATCAAAGTGGTGTGTTCGGTCAATTGCACCATTAGAAAGATAGAACGTCTTCTTTGGACGACTTCAAAAGATGTCGGATTTCAATTCGAACAACCCCTACATACCGAGACAACAAAAAAACTACCCCTTCGATTTGTAAAATCTTACATTTCTTATTTGCTATTCAAAACCTTAGATATTCGCCAGTAATTAACTAGCTACCCTTAAATTGATTAATCGAATTGACAAGGGGGTGGTGAATACTTAACATTCCCTTTAATTGGCCACCCTTAGATTTATCTCGATTTGATGATATATAAAGACAGTCTGAATGGACATCCCTGTAGGAATTACAGGATTCTAGTAGACAGGCGAGAACATATCCCTCTAACAACCACCTAGAAGATATATTGCAACTCCTTCAGCCATGCATCATCCACCCTGGAGCTACCCCCAAACGGATGATATATCATGTCGACGATGGCGGTGGAGACGGCGGTGGTGGTGGCAATAAAGACGCCAGACTTGGAATTGTTGAAGAGCAATTGAGAAATAGGATCATTTTAATTACACCCCTAATACAAGGGTTTTTTTTATTTCGAAATAATAAAATCGTCGTAAATATTTCGTGCTAATTAGTATCTGGTGTGTTGGGTTTCAAAGAGCAAAGATGTGTGGGGGTAAGTTCGGTAGTATGGTGGTAATTCGATACCAAAGACATGGTGGAAACGAGGGTGGTAGAAATAGAGAAAGATAGAGGGTAGAACAAGGGAAGAAATGTTACGCATTTCAAAGGGTTGCAATTGAATTCAATTCCCGAATGAGCAACTTGAAGCGAAACCTTGGCATATATAATCCACTCTCTTTACCCTTATCCTTATCATATATTCATTATTATTGCATTAATTCTCACCTACCACCACCTAGATTGGCGATGTTAATTTCCAACTGTCATCCGAATAGGGGTGGAAATATCGAAATTCTTTATTTTTTTGGGATTTTTGTCGGGTAGCAATAACGAGGGATGTTCGATCGGTATTTTTGAATTATTAGCAGGAAATTACAAGTGGCGATTCCTATTTATTTCGAAAACATTCCCACCCCTTCAAAAAATGCCCAACTACAAGAAACGATAAGGTGCAAAATATGAACTTTGTTGATCGTAAATAAATTCCAACATTTCGTCGAATCTACTCACACCACCCGGAAAAACTGATATATCAGGGGTTCGATGGGGGTTGAAAATAAAATAAACTCCCACTATAACTGGATATTGTTAATGGAATGTTAATTATGATGCCAGTGACACATTGCAGTGGATTCCAGCACTTGCGCGCACGAGATATGATCGGTTTTACACCACTACCCCCTCATTTACAATAACCACCACCACCACCACCCCAACACTATCATCTAGTATCAGCAACGTTCGAACATATATGGACGCTTGAAAACCAGCCGCAAAATCACAACCCCCGATCGTTGTTGTTTCGGGAACATTTGTATTGGTACCCGATTGGAATAGTTGGTAATAACACCCCCTGAAATTTTAGGGATGATATTTGTTGCATAACTTTGTGCATACTGTCCAGCGACAAATATGCATCATTCACAACATTATTATCAACAAACATCGAAAACTATGGGGGGTTGGATTGTTTCAATCAGGACGCAACTATTTTATTTTCCACCCTTTAATTGTGGAAATTTCTAAATAGTTTCGTCGATAATAATAATAATATTTTGACGTGTAATTAATGGGATTTTGTTGATAATTTCGACTAAGTATAGAAGAAATAATCAACTAAAAGTGTTGCGTAAGTTTGTTTAATTGACGTCAAAAAGCACCCTCAGTGGAGCAATAACCTGCGTCTTAATTACCCTCTAATGAACACCTCATTCCTTGGTAGTATACGAAACCACCCCCTAAAGTCCCCGTTGGAGCTCGTCTATTTCCAACTGTTTATTACAATCGACCCCTCGCTAATTCTCTCGTCAAATCCGCAACCACCTACCCCTTACAATTCATCTTCCTATTATCATCAATGTTGTTATTTTTTTGATATTTCAGTTGTTGTTGTGTTGTTGATATGATATGGGTGAAAGTGGTGGGTTTGCTGTGCAATATTTATAAATTTCGGGGGTGTAAAATGGATGTGTATGTGTAAAAGGGCGATATCCTGCTGGGAACATCTGTCGCACGCTAGTTGGAACAGCTGGTGTCGACACCGCGCCGCGGCATTAAGGCGTTCCACCCCTTCTTCGACTTTACCACCACCACCATTGCCACGACTATACCGCTACTACCGCTACCGCGTCACCACCAACGGCTGGGTTCACCGATACCGCCACCCACGATACAACCCCAAGAAAATCATCAGGAATATTGATAATCGTTCAACAATAAAAACTACCCCTTTAATCGATTCTAGAGCCGATCTACGTGACCTATTTATTATAAAATAAGGCGTGATTCTTGGAGTTCTTCAAAGGTGGTAGATATAGGGGGTGAATCTCTCTATATTGACGTAGATATGTGTGTCTATTAAATTATAAGCAAGTAACGGTGCGGCAAATTGTTAATTAAATCAACGTTCCCTAATTGCCGACGACGGCCGCCTCTCACTACTGACAGTAGAACGGACTAGTGGCAACAACAGCAAAGGAAGAGCAACTTGTCAGTAATTATTAATTAACAGCACGAGCTTTCAGGCAGCTTTCTAAGCTTTTACCGGCTTCTAGAAGCTTTAACGTCTCGTAGTCAGGCACCACCACCACCCCTAAATAATGTCTATGTATGTGTATTCAACACATTAAAAACGAAAATCAACGAAACTCACCCTTAATCTACACAGACATATGGATGTATTTCAAATATTAAACAACATGTGGTGGTGTGTATACATCCCATGTACAATACAAGCTAAACAAGGGGGCGAGTTATATTTCAAAGCTCATCTCTACATTCTCTATTTCGACTCATTCAATATTCGCGCCGAGCCATAAAGATTTCGAACAATTTCTCATTAAAACAGCGAAGCAATAAGCGACTGATTGTCATTTATTTGCCAAGCAATTGTCGGGCACTTGTTTAAATGATGATGGGAACTAATGAAACAACCCCTTTGTAACTATTTTTCTTACAAAATATGCGGGGGTAGTTTGTACTGTTTCTTCTCTTTTTTTTTTGGATCTATGAAGGACTATCAAAAACGTGATTTGTACACGATTTGGCCAATCGAAAATAGCCACACTATGGATTATCAGTCACGTGACTTATAAGTAAACCATCGCCTACTAGGATTAAAGGATCTATAATTGATAACAAACAAGTGGAACATTAATTGTAATATATTCTTTACGATAACTCGATAGTTGAATTGGCTCAATTATTGTCCATCTGGGGGAAAGACAACAGGGCCGGGGTTACAATTTACACTGCAATTCGCTGAAAATTTGAACAAATTTTAGGTTAGAATTGATAGATTTTTGATATTCAACAAATACCTGCAAGTGTTGCAACGATAAATGCATAGAAAGCCGTTAGGAATAGAAGCAATTCGTCCACCATTGTCACAAAAATACGATAAAAACAACCCAAAATGACGCTTTTTATATTTCTTATCACCACTATTTAGTTGACAACTTATCTACAATAATTGCTATTTAATCGTAAGTTAAACATATTTTTTTAAATAGCTGAAATTTCGCAATTAATTGTTTTCAACTTGTTAATTACTTATTGTTATGAAATTGTCCCAATTGTCCTCAATTGTAATAAAAATTGTCAATAAAATAGACAAAAAAAGTCAAAAATAATTACAATGTAATTTTATATCCACTAATTTTCGTAATAATTGCTATAATTATTGTAAAACCTTGATAAAAAAGTATAAAACAATTAATTTGAGTTGTTTAAATTTGAAATTTGCGCTCAATTTAGCATAAATTTGATTTGATTGGTTGATAGTGGCGCCGATTTTATTTAAATTCTAACCAATCTAAAAGTAGATTTATAACTTTTATTTTAATTCTATCGATTTGATTGGTATAACAATGGCGCTAAATTTGAGTCTAATCGCTAGAATTATTGTAAACTAAAACGCAATTAAATTCGAAATTCCCGCTCAATTTGCAATTATTCGATTGGTTTAATAGTGGCGCCAAATTCGAATTTTCATCCAATGTTAATCTAACCAATCCAAAATTAGGTAGTTCCAGTTTTGTTTCGGTACTATCGATTTGATTGGTAGCGGTAAATTTTAATCTATCTACTGTTCACTATTTAAACAAAAGAAAATTATAGTAATAGCCGTCTTGATTGAATTAGAATCTATCTACTGTTTACTATTTAAACAAAAGATAATTATGGTGATTGCCGTCTTGATTGGATTAGAATCCGCCAATTAAACTTAAATTCGATGTAAATTTGATTGGTTAATAATGGCGCCAATTTTAAAAGTATTTGAATTCCAACCAATCGATTCGATGGTTTTAGTTTTGTTTCGGTTCTATGGATTTGATTGGTACTGTATTGGCGCGAAATTTGACTCTTGTGGCTACAATGATTGCAAAATATTGATTAAAAATTGGGGTAATTATAAAACAATTAAATAGAGATGATTAAATTTGAAATTCGTGCTCAATTCAGCATAAATTTGATTGGTTAATGGTGGCGCCAAGCTTTTTTTAAACTCTAACCAATCTAAAATTAGATTGTTCCACTTTTATTTTGATTCTATCGATTTGATTGGTGTGATATTGGCGGTAAATTTGAGTCTAATCGTTATAATTATTAAGTACTGATTTTTTGAACAAATAAAGTTGAATTATTAGTGAATTTAATAAAATGTTGATAACAAATTCCTTCAAGGAATAATCAAGTATTCTTTATTATAGTTATAATTATTATAAAATATTAACAAAAAACAATTAAATCTGAAATAAGTTTGATTGGTTAATAGTGGCGCCAAATCCGAATTTTCATCTAACCAATCCAAAATTAGGTAGTTTCAGTTTTGTTTTTGTACTATTGATTTGATTGGTAGTGTAAAGGCGGTAAATTTGAATCAATTTGCAATACTTACTGTTAACTATCAAAGAAAGGATCATTATGGTAGTTTAGCTATCTTGACTGAGTTAGAATCCGCCAATTAAATTCGATATAAATCTGATTGGTTAATAGTGGCGCTAATTTGAGTAATTTTTGAATTTCAATCAATCTGAAATTCGATGATTTTAGTTTTGTTTTGTTTCTATAGAGTTGATTGGTACTGCATTGGCGCTAAATTTGAGACCAATCGCTACAATTACTTTAAAATATCGATAAAAAGACAGCATAATTGAGAACAACTGCAGTGACTTGATTAAATTTGAATTTTACATTTAATTCGACATAAATTCGATTGGTCGAACTTTAATTCCATATTAATTCTAACCAATCCAATATTAGGTAGTTGTAGTTTTGTTTCGCTACTATCGATTTGATTGGTAGTGTATTCGCGGTAAATTTGAATCTAATTGATATAATTATGTGTAAATTTAAATCCGCCAATCGGATCCATTGGGTGTAAATTTGATTGGTTCATACAGGCGCCAATTTAAGCCTTATCCCAATTTGAACCAATCTAAAAGTAGATTGTTTCAGTATTGTTTTGTTTCTATCGATTTGATTGGCGCCAAATTTGAATCGTAAAATCCATTAGTTTAGTGAATTTATCGTATGTTGGGGGTAATAAATTTCGTTAAACTCGATCTAACTATAGCAATTCCGTTAAAACACAGGTTACAACCCCATAACTGCGGATAATCTGAACGACTATCAATAAATTTTCATTCCTCTTTCTTATAAGTCGGTGTATTTTTTCCTTTTCGACTTGTGTATTGGTGTCGTCTAGTAGACGATATTATCATCGTATCTATAAAGTTTTAAGGTCAGTAACTTCCCTTCTCGTTCATCCCCATATCGAACCCAACCAAAAAAAAAGACGACACAAAGATATCAATCTATTCCGTTGCGCTTATCTCATCTTTCTCGAACTAGTTGGACATCTGTTTATCGGAGTATCTTGACGTAAAGCGATCGGCCATCCACTTTAATACGGCCAGTTTAATATCAAGTGTTTGCCCCTGTTTGTTCGCCTATTTTCCGATAACTTTATAGATTTGTGTGCGTGTGTGCGTCAGTATAGGAGCCAGAATCGATGACGGTTGTAGATTATCGAAGGGAAATCAGAGGGCGGTCGTCGGCTACAACAAAAAAGATTGACTGTATAAAATTCGAGATGTACGGTGGGAATTAAGCACATGTAGCGACGATCCGGAAGGGCCGATTAGCAATTGAAATTCGCCAAATTGTAGGTGGACTAGTACGATAACAGGTCGCTTGGCAACCGGCCACCCTTGGAGAATCTCTAATTTTTCTCGGGGAAATCAAAGCGTCTCATTTGTCATAAATTCAATAATGCCATGTGTGAAATTGTAAAGTCTCTGAATACGGACACAAGTTCGTTGAGCGGAGGGATGATGGAAAAAAAAACCGGGAAAAAATAGAACCCGGAATCAACTTACAAATCCAGTGGGGATGGACAGCTGGTGACAATGTAAAAAGATCCTAGTCGCCAAATTGTAAATTCACTTCCCTTGTCCGAGTAAAAAGCGTTTTTCGTTTGTAGTCTTTGCGAATTTTAAAACCACCCCAACCGCTATTTACCCCCCGATACAACAACAATAAAAATTGGAGAAATCATAAAAGAATTGGGGTTTCTATTTCGAAAATTGACATTTCTATACAGCAGATGTTTGACACTATCGACGTGGTAATTTAATAAACCACCCCTTATAAGTTCGATCCGTTGCCGATATACCCACTACTACCGACCAGGCTAACCAACCGACTTGAAAGTCGACCTCGATATGCCGCTCTCGTCTTATTGAATCGATAAAGAAAATGATCAATTGCACGAATATTCACCCTCCATTTTCAATTCGGCTTTTAATTAACCGATACCGGGCATTTTTGCGTCTTTTACCGATTGAAAAGTCGTTTGTTTTGCTGTTTGTTTGTTTGTTTGTTAATTATACACGAAACAGACTTAAGAGAGTCCTAGAATCAATGTGTGTGAGAGAGATAGAGATGGAGTGGAGCTTTTGAATATTGTTCGCTTCAGGATATTTTAAATCAATATGGGCGAAAGAGGACAAGGGCTTGGTTGCCGTCAATTGATTTTCCTTTGCCGGATAGATGTTGCTACCATCAAAGAAACAACAAGATATTTAATTTTATTTTATTGAAACGGAAACCTCCCCATAACCGACTGTTGTATAAGGGATGCTTTCCGGCAAGATCTTTATTAACTGCCACTATATTTGATAATAATAATAATAATAATAATTTCCTCGATATTCGCCCGAATTTTTCCGGCAATATCAACGAATTTTGGGCAATAAATTCAACAATAATTGGTCTGACCAATCGTCTATTTGTGGTGGTAGTTTAACAGTTGAAGATAATCGAAATTTATGTTGGGCATTGGTTGTGCGGTTGTCGTCGTGGTGTTTGTCTAATGGCCAAATTCTCGACCAACAGGAATAAATATAAGAACAGGAAGACGTTCCAATAAAAATCGTAATAATCAACCACATGCGTAAACCACAAGAATATCGGACCAATCCGATTTTGTCGATTTTAACCACAACCACGCCCATTATAACCGCAAAACCAACCGCAAGACGCGAGGTATGCGTCGAGACGGCGACGCTCCATCCAACCATCCACCAAATCCATCCATACACCCATTTATCGACACACACAAATCGTCAATCATTGATTGCGATTGGAAATTTCGGCTATTCTCTGGGGTAGTTTCGCAAATTCGGGATTTCCGGAAAAATCGAATTTTTCCAATTAGGGCGCAATGTAGCGCTCTCTGTTAAACAAGGGTGAAAGTTTCTTTAAGACGGCGACACTTTCTTAAGAAAATTCCCACTTAACGCCGCCTGGACCACTCAAGATACGACCACCGATTACCACTTTACACCCCAAAAACCACCCTAGTAAACCCCCAAAAAAAACCCAAAATAACCACCGGGACTTATTATAACAATTCCAAAAACCACCCCTATATTTTAACAATTATTATCAAAAAAAATTGATAAGAAATATAAGCGAAGTTGTCCGATTTGGTCGGATCTCGTCGCGACGCCGAACTTTTCCAGTCGTCTTTTCTTGGGGTAGCGGTCGCCGGTGTGCTCGCAACGCAAGGGTGCTGCCAGTAGTGGGGATGAATCGGGGGCGTCTGTAAAGAAATCGTTATGAGTTCGGCGAGTGTACGATAGAATGCGCCCCAGATCGTCACCACTAAAAATTCCAAAAAAAAATCCTTAGATTTAACAAAAACCAAACAACCCCCGATTCTGATGACGAAGATAAGGGTGAGGTATTTTGTGGTCGCTTTGAGAATGCTTCATCACCACCATCTTTCTCCCACTTGAATCTTTATAATTATTGCCTCTTTGTTGTTCGCATCTCTATGTAATATGTGAACAAGGGATGGGGTGGTGCAGGAAAATCGAGCCACCCTTCGAATTTGCGTTTGATTTTCGAAATTCAGATGACGGAAGACGTTAAATTAATTTCAAGCGAACATAAAGAGGCGCTAATTAAATTTCGTTGAGTGTGTTATAATAGTCGACGACGTATTGGGGTGGAATTTTTTGAAAAAATCCACTAATTGGCGCATATTTGTTGTCTAACAAATTCATCCCTCAATTCACAACGACTAGTCGTCTGATGGCGCAATTACCCTACCAGATTATTCAACCCCTGTTGGTCGCTATACGGTACACCTGCCACCACTAATTAGTAGGCAATAATGGCTATTCGAATGTCGATTAAACGTAATATAGTAGAGGGTGGATGAGGGTGGAATAGTGGTATTGTCTTGCTAGACTAGTCTGGATTTAACACGAGGAAAAACTTTCCACTTCACACCACTAAACTGGCGATTTCTAAACTTTCCCCAACAATAGGGGAGACGGCGTTATTTGTTAAAAGGATACCCACCGCTAGTTTTTTACGAATAATGTTCTCCACTTCTGACAATTGCCGCCACTATCCACCCTTATTGAGAGAAAACAGGAAACTGTACCGGTCTTGTTTCAAGTTGAACGAATTCCCTGAATTTCAGCTGAAAAACGAATCATCCAAAGTATTCTCAACTGTTTCCACGAATGAGTGCATAGTTTTCTCGATTGTACACTAGAAGACTGCTGGAATAAAACAAATTTTTGGTAATTTTATTTATTTAATCGTTGTTTATTATAATTTCTCATTGTTCAAACAAAAATTAACGTATAATTATATGAATCCATCATCTCTGACAATATTATAGCTTTCAGCTAATTTCGAAGCATTTTAATATACAATTATCGAGCTCAAAGCTCCGACCACAATTGCCATTTAAACTCGACTATATACAACGCTTTTATTCTAAAATAATACACGAAAATTCCCCAAATTTTCGTGTACTAATTGAGAAGAATTGCACGAAATATTGCACTAAATTTCGAAACAATAAGCCCTAATACGGCCGCCAAACGACAGCATCACTGTTCTGGGCCGGGCCACGTTGCGCCCCATTATTAGTTAGAGCGCGACTATGTGCGTCATCTTGCCGGTTTGTAGCCGCCCCACAGCCCCCGTTATTACTTAAAATCAAATCGGTCGCACCATTATTCATTTGTCTTTGTTGTTGTTGGGTTGTATTCTGTTGTTGTGGGGGTTGTGTTGTTGTGGGGCTTGTTGCCGACAATTGATCCATAACACTCTGCAGATCGTTATGGTGGTGGTGGTTTTGATTAGCCGCCGCCGTATGGTGTAACGTATGGAAATTGTGCGTTTGATTAGCTGCTGAATATAATTGCGAATATAAAAGACTGGCCGGCAATACCGGATAGATGGAATTGTTGCAATTTGTTGTTGGATAAGCGGCAGTTGGGGTTGTTCCATTACCACCACCGCCACTACCACCAACACCGACAACACCTGTTGTTGCCGCCGCTGTTGTTGTTGTCAATGATGTTGTCGATGACATATTTTGGTGTAATTGAAAATTCGTATTGTTGACATGATGATGATGATGATGGTGATGATGATGGCTAATATTTAATGAATTCGATGATAAATCATCTTGGACGGGACTTTCTGCAGTACTTGAATTATCTGATAATGAACGTGGACCGGCTGATAATGTAAAATCAGTTGTATGATTGGCTGTTGTTGGATAACGTGGTACTAATAATGATGATGATGCTGCTGCTCCAGTTGGATTCTGTGTTGTATGATTTGTATGACTTTGCGTTGATACTAAACCAAGATGTTGATCTAAATCGGTACCACTTGTATCTTGTAGTACTACCAATCAAAACAATAAAAAAAAAATCAAATTATAAAACTCACAAAAATCCCAAAATTATTGCAATCTATTAAAATCTACACAGTCAAGTCGTAAGTTTTATCAAAGCCTGATAAGTCCAAATTTTATAATCTCAAGTAATCAGTCGTATTCTCTAACTTTATGGCGATTCGTTACCATAACAACGTTGAAGAACACCTGTCGTTTTCAACAGCTTCTATCCTACTGTTTACCATTTTATGATCCGCATAATTTGAGAAGAGACAAGAATAAACAGATGACTGTCAAAATTCGGCGTTACCATAGAAAAAGAATCGCCAAAAAAATTCTAGAATACCATTGAATAGTTGATTAAATTTTAAATCAAAGTGGGCTATGAAAATTTTCTTATAAACATATCGTTGATATTTACATTTATAAATATGAACATATAGGGGCGGATTTGGGCAGTCTTTAAGGGGTACAAACCAAGACTTCGTTGATTAAAGGACCCCATTGGACTTCAACGAGCAATGATACAAGTTCTTCTTTGTTCACGTTTAGCAAAGCCTAATAGGCCCAAATTTATAATCTTCAGTAGATTTGAGTCAATTTTCCATCTTAAAAAATCGGTCGTATTCTCTAACTTTATGACGATTCGTTACCATAACAACGTTGAAGAACGACTGTCGCTTTAAACACAGCTTCTATCTCATTGTTTACCATTTCATGATCCGCATAATTTGAGAAGAGACAAGAATAAACCGATGACTGTCAAAATTCAGCGTTACCATAGAAAAAGAATCGCCAAAAAAGTTCTAGAATACCATTGAATAGTTGATTAAATTTTAAATCAAAGTGGGCTATGAAAATTTTCTTATAAACATATCGTTGATATTTACATTTATAAATATGAACATATAGGGGCGGATTTGGGCAGTCTTTAAGGGGTGCAAACCAAGACTTCGTTGATTAAAGGACCCCATTGGACTTCAACGGGTAATGATACAAGTTCTTCTTTGTTCACGTTTAGCAAAGCCTAATAGGCCCAAATTTATAATCTTCAGTAGATTTGAGCCAATTTTCCATCTTAAAAAATCGGTCGTATTCTCTAACTTTATGACGATTCGTTACCATAACAACGTTGAAGAACGACTGTCGCTTTAAACACAGCTTCTATCTCATTGTTTACCATTTCATGATCCGCATAATTTGAGAAGAGACAAGAATAAACCGATGACTGTCAAAATTCAGCGTTACCATAGAAAAAGAATCGCCAAAAAAGTTCTAGAATACCATTGAATAGTTGATTAAATTTCAAATCAAAGTGGGCTATGAAAATTTTCTTATAAACATATCGTTGATATTTACATTTATAAATATGAACATATAGGGGCGGATTTGGACAGTCTTTATGGGGTGCTAGCCAAAACTTCGTTGATTAAAGGACCCCATAGGGCTTCAACGAGCAATGATAAAAGTTCTTTTTTGTCTACGTTTAACAGAGCCTGATAGATCCAAATTTATAATCTTCAGTAGATTTGAGTAAATTTTCCATATTTAAAAATAAGTAATATTCTTTAACTTGATGGTGATTGGTTGCCGTGACGACGCTAAAGAACGACTGCCTTTTTAAACATAGCTTCTATCTCACTGTTTACCATTTCATGATTCATGAGAAGAGACAAGAATAAACAGATGACTGTCAAAATTCAGCGTTGCCATAGAAAAGGAATCGCCATAAAAGTTAGAGAATACCATTGAATAGTCGATTAAATTCCAAATCAAAGTGGGCTATGAAAATTTTATTGTAAACGTATCATTGAAGTGGTAATTAATAGTTTGATATTTAGATTTACATATAAATATGAATATATAGAGCCAGGGGTGGATTTAGACATAGTCTTTATGGGGTACAAGCCAGAATTCCGTTGATTAAAGGACCCCATTGGGCTTAAAAAAGTAATGATGAGACTTCTCGTTCGTTGTTAATAGAGCCCGATTAGCCCCAATTTTAAATTGAATCTTCAGTAGATTTGTGTCAATTTTCCATCTTTAAAAATCAGCCATATTCTCTGACTTTATAGCGATTCGTTACCATAACAACGTTGAAGAACGACTGTCTCTTTAAACACAGCTTCTATTTCGTTGTTTACCATTTCATAATTCGCATAATTTGAAAAGAAGCAAGTTGACTGTCAAAATTCAGCGTTGCCATGGATAAACAATCACCAAAAAAGTTCCAGAATACCTTTGAATAGTCGATTCAATTCCAAATCAAAGTGGACTATGAAAATTCTCTTGTAAACTGTCAATTAATAGTTTGATAATAGAGCTAGGGGCGGATTTAGACGCAGTTTTTATGGGGTGCAAGCCAGGACTCCGTTGATTAAAGGACTCCATTGGGCTTCAAAAAGTAATAATAAAACTTCTGCTTGTCCACATTTAACAGAGCCTGATAAGCCCAAATTTTATAATCTTCAGTAGATCAGAGTCAATTTTCCATCTTTAAAAATCAGTCATATTCTCTAACTTTACGGTGATTGGTTACCGTGACAACGCTGAAAATCGATTTTCGCTTTAAACAAAGCTTCTATCTCATTTTTTACCATTTTATGATATGCATGACTGTCAAAATTCACCATTGTCAAGGTAACGAATCGCCAAAAAGTTAAACAATACCACTGGATAGCTATTCAAATAAATTCCAAGTCAAAGTGGGCTAAGAAAATTTTATTGTGAACGTACAATTGAAGTGCCAACAGTATTTTGACAGAGTCGTAACTTTGTTCGGCTATTGGAAAAATTCAAATGTCGAATGTGGCGCAGTATGAATGAAGCTACGACACATAAATTACATTGTGAGTATTTTATACAGGCTAATTTACTATGATAGAGGCTCTATTCATCAAAATCACGGCCAACTGGGAGTTAAGATAGTACAGTCATCCAGTAATATTCTCTAACTTTTTAACGATTCGTTACCATTACTACCATGAAGGTCAACAATATCTTTGAACAAAACTTCTATTTCACTCTTTACTATTCCATTATATTTATAATTGAAGAGACAGAAACAAATCAGGTAACTATCTTTAGCGTTGTCATGGTAATGAATCGTTAGAAAAGTTAGAGAATACCAATGAATGTTTAAAATTTGTGGTATTTCACGATAAAATTTTCACAGCCAACTTGGTGTGAAATTAAATAGAATACAGAGTCGACTTTGTTTTGTTAGTTTCAGCCCCAATTTTGACTGTTTTTTTTGATAAACCCACTAATAAAGCCTAGAATTTGAATTTCTAACAGTTTTTGATTTGCGATTTGTCATTTTTTAAAAAACGTGGACATTAAAATCAACAGACCTCTGTTTTAATTCATTGTCTCAACAAAAAATAAGATTAGATAACCAAATATTTGATAACTGGAATCGACAAATGACAAACAAAACTACCAACCTAATAATATAAAAATCACTAAATTCTAATAACCTTAAAAATTTGAAGAAATTAATCGAACGGTGTGATATAAGTTACGACCTGACCGTTTTATTCAACACATATTTGGATGACATACTCACAGCTGATGTTAGTTGTGGAGCCGAATGTGTCTTGTGTTGATGATTGTTCAGTACCTGCGGTACTACCAGTAGTACCACCGGTAAAGCCAAGTGCTGGTGTATTGAATTGTGTTGTTGTAGTACCACCACAAGAACCCAAAGAACTTGGTGTAAAATAAGGGGAATAAGCACCAGCAGCACCATAACTCCAATGTGAATTCGTACTACTCAAACCGAATTGAGTCATATCTATAAAAAATTGCCGAATAAATAAATAAACAATAAAAATAAATGGGAATTAGGATGCATCAATTTGATATCGACCGAAAATAGCCGACAGCTGACCATTTTTGGTTTGTCATTTTCAACCAGACGAGATCGTTTTAACAAAATGAAAACGACAAAAAAAAAATTAAAACAACAAACACAAAAACCTATCAAGCCAGTTGTTTTATCCACATGTTATTGAATCCAATCAGTGGCCGCAAAAACGAATTAATCGCCCTGACAGTTGTTTATTTTTCTCTTGTTTTTCCTCCCCTACCCCCATCTCTTCATCCGTAATAATAGCAGATAATAAAAATTACCCCTCGACAAACGGATCTCTTCATTAATTATTATAAAGAAACTTCTTGCAAATTTTTATTAATCTCAAGGGTGCAATTAATTTATCTGTTTTTGATCTACAGTTTTGTTTAATTATTAGATACAAAAAGAGGGTGGTAATGGAGAATAATTTAAGAAAAAAATTAGTCATACTTACTGTTACAGTTTCCGATTGGTGGCATACGGAAACTCGATAATGGATCGGATGTGGCAAATGGGAAAGGCCGTTGGCCGAATGCAAAATGAAATTGTTGTTGTTGCCCTAAAAGAGATAACACTGAAATTAAAACTGAATACTGTCCTGTTACAAGAAGATGAATTGCTGTTAATAAGCCGTGAGTATCCCTCAGCTTCACTAATTTAATCGAAATTTTAGTGGCAATGTAATTTTGGTGGAGGCGCCAACAATTTTTCATGTCTACTTATTGTTAATGTTTTAATTTTTTGGAATATAATTTCTGAAAACTCTTGAAATTCTTGAAAAATCCAAAATTAAGTGAATTTTCTGTCAAGATTTCAGAACCAAATTCGCCTGAAAGAAGCTGAAATAGATAATACTCCTGAATTATTGTCAATTCCTTTTTTATTCGAAAAAATCAAAAATCAACACAACATAAAGCTCAAAGCTAGTTTTTTGGAACGACTGAAATTAGAAATTAGAAACTTGTTCTAAATTTCAGTAATTATTTCGGTAATTGAAAATTTTAGAAATGTTGGTGTAATTTTGGTAGACTTCAAAGTTGAACAATTTTCCATTATTAATTTTTTCAAAATTTTCAAGATGTAGATAATTCCTGAAAAATTCTAACTTTGAGAACGTCTATCAGAATACAAATCACAAAAATATTGAATAGTTATGCTGAAAAAAGCTAAAAAGAAGAAATACACCCTCCAACTACGGTATTCGTATTGATTAAAACTGAAGAAGAAATTTCTAAATCCCCTGAAAAATAGGAAATTCGAATTTGTTGTGAATTCTTGTAATTATTTCAGCAATATCGGAAAGTTTCGGTGTAATTTTGGTGGATGCGAGTGGATAGAAACTGAACAATTTTATTTTGCTTTTTCTTCTTCGAATTAAGTTTCAGTTTTTGGTAATATAATTCCTGAAAATTCCCAAATATTGGGTAACTTCTATAAGAATTAGGGAGAAGCTGAAAATATGAAATAATCTGAAACTTATTGTAAATTCTATTCCCCTGTCGCAGATATGTAAATTAATCAAAACTTTATGGAATCTCAGTATTTTAAGAGCTTTCAAATGTTTAAAGCTCCAAAACCTTTGAAAAAAACTAAAAATGGAAAACATAAATTTGCTGTAAATTATTATGACTGTTTCAGTAATTCAGGACTAATCAAAGTTTTATAAAGTTTAAGTGCAATTTTGGTGGATACGCCGGCATATGAATTACACAATTTTTCATTGCTATTTTCTATTTTTAATATTTTCAAAACTTGAAAATGTAATTCCTGAAAATTTCTAGTTTCGACAGAGTTTACTAAATTGCAAATATTAACTTGAAAGAAGCTGAAAATACGAAATATCTCAAAATTTAAACTCTACTTCAATCAAATTCTTACAGAATTTAGTGTTTTTTAACAAATTTGTAAATTTTCTAATCCTTCAAGAAAAAAACTGAAAGCAGAAAATTTAAATTCGTTGTAAATTCATGTAATTATTTCAGCAATCCGATTAATGGAAATTTGGAAAGCTTCGATGTAATTTTGGTTAATTTTTCACTGATATTTATTGTTTGTAAAACTTTGAAATATAAATCCTGAAATTTTCCAACTTTGCGAACGTCGATTAGAATGAAAATCTCAAAAATACTGGAAAACTAGCCTGAAACGAGCTTAAAATTGGAAATACTGCAAAATTCAAATTCTACCACATCTATCGTGTTCAAATGGGTCAAAATTTTAGCGAATTTTACAGCTTTTTTATTTGAAACTATCCAAATTTCAAAATCTCTAGTTCTTTGAAACGATAAAAAATAGAAAATATGGAATTTGCTGTAAATTCCTATAGTTATTTCAGTAATCCATGATTGTTTAGAAACTTTCAGTACAATTCTGATGGATGCACCAGAAACTCAATAATTTTTGACTATTATTGCTTTCAAAATTGGGAAATATAATTCCTGAAAATTTCCAATTTTGAAAACATGCACTGAAATATACAACAAAATTTTGGAAACTAGCCTGAAAGCAACTGAAACTACAAATCATACTCCATCTATCGCACTCAAATTGATCAAAATTCTAGTGAATTTTTAAGCTTTTCTGGAGAGCTTTCAAAATTTCGAACTTTTAGTGTTCTGAAAAATTGAAATTTATTGCAAATTCCTGTAGCTATTTCAGTAATCCATGATTGTTCAGAAACTTTCAGTGCAATTCTGATGGATACACCAGAAACTCAATAATTTTTGACTATTATTGCTTTCAAAATTCGGAAATATAATTCCTGAAAATTTCCAATTTTGAAAACATGCACTGAAATATACAACAAAATTTTGGAAACGAGCCTGAAAGCAACTGAAACTACAAATCATACTCCATCTATCGCAATCAAATTGATCAAAATTTTAGGGAATTTCTCTGCTGTTTGGAGAGCTTGCAAAACTTCTAGTTTTCTGAAAAATAGAAATTTTAGGGAATTTTTCAAGGTTTTTCTGAAGAGCTTGCAAATGTTAACAGTTCTAGAAAAATAGAGAATGAAAATTTATTGTAAATTTTTGTAATTATTCCAGCAATCCCGGATTAATCGAAACTTTATGAAATTTCGGTATAATTTTGGTGGATGCGCCGGCCGAACTAGTCTTTAAACTCCTCATTTTTCTTCCCAGAAAATTTTAATTATTACCCATTTAAATTTAATGAATACACAAACTAATTTCAAAACTAACAACTTAGGCCTGTCTATCTACTACTATCTCATACACAACCATTTCTATTTTCTCATTTCCTCTCATTCTATTGTCAGTATTAGGTGATTGTAAATTGGTATGAATTTGTAGTGAAACTAGGCAAAGTCATCAACGTATCAAATAAATCATAAACTGTTATTATACACGTTCTACGATGCCAGTGTGTATATATTTCCCCTCTCTACCCCCATGTACAGTTTAGGCCATTGTGTGAAACATTAAGAAAACCACAAGACTTGTATGTTAGAGATAGAAACTTTACTAAACAACTTTGTGCCAGTTTGTTAGTTGAATTGCTACAAACTTCAACTGCAATATTAGTTCAGTTTTAAGACGTTAAAAGGCAATATTGCCATACAAATAAAATGATAATCACCCTGGAAATACAACAAACTCCAACCGAATTTGGATTTTTAATAGAATAATTTGAGAATTTATAGGGTAGTCCATGGGGCAAGATTTGCGCCCCGCAACTCTGGGGAAATCGGTGAAAAACTGCCATGATCTTCTAATCATTCTTCATTGTTCTAACAGAATTATACGGTGGTAAACATTGCAACATTGTTAGTTTTAAGCGATTTTGCACCATCTTCCCCACGAGCTAAGAAGTTCGAATTTTGGCACAATTTTCCTTACAAATCCTCAAAAAATTTTACAAATCGCCCGGCAATCAATAATTGAAACTACTAAACGATAGTACTCCGGGTTCGAATTAAATTTAAATCGAATATGTCTCTATTGTACGATTTGATTGAACTGTAAATCACACACATGTACAGTTTTAGTCAAATATTAAGGTGGAACATGGCCGCAATCATGTTGTTGACTAGTAAACTAGCCTAGTTAAATTTGGATTACAATAAACGTTCAGTTAGAAGAGGCAATAAAATATTTATTTATTTATTTTTTTAGTTAAACAAACAATAATGTTTTATATCGGTTTTTAATATTCTAAATCCTTTGATATTCCCAACGAGATGAAAGCAAAAGCCGGCCTATTTCCATATGTAACATTAGACGTACAACGATCGTAAAATATTCGACTTATTTTCGTTTTATTCCCAAGTCTAAATTTGTATTATTCTACCACCCACCCTAAAGTATAGATAAATACGATTAAAATTACAATCACATCATGTAAAATAATTATGTTTCACAGGAAATAATTACATTTCCTGCCAAGTAGATATTAATTAACGTCTACACCAGCTGGAAGGTTTATCAGCAGGAGGTTTCTCTGTTTCTGTTAGGATACATCCCCGTGTATATGTTAAGGGTAGCAGTTAGGGGTTAACGTCGACAACAGCTGGACACTTTCCGACATGTAGTATTAGTACGGAAAAGATTCCGATAATAATAAAATTTAATGATTAACGATGAGATTTCGAACACTTGTCGGCGTCTGGATAAAGTGGAAAAAGGGTAGAAAATAGTATAGAACAACCCTAAATTTCTTTTGAACCGACAAATCTTGGTAACCTGTTGCTTATTCTAAGATACAACTCAATTTTTCTAACAACTCCATTAATTTTAGGTAGTTTTAAATTAAATCAACATTGAAATGGATTAGTGTTAGAAGGGTGAGTATTGCCGGATCATGTGAATATTCATCACTTGTTTGAATATCCGGGGCATTTTGAGAGAGTTTCAAGTTAATTCTAATAATTCTCAACTATCTCTCGTTGAATTAATGAATTAAATTGGTTGATTAATTAATTAGGAACTAGTTCAGTTGTGTTGTTAGTTGTATGTTACATTGTCGTTGGTACGATCGACTAGACCCTTTTCAAACTATCCAGCTGAGGATACTTCATTTAAATCAATTCAAAGACTATTTCTAGATCATCAAAATCATCGAGCTGATTCGTGTGAAATTGCTTTTGTTCATTACAATACTCACTTGTTTTACTACGTGGCTCTCTCGGACCATCTACTGTCACTTTAATTGCTTTATTGTAGGTTGCAACTTGGGGCGGACTTGTCGATACCATAATTGTCAACGTGAAACTCTTCCCTGCGAACAACAATAATGACAACAACGAGAAAAAACAACCCCAATTAGAGTAATCGCGGTGGTAATAGTGGTGATCAGACTGGTTAACACGATGCTGAGGGGGTGGTAATAGTGGTGGTGGTGGTGGCTTAAAAGCGGCTAACCGGAGACGTGACCGCGACCCAGAACCAACTATCACACACCACTGTTATGTTCGGTTTCCATTTGCTAAATCATATAAATTCGTACCAGATACGGGGTTGTATTAGCGTGATAACAACACAACCACCACTTATACACCCTCGACAATTTAGAAGAATAACACGCGAATCGGATAAAAATCGTCAAATAAACGAACATAAAAAATTCAACAAGGGGTAGAAAAAGCAATGGTGTGGTTGAGGTAAAACACAAACCATAATAGTAGGGTTAAACACATCAAGTAGCGTACATTTTTCACCGGGGTTGAAGCCCATCTATAAAAGCCGAACACACACATAAAACTCATGAATACCACTCGGATTAAACAGTGGTGGCGTTACAAATAAATCGACAAATATTGCGCAATTTGTTGTGTTTTAATTGTTGTAATTGAATTGTTGTGCCGCCACTGTGTTCCGGCCAACAGGCCAACACCATGAAACTCATTAAACCGTCCGGCGAATAAATCCAAAAGTGTACATAATCGATTTCGTTTTTGCATGGTGAAATGAACTCGGCTCGCTTGTTGGTCGAACGGATTACTGGCCAGTTTTGTGTGTGTTCTCCTTCAATATTTATTTTCATTATTATCACCAACGCACACAATTACAAATAGATTTGAGGGTTGTTCGGAAAAAATCTACAAATTAAAAAATTGATAAATTCAAAGAAAACCTACCCTCTGATGGGTTTTTATTTAATCCACTTTAACTAATGCATTTGTTATTAACAAAAAAAATTCCAATAACCACCCCTTTATGCGGTCCTAGCCAGTGTTCACCACTTTGTGATTAGATTAACCGTGTATCTGTTGTATATCTCTATGTGTGTGTGGTGGAGTTAAAATCGATAAAACCCTTGTTGGGTGGCTGGCACACCACCACTACCCTCATCAGTACATTAATCATTTAGAAAGTAGTGCAAGTTGAAGGATGGGTGGCGGTATAGGTAACTCAAGATTACATCAGCATACAATCTTGTACTGGGAAGTAATTAACAAGAGATACACCTCCAAGTCTCAAGGTGGGCTTAAAATAATCATCTACTAATCCCGGATTTGGTTCGAATTGTAAGGGTTGCGACATCCGTGAATCCGATAGATCCATCAAGATTTCGGGGATTTATTGATAGGGTTTTTTCTAGGTTTGTTTAAGGGTGGAATTTCGAGATTTTTATCTTAAGATCGGGTGATTTGAATGCGGCGTTAAGAGGAAATATTGAATGAAAATTGGTGAAAAATTCGCAAAGTTGACAAGTGGAAAATTCTAAATTTACTCGAGAATAAATCGTTGTTTTCATAGGTCTAATGTCAACAGATTATAAAAGTTAATCCGCCGTTAAATAAGCTGTTTGCCGTCTCTGACAAGAGGGTGTTTTTGAGGTTGAAACGATCTCCCTTTTCATTCGTCTATCCGTGAATTAAACGGATGACAGAACAAATGAGACACAATTTTATAAATTTATCAAAACCGATCCAATTTTCTACCCACTAGGATTAAACCGTCGCTTATTTTCCAAACTATATCGCCAACAAATAGAACTTACCCCGTCCACTGCGGCCGACAAAACGTAAATCATTGAATTTCGCCACTTGATTCTTCATAACGGCGGTAGAATTTCTCAATTCGGCACAATAATTCTCATCATTGCCGGCCCGGACGGTCACAACAGTACCATCACCGATATCACCTAAAGCTACCACTTTAAATGCCACTGGTAGTGTTTTATTTGAACGCCAATGCGGCGGCAACACTGTACAAACAAACAATGGACTACCGGTTCTTATCAGTTCACCGGGATGTTCCGATAAGAAATCGTTTAGAGTCCTTTCGGCTAGAATATCCGACGTCATTTTCGTGTAAGTTTCATTCAAGATATTCGTTGTAGCATCAGGCGATGATGCCGATGTTGTTGTTGTTGTGGGGGTTGTTGATGTTGTTGTTGTTGGTGTATTTGTTAGATGCATTGTTAATTCTGTTTCAATTGTCGTGTGCCAATCACCGAACATTCAGTCTTTGATTAATTGCCAACATTTGGGGGTGGGGGGTGGTGATTATTACATTATCGCGCGATTTTTTTTAAACAAAACCACCCTTGGAGTGGTGGTGGTTGTGATTCAAAAAATCGGCCCGTGACACGCATCCGTCGGTTGCTAAGCAACACATGACGTAGTGTCAACACTTTTTCGCGGTAGTCAATGAAACTTTTTTGTTATTCACACAATTCACTCGAATCGGGGGTTGAATTGGAGTTTGCACCTTTGCGATTTTATAAAAATTTTCCCGTTATGTTCCACTGTTCAACACGAATGTTTAACAACTGCGGTGCCACACACGATGTTTGAATAAAACGCACGCAGCATCCAAACTCGGGGCCAGATTTAACTCACTCTCATATGAGCGAATTGGCGGCCGGTATAGATTTAAAAGAGCACAATAAATTTACTACAATATCGTTAAAAATAAACCGACTAGCACTAAAATCGTCCGCGTTTAAGGACTAGAGCGAGTATCGTATTGTAAACATGTTGGGTACGTTTTCGGGACCGCCGTCAAAGATATAGTATACATTACTACTATTACCACCACCACTACCACCAATGTTGCCGCCACCACCACCACCACCACCACCACCGCCGCCGCTTCATCTGTTTCGTTCTATCACGAATTTAACCAAAACTAAAAGCCTTAACAGTGTGTTGTTGATTAACTACTGAATACTCTATAACCGACATACGTCCAAATCTACCCCGATACCAACCAAACGAAACAACCAACAAACCATCTGTATTGATAGTCGTAGCTTGATTCATCTAACTAAAAGCAGTAGCACTCTTGCGCTTGATAACCCTTTTGGGTTATCAAGGGGAATACAAGACAAAGATATCTAGATATAGCGTTATATTGTTGTTGGAGCGAGATCGAATGATATTCTAGATTAAAACAGAAGCTAACCATTAAAGGGGTAGGTGGTGTATATGTATGGTGTATATGTATGTGTATAGGTTGGAGGGAGATAACGTTATCGGTGCGAGGAAGAGGGTACAGTTTGTGGTCAAAACGGGCCGGGCTTGGCGGTAATAAAGGAGCGAAGTATATAAATTGGTATAGGAGTGACAAGGCAATGGGGTTCCAAAGGGGTTAGAGGGTGGTTTTTGGAGAACGAACGGTAGCGCGGTTTATCGGTGGAGTTTCATATATACAGCATCATCGTATACAATAAACAAAGATGGACGTATATACGCAGGCGTCACATATGTTGTATAAGTTACCCTTATATGTGATATGAAATGAGAGGGTTGTTGATATTATTTTGAAACGAGACTTATTTTCGCGGTACTACCACTATCAATGATAGCTACTACCCCACTGTCACATCAACACCAGAAACGATTGTCGACTATATCCATATGCGTGTATCTATATTCAAGTGGAGGGATAAGTATCTTTTGTTGGGGTGTGTGTGTCTGTGGGGGTGTATTTGTGCATATCTATGTTGGTATGTTATTGTGTTGGCATTGGTGGTAGGCGGCGGTCGGCAGCGGCGGTCGACGGCTAACCGGAGTTACCATTATCCTGGCACACATTCACACGATACAACTCAAATCACTGATAACACCCCCAAAACAACCCTTAAATCTATTGCAATTTTTATCAAATAACTATACATCTATGCACGCACACAACTAACATCAACCCTAGTTGTTAGTTTAATTACAAAAAGGGCCCTATCGAGCGGACTATCAACTGTAACAAAACCACCACCCCTCTAGAAAAAAACAAACTTTTTTTAATTTTTCTAAAAATCTCTTTAATACTTCGACTACCCTTTCATGTATTTTAATACCCTTAAAGGGCAGTAGAAATTATAAAATCTCAGTTCTAAATTATGTTTGTAATAAAATCCCCGACTATATGTGTAATTCGCAACGTTGCAATAAGGGTTGGTGTTGTATATATATGTATACATACATACATACAGTGCTTTGTGGACGCAACCCCACCGCCCTAAAACAGCCCTGAGCCGGTTTTGTGAAAGTAAAAGGGGTGGATTTAACCGGCCACTGTCCAAAAGGAGGGTGAATATATGAAGCAAGGGTTGAAATCTACTGTTGGAAATTCTCCAAAATTTCACTATAAATTATCCAATCTATTTATTTAAATTATTTGTTAGAGAAAATAACAAAACTACAAAAATTTAAAGAATTCTATTCTACTAGACTCGTTAAGGTTTAAAAGACTGCATATGGGGGTCAGTCGGATTGTAATAAGGGTTGGAATTAAACAATGACAATGGAATGTTTGTTTTACAGACACGAATTCTTATCTTCTTAAAATTGTTAGCCAGGAAGATTATAACCGGAAGTCTGGTGATTTATTCGCTCATCAGGGTGGTCGACAGTTAATCATCCCTTAATGCAGCATTCTTATCAAAATATTCCATAGAATTGTAAAAATACAGATGTTGAGGGTTGGTTATTTGGAAAAAAGCACAGTTAACGTATCAACTTTTCACTATTCACTTTCACATATGTGATCAATGTTCGGCTGCTGTTGAACAGATGGCAGCATTTGGACGTTTTTTTCAACCACTCGAGTGGTTAAAAAAAATCCGGATATTCCACCCATCTAGACAGATTGTCGATTTGCACACGCCTGACCCCAATTCCGTTCCGTTTATTCATAATCTGGGGTAAATTAGCTCGAACTAGTAGTGTTTTTTTTTTAAATTTAAATTCGAGCAACTCATTCGACAGCCATCACTCTTTCAGACAATTTACCACAGGGTGAAAACGGAAGTTGTCTTTATATGTGGGTGTTCGTGCTAACCTGTACTTCCTGTCAGGGCCCCATGTGCTCATTCATTATTATTATAACAACAACAACAGAACGTTTTAACATGTATCAGGTCATTAAGTGGAGAACGTTTATACAACCCCGTCCAATTTTAACTTAATTTATTGCAATTATAATCTCATTAAACGCATCATCCCCTATTCCAGGGGTAATCTAACGATTTTTAAAGACATCAAAGCCTTCTAAAAACTCAACGATAAAAAATCCATCAATAAAAATCGTGATTTCTCATGACCTTGACATTAGCAATAGATCATTACGAAACATAATTGGAAAATTCTGGGAATTTATACCGGGTGTACCATTAAAAAATACCATTAATTGGTGTGCCATTCGAGAAATATTTAGAAGACTTGTATGAGAATCACTAGAGGACGTTTTGACAAAAGTTGGACCCCGTAGCTCACCGGGAAGGCGGTCGAAAACGCTTCTTTTGCACAATTACGCGATTTTCACCAACCAACAACGCACATGCAACAACTAAGAATAACCCAAATTACTTCACCAATATCTTTGAATGATCCCTAGTCGCAAAAGCGTTTTTGGCCAACTTTTTGATAAGCTACAGGGCTCAATTTTTGCTGAAAGTTTTCCAATTGGATTAATCTTTGATACTTTTGAATGAAACGCACGGTAGATGGGCTTGAGGAGCCTGCACCAGGCCCATTATCAATGTTAAATGGGCCCATATTCGCACCAAAGACCCATTGATAAGCATAAATCAAGCCCGTTACAAATATTGAAACAAGTCTTCCGCTACTCTAATTCCGAATAGAGATGTTTGCTTACATTTTGTGTTATTGAATCCGATTTTTATTTGTTGTCGTTTTTTTCTCGAACATCCCCAAAAGAAACCGTCACGTTTAGACTGTGATCGAACTACACGTACAAAACAATACCCTCAAACCCATTCAAAACGTACATTCTTAAAACATCCAACAATCGGTGTACTTCTATCGAAGAATAAGCTAAAGAAAAAGGGCCGCCGCAAGCCCTTTAGTTTTGGGCAATGCTATTGTATCGAAATCTGAATAACTACCATTGAAAATTCACCCCCGATACGTTTTTATTTTTATTTCGATTTTTTTTCGAGAGCCCAGCCGACGTCGAGTTGAACTCAAATTAAAAGCATCCCATATCACCTATACAGACACAGACATAACCTATATTTAACGGGTTAAACTACCCTTTCGGCCTAAATAATAATTAACTTAGGTCGTTTTTTATTTTTTGTTTAAATTTTAGTTTGTTATCCCCCGGTTGATTTAGCCACTGTTGACCTATTTCCTGTTTTGTTTTATTTAAAATGAGCCATATGCAAAATTGTAAAGAAATAAAAAAACTACCCCCTCAATCAAACTTGTCCGCCTTTCCGAAATTAACACGAAATAAAAATAAAAACTAGACATATGGTAAAGGGTTGTTGTGTGGATATATGTGCGCATTTTTACGATAACATCCACATATTTATTACAATTTAATTGGAGATAATTGGGGTTGTTTTTTGAATTTTTGGTGGGTTTTTTTTTTTAAATCGACGATTATAAACGATGATGGTCTATTTGTGGATTAACTGTATATACGACGAGATTCGATAGTGAATGATCTAGGGAATAATCTGTCAACGTAGTACACCACCATCCCCTATCTAGGTGTCAAGGGCCACCACTCTCTAGCCGCTTTCCATTAAAACACTGTCCGAGCTGCAATTAGTTTTGCCGGCTACAAATTACGTTATTCGTCTTTGCCACCTTGCACCATCGATCTGACTTGTCTTCTATTATCGAAAACCACCCCAATTTCGATGATTACCCCCAACTCACCCCTATGTACGAACGAAAAAAATCGTATACATATCGGCGAGATCACGGCAAATATTCGATAAATTTACACAGCTCTTGTTTGATTGTATGCGCGTATTCCAACTAAAACCGGGGGTGATTTTCTATATATGTATGTGTGGGTGATTGTAGAGAGCATCCCCTGTGGTGGGTAACTGGCCAGTCTGCCCTCATTAGCGTGTAAAACTCGGGTTAGGTACAGTTTGACTATGAGTTGTATGCCGAGCGTTATTGTATAGAGAGTTGGAGGGATGTTAAGTAGAGGGGGTGGAAAAAATATCGTAAATTGTAAAAGAGAATATATCAATAGCTGATGAACGGAAATTGTAATCCAGTTGCATTTCCGGTACTACTATTTAGTCCATTATATCATTAATATTATAAAAATACGATTATATAATTTGCAATAGGGGTTAATGTAGGGTTGTAAAAATCAACCCTAGGTTTTTTTTTTGGTTGAAACTCGAAAACAGAGTGCGTCGTCATTATTGATTGGGTTGTTGCATTGTTTAATTCATCTCCAGTTTGCGATTGCATAGAAACTGGGAATTAACCCCCGACACGCCGACGTTTAAACACACTACCCTATATTTTAAAATTCGGGGTAGTTTATCGATAATTCACGGATCAATATATGAAATTTTCAACGATTATTTACAAAATTACAAAAATAAATATTTACGTTATTTTCGTCGGGGGTGATAATAAAATTACAAAATTAACAATCGGCTTTTTGTATTTTTGATGTGTTGTTTTTTCTCGGATGTTCGGGTCGAAAAATAAAACCAAAATAACATAAAATCACACTAGAGTTCTCACTAAAATATCCAACAGTTTAAAACGTTCGCCAAATCCATTATTAACTGGACATGCAATTCCACTAAAAACATCGATAACGACCATTGCAGTTCAGCAAAAAAATTGCACACACCGATACACCGATGCGGTGGAAAAAACCGATAGCGTACAAATTTCCTAAAATTTGCAACAAACCAATGGGCCAAAGATCGTCCAGATTGCCGCTATAACTTCGATTTCGCCACCCTTAATTCAAGAATTCTCGGTTGTTGTTTAAGTTTATTATAACGATAAAGTTGGAGAATTGATGGTCGATTTTAGTGGTGGTGGTGGTGATCGTTGATAAGAAACTATCGTCTGGAAATTCGCTACTTTCGCCCCAACATTATCCCACCAAACTTTCCAATATCTCGTCATTGTTTTGGCTTTCTCACCGCTTCTCTACCTACGACATATACTTTCCGACAAGATGATCGCATTCACGTTATTTAAACTGAATGAATTCTCCATCGTTGAAACGATTTCTGGTAAGCCAAACGACGATCAAGAGATCCAATCGGGGATATACCGAACGTCCCGGCTATTCATCCAACAATTGACCAACTTGGTGGCAAATCTTTTAAATAGCAAGTCGTAAAGTAATAAATCGAAGAAAAATTATAAGATTCATTTGAATACTCTAATCAAAGATCATCAATTCTTCAAAATATTCGAAGAATAGCACACAAAAAACACTCGAACACGAATGATATCTACTAAAAACTGTCCAAATTTGGAGTTGTGAGGTTAGAAAGTCCAGTTACCAACAACAGCTAGGGAATTTAGTTATCAACCTCATATCTTAAAGAGCGCGCAATTCAAAATTTTCAATTTCTATTGGCCAAATTGAAAATTTTAAATTACGCACTCTTCCCACAAAAACTTGGATTGTTAACTAAATATCCCTAAATTTTCTAACTTTACACCAAATTTGGTTAATATGTTGAGGTTAGAAATTTCAGTAAAGTGGGATAGATTTTCCAAGCGTTTAAGTCCAAATACTAAAAAAAACAAGAAACAAAAAAAGAATGAAAATTGCAATTCTGAGAATTAGAAACGAGAATTGAAAATCTGATCCGCTACACAAGTATTTTGATTTCAATAGATGAAAGTTTTCCACTCTGAATTTCCATTAAATTTCCAAAATTCGAATTTTTACCGATCGTTTTCCAAATTAGCGCAATAAAATTTTCTTTGATCCTCTAAATTTTAAATTGAAACAACTTTCCAATTTTGTCGGTTTTCCGGAAAACTAACGTCACTATTGGAAAATTTCTTGAAGATTTGGAAAGCGTATTTAATTTTCCGAACAGCATGTGAAAATCATCGCAAAACAAACAAGGTTATCCAAGTTTTAAGACTTTGCATTGAAAACCGTGTAACAAAATTTGGAAGAAACTTTCGAATTTTTTGTCGATTTTCGGAAAAACTAACAAGGCTGTTGGAAAATTTCGGGGAGATTTGTAAAACCGTTTTCAACTCATTATGAAAATTGTTGGAAAACAAATAATGTTAGTCAAATTATGAGTCTCTCAATTGAAAATTGTGAAATAAAGATTATAACAAACTTTCCCACGTTTTGTTGATTTTCCGGAAAACTAAAAATACTATCGGAAAATTTCGTGGAGATTTAGAAAACGGTTTCAATTTTCTGTGTTCCGTATGAAAATCATTGGAAAATTAACAATTTTCGCCGAATTATGAGTCCAAATTTAAAATTATTTAATTAGAATTGGAGCAATTTTGCCTAGATTTTCTGAAAAATTAACAATGCTATCGGAAAATTTCTTCAACATTTGAAAAGCGCATTTAATTCGCTATTTATTTCGTTAAAGCTATTAAGAAATTAGCAATATTAGCCAATTTGTAGGTCTCTAAACTGAAAATTGTGCTATAAAAATTAGAACAAATTTTCCAAGTTTTTGGCAATTTTTCGGAACGTTGACACTGTTTTAAGAAAATTTTATGGAGATTTGAAAAGCGCCTTCAATTTCCTGTTTACTGTATAGAATTCATAACCAAATAAACAATTTTAGTTAATTTATGTCTCTAAATTTAAAACTGTGCAATAAAGATTGTAATTAACTGTCCAATTTTTTACCGATTTTCCAGAAAACTAACAATCTCTTCGGAAAATTTCTTGGAGATTTGAAACGCTCTTTCAATTTGCTGTTTCTTTAGTGAAAACTATTAGAAACTAAACAATATTAGCCAAATTATAAGCTTCTAATTGAAAATTGTGCTGTAGAAATTGGAAAAATATTTCCATTTTTTTGTCGATTTTCCAGAAAACTAATAATGCATTAAGGAAAATTCGTAGAAATGTGAAAGTACTTTCGATTTTCTGGATAATGCGTAAAAATCATTGGTAAATAAACAATATTAGTCAAATTATGAGGTAAAAAATAAAAATTGTAGAAAAAATACGGGGAAAACACTTTTAGATTTCCTTCTATAACTCATGATTACGAATTTTCAAAAATATAAACATCATTAGATGCTCCTCAAATGTTCTAACACTTTAATTCGTTAGAAAATTAATAAGAACCCATCGATTAACAAATTTAAGTCCTTAAAGACGAGATATTTGAAGTTTTAAGCAACTTTCAACCTTAAAATTGACAATTCCTCTATAAGTCCGTGTTATCGGGAACGCCCTGTATATTCAAGATATATTGAACAGATTCCGCAGACTAGGCATAGAGCGGTTTTACTCGGGAATTGAATTGAAAGATCAAGAGAGTTTTATGGCGATCCGATATCGTTTGAGACTATTTTAAATAAAAACTATGTCCCCAATCAAGAGAAACAGCAAATTTCAACAATAAAACTACCAAAAAAAAAAAAAAAACAACAAAAAATATTTAACAACAATTTTTTTTTGATTTATTCAAACTATCGTCGAGCACACTTTGTACCTTCAACAGCTTTGTCGACATTCTCAATCCACACGCGGAAGTTAATTTCGTCATAATTTAATCGCCCGTATAAGAAACCGGGCATGGTATTTGTCAAAACGTAAACATTATTATCATTACCGATTTTAACATCACTCGGATAAATCATCTTGTCATCGTCCTTGTGGACGATCGAAAGATCACGCAGATTCGTATTAACATTCCAACAACCTAAAGCATTCTGATTGACCATTCCCAAAAATAAAATACCAGATTTTTGGTGGATTGCTGAAGCTGAACTTTGTGATAATGCCCCACGATCACCTACATCCTAATTTCAAACAAAACAAATAAAGCCAACCATACACTATACGATTTGTACAACTCACCTGGAAATCATCACCGTGAAACGATCGAGCCGATAGCGTTTGATTTCTTAGAATTTTTGTCGAAACTCGATATAGATGCGTACCGGCCATTGAATGGAAATAAGCATCACGATAACCGTCTGGTTTCAAATCGGTTAACGCGATACTAAAAATACCATCGTTCCATTGGAAACGATGACCGGCTATACGAAATTCACCAGCCAACGGTTCTAAATAGAAATAGTTGTGTTGTAAACGCCAAAAACGATCCTCATTATAACTGTAAACAATCAAACCATAACCACCTAAATCGGGTAAATAACCGAAAATATCCCCAGTTTTACACGTTTCCGGTGTTGTATCAAGTGTAACACTTGCTAAAGTTGTTGTAGGTCTTAATAAATCACCACCAATAACACTACGACGGATGATTTGGTTGTTTTTTAGATTGATGATCACCAATTGTGTTGGTTGGATTTGTGTTCGATTTTCGGGTAATTCGATAACACCAGTATCAATAAACCATAAACGATCACAAGGATCTACAGCAACACGATAAACTGAAACTATCGGATTTGGGGAATTTAATGAATTTGCTTCTAAATTTGGATAGGGAATTAATGGTACATTATGACGATTTTGTGAATCTAATTGGACGAAATTCAACGTGGACGGTACGCCTAATCGCCGACGAGGTACAGTGATAAATAAACGATTACCCCAAACGTTAGCGCCCATCGGTATATTATTCTCTAAAATTACACAATTTTTAAATTAAATCGCAAGAATCGCGACTATTACCGTGGATGTAGTCGGAATTTGATGTTTGGCGTGGCGGTGTAGGGTCCCCCTTAGTAGACCCAGGGAACGAGACTTTATCCATGGTACTCACATATGGACTTTTATGATAACTCGCTTGTCTTATCGGCCGTTGTTGTTGTTGTTGTTGTTGAAGGTGGACATAATTGATACGGGTCCACGTGAATTCCTCACGTAATCCACGTGCCAAAATTAGTGAAATTAACAAAATTACACTAATTACAAACAGGATGAATTTCATTTTGTCTTCGTGTATTACGAGGTGTTTGCTTGAAAACTACAGAAACACGACTGACGAGTTCTGCGATTTATAAAAATTTTAAGATGTTCTGAAGGCCGTTTAAATGATACTAAATGTCAGTTTTTGTTTTTCAATGATAGTATAAAAATTCCAATATTATTTAATAATTCTAGCTTTATTTTGATAAGAAATCAAAATAAACAGACAGGGTTCAAAACGGGTCAATAAAAAGCTTTTTTTCGGGGCATAATTTTTAATTACTTATTTAAAAACATTAGTTTTATGTTGTTCTCCTTGAAATGTTCACTAATAATTTTCAGATTTAATGTTTTTCCTGTTTATTATTAAGTATGTTCCATACAACCATCCGGTGATTTAGTATAAAGTTTTGAATTAATTGCCAACTTTATAGTCCAAGGAGTAGTAACTTTTATATAGAATTTGATAGTAAAGTTGGTATCCTTCCGTTGGTACCATTGGAGTTTGTTTATATGTCAAAAATATAACCTCAAATCTTGTTCGTTTATTTGAATCTCCCGCTATCTACTACTTTTTAATTGAAAGGCATGTTTGTTATTTTATAGTAAATCTAGTGATCTGGTAATAAGACAAATATGCTTACTCTTTGAAAAATAGAAGAAAGCGGGAAATTCAAATAAACAATAATAAAACGCTGTATTAGACAAAAAATAACAATAAAATATAACAAAAATCAACAAAGTAAAATAAACTGTCTTCTAAAACAAAATTCTTTAAAAAAAAGGAAATAAATGTTCAAAAAACATAAAATTTGAGGTTATATATTTAATCTGTAAGTAAACAAACAAGTGATACCAACGTAAGGATACAAATTTAACCATTTATTGCTCTATGAAAGTTACTAGTCCTAGAACTATAAGGTTGGTAGTCAATTTAAAACTTTAAACTATAGCACTAGATTTATCATAGAAATTTGATTTACACCCTTAATACAGACGTTGGGGTGGAACAAACCTAAAACAAGATACACCACAGACAAGAAAATCCAGTAAACATCCCCGTGTAAAACTAGACGATTTCAACTCCCATACCATCCCTTAAAGTGATCAACCAGTCTAGATAAGGACTCAATTGTTTTCAATCAGTGCTACCAAAAATCTCACCTCCATTCAACTATTCTACAATCAACATTTTTAGTAGAACTGGTATAAGGATGTACGCTGATAAATGTGAAAGATAACAACAGTAGTAGTAGTATACTTACCTATTCAAGTTTTAGTATAACAATAGGGTTGTTTTTCGGGTGGTATGAGGGTTGAAGGGGGTTTAGATCGTGATGATGTCGCCCTCCATTGATCACACCAGATTGCCATATATGATACTATAGGGGTGTATTGTGGGGAAATTGATACATTTCGGTCTACCAAAATAGTTTATTTAACAAAAATTTTGTTGGTACAAAAATAGGGGTTGTTTCATCGAACATTTCAAACTTTAACAAAGATGAATTAATTATCAAACAGTAACCAAGGGATGTCTTCAGGGGTTTCTACTACTTCCTTATACAACAACAACAACAATAACCCCCATATAAAAAAATCATAGCACTACGATTATTGTTAATGTTAGGGGTTGGAAAATTTCAATCTCCCTAATGTGCTCGTTAACAATACACACAACTCTTCTAACACGGGGGTGTTGTTTTAAGTTATGCTTTTTAAAGTCTTCCTGTTCCTATTCCGGATCGGTGGTGTGGAAATTTCAACCCCTTCATCTTCGTATAATTACAATTTTAAAAAAATTACATTTTTGATAATTAATCCTATGAAAATTAACAAGCCACCCCTGTCAATTGCAATTTTTTTCCCCAAAAAAAGACCGGTAGTAGCCTCTGGAAAACAGCTGAAACTCATCCAGATTTAGCTATTCTAAATCTAATGTTCGTGTGAGTGTGTATGTGTTGAATATTTCGTGTTTGTGTAAGTATTGTGGTTGTGTTAGTAAGTGTTGCAGTGGGGATGAGGGGTTGGCTAGGTGTGTGGCATGTCAGGGGAGGGACTAACCACGGCTAGGCCTCAAAAACCACGTCTGGGATTGGCTACACTATATCTCACTCTAACACAACCTCAACAAAGATCTACTATCTTTGTTTGTTTTATTACAACCCCTATATGTTTGTCTTGTATTTGTTTGCTTTGTCTGTTGCGTTCTACCGAAGAATTGTTGTTCCTGTCGAATCATTTATAGTAACCAGGACCGTAGTTGGTGTTTTTTAAATAAAAATCCTATAATTTTTGTGATTTTTTTTTGAGATTTTTTCAATTTTTGTATAATTTTAAAAATAATATCCAATATTTAATTATAATCGTTTTTTTATTGTTGTAATATTGGTAATATTGTTATGAAAAAATTGCGAATACGACCCTGTCTGTCTATTCAACTAATGTAGCCAATTGTCCATCTCACTTCAATAACCGGTAAACGATACTTTGGTCTTTGTCAAATAGACAAGCTATTATTTCATCTCTTTCTATCTCACACCAAAACCCGATAAGTTTCGGCATATTTTTCTCTTTCTTTCAATCACCAACAAGATATCAACTATCTCTATTCAAATTGTGGATTTCTATGATATATTCATCTCTGTTTCATATAGAGGGATAAGTGACACCCCTTCTACTATCCACGTTTTTTTTTCTAACACATGTATGTACATTAATATACAGGAGGATTTTCCATCGTAAACACATAAACAACTGTCTCTTTCTAATATTTGTTGATTATACGCCGACAATTTGTACAGTGTACTCTTTCTAATTCAACGAAAAAAAAATGTATAGAGAGGGATATTTATGTTTAGTGTTTTATATGACTCTCTGTATCTAACCCCCCACCTTTTTCTAGTTGTGTCAGTGTGTGGGATAAAAACTACCCTCCTTTTAGTTGTCGTTTTGACGAGCACGAGTAAGACGCTTATACCGCACAGTATTAGTTGTAGGGTGGTTATAAGGGTGGACGGGGGTGGCCACGAAATTGGCCTACTACTACTACTACTATTATTATTATTATTACTACCACCAACACCGAATCGTCGACAGGCTACGAAACGGAAAAAGTTCGCCACAGAAATTTCAGTTCAACATTGACGATCAGAAGTGCAACAACTACAGTTTTTTTTTTGTTTTGTTATATGAATAGGGGTTGTTATTACGGGGTTGATTTCGATGATTTTTATCGGTGATACGAGTGTTTAAGTTTTGTGTTAACGAGTCAAGACCCATGCATTTACCGCAAAAAGTCTCCCCAACAACAACAACAACAACAACGACAACAACCCCTGGTGCTACGATAATGGAAATGTACGCTAGTCTCCATGAGACTTTGCAAGAATACCACGGCGAACTGGTGCAAACAGGCAGTCCGGCCGTGTTGTGTAGCGTTTTACCAACCCATTGGCGTTCGAATAAAAGTCTACCGATTGCTTTTAAAGTTGTCGCTTTAGATGATGTCCAAGATGGGACTACTGTAACATTAAAAGCCGGTAATGATGAGAATTATTGTGCTGAATTACGTAATTGTACGGCAATTATGAAGAATCAAGTGGCGAAATTTAACGATTTACGTTTCGTTGGACGTAGTGGACGTGGTAAATCGTTCACATTGACGATAACAATCAGTACGGCGCCGTATTATCAGATAGCAACGTACAATAAAGCGATCAAAGTGACAGTGGATGGACCTAGAGAGCCGCGCACCAAATCAAGTATGTTTTGGAATATTTTTTATTGTTCAATTGTTTATAATAAATGAAATGTTTGTTTAAATTGTAAACAAGTAATAAAACGTGTTCGTGTTCTGATAAACACCCGGTTTTGTCGGCGTATCAAATTTTGTTGTCAACAATCATAAAAGCCGACTAGATTTAATTATTACAGTTGGCTGTGTTTTAATTCAACTATATCGTAGATTGTTTCATACATCTACAAATGTCAAATTTTATAAAATGAGGTTATTTTTTTGACAGATTACCAATACGGTTATGGTTTACCAGGATTACCGGGTACTTTCAACCCATTCTTAATAAATCCAAGTTGGCTGGACGCCACCTATCTATCATACACATGGCCGGATTATTTCCGCAATCACCGCACCCACCAACCCCTATTAACTAAAGGTAAAATAACAACGAAACTATAATCAACAATAATGATAATGTGATGATAATAGGGGCGGAATTCTATCTACCACCACCACCACCACCACCACCGCCGGTAACGAGTCTATCATCACCCACTACTACCACTACGACAACAACGGCAACAACAACACCAACAAATTTCCTACCACCACCGCCGCCACTACCCCCGCATTGTATCTTACCAAACGATACAATAATCCGGCCTATTGTACCACCACTATTACCACCACCACCACTAGTTACCACTTGTGTATCGAATGATTTATTGCGAATTTCGGAAAAATCGCCAATACCGCAAGAGACACGGATTCATTCAACTGTTGATTTGAATTCGAATTCGGAACATTCGGATGATGATGATGATGGTGGTGGTGGTGGTGGTGATGATGATGAGGATATTGATGTGGTGAAATCGGCTTTTGTTCCGATTAAACCGGCTAGTGTACGATTGCAAGAAATCCAGCCGGATTCAACAGTGGAAGAAGAACGGGTTGTTGTGAAGAAGAACGAATTGAAGGCGCCCAGTTCGAAGAGTTTGAAGAATTTGCAGAAAGATCCGACGACAACGGCGGCAACGGCGACGAAATTGCACTCACCATCGGCGATTAGTGCGACGAAAACCGTTTGGCGGCCGTATTGATTCCAATTGTCGTCTATTAATCGTGTAAATATAATTTATTAGTGTTTGTTTGTAAATTTGTACAGTTATTGTCTGTAAATAGATTTAAAAAAACACCCCAAATTCGACGATAATAACAATAAGAATTGTGTTAGATTTAAACTGCTAATATTGTGATAGAGAGCAGATTGAGAAATTTTTAGATATTTTTGTACCAAATCCTCGAAATCTAGCCGACAAAATAAACGATTATTACCAAAAAATTTACAAGTTTTTCACCAACCTATTTATAAAACAACAATATTCTGGTCAACAAAAGCTCCACTCGTTTGTAAAATTCGATGAAATGCTGCACCAATCCCGCATATAACTAGCCCTTAGGGCAGACAGAAAAATTCAAATTTCTCTAGAACATAGCGAGTGTTGTGTGTTGATGATATCCTGCTGGAAAGTTTTGATACGTGTTCATTGAACTATAAGAGCCATAAAAGGGCTGCGACGTAAACACTTTCGGCGACAGGCCCTCTACATTAATCATAACGTATACACACATACGGCGGACTTGAGAAGGGCCCTAAATAGAGCCATTCTCTTCCCTTTATCCCTACACATCTATGTCTATAAACTATAACGACAAAGACGGATATAGTGAGAAGCTGTAGAGGAGAAATCAACCAGCTGTTACTTGAAACGCTATTGTTATCCTATAGGGTAGTACTACTGTTCAAACGACAACTCTAGGGTCGTCTATTGGGGTGAGATTTATATCTTGAAAAAGAAATTAGAATAATAATCAAACAGTATCGATTTATATATCGGGGGTGTTTAGTGATATTAACGTGTATAAATATCGAATTTTTTTTTACAGTACAAAATACAAGCTAAACAACGTAAAAATCGATTCATTACAAGCATGAACAAGCCGATATTTGCACGATTTGATTGGATGGAAAGAGAGGGTAGTTGTAATATGTACATGTAGTACAGGTACACTAACTTGATTAGCGATTAGGGGGTGATTGTGACGCGAATTCAAAGGTGTAATTAGCAACGGCCAATTCACTCAAAACTTTAATACAGACTAGACAGACCGAGAGCGGTATGAATTAAAAAAAAAAAAAAAAACAACTAAACTAGACAAGTTTGTAGTTATACAATAGTTACATTAATTGGGGGGTAGTACACCCCCTATATGGATCGATTGTGTAGTTGGAAAAACATGAAACTAACCCAAATTTAGCTCTTTTAACTATTGCGAATCAAAAATTGATTAAAATAAAAATATCCTCCATCTACATCACATTAATCAACTGGACTATTAAATTAAATCAAGATAAATCCCTTACAATTATAACGATTTTCATGATTTATTGTAGTTTTTGATAAATACTTAAGGGTTGATGGGGTAGTTGCAAATAAAAATTTTGTTAAATTAAAGCTATACTTCGTCTATTTTCGTTCGGTCAACTCGACTAAGAACAAAATCAATTAAAATTGGTGTTTTTTTGTAAAGAATTGATCATAAATTCTTGGAGTTCGATGGGGTAGTGCAACCCATATGGATTAATTGTATAGTTGGTATGAACCTTTGGCTTCTTTTCTTTAAAAAAACTCGTTAAAGCTATACTTCATCTAATCTAGATCAGTCGACTAGACTAATAAATCAAATCGAATCGAGCCTTCTACAATTTAAACTAATTTCATGATTTTTTTGTAAGTTTTTACAAATACTTCGGGGTTGATAGGGATAGTACACCCCTTCTAGATCGTTTGTGTACTCGATCTATTTTAGATTAGTCAACTGGACTGTCAAGTCTCTTACAATTATAACTGACATTTTGGGGGTTGATGGGGGTAGTACACTATAATTAGATAAACTGTGCAGTTGGAAAAACGTGAGACTAACCCAAATTTAGCTCTTTTTAATTATTGCGAATCAAAAATTGATTAAAATAAAAATATCCCCCATCAATATTACATTAATCAACTCGAGTAATAAATTAAATCAAAATAAATCCCTTACAATTGTAAAGATTTTTATTGTAGTTTTAGATAAATAATTAGGGATTGATGGGGTAGTAGTGGACTGTAATACAATAAATCAAGACAAGCCTCTTACAATTAAAACTAACTTTTTTAAAGAATTTCATGATTTATCGCAATTTTTGATAAATTTCTGGCGTTGGTGGGGGTAGTACACCATAGTTAGATCAACTGTGTAGTTGGAAAAACGTGAAACTACCCCAAATTTGTTCTTTTTCAACTATTACAAATCCAAAATCGGTTAAAATATATTCCGTCCATTTTAGATCCGTCAACTCAACTAATAAGTCAAATCAAGACGACAATTAGAATTGAAGATTTTTATGAAGAATCTTACAATTAACTGCAGTTTTTGATAAATATTTAGGGGTTGATAAAGTTAATACACCCCATGAGTTAACTAATCTGTTGCGAATCAAAAATTGGTTACAATAAAGATATACTTCGTCTATTTTAGATCGGTCAACTGGTCTAATAAATCAAATACTAGACACACTTATTGATACAGACGATTTTTGTAAAGAATCACGATTTATTGTACTTTTTTCGATAAATATTTGGGGGTTGATTGTTGCCACCATCTTCCGGTACATTTACCACCACACAGATAAATCACATTAAATAAATAAATATTTACAATTATTGTACTGTCGTCTGAAATTCAATTGATTTTGACAATTTTTGACAATCTTCATTCTCATTTTGAATTGAAGAATAGTGTTTTGGTACTACAATACAAAGAATGTGTCGATTGATGGTGTGGTAGTGGTAGTTTTTGATGAATTTCTCGACCTGATACGAAATTTTCATTGTTATAGGGGTTGATTTATTAATGGATTTGTGTGGTGTGTACATTGGTTTATTTCCAATGTTACGTTCTTTTTTTTATAGAATTTCTAACAAAAATATAAACGTGAGAAGATTATTGTACATTTAATTTCAATTGAATTTGTTAAAAAATAAAAAATAATAAATAAAATAAAATAGCGAACAACCCCTGTCTATTTTTATTATAAACGACAGCGTCATTATCCATTTTTAAAACGGTTTTTTGTTGTTTTTCCACCATTCGACTACCTCTATCAATTTAAATTGATTTTCTAGACTTTCCCACGTCACACATTCGATTCTCATTAATATAGAGGGTGATCGCTACCACCATGTAGCTGCAAATTTTAAATTAGCTACCAACTTTATAATTCAAGTACCGCTAACTTTTATATAGAAATAGATAGTAAAATTTACATCCTTACATTGGCACTATTGTTAACTTTTATGTTTCTTCATTTGAATTCTCCCGCTTTTAATTACACTCTAGATTTACTATGGCTAATTAATAGAAATTCCGAACATAGAAAATATTTTACTTTTTTAACAACCCCTATTGATCTTTTGATAGTTTTCGAGTTATTTTGAATTGTGTTATAAAAAATTCCCTAAACAATATTTCAATAATTTTGCATAGTTGCCTATGAATTGTATATACAAGAAAATGGCGCATTTAAAGCCAACTAGATTTGTAATTATTCCTCAAATAGCGGGCCACAATAATAAGCCATGCTGTATACAGCGATATAAAATATCAACTATTCGATTATAAAAAAATATTTATCTAGTTTGAATTTGTGCCTTTTTTTGGAACACTTGTATATTTAGTAAGCATATCCGTATATCTAGTAAGCGGCGACCTATATCTCTTTTCAACTGTCTATTCAATTATTCAATTTAAAATAACGAATGGCTAACTTGATTCCATGTTACAGTTTAGTTATTTTTATTGGTAATATCAATATTTATATAAAAGTTGGCAAACATGACAGTTCATCAGAACAATATAAACGAATGAATGAATAAATGAATGAATGGACGAGATTAAATAATGAAATTCCTACATGTTTGGACAGATTTTTAATTACAATTCACTTGTTTCTTCAACCCTCATTTGGGTTGATTTTATACTACAATTATTTTTGGTAGATTTTCAAATTTCTAAGCAACCCTCGACGATCATAACGCACCCTCTAATATCGTGTGACATTCCCGATAGTGCACCCAATCTCTTTGTAAGTGGATTTAGAAGAAATTATTGAGAATATTTAGGAAAAAATAATTCGAAGATCGTTCCAAATCCAGATGTTGTGCGTTCTTCATTGGGGATTTTCGTCGATTTCCATCGCATAGTGGCGCACATATTGTTAATCAAATCACATCAGAGAGTACATTGTGGGGTCATGTGCTGTACGCATTGAGGGGGAAATGGCAACATTAGAGGGTACAAGACTGTAAAGGGAAAACAGACCCTTTTACTACAAAACTTTGACAAGATCCGTTTTGATCCGTACGACATTAGAAATTGACATGTGTGCATTGATTTAAAAAATTGAAAATAACAGGGAATTTCGAACCGTTTTGTTGTCGTCAATCTAGTAAAACTGTTACGAATCGAATCCGTTTCACTTTTAACTTTATATTCGAATTATTGTAGGAAAAACTGTACACAATAAGTTAACCTACTTTTAAACTCCTGTTTATGGCCATCGAGACGAGTTTGATGGCCCAAATTTCGGCTTTATGGTTGACCTAATGAAATAGAAATTTTCCCCGAAACTACCCACAATAGACACAAATAAACAACCACCTCGACAATAAATCACAACAATTGTTGACAACTATTTTCAAAAATCTTTAATTTACATTTATTATTACTCCTACTGAGAATCCGGACGTTTCACTTTTGCTTGGAGAAAAACTAACCCCTCTCTCGAAAAATACAGATCGACCGGGATCTGTTTAATTTGTGTTGGCGATTTACATCAGTCGAGATCCTTGAATAAAAGGGGATGAATACGGGAATATATGGGGTTCATTGTGTGAATCCCATCTATATGTGTTAGTTAGTGTATAGAAGGGTGGTTCTCTTTTAGTTGTTGTTGTAGTAGTAGTAGTCAGTGGTGCCCCTCTATAGCCGAGCCCTTGGCCGAGGTGGTTGCTCAGTGGGAACGTTGCGGCCTGCCCTGGGGCGAGCGTCCACGCGTCCCAAATCCACCACCATTCACCCTATTTCGAATTCTCTCTCATTCATGTATATATGTTGCCGGGCATTTGGGGGTCTCACGGGGTGACTCATAAGGGATCAAGGGTGAAAACTGATTTCAATAAACATGTACAGATGAAACTATAGTGGATCTAGTGGTACAGGAAAAATGGCATGTCTACTACGAACAATACAAGAAAATTCAAATCAACAATATATAAAATATTAAAAAAAAATTCATTTAATTGATAAAAAATAATAAAATAAAACTTACCAATAATTAAAAATAATACAACTAAACTCTTTAAAATAAGGTTAAGGTTATATTTTGGTCAATAAAACAAAAGAATGATTTAGTTTATCAATCGTACCAACATAAGGATGCAAATTTTACTATAAATTTCTATATAAAAGCGATTAACCTTTGAACTTGAGGTTGGTAGATAATTCAAAACTTCCTACAACGACTAGATTTTAGATTTTTTATAAAACGTGACTCCTAAGGGATCAAGGGCGAAAACTGATTTCAATAAAATGTACAGATGAAACTATTAAATCTAGTGGTACAGGAAAAATAAGCCTACTATGAATTGTACAAAACAATTCAAATAAACTGTAATAAAATATTAAAATCGAAAAAAAATACTAATTAAAGGATATTCGTAATAAAAATTAAAAAAAATTAAACTTACCGATAATTAAAAATAATAGGAAAATCCATTTAAAAATAAGAACAGCACACAAAATTTGAGGTTAAGTACTTTTTAACAAGAAAACAAAAGAATAGCAATTTAGTGTCTCAATCGTACCAATACAAGGACCTAAATATTACTATCAATGAAAATTATTAGACCTTTAACTGTAATATTGGCAGATAATTTAAAATTGTTCATAATTTTATTTTTTGATTTTTTTATAGAATGCGACTCGTAAAGGATCAAGGGTGAAAACCGATTTCATAAAAATGTACAAATAAAACTATATAATCTAGTGATACATGAAAAATAAGCCTACTATGAATTGTATAAAAAAAATCAAATAAACTGTAATAATAAAATATTAAAACAAAAAAAAAAAAATAATTAAACGATACGCGTAATAAAAACTTTAAAAAATAAAACTTACCGATAATTAAAAATAACAGGAAAATCCTTTAAAAATAAGAACATAGGTACACAAGATTTGAGGTTACGTATTGTTTAACAATAAAACAAAAGAATAACAATTTAGTGTCTCAATCGTACCAACACAAAGGACCTAAATATTACTATCAATGAAAATTATTAGACCTTTAACTGTAATATTGGTAGATAATTCAAAATTTTCTATTTAATTTTTTGATTTTTTATAGAATGCGACTCGTAAGGGATCAAGGGTGAAAACCGATTTCATAAAAATCTACAAATAAAACTATAAAATCTAGTGATACATGAAAAACAAGCCTACTATGAATTGTATAAAAAAATCAAATAAACTGTAATAAACTATTAAAACAAAAAAAATACTAATTAAACAAAATCGTAATAAAAAATTAAAAAAATTAAACTTACCGACAATTAAAAATAACAGGATAATCCGTTAAAAATAAGAACACAGGTACACAAGATTTGAGGTTACGTATTGTTTAACAATAAAACAAAAGAAAAACAATTTAGTGTCTCAATCGTACCAATACAAGGACCTAAATATTACTATCAATGAAAATTATTAGCCCTTTAACTGTAATATTGGTAGATAATTCAAAATGTTCTATTTAATTTTTTGATTTTTTATAGAATGCGACTCGTAAGGGATCAAGGGTGAAAACCGATTTCATAAAAATGTACAAATAAAACTATAAAATCTAGTGATACATGAAAAATAAGCCTACTATGAATTGTATAAAAAAAATCAAATAAACTGTAATAATAAAATATTAAAACAAAAAAAAATACTAATTAAACGATACGCGTAATAAAAACTTTAAAAAGTAAAACTTACCGATAATTAAAAATAACAGGAAAATCGGTTAAAAATAAGAACACAAAATTTGAGGTTACTTATTGTTTAACAATAAAACAAAAGAATAACAATTTAGTGTGTCAATCGTACCAATACAAGGACGCAAATCTTCCTATCAATTTCTATATGAAAGTTATCAGGCCTTGAACTATAAAGTTGGCAGTTAATTCAAAACTTTCTGCGGCGGCTAGATTTATTCGAGAATGTTGTTAAAAAAATCGCTTATTTATGGGCGAATTATTCGAATTTTGAGTTAATTAAACTCGCCAAGAATCCATTTAGAATTCTGCGGTGTTGCTGTGTTAATTGCATCAAATGAAGCGTCTCGAAAAATCAACCCTTAAATTAACTTCTTTCAAGTCGCTGTAGTGGCGGTGGTGGTGGTGGTGGTGGAAGAGAATAGCGGAGTGCACCCCTTGATTCGTTCGGAACACCGCGTCCATTAGGTATTTCCGGAACGTAGAGTTTCCTTCCTAAACACGGATCTCTTTCAAGTGATAAGTAGCTAATTTGTTAAACAAGCCATCTAGTCGATCGTTTTTGAATTTATTACACAACGATGGAGCCGGATTACGAACGCAATAATAACAATCAAGCAGACATAACAACCGTACTTTGAACACAAACACGATAATTGATTATTATCAAGTCGTCGTGCCGTTTCGAAAACCCACCCTATTTTTAGGTCGGATTATTATTCAGATCTCGCGACACGATCCATCATCAATGCCCGCAACATCTTCGGCTGAGTTATAAAAAAGGCGACGATTTTTATTCAATTTTAGAAAGATAGAGCTGAATTTTATAAAGAACTTGCGCCATATTCTAATCAAATTCCCTACACTTTCCACCACCTTTTTATTCCAGGATTCTAAGAGAAATTTCTAAATCTATTTATACAAGTCGGTGGTTATTTTTTATTTGTCTACCTGTATCAATGACTTCATAGAATTCTGCTTGTTTAAGGGTTGTCTTTGGAGATTACAACCACCGCCAGTTCTTACCCCCGACAGTAAATATTTAATCAATAGACTTCTTGTTAATGTTAACAATTGGATTATCTCTTCATTTGTTGTCCAGGTAGACAGATTTTATCTTCAATTATAGTCCGACTATCCATTAAAATTCAACTCGTCTCGTTCAAATCGAGTCAAGTTGGTTGTTTCATTGCAGATTGAGTATAATAGAGATGGCTTAATGGACATATCCGGGTTCGTATTAGATGTCATTTAGTAGAAATTGTGCGATATTCCACTCGACTATTGCAAACATCTTAATAGACACCTTTCGGCCATCTCACCCCTAAAATTTACCCTTGCCTGATTTACACAAGAGTTAGACGTAAAGTTTGCCCTCACCGATATACACTACCATTGCTATTATTTGATCGGTGTAATCAAGGGGATGTTATTGCATTCGAAACGATGGCCTCCTTATAACCGAAAACAACCCCTTTCGAACTAATCGGACAACAATAACGAAAATGTTGCGCCATTTGATGCAATACAATAATAGAAAATTTTCGGATTTTTTAACAACCTAACTGTACAAGAATTGCCCAAAAAACTGTTTTTTTTATTATTGTTGGTGCATTGTTAAGGGTTGTTTTATGATCGACGCAACGGTAAATTCTAAACCAAATAAAAACTTTATGGGGGCGAGCGTCTTCAAATTCGGCCCATTATTGTTGGTTTTTTACAAGATCACCCCGATCTTATTATTATCGCTAACACAGCTCAAAGGGCGGACTCGGTAAAAAAGTGGAAACTTTGACGGATGATTTCTTGTTTATTTTTGAAAGAAAATACAAGTTTTTGAGCTTATTTGAAAGAAAATTTCAAGCTGTATAAGGGGGGTTTTATAATTTTGGAAAATGTGGTGGAAATTTTGAGTTATCGTAGAAAGTCTTGGAGCGTGAGTTTTTTTTAATTTTCCCCCATAACTCAGTCTATACCGATAATTTGCAATGAAAATGGGTTTAATCGATTCAAAATTGAAAGAGTTTGCCAAATATGCAAGAAATTTTCCAATCAAATTGGTAATTTTCCGGAAAATTGGCAAAAATAGCAAAAGTTTGTTGAAAATTTTCTGTCTACAGACTGGACAAATATGTTCAATAGGTGAAAATGGCTAACGAATTTCCTCACGATTTTTCCAAAATTTTCAGAAAATTGATATTTGGTCTCTATTACGTGAATTTCCCATGTACAAATGTCCAAAAATGCAACATTTAGTTCTCTATGTTTGAAATTCTACAGAAAACCTTCAACAAACTGCTTTTCATAATTTTCCGGAAAACTACCGAACCGATTGGGGAATTTCTCAGATATTTGGAAAGCTCTTTCAATTTGCTATTACCTAAACTCCATTTTCGTTGTAAACAAATGACTATAGGCTGAGTTAATGGTGAAAATTTAAGAAAACGCATGCTTCTAGATTTTCACCTATAACACAAAATTTTCCAAAGATTTTCCAAAACTATAAAACTCTTCTTATAGAGCTTGAAATTCCTTTTTGAGTAAGGCCAAATATTTGAAATTTCATTAAAAATTGGACTAGAAATCGTTCGTCAAACTCTTACCATTTAATACGACCCTTAATTTTGTCATATTATTGTATAATTAAAGCCCACCTGTGCTATCTATCGCGCCAAACAAAGCACCACCCTTAGATGGGGGATGATTGTTATAATTTTCGGTAATAAGTGTCAGTTTTAACGATATTTAGTTCGTTGAATATCACTCGATATTGTTGTAAATAAATAGTTAGTTTCTAGTGTGTTTCCTACCACCCACTGGTGCCTTTGACATGACAAATGGGCCCCATACAAACACAAAATTGAGGCTTAAATCCAACCATTAACATCTCTATGAGGATTTTGAGGAAAATACGGAATTCTCAACGAAATTTCACGCACATACAAGATCAGAAAGCCATAATGATGTGATAGTTTTTGGCTGATTTGGAGGCCTTCAGAAAAGGGACTTGTGGTTGGGTTTCCAACAACAAAAATACGGACATAAATAAGACGATGACAGGGATTTGTCTGTGTAGATGGCGACAGATAAACGGCGAAAAACGTGCCAAAATCCGGACAAATCTCCATCAAACGTAGATAAACGATCCGGCCCCCATTATTGCTAATGAAATGTTAATAAAATTGAGTTGATTATGGGTGTTGGTACGGTTGAAAAGACCGGAAGCCACCGGTGGCTGGGTGTGTGTGAATTAAACAAAAACCCAACTGCCAATTCAACAAACGTCGGATTAATCAAATCATAATGTCGGCTTGAATTGAGTCTAAAGTAACTGAAAAGAAAGGTTAACTCTATCTTTTTATAGGGAATAAGGGCGCAAATTCGATAGAGGGCGTTTTTTTGTGTGGCCCAACAAAAAACCCAATTGTTCGATTCATCAAGAATCGTTGTGAGAAAGATTATTCCCGTCCAGATTTCCACTTTTATTGCCAACTCAATAAAATAAGAATCAAAATAAAATTGGATCTTGATAGGCGGTCCGGTCGTTGTCGCCAACAACAAAATTCCAACAACGATAAAGATAAGCCGCAGATTTTTCTCAATATCGATCGATTCGAACGTTGCTTGATGGCTAATTTTCGGTTGAATCCGGCCGATGTTGGAGGACTAGAATGTTAAATTTTCGGCCGGAGGGCTGTCGTTAGATACCGGAATGACCGCGGCCGTTCCTCAGGCACTAACATTGGCGCTCATTAAGTCACGGAAACGGCACGTTGGCAATTTCCCTTTTGCCCTCTACAATTCTCGTTACAACATCAATTTGAAAATTTCTGTACAGTTGATTTTCGAGTGGAATATCGACGGATTCCTTGCGGCACACCACTACCTGATAGGGCCAATAAACGAAAAACCGGGTGATTTTTATTGATAGATTCAATAACACTGTTGTAAATCATCTGAACGGAAACCAGGTCGAGTTGTAAAAATTCTAGGGCGAACTTCTTTAATCGGACGAAATTCGGTGGTCGTCTTTGATCTACCGCTGCGCTACTGGGTGAAACTTTATGGTTTTATTATTGGGAAATTTCACAGAGGGGTGGAAAGAAAGCAACTACTGTACAAATAATCATAAAACCGGAATCTTGAAAATATCAACGATCAAACATAAAAATCACCCCTCAATGATAAGCTTTAAATCTGATTTCATGCACAATTGACCGGGGATTTGTTCATGTTTCTGGAAAGATTTAAATCTTTTTCTACGATTGTTGTTGTTATTCGATCTATTTTTATTCAACTCAGATTAAAACTGGAGATTCGTTTTTATTCCACAAAAATAGACCCAAATTGTATTCATTGGAATCTGTTGAATTAAATAGGCGGATATTCCTTAAAAATACAGACGAAAATCTCAAAAACACGATCCAATAACACAAATAACAGACGGAAATTTGAATTTTCTACCCAAATTAGTGGCGCCATCTCTACCAAAACCAACAAAATAAAGAATAATCACACTATTCACAAGATAGCGCTTTAATTACTCATTACAGAGACCCTTAATCATAGAACTTAATTGTAATTGAGCTACTGTTTCGTAGATGTCGCACTTGTTACAGTGTCAGATTTGGGGTAACTTTCGAACGAAATTCGGTGGTAAACTTCGATCTGCCCTTGCTACAGGGTGAAATTTTTAGTTTTATTTTTGGGGAACCTCACAGAGAGATGGAAAGAAAGCAACCACTTTGGTACAATAATGATAAAACTGAAATTTTGACAATATTAACGATCAAAATACAAAATCGCCTTCGAATGAGAAGCTTTAAATCGAAAATTGACTAAAAATTTGTTCAAGTTTCTAGAGATTTAAGTCTTTTCCTATGATTTTTTCAAACTGAGATTAAATGAGCAGATATTCCTTAAAAAATACAGTCGAATTTCTGAAAAAACCGATCGAATAGCACAAAAAGACGGAAATTTGAATTTTCAACCCAAATTAGTGGCGCTATCTTTACCACAATTAACGAAATTAAGAATAATCACACTATTCACAAAATTATGTTTTTAATTACTGATTACAGGAATCTTTAATCATAGAACTCAATTGTAATTAAGCTACTGTTTCGTAGATGTCGCATTTGTTATAGTGTCAGTTATTGGGGTAACTTTCGAATGAAATTCGGTGGTAAACCTCGATCTACTCCTGCTACAGGGTGAAATTTTACGGTTTTATTATTGGGAAACTTTACAGGGGGTGTTTAGTAATCAAAACCCTGAAATCTTGACCATAGTAACGATCAAAACACAAAAAATTGCCCTCAAACGATAGGCTTTAAATCGAATTTCATGCCCAATTGACTAAAAATTTGTTCAAGTTTCTAGAGATTTTTATTCAATTGAGATTAAATAAGCAAATATTTTTCAAAACTACGGCCGAAATTCTCAAAAAAACCAATAGAATAACACAAATAACAGACGGAAATTTGAATTTTTAACTTAAATTAGTGGCGCCATCTCTACTGAAACTAAAAAAATAAAGAATAATCATACCACACACAAGATAGCGCTTTAATTACCCATTACAGAGACCTTTAAGGATAGAACTCAATTATAATTGAGCTACTGTTTTATAGATGTCGCACTTGTTATAGTATCAGATATTGGGGTAACTTTCTAACGAAATTCGGTGGTGAACTTTGATTTTCCCTACTACAGTGTGAAATTTTACGGTTTTATTATTGGGAAATTTTACAGAGGGATGGAAAGAATGCAACCACTTTTATATGGTAATCAAAAACTGAAATCTTGGCAATATCAACAATCAAAACACAAAAATCACCCTCGAATGAGAAGCTTTAAATCGAATTTCATCCCCAATTGACTCGGGATTAGTTCAAATTTCTGGAGATTTAAGTCTTTTCCTTCGATTTTTATTCAACTGAGATTTAATAAGCGGATATTTCTCAAAAATACAACGGAAATTCTCAAAAACACGATCGAATTACACAAATAATAGACCAAAATTTGAATTTTCAACTCAAATTAGTGGCGTTATCTCTACCAAACGAAATGAATAATAATCACACCACTCACAAGATAGCGCTTTAAATACAGAGACCTTCAATTATAAAATTCCATTTTAATTGTGCTACTATTTTGTAGATGTCGCAGTTGTTATAGTGTCAAATATTGGGGTATTTTTCGAACGAAATTCGGCGGTAAACTTCGATCTACTGCCCCAGCTACAGGTTGGAATTTTATTTTATTATTGGGAAATTTCACAGGGGGATGGAAAGAAAGCAACCACTACTGTACAATAATGACAAAACTGAAATCTTCACAATAACAACAATCAAAATACAAAAATCGCCCTCGATAGGCCCAATTGACTGGGGATTTGTTCAAGTTTTTGGAAATTTAAGTGTTCTTCTTCAATTGAGATTAAATACGCCGATATTCTAAAATAAAGTCGAAATTCTTAAAGACACCATCGAATAACAATAGACTGAAATTTGAAATTAGTAGCGCCATCTCTACGAAAATTAACGAAATAAATAACAATCATATAATTCACAAGATGGCACTTTTATTTCTGATTACAGAGACTACCGATTATAGAACTGGCACTATAGTTGAGCTATGGTCTAGTAGATGTCGCTATTGGCATGTTGTCGGAATTGGCGCGATTTTCGAATTGTTAGAAATTAAATTTTATTGCCGTACTTTTCACAAAATCGTGTAACTTTACTGTAAGCTTCCCGTTGATCTTCCAACATACGATAGATGATCTCTTTTGATTTCCTTGCAAATTCCTGGCGGCTGAATTTCGTTCGATTGTTGTACAAATCCATATTTTGCTTTTGGAAATGCGTTAAACGCTCAATGAAATGTCGTAAATATTTAAAAACATCATCAACTTTATTATCTTCCTCGTCAATAATATCCGATTCGGTTAGAAAATCATCGGTTTTGATGTCATTAAAGGCGAATTCTTTAACCCGATCAGCATATCTTAAAGTGTTCAATGTATGTTCAACTGAACAAATATTTGGCGATATTAAAGCAATCATACACGTTCGTATTTTATCGCCAACGAAAGAATCACGCAATATCTTCGTTAACAACGATTCCCGGAATGGGCAATGTTTATCTTTCCGATTCAACGCCCTTATGCATTCCTTTAATGCCAATAATGAACGATTAATATCGGCACCTTCCAATTGTGTCTGTCGATCTGTACGCATCGTATCAGCGCCACGTTCATTTCCAGCTAGATCAATCAACGAGATACGTCCGTAAATTGATTGCTCTTGTTTTAATGTAATTTGAAAGATTGCATGCGATCGTGATGAATTTATATTGGCCGCTGTTTGGCCAGATGTACGTATTGAATTGCCACGTTTAATCAAATTTATAATGTCCTCGAATTTATCGATTTGCCATTCGGTTAGACCAACCACTTGGACTAATTGTCGGCCGTCTTCCAAGACGCGTAAACGTTGCCTCTTTGATAATAAATCGAATGCTAATCGACCGTAGATTTCAAAGAAACTCACATAGATTGATAGGTTTTTGCTCTTATTGGGTGGTTGGGATTTGATTTTGAATATATCGGCAGCTACTAAACCGTAAATGCCGCTATGGAAGTTCTGTTGGCGACCTGAAATCCATCCAAATCATTAGAAATGTTACGGAAATAGAAACAAAAAAGTATCAACAAGTTAGAAAGAAACGGAATGAAATTATTCGTAAATTTTCCGGAAAACTTGCAAATTCATCGAAAAATTCCCAAAGGATTTGGAAAGCGCTTTGAATTTGCTGTATACTGTGAGAAAATCATTGGAAATTTGATAATTTTGACTAAATTATAGGAGAAAATATGAAAAAATGTAAAAGGAACGCATGCTCAAATGATTTCCTCTGTAACTCACAATTCAACCGGAATTTTCCAAAACAAAAACGCTCTTAGCTACTTCTCGAAGTACTCTTTCCAATGCTATTGTATTCATTGCAATATCTCTCCAAACAAGGGAGATATCGATTATTAAAAATTGGCATTTTCTGAGGCGCCAAATCAAGTTCCTGTAAATTTTCCGGAAAACTGATAAACTGGACATTTTCTTCAAGATTTGGGAAGCTCTTTCAATTTACTGTAAACAGTGAGAAAATCATTCAAAGATCGGAAATCGTGTCCAAATTATAAAGGAAAATATGTAAAAAGCAATGAAAATGACGAGCTTCGAGATTTTTCTTTATAACTCAGAGTCTAATTAGAATTTTCCAAAACGAAATACATCTCCGAATGCTCCTTAAAATGCTCTTTCCAATGATATGCGATTCATTGCAATATATTATCAAACAAGCCAATAATCGATGATTAAATATCGACATTTTTTGGACATCGAAACGAAAAAATGATATAGCGTTGGTCCTCAAATTTCTGCCAATTTTCTGGAAAATCAATAAGCTGATGGGAAATTTTTTGAAAGATTTATAAAACTCCTGCAATTAGTTATGTACTGTTGGAAAATCATTGAAAAATCGATAATATTTTCCAAATTATAGAGAAAATATGGAAGTATTAAGAAGAAACTCATCCTCCAAGATTTTCTTCTGTAACTCAGAATTCAATGGAAATTTTCTAGAACAAATGACGCTCTTAGATGCTCCTGAAACGGTTCTTTCTAATGATGTTTGATTCATTGCAATATGCTATCAAACAAGCGAATAATCGATGATTAACAATTAAGATTTTTCGGTCACCGAATCTGAAAAAAATGTGATGTGCATGTTTAAGTTTCTGACAATTTTCCAAAAAAGTAACAATTTTATTGGAAAACTCTTGAAAAATTTGGAAAGATCTTTCGATTGACTAAGGATTGTGACAAAATTATAGGAAAATCAGTCATATTGATTAAATTATAGGGGAAAATATGAAAAAAATCAAGAAAAATTACGTACTTTAAGATTTTCCTTTGAAACTCGCAATTTAAAAGGAATTTTCCAAAACGAAAACCCTCTTAGATAGTCCTTAAAATGCCCTTTCTAATGCTTCGATACTCATTACAATATCTCACGAAATAAGCTAATAATCGATGATTAAAAATTGGCATTTTCGGACAACAAATCAAAAAAGAGATATGGTGGGGATCCTCAAATTTATGTCAATTTTCTGGAAAACTAACAAACCTATCAGAAAATTTCTTAAAGATTTGAAAAGTTCTTTCAATTACTTATACAGTGCAAATTATTGAAAAATTCGTAATATTTTCTAAATAATAGGAGAAAACATGAGAAATTCAAGAAAAACACAAAATCCAAGATTTTTCTCTATAACCCTGAATTCAATTGAAAATTTCCACAACAATCCACGCTCCTAGATACTTCTTGAAGTAATCTTTCCAATGCTGTCGTATTCATTGCAATATCTCATCAAACAAGGGAGATATCGATTATTAAAAAGTGATAGTTTCCCAGATATCGAATCAAAAAAGGGATGTTATGTGGATACTGGTAATTTTCTGGAAAACTAACAAGTCTATCGGAAATTTCCTAGAATATTTGAAAAGCTATTTGTTATACAATGTGAGAGAAATCTATGTTTTTGGCTAAATTATAAGGGAGAATATAAAAAAATATAACAAGATTCATACTCCAAAATTTCCCTATTAATATCAAAATTCAATAGAAATTTTCCAAAATAAAATACATCTTTAGATGTTCTTTAAAATGGTCTTTCCAATGGTGTTTGATTCATTTTTATAACGTATCAAACAAGCGAATAATCGATCATTAAATATTGCTAACTTGAGAACACCAAATAGAAAATGAGTTTCACTCAATTCGTATTTTTATAATATCAGCAATTTTCGTTATAGATCCGTTTTGAAAGCAGTTGAAACAGAAGCAGAAACAGAACTTCAAATTTTGCAGAAATTCCGCAATTATGGAACCAAAAAGAGATTTGAAACATGACTACAATACCAATTGTTATGAGGATTTTAAGGAAACCCCCTGGAGAGCATTTGAGCAAAATTTGAACCATGTAGCTTTCCGGGAAGTTGGTCAAAAACGATCATTCTTATGTTGCGACTTTCAAAAATGGGTTACACCCAAAAAATGGCTTAGAATGAGTCAAAGATGCTCCCAACATTGATTTGATTCGTTTTTTCTCCATTTTATTCTATAAACGGATAGAATACTTGGCGTTTATTCTAGAACAAAATGGAAAAAATTGAAAAAAGTACGTGGCAAGTATCCTGAGTCATTTGCCGTGTTTATTTCGGCTTCAAAATCGCAACCTTTTCCAAAACGATCGTTTTTCAACCAATTTCTCGATGAGCTACAGGGTTCAAATTCTTGCAAAATGACCTCCAAGGAGCCTCCTGTAGATCTTTGATATATTTTGCAAATCGCTCATCAAATAATAATTAGAGCTAAGAACATTTAAGTGGTATTCCTATTTAGGTCTTACGACAGTTCCTAATAATTGCAGGGCGATTTAGAAAATATTTTAGCAAAATTAGAGCTCGTAGCCGCCAATGTAGCGATTCTCATCAACCGACTATGCACGTAAAACGATCAAGAATGACTCGATGAGTCACCAAATCTTGCAGAACCACAAACAGAGCTCCAGCAAATCTAGAAATTGTTATAAAAATTGTTAGCTACCTTTAAACTCTCCACACATAGTGTAAGTCTTGCCAGCTCCCGTTTGGCCGTACGCAAAACACGTGGCATATCCGCCATCAAAGACACTATGTACTAACGGTTGTGCGGTATATTTGTAGACAAATTCATTAGTACAATTCTCATTGAACACATAATCGAAACGGAAATTTTGATTGTCTAGATATTTGGTCAGGTCGAATTTAATTTTCGGCTCGTGGACGATTAATTGATCATTTGCCGTAACCGAGACCACATCAATTTCATCTTTTTCCAATTCTTTCTCGTTTAACGGCCGCTTTCTAACACAGACGACAATCTGATTATCGACGATAACATTGTGGAATAACTGGCGACAACTCAACGTTTTCCGCAAATCACCAATCATTTGAACATATTCGTAATAGGGATGTTTACTGCCGGGTCGGGATTCTTTTATTGTTTTCTCATCTAATAGACGTTGACGGCGTTCTTCGCGTTTCTGTGCAATTAATTCGATACGTTTCACCGCATTCGATTTATAATTGAAGTTGTTATCGGCTCGGTCGCCATTCTTCAATATCACATTCGTTGGTGATGTTAAACTGGCACGTTTCTCGGACGAATTCACCGATTCTTTATCACTATCGTGGATAGTATACGGGAACATTTTACTGACTGTTCAAATGAATCAAACTGACAATTGTATGCGGATTGTTTTGTTTTTCTAATCGACACTTACCTCGATTATCGCAAAATTAGTTGTTAATCTTCGAATACATGCCACGTTAGCTTTTTCTGTTGGAATAGTGTCGTGACACGTCGGCTGTATTGATCAAACTTTATTGTTGAATGTTTCCCGGATTTCCATTGAAACGTCCCAACAATACACGAACAAATATTAGAATCGACTGGTTGTATGATAATAGCGTTGGTTTTAAATTTTTACAGAATTGTTGCTTTGGAAGTTGCGTTTGTAGGCGGACTAGAACAACCACTTGTAGAGTTTCGAAAACAACTCGGCGGTGAAGCCGGAAATTGTTTGTTTTTGAATTAAGGGGTATGGTCAGTTAGAAAGGCAATTTTGAAAGTAAAAATTTCGTGCATTTTTCAATGGATTTTGATGCTTTAAACGGCATTTGAAAGAGCATTTCTTCGTTGTTGTCGTGAATTATCAGGTTTTTGGAAATTCGAACGTGATCCGGAGTTACAAAAGAAAAACCGGAAGCATGTTTTTTATATTTTCGTTCATAACTCTGTTAATATTGCTAATTTTTCAAAGAATTTCACACAGCATGTATAAAATTAAAAGCGCTTTCCAATTATGATATTTCCCGATCGCATTGTTAGTTTTTCGGGAAATTTATGAAAAACGAATTGTTGTTGTTATGAGTGGCTTACTTCATCTAGTACCGGATAGAGGGCCTCATCATAATTACAGATTGCTTTATCAAATATCCAGGGCGAGCACCTTACGTGTTTGCAATGTTGTCAAACCTCTTTTTTATGATTGAAACCACACCTTTGGTTTTTATTTCCTTTGTCAATTATCAGTATTTTTTCTGGTTTCTAACGCAGTTACAGTCATATATTTATCTTACTTGTTTGATGGTTTTTAATTTTTATGTTTTTTTAAAGACATTCTAAACAAGTAGGGACGTCTATATATATTTTTGTAATCTTTTTTACAACCAACAAGACAACAAACGAAAAAAGCTTACAAATACTCAAAATGTTATAAATACGAATAATATTTACAAAATTACCGAAGGCGTGGTTTCAATCATAAAAAAGAGGTTTGACAACATTGCAAACGAGACAGGTGAGCGCCTCAGATATATGATAAAGCAATCTGTAATTATGATGAGGCCCTCTATCCGGTACTAGATGAAGTAAGCCACTCATAACAACAACAACAATTCGTTTTTCATCAATTTCCCGAAAAACTAACAATGCGATCGGGAAATATCATAATTGGAAAGCGCTTTTAATTTTATATATGCTGTGTGAAATTCATTGAAAAATAAGCAATATTAACAGAGTTATGAACGAAAATATAAAAAAACATGCTTCCGGTTTTTCTTTTGTAACTCCGGACCACGTTCGAATTTCCAAAAACCTGATAATTCACGACAACAACGAAGAAATGCCCTTTCAAATGCCGTTTAAAGCATCAAAATCCATTGAAAAATGCACGAAATTTTTACTTTCAAATTGCCTTTCTAACTGACCATACCCCTTAAAATCCCGGCGCATCCACCATTTCTAGCCGCCGACCTAGAATTTTCATCTAAAACACGAAAAACTTTATGTGAATTCACGATTTCAACACAAACATGCCGAGTTTTATTCAGTTTTCAACAGGAATTGAATCAAATTGAACAGACAAATCATTTCCTCATTATAACATGAAAATCCAGCGAAATTTCCGCCTTTCAGGCACATTTTCAAGTTTAATCAACAAGTTTGTTCGATTTCTAGCAAGAATTGCGCCAGATTTTTCTCTTGATAACGTGAAAGTGTGGCAAATTTTCGGCGTTTCAGGCAAGATTTCGAGACATTTCAGGTTTAATAATCAGTTTTTGTAGCGAATTGCGGAAATTTTGGTGGATTTTAGAGCCACATTCATTCTGAAATTTGGAAAATTTCTACAATTTTACTCTGTAATCATTAAACTTTCATGTAGATTCTATTTCTAATTGCTGCCATAAAATTTTAATTGCACAAATTCGCACTGAAAATTGAGAAATTCAGTGCGACTTATTTTCTTTCCTCGACTTCATGATTTCAGCGCAAACATGCCAATTTTCGACAAGTCTTGTTCGGTTTTCAGCAGGAATTGAATCAAATTGAACAGACAAATCGTTTCCTCAATATAACATGAAAATTCAGCGGAATTTCAGCCTTTCAGGCCATATTCTGGCACATTTTCAAGTTTGATCAACGACAAGTTTCCTCGATTTCTAGCAGATTGAATAAACGATTTTTCTCATGACAACGTGAAAGTGTAACAAATTTTCAGCATTTCAGGTTTATCCATTTTTGTAGCGAATTGGGCAAAATTTGGTCGATTTTAGAGCCACATTCACTTCTAATTTTTGGAAAATTTTAGACACAATCTACAGTTTTATTTTCGAATCGTTAAACTTCCGTGTAGATTCTATTTCTAATCGCTGCCACAAAATTTTAATTGCACAAATTCGCACTGAAAATTGAGAAATTCAGTGCGACTTATTTTCTTTCCTCGACTTCATGATTTCAGCGCAAACATGCCAATTTTCGACAAGTCTTGTTCGGTTTTCAGCAGGAATTGAATCAAATTGAACAGACAAATCGTTTCTTCAATATAACATGAAAATTCAGCGGAATTTCAGCCTTTCAGGCCATATTCTGGCACATTTTCAACTTTAACCTACGACAAGTTTCCTCGATTTCTAGCAGATTGAATAAACAATTTTTCTCATGATAACGTGAAAGTGGAGCAAATTTTCAGCATTTCAGGCAAGATTTCGAGACATTTCAGGTTTAATAATCAGTTTTTCTAGTGAATTGGGGCAAATTTAGTCGATTTTAGAACCAAATTCACTTCTAAATTTTGAAAAATTTTAGACAATCCCCAAGTTTAACAAATTTCACTCGGAAATTGTTGAACTTTCATGTAGATTCTACTGAAAATTGTGAGAAATTCAGTCGCGACTTGTTTTCTTTCACTGAATTCGCGATTTCAGCGCAAACATGCCAATTTACGACGAGTTTTGTTTATTTTTCAGCAGCAATCAAACCTGGTTGAATAAATAAACGATCCTTTTCATTATAACATGAAAGTGTAGGGAAATTTCCGTACTTCAGGGTCGATTTTGAGACGTTTTTATATTCAATCATCGACAAGTTTCCTGAAATTTTCAGCAAAAATTAATCCACGATTTTTGTCAACATTTCAGACTAGATTTTTAGAGATTTAGTCGATTTTAGAGCCGAATTTTCATCCAAATTTCCGAAAATTTTAAACACAATTGTCAATTTTAAAGAATTTGAATCTCAAATTGTTGAATTTTCATTCTAAAGATTGGCGTTAAAAATTGCGAAATTCAATCGCGACTAATTATCCTTCATTGAATTCATGATTTCAACGCATTTTTCAGCAAAAATTGAACCAGATTGTGGCGAACTTTCAGCATTTCCGGCTAGATTTTGAGACATTTTGCAGCGAATTGAGAGAAATTTAGTCGCTTTTAAAGTCGAAATTTCAGCCGCATTAGCCGATTTTCATCAATTCCAATCTTAGATTGTTGAATTCTCATCTAGACCCAGCGCATCCACCATTTCTGATCGTTGTCCTGAAATTTCCCTCCTGAACACATTAAAAACAGAGAAATTCAGTCTCGACTGATTCTTTTCTATCGAATTCATGATTTCAATGCAAACATGGCAATTGTCGTCCATTTTTCAGCCAGAAATAACAATTTGTCTCACTGATAACGTTAAAATGTAGCAAATTTTCAGCATTTCGAGACATTTTTTGTAGCGAATTTAGGAGAATTTAGTCGATTTTAGAGCCAAATTCACTGCTATTTTTGGAAAATTTTAGACAATTCCCAGTTTTAACGAATTTTACTCTTGAATCGTTGAACTTTCGTCTAGATTCTACTTCTAATCGCTGCTATGAAATTTAATTGTAAAAACATGCCAATTTACGACGAGTTTTGTTTATTTTTCAGCAGCAATTAAAACTGGGTGAATAAATAAACGATTCTTTTCATTAAAATATGAAAGTGTAGCGACATGTCCGTACTTCAGGCTCGACTTTGAGACATTTTCATGTTTAATTATTAATTTCTGTAGCGAATCGGGTGAAATTTAGACGATTTTAGAACAAAATTAGCTGTGAAAATTTTCTGATACAATCGCCAATTTCAACAAATTTAACTTGTGAATCGTTGAACTTTCATCTACACTCTGTTTCTAATCGCTGTCCGAAAATCTTTAGCCGAAACTCAGGGAATCGTCTTGGAAATTGAGAAATGCTGTCGCAACTAATTCTCCTCCATCGAATTCGTGATTTCAGCGCAAACACGCCAATTTACGATAACTTTCGTTCTATTTCAGCTGAAATTGAGCCTGGTTGGATGGATAAACGATTTTTCTCGTGATAACGTGAATTAAAACAAAATTTGTGATATTTTCATGTTTAATCACCAGTTTTCGTAGCGAATCTGCGAAAATTTATCTAATTTGAATAGATTTTCATTGAATTTGCAACTAGGCGGAAATTTTCCAGCCATTAAAAATTGTGCATCCACTATTTCTATCTAATTTGAATAGATTTTCACCGCTTTTATTGCTCATTTATTAATTCTAACGTTAGAAATGTATGAGGAAAATTGGAAAGCCCCTGGGCATTCCCAATAAGACACCGTGAATATTTCAAACGAAAACATCAAAATGAAAATATAAGAAAATTACAATATGGCTCGGTTTTTCCAATTAGTCCATTTGAAATTTACAATTTCAAAGAGAACAAAGCCAATTCACCCCAAATCTGGAGAAAAATAACAATAAAATACTTGAATATTGGTAAAAATTGTAGCAAAGAACAACAATGGCTTGATTAAAAATAAACGCATGGATTGATTCGAAAAAATAGGGCGAAATTCACCCCGAAAACCGTTTCTTTTAACAAATTCTACAATTTTCAATCAATACTGTTTCATATTTATCGTATCTCGATTGGCTGGAATTATTTGTGTGACTTCCAAGAAAATCACCGAAACAACCCTAATTTGAATTATGAAATTCTCAAATCAGTGGAGGTGTTCTCATTGAAAAACACCCCATTAACTCGACAATTTCAACATAATTACACCCATTATAAGGGGTGTAAAGGCAAATCTAGAACGTAACTTTAAACCTGAGTATTTATTTTATTGTCTCTAGTTTCAGATTAATTACAGCGTTATCAAGGCTAAATACCCCGGCGCATCCACCATTTACAATCAATTTTGTTTGCCGATAAATGCATTACAATAATTAGATTTTCCTTTCAAATACACCCTGCAAACATACATTTCCGGCTTTATAGGGTTAAATAGGAGCCGGGGGTTGATTATTTTGAGGATTTTATGTTTGTAGTTGCTTATCGTCGGTTTTAATTTGTTGAAAGGGGTTTTTTAACGAACATCGAAAAGCGAATTTATTCGATAATTGGCCCGAATTGCCACGTGTACGATTTCGATTATAATTTCGGTGTAAAGATGGCGTTTAATTAATAAGAATCTGTTTTAATTAGACGAAAAAAGTTGTTGATTTGAAAATTAATTAAAATTTATTCAGTAAACAATAAAAACGCGCCGTCAACATCGTTTAATTTCCATAAATCGCCCCAGAATTGTAGACAAGTTGATTATTATTTTTTCTTCTAAACATTACTCGATGCATCTCATTGGCGATAATTGGATTCAGTCGGCGACCTATTTACATTGCCCGTTCGTCTTCATAATTAAAGAAAATCTAAAATAAAAACACTACCTAGGCGAATTGACGGGGAATTATCGACACAACGACAGGAACACGAGGCCCTTTGAACAACGCCACCACCCAGCTGCCCGGCAATATGTTGCGTAGTAGACGCAAATTTCAGGAAAGCGTACATTTTCCTTGCCGATTTCCCACCACCGCCGCCGCCACCACCTCCGCACAAAAAGCCGAGACAACAGTAGATAAAATTGATTCGAACCGTTGAGTTATCATCAGTGTTGTCCCTGTAACGTGCCGAGATGGAGGTGATCTGGATGTGCTTCAAATTGACCGTTTGGACGACCTATCTAACAACAGTCCTGGCGATACCCGGATCGTTGATTGATGAAATTAAAGCCAACGAATTAGAGGCGAACAATAAAGGTAAGCGCTACCAGTCCAGCAACAGGTATTATCGATTGGGGCGGAAAAATCAATAATTTGATTAGACAACGATTATAATCGTTGATTTACAGTAAAACGCGCCCATTCTATCATTGAGGAGACCGTGAAGGATGTGCCCTATTATGGGAAACCCACAGCGATCAAACGAGGTACCAATCAATTACCCCAAATTATATTAGTTAGTTATATTGGTTGATTAGGGGCGAATTTGAAGAGTCCGTTGAGCGATTGGGAGCACGAACAGCAAACCTTCTACGAGAACCCCGAGAATTTAGCCAACATCCAATCGAGTTTATACAATTCCGATGATAATTTCGACGATAAAACCATCGCCGAATACGAGAAAGGCTACCATTACGGTACGAATAAAGAGAAATTGGATGAGGCCCTAGAGAATGCCGTATTGAAATCGGAATTGTATGGCGAACCTGGCGCTATCAACCAGTACCGGTACTATGGTAACGACGATAAGAAACGGCGCCGGCGGCGTCGCGACGTCCAAAAATCGAGGTAATCACCCGATAAAAATCGATCGAAATCACGCTTTATTTTTACAGTAGAACGAACCGTTTGAAACGCGATACGGATTTAACACCGGAAGAGATTCTATCAATTTTGACGCTGTATGAAAACGAGCACCAGAACCGGCCGTGGCGTTTAGAAGATTTCGATAAATCCAACGAACAAGACGACGAGACTTGGCTGGATGGGCCGGTTTATCCGCAAACGAATGGTAACGACATCGGGCCGGGTTATATGTTCGATGATAAGCGCCGTTGGGGCAATTTGGTGGATAACGAGCGCAAGAAGCGGTTTATGGTGGCGAAACGGCGCGACGATCCGGCCCGCAACAATTTCTATACGTTAACGCAATTGTTGAGCAATCAACGCGAACCGAACGTACCCGTCTATCATCGTTTAGTTTTATAAATTGCCAATGGAATCATATCGATTTTCTAATTTCATTCGATCAATGTTCTATGTGATGATAACAATACCAATCAGTCAGTCAGTATAATATTTACATATTGTAATTATGATTTAATAAATGTTGTATTCTGCATTTGAAGTTGGAATAAAATCGGCTTTATTTCGGATCATTTGTGCCCTTCAACATGCGCGTTCTGAACAGTTTAATCAACGGCCGATGTTCGTGATCCAGCGCCACCATCAGAGGCGTCCGATCCATACGATCACGGACGTCAATTCGGGCGCCGCGATTCACTAAAATCACCGCCAATGGGTAGTAGCCGGTGATCGAGACGTAATGCAGGCAATTTCGGCCGGTAAACGGATCGATGTAATTCACATCGATACCTTGATCCAACAACAACAAAACGGAATCGATTCGTGCTAAATTATCGGCATGCAATATTGTTTCTGGAATTGATAAAAATTAGCTAATTTGTTAATCAAATTGGTAGACTTACCGAAAAATATCGGCAGTTTTTTGGAGGTATAATCGATAATTGCGCCTTTTTCTAGCAGATAACGGGCGGTTTTCATATCGGGCTTATCAATTAAACTTGTAATTAACGGCGTATTATCGAAACAATCTACACTATTGATATTAGCGCGATATTTGATCAATAATTCGATAATTTTGTAGAAACTGAAACGTATCGCTATCAACAAGGGGGTACGGCCCCAGAAATCGGTTTTATTCGGATTAGCGCCACTCTTCAACAATAATTCTAATATTTCGCCGTTATTTAACGTACAAGCTATTATCAATGGTGTTATGTAGTGGTCGGTATACTGGTCGATTCGTAGACTTTTATATTTCAATAGAGCCGCGACCATTTCATAATTACCGGTTTGTGTGGCTAAATGTATGGGGGCATATTGGCCCTCGGTCATGTAATTCGGATCGGCGCCCCTCTTTAAACAAAGATCTAATATTTTCTTATTGTTCGTATAAATTGCTATAATCATACGATCATTTACCGTTTTCCGATCTTGAAAAGAATTAGAAACGTAGAGAGAATTATTGGAAGATTGTTAAATTTTACATTTCATATTTGCAACGCAGAGCATTATGAAAAATTTTGTCCAAATACCTTTTTTCTGAAAATTAGTAAACAATTATCAAAAATTTAGTCCAAATGTCATTTTTCTAAACTAATAATGAAACAATTTCGATTTCAAATCAGCCGCAATTCATAGTTGCGCTACTGGTTCATAGAGGGCGCCACGAGTAGTTTAAATATGGACACGTAGCATTATTTCGATTGTAATATAAGATTAAAGTATCGACCTATGTTCCCAAATCGATGCCCAATTGAAATTTGAGAGAGGTTTAGATGAACAATTATTAAAGACCTACAGTAATTTTTTTCAATACCATTTATTTTTGATGGATTTAAATAGAAATTGAGCATTCCAAGGAGTAATAAAAGTCGTTTTAGATTAGGAAATTTTAATCAACTTTCGAGTTATAGAGGAAAATATACGAGCATTTTTTCGTGTAATTTTTTTAATCTTCTATATTTTCCCTCATAACTTGGATAGTATTGTTTATTTTGCATTGAAATTGCAGATTTTGATAGATAATTGAAAGCGCTTTTCCAATCAACCTGTTAGTTTTCTGGAAAATTGACAAAAGTTGAAAATTTTTATCCGCTCATTTTTACATTTTCAAAGATTAGTAACTATTGTAACGCAATTAAAAAGTTTTGTAGAAAGACAGGACATAATAGCAAGGAAAAATCCAATGTAGGAAAATTAGATTTTCCAGTAAATACCCGTATATTCCAATATTAATTTCACACATTAAACTAAACTAATTACTACAAAACTTACGATAGTTGATAGGGAATTTTATCAGCTTTCCAAGAATCGTTGTTTATTGGGAAATGTTTGAAAATAATTGGAAAATTCGCCTGAAATAGAAACGCTTTTGTCCGACTGTATATCGATTTAGCGCGAATACTTGGTGTGGTAGCAAAATGCGTTGTCTTTGTCAGATAGTATAAACTCGAGTACCCTAAGATAACAAACCTACATTGAAATCTACATGCTTTATGGTAACTCAAGTTTAGCAACCCACCCAACGAATGGGCGCTCAAAATTGCACTATCCGACCTAGAGAACGCATCTCGGCATGACGACTATCCCCTCACATTTGTACGACTAAAACCCGGCTGCCTGTCAATTTTTCAACGATTTTTCCAACGATTATGGCAATTTTCGGAAACAACCTGTAAGTTTTCTGGAAAATTGACAAAAAGTTGAAAATTTGTATCCGCTCTCATTTCTACATTTTGAAAGATAAACAACTGTACAATACCGCATTTAAAAGCTTTTGTAGAAAGAAAATACATGATAACAAGGAAAAATTCAATGCAGGAAAATCAGAAAAGTTACGCGGAAGTTTTCCAATAAAGAAAACGCGTATATTCCAACACTATTTTCGCATATTAAACATAATTATTTTACCACAAAACTTACAACAGTTGTTAGAGAATTTTATCACTTTCCAAGAATCGTTGTTTATTGGAAAATTTTTGTAAATGCTCGGAAAATTCGCCTGGAATAGAAACGCTTTTGTCAGATAGCAAACTCGAGTACCCAAAGTTGACCTCTACTGAAATCTGCAAACGAGCTTATGCTTTGTAATAACTCAAGTTTAGCAACCCACCTGACGAATGGGCGCTCAAAGTTGCACTTTCCGATCTAGAGAACGCATCTCGCCATCGTGACTATCCTCTTGCATTTGTACGACTAAAGCCGGTCTATTTGTCACAGAAACGTGCAATTTTTCAACGATTTTCCAAGAATTTTCAAAAATTTTCCAACGAATATCGCAATTTTCGGAAAGCCAATAAAATTCTCTATAAATTGTTGTGGGTTTCGTGCAAATTAATAATGTTTAAATGTGAAAATAACACCCAATACGTGTCCTTTTTGGAAAATTTTCGTGTAACTTTCCTGATTTTTCTACAATAGATTTTCTTGTTGTTATGGCCTTCGTCTTGTATAAGCTTGTAAATGGGTTATTGTACAATTATTAATCTTTCAAATTATAGAAAATTATATGAATCTTTCCAACTTTTACGAATTTTCCGGAAAATTAACAAGAGTATTGGAGAATTTCTTGCAGGTTTCAAAGCGCTTTCAATTTCCTCAAAAATCTGAAATTTCATTGCGAATTTCATTGTTCAAGTTATGAGGAAATATTTTTCCTCATAACTTGAACAATATTTAGAAAATTGTAGGAAATTCCACAAATTTTCTTGCCGCCTTTCCGGCCATACGAACACATTTTTCCCAAAAAGAATGCGTAGATGAAATAAGACCATCAATTTTATTACAAAACAACTTTTAATATGTGAGAATAGTTGAAAATTTTCCACAATGGAAAATTTCGGAAAACACCAACATTCGTCTAAATATAGGCTTCCAAATGAGATATTTTTCAATTTTCCGGAAAATTAACATTGAAATTGAGAAATTTCTTAGAGATTTGGAAAGTGCTTCCCCTCACAATTGTACGACTACTGTCTATTTGTCACACAGAAATGTCCAATTTTTCAACGAATTTCCAAAAATTTCCCAGCGAATATGGCAATTTTCGGAAAACCAATAAAATTCTCTATAAATTTGAGATTTTCGCACAAATAATCATGTTAAAATGTGGAAATAACCAAATTTTAGTGTAACTTTCCTAATTTTCCTATAATAGAGTTTTCCTAATGCCCTCCTTTCTCGGGGAAGCTTTTAAATGAGTTATTGTACAATTGTTCATCTTTCAAGTTGTAGAAAAATTGTGCAATCTTTTCAATTTTTTATCAATTTTCCGTTTTAATGTGAGAATAGTTGAAAATTTTCCACAATCAATTTCCATTAAATTTCCACAATCGAAATTTTTGGAAAACACCCCAGCATTCCTTTAAATTTAGGCTTTCAAATGTGTATTGTTCAATTTTCCGGAAAATTAACATTGTAATTGAGAAATTTCTTAGAGATTTGGAAAGTGCTTCCCCTCACAATTGTACGATTACTGTCTATTTGTCACACAGAAATGTCCAATTTTTCAACGAATTTCCAAAAATTTCCCAGCGAATATGGCAATTTTCGGAAAACCAATAAAATTCTCTATAAATTTGAGGTCTTCGCACAAATAATCATGTTAAAATGTGGAAATAACCAAATTTTCGTGCAACTTTCCTAATTTTCCTATAATAGAGTTTTCCTAATGCCCTCCTTTCTCGTAGAAGTTTTTAAATGAGTTGTTGTACACTTGTTAATCTTTCAAGTTGTAGAAAAATTGCGCAATCTTTTCACATTTTTATCAATTTTCCGGAAAACTAACAAGAATATTGCGAAATTTCTTGTAATTGGAAAAACGCTTCGATTTCCCATCAAAACCGTAGTTGGGCTATCGACTAAAAGAGGGCACATATCGAGTAACTCAAATAAAATTACACTCATTTCAACCGCCAATTCGGACGGATCAAGAACGAACCTACGTACCTGAATCAATGCCCCAACTGGAATTTCATCAATTCAAAGGGTATAAATAAACAAATTACTAATATTATTATTTATTATTATCCCAAAATATCTGAAAACCTGTAAAATAAAGCAACAAAACCACAAAGAATCAGTATAAGTATGCCTAACTTTCAGTACCTACCTCTTTTGATTTTTGGATTAAATTAATTAATGTCTAAGATAATGTTTTTTTTTTTAAAAAAAAAGATCGCCGTTCAAATTTCCGGAAAATTTCGATCGCTCATCAGAGAGAGGGTGCTGTTTTTAAAAATTAAAAACCAACAAAAAAACACACTTACCCCACCGACCCTAACTTGAAATTAATTAAATTTAAAATAAATTTCGTATTTTTAAAATAACTAATTGAAATAAAAATTGGAAAAAACCAGCAGCTCTCTCAATTTAAATCGTTTTTTTGACGTTTATTATATGAATTTTTTTATTTTTTTTTTTGTTGATTGCAGCAACAGCGAACGGTGGAGGACACTGGGACAACAACAAGATGACCTGGTTTATAAACTTGACCACCACCGCTCTCGCTCTATCTTATTTTTCTCTCGAACTGTGTCTGTGTGTCTGTCTCGTTCTCCCCTGACTCTTATTTTTTGAACAGCTTACAGAGTGTTTTTTCGACTGCTACACACACAACAGCACACCCCAACAAACTGCGCCTGCTGTTTACACATAAAACACGTTAGTTATAAAAATTGAACAATAATCCACAAAATTGTGTTATTTTTTTAAAAAATAGTTTCATTAAAGTGCTCTAATTATAGCAAAATTTACAATAAGAAACTAGCTATTCTATTAAAACAAACAATCAAATTAATAAAATAACTAGTTCGTTAACTTATAATTAAAACAAGAGATTTTCTATATTAATCGAATTTATCGCAAGACGTTTATTACAAAAAAAATTAATCTAAAGAATTGGTAGAGAATCACCAAAATTGTAGCAGTTCTAACAGTTTCTTTCAATGAGAAGGCGATAAAAAAACAGAAAAACTAAACAAAATTAAAGAAAATTAAATTAACAATGAACGCAATTACATCCGTTTTATTGTTTATAAAAATTTAACCATTTTCTCAAACAAATCAACTCAAATTAGGTCTTTATGGTGTCTTTTTGTTTATTTGATTTTTTTTTAAATTATAGTCTAGAGAGTTAAATACCTTGAATTATACAGCTAAAAGTTTCACAATCACTCTCCTAACACCGGCCCCATCAAAATTAAGCACCTAGATTAACCAAAATTAGTAAAATTAACCAAATTCGTAAAAATAATACAACCTAAGACCTGGATCTGGAACGTGATTTGCTATCCGATTTCGATTTGGATCTTGAATGTTTGTTATTATCATCAGATTTCGAGTGTGATCTAGTGCCACGTCCACGTGAACTCTTACTGTCTGAACGGGAACGTGAAGCGCTATGTGAACGGGACCGGGACCGGCGTCTGGAACGTCTACCGCGTGACCGGGACCGGGATCTTGAATAACGCGACCGGGAACGTGACCTAGTCCTGGATCTACTTTTATAACAAAAAAAACAAACAGTAATTGGGGGATCAATTGTTGATTTTCTAGAATTACCGACGACGTCCCCTGTAGCGGCGATGGGGCGACGTTGGCCGGCCGTAACGCGCCATCTGCACCCTCAATTCTCTGCCGTCGAGCATCCGTCCGTCCATGGCGTCCAAGGCATCTTCGGCGTCTCTTTTATCGTAAAATCTACAATGCGAGTTTATAATTGAATTTTTCTGGGTGAAGTTGGTTTACCTGACGAAAGCGAAACCGCGACTTTCGCGTGTGAAACGATCACGAGGTATGTAAATATCACCGACATCGCCGCAACGTTCGAAGACACGCCGGAGATCTTCAGGTGTCGTCCGGTATGTCAAATTGTCAACTTTCAACGATACCATACCGTCGATACGGGGCGGTGGACGGCCGTAACTCATCTTTATTTATCAATACGACCGATTCTTATCAATCAATCGATGCGATTTTATCAATTTTATTCGATTTAAATCGAAATAAAAATACAAACCGTTACCAACGACGTGTCAACTTAATTACAATATGGCGACCAAAATGGCGACGCCACCGGACAACATTGCCAAATTAGACCAAACAAAAAAACAACAACAACCGATAAATTACCAAAAATTCAACAAAACCACAAAAATCCACAATAATTCACAACAACACCTCCAAAATTATTTCAACTATAACCCGGAATTAAACCCAAAACAAAACCTAAAATAATCGGGAAATATGACAACGGCGCCTCTATAAAACTCAAACGAACTACACCGCGGTTTGAACTAAACTAAAATTGGCGGGCCAGTTCAACCGACACATAACCTCAAACACCAAAACAATCCACAATAAAATCCGCAATAATTAAACAATGGTCAAGTCTAAACGAAGGTAAAGTAGTCGAATTTATTGGAAATATCGCCAATTGTCTAATTCCAGCCAAATTCGGGTGTGTTCCAGTCAGAAAATCGGAAATAAACGCCTAAAACTGGAGCCGGATCGGTGTTCGTTTTGCGGCCGAAATTTGCGCGATATCGCCTATTATTCCGGTCATTACAAGGATTCGTGTGTTGAGTCGGTTGCTCTAACTAACGATAAGTTGTCGTTGTTTACCGGAATTGAGGAGAATATTCCGGAGGGCGATCAAATTCCAACGTTGAAAGTATCGCGATTTTGTTGCAATTCGAGTGAATCATCAATGAAAATTTGATTTTTTCAGATAACTAACTACAGTATTTACGATAAGAATTCCCATTTATGCTATATTGATGATGGTTTAATCGAAAATAACGTTTTATTGTACTTATCTGGTTATTTAAAGCCGATTTACGATGATGATTCATCGTGCAAGAACGGTATTCCGGCTCATGGTATCGGGCCGATAAACGAGTGGTATATTATGGGTTTTGATGGGGGCGAACAATGTCCAATTGGGGTTGTCACTTGTTACGCCCAATATATTCTAATGGAGCCGTCGAAACAATACGAGAAGTTTACTAAAATGTTGTACGAAAAGACCAAATTACTCAAAATCGTGGTCGAATTCCTGCTCGAAAATCACCTAAAAGAGCCCCAATATGAAGACCTGCTCGACTATATCGCTAATTTCGGGATAACTGAAGATTCTCTACTACAACACGCCCAATTTATCTGCGATCAAGTAACAATTAAACCCCAAATAAGAACGTAATGACTCGAATTTTGTAGATTTATAATTTTAACGATAGCGGAGATGAGGATAAACCGTTGATGGCGGCACCTTGTGTCCAATATTTGATCGAAATGTGCAACATCACGTTCGACGAGAGGAAATTGATGAAGAAAACTCGCGATAATGTTGAGAATTTAATGAGAAATCGCCATCTAACCGAAGCGACGACAACAGAATTGGTTCGCGCCGTATTTGAGGATTTCTCCCCGAAAAATTACGATAAAAACGATAAAGTATCGCGGAAAATTTCCCAAAAATTGGCGATTAATACGACGGAGTGGTGTGGTAGCCCTGTCGGGGAGTTACAGAGGCGGCAATTCTACCACTCGGCTACTATCGGTCTTAATAATCGAATTAAATTGGGCTTTATTTAATCGTTTATTGTTGTAGGTGGTGAATTTGTGGTAAAACAAGGCGATTTTGTTTTATTGAACACGGAGAATTCGCCGGAAATCGGCCAAATCCAGTATCTCTACGATCTAAAACAGAATCCTTTAATCCACGTACAGGTGTTTTTAACCGGTAAAGATACAATATTGGGCGACACTGCAAACGAACGGGAAATCTTCGCTACGAATTCGTGCGAAAATTGCCCCCTTGCCAGTATCACCAAAAAAATCCGAGTTATTTACGATAAAACACCGAAAAATTGGTTGAAACAGAACGATAAAACCGACCCGGATTGTTACAATTTTAGTAAAAGTTACGATAATGAAACGGCAACGTTTCGCGATTATTTCGATGAATTCGACCGGAAATCGATCGATTTCTGTACTTGTTGCAAGTATATTTTCGATAATTCCGTTAAATTCGTTAGTTTCGTGGCGATTTTAGGCGAAAATCCCTCCTGGTTGTTTACAACACGCCGATTTTCGTTGACAATTCGATCAAATGGCGCGACGAATTCTACCGAATCGGCAGTGGAGTCTTCTTGGATCCGCAAGTTTACCAATTCAACAATCAACACGAAATTTCCACGACAGACGAAGTAAATATTGTTAATTTTATCGAATTTAATCAATTCCGATTCAATTGTAGACGACACAAACTACCGATGAGGCTCTATATCCGGAATCCTACCGGAAAATCTCCGATTTCGTACAGGGCTCGAATTTGGACACGTCTGAACCGTTTTGTATCGGACAGATTTGTGAAATTTCGCCGAAAACAGCGAAGAAACTCGCGATAAAGGTGCGAATCTTCTACCGGCCGGAAAATACGAAAAGCGGCCCCTTTCTGGCGGCCACCAGCGACTTAAATCTACTCTACTGGACCCACGAAAGTACGTTAAATTTGAATTTGCCACCAAAATTAACGGCGCGACAAGATGGCGCCGTCTTTTATTTAAGTTGAAATTACAGAATGTCCCGAATTATTGTAGGTTAAATCGAATTTATTAGCTTATTTCGGGGGTATTACCCATTTATTTAGTAATTTGGTGCCAATTTATGTTTGCGGTAATTTAACGCTTAATAATTCTTGCTATTTTCGGTATTTTATTGACGATTTACATTGAGATATTCTGTAATAATGGCGCGATTTTTGAATGTTCCAGTAATAACAACGTGTTTCGACAACGTTACCGGCCAGTGTTATCTCCGCTATATCGGAAATGATGAAAATTCGGATAAATGGAGTGAAAAGGGGCCGTATCGTTTCTATTACAATCAAATTTACGATCCGATAACCTTCCAATTTGGCGATATTCCATCGGTTTTGAAAGATAACAATAAAGGTAAGACCAACACGATTTTATCGGTAATTTTTGTTTTTATTGTTGCCATAATAGGCAGATGTAGACGTCGGAATAAATCTCGAAAGTCGGTAATAAATCCTATCGAATTTCCCGATTGGCCCAAAATCCGACAACCTTTAAATTGTATGGATATATTCGCCGGCTGCGGTGGTCTATCTGAAGGTTTACATAAATCAGGCGTATCGATAACGAAATGGGCGGTAATCACAACAATAATCGTTATTTTTCTGTAATTAATTGTTTGTTTTAAAGATTGAGTTGGATCCCACGGCAGCGACGGCTTTCCAGTTGAACAATCCGGATTGTTGCGTCCTTACCGGCGATTGTAACGCTTATTTACGCGAAATTCTAGCGGGCGGTGATTGTAAATTACCGCAACGTGGCGATGTGGATCTGTTGATCGGCGGTCCGCCTTGCCAGGGCTTCTCCGGCATGAATCGCTTCAATTCGCGCCAATATTCGCGGTTGAAGAATTCGTTGATTGTTACATTTTTGAGTTATTGCGATTATTATCGGCCGAAATATTTCCTATTGGAGAATGTTCGTAATTTTGCGACATTTCAACGTTCAATCATCTTCAAATTAACAATAAAATGTCTATTAACGATCGGTTATCAAATTAAATTTGGTGTTCTACAAGCCGGTCATTACGGTATACCGCAAACACGTCGCCGATTGATTTTAATTGGTACAGCACCTGGTTTACAATTACCAAAATTACCAGAACCATTAAACGTATTTAACAAGCGTACATGCTATCTTGATCTAGTTTTAGATGGTTGTAAATATAAAAACGGTAATTTATGGTTGGAATCGGCACCATATCGCACAATATGTGTACGTGATGCTATCTCCGATCTACCAGAGATTCAGAACGGTTCAAACAATATCGAGATGATTTATGATGATGAAGCTAGAACTCATTTCCAAAGACAATTACGCAATTCTCAAACTTTATACGATCATTGTTGTAAAGAGATGGCATCGATTGTTCTGGCCCGTATCGCGCACATACCGCCGGCTTCCGATTGGAGGGATCTACCGAATGTTGCGATACAACTAGACGACGGTACTACCGTCAAAAAGCTCGAATATCACTACAGGTACGGTGTGATTAATCCGTCAACAAATCTAATTTTCAAACAAAGAATTTTCGCTTAATTTCCCACAGATTTTAATGATCTAAACGGAAATGGAAACAGTATTTCAAGATCCAGGTCGCTGATTATTTCATTTTTATAAATTCGAATGTAATCTGCTACGTATAAGTTTTCAAATGAGATTCTTCACAGTTGATTGTAAGTTGAAAACTACCTAAAAATTGACTCGAATTACTAAATTTTTCATCGATTTTCTCGAAAACTAACAATACGATCGGAAAATATTCGAGAGATTTGGAAAACGCTTTTAATTTACTGCATATCGTGTAAAAACCGTTGAAAAATAAGCAGTTTTGGTGAAGTTAAGAAAATACAAAAAACGATCTGTGGAAAAATATAAAAGACATGCTTTAAATTTCCGTTTGTAACTTTATATGGGTTTCGAATTTCCAAAAATCAAATACCCACCGACATGCCCCTTGAAATGCTCTTTCAAACACCGTTTAGATCATTAAAATCCGTTGGAAAATAAACGAAAATTCTTTGTTGGAAAATTGGTGTTTTTTGTTGACTGACTAGTGTAGTTTCGTGGCCAAAAAATGGCAATTTTTATGACTCATATCTCATTTGTTTTCTAACGAATTTAAATAATCTGAGCGGCATTAAAGAGGGAAGTTCAAGGAGTTAGAAATTCCGTTTCAGTTTTGGAAAATTTTAATCAACTTTCGAGTTATAGAGGAAAATGTGGAGCATTTTTTTCATGTAGTTTTTTACAATCTTCAATATTTTCCCTTATAACTTGGACAATATTGTTTATTTTGCATTGAAATTACAGATTTTGATAGAAAATTGAAAGCGCTTTTCAAATTTGCCAGAAATTTTCCAATCAACCTGTTAGTTTTCTGGAAAATTGACAAAAAGTTGAAACTTTTAATCCGCTCTCATTTCTACATTTTGAAAGATAAACAACTGTACAATACCGCATTTAAAAGATTTTGTAGAAAAAAAAAGACATGACAACAAGGAAAAATTCAATTCATGAAAATTAGAAAAGTTAGTGGAAAGTTTCTAATAAATACGCGTATTTTCCAATATTAATTTCGCAAATTGAACTTAATTATTTTACTACAAAACTTACAACAGTTGATAGGGAATTTTATCAGCTTTCCAAGAATCGTTATGTTTATTGGGAAATTTTTGAAAATTCTTGGAAAATTCGCCTGAAATAAAAACGCTTTTGTCCGACTGAATATCGATTTAGCGCGAATACTTGGTGTGGTAGCAAAATGCGTTCTCTTTGTCAGATAGTATAAACTCGAGTACCCAAAGTTAACAAACCTCCATTGAAATCTACATGCTTTATGGTAACTCAAGTTTAGCAACCCACCCAACGAATGGGCGCTCAAAATTGCACTATCCGACCTAGAGAACGCATCTCGGCATCACGACTATCCCCTCACATTTGTACGACTAAAACCCGGTTGCCTGTCAATTTTTCAACGATTTTTCCAACGATTATGGCAATTTTCAAAAATAACCTGTAAGTTTTCTGGAAAATTGACAAAAAGTTGAAAATTTGTATCCGCTCTCATTTCTACATTTTGAAAGATAAACAACTGTACAATACCGAATTTAAAAGCTTTTGTAGAAAGAAAATACATGATAACAAGGAAAAATTCAATGCAGGAAAATCAGAAAAGTTACGCGGAAATTTTCCAATAAAAAAAACGCGTATATTCCAATACTATTTTCGCATATTAAACATAATTATTTTACCACAAAACTTATAACAGTTGTTCGTGAATTTGATCAGCTTTCCAAGAATCGTTATGTTTATTGGAAAATTTTTGAAAATTCTCGAAAAATTCGCCTGGAATAGAAACGCTTTTGTCAGATAGCAAACTCGAGTACCCAAAGTTGACCCTCTATTGAAATCTACAAACAAGCTTATGCTTTGTAGTAACTCAAGTTTAGCAACCCACCTGACGAATGGGCGCTCAAAGTTGCGCTTTCCGATCTAGAGAACGCATCTCGCCATCGTGACTATCCTCTTGCATTTGTACGACTAAAGTCGGTCTATTTGTCACAGAAACGTGCAATTTTTCAACGATTTTCCAAGAATTTTCAAAAATTTTCCAACGAATATCGCAATTTTCGGAAAGCCAATAAAATTCTCTATAAATTGTTGTGGGTTTCGTGCAAATTAATAATGTTTAAATGTGGAAAATAACACCCAATACCTGTCCTTTTTGGAAAATTTTCGTGTAACTTTCCTGATTTTTCTACAATAGATTTTCTTGTTGTTATGGCCTTCGTCTTGTCGTGTAAATGGGTTATTGTACAATTATTAATCTTTCAAATTATAGAAAATTATATGAATCTTTCCAACATTTAGGAATTTTCCGGAAAATTAACAAGAGTATTGGAGAATTTCTTGCAGGTTTGAAAGCGCTTTAAATTTCCTCAAAAATCTGAAATTTCATTGCAAATTTCATTGTTTTAGTTATGAGGAAATATTTTTCCTCATAACTTGAACAATATTTAGAAAATTGTAGGAAATTTCTGAAAACACACCAACATTCCTCTAAATATAGGCTTCCAAATGAGATATTTTTCAATTTTCCGGAAAATTAACATTGCAATTGAGAAATTTCTTAGAGATTTGGAAAGTGCTTCCCCTCACAATTGTACGACTACTGTCTATTTGTCACATAGAAATGTCCAAATTTTCAACGAATTTCCAAAAATTTCCCAGCGAATATGGCAATTTTCGGAAAGCCTATAAAATTCTCTTTCGCACAAATAATCATGTTAAAATGTGGAAATAACACCCAAATTTTCGTGTAATTTTCCTAATTTTCCTATAATAGAGTTTTCCTAATGCCCTTCTTTCTCGTAGAAGCTTTTAAATGAGTTATTATACAATTATTTATCTTTGAAGTTGTAGAAAAATTGTGCAATCTTTTTACATTTTTATCAATTTTCCGTTTTAATATGTGAGAATAGTTGAAAATTTTCTACAATCAATTTCCATTAAATTTCCACAATCGAAATTTTTGGAAAACACCCCAGCATTCCTCTAAATTTAGGCTTTCAAATGTGTATTGTTCAATTTTCCGGAAAATTAACATTGCAATTGAGAAATTTCTTAGAGATTTGGAAAGTGCTTCCCCTCACAATTGTACCACTACTGTCTATTTATCACATAGAAATGTCCAAATTTTCAACGAATTTCCAAAAATTTCCCAGCGAATATGGCAATTTTCGGAAAGCCAATAAAATTCTCTATAAATTTTGGGTCTTCGCACAAATAATCCTATTAAAATGTGGAAATAACAACCAAATTTTCGTGCAACTTTTCTAATTTTCCTACAATAGATGTTTGTTGTTATGGCCTTTTTTTTGTATAAATTAGTTATTGTACAATTGTTTATCTTTCAAATTATCGAAAATTATATGAATCTTTCCAACTTTTACGAATTTTCCGGAAAATTAACAAGAGTATTGGAAAATTTGCAGGTCTGAAAGCGCTATCAATTTTCCTCAAAAGTTTGTAATTTCACTGCGAATTTCATTGTTCAAGTTATGAGGAAATATTTTTCCTCGTAACTTGAACAATATTTAGATAGTTGTAGGAAATTACACAAATTTTCTTACCGCTTTTCCGGCCATACGAACACATTTTTCCTAAAAAGAATGCATAGATGAAATAACACCATCAATTTTATTACAAAACAATAACTTTTAATATGTGAGAATAGTTGAAAATTTTCCACAATGGAAAATTTCGGAAAACACACCAACTTTCCTCCAAATGAGATATTGTTCAATTTTCTAACTTTAAAATTGAGCCCAGGAGATAGAATTGAAATTTCCCAGTTTTCGTCGATTTTCCGGAAAATTAACACTGCAATCGGGAAATTTCTTAGAGATTTGTAAAGAGCTTCCAATTTGCTATAAATTATGTGGTTATTATTATAAAATAAGCAATATTGACCGAATTATAGAGGAGAATATTAGAAAATTGTAAAAAATACGAAAAAAAACATGTTCCAACATTTCTTGTGGTAACTCAAAATTTTACACGAATTTGGAAAAATTCAAAACACCATTGCATGGACCTTGGAATGTTCTTTCAAATCCCGTTTAGATCATTAAAATCGGTTGGAAAGTAACTGAGAAATTGTGGACTAAACATTGACTATTTTTGGTTGCTCTTACCGCCGAAATTCTTCTAAACAAACCCCAATAATTGCAGATTCTCGAAACAGAAACCGCACGAAACGGCACGCGGCGTCTGCCGGTGTGCCGCCGGCGCTAAATGCCACCCCGACGACCGCCAAATGAACACGCTAATACCGTGGTGTTTACCACACGGCCAACCGACACAACAATTGGGCCGGCCTGTATGGCCGCTTGGAATGGGACGGTTTTTTCGGCACGACAATCACGAACCCGGAACCGATGGGCAAACAGGGACGAGGTATTTATGCCGTAATTACCCACACGGTAGATTCTAATTTTGGCGAATAATTGCCAGTTCTGCACCCGGAACAGGATCGTGTCGTTAGCGTGCGTGAATGCGCCCGTTCGCAGGGCTTCCCCGACAGTTACCGTTTCTGCGGGCATATCATGGACAAACATCGACAGATTGGGAATGCTGTGCCGCCGCCGTTGGGCCATGCGATCGGTTTAGAATTTCGCAAAGTTCTATCGGAATAATTCCCGAGAATGCGACTTTATTAAATTAAAGTTCTCGGTAGCTTGGAAGTCTGATTTACGTTTGATTTGACTTGGTAAACAGTTCTTATTACGTTCGTTCTGCTATAAAAATACCGATACAACATCCCTTACGCTGATAAAAATCTTCCCCATCAATAAACCTAACACATATCGAGTCGGTTCAATAGAGAATTTTAAATAGAGATTCGAGATATTCGATCATTTTTCGTATTTGTTATTTACTAAAAGTCTAACCCAAATACTCACATATTTCAAATTTACTCCCAGTAAAGAAAATCAATACGCAAATATTGTAAAGTTAACGCGAATTTTACAATTGTAAATCTACTCGTATAATGGAAATAATAATAGAGTCAAAAAATACATCCTTTTGTAGAAATATCAAAGGACAGCCTGTATAAATAAATATAGTTTCACAAAAACTGTCAAATATTAGTTAAAGCCAACAATACAACACAAATAATGAACGTTTAAGACACAAATAGGATGTTGAATTCAAGCACAAATTCAATATTGGCCGAAACTTGTGCGAAATTCTTAATTAAAATTGTTAAATTAGAACAAAATTTATTATTAAACATAACCATCACCTGAAAATTAATTTCTAGATCTTTTAGCCAGCATACGGGTTGTCTTTAAATAGTGGTCACTTTAAATACGACTACAGTTCATCCATAATGTCGAGAAAGTATAAATTTAATATACTGAGTGTCTTTAAATAATTTACAGTTTTAATAGTTCATCCACAAAGTCGACAGAGAATCAATTTTGACCCAGATTTCGCTATACTGGCAGTCTTTAAATAGTTTGGTTTAAATACAATTCTATAGTGACTCTATAAAGCCTAGAAAGTACCAATTTTAACCTAAATTTCGACTACACTCAGTCATTTTAGCTGATATACTGGCTGTCTTTAATAGTTTACAATTTAAATACAATTCTATAGTCCGTCTACAAAACCTAGAAATTATCAATTTTGGCCTAGATAATCATCAGTTGTAAACTAGTTTAAACATCTTTTAGCGGATATACTGACTGTCTTTAAATACAACTCTACAATTCCTTCACAAAAGTCGAGACAGTATCAATTTTGATCTAGATTTCGACTGCGGTCTACAATTAGCTAATAGGCTGTTTTTAAATAGTTTATAGTTTAGATTCGATTGTATAGTGCGTCCCCAAAGCCTAGAAAGTACCAATTTTAACCTAGATTTGGACTAATCATTCAATTTAGCTGCTATACTGGCTGTCTTTAAATAGTTTACAATTTAAATACAATTCTATAGTTCGTCTACAAAACATATAAAGTATCAATTTTGACCCAGATTTGTAATCATCACTTGTAAACTAGATTCAACATCTTTTAGCGGATATACTGGCTGTCTTTAAATAGTTTACAGTTGAAATATAACTCTACAAGTCGACACAGTATCAGTTTTAACCTAGATTTCGACTACAGTCTTTCGGTCGACAATTAGCCAATATACTGGCTGTTTTTGAGTAATTTATAGTTTAGATTCGGCTCTATACTTCATTCACAAAGCCTAAAAAGTACCAATATTGTAAAAATTTCGTACAAATCACCTGTAAAATAATTTCAACATCTTTTAGCTGATATACTGACCGTCTTTAAGTAATTTACAATTTAAATACCATTCTATTCTTCGTCCACAAATTCGAGAAAGTATCTATTTTAACCTAGATTAGCTAATATACTGGGTGTCTTTAAATAGTTTATAGTTTGAATACGATTCTATAGTATGTCCACAAAGCCTAGAAAATACCAATTTTAACCTAGATTTCGACTATAGTTATTCATTTTAGCTGATATAATGGCTGTCTTTAATAGTTAACAATTTAAATATAATTCTATAGTTTGTCTACAAAACATAGAGAATGTCAATTTTGACCCAGATCTCATAATCATCACTTGTAAACTAGTTTTAACATCTAGATTTTGACTACAGTTTTTCGGTCTACAATTAGCCAATATACTGGCTGTTTTTAAGTAGTTTATAGTTTAGATACGTCTCTATACTTCATTCACAAAATCTAAAACGTACCAATTTTGTAAAAATTTCGTAAAAATCACTTGTAAAATAATTTCAACATCTTTTAGTTGATATACAGGCTGTCTTTAAGTAATTTACAATTTAAATACGATTCTGTAGTTCGTCCACAAATTCGAGAAAGCATCAATTCTGACCTAGATTAGCTAATATACTGGCTGTCTTTAATGAGTTTGTAGTTGAAATACGGCTCTATAGTGCGTCCATAAAGCATATAAAGTATCAATTTTAACCTAGATTTCGACTATAGTCATCCATTTTAGTCGATATACTGGCTGTCTTTAAATAGTTTGCAATTTAAATATAATTCTATAGTTCGTCTACAAAACCTAGAAAGTATCAATTTTGGTCTAGATTTCAACTACAGTCTTTCGGTCTACAATCTAATGGCTGTTTTTAAGTAGTTTATAATTAGATACGGCTCTATAGTTCATTCACAAAGCCTAGAAAGTACCAATTTTGGCCTAGATTTCGTAATTATCACCTGTAAAATAATTTCAACATCTTTTAGTTGATATACTGGCTGTCTTTAAGTATTTTACAATTTAAATACCATTCTATTCTTCGTCCACAAATTCGAGAAAGTATCAATTTTGACCTAGATTAGCTAATATACTGGGTGTCTTTAATGAGTTTATAGTTTGAATACAATTCTATAGTACGTCCACAAAGCTTAGAAAATACCAATTTTAACCTAGATTTCGACTATAGTCATTCATTTTAGTAGATATACTGGCTGTCTTTAAATAGTTAACAATTTAAATACAATTCCATAATTTATTTACAAAACACAGAGCACCAATTTTGACGCAGATTTCATAATCACCATCTCTAAATCAATTTCAATCTCTTCTAGCGGATATACTGGCTGTCTTTATAGCGGACAGATTGAATATGATTCTATAGTTCGTCCACAAGGTCGAGGAATTATCATTTTTTATATAGATTTTGTAATCGTCAGTTGTAAATTAATTTCAAACTCTTCTAGATGATATACCGACTGCCTTTGAATAGTTTAAATACGCCCCTATAGTTCGTCCACAAAGCCTAGTTAGTTTAAATTTTGAACTAAATTTCGTAATAATCACCGGTAAAGTAATTTTAAACTTTTATAATTGATATACTGGCTGTCTTTAAATAATTTACAGTTTAGATATGGCTCTATACTTCGTCCACAAAACCTAGAAAGTAGTACCGGTTTTCCTTAGATTTCGACAACAATCATTCATTTTAGCTGTTATACAGGCTGTCTTTAAATAATTTACAATTATAATTGTATAGTTTGTCTACTAAACATAGAAAGTATCAATTTTGACGCAATTTCATAATCACCATCTCTAAATCAATTTTAGTCTCTTCTAGTGGATATACAGGCTGTCTTTAAATAGCGGACAGATTGAATATGATTCTATAGTTCGTCCACAAATTCGAGAAATTTTGACCTAGATGTAGATTATAATTAATCTTGTTTATAATTAAAATATTATCAGTTAGAATCAACAGTGAATAATAATAATAATAATAGGAAAGGGTGAAGATTCAATATTTGTCGAAAGGGTGGAAATAATTCCTAACCTTCACGTTATCGGTGAATTATTCATGTAAATATCGAATAAGCTTAGGTACATTTTATACAGGGTGTTTAACGGTATTTCTCCTCACAGTAATCTATAACTTTAGAAACGCAGGTCAGTTTCTTATTTCAGCTTAACAAACTGCATTACCGACAAACTGTTGAAACAATAGCGGTCGGTAATGTAGATTACAAAGTTGGAAACAAGAAGCTGACGTACGTTCACAAAATCACTGGCTACTGCGAGGAGAATAATCGTAAAGTACCTTATATAAATGAGAAACTTTTCTATTTCCGTAAGCGATAATCATCAAGACAGTCTGTATAAATACACAAAAACTGTTAAATTTACAAGGAAATTCAAATAATGAGCGTTTAAAATGGCAAAGTTGCGAATAGAGAATTCAATATTGACCGAAACTTGTGAAATTCGAAATTAAAGTGGAAATTAATGCAGAATGAATTGTTCAAATAACCATAATTTGTAAATTAATTTCAATTTTGGGTGAATATAGTAAATATACAATTTATATACTGACTGTCTTATAATAGTATAGTAGTATTCTTTAACTTTTTTAACGATTCGTTACCATAACAACACTAATTTGCCTCTTTTCAAGTACAAATACAGTAGAATTATATAGAGTGAGATAAAAACTCTGTTCAAACAGGCAATCGATCTCCAGCGTTGTCATGGTAACTAATTGTGAAAAAGTTAGAGAGAATACGATTGTACTTTTAATTGTACGCTAAATAGAGGACAGGCTGTATCAATTCCAAACTATAGTGCATCCTCTAGAACTAGTAAAGATAGAGATGATGATTAAATAGAGGACAGGCTGTATAAATGTAAATCTATAGTATGTTCATTAAAACCAGTAGATCTCCAGAGTTGTCATGGTAACTAATTATTAAAAAGTTAGAGAATACGATTGTGCTTTTAATTGTTCGCTAAATAGAGGACAGGCTGTATAAATGTAAATCTATAGTATGTTCACTAAAACCAGTAAATCTCTAGAGTTGCCATGGTAACTAATTGTTAACAAGTTAGAGAATACGAGGGCACTTTCAATTGTACGTTAAATAGAGGACAGACTGTATAAATATAAATCTATAGTATGTTCATTAAAACCAGTAGATCTCCAGAGTTGTCATGGTAACTAATTATTAAAAAGTTAGAGAATACGATTGAACTTTTAATTGTACGCTAAATAGAGGACAGGCTGTATAAATTCGAATCTATAGTGCATCGTTTAGAACCAGTAAAGATAAAGATGGTGATTAAATAAAACCAGTAGATAATGATAGAGATGAAGATGATGATTAATTAAATAAAGGATAGCCTGTATAAAGGTAAATTTATGGTGACAGCCTGTATAAATTCGAATCTATAGTATATTCACTAGCACCAGTAAAGATGGAGATGATGATTAAATCGCGGACAGCCTGTATAAATCCAAATCTATGGTACATCCACTGAAACCAGTAACGATGGAGATCATGATTAATCACACAATACGATAATAATAATTAAAGTATCGATTAGAATTGTTTCTTAATAATTAAACAACGAGTAAATTAGATTTCCGAATTAAATAATAAATTAATTATGATATGCCACTGTCTATTCCTATAATAAGACACTTTATTGGCTATTTAAAAAAAAATAATAATAATGTTTTATGAAACTCTAATTCTAATGAAATTCCTAGATTATCTTTAAATGGAGAAGATAATACGTTAATTATACAGGGCGTATTACAGTTGGCTATGCTTGTCTTACATAATGTCGTAACTTTATTCGAACAGCTTTAAAATGTCAAATTTAGTAGAATATGAAACAATCTACGACAGTACGCTACAAAAGTATAGCCAACTATAATCGATTAACTATCAATGGTATTCTCTAACTTTTAACGGTTGCCATAACAACATACTTTAAACAAATCTTCTGTCTCACTCTCTACAATTCGATCGAACGTATAATTGAAGAGACAACAGCTGATTATTTACAAATTGTTATGGTAACTAGACTTGAAAAAGTTAGAGAATACCACCCTTGTCGGGTGGATAGTTGAAACTGTAGATGGGGATTCGGTGGTGAATATCGGAAGTTTGGGCGATTTTTTTTCTTATTCAAATGACACGAAAAGCGGTTACTGTAGCGTAAAAAATCGAGATATCATTTATCAATCTTGGAAAAAACGTGCAGAAAACAGTCGACTTTAATGCGACATATTTCGGCTATTCTATTGAAACATCTTTATCTCTACAGCAAATTTATAAATAAATATAATAGTTCTATTATGGGATAAAAAAATATTGACTTTCCTAGTCTGTGACATTAATGGGGGCGATATTTATTATAAAAATCGATAGAATAAATGTTTAGCCAGACCAGGTGGGTGATTATCAATTACAATTCCTCTATAATTATTTGACTTTTCTTCCATCATTATTTCGATATTCCATCATTATTAGCTAAATTAAAGACGATCCCCACTACAATAGAGTGGGGGGCTATTTCAACTCCCACTCCAAACTAGTGGGGATTCGGTAATTGATTGTTAATTATAAACAAAATATCGATCCTCTCGGCAATTGTGATGGGTTTTAATGTAGACAAAATCTATAATTATTGTGGTGGAAAAGCGGCTTTTTTGCGTCCACTATTTAGACGGGCTATAAATACGTTTTATTGGAAGTTTATCAGTTTTTCTGGCGGTGATTCTGTGAGATGTGAGAATGCGCGCCGCCGGAAAAACTAACAATAAGACGCGCGCTCTTACTCAAAACCAGTCCGTGTCTATTTGTTAACGGCGCCGGGCGTCGTCGACGTCGCTGCACAATTCTAGTCGAGTTTATCCAATAGAGTTTCGTTCTATCTCCACAACAACATGACTTAAGGTGAGTTATTTGTTGTTTATTTTAAAATTCTACGCTGGGGGATAAAGTTAAAATCGGACACGTGTTGGATTTTTCTTGAATTTTCGTCAAATGACTCACTGCCAAATTGTTACTCTCTCTATAAATAAGCGTTAGAATTCAATTTTTCCGAATGTCGTCTCAAGATTGTGCAATCGACGATTCAATTTGGCCGATTGTATTCGATTCTAATCTCTAATTTTGATTGTTGTTTTAAATGATGCAAGGGGCTGATAAACGCTGAAATAAGCCGCTCTTTATTTCGTTTAATTTAATTGGAAAATCTTTAAAACTTTTATAATCGAATATAAACTCGGAAATGTACAATACAGGCTGGCTTTGGCAATAAAACATTGTTGAACGATTGTTAGACGAGGATTGAAACGGATTACTTTAACGACATCCGACAATGCACAAGCTATTTTTCAATCTACTCTATTTAATAACATTGTTAAAAAGCTATAATACCAGTAAATTCTCGAATATTATTGCTAACGAGGGGTAAAATTTCAAGTGTTACGCCACTGCTCTTCTACCATTTCCACCGAATTTATCTTACATCAACAAATTTAACGGCAAATACTAAATATGATGGTTTTAAATTAAATTTCCTCAATTTTTTTTATCTTTGCAATAGTCGCATAGTTGTATAGTTGACGAAATTTTCGACTAAATTAAATTCGATATTACAGAATTTCTATTCGAAATATCGCCAATTAGAAATATTCCAATTTCCGATTATCGCGCACCAATTTAATTTAATCCGATCGTACGCCACTGTAAATTTCAATTCAAACCAAACAAGCTATAGGACACGGTTGAGGTTATGTTTTTCTAACCTTAAATCGTACGCTACTATGTCTCGATTTAAACTCGAATCTTTGAGGTTACAATAATCGACAAGAGCTATTGGCTAACCTTAAATCGATTCGTATGTTACGCTACTGTCTCCTAGATTTAAACCCGAATCTAGGAGGTTATGGTTATGTTTTTCTAACCTTAAATTGGCTTACACTATTGTCCAATTTAAATTTGATTCGATTAGTTTATACAAATTAAGGTTGTTACCTTAAATTGGTTAGTACGTTACGCTACTGTTTCCTAAATTTAAATTAGAATCAGAGATTATGGTAATAGCTCAAGGTTGTTCTAACCTTAAATTAGTTCATACGTTTCCCAATTGTCCCCCAAATTTAAACTCAAATCAGGAAAGTTATAATAATTCGTAAAGATTACATTTTTCAACCTTAAATTGATTGGTACGTTACGCTACTGTCTTCTAAATTGAAATCCAAATCTGGGCGGTTATGGTTATGTTTTTCTAACCTTAAATTGGCTCTTACGCCACTGTTCAATTTCAATTTGAGTCAAGCGGTTTCTACAAATCCATTAAGGTTATTTTCAATTGTAGCACGTTACGCTACTGTCTCCTAAATTTAAATTAGACTCGGAGATTATGGTAACAATTTGAGGTTGTTTTTCTAACCTCAAATTAACTCGTACGTGTCGCTATTGCCTCCCAAATTTAAACTCAAATCAGGAAAGTTCAAAAGATTATATTTTTCAACCTTAAATTAATTGTACGTTACGTTACTGTCTCCTAAATTTAAAGACAAATCTGGCAGGTTATGGTTATGTTTTTCTAACCTTAAATTGGCTCTTACGCTACTGCCATATTTAAATTTAAATCAAGCGGTTTATACATTAAACTTGTTACCTTAAATTGATCAGTACGGTACGCTACTGTCTCTTAAATTTAAATTAAAGCCAGTTAGATTATGGTAATAGCTTCGGGTTATATTTTAATCTGAAATTGGTTTGTACGTTACGCTACTGTCTCCTAGATTTAAACTCGAATCAGGTAGTTTATGATTAATCAATAAAAGCTGTTTTTCTGGCCTTAAATCAATTCATATGTTACGCTACTGTTTCCTAGATTAAAACCCGAATCTAGAAGGTCATGGTTATGTTTTTCTAACCTTAAATTAGCTCTTACGCCACTGTCCAATTTGAGTCAAACAGCTTCTACAAATACATTAAGGTTACGCTACTGTCTCCTAAATTTAAAGCGAAATCTGGAAGGTTATGGTTATCTTTTTCTAACCTTAAATTGATTCGCTACTACCAAATTTAAATTTGAATCAAGCGGTTTATACTAATACATTAAACTTATGTTATCTTAAATTGATCAGTACGTTACGCTACTGTCTCCTAAATTCAATCAAAGCCAGTGAGATTATGGTAGTAGCTTTAGGTTATATTTTTTTAATCTTAAATTGGTTTGTACGTTACGCTACTGTCTCCTAGCTTTAACCTCGAACCAGGTAGTTTACGATAACAGATGAAGTTGATGTGTTTCTAACCTTAAATTGGTTCGTTGGCTGTTTCCTGATTTAGACTCCAAAAATGGAGGTATGCTAAAATAAGGTTATATTTTTCTAACCTTCAATAGATTGTGAATTGGGTTACATTGTACAAATACACGTGTAATTCAATCGATCCAATTCCCTCAGCTTAAATTACAAATTCGTTATCATTAATTTTTCATAATTCACCGAAAAAAATACGATTTTATATTTTAACAACATGTTCCAAAGGCGAGCCATAAAAATTTATATAAAACGGATATTAGTCTGTAGTTTTATAATTTATGCAGACCATTAATGTAGAAATATGCGAGAAAAAGCGTAAAATCTTAAAATATAAGCTTCGTTCCTATCTATTTGTGAATCCCCGGTGAATTTAGCTTTAAAACCAACGTCAATATACCGGCTGTCCCATGTTGATTTGGATATATTGATGAGAATGCGGCTTTATGATTAACAATGGGTTCTATTCCGAGAGCCCCTATTAAATATACAGACTGTCCACTATCGATCGGACATTATTTACACGGTCATTAAACAACAAAGAAACGATTAATAATAGAACAAAAGGAATAAAATTGAAAAAAGTTCAAGTGTTCGTAACTTTGAAGTTTCAAGTATATTTCACTTAAGTAGTTCCGACTTTTATATATTTATATCTTTAGAACTACCGTAATGATGCACATTTTGGCAACTTTTTTTATCAGTCCATATATGTCAACCGGTCGATGGAACATACCTATTATTGTTTTATTGTTAAAATCACATCAATTATTGATACTTTGATATAAATGGAAGTAAATTTCGAACATCAATCAATTCACAATTTCATTACAAAAGACAATCAAACCGAAATTATAAAATAATACAAACAAGGGTAGATAAATATTAGAAATAGATGTATTGGAGAGAGATAGTGATAGATAAATTGATTGAAGAGGGTAATTAGAGGCATCTTTTGTCTCTTAATTCAATTATTATTAATTGTTATTGGAATTTGTTAGTCTTTAATGTTGGTAATATAGGGAGGCTACTACCCTCTTTTGTTATTATTATTATTATTATTGTCATCAATTTTTTTCTGGTTTATTTTCCACGTTAAATTAGTCGGAAAATACAATGTAATCTTTTCACAAGAGTTCTCACACGCGTTTCTTCTTCATACAACCCTCTTCCACCCCATCAGTCTTCTTTACGACTAATCTACCAAGATTTTTCATTATCCAACCCCTTCTACTGGGAAACTTCAACAACGAATAAATTTTAATTCGTCTCGGTGATATAAATAACAAAGAGAAAGTGAGGGTGGTGTTTTTTTTTCGTTTACAATTTCTACGTTTTTCAACCCCTAATTTTATAAGCAGTCGACAATTGGAAAAACACAGTAGAAAACAAAACGGTAGATCGATATTTAAAGGAATTGATAAAAATAATCAAACATTGTGTATTTCTTTATTTCAATGAAAATTTCATTTCAATTTTATTTCGATTGCGTTATCAATTCTATTATAAATATGCAAATAAAGTGGGGCATACACGTTGCTATTTGTTTTAAATGCGTACAAGGTCATATGCGTAGAAATCGGCGCACTTGTCAATTTTTACGTCTTTTTATAGCAATCAGAACCGCCATTGAACTTTCCTCATATAAATTATGGTTAAGTCTTTAAAAACAATTGATCTTCAACGAATTTATCAATTCTAAATACCCAAAATCGACGATAAAGTGGGGCATACACGTTGGAATTTGTTTGAATACGTCCAAGGTCACATGCGCAGATATTTGCGCACTTGTCAATTCGTGCGTTTTATAACCCAACAACCAATCAAACAATAAGAATCTCTATTGAACTTTTCGCATATGAGTGGTGCTTAAATCAACACTTGTGGTAAGTTCTAATAGATTTCAAACTTGCCTCGATACGGATAACAAATGTTTGTCTTTTGTACGATAACAATAACTCACCCGACAGATTATCTCGCTTTTTGTATGTGGAATTAACAGGGAATACAAGAATTGGTTATATAAAAAAAAAAACAAAACGAATAATAAGACGAACACGGGTGTTTTTGAGTGGTTTAACGTCGAAACCATTTGTTTAATTTTATTTTTTTCTAATCGATCAATAGGGAAATACAATCAGTATTGTCAATGGCATGGATGAAGGCTTCTTTAATGTATTTCTCTAAAATTGGTAAAGCGTATTGACGTAAATTTCCAATAACCCAAGATTTTAGGCGATCGGATAGCCAACTGAGGGAGGCTAAACCAGAGACGTCGATATCGATATCGCTAGAACACACAAAAAAAAACACACAAAGTATTTCAGCAAATTCAACCACCTACCTGAGGGTTGATTTCAATTCAATTATTTTAACCATTTCCTATCACCACAATTGAAAGTATTCGTTTTTATTTATTCAAGCATGCAAAGAGTGGACTTTTCCTCACTAGAACGCAAAAAGGACCCTTTCCGCATGCTGAATATACTTTTCAAACCTATTACTAGAGTTACAAGTTAGATACTCTAATCATTTGACAGATTATGCATTATCATTACCATTAGTCATACTATAATAAGTGATGCGGAAAATATAACAGCGTGCGGAAAAGAGGCTTTTTCCACTCTAATCAGTTAGCGTACACTTTTCTGTACGCTGAGGGACCAATCAGAAACGAGCTGCCATTTTGTTTACGTTGCTAAGAAACAACCACACTATAGCAATCATGTGGTTTGGACATGCGAAATAGGTTATAAATTTGACACTTTTTGTACAATCAACACAGAAAAAATATTGTAAGGAAGTTCAACCACTCTGATCTAGTTCGAGGGTTAATTTCTATTATTTAGGTTTTCAATTTCCTACCACCATGATTAGTTTTTGTTAAGCGTGCGAAAATGTGCACTTTTCCTCACTAGAACGAAAATAAAGGCTCTCTTTCGTACGCTGAATATATTTTTTTGTAACTGAATTAAGTTGGATACACTATTTTATCTACGATTGAACTAAACTGAAAAATTACTCCTGAAATCTGACAATTTCATAACCAAAATCGAAAGAAACTATCATTAGTAGCAGACCTAAAAAATATATTCAGCGTGCGGAAAAGTGTCGTTTCCGCTCTAGCCTCTCAACGTACATTTTTCTGTACGCTGAACGAGCTGCCATCTTGCGAAACAATGACGGTAACAATCGAGTGGTTTGCACACGCCAAACAGGTTAGAAATTTGACAGTTCCTGTACAATCGAAGAAAAAAACTATTTCATCAACCACCCTGATCTAGTTGGGGGGGTTGATTTCAATTCATTATTTCAGGTTTTCAATTTCCTATCACCATGATTAATGTTTTAAAAATATTAGGTTTTTTAATGTGTAAAAAAAACCACATGTCGTCCAGATTAATTGACATTAGATCTTGATGAATTCGCTATAGAAAGGGGTGTAATGTAGTGTGAAACGACAACAGCAACCCCTTCAACACATCCATATGCGCTACAATGAAATTTAATCCCCCCCCCACTCTAAAACAAATACAAACACGATATCTATCTTGATCATTCTATACGTACATTCATTTAGCTTGCTGTATACAAGTTTTACTTGATTGAATCGAAATTTATATTGATGATGTTAATTTAATGAAAAGTTTCAATTCGGAAACGTTTATAAAATTCCACAATCGTAAGCCTATTTTAAATGCTTCCGAAATTCCATAGATACGGCCAAGAATAAGGCCAATTATGAGTAGAAATATGCGCAGTATGATTATAATTAAATCAAACATAACCTTCAAAATTCTAAATAAATTCTAACAGAGTAAAAGTTCCTAACTATAACTAATTCAATCCGTTATGAAGCTAGTAACTTTATTTAAACATAGTTGGTATAGCAATTAAATTATCACGTGACTATAGAAGTATTGCTTTCATTGGTTGTTTTCAAATTTAGCGCGTTTATTTCAGAACCAAATGTTTTGTTCACAATGACGTATCGCTAGGTTATTGGCGATTTTGAAATTGTGCGCCTTTATACTAACCAATGATTTATTTTTTTTAATAATATCGAGTGAATCGAGTATACTAAGAATAACGCAAAGTATGCGCAGAAGTACGCGCAGTATTACGAAATAGAATCAAATCAAATATAATTAGATAGGTTAGATAATGCAAACTACCCCTAAATCTGGCGAATAAATGTCATAAACTCATAACCGTAAAATGGTTGATTATTATTGAATAATCACATCTACCCTTAATTTCATTAGAAACTCCCACAGGGTTTGTTCCATAACATTAATAATGATAATTGTATAGGTTAGAAATATGTAGAATTACCTATAAGATCAGTGGCGTAACTTACTTGATTGTACGAATTTCAACTGTTTCTAGATGGGTTGTACAATTTTCATTTGTTTTCGTCACAAGTATCTTGATGAAAATTTGATTTTTATAAATTGTCGCTTTGATTGTACCATCAATTTTAACACCATCATATTCACCATGGTAACTGTCATAATTGTGCTATAAAAACAATAGATCAATCGTATTCTCTAACTTGTCTAGCAATTCGTCACTATGACAACCAATAGAAAAGAGATAAGAATAAAACAGTGTTGTCATGGTAACGAATCGTTAAAATTAGAGAATACCACTTACTTTGAAATCTCGTAAATTGATATAACCATAAATGACAACTTCGGTGTCATTTTCGTAGAAATTAAATGAATTCGTTCGTGTCAATGTTGCCAAATCGTTAATTTCTCCATTATTTGTACATAAAATACCTTGATGTATACCGGATGGTTTATCCGGTTTGTAGATTGTATCGAATTTTGGTGTTTTAATTTGACGATATTGATTCGCAACTAAATAATCTTTAGCACGGCATAGAATCGAATCGAATAAACGATTGGCTCGTTGTAATTGTCCATCAATAAAATGCCTAAATTGATTAAAACAAAACAACAACAAAAATCATTGATAATTTCTTGAATAAATCTATTTCAATGAAATTAACTAAATTTATATTGAAATCAGGTCATTATTTAATCAACTCTCTAGTTTATAAATAGATTAAATTGGTTAATTTAAATTGCTCTATTTGTATCTGTATCGGTATAATTAAGTTGCTTTGGTTATAAATTCAATTGCGAACACGTGGCGCCCTCTCTACCACATAAGTAAAACGATAAAACAAGTCGCCTCCGATTGTTACAATTTCAATTAGCACAATCGCATTATACTACAGTTGGCTATGATCTTCTTACGTAACGCGTAGCTTTGTTCGTCCATTTGATAAATAGGTCAACAAATGTCAAATTTGATATAGTATGAATAAAGCTACGACACTAGATACTAAAAACATGGCCAACTACAAGGTAAATTGAATTTAATCGTTTGATATTCTAATTGTACAATATACGGGTTGTCTCTTATTGATTGATCTTCTAGTTTCCAACACTCAAACATAAACGATCGTTTCATCTTGGAAATTTCAATGGAATTCAAGTGTAACACCAAAGCAACTAAACAAAAAAAAAAAAAAGAAAAAGAAAAAATATGTTCCCTTTTTAACCGATGGTCAGTGAATTAAAAGATCAAAGGCAAGCTTAAATCGCAAAAGAAAAACTAAAATTATTATTTTTTATTTATTTTAGATAATTTATTGACAAATAACCATTTCAAAGCCAATTTCCAAATTTAAATCAATACAAAATACTTCATAAAGTATTTCTTTTGTTAAACACAATTGAGACATTCTGTATAAACAAATCTAGAAATTATAGATATTTATCTCGCAGTTGGCCATGCTCTTGTAGTGTCGTAACTTAGTTCGTCCATTACTAAAATACACTGATGTCAAATTTCGCGAAGTATGAAATAATCTACGACACTATATAACCAAAGCACAGCCAACTTGTTTCAAAACCAATTTCCAAACTTAAATCAATATAGAGTATTTTTGTTTGACACAATTGGGACGGCCTGTATAAACGAAAATTTTTGTAATGTCGTAGCTTTGTTCGGACACTAACCAAATACATTCGTAAAGGTCAAATTTCGCAAAGTATGAAATAATCTACGACATTATACAACGAAGATAAAGCCATATCCATGAATTATAAATGTGAATGTAGCCTTGATTTTGCTCATTAATAGGTTTGTTCCAACCTAACCTGAATTATAGTATTAAAATCAATAAAATATGAAACAATTTACGACACTATGTAACCAGAGCACAGCCAACTTGTTTAAAATTTTCTAAACTTAAATCAATGCAGAATGTCCCACAAAGTGTATTTTTGTTTGACACAATTGGGACAGCCTGTATAAACGAAATTTCCAATTATACATATTTTTGCAGTTGGTCATATTTTTGTAATGTCGTAAATTTGTTCAGATACTAGAAAAATACGTTAGTAAACGTCAAATTTAGTGAAATATGAATTAATCTACGACATTATATAAGGAAATTATAGCCAACTAGGAGACAAATTACCGATACACCTGATACTTTATGTGTGTAATATAAGATTCTAATTTGCAGTGGCGTATCGTGAGTTAAATTAATAGGGTGTAGTTACTATAAACAAGAAAATAGGAAAAAGAAATTACGGGTTGCCCCTGCGTAGAAATAAAACAGAAGACTACATGCATCCCTTGATTATATAGTGTCGTAACTTGATTCATATTTAACTAAATTTGATATTTGTTCAAGTAACGAAACTACATAACCAAACCACAGCCAATTTGGAGGTGAATTAGCATTATACACCCTGTACAATATCTATTAAAATCAACCAATAAAAATCTCATTTTGAGGGTTCAAATCTAACACGAATTTCCCCACCCTCTAGTTATGAAACTTAATAATAATGATAAAAAGAACAATCAACTAAACTGTTAGGTTTTGATTTTAATTTAGTCAAATTGTAGAAAAATCTAGCACTTGAACCATTTTAAGCGGTTGAATAAAGCTACGACACTAACTAAAAACACAGCCAAATGTAGAATAGCACTATACTATTACGTCAGAGTTGGTTGTGCTTTGACTTCATAGAGTCGTAGCTTTGTTCATATTTTACTAAATTTGACATTTTTCAAATAGCTGAATATAGTTACGACATTACCTAACCAAACGTTGTACAGCCTGTAAAATATCAATTAAAATCAAGCAATAAAAACCTCATTTTGGGGGTGAAATGTAACACTAATTTTCCCACCCTCTACATAACCAACTGTAAAATAGCTCTATACGAATAGCCACGTTAAAATTGGCTACGCTATGACGTAATCGAGTCTTAGCTTTTTTCATATTTTACTAAATTTGACGTTTGTCACGTGACTGAATAAAGCTACGACACTATCTAACTGAACCACAGCCAACTTCGAAGTATACCCTGTATAATGTCAATTAAAATTAACCAATAAAAATCTCATTTTGGGGGTGAAATGTAATACTAATTCTCCCATCCCTTACTTGTCAAAATTAATAATAATAATAATGATAAGAAATCTATAAAAAGAACATTAAACGGTTTAAATTAATGAGTGTTATTATAACCAGTCACCTTCAAATAAAAACCACCCCTTTGATAATTAATAACTAACACTACAAATATACTACCCCGATATTATGATGTATAAACAACACGAAAGTTATGTCGGATTAATAAAAATTTGAAACAACCCCCGTTTTTGTAGCACATTCGGGGGTAGTTTTAATGTAAATGTATACACGTGTTTTACATTTTTATTGGATTATTTAAATAGAAATTTATCGATAACGCGACAATCAACCCTTATCGAAGGGGTGGTTTTTTTTTTAATAATCTATACACTTACCGAAATTGTTCATCTTGATCGAGTAATAATTCGGTTATTGAGAATTCGACAACAACTTCGCCCAATTGACGGTGCAACAAGTTTGATAAGATTTCGGTTAATTGTCGCCATATCGGTTCGCCTAAAGTGCCCTCTATGAAAATCCAAAAAAAAAAAAAAATCGAGTATCTCTTTAGAATCTCTAGATTGGAGAAAGCTGCTTGGAAAATTTAAGCGTTAAAATTGCATGGAAATCGACCGGAAATTGCGCGATAAAATCGATTTAAATTAAATCAATGGCGCATTAAAGCTACGTTCATACTAGATTTGCTACAATAGCCCGACTTACCTATTTTAGAATTAGTAATTTCGTTCTCTTGCTCGTTATCGCCGTCAATATAGTAGCTAACCTATAAGATAACTGTCAATTATTTTGAGGTTATTTTATAGTGTGAACTCACCCTAATGGCGATATCGTTCGGTTTGTACGAAATATCGTAATTTTGCGGTACAAATGAGTCGTCTTTAATAACAAGACCCACCCTGCCGGTCGCTCGGACATTATTGAAAACTACCCTAATTCGATTCGAATATTAAATTTCTTGGAATTTCTAAAAACAACATGAATACTTACGTAATTTTACCGATCTGTGAAACGGGTAGGAATTTACTCAATGTTGGATTGTTCGTTTCGTACACCCCATCGATTTTTAAATGACCCAAATTTAAATCGATCTCAATACAGGGTTTGGTTAAATCGGCCAACATTGAGACAATACGAAAATCGGGCACCCATGGGAATTTCAAATTTCTCAATTCGCTAATTTTCACCACAAAAAAATTAATAAATTTTACATTATTTTTTTTTAAATTGACAATTGTTACATTTTCGTGTCGTTGTGCGTCAAAAGGATGTCGTCTAAATTGTGGATGAATTGGTGGAATTTCTGTTTTTGTTGCAAACGAATCCCTTCATTTTTGAATGCCTTTAATTCGATCCATTTTAATTGTATCATTAATAGTTAATTAATTTAAAATCGACTTACTCGAGTCAGATTTTCGTTGAAATTCGGTGTGATTTCAGCTAGAATTTCCCGGATTTCCGACTGTAAATCTGTAGAGAACATTATCCAAATTATAAATAATCAATTAAAATTGGAAAAAAATCCGATTGACAACTTACAAGATTAGATAATTCTATTTACATTTCTAATAATATCGATAATTGAACGATATTAGATTAAGAAAAGAGTATCAAAATTCCTGGTTGATTATACGAGTTCGGTTTATAAAACGAGCCACGAATCGGAAAGTTTTACAAAAAACAACTATACTCTATTCACTCGCTAAATATCGGATTTTATTCAAAAAAAAATCTCATTGGTTCCTGTATAAAGGCGCCAATTTGAAATTGACCAATAACTAGTGATGATAGCAGACACGAACAATCCCGAACACCGAAATTAACCGATTCTGCGTCGACGACAAGAGACGACAACTGTTCAGACAAAAGACCATCGCATTTCCATGGTAAATTGTAAACAAAACCACTAACCTAGCAATACTTGGCGCCAAATTTTAAAACAACCAATTGTATAGAAATGCGCATCTTTGAAAACAATACTTCCATTACAGTCATGCGATAATGCTAACTAAATATGAGTAAAGTTACTAAATTCGTAGGAAATTAAATTAATAAAAGTTAGGAACTTTTATTCCGTCACGGACTCGTCAATCTTCTATTAAATAAGTGAATTTAGTGTACTATTTTTTTATATTTTGCCACCCTTCAGGAGAGCGACAAAAACCAAATTACATGGGCATGGCCAACTTCGACTACAGACTTTTATAATGACTCTGTACAATCGTATTCTCTGACTTGTTAGAGATTCGTTACTATGACAACACTAAAGAGTCTTTTTGAACACAGCTTCTATCTCACTCTTTCAAATTCGATCTGGAGCATAATTGAAAAGAGACAACAATTAAACCGGTTATTCAAAAGAAACTTAATTTATAACGTTGTCATGACAACAAATAACCAAAAAATTACAGAATACGACAATAAAATGCATCCGCTCTATATCTATCGCAATAAAATTTTGAAAAACGATAAACACTAAAACACAGATACTTGATTTTAGTGAATTTATGAAAGAATCAATGGCCTCACCATTATTTTCTCAGTGCAGTTCGTTTAGGTTAATAAGTTGATAATTTATCTACATTAATAAATAAGAAATTACGCCCAAAAATATAAATTTCCTATAATTCTAAATTATTTCACTACTTTTGTTAGATTTTAATAGAAATTATTTTTGAATCGATTGCATTAAATGGTAAATTATTTATATATTAAATCGACTACGCCACTGGACGGTTAACAATGTTGAAATTTTTATGAGAAAACTGTACATCCTTACCCTATTTATTACACGAATTCAGTTTATAAAACGAGCCACGAATCAAGGAGTTTTATAAAGAACGGGTCTAATAAATTTTTACGGATATCTTATACTATTTTATTCTATTTTGCACCCCTTTGCACCCTTTTTAAATAAATAAATAAATAAATTCTTGAAATTTAGGGAATTTCACAATGATTGGTATTATTGCCATGACAATTAATATTTCAATTATTTTTTCTTACCCATGCTACTAGATTCTATTGATGTTTTTAAAAGTTGGTAACACTAGCATATAATTTTTAATAAAAACGTAAATTATTATTATAAATACTGTAAATAAAAAAACATTAATAATTTAATTTGGAAATTATTAAAGAATTAATTTAAAGCAGTTTGACAGCTGTCATTTGAATTTGGATGGCAAGCGTTTAACTACCAACTTCAAAAAAATAAATTATACTAAAAATATGCGTTAACGGTTATTAAAGGATTGTTTTGTTGCCATAGCAACACTATTTTAGGCGAAAAATAGAAAATCACTTTAATTGTAAGATTCGTTATAAATTAGGGATTAGTAAAACGACAAATAATCGATGATTCGATTATTATCTGTACGGATATAGAGAGGTCAAGGTGGACATTATCGATTACCATTCTATTGTTTTAAACAATTACAAATAAATTTTTAATAAAAAGACATGAAATATACCGTGTCTGGTTTAGTTGCTATTATTTCAACCCCTATTTAAGCCATCATGTCTCCACAAATATAATCCCGAAGATTATCTCTTTGTTGAACCAAACAACAATAATTAATTCACCGTATGAATGATCGAATCAAATATAAGACAGATGGGGGTAGATTCGTTGAATTCAATTTAGATTTTCCCCAAAAAATCGGATCAAAATCCATTAATAGAATTTAGAATTAATTGACTGGAATTGGGGTGGATTATAAATGTGAATGCAGCCTTAATATTGCTCATTTATTCCAATTTTCCTGTGCGCCTAACCTAATCTATTATAGATTCTGTCGTTATACAGGGCGTCCAACTATAGTTAACTGCGCCTCATTAACAAATGCCAAATTTAGTAACGAATGAACTAAGCTACGACTATTCAATTAAAATCTAGCCAAGTGAGACACACTGGTAGTGTCGCAGCTTTATTCAACCGCTTGAAAAATAAATCATGTGTAAAGCCTACTAGATTTCTCTATATTTCGACAGAATTGAAATCAAAGCCTACTTGATTTTCTAAGATTATGCCTACTCATTTCTTAAACTGTCATAAGAATTTTGATGGAACGCCGCGTTTCGCTACAGTGGCGCTGTTTAATATCGGAAATCTTTAATTATTTCTATGGTTGGCAACGGATTTTCCACCAACACTAGAATTCGATAAAAAAAGAGAAAAAACAAAATGGCAGTGTTAACAAATAGAGACAGAAATACTGTCGCTATTTCTTTTTAATGTGAACGTTATGAGCGCCATTTTTCAATTTTATCAAAAATCTAGTCAACCTTAACATTAATAAATGCCAAATTTGGTAAAGTACGAAGAAAGCTACAACTCTATGAAATCAAAACACAGCCAACTCTAACACTAGTTGACCATGCTTTTGGTTAGGTCGTACCTTGGTTCATACGCTTAAAAAGTCGATCAAACACAAGGCCTGCTAGATTTTCCAGCAATTTGGCTAAACTGAAACCGAAGTCTACTAGATTTTCGAGCATTGTAATTGTTAAAAATACCATAAGAATCAAAATTTTGATAAAACGACAATTTTTGCCGCAATGGCGCTGTTTACCAACGCAAATCTTGAATTATTTCCACGGTTGGCAACAATTTTCCACCAACGGTTGGTAAGACTTGACAGGTAAACAACAGAAACAAGTCCTAACAAGTGAAGATAGAAATACTATAGCTATTTCTTTTTAATGAGAGCGTTATGAGCGCCATTGTGGCCAAAATTCGCACTATTTCCAAAGTTTTAGTTAAAATAAATAATCAAGCCGGTAATACAGCAAAGTATTGAACAATCTACTAAGCCTGGATTATAGTTTTATTTGAATATTTGATGTCAAATTTAATAACGTATGACTAAAGCTACGACTCTATGAAGCCAACACACAGCCAACTCTGACGTAAAATATCGTTGAACATTATTTTATAGCGTTATTTCAGCTTGCAATTGGCTCAAGTGCAAAGCTAACTACATTTTTGAGTAATTTGACTGAAAATAAAGCCTACTAGATTTTCCAGCAATAACAAAAGAAATAGCTATTTCTATTTTATGCAACCGCCATCTTGTTTTATTTTATTTTGGAAATACCACCAATTTTTGGTGGAAAATCCATTGCCAATCGCACAAATAACTCAAGATTGTAAAGTCCCTAGATATATAAAGTACCGCAATTCAATGTTCAAATGTGTTAGAGAGAGAAGTACATTTTCTAGGCACAACATGGCTGCCTGACAGAAAGCGACCTTCATTTAACAGAAAACAGTAAATAATAACCAATGAATGACACTGATCATCAAAATTTTTAGCGCGCCAAATTTAAAAATTTAAATTTTAAGTGTTTAATGTTGCCTACCCCCACCAATATAACTGGCAGGAGCCTGCCTTTTTTCATTTTGTTTGAAGTTGGCGTCAGATTTCAGACACAAAATGGATGCCAATTGCGGTACTTTATACATATAGGGACTTTACAAGATTGGGGTAAACAGCGCCACAGTGGCGAAAACTGACATTCCATCAATTTAAGAAATCTAGTAGGCTTTGATCAACTGTCAAATTTAGTGTAGCATGAACAAAACTACGACTAAATGGACCAGAATCATGGCCAACTGTAAAATAGAGTTGGACACTCTGTATGTACACGTGTTCATAGCCTACTTGGATTGAACATTGATGTTATTCGAAATAGAGAAAAAATGGTAATAAAATTTAAGTAGTCATCCGTTGAATATTTTATAACTTCCTGTTTTCAACGAAATTTTCTATTTTACCCCTGTGGAAAATAATATTGTTAGTATTGAAAGTGTTGTAAAAGGAAAGTTAAATAGTTGTCCTAAATCAATATGTCTAGTATTAAATTTGAAAGTTTAAAATGCGTTGCCTTGACCGTGTGTCGTCTCTCTATTCGTTAATCATCGTTATAGTAGGGAAATATCAAAAACTGGCCTTAAACGAAACGACATTGAGTCCTCGGTTAGCACGAAAATTTGGCTAAATACCAAAAAATTTCGTAAATGACACACAAGAATTTATATTTTTGTTATTCTCAAGTTGGTAATTGATTACAACCAAGGGCATTTCCTGCTGGTTTGATGATGAAGATGTTGACAATTTTTTTTTAAAAGCACGCAAATCAACCGAATTGCAGGAAACCACCCCCCACCCTCACCCCAACAAATTTTCACCCTTATCCGAATCCTGTTGGATTTCTTTTATTCAACAAGTCGCCCCCTAATTACAACCACCTAGTGTAATTCGTTTAAACAGTAGTGGAGTGGCTTTAATTGAATTGGATCGTGTCTAGGGGGTTGTTTTTAAAGGGAGAATCTCGTTCAATAAGCAAAAAATTTATCGCCGGATTGCTGTCATTTACAAAATCGATTCATAGAAATAGAAATGGAAAAAAAATGAGTTTTTGTTGTTTTTAACACAAAGAATCGATCAGTCTGATTCATTTAACTAATACGGTTTGAATTGTATCAAATGACTCCCATTATTCTCCAAGGGTTGAACACTCTTAGATGATTATTTTCATCCCCCTTTATCTTTAAGGAAAGTTCATAATTATAACTATGGTTATATACCTATTTACATCCATAATACATGTCCAATTAGTAGATTAAAAGATTGAGGATGAGTTAGAAAACTGTATGGATCAAGTTTTACTTAACGATAAAAGGGGTTGAAGATGAGGGATGAGGATAAAAAGTATTGATTTTTGTTATCTGTTATTTTGTTGGTGTAATAGAATTTTCAACTAATACTCGCTTTATAAAAATAAATCGACAGATTTTTAGTGTAAATTATATAAAGAGTAGAACAATAACAGTCAGGTGGTATTCTGGAAGAGGTCATCAGATTTAAAGCGACCCAAGTATCGGCTTATATCAATCTTCATTAGTAATTCTACTGAGTACAATTAGTTTTAAATCTTCATTAATATGATTAATTGATTATTACAATTTATAATTCCGGAATAAATAGGTTACTTTGGTTGAGGTTTTCCGGAAAACCAATAGGAAAATTTGAAATGTGATCACTCCCAAGTGTACAGTTAACTTTGGCCTATCTAATAATATCAATTTCATTTGTTTTGTTATCTTTTAGTAGCCGACATTTGTGTTGCACTAAACCCATACTGTGATTTGGAAAAACGTATTTTTCACGATTTTCGAAAAATGTAGCCAATTTTTAGAAAATCCATGGCGTTACAAGGGTGTAAAATCATATTTCGAATCGATTGAGATATCAACCATTCCGTTATCTCTTATCATTTTCGAGTTATTTGTGTTTCAGTACTTTAGATAATTTACAACTCTTTAAAATCGCTCTTAAAAGCGCTAAAATCGTCCAAATTGATCCTCACAAGTTTTCACCCCAATCTCTAATTAAAATCAACAAAGGAAATCTTATCGTTGTCGAAATGATAATTGAAATTGTTGGGAAAATCAAAGTTTTCCAATCATTTAAGGCAAATATCCATAAAATAAGCACTGGATTATGAAATTTAATAAATGTCAATGTCTTTTTCCCAATAAAAAGGGTAGTTTGAAACAATAAGCGTAATTGAGGTGGTGTTAATCAAGGGGTGTATTGTTTGTAACATAAAAAAAAACAACCCCGTAATTTTTTCATTGTTGTTTCAGATAATTTCAACAAAAACTTGACATCATGTTTTTTCTTAAAATATGGGTGGATATCAGGTAGATATCAAACAATAACAACAACAGAAACAATAACAATAGCAAATCAATCGAACAAAACAAACTAATTATGTTCCTCAACATTCCGTTAATTTTAATAACAATAGCAGGGATTTTATTTAATGGCTATATTGTAACGGCAGTTTTACTCACCAGACAGGTAAGCCAACTTAAACTCCTACAACTATACAGAAACTGTCAAATTTCTAACCTAATTCAGTGCAAACCACTCGAGAGTGTAACCGTTTCTTAGCAACGTCAACAACAAGATGGTGGCTAGTTTCCCGTTTCTTTTCAATTGTAGAAAACTAATTCCACTAGAAAATCTAGTTACATTAGAAATAGTGCCTTTATGAAACGAGCTGCCATCTTGTTGTTTACGTTACTAGGTAACGGTTATACTGTATAGAAATCACGTGAAAGAGGTTAGAAATTTGACAGTTCCCGAACAATCATAGAAAAATGGTGTACTAAACTCGAGTGGAGATTTGTGAAACGTTAGCAACACACTCATTTCACAAAAACCTTACTCGACTCCTATTGTCACATGCCCAAAAATTTTGTCACACAATCAAAATATGTTATAAGTACAAACAAGTAATTTTGTCGAATTTTTGGTGAAGTGGTTTGTGTGACAAAGTTTTTTTGACATGTGTCAATAAATAAACGACATATTCCAGATGAATACTGCCAACAACATTCTATTACTACACCTCGGCACAATCGACATACTGTTAGGTGTTCTCTTCTTAATTTTCACATTGCCCGGTTTAAATAAAACTGGCTGGTGGTTGAACGATGGCCCATTCTGTATAATTCACGGTTTCTTATTCACATTACTCCATCCGTTAGTGTTATGGACGATATGCGGTTTGAATTGTGACCGTTATTACGCTATAGCTGCCCCATTACATTACAGTCATATTGTCAATTCGAAAAAGGTAAACATTTAAATAATCAACAATTATAACCTTAACTTTTTCTTTAATTAATTCTAGGTATTAGCTGGATTAATGACCGGTTGGTTTATCTCATTGGTTTTATGTATACCGCCATTTTTTAAAATTGCACCGTATCATTATCAGGAGGGTTTCGAGGCTTGTGTTGCCAATTTCTCAACAGGATCGGGAACTTTATGGTATTCAACACTCTATACAGCATTTACTCTATTACTTCCAACGACTATTGTTATCTGTTGTAATCTTAAAGTGAGGTTAATTTTAATTTTAAAGAACCCGACTATAACTACTTTGAACAAGGATTTCTCGCGTAATTTTCAATTTGAGGTAATGCACGATAGCTCGTTGGAAAGCGGGATTCAAGGTCCGGGGCCCGAAAGGGTTCGTTTTGGGAAAATTTGTGGAAATTCTGAGTTGTAAAGGAAAACTTGAGGGCATGTTTTTTCGATAGTTTTCCAACTTTGTTTCATATTTTGCCTCATAATTCAACTTGTATTGATTCGTTTGCAATGAAATTGAGTGCAATCGATAGAAAATTTAATAAGTTTTCCAAATCTTTAAGAAATTTTCCTTAGGAATGGTAGTTTTCCGGAAATTTTCCAGTTGAGAAACCTTAAAATAACTCGTTTAAACAAGAATGTCTGGCGTAATTTCCGATTTAAGCAACAACTTGTTAGAACAAACGATTCAAAATCAGACAGATTTGGGAAATTCCGTGGAAATTATGAGTTGTAGAGGAAAATTAAGGTATTTTTCCAATTTGTTTCATATTTTGCCCCATAACTCAATTTTTATTGATTCCATTGCATTAAAATCGATAGCAAACTAAACCGACTTTCCAAATATTTGCGATATTTTCCTACCGGATTGGTATTTTCCGAAAATTTAGCGAAAATACAGGAAAAATTCATTTGCCAATCAAGCATAATTATTTTCAACCAAATTTTTTACAACTTTTAACGATCTATGCGCCTTAAAATGGTCTTTCCATGGAGCCATGCGCTTGGTTACAGAGTGAGAAACAAGGGAGAAATCCTCGATTGAAAATTTCCGTGTTATAATGAGTTATAGTCGTGTTCTTTGATTCTAATTGATTAACGTCCGATTAATTTCTAGATTTTGATGATAGCCCGTTATCACCGCCATCGTATAGCATCAGCAATCTATGAAGTAACCTTATCGGCTCAAGTGACAATAACCCATCAAAGGAACCCGTTTTTTGTACCAACAGTAACAGTACCAAGTGCTGGGGGACCACCGAAATACCGCAGCGGTACCAATGCAATCTATTCAATATTCCAATTAGTCAGTTCATTAATCTGTTTATATTTCCCGTATTATTGTTTAATATTATGGCAAGCTACTATTGGTACTTTTAATAACAATAATAGTACTAATATTAACACGAAACGTATCCATATGAATTTCTTTCTAGTTGTAATGGTGTTATTATTGTTAACATCACCGATTAACGGCTTCCTTTACGGTGTTAAAAACAAACAATTGAGGAAAATCTTTAAGAATTATTGGCGCAAGAAACAGACGAAAAGTGAGGTTATACAGGAGATACAAGCCCGGACGCCATCTACGTGTGGTTCGAGACGCCCATCGTTAACACCGTTGGGTTTATTAACACGACCGACTACTTTACAACGCCGATTATCGGAAACTCTAATCGATATCGATAAAGAACAGCAAATAAATCGACATAACCGTGAAAATTGGCGTCCAATTTCGGCGAATTCTTTAAATCTATTAACCAATGGCGATTCACAACCGAACATCAAACAGAGTACCAGTTGTAACACGCTAAAAGTGCCGAATTTAGACGAAATTCTACCAATCGAGAATAAAGATGAGAAAATTACAACACCGACACGCTTGAATCCGATGAATTTCATCCAGAAATTCTTCAACAATCACTACTATCAATCACCGCCGCAAAGTAATCACGAAATTTCGGGGCGTATTGTAAATCACGGACGGCGATCACCGCGGATCACGATAACACGAACGTTATCGGATGAGAGCGACACATCGCCCCGACGACAGCCGATAATTAGCAAGAAATTCTCAACGTCCAGTGCTGTGTTGTACGAGAAAAAATGGCGTGATTTCCACGATAACGATACAGATGAAGATGATGATTTCGTTAGAACTAGCGCAACAATAACAACAACGAAACTACTGTTGGATAATTCGAGTAATTGTAGTGATGATACAATGGAGAATACGAAAATCTTTCTACGTTTAGACTGTGAACAATCGGATGATGATAATAATAGGGAAATATTCGAACAACAACCGTTATTATTGAAAAATAATAACGATAATCGATCAATAACAACAACAACAACACTACAATCACAAGAGATTTTAGATTGAAATCAGTATCTTGATCTTCATCTCCATCACAAATCTAGATCGAGATCAAATGTAGAAAATGTATAGATTTTATGTGATGTCTTAATGTGATATAATTTATTAAAATCCCCCGAATAGCACGCTAACACTGAATTTTAAAAAATAATAGAAATATTAGCAAAGCTCACCTGTACAACTGTACCATAGTAATTCGCGCAGTAACCTATGACTTTAGTTCTTGTCGGCAATGCAGATTACTGCAGTTACCGACCCGGAAATTCCAAAAAATACACGTTTCTATCATAAAATTTCGAAATAACAATTTTAATTTAAAAGTTTCTAGTTGGCATTAACAGATATACCAACATAAAATATCACCCTATCCCTCTTTCTCTTACAAACTAAAATGATCAACTGTTGGGAACTTTTGCAACATTACGTTGGATAACCTTCACTTTAATTTTTACTAAAATCACAGCTTACTGCGATGAGAATTACCGTGACACATCTAATACATTCCAGACGATTTCCATAACTGTAAGAATAAAGCGGGCCATAGACGTTGATTTAAGAACTATCAGAATTGTACAATTTGTTGCTTAATAAATGTATTGTGCCATTTATTTTAATTATTGTCAAAAATTAAACAAAAGAAAACAGGGTTATGATACAATCTTGTTGAATTATAACATTAAAGATATAATTGAGAAACAAATGCATATCTGTAAATAAGATTTATTTAATTAATTAATTAATCTTAAAGATTAATTAATTTCGATACCAATCAGTATTAATAGAAATTAAACACAAGTCTAGTCGGAAATCTAGTCTTCTTTGTTTTATTCAATTATTAATTTCATTGATTTTATAGAGCATGCGTGTGATTTAACGTTAACGTAATAAATGTCATTAATGTCATTTTATTTACGTTAACGTTAATTAACACGAATTATAATAATTTTATTATTTCGTTATTGTATTATAAATTTTTGTTAATAAATGTTATAATAAATAAATTTTGTTTAATCGAATAACCTAAAAATTGACTTACCGCTGAATTTTACCATTATTTTAAATAATTTTCCAACAAAAATTGCAAATTTTATGGAATTCACGTTAAATTTAGGTTATAAAATAGAAATTACTGACAAGCAAAACGATAAAAACACATATATCTGTTGTTTTTATTATTATCACTATCGTCATAAAGATAATTGTTTAAATAATAATAATAATAAGCTGACAAAAGTTAAAAATAAAAAATAAAATGCTGATAAGTGGATTCGAATATTTGTAAATTATTTGTTAAAAATAAGCCGTTTTAACCTTAATTATATTAGACAGCTTTGTAACATTGGTCAACGTGTACGTCACGCTTTACTCTAAAATTAAAATCGTGTAGATTCTCCTGTAAATTAGCCTCCTAAATTATATTAAACAACTTTTCAACATTAGTCAACGTGTACGTCACGCTTTACTCTAAAACAATAATCGTGTAGATTTTCGTTTAAATTAGCCTCCTTCGAAACACTCGAAATTACAGCAACTGTCTCGCTTTAATCCACTGAAATTTATATAATCCATCTCTGTTCTCCTGATTAAAAATTATGGTATTACATTCAAATTTAAAGAAGACCATACACTGTGCTTTTTGTTGAGAACAAATGTTCTTATTTACAGATATACTCGTTTCATTGACTCAATTTTTAATTTCAAAAAATCCCATTGGTTTTCTGTAACGGCGCGAAATTTGAAAACAACCAACACCAATACGTGATTAAAAACAAAAGACGATTTTCTATAACGACGTGAAGTTTTAGAACACCAACGATTTTAAAGTACGCCATTGAAAACAACACTTTTGTTACGGTCATATTGTAATTTAATCGCAATACCAACTAGATATAGATAAAGTTACTAGATTCGTTAAATTAATTAAAATTAGGAACTCTAATTGCGTCATGTTTTCGCGAATTTTCCATTAAACGAGTGAATAATAGTTTTGATATGCATTAATGTGTATGTACCGCTTTAATAGACTCTCCACTCTATTTAATTACTATTGCATTATTATTATTACTTCCTATAAGACATTAAGCGATAAGAGAACTATTGGAAATAATTATGTGGAAACAATCGAATAAAATGAATTGCCCATTCAACGGCAGATACGGCAACCGTCATCTTGTAATATGTGAGTAACAATTTTATTTTAAAATTAATATTCGGAAAATGTTTCAAATTTAAACGTGTATGGCGCTCTTTATGAGGTTGCTTTTTAATCACGAAAAAAACCAAGTCGGTCTTTAAAAAAAAACAAAAATTGCACAAATTGTAAAAATTTCAGTAGTTAGGCAACCAATTATACTTCAGTGTAATAGAGGTTGTTAATTTACTTTATTAATCTTGAGAATAAAATAAGAACAACATCAAGGCCAACGTCTACTAGATTATATAATTTGATAAAACAGCCTCGTTCTATTGTTTCAATTTTATTTACATAAACAAATCACTACAATCAAGTAAACTATGATTGTAAATTACCGAAAATATAAAATGCGCAATTTTCTCGGTTTATTTCGTAATATTTTTGGGGGAATTTTGCATTTCTAGATTAAATTTGTAATAAAATCATCAATTTTTTCGATTAATCATCAATTTAATTTATTAGGAGAAATTAATAAAGAGAAACTCACCATCAAATTGGCTGATCAGCATTTTTCATCTGTTTTTATTAATGGAGTAACAGGAAAATAAAAACGGATCAAGTATGCTGTGATGAGGTGGCTCAATGACGCTCCAATTCAATACCAGAAACGAAATCGTCGATTTTTGTTTAAATATGTCGCGTGATTTTTTAATTAATTTCTTGATAATAGGGAAAAAAGCGATTCTATAGAATAATTACCGATGACCTCACCTTGCGCTTTGCTGTTTAGGTGGTACCGCAATCTACACATACGTGTTAAAATTGAGAAGGTACCACAGGTGTTCAATAGATATTAACAACAATCAAGTGGTCGTCTGGTGTGTCTTTTGTTGAACAATTGATGGAAAAAAATGGCGTTAATTCAGTGATTACAGGTAACTAGTACCTTTCTAAATTTAATATTGGGGCAAAAAATCGGTGAAAGTACCGGACAGAAATCTAGTCAACTGTTGATGAATTTGACCTGGATTTCCGGTAATTATTCAATAAGAATCGTGGGGTTGGTTTTTCTGGTATACCAGGTGGATTTGTTGAATAATAGTAATAATAATAATAATTTTAATCAACAGCGTAAAATTGGAGTCTCTTATTGGAACCGAAAAAAGTCGGTGTTGAAATGAGGCGATTTTCATTAAATCAATCTATTTCTATTCGTTTGCTTGTCCTGTATTTAGAGTGGACTCATTTTTTTTAATTGATTGATTACAGACCTTTTATAGTTTCAAATTGTTTGCACCATGGCTATTACATCGCTCAATATCGTTGACGGTACTGTTGGAAGAAGTCGAATGTAAGTAGACGAATTCAATTTGTTCCTAATTCTCTGTAGATTTATAAAAATTTAACGGTAATTTCGACCGTTCAAATACGTATCGGTGGGGAAAAAACTTGTTAGACGTCTTTCCAATTCGGGAATCTCGCCGGATTAGTTTTTTTCCGCTGTATTGATCATTGAAATTCGGCATTAATCTCGATTCTCGATCTAGAGAAACGATAATTATTAACAATACTCAATTCACTCAATAAATTTAAGATTTAAAAAAACTCATTGGTTCCAAGTAAAGGCGCAAAATTTGAAAACAACCAATCACCTAGCGATACGTCATTGAAAACAAAACAATTGGTTCTCTATAAAGGCGCCAAATTCTAAAACAACCAATAATCTAGAAGTACGTCATGGAAAACAATACTTTTGCTATAGTTACGTGATAATCGCTATGCCAACTAAATATACATAAAGTTACGAGGTTCATTAAATTAGTTAAAGTTAGGGACTTTTATTGCGTCATTCTCGTGAATCTTCCATTAAGTGAGTGAATTTAGTATAACTATAGTTAGTTAGTTAGTTTAGTATAACTCCAGCTAAATTTATGATAAAATTTTAGAATGCCATTTTAGAAAATTGTCCAATTTCAAAAGTTTCTAGATTTTCGATACTAACTTATGAGTAGAGTTAGGATTTCGCTTCCTAGAAAGAGCAATAGGGGATTTAATTTTGGAAAAATTTGACAAGAGCGGCACATAAAGTTCGATTTTGAATCAGTTGTTTTAGCCGCCAACAAACAACAACAAGGCAAGGCGCTCTATATCGATAGCAACAAAATTTAGAAAAACAATCGACCAATTATAATGATTTGTTTGACTTAGCAACGCCATCACTAAAACGCAGGTGTTTGATTTCATCGAAATTTTGACAGATTCAATTTCCCCTCCGTTATTTTCTCATTGTAGTTGGTTTAGGTTAATGAACAGATGATTTATACCGAAAAATAAACGAAATATTACGCACAAATTTATCAATTATCCATAATTCTAAATTAATTTACTAATTTTATTAAATATTAATAATGGAAATTATTTTTATATTTAATTAATTACCAGTAAATTACAAATTATTTGAAGATGAAATCAGTTACGTCACTGGTAAGTTTTGACAGTTGAAATTTTTATTGTGCGACTGTAGATCCTAACTCTACTCATAAGTAGAGTTAGGATTTCGCTCCCTAGAAGAAGCAGTAGGGGATCTAATTTTGGAAAAATTTGACAAGAGCGGCACATAAGTTTCAATTTTAAATCAGTTGTTTTATGCGTCAACAAACAACAAGGCAAGGCGCTCTATATCGATAGCAACAGTATTTAGAGAAACAGTCGACCAATTATAAAGATTTATTTAACTTAGCAACGTCATAGCTAAAACGCAGGTGTTTGATTTTAGCGAATTTTTGACAAATTCAGCTTCCCCTCCATTATTCTCTCATTGTAGTTCGTTTAGGGTAATGAACAGATGATTTATACCGAAAAATAAACGAAATATTACTCACAAATTTATAAATTATTTATAATTCATTTATTAATTCTGTTGAATACCAATCATAGAAATTATTTTTATATTTAATTAATTACCAGTAAATTGCCGATTATTTGTATTTTAAATCAGTTACGTCACTGGTACGTTTTGACAGTTGAAATTTTTATTGTGCGACTGTAGATCCTAACTCTACTTATGAGGGAAAAATAGACTATTGTTCTTAAATTGGTATTAATAACTCTACCAACAGAAAATATCGCTCTTTTTTTCCTACAAATCAAGAATTTTAGGGATTTTGAAAAATTTCGTTGGATAACCTGATAGAAATGCGAATTTGATTTAAATTGAACATTATATTACGCCATTGTATCGATAATAGCGCCATCTATTGAAAATTTACGTAATAATACGTGATATTGACGTCATAGTTTAAATTACCGACATTTTTCTTGTAAAACAATCGTCTAATTAGTTTCTAGAAGCTTGTAATTATCCTAATTAAACATCAATTTTATTTCAAAAAAGAATCTCGTCCAATTATCGATTTCTAGAAAGAATAACTTGTAACAATTATCGATTACTATCAACTGTACTCTATTCACTCACTGAATATAACATTTTATTTGGAAAAAATCTGATTGGTCCTAATATAAAGGCGCAAATTTTGAAAACAACCAATAAACTAGCAATACGTCATTGAAAACAATATTTTGATCACGTGATAATTATAATGCAAACTAATTGGAAGTGTAAATAAAGTTACTAGATATGTAGGTAAAGGATAAAATTAGGAAAAATTAGGGATTTTTATTCCGTAATGTTCTCGTCAATCTTCCATTAAGTGAGTGAATTTAGTGTTAATGTATTATAAGTTAATTAAACAATATTGTAATATAAGAGCGCCATCTATTATAAATTAACTGTACGTAATACGTAGGTTTTGTTTTTCAATTTTCGACTTTATTCATAATTCTAGATTGAAAAATTAACGGCAATTTCGATCGTTGAAATATGTATGGGTGGGTAAAAAACTTATTGGACGTATATTTCCAATTTGAGAATCTCACCGGATTAGTTTTTTGAGCCGTATTGTTGATTAAAATTCGATATTAATATCGTACAATTCTCGATCTCTAGAGACGATAATGATTAAATATTGACGGCCATAAATCAATTGCTAAGTATGTTAGGTCATTGAATCAATAATAGCGCCATCTATTGAAAATTGATGTAATTATGTGTAATATTGACGTCATAGTGAATCCTCAATGGATTCTTATAGAACAAGCGTCTAAATAATCTCTTAAAAGCGCCATCTCTTGAAAATCGATGTAATTATAGGTGGTAATAACGTCATAGTTTCGGTTACCGAGTAAATTCTTGTAAAACAAGCATCTAATTAATTTCTAGAAGCTAATTACGAAAAAGCCGTAAATTTCAAAATTACGATAGTTTCGTTAAATTTATTGTGCTTGTTTTGTTGTCGATTTTATGGAAAATTTCAAGGATTTGAAAATTTCAAAATTTCAACTCCTGATTCTTATCAAAATTGTAATTTACTGCTATCAATTACCACGCCTTATCAACTAAAATGAGAAATTTCGATCGTTTACTCTATTTTCAGATCTTTTACATCATTTTATTGATCGAATTTTTTTTTAATTAGATCTACCAACTATGTAGATTTAAAAAAAAAGATACTACTTAATTTTTTTGCCTTTCAAAGACGTGTTTAATGGAAATTCATAGAAACAAGTAACGGAAAGACGGCGTTATTGTACCAATAATAGCGCCATCTATCGAAAATGGTTGTAACTGTACATGATAATGACGTTCTGTATCGTTTCCGGAGTGAATTCTTATGAAATAACCGTCTAATTGACGTTCTAGAAGCCCATTGTTGCCCAATTAAATATCGATTTTGTTGCGAAGCTAACAGGAAATGGCAAATTTCAAAATCTCGCCAGTTTCGTTAATTTTATTGTGCAAAATTACTGGAGGATGATTCGAGAATGTGTTAAATTTGCAAACGAATCGTGAGTCAGCAAAATTGAAAATTTCATGCTGATAATCATCGCGCCTTATCAATTAAGATGATGAATTTAGATCGGTTGCTCTTCTAATTTAGCAACTTTTACGTCATTTGATTGAAGTTGTTTTTTATTGTTTCTAGCACCTATCCAGTTTCAGAGCAAATTGTGCTTTGTAATGGAAATTAGAGGAATTTTAATTTTTCGGTTACTTAAAAATAATTTAACGATCAAAAATATTTCACAATAAGTTGGAAAATTTGACAAACTGTCGCGTAAATTTGGGACGATTGATGGACAGTTAAAGCTTTCGAAATGTACAATTAGATTTATTTATTTTTGTATTGTCGACGATATTTCCGGTGTTATTTTCCTTACAAAATCTAGTTTAAGTTGACTAATTTCTAACATTTCTATTTTTATTATTATCTGGAAGAAAATAAACATCCACAATTTGTCTAAATATTTTCATTAAAAATGTTTTACATAAAAATCACACATGGATAAATATTTTCCTAACAATCATTTTTATATAAAACTCTACAGAGATATGTAGCAAGCAGTTATTCTCAATTTCACTTTTGCAAACGTTTAATGAAATCAAAAATTCGAAATTAACGTGTCCTAATGTCGGATAATCGTCACCAATACCGCCTAGTTGGATTGCCAACAACAAATTGGTGGGTAAGTTTACTTCTATTATTGTTAACAATTCAAATTTGGCGCCATTCTCCCTATTAACCTTAGCTAAAGCTGGCGCGCAAATTCAAACATATCGATCACTATCAGTGCTTATTAATGCTAGATAATCGTCAATTTTACCACCAATTGGTATTATTTGATCATTCAAATTTACCGCCGTTCCCCCTCTAATAAGAATAAGAAAGCGCGCAAATTCGAATAAATCGATAGCGATAATTCGAAATTAACGCGACTTAGTATCGAATAATCAACAATTGATACGTTTCATTGTTACAGTTAACAATTCAAATTTAGCGCCATTCTCCCTATGAATTTTAGCTAAAAACGGCGCCTAAATTCGAATAAATCGATTACTATCGGTGTAAAAACCGAAAATTAACCGATTTAATGCTAGACAATCGGCAATTTTAGCGCATTTTTGTACAACCAACAAAACATCGGCGGGTTTGATTGTTTTGTTACTCGAAAATTTAAATTCCCCGCCGCCCCCTCTATTAAACTCGACCAAAAACGGCGCGCAAAATCGAATTAATCGATTACTATCAGCAAGAACGTGTTATAAAGTGCAGTTTTTATCACTCGCGCATTACAATATCATCCCTAAATTAAACGATAGAGATGCATAATGCAAAATAGTCGAATTTCATTGTTAATTATCACAATTATTATCAATTAAATGAAGATTATGTCATATTTTAATACTGATGTTAGCGAAAATAGTTTCGTACAAATATTAAAATTATAACAGAACGGGTGGTAACAATGCGGTTAGTTTAACCTAAAATAATCGTCGAACGGGGTGAAACTGCCCCTAATTATGGTGGTGAATTTTAAATTTTTAAATCGTCCAAAACTGAGCCGAAAATCGATTCTAATACAGCGCCGAAAACGCCGCAAACATCCCTCATTATCACCGAAAACTGATGGTGAACGATTGATAAAAAACGACACAAATCAAGGGGGTGGCGTGTAAGATTCCCCAACTAATCTCTGATAAATTAATTCGTTTTTTTTCTGTCAAATTACAGGCCTAAACTCCGAAAACTGTACGTATTCTTGTTTATCGTTCTACTAATTGTTGTTATCATCTTGGGATTATTATATCATTATGGTTTGTTTAATAATGGCGGCGATAAAGGGGGTGGTTTTGATACCGCCAAATCCGAAAAGACCACTGCCGTTATCGGCGTCGATTTTGCGGACGTTCAAAAAGGCTGCGGTTTGCGTGGATGCGGCACCATGTGCAGAAATCGGCAAGTAAGTAGAATTCTCTTGTTTATTTTTGTTAATTCAACAATTACATCACCAATAAGTTAATAACCTTTCAATGATACCAACAAAACAATTTATAAATTTAATGACAATTCAATTATCGGTAATTCTAATTGTTTTCTTTGTTTCATTTAATTATTTTCGAATTTAATTATACGATACAACATAGTGGGCTTTGATGGATTTTATACAAAAAAAATCAAGGTTGGCATTGTGGGAACAAAACAAAATCTAAGCCTACTATTCTCACAATTATCGTCCATTATAAAAGTCGACCAATTCTTAAATTAAAAACTCTTATCACAAATTATTGATCAAATTTAATTATTTAACGATTACTAATCAATTCGATTTTTTTAATTATTCCGATTATGTAAATTTCCTCGAACCGAGCCTTTCCCTGTTAGAAAACACACATTCAAGGTTTATTTCGTTGAGATTAGAAAAATCGTATAGAAAATTCTAGAATTAAAATTTGGATCATTTCGGGAACATTCATCGAATACGGTCCTGTCGTCTTTTGTAAAAAAGAACCCCAAATCTTATCGAAATTTATTATTAATATTATTATTATTATCGGAAACAAGTTTTGATAATTTTCCGTAACTAAGACACGAATTGCGCATGCGTCAATTTTGTTGCCTATAAATAGCCGGCCATTTGTGTTTATTATTCAGTTGTTGTTTTGTAAACAAAGCGAAAATTTCGAGTGTTTGACTGTGCGAACGCAGTTATTATTATAAAAAAATTGAAAAAAATTGAAGCGAAAATGTCTGAAAGCCATTTCGACGAGTACGAACATTACAATTTCCTCTACGATAAACATATCTTTAGTGGACATAGTGGTAAACAACGTACAAAACGTGAAGTCCTCGAACATACCAACCATTTTGATCCGAACGGACATACTAGAAAGATCGTCACGAAAATGATGAATACCGAACAGAAACGTAAAATGAAACGTTAATTGGGCCGTTGGGATTCGAAAATTTCCTTTATAAACTGTGATTTCTTGAAGTAGTGGAGAAAAATAGACGATTATTTGCTATAGTTCATAGGACTTGTGATTTTGTTTACGTTTATTCATTTTTTTCTGGAACAAATTTCCACAGTACTCTAGATGTTAATCAACTAATTAGAACAACTGTATTAGAGCTACAATTAACGCGTGGGAATTTAGGCTTTATTTAATTGTATTCATTGAATTTTTACAATAATACAACGAATTGTAAAATTCGTACTTAATAAATTATAAAAATTATAAAAAATCCTTGTTTGTTTGTATATCACCTCAATAATGGAACATTCCAGAAATCAAGGCCGACTATGTTTGATCGTACAATCCAAACAAAAATATTTTGGTTCGAATTTATCAAATCTTATCATTTATTACGAAAATTTGCCAACAACTAGCTGTTTATTTATAAATCGCGATATTTACGGAATTATTACACAATTTCTACCTATCCAAGCGCTACATTTATCGCTGTAAATAAACGACAAAAGCCCAGGACCGGCTCTAGCCCGTTTTGTGTTTCAGACAAATCCTAGAACGCAACGGTACCGCCGTCGATGCCACAATTGCCGCAATGTTCTGTAACGGCATCGTTACCATGCAAAGTATGGGCCTTGGTGGCGGTTTCTTGATGACCATCTACATTAAAAGCGACGAGAAAGCCTACGTGTTGAACGCCCGCGAAATGGCCCCCATGAATATCAGCGAGGATTTCTATCGGGACTACCCGAAGAAGCTGCAAAAAGGCCCGCTAGCTGTGGGGGTGCCGGGTGAATTGCGGGGCTATTGGGCGGCCCATAAGCGTTTCGGCCGTTTGGCCTGGAAGGAATTGATAGAGCCGTCGATTGAATTGTGCGAAAAGGGCTTTAATATGAGCCAACATCAGTATAATGCGTTGTTTAAGGCGAATATTGCGCCGTTTGAGGTTAATTTGAGGGAGTGGTTCCTCGATCGCAACGATAAATTCAAAATGGTCGGTTCCAGAATAATACCAAAGAAATTATGTAAAACTTTAAAAATAATCGCCAACAATGGTGGGGATGATCTATATAACGGTACTCTAGCCAAAGAATTGCTGCAAGATTTAAACGAAATCGGTAGCGTCATTACTGCGGAAGATCTAGAAAATTACAGGTGTGTATTCCTGAAATTTCCAGCCCGTTAATTGAATTACAACTGTTTTCAAGTGTTGAATGGAAGGAACCAGTAACGATAGAATTCAATGATCAATCGAAATTATTCTCAGTACCACCACCGGGTTCTGGTATTCTTTTAGGTTTCATTATGAATATTTTAGATGGTTATAATTTTACACGTGATAATATCTCCGATATTGGCAACACTGTACAAACGTACCATAAAATAGTTGAAGCTTACAAATATGCATATGCTAGACGTACTGAATTGGGCGACTTGAATTTCGTCAACATATCAACAGTAAGTACCAAAATTTTGTCCAACTTAATGTTCCAAAAGTCACTAACTGTCGGTAATGTTGAGTTGTAAGAAAGAGAGATAGCGTCATATTTTCTGTTGGTACAACTGTTAGTACCAACTTAAAACCTTACTCTGTCTTTTTTTTTCTCAGTCAGTAAATTTGAATCAAAGCCTGCTAGATTTTTCAGCTCTTCGCTTATTACAGGCCTGTCCATTTGGCCTATTTGAAAGTTTATAAAGAAATGCAAATTTTGGCCGCATTGGCGCTCGATACCGAACGATAAAACGACATAGCTAGTTTTTCTTTTATTTAGATCCATTTTTGATTGTTTTGTTGGTTTGTTTTTGGCGGGAAATCTGTTACCAATCATAATCCAGGATTTGTGCAGGTAATAGCGCCACAACGGTGAAAATTGGCGTTTCATCAAAAATTTGCGTCTTATGGCGTTCTAGACAAATGTAGTAAAATGATGAAAAATCTAGCAGGCTTTGATTTGTATTATAGTCGTATTCAACTTTTTAGCGATTCGTTACCGTGGCAACGCTGGAAATTACGAACTTGTTTTATTCTTGTCTTTATAATTGTATTCTGTAAGTTTTTATAGATCCGTTACCATGGCAATAGATGGATAGATCAGTCTCCTAAATGCTATCTTTTCAATTGATTTGATCAACAACAAATTACAAATTCGATGACTTTATAGTAACATTATCACAATTACAGTAGACCAAATTAATAGAGATGATCGATTTGAAGAGACTAATCTAGTCAACTACATGTTGTTATGGTAACAGATCTACAGAAATACTCTTGCGTTGTCATAGTAACGAACCGCCAACAAGTTACAGAATACGACTTTTAACCGTGTTATCTTCCAGTTATTAGCGAATTTAACATCGAAAGCCTACGCAACGAATATCCGCAAACAAATCAAAACCAACTCGACTAGTTTAAATCCGAAAGATTACGGTGCCATTTATTATACCAACGATGATCATGGTACTGCCCATATTTCAGTATTAGCCGAGAATGGGGACGCTGTTTCCGTCACCAGTTCCGTTAATATTTTGTAATTAAAATTCCCCGATAATTAGCGTAATAATCAACGAATTAATTTGTAGTTTTGGTGCTGGTTTAACATCGAATCGAACTGGTATCCTACTGAATAGTGTCATTGATGATTTTTCGATACCGAACGTTACCAATTATTTTAATTTACCCGGTTCGCCTAACAATAAATTACAACCCCATAAACGGCCGTTGTCGTCGATGAGTCCGACGATAATCATCGATAAGGATAAGGATGTTAAAATGGTGATTGGTGCCAGTGGTGGTACGAAAATTACAACGGCAATTGCATGGGTTTTGATACGAACATTATGGTTTAATGATAACATAAAAGAGGCGATAGATTCGGCCCGTTTACACCATCAATTATATCCGATGTCGGTACAATACGAGTATGGGATTTTGGATCAGATTGTTAAAGGTTTGGAGAAAATCGGACATATAAAACTGCACGTTATTCGGATGCCGGTTCGATAATTTGTGCGTTGTACCGCGATAATGGTACGATTTTTGCCAATGCAGATTTTCGGAAAGGTGGCGATGTTTATGGTATTAATTAGAAAATTGTGATTGTTTCATTGGAATTGTTGCCATATTCGATTCAAAAAAAGTATTTAGCAAATAGGCGACTTTAATACAATTTTATTTATAAACAATCGTTTATAATTCTTCCAGTCAATAATAAAAATAATGTTTTGACCTTTTTAAGTAGTTTAGTTTGATAAAAATTTGCTTGTTAAGTAGTTTTTATCGCTTATCGTTGGGTTTAATAATTTGTTGCATTATTGCGCTGTTATTGCGAATTTTCAACCGATTATTTCGACTAAAATTAGCGATCGCAAGGCCAGTAAATCGCCCCTAATTAGGTGATAATTTCGTAATCTTTTATAATTCAACTCGCCTGGTTATTATTTATATTTATGAGAGGGTCTTGCATAAAATTTAATCGAAATTTGAACCGCGTAGCTGGTCTCGAAATTGCTCAAAAATCGCGTTTCTGACAATATCGCGATTTTCACCAATCAACCGCACACATAAAACGACCAAGATTGACTTAAGCGTTGATTTTTGCATTTTTATGTTTTATTCTCGACCAGATAGAAGTGATATGTGTTTTTTCTAGAATGCAATGGAAAAAATGATTCTCAAGACGTGCTTAAGTCATTTTCTAAAATCGCGATATTGTCCAAAACGAAATTTTGGAGAAGTCGAAATAGGCTAAAAAACTCTCGTTTTAGATAATGTAGCAATTTTTTAAACGAGTCAAACACGTCAAGTGACTCTTAATGACACAAGAGCGCTCTCCACATATTTTTTTTCTAGTTATCCTCTCAATATTGGTAGAATTTTTGAGTCATTTGACGTCTCCAAATCGTTTTTGAAAACTGCACCAACGCTAGAAATGAACCTTATTTGACCAACTTACAAATGAACTACAAAACTCTAAATTTGATAAACCTTATAAGTTAGTTGTCAAATTATTTTAAATAATTTGGCCTATTTTTAAGGAAAGCTTTTCGAATGTAAATTTAATGCCTTTCGAGGAGAATTTTCGAGTTTTTAGGTCCAAATTTTGAACTATTCTGGTCATTAGTCTGCAATTTTTGAGGAATATTTTCGAATTTGCGACTAGATTTTCAATATACAGGGTGTCCCAGGGGTACGAGGAACCTCCATATCTTCGGTACTATTTGAGATATCGACATGAGGTTTTTTTTAGGGAGTAGCTACAGACGTTCTGCACATTTTAAAATTATTTTCATTATTTATTGCTTACTGCTATACAGGGTGGCGCACCAAACTTATGTTTTTTTAAATGGGAACCCCCGTGTATTTTTGCATTATTAAAAAGGCCTTTTGATTCTCATCAAGAAGCCTGTAATTTGATTGGGCAATTATGAGCCGTTTAGATTTTATGGTCGAAAAAAGAGTGAAAAAGCGTCATCTTTGAAAAATCGCCACGGCCTTATTACTGCAGCTAAAGGAGCGATCAAAATATCCAGCCTTTTTCCGTATTCTTAATTTTCATTTAAGTGCTTACTTATCATCCTATTCCAATTATTGTGTACAGGGTGGACCTAAACGCAAAATTATGAATTACTCGTTTTTTTTAAATGGAATGCCCTATATCTTGCACTACCATTCGATAGCATTTTTGATAAGCTTTTCAACGATGTACGGTTTGACAGGTTTATTCTGAAAAACTGTTAAGTTTTCTTTTAAAAATGATATCAACGTTGATGCTATTACATTTTAGTATGGATTAAAAAAAATGCAATAGATTGCTATGAAAAACTCTACTTGTTGATTTTCAAAAAAACCGAAGTAGGCTGCTATCAATAAATTTGACACATTTCCTATTGGCAACTCTGTGAATTTCTTGGCGGGCTCGTTCTCCAGATTTAACCCCAATGGATTATTTCTCATGGGACTACGTTAAAGAGTGTGTGTACAGAGTTCCTCCAATTGAGGACATGAAAGAAAGAATTACTGTCGCATTTCATTCAATTAATGAATTATTATTAAATAGAGTCAAACTCTCATTCGAGCCGGCCAAGAAATTTACAGAGTTGCCAATAGGAAATGTGTCAAATTTATTGTCAAATTTATTGATAGCAGCCTACTTCAGTTTTTTGAAATTTAACAAGTAGAGTTTTTCATAGCAATCTACTGGCATCAACGTTGATATCATTTTTAAAAGAAAACTTAACAGTTTTTCAGAATAAACCTGTCAAACCGTACATCATTGAAAAGCTTATCAAAAATGCTATCGAATGGTAGTGCAAGATATAGAGCATTCCATTTGAAAAAAACAAGTAATTCTTATTTTTGCGTTTGGGTACACCCTGTACACAATAATTGGAATAGGATGATGAAGAAGCACTTAAATGAAAATTGAGAATATGGAAAAAGACTGGATATTTTAATCACTCCTTTAGCTGTAGTAATAATGCCGTGGCGATTTTTCAAAGATGACGCTTTTTCGCTCTTTTTTCGACCATAGAATCTAAACGGTTTATAATTGCCCAATAAAATTATAAGCATCTTGATGAGAATCAAAAGACCTTTCTAATGATGTAAAAATATTGTGGGGTTCCCATTTAAAAAAAACATAAGTTTGGTGCGCCACCCTGTATAGCAGTAAGCAATAAATAATGAAAATAATTTTAGAGTGTGCAGAACGTCTGTAGCTTCTGCCTAAAAAAATCTCCAAGTCGATCTCTCAAATAGTACCGAAGATATGGAGGTTCCTCGTACCCCTGGGACACCCTGTATTCAAAATTTAGTAAATTTTGTCCCTTTTAATCAATTAGTTTTCAATATTCATCGAAATTTTAACAAATTTTGACCTTAATATAGCAACTTTTAACAAATTTGGCTAGTAAATAATTTTGAAGTCAGAGTTTTGAGGCTTTTAAGATTCTTGGAATCCAAATTTTGACCATTGGACCATTCAAAAATATTTTGTGGATCTATTGAAGAATCTTCAGAGAAGATTTTAACAAAAGTTAGACCCCGTAGCTTATTGAAAAATCGACCAAAAACGCTTCTATTGGATAATAACGCAATACAAAAAATTGTTTTAACCATGACAATCTAAAAAAAGGGTTTTGTCCGACTTCTAGGTGAGCTACAGGGTTCCAACTTTCGCTAGAATCTTCTCTAAAACTAAAAATACCTCCTAAAAACGATATTTTGGGGAAAATAATTTTGACCCAATTTAGATAACCACAATCTATTTTAAGTTCGGTATCATTAAGAAAAATCTTTGAAGTATTTACTTTAGAGATTTTAACAAAAGTTAGACCCTGTAGCTCATTGGAAAATCGGCCAAAAACGCTTCTTTTGTATAATAACGCAAAGCAAAACAACGAACACAAAAAAATGTTTTAACCGTGACAGTCTAAAAAAAGGATTCTTGGCCCACTTCGCGATGGGCTACAGAGTTCAAATTTTCGCTAAAATCTTCTCTAAATTCTACTATAAGTACCTCCTAAAATGATACTTTGAGAAAAGTAAATTTGTCC